>OZ024877.1:19862081-22501455 GCA_964017185.1 Rugalucina vietnamica | reverse complement strand
CATCCTAGAGTCCTTAAAGAATTGGCAAAAGAATTAGGACCTGTATTTGCACATCTCTTCCAGCAGTCAATCAATACGGGTGAAATCCCCAAGGAATGGTCACTTGCTAATATTTGTCCACTTTTCAAGAAAGGTGACAGGTCCCTTGCTTGTAATTACCGCCCAGTTTCTTTGACTTGTATTCCTTGCAAACTTCTAGAACATATTGTCTGCTCAAATATCATGGGTCATCTTGACCAGTATAATCTTTTGTCGGACAAACAGCATGCATTCAGGAAATGGCATAGTTGTGAAACTCAGTTAATTACAGTGATAAATGATTGGGCAAAAATATTGGACAAAAAGGGTCAGGTTGACACTTTTATTTTGGACTTTGAAAAAGCTTTTGACACCCCTCCACATGAACTTCTTAAAAGCAAATTGTTTAGTTATGGTATAGGTGGAAAGACATTGGAATGGATAAATGCTTTTTTGTGCTTCAGGCAGCAAAGGGTAGTAGTTAATGGTGTTAAATCTGACTGGGCCCCTGTTGTGTCTGGTGTCCCTCAGGGCACCGTTCTCGGTCCATTGTTGTTCTCCTTGTACATAAATGACATACCCGTTGGCATTGACTCTCAAATCAGGCTTTTTGCTGATGACTGTGTTTGTTACCGTGAAATTAAAACAGTAGAAGATACATTGAAACTTCAGAAAGACATTGACCTTTTAGGCTTAAAAAAAAAAATGTTATGTTTCCGATTTCCCGACCGACTGGTCAAAATCTGCGCCGACTGCAACTTTTTTAGCGCTCAGAAAAAAAAAAAAAAGTCGGCGACCGACCCTGTTCAACGATTCCGGTTTTTATCAAAAGTCAAAACCATTTCGTTACGAGAATTTGTCCGCGCCGATTTTCGGATATTTTCGGTCTTTAACAATTACGATCAAGAACAACAACATGGCTACTGTGTAGTGTGTTGACACGACAAAGCACATTAGTCGCCATTTATTTCGACAAATGTAGCCACATACCTGCTTCAAATGTAATAAAAGCCTTGCGGCACAATGTCCCGTTATCCCTGTTATACGAAGACGGCCATCCTCGGTGTAAAGGTTACCGATTTGGAGTCAAATGTGCGGTAAGAAGAAAGTCCGGTCAAAAAAAAAAAAAAAAAATACCTACCGATCCCGATTTTCCAAGGAAAAAAAAAAAAAAAAAAAAAAAAAAAAAGCCTACCTACCGACCCTATGCTAAATTTATGATGAAATCGGAAACATAACATTTTTTTTTTTAGGCCTTAGGGAGCTGGGCCCGAAAATGGGGCATGAGATTTCAACCTGTCAAATGCAACATGATGCAGCTGACAAATAAGCGGATAAATAAAATTGAGGCCTCGTACACCCTCGAGGGAACGGTTTTGGAAAATGTTGATAGCATTAAATATCTAGGTGTAACAATTACAAATGACCTCAAGTGGAATACCCATATCAATAATATCTGTACTAAAGCCAACAGAACACTTGGATTCTTGAGGAGAAACTTATTTTCTTGCCCCCAAGATGTTAAAGAAGCAGCTTATAAAGGACTGGTGCGCCCAGTCCTGGAATATGGAAGTTCTGTTTGGGATCCTCATACTAAATGCCTCCAGGAGGAATTGGAGAAGGTTCAGAATCGTGCCGCTAGATTTGTAACCAGGAATTATACTTTCGAGGAAGGTAGTATGACTGGCATTCTTGAACAACTCAGATGGGAATCTCTCAAGAAAAGGAGGACGGATAATCGACTTATATTACTATACAAAGGTCTGAAGGGTAAAGCCAGAATACCTACAGGTGACCTTATCCCAAAGACTAGGCGTTGTAGAAATAGCCACTCCAAGGCATTTCAGCTTCCATCTGCTAGTATAGAGGCCTATAAATGTAGTTTTTTTCCCCAGACTATCAGGGACTGGAATGACCTCCCTGACTCTCTGTTTTCTACTGCTGAAATGTCAGATGATTGTGTGTCCAAGTTCGCTTCACTCGTGCGTTCAAGGGACTAATTTTCCCCCCCATCCGAACCCCCTGGTGAAATAATGTCATTTGGCGTGTCACCAGTAAACTATTCTGATTCTGATTCTGAAGGAAACCACAATGCACAATAAATTTTGAAAGCTTAATACTTGTTAATCGTTTGTCCAATTTTGACTGCAAAACAGTGGCAAATGATAATTGAAAACACGTTTACATTGATGAAACTGGACGGGTTAACATTAACGCTTTTCCCCTACAAAATCCTAATTTCTTCTTACCATCAGATCGTAAGCGAAAAGCAAACAAAAAATGAGAATAAGATTATCGATCTCCCAGTCCGAACAAAGCTTTCTTTCAAGGGACAAAACTCTTGCTGACTGACTATTGGCCTATATATCGTGACCAAGTGCGACGGTTTGCCGATCATATCAAGTGTAGCACTCCAGTCACTCTCAACATTAAAACGATCCCGATAGCGTAATGGTTAGAGCGTCTGCTTCGGGAGCGGGAGGTCGTGGGTTCAATTCCGTCCCGCGTCATACCAAAGACGTTACAAATGGTACCAGTGGCTATCTTTCTTTGCGCTCAGCATTCATAAGGCATGCACTGACTTCTCTTCTCTCAAAAAACTTCAATGATGGGAATGCAGTAAATATGTTAAGGTGATGGTTGATGGAGGGCAGTGTACTATTGTTGGAGTCTGGTGATGGTTATACCCTCACTCGGGGTTAAAACGAGATGCGCCGATGTCAGTCGGCGGCGGAACACTACGAACATACTTACATATGTCTTCCCATGCCTTTGACAATGATCCACTCTAATACACACAGTATTATTTCAGGGTAAAAAGATGGCCCTCCTCACCCTTACAAAAAGGTGCGACAAAGTACAGACTCCGGATACAGTCCACCCCTGGACCATTGACCGTTCTTGGCGACTTCATTTTCTTATCATCTTATAAAATGATCTTCCGCACAACATAAGTGTCTGGTTCTTTTCTTTGCAGATGAGTTGATATTTTGATATTACAAGAAGACGGTATCATGACCAGTAGGTCACAAGTTTTTAAAACACGAGCACAGCATGGAGCGTATATAACACAAAAATCTGAGCATAGTTTGTGTTTTAATGTAATAGAGGATGGCCGATATATGACAACATATACCTATACAACTTAATCATTAAATGTTCGGCACACAAAACTAAACGACTTTGTGTGTTTCAATAAGAATAGTTTATTTGCATATTTGCAACAAAGAACCGTTTAAAAACTCTCAAACAAAAGAAAGTCTGACATTCTGATTAATAATATAAAACATAATTAAAATTTTTAATTGTACGATCAAGTTGTACATCAACGGATAGATGTAGATGAGGACTGCACGGCTATCTTGCCAAACGGTCAACGTGTGACAATTATTATAGTCCGCAGTTAAATACATGTATATGAAATATCATACTTCCCTGAATGCGCATGATCGAATGCATACATACTGAACCACACAATGTCAGAAGAGTGGAAAACGAAAACGAGAGTTAGAACTAACATAGCTGAACCATTTTCAACTGAAACGGTGACAAACTATCAATTTTAATGAAATACAGGAGTGACGACTTAACCGTCAGGAAAACATATCCGTGCAATATATATTATATATCCCCTTATACCCCACTTTTATATAGCAAAATTAGGGTATAAGGGGGTATAACTATTTTTTCCTATTTTTGCTCCAAAACATACATTGTGGGTACTCGTTAGAACCGCCTCGACGAGGCGGTTCTAACATGTACACACAATGTATGTTTTGAGCCAAAGTATTAAAAGAATCAAAATTTTTATACATGAAATTTTCATTTTTTTTCTTCTGAGAAAAAATCTCTGTATATTGCATATGCAAGTATTTGTAATGGCATACGTCTGTATAGTTTGACATACACATACAGATCTAGGTTTTAATACTACTACACAGAAAAAACTGGTAATCTTTCTCAATATTTTCACTGCTCGTAAAGGAACTCAGCTTTTGGTTATTTGTATTTAAAAATATTGCACCGATCCCATAGCAAATCAGATCTCGGCATGCTTCATAATGTTCACATGACAGTCACATAACTCATCAGAAGAAAGTTTTGCGGACTTGTCGTCCTCCTAAGTCACAGGGTGGTCTGAAGTTATTCTGCATAGGACCTCCGTCCGAATCTCTCAATTGCCTCAGCTGAAATAGCTGCAATAAAGTACATGTAATATGTTTCACAAAAATATTTTAAAACACACCAGAAACTAACACACGTAAAGTGATCATAGTCACAAAAGAAGAGCGCCTGCATACATAGTCAACGTCAACAGAGGCTCTGGACTGCATGAACTTTGAGAATTAAATCAGTAGTTAAACGGCTTTGTGAATTTGTACCCATTTCATTTTGTAGCATAAAACTTACTTCAGATAGTTTTGTCTGATTTCCGAGATTTTGCAGATACTTGAGAGAAAAATACAAGTAGCAAGAAAAATACAAGTAGCAAAGTGTACCCCATCATACCCCACTTTATATAACAAAACTGGGGTTTACAGGGGTATACCTATTTTCCTTATTTTTGATCCAAAACATAGATCCAAGGCGGTTCTAAGTTCTAACGTACCCACAATGGATGTATAGAACAAAAATATCAAAATATTTCGAATGATTTTTTTTATTTTTTTTACAACTGAAAAAAAATATCTATATTGCATGGGCAAATTTTCGTAATGGAACACTATGCACCAACCTGATCATCAGAGAGTGCTATTGGATCTTGAAACACAATCCACTGAACACTCTCGTACAGAGGGGGCGTGGTTAGAGACCCTTTATATGTCCAGAAACTTCGAGTGTTCCCTAGAATCGAATAAAAACAATCCAAAACTAAATACAAGTCTATGTATTTTGGTTGTTTTCTAAACTATTTTATTTTAAAAACTAATATCATCGCTAACTAGTGATATAAGACCGAGCTAACTAGTGATATAAGACCGAGTTTTTTGTTCGCTTTCGTTGAAGGTAGCAGGAAGTAGAGTACGGTAGAGCCCAATTTATTGTAATTTAGTATTACTGACCGTTCCAAGGCCGTACCGCTGTTGCGGTATATACCGTATCTTCTCATTGTATCAACAGCAACATGTATTTTTAACTTTGGCTGTTTAATTCCCACCTGTGGTTTTTATAATGTTTTTGTTCGTTTGTTTGAATTGATGCTTAACGTCCCAGTCAACAGCTATGGCAACTTCGAGTGTTCCCTAGAATCGAATAAAAACAATCCAAAACTAAATACAAGTCTATGTATTTTGGTTGTTTTCTAAACTATTTTATTTTAAAAACTAATATCATCGCTAACTAGTGATATAAGACCGAGCTAACTAGTGATATAAGACCGAGTTTTTTGTTCGCTTTCGTTGAAGGTAGCAGGAAATAGAGTACGGTAGAGCCCAATTTATTGTAATTTAGTATTACTGACCGTTCCAAGGCGGTACCGCTGTTGCGGTATATACCGTATCTTCTCATTGTATCAACAGCAACATGTATTTTTAACTTTGGCTGTTTAATTCCCACCTGTGGTTTTTATAATGTTTTTGTTCGTTTGTTTGAATTGATGCTTAACGTCCCAGTCAACAGCTATGGCCATGTGAGGGCGTTGCCTTCATTATGGACGGGTTGACTTGTACCACTTTTCCTGAGCAGGCGTTAACTAGTAATTATGCAGATAATCAGATGGTGAGTCAGTAGCGTAGAAACTTTGCTTGGAGGCACAAGCAGTCCCAATGGTCGGGGGCTGCGTTTTTAGGTCTCTGGTTCTGATTGGTCCAGTACCTGATATTTTTAACTTAAAGTTTATATACCTGGTAGAAGGTAATATGGTGAGAAGCACGTGCTGATGCTGCACTTGGAGCCCGGCTGCGTCAACTTCTGTAAGTGTTGGGAAATAGTACGGAACCCTGTGTGCTCCCCACCAGTCTACAAAAAGGCGTATATAATGCGATTTAAAAATACGTTTGACCGTCATATACATTAGTCGGCTTACTTTGATTCTCTACATACCCACTGAGCTGTGTTCATAGACTCGAAAAACTCGTTTCAAATTTTTGCCCTTGGTCAGAATGTATCTGTACATAGAGGAGTATCGAAGATGTATGTTTGAATAGCCTGTATTATATGCGTTAGAAGAACCTAAGTTATCAAAAGTATTCCCGACGTACCAACATCTCATCCTTTGCATACACACCTGTATCATAACAGCTACAACACAGAGTCCGTCGGGCTTTGTCTGGGCTGATGAGAAACTCTTGTATTTATCACAGTTGTAATGGACCAAATGGAGCTGAAATGGACAAACGAATGTTTCAAACAGAAAATACAACTTCTTCACAAGCCAATATACAATTTACAGAAAATAAGGAGAGTTTTGCTACCTTCAACGTTTTAAAGCGTATCCGCTAACGATAATTTCGTCTCGTAGATCATCCAATGCGGTCAAACTACTGCACCTTTTTTCGATAAATAAATAAATAAATAAATAAATAAATAAATAAATAAATAAATAAATAAATAAAAATAAATAAATAAATAAATAAATAAATAAATAAATAAATAAATGAATAAAATAAAACAGTTCAGAAACGGGATTTTGGCACACTACTTACATAAAATGAATATACATGTTTTTATCAATGTAATGGTACCTAGGCATATGGAATTTCTTATAGCTGGTATACCTCTGCTGCATATTGTTTCCCATTTATAGTATGCTCAGACCCCCAGTCGTCCGAACCCCAGTGTAAATGGAACTGTACCAGTCGGTAGGTGTGTTGTAATGGACCACCCCTTACCACTACAAAAGGGTAAACAAATGTTTAAAGCCTTGAAGCTCGACGATGATCGGCAAGTCATGTTTTACGTGCCCGCCAACATGCATCATACACATGCGGGAATCACACGACTTTATTACTTAGATGACATTTAATTAAAAGTATTTTCCAGAAAAGCTACTGCTGTTTTATGATAACTCTAAAATATCAAGACTAATTTCTCAACCCATCTTAAAGAGGTCTACATGTAACGACATCTTATGAATTTTCGAAATAAAGTATTACGACTGTGTTTATAACGCGGCCAAGAATTTTAGCATCCGTGCATAGTGGTTCAGGTCAACATTATTACCGTCAACGCCAAATTAAGGCTCCATATAGAACCATGTTGGGTTATATTTAAACCGCGTTATAATGAGGTTAACCATGTGCCACTTTATCCTGAAAATCGCATTGTACATACGGTAACATGTAGCGAGGCGCGTTGTACCTGAGTTGTTGGTGAGCCGGGCCTCCACACTGTGCCCTGTATTAACAATCTGTATCTCCCGCTCGACTTCATACTTGAAATGAAGCAGGTTGTGTGAGAGATGTACGTCATATAGGGCCTGAGAGTCGTCAATGTCGATAGGTGACTGTCGAGGACTGTCGGCTATTGGGTAACCGTGTTTCCACGCCTGTGGGCCTGATAAAATATTTCACCAGCATAGACGGATGGCATTTTTAACTCTAAGCGTGAAGAAACTAGAATGGTATGGGCATCAACGATAAAGTTGAATAAACAAGTCCATGTCTTGAAGATACAGCAAGTTTCAAATGAAATAAATACATGTGAAATCGGTAAAATATATTGTACAATGTTGTTAAAATCGTAAAAGGATTGCCAGATTGTGCCTGCCTCTCTGTCGTGCTCGTTGCCTTTCGTTTCGTTTAAAACTTAGCCGAATGGCTACCTTGTTGGGAAAGAGCTAGTCATTCTGCTCTTCGTGTGTGTTGTTGGAAAAATGTTTTGTTGTGTTTTATGTAATTTCTTTACCACCTGGTGTCTATGTTGGGACTTTAAATTTATTTGCATCGATTCCTGATCCCTCTATTCTCACTTGTCAGGTGTCTGGATACTGGATAGTCATATTTAATTTTCATATGGCTTGGATGGGTTGGTCACACATAACATATCGCAGACCGAGATCGTGAATCTACATGTATCTACAGAGTATTAATGTAAGATTTGAGCGCATCACAAGAAAACCAACAATCTGCATAAGCGAAAACAAAGACGCAGATCAGCTTCGCGGTAACCGCGAAGCTGATCAGCGCCTTTGTTTTCGCTACACGGATAGTACACTTCCTCTACTTTCTTAATCCAAAATTTCCAGTCTCTAGCCATCTTCTGTGCTTCTACAGCCTGGTTTGTGTCGGACCTGTTCGGAAACCACATTGTTGGTTTTCCCATGAGGCGGCTCATTTATTATGACTTACCATTTCGGAGTCCATATCCCCAACTCATTTATTCAATATATTCCTAGAAGTAAAGGGGAAATCTTGAAGAATAAACTTTTGGCATTTTTTCTTCAATATTCAAGGCTTCTGACCTCATTTATTTTACAAATTTATTTTTCATTATCTGTACAAGTTATTTTTATCGTCGGTCGACAAATCATATGATGTACCGCATAGTCATGATAGTTAATCAATGTGAATACAGTGTGTGCTTTATTTAGCAAAGCACAATCATGCCTTGGCTGGCACTGAAGAGTACTGAAGAGTACTGATCGATTTTGTAACACGAGCCGCGACTCGAGAAACCCGGTCTTTGGGGTTTCCGACCAGGTCTGACACAAACCAACCTGTACAGTCACAGAAGAAGGCTAATAGCTTGACATTTGGGATTTAAAGAAAAGAGAAATTGTACTATCCGAATAGCGAAAACAAAGGCGCTGATCAGCTTCGCAGTTACTGCGAAGCTGATCTGCGCCTTTGTTTTCGCATATATGCGAAAATTCGGTTTTCTCATGATGCGGCTCACATGATGGCAGGACTAGCAGTAAGATACTTTGTTCTAGTGTTTTACGTCAATGCTCAGCGTCCACATTCATGTCGAGACGGTCAAGTAAAGTGCATCCTACCACACTGTTGAGCAGGCCTTCCAGAGACAGGTTACCAGTATTTGATGAAAATTTCATTCACCACTAATTGTCATTTTTATGTTCTTCTTGAATCCACAGAAGAGGAAGAATGACTGCAGAAATATTTTCATGACCAATTCATCATGGAACTGACGTGGTATGGGGATCGACCGCAAGCAATCATGGATCAATGACATTCAGCAAAGAACGATATAACAGATACATTGTATATAGTGAGCACATGGGACCAACCTGAGACCTGCAGCACATCAATCATGAGCAATTCATCTTATCTACATGTAACTGGAGAAACTCGCTTTCCAAGACACTGCACATTGACGCTGAGGTCATTGCCAGATAGATCATCGAGAGCCAGTGACGCATTGATGAAGATATCGTGGAGTTGTGACATTTTCAACCTTCTCTTGAATGTAAAGGCCTGGACAGTTTACTAAGTTCACGCAAAAGGCTACTAATGTTGCCAGTGGCAATACAAGATTCAAGATGCTTCAAACGCCTTTATGAAAACATAGCCGCGCTATATGAATTTTAACAGGGGGGGGGGGGGGGGGGGGGGCAGAAAAATGACCACGTCAGTACTCCGAACTTGACTGCAAATTTCAAGTAAATGACACTGGCAGTACTTGGAGCAAACCACAGCCGATTTCCTGCACTCATTTTCGCGAGTTCTGGTACACGTGCTACTGAATGGCATGATCTTTTTTTCTGACCCATAACCTTAAAATGCGTGTAGTCCAGCTTTTCTTGCTACGACAAAACGAATCAAAGTGCCAGTTATAGACAAAAAAAAATGAAATGTTATTAGAATATTATAAAATAATATGTAGCGTTTTCACTTTTGTTCAGTACAGTCAGGTGGATTGGCTATAAAATGCCTGATGCGCGTTTTTGAGGAGAGAAGAGCGCTCTTTTAACGTGACCAGATAAGACGATTCACATAGTCAATCAAAGCCTCTGAGGTGGTACCGAATGTGGTCTCAGTATCCCAGCCGAGTCCTGGGAACGAATTGCAAATAAAAAAGAAACCTCCCTCATCATATAGAAGCACGTCGGTCTGCTTACTTGAGTTCTATTCAGATGGAACAAGTTAACTTATATATAAGGCTGGCGTCATAGGCAAACAAAATAGCCCCAGATGTGACGCCGCGTTCTGCGGCGTCACATCTGGGGCTATTCTGTTTGCTCAGAGAAAATTCATCGAAAAATGGAATAAAATTCAAAATCACCCCCTCAAAATGAAAGTGGACTCGCCCAAATGATAATGATGGACAAGTCCGGTCGTCATATTTGGGGTAATGAGAACAACAAGGACATTTATTCATGGAATTCTAACTTTATTTATTTGTACCTTTGGCATTGCTATCACTTAAATACATGTATCACAAACACAAATTTCTCAAATACCGGTATTTAAAATTAAAACGTGTTTTGTAAAATCAGATAAAATCATTTCATATATGAACCTCAACGCGACAAAATGTACCTTCGGACATTCTGACTTTACATTCTAAAAGCAGCAAAAAGCTGAAAAATGGTGTAATATACGTTTTAGAAACAACACTGTATTTGTAATCTTTGAATACTGGGCTACAAAATGAATGAGTTTAAAAGCATATTATTTTTCAATATTTTGAGTTATCTGCCCTTGTTTCAGCCCATAATACACATAATTGTCTTATATCTATCGTTAAACGGTAACCATAGCAACTGCATCATCATAAACACACAAAATAATCACGACAGATTGCCTGTAAGGATTGTATGCTTCCATCTTAACAATAGGTTCTGACCAGTTTTTCAACAGTTTTACAAAAAAGGAATCGAGTTTTGAAAGTTCTACTAATATGCAGAAATGCATTACACAATTTTGACGTCATTTTTCAGGACAATGACGTTTGTTGGGTTCATATAGTAAATTGGTCATAACTCACAAAATAACTGATATAATCTGGTCAAATAAAGACTAAGACAATCCAGAAACATCGTACATTCAAAGTAACTTTGTTTTTCTTATACTAAAAAAATTGTCCGAAGGTACATTTTCTCACGTTGTGGCCCATATGGATTTAAAAACGTATCCTAAAACATTGTATATAAAACAGACTTATTACACATGTACTAGTATATATTTTACGCAAGTGATGTAGTTTCGCAATTTTCGCAATTTTCGCAAGACATTACGAAAACACGCCCATGCAGCAATATACAGAGATTTTTTTTTCAGCTAAATTTAAATTTTCACCAGAAAAAAAATGATATTTTTAAAATATATGATCAAAACATACATTGTGGGTACATGTTAGAACCGCCTCGCCGAGGATCAAAAATAAGAAAATTATGTATACCCCTGCAAACCCCATTTTTACTATTATAAAAGTGGGGTTTAAGGGGGTTTTCACCGGGGGTATTCATTGCACGGACATGTTTTCCTGATGAAATCGCGAACATAAATCACCACAAAATAGTAACCAACAAAACTACATAGATGTGGATTTACACAGATAAAATCTAACTTCATGATTTGTTGTTTTAAGTAGAGGTCTCATACAAAAATAATACTCTAACATATACTTTAAACAAGTGTATAAACTATCAAATGTACATGTTAAAATAACTAGACCAGTAGTTGACAGTAGTTTTCCAGATCATGATGTGCTTAAGGTTTTGCCAGGCAGGTTTAAAGAACCAGCTTTCATCAGAAAATCCATCTTTTACAAATTGACATGAAAAGCCCCTAAACTAGTCTATTGTTACTGTTGACTGAACATAATAAAATAGCACATTTGTAAATTGCATTTTGTAATTGTGGATACAATACTTTTTAAACATAACACTATTAGATAACAACACATAAACAATACAGTTTTAAAGCACTTTAAGTAGGGATTTCATACACAAAAGTTCTTAACATTTTTATAATAGATACATGGACGCTGGACATCAAATAAAATGTTATGCTTTCATTTGGAAACATTTATATGGATATACATTGAACTGTGCTCGATCTTGCATTCTAGATTTTGTTTTTTTGCAGAATCAGATTTATTATATTATATTTATTATAGAGTAAAAATCAACCAAATATACAAATAATAATGTGTAAATAAAACTAAAATGAAGGAATAAGTTAAAAATGTTAGCACTAAAACTGGCAGCACTTATTAGTTACTTTGAAAAATTAAGCATATAAGTAGAATAATATAAAGTCTCTTAAAATGCGAATTACATTTAGAAGGCCCTTAATTCTAAAGACTGAAATCTTAAACGTAGTTTCAGAAATTGCATACATACAATAATGGGTATTTTGAAGAAAAAAAAAAGTGATAACCAGTAAGCATTTCTTTGGCATGGGTACAATACATATTAGAAAAAAAATGAATGAAGTTGACAAATGAAATTATTGCAAAACAAATAGATAACTATTTATTTAACTAAATGGAATATGGCACTAAATAAGAACAACAATTGAGCAGCGTCATGAGAAAACCAACAATGTTGTTTCCGAACAGGTCAGACACAAACCGAGCTGTACGTAACAAGTACACAGGATGGCTAGAGGCGGGAAATTTTGGATATAGAAATGAATTTCAAGGAATTTTACTATCTTTGGCACTGATCTGCACCTTTGTTTTCGCATATGTAAAATGTTTGTTTTCTCTTGACGCGGCTCAAAAACATGTAACATACATATGATATACATGCACACATAAATGCTGAAATTTACCCTTAATTTTGTTTCCGCATATAAAATGCAAATTTGATACACCAAAACAAAACATATTTCAATTAGGTTAATCGAAAATGTGCCATGTGGATATCGGATTCAACATGAAACCGTGAACACACCTTTTGAAAAGAGATTCTACAGCTGATGAAAGCTGACTGTTATATTCAGATTCTGACCTTCGTGATGGAAACTTTTTTTCTGCTCAAAACATAAATTGTTGATCCAAATTTAATTATGGAAACAATATGATGGTAAATACATGTAGGTATGCCAGCGTTCTGAATTTCAAAGGCGTGTTAACGTTATAGAACAAGGAGCGCAGCGAAGGCGGGAGTTGGTGTTGCAGTTTTTTATGTCATATTTTCTTGATTAAACTGTTCTGCTTTGTTGTTGCTTTGGGTGACACTGTGCGAGATGTGGCACATGTCAGCCGCTATCAGAATCAAGCAGGCATCGAAGTGAAACGTGGTCGTAACGTCAAATATTTCGACAACGCCATGATATAAGATGTCAAAACGGTACGAAAAATTGGCCACGTAACATCACCTACGCTGTAATCCTAAGTTGCAATAAGATCAAATTCTATCTAAAATTGAGCCACTGCATGAGAAATCAAAAAATATGGGGTTCCGACCAGGTCCGACACAAATCGGCCTGTGCAGTCACAGAAGCAGGCTAGAAGCTTTAAAGTTCGGAAGAGAGACTGTACTATCTGTGTAGCGAAAACAAAGGCGCTGATCAGCTGAGTGAGCAGTTACTTCACAGCTGATCTGCGTATGTGTTTTCGCATCTAGTATATGCGAAAACCCGTTCTTTTCATGATGAGGCCCATGTAATACTAAATCGGTTTGTGATCACTGGAAAGATTTCCGGAGTTTTCTCCCTTTAAGGGGACACGGGGGTCTGAAGTTGTCTTGCATCGTTTGCTCATCAGAGTCAATTAGTGCTCGGAATTTCTGAAGCTGGAAATGAGAAAATATCAGTAAAATTAGCATTGCAGGTTTACATCAGCCCGGACAAAAACACATGAATTCAAAAATGCCTCTAAAAGCAAGCTTTTTAAGATCAGTGCCTAAATGAAAGGGAAACAAATCTTGAAGTGAAAACGAACATTAGATCTTTAAGTCTGTAGACAATCAAAAGAAAAATACTTAAATGCCCTGGATCTGAGTTGTAGTTTGGCGTCCCAGTCAACATCTAATGGTCATGTCGGGACGCTGCCTCCATTTTATGGGACTTGAACCCAAAATTAGGACATCATGACATCCAAAAAAATTAAACAACCCAACTTAGCCAATAAGGCTTATATGAATGGATGGTTTGTCTTGAACCATTTTTCCTGGGCAGGCTCAGACCTGAGCGGTTAACCAGTAATCAGATGGCCAGTCAGTAGCGTAGAAGCTTTGCCTGGAAGCACACGCAGTCCATCTATTTCTTTTGGCCCCAATTGACGGGGCCCGATGTTTATCTGTGCACACACCATAACAACACTAGACTTCTCATCTGTTTTTCGGTTTGTTCCCAATCTGGTGCCATGATTGGACAAGCTAGGTAGCATCTCGCATCAGATGTTTTATTTTTTATTTCTGATTCTAACGTTTTCATGTGACAACGTACCTGCTCTTTTGAAATTTCAATGGGGTCACTAAGAACAATCCACGTGACGCTCTCGTATAAAGGGGGCGTAGTTAATGAACCGTCATACGTCCAAAAACTACTCGTGTTTCCTGCAAAAATGTCAGAGTGAACATAATAATAATAATAATAATAATAATAATAATAATAATAATAATAATAATCTCTATATTTTCGGAGGATAACGTAATTCGCACGAATGTCATTCTTCCACACGATTCTCCTACGGTAGTACCGTATGATTTTTAACTGGCGTTCCAGTCTTTCATTGTGTCTAATCTTTACGAAAACGCGCTGATACAATGTACAGAGAATTTTTCCAGCTGTAAAAATTGAAAATTTCAATGTTTTTTTTTTTTTTTTTTTTTTTTTTTGCTCGAAACATTGATTGTGGGTACACGTTAGAACTGCTAACGAGTACCCACAATCTATGTTTTTTCTTGCAATTGAACAAAACACGAGCTGCGTATAAATATCTATATACTAGTAGTATCATTTTGTAACATCAATTTACCCATGGACATGTGCTTGAAGTTATACCCATAATAGAACATAAAAAATAATGCTTCAAATGAGTGTCTACATGGCAATACGGTATCATTTTAGGGCATAATGTAATGGTTATTGGTTATAACTTCAAGCGCTTGTGATTTACCTGGCAGTAAGCAAGATGGTGAAAATGAATTCTTGATAGTGTATTTTTCGTCTGGCTTCTTAATATGTTCAGCATTCTCACTCAGTGTTTCGAACCCTAAATGCTTCTCACCAACCTGTAATTTAAGGAGCCAAGATGATAGTACTTCGATATACAGGTACCCATCAAAGATTTTAATAGCCTTATAATCCTGGATTTTCAAAAAATGAATATAGAAACAATATAGAAACAATATAAAATATAGAAATCACCATGCCTTCGTGAAGTGCTACATGCATTCTGTGTACATATTCGAAGTTGGTTCTGATTGGACCAGAACTTATATTTCATGGAAAGTTTAAGCGTATAATAACATAAATGGCATTGCATTGTAGAAGGACATCAATAATGATAAACCTTATTACCTTTATCATAACGCCTAGTACAGCCAATCCGTCAGGTTGAGCGGCTGCATCAGCAAAACTCGGGTACTTATCACAGTTATAGTGAACAAGATGTAACTGGCAATAAACAAACAAAACGATTATTATATCATGCTCAGAAATATTGTTTTAATGAAAATAAATACCGATGTTCTTTTGCGATAATTATGTTACCATTTTTTTTTTTTTTTTTTTTTTTTTTTTTTTTTTTTTTTTTTTTTTTTACCATTTGTTGCATTCTGAGATTGGGCATACACACCAAAGGGGGCAGAATGTATTCTTTGAAAGTTTCATGTATGCAATATTATGGAAATAATTCATCTGCATGGTAGTATTTCTAATATTTTGGTCACGGCACCATATAAAAGCAGTATGTGACATTGAAGGAATATTGCTCTGCAAGACATAAAACATTCACTGCCAGAGACAGTTTAAACCAACTCGGGCTGATATTAGTCAAAGTTGTGTGCACATCACACAGCACATAGCCTGTATAATTATGATGTTTCCTGTTGAAAATTATCAGGAAATGGGAAGACCTCATCGATTCTCAGCTGAAACGTCGGAATTTTTGCATCTCTTGTGAGAGCTACGGACTGATTTCAGCCAGTCAAATCCCTGGTGAAATACTTAGTTAAGACAGGAATTGAGAAAAGTTAACAAGTACCGGCATTTTGTGAGGAAAAGGGTTTGACACTTGCACTAAGGGTAATTTGGTGTGCTGAATCCAAAAACCAATGTTGGCAAGTTGAGAAATGACGTCTTCATGTCCTAATTTGCATATTTTCAAAATGGCCGCCAAAACATCTAGATTCTGTTATATTGATGAAACGCTTCATTTGTTTGTCATAATCTGAGCCTAAAATCACTAAAAATATATTGTTAGATGATTGTTTGACTAAAATACATAAATTTAAATGCAAAGAATTTTTGCCCCCTAAGACAAACTCCAGTGCACTATGAAAAAATGCATGGTTTCCATGGGAACTTGTTAACGTGATTCTTGACGAGGAGTGTACCTACAAAATTGATCATATCGCCCAGTGCTCGTCCAGACCACTAAGCTTGGTCTCGTTGTTAAGCTTAGACATATCCCTTTTATCATGTGGTAAGTAATGCAAATTATCTAATTTGCATATTCATGAATTTTAATGAAAACATCAAAAAATGGTTTAAAATCCATAAATAAACAATTTTCAGGCCCGAACCATCACTATGACACTGTTATTGCACTAGTAATATATCATGTGACAAATATATTTATGTCATAGACCTATTTAAATTTTTTTATCTCATTTGCATATTCATAAATATTAATTATAATTTTGAAAACTGGGGCAAAACCAGGGGAAATATATTGCCATTGAAAGGATTTGAGTGGATTATAAGATATTTCTTGCATTTTAGGACAAATTTATAAGGCTGCCAGTTTGGTCAGAGGGACCGCTTAAATGCCGTGAAATATTGTCCTCAACAATGATCATTTTGCATGATTGATGTAAAATCAAATTGTTTCCACGCCCATCCATTGTGTGATTCTAAAGAATGGCATGCACTTACAAAAATATTCATATCCTACCAACAGCATGCTCTAGAATACAAAGATTGATCTGATAGTAGTGCTTGGACATAACGATTTAATAGTAATCCTAATATTCAAATCATTGAATTTGCATATTCCTGAATATTAATGAAAAACGTAAGAAATGGGAAAAAATATGGGGTGCACATACAAAATCACTTGTACCTGAGCTGTAAATAAACCTAGGACGTTGATAATGGTATCAAATAGATGCTAAGGTATTGTACTATCCCTTTGAAGTGTGATATAAGAAAAAACTGATTTTCGACTGCATGTATATTAATGAAAACTTATGAAATTGGGAGAAAAAAAGGAAAAGATTAAACAGATACACCTTCAAATACACTTGCATCTTGGCAGCCAAAAGCCCCAAAGTGCTGAAAATGGAATCCAATGCTTTGCTAGGGCAATAATATACCATCCATACTGTAATAGATAAGTTATTTGAGTTTTACGTTCATGAATATTAATAAAAACTTCAGGAATTGGGGTAAAATGCAGAACAAAAATGAAAACACATATATCTTGGCTACTGAAGGACCTAAAGAGCCGAAGCTGAAATCAAATGATTGCTATGACAATGTTCTATAGCCATATGATCTGATGTATGAGGCATCTAGATATTTTTGTTGTATGGATATTAATGAGATCTTTTAAATTAGAGAAATATCATCAAAACATAAAGGCGGTATACCAACAAAGTTGCTTATATCCCGACTGGTACCCAGAGAATGTTAGGACAATGACAATGTAGTATGATAGATAAACAATATCTGATTAAAAACCATGTAGTCTGATAGATTAACCATATCCTATTAAAAACCATGAATGTTACGGAAAATTGTAAAAATTCCATAAAGTTAAAGGTTGTGCTCAAACAAAATCGCTTGTATCCTGGTTGCTAACAAATAAGCTTTATAAATCTGAACATATGGCAACACTAGATTGTACGTGTATTAGCAATAATTTGATGCCACTTTGAATTCTCTAAGTCTATTTGCAGTCCAGTCTTAAGCAATGTTATTGGTAAACCCCCTTCATTTTCCGGTCATTTTTCTCTTATTTTTATAAAGATTTTATTAACATTCATACAACAAATATGTCAAATAAAGCAGATAGCAGATTATGTGGCCATAGAACAATGTCTAAGCAATGATTTTATACCCATTTCAGCTCTCTAGTTCTATCAGTAATCATGATATGTGAATTTTTTACATGTATACCGCCTTATGCTTTCGGTATTTTTACCCCAATTCCTAAAGATGTTATTAATATTCATGAAAATAAAAATCAAATGACTTATAAATTGTAATATTGGATGACATAATATTGCCTTAACAACCATTTGAGACATTATTCAGCACTTTAAGGCTTTGGGTTGCCAAGATACAAGCCATTTCTTACGTTTAACCCTTTAATTTTTCCATTTTTTCTGTCCTGTTTTTAAAGATTTCATTAATATACATGAAATTACAAATCCGATTATTCTTATATAATATTTTGGAGTGATACTATGTTGCCACAGCATTCATTTGATATCTGTTTCGGCATAACAGCCTGGGTACAGGTGTTTTTGTACGTATACCCCTTATTTTTCAACAATTTTTCTCCCATTATGATTTTTATTCATGAATATATGTAAATTCAATGATTTCAATATTAGTTATGAAGGTTTAATTGCTATGTCAGTGCAATACTTTCAGACCAATCAAAGTATTCTAAAGTACGCTTTTGGTGAGACATGGGTATTTTCTTAAGTTCATCCCATTCTATAGAATCACACTAGGGTGGTTGTGGAAACAATGTGATGTTAACATCATGCAAATGTGTTCATTGTTGAAGACAACCTTTTATGGCATTTAATTGGCCCATCTGATCAAACTGGCAGCCATGAAAATTCGTTCTAAAATGCAAGACCGATCATATAACGCACCAAAAACCTTACATTGGCAGCAGTTTTTTCCCTGGTTTTCGCCCCCATTTTTGACATTTCAATTAATATTCATGAATATGCTAATGAGCAGAGTTTCATATTGACCCATGACATCAATATATTTGTCATATATGGTATTACTGTTGCAATAACAAGTTGTCACAATGATAGCTTCTGCCTGAATTTTTTTATTTACGGATTTTAAAATCATTTATAAGCCATTTTTAATGTTTTCAACTTTTCATTAAAATTCATGATGAATTTGCAAATTCGATAATTTTTCGATAATTTGCATTACTTACCAAAAGACCAAAAGGCTATATCTATACTTTACAGTAAGACCAAGTGCAGTGATCTAGGACTTGTTACAACTTTTGTAGGTACAAGTAGAAAAGCCCACACCCCTGCCCCCTTCACACCCCCACCTCAACCTTTTGCTTTTTGAGATTTTTTTTATTCATTGAAGACCTTCTAATCATTATAAAATGTTATTTTTATTATTTTGTAGCAGTTTGGTATCCTAAACATATACCTATTTGCAGCATTTGATGTTTTTCTTAATTTTGGCGGCCATCTTGGAAATATGCAAATTAGATGGTGAAGGAGCCATTTCTCAGCTTGCCAACATTGGTTTTTGGATTCAGCATACCCGAATACCTCTAAAAATGATCTCAAACCCTTTTCCTCACAAAATGCCTGTACCTTCATAACGAAGCGTCTTTTCTCATTTTCTGTCTTAACTAACTGTCAATTTGGAGAATAACGGTAAATTATTCCGATTCAGATTCCGACACGCATTTGCTTATTACTCGCTGCATCGTATGCTTGATCTATTATATCACCTCTGACGGATATTCTTTGCCGTCAATAGTGTGTTCTGATCCCCGGGAATCTGTCTCTCCCCAGTGAAAATGGAACTGTTCTAATCGATACGTGTTCTGTAAAGGACCACCGGTCAACTCTACAAAAACATTACAAAAAATGTCCATGACATGCAAAACACAGATTTTTGTCAGCTTTAAAAATGAAAATTTTATTGGACAAAATTGATACTCAAAACACTGATTGTGGGCACACGTCAGAACGGTTCTAACGAGTACCCACAATCTATGTTTTGGATCAAACATACGAAAAATAAGTATACACCTGTATACCCCAGTTTAACTACATAAACTGTGTAGGTGGGGTAGTAAGGGGTATACATTACACGGACATGTTTTCCTGATAATGACCTACGCATACAAGCAAGACCAAATGGAGACAAAGCCTTCTTTAAAATCAGCCCAACACATGTATCTGTTACATTCATAAGGTATCGTCAAAAATCTTGGCTTTGTGTACTTGCAATGACTCAGTCTGACAGATCAGCATGCGCATTCATCCCGCTTCAACAGAGTCTTCGCGGTACGTTCCTAAATTGATAAGAGCCGCCTCGTGGGAAAACCAACAATGTGGTTTCCGACCAGGTCCGATATAAACCGACCTGTACAGTCACAGAAAAGAGCTAGGATCTTGAAATTTCGGATTTAAATAGAAGAGGAATTGTACTATCCGGTTAGCGTAAACAAAGGCGCTGATCAGCTTCGCAGTTACTGCGAAGCTGATCTGCGCCTTTGTTTTCGCATATGCAGTTTGTTGGTTTTCCCATGAGGCGGCTCATAAATTACGACCTGAGGGTTTGCTTAGTTTCTGATTAGGCGATGTGTGTAATTGTCGAAAGACAAACCTTAAACATTTGTACGAAGATAGTGTTTCAAAAGCTTATGAAATATTGTTAGATGTATTTTGAATAAAATATGAGTTATGAGTTTTGCAGCTACTGTTTTTCAAAAATAAGTTGCTAGATGTAGGCTATAAGTGTATATAGCATAATATATTGTTATGTGAAATGGCATGTTTTGGCATGCTATGCATATTTGCTGTCACGCGAGTTGTAGATATGATGCACTTCTGTTTATGGCATGCAGTAAACTACATTTTGATATACGAGCTCTCGAATTTTGACTGAAGTGATTACTGAAGAACTCGGACCTAGTTAAGAAACAGCAATACTTTGTGTCAGTACCATACACTACAAGCTAACTTAATCTTCGAATATGTGAAATGATATGCATTTGGGGATGCCGACTTTATCACAAGTGCAGCTAATGGGAAAATTTAGATTTGCTCATTCTAAACACTTACCTGAAACTTGTTTAATTTTGGCACAGAGACTATGCCCAGTGTTTATAATTTCCAACTCTGGTTCAAGGTCATATTTTGGCGTTAGAACAACCGACTTTAACGTCTGATCGTACTCGGCTTTTGACGTCTCGATGTCGATAGGTGACTGCCGTTCTCCATCGGCGATCGGGAAACCCTGTCGCCATTGTTGTGGCCCTGTGAAAAAGAGAGTAAGTCTCACTTAGGTATTGGGTTCGATACCGACCTCCACCAGGCACTAGGACACGTACACTTCAAGTTCCCGTAATAGTATTTCTTAAAAGGAAGCGGTAGCTCCGTCCAGACGATGCTGAAAAATGTTGACTGGGATGTCAAACCATAATTAAAACACATAGTTCTATTAGTACGCGGTTCGTCATAACGCGCGTTACTTATAACGCGGTCGTTGTTACGCGGTTTGTCATATCGCGCGTTACTCATAACGCGGTTGTTATTACGCGGTTCGTCGTATCGCGCGTTACTGAATACGCGGTAATTTACTTGTCAAAGCATCGCGTTTAATGGGAAACGCAGTTTTGATATCACTTCGTGCAAATACGTTACATTTGGGAATGGCTTCAGTCAATTATTTAGGGCTATGTTCAAAGCGCTAGGAGTATGGAAAGACGTTGACGTCAAAATTATAAGCAATATTCTTGACCAGACGTGAAATATTAGTGAAATATCATAGAATGAGACTTAAAATTGGCAGGTGTTTTTGTTTAATTATACAGTATCAATAAAGATTCTCTATTAATATTTTTAAAAAGCTCATTTATCATCGATATTAAATATGATGTAAAAAAATAATAAAAAAAAAATACTATCGATTTACTATTGCATATGCCAAGGAGTTATCAACTGGTTATGTATGGATGAAACATTAAGGAACGGTCTGTCTGACCTTTAAAGATATCATATTGAGAAACTGTCCTTGTTCAAGGTGAAACGAATGGAGGCTAGCAGAAAGGTTCCTTACTGAAAAGACATTTTCTTCTCACAAGTTATATCGATTCAAAAAATAAGAAAACACTTGAGTAAATAGATAAATGTTCTTGTAAGTATACAATTACTTACCATTTGAACTTCCGTATCCCCACTTCATACTCACACTTATGTTGTTTAACCCTCAACTGTAAAACGGAATTACAACCAAGTTTTTAACTTAACACTCGTCTCTTTCGTCCTTTATCGGTGCCAAAATCCGTAGATCACACTAAATGTTGCTGATATGTAGTAAATTACTTCCACGTTTTTGTAATATTTTTTCCACGCTAACCTGCTATATTGGCTTAACAAAACAGCACTTATAGCAGCTACTGTGAGTATACTAAACATAAAATCGATCTTTCCTTTTCTGCTATGTTCAGATTTGAACGAAAATCGAAGCAGAAAGCTGCTACATCGAGAAACAATGACAGCACAAATTAGCGAAATGGCATGTGCGGCACATGGAGAATAAACATGATAAAACAATTTAAAGCACAGTCCGTTCACAATAGTCTTGATTTGGTCTTTCGTAGTTATTCTAACCAGACGTTGTGAGTTCGGTCCTGGGATTGATGAGACCTTAAACCGAAGTCCCGTTTCCAAATGACCATAGCTGTAAAATGGGACGTAAAATACTATATCAACCATACCCGTTGAAAGGGTAGATAATTCAATTCAGTGACATTGCGAGTGCCACGAGGTTGGCACAGACGATCAGATTATGAAGAGTTCTTCCTCTAATACACTTAATTAGATCTAATTCATTTGGCATCACGATTGTGCAGGTACTTATTGATACAAATCATGCCTATTAATCATTCTTCCACTGGGATAGTAACCAATAATCAAGTATATCAAGAGCACATTAGCTAGACATCAGCAAAATTGTTGCTGGTTGAAATATTGCTCCATAAACAAGTTTGACCTTTCCTAGTAGGAATGCTCGCCTTTTGGAAACATTCGGCAATACAGTTCCGACATGACTAAAAATCTGTTGACGGAACGTTTGTTTAATCGCAAACAAATATGGATTAACATATCTGAATTATAAGGATCGGTATTGGCTAAATTATAAGCATTTTAACAAACGGGAGTTTTGTTTACATATTTGCGGCAAAGAAAAAAATGTTTCAAAGATACGAACCTCGCTTATCCGCTATTTTATACCTTCCTTTTTCGTGTTAGCGCATATTGTGTAAAACTACCCGCTGATAATGAACTTCTCAATAATGAAATTGACCGAGCTTGAACCCAAATTTTGAAGCTAATTTACACAAAGTATATTGACTAATCTCAAATGGAATTCCAATGGCATGTACAGCAATCTATTTATAAAATATTAAATATTTCTGCCAGTATTATATTTAATATTTTAAAATCAGTTTCAAGGCCAATTAAACCATGTTCCATTTGGAGACAAAAATGAACACCGGTCACATGTGAGACAAGCCAAGCTCTGCTTGCGGGTGTGCCATGTGGTTTTTCTCGGGGTTCTCCCGTTTTCGCCCCACCTACTGATTGGCCCGTCTCATATGAGCTGAAATAATCTTGAAGGGGACGTATAGGACCATTTATTTGCGGAGTCAATTTTATTTCTTGTTCAATTATAATGTACCCACGAAAAATTTGAACACAATAAATTGGATCATAAAAAACTAAAATATATTTTTTTTACCCTTCACGGATGTTACCTTACTCAAGGTTGTTACAACATAATGCATTCAAGGTCGACAAATACCCTTAATAGGGTATCATTGGTTACAGGTATTGCTTTTTCAATATAGGGTATGTCAAGTGGGTATGTTCGTTTGAAAGAAAGAACGAAAGAAAAAAAAAACTACTGGTTTGACATGCAAATGAACCCTTTTGAAAAGATATTTTAAAATGTAGCTGCAGAGGTATTGTGTACTCGAGTAACTATTTTCTTTTGTAATTGAACAGAAAAGTAATCTGAATAGTCTAATGGTGGAATTCTACCCAGGAGATCGTGAAAAAATAACAATGCTATTTACATATTAATAATACTGAACCACATAAGACGCTATATAAGCATCAAAAGTATTGTCATAGTTATATAAACGAATATAACAGAAAATAAAAATGAAAAAAAGTTTCAGCAGATCCTAACTAGCGTCCTTGTTGTACCACAAATACGATTGGCTACGATCTCTCACGAATAGCCGCGAATATAGCTACGGTGTCAGTACGAACAAGCAAATTCAGAGAATTTATGTCCCCCGCCTTGATTGTTTAGTTACACAAATATAATCTGAGAAGCCACATGAACTTTCTAAGTGTAAATGCCCAAAAAATGACTAAGTTCAAATTGCGAAAAAGTGATAAAAATTAAGCTGAGGATTATATGCATACCATATGCGTATCTTCAAAGCATTATAAAGACAACTGTAAAGTTTCAAAAGAATCAGAATGAAACTGTAGGAGGAGTTGCGCACACATGGTACTCCCTGTCCATTTACTTTCATTGTCAAAATGACCGAAAAATGACTAAGTTCAAATTGCAAACAAAAGTAATAAAAATTAATCTGAGTATCATATCCAAACCACATGCATATCTTCAAATCCTGGAAAAGACATCTGTAAAGTTTCAAAAGAATCAGAATGAAACTGTCGGAGGAGTTGCGCACACAAGGTACCCACTGTCCATTCACTTTCATTGTCAAAATGCTCGAAAAATGACTAAGTTCAAATTGCGAAAAAAGTGTGAAAAATTAATCTGAGGATTATATCCAAACCACATGCATATCCTCAAAGGATGGTAAAAACATCTGTAAAGTTTCAAAAGAATCGGAGTAAAACTGTAGGAGGAGTTGCGCACACAAGGTACATACTCTATAGGGGGACGGAAGGACAGACGCACGGACGGACGGACAGACGGAATGACGGAAAGCCAAAAACCATGTCCCTCCGCTTTTCTTCGAAAAGGCGGGGGACAATAAGCACGATTCCGCTACGGTTGGGCTACGAATCAGGCCACGCCCAATAACCACCACGATTCGCCACGAATGATTTAAACAATTTAAAACTTCCGTAGCGCTACCGTGGAGTTTCCCGAATCATCACGATTCATCAAGATTCACCACGGTTCTACTACGAATCACCACGGTACACGATTTTACAGATCGTGGCGAATCGTAGCGGCACAGTAGCCAAAAATCGTGAATGTGAAAAATCGGGGCTTTAAGCCCCGTTTACACATTCACGATTTTTGGCTACGGTGCCGCTACGATTCGCCACGATTTGTAAAATCGTCGTGTACCGTGGTGTACCGTGGTGATTCGTAGTAGAACCGTGGTGAATCGTGGTGAATCTTGATGAATCGTGATAATTCGGGAAACTCCACGGTAGCGCTACAGAAGTTTTAAACTGTTTAAAACATTCGTGGCGTATCGTAGCGAATCGTGGTGGTAAATGGGCGTGGCCTAATTCGTAGCGCAATCGTAGCGGAATCGTGCTTATTCGTAGTGACACCGTAGCTATATTCGCGGCTATTCTTGAGAGACCGTAGCCAATCATGGAGCTCCGTAGCGAAACCGTGGAATCTTTGGCACCACGAACTCTCACGGTTCACCACGAATTGTCTACGGTTGTCCTATGAATCATCCACGGTTTCGCTACGGAGCTCTACGATAGGCCACGACGGCTACCGCCGTGAATCGTACTAAAACCGTATCGAACCGTACAAGCACAGTGAGCATTCGTTGTTCCACCGTGGTTAATCCTCATTTGACCGTTGCGTTGCCGTCATGAATCGTCATTGATTCGAAGCGATACCTTACAGACACCGTACTAATATCGTGGGCATTCTTACTGGAATCGTAGTGATACTGAATATTTCCACTTTTCGCCACGATTCACCACGATCCACCTCGATTTTTCTGACCATGAGAAATCGGGGTGAATCGTGGAGAAAATCGTGAATGTGTAAACGGGGCTTTTAAACAGGCCTTTAGGAACATCAACATAAATAACAGAAATAACTAAAACTAAACAGACGTAAATTGGGGCAATGTGCACTAAAGAGTATGCAAAGTTTTACCATGCAGAATTTCGCCCACAAGTTTATGTAACTTACGTGTCTTGAAACACAGCCAAGTTGATTCTAGACGTGAACAAAACTTTTTTTTTCAGACAGATTGTTGCTTGTTGAATTCATACATGTATGCATTTGTTATTCTCAGTTTGTTGATTTTCTATCATGGCATGAATGACCAGGATGAGGTATGGACTAATGGTCATGTAAATGCTCATCTAAAACAGCAATCACACAGTAGCGTATAACCCAAACGCGCGCCGGGCGTATGAAAAATCTCAACACGATGAAGACTTTGGACGTATAAAAATTAAGTTGTTCCTTTAACCCGCTTTAGCAGTCACACATTAGCGCGTGACTGAGGCGAGTGCCGGACGTATAAAAAATCTCAAAGTTTTGGAGTACTGTTGTGATACGTCGCTACAGGCGCGCATCGAACGTTCAACGCGCGTTTCACACACGCTTGGGGCACGCTATTGAAGCAACATCTAATAAAATCGGAACGCGCACGGAACGTACACTAGCGTGCTTCAAACGCGCGCCAAACGCGTTCAGAGCGTATTCAACGCGCCTATAGCGCGCGTGGAACTTATTCGGGACGTATAAGTCACACGCCCGAGACACGCCGAGCTTTTAGAAAATTTTTAAGCATTTAAAAAAAAAATGGAGCCCGAACGCGCGCGAAACGCGCAGATACTTTTAGCGACGTACAGCGACGCGCGCCGGGCGTACACCACGGTACCCAACGCGCTTGTAGCGAGTTTTGAACGTGTTTCCGACGTGCGTCTGGCGTATGTGGAATTTCGCTATTTTTTAAACACGCCCGGCGCGCGTTTCACTTATACGCTACTGTGTGACTGCTGTTTAAGATCTGGTGTAGAAAGCCTTTGGGCAAGGAAAGACAACTCTCTTCGGTCAAAACATTTTCAATAATTATAAAACTTGTCCATTTGTCATTTTCCTTTAAGTTTTCCATTTAATGACTTTGTAACGGTTTCTTCATTTATAAATACTCAGGCAACCATGATATAAAATAGGTCAAGGTTCCACCCAGGGTCATCTAGGTCACCTGACAGTGACTATTTATATTAACTTTATTATTTCAATTTCCATACATAAAGGGTGTTAAGAAAGTTCGTTCCGCACTTTACCACATGGTTTGAAAGTATTTTACATGCACAAACAAATGAAATGATGCATTTTCCATGAATCTGTTTTCTCAGATACAATATAGCAGTTGAAACGCTATCTAATGTCGAGTTTCGTCACAGTTGTATGTTTTCTAAGGGTACTGTATTTCACAAATTCGCTAATAATTCGATTTTCTGACTTGAAAATCTTTAAAAGTTTTGACATGTGATTTTTCTTTTCAGGTTTATAATTGAATACATCACAAAAGTATTATAAATGGCAAATAAGTAGTGTATTTAGGCAGGATTCTTATGCATCGGTCTCGGTATGACAAAGATATTTACAGGTATACCCCCATTTTTGTGTAAAAGTTCAAGGGTTAGAAAATGGTTGCCAGTGTTTGATGGCCATTTTGTTCATGATCAGATATCTGATTTAAAACATCTTTGCTTTATCTTTTCATATACAACCAAATTAAAGTCTGGTTATGTCATTTTTAAGTTTTGAAGCATTAAAATCAAGCTACCAGGAAAGCAATTTGTGCGCGGAACGAACTTTCTTAACACCCTTTACATACATAATCTTCCAAAAGAAGCTTAACACGAAATGTTTGTATGGGTTAGAGCCCCACATAGGTCAAATAATAGACAAGCCAAGTGCACCAGTGTTTTTTTTTCTCAAGCTACCATTATCACCCCAGGTACAGTTTGGCACATACTGTCTCGTAAGTGAAATTATCTTGTTTTTACCACATATGGATGTGGCAGCCATCTTGGTCATGTGACCTGGACCATTCAAACAAAGTTTTATTCCCTTTTCATTCTCAACATACAATTTGAAAGGTGAAGCAATTTCAGAGAAAATATTTATAATGGTGAATGACATACACTGACAGACTAACACAAGTAGAGAGAATACAAATACTGCAAGCTCATCCAGTAGGATTCAGGTAAGATAAAAAAAAAAACATATTAGACTTCCAGTATACAGCTGAAATCATGTTGGGATGGTCATTTATTCTAATCAAAAAGTATACAGCTGAAGCCATGTTGGGTTGGTCATTTATTCTAATCAAACAGTATACAGCTAAAGTCATGTTGGGATGGTCATTTATTCTAATCAAATCGTTAACAGCTGAAGCCATGTTGGGTTGGTCATTTATTCTAATCAAACAGTATACAGCTGAAGTCATGCTGGGGTGGTCATTTATTCTAATCAAACAGTATACAGCTGAATTCATGTTGGGATGGTCATTTATTCTAATCAAACAGTATACAGCTGAATTTATGTTGGGGTGGTCATTTATTCTAATCAAACAGTATACAGCTGAAGTCATGTTGGGATGGTCATTTATTCTAATCAGACAATATAAAGCTGTAGTCATGTTGGGGTGGTCATTTATTCTAATCAAATAGTATATAGCTGAAGTCATGTTGTGATGGTCATTTATTTTAATCAATCAGTATACAACTGAAATCATGTTGGGATGGTCATTTATTCTAATCGAATGAGATGGTCATTTATTTTAATCAAACAGTATACAGCTGAAGTCATGTTGGGATGGTCATTTATTCTAATCAAATAGTATACAGCTGAAGTCATGTTGGGATGGTCATTTATTCTGTTCTTATCAAACAGTATACAGCTGAAGTTATGCTGGGGTGGTCATTTATACTAATCAAACAGTATACAGCTGAAGTCATGTTGGGATGGTCATTTATTCTGTTCTTATCAAACAGTATAAAGCTGAAGTTATGCTGGGATGGTCATTTATACTAATCAAACAGTATACAGCTGAAGTCATGTTGGGATGGTCATTTATTCTGTTCTTATCAAACAGTATACAGCTGAAATCATGTTGGGATGGTCATTTATTCTAATAAAACAGTATACAGCTGAAGTCATGTTGGGATGTTCATTTATTCTTATCGAACAGTATACAGCTAAAGTCATATTGGGATGTTCATTTATTCTAATCAAGTAGTATACAGCTGAAGTCATGTTGGGATGGTCATTTATTCTAATCAAACAGTATACAGCCAAAGTTATGCTGGGGTGGTCATTTATTCTAATCAAACAGTATACAGCTGAAGTCATGTTGGGATGGTCATTTATGGTAATCAAATAGTATACAGCTGAAGTCATGTTGGGATGTTCATTTATTCTAATCAAACAGTATACAGCTGAAGTTATGTTGGGATGGTCATTTATACTAATCAAACAGTATACAGCTGAAGTCATGTTGGGATGGTCATTTATTCTAATAAAACAGTATACAGCTGAAGTCATGTTGGGATGGTCATTTATTCTAATCAAACATTATACAGCTGAAGTCATGTTGGGATGGCCATTTATTCTTATCAATCAGTATACAGCCAAAGTCATGTTGGGATGGTCATTTATTTTAATCAAACAGTATACAGCCAAAGTCATGTTGGGGTGGTCATATATCTCATCAAACAATAGTGTTTTGAACAAGCGTCTCAGAAGAAGTTTATCATTTTCTTTTGCACAATTCTCAGACCACTAACCGAACACTGTCTGGAAACAAACTCTGTGTAAGCTATCATTTGCACACACAATAGTGACGACACAGAATTTGAACAGTTCGGACTACACCCGAGTCCGGAAAATTTGTAGTGCCACTTGCGTAAGTTATTTGTGAAACATTTTAAATATCCTATCATATGCAGCACACATTTTTGGTAGTATCAGTGTAAAAACTTTCATAATTCATCATCTGGTCACTGAGAACACTTTGGAAGCTTTAAAGTTCCGAAGTGTTCTAAATGTTGACAATTGTTTCAAAGAAAGAAAAAATTGCCGAATAGTGATAATAATATGCCGCATATGATAGGGTATGTGTTAATAATTTTTCTTTAATATGAAAATAGCAATGCATGATTTCCAAATATATGTGAAGTACGAACGCGCGCTCTGTCATATGACATATACACAAATGATAGCATACACTGACTTTGTTTCCCGACAATGAACTGAAACTGACATTAAATTCAGCTGAAAAATAGCAATTGTCAGAAAAAGAACAACAGCAGTAGAAATATTTTCATAATACAATTTTCAAGAAGAAATGCAGCAGATAAGGGGAGTAATGAAGGGTTGCTTGAATAAGGAGCTGCTGAGCTAATACATGTACTCACACTTTCTCTCAAAAATGATGTGTACAAAAGTAGCCTTTTGTAGAATCAGCAAAACATCTATAAAAGCATCAATAAGTATTGAACATGTCAGTCAAAATACAAAAATATTTTCTATACTTGAAGAAGATAGCATATTTAGCACAAATGCCAGTCTTCCATATGGTCCTCGAGTGAATGCAGAAACTATAATTTGACATTTTTTTTATTTTTGTTAGTTGTTTGTAGTTAGTTGTGCAGTATATGAGAGTGAAGAGAAGTGCTTGTCATTACGAAAACACGCCCATGCAATAAACAGAGATTTTTTCACCTGTAAAAATTGAAAATTTCATGAGAAAAAAATGATATTTTTCTTATTTTTGCTCAAAACATAGATTGTGGGTCCATGTTAGAACTGCCTCGCCGAGGCGGTTCTAACGAGTACCCACAATCTATGTTTTGGAGCAAAAAAAAGGAAAATAGGTATACCCCTGCACACCCCAGTTTTCTATATAAATGTGGGGTATAAGGGGGTATACATTTCACGGACATGTTTTCCTGATGCTGAGAACCAGGCACAGTAGCCACTCAATAAGAAAACTCGCCCATGCAATATACAGATTTTTTTTTCAAAAGCAAAAATTGAAATTTTCATTGGATAAAAAATAAGAGCTGTTGCAGGACAGCGTAGCTCGCCTGACTTGTGCTTTGTCACTACATCTGTTAAAATCTATGACCCATGACCTTGACCTCAAGGTCACTCAGGTGGGTCATGATGGTACAACATAAAACTTCAGACCAATGCAAAGTATCAACTTGATCAATCTACATGTTCAAGAGATATAGACTTATAAAAACATTAACCAAAACTTAAACACAAAACTTCCAAGTCCGTGACCCTGACCTCAAGGTCATCCAGGTGAGTTGTGATGTACAGCATAAAACCCGAGACCAATATCTATCAACATGCAAGTATCAACTTTATCCATCAACATGATGTTCAAGAGATTTAGACTTTAACCAAAAAATTTAACACAAAATTTCTAAGTCTGTGACCTTGACCTCAAGGTCACCCAGGGTAGGTCATGATGGTACTGCATAAAACTTCAGACCAATATCTACCAACATGCAAAGTATCGACTCGATCAATCAACATGGTCAAGAGATATAGACTTACAAAAACTTAAAAACTTAAACACAAAATTTCTAAGTCCGTGACCTTGACCTCAAGGTCACCCAGGATGGGTCATGATGGTACTGCGTAAAACTTCAGACCAATATCTAGCAGCATGCAAAGTATCAACTTAATCCATCAACATGGTCAAGAGATATAGACTTACAAAAACATTAACCAAAAACTTAAACACAAAATTTCTAAGTCTGTGACCTTGACCTCAAGGTCACCCAGGGTGGGTCATGATGGTACTGCGTAAAACTTCAGACCAATATCTAGCAGCATGCAAAGTATCAACTTAATCCATCAACATGGTCAAGAGATATAGACTTTTAAAAAACTTTAACCAAAAACTTAAACACAAAATTTCTAAGTCTGTGACCTTGACCTCAAGGTCACCCAGGGTGGGTCATGATGGTACTGCGTAAAACTTCAGACCAATATCTAGCAGCATGCAAAGTATCAACTTAATCCATCAACATGGTCAAGAGATATAGACTTTTAAAAAACTTTAACCAAAAACTTAAACACAAAATTTCTAAGTCCGTGACCTTGACCTCAAGGTCACCCAGGATGGGTCATGATGGTACTGCGTAAAACTTCAGACCAATATCTAGCTGCTAAGCAGCATGCAAAGTATCAACTCAATCCATCAATATGGTCAAGAGATATAGACTTACAAAAACATTAACCAAAAACTTAAACACAAAATTTCTAAGTCTGTGACCTTGACCTCAAGGTCACCCAGGGTGGGTCATGATGGTACTGCGTAAAACTTCAGACCAATATCTAGCAGCATGCAAAGTATCAACTTAATCCATCAACATGGTCAAGAGATATAGACTTTTAAAAAACTTTAACCAAAAACTTAAACACAAAATTTCTAAGTCTGTGACCTTGACCTCAAGGTCACCCAGGGTGGGTCATGATGGTACTGCGTAAAACTTCAGACCAATATCTAGCAACATGCAAAGTATCAACTTGATCCATCAACATGGTCAAGAGATATAGACTTTTAAAAAACTTTAACCGAAAGTGTGACGCGGACGTGGACGCAAACGTAAACGTAAACGTAAACGCGCACGACCGAGGTGACTACAATAGCTCTATGCACTTCGTGCAGGCGAGCTAAAAAAAAATGATTGTTTAAATATTTTCACTCAAAACATAGTATTACATTGTGGGTACACATTAGAATGATCTCTGCGAGAACTTTTTTTTCACAGAAAATTATTTGAGGCTTGAAATTCAGATTAGGGACATTCTAATAATACATGTATTTGATTTCATGACAGCAGAAAAGTAAGTTAATATTAGGATGGCCTGCAATCCTAATCAAACTATTCTTGGGCAACTATTATTGGGTCACATAACCAGAATCTGTTCAAATTTAGTTATTAAAAACAGTTAACTGCTCTTGTTGAATAATGGAAAATGAATAATGGTCATAGAAGTACTTTCATGATCAAATCTTCAATAAAGGGCATTTATTTCCTATTGGTGGAATCATATGTCCCCATTTGCCCATTTCAGTTCAGTAAAAAACATGAACACAGCTTTCCATGGTCATGTAACACAAAGCTTAAGTCATCAATGAAGACAGACATACAGCATAGAAATCTGCCAATTTTGCTATCTGCATTTCGTAACAGATCAAAACCATGTACCACCATCATCATGATATTGTTGCATCATGAGAAAAATAGAGTTTTCCATAAAAGTATGCGAAAATAAAGGCGCATATCAGCTTCGCAGTAACTGCGAAGCTGATCAGCACCTTTATTTTCGCTACACGGATAGTACAATTTCTCTTCTTCTTAAATCTGAAATTTCAAGATTCTAGCCTGCTTCAGTGACTGCACAGACTGGTTTATGTCAGACCTGGTTGGAAACTCGAACACCGGTTTTCTCGCGTCGTGGCTCATATTGTTGCAGTTTCAAGTCTTCTGATCACCAGTTTCATCTGAAATGCAGTAACTGCGAAGCTGATCAGCACCTTTATTTTCGCTACACAGATAGTGCAATTTCTCTTCTTCTTAAATCTGAAATTTCAAGATTCTAGCCTGCTTCAGTGACTGCACAGACTGGTTTATGTCAGACCTGGTTGGAAACCCGAACACCGGTTTTCTCGCGTCGTGGCTTATATTGTTGCAGTTTCAAGTCTTCTGATCACCAGTTTCATCTGAAATGTTTTCACTGCTATCCCTAATTGCTTCACCTTTCCCCTCCTCTTTTGTCCCTTTCTCCCCTATATCCTCAGAATTCATCTCACAATCCCCACTCCCCTCCCCACCCCCACTGGAGTCCTCATCAGTCTCATCATGGACATCTTTCCCCCTAGGAGCCTCACTGTCCTTATTCCACTGTTCTACTTCAGCCTCGTCCCCAGATGGGGGCCCAATTGGGGTCTCAGTCCCCGCAAGCCCCAGCTTCTTCTGGGCTTTCTGTTCTGCTACCTTGTTTTCTGAAATAAAAGAATAAAGCTTAATATTTCCCCCTATATACTTCATAATAATCATCGCTGCCAACATCATCATCATCATCGTCACCTTCACCACCTCAAATATTATCATTATCCTCATCATCATTCTAAATTTAGTTTTCTTACTTTGAAAATGCAGAGACTTCATCAAAGGCATTTATTCAGCAAAGAACAAACCACTGATGTAGAATACATTCCAGGCCTTTTGGCTGCAGAGGACATAAGCATAATTGTTATGCTATTACTTAAATGGAATAACAACACTATTAACTTACGAATGTCAGAGAGTTCCACCCCACACAGCCGTAGATAGTGTGACCTCTCGTCTTTACTGACAAATGATCTAACTGATGTTTTCCCTCTCCAGCCACAGAACACTATGTCGACACACGGCTCAGGCTCACTGTAAACATGTATATATATTTTGTTGTTTAATTTGTGGTTTAACATCCTAGTCAATAATTTTTCAGCCATGTCTTCTTCCTATAATGAGTCCATCAATTTCTGAGAATCAACTCTGGTATAAAACCATAAATAAAAGCGGGGCCCCGCCCACTGAGGCCTACAGAAGTAGATGGGCTGTTTGTGCCTCCAGGCAAAGCTTATACACTACTGACTGACCATCTGATTACTGGTTAACCTCTTAGGTCTGAGCCTGCCCAGGAAAAGTGGTTCAAGTCGAACCATTCATATATAAGCCTTTTGTGGCTTAGTTAGATGGTTATATACTTAGCAAAAGTGAAAACGCTACATGTCACTATAATTATATTCCAGACAAAGTATCAGAAAAGAGGCATTTAATCAGTTTCTATAATGTTTTCCAGGCTTCCAGCAAATATTTCGTGAAAATTTCATCGATTGGTCTCATTTGATATCTGAGTTAAGGATCATTATGCGTTTAAAGTGTTTTTCGATAAATTATGCATGTGCGCATGCGCAAGAAAAGATTTTTTACGCTTTTTAAACTGTATGATGCCCATGTTACATTAAAACGTTTAAAAACTTGACTTATCCTTTGAAACAAGCTCAGAAATCAATGTCTAATTTTGCCATTTTGCCAATTATCTCCCTTTGACATAAACAAATAGGGAATATTGAATGTTAGGTATTCTCCGGTGTATACCAATTTTCGAAAAATTTCTTTTGCCAATTCATTAAGGTCTACAAACACATCATTCCTACCATTTCTCGATTAGGAGTATCTTCAAACGTCGATGTAACAACAGGTTCATTATCCTATAGAGATTACATTGAGAAAATTTCAAGCATTGGGATTTGATGAAAAATACCCTTTTCAAGGTTGATTTTAAAAACCATCACATAAGCTTGTGGTGAATCGTTTACAGTTTCTGACTGACACATGTCCTGACTACATATCCACACAATTCCACATGGTTGAAACGTTTACTCTTGGTTTTTTTTAAGTCGTAAACTGTATGAAATTTCTGTTCAAATTGCACACATAAAAAAAATGGTACCCTGACACACTGAATGAGCGGTTCTGTCTTTATTTGTGACAATAACCGTGTCATGTTTAGTGTTATGGACAGCCAGGTCTTTAAACATTTCAAAACACTTTCATTTGATTTGAGGGCTTGTTTCATTTTTCAGAAATTTGACAAACAATTAAGGTGTAGCGTTTTCACTTTTGTTCAGTATATTTCAAGCACTTGTTGGATGTCCTCATTTTGGGTAAAAGTCCCATAAAGTGGAGGCAACGTCCCGACATGACCTTAGCTGTTGACTGGAACGTAAAGCACCAATTCAAACAAACAAATAAAGTGTGTATTGCTCAAAGGTATATCCCAGTGCAGTTTGAACCAATAACCTATTGATTTGGAATGTGATGTGCTAACAACTCTACTGAGCCTACGCATGAGAAAACCAAAAATTGGGTTTCCGACCAGCTCCGACACACACCCGCCTGAATAGTCACTGAAGCAGGTTAGAAGCTTGGAAGTTTGGATATAAGTAGAAGAGGAATTGTACTATCCCTGTAGCGAAAACAAAGACGCTGATCAGCTGTTACTGCACATCTGATCTGTGCCGTAATTTTCACATAGGCAGTTTGTTGGTTTTCTAATGTGGCAGCTCATCTATGACATGGAACTCACATGAAACATTTTTGTTTTATGACTTTAGACGTGACCTTAAATGGCCATTTTTTGAGAGGTCTTGGCACTAAGGCATTACTTTCAAGAGTAAAGATTTCAAAGCAATGATTTTCTTTACAGTATTTTGCCACAAGTTGACAGCAAAGCAAAAATTAAAACAGTACAGTTCAACCTCATTATAACATGCCTCACTATAATGCGGTTTTCAATATAACACCACCATAACATGGCTCCCAAATTGATTACTTTGTTCTATGTCTGTTGTAACTAACTTCGTTATAACATGGTTTCATTTATTACATAGTCTGTCTCTATGGACCCCAAAGACAGCGCTATAATGAGGCTGACCTGTATTTTAAAATTTTTGAAGCTCGCAAAAACAATTTACCGAAATTATATCCCAAATATGGTAATTATATATACAGCCTTACCTTTCACTTGGCTTGAAGTAAAACAGGGCACTACCAGGATCTAAAATTTCAAAGTCAAATAATATGAGCCGCTGCTCCATAAAAACAACAATCTGCATATGTGAAAACAAAGACGCAGATCAGCTTCGCAGTAACTGCGAAGCTGATCAGCGCCTTTGTTTTCACTACATGGATAGTACATTCCCTCTTCTTCTTAAATCAGGGTTCCCACGGAAAGTATAAAATAAAATTCCATGAGTTTTCCATGATAATTCCATGATCGCAGTTGAATTTCCAGGACTAATTTTTCTGTTTATTTATTTTTTTTTGTCATATATAACACTTTTCAAAAGGCAAGAACAGATAATTATATTGCAAAAATAACTTACTCCAAGGTATTGTCTTGTTTTCTGATGAAGACAAATTAGTTTGAATGCCCTATTGAAAAATCAGAACTTTGTTTATCAATATTTATCGAGCGAGCGAAGCGAGCGAGGAAAAAAATGAATCCCAAAGACATCCAAACTTCCATGATTTTTCCATGATATTTCATCATTTTTCAAATTCCATGATTTTTCCATGCATGGATTTTTTTTAGCCATTTTGCATGTTTTCCAGGTTTTCCAGTGCCCGTGGGAACCCTGTTAAATCCAAACTTTCAAGCTTCTAGCCTTCTTCTGTGACTGTACAGATTGGTTTTTGTCGGACCTGGTAGGAAACTAAAATTGTTGTTTTTCTCATTCAGAAACTCATATGGAATAGCTTGTGTAGTGGAATAACTTAAATTGCTGTCTATATAACAACCTTCATAAAACTTTTGTTCTAGAAAAATCAATCAGCAGGTGGGGCAAAAATAGGAGTATCATGGGAAAAACTAGCTGATGCATCATCAATCAGAACTTGGCCTTTGACTCCAGTAGGGCTCAAGTCTGTGGCCAAATTGTGATGATCAAATGATTTAGAGTGCCTCAGCGAGGGGGTTCTAACGTGTACCCACAATCTATGTTTTGAGCAAAAATGTGAGAAAACATGATTTTTTTCCAATGAAATTTTCAATTTTTGCTTTTGAAAGAAGTCTGTATATATTGCATGGGCAAGTTTTCGTAATGATGCTTTCTTCTACTACATGATTACACTAATATTACCTCAAACTCCAATGTTTATAAAGAAAAAAGGTCTTTACATTGGTGTATAAGTCAAAAGAAGAGTTAGAACAGCCCAAATGAGTCTAATTTTGAGAAGGAAAAAAAAAAGAAGAGAAAATTGATTGAACTTAAAACATAACATTACCCATAGCATAAACATCTTCCTGAGCTTTTTGACTAAGTTTGAAGTTGAAGGGATTTTCTTCACTGAGTATCGTGATCACATCTTGCTTTGTCAGTCTCACACGACGACCCTCTATATACTGTTGTATTGATAATAACCCCTGAAATGGAGTACTGAATAATTTTCTTATACTGAAATTAAATTAATACAATGCAATAAAAATACGGTAGATTAAATTGTTGCTAAATCTGACATTTTCTTGTCTATAAATAGAAAATGATTCATAATTGCATAAAACTCTGGAACATTAGCTGAGTGATATGGTAAGTTCTGCAATTTTTGTCTGACTTTTACTTCACAAGTTTTCTACTTCAGGGCCCAGTTGTTCAAAACTAACGACGTCGTTAGTTAACGTTTCGTTAAAATTTCAAACATTAATATTACAAATACACTGTTATTTTTTGTTGAAAAAATGTGAGAATCCTTTGCACTGCAAAGGATTCTCACATTTTTTCAACAAAAAATAACAGTGTATTTGTTACTTTAGCTGATATTTGCTTAACAAATTTATGTCTTAACGATATCGTTAAGCTAACGATGCTTTGAACAACTGGGTCCTGATTGGACCACACTGTATCACTTTCTCACTACATCCTTACCACATTCTAAAAAATTAAGAATGTAGTAAGCATGTGGTACAGTCTTGTAGGACGTGACAGGAATGTAGTATGGATGTAGCGAGGTCTTGATGAACATGGAGATCTTGTTCAAATTTTGTACATGCTCAAAAGAAACTTGGTGAGGATGGGGTGGAATTAGATCACAAAATGGATGTAGAAAGGAGGTGGTTAGGACGTAGTAGGAACTTGTAGGATGTAGAAAGAACGTACCACAAAGGTAGTGCGGTCTTCATCGGAGTGGTGTACGACCCTGTTGAAAACCATCAAGACCTCACTACATCCGCACTACGTCCATCAGGTTCCCAAAAGGACCATACCACGCTTCTCATACATCCATACCACATCCTAGAAGGCTGGACTGCGTTCTGATTAAGTCCTTGCAGTTCCCACCACATCCTCAGAAGGTTCTTACCACGTTCTCCGCGTTTAATTAATTTTGATTTTAACTGAATCATCCCCTCAAGCAATAGCTTGCACATCAATCATTTTGAAATTGAAACATGAACTGAGAAGTACACTTGCAACTCGCTCTCCATCAATGACAACAAAACTTATTTGGTGCACTTGCGAATTGAATAGGATAAGATCTTGCTGGGTGCAGCCCTAGCTATGTGTTATGAAAACTGATATGATGATGATGATGATGATGATGATGATGATGATGATGATGATGATGATGATGATCTAGAAAAAGGCTTCACTATGGATGTTACAACAGCTTATTAGCAGAGTTGAAGATGGAGGTTCAGCAGTCATTCTTCAACTGAGCACACTTAATACATGGGTGAATAATATAGACATAAACAGTTGGAATGTGCTGAAAGCATAGTGCATGCATCGCGTGAACTACTTGGTCTTCATGAGGACATTGAAAGGACGTAGTGAAAACAGTATGAGCTTGGTAAGCGCGCGGTGAGGACCTAGTGGAAATGTAGAGGATGTAGTAAGGACTTAGTGCAGACGTAATAAGGACATGGTGAGGATGTAATAAGGACTTAAAAAACAAATTGTCTCAATTTCATCCCATCCCATTGAATTGTTTAGGACGTAGTAAGGTAGTGGGAACGTAGTCCTGTGAAAAAGGGGTATTAATTCATGTGTGATCATTTGTAGTCTTAAATGAAAACCCATTTTGTCCCAGACTGACCAGTCTACTCTAGGTGACTGACCAGTCTAGGTAAAACAAACATATATGCTTCTTGTTTCATGCCTTTTTCTTTCTATTTGAAAAGAAATGTGTATGGGAAAATCATAAGCCCAAACTGTTTATGCATATTCAAATCAAATGTGAAGATACCCATCGAAATAGTAAAGCACTTACCTCTTGAGATAGTCTGTAATCACATTCTGTTACTAATGGTGATGGAGCATTACTGAAACACTTTACTCCTAGGTTGATGAACTGAAAATTATATAAATAAAGTCAAAAGAATAAAAAAGTCACTAATACTTTAAACGTACATGGGCAGCGTATTAGTAATTTTACTAAATCTTAACAGAAGAATATTGAAGAACTTTAAGATAATGCTAGCAAGGACATCACTATTATCTATTCTATGTTTTGTTTTGAACAAATATCCACTGTGACCTTACTATAATAACACAATACCAGGCCTAATGCACCAGTCATTTGTATCCCCGGCTACCCTAGGACTGGAAATAGCGGCAAAACAGTGGGGCCAAAGTGCCCTGAATTAACATCTGATGAGTCCCAGCAGTAACAGGGATGTGCCGGGGTTTTAATTTCCCACCAATACACAATCACATTAATTTAAGTTAGATAATAGTTCTACTTCAACATTCAATTAATTACTTTTATGGTCCTTATTTAATTGACAAATGTGCCTGTACATTTACACGCAGAAATTCACACCCTTCTCAAATGTTTTCATTAGAACAACTACCAGCTATTGTTCCATATTATTATCAGCCTCATGGGAGCCGGGACTTTTAGCAGGGATTTTATCACAGATATGAGCTCGCAGTGCTGGGGTTTTAGCCAGACTTTAAATACCAGAGGACCAATGGTCCTGTAAACGCTCACGTGAGATCTGTTGTATATACCAATAAACATGTTTGAATATTATGGTATTTAACTCCAGTGCAGGGGCAGATAAAGCCCTGGGGTCATTTTCTTTTTTTTCAGAATCTTCAATATTCCGTCCATTTGCCAATTTCCTCCTGGCTTTTCCCTTCAAATGACATTTTAACAGTTTTCCCAATTCAAATGCAAAGGCAACCCATGTTGACCTTGCCATATTATATAAACTTGGTCCAGGTCATCACAGGGTCATGATTTATATATACATTGGAGTACTTTAGCCATCAATGCTTCATACCAAGTTTCCTTGAAATCAATCTATCAGAGAAGAAGATTTTTGATGGGTTTTTTACCATATATGGGCATGGCGGCCATCTTGGTCATGTGACCTAAATTATTAATATACACATTGGTTCCCCCATCCTATGGATGCTTCACATAAAATTTGGCTATAATAAGCCAAGGGATTTCAGAGAAGATGTTTGAATATTTTGGTAATATACATGTATACTGCCCGGGGTGCGGCCATATAAGCCCTTGTGTCCAACTTTTTGAGAATCATTAATATTCAGTCCTACTACCCAATTCCTGCAAGATTTTAACCTCAAATGACTTTTTAAATTTTTTCCCAATTCAAATGCATAGGTGACCTATGTTGACCTTGTCATAAAATAGGTCAAGGTCACCATAGGGTAATGATTTATATACACATTGTAGTACTTTAGCCATCGATGCTTCATGCCAAATTTCTTTAAAATCGGTCCACCAGTTCCAGAGTAGAAGATTTTTTAAGGGTTTTTACCGTATATGGACATGGCGGCCATCTTGGTCATGTGACCTAGATTATTTATAAACACATTGATTCCCCCCATTTTATAGATGCTTCACGTAAAATTTGGCTTTTGATTTACCAAGCGGTTTCAGAAAAGAAGACGTTTGAATATTATGGAGATATACATGTATATTGCCCCGGGGTGGGGGCACATGAGCCCCTGGGGTCCAACTTTTTTCAGAATCATTAATTTTCAGTCCTAATGCCCATTTTCTGCAAGATTTTCACCTCAAATGACTTTTTAAAAGTTTTCCCCATTCAAATGCATTGGCGACCTATGTTGACCTTGCCGTAAAATAGGTCAAGGTCATCACAGGGTCATGATTTATATATACATTAGAGTGCTTTAGCCATCGATGCTTCATGCCAAGTTTCGTTGAAATCGATCCACCTGTTCTGGAGAAGACATTTTTTGAAGGGTTTTTACTGTGTATGGGCATGGCGGCCATCTTGGTCATGTGACCTACATTATTTATATACACATTGATTCCCCCATTTTATAGATGCTTAACATAAAATTTGGCTTTGATTTACCAAGCGGTTTCAGAGGAGAAGACGTTTGAATATTATGGAGATATACATGTATATTGCCACGGGGTGGGGGCACATGACCCCTGGGTTCCAATTTTTTTCAGAATCATTAATATTCAGTCCTACTGCCCATTTCCTGCAAGATTTTCACCTCAAATGACTTTTAAAAAGTTTTCCCCATTCAAATGCATTGGCAACCTATGTTGACCTTGCCATAAAATATGTCAAGGTCATCACAGGGTCATGATTTATACATGCATTGGAGTGCTTGAGCCATCGATGCTTCATGCCAAGTTTCGTTGAAATCGATCCACCGGTTCTGGAGAAGAAAATTTTTGAAGTGTTTTTACCATATATAGGCATGGCGGCCATCTTGGTCATGTGACCTGGATTATTTATATATACATTGGTTATCCCTTCCTATTGATGCTTCACATAAAATTTGGCTTTGATTGGCCTAGCGCTTTCAGAGGAGAAGACGTTTGAATATTTCGGAGATATACATGTATATTGCCCCAGGGTGGGGGCACATGAGTCCCTGGGGTCCATTTTCTCAGAATCATTAATATTCAGTCCTATTGCCCATTTCCTGCAAAACTTTCACTTTAAATGACATTTTAAAAGTTTTCCCCATTCAAATGCATTGGCGACCTTTGTTGACCTTGCCGTAAAATAGGTCAAGGTCATCACAGGGTCATGATTTATATATACATTGTAGTGCTTGAGCCATTAATGCTTCATGCAAAGTTTCATTGAAATCGGTCCACCGGTTCTGGAGAAGAAGATTTTTTGAAGGGTTTTTACCATATAAGGGCATGGCGGCCATCTTGGACATGTGACCTGGATTTCTTATATACACATTGGTTCCCCCTTCCTATAGATGCTTCATATAAAATTTGGCTTTGATTGGCCAAGCGGATTCAGAGGAGAAGATCTTTGAAATTGTGGACGGACGGACGGACGACGGCCGACGGACGGACGCCGGATCATGGCCATCCTATAAGCTCACCTTGTGAGCCTAACGGCTCAGGTGAGCTAAAAAGCTGTCGCTGGACAGCATGCTCGACTGCTTCTGACCTTTGTCAAACATAAGGCCAAACCCGACCAGTAACCCAAAACATTATGCTCATACATCTTTTTTGCCTTGATGCAATAAGGCAAAATCACTGAACCATGAAAGTTAACTATAACTACCTAAGATTTAAAGGTCTCCTTCATATTGTGAAAGAAGTGTGTTCATATACCAACTGAGTGCCAAGAAAAAATGCAAAATCACTGAACCGTGAAATAAGGTCACACTGGCCTATAAGTATTTCAGGGTCAAAGGTCTAGGGATACTTACTCATAATGTGAAAGAAATATGATCATATACCCATTCAGTGTTGAGATATAAAGCAAAATCACTGAACCATAAAATTAGGTCATAGTGACCTATAAGTATGTTTGGGTTAAAGGTCTGGTCATACTCATTCATAATCAGAAAGAAGTATGAAAAAATACCAACTGAGTGTCAAGATATAAGGCAAAATCACTGAACCATGAAATTAGGTCACAGTGACCCATGGATACTTTACTGTCAAAGGTCTTGTCATACGCAAACATATCATAAAAGAAGTATGTTGATATACCAATTGAGTACTGAGATATAAAGGAAAATCACTGAACTGTGAAATTAGGTCATATTGACCGAGGACTACTTTAGGGTCAAAGGTCTTGTCATACGCAAACATAGTGTGAAAGAAGTTTGTTCATAAACCAATTGAGTGCTGAGATATAAGGCAAAGTCACTGAACCGTGAAATTAGGTCACAGTGACCTATAAGTATATTGGGGTTAAAGGTCTGGTCATACTCACTCATAATCTGAAAAAAGTATGAAAATATAATAATTGAGTGTCAAGATATAAGGCAAAATCACTGGACCGTGAAATTAGGTCACAGTGACCTAGGAGTACTTCAGGTTCAAAGGTCTTGTCATACGCAAACATACTTTGAAAGAAGTTTGTTCATAAAACCATTTGAGTACAGAGATATAAGGCAAAGTCACTGAACCGTGAAGTTAGGTCACAGTGACCTATAAGTATATTCCGGTCAAGGATCTGGTCATACTCACTCATAATCTGAAAAAAGTATGAAAATATACTAATTGAGTGTCAAGATATAAGGCAAAATCACTGAACTGTGAAATTAGGTCACAGTGACCTATAAGTATATTCGGGTCAAGGATCTGGTCATACTCACTCATAATCTGAAAAAAGTATGAAAATATACTAATTGAGTGTCAAGATATAAGGCAAAATCACTGAACCGTGAAATTAGGTCACAGTGACCTATAAGTATATTGGGGTCAAAGGTATGGTCATACTCACTCATAATCTGAAAAAAAGTATGAAAATATACTAACTGAGTGTCAAGATATAAGGCAAAATCACTGAACCGTGAAATTAGGTCACAGTGACCTATAAGTATATTGGGGTCAAAGGCCTGGTCGTACTCACTCATAATCTGAAAAAAGTAAGAAAATATATTAATTGAGCGTCAAGATATAAGGCAAAATCACTGAACCATGGAAAGTAGGTCAACCGACCCTTACCGTCATGACACACAAGTCAGTGTCACAAAGTCAAAAGATGAATGACCAACCATCTTCCTAAGTTGTTTCTATTAAGAAATGAAAAGAAAAAAAATTCAGGGAGTTCTAGATTCTGACCTCTAGCCCCGCCCCCTGACTCCGACCCACAGGTCCTATGTCATGGAACCTAAAGTGCATGAAGTATGAATGATTTATGATAAGTTGTTGTCAAGATATGGACTCCTTGTAAAAGTTACACAGCAGTACATCTATTTTTTACAGTGTTCTAGTTTTTAACCTCTAGACCCACCCCCCCAGGCATGGACTCAGAGATCCGATGCCATGAAATGAAACTCAACCCTACAGGGTACCCGTGGTCCGAGTATGAAAGCCCTCTGATAAAAAGTTTTCAAGATATAGACTTCTAGAATACTATATTACAGAAAAGCCATTATCATTAATGGTGTTCTAGATTTTAACCTCTAGCCCCACCCCCTGGCATGGACCCAGGGATCTGATGCCATGGAATGAAAGTCGACCCTACAGGGTGTCAATGGTCCAAGTATCAATGCTTTCTGATGAGTGGTTGTCAAGATATGGACTTCTAGAAAACTTTAACACAAGAATTGCCATTTTTTAAGGTGTGCTAGATATTAACCTCCAGTCCCACCCCCTGGCCTGGACCCAGGGGCCCGATGCCATGGAATGAAAGCTAACCCTACAGGGTATCTATGGTCCAAGTATGAATGCTTTCTGATGAGTGGTTGTCAAGATATGGACTTCTAGAAAACTTTAACGCAAGTGTGACGCGCACGGGAACGGGAACGCACACGGGAACGGGAACGTGGACGACCGGGGTGACAGCAATAGCTCTATGCACTTCGTGCAGTCGAGCTAAAAATGAAAAGTTAACTAGAAATGCGTGTTTGTAAAACACTATGCCCCCAATTGTATGCTTGTCCCTAAACTGGCAGTTTGTATGATTCATTTATTTAATTCGAATGCAGTCAAATTTAATTTCCTGACGAAGCTGTCGGTTGCATCTGTTTTGACCTCGATCCAGAAACAGAATGTAAGCTTTTTTGCAGGCGAGTTAGAAATGAAGTAAAAATTTAAAAATGGAGTAATTTTGTCAAAATTTGACAGAGAGTCCTCAAAAGTTAATCAGGTGATCTTCTTCTCAGCCCCAACCAGCATACCAAATATGAAGGCTCTAGCTAGCTAGCTCAAATACGTTTTGAGATATCTTGCACACAAGATTTTCAAAATTTGTTTTCAAAGGGACATTATTCCAAAAAGAGGCATAACACGTACATAAAAAAATACAGGCCAACTATTTTTTCAAGAGGAATCTGTATATGAAATTTCAAAACCCTATCACTCACCGTTCAAAGGTTTCAAATTTCACCGAAAAGTGGAAAAATCAATCAAAATTTCAAAATTCTGTATTTTTGTAAAAATTTGACGGGAAATTCTCAAAAGTTAATCAGGTCATCTACTTCTCAGCCCCAACAAGTGTACCAAATATGAAGGCTCTAGCTTCAATTCTTTTTGAGATATCTTAAACACAAGATTTTCAAATTTTGTTTTCAAAGGGACATAACTCAAATAAGAGCTGTCGCAGGACAGCGTGCTCGACTGCTTCTGACCTTTGTCAAACATAAGGCCAAACCCGACCAGTAACCCAAAGCATTATGCTCATACATCTTTTTGCCTTGATGCAATAAGGCAAAATCACTGAATCATGAAAGTTAACTATAACTACCTAAGATTAAAGGTCTCACTCTTATTGTGAAAGAAGTGTGTTCATATACAAACCGAGTGTCAAGACACAAGGCAAAATCACTGAACCATGAAATAAGGTCACACTGACCTATAAGTATTTCAGGGTCAAAGGTCTAGTGATACTTACTCATAATGTGAAAGAAATATGATCATATACCCATTCAGTGTTGAGATATAAAGCAAAATCACTGAACCATGAAAGTAGGTCATAGTGACCTATAAGTATGTTTGGGTTAAAGGTCTGGTCATACTCATTCATAATCAGAAAGAAGTATGAAAAATACCAACTGAGTGTCGAGATATAAAGCAAAAAATCACTGAACCATGAAATTAGGTCACAGTGACCCAGGAATACTTTACGGTCAAAGGTCTTGTCATACATATCGTGAAAGAAGTATGTTCATATACCAATTGAGTGCCGACATATAAAGGAAAATCACTGAACCGTGAAATTAGGTCATATTGACTTAGGACTACTTTAGGGTCAAAGGTCTTGTCATAAGCAAACATAGTGTGAAAGAAGTTTGTTCATAAACCACTTGAGTGCCGAGATATTAGGCAAAGTCACTGAACCGTGAAATTAGGTCACAGTGACCTATAAGTATATTTGGGTCAAAGGTCCGGTCATACTCACTCATAATCTGAAAAAAGTATGAAAATATACTAATTGAGTGTCAAGATATAAGGCAAAATCACTGAACCGTGAAATTGGGTCACAGTGACCTAGGACTACTTCAGGGTCAAAGGTCTTGTCATACGCAAACATACTTTGAAAGTAGTTTGTTCATAAACCATTTGAGTACGGAGATATAAAGCAAAATCACTGAACCGTGAAATTAGGTCACAGTGACCTATAAGTATATTGGGGTCAAAGGTCTGGTCATACTCACTCATAATCTGAAAAAAGTATGAAAATATACTAATTGAGTGTCAAGATATAAGGCAAAATCACTGAACCGTGAAATTGGGTCACAGTGACCTATAAGTATATTGGGGTCAAAGGCCTGGTCGTACTCACTCATAATCTGAAAGAAGTAAGAAAATATACTAGTTGAGTGTCAAGATATAAGGCAAAATCACTGAACCATGGAAAGTAGGTCAACCGACCCTTACCGTCATGACACACAAGTCAGTGTCACAAAGTCAAAAGATGAATGACCAACCATCTTCCTAAGTTGTTTCTATTAAGAAATAAAAAGAAAAAAAAATTCGGGGAGTTCTAGATTTTGACCTCTAGCCCCACCCCCTGACTCCGACCCAGAGGTCCGATGTCATGGAACCTAAAGTGTATAAAGTATGAATGCTTTATGATAAGTTGTTGTCAAGATATGGACTCCTTGTAAAAGTTACACAGCAGTACATCTATTTTTTTACAGTGTTCTAGTTTTTAACCTCCAGCCCCACCCCCCAGGCATGGACCCAGAGATTCGATGCCATGAAATGAAACTCAACCCTACAGGGTACCTATAGTCCGAGTATGAAAGCCCTCTGATAAAAAGTTTTCAAGATATAGACTTCTAGAATACTATATCACAGAAAAGCCATTATTATTAATGGTGTTCTAGATTCTAACCTCTAGCCCCACCCCCTGGCATGGACCCAGGCATCTGATGCCATGGAATGAAAGCCGACCCTACAGGGTGTCAATGGCCCAAGTATCAATGCTTTCTGATGAGTGGTTGTCAAGACATGGACTTCTAGAAAACTTTAACACAAGAATTGCCATTTTTGAAGGTGTTCTAGATTTTAACCTCCAGCCCCACCCCCTGGCCTGGACCCAGGGGCCCGATGCCATGAAATGAAAGCTAACCCTACAGGGTATCTATGGTCCAAGTATGAATGCTTTCTGATGAGTGGTTGTCAAGATATAGACTTCTAGAAAACTTTAACGCAAGTGTGACGCGCACTTGCACGCGCACGGGAACGCGCACGGGAACGCGAACGGGAACGGGAACGTGGACGACCGGGGTGACTGCAATAGCTCTATGCACTTCGTGCAGTCGAGCTAAAAATTACTGAGATGACAATTATCACTCATTTGTATACACGAATTTTGAGCAGACGACACGGCCCTGGTACACATTACGCTTTCTATCGAAAACACGATTCAAATTCGTTTATTCATTTTTAAAGTACTTTAAAGAGAAACAGTAAGAAACCTGCGCCGTGGCGAATGCCTGGGAAACGATATTTTATTTATTTATTTTTTTCCCCTCTCCGCAAGTTTTGATTTTTTACTCCACATAAATGCCTCATAAGTATAAAGGAACACAAGGGTAAAACGGCGCCTTGGTGCCGCTGCCGCGATTTTTAGGTGGAGGAAATCTTGGTTCTCCAGGCTATATAGCGGTACAGGTGTACATGTCTATATACATGTATATAGCGGTACAGGTCTACATGATTAATACAATTATTCAGTTGCTATCCTAAACGTTATGAATATAAACAGCTGAAACAAGCTTCGGAATATTGACCTCATATTATTTAGCCTAATTAAAGTTCGAACGTAAACTGTACATGAAGAAGAAGAAGAAATTTATTGAATAAGCATAGGCCAATTGGCCCTTGAGCACAACAATACAAATCAGTACATACAATGTAACAAAATGACAGACAGTATATGAAGAGTAACATATATAAATATATTATAGTTTTACAGAGCAATACGTACCGACGGACAGACATATGAGCCACCACATGGGAAAACCAACAATCTGCATAGGCTAAAACAAAGGCGCAGATCAGCTTCGCAGTAACTGCAAAGCTGATCAGCGCCTTTGTTTTCGCTACTCGGATAGTATAGTTCCTCTTCTACTTAAATGCGAAATTTCAAGCATCTAGCTCTTTTCTGTGACTGTACAGGTCGATTTGTGTCGGACCTGTTCGGAAACCACATTGTTGGTTTTCCCACGAGGCGGCTCATATATAACCACATTTTGGGTTTAAGATGGAGAGAATATGTGCACTTATAGCAACATAGCATATTAATTATCCTGTAATCATAATTCATTGTAAATAGTATTTTGCCTAAGCTGAAAAGCTCTATATATGTAGATTGATAGACTTAACATTTGTATGAAATAGCTGAGTTAGTTTATACATACTTGGTCTAACAATATAATACCTGTGTAAATACTGTTGTCTTAATTCGGTATACAATGGACACTCAAAAATGAAATGAAACTCATCTTCGAGTTTATCAAAAATGTGACATTTCCTGTCGTTAAAAGGAGTAGATACAGGCCTGGTCCATCTACCGGTTTCGACCTCTAATCGGTGAGACGAGACCCTTAACTTTGTCATTGCTGTACGAAATTTCTTTACAGAAATGATTTCGAAATAAGATTGAAATTTAAAATCAGCAATATTTCTATAAAATAAAGCTCTAGATGAATTTTCTAATGCACTGGACCAATCTTGTATATACTGATCTTTTAAACATTTTTGTAAAACTGTAAAAAACTGGTTCACATTGCCCACACCCTGATTTAACCGGACTTCACAGAAACATAACCTACTCAGCAGATTTTTAACTAAGCTTGCCCAATTTATGTTTCTAGCGTTGATTTCTATATCGCTTAACATCATTTTATATATAGTATTTACATATTTATTTTCATTCTTATTTATAACTTTAAGCCAATATTTAATTATACTAAAATAACGACGGTTTTGGTACGGTAGTCTTCCCAATTCCCCATAGATAAAATCATTTTGAGTCGACTGTTTGACACCAAGCAATGCTTTACAAAATTGTAAGTGGACTCTTTCAATCTTGTCAGCTTTACAAAAACCCCACACCTCGCCGCAATAAGACAAAATTGGTGTAACCAATTTGTCAAACAAATCAAGAATATGTTTCGGCGTTAAGTCTGCAAATTTATATAAACAACTATTTAATTTATATATTACCTTCTGTGCCTGGTCAGCAAGAGTTGTTTGGGCGTTTGAAAATGCACCCCCAGGTGTAAATACTATTCCAAGGTACGAAAATGACATAACTATTTCAATTTCCTGATTATTTTAAAAGAATCTTAGATCGCGTGGCAGAATGCCCCCCTTCCGAAATACCATTATTTTTGTTTTCTCAATATTTACCGTTAGTTTCCAACGAATACAGTATGATTCTAATATATCCAGACCTTTTTGTAACCCTTCCTCTGTTTCAGAAAATATAGTCATGTCGTCTGCATACAAGAGCAGAAATAGTTTAATCGATCCAACATCAATGCCTTCAACTCCATTTAAGTAAAATTTGTCCTCAATATCATTCAAATACATTGAGAATAGAAACGGCAAAAGACACTCTCCCTGCCTCACGCCTATAACTGTCACAATTACTACTTAAATCATTATTATACTTTACTTTAGATTTTACACTGTTATACATGGATCTAATAACATTAAGCATTTTACCCCGTACCCCTAGCTTTATAAGTTTGTACCATATTATGTCCCTGTTTACAAAATCGAACGCCTTTTTAAAATCCACAAAAGCACAGTATAACTTTTTATCCTGATTAAGAAGATGCGTTATTAGACCATGAATTTCTTTATATGCCTTGCATTTACATTTCTTCAACTTATAGCTGCTTTTAACTTTGTTGTTCTCATTCATTGTTTGTTCATTTTTTGTCAAATCAATACGTCTTAGATCCAATGAAAATTCAATAAGGCAATGATCAGATATCGGATTCGGATCAAAAACATCAAAAGTAACAAAATATTTCAAAAGTTTCTCCGACACCAAAACATAGTCAATTAAACTGGTGCCGCTACTCCCCACATATGTGCACTCCCCGATACCAGCATCGGACCCCACCCGTCCATTTGCGATCCTTAAACCAGTCTGCCTGCTAAAATCAATTAATAGATTGCCATTAGAATTAGATTTCACATCTTTTGAGCTTCGAGGTATTGAGGTACATGGACAATAGAACGCGGGATTGCTACCTAGGCCCTATGTGGTTTTGACTAAAAATTGAATTCCTATAACAGAAATTAGCATATACTGTACTAACCCGAGTCTTCTCTGGCTGCAAACCTATAAAGGGTCTGAGATCAACTGTCCAAGGGACGTGCACGCGCTTCATTTACATGGCATCAGCAGAGGGCTTTCCCATTACACGACACACGACTATGCAATATACAGCAGTATATATATATATATAAATATATATATATATATATATATATATATATATATATATTTTTTTTTTTTTTTTTTTTTTCCTTTGAAAAGAAAAATTCAGTCGAAAATTTTTCATATATTTCATACTTATGAGACGGCTTGGCCCATTTTTCAAACCGGGACAACTCGGACCATTTGGACGGCTCGGCCCATTTTTCATTTTTGTTGAAGCATTTTTCCCGATTTATCACTACATGTATGCGAGTACATGGAGTAACATCAAGAGATTCTCTGCTACATCATATGCACACGTTTTTACACACACGAAATGCCACCAAGGTATTTCGTTTTTACTTGATAATTGGGCTTTCGTGTGACAAAACAACACTTTTAGTTTCCGACCAAGTCCGTCACAAACTGGTCTGTACAGCGACAGAAAATGGCAAGAACAAGAAGCTTGAAATTTTGCATTTGGGGAGTAGACGGGTTGTACTATCTGTGTAGCGAAAACAAAGGCACTGATCAGCTTCGTGGTTATTTGTTCTGCGCCTTTTTTATCGCATTATCAGGGACTGTAATGACCCCGCTGATTTTCCTCTGTTGAAATGTCAGATGATGACACTGGCTATCCGCACGACGGTCGTGCCGATAACACCGCTTATCGGCACAACCGTCGTGCGGATAAGCGGCGTTATCCGCACGACAGGGCAATCGATATCCAAATGTTAAAAATGTCTAGAAATGGATACATTTTAAGTCGATAAATATATTACACTGGCTTCAAAACTGAAACAGAATATCACATGCAGGAATTTTTTACTTTTTAATTAACAAAATTGTAATTTTGCTGAAATTGGCTTACCTGTGAATTTACCTGTAAAAATCAGTCATGCGTATGCGTAAATGAGAAAGAAATTATGTCAATTATCGTAACCTAAATATTAAAAAAATTGTGGTAAGGTAATCCAAAAGAATAAACAGCCTTTGATTTTAACAATGAAGTGTGGAAACATTTCAGTTACACAATTAAATAATTGCAATGGTTATATTTTTTCTCCGTCTGCTGTGATTCAGTTTGCATTAGCTGGATAAATCAAATCAAACTAGTTTTCTTAGTCATAATTAACAATAAGAGCTGTCGCAGGACAGCGTGCTCCACTGCTTCTGACCTTTGTCAAGCATAAGGCCAAACCCGACCAGTAACCCAAAGCATTATGCTCACATCTTTTTGCCTTGATGCAATAAGGCAAAATCACAACCATGAAAGTTAACTATAACTACCTAAGATTTAAAGGTCTCACTCATATTGTGAAAGAAGTGTATTCATATACCAACTGAGTGCCAAGACACAAGGCAAAATCACTGAACCGTGAAAAAAGGTCACACTGACCTATAAGTATTGCAGGGTCAAAGGTCTAGTGATACTTACTCATAATGTGAAAGAAAAATGATCATATACCCATTCAGTGTTGAGATATAAAGCAAAATCACTGAACCATGAAATTAGGTCATATTGACCTGTAAGTATGTTTGGGTTAAAGGTGTGGTCATACTCATTCATAATCAGAAAGAAGTATGAAAAAATACCAAATGAGTGTTGAGATATAAGGCAAAATCACTGAACCATGAAATTAGGTCACAGTGACCCAGGACTACTTTATGGTCAAAGGTCTTGTCATACTCATACATATCGTGAAAGAAGTATGTTCATATACCAATTGAGTGCCGAGATATAAAGGAAAATCACTGAACTGTGAAATTAGGTCATATTGACCTAGGACTACTTTAGGGTCAAAGGTCTTGTCATACGCAAACATAGTGTGAAAGAAGTTTGTTCATAAACCACTTGAGTGCCGAGATATAAGGCAAAGTCACTGAACCGTGAAATTGGGTCACAGTGACCTATAAGTATATTGGGGTCAAAGGTCTGGTCATACTCACTCATAATCTGAAAAAAGTATGAAAATATACTAATTGAGTGTTAAGATATAAGGCAAAATCACTGAACCGTGAAATTAGGTCACAGTGACCTAGGACTACTTCAGGGTTAAAGGTCTTGTCATACGCAAACATACTTTGAAAGAAGTTTGTTCATAAACCATTTGAGTACCGAGATATAAGGCAAAAATCACTGAAGCGAGAAATTAGGTCACAGTGACCTGTAAGTATATTGGGGTCAAAGGTCTGGTCATACTCACTCATAATCTGAAAAAAGTATGAAAATATACTAATCGAGTGTCAAGATATAAGGCAAAATCACTGAACCGTGAAATTAGGTCACAGTGACCTAGGACTACTTCAGGGTCAAAGGTCTTGTCATACGCAAACATACTTTGAAAGAAGTTTGTTCATAAACCATTTGAGTACCGAGATATAAGGCAAAATCACTGAACCGTGAAATTAGGTCACAGTGACCTATAAGTATATTGGGGTCAAAGGTCTGGTCATACTCACTCATAATCTGAAAAAAGTATGAAAATATACTAATTGAGTGTCAAGATATAAGGCAAAATCACTGAACCGTGAAATTAGGTCACAGTGACCTATAAGTATATTGGGGTCAAAGGCCTGGTCGTACTAACTCATAATCTGAAAGAAGTAAGAAAATATACTAATTGAGTGTCAAGATATAAGGCAAAATCACTGAACCATGGAAAGTAGGTCAACCGACCATTACGGTCATGACACACAAGTCAGTGTCACAAAGTCAAAAGATGAATGACCAACCACTCCTAAGTTGTTTCTATTAAGAAATAAAAAGAAAAAAAATTTGGGGAGTTCTAGATTTTGACCTCTAGCCCCGCCCCCTGACTCCGACCCAGAGGTCTGATGTCATGGAACCTAAAGTGTATGAAGTATGAATGCTTTATGATAAGTTGTTGTCAAGATATGCCTCCTTGTAAAAGTTACACAGCAGTACATCTATTTTTTAGTGTTCTAGTTTTTAACCTCCAGCCCCACCCCACAGGCATGGACCCAGGGGCCAGATGCCATGGAATGAAACTCAACCCTACAGGGTACCTATGGTCCGAGTATGAAAGCCCTCTGATAAAAAGTTTTCAAGATATAGACTTCTAGAATACTATATCACAGAAAAGCCATTATTATTAATGGTGTTCTCGATTTTAACCTCTAGCCCCACCCCCTGGCATGGACCCAGGGATCTGATGCTATGGAATGAAAGCCGACCCTACAGGGTGTCAATGGCCCAAGTATCAATGCTTTCTGATGAGTGGTTGTCAAGATATGGACTTCTAGAAAACTTTAACATAAGAATTGCCATTTTTGAAGGTGTTCTAGATTTTAACCTCCAGCCCCACCCCCTGGCCTGGACCCAGGGGCCCGATGCCATGGAATGAAAGCTAACCCTACAGGGTATCTATGGTCCAAGTATGAATGCTTTCTGATGAGTGGTTGTCAAGATATGGACTTCTAGAAAACTTTAACGCAAGTGTGACGCGCACGCGCACGGGAACGCGCACGGGAACGGGAACGGGAACGGGAACGTGGACGACCGGGGTGACTGCAATAGCTCTATGCACTTCGTGCAGTCGAGCTAAAAAGGGGCATAAATTGGCCATGCAAAAAACTACGGGTCAACTATTTTATCATGAGGAATGTGTATATGAAATTTCAAAACCCAAGCATTCACCGTTCAAAAGTTTCAAATTTCACCGAAAAGTGGAAAAATCAATCAAAATTTCAAAATTCCGTGTTTTTGTAAAAATTTGACAGAAAGTTCTCAAAAGTTAATCAGGTCATCTACTTCTCAGCCCCAACAAGTGTACCAAATATGAAGGCTCTAGCTTCAATTCTTTTTGAGATATCTTGCACACAAGATTTTCAAATTTTGTTTTCAAAGGGACATAACTCAAAAAAGGGACATAACCTGGCCATACAAAAAAATACAGGCCAACTATTTTATCATGAGGAATGTGTATATGAAATTTCAAAACCCTAGCATTCACCGTTCAAAAGTTTCAAATTTCACCGAAAAGTGGAAAAATCAATCAAAATTTCAAAATTCCGTATTTTTGTCAAAATTTGACGGAAAGTTCTCAAAAGTTAATCAGGTCATCTACTTCTCAGCCCCAACAAGTGTACCAAATATGAAGGCTCTAGCTTAAATACTTTTTGAGATATCTTGCACACAAGATTTTCAAATTTTGTTTTCAAAGGGACATAACTCAGAAAAGGGGCGTAACTCGGACATGAAAAAAAATACGGGTCAACTATTTTTTCATGAGGAATGTGCATATGAAATTTCAAAACCCTAGCCTTCACCATTCAAAAGTTAACACACACACACACACACAGACAGACAGACACACACACAGACAGACAAGCCGAAAGCAATATGCCCTTCCAACTTTTTCAAAGTTGGGGGCATAAAAAGTCCTGCTATTCCCCAGCCCCAGAGGGGCCATGGATACAAACGACTAGTGCATAAAGGTTGTATAAATTTTTTCATGCTCAGCTTAGCTAAGAATGAAATTTGAACTGCTCATAAATATTGAAATAGCCAAAATCATCAGATTTTTCATGTTTAGAAGTTTACAATTTGTCCTCCTAGTAAATGTTAAAATGCCAGCATTTGTTTGCATTTTAACATTTATGACCAGGATAAATTTCATTCTCAGCTAAAATGAGCATTTTATAACCATTTTGAAGCCAGGTCTCAGATGAAATAAGCATAGAATCAATGGAAAAGTTTAACATTTATGACCAGGATAAATTTTATTCTCAGCTAAAATGAGCATTTTATAACCATTTTGAAGCCAGGTCTCAGATGAAATAAGCATAGAATCAATGGAAAAGTTGAGTCTTATTTGGATTACATAACTTGTCCATTATACCAACCTTGACTTTGTTATCATTGCACAACACCAGATTTCTGATGGGTTTAGACACATAGTATAGGACACGCTTCATATTCCTAAACATCATCTGTTCCAGGTTTAAACTATCTGATACCTTGAAAAATTTCCTGAAGGTAGAAAAAAAAACTTTTTTCCTGAGTTCACTTTATGGGCATTTTTTCATAAAACATTTAATGGTATAAGGGAGGTAATAGATCTTGTATTTTGGAGCACTGTATTACTCAATCACATCATGACTCTTTTGAGATCAAACCAACACGAGCAAGTACACATCATTGTATTGTATCAAAGTAAAAACAAAACTCAATAATAAAGGATCATCTCGTATACTTCATCAAAATCTTATTTAAATTTATTTTGGCATATGAAGAAAAAAAATAATTTCCTTTGAAAAATTATCAAAGTTTTGCCAATTCTAACTAATGTGAAAATCTGTAATTAAAATATTTTAATTAAAATACTGACAAAAAGTTCTAATCAAGGTTTAACAGGCAAAAATTCTCTCCAAACACTGTCCTATTATCAAACCAAAGACATTACATATTAGCTATCACTCACTTTATAGATGGCCAGACTGGGTCCGTGGGGCTACAGAAATAGAATGGATCCTCCTTGTAACCTTGTATTTTGACCTTGACCTGTTTTTCCTCCTTCAGTTCTTTACTACGTTGCTCCAGATAGTGAGAGAGCTTCTGTTTCTTTGACGGTGGCCTGTAAAATAAGCTTTACCTTGAGAAATCTATTTTCAGAGGTTCAGTCTTGGTCCATCACAAACCAGTCTATGCAGACGGAGAAGTTGGTAAGGTACCGAGGAAGTATACACATCATACTAAGTTATGTTTCATTTAGCAGCTCGTGCTTAGTAGACACCTGATCTACACCTTTGAAGATAAGCGTGATACCTTTGAAATTGTTTGGAATGTGTTGTTTTTTTTTAAGTTGTACCCAAATACAAAAAGAATGTTTGTATTTTCTTAGGACATTGTTCGAATTGAATCTGCTGGCTGCTGCCCATTTTTAGATTTCTTTTTTTTCAGGGCTGGCTGGCTTTTTAGGTTACCAGAGCTAAAATTTCCTGAATCACCTGTCCAAGCATTAAATCTCAAGAATATTTCTTCAAATGTATTTAAGAAGACCATACTGCTCTATACTCACAGCAAGCATGTGTTATGTAAAAAGTTAAAAGTAACTAATAATATGGCTTTCTTGTCATTTAAAAACACAAATTTGGCTATTTTTGCTCTTTGTGCGTATAACTTGAAATTTTCTGGTTATGCACTTGAAGACTGTCTACTGAAACTCGTACAAAATGTAAAGAAGCCCTTTTTCTAATCCTTTATTTACATTTTTCTGCTTTTGATATGCAGAGGTTATGAATAAACTAGTAATTTTCAAACTATGCATTACCCTGTATCTGATTTTGTTTTCTCTGATTTAGCATTTTCTGATTCCTCAGTAGGATTAGAGTTATCTTCCTTGTTATCAGAAACTGTTGAGTCATCACCTTGACTGGTTGACTGTGCAGCAGTAGCATCTTGACTGGTCTCTGTTTGCTGTTCATTATCACCATTGCTGACTGGTTCTTCCTGTGAGTTTGAGGTAGAAGCTTCTGTATAAAATGAACAGAAAAATTAAAATGCTAAAAAACAGGCATGTTAATATTCTATTAGATCTACATCTAAAAATCAATTTGATGGTTATATTTTTATAATCATTTTGCAGTAAACATATAAATTGTGCACTGTTTGTTTGCAGTCGGTTTTCATGTCTCACCAACAGCTAATGTTATACAGAAGCCTAGGTTAAAAGTCTTATCCAAATGACTGGGGCTCTGAATTGTGCTCACATTTTGCATTACAAGAACCAATTGAGAGGCGAAAAAAGGTTATTATATGAGCCGCTACACGAGAAAACCAGTCTTCATGGTTTCCGACCGGGTCCAACACAAACCGGCCTGTACAGTCTCAGATGGTTAGAAGCTTGAAATTTCGGATTTAGGAAGAAGAGAATCTGTACTATCCGAGTGGCAAAAACAAAGGTGCTGCCCCTTTGTTTTTACATAGGCAAAAATCCAGTTTCCCATGACACAGCTCATAAAGAGGTTGTCTCTTCTGAAGATTTTTTTTGTTTGTTTGTTTGAATTGGTGCTTTATGTCCAAGTCAACAGCAATGGTCATGTCGGGATGTTGCCTCCATTTTATGTGACTTTCAACCAACATTAGGATGTCATAACAGTAAAATGTACTTCATAAATATAACCACCCAAGCAGACCAATAAGGCTTATCAGTTTTAATTTTTATTTAATTATTATTAAATGTATGAACGGTTTGACAATTTTTTTTGTGATTGCATGAACCGCAACTGACATGTTACCTGGAGCCTTTTTATTCCTGGCTGCCACCCAGGGTAGTTCTGCTGTCTTCTGGAGCACTGCTATAAAGAATCCACCTGTATTCTGTAGGTGGGGTAATACTCGGATACTGTAAATACAAAACAAAGCAAAATATGATCTGCTTTACTTGCAAGTTAGTGAATAATCATATCATTTCATTTCTTGCCTTTGTTGAACTGTTGAAACATGTGTTACAGTGTATTAACATATATTATTGCATAAATAGCCGTGTCACACGATATTAACAGCCATTTATTAATGAAGAGAAAGCCATGCATTAATATTGCAATTCACGCGCGCACGTGCTGTTAATACATGGCTTTTACTTATGCTCATTACCGGGCGCCACGCAAAGCACATGCTAGGAATGAGAAACTGAAGTCCGCCCGGAACGAGCATAAAAACTAATGCTTTTACGCGTATGAAAATGTGATGAGGCTGTAAAATATAGTGCACCATATTTCTTTCGTTTCTGCACCTTATTTCTTTCGTTTCTGCAGAATTTATGCAATAATAGCAATCAAAAATGATTTTGTCATTCATTAACATTCGCTAGGTCCCGAGGGGAGTGTTGAAAACCGAGGGCATAGCCTAGCGAATGTTAATGAATGGAAAATCATGTTTGATCCCTATATTATTGCATAAATACCCGTGTCACACGATATCAACAGCCGTTTATTAATGAAGAGAAAGCCATGCATTAATATTGCAATTCACGCGCGCATGTGCTGTTAACACATGGCTTTGTCTTATGCTCGTTATCGGGCGCCACGCAAAGCACATGCTAGTAATGAGAAACTGAAGTCCGCCTGGAACGAGCATAAAAACGAAAGCTTTTACGCGTATGAAAATGTGATGAGGCTGTAAAATATAGTGCCCCATATTTCTTTCGTTTCTGCACATTATTTCTTTCGTTTCTGCAGAATTTATGCAATAATAGCGATCAAAAATGATTTTGTCATTCATAAACATTCGTTAGGTCACGAGGGGAGTGTTGAAAATCGAGGGCTATGCCCTCGGTTTTCAACACTGCCCTTAGGACCTAGCGAATGTCAATGAATAGAAAATCATGTTTGATCCCTACATTGTTCAAGTTAAGCTTTCTCAGCCTCCAAGGCCAGAAGTGGGTAAATAGTGTTGTCCCAGGAGTTCCAGAGCCTTAATCTGTGCGCATGGGAAATTCACTTGCTAATTAGTCCAAATGTCTTTTTTTTAACCACCCTCGTATCTCACATTTTCCTGTTAACATACCATCTTTCCAGTTTAGCTTTCTCTGCCTCCGAGGCCAGTAGTGGGTACATTGTATCGTCCCAGGAGTTACGGAATTGTTTTGGAGCCTGTTCTGCTCTGTCGTACCACTCTGCCTCGCAATTCTTCCTCTTATCCATTATCTGTGGGTATGAAAAGTCAGTTTGAATAATTCAGATGCTTTGTATGTTTGTTGGTATTGTGGTCTAATACCTCAGTCAACGATTTTTCAGTCATGTTGAAATAAAGCCATTGCTTCTTGAGTATCATTCATTACAATGGGGAGTTCAAGGACACAACCTAGCGTCAGTGTTCGAACCTAAGATCTCTAGATTCAGACTGATGCTCTCCCTGTAATATTCTGTGTTAACATTTTGCCTATTTATAGCTAACTCAGATCTATTGCTGAATACTTTTGATGAAGTCTGACATATATACCTATACATACTTTCTGTATACACACCTTTAGAAAAAGATTTCTTTCAGGGCACCAATATCAGCTTTATTCAAATTTTCATGAGGAAAGAGATATTATTTTTCTAAAACTGTTAAATATTGGACAGAGGATACTTGTATAATATTTTTCTAAGATTGCTATTGACCCGACTACTGACACTAACCTTCCAAGTGTATATTCCCTTGCTATACCTGAGCCCAGTCAGCTGGTCCCCGACATCACACAGTTCTACAGCACCACCTGTGAAAGCAGGGTACCAGATTGTACACTTTATACATGTACACTACTGTGACAGCTGGACATGAGACAACACAAAGTCAACTGAGCCTGTGCACAAGAAAACAAACAATTTGGAGTTCCGACCAGGTCCGGCAAAAACTGGCCTGTACAGTCACAGAAGATGGTTAGAGGCTGGAAATTTTGGATTTAGAAAGAAGAGGAATTGTACTATCCATGTAGCGAAAACATAGGCGCTGATCAGCTTCGCAATTACTGCGAAGCTGATCTGCGCCTTTGTTTTCGCCTATGCAGATTGTTGGTTTTCCCATGCGGCGGCTCTATTAATACTGTTAGAGTTTTTGAACCTCTAGTTTGGTATTTAAAGCTTAAACATGTTGTAAAAACACTAAATGCTATAAATCAGAAGAAAACTATTAAGCGTAATGTCAGATTTATACCTTTCTTTCAGGGATTTATATATGATATTGCAATATTATCATTATATAAGGGCTATTCCAGTTGAACATAGGTACCCTGGGAAGACGGCACTTTAATAAACTTCTATCGTAGGGTCCTTCGTTGGTTAAAATACTTCTGTACGTGGTGGGAGTTGGAGAAAAATTGCTTCTATAGGAGGTGGGGTATTTTTTCGTGTTGAAAATCTGTTCTAAGGTGTAAAATTCAATGCAATGCATAGAAGCAAATTAAACAGACTAAAAACCTTTCGTTCGCCCAATCCGACTTCGATTTTTTCCTGTGAGAGTGCTCTCGATCACGTTCGCGCTATACTTCAAGGTGACGTGTGCAAAAAGGAAGTGTCTCGGCGTCTGGTACCGGATAAATTAGGCTAGAGTCTCTGCATCCGGCAATGCCGGATCTCGAGCCTATCCTCAGTGGAATGGCTCGGTGTCCGGCACTACATTTTTCATACCAGTTTCTTGGTTGCAATTGATAACAAACTAAACATAAATCAGATTAATACTGGCTTTTGTGTCACAAAATGAATTCGCTAGATATATTTCACTTCGAACGCCGCTATATTGGATTTTGTCCAATCGCCGTATACCCTTCTGTGCTAGTTACACAGAAATACAAGATATTTGTTCACTCCGTATATGCTAAATCAGGGCTAAATGGTAAAGGCTGGTAAAACTTTTTTTGACTTAATCACAATTGTTAATGATAATTACTATATTAAATGAAAAGTGATTCGCATAAAGGTTGTTTTATACTGGATTTGATCAAAGTTTAGCGTGACAGTAATTATGTTAATTAATTAGAATTATGCATAAATGTCCTAATGAGCGGAGCAATTTTCTACTCACTTGTGTTGTAATCATTCTCAGTGTCAAAGGTTAGTGAGACGTGTCATCTCAGTATGGTGATAAAAGGTCCCATCTAAATGCGCTACAGCATGAATTACTTCAACAACCTTTATTATGTCACTACACAATTTATTCACACATTCTCACTTTTGGGATAACGGTTCGAGACCCTACTGCAGCATTTTGGGGCACAAGAAATTATCAAATTGTTGTCCGATGTAGACTTTCTGAGCCATGATTGCAATATGACAGAGACAACAATTTATTTTAGCATTGCACATCTTAATGGATGGATTGTTTTCTAATTTAAGTCATCAAATTGTTTGTTTGCTTTACTAGAGAATGGTTGTCTGTTGCCGGAGATCAATTACCAGACATCAAAAGGAACAAAAGAGGCGCGCAATTCGCGGTTTGCTGGCTACCTTAAAGATGAGAAGAGGCTAATTGGCATCATTTAACACAAGGTTATAAATACATAGGCTTAAAGAACTTAATTATATTTGATACAGAAAATACAAGATAATATATTTTTATTCAACAACCAAAATGCAACATGATATTGAATTCGCTACAGTTTCATCTTTACACAAGACATAAACAAATTAAGAGATACATCCCCTTTTCAAAATGGCAGAACATGAATGAAAAAAACAACAACATTTATTCTTCAAACTTTATTGATAGTAATCAAATTATTTGTACTTTTATTACTACTTACAACCAAGAAACTGGTAAGAAAAATGTAGTGCCGAACACGGAACACGGAGCCATTCCATTGAGGATAGGCTCGGTGTCCGGCATTGCCGGATGCGGAGACTCTAGCCTAATTTATCCTGTACCGGACGTCGAGACACTTCCGTGCAAAAAAACTGAATCAGGAAATTGTCAGCAATCGAGGGTGTTTTTTGGCATTTTAAGCCTAGAAAAGGCATTTGAACCGGGATTTTGGTCAGAAATCACAATTACAGACCTGTTGAAAGCTAAAATGGCGGCTCATTGGTGAATTTAATGATGTTTAGACACAAAACATAGCGATATACGGACTTGTATTGCTCTCCCAAAGCAAGTATTAGCTTTTTGGAAACTGCAACATAGTGTTTTTTGAAGCCTGAAAAGTGGCGAAAAAGTGATTTTTTGCAAAAAAAAACAAACCAGAGGACCAATGGTCCTGTAAACGCTCACCTGAGATCTGCTGTATATACGAATGTTATAGAAAATAGTCCCAGTATAGGGGCAGGTGAAGCCCTTGGGCCATTATTTTTTCAGAATAATCAATATACTGTCTATACATTCCCTTCAAATGACATTTTAACAGTTTACCCATTCAAATACATAGGCAACCCATGTTGACCTTGCCTTAAAATAGGTCAAGGTCATCACAGGGTCATGATTTATACATAAATTGTAGTACTTGAGTCATTGATGCTTCATGCCAAGTTTCTTCAAAATCGGTCCACCGGTTCCTGAGAAGAAGATTTTTTAAGGGTTTATACCATATATGGGCAGGGCGGCCATCTTGGTCATGTGACCTTGATTATTTATATACACATTGATTCCCCCATTCTATAGATGCTTCAAATGAAATTTGGCTTTGATTGGCCAAGCAGTTTCAGAGGAGAAGATGTTTGAATATTACTGTCATATACATGTATAATGTCCCGGGGCTGGGGCAAATGAGCCCCTGGGGTCCAATTTTTTTCAGAATCATTAATATTCAGTCCTTCTGCCCATTTCCTGCAAGACTTTCACTTGAAATGACATTTTAAAAGTTTTCCCATTTCAAGTGCATTGGCGACCTATGTTGACCTTGCTGTAAAATAGGTCAAGGTCATCCAAAGGTCATAATTTATATACACATTGTAGTACTTCAGTCCCCGATGGTTCATGCCAAGTTTTGTTGAAATTGGTCTATTTATTCAGGAGAAAAAGAATTTTAAACGGTTTTTACCATATATGGGCATGGCGGCCATCTTGGTCATGTGACCTGGATTATTTATAAACACATTGATTCCCCCCTTCCCATAGATGCTTCCTATAAAATTTGGCTTTGATTGGCCAAGTGGTTTCAGAGAAGAAGATCTTTGAATATTTTTGTAATATACATGTATATTGCCCCGGGGTGGGGGCAGACCAACCCCTGGGGTCCAATTTTTTTTCAGAATTACCTACCTTCAGTCCATTTGCCCATTTCCTGCAAGATTTGCCTTTCATATGACATTTTAACAATTTTCCCCATTCAAATGCATGGGCGACCTATGTTGACCTTGCCGTAAAATAGGTCAAGGTCATCCAAAGGTCATAATTTATAAACATATTGTAGTACTCTAGTCCCCAATGCTTCATGCCAAGTTTCGTTGAAATCGGTCCAGTGGTTCCGGAGAAGAATTTTGAAGGGTTTTTACCATATATGGACATGGCAGCTATCTTGGTCACGTGACCTGAATTATTTATAAACACATTGATTCCCCCTTCCCATAGATGCTTCCTATAAAATCTGGCTTTGATTGGCTAAGTGGTTTCAGAGAAGATGATCTTTGAATATTTTTGTAATAAACATGTATATTGTCCCGGGGTGGGGGCAGACCAACCCCTGGGGTCCAAATTTTTTCAGAATTACCTACCTTCAGTCCATTTGCCCATTTCCTGCAAGATTTGCCTTTCAAATGACATTTTAACAATTTTCCCCATTCAAATGCATGGGCGACCTATGTTGACCTTGCCGTAAAATAGGTCAAGGTCATCCAAAGGTCATAATTTAAAAAACACATTGTAGTACTCTAGTCCCCGATGCTTCATGCCAAGTTTCGTTGAAATCGGTCCAGTGGTTCCAGAGAAGAAGAATTTTGAAGGATTTTTACCATATATGGGCATGGCGGCCATCTTGGTCATGTGACCTGGATTATTTATAAACACATTGGTTCTCCCTTCCTATAGATGCTTCATATAAAATTTGGCTTTGATTGGCCAAGCGGTTTCAGAGAAGAAGATCTTTGAAAATGGTGGACGACGGACGGACGGACGACAGACGGACGCCGGATCATGGCCATCCTATAAGCTCACCTTGTGAGCCTAACGGCTCAGGTGAGCTAAAAACAAAAAATTCATCAGTGGCACACGTTATTGGAAAAAAAAAAAATCTCAGCATGATAACGGTTAAGAGTGACGTTACACATATAATTAATTGGATATAGCCCATTGTTGAAAATATGCACAATAATCATGAAAGCTGATGAGATTCAAACAAGCTTCCTTGTCCACATGGCTTGCTGATCAGGATGATAAAATGAAGATATATTTTCAAAAATAGGTATTCAATCTTTATTATTATAGTGAGAACATTATTTTTTAAATGACTTTTGACAAAAATCACACAATACAGTTCCGTAAAACAGCAATACAAAAATTTACTTCTGTTCCTAAAAAATTCCCTCTTAATTTACTTCTATCCGTATTAATTTTTGCTTCTGTAGGAGGGTGTTTTATTGAAATGAACAGTTCTGTAGGTGGCTCAGTCGAGATGAAATTCACTTCTATAGGTGGAGGGTCAAAATTCAAAGTGCCTTCTTCCCCCGTACTTATGTTTTACTGGAATAGCCCTAAGGTCATTAATGAAGGTGTGACATTACGGAAATAACACAAAAAGTAGCAATGATATGTGCAACTTAAAGCTTAGCCATTACACAACGAAAGCTTCTATGCATCATTATAAACTTGACAATAGCTTACCACACTGCCTGATTAAAGTCAGAATAACGGCTTCATCTTCCACTGGATTGAGAGAGCAGGTGGAATAGACCAGCTTTCCACCGACAGCCAGTAACTCTAGCCCACGCTGTAGCACCTTCTTCTGTATCCTGGGAAAACAAAATGATACATGAAAACTTAAGCAAGCTGAAACTAGTCCTGGGTGAAAGGTTATAAAACTTTTTTCATGCTCAGTTTAGCTGGGACTAAAGTTTTTCCTGCTCATAAATGTTAAAATGCCAACAATTGTTGGCATTTTAACATTTATTAGCAGAATAAATTACATTCTTTGGAGTTCTAAACCTTCAATTTCAATATATTTGGGCTATTCGGTGTTCATGAGCAGTTTAATTTTCATGCTCAGCCAAGATGAGCATGACAAAAGTTTTATAACCTCAAAGCCTTGACAGAATGCTTGAGTTCAGTCTCTATGGTTTTGTTCCTGATCAACGTTTATTGCTCTATAGTTGCTATATAGGCTCAGTGGACATTTTGTTGTTCTTAAACTTTTCTTTCCTGCATGTAATCTAGGTATTCTATTGACATTTTTGTAGTGTCCTGTATTGACATTTTTTCCTGTCCAGTGTGCAGGTTAGGATTCAAATTTTAATTGTAATAATTCCTGAACTTTCTAATCTTACTTTATGTTGAAGTTATGGGTAAAGTATCAGCCTATGTAAGCAGCATTGAGTGAAACACTGACCTATAAAACAGCATTTATATTAGAGTGAGCCTTCACATGAGAAAACCAACAATTAGGGTTTTTCACCAGGTGCAACACCAAACCGGCCTGTTCAGTCACAGAAGCAGGCTAGAGGCTTGAAATTTTAGATTTAAGAAGAAGCGGGTGTACCATCGATGCAGTGAAAACAAAGATGCTGATCAGCTGTGCAGTTACTGCACAGCTGATCTGCGCCTTTGATTTCGCTTATGCATGTTGTTGGTTTTCTTATGCAATGGCTCAAAGTACAGTCAGGGTGAGGCACTAACCTGTGTAGGTTATAAGCAGTATTGACATTCCACTTCTGCCAGATATCTGGGTTCTTCCTCATGGTACCATCTCCACTGAAAATTACACCTCAACCTCTTTATAACAAGATTAATTATAACATGTTTTTTTTTTTATCTAACAAAGATTGGTAATTACTCCCAAACTGCCATTTAATTAAGATATTCTTATTTCTTTTATATTACTTTCTTTCTTTTATATACTGTCATATGCCTTTGCATGCCTTCTCAGTAATGCATGCTTTTAATGGCTTACATAGAGATTGGCCTCAATAACCAGTAGTGGTGTATAAGTAAAGACATGGTGTTGAAGCAATTTTGGTGAGACATATTTTTGTAAAACTGAATTATATGATATGTAACAACAAAATTTATTCCATATCAGACACGCTTGCCAATGACATACTATTTCTATTGTTTGTTTGCCTGCATGGAATGTCCAAGTCAACAATTTTTCAGCCACCCTTGTGTGTAGAGTATTGAGAACACTAGGAATTGTCTTGCTTTATAAAAGACACCATGTTGGATGCTAGTTTCTTACACTTGAACTTTCAATTCTGAGTCTGATGCTCTACCACTGAACAACTTTGCTCCCCATTACCAAAAGTACTCTGCTCCTACGGTTTGTATCAGTCTCAATTAGCTACTTACCTACAAGGCACATCACAGAGTATTCTGTCATATTTCAAAAATGGTGCATTCTGAAAACAGAAAATAAGTTATATGCGATATGAAACCAAAGGAAATGTTTTTTTTTTCGTTTTTTTTTTCTATTTTTGAAAATAAAGAAGCTGATCAGCAGGTTGTAGTTCTGTATGCTGCCAGTTTGGTGTTTGTTTCTCAGAGGTTTCCATTTTTGGAGGGGAACGGGTATTGGGTAGTGAAGAAGAAAGCTTCTCCATATGTTAATATCTCTAAATACAGCAAGCTTATGTGTAATTTTGGGAATATTTTTATTTTGATTTCTTTGAATAACTGATTTCTGGTACACCATAACTGGTATTTCATATATATTTTATCTGTTCAACCGAGAAGTTATAGTGAGTCTACATTTCCTAGGATGAAGAAAAGAAAAATCTTCAACCCACAGAACAGGAAGTAAAGCATATATATGTTACAAGGAAAGTGAATATGGAACTCACCTCTTCTAGAGAAGTAACCATATTTGGAAGGCTTCTGGCATCATGGTTGATGATCATACAGTTGGGACTCTGGATACGTTTAACCTGGTGTGTCATCAGATAACATCTCTTGTTGTCCATATCATTGGCTACCACGAAGCCCTCTGAAATAAGAACATTTATTCTATTCACTTGGTGTCATCCATACAGGATAAATGAGCCTTCACATGAGACAACCATAACAATCTGGGTTCCCAACCTGGTCCAATATGAAACAGGCTTGTACAGTCACAAAAACATGCTAAAAGCTTGAAATTTTAATTCAAAAGAGAAGAGTGACTGTATTAGCCATACAGCGAAAACAAAGGCTCTGATCAGCTGTGCATCTACTGCACAGCTGATCTGCATCTTTGTTTTTACATGTAAAAGGCTGGTTTCTCATGATATTCAAACATCATGATAATATATCCTTGAAATGTATACCTTCATTACGAAATACAGTGAGTTTTAAAGCTGTAAAAAATCAAAATTTTCAGTAGAAGATTTTCGATATTTTTCTTATTTTTGCTCAAAACATAGATTGTGGGTACACGTTAGAACCGCTTTTGTGAGGCGGTTCTAACTAGTACCCACAGTCTATGTTTTGGAGCAAAAATAAGAAAAATAGGTATACCCCTGCATACCCCAGTTTTGCTATATAAAAGTGGGGTTTAAGGGGTATACATTACAGGGACATGTTATCGTGATGTTATATAGTAAAACTGGGGTGTACAGTGGTATACTATACCCTTTTCTACTTATCTATACTTATCTATACTTATCTATACTTCAAAACATAAACTGAATGAAGTCATCAGAACTGGCTCAATGAGTTCTGTTTAACATGTACCCACAATTTATGCTTTGGGCAAAACTAAACGGATACAAGGATAGAAAAAATTTAAACCAGAAATTTTCACTTTTTTTCTGTAAGAAAATCCTGTACATAGCATTTTTTTTAAAATTCAGTTTTACGTCCCTTTCAAGATTATTTCAGAGACGGGCCAATCAGTAGGCGGGCGAAAACGAGAGAACCGGAGAAAAACCACCTGGTACACCCACAAGCAGAAATTGGCTTTTCTCACATGTGGCCAGTGCGGGGCTCGAACCCACACCAGATACAGTGGTGAGATGATTAGGAAACAGCACTCTTAACCGCTCGGCCACGGGGGCCGCTCTGTACAAAGCATGGGCTGTTTTCATAAAACCTACCTGGTACAGGATTGTTCTCATCACTGTGAAGTAGTTCTATCAACTGGGCTGTCTTGGAACCGGGAGCCGCACACATATCTAAGATCTGTAAGACACCGAGTATTCTAAATGAGCCGTGTCATGAGAAATCCAAAATTTCACATGTGCAAAAACAAAGGCGCAGATCAGCTCTGCAGAAACTGTGAAGATGACCAGCTTCTTTGTTTTCGCTACACGGATAATACCATTCCTCTACTTTCTAAATCCAAAATTTCCAGCCTCTAGCCATCTTCTGTGTTTGTACAGCTCAGTTTGTGTCAGACCTGTTCAAAAACCACATTGTTAGTTTTCTCACGACGTGGCTCAAATGTTTTCAGCAATGAAAACTTTTTCTTCTCCAGGTTAAATTCTTTATGGCCACTATCACAAAATTCAATGTGTCTAAAAGTACCATTGTTCAATGTAAGACCATTCTTGCACTTAAATAATGTTTCTTTTATATTACCAAGAATATGTTATGCTGGCCTTTCCAAAGATTCATATACTGTACGGATAGGTCATTTTGGGCACTTTCTACTCTGATGTCATTTCTAAGGAATAAATGTCCTAAAGAGCATACCTTATGATGCGGTTTGATATCCATCAACAATGGCGGCAACATACTGACAGCTTCCTGCCGACTGATATTGCCCTGTAATATGAAGCATAACATTCAAACATTTTAAGTCACAGTGACGTTGAAAGTACCTAAGGTATCTACACTATTATGTCTACAATACCTGAAAGCTGCTATTAAAAAATAAAGCATAGGTAAACTGATTCAACACAGGACCCTTCAAAGTTTACATTACCACAGAGCCAAAGAAATAATTTTCTTGAAGTGGTTGAGACTGAATAGATCTAAATAGTTTAAAGTGATGAAAGGACTGATTACGCAGTCATCAGAAACCAGGAGTGGACAAGCATTAACAAATGAGCTGCCGCACAAGAAAACCAACAATCTGCATATGCGAAAACAAAGACGCAGATCAGCTTCGCAGTAACTGCAAAGCCGATCAGCACCTTTGTTTTCGCTACACGGATAGTACAATCGCTGTTCTTCTTAAATCCGAAATTTCAAGCTTCTAACCTTCTGTGATTGTACAGCCTGGTTTGTGTTGGACCTGGTCGGAACCCAAATTGTTGGTTTTCTCACACACAGGCTCAAATATTTAAACCTGATTTTATGTATATTTAATATAATTCTGTGCCCAATTGAAATTTCAAACTTTGCCACAATGAGCATAAAAAAATCTCTGAAGACCCAGACAACTTACACTCTCTGTTTCCGACACCATGAATGTGTGCAGCCTCTTCAGTGTCTCGCACTGTCGTATCTCCTTCTTGGTGAAGTCGAGCTGCCACGCCATCTCATCCGGGTACCAGGGCAAACAGACAGGGTTCAAGCGTACGCCATTGAAATCTTTCCCGATTATGTTGTCAAAGTACTTTCCCTTAATGATCTTCAACAGTTCTTGAGCTTGGCTGGATATAGGGAAAATAATGTGAGCCACAATATGAGAAAACTAAACAATGTGGTTTTTGAACAGGTCCGACAGTACCATCACAGAAGAAGGCTAGAAGCTTGAAGTTTTGGCTTTTAGAAGAAGAGGAATTGTACTGTCCTTGTAGCAAAAACAAAGGCGCTGATCAGCTGTGCAGTTACTGCACAGCTGATCTGCGCCCTTGTTTTTGCCTATACATACTTGTTGGATTTCTTATGAAGTGGCTCTTATATTGTATCGTAGCCACAAAACATGTAAAATTAAATATTTATCAGTAGGTTGTTTATTCCGGGATTACTTCCCTTTAGTTAGATGAAAAGCTTGAGTTGGGTATAAATGTCTCTAACTGATTCATTACTATATCTTATAAGTATAAGCATTTCCAAAACGCTTGCGATCTCCGAGCACTAATTTCACTGTATGACCATGTATAAACCCACGGCGATAACCACAGACCGAAAAGACTCTGACAGCTTGGTTCAACGTGAGCTTTCATACTCGTGCCGGCATGCGGTTTTTAGGGTGACCCAATCGAAGTTGCCTCGTCCAATCAAGTATGACCGGAAGTGTGGTCGATTAACAACAAGATTCCAGCCCTGTTCAATTATATATGCGCTCTCGCCGTGGCGAGATCGCAATGAGAAATTTAGTAAGCTTGACTATTTCCTGCAACAATCTAATCTTATAGAAAAACGCATCAAAACACTATTCTACTTATATCTTAAACATTCAAAATACAACCTCCACGACACGAGTCTAATCTAAGACGGCAAAGTATTCTTGTATACAAGCTGTCTAAATCATTACGAAAACTTGCCCACGCAATATACAGAGATTTTTTGAGCTTTAAAAATTGAAAATTTTCAGCTGAAATTTTTTTGATATTTTTCTTATTTTTGCTCAAAACATAGATTGTGGGTACACGTTAGAACCGCCTCGCCGAGGCGGTTCTAACGAGTACCCACAATCTATGTTTTGGAGCAAAAATAAGAAAAACAGGTATACCCCTCTATACCCCAGTTTTGCTATATAAAAGTGGGGTTTGAGGGGGTACACATTTCAAGGACATGGTTTTCCTGATGTAGATGGAAGCCTACATACTTTCTAGATCCAGTGATTCTGAATGTGGCTGCCAGAGGTTTCTTCATTGTGGATAAGAATGTATCCCAGTCTTCCTCTGGTATAATGCCAATACCCTGAAAATAATTCATCATGAAAACTTGCCCATGTATTGATTTTTTTTTAATACATGTATCAATAAAAAAAAAATACAAGAAATTTTCAATATTATTGCTCTGATGGATTGTGGGTACATGTTAGAGCCGCCTCGCCAAGATGGTTCTAACAAGTACCCACAATCTATGTTTTGGAAGAAAAATATGAAAAACAGCATACCCCTGAATGCCCTGGTTTAACTATGTAAAAGTGTGGTTTAAGGGGGTATACATTTCATGGACATTTTCCTGATGACAGATACTAAGAAATTCGGAAATGTTCATGAAAATTCTATTTTTACTAATACATGTACAAGAATACACAAATTCATTGCCACGGGAATTAAAAATTGTGGCTAATAATAAGCTATACTGTAAGTATGGAAATTTTTGCAAGACTTATTTCGTGAATTTTCCATTTCCAAAGTATTTGCAATGTTTCGAATTTGCGAACGAGTGTTCCTTATTATGCCTTATTGAGATTCTTCAGTAGCCAGAACCTGGAATTCACGAGGCATCAAATTCACAATTTTTCGGGAAAATTAAGTCCTTGTGAATATTTACGAACTTACAGAACACGTATATAGGCTACATGAGTACTGTCTCGTGAATTCAAGAACTCACTTATAATTTGGAACCATAAAAATCATTAAATTCCCAGGAAGGAACCAGAAAAGTAATCAAATTCCCAGAAACCATAGGATAAGGAATTCCCAGAGAGTATTTAATTGTTTGTTTGTTTTGAGGTTTAACATCCGTGTTACGCCCCAGTCAACAATTTTTCAGTCATGTCAGGAAAAAGCCACCGCTTCCTGGGTATTAATCAGTACTGTGGGGAGTTATTGTGTTTTGCTCGTGGACACAACACTGTGCAACCAGTGGGGATCAAAGCCAGGACTTCTCAATTAGGAGTCAGATGCTCTACCACAACGCCACCACTCTCCTCCCAGAAAGTTTAAAACCACCATTCCCTATTTGAACTTCTAAGCAATATACATCATCAAAAACCTTCTAAACGAAAACATAAAACTTTTTTTTTTTTATATAATAAAATATTTTATCAAAGTTATCAGTACATGGTAACATAATACATGTTCCTACCTTATAAAGCTAATTATACTTAATGAGCCTTCGCATGAGAAAATCAACAATTTTAGTGTCCAACCAGGTCGGAGACAAACCACCTGTACAGTCACAGAGGAAGGCTAGAAGCTTGAAAATTTGGATTGAAGAAGAGCGATACTATCAGTTTAGCAAAAACAAAGGTGCTGATCAGCTGTGCAGTTACTGCACAGTTGATCAGTGTCTTTGATTTCCCATATGCAGATTGTTGGTTTTCTGATGAGGAGTATCCTATGAATATTATATATCTGTATTTTTGACTTACCTTATAGAATGTTTCAAATGAAACATTAGACTTCTCTGCCAGCTTGTAACCCTGGTAATTATCTGGACGTGGGTTCTGTTTCTTGTATTCCTCCTGAAAAGATCAACAAATCATGAGCCGGGTCATGAGAAAACCAACAATGCGGGTTCCAAAAAGGTCTGACACAAAGCGAGCTGTACAAGTACTGTACAGAAGATGGCTAGAGGCTGGAAATTTTAGATTTAGAAAGTAAAGGAACTGTACAGTACTATCCATACTTTTAACAAAGGTGCTGATCACAGTTACTGCAAAGCTGATATGTGCCTATGTTTTCGCATATGCAAAATGTAAGTTTTTTCATGACACAGCTCAAATACTGCAGTGATCAAAATTAGCACCAGCCCCATAGCCCGACACTAGTCAAAAGTTTGTTGGGCTAGTAGTTTTTCTCAGTTAAACCCATTGCCTATATAGGTCAGGCTATTGGAAAATTTTGGCAAATGATTAAAGATATAAGGGTTCGAGCTAGTTTTCGACCACTGATACTGATAATTGGTATTTTTTCCTAAGCAATTATTTTCTATGGACATTGGGCAAGATTTGCTAATTTTTTTATTATGCACAAATCTCACTGAAATTGTTTTAATGGGAAAAAATATCTCATACAAAAATGTCTGCGGATTTGGGTGCTCCAAACTTTGTGGTTAATTGACACTGGGATTAAAAGAGGACTTCTCTATAGTGGATGTGAAGTTCATTATTTGTACGGATTCTTGTTACAGGCTCTCTCAGCTACAAAACGGCTAAGTGGCGTTTTCCAGAAATACCAAGAAGGAGAACAAAAATAAAACAAACCCAAGGGTGTGCAGGTGGTGTGTGACCGAATATAGTCTGACTAGTCAGCCATCAAAATGAAAGTATCATACCTAAGGTCCATTTTGCCGTCAGACGTCAAAATGATAAACAATCAGGTATCCATACATGTGATATCTCCCGATCTCGTCGGGTTTTCCCGATTTTGGGCTTCCTAACCCGATTGTCCCCCGCCGAGCCCAGTAGGGCCCAAATCTCCCGATTTCAGTATTTGCCTATCCCAATTTTTCGGCAATGTTCCATTTTTAATATTGCGGTAATATACGGTACGTGTTATTGATCATTGACCCGATAAATACCTTGGAGTAATTTAGGAGACAATGCAGAATAGATGGCATGTCACTTTATTGGGTAATTGGCGAAGTTAGAAGGGATTAATGATGCGACAAATTGTCAGTCTTACAGGTACAGTGTATAATGTAAACCGCTAATTTGATCAGAGTTCACCTTTAGAAAGATTAATGGGTCTTTAATTTGGAGGGCATGGATTAAACATTGCCGACAACCTCAATAGGACAATTAATTATGATTGTCCTTTAAAGATTATCTGGCATTTTAAGACGTGGGACCGATTTATCTTTCATTTTTGTGCATTTTTATCGGTCCGATAAAAACATTTTTTTCCGATTTTTCCCTGAAAAAAGTTTTTTTTTTTTTTTTTTTTTTTTTTTTCGATCGGTCCTTATATTCACAAGTTTCAGACGCAATATACCACTACTACACACGTGTCAACATGATAAATGCCCCTGTTAATTGCCTAATTATCAAAACAATTTTCGCGGGAAAGTGTGAAAGTTACTGAAACGTGAGGACAGGTAACCTTGCGTTTTAATGTGTTGTGTAAACATCGCAGTAATTCATGCAACACGTGCTGATTGGCCCATTCTAACTAACGCGTGGGCGGAGCTTCTCAATAATCTACCGAAGCCGCTTTGACATTGTGCAATTTGCTGTAATAATGTCCGTCTGTCTTTTCAACACTGCGTAACAATTTTCTGATTTTGAGCTCGGAGCAAAAATTTAATATTAAACTTCAGACAGATAGTGACCAGCGATAATTGGGTGGCGGCACAATTCAATTTCAAATGATTAAGTTTAAAACAAATGCCATATAGTTCCGAAAGATCAGATTGAACGGGTATTTCATACACATGAAAATGCCGCTTGCGTCGAACGTAGTGTTAGGCAAAAGTCGGGTAAAGTTTCCGACCTGCAAACTATAGGAACGAAAAGGTTATAATCAGGGGGAGCAACTGCGTTATCGAACCTGAAAAATGCGGGGTACCAGCTGATAAAAGTAAACATTGGAAACTACAAAAACTTGAAACACAAATTTCTGTGGAAAATGGAAAGAAATTAGTACGTTTTTCTGCTTTTTTCGTTGTCTGTTTTATTTCAATACATTGAAATCTTTAAATTTTCTCGAATTGACGCTGATACAATGGACATAAAGTATGAAATCATAAATGTCATTAGTTTTCGCGACTTTTTAGATACGCTTTTTACATGCATGACTGCATGTTGTATGTCCATGATGACGTCATCACTTAGCTAGACCGATTTGGGAGTTAAAATTTCCTCAGCTGTGATTATATTTGATTATGGAATTATTAGTTTGTTATAAAATTACCACCCATTAGCAAATTCATGAAGATATAGGGGATCATTAGGCAAATATAATGCATCTTTAGCCAAAAAATGGCAAAAAAATCTTCACTTTTTAACCGCGCTAAAATCTCCCTATTTGAGACCCAATCTCCCTATTTCAAAACACAAATCTCCCTATTTGGGCCAAAGAAGATATCACATGTATGCAGGTATCAAAAATTCATTTTGACGGCTGACCCATCAGACTAGACAGAATACTGCTACTGACCATCTTGTCTATATAGTATAGATTCTTACCTGCCTGTACATTTAAAATGGAGTCATACAACTGACAGAGAGAGCATTTAGTAATGGTCAGTTGATACGATCGGCGTGACGTCATAGGTCATTCGTACGAGGTGAATTCCTCGGTTTTTATCGCTGTAACCATACAGAATTAAAATCAGAAAATATGAAAACAAAATAAAGATATTAATAAAAGCTTTGCATGTCTTTTTAGATCTTCATTATTTATTCAACTCAAGGTATGAACCCCGTTATTATTCTCACAAATTATGATTTTATAAGCGTCTAAAAATAATTAAATCACAGCGATATTGACCGAGTTATACCCTCGACCGAATGAGAGAAGAGGCGGGAAAGGTGCAGTTCCGGTAACCAATATTGATTTTTTCTAAGGAAAGAGTAGCTTGCCGACCGGGTCAGTAGGCAGTGGGTCGGCACACACGAAACTTAGTCGCGAAAATATATGACAATTGGTTAGACTGTTATTTGACGTCTTTTTTTCCGTTACAAACATGTTTCATCATATTACCCATTCCTCTTTAGATCTTTTTGTTCGCTTAAACCGTTTCTGTCCTTTACGTTTTGTTCTAGGCATGGCTGATCAGTTTTCTTCGGCTTGCTGCTCGTTTTTTTATGGTGCTAGTAATATGAAAATCGTGCACGATATCATCTGCTATTGGTTTGATATATATTCGTGCAGGGATGTGGACAGACACCTTTCCCATAGACCCCCCCCATTGAAAGTTGCCCCAAAACAAGACTCATTCATAAGCTTCACAACTCACAGTGGACCCCAACTCATTCAGCATTCGAGAAAACGCCCCAGGCCGTGTGCAAGCGCTGCAAAGAAATAGGGTGTTAGCCAGCATCAATTAAAGGACGGTATTTGCAACTGTTTAGAGACACCCCAAATCGCTCAAATATGAAAACGATTATCAAAAAATCACTACACTCGCAATTTGGCCATCGTATGGCAAAACAGCAGCTGATTATCACACAATAGAACAAAATATTCAAGAATGCGATGATTACAGGTTATCGTATGATACATGTACATGTATAGGCAGTGATAGATACTCATTTATGACCAATCGTAGGTAACCTTACCCCTGAGATTTACTGCGGTAGCTCTGTCCACACTTTGGGCCTGTCATTTGCAACGTTATAATAGGTCTCTGCCCATGTGACAGGAGATACGTTAAACAGTTATGCTTATGTTATTGCCTTGGTCACAAGATACAGCTACAATATAGTTTCTTGATCAATGCACATGGTATACAATGTTTATCAACCTTACAGAGGCTGTTGAGGATGATAACTCAAAGCCATCTTAAGCCTTAAGATCTATTTACGACCAACTTAAGTATCTCTTTAAGTTTTATGGTGACTAACTGGAAGTGACCTTAAGTTGTGGCAATAACATCGTCGTAACTTTACGGTCAAATCAAGCCCGCCTTAGCGCCATCTTATTTAACGAAGTGACAATGATATCCAATTATTATTTTTTTTATCCTTATTTTCTTTCTTTTGAATAAATTATTGGTTACTGCTATGATGCTGCTGATGCAGAATGTGATTGTGCTGTCTCTCGCCGTCGTTCCATCGAATTCAATACAAAATAACATGCAAGTAGTAACATGTACATTTAACATTTACCGGATGTTGCACTATGGTTGTTACTACTACTGCTGCTGCTACTACTACTGCTACTACTACATAAGTCCAATACCGAATGGATCCAGTGACATAGTAGCATTTGACCATGTGACCCAAAATGTCACATGACTGAATTACTACACTACAATTTTGGGCCATTTTGGACATAGAAAATAAAATGTTATGTTAATAACATGAAATCTAGACAGAAATACATGTATTAACGTCCGACTACAATAGCTGATAGAACATTTGATGCTGATTCCAACGGTATATAACACTTAATATGACACAAAAATGGAGATAGAACAGTATAACAGTCAGCCGACGAATGGTCTGTACCATTCTTTTTATTCGAACGTTGAATAGACGTTAGTGCTTTTCGCTAAATTGTAGGCCCTATGTAACACATTGACGGTGTTTAATTTGATTTGAAAACAAATAAAATGAAAACTTGGCCAGACGTCTTCGCTGATGGAAAACACAAAAAGTTTGAGAAATCACCGTTAACCCATAATTGACGAATGGATTCTCCGATCATTATCAATTGGATGAGTCCACTTTCATTTTTAGGGGTGTCAGGAGTGATTTTTAATTTTTATCTCATTTTTTGATGAAATTCCTCCAAGCAAACAGAATAGCCCCAGATGGGACGCCGCGTTCTGCGGCGTCTCATCTGGGGCTATTAATTCTGTTTGCCTATGTCCTATAAAAGGGACGCCAGGCTTAATTGAGTTAAAACAGCACTTTCTTTGTTGACGTCAAACATTTTTTTTTATTCAAGCAGTCATTTCAGGCGCTGTTTGATCGTTCATATCGCCATACTTGTGTGATGTGATGAATGTCTATTTTGATTGCATTTGTCACAAATTTTAATGCGAGGACCTAATAAGGCCTAAAAAAATAGCTGTGTTTCCGCTAACGGTCTGATAAAAAATAGGGTAGGTAGGTAGGAAAATCTTTTTATTTTTATTTTATTTTTTACGCGAAAAAATCCAGAGTAGGTAGGTAAATGTAATTTTTTATACGCAGTTTTTATCGAAAAAGGTCAAAATTGTCAATGCCTTGCAAAGGTATGAGGTCTACGTTCTTCAGCCATGTGAACCCATTAATAAAAAAGACTGGCCACATATTTTAAAAGATTCAGTCTCCTTGCCTCAAATGTCTTGTCTTGTTCATAGACCACTTTCTGGGAGCAGGGTGGCCTAGTGGTAGAGCCTCAGACGCTGAACTGTAAAGTAATGTGTTTGAATCCCACCAGCACTGGGTCTTGTCCTTCAGAAAGAAACCTCTCCCATATGCATCCCAACATGACCTAAATAAAGTTGACTACGATGTAAAACCCCAATACGGTATGTCCTTGTGAGCAGTTTGTCCTGGAAAATTGTCATGGGGCCTCGGTTTATAGTCTCAATACGAATGACTGAAGAAACCCGTGATCGTATATGCGACCCTTGGTTTACAAGGCGAATGGTTTTTAAAACCACAGCGCCTCGGAGGCTTCTAAATGACACCAAATTCTACGTCATTTCGATGGAGCTTCGCTAAATAATCGGGGGAACTCTACGATACAACAGAATAGACGCTGAAACTATCAGAGACGTGTCAGAAAAACCAACAAAACCCGCTACACGAAATGCTTGGGTCGGGCTACAGAAAATGCTGGTTTTCTTATTTTTATTTTAACCATAAAAATAGCAGAGTCGGCGGGTTGAGACAGGGTCGGTCGGGTTAGCGGAAACACAGCTATTATTTTTTTACGCCTAATCAGCCAAATACGTGAAAAATGAAAGACGCCATACGGACGAAACGGACCGTCGACCTAGGCATATGGCAAAGAGATTTATTTGTTGCGCAAATAATGTCGAGTTGAAAATGAAACATTCGAAGGCGACACCAGTGCAGCCTGTATCAGCGTCTTGGATCAATCAGGCTTTCTTGATGCGAACCAACAGTTTTATTGGTTTCATTAACTCATTTAAGCCTGGCGTCCCTTTTATGGGACATAGGCAAACATAATAGCTCCAGATGTGACGCCGCAGAACGCGGCGTCCCATCTGGAGCTTTTCTGTTTGCTTAGAAAATTTTTCATCGAATAAATTGAATAAAACTTAAAAATCACTCCTGATGCCCCTAAAAATGAAAGTGGACTAACCCTAATGATAATGATGGGAAAATCCATTCGTCGAATATGGGTTAAAACAGCACATCATTTGAATTTCAATTTATAAATTGAATCAAACGCAGATCCATTCTTCGAATCAGCATGGAGCAATTGACGTATTCTTCCATGATTATTGTCATCGGAAACTGAATTATTTCAGAAGCCGTAAGAGGTGACAACATTCATTGCAGCTGAGTGGCATCCGATAACAAATCTCGACGTCGTTTCAAACTTTAATCGCAATTCCATTCTCTGCAATGTCGATCAGCCTCAGAAAGTGACATGCTAGAATAACAAATTTCGCATTGATGAGCATTCACGACGATAAACGCCATATTTTGAGTATGCATATTTGAAATCGAATGAGAATAACATATCGACAGTGGTCGATCCTATATGCACTGGTACGCCACCGGAGTGTTAAGATAAATGTAAGACCAGCAGCTGACGCAAGCAGTGTCAAAGTCTACTCGTATGAAATAACCAAATACAACAAATCGGCGATTCAAGATAGAGGTTAAATAAATGTACATGTACACATATAGTGTGAAATGATTGAAACGCACGCACGCACGCACGCACGCACGCACGCACGCACGCACACACACACACACACACACACACACACACACACACAGAGGAACGCACTCGCGCGTGTTAAATTGAATGAATACTATTTGTAGCAAAAAGAGTATGTACACGCAATCTACGTATTTTATAGAAGAATGTACTTCTGAATTTAGGCCAAAGACAATTAATTAAGTGATTGTCGCGATCGAGAGGAACCTAGTAGAATGTATATAACCATTAATAAAGAGACCAAATCATAACAAACTCAACTAAATGGCACTTTCCAGAGCAGACATGCCAGCCAGTTCGTATCCGCAGGATATTCAAAATCACACATACACAAATCAATTAATGCTGTTCATTATCTAGAATGCATATCGGGATTTTCATAATAGAATGATCATCCGGGGTGGTAGGCGCCTTTGCCTTTTTGTTGATTATGCTTCGCGGTGATGCAATTACATCAGGAAGAAGGACGAATCCGTATATTAGGACTTTGTCACAGAATTTAATTGGAACATGTCGTGTGAAAGAGCAATCTATCTACACAATTCTGTTACTGAACAGGCTTTTAATTAGAGACTGTGGGCTTTTTGCTCGTAATTTGCATTTTCGATTGATAAAACTTGGAAAGAGTAGGAACTTACTTAGGAAACTTGCCTTTAACGTAGACAGTTTATCTAGGTCACACGTTTATCTACACTGTCACGAACAAAATGCCGCTGTTTAGAGCTAGGATGCGTGGAAGATGTGAAATTTTGAATACATTTAGATTACGTGGTGAAGGGGGCAGAATTGGTTGGTGGTCACAAATCAAAATGATTTAAAACATACTAAATTCTTCTTATAAAACAAAAATGCTTACTTTTTTCAAATAATGCGTTCACAAACCATAGAACACCTCTATGTCACTCAAAACAGACCATTGTTAAACGTCATTTACAAATCTCACAAAAAGGGCACCGTCTTCTTGCTCTTCTCCAGTTCAGGGTTAGCCGTCATGCAAACATGTCCATTCAATGAACACCCCCATACATAGCATTTATGCGGTGAAAATGGGGTTCACAGGGGTACAATGTATACATTTTTACCTTACTTTTGTTCAAAAACATAAATTGTGGGTACTCGTTAGAACTGCAGCAACAAGGCGGTTCTAACATATACCCACAATTTATATTTTGAGTAAAATAAAAATGGCAGAATCTTTCAACTGTAATTTCTCAATTTTAACAACTTTGGAAAAATATGATATATTACATGGGGATGATTTCGTAATGACTGAGCCAGTAATAATCTATACTATGAGTCACCTCGTGGGAAAACCAACAATGTGGCTTCCGAACAGATCCGACACAAACCGACCTGTACAAGCACAGAAAAGAGCTAGAAGCTTGAAATTTCGGATTTAAGTAGAAGAGGAATTGTACTATCCGAGTAGCGAAAACAAAGGCGCTTATCAGGTTCGCGGTTACCGCGAAGCTGATCTGCGTCTTTGTTTTCCCCTATGCAGATTGTTTGTTTTCCCATGAGGTGGCTCACTATGTTGTTGATGACGAATTCCCTTGAGATCAGCAAGGATATTCTGAGAAATCAGAAATTCACTATCGGCTTAGATTCATTTTCTAACCAACGTTTAACATATCTGGTTCCATTTGAATAATAATAGTCTTTGTATTGACTACCATCTTGAAAGTTTCACAAAGTTACTGTTACATTCTCTTTGGCTCCATGTTGCCAAATCGTAAGGGTCACTGAAGAGGCTTGAATAGCCGAAACCGCGGTATGGCCCATCACCTTTCTCATTTCATTAATATGCTCACTGCTCTCACAGGATCTCAATTCTATTCTTATTCCTTCTAGAACAAAGATGGCGGTTATGCCCAGAGCTTTAAAATAGGCTCGATTTAAAGGGAGTGATCTGTCTAGGGAGCATACGCTTATTATTTGAGCCACTGCATAAGAAAATAAGCAAAATGCTTGGGTGAAAACAGAGATCAGCGCCATTGTTTTCGCTACACGGATAGTACAATCCCTATTCTACGTAAATACAAATTTTCAAGCCTCTAACCATCTTCTGTGACTGTACAGCCCGATTTGGGTCGGACCTGGTCGGATCCCACATTGTTGGTTATCTCAAGCACAGGCTCATTTGATGTTTACAGCTTGGTTGTAACAATCTAGTATGTTTTGTCATGAACCAATGTATCTTTTATCTTAGTATTTTGTTATCTACACAATTAAGATTCTGAAAGAAGCTTGAAGTTTCATTTTGACCGTTTTGACATACTTTCGACTGTCTGCTTGAGTGAAACTGCCGGGTTAGGTTTGGCGTTGAAATGGATTCAAAACTTTGGTGTACACTATTAACGTTTTTGTTGATTATTGCAATAAAAGATAGGTATAGTAACTGTTTTTCTATTTTGTAAACATAAACTGACAAACAGAAGTAGCCTGACGTTAAATGCTCTGTACTTCAGAGACGTTTTAAACTTTAGAACGCAATGGGCGGTTTACAGCTTTAAGTTGTAAGGCTTGGCAGCTAGCAAAGTTGCATTCATAGTCAACAAAAAGTCCTTAAGACTCACGTTATTTTGCGCTGTGAGGTTTACATGTATTAAGGAAGCTAAATCAACTGTTGGAAAAGGGCAACGTTCCGTAAGTGATATTTTAATGCGTTTACTTTTATTCTCTTTCGATGGCAGCTTTTGTTCCAACTGTATCTGCTTCTAGCCATTGCTTATCACTTACACGTATTAAAGAAAATGGGACACAGATTCAAATAAGTCTCAAGACTTCTTTCTGAATCCCATTTGTATGATCCATGTATGTAATTTATTGTATTGCTGTCTGTTATGTTATGTTATGTTATGTTATGTTATGTTGTGTTGTGTTGTGTTGTGTTATGTTATGTTATGTTATGTTATGTTATGTTATGTTATGTTATGTTATGTTATGTTATGTTATGTTATGTTATGTTATGTTATGTTATGTTATGTTATGTTATGTTATGTTATGTTATGTTATGTTATGTTATGTTATGTTATGTTATGTTATGTTATGTTATGTTATGTTATGTTATGTTGTGCTGTGCTGTGCTGTGCTGTGCTGTGCTGTGTTGTTATGTTATGTTATGTTATGTACAAAAAATAAAAATTTAAACCAAGAAAATATCGTTCACGAAAACTTATATAAATCACAGGTTTTACGCTGACAATGAGACATGAAGATCAACTAGGTACAGCGGGTACAATAAAAACACAATCCTCTAGTGATGCCTATCTTTGGTGTATCCTCTAGTCCGATTGTCTTTCTTTGGTGTTAATTGTTCTGTGATGCCATCTATAAACCTTTTTAAAATATAAAATGTCATGTTGCAGTGAAGGTATACAATGTTACGTGTGCTATGGGAAGAACTGTGGTGATCCGTTCAACTCCTTCAACATCTCTCTGACAGAGTGTATATCTGGTACCTGTGGGAAGGTCAAGGCCATACAGAATGGTAACCAAAGTAGGTAGAATTGGTCGGAGATCAGGATTTTTTAGCTAGTTTGAACTGAAATTCAGAATTGTTTTATAAATGTATTTAAGTGTTATTCAATATGTCACATAAAATTTTAAGTATTCTTGTTTGTATTGAGGTTTAACGTCCCAGTCAACAATTTTTCAGTCATGTAGGGACGGAGCCAACACTTCATGGGTTTTACCAGTACTGTAGGGAGTTAATGTGTCTTGCTCAAGGACACAACACGATGACGCCTGTGGGGATCGAACGCAGGACCTCTCGATTCGGAGTCCGACGCACTACCACTACGCCACAGCGCTCCCGTTTTAAGTATTCATGGGCCCAAGGCATTGGTATTAATGATATCGTAGTTTTCCCAAGTTTGGACCATCTCTGTATCATGATGTGATCAAATTTTTGATGGTGGCTGTTTCTGAATAATGAAAAGGTAAACAAACGTATCTTTTCTAAGCCATGTACTAGTAAATATGTAGATTCATGAGGATATATTAAATGAGCCGCGACGCGAGAAAACCGGTCTTCGGGGTTTCCGACCAGGTCTGACACAAACCGACATGTACAGTCCCAGAAGCAGCATAGAAGCTTGAAATTTCGGATTTAATAAGAAGAGAAAGTGTACTATCCGTGTAGCGAAAACAAAGGCGCTGATCAGCTTCGCAGTTACTGCGAAGCTGATCTGCGCCTTTGTTTTCGCATAGGCAAAAATCCGGTTTTCTTGTGACGCGGCTCAAATAATATAAGCAGAAAAACTGGTAGTGAACTTTATCGATTTTTTTTTTCAGTTGTGGAGCGGAGTTGTTCCCCTTTATATTCCGACAAGTCCTACTGTCAGTCAGAAAATGTGAAGGGTGTTTCCGGTACCGGATGTGTGTGCAACACCGACAAATGTAACACCGCAACGTACGCGGCTACATCAGTTCTCGTCTTGATATCGTTGGTTTTGTGGCGAGTCATTAGACATTTATTCTTGTAAAAAAAAAAAAATAAATAAATAAAAAAAAAAAAAAAGACATAAAGCAAAAGCTGATAGTTAATGTAACATTCCGGAATGTGTTAATTAGGTATTTAGAAAATGTATCGGACTTAGGTCTACTGATTCTGATTCAGTTAAATTCATAAATTCCTTTATTTTTTCACAAAGGAATGTAGTAATTTCACTTTTGGCAAGACCACGGTTTAGTCATTTACAAATACGAAATGTCAAACATTCAGGCCTGGAGATGAATTGACGCGAAAATTGACAACGATTCTCTTTCGGGAATTCTGACCGACTAAGTGTAAATCAGATTGCATTAAACCATAGATTTTGTCATTTCCTTTGTTATTAAAGACAAGCTAGGTCACTAATTATATCAAGAAAATGCTTCGTTAGAGTATCTCCTTTTGTGTGTCATCAGACAATCCAATTTCACTAAAAGCATTGCATTGTTTACCATAAGATTGTGTGTCACAGATTGTTGTCTTGAATTCGCACATACATCAGTCAGATAGTCAAATAGAAGAACCGTCTCTCGAAACGTTTATATGCAGTGTTAGTAGTTAAACTACGGACATGTAGTCCGGTGTCTCGGCTGACTCCATGAAAAGGTACATTGTAACACTCCAGGAACTGATCCAAGCATAAGCACATGCATTCCTGATGGAAATCAACTAAAATGGCCATTATGCAAGCAAGATACATGAACAATAACACCAGGTAGCAGCTATTTCCCAAAAGATGGTCACACTACTTAACCGAATCTGAACCAACGCTCTAAACTTAGGTTTTGTACGCTGGTACAGTTTTAATATTTGCTCTCTCTCTCTCTCTCTCTCTCTCTCTCTCTCTGAAATTAAATAAATAAAGAACAGTGGCAACCAGCAAAGCGATTACGCCATCCTTTAGACTTCCGCAGCACACTGATGCTTACTGTCAAATGACGTCTGTGATAAGTGGCATTGTTCGTACAACACTGGTTTTCAGCATAGTTCTTCAGAAGTTGTGCTGGGGTCCAGGCTGGATTCAACCATGCCATGTAAAAGTGTCAAGAAACTCTGGAAAACCCAAGTTTTACTATACGTATTCGCAAAAGAAACGCGAAAAAGATATTTCACTTATTTATTTCTTTCTATAATATCAAAACTAATTTTAGTGATATAAATTTCTATGTTCCCGTTAATTCTCTCTCACAAAATTTGAAAATCATGACGTTTAGACTTACGCTTGTCACGTTACCGTGAAAAAAATTATTTACCCCCGTTTTCCATAGCGAATGGGTTATGATACCTTTAATCACCATGCGGCCCCCGTGGCCGAGCGGTTAAGATCGCTGTTTCTTAATCACTCGATCATCTCACCGCTGTGTCTGGTGACGGTTCGAGCCCCGCTCTGGCCACATGTGAGACAAGCCAAGTTCTGCTTGCGGGTGTGCCAGGTGTTTTTTTCTCGGGGTCCTCCTGTTTTCGCCCACCTACTGATTGGCCCGTCTCATATGAGCTGAAATAATCTTGAAAGGGACGTAAAACTGAATTAAAAAAAAAAAAAAAATAAGTTTCCAAACTGACACCGGTATAATTCCAAATAGACGGAATATTCCCATCGGTATTCCTATAGACCTCTCCATGAGCGAGGTCACGACGTGTATCGGAGTGCAGGTTAGCCAGCTGATCTACGGGAGAGGAGCGAGGTCACGAAGTGTATCGGAGTGCAGGTTAGCCAGCTGATCTAAATTCCAAAGTGATGGGGGAGACAAAATCAAATCAGAAAACTTTATGCCTCCATCGACGTTAATTTGTTGTGCGTGACGTCTTTTTGATTTTTGACGTAAATTGCCATTTTCTATAAAGTGAATAGACGTACCGGAATTTTTTAGTGCCATAAGATAGCTGTTGATACACTGAAATGACATCTAAAGAATCGCGATATGAAAGACCATAATGTGTCGGTAGTGAACAATAATGACGATTTGAAAACAATAGGCTGACGTAAACAGATAAACAGATAAACGTGACCACTGGGAGCGTTGTAAAACGGTATTTTTTCAAATCTTTTTTACGATTTCTTCGGTTAAGACACCCGGCCACTACTTCATGTCATCTGTTTTCAAATGGCATTAATCATGAATGTTTTAGATGCAATTTTATAATACACGAGCTCGTACACAAACGTCATTGCAACGTCATAATGTAACATGCTACAAAACTCTAATTTTGGTCGATTGTTACTTAGTGTAATTACTCATTAGCCATAACACTAAAAACTCAATCAAAATGATCCTTTTCAAAATGTTTTCGCGTTTCTTTTGCGGATAAGTATATATAAAAGTGGGGTTTAGGGGGTATTTATTGCACAGACGTGTTTTCCTGAAGCCGACAGTCTATTGCCGGAAAGAGCGTGTCAATAATGTCTGAGAAATGTCAGGCGTTGACACGATCTGATTTGGGAATTCCGGCAAATGAACCGTCATAATCGCATCAGTGGTTGTAGCGGTGTTAATATGATGGATTATTATATAGCCGCCTCATGGGAAAACAAACAATCCGCCTAGGCGAAAACAAAGGCGCAGATCAGCTTCTCAGTAACTGCGAAGCTTACCAGCGCCTTTGTTTTCGCTACTCGGATAGTACAATTCCTCTTCTACTTAAATCCGAAATTTCAAGCTTCTAGCTCTTTTCTGCGCTTGTACAGGTCGGTTTGTGTCGGACCTGTTCGGAAACCACATTGTTTGTTTTCTCACGAGGCGGCTTAATATTATAAAGAAGTCTATTGTGTTGGAAATTTTGTTTACGGACTTCCGGTTCTCAGAAGTGACTGAACATCAGGAAAACATGTCCATGAAAAGTATACCCCCTTAAACCCCACTTTTATATAGAAAAACTGACCTGTGGTTTGCAGGGGTATAGCTAATTTTCTTATTTTTTATCCAAAATATATATTGTGGTTACTCGTTAGAACCGCCTCGGCGACGCGGTTCTAACGTGTACCCACAATGTATGTTTTGAGTGAAAATATTTTAAAAAGGATCAAAATGTTTCCAATGAAATTTTCGATTTTTGCTTTTGAAAAAATCTCTGTACTTTACATGGGCATGTTTAGTGATGGAAAGTGTACTAGATCTGGGATAAATGCGCTGAACAGCCTGTGCATCAGCAGGTTTGCTTACGAAACAGCTCATCTGATTTCCCGATAGTCTATTGCCGGAGATACTGTGTCAATAATGTCTGAGAAATGTCAGGCGTTGACAAGATCTGATTTGGGAATTCCGGCAAATGAACCATAATCGCATCAGTGGTTATAGCGGTGTTAATATGATGGATTATTATATAATTATTATATAGAAGTCTTGGTTCTTGAACAATCAGAGAGCTTCAGAGTGGAAATTTTGTTTACAGACTTTTGGTTCTCAGAAGTGACTGGAACTGCTCATCTACAGAGAGCTTCGATCATTAAGGTGCAGTGTGGGACCATACCTACAAACTACATGACCTGGGGCTAAAATTGTTGATTTGTTCCTGGCTTGTTTGACATAAATAACATACATACATGTACATGCATCATCATCATCATCATCATCATCATCATCATCATCATCATCATCATCATCTCCGTTTTAAATCCTTTGTCGTTTACGGAGGGCTGGGCTTGTTTGACAAGTCTCCTTCTTAGAACACTTTTACACTCCAAGTGATTTTGAGGATCAGCAGTCATGGCAGTATCAATTCCAAGCCTCAACACCCGTTATGACCGCTAGTCCGAAGGCCAGTTAGTCCGAAGGCCCACTGGTCCGAAGGTCCGCTAGTCCGAGGGCCCGCTAGTCCGAAGGCCCACTAGTCCGAAGCTCCGCTGGTCCGAAGGCCCGCTAGTCCGAAGGTCCGCCAGTCCGAAGGCCCGCTAGTCCGAAAAACTAATTTTAATCCCATTTATATCATTATTGCAGCTGTTGTATGAATGCCGCAATGATTTGAAAAAATTCCTACACGCGTGTCGCGAGGAAGAGCGGAAAAGTGATTAAAATTCATGTAATGATCACGCGAAAATCGTGCAAAATCCTCGAGTGCTTCCCGCAGCATTGGATAATTCACGCGACGATTTCTCACGCATGAAGCGTGGAGCTTGCATTGCGTCAACGAAGATCGATACTACATGTAGTGAGAATAAACGGTAAAATGCAAATTTACATGCAAAGTTTTATATGCATGTACGGTCGGAGATGTTTTACGGCTACGATTCGAGCCACGGTAAAACAAATTTCCGACAGTGTCAAGGGCCGAACGCCACTTCTGATCATATATTAGTCAATAGTTCTAAACGGCCACAATGGATTTTGTCGATTCTCGTCGTTGCCAAAGACCACTAAAAATGTTGTTTTTGCTTCATTGAATACTCCAACATATCTGTAAAGGTTGCCACAAAACAACGTAGCATTAATTCCAAAACATACCCCAGGGCTTTAAATTTCCCGCGGAAATAGACGGTCACATTAATTCAAATTAGATATTAGCTGTAATTTTTGATACATTTGATTACTTTATGGTCCTTATTTAATTTGCAAATGTATCTGTACTTTTATATGCAGAAATTTAAGCCCCTCTCTCATATTGATTCATTAGAACAACTCTCAGCTGTTCTTCCACATTGTTGTCACTCGTCTCCGGGTAGCCGGGACTTTTAGCAGGGACTTCACCACAAATCTGACCCCGCAGTGCCGTTCTTTTAGGAGGGCTTTAAAACATAAAAGTTAAACATCCCGCTATTCCCCGGCCTTAGGGGTGGGGTGGGGACACACATGACTGGTGCATAAGACATCGTATTATATGGTGGACTAAATATTTTTATGAAAATTTTAGAAAAGGATCTCAAAACAACGACCGCCCGACATCACTTCTTGTGGCGTCACTCTGACGTTAGTTGCAGGGGTGATTTAAGGAAAACAGTTTGTTTATTTATTAATCTATACCGTTCAAATGGGATCAAGAGCACAAGCATGTGTAAACCATGTGTAATATTGTAAACGTGAAAATATACGTCTATGAAAAGTGACTGCATATCCGACGCAATACGTCTCCAACATCCATACACGGTAGGTTCTGTTACGCAAGAAACGAGTCAAGCGCGTTAAATGGTTTGAGTTTGCTGTCCCTGCTATAACCGACGTCAGCTAATTTATCAAGACATTTATTTCCCGTGCTACATCATTATAGTTTTCGAAACTAGGTTAAATTTGCACCGGGTGTTTATTTTTCTGAATACGCTGTTCACATGGCATAAAATACACCCGCCCAGAGTTGCAAAAATACACACAAGTACACATGTTGCACATGAACACGGCTTAAGCCTAATATTTAGGTCATGGAAGGGTATTTTGGGGCAAAACAATTGCATAAGGTATATTTTTGTCAAAATTTAAAGGGATATGGAATACTGTCCTGCAAGCATATTTAGAATATACGTTCGTATTAGGATGCCAATTTTAGCGATACTTACTCAAATCTAGGGAACATTTTTTCGGAAACTCTAATCTGGATACAGGGACATTCCTTCCAGGGCCTCAGTATTTAGTATCTACTGTAGGTGCCGGCCATACGGTAATCCATGTACAACATTGATCAGGATACAGAGATATTACTTGAATTTCCTTGCGTTTGTTCAAGTTTAAAATGTAAAGATCGTAGCAACAAAATCAACAAATCGTTTGCGAGAATGTGAAATACAATGTAGACTGAAAGGAGACACTTCGTGGTGCCGTTACTTTGATATATCCGTGCAGTAGGATCAAGTACAAATCAAAACCTTTAAAATATCTACAATGCTACTGCTATGTTACCTTCTTTAATTGCACGCCGGTGGCTCGGGCGTCGGACTCTATATTGGACCCAACGTAAAGCTATTCATTTTAGTTGGTCGGGACCGAAGCTTCTTGTCTGTTGCCTGGCCCACCGCGGTTAAACTGGTATTTTTCTTTTGCTCCGGATTTTCAATGGATACGTAGATCAAACTCAACGCACTTTTCAGTTGCTTGGCGCCCAGTGAACTCCATCTTCGGGCAGCTAATTGTATTTGCGAGTCCTTGTTTGTAATTCATCGTGGTGGTGGTGATTATCACTATTTATTTGATGATTCATTGACTAGTAACTAATTAAAATGTTGTGAACAACTGCAGAAGATGAGGGTGAGGTTAGGCGCCTGTAAAACCGGTTTAGGACCCCAGTAATTTTATATTACTGTTCGTTTCAATGGGGTACTTCTGTTGTGGTCCTAATTGTTTTATATTTTGGTGTTCATTTTTGTGCTGTTTGCACCATATGTATGTCTTCATATTTTTAGTTCGGGTAACTGAGTGACCGCCTATTGGGAAATAGCTGCTCACTCGGCTTTCGATATGTTGTCTTGGTATAAAAGTACCTAATTGTTAATTTAGTTTTTTGGAGTGGGAATTTCTTTCTGATGGCGCCATTTCCTGATCATTGTCTAGTTTTACCTATTTACTCTTGATTGATCAATCTGGAATGGCATTTCTTTCCAAAAGTGATCTTTGATGTACGGCAACATGCAGAAAACTCGAACTATGAAGAACTAAAAGAATTTATTATTAAACTTCGTCAATGGCGTAACATATCTTGATCTTCCTCCGGTAAATCTAGAATTGAATTTAAATGATCAATCTTACACGAAACTGTACAAACGATTTTACAAGGACGGAAAAGTACCGTCCGTGACACGTAATAGAATAAGCGCGAAATTCGCACGATTTCAACATAAAAGAATGCATGCAAGTTTTTTTTTTTTTTTTTTTTTTTTTTTAATTAAATGTTCGTACGTGTACAGGTGCGTTCACTTATTAATATACCCCTGCGATATTCACAAATAAATTGACAACTTTTCTTCTTTTTGAACAATAGTCACTGGTAAGAAATAGACAACTGGATGAATTTGTTTATTAAATATGTTATGTATGTCTATAAATATTTGATCTGTATAGAAAACTTCCAGATCGTGTGATGCCGTATGCCTAAATTGATTACATAACATATGGAGCCAAATTATTAACCAAAAAATCGCTGATATTCGAGTTTCAAAGATTGCACAAGGAACCATGGTAAATGGTTGGTAATTTTGTTTGTACATTATGAAAATGTAGCCATTTTTGTGCTACGGCTGAAAATTTGGTGTATTTATGAGCTTTATTTACAAAGTTACATCCTGATTTTCATTCATTATACATTTTAGAATTTCATGATAAAGCGGTTGTTACAATACAAATCTAAGCATGTCAGTGTTATTTGGCAAGAAAACTAATATTCATTTAGGACGGTTTTAAGACCAAAGCTTGCTAGTTGATCCCTTCATGAATTAAGCATGGCTTACAGCACTGTGGAGTCACCCATGTCTTTGTTATCTGCCAAAACGTGGGATTGGCATTTCATCATACAGTTTCATGATTGTTTCCTACCCAGAGGGGCTAAGATGGGTAAATATATTGTTAGGCAATGACTCTAATCTCCTCTTCGTGATATTTCAAACCTCTTCTACAGCGTTTAAGTCATGGAAATATACATGCCAATAAAGGATGTCAAAAAAAGGATGCAAGGCAATGTTCTTTGTATTCATCCTTAATCCGCAAACAACATTATTGATGTTAGAGGAATGTCTGTCTTTGCATGTCCTGGTGTTTTCCTCGACTTATGCATATACGAGAGGATTTAAATATTATGAATATAAGCAAAGAGAGAAAGCCTAGCTATTAATTAAACATTATCTGTGAAAGTCCCAGTTTCCTGTGGTATTCTGTCCCGAGGAAACAAATCATGAATTGTATGATAAAATGTCAACCCACGTTTTGGCTGAATACAAAGCCATAGGTGACTCCACAGTGCTTTAAGGCACGCTTACCTCATAAAGGAACCTACCAGCAAGCTTGGTTCGTATACTCGTCCTGGTAGAATATTAGTTTTCTTGCGAAATGACACTGACATGCTTAGTTTTATATTGCAAAAAACCGTTTTACCTTGAAATTCTAAAATGTACAATAAACAAAAATCAGGGTGTAACTTTGTAAATAATACTCTTAAAGACACCAAATTTTCAGCCGTGGCACAAAAATGGCTATACTTTTATAATGTACAAACAAATTTACCAACCATTTACCATGGTTCCTTGTGGAATCTTTGAAGCTCGAATAACAGCGAAATTTTTGTTAAAAATTTGGCTTCATATGTTATGTAATTTAGGCATACAACATCATACGATCTGAAAGTTTTATATGCAAAGCAAATATTTATAGACATACTTAACATATTATATAAACAAATTCATCCAGTTGTCTATTTCTTGCCAGTGACGATTGTTCAAAAACAAGAAAAGTTGTCAATTTATTTGTGAATATCGCAGGGGTATATTAATAAGTGAACGCACCTGTATATGATGTCCGCGCACGACGCAGAATTTTTAATAAATCCTGCTACCACTATTGGCAGACCGAAACCTATTTTATATCTGCAATGATGATATAATTGGAATAAAAATAGTTTTTCGGACTAGCGGGCCTTCGGACTAGCGGGCCTTCGGACTGGCGGACCTTCGGACTAGCGGGCCTTCGGACTAGCGGACCTTCGGACCGGTGGGCCTTCGGACTAAAGGGCCTTCGGACTATCGGGCGGTCACCCGTTATGATGGTTTAAACGAGAAACCAGTATCAACCTTTAAGTTAAATACAGAACCCTTTATTTAAGACATCAAAATGTCGATCGCGAATTTACGTAGAGAACCCATAAAGACGTCTATCACCGGTGTCATCGACCTTAATAACGCTATGTAACTTAATTTTCTGGTAGTCATTATATCATTGTATTTCAGTACAACAGTATCAACCTTTAAGTTAAATACAGAACCCTTTATTTAAGACATCAAAACGTCGATCGCGAATTTACGTAGAGAACCCATAAAGACGTCTATCACCGGTGTCATCGACCTTAATAACGCTATGTAACTTAATTTTCTGGTAGTCATTATATCATTGTATTTCAGTACATTCTGTCAGTGACTGGAAAGACGTAACAGAAAATTAATAAGACTTGGGAATTCCTATAAATGAGGCGCTAATCGCATCACCAGTCTCAAATACACAATTCTTTTCTTGGTTTCAAATGTATGGCCTTACGACCAAAAGCCGCAATGTTCAGAATTAGTTTGAAGGATTGCTGCGCCGTCAAGCACAGATCAAGAAATGGCCCATCACCTCTATGAACGATGACTTTGTATAACAGCAAGGGTATTGGGTCGCCATGTTGTACAAGATGCGTGCATATTGTTACCACCTATTGCTCATGAATGATATTCCTAATTCATCTTGGCTAGTGCATAACACCCATGTCAGAGTTCATATGAGCCGCGACGCGAGAAATCCGGGCTTCGGGGTTTCCGACCAGGTCTAACACAAACCGGCCTGTACAGCCACAGAAGAAAGCTAGAATCTTGCAATTTTGGACTTAAGTAGAAGAGGAATTGTACTCTCCGTATAACGAAAACAAAGGCGCTTAATATCTGCTTCGAAGTTAGGCAAAAATCCGGTTTTGTCACGATGCGGCTCATAGGAGAAGCCATGTCTGAGATTTTGGAATTTGATTTGTCAAAATGCTACAAATAAATTTAAAGTTCCTGACAAGCCCTGTCTCAAGGGAAATCTATATGGAAATCTATATTCCATAAGCATCCTATTATAATGACAATTCTTTGATAATACATATATGTACATGTACGTACGTAGTTTACCAAAGTGTTTTAGCACTTCGGGAACTGTTACTCATTCTTTAGAAACGAAGTCCGAATATGAAGTATGAAAAAATTCACGTTTCAGTACTGGAAAAAAAATACATAAAAGAGATTTACAGTACTGAATGCAGGTGGCTAATGATTTGCCACCTGCTGAAAGATAATGCTACATGTATGAGACTTTCGAAGGTCAGTTAGACCAATTGTGTTTCATTGCGATATATTAGCCACCTGTTTGTCTTGTTTTGCATGGTTTTGACTTTCGACGTATCAAAGATCGGACTAGTGTATTTCAATGACAAGTTGTAATGCATTAATTATCCCTAAAACAAAATTAATTCTTACGAGGCACAACGGATCAGCTGTAGTATTTTAGCACAGAATTATATTACACGGCTTCTCCAAGGACTAATCCGACTTTTGAACCGCCATAGTTCAGATTGGAACAAAACATACATGCATATGGAAATGAATTAATTCATAACTAGTGTTCATACAGCATCTTCCAGAAACTGAATTTTTCAAAATCTCATTTTTGTGAAACACCTCAAGAAAAATATGACCATGTCACCATTTTGCCTTCCAAAAGTCTTAAAAAGTGACACAGAAATTCTAAAATCGACTGACAAATAAAACTTTTATGCCAGAAAATGATTTTGAATAGGGCTTTTTCCATTGTGACAATATCGGCAAGGGAAGTAACTGTTTTCCCGAAAAAAAAAATCTAAATTATTTTTCATTTAAAATGCACTGTGACCAAACCAAAACAAAATTGTATAGTATGCATATATATCAAGCTCTTCAGATTAGAAGATTAGAGATTTGCTAGATAATTTAAATAGGTTTGGATTACCTCCCTTGCACATGCAAAAATGCCTAGTCAAAATTTTTGGGCATAATTTGTTTGTTAGTGAAACGATTTCTAAACTTTTTGCAGCACTTTTTAAGACATCTGGGATGCAAAAAAAAAAAAAAAAAAAAATGACGTGGTCAAATTTCAAATTTCAAATTTTTCTTAAGGTGTTTCAAAAAAAAAAAAAAAAAAAAAAAAAAAAAAAAAAAAAAAAAAAAAAAAAGTTTCTGAATATAAGTAGGTTAAAATGTTTTCACTACGAATTTAACACGATGAATAAAAGCTACTTGATATAAGACCTTAAAAGACCCATACCGAATAGTTGCATTTGACGATTCTCTTGTCGTTAATATATCAACAACATGTTTCTTATTAGGCTAGAAAGTCAAATTTTCTTATGTTTTACATTTTGAACACCTTTTTATCGAAAACAAAAATGCGCTTTACTCGGTGTCGGAAAAGGGCCGAAAAATCAAAGGGGAAAAACTCTAGCGAGACCAAACCGGAAGTGACGTTTAGTCGTACAAAAATATCAGCAAGACCACGTGTTTAGTCATTTACAACCAGGTCCAACACAAACCAGCCTGTACAGTCACAGAAGCAGGCCAGAAGCTTGAAATTTCGGATTTAAGAAGAAGAGGAATTGTACTATCCGTGTAGCGAAAACAAAGGCGCTGATCAGCTTCGCGGCGACTGCGGCTTTGTTTTCACCTATGCAGACATGGTTTTCCCATGCGGTGGTTCAATTTCGAAGTGCAAGTTTTGTTTGACATTCAATCAAAATACAGTCTTTTACTTAAATTCATACTTTGTTTGCGTTTTAGGGGAGGGAGAGGGGCAGGGAGCGCGGTGGCACAGTAAAGATCTCCGAAGCGAGAGGTCCTGGGATCGACACCTACATGTACCTCAGTCTGCCGTGTAGCGTCCTTGAACAAGACACTAAGCTTTCAATAGTACTGGTCAAAGCTCCGGCCAGACATGACTGAAAACTTGTTGACTGGGTGATAAGTCCCGGCATGACCATATCTGTTGACTGGCACGTCAAACTGAAATTCCAAACAAAAAGTTAACTTTTGGAAGATTAAGTTTGGTGGGTCAAGCGATGAAAATAAAGGACGACGATGGATTCCAGAGCATGGGTAAAAGACCGCGACATGTGAGATAAGTGATTCAGCAAAGACATGACGCCACTGTATTTGTAGCAAAGTTCCTTGCCTTTTTAAATGGGGAACATACATTGCACACTTGATGGATAGAGATAAAGGCAGTTCCTGACAAGGATGTCTTCCTAGTTGTGGTGTGTGAATCATGAACAAACAACTTTTCAAGTTTAAATGAAAGTGTAATTATAATGTTACACGTACATGTATTAAGTAACAGTTGTATCAATCTTCAGATCAAATAACCAGGGTTTCAAAATGTTACTGTTGAGCACTATATAAGAATATATTTCTTCATGTACATCACGAAAGCTTGCCCATGCAATATACAGATTTTTTTGGTTGTAAAAAATCTAAAATTTCATTAGAAATATTTTTATATTTTTAGCTCACCTGAGCCGTTAGGCTCACAAGGTGAGCTTATAGGATGGCCATGATCCGGCGTCCGTCCGTCCGTCGTCCGTCTGTCCGTCCACAATTTCAAAGATCTTCTCCTCTGAATCCGCTGGGCCAATCAAAGCCAAATTTTATATGGATCATCTATAGGAAGGGGGAACCAATGTGTATATAAGAAATCCAGGTCACATGACCAAGATGGCCGCCATGCCCATATATGGTAAAAACCCTTCAAAAATCTTCTTCTCCAGAACCGGTGGACCGATTTCAATGAAACTTGGCATCAAGCACTACAATGTATATATAAATCATGACCCTGTGATGACCTTGACCTATTTTACGGCAAGGTCAACATAGGTCGCCTATGCATTTGAATGGGGAAAACTTTTAAAATGTCATTTAAAGTAAATGTCTTGCAAGAAATGGGCAGTAGGACTGAATATTAATGATTCTGAAAAAAACTGGACCCCAGGGACTCATGTGCCCCCACCCTGGGGCAATATACATGTATATCTCCAAAATATTCAAACGTCCTCTCCTCTGAAACCGCTAGGCCAATCAAAGCCAAATTTTATGTGAAGCATCAATAGGAAGCGGTTACCAATGTGTATATAAATAATCCAGGTCACATGACCAAGATGGCCGCCATGCCTATATATGGTAAAAACCCTTCAAAAATCTTCTCCTCCAGAACCGGTGGATCGATTTCAACGAAACTTGGCATGAAGCATTATGGCTAAAGCACTCCAATGTATATATAAATCATGACCCTGTGCCGATGACCTTGACCTATTTTACGTCAAGGTCAACATAGGTCGCCAATGCATTTGAATGGGGAAACTTTTAAAAAGTCATTTGAGGTGAAAATCTTGAAACCGCTTGGTAAATCATAGCAAAATTTTATGTGAAGCATCTATACTCTTTATCGACAAGAGAACCGTTATCAGATCATGTGATCTCCAGAAGGGAAATAAATTGGTTTGGTTTAAACGTATTTATTTCAAATTCATGATACATGCATATATATGAAACATACAATATCAAAAGAATAGGATTTGAACGAAAGCCTATGGCTTATAAAGTTCATCTCCTAAGCAACAGATAATTTTTCATATGATACAATATGGTTTGTGTTACATCCTAGTGTCGTTGTACCTTTTTTATATAAGGAGGTCTAGTGATAATGATGATGATGATAACAATAATAATGATAGTAATAATAATAATAATAATAATAATAATAATAATGATACTAATAATAATTGTCTCCTAAGATGATAATGACGGTGTTATTTTGAATTGATAAACATAACAATAATAAGAAAAAAGTACTGTTATTCCACCGACAGTTCAGCCCTGCACCCGCGACCCGGCTATTGTATTTCAGGAGTTACAATTATTTGTGTGGGAGGCGACCAAAGTCCAGCATATCTAAGTAAAACGTTTTGAAGCAAGTATATATAATTGGACTTGTTTAAATATTTCATCATTGTATGTAATATTTTGGTTCCTGACGCCGTAAAGGAGATTGTGGACTGTTATAGGAAAAGCCGCGTTACCAAAATATCTTCGACGTATTTGGTTATATCTGGGGCAGTGTAAGAGGAAATGTGCTGCAGACTCCACTTGTCCGCATAAGCAGTTAGGGCTATTTATCAATTTCTTTTTGTACAGGTTTACCTGCCAGCAGCTGTTCTGGCTACACAGAGTTTATTTACAAATCTGAATTCCAACCACATGTGGACAATGTAACCTTGTTTTACAGCAAAAAGATAATGAAATAAATTTAGAATAATTAAAGATGTAAAAATGGTCCATTACTGTTGTGTCCCTGAATGCAAGGCTTCTGGATTTGCTGCGAACGTGTCATTTCATTCATTTCCAAAGGAAAACGTAGACCAAAAACTATTCAAGATAAGACAAAATCATCTAGTTTGTTCATGTTTTTCTATGTAGCCAAGTTGCATCAAAGTCTAATGTTTTATTCTTAACTGAGATTTAAATAGTTTAACATTCGACAATGCCAGAATTTTACTTTGTTTACAAGTACATGATTGTAGTCATCAACACTACAAACAACAAACATGTCAAGAATGACCAACAATAATCCTTTTTAGCACAAATCATTGACAAATAAAATATAAAAGTTTGTCATTTTTCTTTGCCCTATTAAATGAAAAAAAAAAACGATGAAACTAAATTGTGTTTACTTGTATCTCATTGTTATTCGCAAACCACTCTTTTACAGACATGGAAGGCAAGAATAAGGAGGTCTGCAACATCAGCTACGAAAGACGACTTCAAAGTTACTGCTAATACAAAAGTTTGCTCAAAACACTTCTTGTTTGCTGACTTTATAGAGTATGACTCAAAAAGAAGAAAACTAAAACAGGGTGCAGTGTCATCAGTATTTTCGTGGTCGAATCAGTCCAAGCGTAAGTCTCCCAAAAAGAGATACGACAGTGAGGCCACAGACACGGCATCGGAGACAGAGGAGAATCCAAAGCAAAGTTTTGAGGAAGGGATACAAGTGTGTATACCAATCCCATGCTCACATCGATTCGCAATGGATATTGTCTTGGCTTCGAATCCGAAGTTGAAGCTTGTTCAGTTTTACACAGGATTTCCAAATTATAAGATATTTAAGGAAGTGTTGAATCTCGTTGTTCCTGGGTGCGACAGATCGAGCATAGTTTACTGGGACAACAGACGCCCCCATACATATGTGAGTGGACCAGAATACTTCGACTCAGATGAGGATGATATTTTAGATATGAGTGATGATGAAGGTGATGATACTGTGCCACCCTCCAGGACTCATAAACTGTCTGTAGAAGGAGTTCTTACTAACTATGATGAAATTAAGACTTTGCCTTTTTAATAAGATTTGGCAGTCAGATTTGGAATTTCATTGTCAACTGTGTCTAAAATCTTCATGACCTGGATTAATTTGATATACATAAAACTTGGCTCATTGAACATTTTCCCACACAGAGATATAATCATGAAGAACATGACTATAGAATTTAAACAGCAGTACCCGAATGTCATGCTTATTATAGACTGCACTGAGCTTCGCATTCAGATGCCCTCATCTTTGGTCAGGAAATTTCAAACTTATTCGGACTATAAATCAACAAATACATTTAAAGGACTGGTTGGTGTGGATAGTAAGGGAGGCATCATGTTTGTATCACCTGTATACAGGTAGTATCTCGGACAAGGAGATATGTCAGCGTAGTGGATTCTATGAGCTGTTGAAAAGGAAGATTGAGAATGGTGAACTACAGCGGGGCGATGGAATAATGGCAGACAAAGGCTTCAATATTCATAAGGAGCTCGAGGAACATGGGCTGAAACTTAACATCCCTCCATTTTTAGGGAAGAGAAAGCGACTTTCTGCTGATGATGTTCTACAAACACGTTTAATAGCTCATCACAGAATACAAATAGAAAGAGCAATAGGAAAAGTGAAAAACTTTCATATTTTTGACACCAGATTTAGACTAAGATCAGCTAGGATTCTGAACCAGATATGGACAGATTGCTGTTTACTCGCAAACTTTCAGGATCCTTTGATAGTTAGGGCAGCAGATGAATCATAAAAGGCAAAGTGCAAGATTTGCATACCAATTATATGCACTTTCAAATTATTGTACGTCATCATAAACCAACAATTGATCTCCCTAATTAATTACTATGAGGACTACATTTATTAATTTGTTTTCTTTTTTTCTCTCAGACAACAAACATATAAGAACAAAAGGAATAATTATTACATGCAAATATTTGCCATGGATTTTGCAGCATTGAAAATGTATTTAAAATTCAATACGTGCCTTCTACGAAGGGCAGACACTGCTGACCTCAACAACTGGCCATAGAATTAACAATGATGTTCCGCACATTTGTTGTTTCAATATACATAAGTCATACGTTCAGAGATGCTTATTCAGAAAACATACAAGTATGCCATTAAATGTATGCATGAAATCACTTTTATTGTTTTATTTACATGTAGATCCTTTTACTACTCATTCTTTTGTCAGAACTATTGCAGGTCCTACTGAACAGATGTACTAGCTACTGGTTCTGATAATACATCAACTGATTTGTCCTTCAATATTAAATGTTGAATTCGAACTGCATGATTGAAATAAAATTCTGTCAGTTTGGGAAACATTTCTCTAACCCAAAAATCTTTTGAGAATGGTACTCTTTCTACAAATATTCCTTTGTTGGTGAATACAACAAAATCACACCAGGAAATTCCGGCAATAGCCATCTGGCCTTGGATCTGATAATAATATTCATGATTCCGTTTTAGTCTTTGTCGACCAGCTATGAGTTCTAGACAGAAACCGGCATTGCCAACAGCTTCCGATGGAAGGACATTTCGATATTTAAAAGGACACTTAATCTCAAGCAGTCCAAACATGTCGGATGCATTTTTGTCAACGACCTTACCATCAGGAGAAGCACCGAAGTACGGAAACGACGGCTTGACAACCAATCCACTGTGATATACAGTTACATGTATGTCATGATTATGTTTTTTCATTTTCTTTACATAGACTTTTCTAGCGAAGCTTTCTTTTTCAATACCATGCGCTACTGATCTTACACCACGCAAGTCTTTACTTAATAAACATGTTCTTTAAGAATGCAGTTGATGGCACACTTTTGCGTTTTAATATTTCGCCAAATTTAGAAGAAGTTACTCTTTTTTTCTCGACTTTTAAACCACAATGGATTGTAACTTTGGGTCACAGTGAGCGATTCTAGCTCATTGCATCTCTGCATATCTAATGTTAAGCTTTGAATGAAATTCGTGATATTTTTTGAGAAAACATCTTCTGTTATCCTGATAGTTGGTTCTCCTACTTTAGTAGGCAGATCTGGAAACAAGATGATGTTGTCACCATTTTGGTTCATGATAGGCAAAGGTAGGTATGCCTCGAACTGATACGACATTGTGTGGTAATCCTGTAGTTGGTAACTAAGTGGGGAATTATCATGTACACTTTTTGAAATTGCAGCAAAAATGTCTGGCTTTCGCTGCCAGTTTTGTAAAGGGTCACTGACGAAGGTTCATTACCCGAAATTGTACAATATGGCCCATCTACTCGCTTTCAATGTTTTACTGCTTCCAAAGGATCTAACAATTATTTTTATTTCCTATTACTGCAGCTGGTGTTGTGCCGTGTGGTGGCCCTAAAAAGTCTCCCCGTACATCATCCATAGTGCAGATTATATTTTTCTTTTGATCCTTTGGGATCAGTGAATATATTTGGAGTGTTTCAAATATATTGTACGTTAAGAATCATCTTCTTAACAGTATTTGATTATTTGGCCCCTTTGGGAATACAAGTCTTTGATTTAGACTACACCGATGTAAATTTTTGAAATTGCAGCAAAAATGTCTGGCTTTCGCTGCCAGTTTTGTAAAGGGTCACTGACGAAGGTTCATTACCCGAAATTGTACAATATGGCCCATCTACTCGCTTTCAATGTTTTACTTCTTCCAAAGGATCTAACAATTATTTTTATTTCCATTTATAGAATACGATCGTTTACACACTGTACTGTAGTTTATAGCAAATGACGCACACTTTTCGTCCTTGACCGGTTGAGAAGAAAAAGAGTGAAAACTGACGAAATCCCCCACATTTTCCGTATGCACCTGTTGAAGAAATTGGTCCCAACATATCACTGGTGTGTCCCTGTCTACCTTGAGGTGTTGTGAAGATCCTGATAGTTGTATAATAGGTCCCGAGTCCGAACACTATTTTTGAAAGTGAACTACGTACATAACCTTGATAAAGTCTGTTTTAATGGGATTGTCATGGTCCCGTGCACGTAGATCATCACTTCAATTTCGGTGACTGAATTTTTTACTGATGATCTCAAGTTTGATTATGGAAAGAGAATATAATATTTGAATAATTGCCTTTATTTAAGGTCCAGTAAGGTCACATGAATAGCGATTCCACATAGTCTGCTATCGTTCCCACGGCTTTGGTGGTGTATCCTTGCTGACCACCCTCTGGACAATGACCTATTAAAATTGCCGTTTTAGTGCATTGCATAGTCACGGCCCCTTCTCCCTTTTTCTTTCCAAAAGCAACCTTACAATCATCTACTCGTAAGCATTGATATTTCGTCCGCCCAATCGTGAAACCATTAGCCATAAATGGCGAGAAATCCTTCGTTTTGAATACACGTGCAATGTTCGCACCTTCATCCGCTGAAAGCTCCAGTGCTTTCGGGTGTTCGTTTGTGGACCACGCCTTCCCACATTCAAGTCCGATTATACAGCACTTGTCAATATGTTCTGTTCCGTCTACGCTCTTTGCTTGAGCGCACAGGTTATCCAGATAGCTATCCCAACTCATGATTTATCCAATTATGCGTCCAAGCCCTTTAAAAGTCCTCAAAATATGCCTGGGTACGACGATTGGTTACTTCCTTTAACAAGGGGGAGAACGTACGTCACAGTCACGTGACCAAAACATTGAAACAGGCTATATTTTTGGAAAATCCAGGTGTTGAAGGAGTCGTTTCGGATAAAGTAAGCGTATTTTTTTCGCTAATAACTGTATTTTTGGAGCAAATGACACTGGTACCGTACGATACTAACTTCTACCTTATGATCCATTTCTGTTCTTTGGAACATTTAACTACAAATGTTTTTTTTTTGTGTCGGATACCCTTACACTCTTGTAATAGAATCTATTAGTTTGGGAATAATTGTCATAAATTGCTATAATAAACCACTAATGCACATGTTCTATATACAAACCCTCTATAGAAAGAAATTCTATTAAATTGGTACTAAAAATGCGTTTTCTTTGGGAGTTTAAACCTGAAAACACGTAAATGATACCGTTGACAAAAAAATTGCTGTGGTGTTAACGGTATCATTTTCTCTAAATGCTCATAAAATTCATTTTAACAATTTTTTTCAGGGTTCAGGCTTATCTCTGTCATTTTTGGACTGGTCAAAAGCCGTGCGATAACTCGGCATTGTGGGTATCATGACATCCTCGTGTTGGGAAGAGGCCCCATAAAATGACACTAAGACACACATCAGACAAACCAAACTTGCATTTAAACAACAAAATGAAGTTTTCATTGAATTAATCGTATGTAAGGTTCCGCGAAGTAAATCACACGTCTTTATATCTACTGACAACCTATGATTTGCATGGTGTCAGGTCTGAAATTAGCTGGAGAAATAAAAAGCAAACAAGATGGTAATGGTCATTTGTGGACTGTCAATAAAGTTACAATCATCAAGACAACAGCTAAGTCCATGACGGACAAATGAATTACCTCAAGAGAAAACCTGCCAGGCACAAAGCTGAAAGTCTTCAAGGATGTAGTACAGGCAATGAAAAATAATCAAGACAAAACATCCATGCATGTACGTCGCAGTTGCTTACTTTGGCACTAACGTATGAAAGCACATTGGGATGGCATGTCTTCTCAGAGTTGGTAAAACGTCCCGCAGGCATGTGGGCAATGCTCAAATTTGACACCTTGGGTGGAGCTGACAGGCGCAATTTTCTTCCTACGCCCTCTTCCTGGTTTCGGTGGCATTTTCAATTTTATTTTGTAAAGAAAGAAACTGACAAAGCTGATGTTTTCTCAACATCACTTTTTAGTCTCATGAATTGATTTTTACATAACATCGGGAAGTGTGGTTATGCCTTCGGGACACTTTCGGGAATACATTTTACACCTCACGATGGCTTCACGATGGCTTCACGACATTGACGAGCCTTCGCATACCATTCGCATCAACATCGTATGCAAAACTACCACTTCGTGTATCGTTCGTGACTGCATCGGGTATAATCGTGCTCCATCGTGTGTCCATCGGTAGGCTTCGTACATGCTTCGGCTCAACATTGGCTTTTTACCAAATTCGTGACGAAAATCGCGCGAAATTGAAAATTTCATATTCGTGTGGCCATCGTGTGTCAAAATCGGCTGGGTATGACGCCACCTTTAGAAAATAATTTGTCTAATCAGAACTGTCTTCGGTTAAATATTGAGTCGTTCACTTGCAAGACACACAACGCGACGCGTTTTCTCAGAATCGACTTCGACAATACGAAAACTTACCCATGCATTATACAGTGATTTCTAGAGTTGTAAAAAATGGAAATTTTCAATAGAAAATTTTCGAAATTTTTCCTTTTTTTTTTGGCTCGAAACATAGATTATGGGTACACGTTAGAACCGCGGCATTGGACTTGCTAATTCCTGAATATAAATGATACAAAACATAAGAAATTTGAGAAAAATCATAGGAAAATAGGGTACATACGTACAAATATCGCTTACCCCAAGGCTGTATATAAACCTAGAATGTTGAAAGTGGTATAGAATGAATGATAGAGAAAAGAAATATCACCCATGTGTCTGGTATAAGAACAATCTGATCTTCAATCTCATGAATATTAATGAAAACTTTAGGACTTAGAGAAAAAAAACAACACATTAAACGGGTAAACCTACAAAATGTATCTGATGTATCTCGGCAACCAAAAGCACTGAAGTGCTGTAACTGGTATCAAATGATTGCTAGGGCAATATTACACCATCTTGACTATACTAAAATATATAAGACATTGGACTTTTATTTTCATGAACATTAATAATATCTTCAGAAATTGGAGTAAAATCGGGACGAATTAATGTTGTATACATGTAAAAGCAAATATAGATTGGCTACTGATAGACATAAAGTGCTGAACTTGGTATTGCTAGGACAATGTTCTATAATTTTGTAATCAGATATATGAATATTTTGATATTTTTGTGATGTTAATATAAAAAGATATGCTTAAATTAGAGAAACAATCATCGAATAATGAAGAGTTTTTCCATTAAGATCGCATACATCTCGAGTCTCGACTACCAATAGCCGTGGCATCATATAATTCATAGGACAATACTTTATTGACATAGGTTCATATATATAAAGCATACTTGCTGGCAACCAAGATGATATAAGCAACTTTCTTGGAGCACTATCTTCAATGTTCTGCAATTTTCATTATTTTGTTCGAATTTTACGTAATTTATACAATATTCAATATAATATGGTTTATCTATAAGTCTAAATGACAATAGTACATTGTTATAGCATTATATTGATACCATTTTCAGGGCTCTAAGGGCATTTGCAACCGAGATATAAGTAATTTGGTTGATATTCCCTTTTCATTTTTCGTGATTGTTTTCTGATTTATTTAGTCCTCATTCATATCCATACAAAAATATCTTATGATTTATATATCTGATTACATGATTATAGAACATTGCCCTTGCAATCATTTGATTCCAATTACAATCCTAGCAATCATTTGATTCCAAAAACAATCTTCTAGGTCTATCAGTAACCAAGATACATGTGTTTTACATGATTTCCTTTTTAATTCTTCCGCATTTTTGCTCCATTTTCTAAAGATTTATTAATGGCAATGGAAAGAAAAATCCAATGACTTAGATATTTTAGATTAAGTGCTTTAATATTATCCAATCAACCATTTGATACCACTTCTAGGACCTTAGCGCTCTTGGTTGCCGAGATACACGTCATTTTGCAGATTTACCTGTTGATTTTGTTTCATTTTTTCCCTTATATTTCTAAAATTTTCACTAATTTTCATGAAATTTAAGATCAGATTACCCTTTTATCAGTCTTCAGCATGATTATATACATTGTCATGGCATTTATTTAATACCTCTTTCAGTATCCTAGATTTACTCACAGCCCTTGAACAAGTGATTTTGTATGAACATGTGTACTCAATATTTGTTCCATGATTTTTGTCCGATTTCTTATTTTCTTCATTAATATTCATGAATAAGTAAGTTCAATGATTTGAATATTAGGTTTTATGCTAAATTGCTATGTCAATGTTTTACTATCAGACCAATCAAAGTATCTTAGAGCATATTCTTACTAGGAAAGATCATTGTGACTCTTCTAAATAGTATTTAAATTTGTAAAAAAATGAATCTGAAATTCATGACTACAAATATGTAATACAAACTACATGTACTCTGAAATAATTTTGGCAAAAGCTGTACTTGTATCTATCCCATAATAGGAAGTATATTCCTCAAATTGTTCTGTTTATTATTTCTATTACTGCATGTCTGGTTTTTAGCATATAAAGCATAGTTAGACACTGATAAAAATAACATTTATGACAAATAGATTATAAAACAGAGATTTTAGAACCAAAATGCACCCAGTTGACCTTTGACCTCACCATGACCTTAATTCGAAGATTCAGATGGGGCATCCGCCCTGGGACACTTTGCCATACCCCAAAGAACATTTCTAGCATGGATGCCGAGCATTAACAAAAAATGTCATCAAATTTTTTTCTAGAAGCCCTAGAAATTATAGCAGGTAGTCTATTCAGCATTGGTCCAAAAATAACGATAAGAACATGCACCAAACTGGACAACTACAAATCCGAGTCTTCGATACACGCTTGCGAGGATCGTCACTTATTTGTTCCATCATTTAGCGGCTCTAAGATATATGGTCTGTTCATTCTGCTATTGATTCGTTACGTACTATTAAGTATGATCGGGTAATGACATAGCGAAACCATCCTATTTAGGCTATTGGCCAGTAGGGCAAACCCTCCCCCACCCAGGGGGAATTTTCTACACCATGATTTTCTGAAAGTATAGTGAAAAAGCTATCAAATCCTGTTTTCTGTCCTCTGGAAGTGGAAGCGTTTGCGTTTTACGCTATGTTTAATTATATGACCTGATACCATCTTTTGTATAGAAATAATGGGGGTAGGCGTAGAAAATCGATCATACCTCTGCTATTACTAATCCTAGACCATTTGTATATTCATGAATATTAATTAAAAAAGTAAAAAATCCTGGATAAAATGGGTGTATACATATAGTATCATTTGTACCTGGGCTGTTGATAAACATGGAATACTAATGTGGAATCAAATGAATGCTATGGCCATGTTCTATCACCCTATACATATAATACATGCATTTAAGGATATATGGCTCATCTATTTTTTCATGAATATTAATGAAAACTAGTAATCACAGAGAAATAATGAAAAAATAAACTGGTATACCTACAGAATGACTTGTATCTTATTATTTCCGTTATGTTTATATTTTTGTGTATAGAATATGATCCTGTCAATCAATTGATACCAATTTCAGTTCTCTAGAGCTTTTGGTTGCTGAGATATTGTCAATTCTATTGGTATATTCCCTTCATTTGTCTATGTTTTTTCTCTTATATCTAAAGTTTTCTTAAATTTTGGCCACAAGATAGTCAACTTTTTCCTGTATCTTATTATATAATTATAAATTATTGTCATATCTATCATTTGATACCAATTTCAGCTCTCTAGGATTTTTTGTTGTTGAGATATAAACGTTTATATTGGTATACCCCCTCCATTTTTCTTTGATTTTTATCTAATATTTTAAGTTCTCATCAATATTCAAACAACAAGAAAGTTAGATTATTTATATGTCTAATCGTACAATTATAGAACATCATCATACCAATCATTTGATACTAATTTCAGCTCTCTAGAGCTTTTGGTTGCTGAGTTATTAACCTTTTCATTGGTATACCCCCTCCATTTTTCTGTGATTTTTCCCTTAAATTTAAAGTTTTTATAAATATTCGAAAAACAAGAAAGTCAGAATGTTTGAGTGTGTTACCACATGGGTATAGAACATAATCCTAGCAATGATTTCATACCGATTTCAGCTCTCTAGAGCTCTTGGTCATCGAGATATTAGCAATTTTATTGGTATACCTCCTTCCTTTGGCAGTGATTTTTCTGCTATAACTTACGTTTTCTTAAATATTTGAGCAACAAGAAAGTAAGCTTTTTTATATATTTTATTACATGATTGTAGAATATTGTCATAGCAATCATTTGATACTAATTTCAGCTCTCTGGGACATTGGGTTGCAGTAATATAAACGTTTACATTGGTATTCACCCTCCGTTTTTCCTTGCGTTTTATCTAATATTAAAAGTTATCTTCAATATTTGAACATTAAAAAAAGTTCGATTATTTAAAAAACTTATCACATGATTATAGAACACTATCATACCAATCATTTGATACCAATTTCAGCTTTCTAAAGCTATTGGTCACTGAGATATTAGCAATTTTATTGGTATACCTCCTTCCTTTGGCAGTGATTTTTCTGCTATATCTTATGTTTTCTTAAATATTTGTGCAACAAGAAAGTAAGCTAAGCCTTGTTTATATATCTTGTTACATGGTTATAGAATATTGTCAAATAAATTATTTGATACACATTTCAGCACTCTAGGACATTTGGTTGCTGAGATATAAACGTTTATATTGGTATACCCCTCCATTTTTCTTTGATTTTTATCTAATATTTAAAGTTCTCATCAATATTCGAACAACAAGAAAGTTAGATTATTTATATGTCTAATCATGCAATTATAGAACATTATCATACCAATCATTTGATACTAATTTCAGCTCTCTAGAGCGATTGGTCAATGAGATATTAGCAATGTCATTGGTATACCCGCTTCCTTTGGCAGTGATTTTTCTCTTATATCTTAAGTTTTCTTTTCAGTTCAGAAAAATCATAACACGTTACAGACGTATAGGTTATAACTTGAATGTTATGCGACAGTCTGCATGCTTAGTTTTTAACCCAATCATGGTTGATAACTATGCTGCCTTCTTTAATTGCACGCCGGTGGGTCGGGCGTCAGACTCTATGATGGCCCCGACATAAAGCTATTCATTTTAGTTGGTTGGGGCCGGAGCTTCTTGTCTGTTGCTTGGCCCACCGGGGTCCAACTGGTGTTTTTCTTTTGCTCCGGAGTTAGTAGGTTATTCGGCGCCCAGGGATCTCCATCGTCGGGCAGCTTACTCAGTCTGTGAGTCCTGGTTTTTGATTCATCAGGATGTTTATCATGATTTATTTGTTTGTTCTTGATGATTCATTGACTAGTTAGAGATTCACCACGAGGACCGAATAACTAACTAAATGTTATGAACCACTGCAGAAGCTGAGGGTGAGGTTATGGCCATGTAAAACCGGTTTAAGCCCGCCAGTAACTTTGTGTTACTGATCGTTCCAAGTCGATTCTTCTGTGGTGGTTCTTTTTGTTTTATGTTTTGGTGTATAAAATTTTTTGTGCTGTTGGCGCCTTATCTATGTTTTCATATTTTTAGTTAAGTTAAGGTAACTGAGTGGCCACCTATTGGGAAAATAGCTGCTCATTCGGCTTACGATATGTTTCATGGTATGAGTACCTGATTGTTAGTTTGGTTTTTTCCCACCTCGGTTTTTGGAGTGGGAATCTTTTTCTGATTGCGCCTTTTCCTGATCTTTGCCTACTTGTACCTTTTTCTTAAATATTTGAGCAACAAAAAAGTCAGCTTGTTTATATATCTTATTACAAGGTTATAGAATATTGTCAACGCAATCATTTGACATCAATTTCTGCTCTCTATGGCTTTTGGTTGCTGAGACATAAACATTTTCATAGGTATACCCCTCCAATTTCTGTGATTTTTGACCATAATTTTTGAAGATAACTTTTAATATCAGATAAAACTCAAAGAAAAACGGAGGGGGAATACCAATGTAAACGTTTATATTTCTGCAACCCAATGTCCCAGAGAGCTGAAATTAGTATCAAATAATTGCTATGACAATATTCTACAATCATGTAATAAAATATAAAAAATGAACAAATCTTTTATTTCACAACTCCGGTCATACATGTGACATCGAGTTAATGTTACAAAAAATACAATATGACATGGCAAGCATGAAATTAAGGTAAAGTATAAGTAAGGAGGTTAAGGTAGAGTCTAGGTGAGTGAGGAGAATAGAGGAAGAAGAAGGGGTGGGGGTAGTGAAAATACAGTAAACATGACATGTAGGTATAACGAGCTGGTCTACAGGTTTCCAATAAATATTATCATACTAATGGGGATATGACAAACGGTATAGTCCCTAGCTGTACAGAACGGTATGTGTTCAGCCTGGGCTAAGGTCCAGTTTATGGCAATGTATAAATCCGGTGAGTATATTGAGAAGACATACAAATGCAGAAAAATTTGAAAAATGTGTTTTGGAACTTTAAATGATTTCTTACTTTTATTAGTATGCGATCTAGAGCAATTTAGTGATGTGCAGTCGTTATTGTTTATTTGTCAACACGTCTGTCTCGTCAATTAGCGCATCTAAATAACTGTCCGTAGGTCAAGTGTCCGTAGGTCATATATAAACACGCTTACTTTCTTGCTGCTCAAATATTTAAGAAAACATAAGTTATAGCAGAAAAATCACTGCCAAAGGAAGGAGGTATACCAATAAAATTGCTAATATCTCGGTGACCAAGAGCTCTAGAGAGCAGAAAGTGGTATGAAATCATTGCTAGGATTATGTTCTATAACCATGTGGTAACACACACAAACATTCTGACTTTCTTGTTTTTCGAATATTTATAAAAACTTTAAATTTAAGAAAAAATCACACAGAAATGGAGGGGGTATACCAATGAAAAGAATAACTCAGCAACCAAAAGCTCTAGAGAGCTGAAATTGGTATCAAATGATTGGTATGATAATGTTTTATAATTGTATGATTAGACATATTATATGAATAATCTAACTTTCTTGTTGTTTGAATATTGATGAGAACTTAAAATATTAGATAAAAATCAAAGAAAAATGGAGGGGGTATACCAATATAAAGGTTTATATCTCAACAACAAAAAATCCTAGAGAGCTGAAATTGGTATCAAATGATAGATATGACAATAATTTGTAATTATATAATAAGATACAGGAAAAAGTTGACTATCTTGTGGCCAAAATTTAAGAAAACTTTAGATATAAGAGAAAAAACATAGACAAATAAAGGGAATATACCAATAGAGTTGACAATATCTCAGCAACCAAAAGCTCTAGAGAACTGAAATTGGTATCAATTGATTGACAGGATCATATTCTATACACAAAAATATAAACATAACGGAAATAATAAGATACAAGTCATTCTGTAGGTATACCAGTTTATTTTTTCATTATTTCTCTGTGATTACTAGTTTTCATTAATATTCATGAAAAAATAGATGAGCCTTATATCCTTAAATACATGTATTATATATATAGGGTGATAGAACATGGCCATAGTATTCATTTGATTCCACATTAGTATTCCATGTTTATCAACAGCCAAGGTACAAATGATACTATATGTATACACCCATTTTTTCCAGGATTTTTTTTTTACTTTTTTAATTAATATTCATGAATATACAAATGAGATAATTTTCACATAGGCTCATGACAACAATAAATTTATGAAATATGTCTAAGTGGTGCAATATAAATTTGTCACAACGGTAGTTTAGGCCTGAAATGAGTTAATTTATGTTTTTTTTAATGATTTTCTACCATTTTCATGTTTTCATTAATATTCATGAATATGCAAAGTAGATATTTTGCATTACTTATCATAAAATAAAAGAACTATGTCTACGCTTTAAAAAAAGACCAAGTTCAATGGTCTAGGATTAGTAACAGCAGAGGTATGATCGATTTTCTACGCCTACCCCCATTATTTCTTTACAAAAGATGGTATCAGGTCATATAATAAAACATAGCGTTAAACGCAAACGCTTCCACTTCCAGAGGACAGAAAACAGGATTTGATAGCTTTTTCACTATACTTTCAGAAAATCATGGTGCAGAAAATTCCCCCGGGGGGGGGGGGGTTACCCTACTGGCCATTAGCCTATATACCCCCTTCCTTTGACAGTGATTTTAAATATTTGAGCAACAAAAAAGTCAGCTTGTTTATATATCATATTACAAGGTTATAGAATATTGTCAACGCAATCATTTGACACCAATTTCTGCTCTCAATGGCTTTTGGTTGCTGAGATATTAACATTTCCATAGGTATACCCCCTCCAATTTCTGTGATTTTTCTACTATATTGATTTCATCAATAGTCGAACAGCAGAAAAGTCTGATTGTAAATGTATCTTATTTCAGGGTTTTAGAATGTTATCATAGCAATCATTTGTTATAAGTTTCAACTCTCTATGGCCTTTGGTTGCTGATATATAAACATATCTGTAGGTATACCCCCTCCATTGTTCTGTGGTTTTTCTCTTCTATTGAAAGTTCTTATCAATATTTGAACATCAAGAAAGTCAGATTCTTTCTGTATCTTATCACATGATGATAGAACATTATCATAACAATCATTTGATGCACATTTCAGCTCTCTTAGAGTTTTTGGTCACTGAGATATTAGCAATTTTGTTTGGTATACCCCTTCCTTTATCTGTTTCTTTTCTACCTATTTCAGCTCTCTATGTCTATCAGTAGCCAAGATACATGTGGTAATAGAGGTGTATCACAATAATTCCTCTGCTTATTAGGGGTGGGGGTGATCACTCAAATGGGCATTAAAGTGATCATCTGACCAAATTGGCACCCATGAGCAATTGGTCTAAGGTTGCAAGGTTATCCTACAACCCACTCAAACCCTTAAATGGCAATAGAGTAAATTTTGATTTTCGTCATTTTCATTAATATTCATGAAAATGCAAATGAGAAAATTTTCATTAAGGTCTATGGCGTCAACAAATTTGTCAAATAGTATTATTGGTACAATAACAATGAGCCACAATGATAGTTTAGGCCTGAAATTAGTTTTATGGGGATAATTGATTTTTAACTGTTTCGTTTTTCATTTTAATGTTTTAATGAAAATTCATGAATATGCAAATTAAATATTTTCCACTACTTGGATAAAAGGGCTATGTATAAGCATTAAAATGAGACCAAGTTCAATGGTCTAGGATAAGAAACAAGTGAGATATCTTCAGTTTTCTATGTGTACCCCCATTATTAAAACGCAAAAAATGAATATATACAGTACAGTCCAGGGGGATTTTCACCAGCCCGCCCACCCCCGCGGAGAGGGGGCTGTAAGAAAAACGATTAGAATTTTAATATCCACCGCGGAAACGCCCTAGTCGGCGGGATTGCGGAGTTTCCGCGGCGGGGTAAAGAAGTAGAAATTTTATCGTCCGCGCTTACCTGTATTTTTTGTCTCTAACTTTCCACCGCGGACCCGCGGTGGAATGAGGATGGATAAGGAAAGTGGGCGGGGCTTGTTTCCAATTTATTGTAATGCATACTTGTACTTAGACCCGAGTTTAAATCTAATTCGATTATTATTTTTGTTTCATGTACCTTAATTAAAAATACATGTTTTACGATCATAAAGTGTAAATGAATTTCTGTCACGAAAATCCCAGATTCTGCATGGTTTTAGAATCACATCAGTGAAAGATATAAGATATGATACGACGCACACACACCTAAAGGCAAACAGAGAGAGACAGAGAGAGAGAGAGAGAGAGAGAGAGAGAGAGAGAGAGAGAGAGAGATCTTATTTTCATGTGACAATATAGACACAAGGTTAACATAGGTAAAAGCTTACGTTGAATCTTTTTTTTTTTTTTTTTTTTTTTTTTTTTATGGAAACAGTTTCTTACACAAAGTATACTACATACTGGTATACAATAAAAAAAAATATTATTTTTATAAGCCGATGATTTTAATTTTTATCTGAAGCTACTGATATGAGCCGTGTCATGAGAAAACCAAAACTGTTCATATGCAAAAACAAAAGCGCAGATCAACTTCGCAGTTACTGCAAAGCTGAACAATCCCTTTGTTTTCGCTTAACAGAAAGTACAATACCTCTACTTTCTAAATCCGAAATTTCCAGTCTCTAGCCTGCTTCTGTGACTGAACAGCTCGGTTTGTGTCGAATCTATTCTGAAACCACATTGTTGGTTTTCTGATGATGTGGCTCGAAGGCTTGAGTTTACTGTCAAATGAAAATCAAAAAAAGATTTTACAACACTTCTTAAAGCACCATTTACAATCAAAAGGAAACATACAAAGACACATTTTATTTGCATATGTGAAAAATATGTATCATCGTTGAATCTGAAACATGACGGCTAGACAACAGAGTATATGATTACACTGTCTCTCTCTCTCTCTCTCTTTCTTTCTGCTCCGTCTCTCTCTCTCTTTCTTTCTGCTCCTCTACCCTACACTGTCACTAATTTACTAACTACGTGTTAGGCGCACAGTCTGATCCAATTTGGCGGCCCAGCATATCGCCACTTTGGAAGTCAAATTCTTCAGCCATCTTATGCTCAGATTTTAGAAAGTAATATGAGCCGCAACATGAGAAAACAAACAATCTGCATATGCGAAACCAAAGGCGCAGATCAGTTCGCAGTAACTGCGAAGCCGATCATCGTCCTTGTTTTCGTTACACGGATAGTACAAATTCTCTATTTTCTAAATCTAAAATTTCCAGCCTCCAGTCATCGTCTGCGCATGCACAGCTCGGTTTGCATTTGTGTAGAAACCCTAGTGGTGTAGATCTTTTGCCAAGTCATGTCCAGTAAAATATTGTTATAGAGGCACACGTTTGACACCTTAGGCAGGGGTATTACCTGTTATAATGACACCATTCATTGATAAGTTTTATTGCTCAGGTACATTAAGTTGCTAATCCCCTGTAAATCACATTGTTGATGAAATAGTTGAAGCATAAAACGAATAGAATAGAAAAGAAATGAGCCTGCACATGAGAAAACCAACAAACAATATAAGTATCCGAACCGGTCCGACAAAAATCAACCTGTACAGTCACAGAAACAGGCTAGAAGCATGAATAGTCGAATTTTTGTACTATCCATGTAGCGAAAACAAAAAGGCACTGAACACCTGCGCTGATCTGCGCCTTTGTTTTCGCTTATGCAGATTGTTAGTTTTCTGATGTGGCGGCTCAAATTTTAATTTTTCATAAATTTTGGGACGAATTCCGACATTGCAAACATTTTGTTTAACCAATTTACGCAATTTTATATCTTTTAAGGCTTGTGTCTGTATTACCCGGTTTGTGTCGAAAATGTATACTTGCACCAGGAAAAAATAAACATTAAATGTTTGCCCCGTATACCCCACTTTTATAGCAAAACTTGCGTATACAGGGGTTTACTTATTTTTTTCTCCAAAACAGATTGTTTGTACTCTTTAGAACCGCCTCGGCGAGACGGTTCTCGCGTGTACCCACAATTTGTGCGTTAAGTCTTTTGACAGTATGCTCCATGGTGAGAAAATTAATTTGAAACGAACTGGTTTTGATTCTAGAAATTAATATTTACACCAGGGGAACTATAAGAATGGCCAATATACCTCTTGATGTCTTTCTAATGTTGTTAGAAATGTATAAACATTCTTTTCAAATTTGATAGACTGTTACCAAGTTGATTTGGAGGTATAGAAATACATTTCATAAATGTTTTCATTAATTCTCAAACAATTTCATAAAGAACTTCTCAAAGAGTGTTGACATCACTAAAGATTCATGATTGTTTTCTATTGTGATGAAGATCATCGGGAAGATAAGCTTCAAAACTTCATGAAATGAACTATGAAATCCTTTAAGAAGTTGGTTAGGAACATAGCAAGTTACATTCCATTATCTTCATTTCCATCTTCATGTGATAGGTTTACAAAAGGAAAATGATTAGAATATCAGGGGTGTCTTTTGTAAACTCAACAGGCTTTGCCACTTTCTATTGTGAAGAAATCGTGCTCCAAGATTTTATATGGAGATTAGTTTAAACTTCTTTCTTTATTTGCTAAACTATTTTCCAATGAGTTTGTAAAAACAAAGAATCAATCAGTCACCTGGGAAAGTTATTCTTTTTACCCTGAAAACCTGTGAAGGACTTATCACAGTTCCAATTGTTAACCTATCAACAATGAAGAATTACCCAAGATATGGAAACACATCTATATGATTCTTTCAATAGTTTGGAAAGAATATTGGAAGGCCATCAAGAGCTTAGCAAAGAACTTAGGTGATATGTTGGTCATTTTTACAGCATCAGCTGTAAATGATGCTAAAATATTAAGTGCATTATATAGCTTATTGACAGAGAAGCTATAAATTGGCATGTCCTTATAGGTATTACCTGTTAAATTAACAGGTGGCAAATGTGTGGTCAGCAATGAGTTATTATTGGACACGACAAGCAATTAAAGTTTCTTCACTTGCAATCATGTATATTAGAATGGAAAAAAAAATCACATCAAAGCCCAACTTCATATATTTTGCGGAAACAATAACTAAAGAAAAAGAGAGGCAAAAATGCTAAATATTTTGATTTGAACATTGAATGTACATAGAAAGAACAAACAAATGGATGAATAAGAAAGCAAGAATGAACGAATGAATGAATGTTTCAATTTTGCTATTGACTGTCAAATTTGTATCTTCATTTGAATGACAGCATGACTGAAAGCAAGAAAGAAAGGAGAAAGAGAGAAAATTTATGATGAATGAATAAATGAATATACAGACAATTCCCCTTTTAATTATATTTTTCGTCGGCCTACCGCTAATAAACATTCAATGTCCAGGTAATAACATTGAGAAGACTAGGTATTGTCTAGTTCACTACATGTTAACTACCTTGTGCACTATAGTGCACTTTGTCGTTCACTGGTAGTGAACTTTGAAGTCTAGATGAAGTCTAAATGTAGTGCACTACAAGTGCACTTGGTGTTACCTTTCGTCTTAGCATAACTGTACCTGTCAATCATTATGACGTCATTACTTTTCATTGGAAATCCTCCGCAAACCCGCGGTGGAATTATACAGGTAACGGGAGGATCCTCCGCGGATCCGCCGCAATCCGCGGCGGGATTAAAATATTCCGCGGTGGGATTATAAGCGGACAGGTGAGCGGGATTGCGGGGGGCTCTGAGAAATCGTCCGCGGGGGTGGGCGGGCTGGTGAAAATCCCCCTGGACTGTACTGTAGGGTAATATAATGAAACATAGCAACATAGCATAAAACGCAAACACTTCCACTTCCAGATGGCAGAAAACAGGGTTTGATAGCTTTTTCAATGCACTTTTAGAAAATCATAGTGTAGAAAATCCCCCCTAGGGGGAAGGGGGGGGGGGGGTATGGGTAGCTAGAAGACTTTTTGAAACGAAGTCCGAATATGAAGTATGAAGAAGTTTCACGTTTTACTACTGGAAAAAATAACATAAAAGAGCTTTAGTGAAAGATAATGCTACATGTATGAGATAGACTTTCGCGAGGTAGAACTTAATTAAAACAAGTTTTGTTTTATTGCAATATCGTTTGTACTAATTGTTTAGCATGGTTTTTACTTTCGACGTATCAAAGATCGCACCAGTGTATTTCATTGACAAGTTGTAATGCATTATTGCTGAAGCAAAATTAATTCTCACTGTTCGTGCTATCGAGGCACTACGGATCAACTTAGTATTTTAGCACATAATTACATTACACGGGCTACTCCATGGACTAATCCGACTTTTGAACCGCGAAAAAACAAGACTGGAACATCGAAATAAATTAAATTATATCTACTGTTCATACACCATCTTCCAGAATTTGAATTTTAAGTTCCAGAATTTGAATTTTTCAAAATCTCACTTTTGTGATACACCTCAAGAAAAATATGACCACGTCACGATTTTGCCTTCCAAAAGTCTAAAAAAAGTGCCACAAAAATTCGAAAATCAGCCAACAAATAAAAATTTTATGCTAGAAAGAAATTTTGAATAGGGCTTTTTCCATTGTGAAAATATCGGCAAGGGAAGGAAAAAATCTAAACAGATTTTTTACCCATTTAAAATGCACCGAACCAAATAAAATAGTATGCATAGCTGAATATCAAGCTCTTAAGATTGAACCGAGGATTTGCTAGATTTTCAATTTTAATGTTTGGATAACCTCACTTGCACATGCAAAATACCTAGTCAAAATAATTTTTGGGCATAATTTGTTTGTTAGTGAACGTATTTCTAAACTTTTTGCGGCACTTTTTAAGACTTTTGGAATGCAAAAGGATTACATAGTAGCTTACATAGTCAAGTTTTTCTTTAGGTGTTGATTTTGAAAGAAAACAAAAGTTTCTGAAAGATGTAGAAAGGTGTATGGCCAGTAATTATAAAGCAAATTGTTGTTTTGTCAACTTATACATATGAGTCACGTCATGAGAAAATAAACATTTTGCATATGCGAATACAAAGGCGCAGATCAGCATCGCAGTAACTGAGAAGCTGATCGGCGCCTTTGTTTTCGCTACACGGATAGTTCAATTCCTAAATACTTTCTTAATTCAAAATTTCCAGCCTCTAGCCATCTTCTGTGCTTGCACAACACGGTTTATGTCGCTCGGTTTATGTCGGATCTATTTGGAAACCACATTGTTGGTGACAGAAGCTGACATGGTCGATATTAGGGCACTGATTTGATCTGGTAACACCTGGTGTCGCAAAAAGGAATTTATGATGCATTACGAAAACATGCCTTATGTAGCGTTTATACTATGTTCCCGAGGTTTCGGCAGCCATGTTTCAGACCACCGATAAACGCGAGACGGGATAGGCAAACGTATCAGGCCGTGGTGATAAGCGTGGACGCCGTGACAGATTTTTTTTGACAGTTTAATGTAGCGTTTACACTATGTTCCCGGCGGTCACGGCAACCACGTTTCAGACAACCGTGATTAAAACAGGATAACCGTAAAAGGCAACTCAGGGGAACAGGATAGGCAAACGTATCAGGCCGTGATAACCATTGAGGCCGTGGCATTTTTTGCCACGTTTATCACGACGGAAATGAGAAACGTAATGGGTCGTGATAAAACGGGCTGAACGTACATGTAACACATCGTGTCAGTACGTAACAGTCCATAGCGCAACTTGGAGGCGGTCCGTAGTGCAACGGGATGCTTGTGAATAACCCGGCAAGCTATACGGATCTTCTACGTTCGGTTGCGTTTGATCACAACGCGGTCGTCTCACGTCTCGTCCTGTTTCCTACCGAATACTCAACACGTTTTGTTGCCGCTTAAAGTTTCGTTCCGGTCACTGACGGTGTTGACACCGTTTAACTACGTACATGTATGTCACGTTATGTTACGATTACCGCAGCGCGTAAAGTTAAAAGAATATAAACTGATGGCATATTATGAGACAAGTTCCTTCATATTGGAGCAGTCACTAGAGTAAACAACAGAGACAATGTACGCTGCACCGTGTCATGGAAGAAGAAATGAATAAAAAAAAATCCCACATTCTTAATCAACTCTTGCAGTCGGTTGTTGAGGAGAGCGGTTCTTATTTTTTCAAAGGACTGTTTCTTACACAACAGGCACATTTTTATACTGCACGGTATATATGTTTCGTCCGTATCAGACCTTGACAGAACGAAAAACGTGATACATGTACGCCTTGGTCCACAGACCGTAATAGAGCGTGCTAATAACCGTGATAGGTCGTGGGATAACCGTAAAGTACCTTCGCGCATCGGCTTATCACTACCACTATCGTAATGCAGCGTAAAAAAACCCAGAGAAATGGCGGAAATGACAAACAAAATGGGTCGTGATAAAACCGTGACAGTACGTAACAGTACATAGCGAAACTTGGAGGTGATCCGAATTGCAACGGGAAGCAAATTAATAGCCCGGCAAGCTACGGACCTTCCACTTTCGACTGCGGTTTTTTTTTCACGGTTGTTTCACGTCTCTCCCCGTTTCCTACGGACTACTCAACACGTTTTGATGCGTTAAGTTACGGTGCGCTCTGGTCTTTGACGGCGTTGACTCCTTAAATACTACGTATTTCACGGTATGTTACGGTTATAACGCCCGTGAAGTTTAGAAATGGCATATCATGGGGACAAGTCCCTTCATGTTGGAGCAGCCACTCTAGTAAACAATAGAGACGATAGGCTGCACCATGTCACTGAAGAAGAAATAAATCCCCTGCATTCTTAATTAAAGCTGCAGTCGGTTGTTGAGGAGTGCGGTTGTTATTATTTCAAAGGACTTATTCTTATACAAAAGGCACAAAAATGCTTTAAATTGCACGGTGTCTTCGTTTTGTCTGTAGCAGACCTTGACAGAACGGAAAAACGCGTTACACCTTGGTCAAAACGCAACTGACCGCATCAGAACGTAACAGGCCGTGATAGAATGTGATAAAATTGATACGGATATATAAAATGCTTACAGGCAAAATATTTTCCCTATTTCGACAAACAATGTTGAATGGCTGCTTTTGATGTCAGTTTGGATAGATTATTGTCTAAGCTTTCATGAAATTTTAAATTATTAGAGATATCTGGTAATTTCAGGTTTTTAACTGCCAACTGAACCACCCCTTATGCGGTTGCTCCTAGACAGGTGAATAATTCACGAAGACACCGGTTAAGTGTACAGAAATTGGCAGATACCTCCCAAACGAGTCGGTCAACCCATACTTTAGTCTTGATTAAAAGTACTGGCATCCAGGGTATACTTGGAGAAAAGCTTCAGAACAAAGCCAGCAATGTCAGTTAAGAAGAATGGAGGCAAAACAAATTATAAAACTATATAGTAAAACAAATTTTTAAACTATATAGTAAAATTAATTGTGGTCTGCGTCCAGAATTCAGAAACACGGCATATCATTTAAATAATGCAAATTACAAACCTATACAACAATTTTCAAGGCCGAGATAAAACTGACATACATGTATTTTTCTTTGCTACAACAGGATCCATTTCTAAATCTATATGCATTCTGAACTTTGAATTGTGCGTTGGAAAATAGATGAATGACATTTAACCTAAGCACTAATATGCTACTAAACTTTTGGCGAGATGTATGCAGGTTTTCCATTTTGTGCATGCAATGTAATACATTGCAGTTTTGCCTTCATTGTTGGTTTATGATCTAATGTCAAAATATTTGTGTTTGTTTGTTATAATAAATTTGAGACAGTGCATGAGACAACCAACAATGTGCGAAACCATCAGCACCTTTGTCTTGTGCTACACAGATAGTACAACCTCTCTTCTTCTTAAATCCGAAATTTCAAGCTTCTAGCCTGTTGTTGTGACTGTGCAGGCCGATTTGTGTCAGACCTGGTCGGAAACCCTTGTTGGTTTTCTCATGCACACTCAGATGAATGTCATTATTAAATTTCGTTACATTTATGTTAAAAGCACTTGACTTCAACCTTGAGCTATGCTGTCATGATATGTGCACTTCAAGTCTGAGCTTAAGTCCAACTTTTTTTCCGCAAGCTTCTCCGAAGGATGAGTGATATGACAGAGAGAAGATGATTAAATGGTTAGATGATGAAATCCATTGTATTTTTTATTTACATTCTTCATTTTTATTCAATACATTCAAAGTCCAACTTAACCAGTGTATGCGCTAATAAAAAGTCACCGATGCTTTAAGATCTTCATTTGTACATATACATGTACTATGACCATTATCAGCTAAGGCGGATTCCCATACAGAGGGTGTGTAGTTTTAGAATGCACGCATAGTTTGACTAGGTGGGCGTCAGTACGTGTTCATTCAGTACGTGTTCATATCTATACTCCTACATTTTTCGAAGGAGTAATAGATTTGGTTTGGTTATTGCATAAAAACGACCTTCAACAATTTTTATGCATGTCGAGGCGGAGCCACAGCTTTTTGTCTGAGTAATAGGATGTCGCCAAATCCAAAAATGAATAATGAGCCTGTGCATGAGAAAACCAACAATTTGAATAGGCGAAAACAAAGCCGCAGATCAGCTTCGCGGTAACCGCGAAGCTTATCAGCGCCTTTGTTTTCGCTACACGGATAGTACAATTCCTCTACTTTCTGAATTAAAAATTTCAAGCCTCTAACCATCTTCTGTGGCTGTGCAGGCTGGTTTGTGTCAGACCTGGTCGGAAACTCAAATTGTTGGTTTTCTCATGCTGATGCAGCCATTGTGGCGTTAAGACAACCGCATTTAACACCATTTAACACCACCATTAAGATACATGTACGATTTAATAGGGTAAATTATGTTTTGTGGTTTAACGCCCGAGTCAACAATTTTTCAGTCATGTTGGGACGGAGCTACCGCTCCCCGAGTACTATTAAACCAGCACTATGGGGAATAAATATATCTTGTACAAGGACATATTGCAGCGCCAGTGGGGCTCGCATCCCCGACCCCCGACCTGGAGTCCGAAGCACTAATAACTAGACCACCGCGCTGCCACAGGAAGTATTGAAAAGTGAAAATATTGCTGGCACACACAAAAATCATTTCTTTATGCGAATCAGGGTTTCCTATGTATGGAGGCGATCCAGTAATGTATCTGGGTTAAGATGGATCATCATATCTCGTTATAAGTGCTTGCAATGATAATCGGAAGACATAGCAACAAGGCATAGTCACTTTGTCAAAGTACTTCAAATTTGTGAGACTACTCATAAATAACATCGAGTATATACATGTACTTGTGGCGCGCAATGGTGAAATTGTTTTCGATGATACAAAATGGGAAGTACATGTACACCATAAGCATATGATAGGATAGTAGAAGTAGAAGGATAAAGGCTTAGCTTTCAGATGTAGGCCCAGTAAAATGCAAATGCGCTGGTCGTGTCAAGATCGCTTTATGCTGGTCGTGTCAAGGCTATTACTTTTCGTCTAAAATGTCCCATTTCAACTTTCATGAGGTTGAAGACCTATAACAAGTTTAACATTTTGACATCTTTGATATACACAGTCGCACTCCGAGTCTTACTAATGTACCCGTTGAAAAGTATACTTCCCACTTCACTAACTTTCAAAAATAGTTTTTCGGGCATTACATGATTTAAATAGGTTAAAATGTTTTCACTACGAATTTAACACGATGAATAAAAGCTACTTAATATTAAACCTTAAAGGAATTAAGGATACGATTTTCTTTTTGAGCCGCCGCATGGGAAAACCAACAATCTGCGTATGCGAAAACAAAGACGCAGATCAGCTTCGCAGTAACTGCTAAGCTGATCAGCGCCTTTGTTTTCGTAACATGGATAGTACAATTCCTCTTCTTTCTAAGTCCAAAATTTCAAGCTTCTATCCGTCTCCTTTGACTGTACGTGCCGGTTTGTGTCAGACCTGGTGGGGTACCCAAATTGTTGGTTTTCTCATGCACAGGCTCTTTTAATAATACATGGTTGTGAACCATCCTAGCTGAACTGTTCTTAAGCCATTTGACCTCCATGGTCCCTAAAACTGGCTTTGGGTTATCGACCAGATAAGCACAGCGGGCTCATTACAGGTCGGCTTCCATCCTCTGATCATATCGCTCCTGCAGATGAAAAGTATAGGTCTCAGTGCAAGTTTGATTTCGCATTTTAATCACAGTCTTTATATGCAAACGCATTCTTTAGTTTCATTTTTACCTCCGAGTTGGGGGATATGGGGAGGGGCAAGGAGCGCGGTTGTGCAGAGTATAGACCTCCGAAGCGAGAGGTCTTGGATTTCTTGGATTTGATACTTATCTTATCCCAGTAGTAATGGTCAAACCCAGTATGCTTAGCTCTGGCCAGACATGACTGCAAATTGTTGACTGGGTATTAAGTCCCGGCATGACCATATCTGTTGACTGGCACATTCAGAGCTCTGTAATTCCAAACAAAAAAAAAACTTTTGAAGAATTAAGTTTGGTGAGACAAGCGATGGAAATGAAGGACGACGATGGATTCCGGAGCATCGGTATACTTAAAAGACGCCATGATTCGGCTAAAACATGACGGTACTTATTTTGCAAACCCGAAAGCTGCATTTGTAGCAAATTTTCTGGGCCCAGTTGTTCAAAATTAACGATGTCGTTAGCTTAACGATTTGTAAGAATTTCAAACATGAATAATACAAAAACACTGTTATTTTTTGTTGCAAAGGATTCTCACATTTTATCAAAAAAAAAAAAAAAAAAAAAAAAAAAAAAAAAAAAAAAAAAAAAAAACACACAAAAAAACAGTGTTTTTGCTTATGTAGTTGGCATTCACTTAACGAGTTGAGGTCTTAACGATGACGTTAAGCAAGTGGCATATAAACTTATATGCCACTTGCGTTAAGCTAACGAAGTTTTGAACAACTGGCTCCTGACTTTTAATGCGGAACAAACGTTGAGAATTTGATAGAGATAAAGGCAGATCCTGACAAGGATGTCTTCCTAGTTGTGGTGTGTGAATCATGAATAAACAACAATTCAAGTTTAGATGAAAGTGTAATTATAATGTTACACATACATGTATTAAGTAACAGTTGTATCAATCTTCAGATCAAATAAACATGTATCTAGAGTTTCCTAAAGTTACTGTTGAGCACTATATAAGAATATATTTCTTCATGTGCATTACGAAAACTTGCCTATGCAATTTACATCATTTTTTTTAGTTGCAAAAAATCTAAAATTTCATCGGAAATATTTTGATTTTTTTCTTATTTTTGCTCAAAACATAGATTGTGGGTACACGTTAGAGCCGCCTCAGCGAGGCGGTTCTAACGAGTACCCACAATCTAAGTTTTGGAGCAAAATTAAGAAAAATAGGTATACTGCATACCCCATTTTTCTATATAAAAGTGGGGTTTAAGGGGGTATATATTACATGGACATGTTTTCCTGATGAAAAATCCTCTGGCATATAGTTACAAAATTGCACCTTCTAGAAAAACTACACCATTTACATGCTGGAAATGATTCTGGTTTCTATTGTGTGGACTGGTGCCTTTATGCCCAAAAACAAAACAGTGTACCATTTATACAAGGAACATGTATTTCCATCACATGAGGCAGTAACCATGGTAACAAATGACAGAAAATGGCAGCGTTGTAATTGAAGTAATTGCCTAAATACATACATGTGTATTTTTGAAACAAATGTATAGTTTTGCAATGGCAATTCATGTGTTAAGTCCTTAAAGTAATTACATGTCTGTAAATGCTAATTTTACAATCTGAAATGGTATATTCAGTCAACAACAACCTGGTTAGATCCCAACCAGGCTGTGCCTTTAACGATAATTTCAGCAGCAGACTTAGAAACTAGACAAGTTTTAACCAAATGTTATGAACAATGCAGCGAAATATGTAAACGTCATTTACGTCAAGTGGCCTATTCATTTCTTGTTCATTAATTTTGCTTTCAATAAAATAATGTTTTGGATAACACAACATAACAAACAAAAAGTGTACGGGGGCTGATGAATAAGTTGTGGACATCATTAAGATATACACGCTTGCAACGTTCATGTGCATTTTGTATGTAGAGGCTACTTTCTTAAGAACATTTATACATCAACCCTTGTAACATGATCTACAGCAAGGAAGTTACAACTAAGAAAGATTATACATTTCTTCCTTGTATTTGGAGTAGAGCACTTATAAAACTGTAATGTCAAATCAAGAGCAAACTTTGGCCACATCCGAGAAAAAATGCACCGAATGTTGATTCATGTCAGTTTGTATCACAAAGTCTATTTTAACATGTACACGAAGATCAGCGAGGTTTTCTTCTAATGTAAGAAACCATCATTATGTCTATACATGATATGAGCCGCGACGCGAGAAAACCGGTCTTCGGGATTTCCGACCAGGTCCGACACAAACCGGGCTGTACAGTCTCAGAAGCAGGCTAGAAGCTTGAAATTTCGGATATAAGAAGAAGAGGAAATATACTATCCGTGTAGCGAAAACAAAGGCGCTGATCAGCTTCGCGGTTACCGCGAAGCTGATCTGCGCCTTTGTTTTCGCCTAGGCAAAAATCCGGTTTTCTCACGATGCGGCTCATATTTAATAATATGTAATTTAGAAGTAATTTGTAACCACGTGTACTTATTAACAGGAGACACGTGACATCATCATAGCTCTACCATGCGATTAAGATCCCTTTTACTACACAATAATTTTATTTTAATTGTGTACATGTATCTTTCTGGTCATTTAGCAAAGATAAGGGTGCATGTATACGCACATGCTTACAAATGACTTCTTTGCCCCAATTAAGCGATGGATGACTTCTTGTGTGCAAAAATTGATCTTAAAATTATGACTTCTTGTGTACAAAAAATCGATCTTTGCTGTAGGAAAATGCAAACTCATCTTTTATGTCGTACACTGACTGACAGAAAAGATCCTTGAAAATTTGCATGTCTTTAATAAAGTGATATCGGTCAGTTCATGACTTATCACGCCTTATACTTCCCTTAAGCCTGGCACAGCTTGACAGTGCATGCACATCTTTAATGTTACGGCTGTGTAAAACCTAAATCATGTTCAAAAAGGACAATTTCACAGCCAAGTATGAGTCTTTACCGATCGTTTTCTCTCATTTAATCTGCATTAATGCAATGCGAATTGATCTTAAACTTAACAAGCCCTCTGCTTTTACAAATAATGTAATTGTTGATCAATACAACTGCGGCTAGACATGAGCCGCGTCGCGAGAAAACGGGGTTTTTTGCCTATGCGAAAACAAAGGCGCAGATCAGCTTCGCAGTAACTGCGAAGCTGATCAGCGCCTTTGTTTTCGCCACGCGGATAGTACAATTTATCTTCTTCTTAAATCCGAAATTTCAAGCTTGTAGCCTGCTTTGTCACTGTACAGGCCGGTTTGTGTCGGACCTGGTCGGAAACCTCGAAAACCGGTTTTCTCGGGTGGCGGCTCACATAGCTTTAGCTAGACACATCAGCCGATATCATTAAACCTTCTTCCATTTATAGAATACGATCGTTTACACACTGTACTGTAGTTTATAGCAAATGACGCACACTTTTCGTCCTTGACCGGTGGAGAAAAAAAGAGTGAAAACCGACGAAATCCCCCTCATTTTCCGTATGCACCTGGTAAAGAAATTGGTCCCCACATATCACTGGTGTGTCCCTGTCTGTATAGAGATGTTGTGAAGATCCTGATAGTTCTGTAATAGGTCCCGAGTCCGAACACTGTTTTTGAAAGTGAACTTTTACGCACTTAACCTTGATAAAGTCTCTTTTTAATGGGGTTGTCATGGTCCCGTACACGTAGATCATCACTTGAATTTCGGTGACTGAATTTTATACTGAAGATCTAAAGTTTGATTATGGAAAAGAGAATATAATATTGAAGAAATGTCTTTATTTAAGGTCCAGTAAGGTCACATGCCTAGCGATTCCAGATATTCTGCTATCGTTGCCACGGCTTTGTTGGTGAGGCCTTGCTGACCACCCTCCGGACAATGACCTATTACAATTGCCGTTTTACTACATTGCATAGTCATGGCCCCGTGTTCCTTTTTCTTTCCAAGAACAAGCTTCTTATCTTCTTCTCGTAAGAACTGGTATTTCGTCCCCGCAGCCGTGAAACCATTGGCCATAAATGGCGTGAAATCCTTCGATTTGAATGCTCGTGCAATGTTCGCACTTTCATCCGCTGAAAGCGCCAGTGCATTCGGGTGTGTGTTCGTGGTCCACGGCGCCCCACCGTCCAGTCCGATTATACAGCACTTGTCAATGTGTGACGACCCGTCGGTGCCCTTTGCTTGAGCGCACAGGTTATCCAGATAGCTATCCCAACTCATGATTTATCCAATTATGCGTCCACGCCCTTTAAAAGTTCTCAAAATATGCCTGGGTACGATGTTTGGTTACTTCCTTTAAAACGTGTCACTTTCTGTCTAACAAATATATCCTGTAAAGATTATTTCGCCGGTTATGAACGCAGGAAAACACACCTAAGTGTCACAAGTATGCAATCCGTTCCACTGTGTGATCGTATGAATGTGTACACAATAAATTGATTCAGCCGGATTCGCCAAGCGAAACAAAAACGACCTTTTACTTTACAGCAGTTTATAACACGGTTAAGAGGTTATTCGGCTTTCGCTGTGTAACTCATTGCTTATTTATTAGGATGTGAGAAACGAGGTTTTATGATAGCAGACGACGCGCAATGAACGATTTTATGGGGGGTTATCGATTGATTACGCGTACATGCTTATTGAGAGTAGTTATCATATATAGCCTCGTTATGGGAAAACTAATTTTCAGCATGTAGAGGCGAAAAAAAGGCGTTGACTCTTTCAAAGTTATCGTTCTTGAGAACGAGAGTGCCGTTGATTGCGCCACATATGATACAGTTTGTAGGAACATCCCGATTTGCGTTAGACTTGGCCGTTAAAGTAAGCGCAGATGCAGATCAGCTATGTAGGCTTATTATCGGGCTCGTAGGAAACTACTACATGTACATCCGTTTGGCGTCCTACACCGGGCTTACGTCATAGTGAGGCCCTCCCAGGGGGGTCTTTGCTCCCTGCTCCCTGAAAGAAAAATGACCTTTCTCCCCAGCTCCCTAAAATGTTTTTCCTCAGCCCCCTGCTCCCTGCTTCCTAAAACCCTACTTTCTCCCCAAATCCCTGAAAATAAAGTGACCCTTCTCCCCAAATCCCTGAAAATAAATAACCCTTCTCCCTGAATCCCCAAAACACCTGGGAGGGCCTCCATAGTGGAGATGGAAATGTCAGGATTTTGAGACAATCTTGCACTTCCGGATACAAGTATGAGACTTTCAGAATATGTTCTTCAAACATTTTTGATAAATATTTTCTCGTTAGCCAGCTCAAATTTTTCCATTTTCAAGGTGGCTAACGCAATTTTCAAGATGGCCGTCAAAATCACCAGATTTGACGATTACTACTTGAATTTGTAAATGGGCGGATTTTTTGCACTACTGATGATCATTACAAAAAAAACATTGCTCTGGTACTCATCACCGGGTCAAACAATGCCATAAAATTGCTTTTGTGAAAATAAATTAACGTAAATTGTCATAATTTAAGCATCAGTCAACAAGTACGCATTCATATGGATCATTTCCGACCCCTGTGTGAAAAGACAAGAAAAAAGATGATTTAAGCATTTCTTATATTTATTTTACACTCGACTGATCTTAAAAAAGTTGAACAACTGATATTTTTATTTTTAAACATAGTAGTATAGGGGTCTATTTAGCTACACTGTACAGTCAACATGTACGGATGGTCAATATTGTTTTCTGGGCGGAATAATTCATAAAATATTAATTAATTGATAAGAAATTGTCATATCAGTGAATTGATAAACAATGTTTAGGAAAATATTAATAAATAGTCCATTTGGTTTCAGGAAAAAAGGCTCAATAGGGGGTTCATGAAATTGCCTAAATTTAGCTCCTCTGGAAATTGTTTGGAATTTGCTTTATTAGCATGTTGTTTTGCCAGATGGTTCCATGTATGTGTTTGAGAATTTTTCTTCTTCTCGTTGATGTTATGTTTATCGGTGTTTTGATTATTTATTTGGATTTTATTAGCTTTGCATTGTTCTGTCTGTTTTCATATTCAATTTGTTTTCCCTATATGGGGCCTCTATTTGCCTCCACAGCTAAAAGACCTGTCCACCATTAATTTTACTTACTTGAATCAATTGGAAATATTTTGTTTTTGTTTTATTAGTTAGTGGATATCAGTTTTGTCATATCAGAGGTTGGAGAGAAGGATTTATTTGCTTAATTTTTCTAACAATAGTTGTTATTAATGATTTTTATTTTGCAACAGGTGTCTATTGACTGTGACTGTACAAGCTGACCTACTTTCAGTTGAATAACTTGACCAAGGAAATTCCACTGGTAAAGTCCAGTTTTGAATAGCATAGGACTTACATGTTTGCCAGATGTTGAATATCTTGCTATATTTAATATTTAGTTTTTCTTTGTTAAACCTACCGGTATTCGAAGTTGGTACCGTAGAGTATCAAAATCCACTGTGATGGAGATCAATGTTTACGAAGAAAGAAATGACTCAAGGTTTGTATCACTCTTTCTATTTGATTGTCAATCTAGAGACTGTTGAATACTTGGAAATAGAATTGTGGGGCATTTCATGAATTTTTGGTCACTACAGTAGGTAGTATTTACCAAATGTTACTGTAATGCTTTTGGAATGCAATTGTTATACAAGTATAAGCTTTTCAAAAAGGCAGTGTCTAGCCTCTTCAGACCAGGAATCTAGCCATCTGGGTCTGGACGCTTGCTGTCTGGTAGTGTTGGAGATTCTAACCAACAGGACCCCATCGACACGCATACAGTGTATTACATAACCATTTGTTTTATAAAAAAAATCTGTTATTCATCTTTCACACTCTTGGGCACTGTTCTGTTGGTGGCACTAGGCTTGGTGACTTCCAGAGAAGGTGGGTCAGTGGTGAATTTAGAGGGGGTTCAAGGGGTTCGCTCGAACTCCCCTCAGGACCAAAATTATTTCATTTTCATAGGGAATTTAAAGAAATTTGTCTGAAATTAGGCAAACGAACCCCCCATTTCTGCATTTGAACCCCCTCTTCAGAAATCCTGGATCCGCCCCTGTGGGTGCAGTTGAAGAAGCTACCTATCTTCTGAGTCGATCAATTTCTGATCTTTAGGGAGTGCGGTGGCGTAGTGGTAGAGTGTCAGACTCCGAATCGTGAGGTCCTGAGCTCGATCCCCACAGGCATCACCGTGTTGTGTCCTTGAGCAAGACACATTAACTCCCTACAGTACTGGTTAAACCCAGGAAGAGTTGGCTCCGTCCCGACTTGACTGAAAAATTGTTGACTGGGACGTTAAGCCTCAATACAAAAAAAACCCAACAAAATTTCTGATCATCACCTCAGGTGTGGGGTGGTTGGCTAAATTTAGAATTTAGTCAAGGGGAAAATAGTTTTGAGGTAGACCATTAAAACTATTTACACTAAAACAACTGCCTCGATATGGGCCTATTTTTAAATAGAAACCTTAAATTCCTGAAATGGTCTTGGATGAGACCACTCGAGAAGGGATACTTTTCCAAACCTGAATAGTTCTGGGGAAAAATGAATTTTTCAGTGCATCACTATCAGGTCTGATGCAAGTCAAGATTGAGGTTTGTGACCTCCATTGAGTTTTGAAATATGCATAGACATGTGCAAAATTTCGAAAAATGGAGCATTAGGCGTAAACAAAAAATAGCTGTGTTTCCGCTAACCAGTCTGACTCTGAGTTTTTGTGCCGACCCTGCAGTTTTTATTGCCAATAAAAATAAAATAGAAATATTTTCATGCAGACCGACCCTCAACATTTGAAGTGGAAAACAGACAATGATTTAAAAACTGCTATAATTTCAACAATACTAGGTCAACTCGTTCAGCTTCCTACTGGTTTTAAACTTCATCGCATGTTTGTTTCGAGTACTTACATGTATGATTAATTTTAGCATGTTTCTACCTCTTTACCCATTTTCAAGAAAGATAAAAATACACAAAAAATAAAAAAGATTTCTGACCTACCGACTCTACCCCGTCTTCGGCATGTTAGCGGAAACAAGGCTATTTTTATTTTACGCCTTACGTTGAAAAATGCAAAATTCTGCTTTGATAAATCTGTTAACCTTGGTCGTTTACTTATTTTTGATACAACTGTTTTGAAAATTAATCTGAGAATATTTTTTTACAAAACATGTTTTTTACCTAATGTTACAATTGTTTTCTGCTTACTTCTACTGTCCGGCATTGATGTCTTTCTGATTGACACAAACCTGGTTTCTGCCACTGACATCAGGTGTAAGTGGTAATCTTTTTCTTTAAGTTTATACTTGTTTTCATTTTTTGTTTAATAGTATTTCAGCAATGTTAAACATCAAAATGATGATATTCTTAGAAAAAAGTATAAAATATACAGAAAGCAGCAGAAATACTATTCAAATACATGCCATACATTGCTACATATTTTGCTACACGACCCATACCTGGATCTTTCCCTGGGTCTGGAACTGTGAGACATGATTTTTTCATATAATTTTTTACACAATCGAACAGTTAAATGCATCCGCTGTGATATTTTTATTACTGGTTATCTAAATTTGCATCTTTAACACATTATCTTTTAACAAAACATTCTTTAAACTGTATCTTCTCACAGACTTATTTTTCATAAAATGGTGTCTTTCAAAATGTTTATTTATACTTGTACATTTTTTGATACATTTATAAATGCGCATAATATTCGGGTATATAGGGTGGTATGGCAGGATAGATACATGTACATTGACAGTACTACTTCAAACTTGGATAAAATACCAACAGACATGAAAATGATGAAAGAGTTCAAATGATATTTGTCTGTTTCAGATTGTTGTTTTGGTTGAAAGAATGTTGTATGTTGGATGTCAAGCAGCGTAAAGATGTTTCAGTGTTAATTCAATGATACAGTTTTTGGTAAGATCATCTTTAGTGATATTAGTCATCACATTACATACCGTAGTAGGGAGCGGGGTGGCGTAATGGTAGTGTTGGACTCTAAATAAAGAGGTCCTGGGTTCGATCCCTACAGGCTTCACCGTGTTGTGTCCTTGAGCAAGACACTACAGTACTGGTTAAACCCATCCTGACAAGACTGAAAAATTGTTGACTGAGATGTAAGGCCTCAATACAAAAAAAAAAAAAAAAAAAAAAAAAAAAAAAAAACAAACAAACAAAAAAACATTACATAGTACACATGGCTTTCATGGGGTTACAGGATGTTTAACGCACAAACCAGTTCCTCCCGGGACTGTTTGCGTAAAAAAATATTCCGGGACATTTACTCCCGAAGAGTGCCACATGTTTTAAAAAAATTGATTTTAATGTTTTTTTTTCATTGAAATTATTTATTTTTTTTTGTCATTTCAACGAACTAAGACATCCAAATAGGATAAACAAGTCGCTTAAGGACTTCTAAAACTATAATTGGTGAACCTACCCATATCTTATCATAGATATCTTATTTGTTAATGTAGATATCTAAATTAACAAATAAGATGTCTTGATTGATATATTAGATATCTTATTTGTAAAAATATATAAGATATCTTAATTAATATAGATATCTGATATAGCATTTAATTTGTTAAGATATCTTGTTTAACAAATTAGATATCTAATATGATAAATTAGATATCTATAATGTTTTTTTTTTCTAAATAAGATATCTTAATTAACATATAAGATATCTAAAAAAGTATATTAGATATCTATTTTATCATATAAGATATCTTATTTGTCAAATAAGATATCTTCTTCAACATATAAGATATCTTAATTGCATTCACAAGTAAGATATCTACTATGCTAAAGTAGATATCTTATTTGACAAATAAGATATCTTATGTATACACAAAAATAGATATCTTATATCCTATATTAGATATCTTATTTAGGTTTAACAAATCAGATATCTTATTTAGTATATAAGATATCTTATTTGTTTTACCCAATCACAATTGGTTTCTGATACTTATATAAGATATCTACTATACCAATACAGATATCTTATTTATAGCCTTTATCAAGATATCTTATTTGATAAATATACTAAATAAGATATCATATATATTAAATAAGATATCTATTATACCTAAATAAGATATCTTATTTACCACTTTAGATATCTTATTTGCTATATAAAATATCTAGTTTAGCAATGAAGATATATATCTTATTTACGAAAGTAGATATCTTAATTAATCTTGTAAAGAAGATATCTTTTTAGGTATAGTAGATATCTTATTTAGTATATTAGATATCTAAATTATCAAATAAGATATCTTATATGCTATATAGGATATCTTAATTGTGGGATCAAATAAGATATCTTATTTAGCATATTAGGTATCTTCTTTACTATATAAGATATGTAATTTAAGATATAAGATATCTTTTTTGATAAGGAAGATATCTTTATTGCTAAATAAGATATCTTATATCCTAATTAAGATATCTTATTTACTATTCAAGATATCTAATAAGCATAATAAATAGTAAAACGGCTTGCCATACTCCACACAGGTATTTATCATGGCATCGACATTGTCACAATTCTCTCTGAATATAAACCAGTGTGATATAGATTATAATACTTGCAATATGGATATGTTTATCAAGGTTGACTTTCTTTCATGACCCATTAATGGACAAACATGACAATGTAGGTCACATGAAGTTTTCATGCTTAAATTCGAAAAAACAAAAAAACATTGCATGTGTTTTGTACAAACATGTACATGTACTATATATGTAAATAGTGCATTTATGTTCTTTCCTAGTGTGCATAAACAGAAATAAATACATGAAATTTCATGACATTTTTGTTGGTTTTAAAATTTATGACTTCGAGATCAGTAGGTGAGTCGGGGTGCAAGAAAACCTGTCGCCAGGGATTCAGAATATGTTCCTGAAATTGAGCTATACAGGCATGATTGCTGCAGCCGAGGTGTAGCACATTACAGTCATGTACTTAGTGAGGGCAGTGGCGTAGTGTTGAATCACAAAGTTCTGGGTTCAAACCCCACTGGGACTTGGTTGCGTCCTTGAGCAAGACACATCTGAACCTGAATGGTTTACTGGTGACACGCCAAAATTGACAATACTTCACCGGGGGTGCGCCAGGAGGGAAATTAGTCCATGGCTCTCATGATTTTCACCCTGGTTGATACACAGAAAACCGTCGCACCATCCGGACAAAGCTGAAAAATTGATGACCAAGAAGGAATGTTAGACCTTAAATCAAACACCAGAATTTTTAGAGCTAAAATGGCGTAGTCAGCAGCTGTCAGATTTTTAAGAAAGACTAAGAAACAACACTTTACAAAATGTACAACCCACATTTGAACTGTGCAACCTTTTGTTTTGATTTAGGTATGGATGTGACGTCCCAGTCAACAATATTTCTGTCATGTCCTCAGCTTGGGACACTCCTTTGTGTGTATTAACCAGTACTTTCCAGAGTCAATGTCCCTTGCTCATCGTGCAGTGATATAAGCCAGCCACCAGTGGGGATCCACTCCCTACCTCCCTAACCAGAGTCTGATGCACTAACCACCAGGCCAACATGCTCCTTTGAAATGCATATTTGTATGCTAGTATACGCGCCAGATCCCATTTTTAGCTCACCTGAGCCGTTATGTCCACAAGGTGAGCTTATAGTATACCCATGCTCCATCGACCGTCGTCGTTGTAGTCATTGTTGTCCACAATGTTCAGTGAAACATCTTCTCCTCTAAAACCACTGGGCCAATCAAAGCCAAACTTTATATGGAGCATCCTCAGGAAGGGGGAACAAAAGTTATTTCCGCCATGGCTATAAGTAGCAAAACCTTTAAAAATCTTCTTTTCCAGAACCATAAGGCCTATGATTTTGAAACTTGGCATGAAGCATCAGGCAATGGAGCTCTACAAAGTTTGTATAAATCAATCCATGGCCCTCTTATGACCTTGACCTAATTAACTGCAAGGTCAACATAGGTCACCCATGCATTTGAATGGGGAAAATTGTTAAAATGTGATTTGAAGGGCAAAACTTGCAGGACATGGGCAAATGGATGGAATATTTATGTTTACAAAAACATTTTGGCCCCAGGGGGTTGTCTGCCCCTGCACCGGGGCTATATACATGTACATGACTAAAAAATTCAAACATCATGTCCGGATTGAACTGACATTTCGTAGGTTCTTAACTCTTTTTTGCTCACCACCAAAAGAAATCAAGAGGTGAGGGGTTCATCACCCGACCCTCACATATTTCTTAACCATTCTTAAGTTTTGCATTCAGTCTTATTCTTCAATTACCATGATCTTGTTCAGAAATACTGCATTAATTATTAAATTAAAGGATGACTGCTCTTTTGAATTTTTTAATTTTCTTTTTATGTGACTACATCGCTCGAGTTAGTATACCGATTATACATTTTATTTGCCTAAACTGAGTGTGTAGTCATAGTCGGAACCGGATCATTAATGTCTGTATCTATTTGGTAATTGACCAAAACGCCCGAATCAGTGGAAAGCAGTCCGGTGAATGAAGGAATTTTAACACGAAGCCGTTTCCGTAATAAAACCTTGGCAAATCAAGCCATATTTCTTTTTAGTATTTCTACCACTTTTATCACACCGCCCAATTATTACATGTGGCTACATGTTATAGCTTTTCTTGTTCTTCTTTGTATTGAGTCAACATTTTTGTTCAGGCATGCCTGCACTGAACTTACACTACCTGGATATGATTCAGTTCCGTGGTGAGTTATTGTGTCTTGCTCAAGAACACGACGCCCCCAGTGGTGGTCAAACCTAGGACCCCTCGATGCAGAGTCCGACGCTTTACCACAAGGCTACCACACTCCCTAGGTCACAATTGTAGGAAAACATATTATCAAAACAGAAATTTATGTAAATCACCTTTATGAAGCAGTCAATATTGTCTCCAAAATACTGAGATGATAGTGATGCCATTGAAGAGTGGCAGATGAATGTTCGCCCCTTAATGGGCAATCCTTGGTCGGCTGGACATAAGCGTAGAACAGTCACTTGTTAGTCACCATTTAGCAGATAGTTGTACTGGGTGAGACAGTTTGTAGAGGTTATGGAAAAAGAGTTGGTGCCGGCTGTACCTTCTAGTGTGATTGAAAAAGTGCAGAGCCATAAAAGAGAAGTTGGCTTTGCCATTAAAACAGAAATTGACAGAATATTAAAAAAAATGATCCTTTGGAAGCAGTAGAAACGATTAAAGGGAGGTACATGTAGTATGAGTCATATTGCGCATTGTCGGGTAATGAATCGTCATCAGCGATCCTTTATTAACCGGCGATGATAGCCAGAAAAATATGTATACTTCAAATTGAAACGCAAGGGAAGTTTAAAGGAGTCTCAAACAGTTCAACAAACTTTTAGCTGGCAAAATTCTATGTTCAAATGTAAGTTCCGCCACAGTCTGTGGGCTATCCATGACAGAGACTGAGAGGGCTGTTTCACCGTGGCTGCGTGGCGAAAGGAAGTATTCCCACAATACATCCATCTATACACACAGAAAATAAATCCTGAAGTCTTTGACAGGCAGGATTTATCCCGGAAAGTCAATGCGGATTCAGAGATGACTGGAAGACAAGAGATAATTTTCATATAGCAAGACAACTTGGTGAGAAATGTCAAAAACAGAAAGCAGACCTATACGTATATGGCGCTTGTCAACTTCACCAAAATTTAAACAAAGTTGTGATAGACTTGTGAAGATGTTGGCTGTCAAAATAATCATGGTCAATTGGTCATCGTGTGGGAATGATGATATGCAGGCAGAGGACGATTGGGAGTTCTATTAACCTTGTGATATGACAAATGAGGCCAAATGGCGGCAATACTGTTGTATGTTATATAATTGCAATGCCCGAACCCGGGACCGCAGGGACCGAAGTCAACCACTCTACCCCTGCGCCAGACCGCTTCATTGATGCCGTTTAAGTTCGCGATACTCATTTTCCATGATGAAAAATTATTCAATCTACGTAAGCTCATATGCATATATGTATGGTGCAAAGGATCCGCATGGACTATCCTGTGATATCTTTTATCTTACAATCAACAAAAAGACAAAAGTTGTGCTCAAATCGGCACCCGGAAAGCTGTGCAATGATCCGCTATCACTGTGAATGGACAAAAATGTACAAGTAGGCAAAGATCAGGGAAAGGCGCAATCAGAAAAGGATTCCCAATCCAAAAACCGAGATAGGAAAAACCGAACTAACAATCAGGTACTTATACCATGAAAACATATCGTAAGCCTAATGAGCAGCTACTTTCCCAATAGGTGACTACTCAGTTACCTAAACTTAACTAAAAATGTGAAAACATACATAAGGCGCCAACAGCACAAAGTTTTAAACACCAAGACATAAAACAAAAAGAACCACCACAGAAGTATCGCCTTGGAATGATCAGTAACACAAAGTTACTGGCGGGCTTTAACCGGTTTTACATGGCTGCAATAACATCTTCCTCGGCTTCTGCGGTGGTTCAAAACATTTAGTTTGTTCTTCGGTCCTCCGTGGTGAATCTCTAACTAGTCAACGAATACTGATTTATTTAATAAATTCATCTACCTGGGAAGCAGTTTCTCAAGAACAGTGCGCATTGATGACTAGAACAGCAAAAGCCAATGTGGCATTTGTAAGAATATGTATAAGCGAAATGAAACAAATATTGATACCAAGCTGAAAGTCTACATGGCTAACTCAACTCTCCTGTATGCACGAGCACCCAGGATTACCTGTTACAGGGAACTCGGAGGTTCGGGGAACTCGGAGGTAAGCAATGGAAGGCAAATCCGACTAGGGGCAGTATTTATCCTATTTTATTTTCAATTTACGTCCACTTTAGAAATTTTAACATATTGCACATACAATGTTTAGAAAACGAAGCCCCTGCATGCGCCATCAGTTTAAGCTGACACGTCAATTTTCAATCAAAAATAAATAACGTAAACTGGAAATTGCATGATTGTAGTTTTTTTTTTAGCACTTTCAATTCGGACCACTTAATTTTGAGTATTTACGATATTTTAGCATTAAACAGCGGCTGGTTTCTAAAAATACAGTGTCTTAATGAGCTTCATGCAAAATTTTAGCCTCGTATATGCAAAATATCCGGTGTTTTTACCCAGGTAAATGTAGGAGGTATCACAATTTTGGGTACGGTAATGATCGGAGGTATGATATGGATAACTCGGAGTAACGTCAAATTATTCGGAGGGTCAGGTCATTGAAAATGACCCGTGATTTTGCTTCTGGAGCAAACTAGACTTTAATTTTATGACATACAGTCCAGTTAATATGTAAAGTACCAAATGTACATTAATATGTCACTCTAACCTACATGTATGTTACTCTAACCTAAATGTCACACTGGTAAATGTAAAAGCACTGGAGCTGGATGCAACGAACTGGTGAAGTCTAAATTACGCACTGGAGTAAGATTAAAATGGCGGAAAAGGTAAATAAATCCTATACCTCTTTTCATTACCATTTCCATATAAACTTGTCTGTATTTTGTTTGTCATGTCACCTAGCGCAGAGAAGGGCGGAAGCCTTGCCGTTTATGATTTTATCACACAATATGCGATTTATTTCATGGGTAAGAAGCCAAATCCGATACAGTTCTACCATCATGACCGATGACATGTGTTTTCGAGCCAAAATTGAGGGGAAATGCATGTTTGAGCATAGTTTGTTATATTTTCATATATTTATGAATAAACATTCAAGAAACACGATTTCCGATCGCCAATTTTTTCTTGGTATCGAAGCAAATGTTTTATTGAGGATTTTCTATTACAACGCACTGGGAGCATTTTTTGAATCATTGATACAACGCACTGGTGGTTGCATAAACTTGCTTCAGGGTTGCTGCTTTCACACAGGCAAAGCATCCAACTCACACAGAAAAAAAACAGAGTTATTATTTTACCGTGTTCAACCATAAAAAAGCCGTAACATCGAACTTTCATACATTGACCACAACTGTGTTGTTCTATTTTAGATTGTGGTTACGTGTCGAGAAAATGTAAGAAAAAATTGTCTACCCATATTCCACCCGTTTTACTATAAAACGTGGAGTCTAAGGTTCACGGGTAAAATTTTACTAGGCATTTTCTTGCTTAATTTTCCATGCTTTCAAAGCTACATCACTGTTTATCATCTCATTAACATGTGCACTCGATCAATCAGAACAGAATAATATGACTGTAACAGCTTTAACGCTTTATGAATGTTAAAGTGTTTCGTCAATATATTTATTAAATGTGCGAATTCAGTTTGATAGTTGCATGCCTGAAAAATATGACACCATTATTTTTGTATTTACATTATTTTTGCATGAGATGCAACGAAACAACTACGGAGCTGAATGTAAATATGTTCGACTGACTTTAGTACTTTAAATTGAGTTATAGCACTATTCTTATCTTAAAGAATTTGTACGTATAAATAATAAGCAATCGTAGCATCTGCAGACCAACCAAATTCCCCAAAATAAAGAGCTAGTTGTAACTTAGACCCTACGTTATATAGCAAAACGGGTGATACATGGGTGGATGTTTTTAATAGTTCCTCGACACATAGAGTCTGCGTACTCTAAGAGTCAGCTCTTACGTATAACCACCATCTATGTTTTTAGCAAAAGAGAACAAATATCAAATTTTCGTCTAACAACTTTCATTTTAACGGTCTTGTAAATATTTGCATATATGATTGCGTAATGATTGGGCGAGTTAGATGCTTTGCCTATGTGAAATCAGCAACCCTGAAGCAAGTTTGTACAACCACCAGTGCGTTGTACCAGTGATTCAAACAATGCTCCCAGTGCGTTGTAATAGAAAATCCTCAATAAAACATTTGCTTCGATACCAAGAAAAAAAATTGGAGATCAGAAATCGTGTTTCTTGAATGTTTATTCATAAATTTATGATAATATAACAAAAACTATGCTCAAAAATGCATTTTCCCCTCAATTTTGGCACGAAAACACATGTCATCGGTCATGCTGGTAGAACTGTATCGGATTTGGCTCCAAACCCATGTGATAAATCGTATACCGCGTGATAAAATCATAAACGGCAAGGCGTCCGCCCTTCTCTGCGCTAGGTGACATGACAAATAAAGTACACACAAGTTTATAAGGGAATTGTAATGAAAAGAGGTATAAGATTTATCTACCTTTTCCGCCATTTTAATCTTATTCCAGTGCGTAATTTAGACTGCACCAGTTCGTTGCAACCAGCTACAGTACTTTTACATTTACCAGTGTGAATGTATGGCATGTACTTATTATTAACATATTTAAGTATATAATTATTTTGCATGATTATTATGTTGTCGATTTCATTAAGCACTAACCGCATGTGTTCAATCTACTCTCAGGGTAACAAGTGAAGCAAGCCAATTTCTGCTTGCGGGTGTGTCAGGGATTTATTCTGGGGTTCTCCCGTGTGCGCCCAACCTATTGATGGAGTCGTCTCGATATGTCTGAAACAACCTGTTACCTAGTAAAGGTGAAAGGGACATCAGACAATAATAATAAAAATTTGAGCGACCGCATCAGAAAACCGTCCCACAATTAGCTTAACTCGTCTGAAACATTTTGCCAAAATCTGTTATAATCTCATAATTCAAAGTGTCAAAAAGGGAGATCTAGATGAAAAAAGGTACAAGTTTGCAATGATCAGGAAAAGGCGCAATCAGAAAGAAATTCCGACCCCAACGAAACTGCGGCAGGAAAAAAACCAAATTGACAATTTATTTATTTATTTATTTATTTTTTTATTTATACAATGTTTTAAGAGGGTGACGCGCTTAGCTTCATCAGCTATTCTACCTTGCGGCCCTCTGTATAACAATTATGTACATATATACAAACAATCAAATGAGCACAAACAATACATATTCTCTTAAAATAACATTAAAATAATAAATAAATAAAAGGAATAGAACACTTGACGGATAAAACAACTATTAAATTTAAAACACGAATGAGCGTATAAAACATTTAGCTTGGTTACTAGTATTTTACGAATCGGTAAAATTTAACATTTGGATAAAATATTTTTTCTACATTTGTAGCATTGCTCACGGTAAAAATATACTGACAAATCTTTTGATAGATCAGACTTCAAAATGGATTAAGAAAGATACTTGCATGATGGAGCCGGAGCATTACGAAGAGCTGCTCCACGAACCACCTCCCAGCTCTGCAGGTACATAATATGCCTGCAGCAGTTGAGACAAAATTATATTAGCTAAAGTGGCTAAAATCACATATCATTGTTGCACTCAAATGATGTTAAGAACATAACATAAAATGATGCTTTGCTGCCTTTTTAAAACTGTCAAGGGTAGTTGACGTTTTTATCTCGCCCGGTAAAGCATTCCATAGTTTTGGCGCTGAAGCCGAAAATGAACTATCATACAGGGTGGTCTTGGATCTAGGTACCTTCAAAGAGCCGTCTGTAACTGAACGTAGATTACGGGTATGGATTTCAGATAAGGGTTTAATCAAGTCAGAAATATACTCGGGAGTAAGGTTATTTAATGCTTTATAAGTTAAAACTGCTTTATTATAATTATGTCTGTTTGGAACTGTTGGCCAACCTAGTTCAGCGAACATTTCTGGGGACGGTGTGTTGTAGTCTGTTTTTAGAATAATGCGAGCTGCGCGTTTTTGCAATTTCGATATTCGTTCAATATTATATTTTGAAGTTGTTCCCCAGGTGTTTGAACCATAATCAATTAATGGAAGAATATATCCCTGATAAAAAAGTTTTTGGATTTCAGTCGGAATGTACTTGGATAGTTGTCTTAAAAGTGAGATTTTAGAGGATATAGTCGAGCATAGGTAATCTATATGTGCCGTCCATGTTAGATTTTCGTCAATAAATACACCCAGCAGCTTTTGTTTGTTAACTTGTTTTAATGTATTGCTATCTATTTGAATGTTAAGTGCAGAGGCTTCACGGGTTTTAGGTCTAGTTCCAAGCACCATACATGTAGTTTTATCATAGTGGATTCTCATTTTATGTTGTTTTGCCCAAGTTTTTGATTTATCTCCATCATGTTGTAGCTTTGGTGCTATCTCGGTTTCGTTTTTTCCACTGATATGATAAGTAGCATCATCTGCAAAAAAGTCAATAAAACAATGGTCCATATGTAGTGGTAAGTCATTTATAAAAATTAGAAATAGGGTTGGCCCTAAGATCGAACCTTGGGGTACGCCTGATTTGACCAGTGCTGGTTTTGGTATACCTTGGTTGCATTCGATAACCTGTTGACGTGTGTTTAAATAAGAAGACAATAAATTTAGCGTGGTATGTTTGCATTTATATAGAGAGAGTTTTTTTATGAGCAAAGAATGGTCGACAAGATCAAAAGCTTTCCGAAAATCAAGAAACACCGTACCAACTAAATCTCCGTTATCTATACACGTTAACCATTGGTCGATCAATTTAACAAGAGCCGTTTGACAACTGTGCTTTTGTCTGAAACCAGATTGATTAGGATGTATTAACTTATATTTATTTAGAAACGCCATAAGATGTTTGTTGATGTGTTTTTCAAATATTTTAGATATTGTAGGTAAAATAGATATTGGCCTATAGTTTACAGGGTCAGATTTAGAACCACCTTTATGTATGGGATAAACCTTAGCCACTTTAAGTTGTTCGGGAAATGTTGCTGTTTTTATGCTTTTGTTGATAAGAGCTGCTATTGATGGTGCCAAAATATTATTCGCCAGTTTGAGTATCCTGGGTCCGATGCCATCAAGACCAGTTGCTTTTGCTATGTTTAATCCGTTTATGAATTCAGAGACCTGAGTCTCCGTTATAAACGGTATTTCGAAACGCACATTATTCGGAATTCTTTGTGTAATAAAATCGTTTAATTTAGTAAAGTCAGGACTAGGTGTTGACTCGTCATCATTTTCCGAAAACAGTTCACTTATTTTTGCAAAGTAATTATTTAGTCTGAACGCGACTTCCTCTGAACTTGTAAATGTTTTACCATCAACGCAGAGTTCACCAGGGATAGAGTTCTGGGAGGATATGGAGTCATTAGTTGCGGTGCGAAGATGTTTCCATATTGTCTTTGTATCTTTCGAATTTGTGATAGATTCAGAAAAATGTTGTTTCTTTGCTTTTCGTATGAGTTCCTGGGTTTTGTTACGGTACTTTTTATAATCAGACCAGTTTCCATTCTGTTTACTTTTATCCCTTAGCCTTCGAGATTCTAAAATATCCTGATTGAACCATTCGGGTAAACGTTTGGATTTTACCCTTTTTGTTTTCAATGGAGCATGACGATCTAACTGATTCTTTATAATTGAATACCACGCTGAACAATCTTCATTTATATCAGAGACAGGTAATAAGTATTTAAACGGCTCCATGTCGGCACCCAGATCCTGTAGAAATTGAGATTCGTTAAACGTTTTGAACGATCTGTACGTTGTTGATATGTGCTCATTTTTTGATACTTTATTTTTTATTTTACGTGAAAAACAAATGGGATAGTGATCACTTATCGAGTATACTGGTACAAAGCACTCAAAAATATTATCTGGATTGGAAGTGTAAACATGGTCAATTAAAGTTGATGAAGACTTAGTTACTCGAGTTGGTTCCGTAACCAGTTGTGTAAGATCAAATAGTTGTATTAAATTCAGCCACTTGCTGTTAGAACATGCATGATAATCAATGTTTACATCCCCCATAATAATCATTTCGAGACCTGAAGTCTGAGCGGCTGACAGCTCCTCTTCCAACAAATCAATCCACGGAGATTTTTCATCAGGAGGGCGGTAAAGCGTGCATATAAGGAAGGGTTTCGAATTGGGAAGTATTATTTCTGACCAAATAGTTTCAATGTTTGAAATTTCGAACTCTTTTCTACGTAAACACTTTATCGATTTTCGATAGTAGAAAATTAAGCCACCCCCGGATTTGTCGTTTGTTTCATATCTATCTTTGCGGAAAAAATCATAACCGCATATATTTAGCCGATTGTCATCAATAGTTTGTTCTAAAAAAGTTTCACAGATGCCAAGTATATCGGGACTGTTATCTGTGCTTAATGTTAACTTGAGTTCGTCTAATTTAGGCAAAATATGTCGTATATTCAAATTAGCAACATGAAAACCTTTTTTGTCAAAGTTAAACTCGGAATTCAAGATTGGATTATTTTGTACGGGGTTGGGGGAGGTGCTGTCAGGAGTCAAGACATCGGATATAACTTTGACAGGCGAGGCATGCAACTGGCCAGTACTGCTGGAGTTAAATTGATCAGGTTTGGCTAGTAACAACGGTTCAAAAGAGTTTCTCAATGACATAAGAGTTGGCTGAACCAGTTGTACATTAGAACATTCTATACGCTCCAGGTTTTCCTAGCGCATCGAATGTTCTAATGTACAACTGGTTCAGCCAACTCTTATGTCATTGAGAAACTCTTTTGAACCGTTGTTACTAGCCAAACCTGATCCCGAACCAATTAGGTACTTATGCTGAGAGTTACCATAACTTAAACTAAAACTATGAAAACGTACATAAAGTATCATCAGCTCTTGAAAGAAAACCCGTATTCTGTATGTTCAAGTAAAACGTGTGCGCAAGATTTTTCAGGTCGATCGAGTACAAACGCAGACGAGGGCACTGACAAAAATATCCTCCTCTCTCCGTATTTCTCCCAATCGAAAGTTGGCCAAGAAAATTTAGCATCAGCCATTTTATAAGCTGTAAAATGAAATGCATCATTGAAAGATTCTACCTAGTACCCACAGTCGATAATGTGAATAAAAAATCAATAATGCACACAAGATGGGATGTAAAGGGTTTAGATAGACGGTAGCTTGCTTGTTGATAATCATGATAATCTCCTTTCCTAGTATACATCAAACACCCCCTCCCCAATACGCATGTGCGCATACTTACCGTGTCACAAAAATCAGAATAAACGTTTTGTGCTTATGATTTTAATTCGTAGGCACATGGAAGTGATCCAAACAAATATACTCTCAAATAAGCATTATCAAGAAAAAGAGAGGAAAAACAGCTCTTTTAATGTTGAAATATCTCCGAATCTCCAAAACCGTCCCTCCGAGTTCCCAATATTACTTTTCAAAATTACTCCGAGAATTCCCGTATCAAAAGATGTTACACCATCTAAATGTTTTTAAGCCTGTGGAGTTTATCCTTTTGAAATCATGCTCAAGGATGCTTAAAATCTCGAGGAGAAAGCCTTAATTTTGAAATGTAGATGCCAGTTTTTTGACAAATGTTATTGGTCGTCCACTATTTACCTGAACATACAAATTTTCTTGCTGCGTGAGCATAATTCTGAGTTCGAAATACTTAAGCATGTTAAAGTGAGAACAAAGACGGCCACACTGTTCATAAATTGTTTGCTTATTATATTACCTTTTAGCCCAAAACACCAGTAAGTTCTGATTTTAACGTTATGTGGTATCAAAAATGATATTATACTGACCCTAGTCTAAGGCGACTTCCATTGTTTACCTCCGAGTTCCCCGAACCTCCGAGTTCGCTGTAACAGGTAATCCTGGGTGACGAGTGGCATGGCTTTTATACCAACATCATTCAAAGAGATCACCATGTCTACTTAAGGTGCTTGAGAAAACTGTTAAAATCAAGCGTTAAAACAAGCTTACAAACACAGTGGTCTGGAGAAATCAAGGACTCAAAATATGCAAATGATTTTGTAGTTGCTCAGCTAAGATGCACCATTTTTATACAGGAATGCCTGATGAGCAACATCTAAAGAAAGTTTTCTACAGAGACTTACAGGATGGAATGCACCCTCAAGTGAAATAAAGACACCCGCGAAGCCTCATTAAGAATTAAAGAAACCGATATAGTTTTGCGACCAGGCTGCATGAACCAATCAAACTGGTACTACTCCTCCAACAGCAGCACATAATGAAGCAAATAAAATCCGTTACGCTGCAAGCACATACTAGATGAAACCCAGAATGATTGGAAACTTCATAATAGACTTCCTCAATTTTCAAAGGAGGGGTTAGAGCTTAAATTTCCTATTCATCGACTATCAAAAATGTACAACTAACGAATAAGAATGTGCATATGGTATATTTAATATAAAAAGTATTAGTAGTACGTGCACTTGTTGTTGTTTCTGATGTCATCGTTGGTGTGAACGAAAACTATTTAGAAGCATCAGTAGCCAGCATAAGTTTATTGCAATCCTAGGTAGCCCCTTTTGGCCGTATATAGTTCATTTAAGAAATGAATTTCATTTTTCTGGTGTTCATGGAGCTATGAACCGCAGTGGGTCGCGTGCAAAGTGAATGAACCCCGACGGGGTTCATGTAAGCTTTGCTAGCGACCCACTGCGGTTCATAGCTCCATGAACAACAGAAAAATTAAACTCATTGCTTATATTTACATTCCTTTCTCTCTATCGCTTGTTGAAAAATCACCAAGGCGGTCACATTTACCAGCAAACAGAGAATCTACACACAGTGTGTGTTCAAACAGCGCCGGGAACGGCGTTTACAACGTCCAATCAGATTGGCGAGATTCATGTTTTTTTACGTCAAGTTTGGATTACGTCACGTCGCGTGACACAATGTTGTTCATGGAAGTATGAACACAGATGAACATCTAATGGTTCATCTAAGGAGGTTTTAGAAAAATGTAAATATTTCATGTTAAAATCGTTTATCATGCTTTTTATAATAATAATTATAATACATGTAATAATAATAATAATAATAATAATAATAATATTAAGAAGAAGAAGAAGAAGAAGAAATATTGTATTATCAAAATGTGTGTGCAGAGCAAAGTGTATTTGCTTTATAAATTTCCCAGTGAAGGTTAGAAACTTCATGATTCTGCATAAAAACCAATTCTAATCAGTTTCAAATTTTGCCCCTCAGCAACCCCATAATTCAAATAGACCTTATTTCCAGTACCCATGGAAACTAAAACTATGTTATTCATGACTTGAGTAAAGGCAATAATAACAATTGAATTAATATTAATATTGCAATTCACGCGCGCACGTGCTGTTAATACATGGCTTTTACTTATGATCGTTACCGGGCGCCACGCAAAAGCACGTGCTAGTAATGAGAAATATTTACGCGTATGAAAATGTAATGAGGCTGTAAAGTATAGTGCACAATATTCCTTTTGTTTCTGCACCTTATTTCTTTCGTTTCTGCAGAATTCCCCCCCCCCCCCCCCCCCGATATCGCATTGATTTGCGTGATGGATGCGTTCTATTTTGATATCAATATTTTATCTAACATATTTGTATATTATTGATTGCTATTGCGCCACTTGTGAAATGCCAACTTTGCATTTATAAATTTAGTTATTATAAATTAATTCTGGCACATTCTCTTTTCTTATACATATTATAACAAAAACAATAACAATAAGTTTATTCAGTAACTCTGGCCTCCGGCCCATAATACAAATGAAATATAATATTACATAACAATATCGAGCGCACAAATTGTTCAAAAATGATTTGAGAAATCATATAAGAGTAGCTATACTCTCCGTTCCAGAAATACTATAAAACTAAGGAAATCTATATATTGAGTAGCAAGATAAGCCTGTGCTCAGAACACCCCATTCCGTCTGATTAAAGGATTTATTTGGTAAGTCAAACTAGTTAATGACCTTAATTCATTACGAAAACACGCCCATGCAATATACAGAAATTTTTTGAAGTTGTAAAAATTCAAAATGTTCAGTAGAAAAATTTTGATATTTTTCTTATTTTTGCCTAAAACATAGATTGTGGGTACACGAGTACCCACAATCTATGTTTTGGAGCAAAAATAAGAAAAATAGATACACCCCTGCATACCCCATTTTACTATATAAAAGAAGGGTTTAAAGGGGTATACATTTCACGGACATGTTTTCCTGATGAGTTAATGACGTTAATTTAAAATTTTATTGACTTTTATTTTGTTTTTGTTTTTACCTCAATACAAAGTTGCCCCGGTTTTTTTATTTACGGTAATTCATTTTTTTTCTGAATAAAAATTCCATAACTAAATTTTGAAAAAATTGGACGAACGTTGTACATAGCGACGTTACTCATGTGATCGCTATGTTTTTGGTTGCAAACAAACTAGTTACAGATGATTCAATGGTGGATAGCTATAAGGCTGTATCATTTTGCCTACAGACAGGTAAATAACGGTAATTATCATATATTTACTACAAAATACGTTCTTTTTGCACATGCGATACAGACAAGAGTTACGTTCACGTATCGCGGCACAGTATCTCGAAAGCCGTATCCGTTCAAAAATTGATAAAACCAAAAGTAGATGAATATGAGAAAGTCTGCATCTGCTGATAATAGGTCACATTGGAAAGGCACAGTACTAATTTCCCCCATACCGATAACATGTGATGACGTAGCAGACCTGAAACGGTGTTGCTATAAATAGAAACGGCTCATGGGATAGGTAAATCGCACCTTTGCAGCGCCATCTGTATCGCACAGCAGGCATAAAATTGGCCATTATTGAACCTGTTGTTAGACCAATTATTTCATTAATATGTATCTTGTGTCAATGCCGTTATCATGAATTTCAGTGCAATTTAATTCCTTTTGAGAAAACTGAAAACGTGTTATTGACAACGGTTATGTAATTGAGACCAGAATCGCAATGTAGCGTACACTGGCGTGCCTCAAACGTGCGCCGAACACGTTCGAACCGTATTCAACGCGCCTGGAACTTATTCGAAACGTATAAGACACACGTCGGGACACGCCGAGTTTCTAGAAAATTATGAACGTGTTTAAAAAAAGTTCGAGGCCAAAAGCGCCTGGAGCGCGCAGCGACTTACAGCGAAGTATATCAACAAGCACCAAGCGTACATCAAGCGTACAAAATGCGCGTTACACGCTTCTAACGTGTCTCCGTCGTTCTCCTGGCGTATGTTGAATTTTACATTTTTGTCAGCATGCCCGGTGCGCGTTTGGCTTATACGCTAATGTGTGACTGGTGTTTGACCTTCTATACATATTTGTGCAATTTCTATTTGCTTTGAAAATGTCGCGAAGTGTTTTCCACAATCCAAATGAAAGTTGAACAGAAAAGCGAGATTTTTTTCTGGTTCCTTTCACATTGCGATCATACATTTCACCAAAGGTAGTCACAAGCTCATTAAAACTGTTTGAGTTCACAACTTTGTCATAACGTTATTTTCTTTCACTAATTATACATGGAATATGCTTCTCTCAAAGTTTAGACAGATGCTCACTCGTATACATTCTGAAATCTTCCGTCATTTATGATGAAGTTATTCAAATGCAACTTTAAAGATTTGTCGTAACATGTATATCATATTTTAGGGTACGTTGGTTGATATTTAAATATTTTATTAACATTCATTTGTATATCGCCATACCTCCACAATTGCTATTGGTTATCGCTGATTATCAGGTACATGTTAATTATCATTTATAATAGTTGATTAACGCCTGCTGCTATCTCGACATGTTCTCTTCACAATGACAGTTCTAATTATAGAACAAATATCTGCGCGGGAAGCCGCGGAAATTAGTCACATGTGTTTCCTCATCCTATTGCCGATGCAGGCTTTCGCCTTAATAGGCTTTTGATAAAACCCATATCACTCCCTTGGGAGAAAAAGCCATATCACCAAATGATTGGCTTACATACCCACTTGACCCATATCATCCCTAGGGAGAAAAGGCCGTATCACCAAATGATTGGCTAATAAAATTATATTCGGAGCACTCGGCTCCTATTGTATTGAGTTCATTAGGTAGTATTTATAACCGCAGGCATTTTAGATTTGTTTGGATTGTGGTTTTATGTCACAGGCAACAGTATTTTGTCATGTCGAGACGAATTTTCGATTTGTGCGAAGGAGGAAATAATATGCGCTCTACTGCACGCTTTGGCGGTATGACAAAATAAAATAAAATAAAATAAATAAAAATAAGAAAGGGAAAAATGGTCATGAATTAAAATATATGATAAAAAGATTACGATATGATAATTTTCATATCGTACCCACGTATCAACCCTCGAATCCCGTATCAGCCCTCGACTCTCGCATCAGTCCTCGGGCCTTCGGCCCTCGGGCTGATACGAGAGTCTCGGGCTGATACGGGATTCTCGGGTTGATACGAGGTACGATATGAAAATTGTCATATGATAATCTCTATTTACCGACGCATTCTAGCACTTTGGATATTTCATGAAAACCATGAAAACTTTGTAGTAAATAGGTCACACTAATAGATCCTGGAATGTGGACGAGTAGATTTTGTTTGCCGGTTTATAACTTTTTTTTTCATAAAACTTTACAGGATCTGTATTTGCTTCCTTGTTTAGCAATAAATGTATTGTTAAGTTCTGCATTGTCTTCCCGTTTCGAGTTTTGTGAAGTATTTCTCTTCATTATAAAAACTTGCCCATACAGAGAATTTTTTCGACTGTTAAAGTTGAACTTTTTTATTGGACTTATTTAAGAAATAGATCAACTCTAGCAGTGAATTGTTGAGTAATAATTCACTGTTTGGAGGTCAGTTGTAAATAAGATCAAATCACGAGCGCGTAGCGCGAGTGATTTATCTTCTTACAACTGACCGACAAACAGTGAATTATTACTCAACAATTCACGCACTTGAGCTGATCTATTTCGATTCTAACACACAATAAACGGAATAAATGTTGCTGAAACCGTCGATATCGTTCAGCTTTCCGCCATTGCATTGCAGATATCCCGCCAAATATTTGACTGTAATGCTGGTATTTACACACACTTATTACGTTTGTTGTGCGCTAAAACGACGTTTCACCGTCTAACGCTGCTTTGTGGGATAGCTGACGTCACAAATGCCGCAAAGTAACGTCACGCTTATTCGCCCAGTGAAATTGTTGCACAATATAACACGTTTTTTTACCATTGGCTATATAGGCGAGGTGTGTTAGAATTGATATTTTTAATATTTTTTTCTCAAAATATTGTTTGTGGCGAGGCGGTCCTAACGAGTGACCCACAATCTATGTTTTGGAGCAAAAATAAGAAAAATAGGTATACCCCTGCATACCCCAGTTTCGCTATATAAAAGTGGGGTTTACGGGGTTACAAATTTCACGAACACGTTATCCCCTTGCTTTTCTATAGCCAAAATGTGCTTAATCTGCTGGTTATATCATTTGGGGCAGTTTTTTGTTCCTTTTTGTTGCATGTGCTATTGTGTAAAAATACTAAAATGTGGCAAACAACGAAAAATGCAACAATGTGGCTGGTCCGAGACGTAACCTACCCATATACTTTTACTGTGAGCAGAGATAAATGTCATGATGATAAGAATTTTTATACATTCTTTAGGGGGAACTCCGATACCACCCATACCAGAACATGCCAGCAATGAACCAACTTTGCTTGTTCCACATGGAGAGGCCCGAGTTTGAGCGTATGGAGAGAGACATCAGACGGGCTAAACTGATACCCCGGGAGTACTGCCATCGTCTAGCCTCGGCTGTGTGTGCTTGTAGGAAACACAAGGGTAAGAGGTGCCAGATCATGCTATTTAGATCCATCTCGACTCAAATACTTGTAGCATTCATCTCTATTTGAATGGCAGTTTATTGCAACCCTTGATGTGTTCGTGTGATTGGAATCATGTGAACAGGAGATCATCTAGGTAACTGGACAATTCAGCCCTTGACAAAGTCGGCCCGTAACAAACATGGCCAAACTGAAGGCAATACAAACTCAGTCCCTAATTACTTATCATATTTGCTTTGGTAAAAAAGTAGAGTTAAAATTGTTTGGAGGTTGTCATCTTACTCATTGCTGACGACGCCGTTAAAGATAAATAGAATCCATCATCGGTGGTCAGTGGAGATAAGAAAATCCCAACCCGAGGGTCCACCCGTTCCAGTGGGAAACGAGGCTCGCCGAGTTTCCCACCGGAACGGTGGACCCGAGGGTTGGGATTTTCCTTTCTCCACTGACCACCAATGATCGATTCTTTTTCTTACATACCCCGATTAAGCCTAAAATCATTTTACCGGTAACGTCACCTGGTACCGTGCTTTAATTAACTCAGTCTGATGACGTTGTGTTTATTGCGGATATGACGTCAAATGTAAATAAATCGTTGTCAAATTGAAAAGAGATGCAGTTTTGATTTGTTTTTCGTTGAAAAGGAGTGTGAATCAAGAATATACCCTATGAAATCACACCAATGTAGTCTACTTTTGTTGAACAATATTGCTGGGACTAGAAACGATCGAATTTAGACGCGTGCTTTTCTTATCTTGTATGAGCAACCAAGCGAGCAGTGTAAGATAGATTTGTCTACCACCGCTAAAATACCGGAATTTTTCTATCTTTATGAAAGAGGTATGTAAGAAACATGTATCAGATATGTGAAACACCGTTAGCCTTCCTATCCTTTTGTTACTGTAACAAAGTTACAAATGCTTTAGGCGTCTCCATGGACAACTTTTCTTTGACGAAGATTCTTTGCCACTGAAACTTTGGCATTGAGTTTGTGTTCACAAACAGCAAAGCAAAATTATCTGCGACAAACCTACTTTGTCAAAGAAAAATTGTCCGTGGAAACGAGGCCTAAAGTCCCTTTTAACATGCATAACTTTAGCTTTTTGCTTATATTAGACCAATATTATCATTATAATTTCATTTGTTCTTATTGTCTAAGCGCCAGCGCGTAGACTACTCTAAAGCTTGAGATTGACCTACTTACAAGACAACTCATACACCTCGCTTCAAACGTCAAATGCAACTGCACGTTTGAGTCTAGTGGCTTGACCATCGTGTTAGTAGGATTCCGGGTCGTTTCGCCAAGGACCGTGTAAACACGGAAATTCGTGGAACTGGTGCATGATTGCATTCTATCTAAGCAACAATGGAATGAATTGAAAAACCGACGGTATTGTGACGCTATATGGTCAGGTATGAAAGTTTTGACCGCGCCCCACCTGCCGTGTAGCCATTTACATTCTATCCAAGCCACAATTGAATGAAATGAACCGACAGTATTGTGACGGTCGATTGTCAGGTATGAATGCTTTGACCGCGCAGCGTTTTATTTCTGTTCAGTCACATGAACCACGATGAAATGGGAGTACGGTCAGATTCTTTGACATTCTAGTTTATATATGCGAAGCGTAGACCAAGCTTTTTGTTAAAGCTTATACTTGTTATTTGTTAATTTGAAAAAGCTTGAGTAAAATGTCGTCTGCATATTGTTTCAGAGTGGCACCCAGACGAAGCAAAGCTAGTCGAGCATGCGCAGTACTTGGATAACATGCTTCAAACAAATAACAACAAACTGTCAAATTTTCTAGTCAGTTACTTGAAGAAAGTTCTAGAAGCTGTGAAATTTAACCCGTCTGACTACAGCCGATGCCGTCTGCTGCAAATTCTATTTTTAGCACATTATGACAACTATGTACTGCTGACCAGATCCGCCATCAAGGAAAATGCAGTCTTTTCCTTTGATACGGAAGTCTTGAAGGACTATCAGGAATTCAGACAGAAGGAAAAAATGAAAGATGGGGCTTTGAAATTGACAAAGAACATGTTCAAAACCTCAAATCCTGGCATTAGACACATTTCTGCGTCAGATGACGGTCATTGTAGCCAAAGCTCTTTTGCAGATGCGCATAAATGTCATGATTCCCATTCAAAGAAGGAAAATGTAATTTGTACGTTAAATGGCTTTACTACTAAAAGAAACTTTGACAATAATATGAAGAGGGCATACGCCGACGTTCGGATGAACAATCCCGGGTCTGTGAGGTCTCTGAGAAGCGTGCTCAAACAACAGCGCAGAGAAAAATGTCTGAGATTTTGCGAGTCTCCCGTAAGTTCTTTGACGCCATTTATAAAGGTCGTACTGCATTTAAATTAACTATATAGAACGCGTATGGCGTATTGGTGATAGTTTATGAGAATATATTTGTAATAATGGCTATGTAGTCTCTTCTTTAACTTTGATTGCCTTTTAAATATACGACGTACTGTTGTAACTGACTGATCATCATTCGCTTTAATTCCAGTCACAACACTTCTGTACTTTGCCTTTAATATTCGCATATTTAGAATTTAGAATATTTCCTTCGCCTATTTCAGTCAATAAAGAAACCCTCTATTAAGCCCAGCCAGGATGACTATTTGGACATAGAACTCGCAGGTGAGATATTTATTGATTTTTCGTTTTCATTTAAAACGCGCGGTCAATGTTGAAAAGAGTGTCTCGATAATGTTAAAACTATAGCAGACAAAGACAGACAGATGGACAGACGGACGGACGGACAGAGAGAGAGAGAGAGAGAGAGAGACAGAGAGACAGACAGACAGACATGTTAAAATTATGTATTTCAGGAACTGATACAATCAGGACCAAATTCTTCCCTTGAAATTGCCTAGAAAAATCTAAACCACAAATGCAAAGGGAACGAAACGAGGCAGGAAAATCCGGTGATTTTCGTTAAATACTCTTACCAAAAACGCGATGTTTCATGCCATGCAGAAGATAACTAGACTTTGCTTGCTAAGACAAATTGCTTTAAAGATTTAAGAACATCAGTCACACGGGCTTGCAAAATTGCTTTCTCTGAAACCTCTTGGCTATTATCAAAGCCAAATTCAGTCTTGATAAAAAGGGCGACTGAATTTCAACCTGGCGTTAGGCAACTGCAAGTTAAGTAAGAATAAAAAAACAATAACAAGAACTGATAAAATGAGTTTGAAATCCCAACCCAGACATCAGGCGGGACAGAAAGTGATAGTTCGTCTCTTACTAATGAGAAAGACCATCATTATTTCTTGAATAAGGCTCATGTGTGTTGGTGTGTCCTTTGATGGCTGACTAGGTCAATTCTAGCTCTAAACTGTCGGTTGCAAGTAGAGCAAGTCAATGTCATGGAAACTGCTGAAGGCGGATTGGTATTGGCTTTGCGTTCTCTGTGCTTTTTTTCTGCTTCACAGATTCTCTTTTTTCAACGAGAGCTGTTCCTTTGTTGCTTTGATCACTGTGCAGTCTCTTCCCAAGACCCCGTTGATATTTCGAAATCCTTCATAGAGGCTTTGAGGGTGTCTTTGTAGCGTTTTTCCTGGCCATCTTGAGAGCGCTTTCCCTCCTGTAGTTCTCCATAGAAATCTTTCTTTGGATGCCGCGCATCAGGCATTCTCATAACATGGCCAGTCCATCTTAGCTGTGCTAGCTTTAAGACTGTATGCATCCTTTGTATCCCTGCTTTCTTCAGGACCTCTGAGTCTGGAATCTTGTCTTGCCACTTGATTTTTAACATCTTTCTCAAACAGCTTAAGTGGAAATGGTTAAGTCTCTTTGCATGACGCTGGTATACTGTCAAGGTCTCACATGAATACAAGAGGGTTGGCAGTACCACAGCCTTGTAGACATTCAACTTGGTGTCAAACTTTATTCCATTTCGCTCTCAGACATTTGCACGGAGTCTTCTAGACGGAATATTTCCATCGGTATTCCGTTAGACCTCTCCATACGGGAGAGGAGCGAGGTCACGAAGTGTATCGGAGTGCAGGTTAGCCAGCTGATCTAGGAGTCTTCCAAATGCCACACTGGCTTTTGCAATTCTGGCAAAGACCTCATCACCAATGTGCACTGCTCTGGAGAGAGAGCTTCCTGCTCTAGAGAGAGTGCTTCCCGGGAGGTAGGTGAATTTATCAACAACTTCCAGATTTTCTCCATTCACAGTGATGGTTGGTTCATTGTACGGTTTTCCAGGTGCTGGTTGATGTACAATCTCTTTTTTTGTGCTGATTGTGAGATCATAGTTATCACATGACTGTGAGACTAGTGTCGGTGCCATACCACAGCCCTGTTTGACCTCAAAGGGTTCAGAGAACGCTCCATCATTTTGCACACGCGTCTGCATGCCATCATGAAATTGCCGCACCATTGCTATGAATCTGGGTGGACAGCCAAACTTGGCCATGATTTACCAGAGTCCATCACGACTAACTGTGCCAAAAGCTTTGTTGAGGCCGACAAACGTCATGTACGCTCGTATAGATCTTAATTCATGTTCTTGGCATTTTTCCTGAAACTGTCTTGCTGTGAAGTGTCTGTCGTCCCTCTGTCTTTTCTGAATCCACATTGACTTTCTAGGATAAGTCCCGTCTGATCAAGATGCACATTCATCCGATTCAACAGAATTTTTGCCAGTATCTTCCCAGCAATAGAATGGAGGGAGATACCTCTGTGGTTGTCACAGACTTGAGGATTCCCGCTTGTATGGTAGATTATGGGTGCATCCTTAAATTCTTGTGGGATATCCTCCTTCCTCCACATACTGTGAAACAACTCAGTTTCTCTGCCATGGATAGCCCTCTAGCCTAATAGACCTTTGCAGGAATTGTATCAGCACCTGGAGCTCTGCAAGATCACAGTTGTTGAACTGATTTTCTTGCTTCCATGACGGAAGGAAATTCATCTAACAGAACATTGCACTCTATCTGTGGAAGTCTGTCGATTGCATCCTCATTGATGCTTGATGGTCGATGAAGCACACTATTGAAGTGTCCTGTCCACCTTTTCAAGATAGCCTCTTTATCTATGAGAAGAGTGCTTCCGTCTGCACTGAGCAATGTACTGGCACCAGAACTCTTTGGACCATAAATGGGTTTCAGTGCATCATGAAATTACTTCATGTATTTTCTGTCCCCAAAAGACTGAATTTCTTCTGTTTTCTTCCTCAGCCAGGAATCATGGTCTGGACTGTCTTACATATGTTGCTGTAAGCTTTCTTGGATTCTGGGCTAGCATCATCTTGATGTGCCTTGTGCAATCGGTGCTTTTCTTCAATAAGCCTCTGAATTTCTTCATCATTCTCATCAAACCAAACTTGATCTTTGCGAGATGGATGTCCTAAAGTAGTCGCAGCTGAAGAATGAACTATTTTATGGAAAACTGTCCAGTTTTCTTCGGGGTCCTCAGAACTGAGATTGATTGCATCCAGTTGGTTGCAAATTTCCCTTAAGAAATCTTGTCTCATGCTGTCTTTATTCAGCTTAGGAGCTTTCTTGCATTGAGGTCGCCTCTTAATGAGACATAAGATGACGTGCGCTATGAAATTGGATTATAGTGAGGCAGAACCTCACTCTCTCGTCGTCACCCAGCTGTGTCCAGAGGCAAGACACATGCCAAGACGTATGGAGTTGTGTTTGGATGCAGCGGATGGTCGTAACGGGAAGAAAGTACAGTACAAACATCACACAATGTTACAACGCGCGTGAAGAGCAAGATGACTGTCTCTTTCTCAACGAGGTAGTTATCTGGTTATCTGGTTAGCACCAAAACAAATACGACAAGCACGACAGAGAGGCAGACAAAATAAACAAACAGCATGTAGAATATAAATCACAGCATGATGTCAAAATCTGCGTTATGACGACTATTTGAAACTATGTTTTTTATTTTACAGACACCAGCCTTGATCACAAGGGCAGACTTACGGCCGACTTTGAAGTAAAGAGGCATGAGTCACGGGTTATGAGCAGGTAATTTTATCTATCATGTCGCCCTCGTATGTTTAACGAACACTTCAAAGTTATCTTCTTTCATGAAATCTCTTCATGAAATGGTAGGTTTCACTACATCGATTTTATTGATGATTCGTACAGTGGTCAGGTTTGTCAGCTAACGCTTTCATGTCAAGAAAGTTTTACGCCCTCAAGGCGAAACTTATGGGTGGTTGGGTGGGAAGAAAAGCCCCACACATTTGGACCCTGAGGAATAGATGAACTGCTTCAGCCACCAGACTTAGCTTATGACATGCGGGATGACCATCTGATCACTGGTTAACCGCTTGGGGCTGAGCATGCCCAGGAGAAGTGGTTAAAGTTAAACCATCCATACATATACGCCTTTGCTGTTTACTTTGGTGGTTATATTTTCACGCACCTTTTGGATGTCATAACATCCTATTGTTCCACCAGGTAAAAGTTCCATAAAGTGGAGGCAAACGTCTCAACAGGACCATGGCTGTAAACAGGGACGTAACGCATCAATCAAATACTTTGACAAGGCGAACCTTGGTGGTTTGAGATTCAAGCAATTTTGACAAAACCGTGCTTGACGGTTAAGACATTGTCTCCGAATCAATAATATTATATATTTCTACAGGAAGTTGACCAAGAAGTCAGTTCTAGACGGAGGACATTGCCGACAGTGTCTGCAACCGTTTACCAGCCTGTCGCACAGCGGTGTGTGTAAACATCATCCAGGCTTTGTCTCGTGTAAGTATAATGCGTTTTCTTTGACCGTGACGATTGACATATGACAACAGATATGTATTTGTTGATCAGACTGCTTCAAATGTATACAATTTAGGAACGATATTCTGATCAGGCCAATAGCACATGTCCACGCACATGATGCCATTTGAAAAATATCTAAAGAGGGTAGAAATGTGTACCATCAGGAAAACATGTCCATGAAAAATATATCCCCTCAAACCCCACTTTTATATAGTAAAAGTAGGGTATACAGGGGTATACCTATTTTCTCTGCCTTCAGATGACACATTTCTTTTTCAACTGGTCCATGAGGTGAGTTCTTACATGTACATGCTTGGCTTCCAGACATATGTCTTTCCAAAACCAAAAAATTCAAGGATTTCTGAAATATGAATACAACATTTGAGCTAAATCGGGTCTGGGGGCCTCTAGACCCCACAAAAAAATGAAATTCTGGAATGTCAGGGAGGCCATCTAAGATAATTCCATAGCCAAATTTTAGCATATTCATTATTCTTTAAAATGTTATTATTCACTATTCATTATATTACTCTGCTATTCATTAAAAATTTACATTTATTCATTATTCTTTAGGACCTCATTATTCACTAATCATTAAATTATTTGCTGTTTATTCACTCTCATTAAAATTTAGGCCATTATTCATTAATCATTATACCCCATCCAGACCCTCATATCGGCATTGTTCCACGACCCGAAAATAGACTTTCTTGCGCTGCGACCCATTTTTATGCGGTCAAATATGCAAGTGTCGAATTCATGAAATTAGCCGCTGCATCAGAAAACATGCATTTTGCGTATTCGAAAACAAAGACGCAGATCAGCTGTGCAGTACTGCACAACTGATCTGCGCTCTTGTTTTCGCTACACGGTTAGTACGATTCATTTTCTTTCTAAATCCGAAATTACAAGCTCCTAGTCATCTTCCGTGTTTGTACTGTCCAGTTTGCGACGGACCTGTTCGGAAACCACATTGTAAGTTTTCTCATGATGAGGCTTAAATATTGTTTTTTACAGTCAAACCACGCTATAGGAGGCTGACCAAATGGGACGATTTTTTCGAGCAAAAATTGGCGGACTATGTAAAGATGTTTGGATTACCTGTCCCGAATGAAGGTAAATTTAAAGACTTTTAATCATATTTCAGTGTTCCTACACAGCAATTTTGGAAGAAAATATTCATTTTTTTTCAGCCTGTAGTCTTAAGAAGAACAGTGATGGTTAGATTGTTCAAATCTAGTTTCCAGATGCATTGGAAAGTGGTGTGCTCACATAGTTTAGCGATGTCATACATAAGAAAAACGTCTAAATCAGAACGAAGAAAGTATCAGTCAGCTTTCTTTGAATTAGTGAATGTAATATTTAAGACATCAGATGCTCTGGATAACTTTCAGATGCGAAAACAATATTAATTTATTTATATATAAAAAATGAATATTAATATATATTTGATCAAAAATGGATAAAAGTGATATTTTCACTGCAGAATTGATATTGATATTTTCACTAGTGATTGATATCAGCCGATATTTTCACTGTAGAGTTTGGATTACTTCTGACGTTTCCATTCACTTGACGTCATTAAATGTGCCTCACTTCAGAAATTCAAATGCCTTTAACTCCGTTATTTACGAACGAAAACATAAAGTGTGGGTATTCATTTTCTTAGTTAGAGCGTTAGGAACAATGTGGTACCAAAATTATTTGTATTTTCAAAAATTTTTGGTTTTTGCATTTTCACCGCCTGCTTTGTGAATAGGAAAATGCCCGTGTATTATATAAAATAAAAAGAAAATTTACTTTTTATTGGTAAATACCAAATATATTTCATCTCGTGACTTGAAAACATCTAAAGTTTCACTCGTGCTACGCACTCGTGAAAATTTTGATGTTTTCAACTCACTCGATGAAATATATTTGGTATTCACCTAAAAAAAAAAGTAAATATCCTCTATATATTCTAATAACGACTGCTGACATGCCTTGTTGTTCGTCTCTCACTGATAAGAAAAACCGCCATTTTTTCTTGAATAGGTTCGTGTGTGTTGGCGAGTTCTTCTAGCTCTGAAGGGGACTGTGAACTAATTACTTGTCCCATAGGCTCCAATGCAAAATCCATGCTCTTTGACAGTTTACTCTGCATGCCAGGTAACACTTAGGCCATCAAAATATACCTGAATTTCAAGCCAAAAGATAGATAAGAATATTTAAAAATGAAAATACATACCATCACCGGCTCATTTCTCAGCTGTTGCATGTTGAAGAATGGCCGTCAATTTTTGGAAAAACCCACCTAGCCTCACAGTTTTTACTTTTTGGACCAGAAAAAAACACAAATTATGTGCATCAGGTGGTAAATTATATACCAATTTGAAGAAAAATATTTTTTTCCAGTTGCTAGAAAGAAAAAAAGTACTTCTGTGGTGGTTCTTTTTGTTTTATGTCTTGGTGTTTAAATTTTTTTGTGCTGTTTGCGCCTTATGTATGTTTTCATACTTTTAATTAAGTTAAGGTAACTGTGTGGCCACCTATTGGGAAAATAGCTGCTCATTCGGCTTACGATATTTTTCATGGTATAAGTGCCTGATTGTTTGTTTGGTTTTTTTCCACCTCGGTTTTTGGAGTGGGAATCTCTTTCTGATTGCGCCTTTTCCTGATCTTTGCCTACTTGTACCTTTTTTTAGTTTACAATTATCACCCAATCAGGTGCCTCCATTACTAGATAACAGTCTCGGAGCAACCCACAGATTTTGACTTCTGGGATTTGTTGACATAATTAGTTCCCGGTCTCCTATACTGCACACTTTTTTGAAGGAAATCTTCTTGTTCTGTTTTTTATATGACAATTTAATGTTTTTCGAATAAACTTGTGTGATTTTTTTACTTGTTTTTGTCTCCTTTGGTCCCAAATATCTCAATTTAATTACTTAGCCCTTCTGAAGCAATATAATGAAATAGATCAGATTTTTACAAAGTAGAGTAGCACTAAATGCTAAAGTGAAACCCTCATTACAACAGAAATGAACATCATATTCATTTGAAATCTTCAGGAAATACTAAATACATTATTGTATTATTGCTTGAATGACACATTTCAGATTAAGGTATTTAAAGGACCCTACAGTGATGCAATTACCCCACCCAGCCCATATTTTTGGTCATTTTTCTACGCCCATGCTAGTACATCATATCTGTCACAGAGATTTTCCCACTGAGCTTGCAGTTTTACTTTAAATGGAAAACAGTATCTTCATTAAACATCATATTGGCAGATATTGGCAGAACATATTAAAATATCAGTTCTTCTGCAAGTCAAAATTGGGATATTCCAACCTAGGGGCTGACTTTACAATGGTACTGCGGCCGAAGCCACATGCACTGCTTGATGATGAAAAAAAAATTTGGTAGGGGCAAAACCTATATCAATTTGCATTTTTACCCTCTCCTGGTTGCTGCTTGAGAAAATAATACTACTTACAGAGCCAAACAACACTTTTCAGTGACATTTTGACATCAAAATGACAGAAAAAGAGCAAAATTGAGACAATTTCCTTTAAAATTTAAGGGAATTCACATTTAAAAGCCCCATAAAAAACTAAATTACAGCTCATATTGTGGAAAATGCATTTGTTTCTTCTAAAAGCAGTGCATTCTTGTCAAAAAGAGGAAAAATAAACAAAAAGGCTACAGAATACCACCCCCACCCCCCTTCCTAGAGTTCTCCTGGAGGATCCTTTAAATTTTTTTATCCAAAAATGTACATAGCATATCCATATTAAGACATTAATTTATAACCCAGATGCTGCATTCATCCCAAGAAATGAATAATTTGACCCTAAATCCGCCAAATTCATCCTGTTGAACAACTAGTATAGGGGACTGTGAACTAATTATTTGTCCCGTAGGCTCCAATGCTAAATCCATGCAGTTTACTCTGCATGCCAGGTAACACTTAGGCCATCAAAATATACCTGAATTTCAAGCCAAAAGATAGATAAGAAGATTTAAAAATGAAAATACATACCATCACCGGCTCATTTCTCAGCTGTTGCATGTTGAAGAATGGTCGTCAATTTTTGGAAAAACCCACCTGACCTCATAATCAAAATCACAGTTTTTACTTTTTGGACCAGAAAAGAACACAATTTATGTGCACCAGGTGGTAAATTATATACCAATTTGAAGAAAAATATTTTTTCCAGTTGCTAGATAGAAAAAAAGTATTTTCAGTTTACAATTATCACCCAATCAGATGCCTCCATTACTAGATAACAGTCTCGGAGCAACCCACAGATTTTGACTTCTGGGATTTGTTGACATAATTTGTTCCCGGTCTCCTGAACTGTCGGCTGCACGTAGGTCAAGTCAGTGTCATGGAATCAGTGGTGGCCCATTGGTATTGGCTTTGCGTTCTCTGCGCTTTCTTTTAGCTTCGCAGATTCTCTATTTTCCATAGAGAGCTGCTCCTTTGTTGATGATACCTTGCCACATGGATCTGTTCCCAAGACCCCATTGGTATGTCGAAATCCTTCAGAGTGGCTTTGAGGGTGTCTTTGTAGCGTTTCTTCTGGCCACCTTGAGAGCGCTTTCCCTCCTGTAATTCTCAATAGGTTACTACGGAGACTCTCTTTGGAAGTCGCTCATCAGGCATTCTTATAACATGGCAAGTCCACCTCAGCTGTGCTAGCTTTAAGTCACTATGCATGCTTCGCATCCCGCTTTGTTCAGGACCTCCGTGTCTGGAATCGTGTCTTGCCACTTTATTTTTAATTTTTAACAGCTTTCTCAAACAGCTTAAGTGGAAATGGTTCTCTTTGCATGACGCTGGTATACATGTAGAACATGTATACATGCATACAAGAGGTTTGGTAGTACCACAACCTTATAGACTTTCAGCTTGGTGTCAAGCTTGATTCCATTACGCTCCCAGACATTTGCACAGAGTCTTCCGAATGCCACACTGGCTTTTGCAATTCCCATCATCAATGTGCACTGCTCTGGAGTGAGTGCTTCCTAGGTAGGTGAATTTATCAACAACTTTCAGTTTTCGTCCATTGCTATGAATCTGGGTTGGCAGCCAAACTTGGCCATGATTTTCCAGTGTCCATCATGACTGTGTCAAAAGCTTTGGTGAGGTCGTCAAACGTCATGTATAGATCTACATTCTGTTCTTGGCATTTCTCCTGAAGCTTTCTTGCTGTGAAGATCATGTCTATTGTCCCTCTGTCTGTTCTGAATCCACAATGACTTTCTGGGATAAGTACCTTCTGATGAAGATGAGCATTCAGGCGATTCAACAGAATTTTTGTCAATGATCTTCCCAACAATTGATAGGAGGGATATGCCTCCGCGGTTGTCACGGACTTGGGGGTTTCTTTTCCGCTTGTATAGGTGGATTATAGATGCATCCTTAAATTATTGTGGGATATCGCGGTATTCCTCCGCATACAGTGAAACAGCTCTGTCAGTTTCTCTGCCAATGCCTGGATAAATTGCTCATCTCCCACAATTGAAATTTGCCTTACTTGTAAAGAGTGAGGACAAAGATTTGGGTGATTCAAAGGTTAAACTACAATCTTTACGTACTCAAAATACCCGTGCAGAAATGGGTACAGAATACCCGTTCAATGTAAAATATGTGCTCGAAATACCCGTTCAGTACTGCTCGAAAATACTGAACTGTTTTGCGCGCGACTTGGGAACTTTATATGTCTGTACAGTGATTAAAACCAGAATTTTTCTGTTTAATTTTACAGTGGTGTATCCTTCAGGTTCTATGCCTCCGATGCGGTTTGATGGAATATTCCGATTTTGGCAAAATGGTATGTGAAGTCAAAATAATTGATATACATGGTCAGCCGAAAGGAGAGAAAAAATAAATACATACAAAGTGATTTGCCGCCCGAAATGATTCTCCATTTTCTATTTCCCGGAAAATGAGATACCCAGGCTGATCCGAGTGACAGTTCCCCATATGGGGGCAAATAGCAATTTTGCCAGACAGTGGCTGTTTCATAACGAAAATTTCAATGCTGTAAAAACAATCATATAGAAAACATGAATGATGGAATTAAGCTAAAAGTGACAATTTTAATTGATTGACACCTTAATGACCTGCTTTCGTTAAATGTCAAAACAGAGGGACATGATATAGGAGAAATACGACACATTGGTCAATTATCAGAACAAATGTTTTAAACCACTTATTGAGGGTCGCATTTTTGTGCATCGTTCTTTGGATCATACTTGTATTTAATTGTTTTCCTTTAATGTCGTGTACACATACTAAAAATAAAAATAAAAAGGAAAACATGTCCATGAAAAATATACCCCCTCAAACCCCACTTTTATATAGTAAAAGTAGGGTATACAGGGGTATACCTATAAGTTTCTTATTTTTGATCCAAAACATAGATTGTGGATTCTCCTAACGTGCACCCACAATCAATGTTTTGGACAAAAATAAGAAAAGATATCAAACATTTTTTACGGAAATTTTTTTGCATTATTAAAACAACTCTATTTATTATATAACTATAAATAGACAGTATTTCAGACAATGCTTTCAGCCCATTGCATATTTTGTCATATTCTATGACCTGGGGTTTTTCCCATTAAATATATGTTGCTAAATTTAGAACACTGTATCTATCATGGAAATGTACATTGAATGATGTCTTGCAGTCCTGCTGACAAACTACAGGTGATATTTACCATACTACTGTTTAATTTATTTGAATTGACTTTATGTCCCAATGAACTTTTCAGTCATGCTGGGACTTTATGCAAGCTGTTTAAAACAATCCATTTTCAAATGATTTTTTTTTTCGCTCATTTTAAAAGTTTTGAATTAAAAGAAAGTGTTATCATGGTTATACAATAAAACAATTGTTGACTATTGAGTCATTGAATATGATGTGTTATTACCCAACATACTATATAAAGAGAAATAAAACATTTCATGCTGTTTTTAAACTATTTCAGTTAAAGCCAGTTTAAACCAGTTTCAATGAACTGTTTCATGTCATGTGACGAACTGTTTCATGTGCAACAGTTTTTACTGTTTCCCAGTCATGTGACATGCTTTGCATGCTTTTATACTGCCTCACCATACCTGCAAATATTGTTAAACAAAAAGTAATCAAAGGCAAACAACCAAACAAATGAATCAAACAAACAAACAAAACATGATCAAACAAACAAAAACAAGCAAACAAACATAAAACAAACAAATCCAACGAAGCGTTAATAACAAATAAGCACATGAAATAATCTAAGAAAACAGAAATAAAAAACTAACAGTAACTTAAAACAAAACAATCAACAAACAAACAAGCAAAACAAACCAAACAGAATAAAACATGACAAATAAACAATCATACAAACAAAAAATGAACCAAACAAACAAGCAGAATAAACAAAACAAAATTAGTAAGATAAGCAAGCAAGTCAATCAACTTTTTCAAAGTGCAAAATAAAGAAGCAGAACTTAATACAAAAAATAAATAAATACATAAATAAAATAAAATAGTAAACAAACAAGCAAATCAGAATCAAACAAGCAAACATGTTCTATACAACAAAACCAGGATATAAACATGTTTCAACCATATTTTCAGTTTTGTTCTGCTTGCGGGTGTGTCAGGTGGTTTTTCTCAGGGTTCTCCCGTTTTCGCCCCACCTACTGATTGGCCCGTCTCATATGACCTGAAATAATCTTGAAAGGGACGTAAAACTGAATTAAAAAAAATATATATATTTTCAGTTTTAACATTTAATGTTACCACCAGTCTTGTCATACTATAGTATGTGTCTGTTATGAAGTTAATAATGAATGTTTGAGTTGGGTAATAAAACAACTATTTCAAACCTTCCTGTGTGACAGTCATAACTATCACCCCTCGGAGCTGTGGATGACCCGATGAACTGTTGCCCTCGGCCTTCGGCCTCGGGCAACAGTTCATCGGGTCATCCACAGCACCTCGGGGTGATAGTTTTGACTGTTACAAAGGAAGGTATGAAATAGTTGTATAATATCCAACAGAGACTACCAATATTGACCTCGGCTTCGCCTCGGTCAATATTGGTAGTCTCTGTTGGATATCACATCATATTCAATGACTCAATAGTCAATAATTGTATAATATTGCATGGACGTGTTTTTGTAATGCAAACGAGCAGAAAATCGACCCGAACAAAGAAATCTCACTATAACAGAATACATTGGGGATCAGTTGGCACACGAGCAAAACAGCAGCAGATGGTACAGATTATGCTTGGCAAGGGTGAGCACAGATCAGAAACCGGTACAATAGGAACCAAAGTCTCGCCCTTAAATCCCAAGTCACGTGTGAGAAACAACAAAATTACAAATGAGCCATGAGAAAACCAACAACTTACTTTCCCGCCAGGTCTGACGCAAACCAGCCTGTACAGTTACAGAAGCAGGCTAGAAGCTTGAAATTTTGGATGTAAGTGAAGAGGCATTGTACTATCCGTGTATCGAAAATAAAGGCGCTGATCAGCTTCGAGGTTACCGCGAAGCTGGTCTGCGCCTTTGTTGTTGCATATGCAGATTGATTGTTTTCTGATGCGGCGGCTCAAATAGGTTCTGATGCAAGGAGAAGATACGGTAATCCAAGTGAGCAGCTATTCCCCAAAAGATGGTCAGTCAGTTACCTGAATTCAACTAGATATATGAAGACACACATAAAAGTTGCAAAATATAGAATCACAACAGAAGCGCCGCAGTTTAAAACGGTCGGTTATATAATCTAATAAAACTGTGGTCGTTGAATGGTCGCCTTTTGGAACCAACTGTGTTCTTTGATTACCATGCTTGATAATTAATCTTGCCTACTATATATGTACATGTATATAGCTGTTTATTTTCTGCCTGAGTTTCAATGCAATAGGTTGGTTAGTGCTTATGATTGTGACAGTTCTTATTCATTGATCTCTTTTCAATGCAGTTGGCGGATCTTGGACGTGTTGTGATAAGTATGTTGGATGGAAGAATAACATGGAGGATTTAAAAACATCACACGCACAAGATGGGTAAGTTTAATTATTTAATTTGAACATGTTGTTTGAAGAACAAATATTGTATTTGCACTAACATGTATTTCTCATATTAGAAATATTGGGGCTAAAAATAGATGGGCTGCTTGTATCTGTAGGCAAAGCTACTGTAACAGTAATACGTCACTGACTGACCATCTGATTCCTGGTTAACCGTTCTGGCATGAGCTTGCCCAGGAAAGTGGTTCAAGTCAAACCATCTATTGGCTTACTTGGATGGTTATAATTCAAGCACTTGTTAGATGTCCTGACATCCTCATTTTGGAGGCACCAATACTTCTCTGCCTCCGCCTCCTCCTCATCATCATCCTCGTCGTCGTCACCATCGTCATCATCATCATCATTATCATCATCATCATCATCATCATCATCATCATCATCATCATCATCATCATCATCATCATCATCATCATCAATCAATCAATCAATCAATCAATCAATCAATCATCCTCGTCGTCGTCACCACCATCATCATCATCAGCAGCAGCAGCAGCAGCATCAATCAATCAATCAATCAATCAATCAATCATCGTCGTCGTCGTCGTCGTCTTCATCATCATCATCATCATCATCATCATCATCATCATCATCATCATCATCATCAATCAATCAATCAATCAATCATCATCATCATCATTATCATCATCATCATCATCATCATCATCATCATCATTTTCATCATCATCATCATCATCATCATCATCATCATCATTGTTATCATCATCATCATCAGTAATTGCCTCCCACAGTGCGTGAATATTCTCGCAACGTGGATACGGGCTTGGATACGCTGAATCATTAATTTTAATTCAGCTCATTGATAGTGAAATTCATCAGCTATTCATATATATTTCAGGTGTAAAGAAGGTGTACATTCATGGACATTGAACAGAAGGCTTGCCAGAAAGCCCAACCGGTATATGCTAGAACGGAACCCAACCCTAATGGCACATTTGAAAGAACACCGGCGGATTAGGTGAACTGAGATTGCAGAAATATTAAATTGTTCCACTCATCATATGCACGTCAGGAAAACATGTCCGTGTAAGTGTATACCCCCTTAAACCCTTCTTTTATATAGAAAAAAAGACCGGGTATGCAGGGGTATACCTATTTCTTTTTCCTTTTTTGCGCCAAAACATAGATTGTGGGTACGCGTGCTGAGGCGGTTCTGACGTGTACCCACAATCAATGTTTTGAGCAAACATATTAAAATTAACCAAATTTTTTCCAAAGGAATTTTCAATTTTTTAATGCTGAAAAAGTCTCTGGATGTTGCATGGGCAAGTTTTCGTATTGTGAATTGTTCTTCGTATGCTGTTGGCATTCTGTCCACGCATCACGTGGATTGGCAGTACCACATCCTTGTAGAATTTATTCTTTGTCAAGCTTGACTCTATTTCGCTCTCATACATCGTCACAGTGTCTAAATAGATAATGTCTACACATACTGTTATATGTCTACAAATACTATTAGATCCACTGTATTATACTGTACTTTGCTAGTGTCTTTTGTTGTTATTAAAAATGAAATGGACATGAAGTCTAATATTGGTGTTGGTTTTATTAACTTCAATGGATCAATAAACTTGCTGTAAATGACAGAATTTAATTTGGTTGTTCAATTGTTCCCAATATAACTCATGATCAGTCATGGACTCATCTAATGCCTTGATGTTGGTAGTTTTATTGACTGTCTAGGAATGGTCATTACCAGCTTCTTTGCTTGTCGAAAGCTCAAAGTTGAGGTTACAGGATGGGCCTGATCTGATGTCGTTGTCGTCATCCACAATATTCAAACTTCTCCTCTGTCAGGGGCGGATCCAGGATTTTTAAAATGGGGTTCAAATGTAGAAAAGGGAGGTTTGTCAGCCTAGTCTCACTCAAAATTTCTTTAAAAATTTCTTCAAAATTTCTTTAAATTACCCATGAAAACGAAATAATTTGGCTCCAGAGGAGGGTTCGAGCGAACCCCTTGAACCCCCTCTAAATCCGCCACTGGAAAAAAACATCATTATTTCTTGAATAGGTTCTTGTGTGTTGATGAGTTCTTGGCTAGGCCAATTCTAGCTCTAAACTGCCGGTTGCAAGTAAAGCAAGTCAATGTCATGGAATCAGCTGGTGGCCTCTTGGCATTGGCTTTATGTTCTCTGCGCTTTCTCTCGGCTTCACAGATTCTCTTTTTATATAGAGCTGCTCCTTTGTTGATGAGACATTGATGCTACTTGTTTTCCTGATAGCATCTCCTCTGTTACCCTTTGGCCAATCACAGCAATGGAACATCCTGAGATAGAAAGAACGAAAGTTTATATAAATATGGTCCAGGTCACATGACCGAGGTGGCCGCCAGATCTATAAATAGCAAGAACATTTAAAACTCTTCTTCTCCAGAACCAAAATGCCTAGGATCTTGATGTATGTATGTAGCATCAAGGCCTCAAGCTTTACAAAAGCTATATAAACCATAACGCTGTGATGACCTTGATTTATTTTACGACAAGGTCAACATATTGCGTTGAGAGAGGGTAATAAGTGTACAACTGAGTTGACGGATCCCGTCTCTCCTTTTTGTTTATATTTAAGGATTGAAATTCAGATTTTAGCTTTCACTGGATGATGAAAAACATTAGGCTGTTTTAATGTCTGTGAAGCCCGAAGGGCTTCTCGGAGACATTAAAACAGCTAATGTTTTTCATCATCCAGTGAAAGCTAAAATCTGAATTTCAATACTTATATATTATCAATCAAGTATCAGATTTTTGATTGCGCATATCACCGTTCATTTTCATGTTATTTGACATTAAATCCGACTTAATTTTGGAATAGCCAAAACGTCAAATTTTCGCGCCTAACGTCATGGCGATACGCGACCAACGTCACGACAACAAGAGTAAACAAACAACGTTACTGGGTGGGTTTTGACGTCGCCCCGCCCATAGGCGTGGCCTCTAGATCACGTGACATGTTTTTCATTGGGAAATGAAGAACATCAAGAAAGATACTTTCATCTAGGGCGATTACAATAAAAATGTAAATATATAGGAATAAACAAAGCTGAAAGTCTTCAAGGGTGCAGTACAGGCTATGAAAACTAATTAAGACAAGGTACAAGTAGGCAAAGATCAGGAAAAGGCGCAATCAGAAAAAGATTCCCACTCCAAAAACCGAGGTGGGAAAAAACCAAACTAACAGTCAGGTACTTATACCATGAAACATATCGTAAGCCGAATGAGCAGCTATTTTCCCAATAGGTGGCCACTCAGTTACCTTAACTTAACTAAAAATATGAAAACATACATAAGGCGCCAACAGCACAAAAAGAATTTTAAACACCAAGACATAAAACAAAAAGAACCACCACAGAAGTATCGACTTGCATGTACATATATAAGCCGCAGTTGCTTAATTTGGCACTACCGTTTTAAAGCACATTGGGATGGCATGTCTTTTCAGTGTTGGTAAAAAGTCCCACAAACATGGGGGCGACACTCGGGCATGGCACTATTTGCTGGTTGAGATGCATGTAAGCAGAGATACAACCATGAGAGTGCGGTTACCTACAATGGAAAACATGTTGACTCGAGAGGTTCGGGGTTTGAGCCCCACTTCTGCCGGATTATGTCCCTGAGCATGGCATTTTAGCTCCCCAAAGTATTGGTTAATATTCAGGAAATGTGGCTCCGTCCCGAAATGGCTGACGTTAAACGACAAAACAAAAAAATAAATATTTGGCGGGGCATTGAACTCAAGTATACTAAGGTCACTTTTTGGCTCGGAATACCAGGGCCCAGTTGTTCAAAACTAACGACGTCGTTAGTTTTAACGTTTCGTTAAAATTTCAAACATTATTATTACAAATACACTGTTATTTTTTGTTGAAAAAATGTGAGAATCCTTTGCACTGCAAAGGATTCTCACATTTTTTCAAATACACTGTTATTTTTTGTTGAAAAAATGTGAGAATCCTTTGCACTGCAAAGGATTCTCACATTTTTTCAACAAAAAATAACAGTGTATTTGTTACTTTAGCTGATATTTGCTTAACAAATTTATGTCTTAACGATATCGTTAAGCTAACGATGCTTTGAACAACTGGGTCCAGATTCATGAAAATGTCACTTGCAGTGATTTGAACAGACGTATCGACCTCTGTGTTGACAATTAGAAAATAATTTGTCTAAAGGCCCGCTCAGACCACAACGTATTAGCCAACGTATGAGCAGCGTATGAAAAAACACCCAGTACGTTATTGTACGTTGTCATACGCTGTTGATTCTATGCTAAAAATCCGGAAAATTCTCTCTCTGAACGTATGCAAAGCGTATGCTTAGCGCACAGAACGTATGTCTAACGTATGAGTAGCTTATTCATAACGCATCCCTGGCGTATCATGACTTATAACAGCGTATAACAGCGTGCGCCCAGCGTTAGCATAGCGTTCGTGACTTATAAGGAGCGTTTGAACAACGTATGTCTGACGTATTCCAAACGTATGCACAGCGTGCTTCTAACGAACTTGACGTTCTTCGAAAAAAGGGGGTCAAACATATATCCAGTAAAAATGGAAAATGAATAAATAAACAAATAGATAAATAAATAAATAAAAGGAAATTAAAATGACCAAAGTAATCTACACACCTGATTCTTCGGGTGCATTTTGTGGATTTCTTATATCGTTTCTCAGAAGAATCATTTCCTAATTAGGTAGAACTGAGTTTATGGGTCACTTAATAAAAGTGACAAAATCATCAATAATGACAAAAAATTGACTGGAGCTGAAAACTTGCATGATATAACACATAAACTATACTTAATTGTGCAATAGATCATCGTATTCGATACATGTATTTTAGTGACTAAGCTTCCATGCACACCAAAATCGAAACAAACAAATTGGCACTGCCTGTATTCTTGATTTACTTGCGTAGACCTAGTAGAAACATATATTACGATGCCAGGGTAACGTTTTTAAGATTCGCGTCTGTTTCTGTTTCAATTTTTTTAACACTTCTCACAGCTAAGGAAGTCTCCCATAACAATTTCTCAGCAACTTTTCGTTTCTACAAAATGTAATCATTCGATATGCACGTACTGAAAATAACCAGCATATTGTGGAATCTACCTGCTTAAATTTTCAGTTACCTTTGATATTCGATTTTGTATTAAGCATATTTTAAAAAGGTGAAAAGGTGACTTTAATATTCAACAAATCTTTGACACTTTATATGTCGATAATTTTATAAAGGGTTATCGAATATGAGCTTTGAAGGCATCCAGTTCTTACAAAAAATATTCTCTGGACAAGCGATAATACAACAGTGAACACAATTTATTGTGCAATTTGTTGTTGGCCGAGTATATTACTTTGATGCTTCTGTGTGGCTATTTAATCATGATCACAGTCCCTATTCCTTCCATTTTTATACATAAAATCCCGAACGCTGACCAATGCGCTACGCGTAAGTTGTGCATACGCTGAGTACGTTCTTCGCACGTTTAACATACGCTGCGTACGTTCCGGGCACGCTGCTCGTACGTTGGTAATGCGCTATGCATACGCTTCTCATACGCTAAACAAAAATCCAGGTGAGCTTTGGCGTACGACAACGTATGCGAACGTATGAGTAACTTACAGGTAACGTTCATGAACTTATGCATAACGTATTCGTTGCGTACGCCTAACTTATGAGTAACGTATTATCAGTACGTCGGCATACGTTGGAAATTTTGTGCATGCACAAAATTTCTTGGCGTACACGACGTACGACAACGTATGCCAGCGTATTGTAGCGTACCCCTAACTTATGCAAAACTTATGCCGAACGTATGCAACGTACACCAACGTATGGACAAAATATCTCATACGTCGGCATACGTTGGCGCTATACGCTGTGGTGTGAGCACCCCTTAACCAGAACTGTCTTCGGTTAATATCGAGTCGTTCACTTGCAAGACACACAACGCGACGCGTTTTCTCAGAATCGACTTCGATCAGTCTATGTGGTGCCTTAGCGCGGTCAAAGTCCTTGCTCGCACATTGCTTCAGCATTGGTCCAAAATAACGATAAGAACATGCACCGAACTGGACAACCACCAATTCGGGTCTTCGCTGCATGCTAGCGAGCATCGTTACTTGTTAGTTCCGTCATTTAGCGGCTCTTAGATATATAGTCTGTTCATTCTGCTATTGATTCGTTACGTATTAAGTATGATCGGGTTATGGCATGGCGAAACGATCCTATTGCATCTTTTTTAAGTTAGCTTAGAAAACCACTTTCTGAAAAATACTGTTATTCGTTTTTGTATGGCATTTACTCTGATTGGAATCCAATCTCACACTTTTGGGAAGAAAAAAAACAATTCTGAGACCGTTTATCGTGAAGTTGCTGTCACGAACATCATGCTAGTACGAGCCGCGACGCAAAAAACAGGGCTTCGGGGTTTCCGACCAGGTCTGACACAAATCGGCTTTTACAGTCACAGAAGAATGTTAGAATTTTGAAATTTTGGGAAGAGGTAGAGGAGGAATTGCACTATCTGAGCAGCGAAAACAAAGGCGCTGATCAGAGGTGCAGTTAATGCACAGCTGTTTTGCGTCTTTTTTTCGCATAGGCAAAATCTGTTTTTCTCATAGAGCGGTTCATATAAGAGCCAACCTATTGTCCTGTCAGGCATTTTATACGACATCGCTTTACAATACAGATACTGAACTGAAAAGAAAAGAGTTACTATGTTGCGGAAACGTAAAAACTTTATACTGTTCGTAATAAATTCTAGTGATATTCTTGGATAAAATTGGAGCAATATGTTGTTCTTTATGGTAAGGACATTTTTAAAGGTGAAAATACAATGGAGGCGGCCCCCGTGGCCGAGCGGTTAAGAGCGCTGTTTCTTAATCACTCGATCATTTCACTGTGACCGCTGTGTCTGGTGTGGGTTCGAGCCCCGCTCTGGCCACATGTGAGACAAGCCAAGTTCTGCTTGCGGGTGTATTTTCTCGGGGTTCTCCCGTTTTCGCCCCACCTACTGATATGAGCTGAAATAATCTTGAAAGGGACGTAAAACTGAATAAATAAAAAAAAATAAAATACAATGATTTTTATTATGGACCGTCCCCGATGTCAGCATATTTTAATTGTTCCCTGACTGTGTAAGATATGTTCTTCGAGTTTAATGTTTTTAAAATGTTATGGACAAACCGATATCCATTTAATATGATTTGTTCATTATATATATTATCTATTTAAAACATATCAACGTAACGAAAATGATGATAATGTTCGTAATGGTAAAACTGTTATATTTTACGACTCATTAGCGTAACACAGGTGTACGCGTACATGTACGATAGTTACACCAGTCGCGTCATTTGTCGAATATGTACAATTCAAATGATGAAGATATAACGTGTTATTTGCTTAACGGTTAATAGATGTGACAGTGAATTAAAAGAATGCTTCTCGAAGCGATGTCAGAAACCATATGGACATAATTGAAACCTTCGCTTTAATTTATGCTGCTGACGAGTTTGCTTTTTGAACTGTTCACTCCATTCTCCCGGATATGCACCTATAATGATAATATACTACTGTATCTGACTGTACATAACTTTTAAAAAAAGATTTTCCACGTGTGTACAAAGGTTGAATCCACTATTTAATCGTACTTGTCGCTTGGACGTTATGCGATTTTCGTTAAGCGCTCGTATATTATGTATTTTCTCTAGATTACGCTGTTTTCTAGATAATTGTTACCACACGCTAGAAGCCGTATAATGATGACAAGAAGTTAATGACTTTCATCAAAGTTATCATTTGTTGTCATCTCGAAACATTTGCAAAGAAGCCTAATGAAAAAAAAAATTGTATTTGACGACAAAAGACATTGACGCAACTAAACGGGGAGAAAACCGTTCACTTTACCAACATATAAATGAGTTTAGGCTCTTTTGCCTCTTATCATTGCAGAAAATGTTTTTCGTCGTAGACATGTCATGCTATCTCATATTAGACCAGCCTAAACTTATTGTCTGACTGAACAACGCGCATGTTGTGATATATCGAATTGTCATAAAGTTTGTTCCCTTGAAGGCAAAGAAAGGGTGGACCATATTTTGCAATTTCGGATACTGAAAGCATTAATTTCGATTGTGTTACAATAAATTATACTAAAATAGCTCGTTAATTGAACTTTTCTTCTTTCTACACCGCGACGTGGATAGAAGATTGAAGACTGAAGCCTTATCTGGAAGTCTTACAACCACATTACATACATTTTTTCATCAGGAAAACAAGTCCGTATAATATATACACCCTTTGTTTAGTAAAACTGGGGTATGCAAGGTAAACCTAAGGTTCTAACATATACCCACAATGTATGTTTTAAGCAAAGTATTAAACATATCAAAATTTTCCTGGTGAAATTTTCAATTTTTACAGCTGAAAAATATCTCTGTTTTTTTGCATGGGCAAGTTTTCGAAATGTTATGATATATTTGAGGCTTTTGCTACTGCACTGTCTAGTAAATTATGCTATCTTTAAACAATCTAACATTTTAGTTGTAAAGGCATTACTGTCATGTGGCAATCTTTTGTATTGTGGATTTGTCTTTTTGCTGAATAGTCTTTTGTTACCACTGTTAGTGTTCGAAGAGATTTGCTGCAGTTACAGGAAATGTTACGCCAAGGGCTTATTGAAAAACCATGTTAAAACGTTTGACGTATAACTAAGCGGCTCTCCCAGTGTTTATATTTGACATTCGCGTAGTATAAAGTTGCTCCTTTCTGAAATTTCACTTATTGTACAGAGATGCGGCACAAATGTCTCATCATTTCTTTCGCTTAATTTCCTTGATAATCAAAGCTTATGAAACAAAAAAGCTTCTTATGTCAAATGAAATGTCTGTGTCAGTAAACAAAGTGTAGTTATCTACGGTATCAATATGGCGTCGCATATTTTAACTTAAACATATATCAAATGTGATTTATAGTCCTTGATTCGGATTACCTTCACACCCTGTCCAACGTTGACGCCGGTGAAACGGCCCCAACACCGGTTACTACGGTGCTTTCGCTACAAAATTTGATGGATGCGAATAAATTTCTTGTGTTGTTCAATGTTATATAAACGTTTGCGATGAAGTAAAACGCGCAATCTAATGGAGAATTAACTTGACTTTTTATTTCTGCTTGGACGAAAAACTGTTTTTGTATAATTTTTCCAAACATTCGATTCAAAGTTGGTAAACAAGGTTCGGCCAAGGCCTATTCGGCCGATTTCTACAGAAACTGTTCGTATTTTCCAAAATACGCACAAAAAGTATGCAAACGAGCATTTTGATATGACTTGTAGGCAAGATTGTTGGACGTTTGCATCGTTCTCGATAGATTTTCCCCCGAAAAATGCACAGGAAGAATTTTATGGCAAAACGTAAACACAACGCCGGTTACTACGGTACCAGAATTACCTGGATTATTGGATAGATGGGCATTCTAGCTTTACAAGATGCGGATTGTATTACTAATTCGTGCCCAGCTTCTGCCTACATACCTCTTTTATGTAGTTTAGGGAACTATACGTTCATTGGCATGGTTATCAACCCTAGAATGAAGAGATTCTAATGAATCAGTTCCGTATTGTTATGAGATAGAAGTGGTTCCTATAGGAAAAACTGGGCTTGTCCATGACTCACCAATTGCACGTAATTATACGTTGAGGTACCTTGGTATTATGAGTTACACCAGCCTTTCTGCAACCCTTATAAATTGAAGTACTTTCTTGCCTGTACTTACTGGCTCAATGACTCTATGACTGACTCACGCATTCGGAAGTTTCGAGTCGAAGCATAATAATAATGATAATAATGATGATGATAATAATAACAATAATCTTTCATGTGGGTTTCGGGAACTTTACGTTCATTGGCATGGCCATCAAGTCTATAGTGATTTCTTTTAAAGAAACGGTTCCGTATAAGATAGATAGTGTCTCATTGTAGAAAAGGTTGCCGTTAGCCATATAAGACACTACTCATTTCTAATTAAACTTCTTCGTATTTGTTCTTACTTCAGAACTGACTCATTAAGATTAAGATGTTTCTAACAACTCTTTACAAACTAAAAAACCAAAACAAAAACAACATATCTTACTGTTCTGGAAAATAAACGTTCCTCTGATCAACCCGATTTTCTCCCATGAATTAGAGTTTTTAAAAAGTATTTAAAAATGCGTAAGCCATATAGTAAAATAACTTCTTTGTCTGGCTTATTGACAATCAATGATTAAAAAACATATTAATGAGAAAGGGGTGGGTCATACCGCGGTTTAGGATACTCAAGTGACTTTTTAGATTTGGCAACAAAGAGAATTACTGTAAATTTGTAACATTCAAGAGGGAAGTCAACATGAAGACTAGTATTATCCAAACGGCAAAGTATCGTATTGTTTCTTGCAGAATGAGACAATATAAGTGGAGGATGCGAAAGGAGTCATCATTGACCTTTTAATAAATCAAAGATAAAAAAAAGATCCACATTCGTTTCAAACGGGAACCTTAGAGACTTTCATTGAAGACCGAGCTCCAAGTGAACTAAGAAGTCCAGTATCTACTGAAAATATAATCTTCTCCCCATTGAAAAGCTCCTGTTTGGTTGGGATTTTTTTCCACAGACGTGACATTCCATTTTCTGACAAAAAATAAGTAAACATACATGTATACGTATCAATTTGAGTATTTAGTGTATTTCGGGTAAAGCATTCCAAATAACCATATGAGGCAATATACGGTTTACATAAGGTGCATGTATGATGTCACTGAAGGGGAGATAAATTATTTGTTTGTATGTTTGTTCTTGTTTTGTCGTTCCAGTCAACAGTAACTGTTGTGGCCAGATTGGGAAGGGCTTCGACATTTTGTGGGACTGCTTTTCCAGATTGGGGTGCCATTTGAAATCCATTGTTTGCTCCAACACAGCATACATGTATTATATTTATACCGAAGAAATTACTCCGTTCACTTTACATTGCTTAAAACATTGAATATTTAAGAAATATATCAGCTCTAGCAGTGAGTTGTGAGATCAAATCATGAGCGCGCAACGCGAGTGATTTATCTGCATACAACTGACTGACAAATAGTGAATTGTTATTCAACAAATCACGCACTAGAGTTGATCTTTTTCGATTCTAACATGCAATAAACAAAATGAAATCATTTTAAACCTTAAGTTTCTCAATAACTTTTCGACCATTGCACTGATGAAAAGCTTTTGACGTTACCGCAAATGTCTACACATGTTTGTTACGTTTTTAACGCGTTGAAATGACGTTTTATCGTCTAATGTCAAGGTAATGTGACTTATGAGATTGCTTAGGTCATAATCTTACCAAAATGGCGTAAAAACGTCGAAAATTTAAGTCACGCTTATTCGCCCAGTAAAATTGATGCACAATATGACACGTTTTATAACCATTGGCTTATAGGCGAGACGTGTTAGAATTTTCCATATTCAATAGTTAAGAATGTTTTCGATGGAAACTTACATGTATATCATATTCAATAGTTTGCACGGGTCTCAAGAAGCAAGTTCCCGGCGGGACTACTTTCGATAGTACAGTAGGTCGCCATTGAAAAAAAATATCTGGCAGCCATTTTCCGTTTCCATTTCAACTAAACGAACGACGAAACTAGGAAAAATACAGATTTCCTCGCACAATGAATACACAAAACTTCATTTCATGACAAATACCTCAAATTTTGGAAGAACAATGATTTAAAAGTGTTTGTACTCCGAATTTCTAACTTCGTTCATGAAATTTCCGATCGCAACAACGCCAAAGAGTCACGTCGACGTCATCAATTTTACTGCAACGTCACGGTTCTAGCGTACACTAAGGCGAAGCCCTGCGTGTGTTGCAATATGGTGATAAGTCGCTAAAACCGATACCTTTTTACGTGAAATGTGGTCAAATGAAATGTCTATCAGGACTGGAGATGCCAGGAATAAGCATTTACAAACCTTCCATTGCGTACTTTAGGGTATATACATGTAATGTAGTGTACATGTAGTTGTCATTTTTCATCTTGTATGTATGTTATATGTTTCTGTCATAATCCTGTATGTTTTGGATTGAATGCAGATTAAACTTTGAATCTTTGAATCTTTGTAATGTAAAGGTTATTGAATGAAAATCGTAAACAATTTGGAACTCGTTCATATGGCTGAGATTCACTCGCAAGCTCGTGCGTCCTCGCAATATGAACTCGTTCAGAATAGTTTTCGACATTCATTCAATAACCTATTATTATTATTATTATTATTATTATTATTATTATTATTATTATTATTATAACATGTTGGATAATGTTTTGACTTATAAACGTTCGAATGCCAGAGTCAGTCATAGAGTTATTGAGCGAGTAAGTAAGTACAAGTAAGAAAGTGCTTCAATTTCAAAGGGTTGCAGAAAGGTTGGTGAAACTTATAAGACCAAGGTACATGTACCTCAAAGTATAATTACGTGCATTTGGTGAGTCACGGACAAGCCCTGTTTTCCTATTGGAACCACTTCTATCTCATAACAATACGGAACTGTTTCATTAGAATCTCTTCATTCTAGGGTTCATGACCATGCCAATGAACGTATAGTTCCCTAAACTACATAAAAGAGGTATGTAGGCAGAAGCTGGGCACGAATTAGTAACACAATCCGCATCTTGTAAAGCTAGAATGCCTATCTATCCAATAATCCAGGTAATTCTGGTACCGTAGTAACCGGCGTTGTGTTTACTTTTTGCCATAAAATTCTTCCTGTGCATTTTTAGGGGGGAAATCTATCGAGAACGATGCAAACGTCCAACAATCTTGCCTACAAGTCATATCAAAATGCTCGTTTGCTCACATTTTGTGCTTATTTTGGAAAATACGAACAGTTTCTGTAGAAATCGGCCGAATAGGCCTTGGCCGAACCTTGTTTACCAACTTTGAATCGAATGTTTGGAAAAATTATACAAAAACAGTTTTCCGTTCAAGCAGAAATAAAAAGTCAAGTTAATTCTCCATTAGATGCACGTTTTACTTCATCGCAAAAGTTTATATTACATTGAACAAAACAAGAAATTTATTCGCATCCATCAAATTTTGTAGCGAAAGCACCGTAGTAACCGGTGTTGGAACCTTTCACCGGCGTCAACGTTGGACAGGGTGTTCAGTTGATTCGCTTTATCTTCAACCATATATATATATATAGATTTTCACGCTCCAGTGACCAGAGTCACGTGCTTGGTCAGACATGAAAACTAGTTCAGTTGATAGACAACTGAATTGACTTCTAGTTAGTAACAGTTTTTTTTAAGAATCAAATCAACCATATCGCATGCAAAGCTTAAGAATCAAATCAACCATATGCGTATGCAAAGTTAACCATATGCGTATGCAAAGTTAATTTCCGCTAGAACCCGTCTACACAAATTGTATCTATAGCATCATTAAATAATACATTCAGCCATTATATATATATATAAAACTGACAGGGGGAGGGGGCAAGGGAGTGCCACTGTAAGAAAACGTATCACAATGAGACACACATACACACGTAGGACGAGGAATTTCCCATTAAAAGACTTTTAAAAACATAAAACTATTATGGCAGAAAATTAAATAACGCTCCGACTCCTACTACTGAGTGACCATCAGGAAAACATGTCCGTGCAATATATACCCCCTTAAACCCCACTTTTATATAGCAAAACTGGGGTTTGCAGGGGTATACCTATTTTTCTTATTTTTGCTCCAAAACATAGATTGTGGGTACTCGTTGGAACCGCGAGTTCTAACGTGTACCCACAATCTATGTTTTGAGCAAAAATAAGAAAAATATCAACATTTTTCTGGTAAAATTTTCAATTTTTGGTACTGAAACTAATTATCTATATATTGCGTGGGCAATTTTTCGTAATGATTGCCTATTTTACTGTTGAACAACCTCTTTGCTAACATCGCTTTCTAGAGAACGGAATGGTATTAAGACACTCATATTCGAATTGATGTGCACTAGCATAGACAGTATCATGACCGCTTTATTTGGTTTTCAATCAGTTTCCAATTAGATATAATTATTTGATGAATTGTCTAATGGAATCGCCTCAGATCGGAATAGAGTATTTCGTGTCGTATCTCTGCTACCGTTCATTTGAAACTTCCTCAAGGCCTCATTGTTGTATTTGCGCAAGCGATGACCGTCAAAGTAGATCGAGGTATTGCAGTGTGTAAAGAACTGCCATCTTAACAGATAAAGTTGTGAAATAATCCATACTTATATATATCAAGGAACCTTCGCAGAATTACTTGTATTATTTGAGCCAAAAAAGTATGTTCGTTTAAATTGCATATATATAATTTTTAGATCCTTTTGAAGCAGTAAAACAGGTGGGCCATATTGTACCGAGTAATGAACCCTCATCAGTTTACTTCACAAATGTCAAATGAAGGCAGTGAACATCCTTAAACGTTCGATTAGTTACTCTACGATTTACAGGAAAAAATGCTGTGGTCCTTAAAATATTTTAATTAGTAAATAAAATGTTATTTGTGATAATCTTACATCTGGTCTGCATATACCATTGAGCGGTTGTATAAGAGAACAACAACACCGTTTTAAGCCGTGTTTTTTTTCTGGAAGTTGGGGTATCATTCATCGTAAATGTGATTGCTCCCCTGCTTTATCTCCATTACCCGTTGACGTCCACGATAATTATTTTCAAGGCGCAAACAATACAGAGATCGTGTGTCTACCGTGGACAGACAAATTGTAGATACAAGCTAATCAATTAACCGTGTGTGTCGGTTGACCTTTTGTATACGAGGCATACAGTCTTTCTGTTCCATTCTGGCTAACTGATAATTCAGTCTCAGCTTCGTATTTGAGAATAAAACCTTCTTGTTCGGTGACGTACACCAGCAAATGAGCTCGTATGGTCGTTTGAATGTTCAGCCAACATTAAACATTATTTACTAACCGTTCTTCCCCGTTGTGAATGACTGCTTCATTTCCTTGGTAGAATATATATTTTTGGGATGTCACCTACCCCATGGAAAGCTGGCAATCTTGCTCCTTTACTGCTTCTTTAGTCTGACCTGGTGTGGTTTAGATATGCAAGTTTGGTGTAATCATTTTATAATTATCTACATGTACATATGTTTCTCATACGCCGCTTTAAACTGTGTTCTCGCTCGACCGCTGTGCCATTTCCAGAAATCCTGAGGGTGTCGAAGCATACATCTGAACGATTTCTTTATATTAGGCGCAGTGTTCGCATAGCATGAAATCCGACAGAAATTCAGCTTCTAATCAATGAAAAGCAATACTTAACGGTTTACAAGAAAAAAAGTATTATAAAATAACAAACGGTTTTAATGAATCTCCTTTGGGTGACTTGCTGTAATACCACAAAACTAGAGATGAGATGAGGATTACAGGCGGATTACAAGCCTGTGATAATGTCTCTGTGAGAATTTATCAGACATTTCTATCTCGTGGCATTACCATATAGACGAGATGACAAGGATTTGTCAGCATTTTTTATTAAGATTATAAAGTGTTCTGTCCGCTCAGTGAAGAAACAGACTAGTAGTGACATACGTAATCGTATAAGCATCAAAACCATTTGCTCGATGATAAAATCTTTACGGTAAGATGGCAACACTCAATGGCGCACATATGTATGCGTTTTGCGGATTCTGTTATTTAAAAAAATGACAATAGTACTGTTTGTAACAGTGTAACTTGTGTGATTTTAAAACGTAGTAGGATTTACTTTGTCATAAATCAAGTTTCGTGCAGGCAAAACAACCGCCACGAACGACCAATACAATCTAATGACTGCCTAGGATCAGTAGAACATCGGATAACCCTATACGTTGGTAAAGCCCTGTTATCACTGTCCCGGTTTAGCTCACCGGTTCAATCCGGTTTGATAAACTGGTATAGAACCATAGTGCTACCGTGGACTTCCGTGAAAAACCAGAGCCTCACCGGGACTCCACCGTGATGAAACGGGCCTACCGTCTTTAGAGGGTTGGCCACGTTGAACCCCGGTTTGACCCGTCGGCGTCCCGGTATGGCCACGGTTCTTGTCCGGTTTCTATTTTCTTCAATACCGGGAAACACCGTGATATAATCGTGGCGCGATCGGCAATCACCGATACGCCACCGCACAAACCGGGGACGGTCTTTACCGTAGTAAAAAGGTACACGTAGGCAACGATCGGGAAAAGGCGCAATCAGAAAAATATTCCCACTCCAAAAACCGAGGTGGGAAAAACTAAATTAACAATCAGGTACTTATACCATGAAAACACATCGCAAGCCGAGTGAGCAGCTATTTTCCCAACAGGTGGCCACTCAGTTACCTAAACTTAACTAAAAATAAGATACCATACATAAGGCGCCAACAGCACAAAAAATTTAACACCAAGACATAAAAAATAAGAACCGCCACAGAAGTATCGCCTTGGAACGATCAGTAATATACCTAACCTGTAACCTGTACCTAAACCAAGGATACATCGGCCTTCACCGCGACGGCACCGTGACAGAACCGGGAAAACCCTGGCTCCACCGGGAACCATCTTTTACATCGATGCTATATCGGGATGTCACCGTTACTGTGAGAACACGATCATTTATTGTAGGATAAGTTCCCCGGTTAATCCCGGCTAATCCTCACCGGGACACCACTGGGTGAACTGGGAACAGAACCGGGACAGTGAGAACGGAGCATTAAGCTATAGTGTAGTTGTGTTTTGCCAGTTTTAACAGACATCATAATCATCTAAAGGAAAATATGGACTGCGTGTTGTGAGTTTATGTTTTATTGACAATAATTTGTTATTCTAATAGCAGCATGTGCGTGACAATAACTTTGCGTGATTGAATTGTTTTCGGTATGTTATATCGTTGAATTATATGAACCATAACTTTGACATGGGGTACCATGAGCAAAAATTTGTTTCGAACTTGTTTTGGGAGCATAGAACAGCTAAGTTGGGGCTACATGTAAAGTGCTGCTGTTTCTCACGGTACCCAGAACTTTTAAGTCCCACTAAACAGGTCATGTAGATTTTATACAATTTATCTTCATCTGTTGCCCTTTGATACCTAAAAATCAGAAACTTCGATCGATTTATATTCATTCAATTGTAGCATCAATTTTGATTCATACCAGACTTTGTACGTACTGTCCCGATACATTTTGAAAAATACAGTCTGCTATTCCTTCCGTCTTTTAAAGTGTACGGAAAGTACCTACACTTAACGGTCACTTAAGGGTTTATTTAGGAAACTTAAAGAAATCTATAGTCATGTACTGGGTTTTCTGACAGCAGGGGCTTTATTCCTCTTGAAATGTAATTTTCCCTTGGAATAAACGGTTAATGAAATAGCCGTTAACTAAATGAAGCGTACAGAAAATCTACGGCTCTTCTAATTAAATCAATTTCCGCGCTGTGACAAATTATTTAACACCAGTTCTGTCTTGTGGCGAATTCTGCTTTACTCTAACATGCTACAGTTCACATATGCTGTCAATGTATAATCACAATGTTAGAGTTTTAGAAATGCCTATGCTTAGTCAGCGAACTCATTTAACCTGACCAATCTACAAGCTAAATTATCAAGTTCTGTCCGATTCTTGAAGGTATGCAAATTGTCAAAATCTAATACTTGTATGATTTTATCTGCATAAAGAGAAATGACAACCTGACCAAGGATACAGGATGTTCTTGAAACATTCTTGTATGATCCATTCAAACATTGCACATAGAATAGTTTACACCCAAATGCTCGGGATTAGAGTGCTCAGCGACACGCTTATCAGCAATGTTACTCTCTAATTTGATTCCGTTGTCATCCGTTTGGGCATGCTGGGTTAAATTTAGGAACAATAATAATAATTATTATAAACATAATCTGCAACTTCCAACTACAATCTTTGAAAGTAGTTCCAACCAAAAATCAATATTTTGAAAGACATGCTATTTACCACTTTTCAACAAAAATACGATAGATACCATGTTTTCCTCAAGCAGCTCTTTCAAAGATTGCCATTACGAAAACTTGCCCATGCAATATACAGTGATTTTTTTCAGCTGTAAAAATTGAAAAATTCATCGAAAAAAAATGACATTTTTCTTATTTTTGCTCAAAACATAGATTGTGGGTACACGTTAGTTAGAATACCCACAATCTATGTTTTGAAGCAAAAGTAAGAAAAATAGGTATACCCCTGTATACCCCAGTTTTGCTATATAAAAGTGGGGTTCAAGGGGGTATACATTACACGGACATGTTTTCGTAATGAATTAGGAAGTTGCAGATCATGTTTATATCAATATCTGTTCCTAAAATTTGCCCAGCATGTCATGTCACATGGATGACAACGAATCAAATCACGAAGTAACTTTTAAATTGCTGATAAGCGTGCTGCTGAACCATGTAAAGCTGAGAAAGTGCGCATAACACAATCTGTATATGAGGTTTTTAAAAATGGTTCAAATAAAATGCTCCAAGAACAACTAGTCGTCTTGGATGGTAAAAACAGGTGAACATTTTTATAAGTATTAACTTTTGACAACTGGTAAACCCTAACGATATGCAGCATTTCTTTAGTTTCGTATGGACTCATCTATGAATATTTCATTTCTTACTTATTTAGAAACCAGTTTAAATACATCAATTGTATTCATATTTATGTTTTGGTTTATTTCGCCAATATCTCGTGTCAGATTTAGACTGACATCGTTTTGCAAATTGGAAAAACATCCGGCATGCATGACAAAAATCTATTTATCCGTCGGTATTATTATTGCTTGCCTGTTTATCAATGAATTCTATACTTAAGGCAACATTTACCTGACAGAAATATTAATATAAAGACATTTTATTATAAAATTGCTTCCTTTACAGCGTATTATTTTCGTGCATTCGATAAATAAGCCGTGTCGTGCGAAAAAGTTAAATTTTTGATACAAATTGATGCCTTCACATAAATGTAATTAAAACAGATCAATGAATAAAGGAAGAAATAAAAGATGAAAATATTCTAGACCAACTGCCCTGATAGCACTGGGCATCATGTGAAACACGGTCTGTTGACCTTTCGAAGAATGGAACTGGGTGTCACTTTAAGGACAGCCAGAGACCAAACATTCAAAACGAATCATAGGCCTGTCTGTTTCAGTTATTATTTTTCCATGTAAACGTTGTCGAAAATTGCAACTAAAAATAGGATAATTAGAAGGTACGAAAGCCTCTACCATCACTAAGATGTCCGTTACTAATTAAAATATTGTATCACTTTAAAGGCTGTGATGGTTTGCATAAACAGTGAGGCGGAGAGTCTGATCGGTCTGCGTCCTCCAAGACAAGACCCAAGATACCAAGATGCTCAGAGGTTCGTAGAATTTTGTGTAATATCTGGTCTCGAGTTTAAAAAAAATTTTCATGCTAAACTAAATTGAGAATAAAATTCATCCTGCTCATAAAATGAATATTAAAATGCCAACAATTGTTGACATTCAAACGTTTATTAGCAGGATTAATTATTGGCTTTGGTTATCTTTATCTGAAATATTTACTGTTTTTGGGCAAATTCGGTATTTATGATCAGTTTAAGTTTCCGTCTTAGCTGAGTTGAGCATGAAAAAAAGTTCTATAACCTCGGGGCGCGATGTATGATACTTAATGTTGTTGGAGATGTTTTTTATCTCCAAGAAGGAGAAATAGTTTTGTCAGTGTCTGGATCTAGGTTTGTGTTAACATGATCTTTAAACGTTTGAAAATCGGGCAAACGATCAATGATTGTCTTTATGATCAAAGCAAGAGTTGTGAGTTAAAGCCGGCTTTAAAGCAACGCGGTTGAGTGTTGGCTTAGTACCTGGGAAAACCTGGTTTAAACCCATGTAGGAAATAAGTATATTTCGCCTATTGCATATTTCGCCTTTCAACGTCTGTTGCATAATAGACCAGTCAATGAATAAAAATATATCAGCTAAGCTCTTGAACATGCAATAAAGTTAATTAAAAAATATCATGAACAATTAAAGTTAGACGCGTTTTCTTGAAAATTTCAGACTTGTTCAGGGAGTGAACAACCAAACAGCAACAATTTCCAGTGGTATATCCCAACACCAGTTAGCCAAAGAACTCAGCCTCTCGGTTAACTTTACAGGTATGTTCCTTTTTGTTTTCGTCTGTTTTCCTTTCTCTCCTGTTTTGAGACAGTAAGGCCGCTTTTAGACAGTGACCTTAAATATGAATGTATATTAATGATCACTGCTTTAAGTTAATTCATGGACAATGTATTATCACTTAATTACGTTGCATCTTAGATCAACAACTTATGCTTATTCTGGTTGGCAAAGTTATCTGAGTCATTTGCAAGTGCTTTTCTTGAATAAGTGGAAGTGGAAAGGTGGCCGTAGATATACATTTTTACAATCTATAAATGAACGACCGAGCAGTAAATTGGACTTAGGGATTCTTGTCATTATGCAGCATTTTTGTTTTTACTTTTTTCACTTAGATGTTTGGAATTTTTATACTTTGTGAAAAGCATGTGGTTCACAACGTATATGACAAATAACTTTTTCTGTCTTTTCAGATTCCCAGTCATCATGTCGTCCTGTTCCATTGTTACGCTGTACATACAGGTTTCTTTACAAGTCTCTCACTAACCAGTCTAAAAGTTGCCATAATATCAACGTGAGTTTATAAAATTCACCAATCGGACAGGAGTTTGTCAAATGTCTTACTAGAAAATTATGATTAAAATAAAACGCACCTTTTGTTCTTTAGAAATTGCTTCCTACTTATTTTTTGGTGTTGATTTCTCCATTGGATCTAACTTTATTTATATATTATATTCCTTCCCATACAAGAAAGGCAAATACTTCTTCTTACTTGAAGTTCTTTTTTACGACATCTATTAGATTTTAAGATTCACGTGTATAAGTACCTCGTCATATCCAAATCTTCTTTTCTGTTTCACAGGACATTATCACCTGTGCCACGAGTGTTATACGAAGTGAAGGCAGAAGAAGTTTTGTCAGCGCCCTGCCACTTATTAATGATCTCACATCCCAGGCTCAAATCTATCTAGGTTGTGATGGAAACAAATACAGTCATATCAAGACAGGGCATACCAGACACGAAAGAACCAAACGTTAGTATATTTGTTAGAGTATAATTAGTGTAATTCGGTTTGAATTTATTCAAACAGTTTGGCATTACCTTTTTATGTACTTATCCACCAACATATCAAAATGTTTAGAGCATGATGAAAGCCTCGACACACGTTCGAAACGACCCGGATTCCTTGTATATTGATACCGCTGTGTCTCTGGTTATGTTTAATTTGAATTACGTAATCTATCAATTAGCTCAAAAGTTGGGTCGTCTGAGCTAAATGCATCATATACATTATTCAGTTCGAAACTTCTGCGTGTTGTCTGTTACTGTTTCAAGTAGCTTATTTGTATGTATTTCTATTAACGCTTCTTCTAAATGATCATAATGTGCTGAATAAGTGACTGCTTCCAAATTTGTTAATATATATATTTCAGGTTCTTCATCCCAGTGCTGCACACATGAGCTTCTGAAATGTGCCGTTCAAACAGTGACTAAACTGTTCACCATACACCCCACTCAGCAGTGTCATATCATCAGCTTTTATAACTTCTGTGTGAGAACATTTGAAGACCTCTGTGACAGTAGAACAGTTATAACAACATTTGAGATCCTTAAGTTACAGTTACAACGATTATGTTAATTGTCACAACATTTGTTGGGAACCTTTTGGGAAATAGCTGCTCACTTGGCTCACGATACGTTTTCTTTTTATCAGAACGTAATTGTCTTTTAAGTTTTTTTTAGCTCACCTGAGCCGAAGGCTAATGGGGAGCTTATAGTATGTTACTCGAGCCGGCGTCCGTGCGTCCGTCCGTCCGTGCGTGCGTGCGTTCACATTTTCAAAGATCTTCTCTGAAACCGCTAGGTCAATCAAAGCCAAATTTTATATGAAGCATCTATAGGAAGTGGGAACCAATGTGTATATAAATAATCCAGGTCACATGGCCTAGATGGCCGCCATGCCCATATATGGCAAAAACCCTTCAAAAATCTTCTTCTCTGGAACCAGTAGACCGATTTCAACGAAACTTGGCATGAACCATCTATGACTCAAGTACTAAAATGTATATATAAATCATGACACTGCGATGACCTTGACCTATTTTACGGCAAGGTCAAGTTTGGAAACATTGACTTTTACATGGGAAAAAGTGAAAACCTTGATCTATTTTACGGCAAGGTCAATTTCGGAAACATTGGCTTTCACATGGGAAAAAGTGAAAACTATGGATATATTGAAAACTATTGTGCACAGCCTGAGACTTGAAAAGTGGTAGATGCAAACAACTAATGGATTAGATGAAGGTATATGATTAATTTAGGTCAAGGTCATCTCTTGACCTTGGCCTTATACACTTTTCAAAGATCTTCTTCTCTGAAACCGCTTGGCCAATCAAAGCCAAATTTTATATGAATCATCTATATGAAGTGGGAACCAATGTGTATATAAATAATCCAGATCACATGGCCAAGATGGCCGCCATGCCCATATATGATAAAACCCTTCAAAAATCTTCTTCTCTGGAACCAGTGGACCGATTTCAACGAAACTTGACATGAATCATCTATGACTCAAGTACTACAATGTATATATAAATCATGACCCTGCGAAGGTCATCTCTTGACCTTGGCCGGTCTGTTGTCCTCCCACACTTTTCAAAGATCTTCTTCTCTGAAACTATTTGGCCAATCAAAGACAAAAATTATGTCGGACCTCCATGGGTAGTGGGAACAAAAGTGTAATTGCCAAATCCTCGTCACATGATCAAGATGGCCATCACGCATATATATGGTAAAGACCACTCAAAAATCTTCCTCTCTAGAACCGGCAAGTCGATTCACGAAACTTGGGATGTAGCATTTAGGACGCTAGCCCATTGTAGTTTGATCAAATGATGACCTTTGGGTGACCTTGACTTATTTTACAGCAAGGTCAATTTTGGAAACATGTGCTTTTACATGGGAAAAAGTGAAAACAATGGATTTTTTGAAAACTGTTGCAGCCTGAGACCTGAAAAGTGGTAGATGAAGAGAACTGATGGAGTGAATGAATGTATGTGATTAATTAAGGTCAAGGTCATCTCTTGACCTTTGCCCATCTGTCGTCCATGCACGCTTTTCAAAGATTGCGAATTGCCTGATCTTTGCCTACTTTTACCTTTTTTTTAAATCCAAAAAAAAAAAAAAAAAAAAAAAAAAAAAAAAATAAATAAATAAATAAAAATTAAAATAAATAAATAAATAAAATAATAATTATGATCGCGCTTATTCTTTCAACAATGCAAGTACTTACTAAATTACATATGCCAAATGCAGGTTTATCGGAGGTGCGGTACCGGCGAATCAGGCTTTCATAGCATTTATGGGGCCCTGCTATGGAGGTATAGGTTGTTTGGGAGACTGGTCATTAATTTTCAGAGAGCTCGATAGCACTACAAAATACTGTACGTATTTTTAGGGGGCTGGGTATCAAGCATGAACGTTTGGGAACAGAGAGCAAGGAACTGAGGACAATCATTTCAGTGATCTGGGAAGGAAGATAAATTTGTTTTACATGAGCATGGAGCTACCACTAACCTCCGGTAGGGCCTCATTTATTCATGCACATGCATCGATGCTTAATACACAAATAAAACATTAGCGGCCCCCGTAACCGAGCGGGTAAGAGCGCTGTTTCTTAATTACTCGATCATCTCACCGCTGTGCCTGGTGTGGGTTCGAGCCCCGCACTGGCCGCATGTGAGACAAGCCAAGTTCTGCTTGCGGGTGTGCCAGGTGGTTTTTCTCGGGGTCCTCCCGTTTTCGCCCACCTACTGATTGGCCCATCTCATATGAGCTGAAATAATCTTGATAGAGATGTAAAACTGAATTGGAAAATAAATAAATAAATAAATAAATAAAACATTTTCCCCGGTGCAATATAGTACCTACATGTAGCTATGAAAATGATCAGACATTCTGTGACCGTATGATTCCACTTGCTTTTTAACATGTAATGCAAATCCCACAAGTTCAAGATTAAGTACAATTGTATTGTATTTCCAAAGCCTCGCTTAATTCATCACATATAATATTTGGTCACAAAGTGGTCGCATCATTATTCAGAGTTCGATCTCTAACTATAATTTGCCGTGCTTTTCGTGAAGGAAAATAAATAAATTCTGTTGACTGCTATAAACAAGCCTTAAACAAACCTTATTTGCATAGCAAACTGTCCAAAGTTCAATAAAAGATGTTATTCGAGACCAATTTACCATTATTACAGTTTGTTCTACGAATTGTCATTTGAGCCACCACATGGGAACACCAACAATCAGCATAGGCGAAAACAAAGACGCAGATCAGCTTCGCGGTAACCGCGAAGCTGATCAGCGCCTTTGTTTTCGCTACACGGATAGTACCACTACTCTTCTACTTAAATCCGAAATTTCAAGCTTCTAGCTCTTTTCTGTGCTTGTACAGCCCGGTTTGTGTCGGACCTGTTCGGAAACCACATTGTTGGTTTTCCCACGAGACGGCTCATTTGTTTCTGATTTGCATTAGACAATTTGTCAATCTGTAAAAGTGTTCGTAATGTCGCTAATAAAAGTAAAATTGCATTACAAGACCCTATACTTTACGAAAACACGCCGATGTAATATACAGATCTTTCTTAAGTTGTAAAAACTGAAAGTTTTCATTAGATTTTTTGGGGTATTTTACTGTTCTTTTGCTCAAAACATAGATTGTGGGTACACGTTAGAACCGTCTCGGTTGTTGCAAATGTCAGAACTTAATTTGGAAGTCACAATCTATGTTTTGAAGCAAAATTAAGAAAAATAGGTATACCCCTGTTTACCCTAGTATTACTACGTAAAAGTGGAGGTTTAAGGGGTATACATGTCACGGACATGTTATCATGATGTAAACGATATGCCAACACGTCGTTAAAGAAAGGCGTAGTGGGTGAAACAGTTCAAGTTGTCATACAATGACCGCTGCATAAAATCAGCTACCGAACACACCTTCAGTTCAATTCCATTTTAATCACAATATGATGTTTTCCTTCAAATGATTTTACATTGTAAGTGTGTTAGGAGGTACAAGTAGGCAATTATAAGGAAACGGCACAATCAGAAAGAAATTCCCACTCCAAAAACCGAAGAGGAAAAAAAACTAAATTGACAACTAGATACATGTACTAAGTAAACACATTGTAAGCCGAGTGAGCAGCTATTTCCAAATAGGAGGCCACTCAACCATCTAAACCTAACTGAAATATAAAAACGCACATACGTCGCAAACAGCACAAAAATTCAACACCAAGAGATAAAACAACAAGAACCACAACAGAAGTATCGCCTTGGAACGATCAGAAATGCAAAATTACTGGCGGGCTTTAACTAGTTTTACACGGTCATAACCTCACCCTCAGCATCTGCTGTGGTTCACAACACATAGACGTCGCGTCAGAAGTTGCCGTCATCAAGAAAAGGCAATTCCTGACGCGACGTCATAGTAAGTTAATCGGTCCTCGTGGTGAATCTCCAACTATTCAATGAATCATCAACTTGAAGGACAAACAAATAAATCATGATAACCACCATGATGAATAAATAACGAGGACTCACAGATTCAGTAAGCTGCCCGACGATAGAGATCCCTGGGCGCCCAATAACTTACTGAAAGTCCGGAGCAAAAGAAAAACACCAGTTGAACACCTCGCTTGGCGAGGCGGTTCTAACGTGTACCCACAATCTATGTTTTGAGCAAAAATATTAAAAATATCAAAATTTTTTAGGTGAAATTTTCATTTTTTTTTTCCAGCTGAAGAAATCTCTGTACATCGCGCAAACATGTCCGTGTAATATATACCCCTTGAACCCAACTTTTATATAGAAAAACTGGGGTTTGCAGGGGTATACATATTTTTCTTATTTTTGATCCAAAACATAGATTGTGGGTACTCATTAGAACCGCCTCGGCGGGGCGGTTCTAACGTGTACCCACAATCTATGTTTTGAGCAAAAATATTGAAAATATCATTTTTTTTTTCTAGTGAAATTTTCATTTTTTTTTTCAGCTGAAGAAATCTCTGTATAATGCATGGGCATGTTTTCATAATGAGTAAGTAATGACGAGGAACTGGTGCAATCTTAACCAAAAATCAAACATCAAAAAGACAATTAGATACTGAAACAGGGCGAACGTATCGCAATCTGAGTTCGCAGCTATTTCCCCAAAGGTGGCCACTCAGTTACCTGAACTTAACTACTTTACAGTTGCCTAAATGTACTGACTGACTTAATCCGGCCATGATGTCAATGTGAAGACCAACTAAACCAACAATATAGTCCATACGCTATCTCCCTTTGAATGTTTTTACTGCTTCCAAATGATCAAACCATTATATTTTATTTCCAATCTTATACATGTACATATAAATAAGAACGTATAGTCGTACCATTAATCCTGGCATCTGCTGTTATCAATAAAATTTTGGTTATTTCAGTATCTAAATGGTTAAATCTCTGTGTATGTCGCTCGTATACTGTTCATAGATTATATACATGCATTAAGAGGGTCGACACTACTATAGTCCGGCATGACCCCAAGATGACCGTGCAATAGCGTCTATAGAAAATGTTTTTGTGTATCCTGATTTGAAATCCGGATGATGCCAGATTGGCATCCTTGGGCAATTCAAGATGGCCGCCAAAATCCAATATGGCCGACAAAAGAAAGGTTTTTGATAGAATTTCGTACAGATATTTAATGAAACGCTAAATGTTTGCCTTAAAATTTGAGAAATAATATTTAGCCTTTTTCATCAAAATACAACAAATTAGAAATAAACAAAATCAAGATGGCCATCAAAATCCAAGATGGCCGACGAAATAAGGGTTTTTGAGAATAGTTGTTACATGTATGTTATGAAATGCTAAAAGATGGCATTTAAAGTGGAGAAAACTTCAAGTTAAGACATTTTGCCAATACTACATGTATGCAACTAAAGGAAAATTAATAAACATGGCGATTAAAATCGAAGATGATCGACAAAATATTATTCTATAGAATTTCATCAATATATGTGATAAAATATCAAAACAATTACGTTGATATGCAGGAGTCATAAAGCTAAGATTGTTCTTGAATATGTAACAAAAGCTAAAATAAAAATGGCTGCTAAAATTCAACATGGCCATCGGAAAGTAGATAAAATGTGTTTGGGTATCATATAGAAATGAAATGAAAATTCCATTTCTGTGTTTTATTAAACAAAATTTCAACAAAAACTGCCAAAAAACGCTAATATAACCACCATAATTTTATTTTAGGAAACTTTGTTTAATTTTAGAATAAGCTGGTACAAATAGAATATTATACATAAGTAATGTACTGTCAAGCAAGGCTGTTTATTAAAGCATTGCAAATAATTACAACGCTAAGAACATTTTAACTTTCGCCTGTCTGTTTCAAAGGTAAAGGTAGAAAATAGTGGCATTCAGATATGGTAGAATAAGGTGAGATGATTAGTATTGGGTTTCACGTAGTATGACGACATGTTAAAAGGCGGTTGACTGTGTAGGATATGTGTAGAGACTAAAATATGGGTTGATGTGGCATGCAGTGGGGTTGGATAGGGGTTACAATCGATAATGTGGGGATTTAAGTAGGTTTAATCTGGTTTGGCTATGGATCCACTCCCTAGTCAACAAAACTTCAGTCATATTGTGATGGAGCAACTACTCTCTTTTGGTACTGATCTAAATAGAGTCATAAAAGGAAATGCTTTTGTTCTGATGTAACAGCTGCGTGTGAAGCTAACGCTCTCTAAAGAAGCCGGTTTGTATCTCAAAGCAGAAGAAATATGCAGTATAGCTAACACGACCACACAGTTTATTCCGTCTCCATTTTAGATTTATCCGCGACTCTCTATTTCATCCATCCGTAAATCTTTATATTCGACGCAGATGTCCACAAATCCATCAGATGAGTTGTTTATCTTTGAAACCTAATGCAAGAGTTTGAAAACTGCTAACTGTCCGCTACAGCAGGAATAGGACAGGGAGGGTAGAATAAGACATATGATCTAGCTGGTAACTGTTCACAATTATAAAATCTTTCAAGCTTTGTTGAATGCAATTTTGGGACAGTATGCTGAATTTAATAAGTTGTCTTCGGCTGGTCACTGTCTCAGTAGAGAAGTGACTTTTAATTGTTTGAACATGAAAAATAAAATGTGCCTTTGTGGCGATTTTAAACAAAAAGTTGTAATACCCATGAAGATGAGGATCTTCTACTTCCCCTTTAAGTGAGAACAGAAACACTGAAACCAGCACTGTTATTAAGATAAAATAAAGCGAAAATAAAACATCTCGTGAGTTTAGGGCTGTAAATGTTTTATAGGTTATACCAATGTAATGAAGAATCCTAGTGATTTGGCAAGCATCAGTACTTCATTCCACAGAAGCACTCAGAAGCCGGAGGTTCGGAGAGACTGACCTTTTGTTACTATATATCTAGATCTAGCATTCCGTTTTCTGTTCCTGTTTTCTCTGTTGGAACTTTGCAGGACGGTCGATCATTGCAGTAGCACTGTTAGTTTGGACAGTTTATCAGTTATTGATGTGGTTGGTCGTGTAAAGTTCAAGTTACACAGCCTTACACGGCGTCTGTTATGAATCTTATTCATCTTAAAGTGATGATCTTTCACATACTCCATTGCAGAAAGGCATACATGAAGATAATATAAGACTTACATGAATTGGTAACTGTTCACAATGATACATTGAACCTATTATGTATTGGTGTTCTTGCAACTGCATATCTAGAAATCGCTATCCGCCACCATGCCAGATACCATTCTCTCCAGCTTTGTCCGAAAGTGCATTCACGACCGACAAAATAAATGAAAAGATTGGAACGAAAGAGAACCGAGTTGATGGATAAGCTTACTTGGTGATAATATCGCTTACTGATTTTCTTTGTCTGGATATGGCCGACTCCTGGTCAATCCTCGCATTGTTTGTACTCCTGGTCAATGCTCACTTGATATGGTTTATATATGCTATATCAAGGCATCTGTTTCACAGATACAATATGTTGATGACTATCTGGGGTAGAGGAAAGACCTCTTGTTTTTAGGGGTATGCATGTGAAACCACTACAACTAGGATGTGACAGCATAATTGAACATGTATCTGCAATAGTATATTTGTAGGTAACTCATGAATCGTGAACCATACCCATGATAAATCTCGGCATCCAACAATCAAAAGTTAAGCAACAAATGTATCTCTTATGCATGTCTACCACGTGTTTTGCTAAAATGGCAGTGACATGTTTCACAATATATGCAAAAATTCAGTTACTATAAAAATAGCACAAATGTTCTTTCACAGTATGGTCTCCCTTTATTTGTCATTTAGAGATACATCAAACTGATTCGTAGTAATGTTATGTGCAAGGCTATATATGCTTTAATTTCCCATTTTGTGACCTTCAGCGCGATAAATAACAGCAGGAGTGTATTTTGGGTTACTTACATTTAAATGCACTATTTTGGCCGCCATCTTGGACGCCATCTTGTATTTAACAAACTGTCCAATGATAAGATGATGCATATGATCTTATTTTCACAATTTATTGACCACAAAAGAGCAGTTGAGAAATAACATGAGTGTTATATGGGTCCATTTTATGTAAATAACACTTTTGGCCGCCATCTTGGACGCCATCTTGTATCTTACAAACTGTCCAATGATGAAATGATTCATATAATTAAATTTCACAATCTATTGACCAAAAAAGAGCAATTTAGAAATAATACGAGTGTTAGATGGGTCCATTTCATATAAATAACACGTTTGGCCGCCATCTTGGACGCCATCTTGATTTCAGCGAGTTGCCCAAGGATGCCAGAGTGGCATCACTTGGTTTTGTAATGCACTATGTATCCTCTTTCAAAAAATGCAAAACATTTTCTATAGACGGCTGATATTTTAGGTTTCTGTGCCGGACTACTACAGTACAGTCAGCGTGATGTTTATATCCCTCACGCTTACGAACGTGGAATCTCGCATGTCACGTGACTTTTTTCCGTGTAGTTTGCGTGGAATTAGCGTGGATTTTGCGTGAGTTTTGCGAGGAAGTAGCGTGAGTTATGCGTGGAGCGTGGACATGAAACGTGGAACTGCTCAACTGTAGCGTGAAAAGAAACGTGGAAAGGATTAAGAGAGTTGCGTGAGATATCAACAGTCCCACGCTTGCTCGCGCTTTCCACGTTCGTTTCACGCTCAGGAAAAAGGGCATGAAAAAAGTGATTCTTTTCACTTTATGTATATATATGTATGTCTCTTAATTAAAGCAGTGAAGTCATTTCCGCCGCTGAAAGTCTGGAATTTTGACGTGTACTGACATGTACAAGCACTTATCAGCATGATGTGTTACATTTCCGCATCAATGAAGACACGTGCAAACGTATTTTGGTTTATATTTTCTATAATTTCTTTTGTTTTCGTTTTTTAAGTTATTTTTCTTTTTTGTTTTTCTGAAGTTTCAAATCTCAAAGATCGGCTTGCCTTTTATCACTTATCACACAAACTGAATTGTTTGTTTGTTTGTTTAGGATAATTTATACTTTTGTGCACCAAATTAGAGTTGCTAATTATAACTTTAAAGAGGCTATGTCGCTTATAAATCCTGTGTACAATAATTGCGCCGATACAAGAATACAAAATACCTTGATTTTGTTGACTTTGGTAAATGTTTGAAAGATAAAAGAACAGGTTAAAGGCCGAATCAGATTTCTCGCAGGGGCATTATACCGACTCTTAAGATGAATTAATTGTATGTAAATTTAATTGTAACGTACATGTAATTTATGATTACATGATACATGTACATGTAGCAAGGTGCTTAAACCGAATTACATGTAAGTCGAACTTTAACAGACTTGGGGCATCTTAGGGAACACGAAAGACGCATTTATTTGTAAGATGTTCTGAAAAACAACACGCCGGGGTGCTCACCTTCTCTTATGGCAAAAGGTATCAGATATAAATGTACTATGTTCCGCATCTAAAACCGCGGCAGTCAAAAATGCACCACGCTGCCAAATAATACTGAAACGTGCAATTTTTGTCATCACTTAATCTACAATGATAATTTAATCAACACTGAATAACGTATTGCTCAGTCTGCAACTCGTCAAAACATGCGTATGTATTAACGTGCAGGCGCATTGTCGTACATGTGTTTACCGTCATCATACTAAGTTGCCGTCCTCGTACTATGGACTAATAAACAAATATATATTATATTTAATTTGGTCACAAAACGTATACAATTTTACCTTTTTGAACGAGGCGAAACGATAATCCTTTTCTCGCATGTCTCTTAATCCTTTCCACGCTTCTTTTCCTTAATGAACGTGGAAAGCGTGGGACTGATGATATCTCACGCAACTCACACGCTTCTTGCGAGGAATGAACGTGGAACAAGCGTGGAACAAGCGTGGATTTTGCGAGGAATAAGCATGGATTTTGCGTGGGTTTTGCGTGGAACTTAATCCTTTTTTCTTTCACGCGTGAACGCGAAGGATATAAACATCACGCTGACTGTACTGTACATCGTTGCTGACTTCCACTCTCATACATTGTCACAGTGACTTCTAAAAAGGCAATGCCTACATATACTGTTATATGTCTACAGATCTATAAAGCCGCTGCACTGTAATTTTCCAGTCGCCTTTGCTAATCTTGAAATAAAATGGACATAGATGTACATATCATAAAGGAAGGAAAACTGATTGTGTTGCTTTATTGTTTCCCATGGACCAATAAACTTGCGGTAAACGACATACCGTGGTTGGTTGTTCATTATTTCTCAAAACGCCTCCGTCGAGGACTAAGCTGATGCGTTGGTGACTGTAATTTTATTGACAGTCTAGCAATGGTCATTACCATCTTGTATGCTTTATATTTCTCCGGTTAATTTCAGATCTGACACCATGCAAATTACAGGCTGTCAGTAGATGTATAGACAGCTGATTTATTTTGCGGAAACTTACATACTTACGATTAACTGAAGAAAACATCAAGATAATGTTGTTGTTATAATGTAAGTTTGATTTGTTTATTTGTTTGATTTGTGGCTTAGTGTCCGTCCCAGTCAACAGCTATGGTCATGTCTTGACGTTGCATCTATTTTACATGACTTCTTCCCAACATTAGGATGTTATGGCATCCAAACTATGCTTGTGAATTTAGCTGCCCTAAGTTAACAACAATATTTATATGTGTGGATAGTTTGACTTGAACCACTTTTAGAATTTTTGAGTGGTAAACAAGTATTCAGATGGCCAGCCTGTAGTTTATAAGCTTTTCTCGGAGACACAAGCAGCTCATGTATATCTCAAGGGGGCAAGTATGGTCTCTGGCTTGAAGTGGACGTATGTTCGGTTTAATGCAGCAGTCATTCTAAATTTGTGTGATGCAAACTGATCATGTCACATTCAAATGTGCAATTCTTAACAACCTGTTGGTAAATCACTTTAATTCTTGTAATCTAAATGCAATTTTACTTTAGTGCGACATTTCGAATACTTTAAGCAAATTGTCTTATGCAAAGCACTTGTCAACCAAATAACAAATTGTAGAACAAAAAGTGATAATTGTAAATTGGTCTGGAATAACGTTTTTTTCTGAATGTTGGACAATTTTCTATGCAAATAACGCTTGTTTAAGGCTTGTTTATAGCAGTCACCAGAATTGGTTTATTTTCTTCACGAAAATCACGACATTTTATAGTTAGAGATCTGAATAATGATGCGTTTAGTGTCCATTTAACAAAGAAGCAGTCACTTAGCAACTACACATAATAGGGGAATATCAGGTTATTAACAATTAAACAGATGTGTTCCATTAAGAGCAGTGAGCATATTTTAAAGTGAGAAAGGGATGGGCCATACCGCGATTTCGGCTACTAAAGCCTCGCCAGTGACCCTTAGATTTTCCAACGAAGTCGTAATGAACTACGGTGATGTAATTTTGCAAATTTCGTCATTTCCATGTCTGTTTCTTGCGAAAACTTTCGATGCAATATACGAAGAAATGTTTCTGCAAATTTTGTTGGAATTTTTTTTTATATTTTTCTTTTCTTGTTTTTTTTTTTTTTTTTTTTTTTTTTTTTTTGCTCAAACCATAGATTGTGGGTACACGATAGAACCGCCTTGCCAAAGCGGTTCCAACGAGTACCCGCAATCTATGTTTTGGAGCAAAAATAAGAAAAAATAAGCATACCCCTGTATATATAATAGTGAGGTATAAGGGGGTATGCATTATGGAAACGTTATCCTGATGCATTACCAATCATTTCTATATTTTCAGTGATGTTGTTTGGCCGCCAGAGATTTCATTGCTTTGCTGCTTATTGTATCTGTGAATTCTTGTTTTTGATTCATCATAGCGTTTATTATGATATATTTGTTTGCACATGATGACTCAATGACTAGTTAGAGATTCACCACAAAAACCTAACGGCTAACTAAATGTTGTGAACCACTGCAGAGGTTATGTGAGGTTATGGCTATGTAAAATCGAATTGAGCCCGTCAATAATTTTATATTATTGGTCGTTCGCATGCGATACTGCTGTTGCTGTTCTTATGTTGTATATTTTGGTGTTGAATGTGTGTGCTGTTTGCACGTTATGTACTTTTTTCATATAAATGGTAAGCGTAACTGAGTGGCCGCCTATTGTGAAATAGCTGCTCACTCAGCTTACGATACATTCCCTGAATGTAAATAAAAATATAACTGATATCCTTTAGGAGCAGTGAATATATTAATGAGGAAAGGGATGGGCCATACAAGTACTTTATTGACAATCTCAAATAATCTATACCATTACTAGTATTAACCAAATAGATCCAAATATATTAAACATTTTAAACGTTTGTTAGAAAATGAATCTAAACCGATAGTAAATTTCTGATTGCTGAGAAATACTCATGCTGGACAAAAAGGAAAATATATTGTAAAATATGTAAAAGGCGTTATAAATCTTGAAACAATGTATTGTAACTTGTACATTTTCAATGGCAAAAGTATTTTACTTCACTGATGATTCGGTGCAATACAATCCATATTCATCTAAAACACAGGACTATATTTTGTACATAAACTTTTCAAAATTGTATTGTTAACAGCAGATACCAGGAATATTAATACGACTATTTTTTCATTATTATGTATAAATATGCCAGTTTAGTTGGACTTCACATTGACACCATGGCCGGATTAAGTCAGGCAGTATATTTAGCAACTCCAAGGTAGGTACGTTCAGGTAACTGAGTGTTCACCTTTTGGGAAATATCTGCGAACAGAGCTTGCTATAAGTTCATTCTGTTTCAGAACCAAATTGTCTTTTTGATGTTTCCCACCTGGCCCAAGTTGTTCAAAACTTCGTTGGCTTAACGATGTTAAGACCTCAATTTGTTCACTACATGTCGACTTTAAAAGCAAATATTCATTTTTTATTGATATTTTGTGAGAATTCTTTGCATTTTGTCAACAAAAATAACAATGTATTTGAAATATTCATGTTTGAAATTTAACGAATCGTTAACTAACGACATCGTTAATTTTGAACAACTGGGTCTTGATTTTTGTTTTGTGGGACTTTGGTTCTGATTGCACCAGTTTCTGATCATCACTTACTTTTACCTTTTGACAAAGTCTATTCAGTCAAGATGACTTCAGTTTATTTTGCCAGCATCTTTTGTCAACCTAAATGATAAAAGGGACAGAGACGTTATACAACACACACATAAAAGAAAAATGAAAAACAAATCTGATTTGTGTTTAGTTTTATTATATTCCATGGACAAATAAACTTGCTGCAAATGTCAGAACTTAATTAGGACGTTCATTTGTTCTCCAGACGCCTCAGTCAAAGACTTAGATGATGATTTGATGATTGTAATTTTATTGACTGTCAAGAAATGGTCATTACAATCTTGTTTGCTTTTTATTTCTCTGGTTAATTTCAGATCTGACACCATGCAATCACAGGCTGTCAGCAGATGTATAGACAGCTGATTTATTTTGCGGAAACTTACATACTTACGATTAACTGAAGGGAAACATCATAATGATCTTGTTGTTCGAATGTAAGTTATATTTGTTTATTTGTTTGATTTGTGGCTTAGTGTCCGTCCCAGTCAACAGCTATGGTCATGTCTTGACGTTGCATCTATTTTACATGACTTCTTCCCATCAGTAGGATGTCCTGACATCCAAACTATGCTTGAGAATTTAGCTGCCCTAAGTTAACAACAATATTTATTTTTGAGGATGGTTTGACTTGAACCACTTTTAGAACTTCTAAGTGGGTAACAAGTAATCAAATGTCCAGCCAGTAGTTTATAAGCTTTTCCTGGAGACACAAGCAGCTCATATATATCTCACGGGAACAAGTATGGTATCTGGCTTGAAGTGGAGGTATGTTCGGTCTAATGCAGCAGTCATTCTAAATGTGTGTGATGCAAACTGATCATGTCGCATTCAAATGTGCAATTCTTGACAACCTATTGGTAAATCACTTTAATTCTTGTAATCTAAATGCAATTGTACTTTAGTGTGACATTTCGAACTTTTTTAGCCAATTGTCTTATGCAAAGCACAACCAAATAACAAATTGTAGAACAATGTGTGATAATGGTAGTAAATTGGTCTGGAATAACGTTTTTTTTCTTAATTTGGGCAAGTTTCTATGCAAATAACGCTTGTTTAAGGCTTGTTTATAGCAGTCATCAGAATTGGTTTATTTATCTTCACGAAAATCACGACATTTTATACTTAGAGATCTGAATAATGATGCGTTTAGTGTCCATTTAACTAAAAAGCAGTCACTTAGCACCTACATAATAGGGGAAGATTAGGTAATTAAAAATAAATAATGTGTTCCAATAAGAGCAATGAGCATATTTTAAAATGAGAAAGGGACGGGTCATACCGCGGTTTCGGCTACTAAAGCCTCGCCAGTGACCCTTAGAATTTTCAACGTAGCCTTAATGAATTACGGTAATGTAATTTTGCAAATCTCTTCATTTTCTTGTCTGTTTCTTGCAAAAACTTTCCCATGCAATATACACAGAAATGCTTCAGCTGTAAAACTTGAAAACTTGGAATTTTTGATAGCTTTCTTATTTTGTTTGCTCAAAACATAAATTGTGGGTACACGATAGAACCGCCTCGCCGAAGCGGTTCCAACGAGTACCCGCAATCTATGTTTTGCTATATAAATGTGTAGTATAAGAGGGTATGCAATATGGACATGTTATCCTGATGCATTACCAATCATTTCTACTTTTTCAGTGATGTTGTTTGGCCGCCAGAGATTTCCATTACTGTGCTGCTTATTGTATCTGTGAATTCATGTTTTGATTCATCATGGTGTGTATTATGATATATTTGTTTGCACTTCATGACTCAATGACTAGTCAGAGATTCAACACAAGAACCTAGCAGCTAACTAAATGTTGTGAACCATTGCAGAGGTCATGTGAGGTTATGGCTATGTAAAATCGATTTAAGCCCGCCAATAATTTTATATTACTGGTCGTTCCAAGGCGATACTTCTGTTGTTGTTCATATGTTGTATATTTTGGTGTTGAATGTTTGTGCTGTTTGCACCTTATGTACTTTTTCATTTAAATGGTAAGCGTAACTGAGTGGCCGCCTATTGGGAAATAGCTGCTCACTCAGCTTACGATACATTCCCTTAATGTAAATAAAAATATAAGTGAGATCCTTTAAGAGCAGTGAATATACTGATGAGAAAGGGGATGAGACATACCAGTACTTCATTGACAATTTTAATTAGTCTATACCATTACTAGCATTATTAACCAAATAGATTCAAATACGTAGGCTGTCCGGAAAGTTTTGAGACTGTGTCTATATCTCAATAACTATTCAAGAGAATCAGTTGTAATTTTAAACAGGAATATAACATTATATCTTGAGTTATTGCTGAAAATTTCAGCATATTTGCTCACCGGGAACATATTGATATAATCATTTTGATACGAGCATGTTGCTACTCTCGGAGCACTTTGATGTCAATAACGTCGCGCCCGTTATGATTTTACAAGAAAGACCTGGCTGATCGGATGCATTTTATTTAAAGTGGCTCTCAAGGTCATCGGGCACCAACGCTTGACAGTTAAAAGTTTATTTGATTATTCTGAGGGCAACAAAACAAAATATATCAGGAAAACACATTCGTTTTCATTTGGCTAACTCCAAACACTTTTGTGCCGATTTTAAATGGGGTTTCGCTTTTTCACACGCATCGAATGGCCTGTAGCCCTTCCTCTTATCACCGATTTCCTGATAAAAACTTTCCGAAAAAGCGAAAAATTAATGATCTTGCATAGCCTTGATTTTGTTCAACTTTGATCAGATTTATTACGGCAGGAACACTGTATGATAAAAAAGCGATGCTCCATCCGATGCGGCGACGTCGAGTTTCTTACCAACATTTTGATCGACACATACACTTCTGTTAGCTTTTGCAAAGTTGATAACCGTCGAAAGACCATGGAATTTTGCGAACATATTGAACAAATGATGGCGTGATACCATGCAAATTGTTGCTGTATTTAAAAGTCGTATGTCCAATTTGTGGGCAATTGTTTTCTTATCTCTAGGTTTTAGAAAACACAAAATTCAAAGTGCTCCGAGAAGCGCCACATCGGTTGCCTTGGAGACTAATATCTCCAAGTGTATGTAGGTTTTGATTCCAATTTTCCCATATATTATTCAGGAAGGCCTTATCTATAAACTCATATATCTTTATTTGTATAGCATAAAATATTTTTTAAGATATTGGCACAGTCCTAAAACTTTCCGGACAACCCTCGTATATTAAACATTTTAAACTTTTGTTAGAAAATGAATCTAAATCGATAATAAATTTCTGATTGCTCAGAATTACTTAAGCTGGACAAAAAGGTAAATTTATTGTGAAATATGTAAAAGGCGTTATAAATCTTGAAACAGTGTAGTAGTGTAACTTGTACATTTTCAATGGCAAAGGTATTTTACTTCACTGATGATTCGGTGCAATACAATCCATATTTATATAAAACATAGGTCTATGTTTTGTTCACAAACTTTAAAAAAAATTGTATTGTTAACAGCATGTAGGACTACATTCGTATTATTTTGTGTAAATGTGCCAGTTTAGTTGGTCTTTACATTGACATCATAGCCGGATTAAGTCAGGCAATATTTTAGACGACCGTAAAATAGTTAAGTTCAAGTAACTAAGTGGCCACCTTTTGGGAAACAGCTGCCAACTCAGCTTGCGATAAGTTCACTCTGTTTCAGTACCATATTTTCTTTCTGATGTTTTCCCACCTGATGTTTTGTTGGCTCAGATTGCACCAGTTCCTGATCATCACTTTAAAACGCATTACGAAAACATGCCCTTGCAATATACAGAGATTATTTCAGCTGAAAAAATATGAAAATTGAAGCAGAAAAAAATACTGTACAAGTACCCACAATCTATGTTCTGGAGTAAAAATAAGAAAAATAGGTTTACCCCTGCATATCCCAGTTTAGATATGTAAAAGTGGGGTATGCAGGTGTATACATTTCACGGACATGTTTTCCTGATGTTTTTACCTTTTGACAAAGTCTATTTAGTCAAAATGACTTCAGTATTTTTGACCGTCTCTTTTGTCAACCTAAATAATAAAATGGATAGAGACAACACCAATAAAAACATCTGATTTGTGTTGGTTTTATTATCTTCCATGGACCTATAAACTTGTTGCAACTGTGAGAACTTAATTTGGAAGTTATTTGTTGTCAGGACGTCTCAGTCATAGACTTAGATGATGCATTGGCGATTGTATAATTCCATTGAATGCCAAGAAATGGTCTTTACCAACTTGTTTTCTTTTTATTTCTCCAGCTAATTTCAGACCTGACACCATGCAAATTACAGGCTGTCGGTAGGTATAAAGACGTCTGATATATTTCCCGAAAACTTACACACTTGTATAATGTAAGATAATTTGAAGGAAAACATCATTTTATGGTTCAAATGAACTTGTACTGAAGGTGTGTTCGGTAGTTGATTTTATGCAGCGGTCATTGTATTGTGTTACTATGATGACAACTGGTACTGGCGCATCCACTAAGTCTTTCTTTAATGACGTGTTGGCATATCTCTTTTAGGTATTGTAATGCAATTTTATTATAATGCGACATTACAAACACTTTTACAGTTTGAAAAATTGCCTTATGTAAATCAAAAACAAATGACAAATTGTAGAACAAACTGTAATGATGGTAATTTGGTCTCAAATAACGTCTTTTATTGAACTTTGGACAGTTTGCTATGCAAATAAGGTTTGTTTAAGACTTGTTTATTGCAGTCAACAGAATTTGCTTGTTTTCCTACACAAAAATCACGACAATTTGTAGTTAGAGATCGAACTTTGAATAATGATGCATAAATGAAGCGGCCACTTAGCACTCAAATATTAAATGTTAAAAGAGTAAGTGAATTTGCAACAAACCTTTTCAAAATTGTATTGAAACTTGTATTTACTGAACAAAAAAAAAAAAAACAAACAAAAAACAAAAAAAAAAAAAAAAAAAACCGCAACAATAGGCCACCAAGGATTTTAGAGTTTAAGGGTAAAACGTTGATAATTTCAGGTCTGTTGCTGTATGATTCCAATTCATAGGATATTATGCAAAAAATGATTTTCATTTCGATAAAACTTGAATGAGAATTTTTGTCGTCTTAAATAATGTAAATTCGGAAAGATTTGCTCTGCGCATGTGCACACTTTTGAACCTCCAAATCATCAAGAAACAATGTCAGCTGCACCCTTACTAAAATTCACGAAAAAGAAAAAAAGTTCCACCACAGCTCGTAATTAAAACCATCAAAATCCCTATATGTTTAAATGAAAGGGGATGATTTCAATTTTACTCCATTTATTTCTTTAGCGTGTGATTTATCTGCTGAGTGGTACATGGTAATTTTGAATGGGGGTTTATAGCGGATTTAAATCGTACAATTATTTAAATGCTTGTGCATGGGCACCGTGTGGTTTACTACTTTCAGCATGACACCGGTCGGCATCGCATAACTCCGTAAATACTCAACAAAATGAAAATCGGTTTCTTGCATTCGGAAGCCTGACATCTAGTGCAGAAGTAGAAAATGCAATGATTTCTGTTTGTATCATAGTTTGCTCAAAATTTAGTGGAACATGATTGTTGCATTTCTTTTTTTTTTGTTCAGTATATGAACGTTGAAATTATATCGAACAGCTTAAACAAATGTGGCGACCATTTCTCGCAATTGTCTATTATTTCCATATAGTAACAGAACGAATCATTCATCAGGAAAACATGTCCGTTCAATGTTTACCCCCTTAAACCCCACTTTTATATAGAAAAACTGGGGTATGCAGGGGTATACCTATTTTTCTTATTTTTGCTCCAAAACATAGATTGTGGGTACTCGTTAGAACCGCCTCGTCGAGGCGGTTCTAACGTGTACCCACAATCTATGTTTTGAGCAAAAATAAATGTAAGAAAAATATCAAAATTTTTCATCTGAAATTTTTCAATTTTTAAAGCTTAAAAAATCTCTGTATATTGCATGGGCAAGTTTTCGTAATGGTAACAGTACGAATCATTCACAGGGAAACTTCGAACATCACCAAACAGTATTTTAAAATATATACTGAACAACAAAAATTAACGCCAACTTTCAATCTCTTTAATCGGTGATTAAATAACATAATGTATCTTACTTAAGATTTTAGACGAAATAAAAAGCAGCTCATCTTTGAACGTTATGATTGTTATTATCGTGAATATCAACACTATGATAACAATATCAACAAGATCGTTGTAACTTTAATTTCAGAATTTCAAATGTTGTTAAAGAAGCGTCCGACTGTCACATAGGTCCTCTAATGTTCTCACACATGAGTTATAAAAACTGATGATATGAGTAGGGTGTATGGTGAACAGTTTAGTCAGTGTTTGAACGGCACATTTCAGAAGCTCATTTATACAGCATTGGGATGAAGAACCTGAAACATTAACAATTTTGAATGAGTCACTGTTTCTTGTCAGTTATTCAGTAAACTATGATCATTTACAAGGTGTAAATCGAAATATTCATGAATAAATACGCACTAATATAAGGAGTACAGAATGAAATAGAAAGAAAGGTTGGATCCTTTGGAAACAGAAACAATATTCAAATAGTATGGACTATATTGCACAATAACGGATTAAAAGAATCTATGATGGGGTTGAGGCCGAGACAAGGAAATCTCAGGCAAGTTTTCAGATTATTCAAGTCTCATCCGAGGCTATGCCGAGATTTCCTTGTTGAGGCTTCAACACAATCATTGATTATTTTTCTCACCCACCTTTTAAAACATTTTGACTCTGAATAGGCTTCAAGTTCTATTCAGGCAGCCATTTTGTTTGGACATAAAACAATATGCAAATTAGCCAGTGAAACAAATAAAAATAATTTTGTATTTTCACTCACCTTACAAAAATAATTAAATCATCATTTTGTTTTATTCACAAAATTCCCAGCAAAATCATTTGTTTAGATTTTTATGAGAGCAGCAGACTACAGTTACTCTTGATATCTTCCTGAAATTAACACCTGCTAGGCTATTTTTGTCTCTGACAGTTGACACCTAGCTCATCACCTCCTTATATGGAAGTAAGCATGAGGTGTTCATTTCTATTAGCTAAATACAGAAATGATTGACATTTTGAGACAGCTGAAATTGTACTAGTACTGAGACAGAAATATCTCAGACAGGCACACAAAGGGATATCCTTGTCTGGTGGGTGAGAAAATGTACTCTTTTTCCATTATGTATTTAGCATACACCACTGAAGTTCGTACAAGTTTCTTGCGAATAGCTGCATAGAATGACCTTCCATATACCAAATCGAAAAAAAAAAAAAAAAAAAAAAAAATCAAACCGAATTAAAATTATTATACCCAACATATTAACTAACGTTTGGTTCCTTCGTGTCTGGTATGCCCTGACTTTATATGACAGTAGTTGTTTTCATCACAACCTAGATAGATTTGAGCCTGGGACTTGAGATCAATGATTAGTGGCAGAGCGCTAACAAAACTCCTTTCGGCGGCCCCCGTGGCCGAGTGGTTAAGGTCACTGACTTCAGTGCTCTTAATCATTCGATCATCTCACCGCTGTGGGTTCGCGCCTCGCTCGGGGCACGATTCACATGTGGGACAAGCCAAGTTGTGCTTGCGGGTGTGTCAGGTGGTTTTTCCCCGGGTACTCCGGTTTTCGCCCCACCTACCGATTGATTCGTCTCGATATGAGTGAAAAAGCTTGAAAGGGACGTAAAACTGAATAAAAAAAAATCCTTCTGCCTTCACTCCGTACAACAATGTAGATACAGGTGATAAAGTCCCTCAGCGAGGCGGTTCTAACGTGTACCCACAATCTATGTTTTGAGCAAAAATAAGAAAATTATCAACATTTTTCAGCTGAAAATTTTCAATTTTTAAAGCTCAAAAATCCCTGTTTATTGCATGGGCAAATAATGTGGACCGCATACCCTTTTCGAGCGTGTCGAACAGTACAATAACCACATAATGGCTATAATGACATGAATCCCCACGTTCCAGTCTGATTTGGTGCTTCTTTCATTAAAATATTTCTACGACCATCTTCTCTAAGAAGAACACACGGCCGTGGACTGGATACCTTCGTCTCAGACATGACATTAGCCGTCGACAATGGTCACAAGATATTTAACCAAGAAACAAACATAATCGATAATAGTTATAAACCAAACTAAAAGAAACAAAAGGAAATTAAGTAAATACACGTACCTGTAAAATTAACAGAGAGTCTGAGTTCTCTAGCTGACTGAAATTGGGATATACTGCTGGAGTTTGTTATTGTATGATTGTGCACTCCATGACCAAGTCTGAAAGTTTGAAGGAAACGTGATTTTAACTTTAACATGATATTTTGGATTCGATTCTGATTTTAAAAGAGTTAACTTTATATCTCTTCCAATATTCTGGTTTTCCGTATTCCCTTTGCTAATGCGAAATTCCTGTTCACAATGCATTTTGCCAATAATGTATAATGTAAGTAACAGCAATGTTTATTGTCGCCTCCCCGTGACCACGTGACTGTTTAGTTAACGGGGTTTGGGACCAAATGATCTTTTGCAGGATATTAACGACACTACAACGCTTATTACAGAAGGTCCTGTAAGCAAAAACTTGTCTAGATCGACACTTTATCTGTCCATTTTAACCGATAGAAGATTAGGTTTTACACAAATGTCTACGTACATCTGAACAGTTTGGTATCTTGGGTCTTGTCTTGGAGGGCGCAGACCGATCAGACTCTCCGCCTCACTGTATATACAAGCAATCACAACCAAAATAATCATTCGTAAAAGCCATTTTAGTGATGGAGGTCACAGTTTCGATGAGAGGCACTAATAACTATTAACTAACGTACGTATGAGTTGCAGGTTTTAGAACGTCTAAGTGGATAGATATAGCTGAAACAGACATGCGTAGGGTTTATGTTGAATGTAAGTAAGTAAGTAAGTAAGTAAGTAAGTAAGTAAGTAAGTAAGAAAGTACGTAAGTAAGTAAGTAAGTAAGTAAATTCTTTATTTACTTACTTCTGGTTCATTTCCTAGTGTGTGGAAAGTATCCCGCTAGAAATAAATAGTAAAGGTATAAATATTGGCCATCTTCAAAAACATCTTAGAAAGATTCCCGTATCCTTCATCTATGGTGCTAGGTTGTGACACATTACGGCACTCGCTTGGTACCAAGCGGGCACATTACGTCATAATGACGTCATATCAACATCAACGTCGATGCGACGTCAAGACGTCGCGTCGACGTCATGACATCGCGTTGACGTCGATATGACGTCATTCTGACGTCATGTGCCTGCTGGGTAAGTACTGTCTCTGGATGTCCTTAGAATAACACGAAGTTCTATTCTTCGTGTTGTCGAACCATACATTGTTTTACTATGATTTCTAGTGCCACCGGGGTAATTGGTCTTGCATTATTTCAATCTATAACTTCTTTATTTCTATATTTGATTTCCATTTTTGTTTTGGAATCAAGAGTTTTGTCTAAAAGTATTACTTGTTTTTGCACGACACGGCTTATTCATCAAATGCACGTAAATGATACGCTGTAAAGGAAGCAATTTTATCATAAAATGTATTTTATTAATATTTCTGTCATGTAAATGGTGCCATAAGTATAGAATTTATTTATAAACAGGCAAGCAATAATAATACTGATGGATAAATAGATTTTTGACATGCATTGTTGATGTTTTTCCAATTTGCAAAGCTATGCCAGTCTAAATCTGACACGAACAATTGACAAAATAAAGCACGATACTGATATGAATAAGAGAATAAAATTGGTGCATTTAGTCTGGTCCCTGAATGGGGAGGAAATGAAATATACATATATGATTGCCTACTAAACCAAAGAAATGCAATGCTGCATTTCATTAGGGTCTACCAATTGTCCAAATCTAATACTTGTACTATTTTCACTTGTATAACGAACATTTATCAAGAAAACTTGTTGTTCCTAACACCTTTTGCATGGCCCATTTAAAACTAAAATACAAACTGTGTTATATACAACTTCTAAGCTTTAGAAAGTTCAGCAACACCGCTTATCAGCCATTGAAAGTACGGTACTGGATGTCCTTAGAATAACACGAAGTTCTATTCTTCGTGTTGTCGAACCATACATTGTTTTACTATGATTTCTAGTGCCACCGGGGTAATTGGTCTTGCATTATTTCAATCTATAACTTCTTTATTTCTATATTTGATTTCCATTTTTGTTTTGGAATCAAGAGTTTTGTCTAAAAGTATTACTTGTTTTTGCACGACACGGCTTATTCATCAAATGCACGTAAATGATACGCTGTAAAGGAAGCAATTTTATCATAAAATGTATTTTATTAATATTTCTGTCATGTAAATGGTGCCATAAGTATAGAATTTATTTATAAACAGGCAAGCAATAATAATACTGATGGATAAATAGATTTTTGACATGCATTGTTGATGTTTTTCCAATTTGCAAAGCTATGCCAGTCTAAATCTGACACGAACAATTGACAAAATAAAGCACGATACTGATATGAATAAGAGAATAAAATTGGTGCATTTAGTCTGGTCCCTGAATGGGGAGGAAATGAAATATACATATATGATTGCCTACTAAACCAAAGAAATGCAATGCTGCATTTCATTAGGGTCTACCAATTGTCCAAATCTAATACTTGTACTATTTTCACTTGTATAACGAACATTTATCAAGAAAACTTGTTGTTCCTAACACCTTTTGCATGGCCCATTTAAAACTAAAATACAAACTGTGTTATATACAACTTCTAAGCTTTAGAAAGTTCAGCAACACCGCTTATCAGCCATTGAAAGTACGGTACTGGATGTCCTTAGAATAACACGAAGTTCTATTCTTCGTGTTGTCGAACCATACATTGTTTTACTATGATTTCTAGTGCCACCGGGGTAATTGGTCTTGCATTATTTCAATCTATAACTTCTTTATTTCTATATTTGATTTCCATTTTTGTTTTGGAATCAAGAGTTTTGTCTAAAAGTATTACTTGTTTTTGCACGACACGGCTTATTCATCAAATGCACGTAAATGATACGCTGTAAAGGAAGCAATTTTATCATAAAATGTATTTTATTAATATTTCTGTCATGTAAATGGTGCCATAAGTATAGAATTTATTTATAAACAGGCAAGCAATAATAATACTGATGGATAAATAGATTTTTGACATGCATTGTTGATGTTTTTCCAATTTGCAAAGCTATGCCAGTCTAAATCTGACACGAACAATTGACAAAATAAAGCACGATACTGATATGAATAAGAGAATAAAATTGGTGCATTTAGTCTGGTCCCTGAATGGGGAGGAAATGAAATATACATATATGATTGCCTACTAAACCAAAGAAATGCAATGCTGCATTTCATTAGGGTCTACCAATTGTCCAAATCTAATACTTGTACTATTTTCACTTGTATAACGAACATTTATCAAGAAAACTTGTTGTTCCTAACACCTTTTGCATGGCCCATTTAAAACTAAAATACAAACTGTGTTATATACAACTTCTAAGCTTTAGAAAGTTCAGCAACACCGCTTATCAGCCATTGAAAGTACGGTAAGAAGCCTTTTAGATCAGTTAGAATATTCCTAGTACCAAAAATTGTACGTTTAGAGCTATATTCTAAACATTGTTTTAATAATTTGATCCCTTTTAGGCGTGTGTGTCTTTGATTTAGACTTACCTTGTGTAAATTTTCTAAACTGCAGTATATTTATCTCGCTATCGTCGCCAGTTTATAAAGGATCACTGATGAGGGTTCAGTACCCGAAATTGTGCAATATGGCCCATAATACCTCCCTTTGAACGTTTTCACTGCTTCCGAAGGATCATGCCCTTATATTTCATTCTTGATTTGATTCCGTTATATCCCTGTGGCATGACATGCTGGTAAAATTTTTAGGAACAGATATTAATATAAACAATATCTACAACTCCCTAACTACAATGCTTGAAAGTTTTTCCACTCAGACATTCATCGTTTATGAGTAACACATGTTATTTATCAAAATATTTGCTGACAACAGATCCAGTAAATATCATGATTTTTTTTTGAATATTGACGTTTGATTCGAACTACTTACAAATATTATTGAAGTCGTAGATTATGTTAATTTAAATATTAATTCCTAAAATTGCATGCCAAACGGATGACGACGGAATCAAATCAGAAACTAATTTGAACATTGCTGATAAGCGTGTTGCTGCGCACTCTAAACCTGAGAATATGGGTATGAAATAATCTGTATAATCTGTAATGTTAAATGACACATACAAGAATGTTTCAAGAACATTCTATCTTCCCGGTAATATTGTCATTTTTTCAGGTGTCACATGCAAAAATAATACAAGTATTAGATTTTGAAATTGCGAGACCCTAAAGAATTGGACGGTAATTGATAATTTAGTTTGTAGATTTTATTTTTCAGTTCAACAGGGCCATTGACGAGCATAGGTATCAATAGTTCAGTGAAATATCTTCATACATATATGTAATATTCTAAAATGTACAAAGGTAAATAAAAAAGAGATTCCCACTCCAAAAACCGAGGTGGGAAAAAAACTAAATAAACAATCAGGTACTTATACCATGAAAACACATCGTAAGCCGAATGAGCAGATATTTTCCCAATAGGTGGCCACTGGGGACTGAGTACATTGACAGCATTATTGTAACGCACATAAGAGTGGAGCAGGATTCACTACAGGACAGAACTGGTGTTAAATATATTGTCTCAACGCGGAAATTGATTTAACCAGAAGAGCTGTACATTTTCTGTACGCTCCATTAGGTTAACGGATATTTCATTAACAATTTATTCCAGGAGAAAATTACATTTCAAGAGGAATAAAACCCCTGCTGACAAAGAAAACCCCAGTACGTGGTTATAGATTACATTTGGAATCCTAAATAAACCTACATTCACGTAAAATGACCGTCCAGTGTATATCTGTTCCTTTAACTTTGGAAGACGGAATGAATAGCAGACTGTAACGTTGAAAATGTATCAGGCAGTAAACACAAAGACAGGTATGAATCAAAATTTATGCAAAACAATTGAAAGAATCTAAACCGGTCGAAATTTCTGACTTCTATATCTAGTAGGTTTAAAGGACAATTTAAAAGATGTAGATTAAATACAATCTGAGCGATGCACCGGCAATGCACAGTGAGACTTAAAGTTCTGGGTATAGAAACAACATCACTATACATGAAGTCACAACTTAGACAGCTGTTCAACGCTATGTGCCCAATACAAGTTCGAAACTCTTTTTGCTCATGGTAAGCCATGCCATAAATATGGTTCATAAACGATATACCAGACTGAAAACAATTCCATCACGACTCGAGATTGTCACACGTGACACGTGGCAAATGTCATTTTGGTTCCGTGTTCCGTTAACTAAACAGTTAAAACGGGACAATGCTGGTCACGGGGAGCTGATAATAAACAATGCATTATGGGAAACTTCAGGGGTGCCTGTGTTCGAACGAATGTTTTTGAAATCCCTTTACATGAATAACTATCCTACAAAATATGTAATAATTGTAAATATACCTTTGTTATAATTCTGAAAAAGGGATCCTTATTATATCATTCTATAAAATGACAGAAAAACGCATAAGCACCATTTAATGTTGTCATCTATCAAGTCAAAGTCCGTCGAGACTTTATTATTTAATTGTAGCTATGAATATGGACCTACTTCAATGCAAAAATGGTGGGTTTAATGTGTATGTCAATACTTCTAAACAATGTTTTATATTAATTTGACCCCGTTTAGTCATGTGACTTTGATTAAGGTTTCTCCGTAAATTTTTGAAATTGAAGTATATTTATCTGGCTATCGTCGCCGGTTTATACAGGGTCACTGATGAGGGTTCAGTACCCGAAATTGCGCAGTATGGCCCATACTACCTTCCTTTGAACGTTTTTACCGCTTTCAAAAATTCAAACTTTTATATTTTATATGTCTTTACTGAGCGCACAAACCACTTAGTAATCTCAGTAAAATTGAGGATAAATCCTTGTCATCTCATCTATATGGTAATGCTATGAGATAGAAATGTCTGATAACTTCTCACAGAGACATTATCACAGGCTTGTAATCTGCTGGTAATCCTCATCTCATCACCGCCTTTATGACACACTATAGCAAGTCAGTGCAAGGAGGTTCATTAAAACCGTTTGTTCTTTATTGTGACATTTATGTGTCGTTTTTTTGGAATCTGAATTTCTGTATATTTTCATGCTATGCTAAAACACAAACAAGTGTGCGCTTAGTATAGAGAAATCATTCAGATATTATAGCTTCGACATCCTCAGGATTTATGAAAAAGGCACAGCTCGTGTGGTAAAGCGAATACACAACATTTTAAAGCATATTAGAAATGCATACATGTGCATATGAATGACACACCAAACTGGTACCTCTAACTCACACCAGACCAGACTAAAGAAGCAATAAAGGAGAAAGATTACCACCTTACGTACATTTTCATATATTTGGTTAAGTAACTGAGTGGCCGCCTATTGGGAAATAGCTGCTCACTCGGCTTACGATACGTTCCCTTAGTATAAGTACTTTATTGACAATTTAATTTAGTCTATGCCATTTATACTGGTATTAACCAAATAGAGCCAAATTTATTAAGCAATTTAAACGTTTGTTAGAAAATGAATCTGAACCGATAACAAATTTCTGATTACTCAGAAATATCCGAGCTGGACCAAAAGGACAATATATTATAAAATGTGTTGAAGGCGTTATAAATCTTGTATTGTAACTTGTACATTTTCAATGACAAATATATTCTACTTCACTGATGATACGGCGCAATACAATCCATATTCATCTAAAACATAGGACTATAGGCTTTTCCAAAACTATATTGTTAACAGCAGATACCAGGATTAATTGTGCGACTACGTTCGTATATGTATAAGTTTGCCAGTTCAGTTGGTCTCAATTTGACATCATGTACAGATTAAGTCAGTACATTTAGGCAACTCAAAGGTAGTTACGTTCTGGTAACTGAGTGTTCACCTTTTGGGAAATATCTGGCAATAGAGCGTGCTATTAGTTCGCTCTGTTTCAGAACCAAATTTTCTTTTTGATGTTTCCCACCTGGCCCCAGTTGTTCAAAACTTCGTTGGCTTAACGGTGTCATTAAGACCTCAATTTGTTCACTACATGTCGAATTTAAGCAAATATTTATTTTTTGTTGAAAAAAATGAGAGAATCCTTTGCAATGAAAAATAACAGTGTATTTGTAACTCATTCATGTTTGAAATTTTAACGACTCGTTAACTAACGACATCGTTAATTTTAAACAACTGGGTCCTGATTTTTATTGTTTGGTGGGACTTTGGCTCTGATTGCACAACTTCCTGATCATCACTTTTTACCTTTTGACGAAGTTTATTCAGTCACAATGACTTCAGTTTATTTTGCCATCCTCTTTTGTCAACCTAAATAGTAAAAGGGACAGAGACGTAATAGAAAAAACAACACACACACACACACACACACACACACACACACACACACACACACACACAAGAAAAATCTGATTTGCGTTGGTTTTGTTATTTTCCATGGACAAATAAACTTGTTGCAAATGTCAGAACTTAATTAGGACGTTCATTTGTTCTCCAGACGCCTCAGTCATAGACTTAGATGATGCTTTGATGATTGTAATTTTATTGACTGTATTGAAATGGTCATTTCCATTTTGTTTGCTTTTTATTTCTCCAGCTAATTTCAGACCTGACACCATGCAAATTACAGGCTGTCAGTAGATGTAAAGACGGCTGATTTATTTACCAGAAACTTACACACTTACAATGCAAGATCATTCGAAGTAAAACATCATTTTATGTTTTAAATCAACTTGAACTGGAGATTTGTTTTAATAGTTTATTTCAGTGCCACATATCAAATTCAAACACTATATACACATTTAAAACATGCAACAACATATTAGCCACTGCATGGGAAAACCAACAATCTGCATATTATGCGAAAACAAAGACGCAGATCAGCTTCGCGGGAACCTCGAAGCTAATCAGCGCCTTTGTTTTCGCTACACGGATAGTTCACTTGCTCTTCTGCTTAAATCTGAAATTTCAAGATTCTTGCCTGCTTCTGTGATTGTACAGCCGAGTTTGTGTCAGACCTGGTCGGATACCGAATTGTTGGTTTTCTCACGCACAGGCTCATATTTGATATTCAGTCTATATAGACTTATGAGATTATTCAAATATCACAGATTTACAAAATGTACATCAAATAAAACATAAGAAGCAGAAGATCTACAAAATTTGCTTCAAATAAAACTTAAGAAGTATTCATACGAATAAAAAAGAGAAACTTACAATAAAAAAAATCTTTAAACAGCTAAATGTTTACCAGTCAAAAGGATTCTGTTAAAACAAAATAGAAATAATAATTTAAAAACAATCTAATCTTTATATTACATTCAACAATGTTCGCTGCAACGTGTAAACACCAGTAGACCAAAGTCAGCATATCTTCAGATGTGCTCGGTTGCTGATTTTATGCAGCAGTCATTGTTTTGTGTTAATATGATGACATATTGTACTGTCGCACTCACTAATCTACCTTTTACGACGTGTTAGGTCTTGTAATGCAATTTTAATATAATGCGACATAACGAACACTTTAACAGATTGACAAATTGTCTTATGCAAATCAGAACCAAATGACAGATTGTAGAACAAACTGTAATAATGGTAATTTGGGCTCAAATAACGTCTTTTATTGAACTTTGGACAGTTTGCTATGCAAATAAGGTTTGTTTAAGGCTTGTTTATTGCAGTCAACAAAATTTGCTTATTTTCCTTCACGAAAAGCACGGCAAATTATAGTTAGAGATGGATCTCTGAATAATGATGCACTTAATGATGCGGCCACTTAGTGCCCAAATGTTACATGCGATGAATTAAGCGGAGCTTTGACAAAACTACACCATTGTATTAAATCTTGAACTTGTGGGATTTGCGTTACATGACTTTTGTTAAAAATCAGGTGGAATCATACGGTCGCAGAAGATCGTATCATTTTCATAGCTATATGTACAGCTCAATACATATGAATTATGCTTGGGGAAAAATGGTTTATACGTGTGGTAAGCATCGATATTTGTGCAATAAATGAGGCTTTACCGGAGGGGTTGTCTTAGCTTCAGGCTCCTTTAAAACAAAATTATCTTCCTCCCCAGATCACTGCATTGATTTTCCTCAGTTTCTTGCTCTCCTCTCTGTTCCCAAACGTTTGTGCCTGATACCCAGCTTACTACAATTATTTTGTAGTGCTATCAAGCTCTCTGGAAATTAATGATCATTCTCAAAACAACCTTACATTCATAGTAGGGCCCCATAAATGCTATGAAAGCCTGAATCGCCGGTACCGCGCCTCAAAAAACCTGCATTTCGCATGTGTGATTCAATAAGTATTAGCATTGCTGACTGAAAGAATAACCGCGATCATTGTATTTATTTGGATTTCAAAAATGTAGAAGTAAGCAAAATTATTAGGAAATGCGCAATCAGAAAGAAATTCCCACACTACACACCGAGGTGGAAAAAATAAATAAACGATCAGCTACAGATATCGTAAGCCGAGTACCAGTAAGTTGTTTCCCAACAGGTTCTTAACACATGTGAGCCACCTCGTGGGAAAACCAACAATGTGGTTTCCGAACAGGTCCGACACAAACCGGCCTGTACAAGCACAGAAGCAGGCTAGAAGCTTGAAATTTCGAATTTAAGTAGAGGAGGAATTGTACTATCCGAGTAGCGAAAACAAAGGCGCTGATCAGCTTCGCGGTTACCGCGAAGCTGATCTGCGTCTTTGTTTTCGCCTATGCAGATTGTTGGTTTTCCCATGAGGCGGCTCATATGTTATAACAATCAACATGATCGTTGTAACTGTAACTTAAGGATCTCAAATGTTTTAAGAACTGTTCTACTGTCACAGAGGTCTTCAAATGTTCTCACGCAGGAGTTATAAAAACTGATGATATGACACTGTTGAGTAGGGTGTATGGTGAACAGTTGAGTTACTGTTTGAACGGCGCATTTCAGAAGGTCATGTGTATAGCACTGGGATGAAGAACCTGAAATATACATTAACAGTTTTGGAATGCGTCACTGTTGCGTGTCAGTTATTCAGTACATTATGAGTAAATTATGACCATAGGTAGAAATATTCATTTTTTAAATATTTCTATTACAAGATGTGTAAATAGAAATATTCATGAATAAATACGCATTTAGAAGTACAGAAGCTTGAAAATGGACCCTTTTCTATGATACATCTAGACAACACTACTGAACTTTTGCAATGGGCATAATACGGTTAATACCTACAGAGGACCCACAGAGGCACAAAGGAATCTTTTATAGGTGTGTTAAGTTGAATCTTTTTTAAAGTATTTTTTGCGAGTAACTACATAGAATGGTCTTTCATATACCAAAACGAAAATGGATGTACACCACCCAAACAACTTCAAACCTACTTAAATTATTATACTCCAGCAAATATACTTACGTTTGGTTCTTTCGTGTCTGCTATGCCCTGACTTTATATGGTTGTAGTTTTTTCCATCATAACCTAGATAGATTTCAGCCTGAGACGTGAGATCGGTGAGTAATGGGAGTGCGCTGACGAAACTCCTTCTGCCTTCTCTTCGTACAGCACTCTGGGCACACGTGATAAAGTACTGAAACCAAACTCTTTCAAACTAGGAGACCACCATGACGTAAGGACTTGTGTCTTTTCGTATAATGAGATTGAACGAGACAAAACAATTTTTATTGTCGCCTCCCCGTGACCACTTGGCTGTTTAGTTAACAGGGCTCGGGACCAAATGACCTTTTGCACGATAATATTTACAAAATGACACTACAACGCTTATTACAGAATTTCCTGTAAGCAAACACTTGTCTAGATCGACACAATGATAATAAATATTTATCTGTCCATCTTAACATGTCCATCTTAACCGATAGTAACTGCATATCTACAAGTCGTCCGCCGCCTCCGAGCCGGGTACCATTCTCTCCAGCTTTGTTAGTGGAGTTCACGACCAACAAAATAAATGAAGTGAACGGAACGAAAGCCCGATTGTCGGACTAAACCGATAGAAGATTATGCCTAGGTCACACTAGCACTTACGGTCGCGGACGCTGCGGACGCTGCGGATAGGGCTTCCGTATTTGTCCGTCCTATCCGTAACGATTCGTATCATATCCGTAAAGTTCGTATCTGTACGTGCATTATTTACAGGACACGGAAGATCCGCAGCCAAGCTTTGATAATTGTCAAAAATCAGGCACGGATGAAAAACCCGTAATTGTCCGTATCTAATCGGTATCAAAAAACATATCTATTCAGTAACTAAACGTATCTTGTCGTACGTATTTGTTGCGGATCGATACTGTTTCATGTGTGCTGTTTCGTTCGGTTACGGTCTTTGTCGGCTTACAGTTATGTAATTAAAAGTATACAGCTTTCTCATTGAATCGCCCGTGCGTCCAATGCTCACATATATGCACGTGCTTTCAATGAATTCCTTTCGCCAGTATGAAAAATATGGATTCCTCAGAAGGAGATTTTGCATTGCTTTTACTAGCTGAGAAGCAGGCTGCAATATCTAAGAAAAATTGGAGAACCAACAAACGAACAAGCAAACACACAAATGTTACTCAAAATATAGTATTATGAGAAGTTAGTTCCATTGTTTTACGACTATCACTCGGTTGATCAATCACTCGATCGATCCGTCAAGTTATCAATCAATCGATCGATCGCAATCGATCAATCACTCGATAGATCGATCGAAAGAACGATCACTCAATCGATCAATTACCCTATCGGTCTTGATCGGTCACTCGAACTTTCGATCGGTTAATCTCTCGATCAATCAATTGATTAATCAATCGATCATCGATCAATCAGTCTATCGATCGACCGAGAGATCGATCGCGATCGAGCAATCAATCGACCGATCAATCAATCAAAGCATATGAGGTTCTATAATTTCTTCACGTGCAGATACGGATGTTTCGTCCGTATCGAAATTTTGACCTTTTTCAAAATTTGGGCGCGGATTCTACGGACCCTGCAGATACAACACGTACAGCTACGGTCATATACGCATACGATACGAACTGTTACGTATATAACGGATAGATACGTGAGACTTGTCCGTAGCGTCCGTCGCATCCGTGTGTGCTAGTGTGACTGTACTTTGACAATAAACAGCGGTTACTTACATCACATTGCAGCGTTTTATACGCAAGAGAGCGTAACAAATGCATATCTGAAGGTGCATGTCCGTGTCTAAACGTAACGGATGGTATCAAAAGGTATGTAGACAAGTTACTTTCCGTACGTATCCGAATATATCCGTAACTATACCGTATGTTTTCGTATCTATAGGTAATTATAGTTACGTAAATTCATTAAGAACAGTTAGCCCCGCCCACTTATTCCTGCGGATTGCTACGTATAGTATCCGCAACTATCCGCAGCGTACGTAATTGCTAGTGTGACCTAGGCATTAGGTTTTACACAACCTCTGAACATCTTGGTATCTTGGGTCTTGTCTTGAAGGGCGCTGACCGATCAGACTCTCCGCCTCACTGTATATACAAACCATCACGACCTTCAAATAGAAACAAAATTATCATTCGTAAAAGCCATAATATAAGCTTCATTTTAGTGATGAAGGTCACAGTTTCGGTGAGAGGCACTAATAACTATTAACTAACGTACGTATGAGTTGCAGTTTTTGGAACGTCTAAATGGATAAATATAGCTGAAACAGACATGCGTGGGGTTTATGTTGAATGTAAGTAAGTAAGTAAGTAAGTAAGTAAGTAAGTAAGTAAGTAAGTAAGTAAATTCTTTATTTACTTACTTGTGGTTCATTTCCTAGTGTGCGGAAAGTATCCCGCTAGAAATAAATAGTAAAGGTATAAATATTAGCCATCTTCAAAAGCATCCTAAAAGGATTCCCGTATCCTTCATCTATGGTGCTAGGTTGTGACACATTACGGCACTCGCTTGGTAAGTACTGTCTCTCCCAGCAGGCACATGACGTCAGAATGACGTCATATAGACGTTGATGCGACGTCATGACGCGACGTCGATATGACGTCATTTGACGTTATGTGCCTGCTGGACTGGATGTCCTTAGAATAACACGAAGTTCTATTCTTCGTGTTGTCGAACATACATTGTTTTACTATGATTCCTAGTACCACCTTGCATTATTTCAATCTCTAACTTCTTTATTTCTATATTTGATTTCCATTTTTGTTTAGGAATCATGAGTTTTGTTTAAAAGTATAACTTGTTTTTGCACGACACGGCTTATTCATCAAATGCACGTAAATGATACGCTGTAAAGGAAGCAATTTTATCATAAAATGTATTTTATTAATATTTCTGTCATGTAAATGTAGATCAGCTGGCTAACCTGCACTCCGATACACTTCGTGACCTCGCTCCTCTCCCGTGACAGCTTAGCATAGGTAGCCTTTAAACTATGGTCGAACAGATTATGGATTTCGTAAGAAGCTTATAGCTGCTTTATTTGGTGATAATTGTTAGAATTTTTGTTATATTTTGTTAGAAAATGCATAAATCGTTTAGTAAACATCTGGTTAGCCTGCAGAATTTCAATAAATTTGCAAAACGCAATCGATTTTCTACTTTTTGTCTCATATTTTACAGTAGTCTCCCCTTATCTATTTATAGACGTATGTGATATTTTCAATAGAAAACACGACGTATTTTATGAATCTGCGTCATTTTACATCTGGAATATATATAAATTAAGTTCTGTCAGTCAGAAAAGATATAACATAACATAATTTTCAACTTCTTTGGAGTCTTCGATGATTTTTCATTTTCGACTAAGGGTTCAATAGAAGTCATTTCCGTCGGTATGGAGAGGTCTATCGGAATACCGATGGAAATATTCCGTCTAATGTAAATGGTGCCATAAGTATAGAATTTATTTATAAACAGGCAAGCAATAATAATACTGATGGATAAATAGATTTTTGACATGCATTGTTGATGTTTTTCCAATTTGCAAAGTGATGCCAGTCTAAATCTGACACGAACAATTGACAAAATAAAGCACGATACTGATAGGAATAAAAGAATAAAATTGGTGCATTTAGTCTGGTCCCTGAATGGGGAGGAAATGAAATATACATATATGATTGCCTACTCAACCAAAGAAATACAATGCTGTATTTCATTAGGGTCTAACAATTGTCCAAATCTAATACTTGTATTATTTTCACTTGTATAACGATCATTTATCAAGAAGACTTGCTGTTCCCAAAACCTTTTGTATGGCCCATTTAAAACTCAAATACAAACTGTGTTATACACAACTTCTAAGCTTTAGAAAGTTCAGCAAAACCGCTTATCAGCAATTGAAAGTACGTTTAGAAGCCTTTTAGATCAGTTAGAATATTCCGAGTACTAAAAATTGTACGTTTAGAGCTATCTTCTAAACATTGTTTTAGTAATTTGATCCCGTTTAGGCATGTGTCTTTGATTTAGACTTACCTCGTGTAAATTTTTGAAATTGCAGTATATTTATCTCGCTATGGTCGCCAGTTTATAAAGGGTCACTGATGAGGGTTCAGTACCCGAAATTGTGCAATATGGCCCATACTACCTCCCTTTGAACGTTTTTTCACTGCTTCCAAAGGATCAAGCCTTTATATTTCATTCTTGATTTGATTCCATTATTATACCTGTGGCATGACATGCTGGTAAAATTTTAGGAACAGATATTAATATAAACAATATCTACAACTCCCTAACTACAATGTTTGAAAGGTTTTCCACTCAGACATTCATCGTTTATGAGTAACACATGTTATTTATCAAACTATTTTCTGAAAACGGGTAACAACAGATCCAGTAAATATCATGATTTTTTTTAGATATTGATGTTTGATTCGAACTACTTTCAAATATTATTGAAGTCGTAGGTTATGTTAATTTAAATATTTATCAATAGAATTGCATGCCAAACGGATGACGACGGAATCAAATCAGAAACTAACTTGAACATTGCTGATAAACGTGTTGCTGCGCACTCTAAAGAGAATATGGGTATGAAATAATCTGTATAATCTGTAATGTTAAGGATGTTCGCTGCTAACATTTGACATTTCGGAACTTCCGGTTTTTCTTTTCTTGAATATCTCGTAAACGGTTGCAGATATTTTCCTAATATTTTATATTCAGATACATATTGATAATATGCATCGAATGAGCCATGAAAATTGTTAATCTTAGAAACTTCATTTTTTCACCCCATTTTCTGCAACTTTTCAGAAAATTTTAGTTGTCAGTAAAATTTAGGGGGTAGGGTAGATTAAACTTGAATATTACACATCATCAAATCAATTGCTCTAGTTCGATGTTTATTTTAGCAGCAGTATATGTGTACATGGTCTTCTAAGTCATTCTTTGTGTCTTTGGTGTGCTGGTTTTAAAATTTAAGGTGGTTTTATGAAATGGGCTTTTAGAAACAAAACAGCCGAAAAAAGGTCGAAAATGGCGATTTTCAAGTTGTTGGTTTTCTCTTATATGCTCACTACCCTATATATTTCTTTCTTTTATTCGAACAATATTACCAAGTTCTATGTTGTGTGAAAATACAAGAAAAAGTTTGAATCAACAAATATGGGTTTGGTAGTTTTCAAAATATTGATTTTTTCCGACTTTTCAAGTATGGGGGTAGGGTTAGAAACGGAATCGTGAAATTTTGTCATCCACTCCAAGTTGCAAATTTTTCTATGCTTTTGGTCCAAAATTATCTGCGCTACGTATATATTATGACTTTTGAAAGCATTCTAGGTGTGTTTTTGTTCAAGACATGTATGTTTCAAAGAATTAAAAATTAAATTAATTTTACCAAATTTAAAACATGGTGCTCAGAGGTCTCATTCGTAGGCCTGTAGCTTGAAAAAATGCACACTACCCTATATTTATTTTGTTTTCAAATGTCTTGTGTTGTATTTTGGAATCAAAAAAGAGTGGTTAGAAAAAAAGTTTGAATACTTTTTCATTGGCAGCGAACATCCTTAAATGGAGGATCTTACACGAGTGGTCATTTCATATGAAATTTATTAAACGAGCCTTCGGCGAGTTTAATAAATTTCATATGAAATGACCACGAGTGTAAGATTCGTTTTATCATATGACTTCTAAAATAGGTTTTTATCGCTTTTAAAGTGGACATATTTCCAATGAAAATTTACATTGTTGTTACGGACGTCGTCAATGACGTTACGTATTCCCGCAAAAGTGTTATTACACGTGTGGTCATACGATTTTATGACATGACGTTATCCACTGGAAAACAGCGGCGTCATATGATAAATGACACATACAAGAATGTTTCAAGAACATTCTATCTCCCCGGTAATATTGTCATTTTTTCAGGTGTCACAAGCAAAAATAATACAAGTATTAGATTTTGAAATTGCGAGACCCTAATGAATTGGACGGTAATTGATAATTTAGTTTGTAGAATTTTTTTTTCAGTTAAACAGGGCCATTGACGAGCATAGGTATCAATAGTTCTGTGAAATATCTTCATACATGTATGTAATATTCTAAAATGTGCAAAGGTAAATTAATAGAGGATCTTACACCATTGGTCATTTCATATGAACTTTATTAAACGAGCCTTCGGCGAGTTTAATAAATTTCATATGAAATGACCATGAGTGTATGATTCGTTTTATCATATGACTTTCGAAATAGGATTTTATCGCCTTCGAAGTGGACATATTTTCAAAGAAAATTTACATTGTTGTTACGGACGTCGTCAATGACGTTACGTATTCCCGCAAAATTGTTAATACACGTGTGGTCATACGATTTTTATGACATGACGTTATCCACTGGAAAACAGCGACGTCATATTCCCACTCAAAAAACCGAGGTGGGAAAAAATTAACAATCAGGTACTTTTACCATGAAAACACATCGTAAGCCGAATGAGCAGCTATTTTCCCAATAGGTGGCCACTGGGGACTTAGTACATTGACAGCAGTATTGTAACGCACATAAGAGTGGAGCAGGCTTCACTATAGGACAGACCTGGTGTTAAATATGTTGTCACAACGCGGGAATTGATTTAACCAGAAGAGCTGTAGATTTTCTGCACGCTCCATTAAGTTAACGGATATTTCATTAACCATTTATTCCAGGAGAAAATTGTATTTCAAGAGGAATAAAACCCCTGCTGACAAAGAAAACCCCAGTACGTGTTTATAGATTACATTTGGAATCCTAAATAAACCTACATTCACGTAAAATGACCGTCCAGTTTATATTTGTTCCTTTAACTTTGGAAGACGGAATGAATAGCAGACTGTAACGTTGAAAATGTATCAGGCAGTAAACACAAAAACAGGTATTAATCAAAATTTATGCAAAACAATTGAAAAAAATCTAAACCGGTCGAAATTTCTGACTTCTACATCTAGTAGGTTTTAAAGGACAATTTAAAAGATGGAGATTAAATACAATCTGAACGATGCACCAGCAATGCACAGTGAGACTTAAAGTTCTTGGTATAGAAACAACATCACAATACATGAAGTCACAACTTAGACAGTTGTTCTACGCTACTGTGCCCAATACAAGTTCGAAACTCTTTTTGCTCATGGTAAGCCATGTCATCAATATGGTTCATAAACGATATACCAGACTGAAAACAATTACATAACGACATGTGATTGTCACGCACATGCTGCGATCAGAATAGAATTTATTGTCAATAAAACATGCGTTTTTATAACAATCATAAATTTTGTGAGCATGTCGTGGCAAATGTCATTTTGGTTCCGTGTTCCGTTAACTAAACAGTTAAAACGGGACATTGCTGGCCAAGGGGAGCTGATAATAAACAATGCGTAATGGGAAACTTCAAGGGTGCCTGTGTTCGAACGCATGTTTTTGAAATTCCTTTACATGAATAACTATCGTACAAAATATGTAATAATTGTAAATATACCTTTGTTATAGGCCCTCTGACATAATTCTGGAAAAGGAATCCTTATTATATCATTCTGTAAAATGACCGAAAAACGCATAAGCACCATAACATGTTGTCATCTATCAAGTCAAAGTCCGTCGAGACCTTATCAGTTAGATGTAGCTATGAATATGGACCTATTTCAATGCAAAAACGGTGGGTTTGATGTGTATGTCAATACTTCTAAACAATGTTTTATATAAATTTGACCCCGTTTAGGCATGTGACTTTGATGACGGTTTCTCCGTAAAATGTGAAATTGAAGTTTATTTATCTGGCTATCGTTTCCGGTTTATAAAGGGGCACTGATTAGGGTTCATTACCCGCAATTGCGCAATATGGCCCATACTACCTTCCTTTGAACGTTTTTACTGCTCTCAAAGTATCAAACTTTTATATTTTATATGTCGTCAATGAGAGCAGAAACCTCTTAGTAATCTTTGTAAAATTGAGGATAAATCCTTGTCATCTCATCTATATGGTAATGCTATGAGATAGAAATGTCTGATAACTTCTCACAGAGACATTATCACAGGCATGTAATCTGCTGGTAATCCTCGTCTCATCACCGCCTTTATGACACACTATAGCAAGTCAGTGCAAGGAGGTTCATTAAAACCGTGTGTTCTTTTGTGTGACATTAAAGTGTCGTTTTTCTTGGAATCTGAATTTCTGTATGACAAGTGTGCGCTTAGTATAGAGAAATCATTCAGAGATTATAGCTTCGACATCCTCAGGATTTATGAAAAAAGCACAGTCCGTGTGGCAAAGCGAAAACACAACATTTTAAAGCATATTAGAAATATATACATGTGCATATGAATGACACACCAAACTGGTACATCTAACTCACACCAGACCAGACTAAAGAAGCAATAAAGGAGAAAGATTACCACCTTACGTACTTTTTCATATATTTGGTTAAGTAACTGAGTGGCCGCCTATTGGGAAATACCTGCTCACTCGGCTTACGATACGTTCCCTTAGTATAAGCACTTAATTGACAATTTAATTAAGTCTATGCCATTTATACTAGTATTAACCAAATAGATCCAAATTTATTAAGCAATTTAAACGTTTGTTAGTAAATGAATCTAACCCGATAACAAATTTCTGATTACTCAGAAATATCCGAGCTGGACCAAAAATATATTATAAAATGTGTTAATGGCGTTATAAATCTTGCACTGTAACTTGTACATTTTCAATGACAAATATATTCTACTTCACTGATGATTCGGTGCAATACAATCCATATTCATCTAAAACATAGGACTATAGGCTTTTCCAAAACTGTATTGTTAACAGCAGATACCAGGATTAATGGTACGACTACGTTCGTATATGTATAAGTTTACCAGTTCAGTTGGTCTCACTTTGACATCATGTCCAGATTAAGTCAGTACATTAAGGCAACTCCAAGGTAGTTACGTTCTGGTAACTGAGTGTTCACCTTTTGAGAAATATCTGCAAACAGAGCGTGCTATTAGTTCGCTCTGTTTCAGAAGCAAATTTTCTTTTTGATGTTTCCCATTTGGCCCCAGTTATTCAAAACTTCGTTGGCTTAACGGTGTCATTAAGACCTCAATTTGTTCACTACATGTCGAATTTAAAAGCAAATATTTATTTTTTGTTGAAAAAAATGAGAGAATCCTTTGCAATGAAAAGGATTATACATTTTGTCAACAAAAATAACAAATGTTTTGTAACTCATTCATGTTTGAAATTTTAATGAATCGTTAACTAACGACATCGTTAATTTTGATCATTTGGGTCCCGATTTTTTTTATTTGGTGTGACTTTGGTTCTGATTGCACCAGTTCCTGATCATCACTTACTTTTACCCATTACGAAAACATGCCCATATGATATACAGTAATTTTTTCAGGTCAAAAATCGATAATTTTCAGAGGAAAATTTTTGATATTTTTCTTATTTTTGCTCAAAACATAGATTGTGGGTACACGTTAGAACCGCCTCGCAGAGGCGGTTCTAACGAGTACCCACAATCTATGTTTTGGAGCAAAAATAAGAAAAATAGGTATACCCCTGCATACCCCAGTTTTACTATATAAAAGTGGGGTTTAAGGGGGTATTCATTGCACGGACATGTTTTCCTGATGCCTTTTGACAAAGTCTGTTCAGTCACAATGACTTCAGTTTATTTTGCCAGCCTCTTTTGTCAACCTAAATAGTAAAAGGGTCAGAGACGTAATAGAAAACACAACACCACACACAAACACAAAAAAAGAAGAATAAAAATCGGATTTGTGTTGGTTTTATTATTTTCCATGGACAAATAAAATTGTTGCAAATGTCAGAACTTAATTAGGACGTTCATTTGTTCTCCAGACGCCTCAGTCATAGACTTAGATGATGCTTTGATGATTGTAATTTTATTGACTGTATTGAAATGGTCATTTCCATCTTGTTTGCTTTTTATTTCTCCAGCTAATTTCAGACCTGACACCTTGCAAATTACAGGCTGTCAGTAGATGTAAAGACGGCTGATTTATTTACCAGAAACTTACACACTTACAATGCAAGATCATTCGAAGTAAAATATCATTTTATGTTTTAAATCAACTTGAACTGGAGATTTGTTTTAATAGTTTATTTCAGTGCCACATATCAAATTCAAACACTATATACACATTTAAAACATGCAACAACATATTAGCCACTGCATGGGAAAACCAACAATCTGCATATCGTTGGCTCGTTTACAAAACCTCGTAACTGCACTTTTTTCAAAAAATCGTTTTTTCACATGGCGCGATTCAAAACATTCAAATTCAGCTTGTGACAAAGCCTTGTAGGTTATGTCCAATGGGAAGTTAGTTTTTCGATGACCTTACAAAACCTCGTAACTACAAATGGTAAACGGACTTGAAAAAAGGTGACAAAACCTCGTATATGCAATTTCAAAAAAATTAAATACAAGAAAATCTTTATCTTTTAGATATGCAAAAGTTGCATATGAATGATTTCTCATAAATGCATTCTGTAATTCATCATAAGAATCTGCTTCTAGCTTTCATTTATCAAGTTTTGTATATACGACAATTTGTAAACATGCACATTTATATATTATTTATTATACAAGTTTTAGTTTTTTGCTTCTCCTGAAAAAAATATTTTTTGCAGTTACGAGGTTTTGTAAACGAGCCAACGATATGCGAAAACAAAGACGCAGATCAGCTTCGCGGGAACCTCGAAGCTAATCAGCGCCTTTGTTTTCGCTACACGGATAGTTCACTTGCTCTTCTGCTTAAATCTGAAATTTCAAGATTCTTGCCTGCTTCTGTGATTGTACAGCCGAGTTTGTGTCAGACCTGGTCGGATACCGAATTGTTGGTTTTCTCACGCACAGGCTCATATTTGATATTCAGTCTATATAGACTTATGAGATTATTCAAATATCACAGATTTACAAAATGTACATCAAATAAAACATAAGAAGCAGAAGATCTACAAAATTTGCTTCAAATAAAACTTAAGAAGTATTCATACGAATAAAAAAGAGAAACTTACAATAAAAAAAATCTTTAAACAGCTAAATGTTTACCAGTCAAAAGGATTCTGTTAAAACAAAATAGAAATAATAATTTAAAAACAATCTAATCTTTATATTACATTCAACAATGTTCGCTGCAACGTGTAAACACCAGTAGACCAAAGTCAGCATATCTTCAGATGTGCTCGGTTGCTGATTTTATGCAGCAGTCATTGTTTTGTGTTAATATGATGACATATTGTACTGTCGCACTCACTAATCTACCTTTAACGACGTGTTAGGTCTTGTAATGCAATTTTACTATAATGCGACATAACGAACACTTTAACAGATTGACAAATTGTCTTATGCAAATCAGAACCAAATGACAGATTGTAGAACAAACTGTAATAATGGTAATTTGGGCTCAAATAACGTCTTTTATTGAACTTTGGACAGTTTGCTATGCAAATAAGGTTTGTTTAAGGCTTGTTTATTGCAGTCAACAAAATTTGCTTATTTTCCTTCACGAAAAGCACGGCAAATTATAGTTAGAGATGGATCTCTGAATAATGATGCACTTAATGATGCGGCCACTTAGTGCCCAAATGTTACATGCGATGAATTAAGCGGAGCTTTGACAAAACTACACCATTGTATTAAATCTTGAACTTGTGGGATTTGCGTTACATGTTAAAAATCAGGTGGAATCATACGGTGGCAGAAGATCGTATCATTTTCATAGCTATATGTACAGCTCAATACATATGAATTATGCTTGGGGAAAAATGGTTTATACGTGTGGTAAGCATCGATATTTGTGCAATAAATGAGGCTTTACCGGAGGGGTTGTCTTAGCTTCAGGCTCCTTTAAAACAAAATTATCTTCCTCCCCAGATCACTGCATTGATTTTCCTCAGTTTCTTGCTCTCCTCTCTGTTCCCAAACGTTTGTGCCTGATACCCAGCTCACTACAATTATTTTGTAGTGCTATCAAGCTCTCTGGAAATTAATGATCATTCTCAAAACAACCTTACATTCATAGTAGGGCCCCATAAATGCTATGAAAGCCTGAATCGCCGGTACCGCGCCTCAAAAAACCTGCATTTCGCATGTGTGATTCAATAAGTATTAGCATTGCTGACTGAAAGAATAACCGCGATCATTGTATTTATTTGGATTTCAAAAATGTAGAAGTAAGCAAAATTATTAGGAAATGCGCAATCAGAAAGAAATTCCCACACTACACACCGAGGTGGAAAAAAATAAATAAACGATCAGCTACAGATATCGTAAGCCGAGTACCAGTAAGTTGTTTCCCAACAGGTTTCTTAACACATGTGAGCCACCTCGTGGGAAAACCAACAATGTGGTTTCCGAACAGGTCCGACACAAACCGGCCTGTACAAGCACAGAAGCAGGCTATAGAAGCTTGAAATTTCGAATTTAAGTAGAGGAGGAATTGTACTATCCGAGTAGCGAAAACAAAGGCGCTGATCAGCTTCGCGGTTACCGCGAAGCTGATCTGCGTCTTTGTTTTCGCCTATGCAGATTGTTGGTTTTCCCATGAGGCGGCTCATATGTTATAACAATCAACATGATCGTTGTAACTGTAACTTAAGGATCTCAAATGTTTTAAGAACTGTTCTACTGTCACAGAGGTCTTCAAATGTTCTCACGCAGGAGTTATAAAAACTGATGATATGACACTGTTGAGTAGGGTGTATGGTGAACAGTTGAGTTACTGTTTGAACGGCGCATTTCAGAAGGTCATGTGTATAGCACTGGGATGAAGAACCTGAAATATACATTAACAGTTTTGGAATGCGTCACTGTTGCGTGTCAGTTATTCAGTACATTATGAGTAAATTATGACCATAGGTAGAAAGGTACAAGTAGGCAAAGATCAGGAAAAGGCGCAATCAGAAAAAGATTCCCACTCCAAAAACCGAGGTGGGAAAAAACCAAACTAACAATCAGGTACTTATACCATGAAACATATCGTAAGCCGAATGAGCAGCTATTTTCCCAATAGGTGGCCACTCAGTTACCTTAACTTAACTAAAAGTATGAAAACATACATAAGGCGCCAACAGAAATATTCATTTTTTAAATATTTCTATTACAAGATGTGTAAATAGAAATATTCATGAATAAATACGCATTTAGAAGTACAGAAGCTTGAAAATGGACCCTTTTCTATGATACATCTAGCCAACACTACTGAACTTTTGCAATGGGCATAATACCTACAGAGGACCCGCAGAGGCACAAAGGAATCTTTTATAGGTGTGTTAAGTTGGATCTTTTTTAAAGTATTTTTTGCGAGTAACTACATAGAATGGTCTTTCATATACCAAAACGAAAATGGATGTACACCACCCAAACAACTTCAAACCTACTTAAATTATTATACTCCAGCAAATATACTTACGTTTGGTTCTTTCGTGTCTGCTATGCCCTGACTTTATATGGTTGTAGTTTTTTCCATCATAACCTAGATAGATTTCAGCCTGAGACGTGAGATCGGTGAGTAATGGGAGTGCGCTGACGAAACTCCTTCTGCCTTCTCTTCGTACAGCACTCTGGGCACACGTGATAAAGTACTGAAACCAAACTCTTTCAAACTAGGAGACCACCATGACGTCAGGACTTGTGTCTTTTCGTATAATGAGATTGAACGAGACAAAACAATTTTTATTGTCGCCTCCCCGTGACCACTTGACTGTTTAGTTAACAGGGCTCGGGACCAAATGACCTTTTGCACGATAATATTTACAAAATGACACTACAACGCTTATTACAGAATTTCCTGTAAGCAAACACTTGTCTAGATCGACACAATGATAATAAATATTTATCTGTCCATCTTAACATGTCCATCTTAACCGATAGTAACTGCATATCTACAAGTCGTCCGCCGCCTCCGAGCCGGGTACCATTCTCTCCAGCTTTGTCAGTGGAGTTCACGACCAACAAAATAAATGAAGTGAACGGAACGAAAGCCCGATTGTCGGACTAAACCGATAGAAGATTATGCCTAGGTCACACTAGCACTTACGGTCGCTGCGGACGCTGCGGATAGGGCTTCCGTATTTGTCCGTCCTATCCGTAACGATTCGTATCATATCCGTAAAGTTCGTATCTGTACGTGCATTATTTACAGGACACGGAAGATCCGCAGCCAAGCTTTGATAATTGTCAAAAATCAGGCACGGATGAAAAACCCGTAATTGTCCGTATCTAATCGGTATCAAAAAACATATCTATTCAGTAACTAAACGTATCTTGTCGTACGTATTTGTTGCGGATCGATACTGTTTCATGTGTGCTGTTTCGTTCGGTTACGGTCTTTGTCGGCTTACAGTTATGTAATTAAAAGTATACAGCTTTCTCATTGAATCGCCCGTGCGTCCAATGCTCACATATATGCACGTGCTTTCAATGAATTCCTTTCGCCAGTATGAAAAATATGGATTCCTCAGAAGGAGATTTTGCATTGCTTTTACTAGCTGAGAAGCAGGCTGCAATATCTAAGAAAAATTGGAGAACCAACAAACGAACAAGTAAACACACAAATGTTACTCAAAATATAGTATTATGAGAAGTTAGTTCCATTGTTTTACGACTATCACTCGGTTGATCAATCACTCGATCGATCCGTCAAGTTATCAATCAATCGATCGATCGCAATCGATCAATCACTCGATAGATCGATCGAAAGAACGATCACTCAATCGATCAATTACCCTATCGGTCTTGATCGGTCACTCGAACTTTCGATCGGTTAATCTCTCGATCAATCAATTGATTAATCAATCGATCATCGATCAATCAGTCTATCGATCGACCGAGAGATCGATCGCGATCGAGCAATCAATCGACCGATCAATCAATCAAAGCATATGAGGTTCTATAATTTCTTCACGTGCAGATACGGATGTTTCGTCCGTATCGAAATTTTGACTTTTTTCAAAATTTGGGCGCGGATTCTACGGACCCTGCAGATACAACACGTACAGCTACGGTCATATACGCATACGATACGAACTGTTACGTATTCCGCTTATCGGAAAAGATGGCGATGACGTCATCGATAACTACCTGTGAACTCACGGGTACAGAGTCAATAAATACATAGATTTAATACACATACTTATGCGGGAAAATGTGTCTTAAATTGTTTATATACATTAAAATCAAAGCTGAATTAACTAAAATTAAACTAACTTGATATTAAAACCACTGAAAAAGAATTATCCGCCATCTATCTGAAAAATCATTTTGGCAAGTTTGTTTTAACCTCGGAAAACTGAATGAGCTTCTGAGAAAGAGTTACATGTAATTTGATAACTGTTTTTTCCAATTTATTCACTTATTTTTTTCAGTTTTCACTTTTCAAGATCTGTTTTCATCTAACAACAGCTTATATTTCTCGATTTTATTTTGTAATTATGATAATTTAATAGAATAATAGATAGAAATGTACAATAACCGCGCCGTTGAAGTTGTTGGAGTTTCAGTAAATATCCGGATAAATATCCAAGCATGTGCGATATGTTATTTAAGAATATGTCGATACTACAAAACGACAACAGAAGTATTTACTAAGCGTATACTATTGTCATAAAATTTCAATGTAATTTGAGACTGAAGTGCCTGAAATTGTGTGCATATTAAATAACGAGAAGATCAAAGCCGCCCGCGCTTGCCGAAAATCAAAATATTTAACTATAAATAAACATGGAAATATTGCGCTATTCAAGATATTTTCCTTCCAAATTCAAAATATATACATTCTGGAAACAAACTTTCCTCATTACACACCGATGTTTGGCGTTTTTGGGTCATTTGCGTAATTAAACCATACGTATATTGGCTTTTTATAAAGCCGCCATTACTGATTTGTACCCGTGAGAATGACCCGGATGCTGGCTGATGACGTCACGCCATCTTTTCCGATAATCGGAATATAACGGATAGATACGTGAGACTTGTCCGTAGCGTCCGTCGCATCCGTGTGTGCTAGTGTGACTGTACTTTGACAATAAACAGCGGTTACTTACATCACATTGCAGCGTTTTATACGCAAGAGAGCGTAACAAATGCATATCTGAAGGTGCATGTCCGTGTCTAAACGTAACGGATGGTATCAAAAGGTATGTAGACAAGTTACTTTCCGTACGTATCCGAATATATCCGTAACTATACCGTATGTATTCGTATCTATAGGTAATTATAGTTACGTAAATTCATTAAGAACAGTTAGCCCCGCCCACTTATTCCTGCGGATTGCTACGTATAGTATCCGCAACTATCCGCAGCGTACGTAATTGCTAGTGTGACCTAGGCATTAGGTTTTACACAACCTCTGAACATCTTGGTATCTTAGGTCTTGTCTTGAAGGGCGCTGACCGATCAGACTCTCCGCCTCACTGTATATACAAACCATCACGACCTTCAAATAGAAACAAAATTATCATTCGTAAAAGCCATAATATAAGCTTCATTTTAGTGATGAAGGGCACAGTTTCGGTGAGAGGCACTAATAACTATTAACTAACGTACGTATGAGTTGCAGTTTTTGGAACGTCTAAATGGATAAATATAGCTGAAACAGACATGCGTAGGGTTTATGTTGAATGTAAGTAAGTAAGTAAGTAAGTAAGTAAGTAAGTAAGTAAATTCTTTATTTACTTACTTGTGGTTCATTTCCTAGTGTGCGGAAAGTATCCCGCTAGAAATAAATAGTAAAGGTATAAATATTGGCCATCTTCAAAAGCATCCTAAAAGGATTCCCGTATCCTTCATCTATGGTGCTAGGTTGTGACACATTACGGCACTCGCTTGGTAAGTACTGTCTCTCCCAGCAGGCACATGACGTCAGAATGACGTCATATAGACGTCGATGCGACGTCATGACGCGACGTCGATATGACGTCATTTGACGTTATGTGCCTGCTGGGCTGGATGTCCTTAGAATAACACGAAGTTCTATTCTTCGTGTTGTCGAACATACATTGTTTTACTATGATTCCTAGTACCACCTTGCATTATTTCAATCTCTAACTTCTTTATTTCTATATTTGATTTCCATTTTTGTTTAGGAATCATGAAATTTGTTTAAAAGTATTACTTGTTTTTGCACGACACGGCTTATTCATCAAATGCACGTAAATGATACGCTGTAAAGGAAGCAATTTTATCATAAAATGTATTTTATTAATATTTCTGTCATGTAAATGGTGCCATAAGTATAGAATTTATTTATAAACAGGCAAGCAATAATAATACTGATGGATAAATAGATTTTTGACATGCATTGTTGATGTTTTTCCAATTTGCAAAGTGATGCCAGTCTAAATCTGACACGAACAATTGACAAAATAAAGCACGATACTGATAGGAATAAAAGAATAAAATTGGTGCATTTAGTCTGGTCCCTGAATGGGGAGGAAATGAAATATACATATATGATTGCCTACTCAACCAAAGAAATACAATGCTGTATTTCATTAGGGTCTAACAATTGTCCAAATCTAATACTTGTATTATTTCACTTGTATAACGATCATTTATCAAGAAGACTTGCTGTTCCCAAAACCTTTTGTATGGCCCATTTAAAACTCAAATACAAACTGTGTTATACACAACTTCTAAGCTTTAGAAAGTTCAGCAAAACCGCTTATCAGCAATTGAAAGTACGTTTAGAAGCCTTTTAGATCAGTTAGAATATTCCGAGTACTAAAAATTGTACGTTTAGAGCTATCTTCTAAACATTGTTTTAATAATTTGATCCCGTTTAGGCATGTGTCTTTGATTTAGACTTACCTCGTGTAAATTTTTGAAATTGCAGTATATTTATCTCGCTATGGTCGCCAGTTTATAAAGGGTCACTGATGAGGGTTCAGTACCCGAAATTGTGCAATATGGCCCATACTACCTCTCTTTGAACGTTTTTTCACTGCTTCCAAAGGATCAAGCCTTTATATTTCATTCTTGATTTGATTCCATTATTATACCTGTGGCATGACATGCTGGTAAAATTTTAGGAACAGATATTAATATAAACAATATATATATAAGGTTTTGCACTCAGACATTCATCGTTTATGAGTAACACATGTTATTTATCAAACTATTTGCTGAAAACGGGTAACAACAGATCCAGTAAATATCATGATTTTTTTTAGATATTGATGTTTGATTCGAACTACTTTCAAATATTATTGAAGTCGTAGGTTATGTTAATTTAAATATTTATTAATAGAATTGCATGCCAAACGGATGACGACGGAATCAAATCAGAAACTAACTTGAACATTGCTGATAAACGTGTTGCTGCGCACTCTAAAGAGAATATGGGTATGAAATAATCTGTATAATCTGTAATGTTAAATGACACATACAAGAATGTTTCAAGAACATTCTATCTCCCCGGTAATATTGTCATTTTTTCAGGTGTCACAAGCAAAAATAATACAAATATTAGATTTTGAAATTGCGAGACCCTAATGAATTGGACGGTAATTGATAATTTAGTTTGTAGATTTTTTTTAGTTAAACAGGGCCATTGACGAGCATAGGTATAGAAAGTTCAGTGAAATATCTTCATACATGTATGTAATATTCTAAAATGTACAAAGGTAAATAAATAGAGGATCTTACACCAGTGGTCATTTCATATGAAATTTATTAAACGAGCCTTCGGCGAGTTTAATAAATTTCATATGAAATGACCACGAGTGTAAGATTCGTTTCATCATATGACTTTTGAAATAGGATTTTATCTTCTTGGAAGTGGACATATTTTCAAAGAAAATTTACATTGTTGTTACGGACGTCGTCAATGACGTTACGTATTCCCGCAAAAGTGTTTATACACGTGTGGTCATACGATTTTTATGACATGACGTTATTCACTGGAAAACAGCGACGTCATATACTAAAAAAGAGATTCTCACTCCAAAATCCGAGGTGGGAAAAAAATTAACAATCAGGTACTTACATGTATACCATGAAAACACATCGTAAGCCGAATTAGCAGCTATTTTCCCAATATGTGGCCACTGGGAACTTAGTACATTGACAGCATTATTGTAACGCACATAAGAGTGGAGCAGGATTCACTACAGGACAGACCTGGTGTTAAATATGTTGTCGCAACGCGGGAATTGATTTAACCAGAAGAACTGTAGATTTTCTGTACGCTCCATAACGGTTAACGGATATTTCATTAACCATTTATTCCAGGAGAAAATTACATTTCAAGGGGAATAAAACCCCTGCTGACACAGAAAACCCCAGTACGTGTTTATAGATTACATTTGGAATCCTAAATAAACCTACATTCACGTAAAATGACCGTCCAGTGTATATTTGTTCCTTTAACTTTGGAAGACGGAATGAATGAAAACAATTGAAAGAATCTAAACCGGTCGAAATTTCTTACATCTAGTAGGTTTTAAAGGTCAATTTAAAAGATGGAGATTAAATACAATCTGAACGATGCACCAGTGAGACTTAAAGTTCTGGGTATAGAAACAACATCACTATACATGAAGTCACAATTTAGACAGTTGTTCTACGCTACTGTGCCCAATACAAGTTCGAAACTCTTTTTGCTCATGGTAAGCCATGTCATAAATATGGTTCATAAACGATATACCAGACTGAAAACAATAACATAACGACATGTGATTGTCACGCACATGCTACGATCAGAATAGAATTTATTGTCAATAAAACATGCGCTTTTATAACAATCATAAACTTTGAATGATCTGATCATTTCAAGGCGATACTTCTGTGGTGGTTCTTATTGTTTTATGTCTTGGTGTTTAACATTTTTGTTGGTGCTATTGGCGCCTTTTGTATGTTATCATATTTTTAGTTAAGTTTAGGTAACTTAGTGGCCACCTATCTGTAAAACAGCTACTTATTTAACTTACGATATGTTTTCATGGTATAAGTACCTGATTGTTAATTTAGTTTTTTTCCTACCTCGGTTTTTGGAGCGGAAATCTTTTTCTTATTGCGCTTTTTCCTGATCGTTGCCTACTTGTACTTTTTTATAATGTTATTTTGTGAACGAGTAGTGGCAAAGGTCAGTTTGGTCCCGTGTTCCGTTAACTAAACAGTTAAAACGGGACAATGTTGCCACGGGGAGCTGATAATAAACAATGCGTAATGGGAAACTTCAAGGGTGCCTGTGTTCGAACGCATGTCTTTGAAATTCCTTTACATGAATAACTATCCAATATGTAATAATTATAAATACTCTGTTATAGGCCCTCTGACATAATTCTGAAAAAGGGATCCTTATTATATCATTCTATAAAATGACCGAAAAACGCATAAGCACCATAAAATGGTGTCATCTATCAAGTCGAAGTCAGTCGATACCTTATCATTTAGATGTAGCTATGAATATGGACCTATTTCAATGCAAAAACGGTGGGTTTGATGTGTATGTCAATACTTCTAAACAATGTTTTATATAAATTTGACCCCGTTTAGGCATGTGACTTTGATGACGGTTTCTCCGTAAAATGTGAAATTGAAGTTTATTTATCTGGCTATCGTTTCCGGTTTATAAAGGGGCACTGATTAGGGTTCATTACCCGCAATTGCGCAATATGGCCCATACTACCTTCCTTTGAACGTTTTTACTGCTCTCAAAGTATCAAACTTTTATATTTTATATGTCGTCAATGAGAGCAGAAACCTCTTAGTAATCTTTGTAAAATTGAGGATAAATCCTTGTCATCTCATCTATATGGTAATGCTATGAGATAGAAATGTCTGATAACTTCTCACAGAGACATTATCACAGGCATGTAATCTGCTGGTAATCCTCATCTCATCACCGCCTTTATGACACACTATAGCAAGTCAGTGCAAGGAGGTTCATTAAAACCGTGTGTTCTTTTGTGTGACATTAAAGTGTCGTTTTTCTTGGAATCTGAATTTCTGTATGACAAGTGTGCGCTTAGTATAGAGAAATCATTCAGAGATTATAGCTTCGACATCCTCAGGATTTATGAAAAAAATCACAGTCCGTGTGGCAAAGCGAAAACACAACATTTTAAAGCATATTAGAAATATATACATGTCCCATATGAATGACACACCAAACTGGTACATCTAACTCACACCAGACCAGACTAAAGAAGCAATAAAGGAGAAAGATTACCACCTTACGTACTTTTTCATATATTTGGTTAAGTAACTGAGTGGCCGCCTATTGGGAAATACCTGCTCACTCGGCTTACGATACGTTCCCTTAGTATAAGCACTTAATTGACAATTTAATTAAGTCTATGCCATTTATACTAGTATTAACCAAATAGATCCAAATTTATTAAGCAATTTAAACGTTTGTTAGTAAATGAATCTAACCCGATAACAAATTTCTGATTACTCAGAAATATCCGAGCTGGACCAAAAAAATATATTATAAAATGTGATAATGGCGTTATAAATCTTGCACTGTAACTTGTACATTTTCAATGACAAATATATTCTACTTCACTGATGATTCGGTGCAATACAATCCATATTCATCTAAAACATAGGACTATAGGCTTTTCCAAAACTGTATTGTTAACAGCAGATACCAGGATTAATGGTACGACTACGTTCGTATATGTATAAGTTTGCCAGTTCAGTTGGTCTCACTTTGACATCATGTTCAGATTAAGTCAGTACATTTGGGCAACTCCGAGGTAGTTACGTTCTGGTAACTGAGTGTTCACCTTTTGGGAAATATCTGCAACCAGAGCTTGCTAAAGTTCACTTTGTTTCAGAACCAAATTGTCTTTTTGATGTTTCCCACCTGGCCTCAGTTGTTCAAAACTTCGTTGGCTTAACGGTGTCGTTAAGACCTCAATTTGTTCTCTACATGCAATGAAAAGGAATCCCACATTTTGTCAACAAAAATAACAGTGTATTTGGAATAATCATGTTTGAAATTTTAACGAATCGTTAACTAACGGCATAGTTAATTTTGAACAGCTGGGCCCTGAGTTTTTATTTGGTGGGACTTTGGTTCTGATTGCACCAGTTCCTGATCATCACTTACTTTTACCTTTTGACAAAGTCTGTTCAGTCACAATGACTTCAGTTTATTTTGCCAGCCTCTTTTGTCAACCTAAATAGTAAAAGGGTCAGAGACGTAATAGAAAACACAACACCACACACAAACACAAAAAAGAAGAATAAAAATCGGATTTGTGTTGGTTTTATTATTTTCCATGGACAAATAAACTTGTTGCAAATGTCAGAACTTAATTAGGACGTTCATTTGTTCCCCAGACGCCTCAGTCATAGACTTAGATGATGCTTTGATGATTGTAATTTTATTGACTGTATTGAAATGGTCATTTCCATCTTGTTTGCTTTTTATTTCTCCAGCTAATTTCAGACCTGACACCGTGCAAATTACAGGCTGTCAGTAGATGTAAAGACGGCTGATTTATTTACCAGAAACTTACACACTTACAATGCAAGATCATTCGAAGTAAAACATCATTTTATGTTTTAAATCAACTTGAACTGGAGATTTGTTTTAATAGTTTATTTCAGTGCCACATATCAAATACAAACACTATATACACATTTAAAACATGCAACAACATATGAGCCACTGCATGGGAAAACCAACAATATGCATATGCGAAAACAAAGACGCAGATCAGCCTCGCGGGAACCTCGAAGCTAATCAGCGCCTTTGTTTTCGCTACACGGATAATACACTTGCTCTTCTGCTTAAATCTGAAATTTCTAGCCTGCTTCTGTGATTGTACAGCCGAGTTTGTGTCAGACCTGGTCGGAACCCAAATTGTTGGTGTTCTCACGCACAGGCTCATATTTGATATTCAGTCTATATAGACTTATGAGGCTCATATTTGATATTCAGTCTATATAGACTTATGAGATTATTCAAATATCACAGATTTACAAAATGTACATCAAATAAAACATAAGAAGCAGAAGATCTACAAAATTTGCTTCAAATAAAACTGAAGAAGCATTCATACGCATAAAAAAGAGAAACTTACAATACAAAAAATCTTTAAACAGCTAAATGTTTACCAGTCAAAAGGATTCTGTTAAAACAAAATAGAAATAATAATTTGAAAACAATCTAATCTTTATATTACATTCAACAATGTTCGCTGCAACGTATAAATACCAGTAGACCAAAGTCAGCATATCTTCAGATGTGTTCGGTTGCGGATTTTATGCAGCAGTCATTGTTTTGTGTTAATATGATGACATATTGTACTGTCGCACTCACTTATCTACCTTTAACGACGTGTTAGGTCTTGTAATGCAATTTTACTATAATGCGACATAACGAACACTTTTACAGATTGACAAATTGTCTTATGCAAATCAAAACCAAATGACAGATTGCAGAACAAACTGTAATAATGGTAATTTGGGCTCAAATAACGTCTTTTATTGAACTTTGGACAGTTTGCTATGCAAGTAAGGTTTGTTTAAGGCTTGTTTATTGCAGTCAACAGAATTTGCTTATTTTCCTTTACGAAAAGCACGACAATTTGTAGTTATCTTTGAATAATGATGCACTTAATGATGCGGCCACTTAGTGCCCAAATGTTACATGCGATGAATTAAGCGGAGCTTTGACAAAACTACACCATTGTATTAAATCTTGAACTTGTGAGATTTGCGTTACATGTTAAAAATCAGGTGGAATCATACGGTCACAGAAGATCGTATCATTTTCATAGCTATATGTACAGCTCAATACATGAATTATGCTTGGGGAAAAATGGTTTATACGTGTGGTAAGCATCGATATTTGTGCAATAAATGAGGCTTGTCTTAGCTTCAGGCTCCTTTAAAACAAAATTATCTTCCCCCCCAGATCACTGCATTGATTTTCCTCAGTTTCTTGCTCTCTGTTCCCAAACGTTTGTGCTTGATACCCAGCTCCCAACATTTTTTTTGTAGTGCTATCAAGCTCTCTGAAAATTAATGATCATTCTCAAAAGCAACTTTACACCCATAGTAGGGCCCCATAAATGCTATGAAAGCCTGAATCGCCGGTACCGCGCCTCAAACAAACCTGCATTTCGCACGTGTGATTCGATAAGTATTTGCATTGCTGAGAGAATAACCGCGATCATTGTATTTATTTCGATTTCAAAAAAGGTAAAAGTAAGCAAAAATATTAGGAAATGCGCAATCAGAAAGAAATTCCCACACCACACACCGAGGTGGAAAAAAACCTAAATAAATGATCAGCTACAGATATCGAAAGCCGAGTACGAGTAAGTTGTTTCCCAACAGGTTCTCAACACATACATGTATGTTATAACAATCAACATGATCGTTGTAACTGTAACTTAGGCCAAAAAAAAAAAAAAAAATGTTTCCGGTAACCCGACCGACCCTGTCAAAAACTCCCCGACTCTAATATTTTTTTCCTGTTTTCCGAAAATAAAAACTCGAAAATCGGAAAAAGATCGTGTTTTTCAAGTACCGGACCGGCAAAAGAATAAAAAATGTTGAATTGAAGTTTTAACTAAGAAGCTGTGCATGTGCACTGGAGGAGAAAACAGTTTAATTCTGATTAAACTGTATATCTATGTTCAGATATTTTACATGGTAAGGCTTCCCTCTTTTTGGCCTTAAGGATCTCAAATGTTGTAAGAACTGTTCTACTGTCACAGAGGTCTTCAAATGTTCCCACGCAGGAGTTATAAAAACTGATGATATGACACTGTTGAGTAAGGTGTATGGTGAACAGTTAAGTCACTGTCTGAAAGGCACATTTCAGAAGGTCCTGTGTACAGCACTGAGATGCAGAACCTGAAACATGTATTAACGTATTTGGAATCCGCCACTGTTTCGTGTCAGTTATTCAGTACATTATGACCATTTAGAAGATGTCTAAGTAGAAATATTCATTTTTTTAATATTTCTCTTAGCAGATGTGTAAATAGAAATATTCATGAATAAATACGCACTTAGAAGTACAGAAGCTTGGAAATTGACCCTTTTCTATGATGCATTTAGCCTACACCACTGAACTTTTGCAATAGACATTTATATTTTTTCATTTGTGAAGTTCTTACAAGTATTTTTTACGAATCACTACATAGAATGGTCTTCCATATACCAAAACGAAAATGGATGTACACCACCCAAACAAATTCAAACCGACTTAAATTATTATACTCCAGCAAATATACGTACGTTTGGTTCTTTCGTGTCTGGTATTTCCTGACCTCATATGGCTGTAGTTGTTTCCATCACAACCTAGATAGATTTGAGCCTGGGACGTGAGATCAGTGAGTAGTGGCAGTGCGCTGACGAAACTCCTTCTGCCTTCTCTTCGTACAACACTCTGGGCACACGTGATAAAGTCCTGAAACAAAACACTCTTTCAGACTAGGAGACCACCATGACGTAAGGACTTGTGTCTCTTCATATAATGAGAGTGAACGAGACGAAACACACAACAACGAAGATTACCCTATTCACGAAGTATTTTAATCATTGATTGTCAACGGGTCTGTGATATTTTGCAAGGCTTCTTAGCTTGACAAGTGCTCAAGTGTATGTTGCTCATTTGGTACTCGCGTTACGTTTGAAACTAAAACGTTGGGTTGAATTTGAGTTTTATTTTTAAGATAACCTTAGTTATAACTTACGATGATGTTGTGGCATCGCGTATATTGATTGCTGAGTGCCTGATGTAAAAACCGGTACGTACATCGTAATATGGGAACAGGCCGACATGACGATTGAGAATCTGAAAACAAATCATTATCTTGCCTAAACATTACTCTTTTCGAGCGTGTCAAACAGTACAATAACCACATAATGGCTATAATGACATGAAAAACCACGTTCCAGTCTGATTCGGTGCTTCTTTCATTAATAGATGGTGATGAAAATATTTCTACGACCATCTTCTCTCAAAAGAACACACGGCCGTGGATTGGATACCTTCGTCTCAGACATGACATTAGACGTCGACAATGGTCACAAGATATTTAACCAAGAAACAAACATAGATGGTGATGAAAATATTTCTACGACCATCTTCTCTCAGAAGAACACACGGCCGTGGATTGGATACCTTCGTCTCAGACATGACATTAGCCGTCGACAATGGTCACAAGATATTTAACCAAGAAACAAACATAATCGATAATAGTTATAAACCAAACTAAAGATGAACGTCTAAAAGAAAAAAAGGAAATTAAGTAAATACACGTTCCTGTAAAATTAACAGAGTCTGAGTTCTCTAGCTGACTGAAATTGGGATACACTGCTGGAGTTTGTTGTTGTACGATTTTGCACTCCATGAACCAAGTCTGAAATTTTGAAGGAAACTTGAGTTGTAACTTTAACATGATATTTTGGATTCAATTCTGATACTTTATGTCTCTTCCAATTGTCTGGTTTTCCGTATTCACTTTGCTAATGCGAAATTCCTGTTCACAATGCATTTTGCCAATAAACTTAAGTAACCGCAATGTTTATTGTCGCCTCCCCGAGACCACTTGACTGTTTAGTTAACGGGGTTCGGGACCAAATTACCTTTTGCACGATAATATTAACAGAATGACACAAACACGCTTATTACAGAAGATCCTGTAAGCAAACACTTGTCTAGATCGACACAATGATAATAAATATTTATCTGTCCATCTTAACCGATAGAAGATTAGGTTTTACACAAATGTCTACGAACCTCTGAACATCTTGGTATCTTGGGTCTTGTCTTGGAGGGCGCAGAACGATCAGACTCTCCGCCTCACTGTACACTATATACAAGCAATCACAACCAAAATAATCATTCGTAAAAGCCATAATTCAAGCTTCATTTTAGTGATGGAGGTCACAGTTTCGATGAGAGGCACTTATAACTATTAACTAATGTACGTATGAGTTGCAGTTTTTAGGACGTCTAAATGGATAAATATAGCTGAAACAGACATGCGTAGGGTTTATGTTGAATGTAAGTAAGTAAGTAAGTAAGTAAGTAAGAAAGTACGTAAGTAAGTAAGTAAGTAAATTCTTTATTTACTTACTTCTGGTTCATTTCCTAATGTGTGGAAAGTATCCCGCTAGAAATAAATAGTAAAGGTATAAATATTGGCCATCTTCAAAAACATCTTAGAAAGATTCCCGTGTCCTTCATCTATGGTGCTAGGTTGTGACACATTACGGCACTCGCTTGGTACCAAGCGGGCACATTATGTCATAATGACGTCATATCAACGTCGATGCGACGTCAAGACGTCGCGTCGACGTCATGACGTCGCGTTGACGTCGATCTGACGTCATTCTGACGTCATGTGCCTGCTGGGTAAGTACTGTCTCTGGATGTCCTTAGAATAACACGAAGTTCTATTTTTTTGTTGTCGAACCATACATTGTTTTACTATGATTTCTAGTGCCACCAGGGTAATTGGTCTTGCATTATTTCAATCTATAACTTCTTTATTTCTATATTTGATTTCCATTTTTGTTTTGGAATCAAGAGTTTTGTTTAAAAGTATTACTTGTTTTTGCACGACACGGCTTATTCATCAAATGCACGTAAATGATACGCTGTAAAGGAAGCAATTTTATCATAAAATGTATTTTATTAATATTTCTGTCATGTAAATGGTGCAATAAGTATAGAATTTATTTATAAACAGGCAAGCAATAATAATACTGATGGATAAATAGATTTTTGACATGCATTGTTGATGTTTTTCCAATTTGCAAAGCGATGCCAGTCTAAATCTGACACGAACAATTGACAAAATAAAGCACGATACTGATATGAATAAGAGAATAAAATTGGTGCATTTAGTCTGGTCCCTGTATGGGGAGGAAATGAAATATACATATATGATTGCCTACTAAACCAAAGAAATACAATGCTGCATTTCATTAGGGTCTACCAATTGTCCAAATCTAATACTTGTACTATTTTCACTTGTATAACGAACATTTATCAAGAAGACTTGTTGTTCCTAAAACCTTTTGCATGGCCCATTTAAAACTAAAATACAAACTGTGTTATATACAAATTCTAAGCTTTAGAAAGTTCAGCAACACCGCTTTTCAGCAATTGAAAGTACGGTTAGAAGCATTTTAGATCAGTTAGAATATTCCGAGTACCAAAAATTGTACGTTTAAAGCTATCTTCTAAACATTGTTTTAATAATTTGATCCCGTTTAGGCGTGTGTCTTTGATTTAGACTTACCTTGTGTAAATTTTTTAAACTGCAGTATATTTATCTCGCTATCGTCGCCAGTTTATAAAGGGTCACTGATGAGGGTTCAGTACCCGAAATTGTGCAATATGGCCCATAATACCTCCCTTTGAACGTTTTCACTGCTTCCGAAGGATCATGCCTTTATATTTCATTCTTGATTTGATTCCGTTATATCCCTGTGGCATGACATGCTGGTAAAATTTTAGGAACAGATATTAATATAAACAATATCTACAACCCCCTAACTACAATGCTTGAAAGGTTTTCCACTCAGACATTCATCGTTTATGAGTAACACATGTTATTTATCAAAATATTTGCTGACAACAGATCCAGTAAATATCATGATTTTTTTTTGAATATTGACGTTTGATTCGAACTACTTACAAATATTATTGAAGTCGTAGATTATGTTAATTTAAATAATAATATTCCTAAAATTGCATGCCAAACGGATGACGACGGAATCAAATCAGAAACTAACTTTAACATTGCTGATAAGCGTGTTGCTGCGCACTCTAAACCTGTGAATATGGGTATGAAATAATCTGTATAATCTGTAATGTTAATTGACACATACAAGAATGTTTCAAAAACATTCTATCTCCCCGGTAATATTGTCATTTTTTCAGGTGTCACAAGCAAAAATAATACAAGTATTAGATTTTGAAATTGCGAGACCCTAAAGAATTGGACGGTAATTGATAATTTAGTTTGTAGATTTTTTTTTTCAGTTAAACAGGGCCATTGACGAGCATAGGTATCAATAATTCAGTGAAATATCTTCATACATATATGTGATATTCTAAAATGTACAAAGGTAAATAAAGAAGAGATTCCCACTCCAAAAACCGAGGTGGGAAAAAAAACTAAATAAACAATCAGGTACTTATACCATGAAAACACATCGTAAGCCGAATGAGCAGCTATTTTCCCAATAGGTGGCCACTGGGGACTGAGTACATTGATAGCATTATTGTAACGCACATAAGAGTGGAGCAGGATTCACTACAGGGCAGAACTGGTGTTAAATATATTGTCACAACGCGGAAATTGATTTAACCAGAAGAGCTGTAGATTTTCTGTACGCTCCATTAGGTTAACGGATATTTCATTAACAATTTATTCCAGGAGAAAATTACATTTCAAGAGGAATAAACCCCCTGTTGACAAAGAAAACCCCAGTGCGTGGTTATAGATTACATTTGGAATCCCAAATAAACCTACATTCACGTAAAATGACCGTCCAGTGTATATCTGTTCCTTTAACTTTGGAAGACGGAATGAATAGCAGACTGTAACGTTGAAAATGTATCAGGCAGTAAACACAAAGACAGGTATGATAGTGGAGATGGAAACGTCCGGATTTTGAGACAATCCTGCACTTCCGGATACAAGTATGAGGCTTTCAGAATATGTTCTTTAATCCTTTTTAATAAATATTTTCTCGCTAGCCATCTCAAATTTTTCCATTTTCAAGGTGGCTAACGCAATTTTCAAGATGGCCGTCAAAATCATTTGATTTTACGATTAATTGACAAACCATACTACTGGAATTTGTAAATGGGTGGATTTTATTGCACTACTGATTGTCATTGCTTAAACCATTGTTCTGGGACTCATCAACACGTCATATGCCATAAAACTGCTTTTGTGAAAATATAATACCGTAAATTGCCATAATTTAAGCATTACTCAACAAGTACACATTCATATGGATCATTACAGGCTCCTGTGTGAAAAGACACAAGATAAATATGATTTAAGCATTACAAATATTTATTATCTACTCGACTGATCTTTCAAAGTTGAACAACTGATATTTTTTATTTTAATCATAGTAGTATAGGGGTATATTTAGCTACAGTCAACATGTACGGATGGTCAATATTGTTTTTCTTCGTTGTATTGAGTCAACATTTTTTGCAGTCATGCCTGCACTGAACTAACACTACTTGGTATGATTCAGTTCTGTGGTGAGTAAATGTGTCTTGCTCAAGGACACAACACGACGCCCCAGTGGTGACCAAACCCAGGACCTCTCAATGCAGTCAGTCCGACACTTTACCGCAAGGCTACCACTCTCCCCTGGTCATAATTGTAGAAAAACGTAATATTTAACATGAATTTATGTAAAGCACCTATATTAAGCAGTCAATAATGTCTCCCAAATACTGAGATGTTAGTCATACCATTGAAGATCGGCAGAGGGATGTTCGCCCCTTAATAGGTAATCCTGGGTCGACTGGACAACAGCGTAGAACAGTCACTTGTTTGTCACAGTTAAGCATATAGCTGTACTGAGTGAGACTTAGTTTGTAGAGGTTATGGAAAAAGAGTTGGTGCCGGCTGTACTTTCTCCTAGTGTGGAGGCCAAAGTGAGAAGAGCCATAAAGGAGAAGTTGGCTTTGTGTAAGCTGTCAGGATTGCCATAAGGCATCAATGACCACCTAAAGACTTTGATACTTCCTCTGACGGGCAATAAATATGTCAATACTGTCCATCTCATACACCTACCATGATCAGTCCAGATGAAGTGATATACAAGTGAACATCATGGGTGCATCTGCGATCCAAACACGGGTGTCTCATAAACTGTATGTCATAGTGTGGAGAAAAGACAGGCAGGGTGTCAGAGTGACAAATGTAATGTAGAGCAGGGTGCTGGATTGTATATAGACTGGTGTCATCAAACGCAAGCCTAAGAAGCGACTTTTAAGCAAGAAACCACCATAGAGACTGGGTGTCTCGAAATTGAACCAAAATAGAATGGTACATTTGCATCCAACTGGGTACAATCTATCTCAGTTTGGAAGACACAGAAGAAAACTGGAACATTCTTCAGCTATAGAACTTTTAGGACGTCCATCTCGAAAACTCATTTACTGGTTTGGTGAGAATGGTTAAGATATTCGGAGGCTTCTAGAATCTTGAGGAACAGCACAGGCATTAAAATACTAGCTCTTTATTCAAGAAGACAAACCAGCAGCAATATTTGTCAATCTATATCAAAAGTCAGAGACATGCAAGACTCTTGAAAGAAAATAGAAATTGATAAATACCAAACCTTCATTGATGAAAGACAATAAAATACTAATAAAGTATTAATTCGTCATCAGTGATCTCTTATAAATTGGCAACGATAGCCAGAAAAATATACTTCAAATTAAAATCAAATATGCAAGGGTAGTTTAAAGGAGTCTCTAGCAGTTCAACAGACTCTCAGCTGGCAAATCTATGTTCAAATGCAAGTTCCGCTGCCGTCTGGGGGCTATCCATGACAGAGAGACTGAAAGAGCTGTTTCACCGTGGCTGCGTGGAGGAAAGAAGAATTCCCACAAGACATTCATCTTTACACACAGAAAGGAAATCCTGAAGTCTTTGACAGACAGGATTTATTTCGGAAAGTCAGTGCTGATTCAGAGATGACAGGAAGACAATTATTATAGATGATTTTCATATAGAAAGACAACTTCATGAGAAATGTCAAGAACAGGAAGCAGACCTATATATGGCGCTTGTCAACTTCACCAAAATTTAAACAAAGTTGTGAGAGACTTGCGAAGATATGGGCTGTCAAAGTAAATCCTGGTCTAATGGTCATCCTGTGGGAATAATGATATGCATGCAAAGGACGATGGCGGAGTTCTATTAACCTTGTGATATGACAAATGAGGCCAAACAGGGTTGCGCTAGGGTACAAACACCTTTGTGTATGATATCATTTGCGATACTCATTGAAGCCGTTTAAGTCACTCTGATACTCATTTTCCAATCAGGAACGTTTTTGATTGGAAAGGTATTCAACCAACAGGAGTTGAAAACTAAACCTAAGGTGCTCATAGATGTGTTGGATGATAATCTCTATGCAGATGACAAAGATAAGGGAAATGGCGAAGAAAACCAGCTCATAGGCATACATGTAAATGTATGGTGCAACAGATCCGCATTGATTACCTGTGATAGCTATGACCTTACAATCAACAAAAAAGACAAATGTTGTGCTCCAATTGGCACCGGAAAGCTGTACAATAATCCGCTAATCACTACGAATGGACAAATACTTTTTAATTCAGTTTTACGCCCCTTTCAAGATTATTTCAGCTCATATGAGACGGGCCAATTAGTAGGTGGGCGAAAACGGGAGATTCCCGAGAAAAAACACCTGGCACACCCGCAAGCAGAAGTTGGTTTGTCTCACATGTTGCCAGCGCGGGGCTCGAACCCACACCAGACACAGAGGACAAATGATAGTTCGTCTCTCACTAATGAGAAAGACCATCATTATTTCTTGAATAGTGCTGATGTGTGTTGGTGAGTTCTTTGAGGACAAATACTGATTTGTTTAATACATCCATCTACCCGAGAAGCAGCTTCTCCAGAACAGTGCTTATTGATGAGTAGAACAGCAAAAGCCAGTGTGGCATTTGGAAGAATATGTGCAAATGTATAAGCGAAATGAAACAAAGGTCGATACCAAGCTGAAAGTCTACATGGGTCAGTCAACTCTCCTATATTCATGCGTGGCATGGCTATTATATCAACATCATTCAAAGAGATCACCATGTCTACTTAAGGTGCTTGAGAAAACTTAATTTTAAGCGTTAAAACAAGCTTACACTTGTACCTTTTTACAGACACATTGGTCTGGAGAAATCAAAGGACGCAAAAAATGCAAATGGTATTATAGTTTCACAGCTAAGATGCACCAACTTTATATAGGAAAGGTACAAATAGGCAAAGATCAGGAAAAGGCGCAATCAGCAAAAGATTCCCACTCCAAAAACCCGAGGTGGGAAAAAACCAAACTAACAATCAGGTACCTATACCATGAAAACATTTCGTAAGCCGAATGAGCAGCTATTTTCCCAATAGGTGGCCACTCAGTTACCTTAACTTAACTAAAAATATGAAAACATACATAAGGCGCCAACAGCACAAAAACATTAAACACCAAGACATTAAACAAAAAGAACCACCACAGAAGTATCGACTTGGAACGATCAGTAACAAAAAGTTACTGGCGGGCTTAAATCGATTTTACACGGCCGTAACCTCACCCTCAGCTTCTGCAGTGGTTCATAACATTTAGTTAGTTCTTCGGTCCTCGTGGTGAATCTCTAACTAGTCAATGAATCATCAAGAACAAACAAATAAATCATGATAAACATCCTGATGAATCAAAAACCAGGACTCACAGATTGAGTAAGCTGCCCGACGATGGAGATCCCTGGGCGCCGAATAACTTACTAACTCCGGAGCAAAAGAAAAACATCAGTTGGACCCCGGTGGGCCAAGCAACAGACAAGAAGCTCCGGCCCCAACCAACTAAAATGAATAGCTTTAAGTCGGGGCCATCATAGAGTCTGACGCCCGACCCACCGGCGTGCAATTAAAGGAGGCAGCGTAGTTATCAACCATGATTGGGTTAAAAACTAAGCATGCAGACTGTCGCATAACATTCAAGTTATAACCTATACGTCTGTAACGTGTTATGATTTTTCTAAACTGAAAAGAAAAATCATTACTTCCTATAAGTTTCTTGAATTTGTAAACCAAGTCACCATAAAATTCTGGTTCCGAAAGGCCCTCATTTAAAAGCGTCTTTAACCCAACATTATATGAGCCTGTCCATGGGAAAAGGTACAAGTTGGTCACAAAATTCAAAATTTAGTTTTTTGCATAAAACAGTAGTTAAATATCATAAGATTAATTTCTAAGTAATTTTATAGCCACAATTTCAATATAACTAGTAAATGACGTCATCAAACGAGATTGCCATGGTTATGTTTTTACGATATTTTATGAAATTTTAAAGAATACTTTAAAACATTACATTTCAGGTGTCAGTGATCCCATTGAAACCATAGATGATGTATTATGATTGTCATGGTGGATGCTGGAACCAATTAGCTTTTGAAATATCTGTCAATTTCATTTGAAATCTTATCGTTTCCATGGCAACACTGGTTAATTTTGGGAAATTGCTTTGAGTTTTGGTATAAAAACAGTATCTATGTGTCTATTCAATACTTAAGCATCGTTTAAATTGAATTAAAGCGATTTGCACAAGTATCACCACTGTCACAGTTGATATTTATGTTTATGCAAATATACTCATTTGAATATTCATAAAGGTAAAGTCATTAATATTCATTAAATTCATTTTCCGACCTCAGTTTTTCTGGCAAATGACATTACACTTGGATCACATGAGCACACACTTTTGTGTTTATTATATCTGCATGCATGATGCTAATGGTAGCACTTGTTTCAAGTAAGAAGGCAACAACGCCAACAATGTTAACTTATAGTTGTTTTTTTACCTGGCTGTCGCCATGGTAACCTTAGATTGTCATTATTCAAAAGAAAATCTCATGAAAGCTGTAAATGTACCACAGTCTAATCTAGTTTTAAAGCATCCTTAGTATTTAGTAACAAGACTTAAGCTAATAATGCTGTCAAAAATCAAGATATGCAAATACAGATAGGTAAATGAGCTCATTTGAATATTCATATATAAGTGTTTAAGTACATGTATTTTAGAACTTACACATATCTCAATGTTTAAATGTAAAAATAGTAATGAAAAGATTATATGAACATGCAAAACGCACTGGAAGTATATTTGTGGAGGTTTGTGTCCAAAAATGCTTATTGTCATTATTGTTGAAAGCATCTCAATTTTATTTTTATTTACATCATCTCATCATTAACATGGCAATCAATGTTTAAGACCAGGTGCTGCTTAAACACCACCGAAACAGATCACGTCATGTTGGGCCAGCCCGCTATAACTTTGTTTGACCCTTGCTTATCACCTAGATGACATCTCTGATCCCGCGATTGATAATCTCCCAAAAATAGATAGGTAAATAAAATATTCCAACTTGACCTCAGAAATAGGCTAGTGTTTTCATTATTAATATACAAAACTCTGGTAGCATAGGTCAGCAAGACATATAATCTGATCATTTATTTCATGCAAATTTGAACTTTTTGGTGCTCGTATTACGTGACACTCATTCTTTGCATCTGGTGTAAATCTGTTAGAAATAAAAACCAAACATATATGGCTTATATTCACTATATTTTGTTGTGTTTCTAATGCGCACCAGAATCTAAAGGAATGGTGTTTCACAATGCCAATATCACTTGCGTGCTTGGTATACTTCATAATTCTCAGTGCTCTTGCATATACAAGCGAATAATTGATAAATTTTTAGATGTGTTTATACGTGTAAAATGCATTATTTGTCGCAATTTGTTTTGTTGTGAGATTTATCGGGTCCAAATTGATGTCAAAGCATATATAATGTACTAAAATTGTCAAATTAAAATGCAATTTCAGATTTTCAGCGATGTTGTTTGGCACAAAGAAATCTCCATCGCCGGTCAGCTTATTGTATCTGTGAGTCCTTGTTTTTGATTCATCATGTAGGTTATCATAATTTATTTATTTATCCTTGATGATTCATTGACTAGTTAGAAATTCACCACAAGGACCGAACAACTAACTAAATATTGTGAACCATTGCAGAGGATGAGGGTGAGGTCAGGCGCCTGTGAAACTGGTTTAAGCCCCTTGTTATTTTATATTACTGATCGTTCCAAGGCGATATTTCTTTTGTGGTTCTAATTGTCTTATGTTTTGAATTGCTGTGCTGTTTGCACCTTACAAGTATGTATGTTTTCATACAACAACATCGAACGATAGTCACTTAATGTTTATACATGTATACTTAAACGCAAACGTTTCGCAACACTTATACAATGCAAATTTCTTCTTATTGACTCAAACATTTCTTTCGGTGATATTACGATTGACAAGTCCAGTTCTTTTCCTTGCATGCAATATGATACTCAGAACGGTGTGACTTACGGTTGCCGAGAAAACGTCAAAACTTCGAGGTAACCAATGTTTTAAAAGTCACAGAGGTACAATACCTTACATTGTATGCAAAAATGAAATTTCAAACCAATGTTTGTTTTCAAAAGCAAATCGCAAATATGGAAATTTTATAAACCTGTCAAACAAATGTTGTTTTTTTTTTTAATGTTTGCAAATCTATGTTAGGTTTGTGCATCAACAGACGTGTATATAGATCAGGATCAGCTAGGTCTTATGTTGGTATGGTATTAACTGTCTTGCTTTTATCAATACTTATTATTATTATTATTAATATTATTGCTTTAATCAACTCATTTATAAAAGACATCATTTCACAATCTGATGTGAAAAGGTATCAGTTACATACATGGTTGTCATGCCTCTCTGGAAATGATTTTCAAAATTTCATAGCTTCGTGAATGTCATCTACCTTCAAAATTATGACCAAGTATGCCCCTACATTCATTTCTCTGTTACTGGAATATTTTTAGTGTATTCCCCAACAAGGTTAGAACTTTCCATGACGTTTGTGTATGACTTATACAAAGTCTTGTGGGAGTTTGAAGTCTTGTTTTAATTTTTAATTTACATACATACTCAGAGATAAAGATGACGTAGTATCTATACATATATACATAGGAATTAAAGATAAAAAGTTGTCTTTGAAAATTCGGGAAACAGTAAGTTCACTTACTTATTTGAATAATCCATTGAAAAAAAACTCATTAAAATTTGATATTGTATCTGCTTTGTGTCGTTAGCATGTCTTATGAAACATTGGTTGCCATGGAAACAGAAATGCTTTAACTCTGCTCACAGAAATATTTATACTTATTCTTGTTTTGCATCATAAGCAACTTTTAAATCTTAGGTATTTTGATGATTACCTACAACGTTTTGGTATGATTTTTGCATTTTACTAATATTTATGTTCAACTTATGACTAAAAATGGTAAAAGAGCTATGTTGCAATGAATATTCATGATTATGCAAATGTGTTTATTTGTTTAAGGTGACATAATGATATAGAAAATTTATTCTCTTTAATCTGACACCAGTTTTGCTAAAGTGAGTTGAGTATTAGATAAGTTATGGCTGAATAATTATTTGCTATGTCAGCTCTGTCTTTGAAATATTGGTTACCATGGAAACATAATTCTTTAAATATGGTATATTACCCATCTTAATTTCCTTGTATTTTGCAATGGGTGATGTCCTAAATTAGTTATAGCTGGTATTTAAGTACTGACGGCTTGTATTTGACATTGCCTTTAAGTTTTAAGTAAAAATAATATGTATAAGTTGGAATAAAAAATGGATTATTAATGAATATTCATGAATATGCAAATGAGCCAATTCAAAGTTACTATCAAAATAATAAAGGGCATTCACTGACCTTTCATTTGATACTATTTTTAAGAAAATACATTAAGTACAAGTATAGAATCACAGTTTATTATTTGTAATGTCACTTCTAAAATTGTGCTACTGGTTGCCATGGCAACGCAAATGATCTTGTGTTGCCATTAGTAAAAAACCTAATCTTACTCAGATTGATATGCTGAACAATATCTGCATCAATGCGAATTAATCTCAAAGGCTGAAAGGTAGTTTTGATAAATATATGACCAATAAATGACCTTAAATCTTTTGAAATGAATTTTCCAGAAAATGAGGATTTGTGCCAACTTGTACCTTTTCTCACGGACAGGCTCATATTTGGAAATCAATTCATAGTGTCTACGATAGAATTTAGAAAAGGTTTTTCGAAGTTTATGATACCGATAGCCCTGTTGGAGAAGTTTGGCCGTTAAACATTTATTACGAGCGTTGAAGTCTGTAACATGATTGCAGACTCTAGCAAACCTAATAAGTTGCGAAATGTATACGCCATAAGAAGCACGGCGAGGAACGTCACCATCCAAAAACGGAAAGTTTACTATATCAAAATCAAAGTCATCGCGCTTATCATAAATTTTAGAATGCCTGATGAGCAACATCTAAAGAAAGGGTTTCTACAGAGACTTATAGGATGGAATCCACTCTCAAGGCAATAAAAAAACGGAAATGCTACAAAGACACCCATTAAGTCTCATTAGGCTTCATGAAACAATCAAGCTGGCGCTACTCCTCCAACAGAACAGCAGCACATTATGAAGAAAATAGAATCTGTGACGATGCAAGCATATAGATGAAATCCAGAATGAATGAAAACTTTCTAATAGACTTCCTTAACTTTCAAGCAGGAGGTTAGAGCTTAAATTGTCTTATTCACCCACTATCAAAAATGTACAACTGAAGATTAAAAATGTGCACAGACTGTACATTAAAGATGAAAAGTATTAGTAGTACATGCACTTGTTGTTGTTTCTGTTGACGTCGTTGGTGTGAACGAAAACTATTTGGAAGCATCAGTAGCCAGCTTAAGTTTATTGCAATCCTAAGTAGTACTTTTTGGCTGTATATGGTTCATTTTAAAATCGTTCACCATGATATTTTATAAAAAGAAGAAGAAGTAAACGAAGAAGAATTGTATTATCAAAATATGTAGAGCAAAGAGTATTTGCATTATAAATTTTCATATTTTCCAGTAAAGGTTAGAAACTTTACGATTCTTCATAAAAGCCATTCTAATCAGTTTCCAATTTTGTCCCTCAGCAACCCCATAATTCAAATAGACCTTATTTCCAGTACCCATTAAAACTGAAATTATGTTATTCATGACTTGAGTAAAGGCAATAATGACAATTGAATTTAGTTTTTTTTCACTAAAGTATAAAAAGAGGTTTGTTGCAAAACAGCTTTTTCAGCTATATTGCCTTACTTTTCCCCATTGTGGGCCCCTTCTAAAATCCCACAAAGGCAATATTGACTCAATTAAACATCTATTTATTTACAAATAATCCAGCAATATTATTTTCAGCATTTTTAAGTTTTTTCTTACTGACTAGAACACCATTTTCTGATTTAATATTTATTTTGGCAGCCATCTTGGAATTTTGAGCCGCCATCTTGAAAATTGGTGTAATTTTGGTTGGCTAACGAGAAAATTTCAAATAGTTCATGCTTATAAACATATCTACCAAGTTTCATGCTTGTATCCGGAAGTGCAGGATTCATGTCATTTCCATCTCCACTATGAATCAAAATTTATGCAAAACAATTGAAAGAATCTTAACCGGTCGAAATTTCTGACTTCTATATCTAGTAGGTTTAAAGGACAATTTAAAAGATGTAGATTAAATACAATCTGAGCGATGCACCAGCAATGCACAGTGAGACTTAAAGTTCTGGGTATAGAAACAACATCACTATACATGAAGTCACAACTTAGAAAGCTGTTCAACGCTATGTGCCCAATACAAGTTCGAAACTCTTTTTGCTCATGGTAAGCCATGCCATAAATATGGTTCATAAACGATATACCAGACTGAAAACAATTCCATCACGACATGTGATTGTCACACGTTACACTTGGCAAATGTCATTTTGGTTCCGCGTTCCGTTAACTAAACAGTTAAAACGGGACAATGCTGGTCACAGGGAGCTGATAACAAACAATGCATTATGGGAAACTTCAGGGGTGCCTGTGTTCGAACGAATGTTTTGAAATTCCTTTACATGAATAACTATCCTACAAAATATGTAGTAATTGTAAATATACCTTTGTTATAGGCCCTCTGACATAATTCTGAAAAAGGGATCCTTATTATATCATTCTATAAAATGACCGAAAAACGCATAAGCACCATTTAATGTTGTCATCTATCAAGTCAAAGTCCGTCGAGACCTTATTATTTAATTGTAGCTATGAATATGGACCTACTTCAATGCAAAAATGGTGAGTTTGATGTGTATGTCAATATTTCTAAACAATGTTTTATATTAATTTGACCCCGTTTAGTCATGTGACTTTGATTAAGGTTTCTCCGTAAATTTTTGAAATTGAAGTATATTTATCTGGCTATCGTCGCCGGTTTATACAGGGTCACTGATGAGGGTTCAGTACCCAAAATTGCGCAATATGGCCCATACTACCTTCCTTTGAACGTTTTTACCGCTTTCAAAAATTCAAACTTTTATATTTTATATGTCTTTACTGAGCGCACAAACCACTTAGTAATCTCAGTAAAATTGAGGATAAATCCTTGTCATCTCATCTATATGGTAATGCTATGAGATAGAAATGTCTGATAACTTCTCACAGAGACATTATCGCAGGCTTGTAATCTGCTGGTAATCTTCATCTCATCACCGCCTTTACGACACACTATAGCAAGTCAGTGCAAGGAGGTTCATAAAAACCGTTTGTTCTTTATTGTGACATTTAAGTGTCGTTTTTTTTGGAATCTGAATTTCTGTATGTTTTCATGCTATGCTAAAACACAAACAAGTGTGCGCTTAGTATAGAGAAATCATTCAGATATTATAGCTTCGACATCCTCAGGATTCATGAAAAAGGCACAGCTCGTGTGGTAAAGCGAATACACAACATTTTAAAGCATATTAGAAATGTATACATGTGCATATGAATGACACACCAAACTGGTACCTCTAACACACACCAGACCAGACTAAAGAAGCAATAAAGGAGAAAGATTACCACCTTACGTACTTTTTCATATAATTGGTTGAGTAACTGAGTGGTCGCCTATTGGGAAATAGCTGCTCACTCGGCTTACGATACGTTCCCTTAGTATAAGTACTTTATTGACAATTTAATTTAGTCTATGTCATTTATACTAGTATTAACCAAAAAGAGCCAAATTTATTAAGCAATTTAAACGTTTGTTAGAAAATGAATCTGAACCGATAACAAATTTCTGATTACTCAGAAATATCCGAGCTGGACCAAAAGGACAATATATTATAAAATGTGTTGAAGGTGTTATAAATCTTGTATTGTAATTTGTACATTTTCAATGACAAATATATTCTACTTCACTGATGATACGGTGCAATACAATCCATATTCATCTAAAACATAGGACTATAGGCTTTTCAAAAACTGTATTGTTAACAGCAGATACCAGGATTAATTGTACGACTACGTTCGTATATGTATAAGTTTGCCAGTTCAGTTGGTCTCAATTTGACATCATGTCCAGATTAAGTCAGTACATTTAGGCAACTCAAAGGTAGTTACGTTCTGGTAACTGAGTGTTCACCTTTTGGGAAATATCTGGCAATAGAGCGTGCTATTAGTTCGCTCTGTTTCAGAACCAAATTTTCTTTTTGATGTTTCCCACCTGGCCCCAGTTGTTCAAAACTTCGTTGGCTTAACGGTGTCATTAAGACCTCAATTTGTTCACTACATGTCGAATTTAAAAGCAAATATTTATTTTTTGTTGAAAAAAATGAGAGAATCCTTTGCAATGAAAAATAACAGTGTATTTGTAACTCATTCATGTTTGAAATTTTAACGACTCGTTAACTAACGACATCGTTAATTTTAAACAACTGGGTCCTGATTTTTTTGTTTGGTGGGACTTTGGCTCTGATTGCACAAGTTCCTGATCATCACTTTTTACCTTTTGACGAAGTTTATTCAGTCACAATGACTTCAGTTTATTTTGCCATCCTCTTTTGTCAACCTAAATAGTAAAAGGGACAGAGACGTAATAGAAAAAACAACCACAACACACACACACACACACACACACACACACACAAAAAAAAGAAAAATCTGATTTGCGTTGGTTTTGTTATTTTCCATGGACAAATAAACTTGTTGCAAATGTCAGAACTTAATTTGGAAGTTCATTTGTTCTCCAGACGCCTCAGTCTTAGACTTAGATGATGCTTTGATGATTGTAATTTTATTGACTGTCTAGAAATGGTCATTACCATCTTGTTTGCTTTTTATTTCTCCGGCTAATTTCAGACCTGACACCATGGAAATTATAGGCTGTCAGTAGATATAAAGACTTATTTACCGGAAACTTACACACTTACAATGTAATAGGATCATTTGAAGGAAAACATCATTTTATGTTTTAAATGAACTTGAATAATACTAGTCTTTGTTTCGACTACCCTGTTGAAAGATTCAAAATCGTAGTATTTCTCTTTGGCTCCATTTTGTCAAATCTAAAGGGTCACTGAAGAGGTTTAAGTAGCCAAAACCGCGATATGACCCTCCCTTTTCTCATTAATATGCTCACTGCTCTTAAAGGATCTCGGTTCTGTTTTTATTTTAACTGGAGATGTGTTCGGTAGTTGTTTTTATACAGCTAGTAGTCATTGTATATTATGTTGATATGATGATATATTGTCGCACCCGCTACACCATCTAACGACGTGTTGGCATATCTCTTTTAGGTTTTGTAATGCAATTTACTGTAATGTGACATTACGAACACTTTTACGGTTTGACAAATTCTCTTATGCAAATTAGAACCAAATGACAAATTGTAGAACAAACTCTAATAATGGTAAATTGGTCACGAATAACGTCTTTTATTGAACTTTGGACAGTTTGCTATGCAAAGAAGGCTTATTTAAGGCTTGTTTATAGCAGTCAACAGAATTTGCTTATTTGTCTTCACAAAAAGCACGGCAATTTGTATTTAAAGATGGAACTCTGAATAATGATGCATAAATGAAGCGGCCACTTAGCACTCAAATGTTAATTGTAAAGATTAAGTGAATTTGTAACAAACCTTTATAAAGTTGTATTGAAACTTTTATACGTATGTTGAAATTATATTATACAGCTTAAACAGACGTTGTCACTCGCATTTAGTAATAGTACGAACCATTCGCCGGGAAATTTTGAACATCACCAAACAATGTTTTGAATATATACTGAACCAAAAAAATTAACGCAAACGTTCAATCTCTTTAATCGGTGATAATATAGTATGTATCTTACTCAAGATTTCAGACGAAATCAAAAGCAGCTCATCTTTAAACGTTATGGTTGTTATTATCGTGAATATCAACACTATGATCACTGTAAATTCCAAAAACATCAACAAGATCGTTGTAATTGTAACTTAAGGATCTCAAATGTTGTTAGAACTGTTCTACTATCACATAGATCCTCAAATGTTCTCACACAAGAGTTATAAAAACCGATGATATGACACTGTTGAGTAGGATGTATGGTGAACAGTTTAGTCACTGTTTGAACGGCACATTTCAGAAGCTCATGTGTACAGCACTGGGATGAAGAACCTGAAATATTTATTAACGAATTTAGAATCCGTTACTGTTTCGTGTCAGTTATTAAGCATTTTCCAATCATTTAAAAGATGTGTAAACAGAAATACAAATAAATATGCACTTGAAATCTTCTTGAAGAAATGCGCACTTAAAATTTTCACAAAGAATTAAGAGTACATAAGCTTCAAAATGAACCCCTTTATCTGATGCATTCAGCTTACAACAGTGAACGGTTGAGATTATAGATGAAAGTAAAAGTAGGCAAAGATCAGGAAGTGTCACAATCAGAAAGAAGTTCCCACTCCAAAAACCAAGATGGGAAAATATCTCAGTAAATTAACATTAAGGTACTTATACTGAGAAAACATATCGTAAGCCGAATGAGCAGCTATTGTCCAATAGGCGGCCACTCAGTTACCCAATTTTAACTGAGAAAAAAGCACATAAGGTGCAAACAACACAAAAATTCAACAGCAAAACATAAAACAATTAGAACCTCAACAAAAATCCCCCCATATAACGATCAGGAAATGCAAACTTAGGTTTGGAAAACTTTGGAAACCATTCCTGTAAATATATATCTTTTGTAATAACAGAGGCACAAAATAATCTTTATACGTGTGTAAAACTGATTCAAACTATACGTTTATGAAGTTCACCTCGGTTTTTGGAGTGGGAATTTCTTTCTGATTGCGCCTTTTCCTGAACGTTGCCTACTTGTGCCTTACTAGTATTTTGCAAATAATTATATAAAGTGGTATTCATATACCCAAAATGAAAATGGTAGCACAACATCCAATCAACTTCAACCCGATTTATGTCACATTGCCTGAACTACATGTATATACTTACGTTTGGTTCTTTCGTGTCTGGTATGTCCTGACTTGATTTGACTGTAGTTGTTTTGATCACAACCTAGATAAATTTGAGCCTGGGAAGTGAGATCAGTGATTAGTGGCAGTGCGCTGACGAAACTCCTTCTGCCCTCACTCCGTACAACACTCTTGGCACAGGTAATAAAGTCCTGCAGAAAGGAATAGAGGATTTGGACATAACGAGGTGCTTATACACGTCCATCTTAAAATCTAAAAAGATGTCGTGCAAAAAGAAGTATTTGCCTTTTTATATGGGAAGGATGAAAATAAAGTTAGATCCAATGGAGAAACCGACACCAGAAATTGAGCATGAAGCAATTTCTAAAGAACGAATCGTGCGTTTTAATTTAATTATAATTCGAAATTTTCTATTAAGACATGTGACAAACTCCTGCCCGATTGGTGAATTTCATACACTCACGTTGGTATTATGGCAACTTGTAGACTGGTTAGTGAGAGACTTGTGAAGAAACCTGTATGTGCAGCGTAACAATGGAACAAGACGACATGATGACTGGGAATCTGAAATGACAGAAAAAATATTTTTCATATACGTAGTGAACCACATGCTTTTCACAATGTATAAAAATGGCAAACGTCTAAGTAGAAATATGAAACAAAAATGCTGCATAATGACAAGAATCCCCAAGTCCAATTTACTGTTCGGTCTTTCATTTATAGATGGTCAAAACGTACATCTAGTCACCTTTCCACTTACACTGATTTAAAAAAAAACACATGCTAATGGCTCAGATAACTTCGCCAACCAGAATACGCATCAGCCGTTGATCGAAGATGCAACGCAATTAAGTGATAAAACATTGACCATGAAGTAACCTAAAGCAGTGATCATTAATATACATTCATATTTAAGACTAATGTCTAAAAGGGGTCGACCTGTCTCAAAACATGAGAGAAAGAAAAGGAGACGAAAACAAAAAAAGGAACATACCTGTAAAGTTAACCGAGAGCCTGAGTTCTTTGGCTAACAGGTGTTGGGATATACCACTGGAAATTGTCGCTGTTTTATTGTTCACTCCCTGAACAAGTCTGAAATTTTCAAGGAAACACGTCTTACTTTAATTGTTCCTGATATTTTTTAATTAGCTTTATTAATTGTTCAAGGGCTAAGTTGATATATTTTAATTTATTGACTGGTCTATATATTAAGTATGTAAGAGACGTTGAAAGGCGAAAGATGCAGTAGTCGAAATATACTTATTTCCTACACGGGTTTAAACCAGGTTCTCCCAGGTACTAAGCCAACACTCAACCGCGTTGCTTTAAAGCCGGCTTTAACTCACAACTCCTGCTTTGTTCATAAAGACAATCATTGATCGTTTGTCCGATTTTCAAACGTATAAAGGTCATGTTAACACAAACCTAGATCCAGACACTGACAAAACCATTTCTCCTTCTTGGAGATAAAAACATCTCCAACAAAATTTAGTATCATACATCAGGCCCCGAGGTTATGAAACCTTTTTTCATGCTCAACTCAGCTGAAACGGAAACTGATCATAAATACCGAATTTGCCCAAAACAGTAAATATTTCAGATAAAGATAACCAACCCAATAATAAATTATGTTAATAAACTTTAAAATATCAACAATTGTTGGCATTTTAGAATTTATGAGCAGGATGAATATTATTCCCACCTTAGTTTAGCATGAAAAAGTTTTATAGCCTCGAGACCAGAAATTATACATAAGTCTACGAACCTCTGAGCATCTTGGTATCTTGGGTCTTGTCGTGGAGGGCGCAAACCGATCAGACACTCCGCCTCACTGTATATACAAACCATCACAACCTTCAAAGTGATACAATATTTTAATAATGACAGATATCTTAGTGATGGGAGTCACATTTCCGGAGAGAGGCACCCATATGTTTATGAGATGCAGTTTTCATTACGAAAACACGCCCATGCAACATACAGAGACTTTTTTCACCTGTAAAAATTGAAAATTTCATCAGAAAATTTTTGATATTTTTTTTATTTTTGCTCAAAACATAGATTGTGGGTACACGTTAGAACCGCCTCGAAGAGGCGGTTCTAACGAGTACCCACAAATTATGTTTTGGAACAAAAATAAGAAAAATAGTTATACCCCTGCATACCCTAGTTTTGCTATTTAAAAGTGGGGTTTAAGGGGGTATTCATTGCACGGACAAGTTTTCCTGATGTTGACATTGTTTACATAAATAGATTATAACTGCAACAGACATGTCTATGATTCTTTTTGAATGTTTGGTCTCTGGCTGTCTGTCCTTTAAGTAACACCCACCCAGCTAACACGAAACGTTTTTGGAACGTTCGCCTTTGGTTGTATGAAGGTTTGGGTGAACTTAACGTTCTTAGAATGTTATACAGTACCAACGTTCGACTTTGGTTATATGAACGTTTGGCTGAGCCTAACGTTTGAAGGACGTTTTGCAAATATACATGCCGAAATCTGAAAATCAAATAGAGTTACTAAATGAGTTACTAAAATAAAGATACAAGACCGCGACATAACGACATGCGCAAATTTCATTTTTTTTTGTATGATTTTCAATTGGTTCCATTACAACGTTAAAAAACGTTTTCGAAACTTTCGAAGCACATGGCGTGCCACGTGGAGGAAGCTTCCGGTATTTTCAAAACGCGAGAACAAAGGAAACTGCGATAAGGTAAATACAACTTTTTATTCAATGTTGCTCCGAACTAATGTGGGTTTAAGCTTTTTGTTTGCCATTTATGTTGTATCTAAATTACCTAGACGTAAAGGAAAATAAATCAACAGAATGAAACTTTGGCTGTAGTGATATTTTTGAAACGTCATGTGTTTTCGCAGCTATCAATATTTTGTGCTTTATGAGGCGGGTATTAGCCATAAAAAGCCATCGCCTGGTCCAGAAAAATATTATACTAATCTCTATATAGTGTATAATTAAGGCATTGCAATTTTCATTAACATTAAGCGCCTCGAAGAGTTTCGAATTCATTTGTACAAGATACGTTATTGAAATGTTTTAGAAACGTTCTGAAATACCGTTTCTCAAATTATATGTTTCAGGATCCCTACAGGTGTGATAGAAAAAGGTTATGAGCAGAAACTACGACACAAGGCTCTAGAGAATACCATTTGGTCATTTGGAACCTAAATAATAAAAACAATAATAATAATAATAATTATAAACAAACAAAGTGTCATTGTTTGTATTGTTAAATGATGTTTTGGTATTACGTTTAACCTTAAAACAGGTTAAATCGTTAACGATAGAGATGCACAGCTTTCTTTGCAAAATAAAATTTGTATTGTAGCCGGATAGAACAGTTTTGGATTTCCGATCCTCATGCAGCTCAGTTTGGGAGAGGTGGTGTTTTCCCTAGAATTAGGGGGGCCGATCCTCATGACGAACTAGAGTTGAAGGGGTGGCGCAGAGGTTCAAAAACTATTCTAACCGGCTACTATACGTTACCTTTAGGTCGTGGGAAAGTTTACAAAAAACGTTTTACCAAAACGTTTAGAAATACTTTTTGGAAATTCCACAAAATCCCTAAAAACCCAAACTACCAAACGTTTTCAAAACCAAACTAAAACGTTTCAGTAACGTTTTAGAAACGTTTGTTTGTTAGCTGGGCAGTTCCATTCTTCGAAAGGTCGAACAGACCTTGTTAAACATGATGTCCAGTGCTATCAGGGCAGATGGTCTAGAATTTTTTCCATCGTTTACATGTATTATTCATTTATTTATTGATCTATTTTAATTTCATTTATGTGAAGGCATCAATTCAATGTATTTAAAAATATAACTTTTTCGCACGACACGGCTTATTTATCGAATGCATGAAAATAATACGCTGTAAAGGAAGCAATTTTGTAAAGAAATGTCTTTATATTAATATTTCTGTCACGTAAATGTTGCCATAAGTACACAATTCATTGATAAACAGGCAAGCTATAATAATACTGATGGATGAATATATTTTTGACATGCATTGCGGATGTTTTCCAATTTGCAAAACGATGTCAGTCTGAATCTGACACGAGCAATTGACAAAACAAAGCACAATTATACTGATATGAATAAAAAAATGAAATATTAAGTGCATTTAATCTGGTTCCTGAATGGGGAAGAAATGAAATATACATATATGAGTTCCTAATAAACCAAAGAATTACAAGGTTGTATATCGTTAGAGTCTACCTTTTGTCAAAATCTAATCTCTAGTGATTTTACATTGACAGCATATCTGAACTGTAGCACGTTAAGAGTAAAGCAGGATTCACCACAGGACAGAACTGGTGTTAAATAATTTGTAACAGCGCGGAAATTGATTTAACCAGAAGAGCTGTAGATTTCTGTACGCTTCATTAAGTTAACGGATATTTCATTAACCGTTTATTCCTGGGGAAAATTAAATTTCAAGAGGAATAAAACCCCTGCTGTCAGAAAAACCCAGTACATGACCATAGATTTCTTTAAGATTTCTAAATAAACCTTTAAGTGACCGTCAAGTGTATGTGCTTTTCTTACACTTTAAAAGACGGAAGGAATAGCAGACTGTACTTTTCAAAATGTATCAGGACAGTAATCACAAAGTCTGGTATGAATCAAAACTGATGCTACAATTGAATGAATATAAACCGATCGAAGTTTCTGATTTCTAAGTATCAAAGGACAACAGAACAGATGCAGATAAATTGTATATAATCTACATGACCTGTTCAGTGAGACTTAAAAGTTCTGGGTACCGTGAGAAACAGCAACACTATACATTTAGTCAACTTAACTGTTCTACGCTCCCAAAACAAGTTCGAAACAAATCTTTGCTCATGGTACCCCATGTCATAGTTATGTTTCATATATACATGCACTCCTCAAAATAATCTAAGGGCCAGAAATTCGATTGTGCAGATTTTGTCAATGTCAAATATTTTATTTTACTTTATGAAGAATAATAAATATTCAATGGATACCCTAACAATTGACACCAAAAAGCTTTAAATCAATCGGCAATTAACTTGTCAGTGAACATGACAATACACTACCCTCCAAAATTGGTTATTTTACACATTGTGGGTGGGGTAGAAAATTTAGAAATTGTCTTCTTTTCGCAACATCATGGCCGTAGATGTCAGCTTGATATTGGATAAGTTCATCTTAGGCCTGAATAATTTCCATGCAATGTGACCGGAAGCTCTAAATCAATTTCCGGGTGTCCACAAGAGGAATCATGCCCCAATCGTCTACCAGCTCACGTTCACTTTCCCGCGTCCCACATTGAACATTAAAGGCCGCGATTCTTCTCTGTAGACAATCCCACACCTGCTCAATCGGGTTCAAGTCAGGATGGTTTGCTAGCCAGTTTATACGCTGAACTTACTCGCCTCCAAGGAACCCCCTAGCCCCCCTAGCCCTTTGTAATTGGTCGTTATCGACCATTAAAGTAAACTCAGGACCCAATGCGCCAGCAAATGGATGATCAATGATGCCCAAAGTTCCATATCCATATTGTTTGCTAGTCAGCGACCAATACTCTACGTCTCCAAAGAATCAATATTACATACCAACCCCACACAAGCAGATTTGGTCTGCCAAACAAATCGTGTTCCAACTAGCACAAAGTCCATTGAAACTTTCAATTGTCTTACACCACTCACGTTGCCTTCCGTCACTGACGTCTAAGCTGATTTTCGACACCGCCGACCAAAGAATCGGTCTCAAATGAGCCAGTAGAATGTTCTGATGTCAATATGTAAAGTCCGATCGTTTAAAGATTGTGAAGACAGTTTATCGGCTGATCACAAACACGATTCCCGAACGCATCATGGACTCGAGTTTGAGCGTTTTTGCGGTGTCAAACATGGGTCGGATGGCCAATTTGACAATATAACGGTCATTTAGAGCCGTATTATGGCTTGGTCCCAAATCGGTTAAGCTGGTGTGGGACCGTCTTCACAGAATCGTACCTGCCCGTAATGTTCGATCTGGAACGCGAGGAAGTCTTAAAATTGAAATGGTAAGAGGGTGTCGTTGGATTCGTCTTGCGGAAGTTGATATGAAACTTCATGCCACACTGAATGGAGATTAATAAAAATAATTGTTAGATCCTTTGGAAGCAGTAAAACATTTAAAGCGAGAAGATGGGCCATATTGTACAATTTCGGGTAATGAACCTTCATCAGTGACCCTTTACAAAACCGGCAGCGAAAGCCAGACATTTTTGCTGCAATTTCAAGAATTTCCATCTGAGTAGTCTAAATGAAAGACTCATATTCCCAAAGGGGCCAAATAATAAAACACTGTCAAGAAGATGATTCTTAACGTACAATATATTTGAACTACTACAAATATATTCACTGATCCCAAAGGATCAAAAGAAAAATATAATCTGCACTATGGATGATGTACGAGGAGACTTTTTAGGGTCGCCACACGGCACAACACCAGCTGCAGTAATAGCAAATAAAAATAATTGTTAGATCCTTTGGAAGCAGTAAAACATTTAAAGCGAGAAGATGGGCCATATTGTACAATTTCGGGTAATGAACCTTTATCAGTGACCTTTTACAAAACCGGCAGCGAAAGCCAGACATTTTTGCTGCAATTTCAAGAATTTCCATCTGAGTAGTCTAAATCAAAGACTCATATTCCCAAAGGGAAGCTTTATGCTTTATATGCCCGTTATTGGGTTGATGTTTATGATCATATTCTTGGTAAAACAATTTTTTGTAGAATTTACTACCCCATCCACCATGTGTAAAAACGTCATGTTCACTGACAAGTTTATTGTCAATTGAGTTTAAGCTTTTTTGGGTTTATTGGTTAGGGTACCCATTAAGCATTTATTATACAACATAAAATAAAATAAATTATTTGACATTCACAAAATCTGCAAAGTTAAATTTCTGGCCCTTAGATTATTTTGAGGAGTATAATTAAATGATATAACATACAAAAAACAATTCCATCACGCAAAGTTATTGTCACGCACATGCTGCTACTAGAATAAAATTTACTGTCAATAAAACATGCGGTATAACAGTCATAAACTCACAACATGCAGTCCATATTTTCCTGTATATGATAAAGATGTCTGTAAAAACTGATAAAACAACTGTACCATGGCTTTCTGCTCCGTTCTCACTGTCCCGGTTCTGTTCCCGGTTCACCCAGTTTTGTCCCGGTGAGGATTAGCCGGTATACCGTGATTAACAGGGAACTTCTCCTACGATTAAATGTCCGTGTTCTCACAGAAACGGTGGTATCCCGATATAGCCCTGGTCTTGAAAAGATGAAATCCGGTGGAGCCACGGTTTTCCCGGTTCTATCACGGTGTCGTCGCCGTGGAGGCCGGTGTATCCCGGTTTTACCACGGTACAGCCCGTCCCCGGTTGTGTAAGGTGGCGTACTGGTGACTGCCGGTCGCGCCACGATTATATCACGGCCTTCTCCGGTATTGAAGATAATAGAAGCCGGCGAGAACCGTGACCAAACCGGGACGCCGAAGGGTCAAACCGGGGTTCACCGTTCCCCAAATCTTTAAAGACGGTAGGCCCCAGTTCATCACGTTGAAGTCCCGTAGGGGCCCCGCTTTGTGTCGGAAGAGCCCGGTATCATCCCGGTTACCTAACAGGTTACGCTGGATTATACCGGTTTACCCTTGACGGGGAGCAATGGTGGTGTAACGGTTTTTTCCGGTTTCGCCACGGTTTCATCCGTTTTTTTTTTTTTTTACATCTGTCCCGGTTTGCCCTGGTTTGTCCCGGTTGACATGTATTAAATATTCGAACACAACTGTGATGGCTCGCCGGTTTACCCCGGTTCGCCCCGCGTTTTTTCACGGAAGTCCACGGTCGCACTGTGGTCCTTAACCAGATAATTAAACCGGGTTGAACCGGTGATAGTGGTATACGATGTTCTACTGATCCTAGACAGTCGTTTGACTCTATTGGTCTTTCGTGGCACTTGTTTTCCTTGCACGACATTTGATTTATGACAAAGTATGTTTTCTTGTTTCTTCCATCAGTCAATCTCTGATTATTTTTGGGAGGTGTGCCTAGTACATCCTGGTCTTACTGTGTTTTAAAATCACAAAGGTTACACTGTTACAATCAGTGCTATTGTCATTCTTTTGAAATAACAAAAATCAGCAAGACGCATGCTCACCGTTGGGTGTTGTCATCTTTCAAGTTGAAGTCCAAATCTTCAAAAAGCGCACAGAACACACTGTAATCTTAATGAAAAGGAGGATAAATCCTTGTCATCTCGTCTATATGGTAATGCTTCGAGATAGAAATATCTGATAACTTCTCACAGAAACATTATCACGGGCTTGTAATCTTCGTCACAACTCTGACTTAACGACACACTACAGCAAGTCAGCACAAGGAGGTTCATTAAAACCGTTTTGTTTTCTTTTTTGGTGACATTGAAGTGTTGTTTTTATGGAAGCTGATTTTTTGTATATTTTCATGCTATGCTATAAAGCAACTAAGCGCTTAGTATAGAAAAATCATTCAGAGATATGCTTCGACACCCTCAGCAGTTGCGATTATGGCCCAACCCGTGTTCGAGAGAATACACAGCATTTTAAAGTGTATTAGAAATAGATACATTTAAAGTATGAATAATACACCAAACTGGTACATCTAACCTACACTAGACTAAAGAAGCAGTAAAGGAGAAACAATTACTAGCTCTTCGTTAGATAGGTGACACCCCCACCCCCCCAAATATACATTTAATAATGCTGTGATTCACAACAAGGATGTCGATATAATAACAAGCATAGCATCACATCAGAGTATTCACTTAGAAACATAACCTATAGTGAAGCGCTCATTGTGGGCTAAACATTCAAACTCTTTAATACGAGCTCATACAAAAAGGGGTTGCTCTCAAACATGATGAAGTAAAAACTGAATTATTTTGTGGTACGCAAGCTTAGCCAGAATGGGAAATGAACAGACACACGGATAATTGATTGAGCAACTCAATTTGCCTGTCCATGGCAGACACACGATCTCTGTAGATCTTTTTTTGGTCTCGGAAATATTTATCGTGGACGTCAACGGCTATTTTGATAATTGAGACAAAGCAGGGGAGCAATCATGATTATAAAGGTAATAAAAATGAATTATGCCACATCGTGAGAAAAAGAAACAAGGCTTAATGTTGCCGTTCTCTTATACAACCGTTCAATGGTGTATATAATATATCTACTGTAAACTGCAGACCAGATGTAAGACAGTAACACATAACATTTTATTGTTTTAATTAAATGTATAAGCCTAAAAAGAATTTAAGGACTACTTCAATATTTTCTTTAAATCGTTGAGCAGGACATTTAACGTGTAAGGATGCCTTCATTCGACATTTTTGACAAGTAAATGGTCACTGATGACGGTTCATTGCCCGAAATTGTACACAAGGGTCCACCTTCTCTCTTCAAATGTTTGATCTAACAATTATATATATGCTATACAAACGAACATATTTTTTTCGTAAATAAACATAGAAACAGTAAGGGAAGACCGAGTGATATAAATAAGCCGCGTCATGAGAAAACCATAGTTTTGCCTATGCGAAAACAAAGCCGTAGTTCAGCTTCGCTACTCGGATAGTACAACATTTCTTCTATCTGAATACGAAGTTTCAATCTACTAGCCTATTTCTGAGACTTGCATGTCGGTTTGTGTCAGACCATGTCGAAAATCCTGAAGCCCGGTTTTCCTGCGTCGAGGCTCAAATATTACACGTCATTCTGAAGATTCCTTAATATATAAAATATAAAGGTTTAATCCTTTGGAAGCAGCAAAAACATTCAAAGGAAGATAGCATGGACTATATTGCGCAATTACGAATAATGAACCCTCATCAGTAACCCTTTTAAAAAACCGGCAACGAAAGCCAGACTATTGTACTGTAATTCGAAAATTTACACGAGAATTCTAAATCAAAGGCACATTCCTAAACGGGGTCAAATAATTTTAACATTGCTTAGAAGTATGTTTCTAAATGTGAGTGAATATCTTCTCAAAGGACCTAAATAAAAATAATCTGCACTATGGATGACGAACGGGGAGACCTTTTAGGGTCGCCACACGGCATAACACCAGCTGCAGTAATAGCAAATAAAACATAAAGGTTTGATCCTTTGGAAGCAGTAAAACATTCAAAAGGAGATAGCATGGACTATATTGCGCAATTTCAAGTCTTGAACCCTCATCAGTAGCCCTTTTAAAAACCACTTATTATTTATGATAAACGCGACGACTTTGATTTTGATATAGTAAACTTTCTGTTTTTGGATGGTGACGTTCCCCGCCGTGCTTCTTATGGCATATACATTTCGCAACTTATTAGGTTTGCTAGAGTCTGTAATCATGTTGAGGACTTCAATGCGCGAGATAAATGTTTAACAGCCATACTTCTTCAGCAGGGCTATCGCTATCATAAACTTCGAGAAACCTTTTCTTAATTTTATCACAGACAATATGAACTGATTTCCAAATTTAATGTTGGGCTAAAGACCCTTTTACGCGAGGGCCTTTCGGAATCAGAATGTTTACAAATTAAAGAAACTTATAGGAAGGAATGATTTTTCTTTTCAATTCAGATAAAATCATAACGCGTTACAGACGTATAGGATATAACTTAAAAGTTATGTGACAGTCTGCATGCTTAGTTTTTAACCCAATAATGGTTGATAACTATGCTGCCTTCTTAAATTGCACGCCGGTTGGTCGGGCGTCAGACTCTATGATGACCCCGACATAAAGCTATTCATATTTGGTTTGGGCCGCAGCTTCTTGTGTGTTGCTTGGCCCACCGGGTTCAGTTGGTGTTTTTCTTTTGCTCCGGAGTTAGTAGGTTAGTGGTTGCCCAGGGATCTCCATCGTTTGGCAGCTTTCTCAATCTGTGAGTCCTCGTTTTTGATTCATCATGGAGTTTTCATGATTTATTTGTTTGTCTATGATGATTCATTGACTAGTTAGAGATTCACCACGAGGACCGAACAACTAAATAAATGTTGTGAACCACAGCAGAAGCTGAGGGTGAGGTTAGGTACCTGTAAAACTGGTTTAAGGCCGCCAGTATTTTATATTACTGATCGTTCCAAGGCGAGACTTCTGTGGTGGTTCTTATTGTTTTATGTCTTGGTGTTTAATTTTTTGTGCTGTTGGCGCCTTATGTATGTTATCATATTTTTGTTAAGTTTAGGTAACTGAGTGGCCACCTATTGGGAAAATAGCTGCTCATTCGGATTACGATATGTTTTCATGGTATAAGTACCTGATTGTTTATTTAATTCCCCCCTCGGTTTTTGGAGTGGGAATCTTTTTTTTGATTGCGCCTTTTCCTGATCGTTGCTTACTTGTACCTAATTATTATTATTAGTGGATTATTTTACCACTTTCTTTATCTGTTAGGATGGCAGTTCTTAACACGCTGCAATTCCTCATCTACTTCGACGGTCGTCGCTTGCATAGGTGCGTGTGTGCAAATACTACAATTAGGCCTTGAGGAGGTTTCAAATGAGCGGTATATTCAGATATGACACGAAATACTGTATTCCAATCTGAGACGATTCCATCAGACATTTCATCAAACAATTATATCTAATTGGAAACTGAAGAAAAACCAAATAAAGCGGTCATGATACTGTCTATGCCAGTGTACATCAATTCGAGCATGAGTGTCTTAATGCCATTCATCTCTCCAGCAAGACATGTTTAACTTAGTAAATAAATTGTTGAAATGTTAACGGACAAGTGCTGTTTATTTCTGTGTTGTTGGTCACTTTATGGTCCTTTTTACGAGGATTTCCACGTCATATATAATCCAATTATGTAAACATGTCGTGGCAAAGGTCACTTTGGTTCCGTGTTCCGTTAAATTAACAGGTAAACGGGACAAAGTTGGTTACGGGGAGGTGACAATCAACAATGCGCGGATTATACTGAGAGGAACTAGAAAATTAGCGAGCTGTTTTAGTATATAATAATTTATTGTATCGCTAACACAATGCTTTCCGTAACCGATATTCCACAATACTCGTATGGTTCGCTCTCACTTTGTTAACTTTTATGATGATTCCATGTATTACGCATGGTTCAGTCTGATAAAATTAAAAGCTGATTTAATGTGAGAATAGCAAGATTCATTTTCTGGATTGATTGTAAGGGGAACAGCAACAGGCTAAGCTCATTTGTATGTAAGTGATAGACTTTCTCCCCGTTGCGTCAATTTCATAAATTGCCATCAAACCTTTTTCATTAGGTTAATATGCAAATGTTTCTAGTTGACAACAGATGATAACTTTGATGAAAGTCATTAACTTCTTGTCATCATTATACGGCTTCTAGCGTGTGGTAACAATTATGTGGAAAACCGTGTAATCTAGAGAGAAAAATAATATAATATACTGGCGATTAACGAAAATCGCGATACGTTGACACGACATTTAAGTTCGATTAGTTGTTTCAACATGTGTTTACTCGTGGGAAAGTTTTTTTTATAGTTACTATACAGATAATTTTGAAGTTTACTTTGTTCACAACATTAAATATCAAACTGGAAGAAATATTTTATAGGGAACATTTTAAATATGCTGACATCAGGGGCGGTCTACACGCTATATTATTTTTTTTTTATTTAAAATATTACCATAATATAAAATGCTCTTACCATTAAGAAGAACATATTGCTCCAATTTTATCAAAGAATATCACTTAAATTTATAACGAACAGTATACAGTTTTTACGTTTCCGCAACATAGTTTTCTTTTAAGCATCCGTATTGCTAAGCATTGTCGCACAAATGCCCAGCAGGACAATAGACTGGCTTTTATATGAGCATGACGTTCGTGACACCAACTTCACGATCAGCGGTCTCTGAATTGCTTATTTATTCCCAACAGGATGAGATGGGATGGATACCAATCGGAGTAAATGCTTTACATAATCGAATAACAATCTTTTTCAGAAAGTGGTTTTAAGGCAGGTTAAGAAGGTTAAGCTAAGATGGGGGCAATAGGATCGTTTCGCCATGTCATAACCCGATCATACTTAATACGTAACGAATCAATAGCAGAATGAACAGACTATATATCTTAGAGCCGCTAAATGACGGAACAAATAAGCGACGATCCTCGCGGGCATGCATCGAAAACCCGGATTGGCCGTTGTCCAATTCGTTGCATGTTCTTACCATAATTTCTGAATCAATGAGCAAGGACTTTGACTACGCTAAGGCACCACATAGACTGATCGAAGTCTGTATTGAGTATACACGTCATTTTGTTCATTTTGCGAGTGAAGGATTCATTATTAACCGTAGACAGTTCTGGTTAGACAAATTATTTTCTAATTGTCAACACAATACGTCTCTTGAAATCACTGCAAGTGACATTTTCATGAATTTGTGTTCCGAGCCAACAAGTGACCTTTATATATTTTACAATGTTCCATATTTTTGTGTGTTTTGTGGTTTAACATCAGCCTCCTTGGGACGCAGCCACCACGTTCTGGGTATCAACCAATATTGTGGTGGTTCTAAAATCGATTCATCAAGGACACAACCAGGCGGAAGTGAGGCTCTCGTTCCGGAGTCCAACGTCTTTTCCACTGTAGGCAACCGCACTCTTCTATGTTCATATGATTGCTTATATCAGTCAACAGAAAAGTGTCACATTCAAACACTGCCCACATGCCTGTGGGACTTTTCGCCGTCACTAAGAAGACATGCCATCGCAATGTGCTTTAATACGGTAGTGCCAATGAAAGCAACTGCTGCGTACATGCATGGACGTTTTACTTACTTATTTTCATAGCCTGTACTATATCTTTGAAGAATTTCAAGGTTTTCTCTTAAGGTAACTCATTTGTCCGTCATGGACTTAGCTGATGTCTTGATGATTGTAATTTTATTGACTGTCTAGAAATGGTCATTACCATCGTGTTTGCTTTTTATTTCTCTGGCTAATTTCAGACCTGACACCATGTAAATTACAGGCTGTCAGTAGATGTAAAGACGGCTGATTTATTTACATACGTTGTTTCAATGAAAACATTTCAAAGGCAAGTTTGAACTGTACATGTTGGGGTGTTCGGTTACATAATGCAGCAGCCATGGTAATGTGCTAATATGATGAAAACTGGATATGTCACACCCACGAAACCTTTCTTTAACTTCGTGTTGGTGAATCTCTTTGACAGGGTTGGTAAATCTCTCACATTTGGAAGAAAGTTAACAATTTTCGTAATAAAAAATCTTCAGCTACTGGCGGTATCACTATAGGTGAATTCCAGGAGTATTTTCATAAAATTATGAACAATCGTAATCATGATGAAAATATTTTGGATTTTTCTAATGTGCCATATGTTAATATAAATGTGGAAGAGCTAGATATGCCTATTACATATGCTGAGATATTAAAAGCTATAAATTCTCTCAAAAGGGGAAAGAGCACTGGCTTTGACGGTATCCTTAATGATTTTTTTTATTGATGGGAAAGAATTCTTAATACCCTACTTAGTCAAGATTTATAATAAAATTTTTGACAGTGAATTCTATCCTGAATTCTATCTAAAGGTCTGATTGTACCGATCCACAAAAAGGGAGATAGAAGCGATCCTAATAACTATCGCGGTATTACGCTGATTAGCGCATTTGCAAAACTATTTTCACTTGTACTTAGAAATCGTCTGAATTCATGGTGTGAGGACAACGAAAAGTTTAGTGAATTTCAATTTGGATTTCGAGACGGACTGCATACTTATATTGCATGCAATTATTCAACGTGTACTTAAAGAAAACGCTAAGTTTTACTGCGCGTTCATCGACTATGAGAGAGCGTTTGGCACGGTCCTCCGTGATGCGCTATGGTTCAAGTTACTAGATAATGGCATTAGCTCTAAATTTACTCGAATGCTGCTTTCACTGTATAACAAAGTTCTTGCAGCTGTAACATTACTAAAACATGCCCATATAATATACAGTAATTTTTTCAGGTCAAAAATCGATAATTTTCAGAAGAAAATTTTTGATATTTTTCTTATTTTTACTCAAAACATAGATTATGGGTACACGTTAGAACCGCCTCGGTGAGGCGGTTCTAACGAGTACCCACAATCTATGTTTTGGAGCAAAAATAAGAAAAATAGGTATACCCCTGCATACCCCAGTTTTACTATATATAAGTGGGGTTCAAGGGGTTACACATTTCACGGACATGTTTTCCTAATGAAATGCAGTCGGAGGTTTCCAACTATTTTGAAATTGCACTCTGAGTAAAGCAAGGTGAACCGTTGTCACCCTTGTTGTTTATTCTTTTTGTAAACGATGTATACTCGGACTTGATTACTGCTGACGGTAATGGCGATGTCGCGGGAGTCGAGATAAATCATTTGTGCTTCTTTCTCCTCCTTTTTGCGGATGACATGGTGTTATTTTCAAAGGATCCGATAGAGCTCCAGTCATTGTTAGATAAGCTCTATAGTTATTCTTGTGAATGGGGTCTAAAAGTAAATTGTAGGAAAACAAAAGTGTGTGTTTTTGAAAATCAGAAGTCGGAAAAAGAACATAGTTGGTACATAAATGGCGATCTGTTAGAAATTGTAGATTCATTCTGCTATCTCGGCATGAAATTTCACTATAATGGGAACTTAGAACCAGGGATAAAAGCTCTATCGGATTAAGCTTTGAAAGGAACAATCAACTATTGGCACACTTTAAGCGAATGAGTTTTGATGTCAAAACTAAGCTGAGATTATTTGACTCTGTAGTAGCTCCAATTCTTTTGTATTCGCTCGTCAGAAGTATGGGGAATATATGGATATGATCAAACAGATAAAGTTCATATAAAGTTTTGCAAGAAGTTGTTAGGTGTTCGTGCACAAGCTCCTAATTATGCAGTTTATGGAGACCTCGGGCGCTTCACACTTTCAGTTATTGCCAAAAAGCGATCAATTAAGTATTGGTTGAAACTTCTAACAAACAGAAATTCTGTAATGACCAGAATAATCCAATCTCATATTGACGAAATAGAGTCACGTGCACATGCACGGCCCAGTAGATATAGGCATAAGCGTTCCTGGGCAGACGGTATAAAATCTTTACTTGACGAATTGGGATTTACCCACATGTGGTTAAATCAGGATCTTCAGATACCATCTTATGAGATGATAAGGAATCCAATCAGGGACCACTTTACACAGAATTGGTATGCTACTATTAGTACTTTTTCAAAGTTGGAATACTATTGTCAGTTCAAAACAGATTTTAAATTAGAAAAGTATGTGGAATGTATTTCAAATGATTCGCTACGTTCTGAACTAGCATTCATCCCGATTTATTCTGAAACTAGCTAGATTTATTAAGTCTGCAAATATTGCACGAGCTCAGTCTCTATCTGCTCTAGCTGTCTCCTGATAATCCCTATGTACTACATTGTATTGTTTCAATATTTGTTTTTGTACATCTCTGTCATATTGCTGTTTATATGTACTGTACAGCCAAAGGCATTGTATTTTGCTGATTTGCTAATAAATTTGCTTTGCTTTGTTTTTGAAGTTTGACAAATCGTCCTATGCAAATCAGAACCAAATGACAAATTGTAGAACGAATTGAATAACGTCTTTTATTGAACTTTGGACAGTTTTCTATGCAAATAACGCTTGTTGAAAGCTTGTTTATAGCAGTCATCAGAATTGCATTATTTTCCTTCAAGAAAATCACAACAATTTGTAGTTAGACGTCGAACTCAGAATAATTATGCATAAACGAAGCGGTCAATTTGTGGCCAAGTGTTAAATGGGATGATTTAAGTGAAGTTGTGACAAATCTAAAACACAAGTGTATTGAATGATATAACACGTTATGATTTCCGTTAAATACAAGTGAAATTATGGAAAGGGCTTGTAATTATCATTTGCACAGCTACATTCACTTGCGGAATAAGCACCAGTACTTTCAAACCTCGATGAACAATCTCATATATGTAATTATAAGTACTTGTACAATAAATGCAAAAAGAGCCGATACTGTGTCACAAATAAAAATGAGGCCCTTTAAGGGCAGAGAACATACTGATGAGAAAGGGGATGTGCTATAACGCGATTTCGGCTACGAGAGCCTCTTAAGTGCCTCATAGATGTGGCAACATGGAGCCAAAGAGATATACTGCAATTTCACATCGTTCAACAGGGCAGTCGACAAAAAGACTAGAAACTAGTCAATGTATGTATCCTGCATTTTGCATATGTGATACATTACAGGTAATTACTTATATGCATACTTAAAAAAACAAACGCAATCATTGTTATTTTTTTATTTCAAATGATATGACAATCAACAAGATCGTTGTAACTGTAACCTAAGGATCTCAAATGTTGTTAGAACTGTTCTACTGTCACAGAGGTCTTCAAATGTTCTCACACAGGAGTTATAAAAACTGATGATATGACACTGCTGAGTAGGATGTATGGTGAGCAGTTTAGCCACTGTTTGGACGGCACATTTCAGCAGCTCCTGTGTACAGCACTGAGATGAAGAACCTGAAAAATATATTAACGTATTTGAAATCCGCCACTGTTTCGTGACAGTTATTAAGCATGTTCTAATAATTTAAAAATGTGTAAACAGAAAAACAAACAATATGCACTTGAAATGTTCTTCAAGAAATGCGCACTTGAAATTTCGACAAAGAATTAAGAGTACAGAAGCTTCAAAATGGATCCCTTTCTATGATGCATTCAGCTTACACCAGTAAACGTTTTGGCTTATCTATGAAAGTAAAAGTAGGAGAAAGAAATTCCCACTCCTAAAACCGAGGTGGGACAAGAACTAAACTGATACTACTGAGAAAACAGTGAGCAGCTATTGTCAATTAGGCGGCCACTCAAATACCCAAACTAAACTGAAAACATTAAAACGCACATAAGATACAAGAAGCACAAAAATTCGACACCAAAACATAAAACAAATAGAACCTTCACATAAGTATCGCTTTTGAACGATCAGGAAATGCAAACTGATTGCAAGCAATTTCTGAGGTTTGAAAAACTAGAAATCATTCCGGTAATAGACATACTTTGTAATAACAGAGGCACAAAAGAATGTTTGTGTAGGATTGAATGAAACTTTGCATGTATGAAGTTCTTACTAGTATATTATATAAAATAGTATCCATTATACCCAAAAGAAAATGGTAGCACAACATCCAAATAACTTCAAAACGATTTATGTCACATTGTCTAAACTATATACTTACGTTTGGTTCTTTCGTGTCTGGTATGCCCTGACTTGATATGGCTGTAGTTGTTTCCATCACAACCTAGATAGTTTTGAGCCTGGGACGTGAGATCAGTGATAAGTGGCAGAGCTCTAACAAAACTCCTTCTGCCTTCACTTCGTACAACACTCTGGACGCAGGTGATAAAGTCCTGAAGAAAAGAATAGAGGATTTGGACATGACGAGGTGCTTATACACGTGAATCTTAACATCTTAGAAGCTGTCGTGAAAAAAGAAGTATTTGCCTTTTTTATGTGGGAAGGAATATAGTTTGAAAATAAAATTAGATCCAATGCAGAAACCAACACCAGAAAATGAGTAGGAAATAATTTCTGAAGAACAAAATGTGCATTTTATTTTAATTATAATTCGAAATTTTCTATTAAGACATTTGACAAACTCCTGCCCGATTAGTGAATTTTATAAACTCACGTTGATATTATGGCAACTTGTAGACTGGTTAGTGAGAGACTTGTAAAGAAACCTGTATGTACAGCGTAACAATGGAACAGGACGACATGATGACTGAAAATCTGTAAAGACAGAATAAATATTTTTCATATACGTAGTGAACCACATGCTTTTTCACAACGTATAAAAATGCCAAACGTCTAAAAGAAACAAGTGAAAACAATGCAGCATAATGACAAGAATCCTCAAGTCTAATTTACTAATGGGTCTTTTATTTTGGGGATGGTCAAAACGTATATCTACGATCACTTTTCCACTTCCGCTGATTCAAGAAAAGCGCTTGCAAATGGCTCAGATAACTTCACCAACCAGAATACGCATCAGCCGTTGATCTAAGATTCAATTAAGAGATAAAACATTGGCCATGAACTAACCTAAAGCAGTGATCATTAATATACATTCATATTTAAGGTCACTGTCTAAAAGCGGTCTCACTGTCTCAAAACAGGAGAAAAAAACAGACGATAACAAAAAGGAAAATACCTGTAAAGTTAACTGAGAGCCGGAGTTCTTTGGTTAACTGGTGTTGGGATATACCACTGGAAATTGTCGCTGTTTGATTGTTCACTCCCTCCACAGGTCTGAAATTTTTAAGGAAACACGTCTTACTGATACTGTTCATGATATTTTTGAATTAACTTAATTATATTTTTAAGAGCTAAGTTGATATCCTTTTATTCATTGACTGGTTTATTAAGTATGTAACGGACGTTGAAAATTCTTCCGACATAAAGCTATTCATTTATGTTGATTGGGACCGGCGATACTTCTGTTGTGGTTCTAATTGTTTTGTGTTTTGGAATCGAGTTTTTGTGCTGTTTGAGCCTTATGGATGTTTTCATATTTTTAGTTCAGTTCGGGTATCTGAGTGGCCGACTATTGAGGAATAGCTGCTCACTCGGCTTACGATATGTTTTCTTGGTATACGTACGTAAGTGTCATTTTAGTTTTTTGCCACCCCTCGGTTTATGGAGTAGGAATATCTTTTTGATTGCGCTATTTCCTGATCATTGCCTACTTGTAACTTTTCCGTATTGCCGGGGATCAAACCGGGGTTCTCCCACGTGCTAAATCAGCTCTCGTACACGTCTCCATTAATATATTACGCTGGTTGGCACCGCAGTATTGTACAATGTGCTACATGCAAATACTATGTTACATTCTCACCTCTACGTTAAAATACGTTTTCCAAATGGGAAGTCACGATAATAATGTAAAATGATTTTGAAGTACATGTAGGTTATTTGCAATATGCGAGTTATTCAAGAAAAGCGAAACATGCAATAGGCGAAGTTGACTTATTCCCTTCACGGGTTTAAACCAGGTTCTCCCAGGCAACATTCAACCGCGTTGCTTTAAACGCGGCCTTAACTCACAACTCCTGCTTTGTTCATAAAGACAATCATTGATCGTTTGTCCGATATTCAAACGTTTAAAGGTCATGTTAACCCAAACCCAGATCCAGACACTGACAAAACTATTTCTCCTTCTTGGAGATAAAAAAACATCTCCAACAAAATTAAGTATCATACATAAGGCCCCGAGGTTATGAAACTTTTTTTCATGCTCAACTCAGCTGAGACGGAAACTGATCATAAATACCGAATTTGCCCAAAACAGTAAATATTTCAGGTAAAGAAAACCAAAGCACATAATTAATCCTGATAATAAATGTTAAAATGTCAACAATTGTTGTCAGTTTAACATTTAAAAGCAGGATGAAATTTATTCTCAGCTTAGTTTAGCATGATTTTAATAACCTCTAGACCAGATAACACCCAAAAGTCTACGAACCTCTGAGCATCTTGGTATCTTGGGTCTTGTCTTGGAGGGCGCAGACCGATCAGACTCTCCGCCTCACTATATATACAAACCATCACAACCTTCAAAGATACAATATTTTAATCAGTAATGGACATCTTAGTGATGGGAGTCACATTTCCGGTGAGAGGCACCCAGACCTTCTAACTATTCTATTTATAAAATGCAGCTTTTGACAACGTTTACATGGATAAATTATAACTGAAACAGACAGGCCTACGATTCTTTTTGAATGTTTAATCTCTGGCTGTCCTTAACGTAACACCCAGTTCCATTCTTCGAAAGGTCGAACAGACCTTGTTTCACATGATGTCCAGTGCTGTCAGGGCAGTTGGTCTAGATTGTTTTCAATCTTTTATTTCTTCATTTATTTATTGATCTATTTTAATTTCATTTATGTGAGGACATCAATTTGTATTTAAAATTTACCTTTTTCGCACGACATGGCTTATTTATCAAATGCAAAAATATTACGCTGTAAAGGACGCAATTTTGTAATAAAATGTCTTTATATTAAAATTTCTGTCACGTAAATGTTGCCATAAGTATAGAATTCATTGATAAATAGGCAAGCAATAATAATACTGACGGATGATAATTTTTTTGACACGCATTGCGGATGTTTTCCAATTTGCAAAACGATGTCAGTCTGAATCTGACACGAACAACTGACAAAACAAAGCACACTATTGACATGAACAAAAGAATAAAATAGGTGCATTTGATCTGGTTCCTGAATGGGAAAGAAACGAAATATACATATATGAGTCCCATAATAAACCAAAGAAAATCAAGGCTGCATATCGTTAGAGTCTACCTATTGTCAAAATTTAATACTCGAATTATTTTCATCTGCATATATGGCAATATTTGAGCCGCCTCATGGGAAAACCAACAATCTGCATAGGCGAAAACAAAGGCGCAGATCAGCTTCGCGGTAACCGCGAAGCTGATCAGCACCTTTGTTTACACTACTCGGATAGTACAATTCCTCTTCTACTTAAATCCGAAATTTCAAGCTTCTAGCTCTTTTCTGTGGTTGTACAGGCAAATTTTTGTCGGACCTGTTCAGAAACCACATTGTTGGTTTTCCCACGAGGCGGCTCATTTACCAAGAAGACGTGTTCTTCCCGAAGCTTTTTTGTATGAACCATTTAAACCGCACATACAGACTGTGCTATGTCCAACATCTTAGCTTTGGAGAGTTCAGTAACACACTTAGCTGTAATTGAAAAGTTAATTCGTGATTTGGTTCCGTTGTCTTCCCACAGGGATGACATGCTGGGCAAATTTAAGGAACATATAAACATGATCTACAATTTCCGAAGTTCAACTTTTGAAAGTTTATTTCCCACTCAGGCGTTCATTTTTCTTGAGGAAAACCTGTTATTTATTATATTTGTGCTAAAAACTGGTAACAGATTTAGTAAATGGCATGATATTTTTCAAAATCGTGCCTTCTGGTTCGAACTACTTTCAAAAATGTAGATTAGATTTATATTAATATATAATAATTTACCCTGCATGCCAAACGGACATTGCAGATAACCGTGTCGCTGAACATTCTAATCGTGGGTATTTGGGTATAAAATCATCATCTGTATGTGATGTTTGAATGACTCATACAAGAACACTTCGAGAATATTCCGTCTCCTTGTTAAAATTGTCATTTCTCTTTATACAGGTAAAATCATAAAAATATTAGATTTTAACTATTTGCATACCCTTAAGAGTCGGACGGAACTAAATAATTTAGCTTGTATATTTGTAGGGCGCATAATAAATAAGGGTACTGACTAGGCAAAGGTTTCAATATTTCAACGAAATATTATGTAAAACTCTAGTGGTTTTACATTGACAGCATATCTGAACTGTATAGCACGTTAGAGTAAAGCAGGATTCACCACAGGACAGAACTGGTGTGAAATAATTTGTCACAGCGCGGAAATTGATTTAACCAGAGGAGCTGTAGATTTTCTGTACGCTTCATTAAGTTAACGGATATTTCATTAACCGTTTATTCCAGGAGAAAATTACATTTCAAGAGGAATAAAACCCCTCCTGCCACAAAAAAATCTTAGTACATGGCTATAGATTTCTTTAAGATTCCTAAATAAACCCTTAAGTGACCATCAAGTGTATGTGCTTTACTTACACTTTGGAAGACGGAAGGTTTTTCAAAATGCATCAGGACAGTAATCACTAAGTCTGGTATGAATCAAAATTGATGCTACAATTGAATGAATATAAACCGATCGAAGTTTCTGATTTCTATGTATCAAAGGACAATAGAACAGACGCAGATAAATTGTATAAAATATACATGACCTGTTTAGTGAGACTTAAAAGTTCTGGGTACCGTGAGAAACAGCAGCACTATACATGTAGTCACAACTTAGCTGTTCTATGCTCACAAAACACGTTCAAAACAAATTTATGTTTATGGTACCCGTTGTCATAGTTATGTTTCATATAATTAAACGGTAAAACATACAGAAAACAATTCCATCACGCAAAGTTATTGTTACGCATACGCTGCTATTAGAATAAAATTTATTGTCAATAAAACATGCGGTATAACAGTAATAAAATCACAACATACAGTCCATATTTTCCTTTATATGAATATGATGTCTTTAAAAACTGATAAAACACAACTGTACCATAGCTTTATGCTCCGTTCTCACTGCCCCGGTTCTGTTCCCGGTTCACCCAGTTTTGTCCCGGTGAGGATTAGCCGGTATACCGTGATTAACAGGGGAACTTTTCCTACAATTAACTGTCCGTGTTCTCACAGTAACGGTGCTATCCCGATATAGCCCCGGTCTTGAAAAGATGGAATCCGGTGGAGCCACGGTTTTCTCGGTTCTATCACGGTGTCGTCGCCGTGGAGGCCGGTGTATCCCGGTTTTACCAAGGTAAAGCCCATCCCCGGTTGTGTAAGGTGACGTATTGATGACTGCCGGTCGAGCCACGATTATATCATGGTGTTTCCCGGTATTGAAGATAATAGAAACCGGCGAGAACCGTGACCAAACCGGGATGCCGAAGGGTCAAACCGGGGTTCACCGTAACCAAATCTTTAAAGACGGTAGGTCCCGGTTCATCACGGTGAAGTCCCGTAGAGGCTCCGCTTTGTGTCGGAAGAGCCCGCTATCATCCCGGTTACCTTACAGGTTACGCTGGATCATACCGGTTTATCCTTGACGGGGAGCAACGGTGATGTAACGGTTTTTCCCGGTTTCGCCACAGTTTCATCCGGTTTTTGACATCTGTCCCGGTTTGCCCTTGTGTGTTCCGGTTGACATGTATTAAATATTAAAACACAGTTAGCCCCTTCTCTTCACGGAAGTCCACGGTAGCACTGTGGCCCTAAACCAGTTTATCCAGTTTATCAAACCGGGTTGAACAGGTAATAGGGGTAGATCGTAGACAGTCGTTAGACTCTATTGGTCGTTCGTGGCGCTTGTTTTGCTTGAACGACAAAGTATGTTTTCGTGTTTTTCCCATTAATCAATTTCTGATTAGTCTTGGAAGGTGTACCTAGTACATCCTGGTCTTACTATGTTTTAAAATCCCAAAGTTTACACTGTTACAATCAGTACACTCGTCATTCTTTTGAAAAAATCAACAAGATGCACGATCACCGTTGGGTGTTGTCATCTCTTTTAAGTTGAAGTCCGAATCTTCAAAAAGCCCACAGAACACACTGTAATCTTTATAAAAAGAAGGATAAATACTTGTCACCTCGTCTATATGGTAATGCTACGAGATAGAAATGTCTGATAACTTCTCACAGAGACATTATCACGGGCTTGTAATAAGCTTGTAATCTTCGTAACATCTCTGACTTTACGACACACTATAGCAAGTCAGCACAAGGAGGTTCATTTAAACCATTTTGTTTTCTTTTTTGTGACATTTAAGTGTCGTTTTTCATGGAAGCTGAAATTTCTGAATGTTTCCATGCTATGCTTTAAACCAAATAAGCGCTCAGTATAGAAAAAATCATTCAGAAATATGCTTCGACACCCTCAGCAAATGCGAATATAGCACATCCCGTGTGTTCGTGAGAATACACATCTTAAAGCGTATTATAAATAGATACATTTAAAGTAAGAAAAATACACCAAACTGGTACATCTAACCCACACTAGACCAGACAAAAGAAGCAGTAAAAGAGAACAAATTACCAGCTCTTCATTAGATAGGTGACGCCCCCCCCCCCCCAAAGAAAAATACATTCAATAAAGCTGTCATTCACAACAAGGATGTCGATATAACAACAAAACATATATTAAACACAAATTCACGCTGGACATCTTGCCCTATGTTGCTTGTAGTAACCTAAGGAGTAATTCTAGCCTGGATGCCGATGCCATCATGAGTTTTCGTAGGAATCAAGCACGACTGACTACAATTGGTAAATCTAATCCACAACAGACCAGACCAAAGAAGCAATAAAGAGAAGAGATTATCGGCTCTTCGTGACGTAGGTGACAACCCTGAAAAATGTACACTCTACCCAGGAAATAAAGCTGTAATTCACAATAAGGATGATTGACCAACAAGCATAACATCATAACAGATAGAAATCAAAACTTATATCCTTTAAGAGCAGTGAACATATTAATGAGAATTGGGATGGGCCATACCATGGTTTCGGCTACTCAAGCCTCTTTATGTATGGCAACATGGCGCCAAAGAATTACTGTAATTTTGCAGCTTTCAACAGGGTAGTCAAAACAAAGACTAGTATTATCCAAATTGGACCAAATATATTAAATCGTGGTTAGAAAATGTATCTAAACCGATAATAATTTTTTGATTTCTCAGAATATCCTCACTGATCTCAAAGGACCAAAAAGAAAATATAATCTGCACTATGAATGATGTACGGGGAGACTTTAGGGCCTTCACACGGCACAGCACCAGCTGCAGTAAAAGCAAATAAAATTAAACTTAGATCTTTTAAGAGCAGTGAACATATTAATGATAATGGGGATGGGCCATACCACGGTTTCGGCTACTCAAGCCTCTTCAGTGACCCTTTATATATGGCAACATGGCGCCAAAGAGAATAACTGTAAGTTTGCAACTTTCAACAGTGTAGTCAATACAAAGACTAGTATTATCCCAAGTGGACCAAATATATTAAATCGTGGTTAGAAAATGTATCTAAACTGATAATAATTTTCTGATTTTTCAGAAATTCCTCACTGATCTCAAAGGACAAAAATGAAAATATAATAGGCACTATAGATGATGTACGGGGAGACTTTTTAGGGCCGCCATACGGCACAACACCAGCTGCAGTAAAAGTAAAAAAGGTAGTAGCCACTTTTAAAACAGTTACATATATTGTGTATAGTAAATCGCTTATTGTGTGCCAAACTCTTGAATACGAGCTCATACAAGAAGAGATTGGTTCTCAAAAACCGAATTGAATGAATTATATGAACAGGTCACATGGCTAATCAACTGAGCAACTGTTATACAAATTGCCTGTCCATGGTAGACACGCGATTTCTGTATATCTTGTTCAGGCCTTGAAAATAATTATCTTGGACGTCAACGGCATTTTGGATAATTGAGACAAAGCAGGGGAGCAATCATTATTATATTGGGAATAAAAAGATTAATGATGCCACATAGACAGGGAAAGAACATGGCTGGCTAAATGTTTTGAACGGACAGTGTTGCTGGTCGCTAATACAACAGCAGAATGGTACAAGTACAAGATTTTATTTTAAACTGCATACCACAAGTACACTTCACATATGTATAATCTTATTATTACTTAAATATATTTTAACCCATATTTGACGAATCGATTTTCCCATCATTATCAATTGGGCGAGTCCACTTTCAGTTTTAGGGGTTTTAGGAGTGATTTTTAATTTTTATTCAATTTTTTGATGAAATTCCTCTAAGCAAACAGAATAGCCCCAGATGGGACGCCGCGTTCTGCGGCGTCACATCTGGGGCTATGCTGTTTGCCTATGTCCCATACAAGGGACGCCAGGCTTACATGAGTTAACAATTCACAATTATGTTCAATACAAGCGTACAACCTTTCTATGTTAAAGGTAAAATTATTTGGAATTTATCATTTTATTTGAAATAAAATATTCGTCCAAAAGATCGAGTCTTGTGCATCTTGTGCATCTATTGATGTATTTCAACTGGTTCACTGTCTAGACAGAAGAGAACTTCTAACATCTATAAACTTGGACACAATTTGCGTACATGTGTGCAGATATTTAATGGTTTACTTTGACGCATCCTATACATTGATATGGCAATCTCACGGTAGCAGATACGATACAAAGTAATTTTATTCCAATCTGAGACGATTCCATTAGACATTTCATCAAGCATTTATATCTAATTGGAAACTATTACTTCTAACTGAAAACCAAATAAAGCGGTCATGATACTGTCTATGCCAGTGTACATCAATTCGAACATGAGTGTCTTAATGCCATTCATCTCTCTAGCAAGACATGTAAGTAAATAAATGGTTAAAAAGTAAAATCAGCAATGTTAATGGACAAGTGTTGTTTATTTCTGTATTATGCTTGTTGGTTTTATGGTCTTTTTACGGGGAATTCCTGGCAATACATGATGTGTGTTTTCTTTGCATAATTTGAGTTTTCTTACCACGGCAATACCTTCGCCTTTCTTTATGTTTATTACTGAATGTGGAGTTAATGATACTGTTTTAGTTTGTTAACTGACACCAAAATGCTTTAATCAGACCTTTCATTGTACACTTGTTTGAAATTGGAAGCTATTTCGTTTCATTAGCTTTGATTAGCTAGCAAATAAAGCGAAAGAAATAATGAGACGTTTGTGCCTCATCTCAGTACAATACGCGAAACTTCAGAAATTTAAAAGAAACTTTTTGCTTGCCAAGAGCAAATTATAAAGTGAATGTTTGGCTACTTGGAGAGTATTGGTTATCCATCCAAGAAGTGATCTTTTAAATTGTGCTGTCAAATAAACCTGGGTTTAAACTTCATGCAGTTGCAGCAAATTCCTTCGTACACTAGCAGTGGTTACCAAAGACAATACAAACCAGAGGACCAATGGTCCTGTAAACGCTCACCTGAGACCTGAGATATATACATGTACCAATAAACTTGTTAGACTAGAATGGTACAATGCATGTATATAACCCTAGGGCAGGGTCAGAATAACACCTGTAGTCAATATCTTTTTCAAATCATTAAAAATCAGTCCATTTGCCAATTAACTGCAAGTTTTGTCCTTCAAATGACATTTTAACAATTTCTCCATTCAAATGCATGTTCGATCTAAGTTGACCTTGCCGTGAAATAGGTCAAGGTCATCTCAGTGTCATGATTTATACATATTTTGTAGACCTCCGTTCCTTAATGCTTCATGCCAAGTTTCAAATCATAGGCTTTCTGGTTCTGAAGAAGAAGAAGATTTTTAAAGGTTTTTGCTATTTATAGCCATGGCGGCCATCTTGGTCATGTGACCATGACCATTTATATAAACTTCCATTTCCTCTTCCTAAGGATGCTCCACATAAATTTTGGCTTTGATAGGCTGAGCAGTTTCTGAGAAAAAAAAACTGTTTGAATATTATGGTCATCTACATGTATATAGCTCCGGGGCAGGAGCAGACAACCCCTGGGCCTAAAATATTTTCATAAGCATAAATCTTCTGTCCATTTGCTCATTCCTAGCAAGTTTTCTGCCATTACATGACATTTTCCTATTTTTTCCCATTCAAATGCATGGGCGACCTAAGTTGACCTTGCCGTAAAATAGGTCAAGGTGATCCCAGGGTCATGATTTATACAAACTTTGTAGAGCTCCATTCCCAGATGCTTCATACCAAGTTTCAAAATCATAGGCCTTCTGGTTCTTAAATGTTTTTGCTATTTATAGCCATGGCGGCCATCTTGGTCATGTGACCTTGACCATTTATACAAACTTTCATTCCCTCTTCCTAAGAATGCTCCCCAAAAAGTTTGGCTTTGATTGGCCTAGCGGTTTCAGAGAAGAAGATGTTTCAATAGTATGGTCATATACATGTATATAGCCCCGGGACAGGGGCAGAAACCCCCTGGACCCAAAATATTTTCTTAAACATAACTTATTTTCTTCTGTCCATTTGCTCATTTCTAGCAAGTTTTCTGCCATTTAATTACATTTTCCTATTTTTTCCTATTCCAATGCATGGGAGACCTAAGTTGACTTTGCCGTAAAACAGGTCAAGGTCATCCGAGGGTCATGATTTATACAAACTTTGTAGAGCTCCATTCCCAGATGCTTCACACCAAGTTTCAAAATCATAGGCCTTCTGGTTCTGAAGAAGAAGATATTTGTGAGTCCTCGCTTTTGATTCATCATTTTGTTTATCATAATTTACTTTTTTTGTTCTTGATGATTCTTTGACTAATAAAATGTTCATCACAAGGACCGAACAATAAACTGAATGTTGTGAGCCCTTGCAGAAGCTGGTGTTGAGGTGGGATACCCGTAAAACCGGTTTAAGCCCCAAGTCATTGTATACAATGACCGTTCCAAGGCGACACTTCTGTTGTTGTTCTAATTATTTTATGTTTTAAGTTGAATGTTTGTGCTGTTTGCAACTTATGAATGTTTTCATATATTTAGTTAAGTTCGGGTTCCCAAGTGTCCACCTATTGGGAAATAGCTGCTCACTCGGCTTACAATATGTTCTCTTTGTATAAGTACCTGTTTTCCCCCACTTCGGGTTTTGGAGTGGGAATTTCTTTCTAATTGTGCAATTTCGTGATCGTTGTCTACTTTTATCTCTTGTTAAAGTCTCATTATACTTTCAATCAATTTTATATGTGAAAAATATTTTTGGGTTATAAGTTTCGTGCTAAAATGGTGCCTAAACATGGGCATTACAATTCTCATTTACGCGCCTTAATTTGAGCTAAAATTAAGGGAAATACCTTAATTTTGCTTTATTCACATGTTTTGTCTTTAGCCAAATTATTAAAATGAGTTAAAGGCGTGGCTAGAGGCGTGGAAACGTAGTAGGCTTGCACACTCAAATAGTCTCACGTCATCTTTAAAATATAAACAACATGTATCCATGAGCGGTTCGTCAATGTGGAGGCAATAATTTTAGAAGTCAGTGATTCTTTAACGGGATATGGAGGAGAAGCTTAGGGAAGAGGAGGAATATTATGCGAGGTCCCATGACGAGGCGTCTTCACATGCCCAGAAATGGAGTACAAATTTACCTGGAAATCGGATTATTATACCGATAGGTAGAGTGCTCAAAATATAATGGGGCGAAATAGAACCTGCCATTTAAAACCCATTTTACGCTATAAAATATTAAAATAAATTAATTTTCCTTAATAGTTCATATATCTACAAAATATCCTCTTTATGAAGATATATTTTTTAAAAAAATTGCTTCAGAAAAAATTAGGTCAAACTCAGTTACAAAATGTTAGACCCATGTTCTATTAAATGATAGTAAAATACAAAAAAGAAGCATACCGTCATCTAGAAGAATGCCTAAAACAACATTATTTCTTGATCAAAATGGATTTTCCTTAATGGTTCCTATTAGGGGACAAAATTATCTTTCTAAAGATATATATTGCAAAAACCTACTATATAAATAAATTGGGTCAAATTTCAGAAAATTCTAATGACATACCAACGAAATTTTATTTTTCCGCTTTAAAATCGGGTCTGACATTCACAGGTAACTCCTATTGATTTTACTGAAAATGGCTACTATGTTTCATAATATTGTAAACGCGTTAGTTTATAGTGATGATTTAATATTTGTTTTATTTTCATTCATTTATTTATTTATTTATTTATCTATTTACTTATTTATTTATTTTTTCTTCCTTTTTTTGGGTATGTGTACATCAAAGTCAATGTTTGGATAATCAACATTTAAATAGAAGTATGATCCAAAGAAAGACGCACAAAAATGCGACCCTCAATAAATGATTTAAAATTGGTCAATGTGTCGTCATTCTCATATATTATGTCCCTCTGTTTTTACATTATAGTGCACACCGTCACTATAAGTCGCAGTCATTAAGGTGTCAATCAATTAAAATTGTCACTTTTAGCATAATTCCATCATTTATGTTTTCTATATGATTGTTTTTACAGCACTGAAATTTTGGTTATGAAACAGCCACTGTCTGGCAAAATTGCCCTTTGCCTCCATATGGGGAACTGTCACTCGGATCAGCCTAAGTATCTCGTTTTCTGGTAAATAGAAAATGGGGAATCATTCCGGGCGGCAAATCACTTTGAATGTATTTATTTTTCTCTTCTTTCGGCTGACCAAGTATATCAATTATTTTGACTTGACATAACATTTTGCCGAATATGTCTGTTTTTCATTTTTCCTTTTTTGTGCGTCACATATTTTACGGTCACGCGTGCTTCTTATCTTAGCCTTGGGGTGTGAAGTTTGACAATAAAAACATATTTGAGCCTCATCATGAGAAAACTCACAATGTGTTTTCCTAACAGGTTCGACACAAACTGGGCAGTACACACACAGAAGATGACTAGAAATTTTTTATTTCGGATTTAGAAAGAAGACGAATCGTACTAACCGTGTACAAAAAACAAAGGCACAGATCAGTTGTGCAGTACTGCACAGCTGATCTCCGTCTTTAAATTGATTTCGAATACGCAAAATGCTTGTTTTTTGATGCAGCGGCTAATTTCATGAATTTGACACTTGCATATTTTACCTCATAAAATGGGTGTTAGCGCAAGACAGTCTATTTTCGGGTCTTCGAACAGTTCCGATATTAACACGTGATATTGATCAGAATGCACGAAATCAATTAGCGAAACACAAACAGTTTATCTGTTTGTAAAATTTTTAAACATGTATACTTCGCATATCAGAAACACTGCAGATTTCTTCAAGACTGCTGAGACCGCAGCGAATATGTGATATTGATCAGAATGCGCGAAAGAGATGACACATATTTACGTATATAAGAATATTAACATCTTTTGGAAGCAGTGAATACAAAGTAACATTCAAGGGGAGGAAGTGTGAACCATGTTTGCAATTTCGGCCATTCAGTGACACTTAAAACCGGCAAATGGTTTTGAAAGTTTGAATGCACTGATGATAGGCTACTTTAAAATGTAAATAGAAGCTGTTTATACTCCACGCAATCAAAGCGATCAGTTGCTGTTTCGTTACGTCCTAAATAACAATGTTCCAGACATGCTGGGATGATAATCAAAATCAAAATAGGAATATTATTACATGCACTTGTTTCAAAATCATGTTCATTTTTGGATCTGTGGTCAACATCAATTTTTTTTTTATTTTGATATTTACAAACAGTGTCACCTCTTCATATTCTACACAAGCAATAACTCCGTCTACTTAAATTCCGTCTGTGGTTAGTTTAATGAAGTCGTTTAGCTACATGAGTAGCAGTACATGAGTATGTTTAAATAGAAAAGTTTAAGAGACAGATGATCAGTCTGCGCAGACGCGCTTTTTGGTTATTATTATAATTATTATTTTATTTTGTTTTGTTATTTTTTTATTGACTGTTAAAAGCTTACGAGATCAATATAACCATGGTAACCATGATGCTGAACGTAATGTTGATTAATGTCAAAATAAAATATTTGTCAATGAAGATATCCAAAACTCATATTTCAAAATAAAACTCAGAAACCGGAACAAATCTTTTTACAGGTAAATCTAAACCTTTAAATTAGACAGACTCGGCGCATTCGATGCCTAAGGGCATATCACCTATAGCTAGTCTTGCGTGTCATAACAGGTATTAGGCTCGCTAACTCCGCTAGTATTGGAAATCCGATGGTCAAGCTTCTAATAGTAGATTAATTCCCCTGATCTTCATTTCTGCACATGAAACTTCTAGACATGTGGTAAGGGTTTAGTCTCAGTTCTGTTTATCAAACATGTATAAAACTTAAACTAACCCATGTATATTGAATGCTTTTAGCTTTGTGCATCCTGCTTAAAGAGCCAAGATGCCCCATGAATGGACGTGGATATAAATCTGTTGAATCGCACATTGTCCACCATGCAAATTTAGACATTGTAACAATTGAAAGTGGTATAAGAACAGGATTTTATTATCATGTACGTGTGTGAGGCGACTAAGTAGGAAATGCGCTTAAGTAGGGAAAAACTGACCAGGTGAAGAAATAAAATTGCGCTTATCTAGGAAAATCGTTCACTGCGCTTAAGTAGGAAACGTTAGTAAACTTAACTGTTAAAGGCAATTCCTTCCAATGTTTCATATGAGCCGCGTCATGAAAAAACCGACTTTTGTATATGCGACAATATAAACCTAGATCAGCTGTGCAGCTGATCAGTGCTTGTGTTACAATACAAAAATAAAAGGTAAACAATCCCTCTGTTTTCTAAACCCAATATATCAAGAGTGCTCAGCAGATTTCTGTGGCTGTGCAACCTACTGTGTGTCTTACCTGAGGCATCTTTTAACGCCCGCGGCTTAAATCAAAATGATAGTCTTGTTATCAGCATCTTTGCGATAATGCAGCAAATGTGTTGGCACTGTGTACTTTATGGAGTGGAGTCATGGATCGTAGTCTTGGATTGGAGTCATGGAGTGGAATACTTGGAGTGGAACCTTGGAATGAAATTTTGAGTGTCACAGAAAACTCAATTCTGGCGGTGAAATTGTCTCGGGGCGAACGTCCGCCATTACAAAATGTGTAACATATGCATAAACTGTGCCAGTAATTGATAAGTCACAGGAATTAACCATTTATTTCTACAAGTTTAAGCGTTTCCAAAACGCTTGCGATCTCTCAGCACTAATTTCACTGTATGACCACATAATTATGAACCCACTGCGATAACCACAGACCGAAAAGACTAGATGACAGCTCGGTTCAACGTGAGCTTTCATACCCGAGCCGACATGCGCTATTTGGTGTGACCCAATCGAAGCTGCCTCGTCCAATCAAGTACGACGGAAGCCGAAAGTCGGTGGTCGATTAAGCCCCACGTTCTGATCTTGATCAACTATATATGCGATCTCCCAACGGGAGATCGCAATTACTTATACGGGTAATGCATTTGTTACATGTTTCGCTAATATGGCGTCCGTTCAAATGAGACCACCAGAATAAATGTTTCTATCACGCTCCAACATTTCACTCCAAAGTTCCACTCCAAGAATCCACTCAAATACTCCACTCCATGACTCCAATCCAAGACTCCAATCCATGACTCCACTCCATACAGTACACAGTGCCAAATGTGTTGCCCCCTTTCAGTCATGTGATGGGTGATTATTGCTAATCAATTGATTAATATCCCACTCAACATTTTTGGCCGGAATCTAAGCTTTATGGATAGTAATTACTGAATCAAACATACACCCAACAGTTTATTACCATGAAATGCCTAAATAAATACTTAGCATTAATTTGCTTGGGGTGGGGGAATAAAATAAAATCATGTGTATCATTAAGAAATAAATATATACTCATCAAAAGAAGTTTTGCACCAGTTAATATATTTCTCATTTTAAAATAATGTCTAGTATAGATATTTTTCAAATGAACTTTTAAAACGTAATACCATCTTAAAGTTCTGGACTTCCTGAATAACAAGTCAATATTTTTTCTTAAAAAGATTAAATAAAAATATGCAAAAATGCATGTTTTTGAAAACACCAAAATTTGGGATGCAGTAAAAAGCCCACATCTTTATTTCTGGGCTTCCAAACCCGAATTCGTTTCACATCCTCATTCGAGATACTGAAAGCAATCATTTAAAGCAAAAAACTAAAAATTGAATTTTTTGGACAAAAACACTATTTTTGAACAAAAATAACGATTTTTGAGATTTTGTTTAAATTGTAAGATAATGCTTAGTAACTCATCTCTCCAATAAAATGGGTTGGTTTTCTTTCAAACACAGCATGCAGCACCCATTAATGTTTAACTGGAGATACTGGTTTTCAATCCATCCAAATTCAGAATTTTTAAAAAGCTGCATATCAAAAAAGTACTCATGCAGCATCTTTGAAATGAAATTGCCTTTAACAGAAAGAACACAGGCGGCAGGTTTTGGTGTCAAAACATCTCATAGTGATCCAAAATTGAAATGAATTTCGATTTTACTCATTTTTCCAATATTAATCATTTTTTCTCAAAAATTGCAATTTTGTCAAAAAAATGAATTTTTACTAAAATTTTGAGATTTTTAAAATTGTTTTTAGGCTTAATCATTAGCTTTGGAGCTCTTATGCGTAAATTTGGAAACAAAAATGTGTTCTTACATGTAATGCTGTGGCATTTTTTGTGGATTTTTTTCCATTTTCCAATTTTCAGCATTTACAGAAAATGGGAATTTTCAATTTTTCCTAAAATTGTTTCCGCAACGATTTTTGGTCTTATCAAACACATTATCAAACTCTTTTAGACTGTGCAAATTCAAAAACCTAGGTTATAAATTTGTTAGTTAAAATGTCACTTAAAAGTATGAAAAAATCTAAATGGTGCAAAACTTCTTTTGATGAGTATACTACGAAAAATTGCCAATGCAATGTACAGAATTCTTTTTTCAGCTGTAAAATTTTGTCGGATTTTTTTTTTTATTTATTTATTTTTTAAATTTTTGCTCAAAATATAGGTTGTCTGTCGGTACACGTTAGAACCATCTCAGCGAGACGGTTTTAACGAGTACCCATAACCTATGATTTTTGAGTAAAAATAAGGAAAAAAGGTATACCCCTGCATGCCAATTTTTTATATATATGTATATAATTCAGTTTTACGTCCCTTTCAAGATTATTTCAGCTCACATGAGACGGGTCAATCAGTAGGTAGGGCGAAAACGGGAAAACCCCGAGAAAAACCACCTGACACACCCGCAAGCCTATACCCAAGTTTTGCTATATAAAAGAGGGGTATAGGGGGACGCTTTACACTAACGTTTTCATGATGAAAAGTCTAAAACAAAGTTCAGCATGTGGAGTATTAAATGTGTTTGCTGCTAGAGTAGCGTGGTAACTGTGTAGGGTGTGCGTTTCGCTCGTGTGGTATTATGGCCAAAAAAAATCTTTCGTCGAAACTTCGAAAAGCCATTGCAACAGTGAAAATTCATTTATGTAGGCGCCACACCTAGCCAATTTTGACACACGCTGGACACACGATAATGGAAATTTTCAAATTCGGCACGTAACGTGAAGACATCGGGCTATTCGTGAGTGCATCATTACCCATCCTATGTCCGTCGGGAGTTTTAAAGCCTTCGGCAGCACCATTGCGAGTGACACCAAAATCTTTGTCATGCCAAGAAATGTTCGAAGGACACGAAGGTTCAATTTTGTGTTGAATTCGCATTCATGTACATCTTGACCTTCTCAAAGCCATCGTGAGGTCATCTTAGCAAATTGGGACTACATCGCACTTCTGTCGTGTGATCATCGGTACCATCGGCTAGGGTTTGCTACACGAAGGCAATACGAAGGAGACACGATGTTGCCCGATTGTGTAACGAAGGCATCACGACATCATATAGCCTTCGCTACGCCATCGAATTAGCATCGTTTCTGAACACGATGGCATCTCGATGGGCATATGATATTAACCAAAACTGTTCTTTCTGCTTTTCCAATATTTCCCACTGTAACGTGGACATACAAAAATCAGTATCCACACAGCATTTTTTCTCAAAAATCTTGATGGGTACTGTTGGTTTTATTCTGACAAAAATCATGGCGTATTTCGAGGACAAGACAATCAGTAAGGAGAAGACTTCAGCACTGCTTCTGAACACGCACCTGGAACATGATACATGTAATAAACACATTATGCAGGAGCAACAGGATATCTTACAGGTATTTGTTTATTATTATGTTTTTCTTTCAAGCAGCACCCGGGTTTCTTTCTAGAAGAGAAGTGGATTCTTGGCCCGGAGTTGAACCTTGGAGGGAAATTTTTGAGTGGGGCGCAATCTTCTCCCAACACCCTCTTCCTGGTTTAGTTGGCATTTCCAATTCTAATTTTAAAAGAAAGAAACTGACAAAGATGGTTTGTTTTCGGTATCAACATTTGGTTTTTACATTACATCGTGAAGTCACGTTATGCCTTCGGGACACTTTCGGGAATATATTTTACACCTCACGATGCCGTGAATCCTTCGTGTACCAATCGCATCAACATCGTATGCCAAACTACCACTTCGTATATGCTTCGTGAGCGCTTCGGGTATAGCATGTTGTATTCGTGTGTCAATCTTGTGACCATCGGTATGCTTCTCAGTTTTATTTTTATTCGTACATGCTTCGGCTCAAAATTGGCCTTTTTACCTAATTCGTGACGAAAATCGGGCGAAATTGAATTTTTCATATTCGTGTAGCCATCGTGTGCCAAAATCGGCAAGGTATGACGCCTGCATTAACATATTAACCCCGAATACAAGTTTTTGTCGGTTACACACAATTTGCAGGCGATAAGCCGGTGTTTTATTTACAATTTTTGCTGCACTATTGAAAGTGAAATGTTATTGATGTAAACAATCGGAAAAGCAGAACTGCTTATCATGTATAATGTCACATAAATCCCACCACCATCCATTTTGACTTTCTCTTTCTAATCTCTGCCCTTTCAAAGATGCAAGATGGCGATTTTTTTTCTTTCTTTTTCTATTTTTCTACTGTTGTTTTGCGTTTATACAGTTCAAGTTTTGTGTGCAGGAAAAAAGTAATGAAGGCGTAGTACAAGTACTACTGGACCCTGTCCCTGTCCTACAGTTACCTCCCCTAAATCACAAGTACTGGTCCCTGTCCTACAGTTACCCCCCCCCCCCCTATATCATAAGTACTGGTCCCTGTCCTACAGTACGGGTGACAAGTACTGGTCCTGTCCAACAGTTACCTCCACTTTATCACCAGCACTGGTCCCTGTCCTAAAATTATCTCTACTATATCACAAGTATTGGCCTGCTCAACAGTAACCACCACTATATCACAAGAACTGGACCCTGTCTTAAAATTACCTCCCCTATATCACAAGTACCAGTCCCTGTCCTACAGATACCACCCCTGTATTACAAGAACTGGTCATTGTCCTACCGCTAAGCCCACTATATCCCTAGTACTGTACCCTAACCTTCCGGTACCGCCCCTATATCACAAGCACTGTCTCTGTCCTACAGATACCTCCCAATTATCACAAGCTCTGGTCCCTGTCCTACAGGTACCTCACCTTTATCACAAGTACTGATACCTGTCCTACAGATACCTCCCCTGTATTACAAGAACTGGTCATTGTCCTACCGCTATGCCAACTATATCCCTAGTACTGTACCCTTTCCTTCCGGTACCTCCCCTATATCACAAGCACTGTCCCTGTCCTACAGATACTCCCCTTTATCACAAGCTCTGGTCCCTGTCCTACAGATACATCCCCTTTATCACAAGCTCTGGTCCCTGTCCTACAGATACCTCCCCTTTATCACAAGCTCTGGTCCTTGTCCTACAGATACCTCCCCTTTATCACAAGCTCTGGTCCCTGTCCTACAGATACCTCCCCTAAATCACAAGCTCTGGTCCCTTGCCCTACCGGTACATCCCCTTTATCACAAGTACTGGTCCCTGTCCTACAGATACCTCATCTGTATTACAAGAACTGATCATTGTCCTAGCGCTAATCTCACTATATCCCTAGTACTGTACCCTTACCTTCCGGTACCTCCCCTATATCACAAGCACTGTCCCTGTCCTACAGATACCTCCCCTATATCACAAGCTCTGGTCCCTGTCCTACAGATTCCTCCCCTTTATCACAAGCTCTGGTCCCTGTCCAACAGATACCTCCCCTTTATCATAAGTACTTGTCCCTGTCATACAGATACCTCCCCTGTATTACAAGAACTGGCCATTGTCCTACCGCTAAGCCCACTATATCCCTAGTACAGTACCCTTACCTTCCGGTACCTCCCCTATATCACAAACACTGTCCCTGTCCTACAGATACCTCCCCTTTATCACAAGCTCTGGTCCCTGTCCTGCAGATACCTCCCCTTTATCACAAGCTCTGGTCCCTGTCCTACAGATACCTCCCCTCTATTACAAGAACTGGTCCCTGTCCTACAGATACCTCCCCTTTATCACAAGTTCTGGTCCCTGTCCTACAGATACCTCCCATACATCACAAGCTCTTATCCCTGTCCTACAGATACCTCCCCTTTATCACAAGCTCTGGTCCCTGTCCTTCAGATACCTCCCCTTTATCACAAGTTCTTGTCCCTGGATTACAGATACCTCCCCTTTATCACAAGTTCTGGTCCCTGTCCTACAGATACCTCCCCTTTATCACAAGCTCTGGTCCTTGTCCTACAGATACCTCCCCTATATCACAAGCACTGTCCCTGTCCTACAGATACCTCCCCTATATCACAAGCTCTGGTCCCTGTCCTACAGATACCTCCCCTTTATCACAAGCTCTGGTCCCTGTCCTACAGATACATCCCCTTTATCACAAGCTCTGGTCCCTGTCCTACAGATACCTCCCCTATATCACAAATTCTGGTCCCTGTCCTACAGAAACCTCCCCTACATCACAAGCTCTGGTCCCTGTCCTACAGATACCTCCCCTTTATCTCAAGTACTGGTCATTATCCTACCGTTACTGCCCTAATAGCACAATTACTGGTCCTTGCCCTATCGGTACATCCCCTATACCACAAGTTCTGGCCCCTGTCTTTCAGTTACCTCTCCTATAATTATCACAAGTACTTCGTGCAGATTGGCGTCGTTACAACCTTTATTCCCATGGGGGGGGGGGGGGGCACTCCCTGGTAAGCAGTGTACCGATGCGTGATCAAAGGATTGTTGAACATACCCTAAACAATGTGATCGACATTTAAAATTTGACCCCCCTTTTCACTGTGTTTGCTTTAAAATGTGACCCTTTCCACTGTGTCCCGTCAAAAAGTACCCCTTTCCACTGTAGTCAACTAAAACACTGGAATGCAATAATTCTTTTATAACCACGTAAAGATGCTATATGTGTAATATGCAAACAATCTGCCTGATGGCTTCAGAGAAGTAATTTTAAAATATAGACAGACTACAGTAACGGAAGATGGATGCCAGGTACCTGCCTATCCTATAAGATCACCTTTGAGACTTTGGCTCTGTTGGGTTAAAATGCTTAAAATGTGGAACTGATATGATCATAAACAAACATTTGGTCATGCAATCAACACATGAAATAGCTAAAGTTACAAATAGGCAACATACAGGTACAATAAGAAAAGATGGTAAACCTTAAAATGCACATACAAAAGAAATTGTCATCACTGAAACGAGAAACAGACTAACCACAGAGGAAGTATCGCCTTGGAACTGTCAGTAATAAAGTATTGGGGGTTTAAATTGTTTCATGGCTTTCAAGCTTTGCCCTCAGCATCTGAATTTGTTCAAATGTACACAGAAAATTGACACAAATATTTATATATGAAATAATGGTTGGTTGGTTAATTTTGTGTTTTGTCCCACTAAACAGCTAAGGTAATATGGCGATACGAAATTAGTTTAAGTCTTGTACGAAAAACTGGAGAAGCCTGGAATTGACCCCTGGTTTACAAGGCAAGCAGCTTTCCCACTACACCACTAGGCTTCTATACATACTTGAAATAAATCTTGATATAGTAGATAAATACCAAGCACTTACATATAGCAAGCATTATGGAGAGCAGGGTACAAAAGACAAGATTTAATACAAACCATTTTTATTTGTATGAACTACTCAATTAGCAGAAACAATAATTTCTATTGAAGCAACACACATTGTTGAACAGAAAGGGAAAATCATATCTTATCCCTTAGGTTTTAGACATTTTAGTCATTTCGGCCCAAAACATATCGGCCAAGGACGCCTCAGTCCACCCCTTTTCACAGCGTTTTAGCAGAATTGTAAAAAACATACCCTTTTTCCACAAAAACGACATTTTGCCTACCCTAAATGATGCCAGCGCTGCGCACTGCCCTTCTTGAAAAAAGTACCCTTTCTCATCGTTTTTTGGATCACGCATCGGTACACCCCCCCGGGCCTTTATTACATAGACAGTGCCCCCGGGCCTTTTTTACATAAACAGTGCGTTGATAATAAAGTAGGAGCCTCTGACCCTGTTCGTAAAGCCCCTATATCACTGGAATGCGACAACTGGAGACTAGGTCGTGACTATTTCGCGACAAAGATCAACAACATATTATAGATACAACTTTCACGTTGCAGCGTCATTGCATGGGCATTTATGCGACAAATTGGCGAATTTCGGTATAATTTTGGAAATATAACTCGCGACTGTCGCACGATAGTCGCGCGACTGTCGTATGACAGTCGCTAGTCATTCGTGGGGGTCTTACGAATTCCCACGAATGTAGCTTTAGCTTCATTTTCATTCGTACGAAAGTCTCGAGACATTCGTGAGCGTGTCTCGTGACATTCATGTCGCCTTTTTTTAATTTCTCGCCAGATAGTCGCGAGATGTTCGCATGTATTCTCAAGATTGTCGCGCGACTGCCGTACGACATTCATACGACAATTATACGAGTGTCGAGAAATTTTCGCATCGTAAACTCTCCAAAATTTCGTTGCGGCATATTCGCTACATTCGTCGTATGACTGTCGCCAGACAATCGCGCGAGTCTTGCGACATATTTAGGCAAAAAAAATCGCATGGAACCTTCGCGACTAGTTCGCGACACTTGAAAATTCTCACTAGACTCGTGCGACTAAATTCGTAAAACAGTCGCGAGAACTTTGCATGCCAGTGAGCTACTAGCTGTACACTCAGGTTTGTGTTGGATAAGACACGGCATATTGATATCCTATATTAATATATTTAACAAGTTGCAATAATAAGTCCGACTCCTTTTAACTTTTCCAAGTTGGTTAGTTGTTTTCCCACTTAGTCGCATTTCCCACTTAGTCGCATTTCCCACTTAAGCGCCTGACGGACGTTTTCCTAGATAGTCATAACTTTTTCCTACTTAAGCGCATTTCCGACTTAGTCGCCTAACATACGTGTACATTAAGTTTAATTGAGGTTCACAGTGGGGTATGTCTACTTAAGACAAGAATTCGCTTCTCAAAAAAAAAAAAAAAAAAATAATAATAATAATAATAATAATAATAATAACAAGTGTCGAGCTGTACTTTGAGATTTTTATCGATAATCACAGATCATCACACTGTGCCCATAGCCAGTAATGCTCTTGTCATTTGTAACCACGCTCCCCCGGAATATGAGCGGGGCTTTGACCAAAGTTTGGCCACGGCGGCGTGGGGGAAATATCTGGGGTTTGCTTTATATAGGCATAAAGGTCGGTGAAATGAAAATATAGCAGGCAACGGGGGAAAACAGCAGTGGTTTTACCAACGAGCAGTCCCCACAGGGTGGCTTTTAGCAGGGATTTGCTGGCCCATACGTCAGGGTCCCCCCTATTCACCGGGGTTAAGAGTTAGGGCCCTGGTTACAAATGACTAGTGCATAACAACAATGCATTCACGTAATATTCCATGTAATGATTTAATCGTTTTAGGCATTGTTAGTGGAAATCGGACACAGAGACTGTCAATGCCTATCAACAGGGCCCAGATGTAAGTTCTGTTTTCACTCTCACGCAATATATCCAATACGTCACATTCAATAGCTATGGTCATGTCGGGACGGTGCCTCCATTTAATTGGACTTCTTCCAATCATTTGGAAGTCGTGATATGCACTCTTGGGGTGGGATAGATCTCTCTCTCTCTCTCTCTCTCTCTCTCTCTCTCTCTCTCTCTCTCTCTCTCTCAAAATCAAATGGTGATAGTTTGTTTGAAGCGGCTAGAAAATTGTTGACTGGGGCGTTAAACATACGAACGCAGGTCCGGTATGTCTGCAATTTCTCAAGTTAAAAAAAAAACAACAACATTTCGCTTTAAAAGCAAAGCAGCAGCAACAACAAAAAAGTCAGAGAAAATGAATGTCATAATTTCGTGTGCGGCCTAAAAATACCCTTCACTCACAATTTGTGAGAGTAGGTAACATCATGGTTGGTTTGGCTATGGCTTCAAACCACTATCAACAATGTTTCAGTCATCTTTATCAAGTGCCTCGTTGAAGAACACTACACGGCGGAAGTATATAGTTATCGTGCCTAGCTCTTGCTGCAGACTTGCCCACTACCACTAATTATGCTCGTTTGCAAAAGATTACCTTATCGTTACGAAAACTTGCCCATCCAATATACAGTGATTCTTTTTTTCATTTGTAAAAATTGAAAATTTCATAGGAAAATTTGATATTTTGAACAATTTTGCTTAAAACATAGATTGTTGGTACACGTTAGAGCCGCCTCGCCGAGGCTGTTCTAACGAGTAAACAAAATCTATGTTTGGTATCAAAAATATGTAAACACCTGCATACCCAGGTTTTACAACTTAAAATTAGGGATTTTGGCTTATACTTTTCATGGATATGTCTCCTGATCTTAAAATTTATTACTGTTATTAAAATTATTCTTGTAGGCAAAGCCTTCAAACAAAAGACGTTGCCAACTTACACAGTAGGAGAAAGTCTAATGCCGTAGTACACGGGAAGGATGACGAACATAGCACCGAAGACGATGTTGGCTGATTATGAGCGACTTCAATCAGATACCAACCAAAGCTAAGTTCAGGATGATTCAGCTAAAAGTTGGACAGACTGTGTCTGGGAGATGTTTTGGTCCTGTTCTCATTGTCCCGTTTTACGCTGTAAAGCGGAATGAACCGCGTCGACTGACAGGGATAAACCGTGACCCCACCGTGGAAATCTTTGGCATACAGGGACGAACCGGGGTTTACTGGCGAGCCGTCACATTTGTATTAATCAAACGGTGTTTGGAAGATGTTTAAGCTATGTTCTCACAGTCCTGGAATATTTACGGTTAACCAGGATGACTCGTGCTGAACCGGAGTAGAACCATAACGTCACCGTAGACATGCGTGGCAAGCCGGGAAATTCCGTTGCAGAACTGGCCATGGGCGACACCGAGTGCAAAACGTTATACCACCGGGGTTCCACCATGATAAACCGGGATGATCAAAAGTAAACTTTGGGTAAATGGGAACACACCGTGCCATTCGCTACACAAACCGGGATTCCGGGCCTTTAAAAGTTTTCCTACCTTGAAGCCCGTTTTGGATCCGTTGGAGTCCCGGTTCACCCCGTGAATCTCAGTGGTTGCTATAGCTCGGCAAATATGTCACTGTATGGGCGTTACCTCATGAATACGTTATTGGGTATGGTCTACCTTCGACTTGGGTAAAAGCTTAAGGTATACAGTTTAATTAAAGATTCAACTCACATGTTTTCCGTTATAAAATAAGAATGAAATATGAGTTTGTCTAATTCACTGGATTGGACTTTAAAATACAGGTAGCTGATTTCTAACGGTAAATATGTGACAGCGGTGCAGGCTGACTGAGTTCGATTCTCCTATAATCTCCCTACTTGAACAGATGGACTAGTCGACCACGCCCAGATATGAATATTAAAATTGCCGCCCATACAGTGACCTATTTGCCGAGCTATACTTTCTTCAACAACGTGAAACACCAGCACAAGACCGTTGCATGACACGACACCCTTAAGAACCAATCAGTTTAACATCGGGTTCTACCGATTCGGAAATAAAACCGGGACCCACCTGCCTGCACCGTGACGAAAGTGTTAGAACGCAGCAATAAAATATAAACAGAGATCCTTTAAGAGCAGTGAACATATTGATGAGAAAGTTGGTTGATTAGGGATTAACGCCCCACCAACAGCTAAGGTCATATGGAGACGGGACCTCGGTTTATAGTCCCATCCGACGGGCTGGAGAAGCCCGGGATCGAACCTGCGACCCCCTGGTTTACAAGGCGAGTGACATAACCACTGCACCATACCATGTTTTCGGCTACTTGAGCCTCGTCAGTGACCGAGCTCCAACGGATCTATCTTTTACAAGATTTAACTTAGCAGTGAAGTTATAAAAATGATGTTTTCACCAATGGAATGATATTGATATTTTCTCTGTTGATTGAAGTCAGTCGACATTTCTACAGTAATTTCTTGGTTATTTCTGACGTTTCCATTCAATAGACTTCATCAAAGTTTATTTGTTTCACTTCAGAAAACAGGGGACCGCGGTGGCGTAGTGCTAGAGCATCGAACTCCTGATGAAGCGGTCCCGGGTTCGATCCACACTGGTGGCACCGTGTTGTGTTCTTGAGCAAGACACATTAAAACCAGAGTACTGGTGAAAACCCCGGGAGCGTTGGGGCCGTCCAGACATAGCAAACTAACAAACTTCAGAAATTAAAACTCCTACATGTATATTTAACAGACAATTTGGGTAGTCATTAGTGTAAATCTGGATATTCATTCATTGTCTTAGAACGTAAGGAACATCTGTTCAGTTGTTGTTTTTATTTTTACGCACCTGTGACAATTCTGTTTTCAACACGCTCGATATGAAAAAGTATACACCTTAAAAGTAAACATCTTAAGAGATAATATTAAAGTAAAAATGTAGAGGATTTGAAGCAATACAAACCGCACACCAACAGGAAACGCTTATAGCGATATGCTGAAACCCTGGGATACGAGTAAAAGTTTGGGTGGAAAAGTCATTTTGAAAGGAAGACCAAATCATGGAATGATGTAGACAGTTTTAGCGACACGAAGAAATCGTACATTATGTACATTCAGTGGGTTGAATGATTTGGTGTTTTACGCCCCAGTCAACAGCCAATGGTAGTACGAGGACGAGACTTCGATTTAATGTCTCATCCAAAGGACTAAAGGATCTCTGGGTTGAACACATACCCCTGTTTTGCCAGGTAAAACCACACCGCGGAGGCTTTTTTTTCCACATAGATCCATGTATAGGTCTATCTTTCATACATGATACATGAATAATATGATAGGATATGTTCATAAAATCTTGTGAGTCCATACAATCCCAGTAAATATACTACGGTCACGTAACAGTGACATGTGCATGTCAATTTCGATACATATCCGGTCTTTGATCCGTCTGGGGTCATTGTCGAGCTACTTATACTGTTCTTCCTAGATTTTCCTTGCACGAGGGAATGAAGAGATTTTGACTTGACTTGATACACTGAGACCAATGACGCGAAATGTTCCAGCTGCGTATGTGTGACGTGCCTCTGACGTTCATGTGGCGTATGTGTCCTAGTCCCAATATGTGTGGCCGCCATATTTACAGAATGATCGACCCCAATGCTATCTATGTACTGAGGCCGGGATCAGTTGGCATTCTGGTCGCTTAAACATTGATTGAATTTCAAAACATATGTTTCAAAAGAGGTCTTACTTTAAGGCTAATCGAGTGGGTTTATATGAGCCGCCACATAACATAACCAACAATCTGCATATGCCAGAAACAAAAGCGCAGATCAGCTGTGCAGTAACTGCACAGCTGATCAGCTGTGCAGTAACTGCACAGCTGATCAGCGCCTTTGTTTTCGCTTCACGGGTAGTACTATCTCCTGTCCCTCTTCTTAAATCCAAAGGGGGGGTCTCATATGCGCCCACGCACCAATTTTGTTCTTGCTTTGCATGGTGTATGCCTTCATTCTAACACCTACAAAAATGCATTTATTTGTTTTGAAAAACATTTTTAGGTCTCAGGATAGCACCCTGACTTACTCAACCTTTGTGACCATACCTGCGTTATTATTTGCCTATATATTATCACTTATTTAACTGTTATTAAACCAATTAAAACTGGTATTCCAAAAGGACTCCACATGGGTGACTTTGATACCATTTTGGCTTAAATAGATAAACAGATAAAGTTTTTATGGAAACTTAAACTTGAAATTATCAAAATTTTATTAAAAATAATTTCGAGAATGACAAATTGTGTCTCATATTTTGATATGCTCCAGTGCTTGTCAACCTATGATACTGTCCATAAAATTGGCCAGTGGTACCCTCTTTAAGCTGGTTAAGTTTTATAAATTTTCAAAACCGGTAACACTGTTAAAATGTACATGATATACATGTTGGTCAATTTTTGACAAAAATGGATATTAATGTTTTTAGCTGTTTTTTCGTCTAAAATCATGTTATTCCATAATTTTATCATTGGAAATGAAACATTACATAAGAAATATGAATTCTAAATATAAAAATGGTTATCTGATTTGGCAATTTCATGTATGTTATAGTGACCTACCTCAAAGTTATTATCAATATTTTATACAAATGATCAGCAAACATTTTCAGGTTTAAATATATTAATGAAATGTTTTGTTTCTATAATTTCATCACTTAATATTTCTTTAGGTTTAGATGTATTTGGGTAATTCTACTTGAGTAACATTCATTAAAACCGTAATGGCAATAGACATTGGACTGATTCCTCCATTTGTTTTACCATCTTTGTATCATCGTTTATAAGATTACTTATTCATAACTTAACTTATTTAATTGTTGCTGATGTCAACTTTAGTTAAAAGATTGACAAGAATACCAAATACATTGGCACTTTCTAACTTTTCAATCACTATTATCTTTATACTTATCCAGTAAGTGCATAATTCAGCTATGTGACAGGCTTTTTGTAAGTGTTCAGATGTGATGCTCAGGTATAGCAGTAGCTTTCACTTTAAATATCAGATTTGTTTTAATTCTTCATTAAACATATCCATTATTGACAATCTTTGTACCATTTAAATGTGGTTCTTTTTTCCTATTTTTGAAATGAATATTAGAGTTATGAAAAATTGAATTGAGCACTCAGACAAATATCCAAACTTGATTATTAAAAATCTCAAGGTTTATAACACATTTATGAATCCATAAATGTTCATGCATTTATTTTAATAAATAGGCAATTATAAATGCAGGAAAATGTTTGTGATTTCATGCTGATAGTTATCTAGATACTCTTCTTTAATCCTATCTTTAGTTAGAAATCATAGCTGTGTTGTCAATTATATGTCAGCTAGGTAAAAAAAAACTTGTCAGCTACATGTAAGTTTATAAGTTCAAAAGCCCCATTTCAATTAAGGGTTTCCAATATTGTGAAGTGTAGGAAGTATGTTTGAAACTTCCAGTAATAGGTTTGCCTGCTGTAGCAGGTGATAAAATGCATGCATAAGATTAATAGCTTTCATATTAGATATGATATATGGTATGACCTGTTTCAAACATGCTATTATATTGGTAAAATGCTGTCTTGTACATGCGTATAATGCTTCAAATGGATGAGAAAAGAAAAAAAACAAACACAAGCAGTTAACCAGTTCCTCTTGTTAATAGTAACTTATCATATAATTTTATCTATTAATATTTCGTTTTCTCTCTTCATCCTATTGGTTTTGCTTCATTGTTTACTGGGTGGATGGGATGTTTTTTTCTGAGGTCTTGATATAGTAATCAGCAGGAAATGAACTGTCCTTAGCCTCATCGGGTTTATTTTATGCAAAATGCTAAATACCTTTGGTTTTCCATATGGCGTGAGTTACAGGATGTAGAAATCAACAACATAGCTGTATAAGTTCATTTAAATAATTAATACCTAAACAGCATAATTTTTGAGAGAAAAAAATAATCAAAACAGTAAAAACCAGGCAATTGCATCATAAACACAAATGAACTATAGAGAATGGCTAACTAATAGATAGAATCATGTTCTAAAATCTAATTATGAAAACTAAAAATAATGGGCAAATATGCTTTATAAGGTCCAAGACAGGGTGCAATTTTCTCACTTAAATCAATATTCAAAATAAATATAATAGCATTGATGGTCAAGTAAGACACGTAATTGTTTAGCTGGAAAATTATTCACAAAAAGTTTGCTTTGTAACATGTGAATAACATAAAATACTTATAATTGGATAAATCATTATTAATTTTACGTTTTTCAGAATTCTGACTTGTATCATTCAATGTTCTAGAAAAAGATGTTACCGGTCTTCAAATTTCATGCAATTTTCAGCATATAATCTATATATGTGTAGCCTAATTTGAGGTTAAAATTATAGGTTGACAAAACCTGGAACATGTTAAAATTGAAAATCAAACATGTGGTTACACCATTATGGAGCTTAAAATTGGGGTCGTCTGCAAAACAAATGATAATCAGCTGAATTCGATACTATAGTTATCAACAATTATGCAATACCACAATGATAAGTGATCATTCTAGATCATTTTACAAACAAACAGAACTAGGAAGAGGCTATTATGACGGTTATGTTCGACGTTAATCACACACACCCCTATATTCAGACCCCCTCTCATACAAAATGTTGTATTTAAAAAATTTAAGTAGTTAAGAGAAAATCTATATTACTGATAAAGTGTCCATGCACCAAGCAAGCAATATGCATAATATTATAAAAATCGGTGCGTGGGCAGAACCTTATGTAAATTTCATATAGCGTGAGACCCCCCCTTTCAAGCTTCTAGTCTTCTCCTGTGATTGTACAGGTCAGTTTGTGTCAAAGCTGGTCGAAAACAACGATTGTTTTTGTTTTTTTTTTTTGTTTTGTTTTGTTTTGTTTGTTTGTTTGTTTGTTGTTTTTTTTTTCATGCGAAGGCCCAGTATGTAATTGCTTAGTAAAATGTAGTTTGATGATCTGCAAGAGCAGCAGCGATATCTACACCATTCATACACCGTCTTTTCGTGATGTGCATGTATTTATCGTTACGTACATCCGATGCACGGTAGCGTATTAGAAATACCTGCTGCGTCGCATTCTTATACATGTACATGACGTGTGCACATGTGCGAATCGGAACTGCGCTTAACCTAGACGGTTAGCTGGTTTATACGGTTAGTTCTGGATGTTCTCGGGTCGACATAGTAGACTCATACTCGATCAGACAACATTATTCTCGTTTTTTACCCTTGTTGCGGTAGACGTATAAAGTTTTCTTTGATTTTATTGCAACGCCACACCGTATGAATGCTGGCCGCAAAATACAGCACTACTACAGGAGGAAATGTGACCTGGCCAAGATGTTGGTGTAAAGATGAATGCACCGTCGTTCACGTAATGCATTTAAAGAATGTGAAATTGAGTACTTCAACGGATTGTTATCTTTCCTAATTTCCCCGTATGTCGCCTCTCCGTAATCAAAATCGACAAGAATCGATTAAATATGTACAACAAAAACACACCATTGCCTTTCAATGCATGGGACAAGTAGTGAAGAACAGGACTTGTCTATGCACACGATCATACTTTCAAATGTGTTTATTTTAATAACTCCGAGTTGCTTTTGGTCGTAAATAGAGTTTAGCACGTGTTTCTATTTACCTCCGGCATTCCAGACCTTTGCGCATAAAATGAGTGTGAAGGGCGGGCAAAAATATATATTTATCACTGTCACTCATTTTTGTCAAATTTTAATCAGTCTTTAATTGGTATCTGTAAAGCATTTGGGAAGTTTTCGACAGATCCATGTTCGGCAAACGAAGCACTAGAACATATCAAAAATTATCAAAATTGAAAAAAAATGATTGAAAGTATAATGAGACTTTAACTATTGGACACATGACACAAATGTACAAAATATCTGCTTTGTAGCAATGACTATCGTATGGATAATTAAAAATTGAGTAATTTAGAAATATGCGTAACACAATTCTACTAAAATGCGTTTTTGTCTGATGCACAGTATTTGCCCCAAATGGGTTAGCATGAGAAAAAAAAATTGATAAATAAAAGATAAATAAATAAATAAATTTATAAATATTTGCTTTTATTCTATCATTTTGGGTAGGGGAATAGCGCTGAGTTTCCCATGAGTAAAACCTCATAGATACATAGGATTTATCTATTACGTGAAAATAAATTATAATTATGTAGGATACATTGGCTTTTGCTCTTCAAAAATAATTGTTTACTTTTGGGGGGTATGGACATTACAAGTTATGTGTAATGTCCGTTCCCTTTAATCCGAAATTATAATCTGAATTTGCCAAGTACATCCTTTAACCAGATCAAAAATGTTATACACCTTTTGAATTTAGAGTGCTTGATTTGAAGAAGTTCGTACCATTTCACTCAGAAGTATGATAAGAATTATACATTCTCATAAACATGATGAAAATGGAACAATTTTGATGCTAATTTTTGTAATGCGAAATACCGATTATCGGTTTATTTTCACACATAAAATTGAATAAAAATAGTTCTAGTGGTCGGATTTACAAAATTAAAAAAAAAAAAAAAAAAAAAAAAAAAAAAAAAAATAAAAAAAAATAAAAAAAAATAAAAAAATAAAAATAAAAAACAAACAAAAAAAAAAACACTATATCTAGATGTATAACTTTATTTGAATTGTTCAACAATAAACCAGCATTAGCATTATACACTGAATTGGGCCAAATGCTGTACACCAGGCATTTTACGAACTGAATGTTTGTTTGGGTGAAAATGGAGTGAACAGTCCAAATAGCACACTCATCATATGCATAAATTAAACACTAAGGTTTCAAATGTTTTCATACGGTTTCTCATTACGAAAACTTGCCCATGCAATAAACAGAGATTTTTTGAGCTTTAAAAATTGAAAATTAATTTTGATATTTTTCTTATTTTTGCTCAAAACATAGATTGTGGATACACGTTAGAACCGCCTCGGCGAGGCGGTTCTAACGAGTACCCGCAATCTATGTTTTGGAGCAAAAATAAGAAAAATAGGTACAAACCTGCATACCCCAGTTTTGCTATATAAAAGTGGGGTTCAAGGGGGCATATATTACACGGACATATTTTCGTGATGAAATTAAGCAAATAAAACGTTAAATTTAATGAACTTAATGATATTTGAGTATATTACCTAAAATAAATGTTGACGAATAATGAATACATGTTTATACCCGCATCATTTGAAATGTACATACTCGACAAACAAAGCGTAGCAGACGTACACGTACATCTGTGTTACTGTACGCTAAGGTTTGTATAATTAATTATGTTATCATCATTTTCAGTTAAGACGTTATGTTGATATGTTTTAACTTTTGATGAAAATGAACACATTGATATTTTTTTTGAAGATGACTTTGTTCACAACATTAAAATATCAAACTGGAAGAAATATTTTATAGGGAACATTTTAAATATGCAGACATCAGGGGCGGTCTACTCTCTATATTAATTTTATTTCCATGTTTACCTTTAAAATATTACCAGAATATAAAATGCCCTTACCATAAAGAACAACATATTGCTCCAAGTTTATCAAAGAGTATCACTAAAATTTATTACAAACAGCATAAAGCTTTTGTGTTTCCGCAACATAGTTTTCTTTTAAGCAATCTGTATTGTTAAGCGTTGTCGCACAAATGCCTCGCAGGACAATAGACTTGCTCTTATATGGGCATTCGTGACACCAAAATCACGATAACCGTCTCTGAATTGTTTTTTCTTCTCATCAGGATGAGATGGGATTCCGATCAAAGTAAACGCTATACATAATCGAATAATAGTCATTTTTTAGACGGTGGTTTTAAGGCATGCAGGTTAAGATGCTTTAGCTAAGATGGTGGCAATAGGATCGTTTCGCCATGCCATAACCCGATCATACTTAATACGTAACGAATCAATAGCAGAATGAACAGACTATATATCTAAGAGCCGCTAAATGACGGGACAAATAAGTGACGATCCTCGCGAGCGTGCATCGAAGACCCCGATTCGTGGTTGTCCAGTTCGGTGCATGTTCTTACAATAGTTTTTGACCAATGCTGAAGCCACAGCGAGCAAGGACATAGTCCACGCTAAGGCACTATATAGACTGATCCAAGTCGATTCTGACTATTTGTTTTGTTCGGTTTGCGAGTGAATGATTCAATATTAACCGAAGACAGTTCTGGTTAGACAAATTATTTTCTAATTGTCAACACAGAGGTCGATACGTCTATTCAAATCACTGCAAGTGACATTTTCATGAATCTGGTATTCCGAGCCAAAAACTGACCTTAGTATACTTTATAGTGGCCGCCTATTGGGAAACAGCTGCTCACTCGACTTACAATATGATTTCTAAGTATAAGTACCTAATTGTCAATTTAGTTTTTTTCCCACTTCCGATTATTTGAGTGGTAATTTCTTTCTGATTGCGCCTTTTCCTGATCATTGCCTACTTGTACCTTTTATAGTGTTCGACCAAATATTTGTTTGTTTTGTGGTTTAACTCCAGCCAATTCGGGACGGAGCCATCGCGTCCTGAGTATCAACCAATAATGTGGAGAGCTGATATTTGTTTCTCAAGGACACATCCCTGCGGCAGTGGGGTTCCATCCGGAGTACCTTTTTGTACCTTTTTATATTGTTCGACCAAATATTTGTTTGTTTTGTGGTTCAATTCCAGCCAATTCGGGACGGAGCAACCGCGTCCTGAGTATCAACCAATACTGTGCAGAGGTAATATTTGTTACTCAAGGACACAACCCTGCGGCAGTGGGGATCGATCCAGAGTCCAACGTATTTACCACGAGGACACCGCACTCCTGTATGTTTATATCAGTCAAAAGAAAGTGTCATGCCGATGTCTGCAGAGGTCTGTTGGGACTTTTATCCAACACTGGACAGGCATGACATGTCATCCACATGTGCTTTAATATGGTACCGCCTTACCATTAAAAAGGTACAAGGAGGCAATGATCAGGAAAATGCGCAATTATAAAGAAATCCCCACTCCAAAAACCGAGGTGGGAAAAACAAATTGACAATTAGGTACTTTTACTAAGAAAACATATCATAAGCCGAATGAGCAGCTATATATATGTATAGCGCGTATGTATAGAGGTGATAAATTGAAAAAAAAAAAAAAAAAAAAAAAAAAAAACAGGCTGACATTCTAAGCGGTCAGTCAGAACTCAAGTCTTTTAAAAAGTCACCAGAGCATAATGGTGAAAAGTAAGCACTGACCAGAAAGTGACACGATCGTATAATTCGACCTCGAAATCTAAACAGAAAGTAACTAAAACAACAAAGAGATAGCATTGTATGTAGTAATTTTCTTACGCCGTGTCTCTTAAGCCTACCTGGCTGGGTGTTAAATACGTTTTATGTCTTATATTTGTGTTTTAATTAGTTGTAATAACATGACACGTTAATAACAATTTAACTTACATGTACTAAAACAACAAATTTACAATAAAATACACGGTCAAGCTTAAAAGATTGCCTCTGAGCTACCTACATGTATTAAAATTTTAGACAGAAGTTTATAGTATTGCCTTCAATAACTAAATTTACAGGTACTAGTCTACTCGGGCACTACCCAACGTTCAAGCTATTTATCTGTAGCTGTAATACAGGGAAGAATGGTCAATGACAAAAAGCCAAATAGGATACACTTTCTATCTGACAAAACAATATAAAAGTGCCATGAAATAAAATTAAGTAAAATCTTAACGATGAAAAACACATACATGTATACAAATACATATAAATATCTCTGTAATCTAAGAGAGATAAATGCGTACAAAATCCGTGAAACGTTTATTTAAGGGTTATTTACCATAACTGCGTTGCAATGTGTATGTATGCCCAGTTCAGACGAAATAGACAAGTGTCAATGAATAAAATTTCATTTCCAATCCTACTAATTTTGACATATTCTACTCAAGTAGTTTATTTCAAATACAGCGGCTGAAGTTTAATTTTCTATTCCCGTGGAAAAGCTCTCTCACTCCCATGGGACGGGCGTTATTCGCTCTCTAATTCCCGTGATCTACCTGTCGCATACAGGAAAGCCGATCGTGATAACAAATTCATTCGTTTAGCCAGTATATGGAGACATTATAATTGTTTACTCATGATAAAGTCTTTATTAGTTGTGACATCTCACTTTTTGGTTTCCTGTTGGCTTTCTTGTGGGGTTTAAAGTTGTGTGAGGTTTCTTCTTTGCAACTGCAACGACAAAGGAGCCTACGTAAACTCTTAACAGTACTGTTGTTCTTAGTAGATGACATTCTGTGTTGCGAAACTCGCGATAATACCCAACATATATAGCTAAAAATGCCGTGCCGTGACTTTTAAATCACGATATATTAACAAATTTATAAAAAAAAAAAAAAATAAAAATAAAAAAATAAAACATTGTCATAACGTATTTCACAGCACCAAAAACGACACTAAATATAACAGTGACCCCCACAACACAAAAACTAAATTGTTAAAAAAGGCTTAATCAGATAATCGAGATGCGTCAAATCAAGGAAAATTTTACCCTGTCAGAGTGTGTTCCGATTCCAGGTCCAAAGTATCTTTTACAACTTGATCACAACAACTCCACTTGGCACGCACTGTAAGAATCAGGAAAACATGTCCGTGTAAAGTTTACTCCCTCATACCCCACTTTTATATGGTAAAACTGGGGTATGCAGGGTATACCTATTTTTCTTATTTTTGCGCCAAAACATAGATTGTGGGTACTCGTTAGAACCGCCTCGGTTCTAACGTGTACCCACAGTCTATGTTTTGAGCAAAAAATAAAAAAAAAATATCAAAACTTTTTAGGTGAAATTTTTCAATTTTTAAAGCTAAAAAAATCTCTGTATATTGCATGGGCAATTTTTCGTAATGAAAAGCACAAAAATTCCCTTAAAATGGTTTTGCGTATATATCCTCAAAATTAGAAAATACAATAATCTCCCTGCAAGTCCATACCATGAAGTTGATATAATTATATATTACAAAACGATTTGATTCGACAAGAAATTGCTCTTCCAGGCTTATCATGTATCAACTATAGTTGCTGGGTGGCGCTACCGTGCATTTTTGTACAAATAAATGTACGCTCTATTTGAATATATTTTTCGAAACGACTTTCAGTTAAGATTATGCTTAATTAAAACGACAGCAATTAAAGTATTTTTATTGTTTTAGAATTTAACGTGCCAGTCAAAAACTTTTCAGTCATATCGGGACAAAGCCACAGTTTCCTGGATATTACACAGTAATATGAAGAGTGTATATTTCTCAATAACACAACACGGGGCCATTGGGTAGGGGGGTAGGAACCCCGCCCTCTCGACACTTACCATTAGCCCACCGCGCTTCCTTTTTCAATCGTTCTAACTACATCGTACATGTACATCATTTTTAAACTCTTCAAGTACTTACAAATGAAACCGGGATGGTGAACACATTTTTGTCCACTAGTATCCTTGATGCCAGTGAATGGTGAAAGACAGTTGACACAGTGAATATCTTGTAGAGAGGACTTCTTCACAAACATTCTACCGTGTCTCCTGAAAAATGAAAGGTAGTTTTGTACCAAGAGAGGCTTGAATCGACATTCAGCATGCTTAGTAAGTAACCCAATCACAAAACTTATCAAAACTCACAAAAATGCAAAGTTTACAATGTAACTGCGGAAGGGTAAGCTGGACTTTATTGTCTACGCGCCAGCGCGTAGACTACTCTAATGTTTGAGATTGACCTACTTACAAGACAACTCATACACCTCTCTACAACTGCAACTGCACGGTTTGAGTCTAGTGGCTTGACCATCGTGTTAGTAGGATTCCCGGTCGTTTCGCCAAGGACCGTGTAAACACCCAAAAACACCCATGCAAACCTCCCTTTGGTTGGTAACATTTGTACCAATGGTGCAGTTGGTACCAAAAATGGGGCAAATTGTTAAATTCGTGGAACTGGTGCATGATTACATTCTATCTAAGCAACAACGGAATGAAATGAACCGACGGTATTGTGACGCTATATTGTCAGGTTTGACTTGTACCGGCCCTATACGTATATAGGGATACAACCCGGTACCAGTTAAATTGTCAGGTATGGTGGAACACCGGTAAAAAAATATCACTCCACCGGTAAAAAAATATCACTCCGCCGTACCCCACGAAAATAGTGCATTTAAAAATTTCATCCATACATGTTTGATGCTGAATAGTGAGAGCATTTCCTACATTCTGTGTAAGATCTCGCATTTACTACAAAGTATCGCCATAATACGACATGTTAGTGCACAAATCACCATGCCAAAACGGACTATATCTCATCGGAGGCTTCTGTTTGTACACTACCCCCTACTAAAATCCGGACCATTCTAGAGTGTAAAATCCACCCATAGGTATATTGCAAAATGGAATACCGGAAAATCGAGATGGTCACCCCCCCTAGGTAGTGGCACCTTTGGGTATGAGTGTGGCTGGGCTATCCAGTTAGAGAAGACCTTTTGGTGGTGCAATGTTGAGTACTAGCTGGGAGTGTCACAAAGTGAGGGAATTTGCATTGCGGCCTATGGGAGATTTTTTACTGGTGTTGGAAAGCTTTGACCGCGCCCCACCTGCCGTGTAGCTAATTACATTCTATCCAAGCCACAACGGAATGAAATGAACCGACAGTATTGTGACGGTCGATTGTCAGGTATGAATGCTTTGACCGCGCAGCGTTTTATTTCTGTTCAGACAAATGCACCACGATGAAATGGGAGTACGGCCAGATTCTTTGACATTCTAATTTATATATGCGAAGCGTAGACCAAGCTTTTTGTTAAAGCTTATACTTGTGGTTTATAAGTCCCACTCAAAGGCCATGCGGGGACGGATACAAGGTTTAAAGTTTCATCTGAGACTGTTGGAGCCAAGGATCGAACCCACGATCCCTTGTAAATACATTTATAAAGTGAATGGCTTAACCACTACTTCAGGAAGCTTCAAACCGCAAAAAAAAAAGATAGTTAAAACAGATTAAAAGAGCCTGTGCACGAGAAAACCAACAATTTGGCTTATGACCAGGTCCGACACAAACCAGGCTGTACAGTGACAGAATAGAGCTAGAAGCTTGAAACTTTGGATAAAAGAAGAAGAGGAATTATACTATCCGTGTGGCGAAAACAAAGGCGCTGATCAGCTGTGCAGTTACTGCACAGCTGATCTGCGTCTTTGTTGTCGCATATGCAAATTGTTTGTTTTCTCATGCGAAGACTCAAAACATACTTTCCAGTGTGTTTATCTTGTCTCATTTTCAGCCCGAAATCTTTTGACAATCTGTCCTTGTAGATGATGGCGGCATCTGAAACAAAATGTTTTCAGTATATACTGAAACGAATTAGAAACGCACCGCTCAGATTTGTTCTCCACTGATGTATGACCAAACAGAAATATTAGATTTATGATACTGAAAGCCAAATGAAAATATTATTTGAAAGTGATATGCCACCAAAAGGTTTAGCTGATGCTTATTGTACATGTATTTCATTTCTGCTTCCGCTTCGAAACGCGACACGAATTTTGTTTATTAAGTTTATCAAATCATCCAAGAATGCCATAGAAGATCCTAGAAGAACAAAATTAATGTAATGACATGGGGGAGTTTTGAATGATTATTTTGCTTATACAAGCACACGTACAGCTGTGCAAGTCTATATTTTCTAGATACATGTTCAAATAAACTAAAGCTGTTATATATTTAACTTCAAGTGTAGTCGTACATGTATGACCAAGCCAAGAACCCCTTATTTCTCGACACTGACTTTCCAGTGTAAGTTCTTAACTCGTGACACTTACCAAAGATATCTTCTTCCTCAGACAATTCAGCATCTAGGCAAGACCTGAGATACATGTACGTCTTTCGTTGTTGTTTTCTATTCTGAAAATTTAAGTGTGCACCGTATTCAAATCAAAACTACCATGAGAAGCTTCACTCTAAAACTACTGCAAATGATTGAAACCCTTGACGCAAATCTTAGTATCACTTTTTGTTTTTACCTTCGGCTTTTTTAAGTAAAATACGACTGGTCTATCAAAAAGGTAAATGTAATCACTCCAGAACCGCCGCAATCAGAGTTCCCAAAGCCTACCATTAAAGATCTATTTCCATGTTTATTGAGGGTCATTAGATAAGGGACAGGGCATAAGAAAATCTAGTGCCCTGGCAATGACTCAGAATACTGGTAGGGGCCAAAACAGGAAAAATCAATATTGATTGCAGAGGGAGGCAGTTTTAATGGACCATAAAATTAATAAACAGTGGAACTACAGGTATTATCCTTTAGGGGCCTCTTTATGACCCCTTGCAGAGATGTGATAATCACCTCATTATGACAGTCCTTTGATCTAAGGACCATATTGCACCATTAGGAGTCATCATTCGAATAAACAGTGGTACCACTTTTAGCCTCTTCAGAAGTAGGTCTTTAAACCCCACATGGAAAAATACAATTTGACAATAAGCCGATATTAAATAAGAACACCTTGTAAGTAAAGTGAACAGCTATTACCATAACGGTTGCCACTCCTGAGCCGTATGACTGCTTATAGAGTTGTTTACACCTCTTTACTTACTGTTAGAGGTTTCAAGAACTATTGAAGTTGTAAAACGCCTTTACTATACATGCTATACACATACCTCCTTCTGCACCTCTGCCATTCGCTGGGCTTCAACCGCCCTTTCCCGGAGATAATGTTTCATAGTCTTTATTGCACTTTGATTTTTACCCCATATCTCGACAAACGTCTTATTCACGTTATGATCAAAATTCCGATTATTCAACTGGTGTTTCATTTCGTACATAAAACGTTCCTTCTTCGAATATTTCTCTAGTGTTGTGCCCAGTTTAGTCTCCAGCTTCTTAATGTTTCCGGGAAACATGGGGAGTACAATAACCTCAGAGCCATATTTCTGTTTTCGTTTTCTCGCCATACAATCAAACTGATTCTTTGTGAGTTTCTTGGGTCGTGTTTTAGCCCTAATCTGGGTTCCAGTGTCTTTATGGTTCTTACAAACAGCAGATCTTGACAGGTAACTGTAGTCGCCATTTTGAGCTAAAAATAGAATTTGCAGGAGGCGCCACCTGCTGAAGTCTGTAGGTGTCACAGAATCGAGAATTTTTCTGATAAATGCTGCCAGGTAAGCAGATAGCTTTCCGTTTTCTTCACCCAGTAATGCTCTGAAACGTTGCACATGACTGGCAAGTTCATGGGCGTGCGATTCCAAGTCTGAAAGCATTACGAAAGCATACCCATGCAATACACAGAATTTTTTCAGCTGTAAAAATTGAAAATTTCACCAGAATGATTCTGATATTTTCAGTACATACATTGTGGGTACATGTTAGAACCACCTCGCCGAGGCGGTTCTAACGAGTACCCACAATGTTTATTTTGGATCAAAAATAAGAAAATAAGGTACACTCCTGCAAAGCCCAGTTTTTTCTGTATAAAAGTTGGGTTTACGGGGGAAAACAATTCACGGTAAAACATGAACACAAAACTAAATCATCAAAATGCTTAGGCAAATTTTGCGAAATAGTATCATGATGATAGAACATTTTGAAACCCCCAGCAGGCACATGACGTCAGATCGACGTCGATGCGACGTCGCATCGACGTTGATATGACGTCATTCTGACGTCATGTGCCCGCTGGGCCTTTAATTTGGCAAGGATTTGTTTCATGTTTCACACTGAACTCTGTACTTTGAGTCTTTGTCGACATCTTTGTGCACTGATTTGTAAAGCGAACGAGCTCGTGCATTTGCATTGTACAAGACAAAGTCATAACCCAATCATTTCGGTTAAAATCATTTTGATCTGATAATTTGTTTCATTAATGGAGCCTCAGAATTTAGAATATGATGTCAAATTTCAGGTCAAAATATGAGGTCAACGATGTCTTCTAACCTATGTTCTTTCTAAAGGAGCAGACAGCGGAGGCCAGTCGGTGACAGTAGTTTCTCGGTATCCATTTTGACTGTTTCAGTTCCCTCTCTAGCTGCTCAAACTTCAGTCGATCAGAGTGAAACAAACATTGTCCGTTGATCTCTCGCATCTCGATAGACAGCGGAAGGGTCGTGGCCTTAAAATTCCTGTAAATAGCCCACCACGGTATTATATGTATGCAATTGATTCTTATGTAGATCTAAACGTAGTGATCAGCGGTTGCATATGTACAACAGCCGGGGTAGATCAGCTGGCTAACCTGCACTCCGATACACTTCGTCACCTCGCTCCTCGCTCGTGTGTGGTATGGAGAGGTCTAACGGAATACCGATGGAAATATTCCGTCTATAGCCGGGGTTACAAAACAGTGTTTTGATTGTTTCGTGTATGTGTTAGATGCAAAATCAATGCCGGTAATTTTGCGTACATAAAGTTAAACTTTGGTTGAACAGTTTATGTTAAAAGACAACTTTTAATGTTTGTATTTGGTCGACATTCGGAGCCTCACTATGTCAAGTAAATGCAAATTAAATCTTTAAACATCATAGATTTGGCGTTTTTACCATGCGTTTGAAATTTTCAACCCCTGATTTGAAGTTTCAGTCACAGGTTTGAATAATTATTGTGGCACTTCTTGCCATACATCGTCGCTTTTCGGGTCCGACAACCAACAGATCGAGAACAGCGGTCAAACGAAAACGAAAGTAGGGATCCAAGCCTGTGACGGTAAAATATATAGGAACTTTGTTTACCTTAGCAGCAGATTTATTCCGTCGAAAGAAGCGAACCATCTGAACAGATAAGTCTGTGTCACACTAGTCTATTTATATTCCTGGCGAGCTTCTAGAACCGTCATCTAAAAGAAAATTGCCGAGTCGTCGGTTAATTTCTGGTGCAATATATTGAAACTGTAAACAAATACTGGTATCCCGCCTTACATCTTATTTTCCCCGCAAATTGGAAACCGATACTTCCCACTAACTAAAAATAGATTAAGGTTACAAACATATAAATTGTACTTATACCTGTCGGAACGACGATTAGTACTAGATACTTGCGCGAAAATGATTACAGTGTTGTTTTTTTTGTTGTTGTTTTTTTTTTTGTTTTTTTTTTTTCTACCGAAATCTTAATCAAAATGCTGTTTGGTATGACCCTGCTTCTGTCATTATATAATGAAAGAATAGCCTATACCGTGGACATGAGAAAAGCATGTTTTTACGTCTAAAATGTGGCATGATTTACTGTCATGCGCGGATCTAGAGGGGGGACCGGGGGTCCGGACACCCCCCCCCCCCCTGGAATTTGAAAATTTTACCTAAAAAAGGGTAATTCGGGATTTTTTTTTTTTTTTTTTTGGGGGGGGGGGGGGGGGGGTGGGTTTGGACCCCCCTCGTCTGTGACCAAAAATTACCATTTTCGTTGGACCCCCTCTCATGAAAATTTCTGGATCCGCGCATGACTGTAAATCTCTGCTTAATTCTGTGTTTGGTGTAACTGTTCACAAATTTTAGTATTTAAAGATGCGGTTCTGCCTAATGTAAATTTTTACAGATTTATATTACATTACGAAAACATGCCCATGCAATATACAGAGATTTTAAAGTTGTAAAAAATGAAAATTTTCAATAGAAAACGTTTGATATTTTTCTTATTTTTGCTCCAAACATAGATTGTGGGTACACGTTAGGAGTACCCACAATCTATGTTTTGGAGCAAAAATAAGAAAAATAGGTATACCCCCGCATACCCCAGTTTTGCTGTATAAAGAGGGGTATACTGAGGGCGTATACATTTCACAGACATGTTTTCCTGATGTATGTTATCTACAGCTGATTAAATAATACAGGTATGTTTGTCAAAGTACTTCAACGAGAGGAAAAAAAAGCAAACGACTAAATGTTGTTGTTTCCTTACTGTTGCTGCAAATAGAGATATAGTACGGTATTTGAGGTGGTTTAAACATTAGCGGTTTGGTATCGGAAATGTGTAAATGACCAGTCATCGGACAATGTTTTGACTCGCCGCAAGGTTTTATGTATAAACACTAAAAGTGAACAAGCATACACGCTGACTTTAACTATGGAGAGAATTGTTTCACTGAAGTTTCTTGTTCTTTGGACTTATTTCTTAGGATGTTTTGTAGAGCTAGCTCACCTTTATCGTAAAGCGATTGAACCGAAGCAGTGTAAGATTTTAGCATATTTACTTCTCCTACTTTTGCTTAAGATATTTTGTCTGTCAGTAATTTCGGTGTGCGAGTTTTATAATGGTTTCGAAATGCCTTATGCAATGCATTGTGTATAGATTTTGGAAAAATGCTTGAGAAAACACTCAGGCGTGTGCAAATGCTGAGAAAACTTGAATAAACACGTTCGCAGTAAGTAAGTAAAGTAGACCAAAGGTGCACTGGCCCTATGATAAGTGTCGCAACTATTAAAAGCGAACTGCGCACTAAAATGCAATTGTATGTATTCTGGACTATGCACATGCAAGCAAATACATGTACATGATGCGTATTAGGGTTTGTAAATTTTGTTACGCATAGCAGGTGAAGGTTTGTGTGTAAAGTAATGATATATGACAGGCTAATAGTTTATATACAAAGATTATGTCCGGTGATTTGGCCAGGTTAAGAGGTCAACAGGTCACAGTGTGTGGTCAGTGTGTATTCATTTTATGGTATTGGCTTATTCTAATATATGGACTAGATTAATGGCGTGGACTGGATCAACGGACTTGGTCACGATCGAAATCAAACCCTCATATTATAACCACCCCTTTATATCATCTCTTACAAAACGTTATAATAATCATCAGAAAAACATGTCCGTGAAATGTATGCCCCATTATCCCCAATTTGATATAGTAAAAGTGGGGTTCACAGGGGTATGCCTGTTTTTCTTATTTTGCTCCAAAGCATTGATCGCCCAGGCGGTTCTAGCGTGTACCCACCGTGAATCTATGTATTGAGCAAAAATATGAAAAATATTAAAAAAGAAAAAAAAAATCCGCTCAAAATTTTCATTTTTTACAATTCTAATAATCTCTTTATATTGCATGGGCAAGTTTTCATTATGTAATTATGATTTTCAGTCCGGTTTGACTATGTCTGCCATGAGGAGAACAGGGGAGGTAATCATATTTCTGACCAAGACCTGTACAAGGGCCAGATCAACTTTGCATTCGAGGACTACATGGGAGAGAATTTTAACTGCACCGTAGTTGTAGGTAAGATATTCATTGATAATGCTGTCATTCGTTCAGTCATTAATTGATAATGCTACTGCTGCTGTTGTTGTTGTTGTTGATGATGATGATGATGTTGTTGTTGATGATGATGATGATGATGATGATGATGATGATGATGATGATGATGATGATGACACCAATTAACGTTAATTAATACAGCTTACGCACGCAGAGCAACTTCTGTTCTAATATTGCAAAATATCACATCGGCTACATTACTTTACTATCAGTCAGGGACAAAACCTAAACAAGTTATAAAAAAAATAACTGAAACAAGTTATTAATACACTTTAAATGATCTCCCTTTCCAAGATGTTAGAGTTCACTTTTCTTGGATATTTTTTTCAGATCAAAAAACCACTTATATAAGTTATGCTTTTATTAGTAATTATGACAATATTAACTTGAATAGGTTATTAGTATCATTACCCCACTTGTCTTTGAAGTACCTGCGTACGTACCACTTTTTAGACTATGCGTACTAAGAAATTCTTTTGTATAGCTACATTAAAGTTACATCATCCTAGGAAAATTGTCTAGACATGTGCCAAAATTCTTGTAAGGTGGGAACAGATGTTTTAAAATCAGGGATTTTGCCATTCTGATGCCAAAAAAATGCATAAAAAACTGAAATTTTCAAAATCTTAATGGTATATACTAACTTTCAGCCATGTGAGTATAAAGCTCTCATCTTGCTGCATCTCCCATTAACATTTTAATTATGTAAAACCCTGCATATTTCAATTAAATTAAGAAAAACTTCACAGATTTTGACTGATGCAGGGAAAATGAAAAATAACTTGTTTCAGTTATTTTTTTTATCACTTGTTTAGGTTTTGTCCCTGACTGACTATGAATTGAGCCGCCTCGTGAGAAAACCAACAATCTGCATAGGCGAAAACAAAGGCGCAGATCAGCTTCGCGGTAACCGCGAAGCTAATCAGCGCCTTTGTTTTCGCTACTCGGATAGTACAATTACTCCTCTACTTTACTCCAAAATTTCAAGCTTCTAGCTCTTTTCTGTGCTTGTACAGCTCGGTTTGTGTCAGACCTGATCGGAAACCACATTGTTTGTTTTTCCACGTGGCGGCTCAATTGTCTCTTTATAGTTGCCACTGGTGGAATGGAAGACAAACTATCGTTTTATTTCACAAAGTTTGATCTGGGGAATGAGTGCGGCCCCCGGGAAACCTACCTTACGCTGGTTGATGGAAGTGGTTGGAAGTATGAAAATGATAAAAACATTACAGGTACAATCCCCGATAGTTCAGTTTTTTATTTATTCATATTTAGTCCAGGTTATATATTTTAGAACCGACAGCAGCAACAATAGGAGTTTGTGTCGCAATTGTTTCTGAATACTTATGTAAATTGTGAGGAGAGAGAGAGAGAGAGAGAGAGAGAGAGAGAGAGAGAGAGAGAGAGAGAGAGAGACTGGACACATTTAAAAATGCGGGTGACACGATCCCTACAGGTTGTGTCCTTGGGCAAGGCACATAATATTAACATTGTAGTATTGGTTAACACATAGGAAGCGATTGCTCCGTCCTGACGTTAAACCTCGAAAGACACATTATTTAGCCCATGGTGACTTTACCTGTTAACTTACATGTAAGTGCCAAAGCCTTTTGGCAATTTAGTTTTTTTTTTAAGACGGCGTCCATTTAATCGTGTAGCCCTTGATTTTGTGCCATTCATGTATTCTACTGCTGTAGGTTTACCATCGAAACTTTGTGGTACCACCATGCCTGAAGAAATAGACAACAGCAAACAGTTCACGACGGTATCTCGATATCTACGTATAGAATATTATGGCAACAAGCCGCCCGTGGGGTCGGGATTTTCTCTTATTTTCCAACATTTCGCTGATCGTAAGTATTTATTTGCATAAGTACTATAAAACGTTATAAAAATAATGAAAGCAAACAAATTGTTAATTTAAACATTTCCTCATTCACGAGATTTTGCCCCAATATTCAGTGATATGTTCACTTTCAAATTTATTTGTACGAACTGCATGTTGCAAATACGGTAGATACTTCCACGGTTCTGTTGAAATACGGAATAGAATCGTTTCATGCATAAACCAGAATCTTTCGTTGAACATGTAGGTTGACAGAGGAGCTAAATTATGCATATTTTATTGAATGACCAATATTTGTTTCAGCTCCTTGTAAGAACTGGCAGCACCAGTGTAACAATGGGAGGTGTATAGATCAGGCCCTGGTCTGTACCGCCCACAATCCCTGTGGAGACGATAGCGAATGCCCATTCCAAGTCAGTACAGGTACGCAAACAATTCTTGAAGTTTTGAGTAAACAACAACTTTCAGCATAAATTTTGTATGATTATCATTCGTGATTGTACGTCAACCAAATTTCAATAGTGACATAACTTTTCTGAATTCGATGCCCTGTCACCTTCCTATTTTCATGTAGTCTATTCCCAGATAGATTCAGGGATAGTTATAGGCTGTGTTGCAGTAATAATTCTTACAGTCCTGTTTTGTAAGTTCAAATCCCATCTTAAACAATGATGTGGTGAAGACAGCGTGACCTAGAATAATTGTCAGAAATTGAAAGTCTTTTTTGTCAGTTTAATTTTATTTTTATTTATAGGTTTGATAGCCGGGATAGTTATAGGCTGTGTTGCATTGATAGTTCTTACAGTCCTATTCTGTAAGTTCAAACCCCATCTCAAACAACGATGTTGTGGGGAAGATGATAGTGATGATGAATATGAAGAAAATGATCAGGTTAGTCAGTCATGCTTTATGTTAGGTTCGATTATCGCTCTAAGTTTCAGTTAACTATTTTTTTTTTTCATTCATATCGGGATGATGAATAGTCTAGGTCACCCAAGAATTGAAGTACTTGTACATTTAGGCGTTAGTACATCTTGCATGTTTGTATTGCCAACACTAGATGTACAATATTATAGTTAAGATGAAAATTACGCAAATACTGACCTAAACACTGCACAGTTTTGTAATTTTGTGTACAGTGCTATAAATGTTTCTCATATCCTGCAACATTCATAGAGTCTCATATCCTGCAACATTCATAGAATGACCAGGCTACGAAAAGCAAAACTATAAATCAATAGCATCACTGAGGGTTTTGGCTAACACCAACACCGGTGATTCGGATCTGGCTAATTGATTCGGAAATGGCCAAAATAGTGGTCTTTTTCAAAGTCATCGTATAGCACTGAGCTGATTGACAATAATACAAACTGAATATCATTATGTAGAAGAATGTGCTTTATACGAGTAAGGTAAAAACTTAATTTGCATCTCGAAACTATCTGGAAACCGCATTGAAAGAAGGTGATTTAGAACTGGTAAAGTTGCTGTACATGTTCTAGAAGTAGCTGCATTTAATGGCATTCTTATTTTGTTACAGCGAAACGGAAGAGAGATGTCGGAATTCACACGAGTACCTTACAGTGACACCCCAAATGACAAAAATGGAATCTCACCTAATAATGACAATATGCCCCCGCCACCAGCTTATGATGTAGCGTTGTCAAACAAATACGGCTATAAAGCCAGCTAACTGGTGCCAGTTGTTCAAAATTAACGATGTCGTTAGTTAACGATTTGTTAAAATTTCAAATGGCAATATTACAAATACACTGTTATTTTTTGTTGATAAAATGTGAGAATCCTTGGCATTGCAAAGGATTCTCACATTTTATCAACAAAAATAACAGTGTAATTGCTTATGTAGTCAGCATTTACTTAACGAGCTGAGGTCTTAACGATGATGTTAAGCTAACGAAGTTTTGAACAACTGGGTCCTAGTGCATATGAGACAGCATTTGGACAATTCTGAAGTCTTACAACGAACAACCCATTGAAGTTTGTGCCTTTGCTGGAGAACATTAGAATTAGTTCATTCCATTCTGAAAAGACTAAAACAATACTGCTTTGTCATTACGAAACATGCCCATGCAATATACAGAGATTTTTAAAGTTGTAAAAAATGAAAATTTTCAGTAGAAATTTTTCAATATTTTTCTTATTTTTGCTCAAAACATAGATTGTGGGTACACGTTAGAACCGCCTCATATGAGACGAGCCAATCAGTAGGTGGGCGAAAACGGGAGAACCCCGTTAGGCGGTTCTAACGAGTACCCACAATCTATGTTTTGGAGCAAAAACAAGAAAAATAGGTATACCCCTGCATACCCCAGTTCTACTATATAAAAGTGGGGTTCATGGGAGTATACATGACATGGACATGTTTTCGTGATGTTGAAAAGACTAAAACAACACTGCTTTGTAATAAGAGCAATGCTTGCGTTCGTATTTTCATTTATGATTCGAACCTAAGTGATAAGCCCGTTTTCAAATGGTCCGAATAGCTCAAGTAGTAGAGCGTCTGTTTGCATCTGGGACCCGGAGGTTCGCGTTCAAATGTAGCTGCATTGCTAGACGCCCAGCTTTTTTAGAGCAAGCACCCATTTATCACTCAATGTAGAATTTGCAAAATTCATCATCTCATTATTACGTTCTTATGCATTCGATACATTTTTTTTTTCGAAAATAAATGAGAGAGTGTTGATAAAAATTAAGTGTTATTGTTTTATCTTTTCAAACGAAGTATGAATCATTAGCCCTGCCTCTCCACAATGCATGTACGCAATGTATATGCGTCTTGGTTCTCAATCAGTTTTCATTATACCAAGATTTTGGCAGAGGATAAAAATGATAGCCAAATGTTCGGATCTACACTCATGGACTATGAAAACGCAACACTTGCATTATTGATTCTTCCTCTCAGAAAACAGGATGTTTCCGAAAAATATTTGTTGAACTTTAAAGTTCAATCCGTCTGCTTAACTACCATAAACGAAATGCCAGTGTCCGTGATTAACGCAATACCGCATGAATTTAACGGATACCCAAATTTCAACAAAAATTAATTTCATAATATATAGGTCAATGGGGACGAAAATGTTTTTAAGTCCAACATGATTTCTGGAAAGAAACATCAAAACTCAAACGAATTCTGTTGGTTGGCGTTCATTTGCAATAAAAACGCGGTTATTACGTCAGTTTGACGTTTCTCAAGAAAAACGCATTTTTCGCGTAAAATTGAAACAAAATCATTCTTTCGAACACATGATGCACGGGATTAAGGTAAAAGTACCATAACGTTTGGTGAATCGAATGTCATTGTGTTTTTAGAACTTTACGTTTGATATCGGCGAAAACCGTAAAGTGCCGCTTAACGATATTGAAAGAAAGCGCCAATGGTTGTTTTGCTTTTTCTTGTAGATATAATCACCGATGATGTTTTTCTTCCAAGAAATCCCTTTCTTGTAACCACTGAACATTAAGTTTTCATCAGAAAAGTTACGTCACGATGACGCATTACGAAAACACGCCCATGTAATATATAGATTTTTCTGACGTTGTAAAAATTGAACATTTTTAACAGAAAATTTTTGATATTTGTTTTTATTTATCCTCGAAACATAGATTGTGGGTACACGTTAACACCGCCTCACCGAGACGGTTCTGACGAGTACCCACAATATATGTTTTGGAGCAAAAATAAGAAAAATAGGTATACCCCTGCATACCCCAGTTTTGCTATATAAAAGTGGGGTTCAAGGGGGTATATATTACACGGACATGTTTTCATGATGGTTGAAGAAGAATTCAGCGAACAATCATTGTGTCTGGTATTAAAATTCAGGATATTACATGTATATTTATTCTATGCTTCAATTCAACTTAAAATCAGTTTTAAGCAAATGATAACCGATATAAAGTGTTGAGTTATTTAAGTCCGTCAGTGTATAATATTACACTAGAACGGTCCTTGTGGGCAGAGAACTTGGGAGGTATGATATACAGATAGCTGCATTGAGTGAGACTCGGTTCGCAGATGTTGGGGATACACCTTCTTCTGGAGTGGACGCAAAAGTGAAGAGAGGCGTGAAACAGGAGTTGGCTTTGCCATCAAAACAGAACTTGTTGGTAAGCTGTCAGGATTGCCAAAAGGCATTAATGACCGTCTAATGACATTGAGACTTCCTCTGTCAGGCAATAAACATGCAACTATTGCCAGTGCTTATGCACCCACAATGACCAATCCAGATGAGGTCAAGGACAAGTTCTATGATGACCTAGACAATGTTATTTCTGCAACACCCCGCACAGACAAGCTTATCCTTCTTGGCGACTTTAATGCCAGAGTGGGTACAGACCACCAGACCTGGGAAGGAGTTATAGGTCCAGAAGGGGTTGGACAGTGCAACAGCAATGGTCTCTTGCTTCTCAGGAAGTGTGCTGAACATGATCTTCTAATCACCAACACAGTCTTCCGTCTACCTAATAGGAACAAAACATCCTGGATGCATCCCCGTTCCAAACACTGGCATCTCATAGACTATGTCATAGTGCGGAGAACAGACAGGCAGGATGTTAAAGTGACATAGACTATGTGTGGTGCAGACTGCTGGACAGATCATAGACTGGTTGTCAGCAAACTCAACCTAAGAATACAACCTGCGAGGCGACCTCAAGGCAAGAAAGCTCCTAAGAGACTGGATGTCTCAAAACTGAATAAAGACAGCATGAGACAAGATTTCTTAACAGACATTTGCAACCAACTGGATGCAATGAATCTCAGTTCAGAGGACCCCGAAGAAAACTGGACAGTTTTCCATAAAACAGTTCTTTCTTCAGCTGCAAGCACCTTAGGCCATCCATCTCGCAAACATCAAGACTGGTTTGATGAGAATGATGATGAAATTCAGAGGCTTCTTGAAGAAAAACACCGTTTGCTCAAGGCACATCAAGATGATACTAGCTCAGTATCAAAGAAAGCAGCCTACAGCAACATTTGTAAGACAGTCCAGACCAAGCTTAGGGACATGCAAGATTCCTGGCTGAGGAAGAAAACAGAAGAAATTCAGTCTTTTGCGGATAGAAAGGACATGAAGAAATTTCATGATGCACTGAAAACCATTTATGGTCCAAAGAGTTCTGGAGCCACCACATTGCTCAGTGCAGATGGAAACACTCTTCTCACAGATAAAGAAGCTATCTTGGAAAGGTGGGCAGAACACTTCAATAGTGTGCTTAAGCGACCATCAAGCATCAATCAGGATGCAATCGACAGACTTCCACAGATAGAGTGCAATGATCTGTTAGATGAATTTCCTACCGTTACGTAAACAAGAAAAGCAGTTCAACAACTATCATCTGGCAAAGCCCCAGGTGCAGATGCAATTCCTGCCGAAGTTTAAAAGGCTGGGGGGCTACCCATGGCAGAGAAACTGACAGAGTTGTTTCACTGTATGTGGAGGAAGGAGGCTATCCCACAAGAATTTAAGGATGCATCCATAATCCACCTATACAAGCGGAAAGGAAATCCTCAAGTCTGTGACAATCACAGAGGCATCTCACTCCTATCAATTGCTGGGAAGATATTTGCAAAAATTCTGTTGAATCGTCTGAATGCTCATCTTGATCAGACGGGACTTATCCCTGAAAGTCAATGTGGATTCAGAAAAGACAGAGGGACAATAGACATGATCTTCACAGCAAGACAGCTTCAGGAGAAATGCCAAGAACAGAATGTAGATCTATACATGACGTTTGTTGACCTCACCAAAGCTTTTGACACTGTTAGTCGTGATGGACTCTGGAAAATCATGGCCAAGTTTGGCTGTCCACCCAGATTCATAGCTATGGTGCGGCAGTTTCATGATGGCATGCAGGCACGTGTGCAGAATGATGGAGAGTTCTCTGAACCATTTGAAGTAACAAATGGGGTCAAACAAGGCTGTGTTCTGGCACCAACACTGTTCAGCATGATGTTTTCTGCCATGCTTATGGATGCTTTTCAGGACAGTGACACTGGTTTTCCAATCAGGTACCGTTTTGATGGCAACATATTCAACCTCAGAAGGTTGCAAGCCAAAACTAAGGTCCAGACTGATGTGCTAGATGAGCTCCTCTATGCAGATGATATGGATAAGAATGCCAACACAGAGGCAAAAATGCAAAGAGCCATGGATCAAGTCTCACAGTCATGTGATAACTATGATCTCACAATCAGCACAAAAAAGACAGAGGTTGTACACCAACCAGCCCCCGGAAAACCATATAATGAACCAACCATCACTGTGAATGGGCAAAAACTGAAAGTTGTTGACAAGTTCACCTACCTGGGAAGCACTCTCTCCAGAGCAGTGCATATTGATGATGAGATCACTGCCAGAATTGCAAAAGCTAGTGTGGCATTCGGAAGACTCCGTGCAAATGTCTGGGAGCGAAATGGAATCAAGCTTGACACCAAGCTGAAAGTCTACAAGGCTGTGGTACTGCCAAACCTCTTGTATGCATGTGAGACCTGGACAGTATACCAACGCCATGCAAAGAGACTTAACCATTTCCACTTAAGCTGTTTGAGAAAGTTGTTAAAAATCAAGTGGCAGGACAAGATTCCAGACACAGAGGTCCTGAGGAAAGCAGGGATGCAAAGCATGCATACAGTCTTAAAGCTAGCACAGCTAAGATGGACTGGCCATGTTATAAGAATGCCTGATGCGCGACTTCCAAAGAAAGTTTTCTATGGAGAACTACAGGAGGGAAAGCGCTCTCAAGGTGGCCAGAAGAAACGCTACAAAGACACCCTCAAAACCTCTCTGAAGGATTTCGAAATACCAATGGGGTCCTGGGAACAGACTGCACAGGAGCGATCAAAGTGGCGAGGTCTCATCAACAAAGGAGCAGCTCTCTATGAAAAGAAGAGAATCTGTGAAGCTGAAAGAAAGCGAAGAGAGCGCAAAGCCAAAACAAATGTGCCACCAGCAGACTCTATGACATTGACTTGCTCTACTTGCAACCGACAGTTTAGAGCCAGAATTGGCCTAGTCAGCCATCAAAGAACTCACCAACACACATCAGCACTATTCAAGAAATAATGATGGTCTTTCTCATTAGTGAGAGACGAACTATCATAATATTACACATGAAATAGGTTTTCTTCATATCGAACAAACAAAGGAATAAACAAGTACTGATACCGAAATCAAATAAATAATCGAACATAATCTCTGTCAAGGATTCAACCAATTTAATTTATAACAGGTAAAATCTAACAAGTATTAAGGTTTGACAGAAGGTAAGGCATTCAGCTATAGAGATATGATAGTTTGAGTACGAGTTGTCTCCCTTCGGTCTGAACGTCAATGTTTACAAAATTAGTCACTCGAACTCGCCCAGTTTCCGCCCTGACATTAACCAAGATGTGATGAACCAGTTAAGGGATTATGGTGTGTTTGAGAGCCCGGGACGGGCGGATCCATTCAAATTTCTCGTGTTCGGAGTGTATCTCTTTGGGTGTTGGATACGATGTGTAGACCTTGAAGAGGGATCGGCTCAATATGACCCGAAAGTCTGTAAGTCAATTAAAACTAATTTTCTACACTCATTGACTTGTTCTGAATCATTAAAATTTAATGAAATTAGAGTGCTGACATTTGAAGCATGTCACTGTGTGAATTTATTGCTCTGTCTCTCTTCACAAGTCACAGAAATCGGAGGTGATCGGCCTTCTTATACCTGTAGAAACTATTTACAGGTAAGGTTGCGTTCGATGTTTCCTTACAGGAGTGAAAGGTTACAGTCAACCAAATGCGGAATAACCGTTGTTGATAAAAATGATTGAACGCATCTGGTCGACTTAAAACGTGTATGCCTACATATGTGGGCATATTTAGACATGTATAACTATATATAAACAAAATACTCAGACGACTTTCACTTTGTTTCAGTTCAGTTTGAGGACTTTTGTAATGAAGACGGCAGCTATGACTTGAGTATGGTATCACATAATATCTACAAGGGACAAGTGGCATTAAAGTTTAAAGAAACTATGCCAGGGGACTTCAAATGTACAGTTATCATTGGTGAGGCATCATCATCAGCATCATTATCATCATCATCTTAATATTTTGTGCCCCCCCCCCCCCCAAAAAAAAAAAAAAAAAAAAAAAAATTTAAAACTTTGCTCAAAACATTGATTGTGATGATCATGTTAGAAGCCAAAATCTATGTTTTGGATGGAAACTAAGAGAAATTGTATACCCCTTCTTACCCAAGTTTCACTATATACATGTAAAAGTGTGCATGTACTTAATATCATAGACATGTTTTCCTGAGAACATTTTTGTACCATGCCCAGGTTCCAATGGATTCGAGAGGGATAGATTAGCATTTTATTTCACTGAGTTTGACATGGGAGACAACTGTGGACCCGATGAGACCTGGCTCCTGGTCGGTGAAGGGGACATGACGGTCGATCCGAAACCCATCCAAGGTAGATCTACACTTACCTTATAATAATAATCATAATAATAATAATAATAATAATAATAATAATAATACCAATAATAATAATAATAATAATAACTAGAAATTGGCTGCCAGCAAGGCTTTCAGTATACCCCCCGCATAATTCTCTGAAGCTGGCCAATAACTTCCTAAGTCAAACATGCAGAAAATTTGTCAAAGATATCTTTTCAGCATTATAATCCTTCATGTACATCCCCAGTATGCCAGTCACATCTATAAGATATCAAAAGAATATATTGAATTATTAAAGTTAAATAAAAGCTATAAATTTGTCAAAAATTAAATTTTCAGCTGAAAATTATTCATGCACATCTAAAATATATCTGGAACAAATCTACAAAGAATTTAAAAGAAACACTGAAAGCCCTAGGAGGAGTTGATTTCACAAAGTATGCTCTACCAACGATTATTGTATATAAGCAATGGTCAAATTATGTTGAAAAATGATGTAAATTTGCCAAATATCACTTTTTCAGTATTATAATTATTCATGCACATCTTCAATATGTGTGGAACATGTCTGCAAAGTATTGAAAAGAAATACTGAAAAACCTAGGAGGAGTTGATTTCACAAACCATTATTGTATATAAGCAATGGTCAATAAATGGCTATGTTAAAAAATGCTGTAAATTTGTTAAAAATTATTTTTTCAGTATTATAATTCTTCATGCACATCTTCAATATGTGTGGAATATGTCTGCAAAGTATTGAAAAGAAATACTGAAAGCCCTAGGAGGAGTTGATTTCACAAACTATGCACTACCAACCATTATTGAATATGGCAATTATCGAAAATTGGCTAAGTTCAAAATGCTGTAAATTTGTCAAAATTCATTTTTTTCAGCATAATACTTCTTCATGCATATCTTCAATATATCTGGCACATATCTGCAAATTATCAAAAGAGAATATTGAAAGCTGTAGGAGGAGTTGATTTCACAAAATATGCACTACCAACCATTGTTGTATAAGCAATGGTCAAAAAATGGCTATGTTAAAAATGCTGTAAATTTGTCAAAAATTATTTTTTCAGCATTATAATTCTTCATGCACATCTTCAATATGTGTGGAACATGTCTGCAAAGTATTGAAAAGAAATACTGAAAGCCCTAGGAGGAGTAGATTTCACAAACTATGAACTACCAACCATTATTGTACATAAGCAATGGTCAAAAAATGGCTATGTTGAAAAAATAATGTAAATTTGTCAAAAATTATTTTTTCAGCATTATAATTCTTCATGCACATCTTCAATATGTGTGGAATATGTCTGCAAAGTATTGAAAAGAAATACTGAAAGCCCTAGGAGGAGTTGATTTCACAACTATGCACTACCAACCATTATTGAATATGGCAATTATCGAAAATTGGCTATGTTCAAAATGCTGTAAATTTGTCAAAATTCATTTTTTTCAGCATAATACTTCTTCATGCATATCTTCAATATATCTGGCACATATCTGCAAATTATCAAAAGAGAATATTGAAAGCTGTAGGAGGAGTTGATTTCACAAAGTATGCACTATTAGCACTATGGCACATTCTATATATAGGTTTAAAAAGTCCCATAACTCTTGCAAAACTGTTCCTTTGGCCCCTAAATTCGTATCACACATGTGTTGTCTAATGGTGCAGGTGTGTTGAAAATTTGAAGAACATCGGGCAAAAACTAAAGTTATTCAGCAAAGATGTCAAAATGTTGACGGAATTACGGAATCATGGACAGGCTGAAAACAGTATACCCCCCTAAAACTTCGTTTTGCGGGGGGTATAATAATAATAATAATAATAATAATAATAATAATAATAATAATAATAATAATAATTATGATCTTTGGCCATCCACAGAACGCTTGCAACTCAGCAAATGTATTTGTTATTCCGCCACTTACCTTCACTACTATTCTTGGTACTGTACCTTCAGTTTTATGAGACTGAGTTTTTCCGTATGAAACTGGCCGAGCGGTTAAGAGCGCTGTTCCTTAATCACTCGATTATTTCACCGCTGTGTCTGGTGTAGGTTCGAGCCCCGCACTTGCCACATGTGAGACAGGCCAAGTTCTGCTTGCGGGTGTGCCAGGTGGTTTTTCTCGGGTTTCGCCCCAGCTACCGATTCGCCCATCTCATATGAGCTGAAATAATCTTGAAAGGGACGTAAAACTGAATGAAAAAAAAAAGAGTTTAAAATGATCCTTTCATTTCCATGGTGGTAACCAAATGCTTCTGCTGTCATTATTATTATACATGTATACCATTCGTTTTACGTGAATGAATTAAAAACGAAGGCACGTATTTTATGACTGTTTAATTTCGGACAACATCATTGCTTATGTGTACAGTATTACTCGGACGACACCAAAGGTAGAACGCACATGCATCATTTGGTTTACTCCCGTGATTTGTATATCCAGGGCTGTTATTGAGGATGTGCGGTAGAACATTCTTTGGTGTAGGCGATGATACGAAGCAGTTTACAACAGAATGGCGTCACCTACGGCTGGAGTACCACGCCAATAACCCACCAGTCGGCTCAGGATTCTCCATAGTCTTTCAACATTTTAGCGATCGTAAGTTGTTTGCAGAACCCGCTGTTTTCGTTTAATCTAGCGCTTTGTTACGGTATGTTGATATTAATTATTTTGTACCAAATAAGTTTGAATAAGTTATATTTAAAATCGTTTGATACATGTAGCTTTTGAAAAACAAGTCATGTTTATATTTTGCGCAATAAGCAATTGGCGATAACTATATATATACGCACATACACATCGAAAAAGTCACAGAGCATATGTTTTATCTTGCAAGTATTTATACACGTACAGTGTATTTTTCCTCATTTTGTGAACCTTCTCAGAGACAGAGCAGCTGGAAGATATAAATACTATTTGGCAATTATTTTATTAATTTAACGAATGTATGCCATGTTGCAGCGCCCTGTTATAAGTGGCAGTATCTTTGTGACAATAACAGATGTATAGACGAGAAATTGAAGTGTAGCGGGAACAACCCATGTGGGGACAACACTGACTGCCCACAGGGGCTAGGAATAGGTAAGTTGAGTACCCACGGGGGCTTGAAATCGTAACCCATGTAATACAGCCCTAGTCGCGGTTCGACAACCACAGTATTAAGACGATGAGCTCATGTGTAGAGGGAACAGCCGCCGTGGGGAAAGAGACACGGTACAGGTACAGTCTGTACCTAGATACAGGTTGAGGAAGACCTTGGAATACTGAGTTTAAATGAATTGGTTTCAAGACGGTCTCTTGGATCGTGAAATCCGGACGAACTCTTTTGTGTGCAAAATCATCTTATATAAGAGCCGCCGCATGGGAAAACCAACAATCTGCATAGGCGAAAACTGCGAAGCTGATCAGCGCCTTTGTTTTCGCTACACGGATAGTACAATTCCTCTTCTTTTTAAATATAACCATCTTCTACAGTGGAGGAGAGATGCCCAATTGAGTATCACTGACCTAGATTGCTTTGACAGGTAAATGTTACTATTAATAGCAATTTGATACTCAATTGGGCATCTTTTTGTCATTTTTATAGTACTCTCAGAAAATCGAAAAAATGTATCACAGTTTTTAACCGATTTCCACCAACTTTGGGGAGCTTAAAGATGAATGAATTTCCAAACTTTTGACCGTTCAGAATTTTTTTTAATTGTCTAGAAAAAAAGTTATTAAGGTTTAAAATCAGGATTTTTTTCTGATTTTCTGTGATTCCTATTTGGGAGCTAGAAAAAAAAGTGATGCCCACTTAGGAAACGGTGATTCCTATTCAGGAATATATAATAAGATCTATGATTCCTGAATGGGATACAAATAGTTTGTTATGCTTCATTGTGAAGAACTTTGTTTACCAGAGCCTCCCTGACTTAACTGTCATGTTATTTTCTGAATACCTTTCTGTATCTCATATCGATCATAGAGATGCTCCACATTCAACCTTTTTTCATTTTAATGGCCAGAGTGTATTTTAAGTTAAGTTTCACAATCATTTATACAAGTGCGTTCAGTTATTGATATGCCCCTGCCATATTCAGAAATAAATTGACAACTCTTCTTGCTTTTGAACAATCTTCACTGGCAAGAAATAGACATCTGGATGAATTTGTTTATATAATGTGTTAAGTGTGTCTATAAATATTTACTCTGTATATAGAACTTCCAGAGTTATGATGCTGTATGCCTAAATTGATTACATAACATATGGAGCAAATTTTTTAACAAAAAAAACGCTGATATTTGCACAAGGAATCATGGTTAATGGCTTGTAATTTTGTTTGTAAATTATGAAAGAATAACCATGTTTGTCAGCACTACAGCTGAAAATTTGGTGTCTTTATCAGCACTATTTACAAAGTTACACTCTGATTTTCATTCATTGTACATTTTAGAACTTCATGGTAAAGCGGTTAATTGTTACAATATAAAATTATAAAGCATGTCAGTGTTATTTTGCAAGAAAACTAATATTCTACCAGGGCGGTTTTACGAACAAAGCTTGCTTGTGGGTTCCTTCATGAGGTAAGCATGCCTTAAGAGTTTATCAATATTGACATGAGTGGGTGGGGTATGTTAAACAGACATCTACTGTGTTTTTTTTAATTGTCAATCAAATGATGATGTGCATTTATTGCTAATAGATGTCACAGATACAAGGAATGACTAAATATAGTTATTCTTTTAAAATTCTAAATTGCGTGGTTAAGAATTGGAAATGTAACTGGTTTTCGTGGGACCCATTTCCTGGAAAATGCATGTGAATAAAAATTACACAAAGCCTACATGTCTAGGATACATAATCTGAAAAATTAAAGATTATTTTGGGGTCATGGAAATGTATTTCTCTGGAAAAAGTTAGTGTAAACATGTTTTTTTTTCTGGAAAATTCTCGAAGTGAGTATTTTTGGGCGGCTCGTGTGCACTTATTGTTTGTTGAAAGATGACATGCCTTTTGTTTCAGGTTCTTATGTGACTGAAGTCAATGACTACATCGAAAAATCTGGCTTATTTTTTTTTCAAAAAGCTAATAAAAATAGGTCCGACGATTTCAACCTTGAAGTAACTGAAAAATGACTCACTTGCTCTGAGCTGACCACTCATTTCACAATCATGTATACACAAATCCATGTATTTGCAACATATTCATCAGTCCCATGATAAAGCATGCTAAAGAATATAATACATTTGTATTGTTGACAAAAATAAACAATGCTTTTTTATACAAGTAAATCTTCAAACATGTATACTTATCCGCAAAGGAAATGCGAAAATATTAAAACACCATTTTCTTGAAAAGAATCATTGTGATGGAATTTTCAGTGATATAACTTTTGAGTATTTTCAGTGAGCAATAATCAACCAAAATTAAACGTTTGTAGCATTCTTCATTAAGACGTTACAATGACGTTAGTGTACGATCTCGTGTATTACGATTTTTAATCTAAAACATTCACGATTAATGCGATTTGAAAACAGATGGCATGAAGTAGTAGCCGGGTGTCTAAGGCCATCCTTAAATGATTCTTTGTTTGCTGTGCTCCTACCCATCAATTTTAGTGAGGGTAGGTAGGTAGGTCATTTTTTTTTTTTTGGAACCAGAAAAATATCTTTATAATTTGCTATATTAGTAGATGTATATTGTTCAAAACAGGATATATTGAAGTTGAAACAGTATAATGAAACATTGTTAGAACATAAAAAAGGTTTTGGAAAGAATAATTTTGTGAAAATGAATCCTTGTTTCTAGATTTTTGAAAAAAAAAAAAAAAAAAAAAAATCCTCAAAATGGCCATAAAATTTTTTGGGTAGGGCCAATTTTGGCGGGTAGGTAGGAGCACAGCAAACCAACAATTTTTTATGGTCGGCCTAACCTAAAGAAATCGTACAAAAAGATTGGAAAAATACTGCTTGTCAACGCTCCCAAGGGTCGCGTTTTTCTGTTGACGTCAGCCTATTGTTTTGAGATCGTCATTATTGTTTACTACAGACACACTATGGGCTTTCAAATTGTGATTCTGTAGGTGTCTGTTCAGTGTGTCAACAGCTATCTTATGGCAATAAAAGATTTTGAGTAAGTCTATTCGCTTGCTAGAAAACACCAATTTACGTCAAAAAGTAAAAACAACGTCACGTACAAGAAAAAAGCGTCGGAAAAGACATAAAATTTTCTGATTTGATTTTGTTTCAAACGTGACTTTCGAATATTGGTATCGGTTTGTAAACTTTTGCAAGGTAATTAAAGGTATCCTAACCCTGTAGCTATGGAAATGGGTGACAACTTTTTTTTTCGTGGCAACGCCACAAGCGTAAGTCTTAACGTCATGATTTTCTAATTTTGTGAAAGCGAATTAACGGGACTATCAATATTTATATCACTTAAAATTTTTTTTGACGATATAGAAAGAAAAACAAGCGTATTAGTTAATTTCGTGTTTCTTTTGCGAATAGGTATATATACAGTGACCACACATAAGTCCTTAAAGTACTATGGAGTCACCTATGTCTTTGTATTCTGCCAAAACGTGGGTTGGCATTTCATCATAAAATTCATGGTTTGTTTTCTTGGCACAGAATACCATAGGGGACTGGGACTTTCACAGAGAAACATTTATACTTAGGCTATGTCTCACTGCTCATATTCATGATATTTAAATCCTCTTGTATATGCTTTAAGTCAAGGGAATCACCAGGACATTCACAGATAGACATTCTTCTAATATCAATAATGTATTTTGCGGATTAAGGATGAATACAAAGAATATTGCCTTGTACAGCTGTATTAATACTACTAGTTTTTGACATCCTTTACTGGCATGTTAATTTCCATGACTTAAACCCTATAGAAGAGGTTTTGAATATCACGAAGAGGAGATATGTATCATTGCTTAACAATAAATTTAGCCCACTTAGCCCCTCGGTGAAACAATCATGAAACTGTATGATGAAATGCCAACCCATTTTTGACAGAATACAAAGTCATGGGTGACTCCAGAGTACTTTAAGACATGCTTACCTCATGAAGGAACCCATAAGCAAGCTTTGGTCGTAAAACCGTCCTAGTAGAATATTACGTAGTTTTCTTGCAAAAAACACTGACATGCTTAGTTATATTGTAACAACCGCTTTACCATGAAATTCTAAAATGTACAATGAATGAAAATCAGCAGTGTTGCATTGTAAATAGAGCTCATAAAGACACCAAATTTTCGGCCGTAGTACAAAAATGGCTATTCTTTCGTAATCTACAAACAAAATTACAAACCATTAACCATGGTTCCTTGTGGTATCTTTGAAACTCGAATATCAGCGAATTTTTTGTTAAAAATTTGGCTCCATATGGTATATAATCAAAGAAGGCATACAGCATCACAAACTCTGGAAGTTTTATATACAGGGTAATTTATTTATAGACACACTTAACACATTATATAAACAAATTCATCCAGATGTCTATTTCTTGCCAGTGAAGATTGTTCAAAAGCAAGAAGAGTTGTCAATTTATTTCTGAATATGGCAGGGGCATATCAATAACTGAACGCACTTGTATAAATGATTGTGAAACTTAACTTAAAATACACTCTGGCCATTAAAATGAAAAAGGTTGAATGTGGAGCATCTCTATGATCGATATGAGATACAGAAAGGTATTCAGAAAATAACATGACAGTTAAGTCAGTGAGGCTCTGGTAAACAAAGTTCTTCAACAGGAAGCATAACAAACTATTTGTATCCCATACAGGAATCATAGATCTTATTATATGTTCCTAAATAGGAATCACCGTTTCCTAAATGGGCATCACTTTTTTTTCTAGCTCCCAAATAGGAATCACAGAAAATCAGAAAAAAATCCTGATTTTAAACCTTAATAACTTTTTTTCTAGACAATTAAAAAAAATTCTGAACGGTCAAAAGTTTGGAAATTCATTCATCTTTAAGCTCCCCAAAGTTGGTGGAAATCGGTTAAAAACTGTGATACATTTTTTCGATTTTCTGAGAGTACTATAAAAATGACAAAAAGATGCCCAATTGAGTATCAAATTGCTATTAATAGTAACATTTACCTGTCAAAGCAATCTAGGTCAGTGATACTCAATTGGGCATCTCTCCTCCACTGTTCTATGACTGTACAGCCAGGTTTGTGTCAGACCTGATCGGAACCCAAATTGTTAGTTTTCTCACGCACAGGCTCATAATATATCTAGAGCTCCGGCTTTAGTTACGATTGCACAAAATAGATAAATATTTTCACCAGATTGGTAACTGAAAATGACAGATTTTAAGAGACTTAACACATATTGATGTTGTATCGAAGGTAGCGGACTTTTGTAAATTCTGCATCATATTGATGTTGCATTAACTCATATAAGCCTGGTGGTCACATAGGCAAACAGAATAGCCCCAGATGTGACGCCGCAGAACGCGGCGTCCCATCTGGGGCTATTCTGTTTGCAGAGAGAAAAATTTCATCGAAAATCTAGATAAAATATAATAATCACTCCTAACACCCCTAAAATGAAAGTGGACTCACCCAAAATGATAATGATGGGAAAATCCATTCGTCAAATATGGGTTAAACTGTGTATTTTCAGGTTCAGTGATAGGCATAGTTGTGGGTTGTGCAGTGGGACTAGGTGTGGCTGTATTTCTCTACAAATGCCTTCCAAGCGTTATCAAGAGCTCTAGTGAAAGATCCCAGGTACATGTAGTTTACATTGAATTTCAGTATAATTTTTCTTTACTTTTATTAAGATAAGATGCGAGAGATTACATACATGTTTATACCAGTACCACAATAATATTTTAAATGTTCCACTTGCAAGTGGAAGGGGCATTACATTTTTGAGGAAAACTTTTTGTGTGTGTGTGTGTGTGTGTGTGTGTGTGTGTGTGTGTGTGTGTGTGTGTGTGTGTGTGATTTCCTTTATTTTACGCTGTATCTAGAGATTTTATGTTCCAATTTTGATAATTGTATCATGTACGGCGTTTACTTGCTTCATACATGTTTAAGTTTTGTGGATAAACTACAGAACAACCATTTGAGCCGCGCCATGACAAAACGAACAATCTGCATATGCAAAAGCAAAGGCGCAGATCAGCTTCGCAGTAACTGCGAAGCTGACCAGCGTCTTTGTTTTCGCTACACGGATAGCACAATTCATCTACTTTCTAAATCCAAAATTTCCAACCGTTAGCCATCTTCTGTGCTTGTGTCGGACCTGGTCGGAAACAATATTGTTGGTTTTCCCACGAGGCGGCTCATTTCAATTTGTTTACTTACAGCGGACAGAAACAGATAGAGAGATGGACAATATCTTACGACGCCCTATAAACAGCGAACCACCGTCAACCATACCACGGACGGACGGGAGAGATAGTTCTATCTCAAATGATATGGCGCCCCCGCGTTATTCAAGTCTAGAAAATGCGGAAAACAAACCGCGAAATTCTGCTGACATACATAGGGACAGTTCGAGGCGATATGAGCCTGATATACCCGAAGCCGACGGTGGCCGACATGACGTTCAGCCGTCGGCGCCAACCATAAACGGCGAAACTGAAAACGAACAGAATTTAGACAGTGAAAATGGACAGGATTTAGACAGTGGAGAGAATTTACCACCGCCACCATCTTATGATGCTGTCATGAGTTCTGAAGGAATGTACAGCGTATCGGGAACACAACCAAATATTGTATAGCCAAAGACTAATAATATCATTATTCATTTAAAACATATCAGATCATATTTAAATTAAAATAATTTTTGCATTATTCATTGTTTTATGTTTCTTCCCTTCAAAAAATAAATCGGTGAAAGTCGATGTTGAAAATAGTTAAAGTATATGTTATGGGGAACACAAAAAACCGATTCTGAAACAAATGGCAATTTATATGTGTATACCCCCTACAACTGCTCATTTCTCGCACTCATGCTCGTACTGAGTCTTAAATTGGCGATGATATGATTTGAGCCTTTGCGTGAGAAAACCAACAATCTGGGTTTCGGACCAGGTCCAATACAAACCGGTCTGTACAGTCACAGAAGAAGGCTAGAAGCTTGAGATTTTAGATTTTAAGAAGAGGGATTGTATAAAGATATACTATCTGTATAGCGAAAACGAAGGCGCTGATCAGCTGTGCAGTTACTGCACAGTTGATCTGCATCTCTGTTTTGGCATATGCACATTGTTTTCTTGTGCGGCGGCTAATTTGCGATTAATGTGTCAAAAAGACACTATTAAAATGACACGATTAAAATGTTCGAAGAAAAATAAAATTCATATCCAAAGCATGAGAGGGTACATGTATGGCCATGGCACTGTTTTTGACCCATCGTTCGTTGACATATTTCAACACGTATAAAATTGACCTATTTATTTAGGAACTAAAAGATAGTTTCTTCAACATATTCAATTCTCATTGTTCAACCTTATGTACAGTTTGTTCGAAACAAAAATATTGCTGTTGAAATGCCGGGATTAATTTTTGTTTTCCTGTGCTCTTTTGTGGGCATCATCGACACAGGTACAGTTGCGGTTGTTTTGTTTGATGTCAATGTAATTCATTTTATAACATTTTAGACACATGTATTTTATTTCCAAGAATAGTTAAACATCTGAATTCTAAAATTGTTTTTATAAGAAACTGTTTATTGTATGTGTTGGAAGTTTCCTTAAGTACAAAGGGTGTTCAAAAAGTTCGCGGAAAAGTGCCATCATATTCTTATTTTGTAAATCAGCTGAATTAAACTATTACAGTTATATAGACAAACATGATTTGTACTTATACAGCAAATGTTGCTGCTCTGGCATGAATACAATGTTAACAGTGGTTGCTATGGAAACCGTACATCACGATTACCAGCCCACTTTTGTTCATTTTTGCAAGATGTCGATGTTTAATGATGACGTTGCATTTGATAGTTGACCGTGCTTTTGCACCAAAATTTGTATGAGCAAGTTCAATATGTTAGCGGTGAGCACATGACGTCATATAAGGGTGTGACGTCATTTGGGCGTAAAGCGGCCATATTGTTTAGTGGGTATGCCTTAAATGCGAGGGAACAACGGTATTTGATAAATTGTGTGTTTGAAACGGACTATAAAAAGAAAGAAACACTATTAAGAGCAGAAAGTGCATATGGCAACAAGAAATTAAGAAAACGGCAATCAACAAGTAGTATGCATGCTTTCTACACGACTAGAAAAGCGTCCATGTCGACTCGCGCAGCGTAACGTCAAATAACGTCATACTGTCGAAAATGATCGTCGTGATAGAAAAGAGTAGAATTCGTGAAATACACAACATATCGAATTGTAGTTTCGGCACAATTCACCGCATTATACACACAGAACTGAAAATTAGACGCCCGCATGCTAGGTAGATTCCAAAAATGCTTAAAAGCTAGGCAACAGCGGCATGAATGCGTATAGCATGACGTTAGTATGACATTGGGCCGGTTTTACTGTTGTTACCTTAGAAACCCTCGTGATTTAATGCCTAATTTTCATCCGATTTTATTCACATTTTGTGCATATGTTAACTATATGTTAATTTACAACATGCACAGAGAACGTAAATTTCTCATTGACAATTACAAAATTGACAACACTTTTCCTTGAACTTTTTGAACCCCCCTCGTATAGATACGGGTATTTGTACATAAAATGTAAGAATTGATACATTAAAATTTTAAATCTCATCCCAGGGATAGTAGAAAAGGAAATTAAACAATAAGAATGTCGAACAAGATGACTAGCTTTTTCCCAACAAGGTTGCCATCCAGCTAGCATGGACTAAAACGAGTGCATAAATTCGACAGACAACAAATAGATAAGAAGCCTCCGTGATGAAGTGGTTAAGTCACTCGCCTTGTAAACCAGGGGTCGCAGGTTCGATCCCGGGCTTCTCCAAAAACCTCCTCCCGGTTGAGCCTTCGGGTGCTCCCGGAACAACAAACCCACAAAACAACCTCAAAAACAACCTCATATAGTACTGGTATCGCCCAGGAAAAAAAAAATAAGTCACAGTCATGATTGGCACATTAGAACAGTCACTGACAGTACGAATTTAACCGGAGGACTGAGAAAGATTTATCAGAAAGCTGTCGAAATAAGGGAGAAGAAAAATGATTGCAATACATGTAGCAATGCCTGAGGATTAAAACTGGTTATTCGCCCTTGTACTGGAAACGTGTTGTATAGAATTAACGGTTCCAAACTTTTATCTTTCTGTAACGAACGGCCGTGCCAAGCCACAGCAAACCCCGTCGGTGGAAAAGCATGCTCATCCACCAAGGGTGGTTTACTGCGCTATGTACCCAACACTTACTCCATTCACAAAGTCTCGAGTTTGAAATTTGCATATTTCCAAGGGAGGCTATCCCGTCACATTACTTCCCCCTCCGAGAAGACTTGTCCGAGTCTTGGCCTGGGGACTACATGGGTAAGGCAACTCCGTTCTAACAGTTGTCATCATCCCACCGCTGCCACCAAATGTAACGAACAGCAGCAAACCCCGTCGGTGGAAAAGCATGATCATCCACCAAGGGCAATTTACTGCGCTATATACCCAACACTTACTCGATTCATAAAGTCTCGAGTTTGAAATTTGCATATTTCCAAGGGAAGCTATCCCGTCACATTACTCCCCCCTCCGAGAGGACTCGTCCCGAGTCTTGGCCTGGGGACTACATTGGTAAGGCAACCCCGGTCTGGCGGTTGTCATCATCCCACCGCTGCCACCAAATGTAACGAACAGCCGAGCCAAGCCACAGAAACCCCATCGGTGGAAAAGCAAGCTCATCCACCAAGGGTGGTTTACTGCGCTATATACCTAACACTTACTCTAATCACAAAGTTTCGAGTTTCTAATTTGTATATTACTACCCGCTAATATGCCGCTAATACGTTGCACCAACGTATTCTACAAGGGAGACTATCCCGTTACATTACTTCCCCCTCCGAGAAGACTCGCCCCGAGTCTTGGCCTGGGGACTACATGGGTAAGGCAACTCCGTTCTGGCAGTTGTCACCATCCCACCGCTGCCACCAAATGTAACAAACGGCCGATCCAAGCCACAGCAAACCCCGTCGGTGGAAAAGCATGCTCTTCCACCAAGGGTGGTTTACTGCGCTATATACCTAACACTTACTCTAATCACAAAGTTTTGAGTTTCTAATTTGCATATTACTACCCGCTAATATGCCGCTAATACGTTGCACCAACGTATTCTACAAGGGAGACTATCCCGTTACATTACTTCCCCCTCCGAGAAGACTCGTCCCGAACTTTGTTAAACATATTTTTGTCTCTTAATGCGTTCTTATTCTAAAAGAAATCAAAAGCAAAAAGGTGTCCTTATTGTTCAAGAATATGCATGGATAAGGCAACTCCGGTCTGGCAGTTGTCATTATCCCACCGCTGCCACCAAAAAGTTGTAGCGTGTTTCGAACAAAGATCATTGAACTTAAAAACGTATATATAAATTTTCCGATGGGCTACCTTGCCACCTGATTAGAATACAAATGATTGGATTGATTTAAACTTAAAATAATCACCAAAATAATCAACAAAATTAAATCAAGAAAATACGTTCTGATTAGCTTCAACCACTGCTCAGCATAACCACAGTTCAACACTTGCTCAACCCTATACCGGCTGGAGCTTCCTCCCAGCTTCAACTGCTGAGCTGCTGAACACAAGAAATCTAGTTGGTCTGGACCCGATCTCTGCTGTCTACTACTTGTAAATCCTCTCTTGCAAGCTGGGCTCGCAGGAGAACTCGGATGAACAAGTTCGAGACAGGCTCGGCTCAAAGCCCGAAAACCAACAATTTCTTTATTGTTTGTCAAAGGCTTATGAAGTGAACACCGTTGCCTCTAGATACAGAGTAAACGAAATATCTGAATCGCGCGCCTTATATACCCAGGACAGCTACGCCTGGTTTCCTGTTACATTTGCCATAGATACAAAGCAACTGAAGCTCCTGCCGGTAAACAATACGATCCTATTGTTTATCATAGCGGCGATTGTGCAAGCGTCTATCAGACGAACTTTCGCCCGATCAAATGCAATTTTCTCTCTTATTTTGCATCAAACCTACGTATTTTCATAAGTCATTGATAGTTTAATATTAAAATAGTAAATATGTGCTGGGAACATTAATAAAATAACAAATTACTAACCAAACAAGATGAAAATCAGGTCGAAAACAAATACAAGATTCTACTTTCGTTTTGATGAAAAGAATAGAACAGAACAGAATTTCTCATAATCCTGCTTTGGGCAACCTCACTACACTACCCACGCCTCCGGGTCATGCGTCCCTGCATGATGATTTTTTAAATATATATTTGAACACATGAATATGAAACATATGACAGGAATTGCTTTATTCCTTAATCAACTTAAACACAACATGAAAATGGGCATGAAAATAATGAAAGTTTACTCAACATAAAACGTGATAATCTACAGGATATAATGCTCCTCAACTATTTCCACATAATAGAGCAATCATTTGTCATTTCACAAAAAATGTTATCAAAGGCTCAGTTGTCAATGAACTACATATATGCGCTTCCTGGCACAAACACGAACAAAAAATGAAATTTGAAAACCTTCTAAACTTTCAGATTAGGAGTAACATTATTACTTATATTTGATGGCCAGAGACAACATGCCATCTTTCACACAAATATCGACATCTTCTGGTCGAATGGCTGACCTTATGAAATCTCCCAAATTCAGTTTCGTGTCTCCCATCTCGGAGCGCATCACCTTGGAATTGATCAATTCCTCTCCATTCTGATCAAGTATAAACGATTGAGCCAACTTGTCCTCCTTGGAACGCTTTACACCAAATGAAACCTTGAGATGACATCCTTCACTCGCATTCTCTGTATAGAGATTCTCATGATCCTGGGTGTCAGAGGTTTCTTTCTTTTCTGCAGTTACTTCGGTTCCTTCAGTGCTCTTTCTCTTTACTGGTGTAAAAACAGGGGGTGGTCCAAAAGGGCGACGGATCACCCGCCCTGTCGTCAGATCATTAACCTTCCTTTGATCTTTCTCATCCTTCCCAGGATCTTCTAACTCAACATCCGGGTCCTTGTTCCAGTCGCTTTCTGAATCGCTATCATCTGATGAGCCCGATAGAGTAAGCTCAGCAGCCACTGAACTCTCAACCTTTTCAGTTGGATGATACGGTCGTGTGTGTGTTTTCAAGTAGTCTCTTTTCTTGAAAGTATTAGTGCAAACTTTGCATTTGAATCGAGAATCTGCACAAAGCAGGACGTGTTGCTGGAACGTTTGGCCCCTGATACCCTCCTTACAAATCGGACATATGGTGGTATCCACAGGCTTTCTAGGAGTAATCTTTATGTTTGCCCCTTCCGTTTGTTGGGATCTGCCATGGTTCTACTGAAAATAGAAAACGCATAATCAGTAAACCAAACAGGTTTCCTTCGTTGCCTCCCATACCTACTGTATGAGACTGGCCCATCAGTATCATCAGTAGCAAGCACATCGTCAATTGCTTGCATATCAGCCAAGTCTACATTATCTGTCTCAGACTGCTCTGCCAACTGATCTTCCGGGATTTGCTCATTGTCAATTTCATTAATTAACCTCTGTTCTTTTGCCCGTTTTAAGCGATCAACATGTATGATATACCGCTTATCATTTGTCCCAAAGTTTATCTCATACAACACATCAGAGATTTTCCTTTCGACTCCCAATGGACCTCTCCAGAATGAGGTTAGCTTAGGAGTTTGACCTATTTTCACTACAGGAAAATACACATACACATTTTCACCCGGTTCTAATTGATCATCCCTACTTTTTAAGTCATGATACTTTTTCTGACGAAACATGTTCATACCAGCGGTTTCTCTGACAAACTTGTGGCTTGTTTCGAGATTTTCTTTCAATTGCCAAACCCAATCATTCATAGTTTCAGCTTTCATGCAGTTAGGCATTTCAAACTGTATAGCCAGTGGTGTACTTACTTCGCGACCTAACATAAGTACATTTGGTGACATTCCTACAGTTTCATGTGCTGCCGACCTGTACGCCATCATAACAAAAGGTAACAGCGTGTCCCAATTCCGCTGATTTTACGTCCACAAGCGTACTTAGCATACCACATAGCGCACGGTTAAAGCGTTCGATCATACCATCGGATTGTGGATGATATGCCGTTGTCCTTGTTTTCTGGATTTGCAAGATTTTACACATTTCAGCAAAAAGCTGGCTTTCAAATTGCCTGCCTTGATCTGAATGAATTGCGTTCGGAACGCCAAATCGTGCGATAACCCCTTCAATTAAGATTTGAGCACATGTCGTTGCTTCCATATTTGGCATTGCGAAATTTTCTGTCCATTTCGTGAAATAGTCGGAAATAACAAGGGTGTGCTTGTTTTCACGTTCGGTTACTGGCAATGGACCAAGAATATCCAAAGCAATTCTCTCCATCGGCAAGCCACTTCGAACAATTAGCATGGGTGCCACTTTTGTAGGACTTGGATTTTTCTTTCGGGAACACTGTTCACAACCACCAACGTATACTTTCACGTCGTTCTTGAGGCCGGGCCAGTAGAACCTTGATCTCACCTTACTCAGCGTTTTCCGGATTCCTAAGTGTGCAGCTGTCTTCACATCATGGGCATACCTAAGAACATCTCTCCTCAGACTCAACGGCACAACAACTTGCCATTTGAACTGATCAGTTCCCAATTCATCCCATCTACGGACTAGAAGCTCTTGTTGAACACTTAGCCTGGACCATTGAATGAGTAAACTCTTCACAAACCAACTTTCACTTGACACTGCCTGTGCACTGGGCCGTTCACCGTTTTCGAGCCACTGCTTCACCAGACATATATCTCTGTCTTTTTCTTGAGCCTCTTTCAATCCCTAAATGTCTATGTCATCGTTACTATTATCATGTCCGACCTGACACACTTTTTGATCACTGTCAGTCTCTTCATTTTTCCCACATTGTCTGCATGGGATTCTACTAACCCCATCCGCGTTCCCGTGCCTTCGTCCTGGCCGATGCTCTATATCCATGTGGAAAGCTGACAGAAACTCAATCCGCCTAGCAACCTGTCCCTCCGGGTTCTTAAAGTTCATCAACCATCTCAGCGAACCATGGTCGGTTCTAACAAGGAATTTCTTTCCATACAGATAATGTCTGAAGAATTTCACAAAAGTTACCAGAGCTAGTAGCTCTTTCCGAGTAACACAATAGCGCCTTTCTGATTGAGATAGAGTCCTGCTGCCATATGCGATGACACATTCACCATCATCTGTTTCCTGTGAAAGCACAGCCCCAATACACTTATCACTAGCGTCCACATCGAGAATAAATGGTTTCGTAAAGTCCGGGTGTGCCGGAATAGGTGACTGAACGAGTTTCTCTTTAAGCACCTTGAAAGCTTCCGCACATTCTTCAGACATTATCTGTATGGAAAGAAATTCCTTGTTAGAACCGACCATGGTTCGCTGAGATGGTTGAGCGTGTTTCGAGCAAAGATCAACAATTCATTGAACTTAAAAACGTATATATAAATTTTCCGATGGGCTACGTTGCCACCTGATTAGAATACAAATGATTGGATTGATTTCAACTTAAAATAATCACAAAAATAATCAACAAATTTAAATTATGAAAATACGTTCTGATTAGCTTCAACCACTGCTCAGCACAACCACAGTTACACCACCGACGGGGTTTGCTGTGGCTTGGCACGGCCGTTCGTTACATTTCCTAGTCTGATGATACATGACGATATAATGCACCAGTCGTTGGTAGAAATTAAAAATACTGAAGTGATGCGGCGTCCTGGAATGTAAGGTTGTGTTCTGGCGTCCTGTCATGGGTTTGAAATGTCATGTGTGTGCATTCCAACTGTAATAATATCAAATTCACCACGACCTTCTATGTGATATTTTCTCTGTATGTACAGCATCAGTACCCGGATGTCCTGCAGGGTATGATGTTACATACGGGGGTTCGTGCTACTTCTTCAGTCGAGACAAAGAAGCCTGGATGAACGGACAGGTAATGTGCTTTTCTAGAGAATACCCGAACTATTGTTCAGAATAAGCATCATTACTATTAAAGGTGGTGTTAGAATTTCAAGTTAAAGTACAGAGTAGAAAAAATAAGTAAAGCTAGTCGAAGACGAGCTGTTTTTAATTATTTTTTCTACGAGGTCTTAAACTAACTTGTAGTATGACAGAACCCGGTTGACAAATCTAAAGGGTCACTAAACTACTTTTGTTGCCTGAGAAATACCACCGAATTCGTACCGACAATTTTGTTTTCAAGCCGGGGTAAGACCAGCGTTTTATATATTTGGCTCTGTTTTGATAAATACTAGTCTTTGTATCGACTATTCTGTTGAAAGTTGCAAAATTACAGTATTTCCCTTTGGCTCCATTTTGCCAAATATAAAGGGTCACTGTCACTGGCGGGGGGGGGGGGGGTTGCTTGCGGGGCCGAGGCCGCAATATGGCCCATCACTTTTCTCATTAGTATGCTCACTGCTCTTAAAGGATCTCAATTTAATTTTTATTTGCTATTACTGCAGTTGGCGTTGTGCCATGTGGCGGCCCTTAAAAGTCTCCCCGTACATCATTCATAGTGCAGATTATATTTTCTTTTTGGTCCTTTGAGATCAGCGAGGGTATTATCACACTGGTAAACGTAAACGCACTGGATAAGGCACGAACGTATAGGCTAAGGCAATTTCAACGCTATGGCTAAGAAAGAAAATGGCGGATAGTGAAACACATTTACAGGTTTGTTGTTGTTTTACAGTTTCATTTTCCGGTTATCAATGATGACGGCTACTGTCTTTGCGGTGCGGGACCCACAAATGAGTCACAAACTTACGTTCAATGGCACGATGTCGCCAGCTGCAGCCAGTGAAAGAATAATCTCGACAAAGTGGAGACACTGAACCACGAAATCTCATGATTTTTCATGAAATACTGTTTTTCTCTGATATCATACACTGTCTTGTAGTTAATACATATGCAAATGATAAATCGAACGCCTTTGAGCACGATTCATGAAAAGAATCAAATTAAATGGCCCCCAGCGTGTGACAATACTTGAAGTTTCATTACAACGCTATTGGCTAAGGAAATGGAAACAACGTAGTGGCTAAGACCCCAGAGCTGCTCGGGGAGAAAATGATATTATATGGTCGTAAGTCTCGTAAGTGTCTGTCTCAAAGTAGGTTTTGAGGTCTCAATTATAGTTCAAACATAGTTTTAGGGCTTTGTTAAACCGTTTGAATTTCGTTTTCCACATAAACTGGACTGCGCAGCGACAGAATATGGCTAGAAGCATGACATTTTGTATTTAGAAAGGAGAGGGAATGTACTATTCGTAAAGCAAAAACAAAGGGGCTGATCAGGTTCGCGGTTACCGCGAGGTTGATCCTCGCCTTCGTTTTCGCATATGCATATTGCTGGTTTTCTCACGACTTGGCTCATTATTATTATGTTGTATGCGTTATAAATTTCAAAAATCAGTTTTGCAGCCAAAAAGCCAAAGAATTTGAATAAGTTGTTTAAAAAAAATCGAAGCAACCTGGGTCATTTTAAACACAACATAACTGGGCCACAACGTGAAAAAAAGTACCGTCGGACAATTTTTGAGTATTAGAAAAACAATGTTACTTTGAATGGTATAATGTTTCTAGAATATTTTAGTCTTTATTTGGCTGGGTTATTCAACTTAGTTTGTGAGTTATGACCAATTTACTATATGAACCCTACAGACGTCATTGTCCTGAAAAATGACGTCAAAGTTGCGTAATGCATTTCTGCATGTTAGCAGTGCCTTCAAAACTCGATGCATTTGCTTAAAATTGTTTAAGCATGGATCCGAATCTCTAGTTAAGATGAAAGCATATAATCATTGCAGTCAATCCGTCGAAATTATTTTGTGTATGTTATGACGGTGTGGTTGCTATGGTTACCGTTTAACGATAGATATAGGAAAATTATGTATATTATGGGCTAAAACAAGGGCAGATAACTCCAAATATTGAAAATAAAATTGTTGCATAACTCATTCATTTGGTAGCCCGGTGTTCAAAGGTTACAAATACAGTGTCATTTCTAAAACATGGAATAGATGATTTTTCCATTTTTTGCCTCTTTCTACTAGTAATGTCAGTATGTCCGAAGGTACATTTTGTCGCGTTGATGAACTCTTCACAATAGATGATGGTAAAGTTACAGATCCCTCCATGTACCATCAGAAAGAAGGAGTGTGCTTCAAAAGAAATAAAAGGGTAGTTCTTTAAGATAGTATGTATTGTTGTCACTTACTGAGTTTTCTTATCTGACTAGATGTGTTGGACATGCACTGGCTGCTTCTTTATCTATTACATGCATTTTGACATTGTGTTGGACATGCACTGGATGCTTCTTTTTCTATTACATGCATTTTGACATTAAATAGTTTTTGGCATTAAATGTTATTACTACTGCAGAAGCTGAGGGTGAGGTTATGATCATGTAAAATCGATTTAAGCCCGCCAGTGATTTTATATTTACTGATTGGTCCAAGGCGATACTTCTGTGGTGGTTCTTTGAATGTTTTATGTCTTGGTGTTGAATTTTTGAGTTTTCAATATTTTTAGTTAAGTTTTAGTGGTTGAGTGGCCACCTATTGGGAAAATCGCTGCCCATTCGGCTTACATTATGTTTTCTTAGTATAAGTACCTTATTGTAAATTTAGGTTTTTCCCACCTCGGTGTTTGGAGTGGGAATTATTTTCTGCTTGCTCCATTTCCTGATCGTTGCCTACTTTTACTAATTACTATTCCCTGCTCCTCCTGTACGTCAATAACGGTAAATCACTGCAACTGTTCGCGACGGATGTTTTTTTCGAGCGGGGAGGGGGCGACGGGATTTCCAGTTGGAATTAAACAATTTTGAAAAAAAAATGGTCTATTTCCCTAATCATTGATCGCATTGTGATGTCCTAAATCCCCTCGTGGGTCATCAATTTCGCTGCATATTTTCATGTACAATTTCTTAGTAAAGCATCCAATTAATCATCCCTGGGTCATGGTACTCTGTCTAATTCCGAGGGATTGGGATAAATTTGTTGTATAATTCCACCTGTAAGCCGTCCTCCCCCCACCCCCACCCCCAAAGAAAAACATTGATAGGCGCGTAAATACGATATATTTGTTTTTTAGTTTCACTAACAATAATTTCACTAACGAATAATAATAATAATAATTTTGTTTTTAATTTCACTAACGAAGGTCTAAACCATGTTTGAAAAATGACTTAGACCTCAAAACCTACTTTGAGAAAGACACAAGTTTACGAGTCAGCTAACAACCATATTATAACATTTTCTCCCCGAGAAACTCTGGGGTCTTAGCCACTACGTTGTTTCAGGTTCCTTAGCCAATAGCGTTGTAATGAAACTTCAAGTACTGACACACGCTGGGGCCCCTTCAATGTCATTTTTTTTTTCATGAATCGTGCTCAAAGGCGTCCGATTTGTCATCTGCATATGTATAAATTACAAGACAGCGTATGCTATCATAGAAAAACAGAAATTCATGAACAATTATGAGATTTCGTGGTTAAGTGTCTCCACTTTGTCGAGGTTACTCTTTTACTGGCTGCAGCTGGCGACATCGTGCCATCGAACGTAAGTTTGTGACTCATTTGTGGGTCCCGCGCCGTCAAGACAGTAGCCGTCATCATTGATAACAGAAAAATGAAACTGTAAAACAACAACAAACCTGCAAATGTGTCTCACTATCCGCCATTTTCTTTCTTAGCCATAGCGTTGAAATTGCCTTAGCCTATACGTTCGTGCCTTAGCCAGTACGTTTACGTTTACCAGTGTGATTATGAGAAATCAGAAATTCATTATCGATTTAGATTGATTTTCTGACCAGCGTTTTATATATTTGGCTCTGTTTGGATACTATAATACTAGTCTTTGTATCGACTATTCTGTTGAAAGCTGCAAAATTATAGTATTGCTCTTTGGCTCCATATTGCCAAATCTAAAGGGTCCCGGGGGGGGGGGGGGGGCTTTGGTGGCCGAGGCCGCGGTATGGCCCATGCTCACTGCTCTTAAAGGATCTCAGTTTTATTTATACATGTATTTACCGTAGTAAAACCGTGGCACACAAACCTGCATCGTGACGACATTGGTAGAAGCGGGAACAAGACCGGGCTACACCGGGATAACACCGTTACCAGTGTTTGTAGGAACAGTTACCCGGTTTATCACGGTATACCGGCTTGTCTTCTCCGAGGCGAACCGGGACAGTGAGAACGCGGCTTTTAGAATGGTGGGATTGTACTTTCTTTGTGGCGATCACAGAGTATGACCGCCTGTGTGACCACAATGAAGGTGATCTTGTTATAAGGAGCAAAGTTTGCAAAAGAAAAGACTAAATGAGCCACCGCATGAGAAAACCAACAATCTGCATAGGCGAAAACAAAGCTGATACTGCTACTTGGATAGTACAATTTCCTCTGCTATCTAAATCCAAAGCCGTCTTCGATGACTGTAAAGGCCGGTTTGTGTCGGACCTGATCGGAACCCAAATTGTTGGTTTTCTCACGCACAGGCTCAAATGATACTTTTCAGGCATTCTGTCGGCGTGATGGCGGGTTTCTGGCTGAGGTAGAAACTAAGGGCGAAGACCAGTTCTTGATCAGCCAGATCACGAGGATTAATGGTAAGTTTGCCTCATTGTGATTTGAGCCGCATCGTGAGAAAACCGGATTTTTGCCTAGGCGAAAACAAAGGCGCAGATCAGCTTCGCGGTAACCGCGAAGCTGATCAGCGCCTTTGTTTTCGCTACACGGATAGTACAATTTCTCTTCTTCTTAAATCCGAAATTTCAAGCTTCTAGCTCTTTTCTGAGCTTGTACAGGCCGGTTTGTGTCAGACCTGGTCGGAAACCCCGAAGACCGGTTTTCTCACGATGCGGCTCATTTTATGATACCACTTGTCTATGTAATTTGGGTTACTCAATGATTCTTAATTGTAATTGAGGTCACTCAGAAGATCATAGATGATAATACATGTAACTCAAAACAGCTTAAACGTAATTGAGGTTACTCAAGAGATCCTAGATGATAACAGAAGTAACTAAAATGTCCTAAATGATAATTGTGGCAACTCAAAGAATCCTAGGTGCAATTGAGGTCACTCAAAAAATTCTAAAAGATAAATGAGGTAAATCCTCAATGTAATTGAGGTCACTCAAAGAATCCGAAATGTTATTTAGGTCATTTGAAAGATCCTAAAAAACATTGAGGTCACTAAAAAGATCCTTATTGTAATTTAAGTCAGTAAAAGAATCCTTGATGCAAATGAGGCCACTTATATAATCCGAAATATAATTAAGCCGGTAAAGTTAGCAAACTGGCAGAATGAGCAGAACGAAATGGTAAAGTTAGCAAACTGGCAGAATGAGCAGAACGAAATGGTAAAGTTAGCAAACTGGCAGAATGAGCAGAAAGAAAAATGTCTTTGTCGATTTACCATTCTGCCCATTCTGCTGGCAGAATGAATGGTAAAGTTAGCAATCTGGCAGAATGAGCAGAATGAAAATGTCTTTGTCGATTTTCTCATTCTGCCCATTCTGCCCATTCTGCTGGCAGAATGAAACGGTAAAGTTAGTAAAATAGCAGAATGAGCAGAATGAAAATGTCTTTGTCGATTTTCCTATTCTGTCCATTCTGTTGGCAGAATGAAACGGTAAAGTTAGCAAAATAGCAGAATGAGCAGAATGAGCAGAATGAAAATGTCTTTGTCGATTTTCCTATTCTGCCCATTCTGCCCATTCTGCTGGCAGAATGAAACGGTAAAGTTAGCAAAATAGCAAAATGAGCAGAATGAAAATGTCTTTGTCGATTTTCCCATTCTGCCCATTCTGCCCATTCTGCTGGCAGAATGAAACGGTAAAGTTTGCAAAAAAGCAGAATGAGCAGAATGAGCAGAATGAAAATGCCTTTGTCGATTTTCCCATTTTGTCCATTCTGCCCATTCTGCTGGCAGAATGAAATGGTAAAGTTAGCAAACTGGCAGAATGAGCAGAATGAAAATGACTTTGTCGATTTTCTCATTCTGCCCATTCTGCCCATTCTGCTGGCAGAATGAAACGGTAAAGTTAGCAAAATAGCAGAATGAGCACAATGAAAATGTCTTTGTCGATTTTCTTATTCTGCACATTCTGCTGGCAGAATGAAACGGTAAAGTTAGCAAAATAGCAGAATGAGCAGAATGAACATGTCTTTGTCGATTTTCCCATTCTGCCCATTCTGCCCATTCTGCTGGCAGAATGAAACGGTAAAGTTAGCAAAATAGCAGAATGAGCAGAATGAGCAGAATGAAAATGTCTTTCTCAAATGGCCCTTTGTCGATTTTCCCATTCTGCCCATTCTGCTGGCAGAATGAAACGGTAAAGTTAGCAAAATAGCAGAATGAGCAGAATGAAAATGTCTTTGTCGATTTTCCCATTCTGCCCATTCTGCCCATTCTGCTGGCAGAATGAAATGGTAAAATTAGCAAAAAAGCAGAATGAGCTTTACCGTTTCATTATTAGAACTCATGGCTTCAGGTTTTGTCGGTCCAACTGTGGGGCGGTTGACTTGTCGGGGTGGCAAAAATCCTGTGCGTAGTTTCCATACACCGAAGTCTTGCCCGCTGCTCCTCAGGTTGGCTTTGTTTTTCGTTTCAGGTTTTGTCGGTCCATCTGTGGGGCGGTTGACTTGTCGGGGTGGAAACATTCCTGTGCGTAGTTTCCATACACCGAAGTCTTGTCCGCTGCTCCTAAGGTTGGCTTTGTTTTTGGTTTTCGGACTCTGTGTTTGGAAGTGGGCAACATCAGGAGATATTTTAAATGCAAACCAGGATTGTAGTATAGGATTTGGAAAATCAGTTGGTGGAATTGCTCAGAGCTTGGCGTTCACAAGGAAAATTGGTAACCGAAGAGGATCAGAGGGTTTACGCAGCTTTAAGAACTCAAATGGAACAAATCTTCTCATTTTAATTGTTTTGGCCGGAGACATCGAAATGAACCCGGGCCCTAGATTTCAGTGTCGTCTATGTAAAAAACACTGTAAGGCAGCTGATCAGGTAGTAGAATGTGCAGATTGTGAAAAGCGTTTCCACGCATCATGTGCCAACCTTGGAAAGGCAGAATTGCAAGAATTAGAATCTGGTAGTGAATCTTGGTATTGTTCAAACTGCAAGGCTGAGTGTAGCCTTTGCAGTGGTTTAGTTCTCAATTGCCACAAGGCGGTTCATTGTGTGACAAATGTGATATGTGGGTGCACAATGGCTGCTCTTTTCTATCCGATTCACAATATGAAACCATGCAAAACACAAACTGTACTTGGATTTGTCCAACATGTGATTTCTTCAATTTTTCTGACTCTTTTTTTTTTTGACGAACAGTTAAATTTGGAAAGTGAAAAATAGGTTTAATCCACTTGGAAACAGTGATAAAACTAAGTCCTCAGCACCCTCAACTTTGACAAGCAAAAGCAAGTTTATTGGTGGGTTGAAATTTTTCAGTATAAACATCAACAGCATTAGAGGTAAAAAGCTTGAGTTGTTTGCCTTCATTGATCTTCATGAACCTCAGATTGTAGCAATTCAAGAAACAAAGATTGACCGTTCTATTTCAAGTTCAGAATTGTTTCCGGAAACTTTCCCATATAGTGTGTACAGGAAGGACAGAACTCTTGATGGGGGTGGTGTCATGTTACTTATATACAAGGATATCCCACACATGTTGCAAGCTGGTATAGGCCACCCCATAGTGATGAAAACTTGACACCTTTGGAAGACCTACAGAAATTTGATACTTTGTTCAGAGAGCAGCTTTACAAAATTAGGGATAAACATAAAGGAAATAAACCCCCCTCAGTTCATGTTCTAGGGGATTTCAACTTTGGAGATATTGTTTGGCCGGACAGACACAATAAATGTGGGTCACCATTGAGTAGGATTGAAGGTCAAATTTTGGTTGACATTATTAATGATCATGGATTTGATCAATTAGTCCACTTCCCTACCAGAGAAAGAAATACTTTGGACTTGATTATCACTTCTCTTCCCAATCAGTTTGTAGATATTCACTGCCCAGATTGTCTCAGTAATCATGATATTGTTTCTGGAACGCTGAAGATTGTTATTCCCCCCATTAAGAAACCTCGGAGGAAGGTGTGTCGGTACCAGAAAGGTGATTATGAATCTATGAGGGCAGAAACATTAAAATTTGCAAAGGAAAAGTATTTCAATGGCTACTCGGATACCCGTTCGGTTCAGGAAAATTTCAATCTTATTACATCTTTCATTCAGGACTCGGCAGATAAGCATATCCCATCAAAAACAAGTCGCTCTGTCTATTTTGTCCCATGGATAACTCCTGAGATAAGGAGGAAGATTCGCAGGAAAAATATAACTCATGCAAAAGCTAAGAAAACTGGAAGTGCAAAAATTAGATCTAAATTTGAAAACTTAAGAAGGGAAATCAAAGCTGATATAAAGGCCCGCTCAGACCATAACGTATTAGCCAACGTATGGGCAGCGTATGAAAAAACACCCAGTACGTTATTGTACGTTGTCATACGCTGTTGATTCTATGCTAAAAATCCTGAAAATTCTCTCTCTGAACGTATGCAAAGCGTATGCTTAGCGCACAGAACGTATGTATAACGTATGAGTAGCTTATTCATAACGTATCCCTGGCGTATAATGACTTATAACAGCGTATAACAGCGTGCGCCCAGCGTTAGCATAGCGTTCGTGACTTATAAGGAGCGTATGAACAACGTACGTCTGACGTATTCCAAACGTATGCACAGCGTGCTTCTAACGAACTTGACGTTCTTCAAAAAAGGGAGTCAAACATATATCCAGTAAAAATGGAAAATAAATAAATAAATAAATAAATAAATAAATATATATATAAATAAATAAATAAATAAATAAATAAATAAAAGGAAATTAAAATGACCAAAGTAATCTACACACCTGATTCTTCGGGTGCATTTTGTGGATTTCTTATATCGTTTCTCAGAAGAATCATTTCCTAATTAGGTAGAACTGAGTTTATGGGTCACTTAACAAAAGTGACAAAATCATCAATTATGACAAATAATTGACTGGAGCTGAAAACTTGCATGATATAACACATACATGTAAACGATACTTAATTGTGCAATAGATCATCGTATTCGATACATGTATTTTAGTGACTAAGCTTCCATGCACATCAAAATCGAAACAAACAAATTGGCAGTGCCTGTTGAGTAGACCTAGTAGAAACATATATTATGATGCCAGGGTAACGTTTTTAAGATTCGCGTCTGTTTCTGTTTCAATCTTAACACTTCTCACAGCTAAGGAAGTCTCCCATAACAATTTCTCAACAACTTTTCGTTTCTACAAAATGTAATCATTCGATATACTCGTACTGAAAATAACCAGCATATTGTGGAATCTACCTGCTTAAATTTTCAGTTACCTTTGATATTCGATTTTGTATTAAGCATATTTTAAAAAGATGACTTTAATATTCAACAAATCTTTGACACTTTATATGTCGATAATTTTATAAAGGGTCATCGAATATGAGCTTTGAAGGCATCCAGTTCTTACAAAAAACATTCTCTGGACAAGCGATAATACGAAGGGCGTTCAAAAAGTTCGCGGAAAAGTGCCATCATATTCTTATTTTGTAAATCAGCTGAATTAAACTATTACAGTTATATAGACAAACATGATTTGTACTTATACAGCAAATTTTGCTGCTCTGGCATAATACAATGTAAACAGGGGTTGCTATGGAAACCGTATATCACGATTACCGGCCCACTTTTGTTCATTTTTGCAAAAACGCGATGTTTAATGATGACGTTGCATTTGATAGTTTACCGTGCTTTTTTCACAAAACTATGTATGAGCAAAGTTGAATATGTTTGTGGTGAGCAAATGACGTCATATAAGTGTGTGACGTCATTTGGGCGTAAAGCGGCCATATTGTTTAGTGGGTATGCCTAAAATGCGAAGGGAACAACGGTATTCGATAAATTGTGTGTTTGGAACGGACTATAAGAAAAAAAAAAAACACTGCTAAGAGCAGAAAGCGCATATGGCAACAAGGAAATTAAGAAAACGGCAATCAACAAGTAGTATGCATTATTTCTACACGACCAGAAAGGCGTCCATGTCGACTCGCGCAGCGTAACGTCAAATAACGTCATACTGTCGAAAATGATCGCCGTGATAGAAAAGAGTAGAATTCGTGAAATACACAACGTATCTAATTGTAGTTTCGGCACAATTCACCGCATTATACAGACAGAACTGACAATTAGACGCCTGTATGCCAAGTAGATTCCAAAATGCTTAAGAGCTAGCCAACAGCAGCATGAATGCGTACAGCATGACGGTGTTATGACGTTGGGCCGGTTTTACTGTTGTTACCTTAGAAACGCACGTGATTTAATGCCTAATTTTCATCCGATTTTATTCAAATTTTGTGCATAACTTAACTATATATTAATGTACAACATGCACAGAGAACATAAATTTCCCATGGCAATTACAAATTTGACAGCACTTTTCCTCGAACTTTTTGAATCCCCCTCGTACAACAGTGAACACAGTTTATTGTGCAATTTGTTGTTGGCCGAGTATATTATTTTGATGCTTCCGTGTGGCTATTTAATCATGAACACAGTCCCTATTCATTCCATTTTTATACATAACATTCCGAACGCTGACCAATGCGCTAAGCGTAAGTTGTGCATACGCTGAGTACGTTCTTCGCACGTTTAACATACGCTGCGTACGTTCCAAGCACGCTGCTCGTACGTTGGAAATGCGTTATGCATACGCTTCTCATACGCTAAACAAAAATCCAGGTGAGCTTTGGCGTACGACAGCGTATGCGAACGTATGAGTAACGTACAGGTAACGTTCATGAACTTATGCATAACGTATTCGTTGCGTACGCCTAACTTATGAGTAACGTATTATCAGTACGTCGGCATACGTTGGAAATTTTATGCATGCACAAAATTTCTGGGCGTACACGACGTACGACAACGTATGCCAGCGTATTGTAGCGTACCCCTAACTTATGCAAAACTTATGCCGAACGTATGCAACGTACACCAACTTATGGACAAAATATCTCATACGTCGGCATACGTTGGCGCTATACGCTGTGGTGTGAGCACCCCTTAAGGAAGCAGCATGACCTTTTATGTCAATAACTTGGTAGGGGACGTTAAGGCTAATCCCATGGATTTTTTATAGGTATATCAATAGTCAGAGGAAAGATACCCAAGGCATTCCCCCTTTGAAAAAGAAAAATGGAAGTGGTATTGCTCAATCAGATTTCGAAAAAGCAGAAGAATTTAATGGACAGTTCACAGATGTATTCAATAAAACGGTACACACCCAAGTCCCACTTCTGGATAGGTCGGCCCCATTCATGGATGAAATTGTTGTTACAAAGGAAGGAGTAACAAAACTCCTTAAAGGTCTGAACCCATATAAAGCCTTAGGACCTGATGAACTCCATCCTAAAGTCCTAAAAGAATTGGCAAAAGAATTAGGACCTGTATTTGCACATCTCTTCCAGCAGTCAATCAATACGGGTGAAATCCCCAAGGAATGGTCACTTGCTAATATTTGTCCACTTTTCAAGAAAGGTGACAGGTCCCTTGCTTGTAATTACCGCCCAGTTTCTTTGACTTGTATTCCTTGCAAACTTCTAGAACATATTTTCTGCTCAAATATCATGGGTCATCTTGACCAGTATAATCTTTTGTCGGACAAACAGCATGCATTCGGGAAATGGCATAGTTGTGAAACTCAGTTGATTACAGTAATAAATGATTGGGCAAAAATATTGGACAAAAAGGGTCAGGTCGACACTTTTATTTTGGACTTTGAAAAAGCTTTTGACACCCCTCCACATGAACTTCTTAAAAGCAAATTTTTTAGTTATGGTATAGGTGGAAAGACATTGGAATGGATAAATGCTTTTTTGTGCTTCAGGCAGCAAAGGGTAGTAGTTAATGGTGTTAAATCTGACTGGGCCCCTGTTGTGTCTGGTGTCCCTCAGGGCACCGTTCTCGGTCCATTGTTGTTCTCCTTGTACATAAATGACATACCCGTTGGCATTGACTCTCAAATCAAGCTTTTTGCTGATGACTGTGTTTGTTACCGTGAAATTAGAACAGTAGAAGATACATTGAAACTATAGAAAGACATTGACCTTTTAGGGAGCTGGGCCCGAAAATGGGGCATGAGATTTCAACCTGTCAAATGCAACATGATGCAGCTGACAAATAAGCGGATAAATAAAATTGGGGCCTCGTACACCCTCGAGGGAACGGTATTGGAAAATGTTGATAGCATTAAATATCTAGGTGTAACACTTACAAATGACCTCAAGTGGAATACCCATATCAATAATATCTGTACTAAAGCCAACAGAACACTTGGATTCTTGAGGAGAAACTTATTTTCTTGCCCCCAAGATGTTAAAGAAGCAGCTTATAAAGGACTGGTGCTCCCAGTCCTAGAATATCGAAGCTCTGTGTGGGATCCTCATACTAAATGCCTCCAGGAGGAATTGGAGAAGGTACAGGATCGTGCCGCTAGATTTGTAACTAGGAATTATACTTTCGAGGAAGGTAGTATGACTGGCATTCTTGAACAACTCAAATGGGAATCTCTCAAGAAAAGGAGGACGGATAATCGACTTATATTACTATACAAAGGTCTGAAGGGTAAAGCCAGAATACCTACAGATGACCTTATCCCAAAGACAAGGCGTTGTAGAAATAGCCACTCCAAGGCATTTAAGCTTCCATCTGCTAGTATAGAGGCCTATAAATGTAGTTTCTTTCCCCAGACTATCAGGGACTGGAATGACCTCCCTGACTCTCTGTTTTCTACTGCTGAAATGTCAGATGATTGTGTGTCCAAGTTCGCTTCACTCGTGCGTTCAAGGGACTAATTTCTCCCCCATCCGAACCCCCTGGTGAAATAATGTCATTTGGCGTGTCACCAGTAAACTATTCAGATTCAGATTCAGATTCTGCCAGCAGAATGGGAAAATCGACAAAAACATTTTCATTCTGCTCATTCTGCTATTTTGCTTACTTTACCGTTTCAGTCTGCGAGCAGAATGGGCATAATGGCCAGAATGGGAAAATCGACAAAGACATTTTCATTCTGCTCATTCTGCTCATTCTGCTATTTTGCTAACTTTACCGTTTCATTCTGCCTGCAGAATGGGCAGAATGGGCGGACTGAGAAAATCGACAAAGACATTTTCATTCTGCTCATTCTGTCAGTTTGCTAACTTTACCATTTCATTCTGCCAGCAGAATGGGCAGAATGGGAAAATCGACAAAGACATTTTTCATTCTGCTCATTCTGCCAGTTTGCTAACTTTACCATTTCATTCTGCTCATTCTGCCAGTTTGCTAACTTTACCATTTCATTCTTCTCATTCTGCCAGTTTGCTAACTTTACCATTTCGTTCTGCTCATTCTGCCAGTTTGCTTACTTTACCATTTCATTCTGCTCATTCTGCCAGTTTGCTAACTTTACCGAGCGAATATAATTGAGGTCTCTGAAAGAATCCTAAATGTAATTGAGATGACTCAAAGTATCCTCAATGTAATTGAGGCTACTCAAAGTATTCTAAATGTAATTGAGGTCACCCAAACTATCCTAAATGTAAAAATGCAATTCAAAGAATCCTAAATGTAATTGAGGTCACTCAAAGATTCCTAAATATAATTGAGGTGACTCATAGAATTGAGATAAGGTTGGCCATACCAAGAATCCTAAATACATTAATAATGAACCATAAATGCAATTGATTGCTCTAAAATGAGGTCATTCAAAGATTCATATATAGCCACTATCTTATATAGTAAGAAATATGTACTTATATTTAAGAGCCATTTTCTCACGGCTAGTAGAATACGCCACAAGCAGATGTATTATGTCAAATGAAAAGAGAGGGCTAAGATTGCAGGTTTCAAAATTTTCAGGAGGTCCATTCTGGTTTGGAGGTGAGGATGTTCACGTTGAGGGGCAATGGCGCTGGTGGGGATCATGGACAATCATGAACTACACTAACTGGGCAACAACCTCTGGTAAATACATATTTTGCAAGTTTCAATGTCATGTTTTAGTATACTTAAGGAATTAAAATACGCAACACATTACATTTCAATTTCTACGTACATGTATGTATTTGATGTTTTGATATAATCATTTTATGAAATGACCTACTGACTGCTTTTTGCACGTAATGAAAAAAAAACGTCATTTTACTGACAAAATTAACGACAAAAACGTCAAAAACTATGAAAAACGCAAATTGTGACGTAAACGTCGGGGCGAATGTGAAGATGCCAAATTCTTTGCTTGGACGTTCGTTTAACAGAATAACACGTTATGTAAAGAAGCGAAACGGATTATATGCTTTGAGTGAACACTCGATTTTCGCACTGTAATAAAACGTTTTGGCTATTGATCATTTTGAAACCCGAAAATTTGAAAAACATAATGTGAGTCATTAAAATGCAGTATGTTGGATTTTGACGTTATTATGGACGTTCTATTGACGTCTGAAGTTCATAGGACATATTGTTTACATACGAGAATAATCATTTTATTGAATATAACGCATGCCGAAGGAAATTTAAGTGGCTTTTGAATTATTTTTTCTATTGACGTTGGTGACGTTAAACGTCCCGTATCATAACCAAATGTTACCAACCGATCAATGGTTACATCTGCAATCATTCTTAGCGGTTTTGAAACAAAATATTGGCTTTGGTTTCAAATTTGACACTTACTTTTCATGGTAACATGTTGTGCTTAAGTAGGCCAGTGTGGTTACGCGTACGCCATTAAGCATACGTAACCGACATTGTGACTCAGTCTGTTGTAATTTTACGTTTAGATATTGCTTTTATATATAATAAGCCCAGTAACACGACATACTTGCATTACAAAGCATGCTTTTAGTGACCCAAAGTGTTTGTTGCGTTTCTTTATTGCTTAAGTATTTTTAGACTTTGCTGCACCAAATAATAACAATAATACATGTTAAACATGATAATTCTGAGCTACAAACTGCTCTCTTTGACTTTGGAATGTCAATGTACTAAGAAAAGTAGGTAAGTAATTTGACTATGTCAAGCTATGGAATCAGAAATACCACTAGTCCCTTTCAATGGAAAATTATTTTAATCGTGCAACAGGTCAACCCGACAATTACCAAGGCAACGAAGACTGTCTCCATTACTACAACTTTAGAAATGGCAAAGGATTCCTGTGGGCTGATTATGTTTGTAGCTACGCTGAGAAGTTTATCTGTGAAGTCAAACAAGAAGTCACGTGAGTAGCATTTTAGACTTCTGTAAAATCTGACTTTTGATAAGAACGATGTTAAGATTAACAAGTATAAGCTTTGGTCTACGCTTTGCATATGTAAATAAAACTAGAATGTCAAATAATCTGACTGTACTCCCATATCATCGTGGTTCATAATACAATTCTCACTCGAATCAACGTATAACTGAAAGTTGCGAAAAATGTGACCAGCCCCATGTTATTTTTTCCACTTCTGTGTACTCAAAGCTCACATACAAACTTTAATTTGTTTTACATATGAAATTTTGTAACGAAGAAACAGTGACTAACTGGAATTTCTGGTCAGGAAGACCGGACACAGCAAGCGCAGTGCAGTTAAAACTGACCATAGAGCGTCACAATACTGTCGGTTCATTTCATTCCGTTGTGGCTTGGACAGAATGTAATCATCTGACACCGGCCTCGGTAGATCAGTAGGTAGAGTGTCCCGCTCCGAGATCGGGAGGTACCGGGTTTGATCCCGGGCCGCGACATACCAAAGTCGTTAACAATTAGTTAAGATAAGATAAGATAAGATAAGATAAGATAAGATAAGATAAGATTTATTTTGAGTCGGCAAGTATCACAACAGTACAACATAAGCTCTGATGAGCTTTTTAACCGACTAAAAAAAGCTCATCAGAGCTTATGTTGTACTGTTGTGATACTTGCTGACTCAAAATAAATCTGATCTTATCTTATCTTATCTTATCTTATCTTATCTTATCTTATCTTATCTTAACTAATTGTTAATTGTTGCTCCCCGCCTGGCACTCGGATTTTCGGTGTAGGGCTAGGACTGGTCGCTCCGGTGTCAGTATAATGTGACTGGAGGTGGTATCAGGTAAAGTGTCTGGGATCTGATACCACAGTGAGGCAGCACTATAAAAGTGAGCATTGAGCTCCCTGTCACAACCAGACACCGTCGTGATATAACAGATAATGTTGAAAGCGACGTTAAACCCGAACAAACAAACAAACATAATCATCTGACTGTCGTATGTCATTCTGATTGTTCCAAATGGTGGCATAACTAAACATTGGAATACCGACAATAAATCTCTTGCAATTTATATTACTGACATTTTACGAGACGGTAACTGTTTTGGGTCTATTTGTTTATGTTTTGGTGTCGAAAATTACATGTTAGGTTCTTTTTATGTGCGCATTCATATATATACACATGGAAATAAGTTAGGGAACACTTTTAGCTCTTGGGAAAAGTTTGAAAAAATCCATTTTCCTATTTTCTGGCGATACTGAAATTTTTATCACATGTATTTCATACCTTGGCCTAACTACAGGCCAATTTATGGACATTCACAAGATTTTTTCCACGTACTACGGAGGACACAATGTGTCATGTATGAAAAACTCCACTTTTGCTGAATTAGAGTTTGCCTTTTTGCTTCTGCACTCCGCAAAACTCAACTTTTGAATGCGAAACTGGAATAGAATGTTGCATCTGATTGTTCTCAATGAATAAACGACTTCGGATCTAAAAATTCATGTTTCATCTCCAAACCAACTGAGCATACAAAATCTGCAGTTTGCATTGATTTCTATGGAAATCAAAATTTGTGGAATTTTTGCAAATAAAGTCTTAAAAGAATAATTCCGCTGTGGCGCTGTGACCAGATCGTGCATGTTTAAATTCCTAAAGGGTCATATCGAATATCTGGCACAACGTTTACAACCTGCAAAATGTATAGCCAAAGAACAAATCGTGATCATAAAACCTACCCCCGGAAAAGTATGGATCTACCGCCGACAGTCGGTCAGAAAATAAAGAATTAATGATAACCAATCCACAAGCAATGTCTCAGCTCGATGCTTAAGAAAATTGATCAAAATGCAAGTTTACAGAATGAAGTTATCGCAAAAAATATCAGCGCGTTTCGTAAATTTAGCGAAAAATTTCTGAATCAAGGATGGCCGCTGTCCGCCTCAGTTTATGTTTGATGCTTATCATTTTCACATAGAAACAACTTTGGATACTACAGATTCTGTGAAGTTGTCAAATTATTCTTTATAATTCTTACAAAGGAGGATATATACAGTCCAAAGGTGGTAGTCACATTATTGCAGGTGTTCCCTAACTTATTTCCATGTGTATATTTCGTTCAAGTCATATTACTGTCTGGCAATCTTTAGGGAAATAGCTGGTTGCTCCCCTTATCGAGTGTTGACTTTGGTCAGTATCTAATTGTCATTTTAGTTGCCTCATTATGAAAACACGCCCATGCAATATACACTGACTTTTTAAAGTTGTAAAACATGAAAATTTTTCAGTAGATTTTTTTTTAATTTTTCTTATATTTGCTTAAAGCATAGATTGTGGGTACACGTTAGAACCGCCTCACTGAGGCGGTTCTAACGAGTACCGACAATCTATGTTTTGGAGCAAAAATAAGAACAATAGGTATACACCAGTATACCCCAGTCAGTTTACCATATAAAAGTGGGGTTTAAGAGGGTATTCATTGCACGGGCATGTTTTCCTGATGCCCCACCGGAACTTTGGTTCTGATTGCACATGTTTCTGATCCTTCTTTCTCTATAAACACGCTCTGATGTTTTCTATGCCCATATCTGAACCTGTATATTTGAAGATGCAGATCCTACGGGGGTGATTCAAATGATGCTGCCTGTGCTGTCGTCCGAGTACTTTGTATACCATCACATGCAAAACACTGCTGTCGTCCGAGTCACATATGATCGACAGCCGTAAGTTTTGCTGTCGTCCGAGACAAAATACGACCGTCGATGTACTCGAACGACAACAAGCTTTTGCATGCAATGGTATACAAAGGACTCGGACGACAGCACAGGTAACATCATTTGAATCACCCCCGTAGATCCGTGAATTAGAATGTTGAAATGCAATTGTAAAGAAGTAATGCTTATACCTTTGGCTAAGATCATTGTCGCATGAATATTTTATAAATACTTGTCGCACACGGCCCTGGTCTTTCTTTATTTCTTCGCAGAATACATGTTATGGGATAACATACTTACGCGTAGTGCACAGGCCTACGCCCAATGTTCTTGAAAGCACTCTTATAGGATATACATTTGAATACTAGTATTGCAACATATGACTTTAGTTAAGCATTTCGTAACTGTTTAATATGCTGCCGTTTCTCTCGCTGAGCAGGCTGAGTTGGTTTTCAACTTCTTGGGAAGTCAGAAGGCATATTTTGCTTGACAGATCTTAGTGTGACAATTAACAATGTTGTAATTGGAGACCCACCTGATGCCAGAATTCCAACATTATACAGCTAAATATTGAAGATTGTCCCACAAAAAATTTCTTCTGAAGTGTTAAGCTGAATATGCCAATGTGGTTTTATATACACATTTAATGGGCCTATTTTTGAAAGTAGGTTTTCAATACGGTGCTTGGTCATTTTACTTTCATCTGTGATTTTACTGGTTTGTCTCGTAAACAGAAGCTGTTTTATATGTCAAAATGTAGACATTTGTTTAATTCGGACATGTTTTACATAAAATACTGAAACTACGATAGAATCTTTAGCATTATAATTGAATTCTGATAGTGTCAAATATACTGTAACATGTAAGTAAAAGAGATTGTGTCATATAGAACCCACGACTCAGTGTAGTTAACTGTTTTGAAGCATTCTGCACAGTTTAAACCGATAATGCCACATCGGTGAATCTAAATGTTAAAAATGCAACATTTGGCTTAGTTAAAAGGACTAAAACAGTTACTGTATTTGTTTATTTATTCATTTTCAGACAACCGCCCGTGGTGGGTTAGTGTCCCTATTTCCAAGCAACGTTTCGTCTTTGTGATTCGGTTGTATGAACCATTTTAACCTGACAAAAGCTATTTGACCCGCATCATGAGGAAACCAAATATGTGGTTTCCGAACAAACCGAGCTGTACAAGCACAGAATCAGGCTAGAAGAGAAGGGAGGTATTGTACTATCTGTGTAGCGAAAACAAAGGTGCTGATCAGCTAGATATATGTACTGCACAGCTGATATACGTCTTTGCTTTTACATTATGCGAAATGCTAGTTTTCTCATGACGCGGTTCATTTACTGAATAAAAACCTAAAACAGAACCAGTTCGTGGATTTATGAACAAGGCCGGGATTAATCAAAGTTCCCGCATATCAAAAAGGAATGCTAAATTTGGGAGTCTTTATAGCTCACCTAAACCGAAGGTTCAAAAGGTGAGCTTATTATACGATGGCCATGCGCCGGCGCCCGTTCGTCCGTCCGTCCACAATTTCAAAGATCTCTGAAACCGCCTGGCCTTTGGCCAGTCAAAACCAAATTTGATATGAAGCATCTATTATAGGAAGGGGGGGGGACCAATGTGAACATAAACTAAAATGTGTACGTTAAATTATATAAATTATGACCCTGTAATAACGCTGACCTATTTTACGGCAAGGTCAACATAGGTCACCCATGTATTTGAATGGGGAAAATTGTTAAAATGCCATTTTAAGGGGAAAAACTTGAAGGAAATGGGTATTTATGATTATGAAAAAATTAGGTCCCCATGGATAGGTCGGCCCCCACCTCGGGGCAATAAACATGTTTATTACCATGACATTCTCTGAACCTGCTTGGTAAATAAAAGCCAAATTTAACATGAAGCATAGTATACGGAAGCGGAACCAATGTCTATATAAGTAATCCAGGTCACATGACCAAACTGATCTTTCAAAACTTTCAAAAATGTTCTTCTCTAGAACCAGTGGACCCATTTCAACAAATGTAGCATCGGGGACTAGAGTACTACAATAAATTATTACTCTATGATGACCTTGACATATTTAACAGCAAAATCAGCTTAGTTTATGCTGTTAAAATGTCATTGACGGGAAAAAACTTACAGGAAATGGGCAAATGGACAGAATATTTATGATTCTGAAAATTAACTTGACTCTAGGGGTTCATCTGTCCCTGCCTGCCATGTGGCTAATTGCATGTATATGCCCATAAGAGTCAAACAATTTTGTTGGTATACAGCTGCGTTCAGTCACTGGCAAGAAATGGATAACTGGAGAAATTTATGTATGAGGATAAATACTTACTTTTTACATTGAATACTTAACGACACTTCCAACGCTACCGATAGAGTTTTTGCTATAATTTCAAAACTACTCTAGATATTGAGATAAAAATTGTAGGGATGATAAGACAAAATGAAGAGGCGTGTACTGAAGGCAAACTGATGCCAGCAGACTTCTATAAAGAAACGCTCCGGGCGTTCGGACGCACCACACCTAATTTTCTAAAGTCACAAAACCATGTGAGCGAACGAAGATCTTTACAGCAGTTCCTCCGAATTTCCTTCTCGTTTTGTTTACTCTTTTTGCCACAGCACATGAAGAGAAGAACATTTTTCAGGAAAAACAAATCATATGCACGTACTCACAGGGTTATGCGTCTGATGTACGACGGTGCGACGTCTCATATTGCACTCAAGAATGTGAACATTCTGCATGCAAACAGAGTTAATTATTAAGCCATCAAAATCACCGACCTAAATCAAATCGTGACAGTATCAGCTGTGTAGGAAAATGACGGTGCCCTGCTAATGTTATACAGTTTTAGCAATTTGTTAGGTATGGGTGGAAGGGTATAGCGCAGCGTACTTGTATGCGGTACGTAGCTTCGATGCTAGCTGTCATTCGAGTAAAAGGCGGATTAACTAGGTTATTGGATCGAATTAGATGAATATTTTTGTTTGATACTTTAGTTTCAATTGTTTTATACGTTTTTTTCTTCTTTCTATAAGATACAAAAAGAAATACAGTATGGCAATAAATACTGTAGGTTTATTGCTGTCAATAGCAAATACTCGGTAAATGTGCTATTACCAGACGTCTGTCAATAGCAAATTTTTCGGTGAATGTGCTATTACCAGACGTCTGTCAATAGCAAATTTTCGGTGTATCTGCTATTACCAGACGCCTGGCATAAGTTAGTTTGGCGACTTATTTGGCAGATTGCTTTTAAAAAAATAGTTTTATAGTTGTAAATCAGCTTGTCAAGATAAAGCCATTGTAATATTTCTTGAACCAATCTGAAATCTAATGCAAGAGACTGCGAACGTGATAATACGGACTAAAATAGCAGTCACATATAAGTGTATAAGCCAAACGCACACCGGGCGTGTTGTCACGATTGTAAAATCCAGCGTACGTCAGGAGCACGTCAGAGACACGTTAGAAATGCGATACATACGCGTTTTGTACGCTTGGTGTACGTTGATACATGTCGCTGTAGGTCAGTGCGTGTTCCACGCGTGTTTGGGCTCAAAAGATTTTTAAGATACAAGATACAAGATACAAGAAACTTTATTTAAAGTCGACTTTCAATTAACAACTTAATAACATTAGCCATAGGCTATTTTGTCGACAAACAGAGGAAAAACTGTACATGTAAACATGAATGTAACACAAATCACAGCTAATAGGGAGATTAATATCACAGCATGCACTATATATACAGAAATTAAATGAGAAAGAAAAAAAAATGAAGAATATAAATAGTTACATGAAATGTAACTAAAATATGGTCAACTAACACCAGGGCATAGTCTTCAGAAGATGAAGGCAACTGTACTGGAAGTTAGCATCACAGGAATAGCCCACCCAGCCACTGTCTGACATCCCTTTCCCATAAATAGAATTTTAAAAGAGGGTGCTCTGGGGATCATCTGAGCCCCCAGCGAAAGCGAAAGTTGGGAAAGAGTATATGCAGACAATGGTAGAGATAGCAAAATTAAAAAAAGTAGGACTAGTAAAATAGATTGCATCAAACATACATCACAGATTAAACAAAATATAAAAATCTGAAAACAGCATGCAAAAACATAAGAGCAGCACTCTGTGCTTGAAATAAGAGAACTGAAAATAAGGGTTTAACTAAAGCAAAACTGAAATAAAAGCATAATGTAACTAAAATGGGGGAAATAATACAAACTGAAATAAAGAGTTCGGAATAAAACTAAACAACTAAAAGTGCTGTTTGCACATTGAGCATTTACATGCAGAGCCACTCCAAGTGTCGACCAGCCTCCTAAATTCCCTGAAATTTTCAACCTTTCTTATTTCATTCGGGAGGCTGTTCCACACTCCAGCGGCCTCAAAACGAAATGTGGATTTACCATACTTAGTGGTACGTACTCTAGGTACTTCTACAAGGTTGTCATACCTGAAAGAGTATGTAGAGTTTTTGTAAGACACAAGGTCCTGAAGGTACACAGGAGATATTATTTAGTATTTTAAAAGTTTCGTTAGCAATTAATCTGATTCTACTGATGTGTAAAGTAGGCATATTGACTCTATCAAGTAATGACCCATAAGAACTAACAAAGTCATTAAAAACTAGACGTAGAGCCCTATATTGTAGTTTTTCCATTTTCTTGGAACTAGTTTTAGAACAAAAGTGCCACACCAAAGGGCAATAATTAAAATTGGATCTTATAAAAGATTTATAAATTAAGACCTTAGTTTCTGTAGATAAAAATTTACTGAGACGTAGTAAAACATTAATTTGTCTGGCAGCTTTATCAAAGTGAAATTTTATGTGGAGCGTCCATGGGTAGGGGTAACGAAATTAGGGTCACGTGACCAAGATGGCCGCCATGCCCGACTAAGTTAAAAACCACTCAAAAATCTTCTCCAGAATTGGCTGGCCGATTTTCGCTAAAACTTGGTACATGTGTGTAGCATTTGGGACTCCAGCCCATCATAGTTTGTTGAAATGATGACCTTAGGTTGACCTTGACCTATTTTACGGCAAGGTCAATTTTGGAAACATATGCTTTTACATGGGAAAAGGCGAAAACAATGGATATTTTGGAAACTGTTGCAGTCTGAGACCTGAAAGTTGCTAGATGCAGACAACCAATGGAGTCAATGAAGGTAAGTAATTAATGAAGGCCAAGGTCATTTCTTGACCTTGACCTAAGGTCATTTAAATATCAAATTTAAAATTATGGTTTTCTCAGAAATCACTGGGTTTGGAAACTATTGCAGCCTGAAACCCGAAACTTTGCAGAAGCCGACAACTTAAGAATTCAATAAAGGTGTGTGAGTATTCAAGGTAAATGTCATTTCATGATGACTTAATACTCCAGGATCAGGCTTCAGGTGAGCCTGAGCGTTCTCAGGACCAATGGTTCTCTGGTTTATCATTTGTTTTCATTCATTCATTATACACCCGGCATTTATGCCGACGGGTATATAGTTTTCGCTTTTCCCTTCGTATGTTAGTTCGTTTCTTCGTTCGTAATTGAATTTATGTCAAAGTTTTGGTTAAAGTTTCTCTAGAGGTATATATCTCATGAACCAATGGTCAGAAACTATTCATATTTGGACCATAGGTACCCTATAGGGTTTGCTTTGTTTCCATGAGTTCGGACCCCAGGGTCCATGCCTGGAGGTGGGGATAGAGTTCAAAATCTAGGTCACCTTTAATTTGCGTCAAAGTTTTGGTTAAAGTTTCTCTAGTGGTCTATATCTCATACACCAATGGTCAGAAATCATTTGTGTTTGCACCATAGGTACCCTATAGGGTTTGCTTTGTTTCTATTACTTCGGGCCCCAGGGTACATGCTTGGGGGTGGGGCTAGAGTTCAAAATCTAGGTCACATTTGCGTCAAAGTTTTGGTTAAAATTTCTCTAGTGGCCGTGTTTCAACTGGGTTGGGACGGTACTGGTCGAAAAAGCGTTTTTGTTTTTCATTTATTTTTCTTTGCTCTCTAAATACATATACTGTATTTATTCAAATTGTAATACTTCTCAAGATGTCGCGGTTTCTTAAAGTTTGGTGTATATAATTACAACAAAAAATACTGTCAACAGAAGGAGAAGGTGTGAAAGGAGAAGTGTTTGCCATGCGCACTATAAAAACATTTTAGGGATATTCTAGTTTTATGACACCTGAGCCGGGCCACAATTAGACAACACACATTTAAACTTTTTATACCCCCGGCATTTATGCCGACGGGTATATAGTTTTCGCTTTTCCGTTCGTCCGTTCGTATGTTCGTTAGTTAGTTCGTTAGTTAGTAGAATTTACGTCAAAGTTTTGGTTAAAGTTTCTTTAGAGGTGTATATCTTAGTCCATGCCCAGGGTGGTGATAGAGGTCAAGATCGGGGACATCTTAAATTTTTGTTTAATATTTTTTCATTATTATGATTAATGAAGAATGACATTCTGTTTTCCATCTAGGACCAAGGACCTGACCCTCAGTGTCCGCAATCAAGTCCTAGATTGAGTATACAAGTCAGCTCTGTATACTGCTCTAAAATAGATCTACTACACTCCTCCCCACCACCACCCCCTTGGTTGTAGGCAGTACTTTTTGCAAAATTAATGTAAATTTATAAGATGTGATTGTTGAGGGTGCTCTTATTGATTCGGAAATTGAGTTTCAATGTGTCAGGGGTGAGCATGTCTGGGTCGGGGGCCATGGGCTTCGGGGTGGGGGTGGGGGCTACCAGCCGGGAGTATACGTGCCTCTCAAGGCACTTTTTCTAGTTTAAATTATATAAACGAAAACAAAAGTGTGGTTTCTACGCAGCTTATTGACAACAATTGCATTGTTAATCCGGGTTCTCAACTTCCTTTTTTCAATCTGGTCACACATGCACGCACGCGCACACGCACGCATTTCCATACTTAGATATGTATTTATTTTTATTTTATTTTATTTTATTTTTATTTCTATTATTTTTTTTTACTTGTCACGCACATACATGTTATTTGCGTTATATAATGTTTTTCGGTAGGCATTCATCGTATTTTGCAAAATCGTATATGAATATGCCTCGAGGCGTGAAAAGAGAAATGTTTGCCACGCGTACTATAAAAACATGTTAGGGGTATACTAGTTTTTATGACACCTGAGCCGGGCCAAAAGAAAACAAAAGTGTGGTTTCTACGCAGTGTGGTTTCTGTGGTTTTTAATATTTCATATCTATAAGTCTGAGAAATCTGGAGGGTGGGTGGGTATGGTGGGAGGTGGTGGAAAGCGTGTTAATCCGGGTTCTCAACTTCCATTAAATGTGTCTGTCAGTTTCGATTTCGAATCGACCATAATGCTGTCAAGGTATTTTTTTTTTTTAGTTTGGACAAACATGCACGCACGCGCACCAGCACACATTTCCAAATACTTAGTCATATTTTATGTTCGCGCTTAATGAACAATGATTTGTTAAGATTGTTGTTCAAACATGGGCTGCTCTTCTTGACATTTAACCGCATCTTGAATAAAAACATACATGTGGTCGGGTGGGAATATGGGCCACCGCCCATTGGGGCCTAGGAGAAATAGATGGGCTGTTTGTGCCTCCAGGCAAAGCTTCTAATCTACTGACCGACCAGCTGATTGCTTGTTAACCGCTTATGTCTGAGCCTGCCCAGGAAATGTGGTGTTTTCAAACCATCCATACATATAAGCCTTATTGGCTTAGTTGGGTGCATGGTTATAATTATGAATCTTGACATCCTAATGTTGGGTAAAAGTCACATAAAATGGAGGCAACGTCCCGACATGACCATTGCTCTTAGTTTATAAACCATGAAAAGCTTTAAGCATAACATGAACTGTAACGATCAAGGTCGATCAAATTAGAGACTTTATAGACGAAAAACATTATCACTTACTTTTGAATCATCACATCCATGTACGCTCAATATGAAATTCACGAACGAAAATAGATTTGAATTTCTGGACAAAACTGTTTTTCTTAAAATGAAAAAGTAACTTCAGCATCATAGACGCTCGTTCGCGCACACGCACGCACGCACGCACACACACACACACACACACACACACGTGAGATATTTTGTAAGTTTATCATTAAGAAAGAAAGAAAAAAAGAGAGGAAATGCATCGAGTTTACATGTATCTGTGTCTCTTACAGGTCTCGTATTTCTTTTTCCACATCCGGCATCCAGGGTTTTATCAAAAAGTTAACAAATAAGATTATTCAGTGGGCATTGTTCATGTAAATGGGATATGATGTGTCTGTCAGCAGCAAAAAGTCGATAAATTTGCTATTACCCTGGGCGTCTGTCAATAGCAAATTTACGGATTTTTTGCTGCTGACTCGGACGTCTGGTAATAGCACATTTACCGAATATTTGCTATTGACAGACGTCTGGTAATAGCACATTTACCGAACATTTGCTATTGACAGGCGTCTGGTAATAGCACATTTACCGAATATTTGCTATTGACGTCTGTCAATAGACACTCCGTTTTTTTTAATCCCTCAAGTTTTGCGACTTTTGAAAATGAAGTGTAGTTGTCTAAACGCCCGGAATGTTTCTTAATAAAGGTTCGCTTGCATGATTTTGCATTCAGTACACGTTTCATGAATTTTTATATCATCCCTGCAATTTTCATTTCAATATCTTGAGTAGTTTAACTTTTGGAATTATAGCAAAAACTCTATCGGTAGCGTTGGAAGTGTCGTTAAGTATATATACAACGTCCAGATCTTGTGATGCGTTAATTTTGATTACATAATATATGAAGCTCAATTATTCACTCAAAAGAAGCTGATATTCAAGTTTCAAAGATTCCACAAGGAACCATGGTTAACGGTCTGTAATATTTTATTTGTAATCGATGAAAGAACAACCATTTTTGTACAAAGGTTGAACATTGGATGTATTTATGGGCACTGTTTACAAGGTTACAGCCTGATTTTCATTCAATGTGTATTTTAGAATTTCATGGAAAAGTGGTTGCTAGCTGGTTAGTAATGTTATTTGTAACTAAAAACGTAAATGTTATTTTGCAAGAAAAAGCATATTCCACCAGGACGTTTGTACGATCCTTGCTAGGGTGTTCCTTCATGAGCAAAGTAATTCTTAAAGCACTGTGGAGTCACATCTGGTTTTGTATTCTGCCAAAATGCTGGTTGGAGTTTCATCATATAGTTTCATTATTTGTTCCTCCGCACAGAATACTATAGCGAGCTAAATGTATAATTAGTCAATAACTCGCATCTCCTCTTCATGATATTTTATACCTCTTCCATAGAGGTTATGTCAGGGGCAATTACCAGGCCAATCTAAGATGCGAAAAGAGTAATGTATTTAGGCAAGACAATCATGTAATTCCAAATCCGCATAACACATGCTTGATATCGGAAGAACGTCTGTCTTTGAAATGTCTGGCGATTCCCTTGATTTAATCCCTACAGATGAGGATTTTAATAGCATGCAGTGGAGCTATGAGAGATAAAAAGCTTCTCTGTCAAAGTTTCATCCACTGTGATTTTCTGTGTCGATAAAACAAATCATACAACTGTATGATGAATTCCAACCCACGTTTTGGCAGTATGCAAAGCCAAAGGTGACTGACTCCATGGTACTTTAAGACATACTTGCCTCATGAAGGAACCCATTAGAAAGGATTTTTTTCGTCGAACGTCCTGGTGGAATACGGTTTTCTTGCAAAATAGCATCGACGTGTTTTAAATTCTAACAACCACTTTACAATGAAATTCTAAAATGCACACCGAATGAAAATCAGGGTGAAACTTTGTAAACAGTGCCCATAAAGACACCCAAAGTACAGCCGTAGTACCGAAATGGTAATTCTTTTATAAATTACAATTAACTTTACTAATTGAATATCAGCTATTTTTGTGTGAATTGGGCTTCATATATTATGTAATCAAATTGGGCATAAAGCATCACAAGATCTGGAAGTTTTATATACAGAGTAAATATTAACCCTCATACTTACAAGATATATAAACAAAATCCTCCAGTTATCCATTTCTTGCCAGTGTCGATTGTTTAAAAAGGTACAAGTAGGCAAAGATCAGGAAAAGGCGCAATCAGAAAAAGATTCCCACTCCAAAAACCGAGGTGGGAAAAAACCAAACTAACAATCAGGTACTTATACCATGAAACATATCGTAAGCCGAATGAGCAGCTATTTTCCCAATAGGTGGCCACTCAGTTACCTTAACTTAACTAAAAATATGAAAACATACATAAGGCGCCAACAGCACAAAAATTTTTAAACACCAAGACATAAAACAAAAAGAACCACTACAGAAGTATCGACTTGGAACGATCAGTAACACAAAGTTACTGGCGGGCTTAAACCGGTTTTACAGGTACCTAACCTCACCCTCAGCTTCTGCAGTGGTTCACAACATTTAGTTAGTTCTTCGGTCCTCGTGGTGAATCTCTAACTAGTCAATGAATCATCAAGAACAAACAAATAAATCATGATAAACATCCTGATGAATCAAAAACCAGGACTCACAGATTGAGTAAGCTGCCCGACGATGGAGATCCCTGGGCGCCGAATAACCTACTAACTCCGGAGCAAAAGAAAAACACCAGTTGGACCCCGGTGGGCCAAGCAACAGACAAGAAGCTCCGGCCCCAACCAACTAAAATGAATAGCTTTAAGTCGGGGCCATCATAGAGTCTGACGCCCGACCCACCGGCGTGCAATTAAAGAAGGCAGCATAGTTATCAACCATGATTGGGTTAAAAACTAAGCATGCAGACTGTCGCATAACATTCAAGTTATAACCTATACGTCTGTAACGTGATATGATTTTTCCGAACTGAAGAGAAAAATCATTTAAAAACAAGAAGAACTGTCAATTTATTTCTGAATATTGCATGGTATATTAATAACTGATCGCAGCTGTATAAAGGTACAAGTAGGCAAAGATCAGGAAAAGGCGCAATCAGAAAAAGATTTCCGCTCCAAAAACCGAGGTGGGAAAAAACCAAACTAACAATCAGGTACTTATACCATGAAAACATATCGTAAGCCGAATGAGCAGCTATTTTCCCAATAGGTGGCCACTCAGTTACCTAAACTTCACTAAAAATATGAAAACATACATAAGGCGCCAACAGCACAAAAAGTTTAAACACCAAGACATAAAACTAAAAGAACCACTACAGAAGTATCGCCTTGGAACGATCAGTAACACAAAGTTACTGGCGGGCTTAAACCGGTCTCAGGTGCGCGTTTACAGGACCACTGACCATTGGTCCTCTGGTGTAACCCACAAATGACGTATGGGTTCACTAATCACTATCATTTGGGCGAGTCCACTTTCATTTACTGGAACGTGCAACAATGAAGTAAAGGCTTTGATTGGTTCATCAGTTTCAGAGGAGATGTTTAAAGATGTAATTTCCTGTGGAAAATACACTGATCCCGGAAGTATCAATTGATAAAATACACATTACTTAAAAATCATATAAGCCTTTCGTTTGCTTCCAAAGCAAAACTTGAACTTAAGCGACAGTCTACATGCTTCGTTTTTAACCCAATCTTGGTTGATATCTATGCCTCCGTCTTTAATTGCACGCCGGTGAGTCCGGCGTCAGACTCTGTCAGACTCTATGATGGCGACATTCATTTTAGTTGGTTACGGTCGGAGATTCTTGTCTGTTGCTTGGCCCATCGAGGTTCAACTTGGTGTTTTTGGTTTGCTCCGGATTTCAGTAAGTTATTCGGCGCCCAGGAATCTCCATCGTCGGGCAGCTTACTGAATCTCTGAGTCTTCGTTTTTTATTCATTATGTTGGTTATCATCGTTCATTTGTTTGATTCATTGACTAGTAAGAGTTTCGACACCAGGACCGAAAAACTAGTTACATGCCGTTAACCACTGCAGAATTTGAGGGTGAGGTTAGGGCCCTGTAATATCGATTTAAGCCCTCCAGTAATTTGTATTTCTGATCGTTCTAAGGCGATATTTCAGTTGTGGTTCTATTTGTTTTGTGTTTTGGATTCCAATTTTGGGCTGTTCGATCCTTATGTACGTTTTCATAATTTTAGTTAAGTTTGGGTAACTGAGTGGTTGCCTATTGGGAAATAGCTGCTCACTCGGTTTACGATATGTTTTCTTAGTATGAGTGCTTGATTATCAGGTTTTTCTCACCTCGGTTTTTGGAATGGGAATTTCTTGCTGATTGCACCTTTTCCTGATCATTGCCTACTTTTACCTTTTAATACAACGGAGTGATTGAACATGACGCAGTAATACTTTTCATTCCCAATGGTGCCATTATGTCTACAAAAGTCCATGATTTCCATTAGCAATCATTTTGACCACTTCTGGTTGGTTTTTGAGAGTTGATCCCATAGCAGCAATATCCGTGTACAGATTTGTAGTAAAGCAAAACGGTACTTACTCAACATGTAAAACAGCCACGATATAACGCTATATGAATTCAAAGGAGTGCGTCGGACTACCAATCGAGGGGCCTTGGGTTCGACCTCAGAATATCAGTATGCTTGTTATTGCTACTTTGTACATGCAACACTGGGCAGTCATAATAAACACGACCTCTACTGACTTTAAGTATCAATAAGTATATTTCTTGCGACCGTAAGATTTAGCTTTTGGAACTTATCCGCATGTCATCATACTACTACATGAACATGCATGCAGTGTCGTGTAGAGGCCGTAGTACATGTAATATTCCTCATTCAAAACACTATTTAGACAATTTAACTTTTTTAACATGTTTCTATCCTCTAAGGACATGCATGGCCTACATGCTGATATACTGCAGAGATATGTTCTTTTTGTACGGTGAATGGAGCGGATGCCCTCGACCTCTTTTGACCTATAACCAGGATAATCAACTTCTTTTTCTATCTCTCGGTCATAATTATAGTCTCTACCTCATTACAAATCTTGCAAATTTTATTTTCTGCTTCGTTAAATGATTGGCTTCAGATAGGGTAATGATGAAATGAGACACAGAACAGTAATTGTACAGTAAAATCTCCTACAAGTGGCGATGCTATTATAAATGTACATCTACAGAACTACTGTCGATTGAAAATTGCAATATTACGAATATACAGAGATTTTTAAAGCTGTAAAAAATGAAAATTTTCAGTAGAAAAATTTTTATTTTTCTTATTTTTGCTCAAAACATAGATTGTGGGTACAAGTTAGAACCGCCTCGACGAGGCGGTTCTAACCAGTACCCACAATCTATGTTTTTGGAGCAAAAATAAGGAAAACAAGTATAACCCTGCGTACCCCAGTTTTGCTACATAAAAGTGGGGTTCAAAGGGGTATACATCACAAGGACATGTTTTCTTGATGGTTTCCAGGCTTTTGTCATTTAATTGCATTAATAATAACCCTCATATCAGCTGCAACATGTCTTTGTATGTTTCCGACAAATTGTGTTCAAGCCGCATTTATTATTGTTACATGTATTTCTATTTGATCTGGTTGATCCATCGCATCTTATTGATTTCATCCTTCTGTGCTAATTACGCTAAAAGCTGGACATGTCAATTTAATGCTCGCCTTCTGAACACAGATATTTCCTGGAAAAGCATGTAAAAGGCAGGAATCAGGAAAATAAATTAGGAGCATGATGGAGCAATGGATGTCTCGCCGCATGAAAACTTGACAACTAAATTACTTAATCGACCATGTCAGAAACAAACTACTGTCTATTCACCATCTTCCATAAACTGCATTTTTCAACATTTCACTTTTCTGAAAGACCTCATAATATTTGTTCAAAGGTTATTCTTTGGAGTGAGTTGTTTGTTTGTCTTGCCGCAAATTTATAAACAATTTTATGTTTCAATAAAACTAGAAAAAAGACGCACAATTAGTTATATTTCCTAGTAACATATGCAAGATCTCGAATTTTCGTCCCAGATATGGGGCATATAAAGACAAGGCATATAATGTCAATAACAAAACATAATCAAGGAAAGAATTTCAAATGATAGACTTCTATTAACAAAAGATTGTGAGATATGTCAAAACATAGAATTAATAGATATCGATAATCAATAGCCAGTTATTGCAATGATTCCTTTTGAGCAGAACTTCGACACATAAACCAATCTGACATCTATAATTTTTCAAGAGCCAAAATCTGTTCATGCAGCTTAGGGCATGTCCTCATTTTTATTATGCGGACATCGACCAATCTAGGTCACACTTAGTATAGCACTTACGATTACAGCTGGAGCACGTGGGCACCGTATTTGGTTATGGGCGGGGGGGTCATCATTTTGTCGGCGTGATTAATGTGATAATTTCATGTGAGCCTCAAACTGTGTCGTCCTGTCTTTTTAAGACGGGCATTGGCATGTTGAAAATTGAGTGAGCCGTGTGCACAAAGAAACTTTCCCAGATACAAATGTAGGCAATCACTTATCGTTTGATCTACACGGCCCAATATCAGCATCTTCGATTGTCTTGTCTGCAAAAGGTCCAATACTCGATTGTTTATAACTCTTTTGTCCTACATTAGCCGTTTCATTAGAAGACCTTTGCATGCCAATGATAAAACACACCTATGGCCAAATCAGCGAGCAGGTAGATATTGCAATACGTCTGAGGTCTATATCCGCTAATACAATGTTGCTACCTTATGATTCTAGCTGCGCAGGAGGAGCTTAGTGGTAAAACCTATACCATAACGACACATTCTTATGGCACGTTTTCTCGAATCGCTGCTTATTTCTTACAACTGTTAGGAGCTATAAGATCAAGTCCCTAGTCGATAGTTAGAAGAGACATTGTATGGTCAATTAGCGATCTTCTCATAACTGTTGTGTCTGTGTCTGGGACTGTTACATGCTAATATGTAGGTGTACGGAACATGATCTACCTAAACAGTTTGCTTTTCAAATAGAAGATAGCCGGGCTAACCAAAGTCTTTGCAGAGTTCTCAGCAAGTGAAGATATATGGATATGAACGAGTCTTATTACATCGGACGCCTTGTCTAGTAGTGGATAAACTATTTCTCCTGGTTTCATGTTATTGTGGAGCCACATCTCCGAGAATACAAATAATAATCGAAGTCCATGCAAACTGTGGAAACCGTTATCAGTGCCAATGAATAATATCAGTTTGTTTGCCTTCTTGTTGACATAAAAACGGAATCGTGCTGGAAACTTATGTCGCAGTGGATTTTTCTAGAAATGACAACAGTTTTCTACGTACATGTACATTAAAACGATATGATGGGCTACACTCTTATTACATTTAATTGTGTATCAAAGGAGTTTGGAAAACATTGAAAAAGTGTATCACCAAAGAGACAGTTGGAACACATATCCAAATCGTGTATGTCTAGAAAATAAAAATAAAAACTCCTTTAAGAGCAGCAAACATATTAATGAGGAAAGTTCTCAGAAAAAATAAGTGTGTATATGTTCTGTAACATATTCCTGTTAGCGTTTTATCAGCAGTAGCTGATATAATTAATTAAGAAACACAAAGTATAACTGTACAATAAATTGATATGGATGTCCCTGGAGTAACGAATACTCAGCGATGGATTACCAAAATAACAGTGAGTTGTCTGGTATTGGTTGTCAACCTGGAGGTTGGAACTAGTTTAGAGAAATGTGAGTAAATTATTAAATCGTGTGTTTAGATTTTTTTCTTAGTATACATTTGGTTCGGTTTATATAGCTGTATCACTTGCTGCTCAGCTGAGTTGTCATACATCCACGTTTTTTTTTGTACCTTCCCTAGTCTAAAATAAGTATTATCCTGTTTCGACTTCGGTTTATTTAGCAATATCGCTAACTGCTACATTGGTTAATCATATGTTCTTACTGTACCTCACCTTTTATTAGCTCACCTCAGTCACAGGCTCAGCTGAAGGTGAGCATACAGGATAGGCATTGTTGTCGTGCTTGTTGACGTGGTCTTCTCCGAAACTGATTTGCCAATCAGAACCAAACTTCATGTGGAGCATCCTTGGGAAGAGGGAACGAAAGTATATGTAAATAGTCTAGTCGCAAGACCAAGAAGGCCGCCATGGCTATAAATAGCAGAATCCAGTAAACGTCAACTCAAAAATCAACGAAACCTGGTATGACGCATTTAGGGAATGTAGGAAAAAAGTCACAGGAAAAAAGTCACGGAAAAAAGTCACAGATTTGGGTAGGAAAAAAAGTCACAGGAAAAAAAGTCATAAACATAAAATCCTTTTTTTTTCTACTTTATGTTAGAAATGGACTTTACTAATTTTCATTTTACTTATAGTATTAAACTACTTTTGTTTGGGTTGATTTTTTACGTCCTGTTTATCAATTTTTAGTCATGCCGGGATGGAGCTAATACATGTACTTCCTGAGTACAAACCATCTCTGGGAGCTTATTAGACGCTCGTTCAAATGTACACCATGTATTTTATTGCAGCAGTATGTTTCCCTCAGCCTTTCGTCTGGCTCCATGCTCTACCAAAGCACCCCCGTGCCCCATATACATGTACTAGGGTGGTTCCCATCTTTTTATTTGTTTCAGTTATTTTCAACATTTTCTAGAGCAGGAACTTCAGCTTTAATATGTCAGTTCCCCTTCATTTCGACTTTAAACATAAAAGTTATATCCTACTTCATGTATGTACAGATTATTTGTATTTTATTTTAGTATTTTATTTCTGTGACTGTTTTACTATTACTTTTTCCTGTGACTTTTTTCCGTGACTTTATTTTCGTGACTTTTTTTCCTGTGACTTTTTCCGTCCACCCATTTAGGAATCCAGTCCATCATAATATGTTTGAATCATTACCTTGGGGTGACCTTGACCTATTTAACGGCAAGGTTAAATTGATCATATAGGCTTTTCAATAGAAAAAGTGTAAGCAACAAATTAAAAAAAAAGTATTGTAGCTAGTGACATGAAATGTTGTAGGTGCAGACACCATATTGAGTTAAAGGTGTTCAAGGTCAAGGTCATTTCTTGACCCTTGTCAAAAATAATTTACATACGACGTATTAAAATTATTTTCTCAAAATCGTCTGAGCCAATCAAAGTTTATGTTGGGACTCGTTGTGAAGAGGAAACGATTACAAAAGTTTTCATAAATGATCCAGCTCACATGACCAAGAATGCAGCAATGCCCATTTATGAGAAGAAAAAACAACAAAAAAACCGGAATCGATAAACCGAGTCATTGAAACTTGGTGCGAAGCATCTGAGACACAGGCCCAGATGTAGCATGCACATTGTCTGATAAACAATCTTGCCTCCATCACCAATTTATTCAAAGCATCCTATCGATTTTAATTTCCTGTATCAATCACGCTAATAGCTGGACATATCATTTTATAAAATACATAATCCTTTAAGTACCATATAATTGTACCGCAGATTGCTTCCATAAGAAACTTTAAAGAACGGAGTTATTGAAAATGACGCACTACTGATTTACCTTCCTAAGTGTGAGATTAGGTCTACAAAAGTCCATGATTTTCATTAACAACAATTTTGACTACTTCTGTCTGGATTGTGAAGTTTGAAAATTGATCCCAAAGCAGCAATATCGGTGTACGAACTTTGTTACGAATAAAATATTCAAGTTGTACATGTAAAACAGACACGGTATAAAATCTTGTGACACTATGTGAATTTAGACGATCCTATAGTGTCTCGGTGATAGGGCGGAGGACTAAGTGGCTCTGGGTTTGAACACCACTGGCGCTTAATGGGTATTACTAATGTTATTTTCGCATTAAGGATTTTGTATGAAAGTATCAACAAATCTTTTAGTGTCACTTTCTAACATTCATTCTTAGTTTAAAATAATCTTGTCAAACACCATAAAGAAATTATTTTACTGATTCTACTTGTTAAATCATCGTTATTGTATTTGTTACGACCAAAAGCTTTTCAGAACTTTGTTGAAATCTTAGAATTTTCACAAAACAAAGTGATCTTCATAGTAGCTTATGTTATGTGGTGCGGTGGACGTATATTTTAAATGTATTTCCGTACGTATGATGATATAGCCTACATCAATATTTAATTTTCGGCTTCTTTGAATTATCGAGTTCATATGGTACATTGATGAAAATATAACATCAGATCAGCAAGTGTACAATATCTCGAACTTATGTCAGCGCTATATAAATGAACATATATCTGTAGTACGACAAGACATTCTATGTACCGGAATAATGTAATTTCCTCGGAATAGTTGCAGCATATATGTTGCTTGCAATCTGTCATTATTCTGATGATATTAAGCCGCAGTTGTTCTGATTTGATCATATTGATTCAACGCAGCTTATGGATAAGAACCTTTCAAACAATTACAGTATTAGCTGGACATGACATTTTAAAGCTCACTTCCAAGACATAAGCATGTCCTGGAAAATAACAGCGGTAAAAGAGATTGGGAGCAAGATGACTCTTCACGAGAAAACTAATGTCAAATAAAATACCTTCCAGATGACAATTCTTAGCAGGTTATATGTTTGGAAGCTTTCATGACCTTTACTTACATGTACTTTTACCTTTTTGTTAAATAAAAATGTTTTCAATCTTTGTTTGCTCCATATGTAGCTTAGCTGACCTTTGTATTTGCTTTCCGCATATGCAAATCACACTAAGGGTTATATCATATGTGTAGAAAGGTATAAGTGGACAACGATCACGAAAAGGCGCAATCAGCATGAAATTCCCACTCCAAAAACCGAGATGGGAAAAAAAACTGACAATTAGGTACCTATACTTAAAGAACATATCGTAAGCCGAGTGAGCAGCTATTCCCCAATTGGCGACCACTCAGTTACCCGAACTTAATTAAAACTATGAAATCGTACACAAGGTTAACAGCAAACAATCGACTCCAGAACATAAAACAAATAGAAACACAACAGAAGTATCCCGTGGAACGATGAGTAATATAAGATTACTGGGGGACCTAAACCGATTATACAGGACCCTTACCTCGCCCTCAGCTTCTGCAGTGGTTCATTTAAACATAGATATAAACATGAAACAAGGTAAATCATGTAAAGAAATTATATAATATAGGTACGAACATGTAACATGTATAATGGAAAGCAGGGTGAGTAGCTGTTGAAGTGAGGTGGTCACAGTGCTAGCTTGGACAGAAAAAGTAAAATGCAGAGGGCTAAGTAAACAGCCAAATTAAATTCGGGTGACCACAAAGTCATGCAAAATGAAACTCATAATTAGAATAAATTGGAAAAATGTGAACCACAGCAGCAGTACCGCCTTGGATTGGTCAGTTATAAATATCTTGGGTCTTAAACCAGTTTTACAGGGCCTTAATCTCACCCTCATCTTCTGCAGTGGTTCATAACATTTAGTTAGTTGTTCGGTCCTCGTGGTGAATCTCTAACTAGTAAATGAATCAACATGGACTAACAAAAAATCATGATAACCACCATGATGAATCAAAAATGAGGACTCACAGACTCAGTAAGCTGCCCGACGATGGAGATCCCTGGGCGCCGAATGACTTACTGAAATCCGGAGCAAAAGAAAAGCACCAGTTGAGCCCCGGTGGGCCAAGCAACAGACAAGAGGCTCCGGCCCCAACCAACTAAAACGAATAGCTTTATGTCGGCGCGGCCATCATAGAGTCTGATGCCCGACCCACCGGCGTGCAATTAAAGATGGCAGTTTAGTAATCAATCATGATTGGGTTAAAAACTAAGCATACAGACTGCCGCATAACATTTAAGTTATACCCTTTACGTCTGTAACGTGTAATGATCTTTCTGAAATGAAAAGAAAAATCATTCCTTCCTATAAGTTTCTTAAATTTGTAAACCAAATCACCATAAAATTCTGGGGTTAGTAACTCAAAGCCATCTTAAGCTTAAGCTCATCTTACGACCAACTTACGTATCTCTTAGGGATTATGGTGGATAACTGAAAAGGACCTTAAGTTACGGTGACAACTTAAGAGCATCGGAACTTTACGGTCAAATCAAGCCACCTTAGCATCGTTTTATCTTACGAAGCGGCCCCTTTCATTTTAAAAAAAAAGTTAAGAGTAGCTGGAATAGCAATGGCGTAAATTCTAAGGTGACAATCTTAAGATCATCGTAAGTATGTCGTAAGAAGGGGAACTTACGATGGCTTTGAGTTACCAACCCCTGGTTCCGAAAGGCCCTCACGTAAAAACGTCTATAGTCCGAAATTAGATTTTGAAATCAATTCATAGTGTCTGCGATAAAATTTAGAAAATGTTTTTCGAAGTTTATGATACCGATAGCCTTGCTGGAGAAGTTTGGATGTTAAATATTTGTCATGTGCAGAAATGAAGATCAGGGGAATTAATCTGCTATAAGAAGCTTGACCATCGGATTTCCAATACCAGCGGGAGTTAGCGAGCCTAATACCTGTTATGACATCCAAGATAGAAACTATCGCCTAGGTAATATGCCCTTAGGCATAGAATGCGCCGAGTTTGTCTATTTCTAAGGTTTAGATCTACCTGTAGAAAGGTACAAGTAGGAGATTTGTTCCGTTTTCTAAATTTTATTTTGAAATATGACTTTTGGATATCTTCATTGACAAATATTTTATTTTGAAATGAATCAACTTTACGTTCAACATCATGGTTATATTGATCTCGTAAACTTTTAAAAGTGAAAAAAAGTAAAAACAAAATAAAAGTCATAATAATAATAATGATAATAATAATAACCAAAAAGCGCTTCTGCACATACTGATCATCGGTCTCTTAAACTTTTCTATTTGAACACACATGTAAGTCATGTACATGCAACTCATGTAGCAAAACGATTCACTGCTTCCAAAAGATGTTAATATTATAATTTTATCGAAACCATTTTATCTTATATATGTTTCATCTCTTTCGCGCATTCTGATCAATATCACAGATTCGCTGCGTTGTCAGCAGTCTTGAAGAAATCTGCGGTGTTTCTGAATATGCGAAATAAAAATGCCACAATCAGATAAACTGTTTGTGTTTATCTAATTGATTTCGTGCATTCTGATCAATATCACGTGCTAATACCGGAATTGCTCCAAGACCCGAAAATAGACTTTCTTGCGCTGCGACCCATTTATGGTGTCAAATTCATGAAATAGCCGCTGCATCAGAAAACCAGCCTTTTGCGTATTCGAAAACAAAGACACAGATCAGCTGTGCAATACTGCACAACTGATCTGCGCCTTTGTTTTCGCTACACGGTTAGCACGATTCATCTCCTTTCTAAATCCAAAATTACAAGCTTCTAGTCATCTACCGTGTTTGTACTGCCCAGTTTGTGTCGTACCCGTTCGGAAACCACATTGTAAGTTTTCTCGTGATGAGACTCAAATACTGTTTTTACAGTCAAACTTCACACCCCAAGGCTACGAAGAGAAGCATGCGTGACCGTAAAAAAGGAAAAATGAAGAACAGACATATTCGGCAAAATGTTATGTCAAGTCAAGATAATTGATATACATGGTCAGCCGAAAGGAGAGAAAAATAGATACATACAAAGTGATTTGCCGCCCGGAATGATTCTCCATTTTTATTTCCCGGAAAACGAGATACCTAGGCTGATCCGAGTGACAGTTCCCATATGGGGGCAAATGGCAATTTTGCCAGGCAGTGGCTGTTTCATAACGAAATTTTCAATGCTGTAAAAACAAACATGAATGATGGAATTAAGCTAAAATTGACAATTTTAATTGATTGACACCTTAATCACTGCGAGTTATAGTGTGTGCAAGTTCTTTCGTTAAATGTCAAAACAGAGGGACATGATATAGGAGAAAGAAGACACATTGAGAACAAATACTGAGGGTCGCATTTTTGTGCATCTTTCTTTGGGTCATACTTGTATTTAATTCATTGCCTTTAATGTCGGGTACACACACTAAAATATATATATATATATGTAATTTTAAATAAATAAATAAATGAAAATAATAAATAAATTATCACTATAAACTAACGTTAGTAATTTACAATATTATGAAATATACATGGAGTAGCCATTTTCAGTAAAATCAATAGGAGTTACCTGTGAATTTGGGGCCCGATTTTAAAGCGGAAAAATAAAATTTCGTTGGTCTCACATTAGGATTTTCTGAAGTTTGACACTATTTATTTTTATAGTAGGTTTTTGCAATTTATATCTTTAGAAAGATAATTTTATCCCCTAATAGGAACCATTAAGGAAAATGCATTTTGATTAAGAAATGATGTTGTTCTAGGCATTCGTCTAGATGAGGGGAAGCTTCTTTTAGTATTTTACTATCATTTAATATAGAACATGGGTCTAACATTTGTAACTGAGTTTGACTCAACTTTTTCTGAAGCAATTCTTTTAAAAAATACATCTTCATAAAGAGGATATTTTGTAGATATATGAACTATTAAGGAAAATTAATTTATTTTAATATTTAATAGCGTAAAATGGGTTTTAAATGGCAGGTCCTATTTCGCCCCATTATAAATTGAGCACGCTACCTATCGGTATAATAATCCGATATCCAGGTAAATTTGTGCTCCATTTCTGGGCGTGTTCGCGCGTTGAAGTCCGCAACATGATTGCAGACTCTAGCAAACTTAATAAGTTGCGAATAATACATGTATCTGATCTTGTTTAAGCAATAAAACGGATTTTGGAACAGTTTTGTCTCGCTTTAGAATACATTTTTACAAATGTAGTTTATATTCCGTCATTGAAAAACGTCTTCATTGATTTATATATCATACATTGTTTTCCTAGTGTCTTTAGTGGTAAGGTTTTAAAATAAGACTACGTACGTCGTTGTTTTCGTTGAGAAAGATTATAAAATTAATCTTAGACCAGATTTTCTGATCTATTCATTATTAACCATTGTTGCGTATAGAACTTTTTTGATTGCAGCAGAACTTTTTCGATTTAGTTAGGTATATGCAGCCAGGGGCCCGAGAAATGTTTGAACATCTGTGCTAAGAGAGTTTTAATTTGGAGTCGCTTATTGTGGTGCTTGTACTATACTGCAAAGAAAATAAGAAAAAATATACTTGAATTTATATTTTGAATTTAGTTTTTATTGGATACTGCTCCTTTCTTCGTCCACTCATTTTTTCATGTCTTTAAAGACTTACTTCTGAAGAGGCTAAAAGTGGTACCACTGTTTATTCGGTTAATGACCCCTAATGGTGCAATATGGCCCTTAGATCAAAGGACTATCATAATGAGGTGATTATCACATCTCTGCAGGGGGTCAAAAAGAGGCCCCTAAAGGATAATACCTGTAGTTCCACTGTTTATTGATTTTATGGTCCCTGGTAACCTGTGCAATAAAACTGCCTCCCTCTGCAGTCAATATTGATATTTCCTGTTTTGGCCCCTACCTGTAACCTGAGTCAATGTCAGGGCACTAGGTTTTCTAGTGCCCTGTTCCTTATCTAATGACCCTCAATAGACATGGAAATAGGTCTTTAAGGCTTTATCGTTTTGTTTGTATTTTGACAGTGTACATATATGCATGATTTTGATAGTTACTATTTCTTTCTCTTTAGGCTCACGTGGTCTGAACGCGCGGTGGGGGTGAGTGAGAACTGGTTGAATGATTATTTGTCAATTTGAAAGCACTTAATATCTGGATCAGAATCCAGAACCAACAATAAATCGATGATCCTGATAGATACGGGAGTACATGTAGTTAAAGAAAATGTTTCAATTTCTTCGAACAGAACAAAAAAGTATGTATATCGATAGAAGTTAAGAGTTAATTAAGTTTTCTTGAGTATGTACGAAGTAGTTCCTAGCCATTGTTATGTACCGGAATAATGTGATTTCCGTGTATCAACTTAAATAGCATATTGTATGACATTTCTGGCTTTATATTAAGCCCCAAGTTTCTGATTTGGTTTGATTGGTTCAGAGCACCCTTAGGCTATTGATTTGAACCTCATCTACCAATTACCCTAATACATGACATTGTAGCTGGTCATGCCAGTTTCAAGCTCACGTCCAAAACATAAAATGTAGCCTTAAATGCACACAAGGAAGTCATCAGTAAAAGAGATTGGAAACAAGATGAGGCAATATGACCCTCGCTACAAGAAAACTTTACTACGATATCATCGACCATGTCAGAACCGAAACAACATTCTGGATGACCGAAACAAGTCGTGCGTTTGAACGTTCAGAATTTAGTTTTCGTTCTAGGCTATCTAGCTTTGACAAAAGCGCCAAACAGCCTTTGCAATAGGAGAGACGACCAGAGCCTCTTACGGGTTTTCACACATGCAAATCACACTATCTCTTGACATACGTCTTGTTTAATGGTCCCGGAGGTTAGATCATATGTCTAGAAAAATATCTGATTTCATAATAGCAACATTGCGGATTAGGATCTCGCTGCCGCACTGTTTCCAACATGATAATCGGGAATATCGTAAAGAATTTTAGCCGCAACGAGGTTTCTATTGCCCCATCTCGTTCCCAATATTTTTACTGTAGCTTGTCTTGTAAGCTTATACCGGCTATGTTTATGTTTAGGATGCGAGCATTAAAACTGACATGTCAAGCTATTAGCGTAATTGCCTGAGGAGATTCAAATCAATAGGCTGAATCAAATCAATCAGATCAAATCAGAAGTGTGCGGTTTAAAATCAAGACAGATCGTCAGACAACATGCAAGATGCAACTTATACACGGAACTCACATTACTTCGGTTAATAAAATGGCTTAGAAAGCTTGCAGTCAACGATATTTTTACACGTCTGTACTAAAAGACATATATATACGTGTACGGACAGTACATGCGCATGAACATTTGTTTCACTTCTTCGTGTATCGGAATGTATATTCTTTTGTTTTTGTCCTTGATAATTGACAAGGGTACATATAATCTTCATGACTATAAGTCCATATACCTGGGTCGCAGGGATTCCCTTCCAGAAAAGAACTTTTTTTCACACTAAAAAACAAAACAAAACAGAAAACATGGACAGTATAACATCAATAAAACCTTTAAGGCATGATAGAAAGAGAAATATTGTTGTTACCATGCTATATATCATCCTACTTTGTAGCCGTATAATGTTTTGTTAATTTTATCCAAAGCATAGATTGTGGGTACTCTTTAGAACCGCATTGGATGTGTTGATGGAGTGAGGCCCATAAGTAGTCTTATTAAATGCAAAATCATGTAACATATCTAAAATGCGAAGAAAATAAATAGAAAAATGAACATTGAATGAACTTTTATTCAATGTCATTTCATAAATTTGTTGGTAAAGTCCTTCAAAACTCTTTGGCGTGGTGCAATCTCAGTCAATGACATACACCAAGCTACATGTATTGCCTGTTTGCTGTCTATAAAAACTGACGTTTTGCTGAATTTCTGGCTTATTATAAGTGATAGAAATAAATTTCTTGCGCCAATATTATTTGTGTACTAATACATAACTGGAAACTGATTTTCAGAATTTTCACTTGTTGTTTTCTTGCATTTGTCTATTAAACTTAATACAAAAAATTAAAGCTTAATGAAGGGGAGTACTTTAATTTATTGTAACAGCTATAGGCACCGCCCAAGCACAAATCCCATTCAATAAAGTTTCTATTGGCAGATTAATGTCATTCAATGTGAATCCAAAAGTATACCCTTCAACAAAATGAGTGCTCTACCTAATGTAAATGACTTCTCAATAATGCCTTTAGTAGCCACTTTCATTAAGCTTCTCAGTGTCATTATCAGACTCAATAATCTCCTGCCTCTTTAATAATCTTCACTAGCAGAGTCAATGTTTCAAAATATTTTAAGGTGTTCACAATTATACCCAATTTTGCTGGCAAAGTTTTAGGTGGCATTTCTTTTTTCTTGGTGAATAAAAATAACAGTTATACATACAGGTATTATAACTGCATTTTGCGCATTATAGACATGACATTTAAAAACCTACATTATGGTATCTGTTTCCAATGTAAACTGCTTTCTGGTAGACTTTATAGTTTCTACTTACCACCGGTTGATCAGTTTGGGACCTTGCTATTCCCATGTGATAGTTATTGAACAAAACAGACCACTCAAAGTCTTACCTCAGTTGGAACACAAGCCGGTTCTTTGTTTTACCTAGTGCAATTTTCCCAATGTGCAGTTTAATACTAACAAAGGATAGAGTTATACAAAGGAGCATATTCCTAGGCTATTACATAAAAAGGTACAAGTAGGCAAAGATCAGGAAAAGGCGCAATCAGAAAAAGATTCCCACTCCAAAAACCGAGGTGGGAAAAAACCAAACTAACAATCAGGTACATATACCATGAAACATATCGTAAGCCGAATGAGCAGCTATTTTCCCAATAGGTGGCCACTCAGTTACCTTAACTTAATTAAAAATATGAAAACATACATAAGGCGCCAACAGCACAAAAAATTTTAAACACCAAGACATAAAACAAAAAGAACCACTACAGAAGTATCGACTTGGAACGATCAGTAACACAAAGTTACTGGCGGGCTTAAACCGGTTTTACAGGTACCTAACCTCACCCTCAGCTTCTGTAAATAAACATATTTACTCCCATGTTCATTACAGCCAAAATGCCCTGAAAAAATGGGCAGTTTTCAAAAGAAACTTTTTAACCTTAAATTGTAAAAAATGCTAAAAATATAGATTGGTTATGTATAAGATAACCATTCAATATGCACCATACCGCAAAGCGATTGGTTTTGTTATTTTGAAGATATTCAGCAAAACATCAGTTTTTATAGACAGCAAACAGGCTATACCTGTACATCTAAGTTATATAACTGACGCGGGGAGATCGGTAATTTTGTCAATACATGAAAGTCACAACCAAGTTGTAATGAGTAACATCGAGCAACTATGGCTCATCCCTGTCTCATTAACATGTTCACTGCTCTTAAAAGATCTCAGTAAAATCGTCTTGCTAGAGCCTGCAAAGTAAATGCTTAACAAGGTTCTCCTGCAAGGGTATCTATATAAAAGAAAACTTCGGAAACCATTTACAGAATTTTATCGCAAGAGCTATGAATTGATTTCCAAAAATGTTGAGTTAAAGACGCATTTACGGTATGGTCCGTCCCTTTTCTCATTAATATGTTCGCTGCTCTTAAAGGATCTCAGTTTTATTTTTATTTTACTTGATGGCCTTTTGGAACCAGAATGTCATCAAGAAGTTAGTGTACAAAATTAATTCAAGAAACTTATAGGAATGAGTGAACTTTCACTTCAGTTTTGAAGAAATCAGTATACGTACAATCGTATGGAATATAACATACATGTAATGCGACAGTCTGCATGCTAAGTTTCTAACCCAATTACGGTTGATTACTATGTTTCCTTCTTTAACTGCGCGCTGGTGGGTCGGACGTCAGATACCCCACTTTAAAGCTCTTCATTTTAGTTGGTTCGAGCCGGAGCTTCTTGTCTGTCTTTGACCCACCGTTTTATTGACTTTCCATTGATCTCCATTGCTGGGCAGCATATCGTATCAGCGAGTTCGCGTTTTCAGCTCAGCTGAGCCGAAGATCTTCTATTCTGAAACCGCTCGGCCAGTCAAAGCAAACTTTTATAAGAAGTATCTTTAGGTAGGAGAAACCAAAGTGTATATAGATAATCCAGGTCACATGACCAAGATGGCCGCCATGACCATATATGGTAAAAAACCCTTTAAAATCATTCTTCTCCAGAACCGGTGGACTAATTTCAACGGAACTTAGCATGAAAAGGTAAAAGTAGGCACCGGTTAGGATATGGCGCAATCAAAATGAAATTCTCACTCCAAAAACCAAGGTGGGAAAAACTAAATTGACAGTTAGGCATTTATACTGAAAAACATATCGTAAGCCGAGTGAGCAGCCATTTCCCAATAGACGGCGACTCAGTTACCCGAACTTAACTAAAGTGCACACCGCACAAAAATTTAACTGCAAAACAAAACAAAAACATAGAACCACAACAGAAGTATTGCCTTGGAACTATTAGTCATATAAAATTCTGGGGGGCTAAACCGGTTTTACAGGGCCCTAATCTCACCCTCATCTTCTGCAATGGTTTACAACACTGATTCAGTTGTTCAGTCCTCGTTGTGAATCTCTAATTAGTCAATTAATCATCAAGAACAAACAAATAAATCAAGATCACCACCATGGTGAATCAAAAACGAGGACTCACAGATGCAATAAGCTGCCGGCGATGGAGATCCATGGGCGCCAAACAACATCGATGAAAATCTGGAGCAAACTAAAAGAACCAGTTAAGCCCCGGTGGACAAAGCAACAGACAAGAAGCTCCAGCCCCAGCCAACTAAAATAAGTGTTAAAGTAGACAACGATCAGCAAATTCAGCAGTCAGAAAAGAAATTCTCACTCCAAAAATTGAGGTGAGAAGAACTAAATTAACAATCAGGTACTTATACTAAAATAATCGTAAGCCGAGTGAGCAGCTATTTCCCAATAGGCGGTCACTCAGTTACCTAAACTTAATTAAAACAAGAAAATGTACGTAAGGTGCAAACTGCGTTTGTGTTTTCTTTATGGTATTGTCACAATTCCACACTTTAGTACAAAATAGGAAAAATACACTGGTATGGAAATGTAAAGTAATGTTTCTCAGTAACTGACATCGATAATCAATAGCCAGTTATTGCAATGATTCCCTTTGAACAGAACGTCGAAAAATAAACCAAAATAGCATGTCAAATTTTATAAGAGCCAATAACCTGTCCAAGCTGCTATGCACCTATTAAACATGAAGGTGACCCAAAGCCTTCGTTATGTGGGCATTGATCAATCTAGTTAGAGCAATATTACTGTATTTTGTCTTTGAAGAGGAGCGCATGGCATTATGTTGCAATTCCATTTTAGCCATAAGCTGTGTCGTCCTGAAACAGGTCATTGACTGATCTCCCAGTCTAAAAGACAGAACATGCAACATCTACAGTGAGTCTTCCATTAAGTTTCTCCTCCAGATACGCACATATCGTTTCATCTACACAGCCAAATATCTCCAATCTTCGATTACTTTGTCTGCCATAGGTCCAAGCCTGGATTCTTTATAACTCAGATGTCCCATTTCAGCCGCTTTGCCAAAGCTAAGAAAAAATAAACAGTTCAGCCTCGCAACTTTGTGGACAAATCAGCGAACAGATGTGATATTACCATGCCTCTGAGGTCTATAGCCGCTTATACAATGCTGCATTTGTTCACTGGACAGGCTGAGGTGTGCCGCACTTCACCAAATACCATAACGATGTCTGATGACAAGTTTTCTCGAATCGCCGCTTATGTCTTACAATTGTTAGGAACTATAAGATCAAGTCCCTAGTCGATAGTTAGAAGAGACATTGTATGGTCAATTAGCGATCTTCTCATAAATGTTCTGTCTGTGTCTGGGACTGTTACATGCTAATATGAAGGAACATATAAATGCAATATGAAAACCAGATCAACTAAAAAGCTCCGCTCTTAATATACAAACGGAATTTTAATAGCCAGGACGTCTTAAATAGTTGCAGTGGACTCAGTCAGATTGTCAAGTTATGCACTATATTCGTGTTTCTAAGGAATGATCTATTTATTGCGGATGTTCAGTCTTTACTGAATCGTCATTTGGTGAATATTTCTCTGGTTGTGTAACGTAGGTACTCATTTAAAAAGGTTGTATGTAATTACTGCAATAAATTCAAGACAAACTGTGGAAAAAGTTATCTGTAACATTTAATTTATCATTCTGTTTGCCTTTTTGTTGAAATAAAATCAGAATTGTGTTGGAAACATATTCCACAGTGGATTTTTTTCCAGAAATGGTCACATTGTTCTAGCTATATTGAAACACACCGATGTTATGAGCTCAACTTTTAGTACATTAAAGTGTGTGTGCATGGAAAGTTAGAAAATACAATAATTATTATCATCAAAGTTGGACCAGATATGCAGAAAGTGTGTACCATGAAAGTGTCTAAGTAAATTTCCGGAGAAATTTGTGTAGTTTTATGTTTCAAAAACTTGTTAACGTTTTATAAGCAGTGGCTGATATAACAATTGGGACGAAATAAAAATTAAAGGTGGAGAATAATTGAGATGGATAGCCCAGGCTATACAGATAATAAACGATGGATTACTAAAATAATGACGAGTTGTCTGATCTTGGTGGTCAATATGGAGGTTGGAACTAGTCTTGAGAAATGTGAGTAGTTTATTAAATTATGGGTTATAAAACTGTTTTAAATCCTAGTAATATTGTATCACTGATACACGGTGGTACTTTTGCTGTGTTTCTATTTGTTCTATAGTTTGGTGTTGATTTTATGCTGTACGGGTCTTTGTAAATTTATTCATATGTTTTGTTAAGTTCTGGTACTTGTAACTAAGCGTCCACCTTTATGGAAATACCTCATTTAGCTCATGCTATATTCTCTTTGTATCAGTATCTGATTATCATCAGTATCTGATTATCAATTCTTTTTTCCCACCTCGATATTAGCGTTAGTCTTTGGTTCTGATTTGATCGGTCCCTCACCATTGCCTCTTTTACCTTTAGACATGTTTTTATCTCGTCGATTTATGTGAAGTTTGCGATCAGTTTTTCATTGAACAGGGAAATAGCTGCTCCATTGAATTTTTATTTTTTCTGTGTGTTGTCTGTTTTAAGGTATTTAAAGTTATGCTTCTATGACACTTGTTTTATCATGATTGTGTGTGTTCTTGACCATTGTTTTGTCACTTTGTTATTATTTCATCTGCCTGTATTACCAAAGTTGGTCAATTTTAAGGTGTTGGCCACTTTTACATTTCATCCGTACCAATAAGTTTATTACTAAGTGTTTCTGTTATTTTGTTAGGCGCGACAACTCTTTGTCTCTCTCGACTGATGATAGGTTATGAAACTACCTCATAGTGGGAAAGTGTTTGTCAGCTTCAGTGTTCTTCGTGTTGTTATAAATGAGCCGCCTCGTGGGAAAACCAACAATGTGTTTTCCGAACAGGTGCGACACAAATCAGGCTGTACAGTCACAGAAACAGGCTAGAAGCTTGAAATTTCGGATTTAAATAGAAGAGGAACTGTACTATCCGAGTAGCGAAAACAAAGGCGCTGATCAGCTTCGCAGTTACTGCGAAGCTGATCTGCGCCTTTGTTTTCGCCTATGCAGATTGTTGGTTTTCCCTCGTGGCGACTCAAATGTATTTGATGTGAGTCATAGTTTCGCACCATACTCATCCCATGGTTACTACTAGCCTTACAAGAATGATGAGGAGAAAGCAAAGAGCTCAAAGGAAAGTTATAAGAACTAAACACTAGATATTGAAAACAGATTCAAAACGTTGCAGTCTGAAGTCCAGCGGTCAACCTGTTTAGCATACAGAAAGGTACAAGTAGGCAAAGATCAGGAAAATCCGCAATAAGAAAAAGATTCCCACTCCAAAAACCGAGGTGATAAAAAACTAAATGCATGTATATATATGCATGTAGTTTTTTTTTTTTACTATTATACATGTAATAGTACATGTATATCGCATATGCCGGCTCTCTGCTTACACCTATCACCACCTGATATTCATTACCATTTCACTGGAAGAGAAGAGGTTTACCTTTTCCCTTAAGCTGGCAAACATCACATTCTACATTGTATAACTCCTGACCATCATCCGGAAGAAGAATTTTATTGGTTTTCCTGATCATTGCATACTTTTACCTTCATGATTTTACAGTAACAAGTATTATAGCGATTTCGAATTTAGTCTCCCAAACCTCTTACAACTAGAAAGCTTCGATGAATAGGAATTTGCTGCATGCACTTTGTCTGATAAGGAGACTTGCAATCATCCGTTAAAACGGTGATTTTCTCCTCTTATAACGTCCTATTGATTTTAATTTCCTATGAAAATAACGCTAATAGCTGGACATATCATTTTATAAAATACGTAATCCTTTAAGTACCCTTAATCGAAAAGTATAACGTTTCCAAAGCAGTCAAAAATGGAAAGGAGTGATTGAAGGCCTATATGATGCAGTAAAAGTCTATCTTCCCAAGAGTAAAATTATGTTTACAGTTTTTGATACCCATTAGTATTAATTTTGGCCACTTCTGGCTGGATTCTGAAAGTAGATCCCAAAGCACCAATATCCGTGTGCGAGTTTGTAACTAATAAAACGGTTGATGCCCATGCACAGTAGTATGTATAAACAAACGGGAAATAACGTCCAATGACACTACATGGATTCAGAAAATCGTAGCCGGGCTTAGGAACGGAGCGTTTGACTCTCAATTGAGCGTCCTTTGGCTCAAACATCATTGGCGCCGGGTGGGTATAACAATTGTAGTTTGTACATTAAGGAAAGACTCAGGTTGTCAACACGTCTGTTATAGCCACATTGTAACAGTGTGCATTCTTAGATTAAAGTCATTTTGACAAATACCCAAATACTTCTATTTACGTACAACCATATGCTTTAGCTTTTCAGAATTTGTTGAAATTTTAGAATTTCCACAAGACAAACTGATCATCATTGCAGCTTATGTTAACTTATGTCGCGTAGTGGCCGTATACAGCGTATTTTAATGATTTTCCTTACGTACATGTACAATCTGGTAGCTTACTTCATTATCGTTCTGATTTCATTTTCTGCTTCTTTGGATTATCGAGTTCATATGGTACAATGATGAAAATAACATTAGACCCTTAATTATACGAGATTTTGAACTTATGTCTGCGCTATATACAGTTTAGATCTGCATCTATGTACCAGAATAATGTAATTTCCGAGTATTAGTTGCAGCTCGTCCGCTGCATATACATGTATGTCAATAGGATTTACATGTTAATGAAGTTTTCTTGGGTATGTACGAAATACACAAGTGTAATGCGCACTCAGAACAGTAGTGTAAAATATGTCGTTGAAGAACTGACCATTGTAATGTACCGGCATAATGTGATTTCCGCGTATCAGCTGCAAGATGCATTTTGTATGATTATATGGCTTTATATTAAGGGTGTTTGCTGCCAATGAAAAAGAATTCAAACTTTTTTTCTAACCGCTTTTTTTATTCCAAAATATAAAATAAGACATATGAAAACAAAATAAATATAGAGTAGTGTGCATTTTTTCAAGCTACATGCCTCTGAATGAGACCTCTAAACAACATGTTTGATAATTAGAAAAATAAAATATTTTCAATTCCTTCACATATACCTTCCTGGACAAACAATACATCATAAATGCTTACGTAACACTGACTATGTTGGACCTAAAACACACATAAATTTTCATCTTAAGATGGATGTCAATTTTTTTCGACACATTTAGCAACCCTGCCCCCTAACATGAAAAGTCGAAAAAAATCAATATTTATAAATGTGTCAAAACCATATTTGTAGATTCAAACTTTTTCTTGTATTTTCACAAAACATAGAACTTTTTTTATATTGTTTGAATAAAAGAATGAAAAATATAGGGTAGTGTGCATATAAGTGAGAACCAACAACTTGAAAATCGCCAGTTTAAGCCTTTTTTCGGCTGTTTTATTTCTTACACCCCTTTTTATAAAACCACCCAAAATGTTAAAACTAGCACACCAATGAAAGAACTACTGATAAAGAAGACATTGTTTACATCTATTTCTGCTAAAATAATCATCAAACCAGTGCAAGTAATTTGAAGTTATGTAATATTCAAGTTTAATCTACACCACCCCCTAAATTTTGCTGACACTTAAAATTTTCTAAAAAGTCGCAGAAAATGGGTTGAAAAAATGAAGTTCCTTAGATTGACAATTTTCATGACTCATTCAATGCATACCATCAATATGTATTCAAATATAAAATATTTGGAAAATATATGTAACCGTTTACGAGATATTCAACAAAATAAAAAAGGTACAAGTAGGCAAAGATCAGGAAAAGGCGCAATCAGAAAAAGATTCCCACTCCAAAAACCGAGGTGGGAAAAAAACAAACTAACAATCAGGTACTTATACCATGAAAACATTTCGTAAGCCGAATGAGCAGCTATTTTCCCAATAGGTGGCCACTCAGTTACCTTAACTTAACTAAAAATATGAAAACATACATAAGGCGCCAACAGCACAAAAAATATTTTAAACACCAAGACATAAAACAAAAAGAACCACCACAGAAGTATCGACTTGGAACGAAATGTCAAATGTTAGCAGCGAAATGTCAAATGTTAGCAGCGAAATGTCAAATGTTAGCAGCGAACATCCTTAGTCTCAGTTTTCTGGTTTGGTTTGATTGATTCAGAGCACCCTTTTGAATTGAAAATCATCTTCAAATTACGCTGATAGCTGGGCATGTTAGTTTCAAGCTCACATCCAAAACATAAAAATGTAGCCTTAAACGCACACAAGGAAGCCAGCGGTTAACGAAATTGGAAACAAGATTAGGCAATATGAAACGATATGAAACGATACCGTCGACCATGTTAGAACCGATCCACAGTCTAGAAATAACAGAAGCAAGTCATGCGTTTGAAAACTAAGGAAAGAAGAACATTTTCGTTCCAGGCTATCTAGTTTTGACAAAAGCACCAAACAGCCGGTGCAATAGTAGAGACGGCCATAGCCTCTCTCGGGTTTCCACATATGCAAATCTCTTAGTATACGTCTTGTTTAATGGTCCCAAAAGATAGATCATATGTCTAGAAAAATATCTGAGTTCGTGATAGCAACAAAACGGATTTGGGACCATTTCTGTCTCGCATTATAAATATGTTTGTTCAGGAAAATAGATTCCATTAACAAAATATCTTCGTTTAAGATATTTGACCGCAGACTGTTTGCTATTCTAGCACAGGTCATAGACTCTCTATACATTTAAATCAGTCTAAATAGCCCGTATTTACCAAAAAATACGCTTCCAAATTCTTGAGCTAGGATTAGTAATTTGAACAAATGGGGGACCACTTCAGCCATCCGTATAAATTAATTACGGAGAAAACAACAATGACCTGTAATTCTAACTTCCTTAAGCCTAAGTTATAAAATCTGACTCTTTATACAGTGTGATCATTGGGAATCAAATTTTAGACCAGACTCGAATATAAAAGATATTGAAGATGCTTATGGAATATACATTTATTGTCCTAAAATCATGCTATATATACTGAGGCAGACATATTCCAAACGTTTTGGTTGCTTACCGTAATACCTTTCCAAACCAGGATAAACGAACGAAAACGTATAGATGCTGGGAGGCCTGATACATTTGTAACTAGTGCACTATTGCAGCTATTTTTCTAATCTTATTCGGCGCATCTATTGTTTTAATTTTTCTAACCAGACGTCTGTTTAGCTCATGTTAGACAGCTGTTTGTTTCAAACATCGTCGGGAATATCGTAGACAATTTTATCCGCACAATCTTGTTTCCAATACATTCAACTGTTGCCTGTCTTGTAAGCTTTTACAGGCTATGTTTGTGTTTAGGATGCGAGCATTAAAACTGCCATGTCAAGCTATTAGCGTAATTGCCTGAGGAGATTCAAATCAATATGCTGATTCAAATCAATCAGATCAAATCAGAAAACTGCGGCTTAATATCAAGACAGATCGTCAGACAACATGCAAGATGCAGCTTATACACGGAAATAATATAACTTCGGTTAATGAAATGGCTTGGAAAACTTGCAGTCAACTTCTGTATCACATGACTGTTATGAGCAAGAAAAGCTAATACATATGTATCGACATGCATGTTATTCTGTTTCTGGTCCGGAAAATTGACACAGACTTATTTGCCATATGTTCATGCACGCGGGCTCTGGGGATTCCCATCCAGAAAAGAGCTGCTTTTTTTCAACTACAATATTCCTGAATATCCAAGGGGCCTTACCAAAGCGTACCTGGAAAATAATCTGTGCAGAACGAATTCGGTTATTTCTCATAGATCGCGATAACAGCTATGCTCTTTACTTATGGTATACCAAAAGGGTCCAGTGTGACATCGGTGAATATCTGATATTTACAAGCTACGAAGACATATTTGGTTTTGTATGAAATACGTATCCTCTGGGTTTTTCGATTACTTTGTGCACATTCCGGGCTGTACTGGTCAGGACTTTATCAGGAGAAGTTTGAAATTCTATAAGAAGTTGCGTTGCATTGTGTCGTCCTGAAACGGGTCCTGATAGAACTTCCAGTTCATAAACCAGAACTAGTTGTGTTTACTATAAGTCTTGCATAAAATTTCGTTTTCAGATACTAGGCTGCCACTCATTATTTCATCTACACAGCCAAATCTCCATTCTTCGATCGTATTGTCTGCAAAAGGTCCAAGGCTCGATTGTTTATAACTCGTTTTTTTTTTTTCTACATTTGTTTAAGCCGCTTCATCCAAGCAAAGATAAAATAAACAGATCAGCCTCGTAACTTTGTGGACAAATCATTTAGCGAGTAGACGAGCTATTACCATGCCTCTGAGGTCTATAGCCGCTAATACAATGGTGCAATCTGGTCATTCATCATGAAAACATGTCCATGTAATGTATACCCCCTTAACCCCACTTTTATATAGAAAATCTGGGGTTTGCAGGGGTATACCTATTTTTCTTATTTTTGTTCCAAAACATAGATTGTGGGTACTCGTTAGAACCGCCACGCCGAGGTTCTAACGTGTACCCAAAATCTATGTTTTGAGCAAAAATAAGAAAAATATCATTTTTTTTCCTTGGAAAATTTTCGTTTTTAAAGCCAAAAAATTTTCTGTATATTACATGGGCGTGTTTTCGTAATGCTTGCTGGATATGCTGAGCTTCGCCATATGCCACAGCGACACAATCTGATGACAAGCTTTCTCAGGTTGCCGCTTATGTCTTACAACTGTTAGGAGCTATAAGATCAAGTCCCTAATCGATAGTTAGAAGAGACATTGTATGGTCAATTCGCGAGCTTCTCATAACTGTTCTGTTTTTTTTTTTTTTTTTTTTTTTTTTTTTTTTTTTTTTTTTTTTTTTTTTTTTTTTTTGATTCAGTTTTACGTCCCTTTCAAGCTTTTTCACTCATATCGAGACGAATCAATCGGTAGGTGGGGCGAAAACCGGAGTACCCGGGGAAAAACCACCTGACACACCCGCAAGCAGAACATGGCTTGTCTCACATATGAATTCGTGCCCCGTGCGAGGCGCGAACCCACATCGGTGAGATGATCGAATGATCAAGAGCACTGAAGTCAGCGACCTTAACCACTCGGCCAATAACTGTTCTGTCTGTGTCTGGGACTGTTACATGCTAATATGAAAGAACATATTTACATCATATGCAAACCAGGGGTTGGTAACTCGAAGCCATCTTAAGCCTTAAGATCATCTTACGACCAACTTAAAAAGTTACAAGTAGGCAAAGATCAGGAAAAGGCGCAATCAGAAAAAGATTCCCACTCCAAAAACCGAGGTCGGAAAAAAACAAACTAACAATCAGGTACTTATACCATGAAACATATCGTAAGCCGAATGAGCAGCTATTTTCCCAATAGGTGGCCACTCAGTTACCTTAACTTAACTAAAAATGTGAAAACATACATAAGGCGCCAACAGCACACAAAAAAATAAACACCAAGACATAAAACAAAAAAGAACCACCACAGAAGTATCTAAGCATCTCTTAGGGATTATGGTGACTAACTGGAAGCGATCTTAGGTTACGGTGACAACTTAACAGTATCGTAACTTTAAGGTCAACTCAAGTCCACCTTAGCGTCATCTTATCTTACAAGGTGACACCTTTAATTTAAACAAGTTATCATTTTCGCCCTTTTTGATCAAATTTATTGTTATTCATATGTTGCTGATGCAGCGTGTTATGATGCTGTGTATCGCCTTGGTGCAATCCAATTTAATAAGTAATATGTAAATAATAATATATTGTACATCTACCATATTTTGCATATGGTGTTGCACAACTGCTGTTACTTCAACAACAACTACTACTATGGGACCATCACCACTTTACTAAGTACTACTACTGCCACTGCTGTATCTGGCGCTGTCTCAGACTGCGTGCTACTCATTGTAAAGTTGCAATAATAGTCATTATCTCCTCAAAGTCGACCTAAAATGTTTCAAGAGCGACTTAGATGTCAAAAGAACTTCCTTCTCAAACATTTAAATTATGTAAATAAATTATCTTAAATTAAAATAAATAAATAAATAAATACATGAGAATCGAATATCGGAAGTCCTGTACGGCAGTACGTGTTTGCATTCCCGAACGAAACTCCGTTTAAATTGTTCGACTGAAGAACTTTTTGGCATATAACTGTCAGCTGTGCTTGTTAACGTTAAGATCACCTTAGCGCTTGAGTTGAATGGTTTATTAAGAATTCACGTACAAAACTTGAAATGACTGTCCCGTATTGTATTGGCATATGGACAGTTGTTTTTTGGCCAGGGCAAAAGAAAAGAAACAGTGGACAAACTAAATGTATTAGGACAGCATTTGTTCTTTGAGCTTGGCAGTATTCAAGCAGAAACCGATAACAACGTCGATTAGACTGCCCGATTCACATGCCAAAGCACTTTTATCAGTATACTAACATAAGTATTAAATATGTCCCAAGAATTCCTGACCATTGTTATAAACCGGAATAATGTGATTTCCGTGTATCTACTTTAACATGAATTTTGTATGACAAACTGGCTTTGTGTCGTGAGGCGGCCCTGAAATTCTCCCCGTACATCCATTTAATGCTCTTACTTTTCCAAACCTCAGGGACTGCTTGCAATCTGTTTGCATTTTCCTATCTCTTACCTTTTTATATCAGAGTTCTTGTGGTTGTGCCGTGTGGCGGCCCTAACATCCATTTAATGCTCCTATTTTTCCAATCTTCAGGGATTGCTTGCAATCAGTTTGCATTTTCCTATCTCTAGTTGATAACTATGCTGCCTTCTTTAATTGCGCGCCGGTGGGTCGGGCGTCAGACTCTATGATGGCCCCGACCTAAAGCTATTCATTCTAACTGATTGGGGCCGTTGCTTGGCTCACCGGGGTTTAAGTGGTGGTTTTCGTTTGCTCCGGGTTTCAGTAAGTTATTGGGCGCCCTGGGATCTCCATTGTCGGGCAGCTTAATCTGTTGAGTCCTCTTTTTTGATTTGTCAGTTATCATGATTTATTTGTTTGTCCTTGATGTGTCATTGACTAGTTAGAGATTCACCACGGGGACAGAACAACTAACTTAACTTGTGAACCACTGCGGAAGCTGATGGTGAGATTAGGCGCCTGAAAAACCGGTTTAAGCACCCCGGTAATTTTTTATTACTGATCGTTCCAAGGCGACAACTCTGTTGTGGTTCCATTTGTTTTATGTTTTGGAGTCGAATTTTTGTACTGTTGGAACCTTATGTACGTTTTCATACTTTATTTAAGTTCGGGTAACTGAGTGGCCGCCTTTTGGAAAATAGCTGCTCACTCGTTTTCTAAGTATAAGTACCTAATTGTCAATTTTGTTTTTCCCACCTCGGTTTCTGGAGTTGAAATTTCATTCTGATTGCGCCTTTTCCTGATCGCTGCCTACTTGTACTTTTTTATACTAAGTCCCAGTTTTCTGATTTGGTTTGATTGGTTCAGATTCTGTAGCTGGACATGTAAGTTTCAAGCTCACATCCAAAACTTATACGAACACAAGGAAGTCAACAGTAAAAGAGATTGGAAACAAGATGAGGCAATATGAACCTCGCTGCAGGAAACCTTTACTACGGTTACATCGATGTCAGAAGTACACAACGTTCTTGATGACAGAAGCAAGTCGTGCGTTTGAACGTTCAGAAAAAAAATCTATTAGGCTAACGGTTTTATACAGTCTGTGCAATAGTAGAGACGGTCATAGCCTCTTACGGGTTTCCACATATGGAAATCACACTATCTCTTGGCAAACGTCTTGTTTAATGGTCCCGAGGGTTAGATCATATGTCTAGAAAAATATCTGATTTCGTGAAAGCAACAATACGGATTTGGGACCATTTAATCTGTCTTTCTTTAGAAATATGTTTGTTCAGGAAAGTTTATTCCATTAACGAAAATGTCATTGATACAGATATTTGATTGCAGATAGTCTGCTATTCTAACACAGGTCATTGACGCTCTATAACTTTAAATCAGTCTAAACAGCCCATATTTACCACAAAATTGCTTCTAGCTGACGTCAGATAAAACTAGTATATCTGGAAAATGGGTGCCATTTCAGCCATCATTACAAAACATTATTGCAAAAGCGACAATAACCTGTTATTATATCATCTTTAAAGCCTTAGTTCTAAAATCTGACTGTTTATGCCAGCCCTGTTCTAGATTTACAATGTAATATCAATCACATTTTGAATCAGACTCAAATATAAAATAAAATTAAAGCTGCTTATGGAATATACAGTTATTGTCCTGAAGAAAAATCTTGCTTTATACAATAGGGCGAGGCAGATATATTCCAAACTTTTGATTGCTTATCGAGAGGAGGTTAAACGAACATTTTTATAACATTAGATGCTGTTAGGCCTAATATATTTGTAACTATGCACCCCTGTGGTTAGGAGCGCTGATTTTGTTTTTATTACCGCACTTAACCATTCGATCATCTCACCTCTGTGTCCGGTATGGGTTCGAGCTCCGCACGGCGTACAAGTAAAATAAGCTTGAGGGGTGTCAGGTGGTTTTTCTAGGGGTTCTCCCGTATTTTCGGCCAACCCACAGATTGGTCCGTGTCATATGAGCTAAAATAATCTTGAAAGGGACGTTAAACTGAAAAAAGTTGTAACTATTTCAGCATTTTTTTTTTTTTTTTTTTTTTTCATTTTATTTTATTTGGCGCATCTATTACTTTAATTTAATTCACCAGACTTCTGCCTAGCTCATATTGGAAAGTTGGTTTGTTTCCAACATTGTCGGGACTATCGTAAACACGTTTAGCCGCAACGAGGTCTATTGCCCCATCTGGTTTCCAATATATTTAACTGTTGCCTGTCTTGTAAGCTTTTACAGGTCATGTTTATGTTTAGGATGTGAGCATCAAACTGGCATGTCAAGCTATTAGCGTAATTGCCTGAGGAGATTCAAATCAATATGCTGATTTAAATCAATCAGATTAAATCAGAAAACTGCTGCTTAATATCAAGACAGATCGCCAGACAACATGCAAGCTGCAACTTCATACAAGAAAATCACATTACTTCGGTTAATAAAATGGCTTGGAAAAATTTGCAGTCAACGACATTTTTGCACTTCTGTATCACATGACAGTTATGACCGAGAAAATTCAATTCATATGTATCGACGTGCATTCTGTTCCGGAAAATTGAAACAGATTATCTTATTTGCTACATGTTCATGCGCGCGGGCTCTGGAGATTCCCGTCCAGAAAAGAGCTGCTTTCAACTAGAAAAATATTCCTGAATATCCAAGGGGCCTTACGTAAACGTACCTGGAAAATAATCTGTGCAGAACGAATTCGGTTGTTTCCCATTGATCGCGATAATAGCTATGCCCTTAACTTATGGTGTACCAAAAGGTTCCTATGTGACATCGGTGAATATCTGATATTTACATGTTACGGAGACATATTTGGTTTTGTAATAAAGAAAGGTACAAGTAGGCAAAGATCAGGAAAAGGCGCAATCAGGAAAAGATTCCCACTCCAAAAACCGAGGTGGGAAAAAACCAAACTAACAATCAGGTACTTATACCATGAAACAATCGTAAGCCGAATGGGCAGCTATTTTCCCAATAGGTGGCCACTCAGTTACCTTAACTTAACTAAAAATATGAAAACATACATAAGGCGCCAACAGCACAAAAAATTTTTAAACACCAAGACATAAAACAAAAAGAACCACCACAGAAGTATCGACTTGGAACGATCAGTAACACAAAGTTACTGGCGGGCTTAAACCGGTTTTACATGGCCATAACCTCACCCTCAGCTTCTGCAGTGGTTCATAACATTTAGTTAGTTATTCGGTCCTCGTGGTGAATCTCTAACTAGTCAATGAATCATCAAGAACAAACAAATAAATCATGATAAACATCCTGATGAATCAAAAACCAGGACTCACAGACTGAGTAAGCTGCCCGACGATGGAGATCCCTGGGCGCCGAATAACCTACTAACTCCGGAGCAAAAGAAAAACACCAGTTGGACCCCGGTGGGCCAAGCAACAGACAAGAAGCTCCGGCCCCAACCAAATTCTAAAGGCAGATACGTTGCATGTACAAATGATTTTACATACGGGACTAGATAAGCGATTATCGATTTTATCTGTCTGTTTACCACACATAGATACATTCTCGGTTTGACCGCCGACGTGTGAACATCGACGCCAACCAACTGTAACCAACAACAGCCATTGATGAAGACTGCCTGCCATCCTAGTGTCAACAATCACAGCCTTCGAGTTTACCGAAAGCCCATTCTGGCGAATCGGTCAAGGCCTTGACCACGTCAAAAAAGAGTTGAGCTACAAGCTGCCGACTAACCCAGCCAACAGTCAGTGTAGAACATGCGAAAACGTTTATAATGTCGAATCCAAAGAGGGGTAAGGCCAAACGCAGGACCGAGCCTGCACCTTCCGCTGGCAAGTGGCCTCGCCACACAACCACCGCCTACGCCTGCCAAGCCTACGAGACAACAACCACAACGACGCTGCAAGACACCTCGTCGAGAACTACCTACAACACCACCTACATCGCCTGCTCCACTCCGACAATGTCCACCACCAGCTACACCTACGATCATCAAAGAACCAACGACAATCCTACGTCCGATCCTCAAGAACGCCAACCGACCACCATCATCATCTATGGTACAACCACCACCACCCAGCGACCAATCATTGACTGTCTACAATCCACCACCTGAGATATACGAGCTAACCTATCTACCAGACACCACCTATTTACCAGGTACCTCCGACGACTACGTGTTCCTACGATTCCCGACCTACTGGACAGTCAAATCACATTTTGAAATCGCCGCAGTTCACCACTTCAACAACAAAGACTACCTCACCTGCTACCGCCTAGTCGACGATTAAGCAAAACCACGCTAATACGGAAGATATGACCACATCCATCCCGACAAGTGTGTCATCTTCACCTGTCCACAAGAACCCGACAGCCACGACTTTCCCTACGTCGAACATGCCTACAAACACTTCAAGAACATATTCCACTCCAAAGCTACACCAGTCACCGACGCCAATCTACAAAACTACTACCAGCTACCATTCATATACCTAACCGACGAGGTGGACGACTAGCCAACCAGAACCTTCCTCTACTCCCGATCCTCGTGACCTACATCTACCGCGCGTTACCAGTGTACCTACACACCTATTCACAGGGATTTCAGTGCTCATTTCTGTTTATTCGTGTGGATTTACCTTGCATAGGCCTAGTCTCTGGCCTTCGTCTCTACACTGCCAAAATCTCAGCGCGGACCTGAGAGAGAGCATCAGACTGGATATCAATTGACCTACTTGCTCTAGAGCAAGATAGTGAAATCAACGATTTGCAGCCGAATTGGCACTGATTTCATTATCGTTTAAGGCTCACTTTTCGGACTTGGCGTTCAAAATTCAAAAAAGGCAGTGCTCCTTTCTTTAGCCTGACATCTGCATCCGTTGTCTGTTATTTATGGGCACCGGCTAGACAAGCACGATTTGCAATTTTTCGCTTTGTCTAGCCACGATTTGCAGCCCAGGAGCATTTCCACTATACGTCTCAGTGGTGGGGATATGGATTAAGTCCGTTCGGCCCCGGCAGACGTTCAACAGCCTAAACTTTACTACTACTACATGTACTACTATCTATCTGTCTGTTCATCTTCCCTTGGAGATGTGCCACTCTCGCTTCTTACCTGGAAAAACTCCGACTCGCGTTTATTAGAAAAGTATATAAAACATTAAAATAATTCGTAATAATTTACTTATTATTGTTCTGTCACTTTTTATAAGATATCACAAGAAAGTGTAAAACCTAGCCGACATGCTGGTGTAAGAAAATATACAATAGCTTAATGTTTGGCGGGGTCACTTTATTCATTCTTTCGAACAGCAAACCTCCATTCTAGTCTATGTCTCCCGAGTTGAAATGCTCAGTTTAAGCATTTTACCACCAAATAATACAACTTTTAATTAATGTTCGTTAATTTTATAAGATATACATGGATTCACAAGTTTCCACATTTTTCAATAATGTAAATTTCACAAAAATAGAGAAATGTTTTAAATGGTCCTTTTTTGGTTGAAAACTGGTTTGAGGGCTCTCTCTAACTAACTGACTGTGGAGGCGAAGAAAAAATTCTAAGTTTGAATATTTACTTCAGACTGTGTTATCTGGACAAGTAATAATGGGATTGTGATCCAGTGTGTAAACAGAAAACACGCAAAACAAACTTTGACAAAGTGTAGATTACATTATTTTTAAATTAGGCTTTATTTTTGAGTAATAAGAAAAAGGAAATACAGTAATAAAATAAATCAATAAATAAATAGTTTTCGCAACAGGGGCAACGGGAGCATCAATCATAAAATCAAACAGAATACGGGAAATCAATTATTTTTTTACGATATGAGATGCACATTCACACAAACCAATAAGTGCCTTAGCCTTACTGCATTCAGAATATAATAATTTTATAACATGAAAGCTCCACAACCACAGCAGTTCTGTGTTTCCTTATTTTCAAAGCATGATTGTAACGACGACGCTTTGCTCATGGAGACAGAGACAGAGAAGACTAATTATACAGTAAACACATTCTCTTTTACAGTACCGATTATATTTAGATATTTGGCTCAAAAGCGATTCTTTGATATTGTTCCTTTGTTTTTCTTTATGGTCTTGACATAATTCCTCACTTCAATATAAAGTAGGGAAAAAAGCACTTGACTGTACGGAAATATTAAGTAATGTTTCTCAGTAATGGATATCGATAATCAATAAACCAGTTATTGCAATGATTCGTTTTGAGCAGAAACTCGACAAACAAACAATCTGACGTTTCGAATTTTGGAAGGTCCAAGAACCTGTTCAAGCTACTAAGAGGTATCTTTATTCGCCTTCTGAACATGGGAGTGAAGCCTTCCTTATGCTGGAACCTATCAGTCTGGTAAGAGATGAACCAACGCCTTTTGTCTCGACAGAGGAGCCCATCCATGTCATTTTGTTGCTATGATATGTGTGATAACTCCATTTGAGCCAAACATTGTGTCGTCCTGAAACGGGTCTTAAAGATAAAGATTAAGATATTCTGAGTGTTCAAAACACTCACGTTTAGAAATATACTTCTAAGCAATGTTTAAATTAATTGACCCCGTTTAGGAATATGTCTTTGATTTAGACTTCTCGTGTACATTTTTGGAATTACAGTACAATACGGTCTGGCTTTCGTTGCCGGATGAGGGTTCATTACCCGAAGTTGCGCAATATAGTACATACTATTTTTGCTGCTACCAAAGGATCAAACCTTTATATTTTTTTCTTACTTGACAGAACTTCCAGTTTTAAAACCAGAACGAGTTGTGTTTACTATTAGTCTTGCATAAAATTTTGTTTGCAGATACTAGGCTGTCACTCACATTATTCATCTACACAGCCAAATCTCCATTCTTCGATCGTATTGTCTGCAAAAGGTCCAAGACTCGATTGTTTATAACTCGGTTTTTCTATTTGAGCCGCTTTGCCAAAGCGAAGAAAAAATAAACAGATCAGCCTCGCAACTTTGTGGACAAATCAGCGAGCAGACGAGATATTATCATGCCTCTAAGGTCTATAGCCGCTAATACAATGGTGCAATCTGGTCATTCTTTCTGGATATGCTGAGCTTTGCCATATGCCATAACGACACAATCTGATGACAAGTTTTCTCGAACTGCCTTCTATGTCTTACAACTGTTAGGAGCTATAAGATCAAGTCCCTAGTCGATAGTTAGAAGAGACATTGTATGGTCAATTAGCGATCTTCTCATAACTGTTATGTCTGTGTCTGGGACTGTTACATGCTAATATGAAGGAACATATAAATGCAATATGCAAACCAGATCAACAATAAAAAAACTTAATATACAAACGGAATTTTAATACCAAGGACGTGTTAAATATTTGCAATGAACTCGTTCATGCTTTTAAAGAATAGTATATTTATTGTGGATGTCCAGTCTTTACTGAATTTTCGTTTGGTGAATATTTCTCTGGTTGCGTAACGTGAATACTCATTTAAAACAGTTATATGTAACTACCGCAAAACATTCAATGCACTCTGTGGAAAAGTTATCAGTGATATCTAATTTATCATTCTGTTTGCGTTCTTGGTGACATAAAGACAGAATTGTGCTGTTAAACCACAGTGGCTTTTCCAGAAATGGCAACAGTGTGAGATGCACATTAAAACTACCGGGTATTATGGGCTCTACTTTTATTAGATATAATTGAGTTTTGCATGAAGTTTGGAAAGTATTAAAAAGAGCATAAATCATCAAAAAGACAGTTGGACCGAATATCCAGTACCTTTCATGAACGTTCTAAGAAAATTCCGGTGTCAATAATGTAGTATATTTTGCATATGCCTGTTAGCGTTTTATAAGCAGCGGTTGATATAACGATTGGGACGAAGTAAAGCTGGACAATAAATAGGCATGGATAGCACAGGTATAACAGATAATGAACGATATATTACTAGAATAATAGTAATTTCTCTGATCTTGGTTGTGAATCTGGATGTTGGATCTAGTCTTGAAAAATGTAAGTAGTTTATTAAATAAGAGTGAGTTTTAAAACTGGATTTAGAGCCTAGTTATTTTATATTACTGATCGTTCCGTCGCGGTACTTTTGATGTGTTTCTATGTGTTCTTTGGTTTGCTGTTGATTTTTGTGTTGCTTGTGTTTTATTTTATTTTCAATCATATATTATTTAGTTAATTTCGGGTAACTGAGAGACCACCTTTATGGAAATAGCTGCTCATTCAGCTCATTTCTTTTCAGCTCATGGTACAGTATCTTTGTATCAAAATCTGCTTATCAATCTCGATTTTTAGCGTTTCTTTGGTTCTGATTTCATAAAGTTCTGATCAGGCCACATTTAAAATTACTTCTGTTTGCCCTCTCCCTACCCTGTCTAGAAAAGTTGGGTAGGTAGGTAGGCTTTTTTTTTTCTTCATTTTCTTTTCAGCTCATGGTATAGTATCTTTGTATCAAAATCTGCTTATCAATCTCGATTCTTAGCGTTTCTTTGGTTCTGATTTCATAAAGTTCTGATCATTGCTTATGTATAGGAGAAAGTCCGAGTAAGTATCCATTCCTGAAAAATAATGGATCCGAGGCCCCGAAGGTTAAAATACACCATACACTGGCGCCTTTGTTTCGTCATAACAATCGCTTTTAATCTTTAGACAGCAAGCCGGTTGACCAGACCTTGCACAACATATGTCCGCTTAATTTCCTTTTCTCGCGACATGATATGTTGGTCAAACTATCCCACGGACATAACGAGGAAACTAACTGTGAACGATGTTAACACTTTCTCGTGCATCCATGTACAAATAGAGCATTCACAGTAGTTTCCCTTTTTACACGTCGTTAAACGTAGTGTCTATGTTCAATACCATTTAATTATGATTTTGTATAAATACATAATGTGTGTTAATCGATGAGACAGCGTACATGGATCTGCTAAGGGCTAATCTCCATGCTCGAAAGACAGAGGACCATTATAATGCCCGGCTGTTTTGGGGGAAACAGCTGGTCATAAATAACTGTGTGAAGTCTGTTCCTACTGCCAGGTTTCTCATTCACCTCACACTAACCCTAACCTTCTAACAATGAAACCAGGGAGCAAGAACATTTTTCATACAGAAATATGCGACGATTCGTTGGATATAACGTTTTGGGGAATTTATGATACCGACTATTTCATCGCAAAGGATTTCAAATATTAGGAAGAAATTGTATTTAATATTAGGTAGATTCTAAACCATTTGCTAGAAAAGCTTCCAATCAGCCTTCACAAAATTTAATGTCTTTGAACATAGCGAACACATTATTTTGGGGTGCAGCAAAGGGAAAATGAACACTTCATTGGTGACCATGACTTTTGTGCTCACACGAGCTCATGCGAAAAAATAATGGACACTAAACTGTCCATTCCCGAAAAATAATGGACAGTTTTTATAAAAGGATGACGTCATGGGTGTATTTTAATTTTCCTTTACACATATTCTTATCTCGTGAATCGATGTGAAGCATGCGATGGGTTGTTAATTCAGGGAAATAGCTGCCAGGTTTATTGTGTGTTACCTTTTAAGGGATTTACCGTTATGCTTCTAGGACACTCCTGTTCGATCACGCATGTGTGTGTTCTTGGCCATTAATTTATCATTTTGTTATAATTCTTCTGCCTGTATTACCAGTGTCGGTCAATTTGGATAACGCCGCCTTCCACGTTTTATCAGTACGCGTGTCCACGACAACTGCCGCTCTCAGTTGATGATAGCTAGGTAGTGGGAAAGTGTGTGTCAACTTCAGTAACCTTTCATGTATTGTATTTGATATGGCGACTTGTGTTGCTTTTTTCGCACCTTACTCATCACTTAGTAACTTCCAGCCTCCAAAGAATGATTAGGAGAAAGCAATGAGCTCACATTAAAGTTAAACAACTATTCACACTAGAGATAGGGACAGAATCAAAACGATACAATCTGATGTCACTTGGTCAGCTCGTTCGGCTAATAGAAGGCATATGACAGATGCCGACTCTCAGAAATTAAGTGACATTCATGTTTTATCTGCTTTTAAACGTCCGACATTACGGTAACGTCTTCGTTTGCATAAAGTGTTGAACAATAAAATTGATGTTGATTGTATCTTTGCATTTCTTACACTTTTTATCCATAAAACAACGCATTCTCAGTGTCTGTTATGGTTACATAGTCGAGTCTATCCTAACATATACCAACAGTATATGCTTTTAAAATAGCACAAACCGAGGTATGACCCAATTCTTTTCTCATTTAAATACACACTGCTCTTAAAAGATCTCTCTTTTATCTTTATTTGCCATTACTGCAGGTGGTTTTGTGCCGTGTGGCAGCTCTAAAAAGTCTCCCTGTACATCAGCCATAGTGCAGATTATATTTTCCTGTTGGTTTTAGAGATCAGCGTTGGTATTCTGAGAACAAGTCTTTGTATGGACTATCCAGTTGAAAGTTGCAAGATTACAGTATTTCGCTTTGGGACCATTTTGCCAAATTTGAAGGGTCACTGAAGAGGCTTAAGTAGCCGAAACCGCGGTATGATTCACTTTTTTTCTCATTAATATACTCACTGTTCTTAAAAGATCTAATTCTTATTTTCATTTACGATTAAAAATTGCTACTTTTATACAAGTCCCTGATTTCCTCCATTTTTAATACATGTACGGTGCAAATCTGGAGTAGCTTCCATACGGAGATGTTTCTCTGATTACCATCAATGCCTGATATCTACCGAAAGAGAAGAAGTTAACTCTTTTTCATTAGGCTGGTCAACAGTACTTTCTATTCAGAATCATGATCATCAACCGGAGAAATCTTTGTATCAATTTCATTTTAGAAGTACATGTATAACTATTTCGTTTTAGTCTTCCAAACCTTCTCCAAACAAAAAATCTTAATTGGGTTTATAGACATTTGTTGCATGTACCGTATCTGATAAGCAGCCTTGTCGTCATCCTTGAAAACGGAGTTCTACTCTTATAAAGTCCTATTGATTTTCATTTCCTGTGGCAATTACGCTTATAGCTGGACTATCATATTATTTTATAAAATACATAATCCTTAAAGTACCCTTTATCTTAAAGTATAACATTTCGAAGGCAGTCATTAATGGAACGGAATAATCGTAGGCCTATATGATGCGGTAAAAGTTTACGTTCCCAAGAGTGACATTATGTCTGCAAATATCTCTGATTTCCATTTGCAACCATTTTGACCACTTCTGGCTTGATTAAGAAAATTGATCCCAAATTGATCCCAATGCAAAATATCCATGTACGAATTGGTAACAAATAAAATAATGATGATGCGCATGTACTAGATATAACACAGACGCGATATAATGTCCCCTGACACTAATAGATAGATATGAATTCAGACGATCGTGGTAGCCTTATGATAGCGCTTCGGGCTCTAAGTCGAACGGCACTGAGTTCGAACCCAACTGGCACCGAATGTGGATAACAACCAATTGTACATCATGGATTATATCAGATTATCAACACACCTGCTATTTCCACATTGTAACATTCCTTCTTAGTTTAAAATCATTTTGACAAACACCGCACAGAGACTTTTACTGATTCTACTGGTTATACCAAAAGCTTTTAAGAACTTTGTTGAATTCCTAAAATTTTCACGAGACAAAGTGATCTTCATTGTAGCTTATGTTGTGGTCGTATATTTTAAATGTTTTTTTCCGTACGCATAATGTTATAGCGTAGTGTACATCATTACCGTGTTGATTTCTTTTTCTGCTCCTTTGGATGAATGAGTTCATATGGTACGTTGATGAAATTAAACATTAGATCCGTAATTATACGTGATCTTGAACTTAAGGCAGCGCTGTATACATGCACATTGATCTGTCGTACGACAAGATATTCCATGTACCGGAATAATGTAATTTCCGAGCATTAGTTGCAGCTCGTCTGCTGCATATATGCAAATAGATGAAGTCAAGTGTTCTTGGGTACAAACAGAATACACATTGTAATGCGCACACAGAATAAAACATATCGTTGAAGAACTGACCATTGTAATGTACCGAACTAATGTGATCTCCCGTGTATCAGCTGCAAGAAGCATGTTGTATGAGTATCTAGTTTATGAGTATCTGGTTTTTGATTCATCAGAATGTTTATCATGATTTATTTGTTTGTTGCTGATGATTCATTGACTAGTTAGAGATTCACCACGAGGACCGAAGAACCAACTAAATGTTATGAACCACTGCAGAAGCTGAGGGTCAGGTTTTGGACATATATTTATATTTTTATTGCAACCGCCCTAGATGAAAGTCTTGAAATTCTTCATTTCCGAATGAAAAACATTAAGTCACGTGATCTAGAGGCCACGCCTATGGGCGGGGCGACGTCAAAACCAGCCAGTGACGTTGTTTGTTTACTCTTGTTAGCGTGACGTTAGTCGCGTATCGTCATGACGTTATGCGCGAAAAATAGACGTTTTAGCTGTTCCAATGTTACGTTAAGTCGGATTTAATGTCAAATAACATGAAAATGAGCGGTGAAATGCGCAATTAAAAATCTGATACGTGATTGATAATATAAAATGTAAATATAAGGATTGAAATTAAGATTTTAGCTTTCACTGGATGATGAAAAACATTAGGCTGTTTTAATGTCTGTGAAGCCCGAGGCTGTTTTAATGTCTGTGAAGCCCGAGGGCTTCACAGACATTAAAACAGCCTAATGTTTTTCATCATCCAGTGAAAGCTAAAATCTGAATTTCAATCCTTCAGTAAAACCGGTTTAAGCCCGCCAGTAATTTTGTGATACTAATCGTTCCAAGGCGATACTTCTGTGGTGGTTCTTTTTGTTTCATGTCTTGGTGTTTAAAATTGTTTGTGCTGTTGGTGCCTTATGTATGTTTTCATATCTTTAGTTAAGTTTAGGTAACTGAGTGGCCACCTATTGGGTAAATAGCTGCTCATTCGGCTTACGATATGTTTTATATACCTGATTGTTAATTTAGTTTTTCCCCACCTCGGTTTTTGGAGTGGGAATCTTTTTTCTGATTGCGCCTTTTCCTGGTCTTTGCCTACTTGTACCTTTTTATATTAAGTCTCAGTCTCAATTTGATTTGATTTGAACTCCATCTGCCAGTTGCCCTAATACATGTAGCTGGATATGTTAGTTTCAAGTTTACAATTAAAATATAAAATGTAGCCATAAACGCACACAAGGAAGTCACCAGTAAAATAGTTTGGAAACATGTTATAAGAATGCCTAATGAGCGACTCCCAAAGAAAGTCTTCTATGGAGAATTACATGAGGGAAAACGCTCTCAAGGTGGCCAGAAGAAACGCTACAAAGACACCCTCAAAGTCTCAGAAGAATTTCGAAATACCAATGGGGTCTTGGGGACAAACTGCACAGGAGCGATCAAAGTGGCGTGGTCTCATCAACAAAGGAGCAGCTCTCTATGAAAAATGAGAATATGTGAAGCTGAAAGAAAACGCAGAGAACGAAAAGCCAATACCAATGGGCCACCAGCTATTGCCTTGCTCTACTTGCAACCGACAAGTTAGAGCTAGAATCGGCCTAGTCAGCCATCAAAGATTTCACCAACACGCACGAACCTATTCACGAAATAATGATGGTCTTTCTCATTAGTGAGAGACGAACGACCAGTTTGAAAACAAGATTAGGCAATATGGACCTCGATGCAAGAATAGAAATCTTTACTACGATACCATCAACCATGCCAGAACCGATCGACAGTCTAGATGACAGAAGCAAGTCATGCGTTTGAAAGTTTAGGAAAAAATAACATTTTTTGTTCCAGGCTATCTAGTTTTGACAAAACACCAAACAGCCTGTGCAGTAGCAGAGACGGCCACAGCCTCACACGGGTTTCCATATGCAAATCACCATCTCTTGGTATACGTCTTGTTTAATGGTCCCGAGGGTCAGATCATATGTCTAGAAAAATATCTGATTTCTTGATAGCAACAAAACAGATTTGGGATCATTTCTGTCTGTCTTTAGAAATGTTTGTTCAGGAAAATATATTCCATAAACAAAATGTCTTCATTAAAGATATTTGACCGCAGACTGTTTGCTATTCTAGCACAGGTCACTGACGCCTAGATATACAATTAAATCAGTCTGAATATTCCATATTTACCAAAACATCTGCCGCTTCTATCTGACGTCAGCTAGAATTAGTAATTTGAGAAAATGGGGGTTACATGTATTTCAGCGATTATTATGCATTACTGAGAAAGATACAATGACCTGCAATTCAAACATCTTTAAAGGCTAAGTTCTAAGATGGCTGTTTATGACAGGTATGTTTTAAAATTAATAATGTTTTATACATTGTAAATCAAATCGCAAGATTAGGTACATGTAATCATAAGTTTGTTTTTTTTTTATAAGAATGCGTATGCGAAATCTTTAAAATGTTTTTAAATTTGTTTTTGCTTTCTTAATTTGTATATCGGAGTCAAAGAAATGACCCTCATATTAACACTAAATCAATATTTTAGCGATCAAACTTAAGTGCAGCGGGAAAGGGACTTTACCGAAATACCATTCAAAACAAGGAGATCTTTAAAAGCATTAAGAAAAAGGTACAAGTAGGCAACGATCAGGAAACACAATATAAGATGCTGGGAGGCCTTACACATTTGTAACTAGTGCAGCTAATGAACGACATTTTTTCTTACAAGTGGCGCTACTTACCACTTACCAGACTTCAGGCTAGCTCATGCTGCATTACGAAAACATGCCCATGCAATATAAAGAGATTTTTGTGCTTTAAAATTTTTAAGCTGAAAATTTTTGATATTTTTCTTATTTTTGCTCAAAACATAGATTGTGGGTACACGTTAGAACCGCCTCGCCGATGCGGTTTTAACGAGTACCCACAATTTATGTTTTGGAGCAAAATAAGAGAAATAGGTATACCCCTGTATACCCCAGTTTTGCTATATAAAAGTGGGGTTCAAGGGGGTATACTTTACACGGACATGTATTCATGATGGGAAAGTTGGTTTGTTTCCAACATGGTCGAGAATATCTTAGACAATTTTATTCGCCAGGAGGTTTCTATTGCCCCATCTTGTTCACAATATTCTTACAGTTGCGTGTCGTGTAAGCTTTTACAGGCTGTGTTTATGTTTAGGATGCGAGCATTAAAACTGAAATGTCAAGCTATTAGCGTAATTGCCTGAGGAGATTCAAATCAATAGGCTGATTCAAATCAATCAGATCAAATCAGAAAACTTCGGCTAAATATCAAGACAGATCGGCAGACAACATGCAAAATGCAAGTTATACGAGGAAATATCATGACTTCGGTTAATGAAATGGCTTGGCAAACTTGCAGTTATACACTTCTTTACTACATGACCTGTTACATATATATAATAAAATGGCTGTCGACTACCGAAAACGTCACGTAATCGGAGTCGTTGCCGTTTCTAACGTTACATTGAAAAGCCGCAGTGGCGAAAGCGCTTTGTCTTATTTACTGGAAGAAACAGAAGTTGACAAAAAAGGAAAAAAGACAATATCCAATAGGCGGTCACTCAGTTACCCGAACTTATCTAAAGATATGAAAACGCTTATATGGTGCAAACAGCACAAAAAATTAACACAAAAAATAAAACACCGAAACAAAACCAAACCAAAAAAAAAAAAAAAAAAAAAAGGAACCTAAACAATAGTATCGCCTTGGAACGATCAGTAATATAAAATTACTGGGGGCTTAAAACATTTTTACAGGGCCCTGACCTCACCATTATCCTCTGCAATGGTTTGCAACATTGATTCAGTAGTTCGGTCCTCGTGGTGAATCTCTAAATAGTGAATGAATCATCAAGGACAAACAAATAAATCATGATAACCACTATGATTAATCAAAAACGAGGACCCACACATACAATAAGCTACCCGGCGATGGAGATCTCTGGGCACCAAACAACATCGCTGAAAATCTGGAGCAAACAAAAAACACCAGTTGAACTCCGATGTGTGAAGCAACAGACAAGAAGCTACAGCCCATATGAAGAAAAATGAAGGTAAAAGTAGACAATGATCAGGAAATGATTCAATCAGAAAAAAATCCCACTCCAAAAACGGAGGTTGGAAAAACTAAATTAACAATCAGGTGTCTATACTAAGAAAATATATTGTAAGCCAGTGAGCTGCTATTTTCCAATAAGCGGCCACTCAGTTACCCAAACTTAAATAAAATATGTAAATGTACATAAGATGCAAACAGTGTTTGTTTTTTTCTTTATGGTCTTGTCACAATTCCACACTTCAGTATAAAATAGGGAAAAAGACAGTGGTATGGAAATATTAAGTAATGTTTCTCAGTAACGGATATCGATAATCAATAACCAGTTATTGTCATGATTCATTTTGAGCAGAACAAACAAACCAAAATAACATCTCAGACTTTAGAAGAGCCAGTAAACTGTCCAAGCTGCTTTAAGTTATTACTATGCGACTATTAAACATGAAGGTGACACAAAGCCTTTGTTTTGCGGGCATTGATCAATCTAGTTAGAGCTATAGCACAGTGTTTTGTCTTTGAAGAGGAGCTCATGACATTTTGTTGACATGATTAGTGCGATGATTCCATTTTGGCCTTAAGCTGTGTCGTTCTTAGACAGGTCATTGACTAAAAGACAGGAAGTACAGCATGTGCAGTGAGTCTTCAATTAAGTTTCTCTTTTAGATAGGATGATACATATCGTTTGATCTACACAGCCAAATATCTCCAATCTCGATTATTTTGTCTGCCATAGGTCCAAGCCTGCATTGTTTTTAACTCAATTGTCCCATTTCAGCTGCTTTGCCAAAGCGAAGAAAAAATAAACAGATCAGCCTCGTAACTTTGTGGACAAATCAGTCAGCGAGTAGAGGAGATATTACCATGCCTCTGAGGTCTATAGGCGCTAATACAATGTTGCATCTGTCCAATAGTTGGAACGGCTGAGGTTTGTCGTACTTCACCAATGCCATAACGACACAATCTGATGACAAGTTTTCTCAGGTTGCCGCTTATTTCTTACAACTGTTTGGAGCTATAAGATCAAGTCCCTAGTCGATAGTTAGAAGAGACATTGTATGGTCAATTAGCGATGTTCTCATAACTGTTATGTCTGAATCTGGAACTGTTACATGCTAATATGAAGGAACATATAAATGCAATATGCTAACCAGATAAACAATAAAAAATGGCATATGCAAACTAGATAAATAAAATATTCTTAATATACAAACAGAATTTCAATAGCTAGGGCTCCCTAGATATTTGCAGTGGACTCGGCTAGATTGTCAAGATATGCGCTATATTCGCGTTTTTAAGGAAAAATCTATTTATTACGGGTGTCCAATCAGTACTGAATATTATGCATATTTCTCTGGTTGTGTAACGTGGATTCTCATTTAAATGTTTACATGTAATCACCGCAAAACATTCAATGCACTCTGTGGGTAAAGTTATCAGTGATATCTAATTTATCATTCTGTTTGCGTTTCTAGTGACATAAAGACAGAATAGACAGAATTGTGTTGTAAAACAGTGGATTTTCCAAAAATGGCAACAGTGTGAGATGCACATTAAAACTACCTGGGTATTATGGGCTCTACTTTTATTATATAGAATTGTGTTTTGCATGGAGTTTGGGAAAAAATGAAAAAAAAAAAAAATAAATAAATCAACGGAGAGGCAGTTGGACCAAATATCCACTACCTTTATTTCGCGAATGTTCATAGAAAAAAAACGGTGTTAGCGTTTGATAAGTGGCGGCTCATATAACAATTTGGACGAAGTAAAGCTGAACAATAAATTGACATGGAAAGGTACAAGTAGGCAAAGATCAGGAAAAGGCGCAATCAGAAAAAGATTCCCACTCCAAAAACCGAGGTGGGAAAAAACCAAACTAACAATCAGGTACTTATACCATGAAACAATCGTAAGCCGAATGGGCAGCTATTTTCCCAATAGGTGGCCACTCAGTTACCTTAACTTAACTAAAAATATGAAAACATACATAAGGCGCCAACAGCACAAAAAATTTTAAACACCAAGACATAAAACAAACAGGTATAACAGATAATAAACGACGTATTACTAAAATTATAGTAATTTCTCTGATATTGGTTGTGAATCTGGAGGTTGGATCTAGTCTTGAAAAATGTAAGTAGTTTATTAAATTAGAGTGAGTTTTAAAACTGGATTTAGAGCCTAGTTATATTATATTACTGATCGTTCCATCACGGTACTTTTGATGTGTTTCTATGCGTTCTTTGGTTTGCTGTTGATTTTTGTCTTGTTTGTGTTTTTTTTTTCATATTCAATCATATATTTAGTTAATTTCGGGTAACTGAGAGACCACCTTTATGGAAATAGCTGCTCATTCAGCTCATTTCTTTTCAGCTCATGGTACAGTATCTTTGTATCAAAATCTGCTTATCAATCTCGATTTTTAGCGTTTCTTTGGTTCTGATTTCATAAAGTTCTGATCAGGCCACATTTAAAATTACTTCTGTTTGCCCTCTCCCTACCCTGTCTAGAAAAGTTGGGTAGGTAGGTAGGCTTTTTATTTTCTTCATGAACTACTGTATTATGCATTATTTTTGGTCAAAGGAATTAGCTACAATTTTGTCAAAGCACAATTACAGTTGCATTTTATGTTTTCTAGTGCTTGAACATAAGAACAAAATATATCCAATTGGTGAGGAGGGTGATGGTTTAAATGAAAACACATTACATACTTTCTGGGGAAAACAATTTATCGTCTGACAGAAATAATAAAAAAAAATCTGGTGAAAGGACAATAAATTTTTTTGAGTAGGCCCCATTTGTGGTGAGTAGGTAGGGAGAGTGCAAACAAACAAATTTTTATTTTTGGCCTCATTGCTTATTTTTCCTTTACACATATTCTTATCTCGTGAATCTATGTGAAGCTACGATGGATTGTTAATTCAGGGAAATAGCTGCCAGGTTTATTGTGTGTTACCTTTTAAGGGATTTACCGTTATGCTTCTAGGACACTGCTGTTCGATCACGCATGTGTGTGTTCTTGGCCATTAATTTATCATTTTGTTATAATTCTTCTGCCTGTATTACCAGTGTCGGTCAATTTGGATAACGCCGCCTTCCACGTTTTATCAGTACGCGTGTCCGCGACAACTGCCGCTCTCGGTTGATGATAGCTAGATAGTGGAAAAGTGTGTGTCAACTTCAGTAACCTTTCATGTTTTGTATTTGATATGGCGACTTGTGTTGCTTTTTTCGCACCTTATTCATCACTTAGTAACTACTAGCCTCCGAAGAATGATTAGGAGAAAGCAATGAGCTCACATTAAAGTTAAACAACTAATTACACTAGAGATAGGGACAGAATCAAAACGATACAATCTGATGTCACTTGGTCAGCTCGTTCGGCTAATAGAAGGTATATGACAGATGCCGACTCTCAGAAATTAAGTGACATTCATGTTTTATCTGCTTTAAAATGTCCGACATTACGGTAACATCTTCGTTTGCATAAAGTGTTGAACAATAAAATTGATGTTGATTGTATTTTTGCATTTCTTACACTTGTTATCCATAAAACAACGCATTCTCAGTGTCTGTTATGGTTACATAGTTGAGTCTATCCTAACATATACATGTACCAACAGTATATACTTTTAAAATAGCACAAACCGAGGTATGACCCATTCCTTTTCTCATTTAAATACACACTGCTCTTAAAAGATCTCTGTTGTATCTTTATTTGCCATTACTGCAGGTGGTTTTGTGCCGTGTGGCAGCTCTAAAAAGTCTCCCTGTACATCAGCCATAGTGCAGATTATATTGTCTTGTTGGTTCTTAGAGATCAGCGTCTGAGAACAAGTCTTTGTATGGACTTTCCAGTTGAAATATGCAAAATTACAGTATTTCGCTTTGGGATCATTTTGCCAAATTTGAAGGGTCACTGAAGAGGCTTAAGTAGCCGAAACCGCGGTATGATCCACTTTTTTTCTCATTAATATACTCACTTTTCTTAAAAGATCTAATTCTTATTTTCATTTACTATTAAAAAATGCTACTTTTATACAAGTCCCTGATTTCCCCCATTTGTAATACATGAACGGTGCGAATCTGGAGTAGCTTTCATACGGAGATGTTTCTCTGATTACCATCAACGCCTGATATCTACCGAAAGAGAAGAAGTTAACTCTTTTTCATTAGGCTGGTCAACAGTACTTTCTATTCAGAATCATGATCATCAACCGGAGAAATCTTTGTATCGATTTCATTTTAGAAGTACATGTGTAACTATTTCGTTTTAGTCTTCCAAACCTTATCCAAACAAGAAATCTTGGGTTTATAGACATTTGTTGCATGTACCATGCCTGATAAGCAGCCTTGTCGTCATCCTTTAAAACGGAGTTCTCCTCTTATAATGTCCTATTGATTTTCATTTCCTATGGCAATTACGCTTATAGCTGGACCATCATATCATTTTATAAAATACATAATCCTTTAAGTACCCTTTATCTTAAAGTATAACGTTTCGAAGCAGTCATTAATGGAACGGAATAATCGTAGTCCTATATGATGCGGTAAAAGTTTACGTTCCCAAGAGTGACATTATGTCTGCAAAGATCTCTGATTTCCATTAACAACCATTTTGACCACTTCTGGCTTGATTAAGAAAATTGATCCCAGTGCAGAATATCCATGTACGAGTTGGTAAAACACATGATGATGCGCATGTACATGTACCAGGTATAAAACAGACGCGGTATAACGTCCCCTGACACTATATAGATACATGTAGATATGAATTCAGGCGATCGTGGTAGCCTTATGATAGCGCTTCGGGCTCTTAGTAAAACGGCACTGGGTTCGAACCCGACTGGCACCGAATGTGGATAACAACCAATTGTACATCATGGATTATATTAGATTATCAACACACCTGCTATTTTCACATTGTAACATTCCTTCTTAGTTTTAAAAGGTACAAGTAGGCAAAGATCAGGAAAAGGCGCAATCAGAAAAAGATTCCCACTCCAAAAACCGAGGTGGGAAAAAACCAAACTAACAATCAGGCACTTATACCATGAAACATATCGTAAGCCGAATGGGCAGCTTTTTTCCCCAATAGGTGGCCACTCAGTTACCTTAACTTAATTAAAAATATGAAAACATACATAAGGCGCCAACAGCACAAAAAAAAAATAATAAACACCAAGACATAAAACAAAAAGAACCACCACATAAGTATCGCCTTGGAACGATCAGTAACACAAAGTAACTGGCGGGCTTAAACCGGTTTTACAGGATCCTAACCTCACCCTCAGCTTCTGCAGTGGTTCATAACATTTAGTAAAATCATTTTGACAAACACCGCACAGAGACTTTTACTGATTCTACTGGTTATACCAAAAGCTTTTAAGAACTTTGTTGAATTCCTAAAATTTTCACAAGACAAAGTGATCTTCGTTGTAGCTTATGTTGTGGTCGTATATTTTAAATGGTTATTTTTTTCCGTACGCATAATGTTATAGCGTAGTGTACATTATTACCGTGTTGATTTCATCTTCTGCTCCTTTGGATGACTGAGTTCATATGGTTCGTTGATGAAAATAACATTAGATCCGTAATTATACGTGATCTTGAACTTAAGGCAGCGCTGTATACATGCACATAGATCTGTAGTACGACAAGATATTCCATGTACCGGAATAATGTAATTTTCGAGCATTAGTTGCATGTATGTCAATAGAAGTCAAGCGTTCTTTGGTACATTCAGAATACACATTGTAATGCGCACACAGAATAAAACATATCGTTGAAGAACTGACCATTGTAATGTACCGAACTAATGTGATCATCCGTGTATCAGCTGCAAGATGCATGTTGTATGAGTATCTGGTTTATGAGTATCTGGTTTTTGATTCATCAGAATGTTTATCATGGTTTATTTGTTTTGTTCCTGATGATTCATTGACTAGTTAGATATTCACCACGAGGACCGAAGAACTAACTAAATGTTATGAACCACTGCAGAAGCTGAGGGTCAAGTTTTGGACATATATTTACATTTTTATTGCAATCGCCCTAGATGAAAGTATTCCTCTTGAAGTTCTTCATTTCCGAATGAAAAACATTACGTCACGTGAATTAGAGGCCACGCCCATGGGCGGGGCGACGTCAAAACCAGCCAGTGACGTTGTTTGTTTACTCTTGTTGGCGTGACGTTGGTCGCGTATCGTCATGACGTTAGGCGCGAAAATTAAACGTTTTGGCTGTTCCAAAGTTACGTTAAGTCGGGTTTAATGTCAAATAACATGAAAATGAGCGGTGATATGCGCAATTAAAAATCTTATACGTGATTGATAATATAAAATGTAAATATAAGGATTGAAATTCAGATTTAAGCTTTCACTGGATGATGAAAAACATTAGGCTGTTTTAATGTCTGTGAAGCCCGAGTCTGTTTTAATGTCTGTGAAGCCCGAGGCTTCACACGCATCAAACAGCCTAATGTTTTTCATCATCCAGTAAAAGCTAAAATCTGAATTTCAATCCTCCAGTAAAACCGGTTGAAGCCCGCCAGTAATTTTGTGATACTAATCGTTCCAAGGCGATACTCCTGTGGTGGTTCTTTTTGTTTTATGCCTTGGTGTTTAAAATTGTTTGTGCTGTTGGTGCCTTATGTATGTTTTCATATTTATAGTTAAGTTTAGGTAACTGAGTGGCCACCTTTTGGGAAAATAGCTGCTTATTCGGCTTACGATATGTTTTCATGATATAAGTACCTGATTGTTAATTAAGTTGTTTCCCACCTCGGTTTTTGGAGTGGGGATCTTTTTCTGATTGCGCCTTTTCCTGATCTTTGCCTACTTGTACCTTTTTATATTAAGTCTCAGTTTCAATTTCATTTGATTTGAACCCCATCTGCCTGTTGCCCTAATACATGTAGCTGGATATGTCAGTTTCAAGTTTACAATTAAAACATAAAATGTAGCCATAAACGCACACAAGGAAGTCACCAGTAAAGTAGTTTGGAAACGTGTTATAAGAATGCCTAATGAGCGACACCCAAAGAAAGTCTTCTATGGAGAATTACATGAGGGAAAACGCTCTCAAGGTGGCCGGAAGAAACGCTACAAAGACACCCTTAAAGTCTCTCTGAAGGATTTCGACATACCAATGGGGTCATGGGGACAGACTGCACAGGAGCGATCAAAGTGGCGTGGTCTCATCAACAAAGGAGCAGCTCTCTATGAAAAAAGAGAATATGTGAAGCTGAAAGAAAACACAGAGAACGAAAAGCCAATACCAATGGGCCACCAGCTGAGTCCTTGACATTGCCTTGCTCTACTTGCAACCGACAAGTTAGAGCTAAAATCGGCCTAGTCAGTCATCAAAGAACTCACCAACACACACGAACCTATTCACGAAATAATGATGGTCTTTCTCATTAGTGAGAGATGAACGACCAGTTTGGAAACAAGATAAGGCAATATGGACCTCGATGCAAGAATAGAAATCTTTACTACGATACCATCAAGTCAGAACCGATCCACAGTCTAGATGACAAAAGCAAGTCATGCGTTTGAAAGTTCAGGAAAAATAACATTTTTGTTCCAGGCTATCTAGTTTTGACAAAATACCAAACAGCCTGTGCAGTAGCAGAGACAGCCACAACCTCTCACGGTTTCCACATGCAAATCACACCATCTCTTGGTATACGTCTTGTTTAAAGGTCCCGAGGGTCAGATCATATGTCTAGAAAAATATTTGATTTCTTGATAGCAGCAAAACAGATTTGGGACCATTTCTGTCTATCTTTAGAAATGTTTGTTCAGGAAAATATATTCCATTAACAAAATGTCTTCGTTAAAGATATTTGACCGCAGACAGTTTGCTTTTCTAGCACAGGTCACTGACGCCTAGATATACAATTAAATCAGTCTGAATAGTCCATATTTACCAAAACATCTGCCGCTTCTATCTGACGTCAGCTAGAATTAATAATTTGGGAAAATGGGGGTTATCTCAGCGATTATTATGCATTACTGAGAAAGATACAATGACCTGCAATTCAAACATCTTTAAAGGCTAAGTTCTAAGATGGCTGTTTATGACAGGTATGTTTTAAAAGTAACAATGTTTTATACATTGTAAATCAGTCGCAAGATTAGGTACATGTAATTATATTTTTTTTATAAGAATGCGTATGCGAAATCTTTAATTTAAAAAATGTTTTTAAAACTGTTTTTGCTTTCTTAATTTGTATATCGGGGTCAAGGAAATGACCCTCATATTAATACTAACTTAAAGACAATCTTTTAGCGATCAATCTTAAGTGCAGCGGGAAAGGGACAAGGGACTTTACCGAAATACCCTTCAAAACAAGGAGAACTTTAAACTTTAAAGCGTTTACATGTTTAGAAAAAGGTACAAGTAGGCAACGATCAGAAACCATAATATAATATGCTGGGAGGCCTTATACTTTTGTAACTAGTGCAGCCAATGAACGACATTTTTCTTTTACAAGTGGCGCTACTATTTTTTTAAATTTCGCTTACCAGACTTCAGGCTAGCTAATGCTGGAAAGTTGCCGGGAATGTTGGTTTGTTTCCAACATGGTCGGGAATATTCGCCAGGAGGTTTCTATTGCCCCATCTTGTTTCCAATATATCTTACTTTTGCCTGTCTTGTAAGCTTTTACAGTCTGTGTTTATGTTTAGGATGCGAGCATTAAAACTGACATGTCAAGCTATTAGCGTAATTGCCTGAGGAGATTCAAATCAATAGGCTGATTCAAATCAATCAGATCAAATCAGAAAACTGCGGCTTAATATCAAGACACATCGTCAGACAACACGCAAAATGCAACTTATACACGGAAATCACATTACTTCGGTTAATGATATGGCTTGGAAAACATGTTGTAAACGACAAAGAAGGAACAGTAACTAGCAAAATAAGGCTAACCATTACGAAAACTTGACCATGCAATAAACAGAGATTTTTTTCAGCTGAAAAAAAAAATCCATCAGAAAATTTTCTGCGAGGCGGTTCTAACGAGTACCCACAATCTATCAATCTATGTTTTGGATGAAAAATAAGAAAAATAGGTATACCCCTGCATACCCCATTTATACTACATAAAAATTGGGTTTAAGAGAGTATTCAATAAACGGACATGTATTGCTGATGTAACATTACTTCGGTTAATAAAATGGCTTGGAAAACTTGTTGTAAACGGCAAAGAAGGAACGGTATTAGCAAAACAAGGCAAACATGGAAAGAAATCAATAAGATAATAAGAAAATCTTGTAAAACTTAATAACAAGCAAAAGAGACAGTTGAACGAGAGAGCTGCAATATCCTTAGACTGATATTCAGTCTCTATTCCTGTAAATAATTATTATATCTTCACAATATCTTAATGCATCTACGTGTATGTTTGCCTCTCTGAAAGCTTCAGACTAAATGAAAGAAAATTTTATAAGAATTAGCAAGAAGGAAACGTGTACAAGTGCGGCTGAGGCTACAGCATCCTTTAACGAAAGGGATATCGTACAATTACATTTATAATGATTCGAGACTGTATACCTTCCACCGTGATTCTGGCATTATTTCGTCTAGTACCTACTAGATGTAAATATAAACATAAAACGCAAAGACTAGTCAGCGTAGACTCAAGGCATGTATATTTGGTAAAATAAAGAAATACTACCACCCGATGCATGTAGAGCCAAATTTCCGCCGCACAAGCCAAAACATAACAGATAAGTACTGAGAACCACAAACCATTCGAGTGATCACCTCATCCCTAAACTTAAATAATTTAAAACAAATTTTTACAAACGTAAGCTACATGTAGATACGTAAGTACACTATTGAAAGAGAACCAAAACAAGAAACAAAAAAAACAGAAAGAACCAGATCTTTATAACAATACAACAATTCTCAAAGAAATACGAATGCTTTATTTGAATCTTTTTTCTATTTTTTTTTATATTCTTCCGATTTGTTATCAGATGATTGACGAGTAGCCAACCCTGAATCAATGAAAAAAGCGAGAAAGAAAAAAAGACAATGGCCGACTGATATATTACTTGGAAATAAAACAAGCAATTATTGGATTCCATATGAGTCGCGTCAAGAAAAACCCTGTTTTCGGTCTCTCCGTCCGGGTCTAACAAACTGGCCTGTACATCCTTGGAAGGCTATAAGAAGCTTGAGACTTTGGATCTAAGAAGAGAAGGCATTGCACAACGATTGAAGCGAAAACGAGCGATGATCAGCTTTGCGGTTACTGCACAGCTGATCTGCGGCTTTACTATCGCATAGTATCAAAATGTGTTTTCACATAATACGGCTCACATTGCCCTGCTTCTGTCTGTCTTGTTATTACTAGCAGTCCGGAATAGGAATCAAAGACATAACACTGTAAAACTGCTCTAAAAGTACTAGATATATTTCACATACTTGTATTTGCAAATAAACTTACAAAGCACATGTAGAACACAGTCAGAACATTTTACAAATTTTTATCATGAACCCCAAACTTCGTACAACTAAACAACTTAGAAAGGAATAAACTACTCTGGAGCTGGGCTCATATATCTTTAATCGCGAGGAGCTTAAATCAATTCTTGGACAGCAGATTTATTTGGCCGTCCTGAAAAGCGATAATGCCATTGTAAAATCCTTGGACAAAACAGACATTTTACCTACATGAACAGTCTGGCCAAATTAATGAATTGCCCTGCTCGTGTGAGATGCGATCCTGTTCAAGGTTCTGTTGTGAATAATGGTCTACTCCAAAACTCACCAATGGCATAGGTAAAAGAGTCGTTTAAGTCAACATTACTTTCAAAATACAAACTGTTCCAGAATGCATTTTGCTAAACATGCTACAAAATTTAATGTTCATATAACTTGTTCACGAATGCATAAATTGTAACATTACTAGTTGAGCAAGGTACCAATGCTGATATAAACCCATTCGCGAATAAATGTATTAAAACTTCTTTGATAACAGGCCACCAATTGTTATATAAACCATTCATGAATGCATAAATCGTTCTAAATGTCTCAGTCTAACATGCTGCAAGTGAGGCCATAAACTGTTCACGAATGTATTAATAGTATAATTCGTGTTAAACGGGCTACACATATTGTTATACTATTGTTATACATGTAAGCCGTTCACGAATGTATTACATGTAATGAACAATTCATTGTTTAAATGGTAAAATAGTAATTATAATCCGTTCATGACTGCATAAAGAATTTATATAATATAATTCCCATGTCGACGTCTCAGCAATATTGAATAAAGTAAAATGTTTAGTAAGAAAGTTTGGCCGTCATGTCATATACATATTTGTGACAATGATTAGGCTTACTAGACAAGTTATACAGATACATGTATGCGTCAAGGATTAGGCAGGTTTCTGTTAAACAGGCTACCATGTCTTATATTAACCAGTCACCAACGAATTATGCCTTGTGAAAAGGTACCAATGGACAGGACAAGAAAATGAATATTTTAGTCTGTCACAAGTTATTCCGGCTGCCACTCTGTTATGTTCATTGCCTGTTTTTGTTGTAACAGCCGGATGGCTACATCGTTGGGAAAGAACAAGTTATCTCGTTCTTTTAGTGTGTTGCCAAGAAAGTGATTTGTGATGTTTTGTGATGTATTTTCTTTCCCGCCGGATGCCTATGTAGAAACTTTAAATCTAATGCATCGACCTGGTCCCTCTATTCTTACTTAGTCAATGTTCAAAGAAATCGACGAAAAAAAAAAAGAGAGAAAAAAAATATTCCAAACCTTTTCACTCACCTATATGTACTTTATTTTCAGTTACAACTTGCAACTACAACCTGAAACTTCAGGAACCAGGTGAGATCATTCATCAGGGCATACTGGAGCTGGGAATTAGGCAGAGTGACAGTAGCGGAACCAGGGTGTCATGTGACTTCGAGATTGACGCAGGTCCGGGAAAACAAGTGATGTTTTACTTTGTACACGCGACCTTGACCCCTGAGGGAGAGCAGTATGACGTATCTTGTATTGAAATTAAAGATAATGTCGGCAAAATACAGACTACTGTGGAAGGTGAGAAATACTTCAACCTATTATGACGAATGGACTTGCCCATCATAAAAATCATTTTGACAATCTTCCTTTCAATTTTATTAATATCAAGAACGATTTTAGATTTTATTTCATGTTTTTTATGAAAATTCTTCTGAAATTAGCCCCAGATTGGACGAGCGTTCTGCAGCGTGATATCTGGGGCTATCCTGTTTAATTATGTCCCAAAAAGAGGTCGCCTGGCTTTTTTGGGGTTAATTGAGCCTGAGCCCACCTCCCAGAAACTATGTTAAGTCTACCTATACAAACTTACTGTATAGCCCTTACTTGCATACTTATATTTCATGACATCCCAATGCTGGGTAGAGGTCCCATAAAAAAGGAGGCTTCGTCTCGACAAGATCATTGCTGCTGCCGAGGAAGTTACACGCAAACGCATAAAAAAATTATTTTAGGCGTTACCAAAACTTTTATCGGGCTTTTTTTTTTTTTTTTTTTTTTTTTGAATGTGTTCGCCAGTTGAACACTATGTTTGTTTTTGTTTTAATTTTGTTTCTTAATAATATCGAGGATGTCCCCAGGAACAAAAACATCCCAGGAATAATGGTTTAAGGCGTAGTCCCCAATAAAAACGGTAATCTGCGTCCTAGGAAAAGTGGTTTATCTTCATGATAGGGCTGTTTATTGTGCGTGTCTTGCCTTTTGTTTCGCTTAAAACTTAGCCGGATGGCTGCCTTGTTGGGAAAGTGCTAGACATTCTGCTCTTCGGATGTGTCGTCGGAAAAATGTTTTGTTTTGTTTTATGTATTTTCCCACCTGGTGTCTATGTTGGGACATAAGATTTAATTGCATCGATTCCTGAGCCCTCTATCCTTACTTAAAACAATTTAAGTCTGGCTTGCACAGTAGTTAAGAGAATACCAAGTTTGCACTTATGCATCCTCGGTCACCCAGGCGCACTGCATTCCGTAACCTACATTCATCGAATGAAGTTTGACGTAATGGATCGCACCTGGGTAACCGAGGATGGCACTTATGCGCCTTTGTCTTATTTGCAATATGTATTAGTATAAATATATACATTATTATATTATTTGTTCTGTTGTAAATGGTAGTATTTAAAAATTTATGTCCTGGAATGTTTTCGTTTATTCAGATTTCCCGATGAAGGCCTGTTTCACGTCAGACATTGTAAGGGACCAAGTGTACGCAACTGTCGGCAACAGACTATCAATCCGATTTTACCGAAATCGAGGTTTTTCTATGGTAGCGGGATTTCGACTGGTGTTCACAGCGTTTAGGGAAGGTAATTATATATATACATGTATATAACTCTGTAGGGTTGTCCTCCACTTTAAATTTGGAGGAGGTATTGCCAACGCAAGATGGTCCTTTGATATTGGGCTAATTTCATATGCAACTTTAATAGATAATTTATAATAATTCGGACCAATTAAAAACTAGACTAAGTTCAAATAGCCGCGTTTGTCAAATGACGACTAGAGGGACACTGAGTTAGAAATACAAATCATGTTTTTGGGAAAATCCCACCTGAAATACACATAAGGAAAACTTGCCAATACAATATACAGAGAAATTTTCAGCTGAAAAAGAAAATGAAAATTTCATTCATTTTTTTTAAAGCAAACAAGTAGGCCTAAGCAAAACAAGATAGGTGCACAACCGGTCCATCATAATTTTTGAGCAAGTATAAAATGTTTTGATATGGATTCATTAAGACACATAACACATTTGGCTGTAATCTGCAAAATAGTTTTAAAGAAAACGCAAAAGAAATAAGATACTGCAATGCAAAGCTTAACGTCATTTCTGGCTCCGTGATGGGGAGGATGGGTTAAGTAAAACCATCACCAAACATTTTTAATTCACCAAACTTTGTGAATCTATTGGATTTCAGAAGGTTTGCCTGAAGCGTTTTCAAGTCATGAGAAAAGTCCGCGTAATTTTTGATAATCCCTCGTATACATTCCATGGACATGTTATTCTGATGAAACTTTCAAATAATTTACTTTTGACTCATTTTGGCGGACATGTAAGCCATCACATCAATGTTTGATGCTGTACCTAAAGGACTAATTCAGTGCTCGACCACTGACGAGGTCCAATACAAAAAACATGATTCTTCTCTTCGGATTTTTTACACCGTGGTCAAGTTTTGTTGCTGTTCTTTGGGCCTTATACAAAAAAGGACACAAGCTCTATAATGAAAGTCTGTTTTGCATCCTTCCCATAAAAGTAATTTGTTGGTAGCAGGTGCTCAAATTATTTCTCAGAAAATTCCATTATGTCCTAACAAAGCTTCCAATGTCATTAATTTTATTGGCATTGCATCGCTCCTCATTAAAATGATAGGATAAAAGGATGCAGTGTTATAATACTGCCTGAAGTAATCTAAGAACAGTTTGAGGTCTGCCACAAATACTTGTGTTTCTGGAAAATAAACTTAAATGCATTTACAGGGACCCAGAAATTTTTTGAAAACATCAGAAAAAAGACCAAATTATTTATCGATTGTACATGTATAAGTCTATATAATTAACAGGTTAGCCTTCCATGTCGCTTCCCATACACATGTTTATGCGTTAACAGGTTTTCACGAATGACGGCATTTTATATCAGATTTCTTTCGAGGCATAGGTCTCATTATTTCTTACAGTGGCTGCTAGATTGAGTCTCAAGTGAGTTGTTAACAATAGATGGCGAAATTGATCTCATCAATACTGCTGCGGCGTCCATCATTATCAACCATAGTTCTGTGTAATCCTCGTAAAACCTATGCTTTGGTTCTGCGGCAGACAAACAGTGGGAAGACAGGGCTGCTTTGTAAAATGTTACTTTTGAAAAATGGCTGACATGTAGTTTTTATTCCACTGCCATTTGATGTGCTCTCGTTATCTTCCTATACATGCATGTATTCAATTGCTTGTATACCTGAGTAACCGTAGATAGTATGTATGACCCAGTATCTGAGTTTAAGAACAGGTCGACACAAACCAGGCTACACAGTCACAGACGCAGGCTAGAAGCTTGAGATTTTGGATGTAATATGAAGAGAGACAGTACTATTTGTGTAGCGAAAACAAAGGCGCTGATCAGCTGATCTGCGCCTATGTTTTGGCCTGTGCATGATGTTTGTTTTCTTATGCGACAGGTCATATGCAACCTCAAACTAAACAGCTTATGACCATCAAACTATGCAGCTTATGACCATGCATGCGAGATTCAAAAAGTATATCTTCACGCGCATTATATTTTCAGATTCCTGCCGAACTTCGGAGCGGAAATGCAACAACGGTCGATGTATTGCTCACCAGATAGTCTGTAATGATTACAACCCGTGCGGAGACCATTCGGACTGCCCCACGGGACTCGAACACCTGTCCACACTGTCACTGGCGGGCATCATCATTCTTGGTATACTAGTGGGTGGGACGGTTATTATCATAGCAGCCGTGTGCCTGCAGCAAGGGGGCAGGAAAATGATCGGAAGAAACGTACGTATTTGGTTGAAACTGACTGTAGACTATTTGTTGAAATTCAAACTGGGGCGCCACAAATACTGGTTCCATGTACAAACATGCTGGTGATATATGAGCCGCGACTTGAAAACCCCGGTCTTCGGGGGTTTCGACCAGGTCCGACACTAACCGGGCTGTACAGTCACAGAAGATGTAACCCACATGTAACCCACAGACACCAAGTTGATTTGGATGAGAACAAAATAAAATGAGCCTGTGCGTGAAAAAACAACAATTGGGGTTTCAGACCAGGTTCAACACAAACTAGCCTGTACTTTGAAGATAGCTAGAGGCTGGAAATTTTTGATTTAGAGTAAAGGAATTGTACTATCCGTGTAGCGAAAACAAAGGCGCTGATCAGCTTCGCAGTTACTGTGAAGCTGATCTGCGCCTTTGTTTTCGCATAGGCAAAAATCCGGTTTTCTCACGATGCGGCTCATATGTATATTTAGGAAACCTCCGTGGTGTAGTGGTTAAGCTACTCTCCCTGTAAACCAGGGGTCGCGGGTCGATCCTGGGCTTCTTCAGACCCTCGATTGAGACTATTAACAGAGGTTCCATGACAAACTGAACATACATGTACTGTGACGAGGCCGGACTTACGTCCAATGGACCTAATCTTTAGATCTGGCTTACGGACAACAACTGTACACTCCCAAACAGTGTTTATTTATATCTTATGGTGAATATACGACACGAAAAGAAATTCATTTTACCAAAATAAGGAGAAGTAACTATTTCTACTTTGTCTTAGTTAATCAAAAAGAGTTGCTTCACTTTGCTGTGCAAAAATGTGGTTCATGTTCGGCCGCGTTTGATTTAAACCAGTAGTTAGAAGCAGTAATTCAATTGATGCACGAAACCGAAGGCACCTGTATTTATGTATATGATTGCATCGCGTCCAAACCAAATTAAGTGTCTTGTTTTGACAGACGATCGAAGACAACTGATGTAACTGATGTTCTCACCAAACTAACTAGAACTTAGTCTACCTTATAGTACACGAATACATGTACTTTCAGAGCGACTGGTCGACCACCTATCAGTCTAATGGTGAAGTCTTGGAGATGCAAACGGAAGTCGTCACTGATGATGCAATCAACAGTCTACCATGCCGGAATACAAACAGAACATTGCATTCCTTGTCAGAGGACCAGGCCGATTTATCACAGTCTGCCCCACAATATTCCGACCTCAGCTCTCACGAAACCAGAACAAAAGAGGTTTTAGCCAACCAAGATAAAACATCATCCGAGCCATTCAGCCAGATAAGCGCGTCGTCGCCACAGGAAAGTTTAACAAGTGCGACTCTGTCGTCATTTCCGCTTACAACAGAATCGCATTTACCGGAAGTTTACAATAGTCAAGAACACATAGGAAACGAGATTTTTGACGTGGATATAGCATGTGCTGCAAGTCCTAAAGACACAAATAAGGATACAACAGCAGCGCTTCTGCACGTGGACTATGATAACCATGCAATGCTTGATTCAAATAATGACCTTTCGACGGATGACAATAAAATTTTACTAACTCAAGTGAATCACCGACAAAAGCCGACGACGTCTGTGGTAAAGAGCAAACATAATAAACGAGCACCCCCTCCCCCAGAGTATAAGGTGGTGATGAAACATTCTGGGCGTTTCCATGTTCATGATTCAACAAGATGATAAACCTTTACTTTTGTTACCGTAATATTATGAATTAATAAAGTTATACAATGTAGATGCATTAAGCAGCAGCACTTTTAAAGTAGATCAGCTGGCTAACATGCACTCCTATACCTTGTGACCTCGCTCCACTTCCGTTTGTGGAGAGGTCTGACGGAACGCCGATGGAAATATTCTGTCAAACTTTTCAGCCGTTAAATGGCGGTAATTTTCAGTTGTTTGTACGATGTACATGTATGTGATATTTATTATTCTTGTTTTTGCTCCGACATGAAAAGTGGGCACACTTTGGAGTAGTCTGACTAGTCAGCCGTCAAAATGACAAAATGAAAGAATCATACCCAATGGTTTATTTTGCCGTCTGACAAAAAGCCAAGCTGTCAACCACTTTCGATTGATAGCCATTATTTACAGAATAACAAGTTTTCATGCAAAACAAATGGTGTAAAACGCTGTAAAACGGTATAATAAGTAAACCTCTATTTGAAAATTCATAAACTATTTCCAAATTTTGTTTATTTTGATGATTTTTTAAAAAAAGCTGTCATGTTTTTCTTCAAAAGTCCCCTCTTGGGGGGAGACAATTCTAACTGCGGGCTTCTGATTGTCTCTAAGAGAGTGCATGACCTCATCAACCAGCCATCAACCAATCAGATTTATTTAATTTAGGAATTCCCATAAAAACAAATGTCTACATATGTTTCATAGACTACTATCATATCTTTCAAAAAAAGCCATCAAACCTTAAGGCCAAGATCGTGTAGGGTTAACCAAAAATTTGGACCTTGGATCTCGGACTAACAAAACAGCTTGCAGAGATATTAATAGAAATTGGGAAACTGTGACAGTGCTTGAGTCAGACGTCAAAATGGTAAACAATCAGGTATCGAATATTCATTTTGACGGCTGACCCGTCAGACTTACTTTGGAGTAGCATTTTGAGATAGCTATAACGGAACACACGTTCTATGTTTCATATCAATACTAAGAAAGATATGCACATTTTACACGTTTTAACCTGAGGTGCGAAGTGTGTAATGTTATAGGTTTGTTATCCTGGTGAAAAACATGAAATGTCAACTGTATTTATTAATGTCGCTGGCCAATAAATTTCAAAATATTTACACGGAAGCAAATAAGACCACATTTACTCCAAAGTGACGAATGGAATTTCCCATCGTTATCATTTGAGGAGAGTCAATTTTCATTTTTAGGGTAATCAGGAGTGGTTCTTGAATTCTTAGTCCAGTTTTCGATAAAATTTTTCTAAGCAAAAATAATAGCCCCAGATGGGACGCTACGTTCTGCGGCGTCATATCTGCGGCAATAATGTTTGCCCTTGTCCCATAAAAATAAGACACCGGGCTTAAATGAATAAAAATTTTGTAGATGTATGTGCAATGGAAGTGATTTTATATACTTCTGTCTGATTTGAAGGCATCTGACTGTATTTTAGAGATACATGTACTTGTCGATAGAATAAGACTTCTTTCAAGTTTTAAGCAAAGTCCTATAATTGTTCACTGCTCTTAAAGGATCTCAGTTTTATTTTATGTCCTATTACTGCAGCTGGTGCTGAGCCGTGTGGCGGCCCAAAAAAGTCTCCCCGTACATCATCCATAGTGCATATTATATTTTTCTTCTAGTCCTTTGAGATCAGCGAGGGTATTCTGAGAAATCAAAAAAAATATCTGTTTAGATTCATTTTCTAACCAACGTTTTAATATATTTGGCCCCATTGGGATTTTTACTAGTCTTTGTATCGACTACTCTGTTGAAATATGCCAAATTACAGTAATTATCTTTGGCTCCATGTTGTCAAATCTACAAGGTCACTGAAAAGGCTTAAGTAGCCGAAACCGCTCTTAAAGGATCTCAGTTTTATTTTTATTTCAAACAGTGAAACAGGCATTGCGATGGTTTCTGTCCCCGAAAAAGCAATGCCGAGTGTTTCGTAAGGCTAGCACCAACAATGACACATTTTGATGTTTAATAGGCACGCTTAGTGCTCGAGAAGTTTACTGTTTCATTACGAAAACATGCCCATGCAGTATATATAGATTTTTAAAGTTGTAAAAAATGAAACTTTTCAGTAGAAATTTTTCAATATTTTTTTATTTTTGCTCAAAACAAAGATTGTGGGTACACGTTAGAACCGCCTCGACGAGGCGGTTCTTACGAGTACCCACAATCTATGTTTTGAAGCAAAAATAAGAAAAATAGATATACTCCTCCATACCACAATTTCCCTATATAAAAGTGGGGTTCAAGGGGGTATACATTTCACGGACATGTTTTCCTGATGTTGTGCACTGTTACATAAGAAAGTGCATAATTGTGTTTTAGTTGTTTCAATCAATCACGAAGTGCCATTTTCGAGTGGTTTTATATAATGTATATGTAAGCATAATATAATTATCATGAATATTGTTATCTGCATTCTAATGTACTTTTTAACTACAAACCTCGGAAGCGCATTGTATTTTACGAAACGTAAGCTTCACGAGCGACGTTAATCAACGACGCGAACCAATCACAAGCTACGTTGCTCATGGCGTTGGGTTTCCGACGTTATATCTCAGAATAGACTGTCGCAATTTTTGGTGTTATCCAATCAGACGTCGCGTTACATTCGCAATTGCATTAGACACTGTTAAGCTGTTAAAATATATCATCGATGTAAGAGTTACAACAGTTGTTGTTATGAAAATACGGTAGCCTTGTTGTAAACCACAGTGACATTTCATAAACATCTCGGTGATTTTTACTTACACTCAGACTGTCTTTATGGAAATTTAAAAGATGTAAAATAAGCGTTGGTATAAAATAAAACGCTTCGTATGTATGTTTTTTATTTATATTTTCCCAAAGACATGGCTAACTTGGCGTGAAGCACCCATGACTAAAGTATTACAATGTATATATAAATCATGACCTTGACCTATTTTACGGCAAGGTCAACATAGGTCGACTAAGCATTTGAATGTGGAAAACTGTTAAAATATCGTTTATAGGAAAAGTCTTGCAGGAAATGGGCAGTATGACTGAATACCAATGATTCTGTAAAAAAAAAAAAAAAAAAAAAAAAAAAAAAAAAAAAAAAAAAAACATTGAACCTAGTGGCATATTGGACCTAGTGGCGTATATGCTATATCTACTGATCAACCATTACGAAAATACAGAGAGTTTAAGGGGATTAAAAGAAAAAAAGTTCTACCCTTGTAAGCCTCAGTTTTACTAAATAAAATTGGGATTCAAGGGGTATCCTTTTCAAGGACGTGTTTTTCTGAATGCTGCCTAGCTAAGGCATGCCCACCAAAGATAAAACTGGCTGATACTGGTTTCGTCCAGCAACGAAAGCCAACTTGAAGAAAAAACTAGAGTAAGGTTCACTTAAGAAATGCCATTCATTATAATACAGTCCGATATGCCGATATGAATCTACCCCTTTTTGTTTTGGCAAATTTTATAACAAAGCACCTGTTATTTTCAACACTGCACAAAGATAAACGCGACATTATATAATACAATTATCTTCACATTTAAATTGGCGATAAAACAATTATTTGTATAGACTCCTTGACCTGTTTGGCAAAAACATGCAAATATCAGTATAACAAATAGACTAAAACAGAAAAGTTTGGATTAGCTGGTTTACTGAACAAGAGATTAGACAATTTGTCTTAAAACTAAGACTGAAATTAAAGGTAAGTACCATTTTCATTGGTAGCGAAAGTTATTACTCCTGTTCCGATCCTAGTTTTAAATTTATTTTAACTAGTATCATATAGAACGTATGGTGCGAATAGTGTCGGATCGTATCGAGTGCACTAGCGTTCGAAATCAAACAACATCTCAGCGAATTATTGAGCAAGTTAGAAAGCTCCGTAGAAAGCGGTTCCTTTCGAAATGACCGAAAAAAGCTGACTCGGACATTTACTCTACTTTAATTTAATACCCTCAACTTGAATCGCAAATTTTAGTGAACATTTTACATGAAAAAATTGGAGCTCGTGGGATTATTATTTATTTATTTATTTATTTTTTTTTTTTTTCTGATTGTCCCCCAGATTCAGAAATATTTACTCACGACAGAAAGAACACATCTCCGCTCACATCTCCCCGATTTCAGTCTGAAATGTATTCAGGTATTAAATGCTGACATCGTCGGGTTCGTATGGTTAAAATAAAAGAAATGACAAAAATCGTTCCATAGTCAAGGGCACAAGGAGGACTTTTTGCCTATCATTTGAAAATTTTGAAAAAGAAACATCACGTATGTAATGTTAGTATACTCTCCTATACCCCACATTTATATAGTAGAACTAAGGTTTACATAGATATATCTATTTTCTTATTTTTTAACAAAACATACATTCTGGGTACTCGTTAGGCCTAGCCGAGGCGGTTCAAACATGTATCCACAATCAATGCTTTGAACGACAATAGGAAAAATATCTTCTTTTTTTTTTTTCACTAAATATTTTCTACTTTTTTTTAGATCTCTATATTTTACATGGGCATATTTTTGTAATGGGTCGATTTTGGCCATATGTTATGGGTAACTGTAACGAAATGTGTTCCTTTGACTGAAAAAGGAACTTTTCTCCAATAATTTCTTGTAAAATGTTTACGGGGAATCACCGTACACAAAATGATGACAAAGAAAACCTAGCATCCTGGGTATTTGTGGGTTATGTTTAAATGGAGGCCAAATATATTAATATATGTGTTCTTTATATTTTGTGCAGTGTATATTTTCTCAATATCCGACATACCACACAAAATATAATATCATGTCCTTTTCATCAGTTTAAAGATAAACATCCTTTCATGTCAATGGTTTTACACAACAACATAATTTATAATTTTGATTGTGTAGAAGAACTCTCGATGTAAAATAGCTTAAACGTTGGATTTGTTTGTTTGTTTGTTTGTTTGTTTGTTTGTTTTGAGGCTTAACGTCCCAGTCAACAATTTTTCAGTCATGTCGGGCCAAACCACCACTTTCTTGGTATTAACCAGTACTGTGGGGAGTTAATGTGCCTTGCTCATGCACACAACACGGTGCCGCCAGTGGGATCGAATCCAGGACCACTGGATTCGGAGTCTGATGTTCTACCACTATGCCACCGCGCTCCCTTTAAGTTTTTGAGTGCGTGTGACTTGATTTACAGCATGTTTTGCTATCATGTCGGTTTATTGATATATGAGCATAATTTACGTATCTAATTGAATATTTAATAGCTTAATTTGTATAATTAGTACAAATGTTCGTTAATAAATGAACTTCGTGACACAGCAAAACAGCTTACATATTCGGGTCATACATTTTTATAACAAATACTTATTGAAAAATCTTTCGCCATGAAAGTAAGCTGAATGTTCATACACATCCGTTGAAATGGATTTGTTTAAATGGCATTTAGTAAAGAGTTATATAAACACCAACTAACAACCTCGCAAAATGAGAATGGAATCCCTGCATATTAAACCTAAATATAACAATTATACCTATACTAATGGACACCAGAACGCTTGCAAGCGATTTATGAAGCCATTAGGAGACCCTGCCAGTGTCATCTATGCGTCCTTTACCGCACTTTAATTAAATTAATGTGATTAAAAACATGACCTTAGTTAGGTAAATATAGTTTGAACTTCAACTTCTTAAGGTTAAGCAACACTTTCAAAATAGGTTCTTTGACACAGTTATTATTGATAACATGTCAATTAGTTAACATCTCGGGGTCGCTTCGGTCGTGTTCTAATTTCTAGCGTGGCCTAGCCTGGGATGGACTGGTCCGATTATGTAAAATGGTATAACAGCTAAATCAGTTACATGAACATAACATTAGGGAGCAATGCCAGGCCAAACCCAAACATGCGTGTATTATGAAATAAAATCACTAGAATAAGTAAAATAATTGCAAGATAATTCTCAAGAGGATTCTGCACAAAATTGAAACTATTGATAACAGACACTCGGCAGGTCAAAACACTGAGAACTCTCCTGGAATTACATGTCTGCAATAAGTGCAGCGTGTTTATAGATTATTTTTCAATCATATTTTATCCTGGCCTTTCATGGACCCAAGTGTTATGTTACTAGTATAGATCTTACTTAATCGGACCAAGACACCCTAGGCTATGCCAGGCTAGACATTAGTATATGCCCTCTGACATGATATATCAGCTCATACGCTATGATTTTTTTTTCTCATTTTGAAACAAGCAGAGCTGCAGTGAGTTTTAACTCTTGCATAGGAAGCTCATCATTTGGAAAATTCATATAAACGAAACTAGATTTGGATTTCAGAATAATTTTACATTCTAAAACTATCGCGAAGTGGAAATGACATTCAGTGTGGCTGATTTCCTCCTTAACTTTATTTCGATTCATACCACCTACTTCATGGAGGCAGGCATTTTTCGCTTTCATAATAGCGGCGAAACAAACGTATGTATTCCCAAATAACAGATATCCATTCATAGCTTTTCGGACAAAATTGCAAGTACATGTATGTGTATTTGGTTACACTTTATTTGTGCCTAAATCAATTAATACAATTTCATGATGGCTTGAATCTATTTATAATCGTATATGTTACCTTATGCAGCCGAGGGTCATCTTCTTTAAGAGAGCTTCCCATGGAAATGAATTACTTACATATGAACAAGAATTATCAGACTGAATATTGTTCGGTCTATGAATATTATACTCCGGCCAGGCATTTAATCTTGAAAATTTTGTGAATGGCATATAATTAATTTTATTATATATGCACTTTCATATAATAAATATTCAATTGCAAAATTGCAAGTACATGTATGTGTATTTGGTTACACTTTATTTGTGCCTAAATCAATTAATACAATTTCATGATGGCTTGAATCTATTTATAATCGTATATGTTACCTTATGCAGCCGAGGGTCATCTTCTTTAAGAGAGCTTCCCATGGAAATGAATTACTTACATATGAACAAGAATTATCAGACTGAATATTGTTCGGTCTATGAATATTATACTCCGGCCAGGCATTTAATCTTGAAAATTTTGTGAATGGCATATAATTAATTTTATTATATATGCACTTTCATATAATAAATATTCAATTGCAAAATTGCAAGTACATGTATGTGTATTTGGTTACACTTTATTTGTGCCTAAATCAATTAATACAATTTCATGATGGCTTGAATCTATTTATAATCGTATATGTTACCTTATGCAGCCGAGGGTCATCTTCTTTAAGAGAGCTTCCCATGGAAATGAATTACTTACATATGAACAAGAATTATCAGACTGAACATTGTTCGGTCTATGAATATTATACTCCGGCCAGGCATTTAATCTTGAAAATTTTGTGAATGGCATATAATTAATTTTATTATATATGCACTTTCATATAATAAATATTCAATGGGTTCTTTAACCAATAAACCATGGGCAAAAAGCTTAAAGTCAACCGACAATGTGTCAGCGACCATGACACAACACTACCCTCCAAAATTGGCTAATTGATGGGTGGAGTAGTAAATTTTATATAAAAAAAAGAAAGAAAAAAAAAAAGAATAAAAATCTTGTTTGCACAAGAAAATGATTGTAAACTTCAATCCAGTAACAGGTATGTCATTCATGAACCTGCATAACTTTAAAGCAGAGTGACAAGAAATTTCGAAATAAATGTTGCTTCCGGATGCCCGCAAGAAGAATCCTACAACACTCTCCTACAATCTCATTTTCCAGATTTTCTGGCGTCCCAAGATTGAAAGTCTCGGGTACATATGCTTCTCTGACGACAGTCGCATATATTCTCAAACGGTTTTATGCTAAAAGAGTATGCTCTCCTCAGTCCATAATAGTGCTCGAAATGAACGTTAGTATCGACTGAGCCAAACGACCCATGTTTGACACCGAAAGAAAAAGCTCAGGTTCAGTATGCTTTCGGGCATTTGATAAGAAACTGTCTTCACAATACTAAAATCAATGCACAAAAGCCTGCTGTGCCCCCAGTGATCACACAATTAAGATGACTTCAACTGACATCAGAACATTTACATGTTAGGGTCGAAAATCTGCTTGTCAGTGACGGATGGCGTCATGAGTTGCGTCAGGCACTGAGCGTTTCAATCACGGAACGTTGTGTTAGAGGAACACGATGGGTTTGGCGGACTGTATTATGATGTTGTTTCTAAGGAGCAGTGTATCATTTGGAATGGGTTGCTGAGTTTTATGCAATATGGAGATGGAACTTTTGGTATCATGCTGGCGCAGTAGGTCCTGAATTTATTTACATGGAAGATTACGACCGACAATTTAATGGTTAGAAGGTTTACCGGGTTCCATGAACGCGAGTAAGTTCAGGTATGGACTGGCTAGCACGTTCGTATGACATTAATAGGGTTGAACATGTATGGGATTATCTACAATGTACAAAGACTCGCGGCCTCTAATGTTCAAAGGGGTCGCGGAAAAGTCTGGAATCTATTCAGACCTTCCGGTCACATTGCATAGAAGTTACACAGGCCCAGGATGGACTTACACTTTATCAAGCTAACATCTACGGCCACGATGTTTGAAAAATGGACAATTTCTAAAGGACTAGGGCGTTTAACGACTGATTTTGGCCTCAGATTTTGTTAAAAAATAACTTTTGGAATTTACGTGAGAAAACTATTCCTTAAAACATGTTCAGCCATATGTCTCCTCTATTAAAAACAAGAACAGTTACTTCATTTATCCTACAAGCGTTACCATTGCAGCGCCCAGAAGAACCATAGATAGAGCAAATTCTGCACTTTTCGGTCTATTTTTTGGCCATTTCTGAACACATTTTTTTAATTTTAAGTGCCAGCCCACACGACGAACAAAATGATACTTAGCATACAATATCTCTAGATGATACTCCATAATTATTTCATAAAAAGAAATAGTTCGTAGCGTGGGCCGGTAGTTGAAAATGATGTTGAATGGTGAAAAATAGACCCAAAATTACAAAAAGTGGTATTTCTATGCTTTTCGGAGCGTTGATATGGCAACATGTATAATTTGAATGTGATAGTTGTGCTTGATTGTATACGCAGGGACGTATATCTGCTTTTTGCAATACTTTTCTCCTCAAAGTTCCACAATTCAAATTTTTACCAACACATGATGCCGAAATGAGGCCTTAAAAATCCCCTAGGCCAAATTTTACTAGTCCCTCCCACAATGTGTAAAGTAGCCAATTTCGGAAGGTAGAGCATTGTCGTGTTTACTGACAAGTTTATTGGCGATTGATTTTAAACGTCTTGGGGTTCCATTTGAACATTTATTACATCAAAATAAAATAATTAATGTCAAAATCTGTATAATTTTAAAATGTCTGGCCTTTAGATTATTTTGAGATGTATATACACTTTTAATCCTTTAAACTCAGTTGCATTAAGGCGTTAGCCCCTTAATTTTTAAAGCACAACAAAATGTATGACAATTCTAATGTTTCTTTTTCCTTTCATGTTTTCAATCAAGTATGGATACAGAAACATGAGACAATTACACCAGATGACACGCCTTAGTCTCTAGTCACGTATGTCTGAGGAAGCTGCTAACAACGAAACCCTTATAAACAACGGACACAAGTCCAAAGAATCAAAAATCTCTGGCGGGTTACTGTACAAACTCAGAATGGCCACGAGTTTAGAAGACATTCGGTCGCTTATGTTCTGGAAAGCAATATTCGCTGAATTTCTCGGAACTTGGTTGTTAGTGTTAATTGGTACTGGATCGTGTATTCAAGACTGGCAGGACGACAAGCTAGATGTCGTGCAAATTGCTTTCTCTTTCGGTCTTACTGTGGCTACGATAGTTTGGATTATTGGCCACATAAGCGGCGGCCATATTAACCCGGCTGTAACATGCGCAATGCTCATCACGCGGAAAATCAGCCTGATTCGCGCCTTATTATTCATCATCGCACAGCTGGTCGGTGCCATAATTGGTAGTGCACTGCTGAAGGCTTTAACCCCACAGGAGATGAGGGGCCTTCTAGGAGTTACAAAACCCGCAACGGGGGTCACAGAAGGGATGGCGGTAGGGACAGAATTTTTCATTACTTTTGCACTTGTACTGACAGTGTTTGCAGCTTGTGACACGAAAAGGACGGATTTGAATGGGTCGTTTCCTCTGACCATTGGTCTAGCTGTAACGATGGCTCATCTATGGGCGGTAGGTTATACTTTAACCCATATATGACGAATGGACTCTCATCGTTATCATTTGGACGAGTCCACTTTCATTTTAAGGTGAATCAGGAGCTATCTTAACATTTTATTCAGTTTTTTATCAAATTCCTCTCAGCCCCAGATGGGACGCCGCGTTTTGAGGCGTCACATCTGGGGCTATACTGTTTGCCTATGTCCCATAAAATAACGCCAGGCTTATATGAGTTAAAGTATACGTTAACTTTTAAAAGTGTTTTTTTTTTTTTTTTTTTTTTTTTTTTTTTTTTTTTTTTTTTGAAATGTGTAATCAGCTGACTTACAGGTATTCAAGACTGGTCAATGTAAGCATAAGCATAATTGTATACATACTCTGGAATTAAGATAAGTGTATTCATTGTGTTTCTAAAAATGATATTCAGAACATGTATGTCGGATGAGAATGAAACCAAACTGACCAAGTTCCACCCTTTCAAGGTCCACCAAAGAGATTAAAAGTCGCAGTACATTTTAAATTTGTCCTTTGGCTTTCAAAACCAAGTTGTCATTATATCTTTGTCATAGGTAGAGTATACAGGTTCGAGTATGAACACAGCACGAAGTTTCGGACCAGCTGTAGTGATGGATGTCTGGGAACACCACTGGGTAAGAGTGATTTTTTTTTTTTAATTTTATTTTATTTTTATTTATTTATTTTATTTTATTTTTTATTTTTTTTTTTTTTTTTTTTTTTCAAAATATTATGTTTTTAGACTGCATTTACTCTTATAGTGTAATCTTTATTTTCGGATTGCAATGGAACGTCGGTACATGTTACAAAGACGAAAACGTGACCTACATATGATTATCCTGATAAGAAATGAGAAGCTGCTGGAAAATAGGGATACCAGTATCCCATATTGAATTATGGACAATTCGGACCTTGGCTAATTCGGCCCTAGTCAATTCGGACCCTAAAAAATTCGGCCCTAGTCAATTCGGACCTCGACCACTGGTCAATTCGGACCCCGACCACTGGTCAATTCGGACCCTTTTTTATTGGTCAATTCGGACCTCAAAAAGAAAAATTCTTTGGTCAATTCGGACCTTTTCTCTTGGTCAATTCGGACCTTTTCCTTTGGTCAATTCGGACCTTTTCCATTGCTTAGTTCGGACCTTTGAATTACGTATTTTCCTTCTAGAAAACTGTGTTCAGATTAAAAACGAGCATACAGGCAAAGCTTTCTCACTACTGACCGACTGTCTGATTACTGGGTGGTTAAAGGCAAACCATCCATACATGTACATACAAGCCCTAGTGTTTACTTGCGTGGTTATATTTTCAAGCGCATTTTGGGTGTCATGACATCGTCATGGTGGTTACAAGTCCTACAAAATGGAGTCAACGTCCGGACATTACCATAGCTGTTGACTGGGATGATAAGCCACAAATCAATTAACCAATCAATCAATCAACATAAAGTATTTAACTCGCGAATCATGCATGAAATAATGGCATGAGTAAGTATAATGAATTTTTATTTTAATGAATGAACAAACAGGCAATCCTTCCATCTTAAATCATTCAAGCATTGGCTAATTCGGACCGTATTTTTGTTTCACAGTGGTCAATTCGGACCCCTAAACAAATTCTGACATTGGCTAATTCGGACCCTAATCCGATTCGGACATTGGCTAATTCGGACCCTATTTCCGAAAAATCATTGGCTAATTCGGACCTCAATTTTGCGGGGTCCGAATTGACCAGTGGTCGAGGTCCGAATTAGCCAAGGTCCGAATTAGCCAAGGTCCGAATTGTCCACAGCCGATGTCCGAATCAGGTCCGAATTAGCCAAGGTCCGAATTAGCCAAGGTCCGAATTGTCCACGTACCCCCATATTTATTAAAATGGTATACAGTAAAAGTATCTCCTATCCCTTTAAGAATTATAGTAAATATCACCAAATTTGGCACCCAAATACACCTAATTGTCCTTCCAGATCCTCTTAATTATCCCCTATCAGTTTTATGAAAGTATCCCTTTTCCCATAATTATTTTGCCATTTATCCCTATTACACATTCTTTGTGCATACTGAACCAATAATTGACTTTTTTTTTCAGATATACTGGGTGGGGCCTATATGCGGTGGAATAGCAGCTGGTCTCGTATATGACGTCATTCTTACATCAAACGCATCGTTGCGTAAAGCGCGTGACATGCTGATGACGTCACATTTTAAAGAGGAGAAATACCCAGCTGTTGTGCCCAAGATACGAGTCATAGAAGCAGACACTGAGGAGAAGGAGGCCCTGCCTGTTTAATACAACTATGAAGTGCGAACGCATGGGCTAATATGGACAAAAGACTGCAAAATGTATACTCGTGCGAAGCATGAATATATATTGCAACAACTGTTATCGTTATATCATTATGATCTTTTATTATACCTCATTAATATTCATTGGCTCAGTGTGGATTTTGATTGGTCCGGAGCAGGTCACGCGGATGGTGCTATTCTGGCATGTCGCATGATCATATTACCCTCTGACGTCATATCTGCCTATAAAATGGCATCTGCACTTGCAGTCACACGCGTTTGATTACAGTGCACGTGGAGGGTACCATTCTGTCATGTCACATGATCAGATCCTGCGACATGACAGAATAGCATATCATCGTATTGCCCTCTGACGTTATATCCGCCTAAATGTGCAGTTACACTTGTGGTCACATGCGTTTTTCATGAGGCAGGTCGCGACTTTGTTTCAAAAGCGTTTCGGTATAATAAAACATTTGTTGTCCATGAGTGAGGGTGACATGACGATTTGTTCACCCTCGACAGGTTATATTGTCCTCCGGCTACGCTCTCGGGGAATATCACCTGCCTCGGGTGAACAAATCGCCCTGTCACCCTCACTCAAGGGCAACAATTGTATAATGTCAGTGTATTGATGTTTTCACAGCATCCGCTTAATTCATTTGTGCTTCAAATCCGCCGAATACCTCATCTGAATGGTTAAAGCATTTACTTTGTTGTTTGGTTAACAATAAACCCTTTAATTAGTAATTAAGTCAAATCCTGTTTTAGTAAAGCAACGTATTTTTTCCTCAAACGGCATGTGATATGCTGATGACGTCACAATTTTACGAAGAGAACTATCCAGTGGTTTTGCCCAAGATACATGTACGAGTGATAGAATCAGACAGTGAGGATACGGAGGCACTATCTGTTTAATACCACAAGGAAACTGTTTTAAAGACCTAGCTATAAAGCTAGACGTTTAATCTGACGTGTGAATTGGGCATCTTTTCACAATCATATTGTAACTCGAAGATGTAGATCATTGCATACATACGGACGGATGGGCTTACAAAATATATGGACAAAGGACCACAGATGCTTATGTTTGCAAATCCACAATGCAGTTGGCAGCATTTTATCTTTTAACCTTGTTCATATTCCTGTACTCTACATGATATTGTTCATTTCATCAGGAAAACATGTCCGTGCAAAGTATACTTCCTCAAACCCCACTTTTATATTGTAAAACTGGGGTTTGCAGGGGTATACCTAGTTTTCTTATTTTTGCTCCAAAACATAGATTGTGGGTACCCACAGTCTATGTTTTGAGCAAAAATAAGAAAAATATTGAATTTTTTCTACAGAACATTTTAATTTTTACAACTTTAAAAATCTCTGTATATTGCATGGGCAAGTTTTCGCAATGTGAAGTGAAGTTGTATTAATGTTTAGGGACCCCCTACTTTCATTATTGTTTTTTTCTTCAACAATATTGGTAAGAAATATTAACTAATTAAAGGAACGTTATGTACATTGTATAAGCCATAAGCGGTATAGTTAATAAATTGTGGATTTTATAGCTACTTGTAAATGATTCGTCGAAACGTGAACAGTAAACAACAAATGAATTTTAGCCACATGATAATTTTAGGGGGAGGTAAGCGTGAGGTAAAAAGCCAAAGATCAGGAAAAGGCGCAATCAGAAAGAGATTCTCACTCAAAAAACCGAGGTAGGAAAAAAATAAATTAACAATCAGGTACTTATACCATGAAAACATATCGTAAGCCGAATGAGCAGCTATTTTTCCAATAGATGGCCACTCAGTTACTTAAACTTGAATAAAAATATGAAAACATACATAAGGCACCAACAGCACAAAAATTTAAAACACCAAGACATAAAACAAAAAGAACCACCACAGAATTATCGCATTGGAACGATCAGTAATATAAAATTGCTGGCGGACTTAAATCGATTTTACATGACCATAACCTCACCCTCAGCTTTTGCAGTGGTTCATAACATTCAGTCAGCTCTTCAGTCCTCGTGGTGAATCTCTAACTAGTCATTGAATCATCAAGAACAAACAAAGAAATCATGATTAACATCCTGATGAATCAAAAACGAGAACAACAGATTCAGTAAGCTGCCCGACGATGGAGATCCCTGGGCGCCCAATAACTTACTGAAACCCGGAGAAAAATAAAAACACCAGTTGAACCCCGGTGGGCCAAGCAACAGACAAGAAGCTACGGCCCCAACCAACTAAAATGAATAGCTTTAAGTCGGGGCCATCATAGAGTCTGACGCCCGACCCACCGGTGTGCCATTAAAGAAGGCAGCATAGTTACCAACCATGATTGGGTTAAAAACTAAGCATGCAGACCGTCGCATAACATGCAAGTTATAACCTATACGTCTGTAATGTGTAATGATTTATCTGAACTGAAAAGATTTTTTTTTCCTTCCTATAAGTTTCTTAAATTTGTAAACCAAGTCACCATAAAATTCTGGTTCGGAAAGGCCCTCACCTAAAAGCGATTTTAACCCAACATTATATTTGGAAATCAATTCAGTGTCTACAATAAAATTTAGAAAACGTTTGTCGAAGTTTATGATACCGATAGCCCTGTTGGAGAAGTTTGGCCGTTAATCATTTATTTCGAGGTTGAAGTCCGTAAAATAATTGCAGTCTCTTGCAAACCTAATAAGTTGCGAAATGTATACACTATAAGAAGCAGGAGGAACGTCACCTTCCAAAAACGGAAAATTTTCTATATCAAAATCACAGTCATCGCGTTTATCAAAATTTTAGAAGAAACAAATCTATTTGCAACAGAAAGATGTAAATCTAAAAAGGGGGCTTCGGGCTTTGTTCAACTTTAGGTTCAGGTGGATAAATTTGATTGACCAAACCTTCAAAATAAGGGTTGTCAATGTTCAAAAGGTCATCGAGGTAACTGGAAGTCGAGTTAAAAGCCTCGAACCTTTATTTTTATTCGATAACATCAGCTTGAATACTATGGTTAAGACGATCCATGAAATCTCTTTCGTAGCAGTATAAAAATAATCAGTTTAAATAATAAAAGTGCCACCGTATTCAACTTACTTAATTTCTTAATTACCGCTAAATGGATGCTGGCGTCTTCTTGCTTTTTGTGTCAATTGCATCGACAATGATCAATCATTGCGTGCGTGCAAAGATATTATTTATACTTATATTTATTTCTGTTGTGGTATTATTTGGCAAATAGGTTACTGTATATGCGACAACGTTAATATCTATATAAGGGCATGGTCGGCTGGTCCATCTGTTCAAGTGCCCTAGCGAAAAGGCGAACTCAGTCAGCGAAGACCGCTGACACATATTCTCCGTTAGAAATCAGCTACCTGTATGATGTCCAATCCAGTGAATAAGGCAATTCCTATTTCATTCTTATTTTCTGACGGAAAACCTGTGACTTGCACCTTTTAATTGTATACCTTTAGGTATTACTTGTATTAAAAGTAGTATGGGTCTAATAAAGTGTTGATGAGGTGCCGCCCATGCAGTAACCTTTTTGCCGAATAATACTTACACGTACATGTATATTTATTTTTGTTAACTCATTTTAGCCTGGCGCCCCTTTTACGGGACATAGGCAAATAGAATGGCGTCCCATCTGGGGCTATTCTGTTTGCTTAGAAGAATTTCATCGAAAAATGGAATAAAATATTACAATTACACCAGAAGCCCCTAAAAATTAAATTGGACTCACCCAAATGATAACGATGGGTGAATACATTTGTCATATATGGGTTTAGGAAGCTAAGTGGCTACCTACAGGGAAATACTGCTCCTTCGATTTAACATACGTTCCTATTGTCTGTTGGTACATTTGTTTCTACTATGGAGCGAAGACGAGTTTCGATATGAAACAAGTCCAAAGACACCACAAAACACATAAATAAAACACGTGATAGACCAAAGACAAATGAAAGGCTCTCGGTGTGTAATATACTGAGCCAAACTTATAACGAAACATTGGTTTATTTTTCATATTATACTTCGGAACTTTATCAAATAAACTTTGTCTCTACTGAATTAGATTGCCGGACGATCGACACATTTCACAACATCTTGGTTGTAACATTCTGTGTTATGCGTCTCTAGAAATTAATCATTTTTCAGAGGTAGGGTCTTCGCAAAAAATGAAATGCATTGTGAGTTTCCAGAACGCGACATGTGACATGTATTCGTACCCTAGAAATTAATGTCGGTTTCCAGGATTATCCCTATTCCACTTTAGACAATGAATAATTTTTCTGTCAAAAGATCAATTTTGATTAATTTTGTGCAGAGTTGAAGACTCATTTTAGCCCCCAACAATTCAAGTTTACTCACATTTTAACATTTGTTACAGACGGTCCTGACCCAACAATTGGATGCTGTCGTGTGTTTTAACAATGCTGAATAACGGAATGAACATGTTTCCACAAAGGTTTCGTTAAAAACATTCGCCGTTAGAATTTTTCAACAATTCCATTTTCTATTGCAGTGAATGGAATACACAGTATTAAACGTTTAGTTTTCAATGATGCAAACTTTGATTTAAAATTTTGGGTACAAATGGACGGCATTTTGCAATTACCGAATCGAGCTTCACTGGACGATCCATACAGAAGCAATCTGTGTTAAAACTGACTTCCAGAATCTCCTTGGAGACGCATGCCACCCAAATTAACGTTTTGACCAGTCAGATTCGAGCTCAGTGACCCATGCTCTGAAAACCAAACTTTTTGTACCCAGTTTATTCACTGGCGATTGTTGACCATTATATGTGTGGTAGACCGCCATGCATTACATTAAAATGCGAAAAACATGTCATAACCGTGTTGCGTTATAAGTTTGGCTCAGTATATTATCGCGGCTACATGTTTAATATTACATGTACCGTGAGGATCAAACCGGGGATCGGGGCAATCTTATAGTTTGGGCCTGATTTATCGACAAATACTGAAGGACTGCAGTACAATTATATTTTTCGTTACTTCAGTAAATCATTAAACATGCATGACGCGTGGTATGCCGTTGAAAATTTAAAGGCAAATACGTGTACAAGGATTTATTACCCTTCAAAATAGGTCAGAACAGTCATTCCCATGTATTTTGATGCAACTCTGCACGTATTTGTCAAAATGTCTGAAGATCCCGCAGTCGATATATACAATGATTAAGAACCATATCATATTTCTGCTTAACTTTAATTGATGTCGGCATTGTATGGTACGGTAAACATATGTTTCGCTTTTCACCTTTTCTCCAAAATTTAAATAATGCAACAAAATACGAAACTGTAAATCACAAAAAAAGGTGCAGCTTTCACAAGTTATCAGTTGCAATCTGAGCCTTCCCCTCCTTCATGATTATAATAACAAAAATAATGCTTACGATGCATCATTTTTAGTCATTATGCGTTTAAGTCAGCCACGGTGCCCTTGACCCGACCGACATGTGCCGCTGACCCAGTTTTTGCACCAGACATATCGTCTAGTCGGTGAGTCGAAAGAGCCACGGCATAATGATGTTCACTTTTTCCTACCACAACAGGATGCCCATGAAAAGTATACCCACTTAAATCAAACTTTTATATATTAAACTGGGGGTTACAGGTGTATACATTTGTATTATTTTGCTGCAAAACATGGATAATATGCACATGTTAGAACCGACTTGTCGAGGCGGTTCTAACGTGTGTATACAATCCATGATTTGAGTATAAATAGGAAAAATATCATTTTTCAATTTTTACCAGTAAGGAAAATCCTGTAATTTTCGTAATGATAACTGCTAAATCATTTGCTATCTTGACGTATGTACAGGGCCCCCGCCCGTTGGGGCCTAAACAGAAATAGATGGGCTTCTTGTGCCTCCAGGCAAAGCTTATACGCTATTGACTGACCATCTGATTAACCGTTCTGGGCTGAGCCTGCACAGGAAAAGTGGTTCAAGTCAAACCATTCGTACTATTGCGGCTTACTTTGGCGGTTTTATTTGAAGCACTTTTTAGATGTAATTATGTCCCAATTTGTCCCTTAAAATGGAGGCAACGTCCCGACCGAGGAGCTGTTGACTGGGACGTTAAACATCAATTCGAATATATGTATAATGTATGTCGCATGTATGCGACTGTATGTTGGAACCAAAGGATTTTTTTTTCAGTTCCACTCTAAACAAACATCATGAAAACATGCCTGTGAAATGTATACCCCCTTAAACCCCACTTTTATATCGCAAAACTTTGGTATGCAGGGGTATACATTGTACCTATTTTTCTTATTTTGCTCCAAAACATAGATTGTGGATACTCGTTAGAACAGTCGGTTCTTACGTGTACTCACGATCTATGTTTTGAGCAAAAATAAGAAACTCATCCGAAATTTTTTTACTGAAAATTGTCATGTTTTACAACTTTTGAAAAAAAAAAATCTAAATATTACATAGGCATTATTTCGTAATGAACACGATATATTTTTTGCTCCCGTTTAAGATATCACATTTTAGATACATAATGACAAACGACATTTTGCACAAGACGACCCAAGTGCAAAGCAATGCGAAACATATTCTTTTGAATTTAAATGAACAAACTAAATAGCTTATATTTCTCGTGTTACAAAATAAACTTATAATGTCTTTTTGAATAACCAACTTCAATTGATGAAAAAATGTTTACGTAATTTTAATGTATTAAATGATACATTATGCATTTTTAAATACACACAATTATGAATGATGCATAACGTTTTTGCGTTACTTGCACGTATTTGCAGCAAAAAAACTATATTAGCTCAATTACAGTAATTACCTTTCTTATCATTTGCAATACAAACCATTACCTGTTTACCTGTGATGATAGACTGTATATGTCTAAGTCATAATAAATTCTGTTCTGTTCTGTTCTGTTCTGTTAAACTTTATCAAACTGCAGGCTGTCAACCAATTCCTATATTCCTAATAAACTCCTATATTTTGGATCCAGATTCTATATTTTTAAGCACCTCCTATATTCCTATAATTCTCCTATATTTTGAAAATAGTTCATATATTTTTAGGAAATTGTGTTGCCGGTGAATGATCATATAGCGAATATGGCTCTGAGACTGCCTTTTGTTCTGTACTCTGCATTCTTTGGTTTTGAAACAAAATCATATTCATACAGTATATTATATATACAGTGCTTAAATGGTCATTATGTCACTCTTTAGACAGGGTTACTTCTACGTCCAAAGCACGTCCGATCTTCATAATTATTAAAAAAATTGTATATCCTAGTTTATATGTACATCAAAATTGTCATGTTTTTACACTGTGTCTTTTTAACCTATTTTCTTTCTTCCTATGCCTAACGTTTGTTGTAAATTGGTGCAACTGTACAGTGTACAACTGATCTTAGGAAAGGCTGAGATCACAGGAGACAAAAGGTATGTACCTACGCGGCCCCCAGACCCCCACCTAATTTCAAGAGATTATTACATACATGTATAGGGCGTTTTGGATTTATTTTACCATTGAGAAAGATTGTGATAACTCACTCTTTCACTATTAGTACGGTCCATGAAACTGAAACTTGGCGATAAAATGCACCAATAAGGGAAAAGGACAAACTTGGTCTCAAATGAAAGCTTATGACACCTGCTATTGATTCCCGGTTGTCGTAGCTTTCCAAAAGTGTAGCGTCATATTAGAAAAAGGGGAGATAACTCCCTACTATAACAAAGCAAGTTTCGACAGTCAGTTGTTCTCGTTAGAAAAAGTCATAGAATTATTCTTGGAACAACGTGCATTTCGAAGTTATGTAATACAAACATGTATTTCGCGGCAATTGGTTGCTGTTTAGGTTCCTTGAACGCCAAGACGATGTTATTACGTAATATTACGTAACATACTCATAAAATCGTTGTAAATGAATATTTTCAATTTAATTTGCGCATTTCATATACATAGTTTTGAAGCAAATTTTCTTTAGTCGTATAGATAATTTCATAAGCTTTTCAGCCATACAAACTATGTTTCTATACAGTTTTTATTTATTGAGTTATATCCCTTTGAAGTATGGCATCCCCCTTTAAAAACATGCACATTTTAGTGAATAGATAATGGGGGGTACACAAGGAAAATTGACCATATCTCAGCTGTTTTTTTATCATAGATCACAGAACTTGGTCTCATTTTTAAAGCGGAGACATATTTCTGATATCGTATGATAAAAAATGTAAATTATCTAATTTGCATATTCATGATTTTTAATTAATTCATCAAAATGACAGTATAAGTCATAAAAACAATAAATAAACTTATTTCATATATACCCTATTACTATGAAACATTGTTATTGCACCAATAATACCATTTGACAAAATTGTTGATGTCATGTACCTAAATGAAAATTATATTATTAGCATTTTCATGAATATTAATGAAAAGTTCAAAAATCAGGAAAACCTAGGGGAAAATATTTTGCCATTGAAGACTTTGGGGCGGGTAATATGATCTACCTTGCACTCTTAGACACATTTTTATGGCGGCCAGTTTTGTCAGAAGAATATTAGAATGCCCAAATGTGTTACCTTCAACACTGAACACATTTATACGATGTAAATGTTATAGTTTCCCAACCCACACAGAAGGTGATCATAAATAATAGGGGTGTACTTACTCATATACCATCAACATCATTCTCTAGAAGATTATCATTTTTCCAGTAGTAATACATGGACATAAAACTTTTACATAAATACATATTATTATTCAAATCATTGGTTTTGCATATTCATGAAATTAATAAAACATAAGAAAATCGGTACAATATAAGAGAATAGTTACAAAGTCACTCGAATCTGAGCTTTTTATAAGCATAGAACACTGAAAGTGGTATCAAGTGAATGGTAAGACAATGATAGATCACCCTCATGACTGATATAAAACTCACCTGATTTTCTTTTCTTTTTTTTTCATGAATATTAATGAAAACTTGAAATTAGAGAGAAAAATAAAATAAACGGGAATATCTACAGAACAAATTTCTTCTCAGCAACCAAAATCCCTAAAGTGCTGAAATTGGTATCAAACGATTGCTATAGCAAAATTATATCACTCAATTCTACAATATCTTAGTCATTTAATTTTTGTTTTAAATAAATCTGTAGAAATTGGAGAAAAATGAAGGGGGTATACCTATCTCACCACACCCATCTTGTCTACTGATATACCCAGAGAGCTGAAATTGGAATAAATTGTTTACTAGGACACTTGACTATAACCAAATACTAAGAAATATAAATCGGCTGACTAACATATTGTTCAATTGTTAATAAAACTTAAGACTGTTGAGAAAAAGCACTGAAAAATGAAGGGGTATACCAACAAAATCGATTATACCTCAGCTAGTAAAAACCTTAGATTTAAGTGAATGGTACCAAATGATTGCTATGACATTTTGCTATAACCATGTAATAAGATATATTGATAAGCAGGAATTCTTGTTGTTTTATTTGAATATGAAATATAGATATTAAGTCCAACCCTCAGTAGAGGACAACGGACTATAAAACGGATATGATGATGATGATGAGATATTAGAGAAAAATCACAGAAAAATGAAGGGGATATACCAACCAAATCGCTTATATCTCAGCTACCGAACGCTATAGAGTGTTGAAAATGGTACCAAGTACTTGCTAGGACAATGCGCTATAATCATGTAATAAGATATGTAAGCTATTTGACTTTCTTAATGTTCGAACATTAACGAAAACAAAATAGATATCAGAGAAAAAACGCAGAAAAATGAATGGTGTATGCCAACAAAATCACAAATATCTCAGCTACCAAATGTCTTAGCGTTTGACAATGGTATAAATTGATTGCTAGATCAATGTTCTATATCCATGTTATAAGATATATAAATCATTTGAGTACTTGCTGTTCGAATATTAATTGGAACATTAGATATTGAAGAAAACATCACCAAAAATAGAGGGACTATACCAACGAAATCGCTTATATCTCAACTAGCAAAAAAACAACAACAAAAAAAAAAGCTGTGTGTTGTAAATGGTACCAAAGGATTTCTAAGGTGATGCGATGCACTATTGCCCTGCAGTATGATATATTAACCACTTTAGATAACGTTAAGTGAATGATACGTAAAACATCAAAGAATGTTAACATAACAGAAAAAAATAAGGTTGTGCTCAAACAAAATCATTTGTACATTTGTTTTTAACCAATTAATATAATTGTAAATTTGGCCATATGGCAATGCACGCCGGTAGGTCCGGCGTCACACTCTATGATGGCCCCGACATAAAGCTATTCATTTTAATTGGTCTTGTCTGTTGCTTGGCCCACCGGGGTTCATCTGGTGGTTTTCTTTTGCTCCGGAGTTAGTAAGTTATTTGGCGCCAAGGGATCTCCATCGTCGGGCAGCTTTCTCATTCTGTGAGTCCTCGTTTTTGATTCATCATGGAATTTATCATGATTTATTTGTTTGTCCATGATGATTCATTGACTAGTTAGAGAGTCACCACAAGGACCGAACAACTAACTAAATGTTATGAACCACTGCAGAAGCTGAGGGTGAGGTAAGGATCCTGTAAAACCGGTTTAAGCCCGCCAGTAATTTTATGTTACTGATCGTTCCAAGGCGATACTTCTGTTGTGGTTCTTATTGTTTTATGTCTTGGTGTTCAATTTTTTGTGCTGTTGGTGCCTTTTGTATGTTATCATATTTTAGTTAAGTTTAGGTAACTGAGTGGCCACCTATTGGGAACTAGCTGCTCATTCGGCTTACTAAATGTTTTCATGGTCTTAGTACCTTATTGTTAGTTTGTTTTTTTCCGGCCTCGGTTTTTGGAGTGGGAATCTTTTTCTGATTGCGCCTTTCCCTGATCGTTGCCTACATGTACCCTTTGAATAATTTGTGGATGTTTACAACTGATAAACAGATGATTTTGTTGGCATACCCCTTCAATTTTCCTCGATTTTTCACATATGTTTGTGGTTCATGAAGCAAACATTCATATGATCATTAATAAGATTAAATGTGTATAGTGCATTGTCGTAGCTGTTATCAAATGCAAAGTCTAATTCTCTAGGGTTATTACTAGCTAAGGTACGTTTGGTTTTATAGGTATACCGCCTTATTTTTTCTGCAATATTTCTCCGATTTCTCACGATTTTATTCATAGTCATGATACGAAAGTCATATGGCATATATCTTATAGTGCATGCTGTATCATATTATCTATGTAATATTTTACACGTAATATTTTACACCAATTTCAGTACATCAGAACTTTTGGTTACTGAGATACAAGTCATCTTGTAGGTATACCCATTTAAAGACACATTTTGCATTGCATAACACCCTAATGACCTTAAGCAGACTACTGATAAGAAATCACAGGTAATGCAAGTGTGGCTTTACAGGTAGGGGCCATGAAAGGGAACCTAAAGTCAATACCTGTGAAATATGTTTTGTATATAACAGAGATTGTTTATTTAGATGATCTGTCCCTTTGGGTCTAATTCAGAAATAAAGAATATTGCATTTATTTATTTATTTATTTATTTATTTATTTATTTATTTATTTATTTATTTATTTATTTATTTATTCATTCAACAAAGCATTTTCATTGAATAATTGGCATACACTTGAAAGTCTTGTGTCTAATAGCACTGTTCACAGTTTAGAAGGTTCCTTAATCCAGTTTGTATAGTTTGCTTGTTACATGAATGAATGTTGCATGATCTGAATAATTGAAAATGAAAACTGTCATAAAACCAATTTACATTGAAACAAGGGTTTTCACACGTTTTGACAGATACTTAACAAAGACAGACTTAGTGGAAGACAGTGAGTACATGAAATTATGTTGGTTTGTTGAAGGTGTGAAAAACAGATGACCACTTCATCAATGTAATACACTTTAATGACACTTGTTAGACTTTTAGAGTGACAAGTCTCTCTGAGATTTATGACACAAATGTTTGGATATCATTTTAGTGATACAAAAACGGAACCTATGTGTGCAATGTGACATGACACATTTATTTCTGTTTGGAATATGGATATTATTATAATAACTTATTCTGAAACTTTTCTTCAGTTAAATCTTTATTTAGGAAGTATATCAGCATTCATTGAACTGTTGAAAAAATGATCAATGGTCTAGGCCTGCTCTTTCTGACATAGAATTTAGGTTATGCTTCAGCATTGGCTCAATTCAGAAAATTAGATGATTTTAAATGCAAAACTGAAAATCAGAATAGAAACTATAAGGAAATAAAAGAGGTTCTAAAATTTCATTTTAGACACTTCTCAATTATATTTAAGTTCCCTTCAAGTGGCCCCCTCAAAGCTGAGGCCAATGACCCCATAATCACATAGATAAGATAAGCCTTTGATGTGCGCTATGCCTCCTGGACTGTTTATTAGGGGTCATTAGACCAGGCCACCCCAGGTAAAGAAGCAGCAAACTGTGTCTTTAATTTTCAAGTTTATTATCACCAATTTCTATTTTTCATTAATATTCATGAAATTGAAAATCAGGTAAGGCTTATATATTACCATAGCATGTATTTGATACTATTTTCAGTGTTTTTGTGTACAGCCCAGGTAAAAGTGTCAGGCCCAAGTATTAATATAATACCAATCTTAGTAACTTTTTCAATTGTTAATGGAGAATTAGCAATTAAGTAGGTTCACACCGTTCTAACGAAATATATTATGGGTAGAAAATAATGGAAAATTTACAATGTTATGTCATTCCAACGTTTCGCTACCAGGGACATACTTTTTTGCATTTTGGTGGTCCCTCTGAACAATAATTTGATATATCTGAGGAATCGATTACAGTTATAAGGTAGATTTTATATCCATATACCACCCCAATCTCTTTAGTGACAGATATATCATTACTTTCCCTGATTAGTCGATGTTTTGATAAATGTTAATGGATATGTAAATAAGATAATAAAATAATTGTTAGACCCTTTGGAAGCAGGAAAACATTCAAAGTGAGAAGATGGGTCATATTGTACAATTTCGGGTAATGAACCTTCATCAGTGACCCTTTACAAAACTGGCAGCGAAAGCCAGACATTTTGCTGCAATTTCAAGAATTTACATTTGTGTCGTCTAAATCAAAGACTCATATTCCCAAAGGGGCCAAATAATCAAAATAGTGTTAAGAAGATGATTCTTAACGTACAATATATTTGACATACTCCAAATATTTTCACTGATCCCAAAGGATCAAAAGAAAAATATAATCTGTACTATGGATGATGTAAGGGGGAGACTTTTTAGGGCCGCCACACGGCACAACACCAGCTGCAGTAATAGCAAATAAAAATAATTGTTAGACCCTTTGGAAGCAGGAAAAGATAGATAATCATAAGATAAAACATAAGATAATCTTAGACAGGTCCATGTTATTAGCAGATGTGTCAAATGGTATCACTGGTACAAAAGCAATGTGCCACAATAATGTTTTGGGTCTAAAATATTTGGTGTTTGAATGCTTTTCTTTCATTATTGATATTTTATTGATGTTCCATGAAAATGCATTAGATTAGTTGCATTAACCTGATGGAAAAAAAACAATATTTAAGCTCTAAACTGAGACCAGGTTAGTGGTCTTGGATTACTAGCAGTGGCAATAATATTGATTAAGTATTTTACACTCAAAACGAAAAATACATACAAAATATTGTACATGTATTTCTAAGTGTTATGGTATAGAGTTATCTCCCCAATTAACGATATGATGGTACACAATCCGGATACGTCAATAAGAAATAACAGATAGGAGGGACGATAATCTTTAATTTGACATACTTCCTAGCACTCTCTTGCTATTTCTAGCCGAGGTGCTATTTTTTTTTTTTTTTTTTTTTTTTTTTTTTTTTTTTTTTTGCATTTTGATGTTTTCATTAATATTCATGAAGCTAAAATCTCATGATTGTATAACTGACTATTTGTGCAAAGTTCATTGTCTGAGCATTCATTGGAAAATTACTTTCAAAACCCTATGTCTTACAAAACAACAACCAATGTACATGTGTTTTTGTAGGTATAGCCCCTCAATGCATGCTCTCGGATTTTACTGATATTCAAACATACGCAAATGAGACGATTTTCCTACAGGTCCATAACACGATAGAACTTGTCAAATTATATTAGATCTACCGGTGCAATCAAAATTCGCCATAATGGTGATTTTGGTTTTAATTGATTTACTTTTTTATTTTAAATGATATTGAAACATGCTTTGTCATGAAATTTAATGATTTTATTAATATTCATGAATATGCAAATTAGAGAATTGAATTTAGAATGAGACCAAGTTTAGTCATCCAGGATAACTAACAGTGGAGATATGGACGATTTAGCATTATGCATCCTCTAGAATATTGCATTTTATAAGATTTTAGTACATAATTATCTCCCCATTTTACAATATGACGCTACACTTTCCGGACACTACGACAACCGGCAAATGAAAGAAGAGATGATAAGCTTTAATTTGAGACTAATTTCAACCTTTCCCTACAAAGGTGCATTTCGTTCGATTTAAGCGTCGTACAGGATTCATGTACCGCACTATATGAATTTTAAAATATTTTCTACTTTTATAAAGGGACAGTGAAAAAAGTAGGTCTAACTTTTGATGTAGAGAAAAGGTTGGCCTTAATTTGCTCTCTATTTTGTATATATTTTCAATGAAAAGTCTTTGTTTTGCCAAAATGCCTTGGGGCCGGAGAGTCTTGTATGTTGCTTGGCCCACCGGGGTTCAAGAGGTGTTTTTCTTTTTCTCCGGATTTTCGGTAAGTTATTCGGCGCCCAGGGATCTCCATCGTCGGGCAGCTTACTGAATCTGTGAGTACTCGTTTTTGATTCATCATAGTGGTTATCATAGTTAAGACAGGAATTGAGAAAAGTTAACAAGCACTGGCATTTCGTGAGGAAAAGGGTTTGACACTTGAACTAGGGGTAATTTGGTGTGCTGAATCCAAAAACCAATGTTGGCAAGTTGAGAAATGACGTTTTCATGTTCTAATTTGCATATTTCTAAAATGGCCGCCAAAATATTTAGAATCTGTTATATTGATGAAACGTTTTATTTGTTTGTCATGATCTGAGCCTAAAATCATTTAAAATATATTGTTAGATAATTGCTTGACTAAATAACATAAATTAAAATGCAAATAATGTTTTCCCCCAAAGATAAACTCAATTGCACTATGAAAAAATACATGGTTTCCATGACAACCGTTAAGGTGATCCTTGACGAGTGGTGTACCTACAAAACTGATAATATCTCCACTGTTGCTCATCCTAGACCACAGAGTCTGGTCTCGTTGTTAAGCTTAGATACACCAATTTTATCCTGTGGTAAGTTATGCAAATTATCTAATTTGCATATTCATGAATTTTAATGAAAGCATTAAAAATGGTTTGAAATCCATAAATAAACAATTGTCAGACCCAAACCATCATTATAACACTGTTATCGCACTAGTAATATATCATGTGACAAATTTATTGATGTCATGGACCTATTTGAAAATTTTATCTCATTTGCATAATTATGGATATTAATTTAATGTTGAAAACTGGTGCAAAAGCAGGGGAAAACTATTGCCATTGAAAGGTTTTTGGTGGATTATAAGATCTTTCTTGCTTTTTAGGACAAATTTTCATGGCTGTCAGTTTGGTCAGAAGGACCACTTAAATGCCGTAAAATATTGTCCTCAACAATGAACATATTTGCAAGATGTGAATTCACATTGTTTCCGCGCCCATCCATTGTGTGATTCTTAAGAATAGGATGCACTTACAAAAATACCCATATCCTACCAATAGTACGCTCTAGAATATTATGATTGATCTGATTGTAGTGCTTGGACATAACGATTTAATGGTAATCCTTATATTCAAATAATTGAATTTGCATAGTCACGAATATCAATGAAAATAGTATGTGAAAAAAATGAGAAGAAAATCATGGAAAAATATGGGGTTTACATACAAAAACACTTGTACCTGGGCTGTAAACAAACCTAGGACGTTCATAATGGTATCAAATAAATTTTACGGTATCTTACTTTCCATTAAAGAAGTGTAATATAAGAAAAAATTGATTTTCAACTTCATGTATATTAATGAAAACTTATGAAATTGGGAAAAAATGGACAATATTAAACAGATACACCTTCAAATACTCTTGTTTCCTGTCAACCAACAGCCCCAAAGTGCTGAAAATGGAATCAAATGATTGCTAGGGCAATATTATACTATTCATACTATATTAGATAAGTTATTTGAGTTTCATTTTCATGAATATAAATAAAATCTTAAGGAATTGTGGTAAAATGCAGGAAAAAAGAGGTATACATTTAAAAACAAAAACAAAAACAAAAAAAAAAAACATGTATTTTGGCTGCTGAAAGACCTAAAGAGCCGAAGTTGAAATCAATTGATTGCTATGACAATGTTCTATAACCATATGATCTGATAAATCAGATACGTCTAGATAATTTTGTTGTTTGGATATTAATGAGATCTTTTAAATAAGAGAAATATCACCAAAAAGTTAAGGCGGTATACCAACACAGTTGTATATATCTCCATATCTTATTAATAGCCATGAATGTTACGAAAAAAAATAAAAATTACATAAAGTTGAAGGTTGTGCTCAAACAAAATCACTTGTATCTTGTTGCTAACAAACGAGTATGTATAAATCTGAACATATGGCAATAATAGATTGTATGTGTACTAGCAATAATGTGATGCCATTTTGAACTCTCTACGTTTATTTGGAATCCAGATATAAGCAATTTTATTGATAAACCCCCTCCATTTTCCAGTCATTTCTCTCTTTAAAAATTTATAAAGATTTTATAAACATTCATACAACAAATATGTCAGATAAAGCAAATATCAGGTTATATTGTTATATAACAATGTCTTAGCTATTATTTGATACCAATTTCAGCTCTCCAGGTCTATCTGTAACTACGATATGTGTGTTTTTTACGTGTATACCGCCTTATGCTTTCAGCATTTTCACCCCAATTCCTAAAAATGTTATTAATATTCATGAAAATTAAAATCAAATGACAAACTAATTGTAATACGGGATGGCATAATATTGCCTTAAAAACAATATGATACATTATTCAGCACTTTAGGGCTTTGGGTTGCCAAGATACAAGCAATTCCTTACGCTTACACCTTTAATTTTCCCATTTTTCTGTCCTGCTTTTAAAGATTTCATTAATATACATGAAATTACAAATCCGATTATTCTTATATCATATTTCAGAGTAATAGGACACTGCCTCTGCTTCATTTGATATCTCTTTCAACATCCTAAGTTCATTGACAGCCTGGGTAAAGGTGTTTTTGTATGTATACCCCCTATTTTTCCAAGATTTTTCTCCCAATCATTATGAGTTTTATTAATATTCATGAAGTATGTAAATTCATAGATTTCAATACTAGTTATGAAGGTTAAATTGCTATGTCAATGCAATACTATCAGACCAATCATAGTATTCTAAAGTATGTTTTTGGTGGGGCATATGTATTTTTGTAAGTTCATCCCATTCTATAGAATGACACTATGGATGATTGTTGGAACAATGTGATATTTACATCATGTGAATGTTTTCCTTGTTGAAGACACTTTTTTATGGCATTTACATGGCCCATCTGTCCAAACTGACAGCCATGAAAATATGCCCTAAAATGCAAGAATACTCACATAACGCAACAAACCTTTCAGTGGCAATATTTCCCATGTTATTCGTCCCTGTTTTTGACATTTCACATAATATTCATGAAAATGCTATTGAGATGAGTTTCATATTGACCCATGGCAACAATGTATTTGTTATATATGGGTTTACTGGGGTACAATAACAAGTTGTAATAATGATAGCTTTGGCCTGAAATTTGTTTATTTGTGGATTTTTAAAACCATTTTCAGCTATTTTTAATGGTTTCATTAAAATTCATGAATATGCAATTTCAATAATTTGCATTACTTACCAAAGGATCAAAAGGCTATCTCTATACTTTACAGTGAGACCAGGTGCAGTGATCTAAGACTTTTTACAATGACAATATGATCACTTTTGTAGGTACAAGTAGAACAGCCCACACCCCTACCCCCTCCGCACCCCCACCTCAGCCTTTTAACTTTTGAGAATTTTTTTTATTCATTGAATACCTTTTAATCATCACAAAATGTTATTTTTATTACTTTGTAGCAGTTTGGAATCCTAAACATATACCAAATCGCAGATATTGATTGTTTGTTAATTTTGGCGGCCATCTTGGAAATATGCAAATTAGATGGTGAAGGAGCCATTTCTCAGCTTGCCAACATTGGTTTTTGGATTCAGCATACCCGAATACCCTTAAAAATGATCTCAAACCCTTTTCCTCACAAAATGCCTGTACCTTCATAACGAAGCGTCTTTTCTCATTTTCTGTCTGAACTATCATGATTTATATGTTTGTCCTTGATGATTCATTGACTAGTTAGAGATTCGCCACGAGGACCAAACAACTGACTAAATGTTGTGAATCACTGCAGAAGCTGAGGGTTAGGTTATGGCTTAAGCCCGCCAGTAATTTTATATTACTGATCGTTCTAATGCGATACTTCTGTTGTGGTTCTTATTGATTTTTGACTTGATATCAGAAGTTGAATTTTTGTGTTGTATGCACCTTATGTGCGTTTTCATATTTTTAGTTAGGTTTGGATAACTGTAACTGAGTGGCCACCTGTTGGGAAATAGCTGCTCACTCGGTTTACGATATGTTTTCTTAGAATAAGTACCTACTTGTCAATTTAGTTTTTTCCCACCTCGGTTTTTGTAGTGGGATTTTCTTTCTGATTGTGCAATTTCCTGATCATTGTCTACTTGTACCATAATATAAAACCATTTGATTCTGTGAGAGTCAGCTAATGGGCCCGTGTAGTATCATAATCCTGCATAATTCTTCAGCTTACTTCATTATCACATGAATGGGTCACCTGTCGGGATTGTGATGCTGTGGAACCAAGTGACATACTGAGCTTATATGCCACTTGGTGGAACGGTATGGTTACATTATCGAGATATTTTAGACATTGATTAATATACAATGTAGAAAAAGGGATCGCGGAGGCAAGGATGTTTAGTATAAGAGCACAGAATGAAGCGATTTTCACGTGAAAAACTCCTATATTTTTCTTCAAAATGAGCTAAAACCTCCTATAATTCTTAAAAAAAAATCCTATATTTCCTATATTTTTGAAAAGACTTGGTTGACAGCCTGCAAACTGTTTTATTTCTATTAACAGCCATAATTTCTACAGTACCAATAGACATTTTAGTTATATTTGTTCATGTCTGAACCCACCGGTAAAACTAAGGTCATCTACAGAAGAATAAGAAAACATATTGTAAGCCGAATGGGCAGCCATTTACCCAATAGGTGGCCACTCAGCCGCCTGAACTTAACTAGAAATATGAAAAACGCACATAAGGTGCTAAGCACAAAAATTCAACAGCAAGACATAAAACAATAAGCACCACCACAGAAGTATCACCTTGGAACGATCAGTAATATAAAAATACTGGCGGGCTAAAATCGATTTTACATGGTCATAACCTCACCCACACCCGAGGACTAATTTGTCATACTGATGGTTATGTGCTGAAATTAACTTATCAACTTTTTAATGCATTCGCTATTTTTAAGTTTTGTTCGTGAATATGCAAATTTAGATGTATACTGTACCATTGGATGAATGGCTCATTTATACCAAGTTCGATTTACTTGTATAAGATAAATACTAGTAACACACTACTGGGAATCACGTGGTATTTGTTTACATACAGACCGATAAATGAGCGGTGACACACACTGCAATTGAAACGAAGTTGAGGTTAGATTTTCGAGTTTTCTCCTACAGCGTTTGTTCTACTGACTAATAGATAGGTGCAGTCCATGCAAAAATTGAACATAAGACATCCCGGTTATTTCGTTTTCGCAAACACTTCAATGTAATTGTGATGAAAGTATATACATGTATGTTCATGGGGCGGAGGTGTTTGCGGAATCGAAATAACCTGGATTCCTTATGTTACTTTCATTCAATAAATGTTCAAAATCTGCATTGACTGCGCCTATCTGTCAGTCAATACAGTAAACGCTATAGGAGAAAACTCGGAATTTTTCATCTCAACTTCTGACAAATTTGATTGTGCGTCACCCATTCCGTACCACGTGTTTCTCAGCTGTGCCATGAGCTTGATATGACTGTACATTTTCCCGAAATAAGATACCCGAGGAACTGTGTATTTTAATGACGTAATTTAACGATTTGTGATTGCTATCATAATGCAAACTGATCCATACATCCTAGAATTAAATCTTCGTAAATGAAGGCAGATCTAGTTTTCCTGGTTTATAACAAATACCATGTATGTAAACAGATATATTTGTTTTGTTTTTCCATCTGTTACGAGCAAGCGTAACTAGACAGATATGCAACCATCAATGACCTTAAAATGTTCTCAGGTAACTGGCTAAACCAGCAAAGAAACAACCAAAAGTTTTAAAATTAATAATTGAATCAAACAAATCAATGCAATCAGTACATACAAATAAATGAATAAATAAGTAAATAAATAAATAAATGACTTGAAATACAAGTGTCTAAATAAATCATTGTCCTCAAAATTTCAGTTCACTGATATCCTAAATCCAGTTTCCAGAATATAGAATATATGCACAATATATATGTCCACAGTTATTTATATTAATCCACAGTAAATTATTCTAATCCAAACTAGTGAAACAAGCAAAATATAATCATCAACTGACTTCGTATTTCTGAATGAATGAGTCAGAATTGAGACGTGTTTATATAAATCTGAGGAATTTTCTCATACATTCCAGTAAGATTATATGATAAACTGTTACTATCTAGAACATGACAAATGTTCTTCAGAACCACCTGGAAAGAAACACTTCCAGAAGGTTCAAGGGCCGAAATGACCACTAAGAATTAACCCTAGATCTCTTGAAGGTTATAAAGGATCTATACATGTATAAAATATATCATTAATTAATGGGGACAAAATAAGCTATTTCAGTTTCATATGGAATTTTCGTATTTATATAGTTATAAAAATAACCAATGGCACACTTCTATCAAGTTTCAGATTCTATAAATTCTAGAAACAAAAGAATGACATAAAATGTAATATATAATCAAGGTGACTCCCCTTTGATAATAATTGGACAAGTTTTGTCCGAAATTAGGGACCCAACGAAAGGTACCAATCTGTGATTGATATCATACTGAAATCTAATCTACACACTCTAGGCTTATTGAAAAACAGTGTTAGATTTAGTTCCTTGGTTGGTACCAAAATTGCTGTCTGGATCATAGACTGTATTTTTATCCAAAACATAGACTGTGTGTACTCGTTAGGTACGGGGTTTTGCGGAAAATCCACCTATTAAGTCATTATGATCTCCTCTACATTGGTCAGTTGTTTGGACGCTGGCAATTTTGGCAATGTAGACGTCTGATAATTGATACATTTAGGAACTTTAACCTTTCAAACAATAATGTCAAAGTCGGTCAACTCCTCCTTCCATTCACCCAACTTTTAGCACACTGCAAAGGATAGCCAGCATTACGTCATACATCTCTTTTACCTTTGTTTATCAAATCTCACTCGGTGCAGCTATTTGTGTCTCGTTTTCCCATAATTTCCATCAACAGCTTCCAAACTGTCGTCTGACCAAAGTTTGTCCAAGGTTGTGATTGTTCTAAGAGACAATAGAAAGGGTTAGTGCAAGGACACTTTTGTCAAAAATTGTGTTTGCGTTCTATATACAAAAATTTATATTCTGATATATAGTTTGTTATGCCTTTTACATTATAATCGTGTGAAATTCGTGTTTTTTTTTTTTTTTTTTTTTTTTTGTGTGTTTTTTTTTTTTTTTTTTTTTTTTCAAAATGTGCTAAGTCCAAGAACATGCCTAAGTCCACACATTGCACAGTGTTTAATGCAAGAACATACCTAAATCCAAAGAACATGTTACTATCTGCTCATGTAGAAATAATTTGTTCTGATACGGTTTAAGGAGCTCAAAACACCCGCATTATGTCAAAGAGCAATTTCATCACTGTAAAATGATGTATTTTAACAAAATTCCAGCCAAAACTGGTATGAGAAAAATGGAGGTTAGAACTTAGACACATTCTTGCATTTACACATTTCATAAATATTTGAATTTCTTAATTTTCTTTCATATCTTTCAACAAAATTTCATGACATTTCAGCATTATTCTCTATTTTTTAAGACCAATCATTCAGTACGATATTAAAATGGTTGTCCAAACTTTGTTGGGTTAAAGACGCTTTTAAGTGAGGGCCTTTCGGAACCTGAATTTTATGGTGACTTGGTTTACAAATTTAAGAAACTTATAGGAAGTAATGATTTTTCTTTTCAGTTCAGAAAAAATCATAACACGTTACAGACGTATAGGTTATAACTTGAATGTTATGCGAGAGTCTGCATGCTTAGTTTTTAACCCAATCATGGTTGATAAATATGCTGCCTTCTTAAATTGCACGCCGGTGGGTCGGGCGTCAGATTCTATGATGGCCCCGACTTAAAGCTATTCATTTTAGTTGGTTGGGGCCGGAGCTTCTTGTCTGTTGCTTGGCCCACCGGGGTCCAAATGGTGTTTTTCTTTTTGCTCAGGAATTAGTAAGTTATTCGGCGCCAAGGGTTCTCCATCGTCGGGCAGCTTACTCAATCTGTGAGTCCTGGATTTTGATACTTATAGGAAGTAATGATTTTTCTTTTCAGTTCAGAAAAATCATAACACGTTACAGACGTATAGGTTATAACTTGAATGTTATGCGAGAGTCTGCATGCTTAGTTTTAAACCCAATCATGGTTGATAAATATGCTGCCTTCTTTCATTGCACGCCGGTGGGTCGGGCGTCAGATTCTATGATGGCCCCGACTTAAAGCTATTCATTTTAGTTGGTTGGGGCCGGAGCTTCTTGTCTGTTGCTTGGCCCACCGGGGTCCAAATGGTGTTTTTCTTTTGCTCCGGAGTTAGTAAGTTATTCGGTGCCAAGGGATCTCCATCGTCGGGCAGCTTACTCAATCTGTGAGTCCTGGATTTTGATTCATCAGGATGTTTATCGTGATTTATTTGTTTGTTCTTGATGATTCATTGACTAGTTAGAGATTCACCACGAGGACCGAAGAACTAACTAAATGTTATGAACCACTGCAGAAGCTGAGTGTGAGGTTATGGCCATGTAAAACCGGTTTAAGTCCGCCAGTAACTTTTTGTTACTGACCGTTCCAAGGCGATACTTCTGTGGTGGTTCTTTTTGTTTTATGTCTTGGTGTTTAAAATTTTTGTGCTGCTGGCGCCTTATGTATGTTCTCATATTTTTAGTTAAGTTTAGGTAACTGAGTGGCCACCTATTGGGAAAATAGCTGCTCATTCGGTTTCGATATGTTTTCATTGTATAAGTACCTGATTGTTAGCTTGTTTTTTTTTCCCACCTCGTTTTTTTGGAGTGGGAATCTTTTTCTGGTTGCGCCTTTTCCTGATCTTTGCCTACTTGTACCTTTTTGTCAACATTTTTATGTTTTCGCGTTTTTCTTGAAATTTTCAAAAATGGACAAGTACACGTTCTTGCACTAACCTCTGTATTATATTCAATATTATCTTTTCCCTTTCATCTGAACTCAATCATCGCCACTGATCGTGGTTATTAACCAGGACCTTGAAACATTTGTAGGTCCCTCCGGATGTCACCAGGTGAGCAGTGAGGCCCCAGAAATGTTTGCTCAATCGATGGTAGAATTTCACTCACTGCTTTTTCTCACAGAAAGCGATTGCATATATCTCAGTCGCCTACTTGTATGTGCCGCTTCGAGGGCGCCCGACACATGCTGCTTCACCAGGCGCCCGACACATCATGCTTTTTCTGTCTAATTTAAGATAATTTCTTACAATTAATATCATACAAGAGGTTGTTTTTCGTTATTTTTAGGTTTGTTTATTCCTGGACATTTCGCTTTATAAATACTGAGGTAAAAATCTTTGTGACTGTCTAAAAGGCGCTAAAAGAACTTGGCATTTAAGCTTAAAATGTTAGCAATGACCTGGCTCCGAAGTTATTAAACTTTTTCCAAGCTCAGTTCAGCTTAGCATGAAATTTCAACTGCTCATAAATGTTGAAGTAGTCGAAATTAGTGGAAAATTCAGATTCAGTACCCACAACTAGTAATTTAGCCTGCTCATAAATGTTAAAATGCCAACAATTGTTGGCATTTTAACATTTATGAGCTGGATAAGTTTTAGTCTCAGCTGAGCTCGTTTTATAACCTCGGGGCCAGGTAAGAAGACAACCAGACTCAAAGTCAGTCACTGGCATATAATTTAACACTTGCTTGTGACTTAGTCGGTGACTACAAACTTTAGGTCATGTCAGGTTTCTCCAGGCCAAACAAACGAAAGCGAAAACTTTGCATAGCATGTTAAGTATGTTGACAAGTGAATTTGCACTTTGATAACGCCATGTTTCTAAATTGAGCTTAATCAATGTGGCATTCGGACCATATCTGCTGAACATGGCTAAGTTTATTCAACAGACCTTGTTAATCACAAGTTTATAAATGTTATATGTCCATCTATTTGATAAGGTTTAATGCTATCAGGCTTTATAGGGTAGCAAACAATCCGAAATGGGGTCTATTCTGAAAAGTACCTCAGAAATGGCAGATAAAAAGGGGCTCTTGGTTAGTCCTATGACATCCCTTACTACTTCTGTTGCTTCTCCGATCACTATCATCATCATTAAAACCGATTTACTGGTGTTGCAGGTTTTGCTACAGCATTAATATTCATGCTTGGACACATTGAACATCTTCATAATGCTATCATATTGCACATAATAGGTCTTATGCGCTAAAAAATTTTGATGGGTTTTTTGCCTCGTCCAGTGCAATGGTTCTACCACCAAACTGGCACCTTGAGTGAGAGACACTTAAAACAACTGGACTGCTGCAAATCTGTATGAAGGTAAGCGATTTGTTTGTTAATTGAAGCAGTTGATGATGAATTATGGTTACATAATAGCTTATATAATAAAAAAAATATTGTCTCTTCCAGATGTCGGAAATCAGCAGTGTTATTGAATTCTATACAACACAGTTTCGTATTTATGTCAATATGGGTATAGTAGCTGCATAATGATATTCTACAGATCTATATGATGGCTTTCTTATGTTTCAAGAATTGTTATCTACTACTTTAATGTCCTATATAGATTTCAACATTATGAAATATAATTCAATTTGAACATTTGACACAATTTAGACTGATAACAAATGCTTTTACCAAATCAATGTGGCTTAAGATTATTTTTTTTTTTCAGATACGTAAGGCAAAGCCAAAATAAGGGTGATTTAATATTGGTAGAGAAATGAAAATTTCCCCGAATTGATAAAGCAATGCCGGAGTTAAAATGGAGTATTATGGGTTAATGAATGAAATTCCTCCAATTACGTAAGGCAAAACTTAAATTAGAGTGAAGCAATGTGTGGAAAGAAATAAAATTCCTTCGAATTTGCAATCCTAAATTTGGTTGAAGTAATACGGGTAAAGAGGTGAAACATTGGTACAAATATATTGTCTGATTATATCAAATTGCCGCAAAATGACTTATCCCGTCTATTTGGTTAGATGAGCTAAATATGAATGGCTTTCTCAATTACATATCTACATTCAATTACTCAAAATGAACATTCTCGTTAATCAAAGTGAAAATCAGACTGCTTGGCTGACCAGACATCATAATAGATCTGCATAAGTAATTTATGATCATTTTTCATGAAACAGTTAGTGTAGGTTTTGGGGTATAGATCCTTTAAAGTTTTAAGGAAACCGTTATAAACAAATACAATCGACTCATCTGCGTTTTACGCTTTACTGGTGTGACATACTTACTACAAACTTTTTAATAGTTTGCTTATTTCAATGAACAACGCTGTTATCGAAATGCTAGTGTGCGTCGGTACTGATTTCGTTTATTTACCGTTATTTACCTGTCCGTGCGAAATATGGTATAGCCTTATTACCTTGCATCTTTGAATTATCTGTACCTAGACGGATGTGTATCCTATGATTGCTCAAGAAAGCTAGGATCGAGCGTAGAATGATCTCAGAGTCTTAGGTTGCTTTTGAATATTATATATTGAGCAAAAGTGAAAACGCTACATAATATTTTAAATTAGTCTTACACGAATGTTTACACCAGATTTTATTTTATTGCAAAAGATTTTGTTAACTTAAGAATTACATTCGTTGGCTTTATTTTGCACTTTGTTTTTGTTTCCGTCGAAGCAAAACAAGCCGTCGGATAAGCATTTTAAGAGTAGCACGCGTACATGTAACATAACTTGCTAAACTATGAGCGCATGAAATGAGCATCTTAGAAACATACATACATACCAAACGGTTTCTTACGTAATTCACAGTAATGGACGTATTCATTCAAATTTAACGGTACATATCTGTCATATCATGCCCACGGTAATAATAGGATCTGCTCAAGATTGTTTTCAGAAATTTTGAACATGTCCAAAAACCGCCTGCGACGGATTTTTATTCCTACGATTGCTCAACGCTAGATCGAGCGTAGGGTTGTAACCAGGAGGTACTAACCCAGGAGGTACTAACCCGGGTTAGGACCGAAAAGGATCCACAAAAGCCAGATCTCAATGAAACGGTGGTTTTATGGCGAACGTCTACACCTGGTCAAAGGATGATACATCTAGAAAATATATAATTATAATATATCTTTTAACAAGAAATGATGGTGTATTGATGATTATAGAAATTATCAATACAAGGCAATAATGGCGAAAGCAAACCGGTGTAAGGGTCAATTCGATTCGAGTTATCAAAATACTACATTGTTACCGTTATGCATTACACACGGTGCGCTAAACATGCCCGAATGTGGTGGACACCTTTTTTAACCGATCAAGCGATCCTTCTTGCAGCCTCGTTTAAGCATCAAATTTATTAAAGAAACAAACGGTTTCTTACTTTACGTAATTCACGTCACATTTTACGATGCATCTCTTGAATATCACGCCCATGGTAATCATAGGACCTGCTTAAGATTGTTTTCAGAATTTTGAACATGTCAAAAAAAACACCTGCGACGGAATTTTATTCCTACGATTGCTCGAGAACGCTGGGATCGATCGTAGTATGATCTCAGATACTTGAAATATTTTTGCAAGATTTAAAAGCTTTAAGCTTCATTATCTCATAAAAAGCAGTTTGGCAACACCATAGATCAGCTGGCTAACCTGCACTCCGATACACTTCGTGACCTCGCTCCTCTCCCGTGACAGCTTAGCATAGGTTGCCTTTAAACTATGGTCGAACAGATTATGGATTTCGTAAGAAGCTTATAGCTGCTTTAGTTGGTGATAATTGTTAGAACTTTTGTTATGTTTTGTTAGAAAATGCATAAATATTTTAGTAAAAACCTTGTTAGCCTGCAGAATTTCAATAAATTTGCAAAAAGCAATCGATTTTCTACTTTTTGTCTCGTATTCTACAGTAGTCTCCCCTTATCTATTTATAGAGGAGACGGTGGGTAGGGAAATTTTTCGTTTCGCACAACACCCTCCACATACTAGGTTTGATACTATGGGTGGCTTCTTTGATCAATATAAAGAGCTTCTAGACACGTTGTCGCCCTGTGATATGGTGCATTTGTCCTCCAGAAGCCGTTACGCATGTTACCCATTCAAACCAGAAATGTGCTCTAAGTTTGTAAAATACACTATGAATCTCTAATCTGAATTCCAAACCTCAATGTATCAATATCATCTGATGAAAGGATGTTACGGGCACATATATTGATATATTTAATCATTTTCATGCATCGATGGTGTTACGTATGTTACATTCTCAAAACAGCCTGTGTAAATGTTAATTACAGAACAGTAAGCTATTTTAATATACTTTTCTTTGCGAATTTCACTTTTAATACACTACGGGTGGCTTCGTTGATCAATATAAAGATTTTCTATGCACGTTGTCGCCAAATGGTACGGTGCATTTGCCATGCAGAAGCCGTTACGCACGTCGTATGTTACCCATTCAATACAGAAATATACTCTAAGTTTGAAAGATGCACTATGAATCTCTAAAATAAATTCCAAACCTAAATATATTAATGTCATCTGATGAAAGAATGTTACTGGCACATGTTTTGGTACTTTTAATCACATATATGCATCGATGGTGTTACGTATGTTACATTTTCAAAACAGACCGTTCAGAATTTAATTACAGAACAGTAAGCTATTTTTATATACTTTTCTTTGCACATTTATATTTAAGATACACTGGTCTAAAATACACTTATTCCTTTTCTTTTATAAAACTGAAAAAACTAATCATCGTGTCATTCCTTAGTCGAAAGTTATTGCATATAGTCCACAGTAACTCACTTCAGATTATGAAAGAATAAAGTGTTCAAAGTCAACTATGAACAGACAAGTTTGAAGGAAAGAAGAAAAAATATACAATCATCGTGTTGTAGATCAATAACATACATATGCCTTCTTTAAGTTGAATGCTCACTGCTTTGCCAGAAATGTGTACTTTTGATTGGTAAATATGGTAACGTATGTAACACATGATTATTAAATATCAAAAAATCAGTTTTAATGATTTTAATGCCGATAAAATACTCTTCGCTGTATGTAATTATGATTTAGCACTAATTTAGAAATCATATAAGATATAGCAAATATTCAAGAGTGTAATCCGGTTGTCAGTGAACTTAAAGCGCGCACACCCAAACCACAAAATCCCAAAGCATGTTTTACACCATTGTTAGTATCCAGTGTTATGAAATGACATTATCAACACCGTCGGTCACTATTTCTTAAGTTACATTTCACAAAGCTTGCCAATATTATAAGCAAATATCAATGCGGGTGACGGGCGATTTAATAGTAACGTATGTAACACATTTTTCACTTAAAATTTTAGGTGTTAAAACCTAAGGAAAACAAATAGAAATAAGATATAATAATCGTCACCTTAAGCTTGTTTTCCGATTTCCGGATTATGAATTGACTCGCCGGTCATACAAAAGCACAACTCTGCGCATGCTAGTTCATTTTGTCTGGGTTCGGGGCACATATGAGATAAGCCAAGTTCTGCTTGCGCGTGTGCCAGATGGTTGTTTTCTCGGGGTTCTCCCGTTTTCGCCCCACCTACTGGTTGGGTGTCTCATATGAGCTGAAATAATATTGAAAGGGACGTTAAGTACCATTGATGTTCCAGACATTGCCTGACGCGGTTGTTTTGTTTGATTTTGAGTTGATGCTTAACAGCATAGTCAACAGCTATTGTCATATTGAGACGTTGACTCCATTTTATGGGACTTTTGCCCGAAAATCGGGTGCCATGACATCCAAACAATACTTTAAATATAACCACCCAAGTAAGCCACTACGGCTTATACGTATGGATGGTTTGATTTTAAAACACTTTTCCTGGTCAGGCTCAGGCCTGAGCGGTTAACCAGTAATAAGATGGTCAGTAAGTAGCGTATAAGCTATGCCTGGGGGCAAAAGAAGCCCATCTATTTCTTAAGGACCCGATGAGCGGGGCCCATATTCCCATCCGACCAACCTTCTGAGGGATTCTGCTTAGGCTGATACGGTTGAGCGTTTCTGCTAAGGCTGAAAACATGTTTTTGAAGTTTTCACGTTATAAATGTGTCATCAAACGATCATGTTTTGGTGGTACATTTTCATTTGTGTAGCGCTAATGGCAACAGAACAAGTGACGGACACTATTTACACTTGAACCAGATTGCCCAGCAGATGAACAGAATCGGCAAATGGTTTTTCGTACACCTTCTTATGTGCTGTGGGGTCGTTATCGTCTGTTCGAACAAGGTAGTTTGTGATTGATCGCTTTTCTCAGCAACATTCCAAGCTTTCGTTTTACCAATGCCATTGTGTGGAGTCTCACCTAAACTGCCATATTGTGTAGTCATATAACTTCTATTTTCTTGAAGATATGGAATGGTCGAGAGTCTCACCAGGACATCAGTACTTGCTCAAAACGACAGACTGCTTGTATCGTGCTTTTTCAGGATTTCCAGAGTGGAACCATAATGTATTGCAATTATTTGGCTACAATAGACAACAGCATAAAACCAAGACATCTGATTCAGATGATTGTACCGTCATCGTGGTTGTTATGAAAATTCGCGTATCTGTGTCTTCATCGTCTAAAGTGCAGTTACGTCAACCCTGGCAAGAAAACAGTTTCGTTATCTGTAAAAACGCATACACGTTGTTTGCACATCCTGTTCTATGTTCGGATTTCATACCGAGGGCCTTAAGAAATTCACATTTTGTGTAATTACTGCTTAACATTGGATTTTGCCACTCCCAGGGAACTGGTGTTGCAGGGCTAGTTAATGTCCTTCTTTCTCGGGCATCCAATCTAATGGATTTACTCTACATGTATATATCAAACACTACGTCAAATCAATAGTTTCGAAAGGCACAGACAAGCTGTAAGGAATACCACATATAGAATAAAATAAATGAGTCCAGGAGTTTGAGGATAATATCCGCATCTAGTTGGATGCGACCGTCAGTGTGATATTTGCGATGTCTTTGTCTTCCTTCTTCCTAAGTCATTAAGTTCGCACATGTGAAAGATTCATCGTGGATCGTGGATCTTGTTCAATGACACAACATGGCACCGAAGAGGTCGAACAACACAAACTTGCAATCAGGAGCAGACGCTTTAACGATGGGTCACCAAGTCATAATATATACCTTACAGTGCCCTACATGAAAAATGTGTTACATACGTTACCATGAGCATACTGACAAGTCACCAGTGGGTCAACATATTCCAAACACCTTACTGTGTTCTATGCGAAAACCTTTGCAGATAATTATGTGAGACCACTTTCACGTGAGCCGCAGCGCGCGAAATCCCTTTTCCGACAATATTCCTTCTACACAGTAATAGAATTTAGACGCTTGAAATTTCGGATTTAAGAAGAAGTTTAAATTATCTGTGTAGAGTAAACAAGTGTGCTGATCAGCTGTGCAGTAACTGTAATCTTTGTTTTCATATAGGAAGAATCTGGTTTTCGCATGAAGCGGCCCACTATATATACATTTATATTCACCAAAATGAAATCTACCCATGTTTGAAATTTAACGTGTTACATGATCATACTTGCAAGTCACAGGCTGTGTATTTTAGCACACTAAACATGTATTTATCAAAGGGCGTGTAAAATAGAACTAAATAATTTACACAAACATATAACAGTTATTCATTTTGGTATTTTTGTTGAAACGCCTACTTTTCAAATGTTAAGCATACGGCGGTACCCTTAGGAAATGTTAAATTATTTAAAATAAACATATGATTTTGTGAAATAGACAAGTTGAACTACTGGTCAATAAGAAAGGATCTATCGTTTTTGGAATATGAAGAAAGAAATGCCAAAAACAAAAACGTTTTTGAACCCAAACCCCTATGTTCACGCCATAGATGTAGAAGTAACGTTTGTAACACCGTATAATGTCTAATTTCAACTTTTAAAGATCATAAAGCATGTCCGTTAAATTGTTCTAGCACCTGATATAATTAGTGTTGTTGCATGATTAAAGTGGATGGAGCATAGTAGGTTTCGCTATTTTGTTGGTACAAATATATTTTGAACATGTAACTTATGTAACGAGCTACAGAAATATTGTGCACCACTTGCCGGGGCGACAACATGCCTAGAACTCATCTAGGATGACCAATGGACCAATTGCATACTGCAAACAAAGTATGTGGAGGGTGTTGTGCGATTTCGTTAAATACGGTAGATACAGAATCTAGCGTCTCGCCTATTATAGACGTATGTTATATTTTCAACAGAAAACACGAAGTATTTTACGAATCTGCGTCATTTTCATCTGGAATATATATAAATTACATCGTATCAGTCAGAAAAAATATAACATAACATAACATAATTTTCAATTTCTTTGGAGTCTTCGATGATTTTTCATTTTCGACTAAGGGCTCAATAGAAGTCATTTCCGTCGGTATGGAGAGGTCTAACGGATTATCGATGGAAATATTCCGTCTAGCAACACCAGTGCATCTTGAATTATCGTATCATGTATTTTGGAATATCCGTGTGTCCTTATAATGATCCCTAAAGCTGATTATTTCAAGGAACCGCCTAAAACCACTTAAGATCGGTCTTTCTATCTACTGAGTTTACCTTTGATTATCACAATAATGTAATCGGAAACTGGTCTTAAGGCGATCGTACATGAGCCACTACATGGGAAAAGCAACAATCTGCATAGGCGAAAACAAAGGTTACTGTGAAGCTGATCAGCGCCTTTGTTTTCGCTACACGGCTAGAACCATTCCTCTACTTTCTAAATCCAAAATTTCCAGCCTTTGACCATCTTCTGTGACTCTGCAATCCGGTTTGTGTCGGACCTGGTCGGAACCAAATTGTTGGTATTCTAACGCACAGGCTCACATGTAAGGGCAGTGACTTGGGCTTAAGGTAGCATGTCATGATTATCCCTAATAAACACACCAGGTAAATTATCCCACCTCATAGGCTGGTCTTTTACCTATGTGGTTATACTACCTGGATGGGGCCATTTAAAGGGTATTAATCAATATGTACTGATAGGATTTTAATAACACTGAAAATGGTATCTTCCTAATATGAGAAAGTCAGCCATGTCATGTTATGTGCTAAGAGCAATTAGGGAGTTATGCAATCCAAAATGCGTATACAGACGTTTCGAGGAAGGAGGATGATGCGTCTAGTTGCGGCTTGCTGATTATCGTTCTAAATAAGGCGATGAATCTCATTTATAATCACCAGGGAAAACATGTCCATGAAATGTATACCCTCTTGAACCCACTTTTATACAGAAAAACTGGGGTATGCAAGGATATACCTATTTTTCTTATTTTTGCTCCAAAACATACATTGTGAATACTCGTAACTTGTACCCACAATTTATCTTTTGAGCAAAAATAAGGAATATATAAAACAATTTCTAATGAAATTTTAGACTTTTAACAACCAAAAAATTTCTGTATATTGCATGGGCATGTTTTCGTAATGTGCGGTTCTCAATAGGGCGATGAATCTCGTAAACATCAGGAAAACATGTCCATGAAATGTATAACCCCTTGACCCCCACTTTTATATAGAAAAGCTGGGGTATGCAGGGGTATATTTAATTTTCTTATTTTTGCTCTAAAACATAGACTGTGGGTACTCGTTAGAACCGACTCGACGAGGCTGTTCTTACGTATACCCACAATCTATGATTTGAGCAAACATAATAAAAATATCTTTATTTTTCCGATGAAATTTTCAGTTTTACAGCTGAAAAAAATCTATGTATATTGCAAGGACAAGTGTTCGTAATGTTTGCTTCTAATTTATAATTGTTGCTTACATGAAGTTATTAATTTCATAGAATTACTGTCTTTATATGCAAACTTCGGTTTTAAACTGATGTTTAGACGTACAAGGGATGTCCAAGTAAATCACAAGTTATTTATAAAACATTTTTTCGTAAAGGATGGAACTTTCCACCAACCGTTAGTTAGTTAGGTAAATATTTCCAAAAGTCACGAATAAGAGCCAAGGCAAGATAATTATTTGAGCCGCCTCATGGGAAAACCAACATAGGCGAAAACAAAGACGCAGATCAGCTTCGCGGTAACCGCGAAGCTGATCAGCGCCTTTGTTTTCGCTACTCGGATAGTACAATTCCTCTTCTACTTAAATCCGAAATTTCAAGCTTCTAGCTCTTTTCTGTGCTTGTACAGGCCGGTTTGTGTCGGACCTGTTCGGAAACCACATTGTTGGTTTTCCCACGAGGCGGCTCATACTTGAACATGTAAACTGCGCTATATACTCTCAAACAAGCAGAATTAGTTGGTGGATTACAAAACTTCAGATTTTTAAAGAGCCCAGCTTGTATTACAAATGAATTTTAGTCCCCACTGCAAAGACTTTGATCAATAATGCAGTTAAGATCCAGCTTTTTCCCTTTGTCTTTGCATATGTAAATAGCAATATTTCTCATGGCACCGCTTATTTTAGTGTACGTAGTGTAAGCCAGACTAAGTAATTTAAAATGCATTTCTTTTGAAATTGAAAGCTTGTCAAAACATATCAATCAACTTACTATCTACATTAAAATGCACCCGGGTGCGAAGATGACATGAAAAACAGCAATATCAATGTGTTGAGAAATTTTAAATGCGTTAGTAATATTCGAAAATGCGTCGCAGTATTTTCAATAAACATTGTAAAACCCCGCAGGCGATAATATGATATGAAATACCAACATTTATTTTTGTAGTTTTCTTGCTTAAGTTTGAATGCACTACAACCCACTTTTTTGCAATGACTTGGATCACTGTATTGTGTTAAGCAGTGACTATAAAATACACAACTCCAAAGAGCATGGCGCTCCATAAAACATCAGGATAACATGTCCGTGAAATGTATACCCCCTTAAACCCCACTTTTATATAGAAAAAACTGGGGTTTGCAGGGGTATACCTATTTTTCTTATTTTTGATCCAAAACATACATTGTGGATACTTGTTAAATACCCACAATGTATGTTTTGAGCCAATATATTAACAAAATCGATTTTTTTCCAATGAAATTTCTAATTCATGCTTCTGAAAAATATCTTTGTATATAGCATGAGCAAGTTTTCATGAACCTTTGAAAAGTGAAGTGTTTTGGTTAATCCTATCGTTAATCCTGGTGCATGCAGTTCTTATTATTACTTTTCGAAACCTTAACGATAATCAAGCACTAAAAACGCACGTTTTCTTTATGTAGATTTAAAAGATGTTTAATTAATCCGAACAAGAATTTCGTCAATTCGATTAGAGATGGCAAAATTAAAGGTATGATGTAACATTCTATTTACTTTTGGAAACTGCCACTGTGGAATATGACGCATGTGCCTGTGCATTTAGTTTTGGCACGCAGTCTGACCAGAGCCTTCCCAGTTTGTTTTATAATTGTTCGAAACATAGGTTTTCTTTACATTACGAAAACGCATCCATGTCTTACATATTGATTTTTCCTACGTTGTTAAAAAAAAAAAAAAAAAAAAAAAAAAAAAAAAAAAAGTTAATTCTTAAATTTTCTCTTCGATTGCCGATACACGTTAGAACTACCATGACCAGGCGTCTCTAACGAGAACCGACAGTGACTGTCTATGTTTTGGATAAAAATAAGAACAACCGACATGTCCCTATAAGATGTATTATAGATAAAAGTGGGTTATGATTTGGTATACATCTCACGGACTAGTTATCGTGATGCTTTCAGACAGCAATGACTGTGCGCACTGATCTGAAACTTTCGAACGCTGACATATTTCCGTATCTATTTTCCCATGTTACTGCACAAACCCGAAAAATACTTTTTATGCAACAGTTATTCAACTTTTAGTCATTTGAAATTAATTGATCGACAGGAGTGGAGGATATTACGAAATGGAAAATTTGTAATAATCAGACATACAGACATGTTGCAGCTATAATATGAAAAACACGGTGCAAAATGTGGACTTCAGCCGGGAAAGTGAGTGTTTGCTACAGTAGTAGTAGTAGTGGTGGTGGTGGTAGTAGTAGTAGTAGTAGTAAAAATAATAATAATAATAATAATAATAATAATAATAATGAAAGCAATAATTTGAAGCGTGATGTGAGAAAACCTGTCTTAGGAGTATCCGACCCGGTCAGACCCGGTCAGACACAAACCGGCATGTACAGTCACAAAATAAGGCTAGAAGCTTGAAATTTCGGGTTAAATTTTGGAAGAAGAGGGATTGTACTTCAGCCGGGAAAGTGAGTTTTTGCTACAGTAGTAGTAGTAGTAGTGGTGGTGGTGGTGGTGGTGGTGGTGGTAGTAGTAGTAGAAGTAGTGGTAATAATAATAATAATAATAATAATACTGTATTAGCGGCAAGCCGGAACTAGATCATCTGGCTAACTGTCAGTCCGCTCCACTTCGGTACCTCGTTCCACTTCTCTGACATGGAGAGGTGTAACGGAATACCGATGGAAATATTCCGTCTAAGCCGGAACGTTTGATTATAAACCGCAAACTTGATTGCATTAACCCGACTGCCAAAAAGGCGTTTAAGATTGCCAAATTACATGTAATGTTAAACGAGAACGTTCGATAAATACGTTCGACGATAGTCATTTTGGCAATTAAACACACCTTTGTATATCCAATTCTCGATTGCCACTAATACGATAATAATAATGATGATTGTAATAATAATAGTAATAATAATAAAAATAGTAATAATAATTGCATTATTGAAAGAGGACAACATTTTTAGCAAATACGACAGTTTAACATTTGGTTTTCAAGTTACAAATATTGACATGTTTCACATAATGAATAGACAACCGATTATTTACAATATACAGTTTGTAGATTCTTAACACCAGGCACAGTGAATGCGAGCTACACAACCCCATTCCATTCTAGAGGGAGTAAGACTGGCGCAATTCTTAGTGCACTCAAATCAAAGTATTAAACGGAATACGAAAACGGGTTTTTCGTGTTTTAGTCAACAAAAAAGAACATCATCATCATCATCATCATCATCATCATCATCATCATCATCATCATTATTATTATTATTATTATTATTATTATAAAACAGTCATTGTCCATAATAATGCAATTTCAGTGAAAATACATAAGGGGGCAACAACAAAGCGATACAGATAATTCAAAGATGCATGGTAATAAGGCTATTACAGGACAGGTACATTTTAATAAGTATATGATGGTAAATAAGTGTAAACAGTACCGACGCACTCCAACGTTTGGGATAGCGTTTCTCATTGAAATAAGCAAAATATTTAAAAGTTTGTAGTAAATACGTCTCAGTGGTAAACCCTAAAACGTGGATGAGTCGATTTTATTTGTTTATTACGGTTTTCATAAACTTTTTGGAATCTATACATCCATTTTATACTAATTTTAAAATTTTGTTTATTTTTGTGTCAATGCTGCGTAAACAAATAAAATTAGTGCCAAATTTTCATTACACTTTATTCTATAGTTAGGGTAAAATCAGGTTTACTCATCTTTCTATGTCGTCTTAATGATAAATAAACGCATGTTGGTAAACGTAGGCAACGATCAGGAAATGGCGCAATCAGAGAGAAATTCCCACTCCAAAAACCGAGGTGTAACTTAAAAAAAGGTCTATAATGTATAATATAGAATGGGTGTGGGTCTCCAAGGTATGCATGTTTTCAGTGTGTGTTTTGTTGTACTATGTCATGTATCACTATTGTTATTTGCATGTATTGTTTTCTCATGTAGCTTGTATAAAGCCTGAGATATTGAATAAAAACTGTGTAAACTGTGTAAACTCTGGAAAAAACTAAATTTAACAATTAGGTACTTATACTAGGAAAACAGAGGGAGCGGTTTGCTTGTGATGGGTGGGCTATTACAAACGTAAATAACTTTCTGTTTTAGTTAAAAGAAACCATAATTTTAGAAAATATTTATATGAAATACAGTTTAACCTAAAAATCGAAACGATATATGAAAAGAAAGAAAACTATACCAATAATAATGAAAACTATAATCAGAGTAATCTCGTCATGGATTTTTAGTTTTTATGATTGCATTCATTTAGAATTTGCTTATTACAAATTTTGTCTCTAGCTTAAAGGGACTGTTTCACCAATATCAGTGTCATGAAAATTCAATAAATCACCAATCATGCTTCACAGCTGTGAAACATTTTTTATCACTTTGATAAAAATACGATAACTTTTATTCATCATTTCTCATAAAAACAGTGGGAACACCCACTGGTTTTAGTTATTACTTCCGCTGCTTTGCCAAGAAAATCGCCAACTAATGAACTTGTGCGGTGGTGCGCGGCTATAAATTTACGTTGTTGCTACTAAGGTAATGAACGAAAACGATGGGCCGTTTGTGAATCGAGTGAAGGTATAATTTCAGGACGATCGTAGTAGACTTACGTCAAAGATTTACTGTTATAAATATGTAAGTAAGTAAATAAGTAAGTAAGCTTGATCTGTACACTCTCGAAGTCGGCTCATCGTACATGTTTATGTTCGAGATACAACTGGTTGGCCATAGTTGAAGTTTCGAAGGGACCGAACCTTATTGGTATTTTTAGTCGGTCTCCGCGTCATTAAGAAGTTTTCCACTATATGCTCTTTGATCATGAAGGAAATGAAATATCTCGTCCCATATCTTATCGTTAGAATAATGGATGATGGGTTAACTGATTCATGACACAATCAGATATGCTTGATATTTCAACGGTATCCGAATATTTGAAATAAATGAAAGAAAATTAGCCTGAAGGTGTTTATAAGTATCCCTTCTTAGTCAATTTAATTGTTGGTTAAAAGCAAATGCGGCATGACTTTATTATAATACTTTTCCTTTTTAAGTTTCAATAAAATAAATCAACTGAAACTAATTTATTTTTTATGCTTGCTGTACTTTTGGCCCCAATAAAAGTTGTATATGGTTTTGCCTCCCCGCTAGCCTACGTAGGTGGCATGCGAATTAATAGATATTGTTTCATCACATTTGTTCTTTCTTGTTTTATTCAACATTTTGTCTGGGCCTATCCACCTAATGTATGTATGTATGTATGTATGTATGTATGTATGTATGCATCATCATCATCATCATCATCATCATCATCATCATCATCATCATCATCATATCCGTTTTATAGTCTGTTGTCCTCTACTGAGGGTTGGACTTGTTTGACAAGTCTCCTTCTTAGACGACCTCTCCACTCTGAGCGATTCTGAGGATCAGCAGTATCCATTCCTAGCTTTTTTCTGTCGTCTAACAACACTTCATCCCATGATTTCCTGGGCTTGCCAGATCTTTTCTGTGCAACTATGTTTAGCTTGCGTACTTGAGCGATCCAGACTTTGCTGCGCTCTACGTGTCCATACCATCTCATTCTGCTGGAGCGAAGTACCACATCTATATCCTGGAGTCCAAGCTTTGAGAGAAGGGAGTCTGAGCTAACTTCATCATTCGCCTTGACATTACAGATTCAGCGGATCATCGCAAAGTCATTGCGCCGTAGGCGGTTAAGTGTAGCCACAGTCATGGCCCATGTTTCTGCCGCATGCAGCATTACACTTCTCACGCAAATTGAATACACTCGACCTCTAGTCAAAAGTGGCAGATTGCGGTTGGTGAGGAGGGGGAGTAACTGTCGGAATTTGCCCCAAGCGGATTTGCATCGCGTCACTGAAGCCAGTTCACAACCACCGCCAGCAGAAAGCATGTCTCCTAGATAACAGAACTCTGGAACAGCCTCAACTGTTTCGTCATCAACCTGAACCTCCTTCACAAGTCTTCTATCTATTGGACGTGCCTTTTCTAGACAGCGAGCACATCTGAAATCAGGATCAGGGCGTAAGGGGCCTTTGATTCCACTGCATATCTTGTGGATCCAGGACAAGCAGCCACCACAGAAGATAGCGTTTCTTCCTACACCTGTCTGACGGACGCCACAGGGATCCTTTCCAGATTTTTTCAGATGGTCCAAATTGGGGCCAGAGACCATGATCTTTGTCTTCCCCATGTTCACTCGAAGGCCTTTCCTCTCCATCTCTGCTTTCCATGTCTTCAGCTTAACCAGTAGTTCCTCCATGGACTCCGCACTAATCATCAAGTCATCTGCATACAACAGCTCCCAAGGGCAGCCTGTTCGAAACTCTCTGGATAGAGCCTCTAGCACAATGATGAAGAGTAGCGGAATTAGGACAGTTCCCTGATGAACACCTACTTTGACACCAAACTCCTCACTGTATCCACTGCCAACTCTTACCCTACTTCTCACGTCTATATACATGGACTGGACAAGGCGCACTAGCCACTCGTCGATTCCTAGTTTTCGCATTGCCCACCAGATGACATCCCGTGGGACCCGATCGAATGCTTTCTCCAGATCAACGAAGGCCATGTAGAGCAGCTTGTTAGCAGCTAAGTGCTTCTCTTGTAGTTAACGGACAATGAAGATCGCATCTGTAGTGCCACGACCTGACATAAAGCCACACTGCATCTCATCAATCTCAACTCTTTGCCGGATGAGTCCTTCTACTACACGCTCTAGTACTTTCATCGTCTGTTCGATCAGCTTCAAGCCCCTGTAGTTACCCCTGTTCAGAGCATCTCCTTTGCCCTTGTACAAATTGACAATGTAATTATCCTGCCAGTCAACTGGGATGCAACCTTCTGATATGATGTCCTCGATAAGATCACATACCTCAGCTACGCCAGCTTCACCAAGGGGCTTCAGCATTTCAGCAACGATACCTGATGGTCCAGCTGCTTTGCCAGAGGCCATCTTGTTGATGGCCTTTATGATCATCTCCAAGGTGATCGGCTCGCTTGGGCCTTCAACTGGGCTTTCCACTGACAGGTCCTCTGGATTACATGGGAATTCGACATTGAGGAGACGCTCAAAATGCTCTTTCCAAGCCTATTTCTTTGCATCCTCATCTAGTGACAGCAGACCTTCATCATTCTTTACAGGTTTCTCTCCCATGACATCCTGGTTGTCACGTCTCATTTGCTTGGCCAGACGACTGCAGATCTTGGATCTATTTTCTGGAGAGCAACATTCTCTGCCTCATCCTTAGCATGGTACACTGCACGGTTGGACGCACGCTTGGCTGAGTTGTATGCAGCCCGACTGCCACCAGCTTTCCACAACTTGAAGCACCTACGCTTCTCCTTAACTGTTTCCTCCACCTGCTTGTTCCACCACCAAGTCTGCTTTCTCCATGGGTGATTCGAGGAAACACTCCATACTTCCTTTGTAGCCTGCAGAAGATTTTCCTTCAGAGAAGTCCAACGCTCATTTACTGTAAATGTCTGTGACAGCTGTCTTTCTTGTGTTTTTGCTTTGAACACTTCAGAGAGCTCTGCTCGCTTCTCTGGGTCTTTTAGCTTCCACACCTTGATGCGTAGCACAAACTTGCGCTTGACTTGAGGAGGGATAGAAACTTTTAAGTCTCCAATCAACAGCCTATGTTGTGATGCACACTCCTCTCCAACGATGACTTTTACATTGGATACCTGCTTCCTGAAGCTACGCCGGTACAGGATGAAGTCTATCTGGGTAGCAGCTACCCCAGGCTGGTAGGTGACCAGATGTTCTTGTTTCTTCTTAAACCAGGTGTTACCTAACCAGAAGGTCGTTAGCAAATGCAAACTCTAATATTCTCTCTCCTTCAGTATTCCTCTTTCCAATGGCTTGCCCGCCATGTACCTCTTCAAACCCAGTGGACTGGGAGCCAAGCTGCCCATTCCAGTCTCCGCAGACAAGAAGTTGTTCTGAGGCTGGGATTTTAGCTACCGTGGATTGCAGCTCCTGTTAGAAACGGTCCTTCTCAAAGTCACTCAGGTTAGCTTGTGGTACATACACACACACAAAGACAAAAACTGTCTTGCCAATGGTCATTCGAATGAGAATGATCCTGACTGAGACTCGAACAACCTCAAAACATTCTCCCACCATTCCTCTGCAAGCAGAATTCCAACACCACCAGTGCCCTTGTCATTTCCAGACCAAAAGAGTTTAAAGCGAGAATCTTTGCCGACCATCTGCTTTACGCCTTCTCTTTTCCACCTAGTCTCTTGGAGACAGCACAGGTCTACTCTTCTCCGCGACACAGTCTCCACCACTTCATTAGATTTCCCCCCGCATCGTGCCCACATTGAGTGTGCCAACACTGAAGGACTTTGGGCATTCGCTGGAATCGCCACTAGGGCCCGACCCTGCAGCTCCACGCCCCCGAGCTGCCAAGCCGGAAACACTACCGACTACTCTATGATTGCCGGCACCGCCTGAGCTTCTTCCTTTATTTTTACTTGTCATGATTGTTTGTAGCAAGATTTTATGGAAGGATGTCCTTCCTTTCACCAACTCGGACACTATTCGGCAGTCCAAGAGCGCCGCCGTTCCCTACTGACTTGGGCTGTGTGCTCCACCGTTGGCACCATGTGAATGTGCTCCTCCGCTGGACCACTGCTGCAACACCGGAAAACCAGTATGTTGACTTCCGCTACAGAAGCTACTGTCACCCAGGTTGTGACAGGCTAGTTTATGGCATAGCAGCCAATTACTAGTTTTTTTGTAGAGACCAGACTAAAACTCCTAGATGGGTTGCCTTCCAAGTCTAATGAGCCCATCTACCCACATGAGCAGGTTGTACCGGATTACATGTTTACCAGTAGCAGAACCAATCTAGAAAAGATAAATCTTGACCTGACTGTAATAAATCCTGACCTGACTAACTGTATGTATGTATGTATGCATACAGCTCGGTTTCAAAAATAACATACCCCTGCAATGTCGCAAAATAAATTGACCTCTTCACCTTCATTGCATCGACCATTGCTTGATGACTGTTGATCTGATTCAAATGAAATTTCTACAATTTGTGCATGTGTTTATGTTTATTAAAATGGTATTAAATTTATATTGATCATGAGCAGTCCGATCGGATAGGAAGCTAACTTTGTCGTATACCAAAATTCTGACAGATTTAAAGTCAAATGCGCAAGTTCAGGCGATTGGTATGATGTACATACTGTGAATATTGCCACTTTCTGACCTGAATGCCATTCAGGAACATCTATTTTAGTTACCTTAAAACTTGCACAAGATTCGCTTTACATTTGAAGTACTGAAATAATGATTAAATAGACGCTATTCTTTTCATTACAGGCGTGTGTTCCGGAAGCAAAACTGTTCTTACTGTCCATTTACATCTTACTGTGTTCTCTTGCACCTGATATTTGTTTTGTTGGAGTTTCTCTGGAATTATTTCTTATATAAACTGTCTTCATAAAATCACCAGTCACAGTATTTCAATCAAATATATTCACATACCAACAAATGTCTGATTAATATTTTTATGTTTAAGAAGGTCATTACATAACTTCAACATTGTCATAGGCATATCCGCGTTGCATGAGAATCAATATATATAGAAAATATCTAAAAATAATCATTTAAATTATTACTGCTATTCTTAGATGCAAATTTATTCAATTGGATACATTTGAAGAGAATGTTTGTGCTGAAAATATGCATTTGCAAGGTACTTATATACGAGGCAGGGGGTACATTAAATTCCCACTTTCTGATTCTATACTTTTTCGAGTGTGGTGCAAGTTTTAAGATGTCCAAAATATGTGTCAATGCATAGAATGCAGGTCATAAAGTGGCAATATTCACAGTACGTACACCATGCCAACCGCTTAAAGTTGAAAACTTGACTTTAAATCTGTCAGAATTTTGGTATACGCCAAAAGCAGCTTCCTGTCCGATCGGACTGCTCATGTTCGATATAACATTAATACCATTTAAACACACTTAACCATATGCACAAAACGTAGAAGTTTCATTCGTACCAGATAAATAGCCATCAAGCAATGGTCGATGCAATGTAGGTGAAGAGGTCAATTTATTTTGCGACATTGCAGGGGTATGTTATTTTTGAAACCGAGCTGTATATGCATGTATGTATGGTCAAGTTTCTGTTATGTTAGGTTCACTGCTATCTGTACCATGTCTGGTTTCATGTGGGCGGATGGGGCTCGTGAGCGTCTCTATCTAAGCGTGAGCTTGATGTTTATACAAAATCTAGCTAACCATGAGGGACTCAATGGTCTCGGCTGACAGTACCCCTAGGAGTTTGCAGGTCTCTTAACAAAACCTAAAAAATATGATGGCTGGAGATCTTCATATTTGGCAAGTATTCCTCTTTGGAAGATGTAACCACAAACTAAAACTCATGGAGTCTGGAAATGGCTAGTTCAAATATGCAAAGACCGTTTCGGTATATGGAATGCAAGAAATCATCTTTGAAACAATGACTCAGAAAGCGATATAGCTGCCTTTTTTAATGTGTAGAGCGTAACCCCGACTCTAGGCACCTCTTCTCTTTAATCCAATGTCATAGTGTCATTTTAGTTTTCAAGAGATGGCAGGCAGGCACGTGTTCAGAATGATAGAGGAATCTTTAAACCTTTTGAGGTGGCAAATCGGTTCAACTGAACAGGCCTGTGTGATGACACTAACACTGTTTAGCATGATGATTTTCTGTCATGCTCATGAATGCCTATCAGGATCGTGATATTGATTTTCCAATCAGATACCGCTTTGATGGCAAGTTATTCAACGTAAGAAGGTTGCAAGCCAAAACTAAGATGCAGACTAGTAAGCACTGCCAGTTGAGCTCCTCTGTGCAGATGACAAGCATAAGAATGAAAACTAAATTACAATGGGGCAAATGACCTAGTTTTACAATCACGTGGTAAGTACATGTACCTGTATGACAAAGAACAAGTACAATCAGCACAGTGACAAAATAATGAACCAAACATCACCTGATCACTGAGTCCGGAGTAAAACTGAAAATCAGCATGCATATGACCTTAAGCTAGTGCAGCTCAGATGGACTGGTCATGTTATATGTGTGACGGGATAGCCTCCCTTGGTAAATACGTTGGTGCAACGTATTAGCGCCATATTTAGTGCTTGTACTATGCAAATTGAAAACTCGAAAGTTTTTGAATCGTAATTGTGAAGTAAGTGTTGACTATATAGCGAAGTAAACCACCTTTGGTGGATGAGCATGCTTTTCCACCGACGGGGTTTGCTGTGGCTTGGTTCGGCCCACGCTACATTTGGTGGCAGCGGTGGGATGGTGACAACTGCCAGACCAGGATTGACTTATCCATGAAGTCCCCAGGTCAAGACTCGGGGCGAGTCTTCTCGGAGGGGGAAGTAATGTGACGTGATAGCCTCCTTTCGTAGAATACGTTGGTACAACGTATTCGCGGCATATTGAGTGCTTGTAATATGCAAATTAGAAAATCAAACCTTTGTGAATCGAGTAAGTATAGAGTATATAGCGCAGTAAACCATCCTTCGGTGGATCCACCGACGGGGTTTGCTGTACCTTGGCTCGGCTGCACGTTTCATTTGGAGTCGAGGTGACTGGAATGTTTCCTGCCTCCTGCACATTTCCAGTTCCTGGCTGCGGTCTTGGCAATTGGGTATAAGTTCCCTCTAAGCTTCTGTCATCGTACAGGTTCAGCTGAGGTAGTTCCTCTTTGTCAAATTGAGCTCTTCGACTTCTTGGTATTTCTGGCAGAACATTCCTCTGCCTTTTCTCACTGCTCTGTTCTTCCCACATGTCAACAGCCTCATGTTGTTTAGAATACTTCTATATCACTGACATGACACAGACGTTAGATACATTATAAATCTACTTCTCCACTGAGTGGCTGTCTATTGGGAAGTAGCTGCTCACTCGGCTTACGATATGCTTTCTTAGTATATATAAGTACCTGATTGTCAATTTGGTATTCCCCACTTCGGTTTTTGGATTTAGTATTTCTTTCTGATTGCGCCATTGATCATTACCTATTTTTACCTTTTTTCTCAACCACCAGACAAGCATATCCCTTTGAGTGCCTGTCAGAGATTTTTCTATCCCAGTACTAATGCATTTTAGCTATATCAAAATGACAATCATTTCTGTATTTAGCAAATAGAAATGAGGGTCTGGATGGGGTATAATGATTAAAGAATAATGGCCTAAAAAATTTAATGAGAGTGAATAAAGAGCCAAAAATTTAATGATTAGTGAATAAGTAGGTCCTAAAAATAATGAATAAATGAAAAACTTTAATGAATAGCAGAATAATATATTGAATAGTGAATAATAACATTTTAAAGAATAATGAATATGCTAAATTTGGCTATGGAATTGTCTTAGATGGCCTCCCTGACATCCCAGAATTTCATTTTTTTCGCCCCAGACCCGATTTAGCTCAAATGTTATAGTCATATTTCTGAAATCTTTGAATGTTTGGAAAGACATAGCATGTACGGACTCACTTCATGAATCTTTTAAAAAATGTGTCATTTCCTGAGCCAGATACTATTTCACTGTTTTGTTTGCTTATGTATATGTATTTTCTTTTTATTCTGTTACCCCACTTTGTCCTTATTATGTATGTTCCAATCCTATAATGATAATCTTTTCTGTGGACGGACATCACTTTGCATTTTTATATGACAGAGCATAATTATGGTGACTTTTGCAATCAGAAACAATCCAGTACGTACTAAGAACGTTAATGCAAATCTAACTGGCAGTTTATATGGCGCTACATAATTTTTCCTCGCTCGCTTCGCTCGCTTGGTATTTAAGACATTTATAAAATGTTTTGTACAATCAGGCACAAGCACAAAATCATACTTCACATAGTACTCCTATGCTTACTAGTTAACTAAGTAAAAACAACAGCTTTTTATTATAACTTTTACCCCTGAAGTTACAATTTTTCTTAAATTAACCTTTGATATGCATAATTGAAGAGAAAGATTCAGGGTGAAACTCAGGGCATATTAAGTATACAGTTTGGAGGGGATTACATTCCCAACAGATTTAAAAGAGGATTTGCTAAAAAATCAGTTAACTATTTTGGAAAGTTTCTATGAGGCTTTGTGGTCTAGCAGATAATATATGTTTCTCTCAAGATGTTAAAATCAAGGTTGCACTCAGCAGTCTTCAATTAAGTATCACAGAACTAGTCTTTGTGGCTTTAGATGGATAAGGGATGCCTTAGGTGGGGAATACCTATATTTGCTATTAGAAATTAGCTGGGTGAAGAAGGCGGTTCTAGTAATTATCATATTTTAATTAATAATCGAGCTAATTGTAATGAATAAGCCAAAATTTTAATGACATTGAATAAATGGCTAAATTTTTAGTGATTAGTGAATACCAGGACCCCCATCCAGACCCTCAGAAATGTAGACCATTCCATATCTTCAATAAAACACTCTTTTAGAATAGCGATAAGAAAAAAAGCAACAACAGACATTAATAAAGCGGCAAATATGTAAAATCAAAATGAGATTCATCTGTGCACACTGCAACATCTTCATTTTCAAGATAAAATATTTTACTGTAGTTGATATATTTGTGATGAGTAACTTCGAAAATCACATTATTTACATGATAAAAGTATTGTGTTGAAATAGTTGTCTTATGACTATGAATAGAAATGTACAACAAATATGTTAAACTTCCATATAAGGAAGTGATAAGCTGCGTGTCAACTGTCAGAGACAAAACTACCCTTGCCGGTGTTAATTTCAGGAAGTTATCAAGCGTAGCTATAGTGTGCTGCTTTGACAAAAAAAAAATCAAAATTTAAATTTGTTGGGAAGTTTATGCACAAAACAAAATGCCTAAACCCCATCATAGATTCTTTTAGAATGGCGATAAGAAAAAAGCAACAACAAACATTAATAAAGCGGCAATTATGTAAAATCAAAATGAGAAATAGTCGAAACCGCGGTATGGCCCATCCCCTTTCTCATTAATGTGTTCACTACTCTTAAAGGATCTCAGTTTTAATTTTTTTACTATTGCTGCAGCTGGTGTTGTGCTGTGTGGTGGCCCTGAAAAGTCTCCCCGTACATCATCCATAGTGCAGGTTATATTTACTTTTTGGTCCTTTGAGATCGGCGATGATATTCTGAGTAATCAGAAATTTATTATCGGTTAAGTTTCCTTTTCTAACCAATGTTTAACATATTTGGTCCCATTTAGATAATACTAGTCTTTGTATCGACTACTCTGTTGAAAGTTGTAAAATTTCAGTGGTTCTCCTTGGCTTCATGTTGCCAAATCTAAAGGGTCACTGACGAGACTTTAATAGTCGAAACCACGGTATGGCCCAACACCTTTCTCATTAATGTGTTCACTGCCCTTAAAGGATCTCAGTTTTAATTTTTATTCATCTGTGCACACTGCAACATCTTCACTTTAAGATAAAATCTTTTACTGTAGTTGATATATTTGTGATGAGTAACTTCGAAAATCACATTATTTACATTATAAAAGTATTGTGTTACTTCCATAAAACCAAACTGCAATATAAATAGTATTTATCTCTAGACTGCTTTGATAAAATCAGCACGTTGCTTTTGAAATAGATGACATGATCTTTTCAATTTCTCCTCAGCGCCAAGGCCGGCTGAAACTGATATCCTTGGCAAAACAGTTTGTTGACACCTGCATTCAGAAGTTTATTGCGTAGTGTGTGGTTGCTGATTGTTGGTACAAGCTATCAATATATTAACCAACTTCTCCCATTAAGTGAAACGCTATCCCCTTTTATTAGTAATTTGCTGTACACAGAAAAGAAGAAAAGAAAAGAAAGGTCTAGTATAGTTATTACCCATTGTCTGTCAACAATAACGCAGCTTAAAATAAACACAACGGTTCTGTCAGTACCTGTACATACACGTAGATCACACAATGTTGAACAGACATCTGGACTCATCAAAGACTTGGTGTAAGCAAACCCTATCTTAGAATCTAGCCGGCGAGGCGACGCTTCTAAAAGACTTGACGTCTCAAATACAACGTAATTTTAACTGAATCGAGATAGCATGATATAAGCTGTCTTAAATTACATTAGCAAACAATTGGGTGCAATCAATCTCAGTCATAAAGCAATTCATTCCTCAGCTGCAACTACTTTAGGACATCCATCTCGCAAACATCAAGACTGGTTTTGCATTTGACGAGAATGATAAAAATAAACAGACGCTTCTTGAACAAAAGTACCGACTTGCAGAAAACAAGATGATAAAAAAACAGCCCACAGCAATATTTGTAAGACAGTCCAGACCAAGCTCAGGGATATGTATGTCTCTTGGCTATGAAAGCAGATTAAATTCATTCTTTTGTTGACAGAAAAGACGAAGAAATTTCATGATACACTGCAAACCATTTATGATCCAAAGAGTTCTGGAGCTAACACATTGCTCAGTGCAAAATGAAGCATTCTTCTCACTAGTGCTAAATGAAGCACTCACGCTATCGTGGACACTCCAATAGCGTGCCCCACTGTCCATCAAGCACTAGTTTCAATGGCGATGCTATCGACAGATTCTCACAGAGTTTGATGAACTTCCAGCCATCTAAGAGGCCCTCCCAGGGGTTTTGGGGATTCATGAAGAAGGACTATTTATTTTCAGGGATTTGGGGAGAAGGGTCATTTATTTTCAGGGATTTGGGGAGAAAGCAGGGTTTTAGGGAGCAGAGAGCAGGGGGCTGAGGAAAAATATGGGGAGCTGGGGAGAAAGGTCATTTTTCTTTCAGGGAGCAAGGAGCAAAGACCTCCCCCCCTGTGGGGGCCTCATCTAAGAAACAAGAAAAGCAGTATTCACTGTCATCTGGTAAAGCTCCAGGTGCAGATGCAGTTCCTGCAGAGATCTATAAGACTGAGGGACTTCCCATGGCAGAGAAACTGACAGAGTTTTATGTGGAGAGAAGAGGCTACCTTACAAGAATTTAAGGATACAGCCATAATCTATGCATGTAGGAAATTCTCAAGTCTGTGACAATCACATGGATGTCTCCTCGCAATTTCTGAAAAGATACTATCTCTTACTGAATCGCCCGAATATCCATCTTTACCACCGGAAATCAATGTAGATTCAGGAAAGACAAAGGGGCAATAAAAATGATCTTAACAGCAAGACGCCTTGAAGAGAAATACTAAGACCATGTCGACCTCACCAAAGCTTTTGACAAAGTAAGTTGTAATGAATTCTGGAAGATCCTGTGCTGTCAGCCATTACAGTGGTATGGCAATACTAAGATGGCGTGCAGACTCATGTTCAGAATGATAGAGAATTCTCTGAGCCATTTCAGGTGACAAATGGGATTAAACAAAGTTGCGTGATATCACTCAAACTGTTCGGCGTGGTGTTTTTCTGTCATACTCGTGTATGCTTTCCATTTATACCGAATATTAGTTTTCCAATCAGGTACCGCTTTTAGGGAAACTTGTTCAATCTATGAAGGTTGCAATCCAAAACTAAGGTGCAGACAGATGTGCTAGATAAGCTCCTCTATGTAGATGGTATACAAAAATACAAGGGGTGGTTTCACAATCATGTGATAACTGGACAAGACGGCAGAGGTTGTACACTAACCAGCACATGGAAAGCCGCACAATGAACCCAACCGACACTTGAGAAACACCAAACGTTTTTGATAAACAAATTATAATTGTTTTATACATCTTATGGTTGAGCTGGCATGGTGTGAGGTTTTGTCACATTTCGATATTTATTACGAAAATAAAAATAAAAGAATGCAACATAAATAAACTTCTTGACGAGTTCAAACATTCATTATTATTTGAGCCTGTGCATGAGAAAACCAACAATTTGCATAGGCGAAAACAAAGACGCAGATCAGCTTCGCGGTGACCAGCGCCTTTGTTTTCGCTACAATGATAGTACACTTCCTCTTCTTCTTAAATCCGAAATTTCAAGCTTGTAGCTTTATTGTGTGACTGTGCAGCCTGGTTTGTGTCAGACCTGGTCGGAACCCCAAATTGTTGGTTTTCTCTTGCATAGGCTCATTTTTTTTTTCAAGAAGGACATCAAGAGAAAAGGGAGTATGGCGGCTAATTGGGTGGATAATGAAACAATGCTTAAAAAACGGTTGCAGATATTTTTCTAATATTTTATATTTGGATACATATTGATAATATGCATTGAATGAGCCATAAAAATTGTCAATCTAAGGAACTTCATTTTTTCACCCCATTTTCTGCAACTTTTCAGAAAATTTTAGTTGTCAGTAAAAGTTAGGGGGTAGGGTAGATTAAACTTGAATATTACACATCTTCAAATTAATTGCACGAGTTCGATGTTTGTTTTAGCAGCAGTATATGTGTATATGGTCTTCTAAGTCGGTCTTTCCGTCTTTAGTGTGCTAGCTTTAAAATTTTGGGTGGTTTTATGAAATGGGCTTTAAGAAACAAAACAGACGAAAAAAGGCTTAAAATGGCGATTTGTAAGTTGTTGGTTCTCTCTTATATGCACACTACCCTATATATTTCTTTCTTTTATTCGAACAATATTACGAAGTTCTATCTTGTGTGAAAATACAAGAAAAAGTTTGAATCTACAAATAGGGGTTTGGCGCATTTCAAAATATTGATTTTTTCCGACTTTTCAAGTATCGGGGTAGGGTTGGAAAACGACTCGTAAAATTTTGTCATCCACTTCAAGTTGCAATTTTTCATTGCTTTTGGTCTAAAATAGTCTGCATTATGTAAATATTATGAATTTTGAAAGCATTCTAGGTGTATTTTTGTTCAAGACAGGTATATTTCAAAGAATTGAAATTTAAATTAATTTTTCTGAATTTAAAACAAAGTGTTCAGAGGACTCATTCACAGGCCTGTAGCTCGAAAAAATGCACACTACCCTATACTTATTTTGTTTTCAAATGTCTTGTGTTGTAATTTGGAATAAAAAAAGAGTGGTTAGAAAAAAGTTTAAATACTTTTTCATTGGCAGCGAACATCCTTAAGCAATGGTAGGCCTGATTTTGTCAAATTTATTTATTAGTATTGGCGGGTTTCTGGGCATACCGATATCTTCAGGCATTGAGACCAGCAAATACTCTTGAAATAATATAGGATAAAACAGACATTAGTAGTTGACTGCCCAAAACGTCAAACACGGCCTTTGATTAGAACGAGAAGGATTTGCAAATTGGGATGCTATTGCTTAGAGAGTGTGTACATGTGCTTGTAGTTGGCTGTGCAGTTGAACTTGGTGTAGAAAATAATGAGTTAAACTTTAAATTTGGTCTGTTACATGTACAGATGAGTCGATCACTGGCTCAGAACGTTCACTGCCTTGTAGTTGGCTGTGCAGTTGAACTTGGTGTAGAAAATAATGAGTTAAACGTTTAATTTGGTCTGTTACATGTACAGATGAGTCGATCACTGGCTCAGAACGTTCACTGCCTTGTAGTTGGCTGTGCAGTTGAACTTGGTGTAGAGAATAATGAGCTAAACTTTAATTTGGTCTGTTACATGTACAGATGAGTAGATCACTGGCTCAGAACGTTCACTGCCTTGTAGTTGGCTGTGCAGTTGAACTTGTAGTAGAAAATAATGAGTTAAACTTTTAATTTGGTCTGTTACATGTACAGATGAGTCGATCACTGGCTCAGAACGTTCACTGCCTTGTAGTTGGCTGGTGTAGAACATAATGAGTTAAACGTTTAATTTGGTCTGTCACATGTACAGATGAGTCGATCACTGGCTCAGAACGTTCACTGCCTTGTAGTTGGCTGGTGTAGAACATAATGAGTTAAACGTTTAATTTGGTCTGTTACATGTACAGATGAGTCGATCACTGGCTCAGAACGTTCACTGCCTTGTAGTTGGCTGGTGTAGAACATAATGAGTTAAACGTTTAATTTGGTCTGTCACATGTACAGATGAGTCGATCACTGGCTCAGAACGTTCACTGCCTTGTAGTTGGCTGGTGTAGAACATAATGAGTTAAACGTTTAATTTGGTCTGTTACATGTACAGATGAGTCGATCACTGGCTCAGAACGTTCACTGCCTTGTAGCTGGCTGGTGTAGAACATAATGAGTTAAACGTTTAATTTGGTCTGTCACATGTACAGATGAGTCGATCACTGGCTCAGAACGTTCACTGCCTTGTAGTTGGCTGGTGTAGAACATAATGAGTTAAACGTTTAATTTGGTCTGTTACATGTACAGATGAGTCGATCTCTGGCTCAGAACGTTCACTGCCTGCTGCTCTATCCGGAGTCAAAATTGAGCCGCGACGCAAGAAAACCGGTCTTCGGGGTTTCCGACCAGGTCCGACACAAACCGGCCTGTACAAGCTCAGAAAAGAGCTAGAAGCTTGAAATTTCGGATTTAAGTAGAAGAGGAATTGTACTATCCGAGTAGCGAAAACAAAGGCGCTGATCTGCGCCTTTGTTTTCGCCTAGGCAAAAATCCGGTTTTCTCACGATGCGGCTCAATTTATATTGTCGGTGTTTATTTTTTATCGTGCAAGTTATGATTCTGTATGCTTCTTTTAATTTTGAAAACGTAAATCTACACTCTGGCAAATTGCTACTTGGTGATAGTGGACTAAAATGCTAATATATACATACGCCTGTCCATGGTGAACTTGAATCTTGTAATTCAACTCCCAACTATATAATGTTTGACAACTTTGTATATCGTAAAACGGCGCTATGAATACAAAATACACTAAAATCCGGATGCTGGATAAACATGACAGAGAATTTTATAGACAAAATGGACATTTATTACAATGAATACAAAATTCATATTCTGAAACATTTATGTGAATATCCTTAATACACGTGTACTGTTGTGGTAAACGGTGTTTAGAAGATAAGTGTTACAATAATAATGTTAGATACAGAACATAATGTTTCTTTAATATTGTAAATGTTGTGGTCATTCTGACAAAAATGTCATTCAACATTAAAGCGTCATTTTCTGATAGGCCAAAGTTCGTTTAATACATACACTGCTCAAAATATGTTGAAAGACACTGCATTTTTTTAAGAAACCGCAAAGTAAACAATGGCAACTTTGTCCCATATTTTCATGCAACCCACAAAGAATTAGAAAAATCCATTCCATTTGGAAAAGTTTTCCTAGTGACTCGAAATTAATTTGGATACAGCACAGGCTATGTCCTGCTTAGGTCTACACAATAGCTTTTTTTTTTTTTTTTTTTTTTTTTTTTTTTTTTTTATTTACTGTTGTGGTAAACGGTGTTTAGAAGATAAGTGTTACAATAATAATGTTAGATACAGACCATGCAGAACATAATGTTTCTTTAATATTGTAAATGTTGTGGTCATTCTGACAAAAATGTCATTCAACATTAAAGCGTCATTTTCTGATAGGCCAAAGTTCGTTTAATACATACACTGCTCAAAATATGTTAAAAGACACTGCATTTTTTTAAGAAACCGCAAAGTAAACAATGACAACTTTGTCCCATATTTTCATGCAACCCACAAAGAATTAGAAAAATCCATTCCATTTGGAAAAGTTTTCCTAGTGACTCGAAATTAATTTGGATACAGCACAGGCTATGTCCTGCTTAGGTCTACACAATAGCTTTTTTTTTTTTTTTTTTTTTTTTTTTTTTTTTTTTTTTTTTTTTTTTTTATATATATAAATACGAATTATTGACATTTTTCTCAAGGTCCTTAGATTTACGAAAACTTCGTCATCCTCGTCGCATTCGAGTTCAATGCTGACTCCGTCGTTTTCAAAGCAATGCAATGTTCTTGTTTGTGATCATATTGAAATGCATGACATTGTGTCTATAGTTTGCCTCTTTAAACATGTAAACAACGTTATGTACGGTCAACTTACGATACATCATAACTAAAATTGTCGAAAATTATAGTGAAGGGCAAGCACTCGTCAACTACTTTAGACTTATTAGCAAATGCAGTTGTGTCCTTTATATTCAAAACATCACTATCAATATCCACTGTTAAAAGCTGCTGGAATGTTTTTTTACGGTTACTCATGGCGCGGCTTACATATACATGTAATCACCCAAATTACCCAGAAGTTAATCGTATACATGTATTTAAATAAAGTTACTGTTCTCAATCCACTATGTAAGTAATTATTTACATAGATTAGGAAACAGTTTCAGTTATCCTAATCTTGTTGCTTTTGTCGCAGCTGAATCTTGTAGAATGTTACTTACGTTACTTCTAAGTTCCGTTAAGTCTCGATCGCCCGTATGACCCACCGGATAAATGCTTCTATTACGAAAAGTGACAATTGCTTGTCTGCAGTGTTCAAACATAGCTCTGAATTCATTTCTAAACACTTTTCCACTCAGAGTATACAAGAGAAAGTTGATCGTATTGTTACTGTACATAAGCAGCTGAGCGACTGACTGAATAAGCAACATTTTAGCCGCATCGTGTTTAGACCGGCGGTCGAAAATATATGGGGTTATAACCAAATTGAGACACATTGGGGATGAAGTAATCAGGAAAATTATGCAAACAGTGGTTAACATTTTCATTATGGATTTAGTAGCTCGACTATCTTTTACGTTATCGCCTCCCTTTGCGCGTCGAGCTTGGTTCTGACGTGAGCGTTTAATGAGTTCAATGATCAAAAGTAGATTGCAAATTATGAGAAATGTTACGGGAGCAATGTTGTATAAAATCAGTATGACAATTGGCCAAACCCTGTGGTAGAATAATTTGTACCATTGCGGGTTGGGGTCGCATCGCAAATTCGTGACGGCCACCGTTGCGTTTGTAAAGTTTGAAGGTATACGTGTTTCATTTGTTGATAAGAAAATGAGATGGTGAGAATTCAAAACACTGATAGTAGCCGCCAATATCAGGACGAGGAAAACAGCTGATCTTTTTGTTGAATGGTTCTTGGCCCAGACTGGATATTTCACCATAATAAATCTATCCAACGTAATAACAGGAAGCATCCACCAAGACAGGGCCGTTACTGTGGGCGACAACCATGAATAAAACTTGCATGTAAATGCTCCTTCGTTTTTTATTTCCAAACCAGCATAGTTATACATAAGATGTGGCGGTACGCCTACTACAATCACCGTAAAATCAACTAAAGCTAGAAGACGGAGGTACACCGATGTTGTTGTCTGGCGCATGCGCTGTCGTGACAAAACCGCCATTGATAAGATATTACCGCTTATGCCCACGATCAAGAATATTGGTGAAAATATTTTCCATAGAACAACTGCAGCTCGACATTCTGGGAAATTCCCAGGCTCACAAAGCCCTGGAGCAGATGGCATTGCCGTTTCAGAATCTAGCGTAGATATGTATGTACCTCTGAAAGTAAAAATAAACTGTTCGCTCTGTAAAGTGTTCACACCTTGCAGTGCGTTTTGGAAGACTTTACCATACATCCTCATGTTTTGCTGAAACACCAAATCCAGCTGAAAATGCGAAATAATGAATTGACGAATACATGTATCATCAGCAATTAAGTATTGCTGTCCATCTGCAACAACTGTGGACTCATTATCATAGTTAAGATTGTAATATCATTTATGTACTATCCGTCCTTAATAGAAATAATACTACTATTTCTGATATTTCTGACTATCAATATGACAAGATGACACCCTACAGACTCAGAAATTGCTGGATCCTTAATCATGTTAATTGCTTGATCTTTGATATATTTTTTTCATAAAACTCGATAAAATATTTCATTTGTATACAACAAACTAGAGCTAAAACAAGCTGAAAGCATACCTATGCGATTGGACCTTATCCTTCCGATGAGACTCTTGCTGAGTACATGTAAAGACGATTCCACTTACTTTTATATAATGAGATGTTTTGCTCACAACTTTCTAGAAAATCTATATAAACATTATGTGGATGCGCTTTTAAGATAGCGAAACGAATTGAACTGTCAGGTGATACACTATTTTGTTAGCTCACCTGAGCCGGTTAGCTAGCCCACCTGAGCCGAAGGCTCACAGGTGAGCTTATAGTAAACCCATGCTCCGCCATCCATCGTCGTCGTCGTCGTTCACACTTTTCAAATATCGACATCTCTGAAACTCCTGGGCCAATCAAAGCCAAACTTCATGTGGAGCATCCTAATGAAGGGGGGACAAAAGATCTAGGTCACATGATCAAGATGGCCGCCAAGGCTATAAATATTAAAATTTTTAAAAATCTTCTCCTCCAGAACCAGAAGGCCTATGATCTTGAAACTTGGCATGCAGCATTTAGGACTCAAGCTCTACAATATAAACCATGACCCTTGGATGACCTTAACCTGTCAACTAGGTCATCTTAGGTCGCCCATGCACTTGAATGGGGAAAATTAGAAAAATGCGATTTGAAGGGCAACACTTGCAGGAAACGGGCAAATTGAGAGAATATGTTTGTGAAAACATTTTGTCCCCATGGGGTTGTCTTCCCCTGTCACAGGGCTATATGCATGTATATGACCATAATATTTAAACATCTTCTCCTCTGAAAGCGCTGGGCTAATCAAAGCCAAACTTTATGTGGAGCATCCTTAGGAAGAGGGAATGAAAGATTGTATAAATGATCAAGGTCACATGACCAAGATGGCCGCCATGGCTATAAATAGCAAAAACTTTTAAAAATCGTCTTCTTCAGAACCAGAAAGCTTATGATTTTAAAGCTAGGCATGAAGTTTCTGGGAATGGAGGTCTACATAGTTTGTAAAAATCATGACCCTAGGATGACCTTGACCTATGGTGACTTTGACCTATTTAACGGCAAGGTCAACTGAGGTTGCCCGTGCATTTGAATGGGAAAGAAATAGGTAAAATGTAATTTTATGTCAGAAAACTTGCTAGGCATAAGATTTCTGTTCATGAAAATAGTTTGGTCCCAGGGGGTTGTCTGTCCCTGCCCAGGGGCTGTATACATGTATATGACCAAAATATTCAAACATCTTCTTTCTGGAAATGGCTCGGCCAATCAAATCCAAACTTTATGTGGAGTAAAATTAGGAAGGGGGAATGAAAGTTTGCATAAATAGTCAGGGTCACATGACCAAGATGGCCATCATTGCTAACCTTTAAAAATCTTCTTCAGAACAAGAAGGCCTATGATTTTGAAACTTGGCATGAAGCATCAAGCAATAGAGGTCTACAAAAGTTGTATAAATCATGACCCGGGGATGACCATGACCTATTTTACGGCAAGGTCAACTTAGGTCTCCCATACATTTGAATGGGGAAAATTGTTAAAATGTCATTTGAAGGGCAAAACTTGCAGTAAATTGGCAAATGACTGAATTTTTATGATTTGAAAAAGGCATTGACTCCAGGGGTTATTTTGACCCTGCCGTGGTGTTATAATTATACATGCATATTACACTTATAGTCAAACAAGTTTATCGGTATATATCTCAAATCTCAGGTGAGCGTTTACGGGACCACTGGTCCTCTTTTTTTTAATTCTTCTCAAGAAACAAGAAATTACGCAGACCCGATATCGTAATGAAAGATCCACGAATTGACGTATTCTCTGGTTATTATCTAGAACTTGTTTTCTTCGTTTATTCTAAGACACTGCAATTAAATGACTATGCAGAAATTTGGATCAAAGATTCAAATTACTTAATTAGATTTCCAATACACTCCACATGGATACCCATTTATATCATTACGAAAACACAACCATGCAATAAACAGAATTTTTTTCAGCTGTAAAAGTTGAAAGTTTTACCAGAAAAGTTTTGATATTTTTAACATTTTTGCTCAAAACATACATTGTGGGTACACGTTGGAACCGCCTCACTGAGGCGGTTCTAACGAGTACCCACAATGTATGTTTTAGATCAAAAATAAGAAAATTAGATATACCCTGCAAACCCCAGATTTTCTATATAAAAGTGGGGTTTACGGGGGTATAGATTTCACGGACATGGTTTCCTGATGTCTTAAGACAGAACAACAACGTGGTAAACAGAATGTCTTAAGTTATTGTTATGGTGCAATGCAAGAGTTGCAGCTTAAGCTTTAAAGGCCTCGTCACGAGCAAAAGTCTCTCGACGTAGACTTGCATTTAATTGCGAAAAATAGTTTTTGTTTGTTTCATTAATTGATTTACGTACCAGTCAACAGCTATGATCATGTCGTGGACGTTACCTGTTGGAATGGACGTAAAGCAGTTATAATCAAACAAACAAATATTTGTTTTCGGGGGAAAAAATAAAAACGCAAGTCTACGTCGAAGGACTACGCAAGTCTATGGCGTTTCATGCGGCTTACTTCTTACTTTACCATTGACTTTATTTTCAGGAGGCGAAAACCGTCCTCTTCCGGCGAAGTGAAAGTTTTGAACACCAGGTTTGGTTCCCTATGTCTAAAGAAAACAAAGACAACTACACCGTTAAACGTGGCTGTTGTTACAAGTTCAGGATGCAAACCAGCATCGATGACATCAAATCGTCTGCCTTTTGGCGGGCAGTTTTCGCTGAATTTTTGGGGACTTTCTTGTTGGTCTTATTCGCGACCGGTGCTACTAGACAGGATTGGCAACCGGACACGCTAGACATAGTTCAAATCGCGTTGTCCTTTGGTCTAAGTGTCGCCACTTGTGTCTGGATTATAGGTCATGTCAGTGGCGGCCATATTAACCCGGCTGTGACATGCGCAATGCTAGTCACGCGCAGAATCAGTTTCGTCAGAACGGTTCTCTACATTATTTCCCAGTGTGTAGGCGCCATTGCCGCTAGCGCGTTTCTCAAAGCAGTGACCCCGTCTGCGATCATTGGATCACTAGGGGCGACAACCCTGAGCGACGATGTGACGTCAGGAATGGGATGTGGGATAGAATTCTTCATTACGTTCGGACTAATTGCGACTGTGTTCGCTGCCTGTGACAGTAAGAGGACTGATCTTGGAGGATCGAAGCCGCTAGCGATAGGATTCTCAATAGCAATCGGGCATCTCTGGGCGGTAAGTGTACCACAGGGTATCAGTTACCACATCGAATAATTACATACATGTATAGCATATCAATAGGGCCCAGTGGGTACCATAGTCTATTAAACTATATCCGAGTTACCGAGAAGAATAGAAAATTCCCTAATAAAATGATATGATGGTTTGGTCGTGTAACTTTAAAATATCAGACTTTTGGCGTTGTTTGTGCGGAGCCTGGTGATTCTGGGGCATGGATAATTAAAAATCCAATGATACGACAAACACGCTGTTTGCATATGAACGTTATGCGCTACATGTAAAACACCTTTGTTGAAACTATACTCATATTCCACAATCTTTTACAAATTATGTTTCTTATATTCTAGGTAGAGTATACAGGTTCCAGTATGAACCCAGCCCGCAGTTTTGGTCCTGCTGTTATCATGGGAATCTGGGAAGACCACTGGGTAAGGCTTTGCGGAATACTTTAAGAAAATCACATCAGAAAAACATGTCCATGTAATTTATAACCCCTTCTACAACACTTTTATATAGTAAAACTGGGGTCAGTTTATACGGGTATATCTATATTTCTTATTTATGATCCAAAGCATAGATTGTGGGTACTCTGACATGTACCCACAATCAGTGTTTTGAGCGAACACGTTGAAAATGTTTAAAACTTTTAGCAGAAAATGTTTATTTTTACATCTAAAATTGTCTATATGGCATGGGCATGTTTTCGTAACGTTTGTGTCTATAATCAAGTAGTCAACAGCGAGTTGTTTCCTCTTTGTTAGAAAGGACTGTCCAAGTGTTCAATGTGCATTGGTCCTTAGCCTCACAACATACAGTGAAGTCATGTAGTCTTATTGCTGTTTGCCTTTATATACATGTAGAACCCTGAAACTGTTGAATGAATAAGGCGCAATTCATTCAAGATATAACGTGAACGTTTCATTCATCAAGTTAAAAAGAATACGTCACATCAGTCGTGAGGACAAGACTTTTATTTTGAAATCAAACCATCAATCGATATGCAAGACTTACAAAGTCTGTTTTTCTCAGATCAGACATTTTGTGCATTAGAAGAGATAAGAGATTTTGAGTATATTCCAGGTATACTGGGTGGGACCCATTGCCGGGGGTGTCGTTGCGGCCCTACTGTACGACTTTGTATTGGCATCTAACGTATCGCTGGTGAAGGCCCGGGACATGTTGATGGCTTCCGACTTTGACGATGGAGTTTACCCCGCCCGGAGGACAAAGGTGAAGGTCGTGGAGGATAATGATATTGAGAGTGGTGGATTTTAACCCCTGTGATAATAGACAAAAATGAAATGACATTTTATCACAGCTTATATCCAAAGAGACTTATAATATCCAAAAGGACTTGTGTTTCGTATTATTATGTGTACGTTTGAGTGTTTCAAGCATTATATAGATGTCTCTGCTTCATACAATGCTTTCTGTATGACCTTTTTTGAATGACAATTCGCTGTATATTTGCATGTAGCTTGCATTGCCTCAACCTATTGTGTCCGCCTTTACTGGCTGTTTCATGCCAGTTCTTCTCAGCTTGTCATTCTGGTCTTTGTTTATACCGTTTTGTTGTAGATTATATATTTGCGAAATAACATTTAAATCATATGCACTGTTGCGTTATTTGTTGTACAACATTGTGTGGTGCAATTACTTTGTAACAAAGGCGCTTTGTTTTCGTATATGCAGAGGACTGGTTTTATGGTGCGGCGGCTCTCATCTACTTCCAAAGTAGATCATTTGGTTAACCATAACTCCGCTTCCTTTCGGTACCTCGTTCCACTTCCATGAAAGCATTAGTTCCAACTAATCTAATTTCGATCTGATTGTGGATTTTGTAATGGACTTGTAAAATGTAGCTGCATTAATTGGCGTTAATTGCCGTGTTAAAAGCCGTATCGAATCTATTACAGTTAAAGAAGAAAAAAAAAAAAAACATCCTTAAAAGTGCCTACGAAAAAAAAAAAAAAAAACTGATTTATAAATAAATAAATAAATAAATAAACTTTGAAAATCAAAGGATTTTCGACTGTGAGCCTTTAACTGAGTTGTTTCCCCTGAACTCTTCTTTATAGATATTTGTTATATTTTCTACAGAAAACGTGTACATGTACCATTTTACGAATATATAGAGGATATTTGCTTTTTTGAGGTGAATACCAAATATATTTCATCGAGTGAGTTGAAAACATCAGAATTTTCACGAGTGCGCAGCACGAGTGAAAATTTTGATGTTTTCAACTCACGAGATGAAATATATTTGGTATTCACCGAAAAACGCAAATTTTCTTTTTATTTTATACAATACACGGGCATTTTCCAATTCACAAGGCAGGCGGTGAAAATACAAAAACCAAAATTTTTTGAAAACACAAATAATTTTGGTACCACATTGTTCCTTACGTTCTAACTAAGAAAATGAATACCCACACTTTATGTTTTCGTTCATAAATAACGGAGTTATAGGCGTTTGAATTTCTGAAGTGAGACACATTTAATGACGTCAAGTAAATGGAAACGTCAGAAGTAATCCAAAATCTACAGTGACGATATTAAGAGATTATCATATGGCAATTTTCATATCATACCCCGTATCAACCTGAGACTTCCGTATCAGCCCGAGACTCCCATATCAGCCTGAGGGCCGAAGGCCCGAGGGCTGATATGGGAGTCGAGGGCTGATACGGAAGTCGAGGGTTGATACGGGGTATGATATGAAAATTGCCATATCATGATCTCTTTATCATATATTTTTATTGAAAAAAAAAGTGTTTGATACAGTTCAATGCACAAAATGTTTCCCAACATAATTTCAAGTGGAAAAAAGAAAGAATGAAAAAAAAAATCTGGTCACAAATTTTATTCAATAACATTTAACCATTAATACAGAAAATTCAAATACAAAAATTTGATTTATAAATTGAGAACAATTTACAACGTACTATTGAATAGAACAGAGCGCTCCGAATGTGGGGGTCACGTGAGATGTGATATGAGGTTTGGGGTGTGATATGGGGGTGTGATATGAGTCCATATCTCCCTAGGGAGATATGGATTTTGACAAATTTTGAACTGATACAGCTTTCGAGATTTGGGGTGTGATATGGGGGTGTGATATGAGTCCATATCTCCCTAGGGAGATATGGATTTTGACAAATTTTGAACTGATACAGCTTTCGAGATATGGTGTCCCGATACGTGCATAGGACTTGCGCCTGTATCGCATATGTAAAAAGAACGTATTTTACAGTAAATATATGATAAAGGCTGATATCAGTCACTAGTGACTTTTGATATCAGTGAGATTTGATATCAGTGAAATTTCATATCAATGAAAATACCAATTTTATCAAGTTTTGATATACATTGGTTTTCACTGTAAAGTATAAAATAAACAAACTTATACACAACTGCTTTACTATAGTTTACGATTTTAGTCATCACAGATATACAGTGTAAAATAGCACAGATTTTCATTTATATTTGCTGTCCTCATTAATTATTTTATTTTCGACCAAGGCTTCAATGCAAGTCATTCCGTCGGTGTAGAGATGTTACACAGAATCCTGTCTTCTTCCACAGACAAAGTTGCTAGGCTCTATCTTAGGCTCATTTGGAACCTGTCCGGGCACATTGATGACAAGTTTTTCTCATGAGCCACCACGCGAGAAAAACGCATTGTCGCCGCCAGGTAGCGCTGTAAGCACTGACCTGTCGCAGTTGACGCTTGGCTTCTGGGATTGACCGCCATTGCGGCCATATTTTCCGCCATAATTAGTAGTGGAGTGACTATGCCTAAAAAAGTGGCCTATTTCATGGAGTAGGTGACCACAAAAGTACCACATTTAATAATACATATCAAAATGTTCGCCATACTATGAAGTTTATGAAATGGGAAGGATAAAGTGTCCAATGTTGGTGCGAGCCAAGAAATCCAAGATGGCGTCCAAGATGGCTGCCAGAAATAAATGCAAGAGGTTGCTGTACATTACCTCATATACTGTTTTAAAGCATCTCAATACACCAAACAAATGACTTTTATTTTTGCAATATATGTTCAAACTTTTCAATGATAGATTTAAAGATGGTTTGAGTCCCAAGGTCAAGGTCAAATTCAAGGTCAAACCAAAAATATTGCAAGAATTAACTGATCACTCTCATTTCTTTTGTTATAACACCAAAGTATGCATGAAAAGAAAGAAGTATTATATATCAAAATAAACTACAATGTATATGCTTTATGGATTTACATGAAGATTGTATTATGTTGTGTTGCCATGGAGATTTTCAAGATGGCGTCTAAAACACCATGATAATATTTGAAAAAAGTGTGTTTTTTCCCCATTATTTTTTCCTTTTTTTCCTTTTTTCAACAGTTTCTATTCCATTTTATTCAAAGTATGGTCATTAAAGTGGTCTTCAAAGTATTACATGATGTATTATAAATCAATACATCACTTTAAGATTCTAAAAATAGCTGGAAATCCAAGATGGCGTTGAAAATGGGCAAAAAATCTTGACTCAGGCATGAGGCTTTAAAATCCAAATAATTGGAATTAATCAATTATTACTCACATCAAAGTAATACAAATGTGTAGATTCAGGGTGAATAATTTATATTAAACATCCAGTTTTATCATTAATATGGAACATTCATATATGATCATATAGTCAGGTTTCGACCTTAGATGGATCAAAGGTTGGACGAGATAAGTTTTAAACGTTAATGCTATCAAAGGGCAATGAATAAGTTGTGATAAGTATTATTGTAATTCATCCAATTTACCTTCCCGATGAAGGATCAAGTGGGCTGCTGTGGAATTTTTCTTGGCAAGATGGTCAAACTCATAGATGTATTGAGGCACTGCTATGACAAAAAGCTATATATCCTATGAAAAAGTATTGTGTAATTTACTATATACATGTAAATTGTTTCATTTTTATTTAACAGTGAATTACTAATGCATAGTATATTGTTTGTAAGCAAATGTATAAAGTGCAGTCACATTTTACGCTAAAACATCAAGATCTTTTTCATGTTAGGCATTATTTCATGCAGAATTACCCCACCCACCACTCTACATACAGTGGATTGTAACATGGCATTTAGTATTTATCAGAATATTTTGATATATTCTGTGAAATGTATTATAAATATTTTGACAAATCATTACCATTCACAGTAGTAATCTGCAACCTCATTACAACATACCTCGATATAACATTAATGTTAATTGAACTACCATAAGTTGGAGCCTTTGAAAACACACTGTATAAAAAATTCGCAGTATTTCTCCTATTTAAATAAAACTATAAATCATATTATAATATTATATATCACAAGCAATAGTGCACTGTCTTAGCAATAATTGGAAGCCATTTGGAGTCTTTAGGTCAATTAGCAGTCAATATATAGGTTATTTTGTGAGTCAGTTTCTTATTTTTCTGCATTTTGTTCTTATTTCTTAAATTTATTGAAAGCTAAAATCACATGACTAATATATAGCGTATATCTGAAACTGGACAAAAAGAGCAGTGTCTAAGCAATCTTATGATACAATTTACATGCAATCTAATGATATTGTTTACATCTCTATAGGGCCTTAAAAACGAGATACAGTAACTTTCATAAGTATATCCCTTTAATTTTTCCTTATTTTTTACTTTACTTTTTTAAGTTTTCATAAACATTTTTGAAACTTGAAATCACATGATTAATTTATTTGAACATATAGCAATAGAAAATTGTCTTAGATATCATTTTGCATAATTTTCAGCTCTTTATGATCATCTGAGGTCATGACACAAGGACATTTGTATGTATACCCTTTATTGTTTCACATTTTTTCCCTTTATTTATTTATTTATTTTTTTTTTGCATTCATAAAAATCAATATATTTAATAAAATGATTTATAAATCTGAATACCGGCAAATATGCCTTAGTCGACGCAATTATTTGACACCATTGTCAGCTATTAAGGACCACCAGAGGTTGAGGTACAATTACTTTTGTAAGTATGCCTTTTAGTTTTTCGCCATTTTTCATTAAGTGCATGTATTAACGTTTTTGATAATATTTTTGAAAGTTTTGATCATATGTTGAACTTATCTGATTGCATGCCAACAGATAATTGTCTAAACAACCATTTGCTGCCATCATCAGGTCTTTAGTATCACAGGAGGACTAGAAACAAGAACTTTTGTACGTATGAGTATACCCCCATTAATTTTTCCGCATTTTTCCCTCTATCTTCTATGCTTTCACAAAATATTACTACTTTGGGTCAAATGATGTATGCTTTCTAGCCAGAGGCTGTTAAGTTATAGACTTCGATAAAACTTTAACGTAAGTATGTCGGGAACAGGAACGTGCACGGGAATATGGAAGACTGAGGTGATTACAGTAGTTCTATGCATTAGTACAGTCAAGCTAAAATGCAAAAAAAAAAATAATAGGGTATAAGCACAAAAAATCTTGTATCTTGACCTCTGAAGGCCCTTGATAGCTGAAAATGGTGTCAAATGATGGCTTTGACTTTGTTCAATAAGTTTGTATTCATAAACATACATAAACGTATAGAACAAAGTCAAAACCATCATTTGACACCATTTTCAGCTATTAAGTGCCTTCAGAGACCAAGAAACAAGATTTTTTTGTGTGTTAACGGTTTCTTTGCCTACTTGTACTTTTTTTTTCTAGAAAGGTACAAGTAGGCAAAGATCAGGAAAAGGCGCAATCAGAAAAAGATTCCCACCCCAAAAACCGAGGCGGGAAAAAACCAAACCAACAACCAGGCACCCACACCATGAAACACACCGCAAGCCGAACGAGCAGCCATCCTCCCAATAGGCGGCCACCCAGCCACCTTAACTTAACTAAAAATATGAAAACACACATAAGGCGCCAACAGCACAAAAAATTTTAAACACCAAGACATAAAACAAAAAGAACCACTACAGAAGTATCGACTTGGAACGATCAGTAACACAAAGTTACTGGCGGGCTTAAACCGGTTTTACAGGTACCTAACCTCACCCTCAGCTTCTGCAGTGGTTCACAACATTTAGTTAGTTCTTCGGTCCTCGTGGTGAATCTCTAACTAGTCAATGAATCATCAAGAACAAACAAATAAATCATGATAAACATCCTGATGAATCAAAAACCAGGACTCACAGATTGAGTAAGCTGCCCGACGATGGAGATCCCTGGGCGCCGAATAACCTACTAACTCCGGAGCAAAAGAAAAACACCAGTTGGACCCCGGTGGGCCAAGCAACAGACAAGAAGCTCCGGCCCCAACCAACTAAAATGAATAGCTTTAAGTCGGGGCCATCATAGAGTCTGACGCCCGACCCACCGGCGTGCAATTAAAGAAGGCAGCATAGTTATCAACCATGATTGGGTTAAAAACTAAGCATGCAGACTGTCGCATAACATTCAAGTTATAACCTATACGTCTGTAACGTGATATGATTTTTCCGAACTGAAGAGAAAAATCATTTATTCCTTTAAGTTTCTTTAATTTGTAAACCAAGTCACCATAAAATTCAGGTTCCGAAAGGCCCTCACTTAAAAGTGTCTTTAACCCAACATTATATTTGGAAATCAATTCATAGTGTCTACGATAAAATTTAGAAAAGGTTTTTCGAAGTTTATGATACCGATAGCCCTGTTGGAGAAGTTTTGCCGTTAAACATTTATTTCGAGCGTTGAAGTCTGTAACATGATTGCAGACTCTAGCAAACCTAATAAGTTGCGAAATGTATACACCATAAGAAGCACGACGAGGAACGTCACCATCCAAAAAAGGAAAATTTACTATATCAAAATCAAAGTCTATATATAGACATTCAGTGATAAGATAATATTCATAGTTGGAATGTTGGTACGATGAAGGGTTGATCTATATGAGTTTCATTTCATGGCAACGGATAACTAGGTCCATGCCTGTGGTGGGGCTAGAGGTTATAATCTAGACCATTGTAAAAATTGAAATACTGCTGTGTAGCTTTTACAAAGATGTATAAGTAGGCAATGATCAGTAAATGACGCAATCAGAAAGAAAATCCCAATCCAAAACCCAGGGCGGGGGGGGGGGATATGGGAGAAACCTAAATTGGTAATAAGGTTACGGTGTTTTTTCTTTTGCTCCGGGTTTCAGTTAGTCATTCGACGCCCAGGGATCTCCATCTTCGGGCAGCTAAATGAATCTGTTGAGTCCTCGTTTTTGATTCATCAGGGTGGATATCATGATTTATTTGTTTGTCCTTGATGATTCATTGACTAGTTAGAGATTCGCCCCGAGGACAGAGCAACTAAATAAATGTTTTGAACCACTGCAGAAGATGAGGGTGCGGTTAAGCGCCAGTAAAACCAGTTTAAGCCCCCCCCTCATAATTTTATATTACTAATCGTTCCAAGGCAATACTTCTGTTGTGGTCCTAATTGTTTTGTGTTTTGGAGTCGATTTTTTGTGCTGTTTAAGGCTTTAAGCCTTATGTACGTTTTCAAATTTTTAGTTAAGTTCGGGTAACTGAGTGGCCGCCTATTGAATAGCTGCTTAAGATGTGCTTTCTTGGTATAAGTACCTATGTGTCATTTTTAGTTTTTTCCACCCCTCGATTTGTGGAGTGGGAATTATTTTCTGATCATTGCCTACTTGTACATTTTTAATACAAAGAAAACATATAAGCCTAGTGAGCAGCTATTCTCCAAAAGGTGGCCAGTCAGTTACCCAAACCTAACTCAAAATATGAAAATGCACAAAAATCAACACCAAGATATAAAACAATAAGACCCACAACAGAAGTATCGTCTTGGAATGATCAGTAGTATAAAATAACTGACGGGCTTATACTAGTTTTACATAGCCATTACCTCACCCTTAGCTTCTGCAGTGGTTCACAACATTTAGTTAGTTGTTCGGTCCTCGTAGTGAATCTCTAACTAGTCAATGAATCCTCAAAGACAAACAAGAGTCCATATCTTGACAACAACTCTTTCTAAAACACTCATAACATACTTTTTAGGTTTCTTGTCATCGGACCACTGGGTCGTAGTCGGGGATGATTTATATATCTGAATATTGATAAACAGAATATTATACTAGCAATAATTTGATTTCATTTTCAAATCTTTGAGGCAATCAGAGGCCAAATAAAAATAAAACTGAGATGCTTTAATAGCAGTGAACATATCATTGAGAAAGGGTATGGGCCATACCGCGGTTTCGGCTACTTAAGCCTCTTCAGTGACCCTGTAAGATTTGGCAACATGGAACCAAAGAGAATTACTATGATTTTGTAATCTTTTAACAAGGTAGTCAATACAAAGACTAGTATAATCCAAATGGAGCCAAATATATTCAACGTTGGTTAGAAAATGAATGTGCCAAAGCACAAAGAATTGTTGGAGGTTTACCCCTATGTTTTTCTGCATTTTATGTCTCTATTATTATTTTATCATGGTTCTTGACATTTAAAGTGAAATATTTTATGTTTCTGAATAAAGGCCAATTGAAATAACTTCAAACTTGACTAAAACAAAGATTTAAACAGCATTCAAAATTTTTCTCCCCTACTAGTTTACAATTAACCACACTAAAATACACCCATATTGACATACATATAATACTTTGAACATGGATAAATACCTTTCTGGTGTACAAAATGTGGCATATTTATTACTTCTGGTTTTGCCTTCCAAATGTTCCATTTATAACTAGATGAAATAATGAATTGTTTTGTATTTAAAAGAACTGATTTTGGCAAATTACATGCTACAGACGTACAGATGAACAGACTAAAATGGTCAGTTGTACAAACAAACACTCGGATACGCACAAAAACGAGTAACCTGGATCAGTTATAATGTTTCACGCTAGCAAGATAAAAGGATCTAAAAGTGCCATGTCATTGATCAATTTCGTTAACACATGTTGCTTGTAATTGGGTGGGGAACTTGGCATGAAAACCTACATTATAAAGAATTTGTTGCACTTTATGGCCTTCAAATGCATTTGGAAATATATTAATTTATTCACGGGCAAAGTGTTTGCATAGATATGCATTGTTTTATCAACCAAAAAAGCACAAGTGACTTCTACAAGTTTCTCCTTTTAAAAAAAAATGCCAATTTCTCTAAACAACCTCAGTCGGAATTTTTCTAAACAACCTCAGCCTGTAATTTTCTCATTTTCACAAAGGTGAATCAATTTATTTCAGAATTTTTTTTTCATATTACATCAGCAAAGCAATTTGCCCTGAAGCCTTATTTGTTTGGAACATACTCAACATTGGTAAATCAGAAGTTTCCAGATACAAAAGTTAATATCTTAAAAAGTGACCCCTCATAATCTTTAAAGACCACCATCTTGGACGCCATCTTGGATTTCTCAGCCGCACCAAAATATAATGATTTGAACATGGACTGGCACCTTTCTGGTGTACAAAATGTGGCACATTAGTACTCTGGTTTTGCCTTCCAAATGTTTCATTTATAACTAGCTGAAACTGTTGTTTTATATTTATAAGAACTGATTTCGGCAAATTACATGCTACGGATATACGGATGAACAGACCAAAATGGTCAGCTGTGCATACAAACACTCAGATACAAACAAAGACAAAGTGTAACCTGGAGCAATTGTATAATGTTTCAAGCCAGCAAGATAAAATATCTAAAAGGGACATGCCGTCTACCAATTTTGTTTACACCTGTTGCTTGAAAGTGGGTGGGGTAACTTGGCATGGAAAAAACCTACATTATAAAGAATTAAATGCACTTAATGGCACTTAAATGCATTTTGAAATATATGAAATTATTCACCGGCAAAGTAGTTGCATAAATATGCATTGTTTTATTAACCAAAATAGCACAAGTGACTTATACAAGTTTATGCTTTCAAAAAATTGCCGATTTTTCTAAACCACCGAAGTTGGTATTTTTCTCATTTTCACAAAGGTGAATTAATTTATTTTAGTATTGTTTTCATATTACATCAGCCAAGTAATTGGCACATAATATCATTTGACTCTGTTGTGCAAATGAGGTATTTTCATAAATTTAAAAACAAAAAACTTAGGTGAAACAGTAGATTTTTGGGGAAAATTGACCTTGACCGTCAGTTTGACCTTGACCTTGATGTTGTTACTCACCAATACATGTTTGATTTTAAAGCCTTATTCATTTAGAACATATTCAAACATATTACTTAATCAGAAGTTTCCATATACAAAAGTTATTATTGTTTAAAAAAGTGACCCCTAATAATTTTTAAAGGCCGCCATCTTGGACGCCATCTTGGATTTCTCAGCCCGCACCAAAATCGGACACTTTAGCCTTGTTATTTCAGAAACTTCAGGATATGACAAACATTTTGGCATATACCATTTAATGTGGTACTTTTGTGGTGACCCCATCCCCAAATAGGTCTTAAAAGTCACCCTACTATAGAGTACCAGACATTCATTTTATAATCAGGAATTGAAGGTATTTTGTAAGATTCTCTTTCGATGTGTATAATGTTACCAAGATAAATATAAACATAAGTTTTGGAGAAAAAAAAAATAATTTAGATAAGGTTTTAGATAAGGTATCGTCTGATCTCATGAACACGAGATTAGCCGATTTTGGCTATATCCCATAATTCAAAGCGTCAAATGCGAGAGATCTAGATGAGGTCTCGTCAGATCTCGCGAGAATGGAGAAAAACGATCTTCGGGTTTCCGACCAGGTCCGACTCAAACCGGCCTGTGCAGTTACACAAGATGGCTAGAAGCTTGGAAATTCAGATTATGGAAGACGAGGAAGTGTGCTATCCGAGTAGCGAAAACAAAGGCGCTGATCAGCTGTGCAGTTACTGCACAGCTGATCTGCGCCTTTGTTTTCGCATATGCGAAAATCCGGTTTTCTCATGACGTGGCTCATACAATCTTCGTCACGATTTTATTTTTCTCCTAACTTCCGGAACTAGGCTAGGTCTCGGTCAATAAATACCACTTCCTTAAAATCTAAGTTGTTAATCATTTAATATCATCCCATGTGTTTAAATGATATTTATATGATGTACAAATATGTTACGTCTATGTACTTTGCGCTTGGTGTACAGGTTTTTATTTTAGAAAAATACAAAAAATGTTGATATAAACAAAAATGATTCAAACAAATAATTTTAAAATTCTATATACCGTAGTGGATCTATGAAACCGCGCTGCTCATTTTTTATAAAAAGAAATACCTGTTTGGATGGGTTGGCAATCACTTCAGTATTTCCATTAAGACTGACCATTCCAAGCGTAAACCGCTCTAAGTACAGGTACACATGGACTAATGGACACTAAATATACATGTAGGGCCATGATCATGTTGTGTGTCTTGACAGTCGGTCAGATTAAAAAAATGTTGGTTTTGTCAACTTCACACTGAAAGAAACATGGCAAAAGGCGATTTAGGATAGGCAAGAAAGTTTGATGACATTAAAACATAGATGTATAATTATAAAGTTTTAATCAAAATAAAATATGAAAGACACATAGTAAAATGGCTTATCGTCTCGTACACACGGACGGACCATACAATAAGTAACACAAAATCAACATATTATGGCGATTCCCTTTACTGAATAAACATTTTTCATTGCATATAATTGTCAGCGAACACACAGCAATGATTCTTCTCAACTTAATAAACATGGCGTCCCTTTTTGTTGGACATAGGCAAACACCATCTTTGCTCAGAGGAATTTCATGAAAAAGAAAATAAAAAAACAATAACACCACACCTGGGGCCAGTTGTTCAAAGCATCGTTAGCTTAACGATATCGTTAATACATAAATTTGTTAAGCAAATATCAGCTAAATTAACAAATACACTGTTATTTTTTGTTGCAAAAATGTGAGAATCCTTTGCAGTGCAAAGGATTCTCACATTTTTTCAACAAAAAATAACAGTGTATTTGTAATATTAATGTTTGAAATTTTAACGAAACGTTAACTAACGACGTCGTTAGTTTTGAACAACTGCGCCCAGATGTCACTAAACATGAATGTGGATTCACCCAAATAATAACGACGGGTGAATTCATTTGTTATATTACGAAAACACGCCCATGCAATATACAGAGACTTTTTTAAGTTTTTAAAAATGAAAATTTTCAGTACAAAATTTTTGATATTTTTCTTATTTTTGCTCAAAACATAGATTGTGGGTACACGTTAGAACCGCCTCGCCGAGGCGGTTCTAACGAGTACCCACAATCTATGTTTTAGAGCAAAAATAAGAAAAATAGGTATACCCCTGCAAACCCCAGTTTTACCGCTATATAAAAGTGGGGTTTAAGGGGGTATTTATTGCACGGACATGTTTTCCTGATGTAAATGGGTTAAGGTGGGCTGACTTCAAATGTTCAGATGAAATCGTAAGACCTCGTCTCATATTAACGAAAATCTCTCGACGTTGAATTCAATTTAAATGCAAAATATGTCTGATTTATTGCTTTACGTCCAAGTCTACAGCTATGGTCATGTCGGGACGATATATGTTGAAAGGGGCGTAAAGCAAGAAAGCAAACAATCAGAAAGTCCTTTTCGCAATTAATCTCAAGTCTACGTCGAGGATTTTTTTCGCTTATGTGTGACGAGGCCTTTAAATAATGTTTCTAATGAGTTTGGCTAGAGCGTTCAATCGTTTTACGTTTTTCTTTTCTGCAATAAACTACTAATTCTATAAAGCATGTATAAACTTAACGTTGTGCTTAATTTATTTTGGACAGTTTATATAAAATGGATTTTCTGGCCGATCCTAGACATGACATGAATATAAAATAAAATTATTATGTCGTTATGATTGTCAAAAGCTTTCTTTCTAACACTTGGAAGATCATTTCTTGTAGCCTCCGAACTGTTTTGGCCAGGACATATACTGCATCTGGAATAGAATTATTTAAAAGCATAAATACATACATGTACTACAAAGGGAATTTTATAATCATCATCATCATCATCATCATCATCATCATCAAGATCATCATCATCTTCTTCTTCTTCTTCTTCTTCTTCTTCTTCTTCTTCTTCTTCTTCTTCTTCTTCTCTTTCATCATCCTCCTCCTCATTATCATCATCATCATTATCATCATTATTATTATTATTATCATTATTTTTGTTAATGCTGCTGTTGTTGTTGTTATTGCTGCTGTTGTTGTTTTTGTTGCTGCCATACCGTAAAACAATGCATTGATTTGGTACATATTTGAAACTTGAATTATACCTCACAGCATGCAATCAAGATAAATGAGCCGCCTCATGAGAAAACCAACAATCTGCATATGCGAAAACAAAGGCGCAGATCAGCTTCGCGGTTACCGCGAAGCTGATCAGCGCCTTTGTTTTCGCTACACGGATAGTACAATTCCTCAACTTTCTAATTTTTTTTAATCCAAAATTTCCAGTCTCTGTGCTTGTTCAGCCCGTTTTGTGTCGGACCTGTTCGGAAACCACATTGCTGGTTTTCTCACGAGACAGCTCATTCCCTTACCTTTCCCATCGCCATGCCAGGAGCGCCGAATCCACCGCTACCCATCCATGGCGGGAAAAGCATCGGGTTCGGTCCCATAAAACTCCATCCGCCACCAAATCCTTGCATCATGCCCATCGGATAGGTAAACTGGCTACCAAACCCTCCGCCCCATTTCCCCTGGCCATATTGTTTTCCATACCCTCCTTTACCAAAGCCAGTATTTAGCATCCCCCAGCTTTGACCTTGACCCTGATTCAATCCCATATTCCAGTTTCCAAAGGCTTGACCCGTTCCAAGGCTTTGGCCAGTTCCAATGAGTTGACCAGTCCCAAACGCTTTCGTCGATCGTAACCCAGGCTGTAGAGGTCCAACATGGGCTTGAGTTGGAATACTCGGAATAATCCCCGAGTTCCATGTGCTCCAGTTTTGACCTTGACCTTGGCCATTCATGATTCCGGTGTTCCACATCCCCACACCTTGACCTTTTCCGATACCATGGTAACCATAGCTTTTGCTAAACTGGTTGAACATCGGATATTGGGGGTTAGGCATGAAATTGTTATATGGGGCTAGATGACCTTGGAATGCTGGTTGCTGCATAAATGAATTGAAGTGTAGGTAAGGATCAGCCCATGTTGTTTGAGCCCAGTTGCCTTGCTGTCCAAGCCATTGGCCCGAACTCATTATACCTATAATAAACAAATATATTATTAAAATTAGAAGCTTTCGTGGTGCAGTGTCACTCGCCTTGTAAACCAGGGGTCGCATGTTCGATCCCGGTCTTCTCCAGTCCGTCGGATGGGACTATAAACCGAGGTCCCGTCTCCATATGACCTTAGCTATTGGTGGGACGTTAAACCAAAATCAACCATTTTATTAAAATTAACAACAATTTATACAGCATGACATTTCGCCTACAGTCATTGAAAACTATCGAAATACAAATGCCTGACATGAATACAGCCACGGAACACCCTCACTCTGGATAGTGTCAGAGAGTAGGGTGATGCTGCTACATGTAACGGAGTAGCGCGGTTTGCAGTAAAGAGAATCTGTTAAGTACGACTAGATGGTTTAGACAGTGATACAATTGAAAGGACATTCTGAAAGTTTTAATATTACGCATTGAAAGCCTTTTTTCCCAAGCGAGAAAAAAGGAGCTAAGGAATGCGTACATGTATGTACAACGCAAACCCAGGGCCAAAGAATCATCATTTTTGCCTTATTCGTCACCAAGTACTTCAAATCACACATAAACAGTGAACATTTCAGTAATGGAATTGAATACCATTAGATACTTGAAGTTGTGAACCAAGGATTAAGGTTAGGTAGCAGTAGAAGACGACATTAGGAAAACCTGCCCATACAATATACAAAGATTTTTTACAACAGTAAAATTGAAAATTTAATTGAATAACTTTTGATTTTTTTTTTAATATTTTCGCACAAACATACATTGTTGGTACACACGTTAGAACCGCCTCGGTAAGGCGGTTCTAACGAGTACCCACAATGTATGTTTTGGATCAAAAATGAGCAAAATTAGGTATACCCCTGCAAAGCCCAGTTTTTCTATGTAAATGGGGTTTAAGGGTGTATACATTTCACGGACATGTTTTCCTGATGTGCCTGCGTCTTCCTTCAGGGTTGGGGAAGTGGTGAATTTTCATACAGATTTCTCTTTTTTCTATTAAAAGTTTACTTTCAACTTTGTGGGAAATGTGTTCAGACATTATTATTTGACTGCTATTGCCCTGGCGCCTTCCATGATGTATAACATTATAACAATTTCAATGTCTATTAGTTCTAAGGGCCTCCGCCCATTGGGGCCTGAAAGAAATAGATGGGCTGTGTGTGCCTCCAGGCAAAGCCGCCGTATACGCTTCTGACTAACCATCTGATTACTGATCTGAGTCTGTCAAGGAAAAGTGGTTTCAAGTCAAACCATCCATACATGTCAGTCTTTGTGGCTTAGTTGGTGGTTACATTTGAAGCAATTATAGGATGTAATGACATCCTACTTTTTAATAAAAGTCCCATAAAATGGAGGCAACGTCCCCGGTGGCATGACAATAGCTGTTGACTGGGACGTTAAACATCTTAGATCTTCCACCTTCTAATGCACAGACCAAGCAATCTTACCTTTTGATCCGTAGCCCATGACATTGTCTAGGGCCAAGCAGAGTATTAAGACACACAGAGGTAAAAACGACACCATCTTGTCTGTTCTGAAGATTCTGAAATTGAAGAAGCCATGGACAGCAATCTGATCGGCCTATATATAAGCAATCAAAATGAAATCAGCCGCTACTCGCAGTGCGAGAAACCTGGTCTTCGGGTTTACCTCGACAACAGTCACAGAATAATGCTAATCGATTGAAATTTTGAATTTATCTAGAAGAGGAATTGTACTATCCGAGTAGCGAAACCAGCTGATCTGCGCCTTTGTTTTCGCATAAGCAAAAATCCGGTTTTCTCACGATGCGTCTCAAATGAAATACTTTGGTGAACAATGAATGACTTGCACACATACATGTTATAGCAATGTTACCAGCAGTGACTAGGTTATTCACTAAACATGTATACTACAAACTGAACAAAGCAAAATAAAAGGTTTTCAACAACGTCTTCGCTTCAGAAAACAACTTTTAAGGTAACATATGAGCCTGTGCATGAGAAAACCAACAATTTGGGTTTCAGACCAGGTCCGACACAAACCAGGCTGTACAGTCACAGAAGCAGGCTAGAAGCTTGAAATTTCGGATTTAAGAAGAAGAGAGATTGTACTATCCGTGTAGCGAAAACAAAGGCGCTGATCAGCTTCGCGGTTACCGCGAAGCTGATCTGCGCCTTTGTTTTCGCATATGCAAATTGTTGGTTTTCTCATGCACAGCTGGCTCATATGTATTCTTGCATCACCTACAAACTGAATCAGGCAAAGTTCTCTAAACAAATTCTTCACTTCAGTAAAAAAAAAATAAATAATAATAATAAGTAAATAAATAAGAAAAATAAAAAAAATAAATAAAATAAAACATTCAGTGACATACCTTAAAGTAATGATGTGGGATTCTCCTCAGTTCGACGGCCTAAAGTGCATTAGTGCCCAAAACTGCATTCTGTCCTTTTTATGTGTTTTATGTCTCATCCTACAAAACATCTATAGAATTAGTAATTTTGCCATCGGGTTCAAAAATCAAGTTATTGAATAAATATTTTACGTTTTCTTCCTTGAAAATAACTTTTACGTTACGTTGAATCATTGCGTTCAGTGAACGCCTGCCTTTTAATCATGTTATGTTTTGCAAACTAAATTTGTTAATGTTTCCTTTCGGGTGAACAGACCTTATGATTAGAAAGTGCAAATCATTACGAAAACTTGCCCGTGCAATGAACAGAGATTTTTTAGCTTCAATAATTGAAAATTCTCCGCTGAAAATGTTTGACATTTTCCTAATATTTGCTTAAAACATGGATTGTGGGTACACGTTAGAACCGCCTCGCCGAGGCGGTTCTAACGAGTACCCATAATCTATGTTTTGGAGCAAAAATAAGAAAAATAGGTATACACATGCAAACCCCAGTTTTTATATATAAAAGTGGGGTTTAAGGGGGTATACAATTCACGGACATGCTTTCCTGATGGTCTAAAGCGTTGATTGAATATAACAATGCGTTTGTCTACGTTAGTGTAATTTGCATATCTGTGATAACGAAAATCCCACGGCATTGTCGGTGAAAATTTTCACAGTTTGGTGAAAACACACAATATTGTGATAGCCATTTGAGCCACTTATGCACCAGTCTTTTGTATCCACGCCCCCTCTCCACAAGGGCCGGGGAATAGCGGGGCTTTGAACCTTTCGAATTTTAAAGCCCGGGTAAAAGCCCCTCTCTGCGGGGTCAAATTTTTGGTAAAATCCCCACTAAAAACCCGGCCCTCCGGGGACTTACAATAATGAGGAGTGACGACAAATGACCTTAGCTATTTGAATAATCTTTACTAGCATATTTCATGGTGCTGAGATTAGGCATAATTATAATAGCCCAGAATTTGAACACCTCCTACAGACACACATCAGACAGCCTTTGGCGTTAAACGAACTTAATTCATGCTCTTGAGATTTTGCATTCTTGAATACTACAACTGTGGCTTGTTCTCCATGATAAAATGAGCCCCGGTCTTATGGGTTTCCGACCAGGTCCGACATAAACCGGCCTGTACAGTTACAGACCAGGGCTAGCAGCTTGAAATTTTGGATTTAAGAAGAAGAGAAGTTGTATCCGTGTAGCGAAAACAATGGCGCTGATCAGCTTCGCAGTTACTGCGTAGCTGATCTGCGCCTTTGTTTTCGCATAGGCAAAATCCGGTTTTCTCACGATGCGGCTCAAATTAAAGTATATATTAAATGTGAAAATACAGCTAACTGTGAATATTCATGTTTGAAAGTGTGGTTGGGCACTAAAATACTATACTGGCGGGACATTAAAGCCCCGGCACTGCCGGGACTCTTGGAGGTTAAATCCAGACACATAAGCTCCGCTATGTCCCTGCTATTCCTCGCCCTATGGGTGCCAGGAATTCAAATGGCTGGTGCATTACCAATAAAACCAACAACAAGCGTAGGCGAAAACAAAGGCGCAGATCAGCTGTGCAGTAACTGCACTGCTGATCAGCGTCTTTGTTTTCGCTACATGTACAGTGTAGTTTGTACAATACGTCTTCTTCTTAAATCCGAATTTTCAACTTGTTCGTGACTGTAGAGGCTGGTTTGTGTTGGACATTGTCGGAAACCCAAATTTTTCACACAGTTACCTATATAGACTTACAGACACTGAGGTGAGCACAGACATACATGGGTACTACACAAATTGTAATCATTACGAAAACTTGCCCATGCAATATACAGAGATTTTTTCAGCTCTAAAAATTGAAAATTAAATTAGACAATTTTAAATATTTTTCTTATTCTTGCTCTAAACATAGATTGTGGATACTCGTTAGAACCGCCTCGCCGAGGCGGTTCTAACGAGTACACACAATGTATGTTTTGGATCAAAAATAAGAAAAATAGGGATACCCCCTCAAACCCCAGTTTTTCTATATATTGAAAGTGGGGTTCAAGGGGGTATACACTGCACGGATATGTTGTCCTGGTGATGATGGATCGACAGTGAGAATGGCCATCATATTTCTTGAATATTGTATGTTCATGTGTGTTTGTGAGTTCTTTGATGAACGACTGGGCCAAGTCTAGTTCTAAACTGTCGGTTGCAAGTAGAGCAAGTCTATGTGAAAGAATCTGCTGGTGGCCCATGGGTCTTGGCTTTGCGTTCTCTGCGTTTTTTGTTTGTTTGTTTGTTTGTTGTTGTTTTTTTTTCAGCTTCAAGGATTCTCTTTCCTTCATATCGCTATTTTTTTAATGAGACCCCGCAACTTTGATTGCTCTTGTGCAGTCTGTTCCCAAGACCCTATTGGTATGTCGAAACTTGCTTCAGAGATGATTTGAGGGTGTCTTCTTGCCACCTTAGAAGCGCTTTCCCTCCTGTAATTCTCCGTAGAAAACTTTCTTTGGAAGTCGCTCATAAGGCGTCCTTATAACATGGCCAGCATCTTTCAAAAATTAAGACTGTATGCATGCTTTGCATCCCTGCTTTCTTCAGGACATCTGTGTCTGGAATCTTGTTTTGGTTAAGTCTCTTTGCATGACGTTGGTTTACTGTCCAGGTCTCACATGCATACAAGAGGGTTGGCAGTACCACAGCCTTGTAGACTTTGAGCTTGGTGTCAAGCTTGATTCCATTTCGCTCCCAGACATTTGCACAGAGTCTTCCGAAAGTCACACTGGTTTTTGCCATTCTGGCGGTGACCTCATCAACAATGTGCACTGCTCTGGAGAAAGTGCTTCCCAGGTAAGTGAATTCATCAATAACTTTCAGTTTTTGTCCATTCACAGTAACTGTTGGTTCATTGTACGGTTTTCCAGGTGCTGGTTTGTGTAAAACCTCTGTCTTTGTTTTTGCCGATTGTGAGATCATAGTTATCACATGACGGTGAGACTTGATCCATGGCCCTTTGATTGTTTTCCTGAGCTGGCATTCTTATCCATATCATCTGCATAGAGGAGTTCATCTAGAACATCAGTATGCACCTTAGTTTTGACTTGCTACCTTCTAAGTTTGAATATATTGCTATCAAAACGGTACCTGATTGGAAAACCATGCAGTGGCACTGTCCTGAAAAGCATCCATGAGCATAGCAGAAACATCATGCTGTACAGTGTTGGTGCCATAACACAGCCCTGCTTGACCCCATCCGTTACCTCAAAGGGTTCAGAGAACTCTCCATCATTTCGCACACGTGCCTGCATGTCATTGTAAAATTGCCGTACCATTGCTATGAATCGGGGTGGATAGCCAAATTTGGCCATGATTTTCCACCAGAGTTCCCGAACAGGTCCAACACAAACCAGGCTGTGCAGCCACAGGAAACAGAAAGAAGCTTGAAATTTCAGATTCAGTAAGAAGAGGTATTGCACTATCTTTTAATATCAATATACAACATGGGCGTGTTTTCGTCATGATACTAAACAATGTAGGAATGCCTTCTGAGTGACTGTGCCGAAAAGAGTGCTATGTATAGATATTTTATACGGGATTGATTTGCTCTCGGATGGACGACAGAAATGTTGCAAAGACACACTAAAAGCCGGTATGAGGTTTGATGCCAGCATCTTCTAATATGTTGATAAAAACAAATTGCCTAAAAATCTTCCACATTGTCTGAGTTTATTAGGCTATGTTCCAAGTAACAACGGAATCGTACTTTTCGTTCAGAAATATAATATAAGCACGAAAGGATTCATCGGAAAAGCTGTTTATCAGTCGTCAGTGCCTAACCGTATGCTAGTAGCAGAATGTACATCCCCGAGTAGAGAATCATCAATGACTTGATTTGATTACGCGTCGGCATGTTACGTATACAGGTGTACATGGTTTCTAACAACGTTTCATAAAATTGTCAAAATGCACATGATAAATAAACCATGTTGAGAAAAATATTAATTAGTAATTTATTAAGAAATAGTTGACGTTGATTAAAAATAAAAAAAATCTACACCAATCATTTAACGGTGTGCAAACGCCAATGAGGAAATCGAAGATTTAAATCCTACACCTTAATCATACTTTATTCCCGAAATTTATACATGTACTACGCAATAAAATCTATCAGCGGCTAGCTTCGCAAAATTTAACAACTTTCAAATTTTAATGGTATAAACTTTTGACAGACGCTCGTCAATAAATTTGATAAGGTCAGGCACAGCTGTCAAGGGACCTGCGCGCATGCTCTGTACCAGATTCATATAAAAGGGGGCCCCAGATTTTTGCCTCACTGTGGGATCCAGAACTCGGGATCTAACAAGGTATGTGTATCTTAAAGTTCTGGAGTTATTTAAAAAAGCATGGATAAAATTAATTTAGATTATTCGAGTTTTCTATGAAGTAAAAGTAATGCACTGCTTTCTTTCCTTGCTTTTTGGCTTCCTTTGCCAAACATTTTTGTCTATTATAAAATCAAAAGCGTTTTTGTTAATTTAACAGTAGTTAATTTAACAGCAGACAGTTAAAAGTGCCGGTCCCACTGAATCGTAAGCAATCGTACGATTGTTAAATCATTAGCTTTTTGATAAGACTGCGCATGCAAATAATGTAAAATGTTTCCCAACGTGTTTATGGTTTCTTAATCTGCATATCGGGGCCAATGAAATGACACCCAAGTTAATATTTAGACAATCGTGAAGCGATCTTAAGCGATCTTAAGCGCAGTGGGACCGGCACTTTAACATGTAGCTGTGATACACACGTTTCAAAAATTGATAACAAATTATTATATTGGCTGGATATTACCAAAAGCCTATGAAGGCTATTCATCTACTTTTGATATTACATATATTTTCTAAATTCTGACAGTGGTGGGGTCAAACATTTAGATCTAATCGAAAATTTCTTCGCAATTCTTCTGTCTTGTTATTTGCCCATTCCTTGATCAATGGTACACTACAGATTTAAGTTATCCGTACTTGATGCAGAAACAAGTAACAAAAGCATCAGTGCGTTTGATGCATGAACAAGTTCTTTTTGTTTCATGGCAATATTTCACAGACAAAAAAATTATTCTTGTGATATTTCATTGTTTGCGAACTTTCAAGCATCATTGATTTGCTTTGATATTGCCACCAGTGGCTTAATGCCATCAGGAATACAAGTCCGTGCAATGAATACCCCCTCATATCCGACTTTTATATAGTAAAACTGGGGTATGCAGGGGTTTACCTATTTTTCTTATTTTTGCTCCAAAACATAGATTGTGGGTACTCGTTAGAACCGCCTCGCTGAGGCGGTTCTAACGTGTACCCACAATCTCTGTTTTGGGCAAAAATAAGAAAAATATCAAATTTTTTCCACTAAAAATTTTCATTTTTTACAACTATAAAAATCACTGTATATTGCATGGGCGTGTTTTCGTAATAATTACCGTACTCGGTATACAGTCCCGCCCAGTCAAAGTCAAACAAACGTTAGAACGGCCCGTCACAAAACTATCTAGAGAACTCTCCGAATCTATTTTTTGTATCATTTACTTATATATACTATATGAATGAAAAATGGAATTAATTCGATTATTTCAGAACAATGAGGGGCACTGTGGGTATCGCTGTGATTCTCTGTGTTGCCATGGCAACCGCCAGGGCCGGCCAAAGCTACGGCAAGGGGGGAGGAGGTGGTTTCGGGTTCGGAGGCTGGGGAGGCGTCGGCGGCGGTGGTTTCGGTGGTGGCTCATGGGGTAAGGGCGGGGGCTACGGAAAATCTAAACCCATTCCCCTCCCGGTACCCGTTCCCGTGTTCCCGGTGCCAGTTGCCCCTCCCCCACCCCCACCTCCACCAGTACCTTTGGTCCCCATTTTCGCAGCTGGTGGTAAGTTTAGATTTGTATTCTATTAATGAACCCCATAGTACGTGTAAATACAGGCTTATTCCACTGAGTGTTGGCTCCATTGCCACTTGACTGAAAAAATGTTGACTGGGACGTTTAACCATTAACAAAATACGTTTGAATTAAGACAGAAGGCAAATTTTATAAAGCAATTTAGACGGTCCTACCCGCAAAAACGCTATTCTGATTGTTCAAATAATAACTAGTTATTTGTAGAGAAAAAGATAAAATTTTAAAACAAAAAGATAAAAAAAAAAAAAAAATGAAATATATAATAAAAAGAAGACGCAAGCTCATACAACTAAGAAGGTAAAAAATATTTCCCCAAGACAACCATTTAAATCGCATATTCTGTTGCGTCTCTTGCAAAATAGGACTGTTCAATTTAAATTTAGAATGTTATTAATGGTAATTTCATTTTATATTGTTTTGTAGGTAAGAAGAGTTACGGAAAGAAAGGCGGTTACGGCGGACATGGCGGGTAAGGTTTCTTCAAATTTCTCACCCATATTTGACGAATGGGTTATTCCATCATTATCAATTGGATGAGTCCACTTTCATTTTTAGGGGTGTTAGAAGTGATTTTTATTTTTTATTGCAGTTTTTCGATGAAATTACTTTTAGCAAAAAGAATAGCCCCAGATGAGACACCGCGTTTTGCGGCGTCACATCTGGGGCTATGCTGTTTGCCTATGTCCCATAAAAAGGTCGCCAGGCTTATGAGTTAGGCACCATCTGTTAAAAGCAAGCTTACTGTAACTGTTCTTACATTGAACATGTATTTTTATTCAGTTTTACATCCCTTTCAAGATTATTATAGCTCATATGAGACTGACCAATCGGTAGTTGGCCACCCGCAAGCAAGCCAAACTTGACTTGTCTCACATGTGCCACGTGTAGGGCTCGAACCAACACCAGACGCAGCGGTGGGATGATCGAATGATTAAGTGCGATACATGTACATGTGTATGCTTTCTGACCGCTGATATGTAATGACAACTCTACTGGCCTAAGCCAGCGAGCTGATAGGCTTTTGACAAGCAATTAACATCAGGAAAACATGTCCGTGAAATGAATGCCCCCTTAAACACCACTCTTATTTAGTAAAAATGGGGCTTAATGGGGTATACCTTTTTTCTTATTTTCTTATTTTTGATCTAAACATAGATTGTGGATATTCGTTAGAACCGCCTCGGCGAGACGGTCGAGACGGTTCTAACGTGTACTGTACCCAAAATCAATGTTTTGAACAAAAATAAGAAAAGATATAAAACATTTTCTACTGAAATTTTTCATTTTTAACAATTTTTGCTGTTCAAAAGAATCTCTGTATATTGCATGGGCATGTTTTTGTAATGATGAAAACCAAGGATGTGGATAACCAGTACTTCATGTACCAAACCGTTGGAGGAGCGCGCTGACCGAGTGATAAGCTTCGTCACATGAGGGGTCTTCAGCTTGACCCCTACTTGCGTTTGGTTGTGTCTTTGAGCAAGATATGACTACGAGAACGAAGTAATGCTAATGTATTTGTCGCTTAGACTCTTAAATTCTGGCTATTTTGTGATTCTTGAACACTTATTTTATGGAACTATATTTATTGAAAGCACGTCTCGTATTAATTTTTTTCTATTTTCCTTTCTTACAGCGGCTGGGGCGGCGGTCACGGTAAGCTACTTTAACCTGAAGTTCCCATCAAAACTTATTTTCCATTTTACAATTACTTTAGTAATCCGAGTTATTTCTTTAATCTAAAGTGGTACATGTAAGTAGCCACTATCAAGTCCCAATCAAGCTAAACTACAAGTCCTTTCTGAAATAAAAAAATGCATATGGGGAACACTTTTACTGGGGGTCTCGGAACAATAACTTATTTTCCTCTTTCCACGCTTCAGGATTCGGCGGTGGCAGTGTAGGCTGGGGCGGTGGATACGGTGGCGGCTGGGGTGGAAATCTTGGAGGATGGGGCAGTGCCGGGCTAGGAAGCTGGGGCAGTGCCGGGCTTGGCGGTTGGGGCAGTGCCGGACTTGGTGACTACTGGGGTAGTGGTCTCGGAGATTGGGGCAGCTGGGGCTCAGGTTGGGGCAGTGACTGGGGTAGTATGTACCCATACACTGGCGGTGTGTCTACATGGGGCAGCGGCTTGAGTGGCGCTGGATGGGGCACCTCCGGATTAGGAACAGGATGGGGTACCGCCGGGTTAGGAACAGGATGGGGCACCGCCGGGTTAGGAACAGGATGGGGCACCGCCGGGTTAGGAACCGCAGGATGGGGTACCACCGGTCTCAGCGGTGGTGTAGTTTCTGGAAGTCTTGGTACCGGCGTTGGAACAGGTCTCGGCACTGGATGGAATACCGTCGGTACTGGATGGAATACTGTTAATCCTGGGGTAGTTGGTGGAGTCAACACAGGAGTAGTAGGAGGTGGCTGGAATACCGGACTGAATAGCGGTCTGGTTGGCGGCGTAAACAGCGGGTTAGTAGGAGGTGGATGGAATGGCGGACTAGCGGGAGGTGCCTGGAACGGCGGACTGAACAATGGATTAGTAGGAGGTGGATGGAACAGCGGATTAGCGGGAGGTGCCTGGAACGGCGGACTGAACAGTGGATTAGTAGGAGGTGGATGGAACAGCGGATTAGCGGGAGGTGCCTGGAACGGCGGGATCAATAGCGGTTTAGTGGGAGGTGGATGGAATAGCGGTACCGCATACAGTAAGTGTTCAGTTTATCCAAGGTCTCTCTGATTTTTCATACCTTATACTAATGCATCATACCAATCTTGACCATAATAAATTGTCCTCTATCATCTGGTCGAACTTAATTTTAAAGCAAAACAGCGCATTAAGGTTAATACTATACTAATCCTCATGATTGGTCGTGACACGTTTCCGATTTTTGCTAGTAAATCTACGGCTTACTAATACATCTACATTGTTATTCATTTTTTTTTTCGGCTTCAAAATATAGGTTGTTGCCACACGTTAGAACTACCGGCGTTGTAATGTTGTTACAATGAGTTTTTGTTTTTACAGTGGGAATGCCCGGGCCGATCGGGAGAGTCGTTTAAAGGTGGGTGTCGTTTTAACATCATGAAAACATGTCCGTGTAATGTATACCCCCTTAAACCCCACTTTTATATAGAAAAACTGGGGTTTGCAGGGGTATACCTATTTTTCTTATTTTTGCTCCAAAACATAGATTGTGGGTACTCGTTAGAACCGCCTCAATCTATGTTTTGAGCAAAAATAAGAAAAATATCAAATTTTTTCCTGTGAAAATTTTCATTTTTAAAACCAAACAATTTTCTGTATATTACATGGACGTGTTTTCGTAATGATTTTATACCGTCGGTACTGGGTGGAATTATGTTAATCCTGGGGTAGTTGGTGGAGTCAACACAGGGGTAGTAGGTTATGATTCAGTTTTACGTCACTTTCAAGATTATTTCAGCTCATATATTAAAGACGGGCCAATCAGTACGGTGGGGGCGAAATACACCTGCCACACCCGCAAGCAGAACTTGGCTTGTCTCACACGTGCCCCGTGTGTGGCTCGAACCCACACCAGACACAGCGGTGAGAAGATCGAATGGTTTTGTGCGCGTTACAAAATCCGCACTCTTAACCACTCGGCCACCGTGGTTGATGAGTAACTTTCTAGTCAACAAGGTTGTGCAAAGTATAAGAAACGATTAAAAAAACAGCTATCAAAATGATGAATCTTAACTGAGATTTGATCCTGCGCATGAGAAAACCAGCAATTTGGGCTCCCGACCAGGTCTGACACATACCGGCCTGTACAGTCACAGAAGCAGGCTAGAGGCTTGAAATTTTGGCTATAAGTAGAAGAGGTATTGTACTATCCGAGTAGCGAAAACAAAGGCGCTGTCCTGCTTCGCAGTTACTGCGAAGCTGACATGCGCTAGGCGAAAATCCCGTTTTCTAACGACGTGGCTCATTTCATGTACGCATAGCATTTATGAAAGTCCGTTCGTCATACTGAATGGGATAAATCCAATCTATTTCTGTCTGTTTCAGGTGTACTCGAGACGGTCTGAGGAGACGATACCTCATCCTAGGGGAAGAAAACCAACCATAGCTGTGCTCTGTTTATACGTTGTTGTCTGTCTAAATGTTTTCGAATAAATGTTTAAATTTTGATATTTGGGTTTGTTTTGCTTTGCGTAAATAACCTTTCACAGTTTAAGAGAAGTTATCAACTAATAACATAAATTTCCCAGGAAAATATGTCCATGAAATAATCCCCCCTCCCCCTCCCCCTTAATACCCCAGTTATATAGCAAAACTGGGGTATGGAATGGTATACCTATTTTTTTCTTATTTTTGCTCCAAAACATAGATTGTGGGTACTCTTTTGAATCGCCTTGCTGCGGCGAATCTAACGTGTACACCGGCACAATCTATGTTTTGAGCAAAAATAGGGAAAGTAACGTTATCAAAAATTTTCTGCCGAAAATTTTCAAATTTTACAGCTTTTGACAATTTTATATATTTCATGGGCATGCTTTCGTAATGATGACCAACTAGTACAAATTAATACTTGTAAGTATGCCATTCTTTCAAGCTGTATGCAATAATTCTCTATGGAACGTTGGAAGCATAAACCCATGACTGAATGCGAAGAGTTTGTTTGCCCCAAGGGTTTCGGAGGCAGTTACAACGAGTGGAATTGTGGCTCATATAATGAATTATTAATGAGCCGCATCGTGAGAAACCCGGATTTTTGCATATGCGAAAACAAAGGCGCAGATCAGCTGTGCAGTAACTGCACAGCTGATCAGCGCCTTTGTTTTCGCTATTCGGATAGTAAAATTACTCTTCTACGTATTGCCAAAATTTCAAGCTTCTAGCCTTTTTCTGTGACTATACAGACCGGTTTATGTCGGACCTGATCGGAAACCCCGAAGACCGGTTTTCTCGCGTCGCGGCTCATTTTATAAGCCAAAACTTTGGATGCTCGGTTAGTTGCAGTCCCCTGACGATGACCCAATTGAGCCACCTCGTGGGAAAACCAACAATGTGGTTTGCGAACAGGTCTGACACAAATCAGGCTGCACAGCCACAGAAGCAGGCTAGAAGCTTGAAATTTCGGATTTAACAAGAAGAGGAAGTGTACTATCCGAGTAGCGAAAACAAAGGCGCTGATCAGCTTCGCAGTTACTGCGAAGCTGATCTGCGCCTTTATTTTCGCATATGCAGATTGTTGGTTTTCCCATGGGGCGGCTCAATGGTTTGGCACATTCTGTTTTGAAGATTTGTTCCTGATATTTTCTGCCAATCTTCTTCTGCCATTGGTTCAAGAATAGCAATGGCCAGTTAATGGCGAAAGAATGGTGTGACATTATCGGTTTGACGTTTCACTAGTTAACTATTCTGATTCTGATCTGATGAGCACTAAGTAGTGGTGAACTGTCTAAATAGCTATCTCACTTATTTCGATAAGATTTTGCAAAAATATATGTAACAGATTGTTGATACACATTGTTTTGTACTATATATATAATGGGCTGCTCTTGATATTTCACTTTATATATAAATAAAAACTGCAGGTGCCTCTGAGAAAGCAAGTGCCTCAACGACAACAATGTGTTTGAGCCTTATTGGACCGCTAGGTAGTTTGGACCCAGCCGTTGGAAATCTTATCAGAAACTGCATTCATATTGTACGCACAATCAAGTTTTGAACAAAAATGTTTTTTTTTAAAAATATCTTTTTTTTTTTTTTTTTTTTTTTTTTTCGAAAGAATTTTTCAATTTTTAAAGCTGACAAAAATGCTCTGTATATAACATGGGCACCAGTGACATGCATAGAGATCCAGGAACTACATGCAGCGACACAAAGGGCAACAATTTCTCACCTGATGTCCAACAAGTTTAAAGAAGAGGATCCAATCGACAGCATAAGTCACAGTCACTCGTGACATTCGGCAAAGCTTTAGAGAACAGGGAGGCGGCTGACGGCGCCATAGTACGTTGTGGAAACTGGAAATATTTCGAAGAGATCTCGTGGCTCTACATGACATTGTACCTGCAAGGGTGGAAAAGACCCAACCGGAATGGAAGCGCTCGGTAGCTACAGGGGAAAACATTTATTTTAAAAACACTCAGTAGTGTCTAAATCCCAAGTAATCACATACTGGTATAACATTATGGGTCGGACCTCCTTTGTCAGAGTTTAGAACTGCACCAATACTAATTAAAGTAAGAATAGAGATACCAGGAATCGATGCGATTAAATTTAAAGTCCCAACATAGACAGCGGGTGGGAAAGAAAATACAGAAAATACAACAAAACATTTTCCGACAACACACTCGAAGAGAAGAATGACTTCTTTCCCAACAAGGTAGTCATTCGGCTAGGTTTCAACAGGAACGAAAGAGAACGAGTACAACAGAGAGGTAGGCACAATAAACAGTAGTTATTGAAGATAAACCACTTTTCCTAGGACACCGATTATCGTTCCAACAGGGGACAAATATGATGAAAACAAATCACTCTATCTGGGAAACAACGTTTTTACCTGGCACAACGCCGAAAACCACTTCTCCTGGGGACATTCTCGAATTCATAAAGAAAGAAAATTAAATAAAAACAAAAAAAAGCGTTCAACTGGCGAATTTTTTGATAAAACCAAGCCACTTCTTGTAGCCTCCTAATACTTTCTAATTTCACTGAATGTCTGTTTCTAGTACTTTTATTCACGTTTTCAACAAATAAAAATACATGAAAATAAAAGAATTGTCCGACCTACCGACCCTATCCGTTAGCGGAAACACGGCTATTTTTATTTTACGCAGGGTACGTTTTCTTTGTACTAAAGCGAGTACTTGAGTACTTGAACCCGGAAAAATACGAAAAGGAACGGAGATCAGCGAAAATAAATAAACAAAAATTCAGTCTGTGACACGACATCTTTGTTTTATCATTTACAAAGGATCTGCGGTTTATCACACATTTCTAACATCTAGGATATGATCTAAAAGGTGAGGAATATAGTGTTTCAAATATGTCGACCTTCAAATGTCATCTTATCTCAAACAAGGACATTTCGCAGGGCAACGATCTACTTTCGTTTTTGAAGTATGCCATTAATGATTAATGATTAAACCCGTATAGCACACTAAGGCTTTCATTTAAGGTAAGTTTTCTCATCGATTCGTTCCAGTACCAAAATTGAGTACCGTGGTAGACCTACACCAGACACCAGGGCTCTAGGGCTCCTCAGTGCCTCCGGGCATCTTGCCGGAGTAGGATGGGTTTGAAAGATCTTTAACATTGACATGTGAGCCTTCATAGCAAACTTTGAACACTGGCTTTAATAGTCTACTATACTGTCCACAAGGTTATGCTTAAATCGCATTTAGCAGGATTGGAACTCTTCCGATCTGAGGAAAATTGCCATTTTTTTTTTTTTTTTTTTTTTTTTTTTTTTTTTTTTTTTTTGGGGGGGGGGGGGGGATCTAGGAAGAAGGGCCATTTATTTTCAGGTATCTGGGGAGCAAGCCAAAATGGTAAATTAGGGAGCATGTCTAAATATGTATGCCCGTTTAAAAGTGTGTGCACGGAATAACTTATTTTTGAGTTTAATGTCCACAGTCAACAGCAAACGAAGGTCATGCCACGACGGCCAGTTACCCTAGTCCTGAACAAACCCCCTAGCGGCAGTTTACGTACCGTGCATGTACACTACCTAGTGCACATTATACGTACCCGTCAAAGTGGTTCCTGTCGCACCCATGATAATCATATTATGAAAAATTGCCCATGCACTAAACAGAGATTTTATTAGCTATAAAAATTTAAAATTCTTAGCCGAAAAATTGATATATATATTTTTTTTTTTTGCTCAAAACATAGATTGTGGGTACACGTTAGAACCGCCTCGTCGAGGCAGTTCTAACGAGTACCCACAATCTATGTTTTGGAGCAAAAATAAGAAAAATAGGTATACCCCTGCATACCCCAGTTTTGCTATATAAAAGTGGGGTCACCTTAAGTTAAGGTGGTATATACACGGACATGTTTTCAGATACATGATACAGGAGATGAACAACATAGTGGATCTATATCATGAGGATAACATGGCCGTGAAATTTATAGCCCCTTTATAAACCCTAATTTTGTAGTAAAACTGGGGTATACAGAGGTATGTACATATTTTTCTCAGTTTTGATCCAAAACATAGATTGTGGGTACTTGTTAGAATCGTGACCTCCCCGAGCGCTGTTCTTACGTGTACCCACGATTAATGTTTCGTACATTTTTATTAAGAATACCATTTTTCCCCAATGACAATAAATTATTTCATTTTTACAGCTGAAAAAAAAATTGAATATTGTATGGGCAAGTTTTCGTAACGCATGACAGTCGAAGCATCGACATGAACTTTAAAACAGAAACTAGGCCTATTTGAACATGTTAAATGAGCCGCGTCATGAGAAAACCGGATTTTTGCTGATCAGCGCCTTTGTTTTATAGTACACTTCCTCTTCTTCAAGTTAAATATTTCATCGACACATGCAGTTATTTCATCACACGAAAACGTATGTTCATGTAGTTTTAAAGACATAGATTACCTCTGATACAGGTAAACATTTTAGTGCGACTGTGGGATTCGAAACCATAAGGAAGCGTCGACGTCGACTGTAGAAATTCCTGAAAATCATCATGCACACATGTCCGTGTAATGAATACCCCATTACATTTCATTTCAATTCCGCAGTAAAACTTGCAATGGGTATCTGTTTTATGCATTCGTTTTAAGATGTTTTCTTGTTACAAAGCATAGTTTGTGGTTACTCGTCGGAAGGCGTTTCTTACGTGTACCCACAATCAATGGTTGAGCAAAAATACAGAAAAAAAAACGGAAGATTTCTTCATGTTTTCAACAACATCTGTAAATTACATGAATGTGTTTTCATCATGTCATAAGGAAAAGATGTCCGTGTAATAAATACCCCCTTATACCCCACTTTTATATAGTAAGGCTGGGGTATGCAGGGGTATACCTATTTTTCTTATTTTTGCTCCAAAACATAGATTGTGGGTACTCGTTAGAACCGCCTCACCTAACGTGTACCCACAATCTATTTTTTGAGCAAAAATAAGAAAAAATATACTTATTTTTCTACTGACAATTTTCATTTTTTACAACTTTAAAAATCTCTGTATATTACATGGGCGTGTTTTCATCATGTTTTCAATTCCAGATATAAGAATGCCGAAAATTGCCGTTGTGGGGGCTGGGATCATCGGCCTGTCGACGGCGTTAAACATCCAGAAACTGATGCCGAAATGTTCCATCACCATCTTTGCCGACAAGTTTACGTCGGAAACGACGAGTCACGGAGCCGGCGGATTGTTCCGACCAAACACAGAGCATATCCTTGGTGTTGATCCGGACACCATTAGGTCGGTATTTTTTCGATTCAATTTTACATTGTGTAGGATACCATGCTAAAATAACCAAGGTAATCGATTTAGAGCAACTATTCATTTTAAAGTGAACGTTCGTTTCGTTTTATAAAACCTGCATTAACATGTTATCATGTTATAACGTGTACCCTCAATCTATGTTTTGAGCAAACTCATTAAAAATATCAAAATAATTCTGCTGAAAATTTTCAATTGTCACAATTTATCAACCATCTGTTTATTACACGGACGTGACACTGAGACATAATTGTAAGTGCGCAGATCAGCGCCTTTTTACGCTACATGGATAGTACAATTCATCTTCTTTCTCAATCCAAAATTTCCAGCCTCGTGCCATCTTTTATGCTTGTATTTTTGTCGGACCTGTTCGGAACCGCATTGTTGGTTTTCTCACGCAAATGCCCATGTTATACATTGTATACTCTGTTCCCTAGCCGCTGGAGTGAAGAAGGGTTCAAGTTCTACTCTGGTCTAGCCACCTCATCAGAGGCCTGTGAGTCGGGCTGTATGGTTATGGCAGGTTATGTGTTCAGTAGGACGCCTATTATCGTGAGTACTTTTAGAAAAAAGAATAAGGTAAATAATGATCGGGCGTACTATCAGAACCAAAATGCAACCTTAAACCAAGGGGAAACAACCCTTATTGAAAATAGGCACTGATGTGAACAGAACAGGCGGTAATGCCAGCAAGTTGCTATGAATACACATCAAAGGCGCAAACATCACTAAAATCGACATAAAACACACACACACAGAGAGAGAGAGAGAGAGAGAGAGAGAGAGAGAGAGAGAGAGAGAGAGAGAGAGATGCCTTGGAACGGTCAGTAATTCGTGTATCTGGTCTGGTTCCCGACAGTCAGCTATTCGGTTTGCATGATGAATTTCTATCTGTACAGCATTATGCAAAGACTTTTCAACTGTTCGGTTGTGCTGGGCGGCTTCCATAGGTTGGGGAACACCCAGCTATAAAATGAGCAAGTGCTTGACATGTTGATTTATGTTGTTTTTTTTTTTGTTTTTGTTTTTTTTTTCTGATCAGTTGTAATTCTCTGCTTTTTTTTTATCAGAATCCTTTATACAAAAGACTAGTGTTCAGCTTTCGCGAACTGACGTCACAGGAATTGAGAAGTCTTGGGACTGATTATCGGTAGGTCTACTTCATTAACCCATATTTGACGAATGGATTCTCCCATCTTTATCAATTGGGTGAGTCCACTTTCATTTTTAGGGGCGTCAGGAGTGATTTTGAAATTTTATTCAAATCTTTAAGCAAACAGAATAGCCCCAGATGGGACGCCGCGTTCTGCGGCGTCACATCTGGGGCTATTCTGTTTGTATATGTCCCGTAAAAGGGACGCCAGGCGTAAATGAGTTAATTTTTCTTGTACTTTGTGCGTTTTGCAAAAGGAACAAGTCATTGCGTTTGATCATCCAAATTGTGTTATATGAATCTTACATCCAAGACATAGGTCATCCAGATTCGATAAAGAAAGAAAGAAAGAAAGAAAGAAAGAAAGAAAGAAAGAAAGAAAGAAAGAAAGAAAGAAAGAAAGAAAGAAAAAGAAAAAAAAGAAAGAAAATCTTTACGATATTTAGGGGGTACTGTTCTCTTGAAATAAAATTTCTAGAAAAAGAAACTGCACACAAATGACGTTTGAAGGTGTATTTTGTTAGAGTTGTGGTTTAACGTCCCAGTCAACAATTATGGTCATGTCGAGACTTTGCCTCCATTTTATGGGGCTTGTTCCAAAATAAGAACGTCATGGCATCGAAAACATGCTTCAAATGACAATAATGCAGATATGTATGGATGGTTTGACTTGAACCACTTTTCCTGGACAGGCTCAGACCTGAGCAGTTAATCAGTAATCAGATGGACAGTCAGTAGCTAAGAAGCTTTGCCCAGAGGCACAAACAACCCATATATTTCTTTAGGCATCAATTGGCGTGGGCCCATATTCCCACCCGACCACCACAGCACGCTATATATATATATATATATATATATATATATATATATATATATATATATATATATATATATATATATATATATATATATATATATATATATATATATATATATATATATATATATATATATACTTAATTATTATTTAACCTAAGTGCCATTTCAGATTTGGGTACCAAGTTACAACTGTGATAGTTCAATCCGAGTTCTTTCTACCATGGTTAATGCGAAGGTATCTGCTTTCATTTTTTGTGCGAGTTGGTTCTAAAAATGTCTGAAAGTATATACATGAAGTAGGCCAGTCGGCCAGGCCATATGGTTTAAGGGACAACACGCCTGCTCACTAACATGTGAGATGTAACATGGCAAACAACAAATAGTCACTAGTAACTAGAAATTGTCAAGAAGATGCAATGAAAAGCAAACTCATCACATTGGACTCCTTGGAAGCGACTGGATTCACCGTTAAATGTTGTATGATTTGCAAATAAAACTGAGATTTGTTGGAATGCAAACGTTCTCCTAGGCTCAAGTTCTAGTCTAAACTTAATAGTGGAAAAGAAAAAAAAAGACGATCTTTTTTCATTAGTATCAGCGTATGTAATTCATACATTCCAGATTCAAAGACAATGGTGGGAAGTTGGAGGTTCGAACGGTAAACAGCTTGGAAGAGGTGAATAAATACACCGTAACATCTTTAGGCACGAAAATGGCATTTAATTGTATCCAATGGTCGGCTTACTGGATGAGAAACTATTTGAAAGAAATATAGATCTGTGTACTGAAATTTATTTCTTTAACGGTATTCCAGTTATGCCCGTTCCTTAAAAATCAAAAATAATATAAATTAGTCATGATGCATGTATAGTTATCGCTCTGTTTCTTCAAAAAGCGCGTGTTTATTTGTCGAATCGCTGCAAACTCGACATAAACATTTGGTAATTCCACTAAAATTGACATCGGTTTCGTACATCATCTTTGTATGACATTACGAACAATAAACAAGTAATATAAATGTAAAAACTGAAAGGCCAAAAATTAAACATGTTACCACGGCAACGCTCTTAAAAGCATAGAAATACAACTGTTTGCAATTTCGGGTATATTTTTCACCATTCAACATCATTTTCAACTACCGGCCCACTCGACGAATAATTTCTTATTATGAAATAATTATGAAGTATCACCCAGAGATATTGTATGGTAAGTATCATTTTGTTCGTCGTGTGGGCTGACACTTGAAAATTAAAAAATGTGTTCAGAAATGGTCAAAAATAGACCAAAAAGTACAAAATGTGCTCTAGCTATGGTTCTTCTGGGCGTTGGCATGGCAACGCTGGCTGGATAAATGAAGTACTTGTTCTTGTTTTTAATAGAGGAGACATACAGCTGTTTTAAGGAATAGTTTTCTCACCTAAAGTCCAAAATTTATTTTTTAGCAAAATCTGAGGCCAAAATCAGGCGTTAAATGCCCTAGTCATTTCATTGGGTAAAAAAATGATATTTTTCAAGAGTTTTGATCCAAGCATTGATTGTAGGTACACGTTAGAACCGCCTCGGCGAGGCGGTTCAAACGAGTACCCACAATGTATGTTTTGGAACAAAAATAAGAAAAATGGGTATACCCCTGAATACCACAATTTTACTATATAAAGAGGGGTATAAGGTGGTATACATTACACTGATACGTTTTCATGATATGATTTCTTCTCTCCTCCATCAGGTTAATATGTGAAATGTGTACCCCCTCCGTGAAATGTGTACCCCCTCAAACCCCACTTTTATATAGCAAAACGGGGGTATGCAGGGGTATACTTATTTTTCTCATTTTCGCTCCAAAACATAGTTAGAACCGCCTCGCCGAGGCGGTTCTAACGCGTACCCACAATCTATGTTTTGAGCAAAATAAGAAAAACATAAAAAAGAATCTAATGAAATTTTAGATTTTTAACAACCCAAAAAGTTTCTGTATATTGCATGCGCGTGTTTTCTCCTCTATAGCTGGTAGGACACTACGACGTGGTAGCTAACTGCACAGGATTCAGAAGTCGGGACCTGGTTGGTGACAAGGCGGTGTATCCCGTCAGGGGGCACTTGATCAGGGTTGGTATTTTTACTTATTTACATCTGTTGAGTTTCGAGAGTAAAAAAAAAAACTCTTGTGGTGGGGTGAGTGGTTCCGACCAGGTCAACAAGTTTACAGTCAGAGATGAACGCTAGAGACTTAAAATTTCGGATTTGGAAAAAAAGAGTGAAGTATGAAATGGTCTGGGAATCGCGCAATCAGAAAGAAATTCCCACTCCAAACACCAAGGTTGGAAAAACCTAAATTGACAATTAAGGACTTATACAAAGAAAACGTACCGTAAGCCGAGTGAGCAGAAGGACTTATACAAAGAAAACATACCGTAATGAGCAGCTATTTCCGAATAGGCGGCCACTCAGTTACCAGAACTGAACTAAAATTTGAACACATAATTATGTTAGGTGCAAACAGCACAAAAATCCACACAACATAAAACAAGTTAAGCTAGTATCTCACTGGCATGCGAATTTCTCGCGACTGTTTTGCGAATTTTGTCGCGGGACTTTCGCACGACATTCGTGCGAGTGTCGTGAGAATTTTTTGTGTCGCGAACTAGTCGCGAACTGGTCGCGAAGTTTTTCAACATGTTGAAAAATTTTATGCGAATTTTTTCTCCAAAATATTTCGCAAGACTGTCGCGCGACAGTCGTGCGACGGTCGCGCGACGTTCGTGCGAGTGTCGCGAACTTGTCACCGCGAAATTTTGGCGAATTTACAATGCGAAATTTTCGCGACACTCGTACGAATGTCGCGCGAGTGTCGCACGACGGTCGCGCGACAGTCTTGCGAAAACCTCGCGACTATCTGGCGAGAAAATAAAACTAAGCGACATTCGTACGACAGTCGCGCGACACTCGCACGAATGTCGCGCGACTGTCGTACGAATTTAAATGAAAATAAGTTACATTCGCGGGAAAGTTGTGAGACACTCTCACGAATGTCGCGCGACTGTCGTGCGACAGTCGCGCGACTATCGCGCGACTGTTATATTTTCAAAATTAGACCGAAATTCGCGAATTTGTCGCAAAAACGTCTATTCAATGAGACTGCAACGTGAAAGTTGTGTTTATATCGTTTATCTTTGTCGCGAAATAGTCGCGAACTGTTCGCGAACTAGTCTCCAGTTGTCGCATTCCAGTGAGATAGGGGCTTTAGACCACAACAGATTCGTCTTGGAACGATCAGTAATATAAAATTACTGTGGGGCTTAATTTAGTTTTACAGGGTCCTAACCTCACCCTCAGCCTCTGCAATGATGTACATTCGTCGAATTAGTAGTAACACCTACTGAAGTGGGATGTAAAACATATACACCGACATTAGAGCCGTCCCATGGGAAAACCAACAATCTGCATAGGCGAAAACAAAGGCGCAGATCAGCTTCGCGGTAACCGCGAAGCTGATCGGCGCCTTTGTTTTCGCTACTCGGATAGTACAATTCCTCCTCTACTTAACCCCAAAATTTCAAGCTTCTAGCCTGCCTCTGTGCTTGTACAGGTCGGTTTGTGTCGGACCTGTTCGGAAACCATATTGTTGGTTTTCCCACGAGGCGGCTCATTACAAGTCTTAAAAATCCTTCAAGTTCTGCTTGTGGGTGTGCCAGGTGGTTTTTCTCTGGGTTCTCCCGTTTTCACCCACCTACTGATAGGCCCGTCTCATATAACTGAAATAATCTTGAAAGGGACGTAAAACTGAATTAAGAAAAAAAATCCTTCAATGAATACATTAATATTTTCAATATCCCCTATTGGTTTGACCATTTTTCTGGGTGACCCCTGTTTGTGTGACAGTTTTGCTGAGTGTGTTATTCTTTTGAGTCATTGTATGTTTGGATTGTGCTCAACATGATGTATGTTCATCTGATTCAGGTGAAAGCTCCGTGGATCAAGAACTGGGTGTATACAGATGATCTCGCTTATTTTATTCCTGGGTAAGGTAGAAATATGCATGATAATATGCACGATAAAGTCATTACACTGTAATATAGGGAACACGGTGGCCTGGTGGTAGAGCGTCGGACTCCGAATCGAGAGGTCCTGGCCCAGCAGACATTTGACGTCAGTTGGACGTCAGATTGACGTCAGACTTCGACGTCATAATTACGTTGGATTTAGGTTGATTTTGAAAGTTTGTTTGACGTCAAAAACAGACGTCATTCTGACGTCAAAAACAGACGTCATTCTGACGTCAGAAAAACAACGTTGGTTTGATGTCTCAAATGTGACGTCATAATGACGTTGGGGTTAGGTTGATTTTGAAAGTTTGTTTGACGTCAAAAACAGACGTCAATCTGACGTGCTAAAACCGATATCGTGAATGTTTGTTCGCAGTTAAATTAACATTCTGAAATCCTAATGGCGAGACCAGTACTATAGGAGGTTGTTTTTGAGGTTGTTTTGTGGGTTGTTCCGGGAGCACCCGAAGGCTCAACCGGGAGGAGGTTTTAGGAGAAGCCCGGGATCGAACCTGCGACCCCTGGTTTACAAGGCGAGTGACTTAACCACTGCACCACGGAGGCTTCTCCTTTGATAGAGTTATTCTTTTTTTTCGGGCGAGACCAGTACTATAGGAGGTTGTTTTTTGTGGGTTTGTTGTTCCGGGAGCACCCGAAGGCGGGATATACAAAATGTTTAATGTAAATCACTCTGATGTTGGTATATCTTATTCATGTCAAATTTTATTGCTATATGGTGCTAAAACAAATAAGACATTAGTGTACTATTGTGAACAATCAATAATTTAAAATGGTGAAATAAGTATTAAAATATACAAATTTCATTTTCGTCTTAATAGAAGGTTTAATAATTTAGTGAAAGACTTTATTTTGATTAACAAATAATTATTTTTTTCTAAATTGATTAAGCATGGTGATTTCCGATACGAGACCTAGATATGGCTTTTTTAAAAGTGGCTATGTTGAAATTATTATTTGAATTTGATGTTGTTACTTTTGCGCAAGAAATTATGTCAGTTCAAGGGCAGCTAACTCTGTCGACATATGACGTTAGGCTTACGTTTGAATCCGGCGTCATTTCGACGTCATATCAATACGTCCACTGACGTCAGGACTGGACGTCAGGTGGACGTTGGTTATTGGTTGTATGACGTCGTGACCAAAATACAACCAATATTCGACGTCAAGTTGACGTCAGATGCCTGCTGGGGACGTGTTTTTCATATATGTCGACAGAGTTAGCTGCCCTTAAACTGACATAATTTCTTACATATAGTATGTATTATCATATGACGTCGCTGTTTTCCAGTGTATAACGTCATGTCATAAAAATCGTATGACCACACGTGTAATAACACTTTTGCGGGAATACGTAACGTCATTGACGACGTCCGTAACAACAATGTAAATTTTCATTGAAAATATGTCCACTTCGAAGGCGATAAAATCCTATTTTAGAAGTCATATGATAAAACGAATCTTACACTCGTGGTCATTTCATATGAAATTTATTAAACTCGCTGAAGGCTCGTTTAATAAATTTCATATGAAATGACCACTCGTGTAAGATCCTCTATATAATATCAAATTCAAATAATAATTTCAACCTTGCCACTTAAAAGTCATATCTGTGTCTCGTATGGGAAATCCCATATTTCGCCCTCATGCTTAATTAATGTAGAAAAAAATGATTATCTATTTAATCAAAATAAGGTCTTTCACTAAATTATCAAACTTTCAATTAAGATGAAAATAAAATTTGTATATTTTAATATTTATTTCACCATTGTTCATAATAATCTTATTTCTCACACTAATGTCTTATTGGTTTTAGCTCCATAATTAAAGCAATAAAATTTTGCTTAAATAAGATGTACCAACATCAGGCTGAATTAATATCTTGAACATTTTGTATGTTCCGAAAAACTCTATCAAAGGAGTGAAAGGGACTATCAAAAGTGCATCACTGCTCTTCTGAATCCACTGTTATTCAAAAATGCGAAAAAATATACACCTTATAAACTATTTATATGACATGAATTCAAACGTCGTTTTTAGGACGTCAGATTGACGTCAGCTTTCAGACGTTAAACCGACGTTGGCTTTAGCACGTCAGATTGACGTCTAGTTTTGACAACAAACAAACTTTCAAAATCAACCTAACTTCAACGTTATTATGACGTTGGAGTCTGACGTCAATCTGACGTCAAACGGACGTCAAATGTCTGCTGGAAGTAACAAAAAAAAAAAGAAAGAAAGAAAGCAAAAGAAACACACGAAACGAATGATCTGATTTTTACACAAAGTGAAGTTTCATTAATTTGCACACCACACATGGTCAGAAGTATGAAAAACACAAGGTCTAAATCACGTCTTGATTACGACGTCTAACTGACGAACTAGTTTGACGTCAAAACAACGTCCAATCCAGACGTCCAAAAGACGTCAGGAAATGACGTCTGATAGACGTTGGAAATTGGTTATATGACGTCGCGACCAAAATATAACCAATATCTGACGTCAAACAGACGTCAGGTGCCTGCTGGGGGGGGGGGGGTCACCATGTTGTGTCCTTGAGCAAGACACATTAACGCCCTAAAGTACTGTTTGATACCTAGGAAGCGGTGGCTCCGTTCCAACATGACTTAAAATTGTTGACTGGGACGTTAAACCTCAATACAAACAAAAGAAGGCCATTAACAGCACAATTGTCTTCATTCGAACACCAAAACAATCGCAGTCCATTAACATTTGTAAGGGGTTTGAAAAAACTTTGATTAAGAAGTAGATCTGCTGTAGCATTCAATTGTTGAGTAATAAATCACTGTTTGGAGGTCAGTTGTAAAGCAGATTATCTGCGTACAACTAACCGACAAACAGTAAATTATTACTCTAATTTACGCACTACAATGTACATGTAGAACTTAACTATTTCGATTCTAACACGCAATAAACAGTATAAAATCATTTTAAACTTTCAGTTTCTTTAACTTTTCCACCATTACACTGAAGAAATCCCGCCAAACTTTTGACTGTACTGCAAATGTTTATATACGTTTTTAACGCGTTGAAATGACGTTACATCATCTAACGTCAAGGTCGCGTGACTTATGGGATAGTTGACATCATAATTTAATCAAAATGGCGTCAAAACTTATCTTTCATGCGCCGTCCTTTTCCTTTACGTCAGGGGCATAAGTTTGTATTTTAACTCATATAAGCCTGGCGTCCCTTTTGTGGGACATAGGCAACCAGTATAGCCCCAGATGTGACGCCGCAGAACGCGGCGTCCCATGTGGGGCTATTCCGTTTGCACAGAGAAATTTCATCGAAAAATGAGATAAAAATAAAAATCACTACTAACACCCCTAAAAATGAAAGTGGACTCACCCAGTAAATAACGATGGGAGAAGCCATTCGTCAAATATGGGTTAATTCATATTTTATCAATTCCTGGAATTTTCTCTTACCTAATTATTTCCCGACATGACTGAAAAATGTTGTCTTGAATGTTAAACTTCAAACAAACAAATTAATGTTATTCTCATTTCCAGAAGGGACCTTGTTTCACTGGGCGGTATCCGACAGAAAAACAACTTCAGCCGAGAAATTGACCCAGAGGACACCAAGGGAATTCTTGAACGATGTTATAAACTATGGCCTAGTCTAAAGGTAGGTTCTAGATCTTTAAAGGATCTCAATTTTAATTTTTATTATCTAGTATGTTGTTATCTAATTGGAAGCAATTTATTTAGGCGGCATCCGTGGTCGAACGGTTATAAACGGGGAAGTTTTATGAAGCGAAGAAAAAAAGGACGAGATAGTTTTTTATGATGCTGATTTAACCTTTGGAATAAAAAAATCACTTTTCTTTCCAACAAAAATCACAACTGCAGAAATCATCGGGTCATCCTTCTTTTTAAAAATACTGTATGTATCGTTTTTTACGGTTATGTATGTAAATAATTGAGCCCCCTCGTGGAAAAAACAACAATGTGGTTTCCGAACAGGTCTGACACAAACCAGCCTGTACAAGCACAGGAAAGAGCTAGAAGCTTGAAATTTCGTATTTAAGTAGAAGAGGAATTCTACTATCCGAGTAGCGAAAACAAAGACGCTGATCAGCTTCGCGGTCAGCGCGAAGCTGATCTGCGTCTTTGTTTTCGCCTATGCAGATTGTTGGTTTTCCCATGGGGCGGTTCAATTTTGTCGGAGATATTATCTTTCAGGGTGCGCCCATAGTGACCGAGTGGGTGGATCTTCGACCACACAGGGACCCAGTGCGGATAGAAAAGGAAACAAAACAGTACAAAAATGGACCACTTAAAGTAAGGGTATAACAAGAATGAGTTTGATGTTTCACCCGTGATGTGTTTCCTTGTACGTAATGCATGTCATAAGAAAGCCTTTCTTTGGGCATTTGGCTTTGCTGGACAAAGAAGCTTAACTGAAACTGGCTTATTAAAGAAGTGGTGACATATTGTACCGTTTCTACTCACGAATCTTTACTTATAACAGTGTAGGTTTCTACATAATGTTTGTCATACGAAGGCATCTCTTCAGGTTTGCTGTGAAAAAGAGGCATTAAATCAAATTATACTTTTGATAACCTTAAGTCCAAAGTCATTTGAAATCGCTGTTACACTATATGATCGAAAACAATAACTCCCAACAAAATAAATAGAGGATATTCAAGTTTTTGGAGTGAATATGAGTTTTATTTCATTGAGTGAAGTGAAAAAAAAATTATATTTCATGAGTGCCGAAGGCACGAATGAAATATATAATTTTTCACTTCACGAGATGAAATAAAAGTCATATTCACGACAAAAACTTGAATTTTCTTTTTATTATATTGCATGTAGTCATTGTAACGTTGCGCGCTAAAGCATATGACGACAAAATCTTAAATGAGGTCATTACGTCACGTCATTACGTCACTATTGTGTGTGAACGTTCATTGCGTCAACAATAGCATAGATTATAAAATTTAGTTATGTATAAATTAGAAATGAAACGGTGGAATCATAATTTGCGTATTCCCAAATCTTATATTTTCACATGTGAAAATATAACTTTTTTATATTTTCACATGTGAAAATATAACTTTTTCAAATATTGGTTATATCTAATACATATTATACAATTAATGACTTTTGAGGCATTGGATATGATGTGATATCGACCCGAGAATACCAATATTGACCGAGGCGAAGCCGAGGTCAATATTGGTATTCTCGGGTCGATATCACATCATATCCAATGCCTCAAAAGTCATTAACTGTTTTATTATATAATTTTTGACAAAATGTCAAGCAATGAAAAGAAATCAACTGAGACAGATATAGAATAAAAAAATGTTCCCAAGGCTTCTTTTTAAACCAGAGTGGTGTTATTCTGATGTAGATAAGACCAGCATGTGCAGTTATTTTGCAAAGGTCACAAACTAAAAATGATGTTGAATTTTTCTTATTCCCAAATTTTGTACCTCTTTCAATGGACACGCTATTATGCGCAGCGCTATGCGAAAGCGGAACCAAAACGTCAGCTCTAAATTTAGTAACTAATATAGACCTGCCAGCACGCGCTAGCCAGTTAATATGACAATTTGAAGACTTGCCACGTGGGCGCTTTGGGCCAATGAAAAGCGAGATTTTCAGTAGCTTATATAATAATTCTCTATATTTCATCACTTGCCATATAATAAACGTTACTACTTACGTTTGATATTGTTTGCCTTTTGCTTATGACAGGGACAATATGAAATCCCTTTTGTTATATGACTGAAGAAAATCCTGTCTCCTGATTGGCTCATTCAGTTTTAATAAATCCTAATATTTGCTTTAAAACAGGACCAAACTGATGAAAACCAGATCAAACCAGTTCCTCGAGGTTAATTATTTTGACAGTTTTTTTTATATTAACTTCCAAAATCTATATTACGCTCCTGAGTACCCTAAAATAGCATCACCATGAAATTAGCATGGGCTAGGTGAAATTGACATGATTTGCTGTATGTGTATAAAACCTGCCAGTTAGCTATAAATAGCCTGAACTCATTTCAGTTCATGAAATCTACATGCTTTGCAGTAACAAACTTTTACAGGTAAACAAAGCACTAGATAATGAGATGTATTTGGTGATAATTAAGGGATAATTTTGTTTACTTTTCATAAGAACCTATGTTGTTTGTACTCATTGAAATTGTCTCGTTGTGGTGATTTTTATGAGTACCCACAACATAGGTTTTATTGAGAACTAACAAAATTATTCTTCAATTATAATCAATTGCTCCTCATTATCTAGCCTTCTTTAACATCTGTTATGATTTTGTTTATTATTTCTTTTAATGAAAATATAAAATAAACATTAAAACAGTTAAAAAGTCATATAACAAAACAGTTATTGACTTCAATTTCGGTAGATATAAGGATTTATCTACCCTCAAAAGTGATATTCACCTCGGCCTGCGGCCTTGGTGAATATCACTTTTTCAGGTAGATAAATCCTTATATCTACCTCATTGAAGTCAATAATTGTATAATATTACTATTTTATATAATTGAACATATATGTAAAAGTAAAACCTAGCAATGCTCCGGAACTTGTGTTGTCAGTCTCACCAATGTATCTTTATCATTATGAAAACAGCGATATACAGTGAATTTTTGGATGCAAAAAATGGAAAAAAATCATGAGAAAATTGATATTTTGAACATTTTTGCTCAAAACATAGATTGTGGGTACACGTTAGAACCGCCTCGGCGAGGCGATCTACAATCTATATTTTGGAGCAAAAATAAGAAAAATAGGTATACCCCTGCAAACCCCAGTTTTTCTACATAAAAGTGGGGTATAAGGGGGTAAATATTACACGGACATGTTTTCCTGATCTGGTTGGCGAGAGTCCTCCATGGTGTCGTGTCTAAAAACTCGCCTCGTAAACCTGGTCTCGCGGATCTTTCATCAGGAAAACATGTCCGTGAAATGTGTATCCCCTCAAACTTCACTTTTATATATATAGCAAAACTGGGGTATGCAGGGGTATACCCAATTTTCTTATTTTTGATCCAAAACATACATTGTGGGTACTCGGAATTTAAAAAAAAAAAAAAATATTTAAAAAATCTAAAATTTACCAATGAAATTTTCAATTTTTGATTCTTGAAAAAATCTCTGTATATTGTATGGGTATGTTTTCGTGATGTGATACTTTTAAACTTGAGTCACGTCTTCTCCATCTCAACTTACCTTAACTCATATAAGCCTGACGTACTTTTTATGGGGCAAACAGTATAGCCCCAGATGTGACGCCGCAGAACTTCGGAGGCGTTCCATTTGGGGCCTTGCAGCCTGCTTAGCGGATATTTTCATCGAAATTCAAAATCACTTCTGTTGCCCCTAAAAATTATCCTGGACTCATCCAAATGTAAGCAATGAGAAATTTATACGTCAAAAGGGGTTTACTCAAACACCAATGTATATTGCAAATATGATGTTTATATTTTCAGGTGGTTCATAACTATGGGCACGGGGCCAACGGTATATCACTGGCGTGGGGGACATCAATAGACGCCGCACACCTAGTCCTGGAATCCCTGGGAGCTAAAGCAAACCTTTGAACTTTTTTGTGCTTTTTGTAGAAATTATGTATAAAATGCTAATAAATTTCATCGTTCACTAAAATAGGTTTTACTTGCGGTCTTGATGCACTGACGAATTCATTGTTATCTTATCAAAAAAATAGTTCTATTGTCCTTGTCATACTGTTTCGTATACATAGGTTTTATGTCTAAACATCAGTAAAACTTGTCCGTGCAATGTATACCCCCTTAAACCCCACTTTTATATTGCAAAACTGGGGTATGCAGGGTTTTTCTTATTTTTGCTCCAAAACATAGGTTGTGGGTACTCGTTAGAACCGCCTCGACGAGGCGGTTCTAACGTGTACCCACAATCTATGTTTTGAGCAAAAATAAGAAAAATATCCAAATTTTTCAGCTGAAAATTTTCAATTTTTAAAGCTCAAAAAATATCTGTTTATTGCATGGGCAAGTTTATGTAATGTATGACCCATTAAGATTCGCTTTATACACAGACATGCTTTCGAATATTTAAAAAAAATAATAATAATAATACACCTTAGACTGTACATACGAAAATAGAAGGATACGGAGATAGGATATCTAGGTAACATTACATGGTAAATATCATTTAAAATGATTGAGTATATAAAGTTGAAATTTCATGGGGATTTTTTTTATTTATTTATGATGATATGTTTTCTGATGATATATATATTTTATAATATTTTCGCTCAAAACATACATTGTGGGTACACGTTAGAACCGCCTGGCCGAGGTTCTTACAAGTACCCACAATGTATGTTTTGAATCGAAAATTAGAAAACTAGATAATCCTAGTTTTCCTATATAATATAAGAGTGGGGTTTAAGGGGGTATATACATGTACATTTTACGGACATGTTTACCTGATGAGGGGTAATAACTCTTCAGATTTGAAAACCAAAACACGTTTATAACATAGCCGGATGGCTACCTTGTTGGGAAAGAGCTAGTCATCTTGCTCTTTATTTGTGTCATGGAGACTTTTATGCTTGATGTTGTCCTCTCTTTGATGTCTGGGTTTCAGGATTGGGATTTAAAACATTACGAAAACATTCCCATACAATATACAGCGATTATTTTCAGCTGTAAAAATTAAAAATTTCATCGGAAGAATTTTGAAGTTTAATATTTTTGCTCAAACCATTTATTGTGAGTTGACGTTAGAACCGCCTCGCCGAAGCAAGGCGATTCTAACGAGTACCCACAATCTATGTTTTGGATCAAAAATAAGAAAAATATGTAAACCCCTGTAAACCCCAGTTTTACTATATAAAAGTAGGGTATTTCACGGACATGTTTTCTGATGATAAAATCGTATGAATTCCAGTGCCTTCTATTCAGCTTTCCTTGCCTTTAGCTTTTATTAAAGTAGTATAGGTCTAATAAAATATTCATGAGGTGCCGCCCATACAGTAACCTATTTGCCGAATAATACAAGGTTTTGAGCGTTCATGTGTCGTATTCAGGAACGAGGCTGGTCGGGGGTTGAATTCCCGCCGACGTCGGGTTGTGTCCAGTACTTGGTGTTTCATATATGTACGTTTTCATATATGTTGTAAGGTTCGGGTAACTGAGTGGTCACCTATTTGGAAATAGCTGCTCACTCGGCTTGTGATATGGTCTCTTTTTATTAGTACATGTAGATCTACATGTTTGTCTATTAGGTATTTGCCTCACTTCGGTTTTTGGAGTGGGATTTTTTTTTCTGATTGGGCCATTATTGCTTTGAGTTTTACCTTTTCATACCAAAGTCTCGGGTGGTTATATTTATCATTTCGGATGTCATGACATCCCTATGTTGGGTAGAAAACCTCAAAAATGCAGACAACGACCCGACATTGTCATAGATGTGACCAGGGCGTAATAAAGCATCGAATTAAACAACCGAACAAACATGTCAAAGACTATTGATTCTCCATAGTTATGTTTAATACCCAGGAAACGCCAACTTTGTTCCAATAATACTGGTGAAATGTTTTTGGCACGCAAACCCATATCACAAAGAAAGTTTCCAGTTCTTACGTACACAAATACATTCCTGTCAGGCGGTATGGTCCGTATAGCAGTCCTAGGAGCCGGGGTGGTTGGCCTATCAACAGCTACACAGATCCAGCAAAGACTCCCCGGGGCTGATGTCACCGTCATAGCGGACAAGTTCACTAAAGACACGACAAGTCACGGGGCAGGAGGGATATTCCTGCCTAGATACGAGTCGCACCCGGAAACACCCAAGGAAAGAGTTAGGTAGTGTATACAAATGAGCCGCCTCGTGAGAAAACCAACAATCCGCATAGGCGAAAACAAAGACGCAGATCAGCTTCGCGGTAACCGCGAAGCTGATCAGCGCCTTTGTTTTCGCTACTCGGATAGTACAATTCCTCTTCTACTTAAATCCGAAATTTCAAGCTTCTAGCTCTTTTCTATGCTTATACAGGCCGGTTTGTATCGGACCTGTTCGGAAACCACATTGTCAAGGTTTTCCGACGAGGCGGCTCGAATACTTGTTTGTGTCTAACATCTTTTGACTATGTAGAGAAAATATGGAAATAAAAAAATGGAAAGTCTGGGAAGATATCTTGTTTTTATGATAAAACTAAGGTGTACAGGGATACAGGTTTTCTTATTTTGCTTCAAAACTTTTATTATGTGTTATAACGTTCCAACGTGTTCCAACAATTTGTTTTGAGCAAACATAAATTTGCCATTAATCTAAATATTGCATGGGTGTGCGTTGTTCATGTAAGGGATAGGTTTTTTTTTTTTTTTTTTTTTCTTTTTTTTTTTTCAATTTTACTTCCCGTTCAAGATAATTTCAGCTCATTTGAGACAGATCAGTCAGTAGGTGGGGTGAAAAAACACCGGGAGTTTGAGGATTTCAAATGGGTACGTAATGAAATAAAATCTGTGCAGAAAATGAGCAAGACGTTCATGTAAGACCCAATATCCGCTGAGATCACGGTCTTGTTTCTTTAGGGTACTTCCATAGAGAATATTACTATTGAAAATAAAATGTCTTTCTTCAGGAAATGGAGCGAATTGTCCTTCGAGTATTATAGAGAGCTTGTTACTGGTCCAGATGCGGGGAAAGCTGGTGCGATGATCATGACTGGTGTGTTCTTGACCAGACAACCATTCCCGGTACGTGTTTGTACAGTCAGCCTTGCCAAGAGAAAATATGTCTTCTGGGTTTCCGACAAGGACCGATACAAACCGCTCTCACAAAAGAAGGCTAGAGTCTTGAAAGTTTGGATTTTAGAAAAGGAGGCATTGCACTATACGTGCAGTGTAAACAAATGCGCTGATCATCTGTGCTGTTACTGCACAGTTTATTTGCTCCTTTGTTTTCGCATATGAAATAAAGTGTTTTTCTCATGATGCGGTTCCAGTATCAATATAATATATCTTTTTGTCTTACGTGATGCACATTTATCATTTGAACCACAATTTTTGGCTCCACAAATTTTTGTTTTCAAATACTCTACACAGTGTATTGAAAGAAGATAGGTGAGAAATTCCATAACCATTCAATGTGTCAAAGCAAACGCTTCAAGCGAACGTTATTGAAAATACGGGGGCCATTCAAGAATTAATGACAATGGATCCATATCTCGGAAAGTATAATTAAGCTCGGCTTTATTTGATATGTTACATGTGGACACATGTATTATGCATTCCTGCTGAAAATTTTGTGCTTTTATCATGTCTAGATTTGACGCTATGCTAATTTGAATATGGCTCCTGAAGCGTCTATGGACGCGAAAAAGTCAATTTTTACTTATTTTTGTAAGGGGGTAGGGTAAGTAAAACGTGTAGGATTGTTGCTTGGACAGTCTTATCAGTGATTTTTGATGATTAATAAAAGCACTAGAGGTCAACAAGGGCAACCATAACATTTTTGTCAATTTCCTGATTTGCAACACGCGTGGTTGCTAAGCAACAGCAGAACAGGACAAAATAAACCCATTCTGAGCCTAACAGTGTGTTTTAAGCCAAATCATGAAACAATCAAATAAATTCCAACAGCTAGTGATGTGTTTAATCTTAAAGGTATTCCTATGGCTTCTTAACAAAAACAAAAAATAACAAAATCTGAGACTGTTATGGAACAAGTATCAGATTTTAAAAAGACTAGCTAGATTTGATACAGTTAAATTTGAACTGGAGACGGTGCTGATTCATTTTGAATCTCTGTGTACAGTGTCATTAACATGTTGTTAACATATCTAAGATACTGGTCTTCCATCCAGGCAAGTACTAGCTTTTATAAACAACAGTATGTCGCGCCCAAGCTCATTTACCTTGTATTCTTTGGTTGCCTAGCAACCACAGAACTGGCATCTTACCGAGCTTTTGGAGGAACCATTGAATAGCATACATCTTCAAATTTGGTTATTAGTATATGAGAAGCACACAATTGTTAAGAATAAAGTTTAATGGAATCATTGTTATTAATTCCTGAATGACCCTCGTACCAATTACACTATAGAATCCTCTTCCTGAAAAATATTGGTTATTATGTAGCTTAAAGATTTCCCATTGTCCGTCCGCCATCGTCGTCTGTCCACAATTTTCAAAGATCTTCTCTGAAACTGCTTTGTCAATTAAAAGTCGAGTTGATATGGAGCATCTATTGAAAGGGGTTTATAAACAATCCAGGTCACATGACCTTGATGGCCGCCACTCCAGTTTATGGTAAACTCCTTCAAAATCCTTTTCTCTGTTACAGTAACCGATTGACATATTTCAACGAAAATTGTCCTGTAGATTCGGGGACTAGACTACTATATCTGATAAATCATGACTCAGCGATGACCTTGGTCTACTTCAACGAATGGGAAAACTGTTAAAATGTCGTTGGAAGGGAAATCCCTTTCAGGAAACGAGCTCAGGAAATGGGGGAATTGAAAGAATATTTATGATGCTGCTTCATCTGCCCCGACCTTTGGCTATTTACATGTGACCATCTCAGGAGAGCGTTTGTATGACCATATTGGCCCTCTGGTCATTGTATGTAATTTCAGGAGCCATTGTATAAGGACATCGTATTCAGCTACAGACAACTCTCTGACCCTGAACTGATGAAACTTAATCTGGACCAAACTTTCAAGTAAAGCTTGTTTGTTTATTTTTTAAAAATAAACATAAGGACATGAAAAAAGGGGGAAGAGTGTAGTGTTTTAAGTACATTTTTACAAGGAGCTGAATGTATTATATCCAGATTATTTAATTACAGACTCACTTTTACCGTGGTTTATCTTGCTGTGGAATTGAAAGTACTTTATTATCATTTCATTTCTTTTAATCAGCTTGAATTTTCAACGAAAACGCGCCTATGCAATTGAAAATTGAAAATTCCATTGGAAAAAAATTGATATTTTCAATATTTTGCTCAAAACATTGTTTGTGGATACATGTACACATACGAGAACCCACCATCTATGTTTTGGAAAATAAGAACAAATGGTATACCCGTGTAAACCCCAGTTTTGCTTTGTAAAAGTGGGATATGAGGTGGAATACCTTTTATTGGCATGTTTTCCTGATGTCGTATTGCTTTCAGATTTGGCTATTTGGTAACGACGTTCGTGATCAACCTAGACAAGTATCTGCCTTGGTTGACTAATAGGTAATATCGCTAGAAACAATCTCCAAGAGCATTTATAAGCTACTTGACAATCTTCTATACAATAACAGCATGATTTAAAGGTGGAGGATAAGCACATTGTGAAAAACATTCGTTTTATTTTGATCGACCCAAACGGAAATGTTGTAGTCTCTTGTCTCTCTCTCTCTCTCTCTCTCTCTCTCTCTCTCTCTCTCTGTGTGTGTGTGTGTGTGTGTGTGTGTGTGTGTGTGTGTGTGTGTGCGCAAACACAAGTGAACTAAAAGATTGGAAACGATTCAAAGCTGAGAATATCTTTAACTATGTCATTTGTATTTCCAGATTCAAAGACAAAGGGGGACATGTAATAAAACGAAAAATCAAAGATATTTCAGAGGTATTGTTGTCGATTATTTTCTTGTCTGGTATACCCCACACGATAAAGCTTTGTTCTCACTGTCCGGGTTTAGCTCCCCGGTTCACCCCGGTGTTGGGCTGGTATCGCCCCGGTTAATGCCGGTGGAGATACGGTTTGACACGGTGTCGCCCCAGTTCGCCCCGGTTAACTAGTGGTGGTGCTACTACGGATTGGCCAGGTCGAGTCCCGGTTTTATACGGTATGTGCCGGTTCACCCCGGCACCGCTACGATATAGATGAGATTGCATGCAATTAGTTGAAATACACAGATTTAATCAGTTGTGTTCATGTGTTACACAAAATAGAATAAATTATCTAATAAACACCAATTGGAATAGACTACAACAAATGACATGTGCCGTGGCTCTGGCAAAGCTCAGCCACTGATCAAGGAATCATCAGCAAAAGATGGTTTGGGTACGACCATGGTTTCAGAGGAGACTTGATCTCGGCCACTACTCAAGACTGCTAAAGGAATTGAGGATTGGAAGATGAGGCTTCCTCCCGAAGCTTCATTCGAATTGATCCAAGGATGTTTCATTATCTGCTTTAGAAAACAGAACAGACGTTGCGCTCGAGTGTTGGCATACATTGTCAATATGACGCATTGCGGTTCTTCATGGCATTGTAGAAACGGCGAACACATTTTTCGTAGATTTATATCAGCATAAATTTCAAGAATTACAAATGTACTGTCAACGTATATGGCCAAAACGTAAGATTTAGATTTTGTATTTTATCTTTTATTGAAGCCCATCTAAACAACAGTTGCATGCAAATGACAAAAATTTGTTTATACAGTTCAATGCTTTGTTCATACACAATACTGTCAAATCATGTATTTTTGTTGAGATTTGAATAAGCGACGATGTCACAACGCGCAAAACACGCGTAAATGTAAAATTTGCATTTTGATGGCTAACAGTAGCCCGCTAACCTTCAGAAATTCATTTGAGAATGATAACTATATGAAGTTCATCAATCTACCAATGGCATAAAATTTAAACGGGTATGTGCTTTTCGGCAAATTATTTCGTGAATCCAGCGGAAATGTCTCACTGGCGAAAAAGCGAAACGTCTGCATGACGTTAATGAAAAGGGCTCAATACACATTGATGTTGATTTATAAACAGTTACTCCGAATTGAGAGGTCAGGGGTTCGATGCCCACTGCATGGTGGCACCGTCTTGTGCCCTTTGGCAACACATATTAAATCTCCCAGAGTGCTGGTTTAAACACCGGAAGCGGTGGCTCCGTCCCGACATGAACGAAAAATGGTTGATTCGACAAACAAAGCATTTTTGTTGTTTGATTTTACATTACGTGCTATCCTCCTGTGGTATCATTTATTCATTTTATAAACTTACCATTCTATTTAAGTTTTACCTCTGTTACCAAAGTACCAAAATGCAAGCTCGTATGCACGAACATGCACTTTGTAATTTTGTTTTCATGTTTGTGAAGCCATCGTAGCAGCATTGGCTGATGAGGTAATTGACTGTCCTACAAACCGAGCTAATCCGTGACGAACCGTGGCGAACCGGGACGCCACCGGCGCATACCGTAAAGCGACCGGCAGTCACCGGAACAGCACCGTGGACAACCGGGGTAACACCGGGCCTTACCGTAGTAGAACCGGGGCTAACCGGCATGCACCGGGGTAAATCCGGGGTAAAAACGGGAAGAACCGTGGCGTTACCGGGGTCCTTCGTTTATAAAACCGTAGCTACACCGGGGTAAATCATTTTGCTTAGAAAATGTTCCCGGGGCAAACCGGGGTAGAACCGGCACAGTAAGAACGGGGCTTAAGTCTTAAAATCTCCAACTTTGGGTCGCATCAGATTTTACCAGAACTTCCTAGACTCTCTCTCTCTGTCTCTCTCTCTCTCTCTCTCTCTCAATTGTGGAGTGCATTATGCATTTTATATGTTTCTGTTACATGATATTATACTATATCATGTACATAAGTTTTATACATGTACATATGCATCCCTGATAAACTTTGCGGAATTTAAAATGACTTTGCCAACTTTTAACCCTTACATTACATTGATTTATATTTATAGATACATGTATTCGCAATGTAATTTGCTAATAGAGTGACTTAAGTTAAGGTCCCTACATAAATATTTTTCTGACTATAAAATGTTTTCTTTCAGTTGGTAGGCGTATATGACATTGTTGTCAACTGTACTGGCCTCGGCAGCAGAGAACTATTAAATGATGAGAAAATGTATCCAACCAGAGGTCTTATCATACGGGTAAGTCTGTATTTTAGTATAATCCCCTTGGTGAGTTTATGCATATTAGGACTAACTCCTTCGGCCAAAACATAGTACATACATATTTCTATTTGGAATTATTTTTCTGCTACAGCCCATGGTACCCACGTTTAGCTGCACATTTTAAACAGGTTTTGATACATAATGAGCCACACAATATTTTTATAACGCTTTTCATTTGTATGTTATAGTAAAGTATGTGTTTAATTTACTTTCTGGATCAGGAATTCCAAGCCATTGTTTAATTCTGTGGTAGTTTTAGCTGGCGTTTGTCCGATATATTATTATTATTATTATTATTATTATTATTATTATTATTTCAAAGGTTCGTGCCCCCTGGATTAAACAATGGACCTACACTGAAGATATGACTGTCGTTATGCCTGGGTATGTATTGCCTGTTAATGTTATAAAGTGAAAGGCCAGAGTAGTGCCACAAGCGAAATATGCGGCCACTCCCAAGCATTAAGAAGCAGATATGTAAATGTTTGGATTACACAAGCCAATAAATGCACCGGTAAAGTTGTGGAAATTCTCATCTTGGCAGCAACTTAGCACATAAGCATTTTACTTCCAAAGAAAAATAAAATAAACAGCATTACAATAAAATTCATTCAGGTCTCTCGCAAATAGAAATTTGATTGATACAAAATGCCCATAAGTACGGTGTTGGTCATCCCCGTACCCTGTTAATCTTATTATAGGGAGGAGCTTGCTGCACTGGGAACTGTAAAACAGAAGGGAAGAGAAGATACCGAGATCCTTCTTGTAGAAACTGAAGATATACTGGCAAGATGTACAAAGCTTGTGCCTAGCGTTAAGGTTTATCTACGTCTTATATAATATGAGCCGCCTCGTGGGAAAACCAACAATGTGGTTTCCGAACAGGTCCGACACAAATCGACCTGTACAGTCACAGAAAAGAGCTAGAAGCTTCAAATTTCGGATTAAGTAGAAGAGGAATTGTTGTGCTATCCGAGTAAAACAAAGGCGCTGATCAGCTTCGCGTCTTTGTTTTCGCCTATGCAGATTGTTGGTTTTCCCACGAGGCGGCTCATATACACTGTATACTTCTGTCCCCCATTTTTGTTTAAATTCTATTATAAATACTAGACACAAAGTTGATACATCTAGTGAAATTTCATAAAAATATAAATGTCGTGCGAAAATAGTTGGTACAAAGCACTCAAAAACCGCAAGTGTTTGCATAAATAAATCTTATAAAAGGATAAAGAAGCTAGTACTTCGCCCAGGACACAGAGTTCATTCTTTGAAATCTTTTACATGTGTCTGATGTCTCTATTGGAAAGGCGAAATGTAGCATTTGTGTGCTACCTGAAAGCTAGGTCCTCAATTTCTCTGGCTGACGGAATTATTTGAATGGCTTTTCAATGCGGATGTAAGAGGTATCAGCAGGCATGAATACTGATGAAAATATGTCTTTTGAATTCTCAAAAACTGCGAAAATTACGAATTTCACATGCGTGTCGTGTATCATAGTTCCAGGGCTATTGACACCAAATCAATTTCCCGTAATGAGACTTGACGAATTCTTTATTTTTCAAAATATATACACATTATTACTTCAGTAACTTGATCTGATGGGCCGGATCAAGTCGAGTAGCTGAGCCAGTAAAGACCGGATCACGCGAGTCGAAGACTCAGTTTCATTGATCACCAATTTTTATATCAGTATTTCATTACGAAAGCTCCCCCATGTACATATACAGAGATTTGGTATAGAAGCAAAAAATTAAAATTTCATTGGAAACATTTTAATATTTTTGATAATTTCGCTCAAAACATTGTGGGTACAAGTAATGGGAACCCACAACCTATGTTTTGGATCAAAAGAAAGAAAAAATAGGTATGTTCATGCAAACCCCATTTTTCTAAATAAAAGTGGGGTTTAAGGGGTATACATTTCAAGGACATGTTTCCCTTATGTAACCTCCAGGATGCAGTGATTGACCATGAGTGGGTTGGTATCAGACCGAGCCGTGACCCTATGAGAGTCGAAAGAGAAACGCTGCATTTTTCAAATGGAACTCTAAAGGTAACAGGCAATATTTTAGAACTAGTTAAAGGGGTATAGTTATGGTTAACCATGGAGCATTATTCGCCAAAGGGCAGCTTGCCATTGTAGCCACTAAGCCTATTTTCAGTAAATAAAACATATGATATTTACATACATTGCGTGAGTAACTGCATATCTGATCAGCGCCTTTATAGTACAATTCCTCTTCTACTTATAGCTTAATTTTTTAAAGTCTTCTTCTGTGACTATACAGATCGGTTTGTGTCGCACGTGGTCGGAAACCCCGAAGACCGGTTTTCTCGCGGCTCATATTTTTTTCCACCATTGGATTACCAAATGGTACCACTGGCAGTCGATTCTGGTTACCATTGATAAAAATGTTACCAAAGGTGCCATTGGTTTTAGTCACATAGGGTTTTCAATGGAGGCACTGATAAACAATGGGTTTTTCAGGAAGTATTATAGCATGTTGCCTGAAAATTTAGTGATCCTGACAATTTAATACTGAGAATAATGAAGTTATATGAGTGTTCAAGGTTAATGCCATTTTGGTCAAAGGTCATTTTTCAAAGACCAAAGCTCAGGTGAGCGTTCTCAGGACTAATGGTCCTTTGGCTTCAGGGTTAACAGACATCCATCAGGAAAACATGTCCGTGTAATGTATACCCCCTTGAACCCCACTTTTATAGAGCAAAACTGGGGTATGCAGGGGCATACCTATTTTTCTTATTTTTGCTCCAAAACATAGATTGTGGGTACTCGTTAGAACCGCCTCGGCGAGGCGGTTCTAACGTGTACCCACAATCTATGTTTTAAGCAGAAATAAGAAAATATCAAAATTTTTCAGCTGAAAATTTTCAATTTTTAAAGCTAAAAAAAATCTCTGTTTATTGCATGGGGAAGTTTTCGTAGTGAGACATCGTTCGTATTTTCAGGTGGTGCACAATTACGGTCATTCCAATGATGGCATCGGATTGTCGTGGGGAACAGCTGTCGAAGCGACTGATCTAACTCTACAGTCACTGACCGATCATGTGTCGAAATTGTGAATATGAAGTCTTCATTTTAAGAATTTGAATCACTCGCACTACGCACTCGTGTGTTTGATCTTCTCTACAACTGACATCCAAACAGTGATTTATACTTGAAGTCACTTCCAACGCTACCGATAAAGAATTTTCGTTATCTTGTAACCGGATGGAGCAATTTACTTGAAATTTTCACCGTTGTCTCAACAAAATGTCTCAAACAGTGGTGTAAATTTTATTGAATGCGATTGCGACGTTTTGTCGTTATTCCCCCGTATACTAGACAACCTGTTTTTTTTTTTTTTTTTTTTTTTTTTTTTTTTTTTTTTTCGCTTTTCTTTTCTCAACACAAAAAGATGACAAAAGAAAATCAGATCATAGACACGTACTTCACTGCGTCTGATGCACAACATGCGCCTGATGCACAACAGTACAACGTCTCGTACAACGTCTCGTAAAACGCAAAACTTACGCAAGCTACATTAAATTTAACAGACTGAATGTGTTGTCTTGGCAATCAAAACAGACTAACCTTAGATCCAACCGACAATGCATTGGATGTTGTTGGCAAAGTATAGAGTAAAGATACAAAACTCTGCTGATAGGGGGAGGGGGGGGGGGCAATTTAGAGCATATTCAAGTGATGGATAGACGGTATTCACGTATCATTACGAAAACTTGCTCATGCAATAATTTAAAATTTCATTTGGAAAAAATAGATTTATTTAAGTTTTGCTCAAAACATTGATTGTGGGTACTCGTTAGAACCGCCTCGCCGAGGCGGTTCTAACATGTACCCACAATCTATGTTTTGAGCAAAAATAAGAAAAATATCAAAATTTTTCAGCGGAAAATTTTCAATTGTTTACAACTTTAAAAATCTCTTTATATTGCATGGGCATGTTTTCGTAACGGTTTCACACCAATGGTATTATTGGTAATGTTGTTGGTACCAATGGTACAAAAAATATGCCAGCAAATAATGCACACAAAATACGGCATGGGCTACCAACGATACGCGTTACGTGGTTCAATATGGTGAGCCTCAAAATGTTTTATGAATTCTTAAGATAAACACTACATTTGACTATTTGTTTTAGATGCAATTGTAAATTTTATAAATAACACAATATACATGTAGAAAATAAGAATGACAAAAACGAGAAAGGTTTATTGGTCATTATGATAATATTGAGCCGCATCATAAGAAAACCGGATTTTTGCCTATGCGAAAACAAAGGCGCAGATCAGCTGTGCAGTATCTGCACATATGATCAGCGCCTTTGTTTTCGGTACTCGGATAGTACAATTCCTCTTCTGCTTATAGCTTAAATTTAAGTCTGCTTCTGTGACTATACAGGTCGGCTTGTGTCGCACGTGGTCGGAAACCCCGTGGACCGGTTTTCTCGCGTCGCGGCTCATATTGTTTCCACCCATTGGATAACCAATAGTACGACTGGCAGTCGATTATAATGTACCATTGGTTTTAGTCACATAGGGTTTTCAGTGGAGACACTGCTAAACAATGGGTTTTTCAGGAAGTCTTATAGCATGTGGCCTGAAAATTTAGTGATCCTGACAATTTAATACTGAGAATAATGAAGTTATATGAGTGCTCAAGGTTAATGCCATTGTGGCCAACGGTCATTTTGTAAAGACCAAAGCTCAGGTGAGCGTTCTCAGGACCAATGGTCCGTCTGGCTTCAGGGTTAACAGACCATCAGGAAAACATGTCCGTGTAATGTATACCCCCTTTTATAGAGCAAAACTGGGGTATGCAGGGGTATACCAATTTTTCTTACTTTTGCTCCAAAACATAGATTGTGGGTACTCGTTAGAACCGCCTCGGCGAGGCGGTTCTAACGTGTACCCACAATCTATGTTTTGAGCAAAAATATGAAAAATATCAAAACTTTTCTGCTGAAATTTCCAATTTTTATGGCTGAAAAAAAATCTATATATATTGCATGGGCAAGTTTTCGTAATGCATCTTTCGTATTTTCAGGTGGTACACAATTACGGTCATTCCAATGATGGCATCGGATTGTCGTGGGGAACAGCTGTCGAAGCGACTGATCTAACTCTACAGTCACTGACCGATCATGTGTCGAAATTGTGAATACGAAGTCTTCATTTAAGATCAGTTTTAAGAATTTGAATCACTCGCACTACACACTGGTGTGTTTGATCGTCTGTACAAATGACATCCAAACAGTGATTTATACTTACGACACTTCAAACGCTGCCGATAAAGAAATATTATTACAACAATGACCCCGTTTTTATCTCGTCATTTTTCTCTTTTCTTTTCTCAACACAAAATGATAGCTGCTACATTGCATAGTCATGAGACAACTATTTCATTGAAGATATGGAATGGTCTACACAAAAAGAGAAATGAGCCGCGTCATGAGAAAACCGGAATTTACCTATGCGAAAACAAAGGCGCAAATCAGCTGTGCAGTAACTGCGCCTTTGTTTTCGCTACACGGATAATACAATTCCGCTTCTTCCTAAATCCGAAATCTCGGCAGGTACTTCATACTCCGGGTCCCGAAATGTGCCCAGGCATGTGCCCATACTGTTTTACTTTGAAGACAGCAGATCTGATTATTTTTCCTGTGTTTATAAGAGCGTCTAATTTCGGGACACGGAGTATGAAGTACGAAGGCAAATAGCAAACATGTATTTTGTATGGGCCAAAAATTTCGGGACAATCATAGCTGTATATGTATATAGGGATTGTTTCACACATTTGTACATTTGATGCTGGTGTCTACTTAATTCAGAGCTATCAGGCAGCTGAGTTGTGTAAGTTATAGTAGTTGCCTTTGTTAGGACGACATAAACGAAATATAGATGGAACAAGCTATAAACAAGTTGGCTTCTTTAAAAAGAAACCAATGAAAAGGTCAGCAGCAGTTTGATATAAGAGCTTCTTTTTGCTCTAGATTTCAGTGTTGTTGATTCTCTGTTCGACTCTCATACGTTTCGGTTTCGTATAAATATCGTTTATTGTTATGGTCGCTTGACCAGTGTGTGTATCTGTCACTCAAGGCATTGACTAAAACTTCTGATGGTACAGAATCAAAGCTAATTCTAAAGAGAACACGATTACAATCAAATATGTCGATATGTCACAGTGTAGAAAACCATTTTGCAATGCAGTCGATTTGTGACAGAGTTCTGACTTTTGACTTGCAGCCACACTACCGGAAAGAGACCCATGGGTCCGATGTGATGGACTAAAAGTCAGCCATATAGAGTTCCTATAGTTTCTGTACCCCTCATCAGGGTATCTACGATCTTAACTTAGATGCGCTATGATAAGAAGTCGCCACGATCGAGACTGCTTGCTAGATATTTACCGCTTTTTGACAGGGAGTGTCAACAATGGATAAATTAAATTGTTTGCGATGAACTGTCTAGTCAACATAGACGGGTTCACTAGTTTTTATTGAGCGCTTTATGTGACAAAACGCGTAATTGAGAGAGAGCAGTCGATCATGGGTACAATTTTCTTCATATTCAAAGTAAACACTGAGGAAAAGGTCCTGAGGGACCTTTTCCAATAACAGAAATTTTTGCGTATTGTCATCTTGTTTTAAGGCCTTACGATAGTTATTCCTTACCAAGGAAACGGCTGTCAAACATACGTATGATAGACCACTATTGTAAGTTAAGTTCTGTAAGTTGTCATAGCTGACAGTGATAAAATATAAGTTCATTAAGTTGGACTTAAGAACATTAGAATAAAACAACATGGCAAGGCAGTTATACAGTTGCACCCAGGGCTGAGCTAAGTTCGTTAAGTTACAATAGTTGCACACAATAGCAAAGCTAAATGCACGTACATGTCTGCATCTAAGTTAAGTTTTATGAGTTGTATAAGTTAAGCAAGCTGAGTTATATATGTTTTAGATTAATAACTTGGATGAGTTAAGTTAAGCGAGTCGAAGTCTGGGTTTAATTAGCTATATGAGTAAGATATGTTATATGTATCACAGGACAAGCTAAGTTTGTTAAGTAGAGTAAGTTAAGCAAGCCAAGTTGAAGACTAAGTTTGATGAGCTGAATAAGTTAAGCGATGAGTTGGATAAGTTGAACAGTAAGTTCGATGAGTTGGATAAGTTGAGCGATGAGTTAGATGAGTTGGATAAGTTGAGCGATGAGTTAGATAAGTTGGATAAGTTGAACAGCAAGCTCGATGAGTTGCATGAATTATACGCTGAGTTTGGTAAGTAGAGCGATGAGTTGGGTAAGTTGCATAAGTTGAATAGTAAGTTGTATGAGTTGGATAAATTATACGCTGAGTTCGATGAGTTGGATAAGTTGCATGCTGAGTTCGCTGAGTTGGATAAGTTGAACAGTAAGTTCGATGAGTTGGATAAGTTGCATGCTGAGTTCGATGAGTTGCATTTATAAGTTATACGCTGAGTTCGATGAGTTGGATAAATTGCATGCTGAGTTGGATGAGTTGGATAAGTTCTACGCTGAGTTCGATGAGTTGGATAAGTTGCATGCTGAGATGGATGAGTTGCATAAGTTGAACTATAAGTTAGTTAAGTTGCATAAGTTGAACAGTAAGTTCGATGAGTTGGATAAGTTGTAAGCTGAGTTGGGTAAGTTGCATAAGTTGAACAGTAAGTTCGATGAGTTGGATAAGTTGTAAGCTGAGTTGGGTAAGTTGCATAAATTGAACAGTAAGTTCGATGAGTTCGATAAGTTGAACAGTAAGTTGGATGAGTTGGATAAGTTGTAAGCTGAGATCGATGAGTTGGATAAGTTGCATGCTGAGTTCGATGAGTTGGATAAGTTATACGCTTAGTTCGATGAGTTGGATAAGTTGCAAGCTGAGTTCGATGAGTTGCACTAGTTGAACTATAAATTCGTTAAGTTCAATAAGTTGAAAAGTAAGTTGGATGAGTTGAAAAAGTTGAACTTTAAGTTCGTTAAGTTCGATAAGTTGAACAGTAAGTTGGATGCGTTGGATAAGTTGTAAGTTGAGTTGGGTAAGTAGCATAAGTTGAACAGTAAGTTCGATGAGTTTGATAAGTTATACGCTGAGTTCGATGAGTTGGATAAGTTGCAGGCTGAGTTCGATGAGTTGCATATGTTGAACTATAAGTTCGATAAGTTGAACAGTAAGTTGGATGAGTTGGATAAGTTGTAAGCTGAGTTGGGTAAGTTGCATTAGTTGAACAGTAAGTTCGATGAGTTGGATAAGTTATACGCTGAGTTCGATGAGTTGGATAAGTTGCATGCTGAGTTGGATAAGTTGCATGATGAGTTGGATGAGTTGGATAAGTTGCATGCTGAGTTGGATGAGTTCGATGAGTTGAAAAAGTTGCATGCTGAGATGGATGAGTTGGATAAGTTATACGCTATGTTCGATGAGTTGGATAAGTTTTTGCCTATGCAGATTGTTGTTTTTCCCATGCGGCGGCTCATATATCATAGATGTATGCTCATGTCGTGCAGTCAAATTTTTGATCTCTGTTAAATCAAAATTAGACCTATGTTCATGATGTTTGTATCGTTTATCACATTACATACATTTGGGGGTATCACGCTATAGGACCCTGACCTTATGGGACGATTTTTTCGAGCAAAAAATGGCGGACAATCTAAAGATGTTTGGATTACTAGTCCCGAACGAAGGTAAATTTAAAGACTTTTAACCATATTTCACTGTTCCTACACAGCGATTTTGGACGAAAATGTTCATTTTATCAGCCTGTAGTCTTAAATAGAGCAATGATGGTTAAATTATCCAAATCTAGTTTCTAGATGCATTAGAAAGTGGTGTGCTCACCTAGTTTAGCGATGTCATTCATGAGGAAAACGTCTAAAACAGAACGAAGAAAGTATCGGTCAGCTTTCTTTGAAGTAGTGAATGTGGTATTTAAGACAACAGATGCTCTGGATATTTTTCTATGGAACGCCTATACTGCCTCCGGGTGTCTGAGTTCCTTATGTTGTGGGGACCTATCTTTATGTTGTTTGGACCTATCGTTATGTTGTATCGAACTTTCTTTATGTTGTGTGGAACTGTCTTTATGTTGTGTGGAAATGACTTTATGTTGCGTGGACTTATCTTTATGTTCTGTGGACCTGACTTTATGTTCTGTGGACATGTTTTTATGTTGTGTGAAACCGCTTTTATGTTATGTAGAACTGTCTTTATGTTCTGTGGACATGTCTTTATGTTGTATGAAACCGCTTTTATGTTTTGTAGTACTGTCTTTATGTTGTATGGAACTGTCTTTATGTTGTGAGAACCTGCCTTTATACCATGTGCTTTTATCATTATGTTGCATACAGTTAATATTATGTTATGAATATACACCATTATACTGGTAGAATATGATGTTATATTATGTATAGATACTATTTTATCGTAGGCAACTGACATTGTGTCCTGTTCTATAATCATTATACTGGATGCTACTGCCATTATAGTATGTGAAACTGTCATTATATTGTGTGAAACTGTCTTTATGTTGTTTGACACTGTCTTTATGTTGTGTGAAACTGTCTTTATGTTGTGCGGAACTGTCTTTAAGTGGCGTTGAATTGAATTTATGTTGTATAGAGCTGTCTTTATGTTATGTGCAACTGTCTTTTTGTTCTGTGCAACAGTCTTTATGTTGCGTACAATTGTCTTCATGTTTTGTGCAAGTGTCTTTATGTTATGTGCAACTGTCATTATATTGTGAGGACTTATTGATTTTTTCGTAGTATCACTATTTACCGGAATGCTCCGCATTTTGTAGGAATCCGGGATGTTTCGCCCCCAAACTGTTTCCCTCCCTAGTCGTTTTCCCCCTAGTCGTTTCTCCCCCACTAGTCGCTTCGCCAAACTTGTCGTTTCGCCCCCTAGTATATATGAAAGGGAAGAATGCATATACATATAATATAATTACTTAATTTTACATCATTATACGGCATGTAAAGACAAAAACAATGATTCAACTAAATACAGTAAAGTAGCGCAAAGTGATGTAAAGATGCGTAAAAAAGTGCACAACGGCACAAAAAAGACGTAAAGGTGGTGCTTAGTGGTATTGAATAACATTAAAGCGCATTATTTATCAAATATGAAGCAGATTGTACAATTGTAGTCATTTAAATTCGCATGTAGGGCTTGGGAGATCAAGGGGGTCGGGCGTAACATAATCTGTCAAGCAGATGTTTTTATTTATTTATTTATTTATTTATTTATTTATTTATCTATTTATTTATTTATTTATTTATTTATTTATTTATTTTTGTAATAAGACCATGGTGATGATTGTAAAAGCTCTTTACTCTTCTCAACAGGCATAACAGGTTAGCATTTGCTACATAGAGTGTTGGTTTCAGTTTTACACAAAATGTTACTGACAGAAGCATTGTACAAAACTTTTGACTGGCATTATCTCTGTTACAAAGTGTCAAGCACACAGTGAAATATCAAATATCTCGTTAAATATTTCGTTTTTCTTTCTTGTTATATTTTAGCTCATCTCAAAAGGTGAGCTTATAGGATGGTCATGCTCCGTCGTCCGCTGTTGTCGTCGTCGTTGTTCACACTTTTCAAAGATTTTCTCCTCTGAAATCCCTGGTCCATTCAATGCCAAACTTCATGTGGAGCATCCTTAGGTAGGGGGAACTAAAGTTTGTATAAATGTCAAGATCACATTCCCAAGATGACCGCCATGCCCATATATGGTAAAAACTTCTCTGGAACCGGTGGACCGATTTCATTGAAACTTGGTATGTAGCATTGGGGACTCTGGCCCATCATAGTTTGTATAAGCCATGACCTTAGGGTGACCTTGACCTATTTTACGGCAAGGTAAACTTTGTACAAATAGGCTTTGAAATGGAAAAAAAGTGAAAACATTGGATTTTTCGGGTAACCTGAAAGTTGGTACATACATACAACTTATTGAGTTAATGAAGTCATAGGAGTATTCAAGGTCAAGGTCATCTCTTGACCTTGGTCAAAGGTCATTTACATATTAAATTTAAAACTTACTTTTCTCAGGAACAATTTCACCAATCGAAGCCAAATTTTATATGTGATATCCTTAGGAAGGAGAAATCAAAGTTTGTATAAATGGTCCAGGTTACATGACCAAGATGGCTGCCATGCCCATATATGGTAAAAACCTTAAACAATCTTCTTCTCTAGAACTGCTGGACCGATTTCAATAAAACTTGGTATGTATCATCGGGGACTCTGTTCCATCATTGTTTGTATAACTCATGACCTTGGGTTGACATTGACCTACTTAATGGCAAGGTCAACTTTGGTCACATAGGCTTCTCAAAGGAAAAAAATGGAAAGCATTTGGATTTTTCAGGAAGTTTTGTGGCCTGTGACATGAAAGTTGGTACATACATACAAGTTATTGAGTTAATGAAATCCTATGAGTATTCAAGGTCAAGGTCATCTCTTGACATTGGCCAAAGGTCATTTACATATTAAATTTAAAACTGAATTTTCTCAGAAACACTTCACCAATCAAAACCAAATTTTATATGTGGTATCCTTAGGAAGGGGGAACCAAAGTTTATATAAGTGGTCTAGGTCACATGACCAAGATGGCCGTCATGCCCATATATGTGGTAAAATCCTTTAAAAATCAACTTCTCTGGATTCAATGTACCATTGGGGGCTCTGGCCCTTCGTGGTTTATATAAATCATGACCTTGGGTTGACCTTGACCTATTAAACTTTTAACTTAAACAGAAAGGTCAAATATTGCCAGAAAGATCTGAAAGTTAATAGATACAGACGGATAATAGTTTTAATAATTATGTGAGTATTTGAGGTAAAGTTTACATTTACGTCGGCCAACATGGCCTTAGCCAAAGGTCATTCATCAAAGACAAAATCTCAGGTGAGCGATATCAGGACCCTTGGTCCTCTGGTTAAATAAGAATGATATAAATGTAAATTAAACGAGAGAAGAAGAAAGAAATAATACCGTGAATTGGAAATCGTGTAAATATTTAGATCTTGTGATTGTTCCCTTTAACTGAATAAAAGGCGTGAAAACGTCTGTCAGGTTACCAGAACGGTAATTGAATTATCAGCTACACGTCTGTTTTAGGGGAAATGTCTTGGGGGCGAAACGAGTACCCACATTCTATGTTTTGGAGCAAAAATAAGAAAAATAGGTATACCCCTGCATATCCCAGTTTTACTGTATAAAAGTGGGGTTTAATGGGGTATACATTTCATGGACATGTTTTCCTGATGCACAAGCCCCATGGCCCATCCCTATCTCAATATATGCCCATCCCCCCTCTCACATATACTAGGTGGCGAAACGACAAGTGGGGCGAAACGACTAGGGGGGAGACTAGGGAGGAAACGTCTTGGAGACGAAACAACTAGGGGAGGAAATGGTTTTGGGTGAAACATCCCGGATTCCGATAAAATGTGGTGCGTTCCGGTAAACAGTGATACTACGAAAAACAATCAATATGTCCTTACAATATAATGACAGTTGCACATAACATAAAGACAGTTGCACAAAACATGAAGACAGTTGCACACAACAAAAAGACAGTTGCACACAAAAATAGACAGTTGCACACAACATAAAGACAGTTCAATACAACATAAATGCTATTCAACATTAAATAAAGACAGTTGCACACAACAAAAAGACAGCTCTATACAACATAAGTTTAATTCAACGCCACTTAAAGACAGTCCCGCACAACATAAAGGCAGTTTTACACAACACAAAGACAGTGTCACACAACATAAAGACAGTTCCACATACTATAATGGCAATAGCATCCAGTATAATGATTATATAACAGGACACAATGACAGTTTCCTACGATAAAATAGTATCTATACATAATATAACATCATCGATAAAGCACATGTTAGAATTGCCTGTGACGTATTGGTGTATATTCATAACGTAATATTAACTGTATCCATCTTAATGATGAAAGCACATGGTATAATGGTAGGTTCTCACAACATAAAGACAGTTCCACACAACATAAAGACAGTACTACAAAACATAAAAGCGGTTCCACACAATATAAAGACTGGTCCACAGAACATAAAGACAGGTCCATAGAACATAAAGATAGGTCCACAGAACATAAAGACAGGTCCATAGAACATAAAGACAGGTCCATAGAACATAAAGATAGCACCACACAACAAAGATAGTTCTAGATAATATAAAGACAGTTCCACACATCATAAAGACAGTTCCACACATCATAAAGACAGTTCCACACATCATAAAGACAGTTCCACACAACATACAGACATGTCTATGGAATATAAAGCTAGTTCTACAGAGCCTAAGGATAGGTCAACACAGCATAAAGACAGTTGCCCACAACATAAAGATTGTTGCCCACAACATAAAGATGGTTCCACACAACATAAAGATAGGTCCACACAACATTAAGACAGTTCCACACAACATAAAGAAAGTTCGATACAACATAACGATAGGTCCACACAACATAAAGATATGTCCCTACAACATAAGGAACTCAGACATCCGGAGGCAGTAAAGGCGTTCCATATTTTTCGGATGCGAAAACAATATTAATTTATGAGAAAAACAACATTTTATTCCACTGTACACATACCCTTTGTTCCCAGACCAGTACAGTATTTTTCGAGCAATGTTGCATTCCACTGAACGGGTATTTCGAGTGATTTCATGCTGGGGATTCCCCTAAAATTCTGGACGGGTAGTCCGAGCGATATAATTATAGCGAATTTAACATCACGCTGTGGACAAATAAACAGACCAGCATAATTAAGCAAAGTGTGATGCGCTACTTTACATATACCGCTTAGAAAACTAGCTATCAAAATAGAAACCACCTGTTTAATCATGTTAGATAGATAGATATTTGGTCACAAGTCTCTCTCAATCGGAGAGCATTTATATCGTACAGGATAATGACGCTGGTAGTGAATCTTTACCATTTGTCGCACGAATGAATAATTAGTACCGATGTAATCTGGCACCTGGGATAGTGTTGCCCATTGAACTATGAAATTGAATTTAAAACTTTGTAGAAAATATACCCCACCTATTAACCATAAAATGCGGATGGTCAAGGGTCGCCGATGTGGGTCCATTACCCTTTGAATGTTTTCACTGCTTCCAAAGGATCTTACATTTTTTTTATTTTATCTATTTGTTTATAACGGTGTTCTTGTCAGTTTTTACGATTTATAGTATCGGGTGTGTGTAGTTGTATAAGCATTTCAACGTAATACCAAAGGTTCAGGTCATATGTTGTGGTAAATGGAATACTACTATTGTGAATAATGAGTAATCGCAAAAAAAAAAAAAAAAAAAAAACGGAGAAGGAAGTCAGAAACATATATTCTAATAACGACTGCTGACATGCCTGGTCGTTCGTCTCTCACTAATGAGAAAGAATAGGGAGTAGGGAATGAGAAAGAACAGAGAAAGAATATTTCTTGAATAGGTTCATGTAGTTCTTTGATGGCTGACTAGGCCAATTCTAGCTCTAAACTGTCGGTTGAAAGTAGAGCAAGTCAGTGTCATGGAATCAGTGGTGGCAAATTGGTATTTGCTTTGCGTTCTCTGCGCTCTTTTCAGCTTCACAGATGTTCCTTTGTTCATACAGAGCTGCTCCTTTGTTGACGAGACCTCGCCACTTTGATCGCTCCCGTGCAGTCTGTTCCCAAGACCCCATTGTTATGTCGAAATCCTTCAGAAAGGCTTTGAGGGTTTCTTTGTAGCATTTCTTCTGGTTACCTTGAGAGCGCTTTCCCTCCGGTAATTCTCCATAGATAACTAAAAAGACTGTCTTTAGAAGTCGCTCATCAGTGGCCAGTCCACCTTAGCTGTGCTAGCTTTAAGACACTATGCATGCTTTGCATCCCTGCTTTCTTCAGGACCTCCGGGTCTGGAATCTTGCCTTGCCACTTGATATATAACAGCTTTCTCAAACAGCTTAAGTGGAAATGGTTAAGTCTCTTTGCATGACGCTGGTATACTACATGTCTCACATGCATACAAGAGGGCTGGTAGTGCCACAGACGTAAAGACTTTCAGTTTGGTGCCAAGCTTGATTCCATTAGCTTCTAGACATTTGCACAGAGTCTTCCGAATGCCACACTGGCATTTGTCATTCTGGCAGTGACCTCATTATCAATGTGCACTGCTCTGAAGTGAGTGCTTCCCAGGTAGGCGAATTTATCAACAACTTTCAGTTTTTGTCCATTGCTATGAATCTGGGTAGACAGCTAAACTTGGCCATGATTTTCAATTGTCCATCATGGCTAACTGTGCCAAAAGCTTTGGTGAGGTCGACAAACGTCATGTACAGATCTATAGTCTGTTTTTGGCATTTCCCTTGAAGCTGTCTTGCTGTGAAGATCATTTCTATTGTCCATCTGTCTGTTCTGGATCCACATTGGCTTTCTGGGATAAGTCCCTTCTGATCAAAATGACCATTCAGGGGATTCAACATAATTTTTGTCAGTATCTCCCCAACAATGGATAGGAGGGAGATGCCTCTGTGGTTCCAACAGACTTGATGATTTCTTTTCCGTTTGTATTGGTGGATTATGGATGCATCCTTATAATTTTTGTGGGATAGCCTCCTTCCTCCACATCCAGTGAAACAGCTCGGTCAGTTTCTCTGCCAATGCCTGGATAAATCGCACATCTCACGCAATTGAAATTTGCGTTACACAAAAAGAGTCAGGACAAAGATTTTGATGATTCAATGGTTAAAATACAATCTTTAGGTACTCGAAACACCCGTACAGAAATGGACTCAGAATACCCGTTCAATGTACAATGTGTGCTAGAAATACCCGTTCAGTACTGCTCGAAAAATACTGAACTGTTTTGCACGCGACTTGGGAACTTTATATGTCTGTACAGTGATTAAAACCAGTAGTTTTTCAGTTTAATTTTACAGTGTAGCCTTCACGTGAGTTTGTGGGTTCTAAGTTTGATGGAATATTCCTATTTTGACACATAAAGTATACTTAACTGAATTTTAGGATGAGTTTTGTCTTTCGAATTTCATACATAATACATGAGCAAAGCCACCCGAACACCTTTGTGTGTCATTTATTTTTTGCAAACCACTCCAGCGAACAAAAACTGCTTGCACTAACATACACCAGATACAGGCCGAGCTGCACATGTATTCAAGTTTGCCCTAGGTGAAAATAAACTCAATTTACGTCAAGAAAAATGTCTGCATCTTCATTATTTATCCCCCTGCCCGCCATTTTGGTTTGCTCGAAAAAATCATCCCATAAGGTCAGGGTCCTATAGCGTGGGTATGTATACATGTAAATAATTATGAGATAAATCGATATCTAGAAAAAAATGTGAAGCACAGTAAAAAGCTTAAATTGTAGTAAAGATAACGAAATCCACAAATCAATACAACTGAATACACATGCACCTACATGCATAAAGCAAAGTAGGCCACGCAATATCATAATTGATTTGGCAAGCGGGAGTGTTACATGTACATGTACATAACTTATTCCACTTTGGTAGGTTTTTTTCTATTTTCAATTGTTTCTTTTGCTGCTCACAATGCACATTACGAAAACTCGCCTATGCAATATACATTGATTTTTTTAGAAGAAAAAATTGAAAATTTCATCAGAAAAAAAAATGATATTTTTGCCGAGGCGGTTCTAACGAGTACCCACAATCTATGTTTTGCAGCAAAAATAAGAACAATAGGTATACCCCTGCATACCCCAGTTTTACTGTATAAAAGTGGGGTTGAAGGGGGTATGGATTTCACGGACATGCTTTCCTGATGAACTTAAACTTAAGGTTAATAGAAGAGCTTTATAAAAGGGAGCGACCATTTGATTTTTATGGGGGAGTGGGCGGGTGAGGCCTGGAAGATGTTTTCCGGCCTGTATAATTTTTTTCACTCGCGAGGCGATCCGGTCTTTTTATTTGTACAAGTGTATATAAAACAATACGTACATTAGAATTTACCCTGAAATTTTGGTTCTGGATTTTTTTTTCAAACATCTTCCAGACAACACCCCTCCCACTCACCCCAATTACCCCACCCCACCACCACCATTAAAATCAAATGGTAGCTCCATAACAGTTGAGAAAGATGAAAATGTGGCTGTTCGTAAACGTGGTAACCTCGTACAATGATACAATTCTTTGCATTGCGATTTTTTCTCTCTTCAATTTTACGTTCCTTTGAAAATTACTTTCAGCCCATATGAGACGGGTCAATCAATAGGTAGGTCTAAAACGTGAGAGAACCCCGAGATATACCAACTGGCACACCCGCAAGCATAACTTGGCTTGTTTCACTTGAGCCCCGCTCGAACCCACACCAGACACAGCGGTAAGATGATTAAATGGTTAAGCGTGGTAATGGAATATCAGCTTTAACACCACTCGGCCACGGGACCCCCTATATGGCGATTTTATATATTTTCAGACAGTAAACAAAGACAACTCAAGAAAGGCGATGCCTAGAAAATGGCGGCGATTGGAAACACGTGGATAAAAACAAAGAAAGATGAACGTTTTCTGCAGGGAAAACACTTACAGTCAGATGAATGGGATGGTCCTGTAAACTACGAGTATATCCCTGACAGTAAAGTGTTCGGTAAAACTCGAGTTAAACTAAAAAAGAGAGAGTTTAAGGTGAACACACTCGTACATGCAACTAAGCCGGAAGCTGCTGTGGACATATTAGTAAATGGTTTTAAACCCAATGAAAAGAATCTGGGCCCTCATTTTCCCGAAGACACAAATAACTTCATTTGGTGGGGTATATCACCAGATAGAAAGGATATCGAGAAGTATTCTGAGCGATGCGAACGATTCACAAAGAAATATATGAAAAAAGAGCACAACATTGACGTCGAACACGAAGAAGACACCGAGGAGGACGAGGAAGGTAGCATCGCTGAAAGCTTATCTGCTCTTAGCATTCAAGACAGGAGTAAAAGAGAAGACAGTCTAAGGCTGGGAAGGCAAGAATGGAAAGAACAGTTGGATGAAAACTTTTGTAGTTCTCCTCCATTCTGCGTCACATCACGATACGGGAACGTTTTATTTGAATATAACATCGACCAACTTATGAAAGCATATTCTTCACAATACTGCGACAATAAGAAGCCGGAATTTCTTGTGCTGGGTACATTTGCATACACTCAAGAGGTTATGCACGCCGTATTGGTTTGTCCTCCAACAGTGATCAAACGTTCCGAGGACCTTCCGCTGATTGACGAAAGTAACTCTGTCATTTACAAATCTGGTCACAATTGGGTCTGGACACCGGAAACGACAGGGTCTCGGGCAAACTACTTTCATACAAATTCCAAAAACATAAAATTCAATAAATACAGAAAATGGGAGCATGCAACTTTCGCATTTTTCGTGCCAGACAATCAAAGTTTAAAACTGGATAACCTAGATATGCAGATGACATACTGCCCACCATCGGTTTTGTTCAGACTGCATACAACGGAAGACGACAAAGGGAAATGGACCCTCAACGGAACACTGCAGTTCTTCCACGACACACACATAATGAACAACATTTTCTTCCTCAACTTTATCCACCGATGTCTTGTCAACGTTTGGAAGAAAGATGTTAAACTGACAGGAGTTCGGCTGTCACACTACATGAAATTAAAGACGAGTTATATTGAAAACCTACTTGGCACATTCGCAGTGACAGAACATGATGGTCATGCTATTGAATACGATCCAGATGAGCTCTTAGAATCTGTCAGTGATCCTGCAAAATGCACAGAGCGTTGGCAGCTTTGGATACGACAAATAGCACATTATCTATTAGATAACTGAATGGGGACAAGATTGAATGCCGTTCTGGAAACATACATGTACCTAGACAATTATATACTAACGACATAAAGTTAAGTATATTTCGATATGTGTGTATATATTTTTCAGACTGTAAAATTTATCAAAATTGTGTATTGCCTTTTTGAAAGCACTGTTATTCAACATTCCAAAATTCAAAGCCATGACCTTCTACTTATTTCTGTGACGTCATGACAGGCCAATTCATGTGCCTAATTAGACACCCCCTATAGCCAAACATGTGTATTTCTCCAAAATTCGGGAATTTTTTCACTGATTTTCTATCAAAGTTTTAAGATATGCATCTCCAGTTTATGGGACTGGCATAGTTAAATAGTCATGTCAATAAATATAGCGATAAAACAGTAATGAAATTTTGCTCATTTGATTTAAGGTGTATTCATGATAATGGCTTGCAAAAACCTTTGACAGTTTTCATTGTCTTTAAATGTGACTGTGCCTCTTTTTCCATCTTCAAACAATACTTTCAACCAAGTTTCCGCAGCAAAAACAGTCAAATAACAAATTTATAGACAAAACTTTGAAACCATAGCACTTTTTGTGATAAAAATTTGTAATATTTTTACTTTCATTTTTCTGCCTACATGATCACTGATCTGTAAAACTTGAATTGAACAATTTCCCTTAAATTCTGAAACAATTAGACCCACTTTATGTCGTTATCTTAGAACAGCATCAACTTTTGGCATTTCGCCTACTGGTAGTACATGTCGAAATGCCGTTCATTCGAGTTTGTGTTAAGGTACATGTAAATCTTGGCAAGGCGCTTGCCATTTAGACAGCCTTCTGCATTTCAGCTTCTAATATCCAACAGTATATATGGAAAATGCTTATGAATGTGAATATTAAAATGACTCAAGAATTTTTTGGTTGCTAATGGACAAAGTTGCACTTTATGACCAAATACATTTTTCAGATAAAACAGCTTTTTGTAACTATAAATACTCGTTTACTTATGATTTCTTCCCTGTCATAATACCAGCTACTTCATTAAAATAATCGGAAACTAGGCCAACCTTAGAAATATTTTTGTTTCACCTTACACGACCCTGTTTCTCAGGTGTGGGTCGGCCGGTCGGAATATTATTTTATTTTTATTTTCTCAGGTTTTATATAGATTGAAATTTGTTTTTAGTTGTTCTAATATAGCTAAAACTTGATTGCAGAAATAATACTTACCTAGAAGGCTATCATTGAAAGCATTTTCAGACAATGTATCCTTCTAAAATATGAAATTTTTGCCTCTCTGTAATTAACAATAATAAAAAAATAATAATCTTGTATGAAAACTAGCAATATTTTTTTGGGGGGTAGGGGCAATTTTTAAAGGTCGGTCGGGTAAGGGGAAAAAATAATTTTAATTTTGGCCCTATGAATTCACCTGTAATATTTGACAACTGTATTATATTTATCTTAAAGACGCTGAGTTGAAAAAGTGATTGCCAGGTTACATGTAGCGTAGTTTGCATCTCAAGTGTGCACACAGGTTTCCGGACCCGTTATATTCATTCATTGCATTCGCTATGTACATGTAGGTATTATTTAGGGATTGAAATTCAGATTTTAGCTTTTACTGGATGATGAAAAAACATTAGGCTGTTTTAATGTCTTTGATTACCACAAGCCCTGGTTCCCCTAATGTTTAGCTTACATAGCTCATACACAATTACCGAGAAAAATAAACACACCGCTACAAACTGACTTTATGCAAAGTGACGGGCAGTTCATTCCGCCATTTTCAATCAAATACTGGGCCCTTTCAAAGGACGCTTATCGATTAATTTTAAGTCGAATACCCAGTGCTGAACATACGGTGGTGTGTGTTTGTGTGGAACGACGATACTCCCGATTATGGACTCGAACCAAAATAACGTAACTCCGATAATGAGTGTGTGGCGCCGTCTCGAAACTATTTTTCTTGACAACTCACGTTAACAACCACGTTAACTGGCGTTATGCCACAGGTGTTACAAATCAGTGACGTTAAGCATCTATAACATTATAAAATAGAAGCATACAAATTATCCTTTTCTCCATCCCCCCCTCCTTTTTGACTAAACCAATTAGTATTGTCACTAGTATGAATCACAAAATTATCTCATGAAATTATCTTCAGTATGTATTAAACGTATTTAATCACAGTTCATATGTTTCTCGTCGATATGAATGTTGTTCAAACATTCCATGGGGCACAGCTTCGCGATCGGTTTGATTAGAGTGACCAGTCCCAGCTGTAACTTCGCAACGCGCACCCGTCCGTATGCTCCTGGGTATACCTCGATTACTCGCCAGAGAGGCCAGATTCCTCGTGATGTGTCCGGCGTGACGATTAGAACCACCTCGCCGACCCGTATATCCCGTCTTTGTCCTTGCCATTTCTTCCGTGCATCGAGGATGGGTAACCACTCTCGTTTCCATCGGTGCCAGAAATGGCGAACTAGATCCTGAACCCGGCGCCATCTCTTTCATGGGTGGAACTGCGTATCGTCAACTGTTGTTGGTGCTAACTATCCCCCGATCTGTCCGTGTAAGAAGTGGTTGGGAGTCAGTGGCACGTCATCGGCTGGATCTGTGGACTGGTACGTTAGCGGCCTAGAATTAATTAGTCCCTCGGCCCCTATTATGGCCGTCATCAGCTCCTCGTCTGTGATGTCAGCGTTCCCTAGGATCGCGCTGATGGCTCTCTTCGCTGACTTGATCATAGATTCGTGGATACCGCCAAAATGTGGGGCTTATGGCGGATTAAAATGCCAAACTATACCTTTGTTCGCGATCGATTCCTTGATCTTCTCCTGGTCCAACTGCGATATGAGCGACTGCAATTCCATGTCAGCCGCCCGAAAGTTTGTCTTTTGTCCGAGTATATCTATTCCATTAGAGCCCGTAGACTTGTCATCCGCTGTACAGTGCATTCAAAAACGCGTCAGTATCAAGCCCGAGTGCCATTTCTAGGTGGACTGCCCTCGTAGTCAAGCAAGTAAAAAGGCAAAGTCACCGTTTTGTCGTCTCGGCTTGCCCCTTCCTAGATATGAATGGTGATAAATGGTCTTGCATAGTCCACGGCTGTTCTTGTAAATGCTCTTAACGATGATTTCAGTCTTGAAACAGGCAATGGCGCCATGATCTGCTGACATGTTTTGCCTTCCTCCGTCGACATTCAGCGCACTGCCTTTCCCACTCACGAATGACTTCACGGCCAGACATCACCCAGTAGCGAGTGGAAAGGGCAGCTAGAGTCTGGTTGGTCCCTGAAGCGTGATCGTCCTTTTCGTGAAACTCCTTGACAATCATTGTAGTTATATCCAGATTTTCCAGGGTAAAATGACCGGAAAGCGAGCGTCATACGATAGAAATTTTGCATTTTTAGTCGGCTATCGGAACGCAGCAGTCCATCGTCGTCTAACCTGGGCTGTAAATTTAGAAGCTTGCTGTACGCTCGCAAGGACCGACCACTTGATAGCGCCATCCGTTCCTCCCGGAACTCTGTACACTGGGCGTATCTTATGAGTTGAATCTCTGCCTTCTTCAATTCAACAGCCAGTTGTCCGATCTTACTTTGGAGTCTGACAATTCTTAGTGAACCGATTGGTCCGTGACTGTATCCTTCTCAACTTCAACGTTTAGGATCTACCGGATACTCTGTGTCCTGTGTAATTGCTACAAATCCGTATGTTGCACCTGTAGTTTCCGATTCTTGAAACTGCCCAACGATTTGCTTCAGCCTCTTTTCATTGTCCCCACTGGGCTTCCCGAGCGATTTGTTGACAGGCCACGTATCCTCGGATTGTCTTAGAAACTCGGGCCCTCTCCACCATGAATAGCAGTCAACGAGTTCAGCTGCTTTTATTCCTCTGCTAAATTCTGGTTAGTAGGAACGTGCCTCCACTGTTCTGGATCGGTGCTTGACTGGATCTCGCCTACTCGGTTGGCTACGAACGGTTAAAGCCGTGACTTCTGCCTCGGATCCACCATATGGCATTTGCGCTGTCAGACCAGAACACAGCGTTGTTCATTCTAATCTCTAAAACTGTTGTTATCTTCTTGGTTAGCCTCGTACCGATGACTGCACCCATTAACCCCAGTCGTGGGATACTTGTTGCGATGCTGGGTGCAACACGAGACTTCGCAGCTAATGTTGTGCTTGACACTGAACCATCTTCGTAGGTAGACCTAGCATACATAACCGCACCGTAAGCATGTTCTGAAGCGTCCACGAACGTATGTAGAGACATGTTCTCGGGATCTGCACCCGTGTGAGCTCCTCCAGTTCACCGAACCATACACGTGCACAGCTTGCCAGTGGTTTGGTAAGCTCATTATCTCATTCGAGACCGGAGGTCCACATGTCCTGTAGTAGCATCTTGGCTCGGATCGTAAACGGAGCTAGAAATCCGATGGGATCGAACAAGGTGGCTATTGCGTTTAGTATACGCCATACTGCTGCCTGGGGCATGCTCCTTGAACGTAAATATTCTCCTTTGTAAGCCACCATACTCCAAGCGTTTTAGTGCACGGTAGCCGATCTCGATCCAGATCCACTACTGACTTTCTGTCTTGTCTTGGAACCTCTGATAGCAAATTTGGTGAGTTAGAAATCCATTTGCGTGCATGCAGTCCAGCTTTGCTAAGTAGACACGAAAGCAGGGTTAAGAAAACGCCGGCATTTATGAGTAAACTCCACGCCGCTGGCGTTTACTGCCATTTGCCAGAAGAATCCGACGTTTTTTGGCATATTTTGGCGTTTTCCATCACTTGTCGGAAACTGTTTGATGCAATGGTGATATTCCAAAACTATATGCTAAGTCTAAGACATTATCACTCATTGCATTTGCATATAACAGTATAATATTGTAGTTACACGTAGTAAGGCTCTACTGTCTAAATGAAAATTGTAATGTTTTTGTTTTTAATTCTGAAAAAAAAAACTAAGAATAAAATGATATCACTTCTACTTTTGTTAGTGGGTATGACACACATGACCTGAATACAATGTTAACATGATGAACTGTTCAAAAGTGTCACCTTTCTAATCACACATTGCTTTAATAGACTTAATGATCTGACCAAAGGCTATGTGATCACTGAGGCACATCATTAGAAAACATGTTTTGTTTTTGTTTGTTTTTTGCACATTGTAAATTAAGGCATAGATCAACAGCTGATTAACATTCTGTTTTAGTACTACATTTAGAAATTAAATCACTCAGCTTCCTAAACTGAAATTTAAAGCCATAACTATCTTGAATGGCTGCACTGTATAGTTTGTGTCAGACCAGGTCAAAACACCAGACAACTTTTCTCATGACACCACCCAATTTGTGAATGCATGTGAATTTGAAAATTGGTGGTTTACCTGAGATTTTATACACCATGAAGCCAAAAGATCAAGCTTGGTCAAATTTGGAGGTTTTAGAAAGTGGACAAAATTAGTTTTAACCCACAATTAGTTCCAGATCTGTTGAAATTCAGCACAATGACTGACATCCCAAAAGTTCTGACAGCCCAATATAAAATTGACAACACTGATGAAGTATACATATTATAATTATATACAAGGAAAAATATCTAAAGCGATGCATGATGATTTATGTTTGCTGGCAATTAAACTTTAACTAATGCCAGCGAGTTTTGTTTTAAATGATTATGGTATTAAATTACTTGCAAGTATTTTAATACCATAATCATTTAAAACAAAATAAGGAAGCAAGTTTTATGTTTGATGTGTTTTTAGCATATTTTCATTCATAAACGCCAGTAAACGCCATTAAGGTGATTTTTGGAGTAAATTGCGATGCCGGCATATTCCGGCATATTCCACTGGCATTTGCTGGCCGGAGAATACTTGTCCCAACCCTGCACGAAAGTTGTCTATACCAGCAGATACCTTGCTTCTCATCCAGCACCGAGTCCATCAAATCGTCCATGTACGTGGATTTCAGGATGGTTTCTGCGGCTCTACTGTAATCACTCTGGCGTGCCATTGCGTGGTGTCTTAAAACAAAAACATACAGCGCTAAGAATGAAGAAGAATATATAACAAACACGACTCTGTCGAACTCGAATACATCCGGGGCTCGATCCTGGTTGATTCCCTTCCATAGGAAACGGTGGACAGGTATGGCTTATCTTCTGATGATATTGCTAGGCACATGTCTGTAATTGAATCTGACTCTGATTATATTTGTTGGTTAAAATTAAGTAAGTCTTTTCTAGATATTGACGAGGATTTGCATTTTGGTGCAGTTTACATGCCACCGTCAGTTTCTAGGTTTAACACACAAGATGAAATAGACTTGTTTGAAGTGGAAATTTCAAACATGTGCATTTTGCATAAATATATTTTGTTGCTTGGCGATTTTAATGCCAGAACTCAAACTAAAGAGGATTTCCTCGATGTTGATGACTTTTTTGCAGATCACTTTAACTTTGATGAATCACTGCGTCAATTTTATAATATTTCCTCCATGCTGGAAAATTTCAATATGTCTAAATGTCGAACATCAAAAGATAAAAACACGAATAACGAGGGAAATACACTTATTGAGATATGCAAAAGCAATAATTTATTTATCTTGAACGGCAGGTGTGGCAAGGACAAAAATATAGGCGCATTTACTTTCAAGAATTGTTCTGTAATTGACTATACCATTGTCTCGAGCCAAGCTTTAAAGTTTATTGGCAATTTCGAAATTCAAGATCTTGATTCACTTTATACAGATGGGCATGCCTTGTTACATACATTGTTACAGTTAAAAAATATTCAAAGAAAAACGACCGAAACGAAAAATACGTTTACAAAATTGCCAAGACCACAATGGAAAAATGATCAAAAAGTAAATTTTGTTATCAATCTCGATAGTGACAAACTCGACGATCTTAGCTCATATTTACAACAAGTACAACGAAATACCGAAAATATTACTAAGGATCATGTTAATGGTATATGTTCAAATATCTCGGACATATTTATTAATTCAGCGGAAAAAAGTTTTGCAGGAAATAACCCTCGCCCTACTCATAATAACGATAAAGGTGCCAACCATAAGCGCTGTGTGGTGTACAATGCCAATCTGCTCGTAGAAAATACCACCTCGCACGAAGAATAAATCGCCTCACCCCTTCGCCGACGAATAGAGCAAATCTTAAGAAAGCAAGTCAAGACTATAAACGCACAATGAATTTTCATATTAATAAATTTAATAATGCTACGCAAGATAAATTGAGAAAGCTTAAAAAAAATTCCCCTAAAGATTTTTGGAAGATAATAAATAATCTAGAAAGTGACAAACGCGACCAAAATATTGACTTAGAATCTTTGTATACCTTTTTTAAGGATCTTAATACTTCGAATGAGCAACGCGAAAATGATGAAAATTTTGCAAATATTGATATAAGCGATGACGACGAATTTTTAAACTCCTCTATTACTGAAGCGGAAATAAGGAAATGCATTAAGACCTTGAAAAATAACAAATGTCCTATCTATCTTCTGATACTGAGTCGATCAATTTCTGATCATCACCTCAGGTGATCATCACCTCAGGTTTAATGACAGAATCTTAAACGAGTACCTTAAATGTAGTTCTGATAAGATGATGCCTATTTATATATCACTGTTTAACAGGAATCTTGCCTGACTCGTGGTTAGAGGGTATTATAAGGCCCATTTATAAGAAAGGTGGCGACCCCACGCAACCCGAGAACTATCGTCCCATTACAATCCTTAGTTGTTTTGGGAAGCTATTCACGGCTTTTCTTAACGCCAGAATCAATAATTTTATTGAATATCACAATATATTAAATGAGAACCAAGCTGGATTTCGATCAGGGTTTTCCACTGTTGATCATATCTTTACCCTTTATACACTGTCTGAAATACTCAAGCATCATAAGAAAAAACTTTTCTGTTCTTTTATAGACTTTAGTAAAGCATTTGATAGCGTTTGGAGGGTGGGTCTGTGGATGAAATTGTTAAGTAATAATATCAACGGCAAAATATTTAGAATAATATTCAATATGTATAAGGATATCAAATCGTGTGTTATGCACTCGGGTGAACAATCTTGTTTTTTTCCGAAGTCAAGTAGGAGTACGCCAAGGCGAAAACCTGTCACCGATATTGTTTAGTCTCTTCTTAAACGATCTCGAAGATTTTATGTCAAGTAATGATTGTAACGGCATCGAATTTAATATAGAAGATAACCAATTCGAAACTTATCTAAAATTGATGGCATTACTTTATGCAGATGACACTGTTATATTTGGACTGAATGCTGAAGATTTTCAAAACAATCTTAATATATTTTACGAGTACTCACAGCAATGGAAACTTAATATAAATTATACTAAAACAAAAGTAATGATATTTGGAACATATAACACAGACGATTTCGAGTTCAAACTAGGTGATAATGTTATTGAGATATGTAAGGAATTTAAATATTTAGGGGTCCAGTTCTCCAGTAGAAGAAGTTTTTATAAAGCAATGAGACATAATGTCAACCATGCAAAGAAGGCCCTCCATCTACTGTACAAACGCATTAACAATCTCCATATACCAATCGATCTTCAGCTACATCTTTTTGATCACACTGTGCTGCCAATCTTGCTATATGGGTGTGAAGTCTGGGGTTTCTCTGATTTGAATATGATAGATGTTGTCCACAATCAATTCCTTCGAAATATAACTAAACTCCGAAAAAGTACGCCGGTATATATGCTCTATGCCGAGCTTGGTAGAGTGCCAATAGAATTACATGTAAAAATGCGTATGATAAATTACTGGATTAATCTAATAAACGGACCCGAAACAAAGATAAGTAGGAGAATATACAATATAATGGTAATAGAATCTGAAAAGGGAAAAGAATTTAAATGTTTAAATCATATAAAACAGGTCCTTATATCTGCTGGTATGCCAGACATTGCCAACCAACCTATGATTGATAATCCAAACTCTACAAAAGCAAAAATTAAAACTGCTCTAAACGACTTGTATGTCCAACAATGGCATTCAGTATTACAAGAATCGTCGAAGGGTCGAACATATAGTATATTCAAGCATGACTTAACTTTCGAATCGTACCTCTGCACTTTAAATAAATGTATATACATGCCTCTACTAAAATTTAGGACATCGAATTACAAACTGCCGATCGAAACTGGTAGATGGGATGATACTTCGATAGACGAAAGAAAATGCACGCTCTGTGAAAACAATGACATAGGCGACGATTTCCATTATTTGTTTAAATGCCCCTATTTCTCTCACGAAAGAGCCAATTTCCTAAAACCGTATTTTTATAGAAGACCGAACATCGTAAAATACAAAGATCTGCTATCGAGCAAAAACAAAAATACGCTTTTGAAACTGTCTAAATTTGTAAAAATTATAATGAATAAATTTTATTAATATACACATACTTATTTGGTTATATTACACAAGTTTTAATTGCATCCTATATATTGTCATTGATTATAGTAGCTCTTGCAAGCTATCGTAAATGTAATCCTACAGTGTCGCAACGTAGTTACATAACTCTATTTCGACCTCGGACGGCTCGAAGATCGCACGAGACAGCTTGTGCGACCTTTAGACCGTCTAGGCTTATTCCGCTCTGCAGCTACAAGTATATTTCTAACAATCATTAAATTCAATTGACAGTTTAGATATGTTATCTTACGAACTCGTTTCATTTCTCGTGTCCTTTTCTCTCCACGTAGACCGTAGTAAAACATCCAGATTTATTCTACACATTTATACTACGACAACGTGCATACCAAAAGTTACCCATGCAAAGCATGGGCAATACTAGATAAGCACCGGTATGAATGAATATAGTTTACTACGGCTAGTGTGGCATATACGTTTGTAAATTGTCTATAAATTTGATACTACACTTTTTTCAATATACGTTTGTATATCAGAATCTGTATACCTTTTTCATAACAACATACTCATATATCTTAATTGTATTTTCAAACGGCGATAACTTATCATGCCAGTAAGCGCAATGCACACTCCGCACTGTCCGCATTCCCAGTTGTAAATGTAGCACAGCACAATCTGTAAGCCTGCACCATATATAGATATAGAAACAGCTCCAATATGTTATGTTTGTCATACATGTATGTTTGAATGTCTACATTTTTCTCATATTCCACCTGCGTGTGGACTGAGACTTGTTTCTAATAAAGTTGTGTTCTTGTTCTTGTTCTTGTTCTTATTTTGAGATACATCTCCGCTATATCACAGACCACTGCAGCTGGATATCTTCTCAAGCTGATTAAACATTATTTTTGCAATTACAGAAAATTATAATTATTAGGACTCACTTATTATTATTAACATCACTCACTTAATTGTATGATTTTAATTTGATAACTTGTCAGTGAAAATTGCTCTTGACCTATTGATTGTAAACCAAGCTTTAAATTCATTGATAAAGGGGAGAGGGGAAATGTCCAAGGTATGCACATTGATATGGGGACAAATGACCAACTCTGTCAACCAGTTGGGGGCAGATGTCCACACACATCATTTGTCAAAGGGGGGCAAATGTCCGGGGACATGTCCTACACTCATACATCCCCCCTGATACGAGGGGCTGATACGGGATTCTCGGGTTGATACGAGGTACGATATGGAAATTGTCATATGATAATCTCTATATATCTCATGTCGTGCTATCAAAATTTTGATATCTATAAAATTAGACCTTTACTATGTTTGTATACTGGTTTATCACATTAGGGGTATACATGTATGTAAATAATTATGAGATAAATCGCTATCTAGAAAACATTGTGACGCAGCACAGTAAAAGCTTAAATTGTAGTAAAGTTAACGAAATCCACAAAATCAAAACAACATAAAGCAAAGTAGGCCACGCAATATCATAATTGATTTGGCAAGCGGGAGTGTTACATGAACTTCTTCCACATTGGTAGGTGTTACTCTATTTTCAATTGTTTCTTTTGCTGCTCACAATGCAACTTAAACCCCCGGGTTAATAGAAGAGCTTTATAAAAGGGAGCGAGGCCTGGAAGATGTTTTCCGGCCTGTATATTTTTTTTTCACTCGCGATGCGATCCTGTCTTTTTATTTGTACATATGTATATAAAACAATATTACGTACATTAGAATTTACCCTGTCCTAGGTATTTTTTTCGGGCAAAATTTGGTTCTGGAATTTGTTTTCAAAAATCTTCCACCCCCCCCCACCCCCTCCCCCCCCCCATTAAAACCAGATGGTAGCTCCCTATGAAAATTTGACTGTTCGTAAACGTGGTAACTTCATATCTTTGCATTGCATTTTTTTCTTTCTTCAGTTTTACGTTCCTCTGAAAATTACTTTCAGCCCATATGAGACGGGTCAATCAGAAGGTGGGTCTAAAACGGGAAAGAACCCCGAGATATACCAACTGGCACACCCGCAAGCATAACTTGGCTTGTTTAACTTGAGCTCCGTCAGTATGGGGCTCGAAACCCACACCAGACACAGCTGTAAGATGATTTAATGGTTAAGCGAGGTAATGGAATATCAGTTTTAACATCACTCGGCCACGGGGCCGCCTATATATCACTGCTGGAAATCATGTGACCGCAAATGTTTCCATATACACCAAAATGTAAACAAATGACGTCACCAGTTTTGTTTTCTTTTCAAATAACTCCAAGATACGCTTGTTGATTTTTATGCCACCTAGTGCAGTCCATGGACAACCCTATTTGGAAGAATTTGAGCCATAGTTTGTGGCATTTCACCTGGCCAGTGTTTCAAACACTTCAAAATTTTACTTAAAATACGCTGTTACCCTACACACATAAGCTTTATTTCCTTCAATATTTTAAATATTAAATGTTAATCATGACATTAAAATTCATTTCATACTGCTGTGGTATTATGATAAACGTGGGAAGTTGTTTCGTAACGGATAAAACCAAATTCTGCAATTTGACGAGCAGATTACTTTGCTAGATACCATGTACACAGCAAACCAAATTGATTCCTTCCACACAAACAAATTGTGTTCTTATTTTCTGTCAGTTTAATATTTAAGTAGACGAATTTTGGCTCTCTAAAATTGATAAGGTCCAATACATTGACGGACAAAGCCATGTTTTTCGCTAGTTCAGAAAGTACTAGATCACACAAACTGTTTGACTCTTTACGAGATCATTACTACTCATATCCATCCACGGTCTTTTAAACATTTCATGTTGAATACCATTTCTTTCTTCCTTTCTTTATTTATTTATACCCGATAAAATAAGAAACGCAACGATGCCATTAATCAATTTCCCATAAAGCTCATAAAAATTAACAAAATGTTATGGATCCCTTTTCATAGATATGCTATTCGATCACACTTTTAAACAAGGAGCAAAATTTGTGCTTCAAAAGATAGCCATCAACCAGATGGGGGTCATATGTTAAGTCACGTTAAAATTGCACCGTTTTCACATCCTCACTTTGGTTTTTGCTTTAGATGTTTAGAACCTTTTGAGTACACTTCAACGACCCCAGACACACACTCTTTGCATCTTTTAACCTCATTTTGTTCAAACATGGACTCTTCAAGGGAATGGCAAGGTTGAAATATAATGCATCTTAGATGAAAGTACTTGCCTCTCTTAACAATTTGGTTTCAAGTTTTATTAAGATCAGATGGATATTAAGAAAGTTATGTTGGTTTGAATATTCATTAATTTCTGTTAAAAGAGGCGGCCATCTTGGATATTCATTAGGCTTTATGCCGTCATAAAGTCCTACTTAAATATGCATTATCAATAATTATGAAACCTTATTAATATTGTTCTGTTAATTTGTGTTACACTGTTTTATACTATTGATTAACTATCAATTTTGGACACATTTCTCCATAAATGTTTATGGTTTACAGTTTTCTAATTAAATATTCAAAATGGCGACCAGAAGTCACTTCGTTCCAAAACTTCAAATCACAATATCTCACTTATTCCTTGACCGATTTGAACAAAATTTGCACCAAAATGTTTCTTTTGATCAGATCGTGAGTTTAAAAGGTATTGTCGTTGAACATTGCGTTCTCCTTTAAGGCATGGAAGCTCTTGTTTTAACCGCAATTTGAAAAAAAAAAATGCTTACTGGAGCTAAATCGTATAAACCATGAAAAGTTTTAGGCTTACGTTTATTAGCTGTAGCGATCAAGATCGATCATATTAGAAAGGTACAAGAAGGCAATGATTAGGAAAAGGCGCAATCATAATGAAATTCCCACTCCAAAAAAACGAGGTGGGATAAACAAATTGACAATTAGTTACTTTTACTTATAGAACATATCTTAAGCCGAATGAGCAGCTTTTTCCCAATAGGCGGCCACGCAGTTACCTTTTTATACTCACATTTGACATGTGAAAGCATAGACTTTTCTACCGTCAAGAGCGTCATGTACCCCAGAAAATGCTGCGACATATACACAGTTTAATTCAACAGTTCTTGACAGAAAGTTTGCACAATACGCACCAATTCTTTACATGTCAAAAATACACGTGAATCTTGGTACCATTTTTATCTAAAAACAGTTCTTTACAGATGTGATGAATACGTACAAATTTTCACACAACAATCCATAAAAACGTATTAAATTGGAGCATACATGATACCCAAAACTTATCGAAACTGGCATATGCAAAATTAATGTCGTATTTCTCAAAATTAATGTGGTGTACATGGGTGTAAAATTTGCGATATGTTAAAATGTGTGTGTCCGACAAACCTGCATGCGAAAAGATTTTTTAATTGTTGCAGTGCATCTAGTTTGAAAGTAGCGTGTCTGTTTCAGGTCATGCTTAATTTGCATATCTATTCTGTTAAATCAAATTTGCTTGCATCATACGGTAATTAATAGCAGTCCACAAGGGAGCGTAATAGTCATCGTGACAACGTCTTGCAGTCCATACAGTAGTTATGTAAGATAAACCCCACCACGTCGAATAAGTAAGGCTGACAGTTAAATTCGTTTATGACCTGCGCGCACATGAGGAAACAAACAAACATTTTGCATATGCGAAAACAAGGGCGCAGATCAGCTTGGCAGTCACTGCGAATCTGATCATCGCCTTTGTTTTCGCTAAACGGATAGCACGATTTCTTCTACCTGTACTTTCTACCTCCAAAATCTCCAGCATCTAGCCCGGCATCTTCTGTGCCTGTACGGCTCGGTTTGTGTCGGACCTGTTCAAAAAACACATTGTTTGTTTTCTCATGACGCGGCTTATATATTGTATAGGCGTCTTGAACCGCAAATTTTGCACATTCATGTAAAAACTGGTACCAATATGTCACATATGAGAAATGTGATATTTGCGTACACAAGTATGCTGTGAAGAGAGGAGAGGTATTAGAATCGAAACCATTATGCCCTGAATCGGGAAAAAATATGTTGAAAATTTTTGGTATCTTCAATATTTTGTTCAAAAACACATATTGTGGTTACACGTTAGAACCGCCTCGCCGAGGCGTTTCAAACGAGTACCCATAATCTACGCTTTGGATCAAAATTTAGAAAAACATGTATACTCCTGCAAAATCCATTATCAGTATATAAAAGAGGGGGTTAATGAGGGATTTTCGCGGACATGTTTTCCTGATCCAAGATACTTCATGTGGGTGTGTATTTTTAATTTGTGTCTTCAATCAATATGAAGAAAAGACATGCTTGTGCTTCATGCAATTTGACTGCACATTGTGCATGCACGTTTTCTTATAAGCGTGTCAACTATTGAAATGAATTCGTGACTGCCTTGTATACCAACTCTTCACGGGGTGAGGGGATTTGATAACCATAATTCACAGCCTGTGAAATTTGCGAAAATTTGTGAAATTAGCGAATGAGCTTGGCATGAATTCAATGTTTTTTTTTTTTTTTTTTTTTTTTTTTTTTTTTTTTCTTCTGTCACAGTGAAAGTATCGAGAATTAACAAATATTATACTCACGGGACAAACTGGAGATGCCATTCCTAACTGAAAATCATCTTAATATCAAAAGCCCTTCCTGCCATTTTTAACTGAAAATCATCTTAATATCAAAAGCCCTTCCTGCCACTTCTAACTGAAAATCATCTTAATATCAAAAGCCCTTCATTTTCCCAGCACTGCCGAGACTGCAAAAAAGTAATTGCCCCTCACCTTTGCCCGGCTAACCTCACCCTTCCCCGTAGGTGGGGCCGTGGAAGCAAGTGGCTGGTGCATTAATGCAACACTCTGGGTATTTGTTATAAACCATACTATTGGGATAAAGGCTATTATTTCCTTCAAAACAATAGCCTATTACTTACTTAATTGCCACATCATGTTAACCATTATATCATAATCAAATTTCAAACAAGGCACTGCGCAAAGTGGAATTTCCTTTGTTTGTTTGTTTGAAATATGTTAAAATCCAAATCTGTATTACTGATAGATGCTACTGCAAAGGACACATAAACATCCCGTTGTTCCGAGAGAATGTTTCCAAAAACCGCGTTTCCTCTCCTCACTGACTAAGAAACGATCTCTGAAAAATACAAAATATGGTAGTAAGTGATTATAACATTTAAGAATGCAATTTATAGACACCGAGCTTTGAATACGCTTGTGTTTCACTATAATACATATACAAGCCGGTGTTCATACCAAAAATGATCGTGTTTTGACAGTCGCGGTGTTACACCGGTGTAGCCCCGGTCTTGGTCCAGTTCTACCACGGTCTCGTCATGGTGCAGGCCGATATACCCAGGTTTTACTACGGTTCATCCCGGTAGGGTCCCGGTTCGGCCTGGTGGCGTTCTGGTGACTATCGGTACCGCCACGATTATGGCCCGGCGTTTGATTATTGAAATGCTAGCAACAGGGGTGAATCAAGATGGCATCGGGGTGAATCGGGACGCCACCGGGTTGAACCGCGACGCCAGCGGGACAAACCGGAACTTGACCAAATTCTTAAAGGTAGCGTCACGGTTCATCTCGGTTGCGCCCCGATTCACCCCGGTGCCGTCCTGGGTACCCACGAATTGCATGCGTATTCTACATCTTTATATCATACCTTCACTCAACAATGCTCAACAACTAGAGAGTCAGCTTTGAGACCATCCATTATCACAAATCCAAGGTTCCCAACCGTGTCGTACCGTTATAGCTTCTCTCAAATAGAACAGGGTATACTTCCAAAGCTTTCAAACTGAAAATAAAATACAGATAAAGCCTATGTTACATTTGCCCTACGATTAACTTGCGATGATCGTACGATGCCATTTTTTGCATTTTCGTGCGGTCTCCACAGGGTGACCCTACGATGCCCCTACGATTCTACGGCTTCCTACGGCTTCCTTCGACTTCCTACGGCTTCCTACGATCTCCGTAGCCTCTACGATTTTGTAGTAGTCTGCACTTTTACAAATTTTAAAAATCGTAAGACCGTAGCCCGTAGACACGTCGTAGGTAGCATCATCGTACGGGCGCCTTACGGAAACCCTGCGATGATCGTGCGGTCACCGCACGGTTTTATGATAATTTGGGGACTAAAATAATAAGATAATCGTAGACCTTTAGGGTGATCGTGCGGCATCCGTACGGTTATATCACAAGTTTATGGAAATCGTACGGACACCTAACATCGTACGGCTATCGTAGGGAGACCGCAAGAAATCGTAAGGACTCCTCACGGCCATCGCACGGGCTCCGTACGATTTCAACTTAAAGTGTGTGGAGACCCTTTGATTTCCCTACGATCTCCAAACAGTTCCGACTCAGGACATCGAAGAAGCGGCTAGAACAAGAAATCGAACGATGCCCGTATGAATTGTAAACACCTACGTCGTAGCCCATGATCACATTCGATTTTTAAAAAATCGTAGGGAAATCGCGGACCGAAAAATCGTACAATGATCGGGGCAAATGTAACCTACTAGGCATGACCCCTTGCGGCCTCCCTACGTGTACGATTTTTGTTCCCAAATTATCATAAAAAAATCGTGCAGTGACCGCTCGATTATCGCAGGGTATCCGTACGGTGCCCATATAATGCCCTACGACGTGTCTACGGTCTACGGTCTTACGATTTTAAAATTTGTAATAGTGCAGACTATTACAAGATCGTAGAGGCTACGGAGATCGTAGGAAGTCGTAGAATCGTAGGGACATCGTAAGGTCACCCTGCGGAGGCCGCATGAAAATGCAAAAAATGGCATCGTACGATCATCGCAAGCTAATCGTAGGCCAAATGTAACCAAGGCATCAGTCAGAAGTCCAAGGGACTCCGTATGATATCCACTAACAGTCTGCGGAGACCCTACGACTACCGTGCGGCCTCCTTGCGTTTTGTATCAAAACGTATAGGGACTCTGTACGGACAACGCACGGGATCCGCACGATATCTACGTACTATCTGCGGAGACATACGACTGCCGTACGATCGCCTTGCGTTTTTGTATGAGAACGTCGACAAATGGCAGATCAAAAAATCGCACGATGCCCGTATGAATTGTTAACACATACGTCGTAGCCCACGATCTCCTACGATGTCTAAAAATCGTAGAGAAAATCGCAGACCGAAAAATCGTACGATGATCGGGGCAAATGTAACCTAGGCTTAAATACATGTAATTTTTTTTAAGAATATGTTAATTAAACTACATTAATAAAATCCATTGCTAAAATCCAACCGTTTGATTTGTGACCAAATCTTGAATAGCATATTATTCATTACATGAGTTCTTCAGTGTCCAAATGTAATTTTATGATTACGTTATTTAAAGTCGTTAGCCAGATTTTTGTGGTCTGTAATGTTCACCTTTAATATGTACATTTAAAAACAAATAACAATTTCTATAATTCTTACCCGATTTACAGTCTGACGTACTACCACATTGCCATCGTCTTCATGACAAAATGCGTTATTATTATAGCCAAAAAGCTCGGTAGAAGCTCCCACGGTTATCTTCTTTACTACTGTAACACAAGAATAATAAAAAATATCAATGGTCACCCTCACTTCAGATTTTTCACTGAAAATGAAATGGGGAAAAACTGGAAATACTGTCATAGTTATGCACAAGTCATTTGTATCCACAGCCCCTCTGGGGCCGGGGAATAGCTAGGCGTTTAACTTTTCAGTTTTAGAGCCCGGCACTGCGGGGTCAGATTTATGGTAAAATCCCTGCTAAAAGCACTGACACCCCGGAGGCTGACAATAATGTGGAACAACAGCTGGTAGCTGATGAGGGGTTTGAATTTCGGAATGTAGATGCACATGCACATTTGTAAATTGAATAAGGACCATAAAAGTACGAGTAGTAATGCGTGCCACTTTTTCAGAAAAAGGCGCTATAGTGGCACCCATAACAAGTACGTAAATGTTAAAATACAACTATTATCTAATTTGAATTAATGTGACCGTGTATTGGCGTGAAAGTAAAACCCCGGCTTATCCCCGGCTCTGCCGGGGTGTGCCAAAGTTAAAACCTTACACTTTAGCCCCGCTTTGTCTCTGCTAACCCCGGCCCTAGGGGAGCCGTGTATACAAATGACTGGTGCACCTTGATACTCACCGTGCTGTTACGATGATAATTTTGGAGTGCCTTTTAAAAATTTAGGGGTTTAAGAGTGCATTTGAAAGCATAATTATCCTGGTAATCAAAGAAAAATTTTCCCCATGAAATTGACGATTATGTGTAACTATTATAGAAATTATGAAAATTAATTTGTTCCTTTAATTCGCTTTAGCAGTCACACAGTAGCGCATGTCTGAGGCGTGTGCCGGGCTTATAAAAAATCTCAAAGTTTTGGAGTTTGTTTGTGTTGCGTCCCAAAAACGCTATGCACGCGTTCAACGCACGTCTCACACACGCTTGGGGCACCCTACCGAAGCGATATCTCATAAAATCCGAGCGCGCATGTAGCGTACACTGATGTGCCTAAAACGTGCACCGAACCCGTTCGAAGCGTAACTTCTAGAAAGTTTTTAAGCATGTTTAAATTGTTTTTGGGCCCAAACGCGCCTAGAGCGCGCAGCGACTTACAGCGACGTGTAACGCGCTTCTAACGTGTCTCCGACGTGCTGCTGGCGTATGTTAAATTTTACATTTTTGTCAACACGCCCGGCGCGCGTTTGGCTTATACGCTAATGCTGTTTAAAATAGCAGAATAAGCCAACGCGCCGGGTGTGTTGACAAAAATGTAAACTTTGAATGATTCAACATACGTCAGGAGCACGTCGGAGACACGTTAGAAACGCGCTACATGTTCGTTTTTGGTGTACGCTTGTGTACGCTTGGTGTACGCTGGGTGTACGTTGATATACGTCGCTAAAGGTCGGTGCGCGCTCTAGGCAAGTGTGGTTTCAAACATTTTAAACATGCTTAAAAATTTTCCAGAAGCTGGGCGTGTCTTGTGCGTATGTCTTTTACGTTTCGAATAAGTTCCACGCGCGTTACAGGCGCGTTGAATACGCTATGAACGCACTGGCGCACGTGTTAGGCACGTTAGTGTACGCCACATGCGTTTTCTGACTTTATAAGATATTAGTTCAGTAGCGTGCCCTAAGCGTGTGTGAGACGCGCGTTGAACGTTTGCTGCGCGCCTGTCGCACATGCTTAGCGTGTCTGGGAAGTAACGCAAACGTACTTCAACACTTTGAGATTTTTGTACGTCCGGCACACGCCTCAGTCAGGCGCTAATGTGTGACTGCTAAAGCGAGTTAAAGGAACAAATTATTTTTATACGTCCAAAATCTTAAGCATGTTGAGAGTTTTCATACGCCAGACGCGCGTTTGGGTTATACGCTAATGTGTGACTGCTGATACAGAAAGCATTAAAGGATTCATTCTCAATATTGAACAAAACCGAGAATGGCTACTTTTCTACTTTTGATCATATTTTAGCTGCAATTGTGCACCAGTCATTTGTAACCACTGCTCCCCCACCTACGGGGAAGGGCGGGGATTATGGCATTTCTGCTTTCAGTGCCCTGCTATAAGCAACACACTCAGGGGGCAAACTGGGGGTCAAAAGTTTGCTGTTTGCCCTACCCGTAGCAATAGAAATCGCCCTGGGTAAGGATCCTAATGCCAGAACCCCGTCATTTCCCCTGTACTGCGGGTACTATCGACAAGTAATTGCCCCGCACTTAATCCCGGCTATCCCCCACCTTCACCGTAGGTATGTGTGAGGGGGCAATGGTTACAAAGGACTGGTGCATTAGCAATTAATACATATAATCGACGAAAGAAAAGAAAAATGATGACTATCGTTTTTGTGTGGAGGGTATCAATCCACACTGCATGTGTATAGGGATGCAATGTCAATGATGTTGATTATCTTTTTTCATATTGCATTTAGCATATTTCTGTAAAATGGAGGTAATAGTCCTTTGAAAAAAATGTTATTTTATCTCTAAGAAAAGGACGCATTGTTGCTGGAAGAATGAATAAGGCCCAAAATAAATATTTGGTGTACATGGCAACAAACACTTTTGATGATTGGAATGAAGTGTTTACAAAAACAAACCACTTTGAAAGATTAGCTAGCATATGGTTAAATAAATCTGATGTCTCTGCAGCGACTGGGCATATTCATCCATCATTATCCCTCAGCCTTTGAAAGAAAACTCGATAGACTTACCTAGACCCGAAGGAAAATGGCGGCTTCTTGTTTACAATTCGAACATATCATAAACATTGCGTATCACGTGATTCCCAGCAGTGTATATGGCGATTTTATACATTTTCAGAAAGTGAACAAAGACAACTCAAGAAAGGCGATGCTTAGAAAATGGCGGCGATTGGAAACACATGGATAGAAACAAAGAAAGGAGTTGAACATTTTCAGCAGGGAAAATACTTACAGTCAGACGGATGGGACCGCCCTGGAAAATACGAGTATATACCCGACAGTAAAGTGTTTGGTGAAAGTGAAAACGACGTTGAACTAGAGGGGGGAGGGTTTAAAGTAAAAACACTAGTACATGCAACTAAGCCGGAAGCTGCTGTGGATGTGTTAGTAAATGGATTTAAACCCAATAAAAAGAATCTAGGCCCTCATTTTCCCGGAGACACAAACAACTTCATTTGGTGGGGTATATCACCAGATAGGAAGGATATCGAGAAGTATTCTGAGCGATGCGAACGATTCACAAAGAAATTTATGAAAAAAAAAGCACAACATTGACTTCGAACAAGAGGAAAACAACGAGGAGGGCGAGGAAGGTAGTATCGATGAAAGCTTATCTGCTCTTAGCATTCAAGACAGGCAAGACTGGAAAGAACAATTGGATGAAAACTTTTGCAGTTCTCCTCCATTCTGCATCACATCACGATACGGGAACGTTATATTTGAATATAACATCGACCAACTTATGAAAGCATATTCTTCACAATACTGCGACAATAAGAAGCCGGAATTTCGTGTGCTGGGTACATTTGCATACACTCAAGAGGTTATGCACGCCGTATTGGTTTGTCCTCCAAATGTGATCAAACGTTCCGAGGACCTCCCGCTGATTGAGGAAAGTAACTCTGTCATTTACAAATCTGGTCACAATTGGGTCTGGACTCCGGAAACGACAGGGTCTCGGGCAAACTACTATCATGCAACTTTCAAAAACATAGAAGTCAAAAACAGAAGATGGGAGCATGCAACTTTCGCATTTTTCGTGCCAGACAATCAAAGTTTAAAACTGGATAACCTAGATATGCAGATGACATACTGTCCACCATCGGTTTTGTTCAGACTGCATACAACGAAAGACGACAGAATAAGATGGACCCTGAATGAAGTACTCAAGTTCCTTCACGACAAAGACATAATGAGCAACAACATCTTTCTCGGTTTTATTCATAGATGTCTTGTCAACGTTTGGAAGAAAGATAATAAACTGACAGAAGGAGTTTGTTTGCCAGACTACATGAAATTAAAGACGAGTTACATTGAAAACCTACTTGGCACATTCGCAGTGACAGAACATGATGGTCAGGCTGCGGAATACGATCCAGATGAGCTCTTAGAAAATGTCAATGATCCTGCAAAATGCACAGAGCGTTGGCAGCTTTGGATACGACAAATAGCTCATTATCTATTTGATAACTGATTGGGGACAAGATTGAATGCCGTACTGGAAACATACAGTACCTAGACAATTATATATATTATCGAGGTAGACATAGTACTTCATTACTAAATATAATATTAGAATTATGAGTGACATAACACATACATGTACGTACACAATTTTAATGAGACAAAATTCATTGATGTGTCGGCTCAAACAGACCATGCAAGGAAACCATTTTACTGTTAGTAGGATGAGAGTACTTTCCACAATCTTTTTTCCCATTTATTGTGTGCAATTTAATTGTGGTTGAGCCACCGCTTTAGGAAACCAACAATCTGCATATGGGAAAAACAAAGGCACAGATCAGCTTCGCATTAACTGCGAAGCTGATCAGCGCCTTTGTTTTCGCTACATGGATAATACAATCCCCCTTCTTCATTCATCCGAAATATCAACCTCTAGCTTTCTTCTGTGAATGTACAGGCTGGTTTGTGTTGAACCTGGTCGGAAACCCAAATTGTTGGTTTTCGCACGCACAGGCTCATTTTATTTTATTTTTCATCCAAATCAACATGGTGTCTTTGGATTACATGCTAACCATGACCACTTTCGGATCGGATCGGATGTAACCATTCGGACATTGACTGGCTCGGAATACGGTTTCGTCTTACTTTGTGTTAAGGTACATGTAAATCTTGGCAAGGTGCTTGCCATTCAGACAGCCTTCCTGGACAATGCTAATGTGAATATTAAAATGACTCAAGAATATTTTTGTTTGGACAAAGTTGCATTTTATGACCAAATACATTTTTTTTTTTCAGATGAAAATTAACGCTTTTTATAACTATATATACTCGTTTACTTAATATGATTTCTTTTCTGCCATAATACCAGCTACTTCATTAAAATAATCGGAAACTATGAATTCACCTGTATTATTTGACAATTGTATTTATATTGATCTTAAAGACGCTGAGTATAAAAAGTGATTGCCAGGTTACATGTAGCGTAGTTTGCATCTCAAGGGTACCCACAGGTTTCCGGACCCGTTATATTCATTCATTGCATACGCTTTGTACATGTAGGTATTATTTAGGGATTGAAATTCAGAATTTAGCTTTCACTTGATGATGAAAAACATTAGGCTTCAATGTCTTTGATTGCCCCAAGCCCTGGTTCCCTAATGTTTAGCTTTCATAGCTCATACACAATTACCGAGAAAAATAAACACACCGCTACAAACTGACTTTATACAAAGTGACGGACAGTTCATTCCGCCATTCAAATACTGGGCCCTTTCAAAGGGCGCCTATCGATTAATTTTAAGTCGAATACTCACTGCTGAACATACGGTGGTGTGTGTATGTGTGGAACGACGATACTCCCGATTATGGACTCGAACCAAAATAACGTAACTCCGATAATGAGTGTGTGGTCGTCTCGGAACTATTATTCTTGACAACTCCCGTTAACAACCACGTTAACTGGCGTTATGCCACAGGCGTTACAAATCAGTGACGTTAAGCAACTATAACATTATAAAAAAAAGCATACACATTATCCTTTTCTCAAGTGTGTGTGTGTGTGTGTGTGTGTGTGTGTGTGTGTGTGTGTTATTATGTAAAGGCTCACATCTTGATTTTTTCGCTGTTCAAATTGGATTAACTACTTTGGACTCAGTTTGTTTTTTCAGCGAGATAAAATAAACTACAAGCATTTTTTTTTTTTTTTTTTTTTTTTTTTTTTTTTATTTGGAACTTCAGAAATTCAATGTCAACATCAAGTAAACATGTCCTTGTAATGAATACTCCCTTAAACCCAACTTTTATATGAGCCTTGCGGAGAAAACCAAAACTTTGCGTTAAACTTTCTGACCGGGTCTGACACAAACCGGCCTGTACAGTCACAGAAGCAGCCTAGAAACTTGAAATTTTGGATTTAAGTAGAAGAGGGATTGTACTATCCGTGTAGCGAAAACAAAGGCGATGACATATGCAAATTGTTGGTTTTCTTATGCAGCGGCTGATATGTCAAAACTGGGGTGTATAGGGGCATACAATTTTCTTATTTTGATCCAAAACATAGAATGAGGGTACTCGTTGGAACTGTCTCGATGAGGTATTCTAACGTGTACCCACAATCAATGTTTGAGAACAAATACTGAAAATATCAAAATTTTTCAACTGGTATTTTTGTTCATTTTCAAAGCCTATAAATCTCTGTATATAACGTCAGAATACCCCCTTATACCACACTTTTATATAGTAAAACTGGGATATGCAGGGCTATACCTATTTTTATTGTTTTTGCTCTAAAACATATATTATGGATACTCGTTAGAACCGCCTCGGCGCGGTTCTAACTGTACCCACAATCTATGTTATGAGCCAAAATAAGAAAAATAACTTTTTTTTCTACTGAACATTTTCTTTTCTTTTTTTACAACTTTAAAAATCCGTGTATATTGCATGGGCGTGTTTCCGTAATGTGGTCCAGGATGTTAACATAGAATTTGTGTAAATTTCAAACTATTTTAATACTATCAATGCGACTGTAGTCACCGGCTCGAGATGGCTTTTAAGCGTCTGAAAGCAGAAGAAAAAGATTATGTTTACAATAGATACAATGTAGGAATGTACAGTCTATAGTTGACAATTTTTACTGAATTGGTAATGCTAAAAATGCTTTTTTTTTTTTTTTTTTTTTTTTTTTTTTTTTTTTTTTTTTTTTTTTTCATGGCGCGGCTCATATCATCAATTATTGTCCTCAAACGATGCTTCACCAGGATAGCGTGCCCGTATATTGAACAGCCTCTTAAACACCACTTTTATATATTATAGTAAAAATACCTATTTTTCTTATGTTTGCTCCAAAACATAAATTGTGAGTACTCTTTCAGTAGATTCTTAACCGCATTAGCGAGGCTGTTCTAACGTGTAAAATAAGAAAAAAATATCAAAGATTTTCTGCTGAAATTTTTCAACTTTAAGTAAAAAAATCTATTATAATATATTAGGCCTACAATGAGGGCGTGATTTCCGGTAATAGCATAAAGCCACTAGTGGCAATATCAAAGCAAATCAATGATACGGAAAAAAAAACACATTTTTTTTCCTATTCTAATAAATACACTTCTTTATATACATGTACGCATGAGGCATTATGCTATAATATGATCGAATACAAACTATCTTTGTTGTACTTTGCTACACTGTACATCTTTGTATAATACACGTACGAGTTTCGCTTACCATCAGGATAACATGCCCATGCCTGCATACCCCAGTTTTGCTATATATAAAAGTGGGGCTCAGGGAGTATACATTGCATGGGCATGTTATCCTGATGGTAAGCGAAACGCGTACGTGTATTATTCAAAGATGTACAATGTAGCAAAGTACAACAAAGATAGTGTGTATTCGATCATATTACAGCATAATGCCTCATGCGTATACAAAGAAGTGTATTTTTTATGTTTTGAGCAAAAATAAGAAAAATATAAATTTTTCAGCTAAAGTTATCAAATTTAAAGCTCAAAAATCTCTGTAATCTTACAGCTGTACGCCATTGTGAATCCCAACCCTGTATTGGTGTCATCAGTGTGGAAGTGAAGAGTGAACCCAGTAGACGTGAATGTTCCAGGATTCGAGTCGCCGCAAAACTTGCCGAATGTTGTCGCATCACTGCCATTGATCTGTAAGAATTAACATCACATTATGAAAACATGCCCATGCAATATACAGTGATTTTTAAAGTTGTAAAAATGAAAATTTTCAGTGGAAAAGTTTTGATATTTTTCTTATTTTTGCTCAAAACATAGATTGTGGGTACACGTTAGAACCGCCTCGGCGAGGCGGTTCTAACGAGTACCCACAATATATGTTTTGGAGCATAAATAAGAAAAATAGGTATACACCTGCATACCCCAGTTTTACTATATAAAAGTGGGGTATAAGGGGGTATATATTGCACGGATATGTTTTCCTGATGAGGAAAACATACATGTATCCGTGAAATGAATTATACCCGGGCTAAACCAAACTTTTATAGAGTAAAACTGGGGTATGCAGTGGTATGGCCTATATTTCTTATTTTTGCACACAAAAAACGACATTGATTGTGGGTATTCGTTAGAACCCCCTCGCCGAGGAGATTTTAACGTGTACCCACAATCTTTGTTTTGAGCAAAATATCTAACTTTTTTTCCAGCTAAAATTTTCATTTTTACAACCAAAAACATTTCTGTATATTGCATGGGCGCGTTTTTGTAATGACAAGAAATGACTCGCGACCGGTCTTCGGGCTTTCCGGCCAGGTTAGATACAATCTGGTCTGTGCACTCACAGAAGGCTAGAAGCTTGAACTTGTGATTTTGTATACAAATAGTAGAGGAATTGTACTAGCGGTGTAGCGAAAACAAAGGCGCTGATCAGTTGTTCAGTTACTGGTTTTCCCATGACGCGGCTCATAAATAAGTATTTTAATAACCGCGGCTCATAAATAAGCATTTTAATAAACATTTTAAAATACGCTTAAAGACTTAAATGCACGCTGCTTTAATAACGCCCAAGTTCGCCTAAAATGAAGTGTTCAAAATTATTGCTTGCTCGTTACAAGTCAGTTTTAAATGGTTTGGTTTACGGATCAGTAAGACTGAATCGGAAAGCAAGTCAGTAATATGCTTTGTGAGTACCGCCGAGGTTGTCGGCTGTCCAGAGATGACCTCATTAAACGATTTTACAAATCCTGGAGAAAACGCTTCTAAAAATAAAGACAGCAACAACGGCAATAATTTGAGAAAATTGCTAAGAACATGCTTAATATGAGCCTCTCGATCTGCACAGATCCCTGATCCATTAAACCACACATTTCTGCTTAACCCCTACTCAATTAATATATTTTCCAGTGCTCCCCAAATCCCTGAAAATAAATGACATCCCTTATTTTCTCAAATAAATAAATAAATAAATTACGTATACCAAGAAACAGCATATTTTTAGGCATTACCTGGTGATGCCTAATAAATATGCTGTTTCTTGGTATTCGTAATTTATTTATTTATTTATCTCTTTATTTATTTATTTATTTATTTATTTATTTATTTATTTTAGCCGCCCCACTGGAAAACCAACAATCTGCATAGGCGAAAACACAGGCGCAGATCAGCTTCGCGGTTACCGCGAAGCTGATCAGCGCCTTTGTGTTCGCTACTCGGATAGTACAATTCCTCCTCTACTTAACTCCAAAATTTCAAGCTTCTAGCCTGCTTCTATAGTTGTACAGGCCGGTTTGTGTCAGACCTGCTCGGAAACCACATTGTTGGTTTTCCCACGAGGCGGCTCATTTATTTATTCATACCTGAAGGTAATCGTAGTTACATGCTTCTGGGAAGTCCCATTCTAAGTCGAACGCTTGGAAACTCAACACGATGGGGTTTCCATTCCCCGAGATTGTGTAGGTACAGTCCAGAAAAAAAATGACCTCCCTTTTTTCCTCAAAACCCCTGGTAATGCCTCATAAATATGCTGTTTCTTGACATACGTAATTTATTTATTTATTTATTTATTTATTTATTTATTTATTTATTTATTTATTTATTTATTTATCTATCTATTTATTTATTTATTTATTTATTTATTTATTTATTTATACCTGAAGGTAATCGTAGTTACATGCTTCTGGGAAGTCCCATTCTAAGTCGAAGGCTGAGAAACTCAACACGATGGGGTTTCCATTCCCCGAAATTGTGTAGGTACAGTCCATCTCGTCGAGGTAGCCTGAGCGATTCAGTGTAAAATTTGAGCTTGTCTCGACATTGAGATCAGTGGCTCCACAAACTGGGGGAATAAATATATGAGCCGCATCATGAGAAAACAAACATTTTGCATATGCGGACACAAATGCGCAGATCAGCTTCGCAGTGACAATGAAGCTGATCAGCGCCTTTGTTTTCACTATACGGATAGTAAAATCCCTCTTCTTCTTAAATCCAAAATTTCAAGCGTATGGCCATCTTCTGTACATGTACATGTACGTGTACAGCTTGACTGTGTCGGACTCCTGTTCGGAAACCACATTGATGGTTTTCTCACGACGCGGCTCATATAGTATTTTTTTTAAATCATACACACGGATGCAGAACAAAATATTTTTCCCCAAGGAAAAGCACTTTTGCGGAAGGAAAAGTATTTAACAATGTCAGACATAACATTCTTCCCTGGCCCTTTGGTGGTTCGAACTGTAGCACATGCTCACACTCGGGTCGCGAGCCAGCGTTATTGCACAGAAAAGAATGATTTAACCTCATATCATAAGCAATGTGAAACTCCCCATTACGAAAACATGCCCATACAATATACGTTGTAAAAAATGAAAATTTTCAGTAGAAAATGTGTGGTATTTTTTTACTTTTGCTCAAAACATAGATTGTGGGTAGGCGGTTCTAACGAGTACCCACAATCTATGTTTTGGAGCAAAAATAAGAAAAATAGGTATACCCCCGCAAACCCCAGTTTTACTTTATAAAAGTGGGGTATTGGGGGGTATACATTACACGGAAATGTTTTCGTGATGCAGGGCTTGTCAACTTGAAGAAATTATAGTTATGCCATGGGTTGGCTACTGAAAGATAAACTTACAACCAAGTTAAGTATCTTTTTGCTAGGGATTATTGTGAAAATATTAACTGAAAAGGACCTTAAGTTACGGTGACAAGTTAAAAGCATCGTAACTTTATGCTCAGCTCAAGCCCACTAAGTTACACCTTAGCGTCGTCTTATCAGTACGAAGTGGCACCTTTCATTTAAAAAAGTTACGATAACTTAAGAGTAACTTGAATAGCAAGGGCGTCAATTTTAATATGGTTATTTTAAGAACACCGCGCGTATGTCGTAAGGGAGGGGAACTTGGGATGCATTTTAGTTACTAACCCATGCTTTTTATAATATATTACGATCTGACCGCAATACTGACTTCATCAGGATAACACGTCCGTGTAATGTATACCCCTTAAACCCCACTTTTATAAAGCAGAAATGGGGTTTTCAGGGGTATACCTATTTTTCTTATTTTTGCTCCAAAACATAGATTGTGGTTACTCGTTAGAACCGCCTCGGCGAGGCGGTTCTAACGTGTACCCATAATCTATGTTTTGAGCAAAAATAAGAAATATATATATATATATAAAGTCTACTGAAAATTTTCCTTTTTTATTATAATTATTATTATTCAGTTTTACGTCCCTTTCAAGATTTTTTCAGCTCATATGAGACTGGCCAGTCGGTAGGTGGGGTGAAAACGGGAGAACCCCGAGAAAAAAAACACCTGGCACACCCGCAAGCAGAACTTGGCTTGTCTAACATGTGGCCAATGCGGGGCTCGAACCCACACCAGTCACAACGGTGATTTCCTTTTTTACAACTTAAAAAATCTCTGTTTATTGCATGGGCATGTTTTCGTAATGGCTAACCTGTCGAACAAGTAGGTTCCTCTCCCGTCCATGTACCGTCCCGCTGGCACATTCTATCTGGGCTGCCACCAATGCGGTCATATTCACACTCGTAGTAGGCCTCCGTCCCGGGAGACTGTTCCCCATCGATACACACTCTACCTCCCTCTGGGGACTTAAGGCACGGACACCTCACATCTGGTAGGCAATATAATATACAGAACCGTTGTATAGTGCAATTTCTTTGACCGTGTCAGTTTACCTGATACCTACTTGATATAGATTTGCATTTATTGACCGGACTGCTTCAACGACGAGATTCTATCATAAGAAACAAGACATGCCAACGTGCTTCACTTGGCACTGGAAGAAATGTCTAAAACAAGTAAGTATCCTTTTCCATGGCTTACAAAACTTAATCATGTGGCGTCAACCGGTAGTGTCGAAGTGTTTTTACACTCCCGCCCGCGTAATTGTACTCCATTTACGCGTATTACGCGAGTATTACGTGAGTATTACGTGCGTAAGGCCAATTACGCGCATTTACGCGTAACATGCGCGCATTTACGCGTAACATATCTCATTAATATTCATAAGCAGAGATAAAAGCGTCGATGCGCGTAAGGTTCAGTCATTACGCGTATGAAGTATCGGCCAATCAGACTGGCAATACGTTTACGCGTATTTACGCGTATCATACGCGTAATGACAAGGAGTATCAAAGCTAAAGTACCTAACGGTTGATTTTATTATTCCATCAAAACTAAAGAATGGGCAAGTTTAATGGATTTTATTGATATATCGTGATCGTGAAAATGGCGTGACCTTATTCAAGTTATTGTCAAAATATTTTATGTGTCTGTGACCCTACGAAAACGTGTTAACGAGTGAGTTACATTTCGTTCAAAATGAGTCGGAAATTCATTGTACCGAAGATGGCGAAAAAATCAATATGAACATCGAAGTGAGGAACATTATTTTAGACTTTTTAAACGCGTCTCGGGAAGACAAGTGTACAGATAAGTAATACACTAAGTAAAGTGTAGGTAGCCACGTTCAGTTCTGTTCAATTTATTCATTGTTGTAGAGTTCCCCCTCTTTTTTAAAGACACAACCGTACGGTATAATGCATGTTTGATTTTCGCCAGTTTTTCTCCCACGTTTCTTTCGATATTTTTCAACAGAACTCGAGCGTTTTCTTCTTCGAAATAAAACCGCAAGCAAATATAACAGAAACTCGATGTTCGATCAGGAACCGATCTAGGGATGAAGCTTTTAAAATATTTCTCACGGGGGCGATCTGGTACATGTCATTTTGTATTTATGAAGTGTTCGAGGCCGTTTATACTGCAGGTCTTAGTATGAAAATGATTATATATTGTTTTGGTCTAAAGCGAAATCCGGGATTTTGGTTAAACCATACAATCTCAAGATTATTGGCTCATTCATTACGCGTATATTTTTACGTAAGACTTTAACTCTCGATTGGTTAGAACAATACGTATATATACGCGAATATACTAAAAATGACTTGCTTTTCTATTTCACCGCTCACTGGTTAAAGTCATAACGCGTAATGTACGCGCATTACGCGTATCATACGCGTAAGAAAAATTGAATTTTGACTGGCTGTTGACACATACGCATATGAAAGAGGTGCGTATTACGCGAGTATTACTCACGTATGTTACGCGCATTCAATGAGTACAATTACGCGGGCGGGAGTGTACAATAGATGAAATCTTTGACACAAATTTATATATATTGACTATTGCCGAGAAACCTACCAAGTAAATTTAAAAGTCAATATTATTAACCCATATTTGACAAATGGATTCTCCCATCGTTATCAATTGGGTGAGTCCACTGTCAGTTTTAGGGGTGCTAAATAGGAATATAATGGCTTATCTGAGGCATTTTAGGGGTGCTAAATAGGAATACAATGGCTTATCTGAGGCATTCGAAAAATTAAAGATTTTGTCTATTGATCAAAGTATTTTCCTCAGTAAAGCAAAAATGATGTATAAAATTCACAACAATTTGGCCCCTAGTTATTTAAATGAAATGTTTTTAATGCGAGATGCAAATCTTGATAATACAACTATTTTAAGGTCTGTCACAAATAAAAATTGTGTTGTCCCACTAGCAAAATGTAATCTTTTAAAAGGAAGCTTGACGTATTCAGGTGTAATTATTTGGAATAGTATCCCTGTCAGTATAAAGAATTTGTCATCCTTACCTATGTTCGTTCATAAATGTACTGAGTGGCTGTTATATTAATTGATACTTTAATTATTTTATCTGTACCTCCACCGCCAATGAGATGTATATTGCTTTTGATATATTTTCATTAATCTGTCTGTCTGTCTGTCTGTCTGTCTGTCTCATTTCCTATCAAGTTACACACTTTACATGTTTTTGAATTTAATAACTTGACTGTATATTGCTATGTCTGTTGTTATATGTACCATGTTTTGAGGGCCCCAAGGAAGATTGGTTCTACCAATTGGGTCACCCTCGTAAAATAAAGAATTTAATTACTTACTTACTTACTAGGAGTAATTTTTATTTTTCATCTCATATTTTTGATGAAATTTCTCTGTGCAAACAGAATAGCCCCAGATGGGATGCCGCGTTCTGCGGCATCACATCTGGGGCTATACTGTTTGCCTATGTCCCATAAAAGGGACGCCAGGCTTAAATAAATTATACGACCTTAAATGAGTTAAATAAATTATACGACCTACAGGTTTACCACAATTAAATGGCGGTGTTATGGTTGTTATTGTTTGGATTCGAATCTACAACAATCGGATCCTGCGTCCTGAGGTTTAATTATGAGTTAATACTTTTAGCCAACCAGAAATCGCGTTCTTGGGTTGAGGTATGACATACACCAGTATGCCACTCACCCTCGGGCAATCATAGCAAACAATAGCCTTCACTAGCACAATCGGCTGTTATCGGATTTACGGAAATACTCCGTGGGCCAGGAGGGCTTACCATGCACCCCCCTAAGGATCCTCTGGGAGTGGTATAACATTGTTCATAGGACCTCCTTGATTAAGAATCAAGGTGTTAACACTCAATATCCTCATTCCGACCCGCCATTTTGGATGGTTTTCAAGATGGCCGCCATGCAAAAACGGACAAGCACATGTAAAATATAATACAACTCTTAAAAGTTCTATTCTGCTTACTTTTATGAGTAGAAAATGCACATATAAATGTCTACGCTCCATTTCTAATGTAAGTTTATCAAAGTTAGGTTTTTAAATGATGGCATACGAGATGGCCGCCACATTGAAAAGCATTGTTTTGCGATTTTTGTTACTTTCCTTCCAAAAAAAGCTTCTTTTTTCAATTTCACTTAAACTTATGTTGTTTGCGTCATTAAGAGGGATGCAGCTATTATTTAATGCCTATTCAACCAATGTTCTAAACCACCATTTTGGACAGTTTTCAAGATGGCCGCCATGCAAAAAATGGCAAAGTGCAAGTTTAGTATAATAGTACTCTTAAAAAACTTCTAATCTGCTTACTTTTATGACCAGAACATACACATGTTAGTGTCAAAACTCCAATTTTGATGTAAATTAATCAAAATAAGGTCTTCAAATGATGGCATACAAGATGGCCGCCACATTTAAAAGCGTATTTTGTTATTTTTATTACTTTTCCCGAAAAGGTTTTTTTTTCAGTTTCACTAAAATCTATGTTGTTTCAGTCATTATCATAGATGCAGATATTATTTTTATGCTATTACAACCATAACAATCTGTTTAAGTGTATTTTAGTACGCGTCTATAATCTCCAATTTGTCAGACAAGCTGGCTGACATAATTCAACAAGCCATATGAAAGCTAGATTTGTCACCTTTAATATTTTACCTAAAATTGCTTTCTGATAACATGATTAGGCAAGAAACATCCACATGAGTCTGATTCTTTTCATGTTTGATAGTGTTAAATTATTTCATGTACTATGGCATCCAAATTCATAATCATGCATATATATAGGATAAAAATGACAAGTTGGATAATTGTTCGTCATGAGACAAGCCATGTTCTGCTTGCGGGTGTGCCAGGTGGTTTTTCTCGGGGTTCTCCCGTTTTTGCCCCACCTACTGATTGGTCCATCTCATATGAGCTGAAATAATCTTGAAAGGGACGTAAAACTGTATTAAAAAATAAAATAAATAAAACGACAAAAAAGAACACATGCATCGATATTACAAATAATTTTATTAGCAATTCACTTAAAATATGAGCCGTCCATAAACATCTACATGTACAATGTATCTTAGAGGAGCAACCCACTAACATGACTTAGGGGAAATCATTTGCTGAGAAACAGTCTATAACTAGAATGTGTTTAAGAAAGGATAGTTAGCAGGAGGTTAAGAAATGCAGTTATGGACAATAGAACCCCTTTCCAAATTTGATTATATAGTAGAGGTGCCAAAATACTTGAAACAGCTAAAAAAAGTTAATAACTCTTCTATTTAATTTTAGAAAAATCTAAGGTTATGATTTGATTGCATGTGATCATCAAAGTGAGACACTGATAAAAACATTTTAAGTTAATCTCACTGGATAAATCCTTCCCGTTGAGTCAACAAACTAGATGATTAACAACAAACTATTTTTTATCACGTTAAAAATCTCACAATGACAATCACTAACCTATTTTGTAGAAAATTAACCCTATCCCCTTTTCCAGGCCTGTGAAATTTCGCAAAATATTCACGATGCTTAGTGTCCCATGTGTTTTAGATGCAAATTCAAGCCTCTTAAATCTATGTTGATAGTTAGAAAGTCCACAATGCCTATTTACCTTTATCATTTGTTTTGAATGAAGACAACCCTTGTTGATTCAACCATGGAGTGTGTTCCAGGACATAGTGTACACAATTCCTATTGTTTTGGACCCCAAGCAACCTTCTACTCTGTCTGAGGTGAAATGAAAGTTAGGGTATTATGGTGCAAATTACACAGTATTGAAATAATTAACTACCCTTATGCAACTGCGGTCATTATGCAGATTTAGTTTGCCGAATTGTCTTGTGATAGATTGTTGATGGTTAGTCGATATACTTATGCGAATAAACCGAAACTTTAAACTGCACATTTTACACATTACTTCAGTATAATGTAAATCTTCCTAAAATAGAACATTTCGAATCAAGTTGCATCTTTGATCATTTTTCTGTGTGCAGTATTAACAATTTTGCACCTCAATGAAAGTACTCATTTACTTAGCAAGGTCTGCAAATTGTCCGGCATATAGGGGATTATAGGCTTCCTCTTTACAAAAATACAAGATAAGTATGGTTGAATTAGCATGAAACTAATAGCTGCATCAACATATATTTTAGTGAAATGGATAAAAAGCCTTTTTGGAGATGGGGGTGGAAAGTAACAAAAACAAATACAAAATATGCTTTTCAATGTGGCGACCATCTTGTATACCATAATTTAAAGACCTAACTTTGATAAATATACATCTGAAATGGAGTTCATGCACTTATGTATGCATGTTGTGCTCATAAAAGTAAGCAAATTAGAAGTTTTAAGAGTTCTATTATACTAAACATGCACATATATTTTAGTGAAACTAAAAACAATTTTTTTTTTTTTTTTGGGGGGGGGGGGGAGGGGAGTAACAAAAATCACAAAATATGTTTAAATGTTGCAGCCACCTCCTATGCCATCATTTGAAGACCTAATTTTGATTAATTTACATCAAAATTCGAGTCTTGACACTAACATGTGCATGTTCTGCTCATAAAAGTAAGCAGATTAGAAGTTTTTTTGAGAGTTCAATTATACCAAATATGCACTTTGCCATTTTTGCATGGCGGCCATCTTGAAAACTGTCCAAATTGCGGGTCAGAACAGTGGTTGAATTATCATGAAAATAATAGCTGCATCTCTCTTAATGACTCAAACAACATAGATTTAAGTGAAATTGAAAAAAGAGCTTTTTATGGGGGGAAAGGTAAAAATGCTTTTCAATGTGGCGGCCATCTTGAATGCCATCATTTAAAGACCTAATTTTGATAAATTTACATCAGACATGGGGTGTAGACATTTATAACTGCATGTTCTGCCCATAAATGTAAGGTGATTAAAAGTTTTAAGAGTTCTATTATATGTTACATGCGCTTTTTCCATTTTTGCATGGCGGCCATCTTGAAATCCGTCCAAAATGGCGGGTCGGAATGAGGATATCGAGTGTTAACATCTTGATTCTTAATCAGGGAGGTCCTATGAACACTGTTATACCACTCCCAGAGGATCCTTAGGGGGGTGCATGGTAAGCCCTCCTGGCCCACGGAGTAATAAGCTATGGTCATAATATTTATAATCTGCCATACAATGTGGTATTAAAATATACGAAATAAGTATTTGCCTTTCTCCTCCTTTTGCGATTGAAAAATTCGTCCATATAATTCTCAGACAGTTGGAATTTTGCGAAAAGGCGTAAGAAGCCATTTTTAGCTTTAAATTTCATAAAGTTGGATTTTTTTGCGAACTTTTTATAAGTTATCACCACAATATGACGCGATATACATGTTGACACCATGTTAGACACCTTTTCTATTTGTAGAAATCAGCTGCGTAGAAATGATTACCTGCCTCGAGTAAACAAATCTTCATGTCACCCTTCAAGGGCAACAATTGTTTTATTATACCGAACTACTTTTGAAACAAATTAGCGAACAATATTTCCCTCCACAAGGGAATATTCTAATCCATTATAGATAAGTTTTGAAGAGAGAAAAGTATATGAAATCTTATGAAAAAAAAAAAAAAAAAAAAAAAAAAAAAAAAAAACATATACTCCTCAAAAGAAGTTTAGCACCATTTAGATTTTTTCATATTTTTAATTGACATTTTGACTTACTTATTTTAAACCTACCTTTTTTGAATTTGCACAGTCTGAAAGAGTTTGATAAAGTGTGTGATAAGACAAAAACAAATGCGGAAACGATTTTAAGGAAATTTGAAAATTCCCTTTTTCTGTAAATACTGAAAATTTGAACATCGAAAAAAATTCCACCTTAAACGTCACAGTGTTCAGAACACATTTTTGTTTCCAAATTCACAAACAAGTGCTCCAAAGCAAATGACTGAGCCAAAAAAAACAATTGAAAGAATCTCAAAATTTGGGTAAAAATGCATTTTTTGACAAAATTGCATTTTTTGACAAAAACTCATAAATATTGGACAAAATGAGTAAAATCAATATCCCTATCAATTTTGAATCAATATGGGATGTTTCGAAACCAAAACATACCACCTCTTTTCTTTCTCTTAAAGGTGATCTCATGTCAAAGATACGGCATAAGCACTTTTTGAAATGCAGCTTTTTAAAAAAGACTGAATTTGGACGGGTTGAAAAGCAGTACCCTCAGTTTAGCAATCAGGGGTGCTGCATGTTGTGTTTGATGCTGAATCAATCCATTTTGTTGAAGAGATGAGTGACTATGCTTTATCTGAGAATTTAAACAAAGTCTCAAAAATCGTTATTTTTGGTCAAAAATGGCATTTTTGTCCCAAAAAATCCATTTTTATTTTTTTGCTTTAAATGATTGCTTTCATTGTCTCGAGTGAGTGAAATGAATTCAGGTTTGGATGCCCAGAAATGGAGATGTGGGCTTTTTACTGCATCCCAAATTCTGGTGTTTTCAAAAACATGCATTTTTGCACATTTTTACTTACAACCAGGCAAATAGCAGCTTAGCAATCCAGGTGTTTTAAACATCTCCTAACTGGTTGTCAAAAAGATGAAATTGACATTTCCTGTCAAATATTTGTATCAACATTGAAATGAACATCATTACCTTATTTATTTCTGATTGGTAACAGTAAGATGGAATTGACAGATGTTGATTTCTCTTTCAAAAAATTCATTGGTTATTTGAAAATAATGAAACAGACCAAGGTGATTGTTTGACAGCTTTTTGCTATTTTAAAGAAATGAACAAATTTTTTCTATATTTAAATTGCACGTGGATAACTGTTGTGGACTGTTGAGTTGTCTGAAACTTGTGAATTGCTAAGCTGGTATTTGCGCGGTTGTAATCTTTTCAAGACAAATAATTGCTTTGTTGCTCACAAAAACCAGCCCTTTAGGAAAGTATCAATTTTTAAAAGTTTATTTGAAACAAAAATGTATACTACAGATTATTTTAAAATGAGAAATATATCAACTGGTGCTAAACTTCTTTTGATGAGTATATTTTACACAATGGCAGCGAAACGATCCGGGACTGAAATGTCCCGAGTCCGAAAAGACCAGCGGTCGAAGCGAGCCGGGACTGAAAGACCCGTGACCGAAACGGTCCGGGACCGAAACAACCGAGGCCGAAACGACCCGGGACAGAAACGACCCGGGAACAAAAAATGACGGGATCGAAACGCCACGAGGTCAAAATGACCCAGGGCTGAACTAACCTGAGGTCGAAACGAACCGAGAAGACCCTGGACCGAAACGACCCTGGACAGAAAAGTCACGTGATTACAAGTGCAACTGCACATTTATACCGAAATGACATCGGAGGGTAATATGATCAAGCAAGATGACGTCAGAGGGTAATATGATCATGTGATATGACAGAACAGACTTGGCTGTGTGATGATTTTGTTCCAGAGCATGTCACGCGGAGGGTGCTGTTCTCAGAACAGCACCCTCCGCGTGACATGCTCTGGAACAAAATCATCACACAGCCAATGAATATTATAATAAGGTATGATAAAATGTTTTAAATATCATAGTCGATTCATAGATGCATAATAAAAAGGCTATAGTATACAATTGTTGCCCTTGTTTGAGGGTAGGCATGACGATTTCTTCACCCGAGGCATCGAGGGTGAACAAATCGTTATGTCACCTTCACCCAAGGGCAACAATTGTTTTATTGTACCGAACCTCTTTTGAAACTCCCCATACCCTTCACACAACTGGCGTTTTCGGCAAATTTCACGTTTAAGTCGACTTCGGGTAGACATATCAAAATATCCTGATATCTAAACCCGCCATGATATTACATCTAATGACCACACATATTTTAAATACATATGTATAAACATGCCGAATTATATCTCCAAAGGTTACAAAAAAAATAGATCTATGTGTTCGCATTACTTCTTGGACCACCTACGTAGCCTTATTATTATGCATCTTTGAATCGACTGTTTTTACCGTCGTTCGGACATACATATTTTCTTATCTTTCGCATCCCCTTTTTCTGCTTCTCCGACGCATTATCAAATGTGCTTTTTAAAACCTTTTGGCTGACCCACTTTTAAAGTTGTGCTCCCTGCGCTGAGCTCATGGCCTACAAAATTCAACAATGTCAAGAAATTGATGTTTACTTGTAAACCACTACTGAGAATCACGTGGTATTGTAACATACAAACCGATAAATGATCGGTGACACACATGCATTTGAGGCCGAAGTTGATGTTAGAGTTTCGAGTTTTTCTCCTAGAGCGTTTACTCTCTTGGCTGATAGATAGGTGCAGGCAATGCAAAAATTGATCTTTTATTGAATGAAAGAAAGTAACATAAGAAATCCCGGTTATTTCGTTTTCGCAAACACTTTAATGTTATTGTGATAGAAGTAATGAGTGTCACTATAGGTTCATTTTTCATAAGTGTTTGCGAAAACGAACGAGTTATAACAGTGTTCTGTTTAATTCAGTATAATTGGCATTCGTATTCCAAGCAGCTATAGTGAGTGATTCAAATTTGCACAAAAGATTAATAACATGTAATGTCCATCTAAATTCTGAACGGTTTGGTGTGACTTACCGAAGAAGTAGTATACATCCTTTTTTAAGTTCCAGTCACATCCATCGGGTACTACAAGTTTTCAAGTTTTTCAAAGTATTTCTAAAATAAATAAATAAATAAATTAATTAATTAATTAATTAATTAATTAATTAATTAATTAATTAATTAATTAATAAACCAGAGGACCAATGGTCTTTTAAACGCCCATCTGAGATCTGGGATATGCCACCTCAGCTGACCTTGTCAAAATAGGTCAAGGTCATCTGGGGGTCATGATTATACAAACTTTGTAGAGCTTTATTCACTGATGCTTCAGGCAAAGTCTCAGAATCATAGGTCTTGCGGTTCTGAAAAATAAGATTTATAAAGGTTTTTGCTATTTATAGCCATGGTGGCCATCTTAGTCATGTTACCTAGACCATTTATATTACCTTTCATTCCCCTTTCCTAACGATGCTCCACATAAAGTTTGGCTTTGATTGGCCAAGCGGTTTCAGAGAAGAAGATGTTTGAATATAATGGTCGTATACATGTATATAGCACAGGGGCGGGGGCAGACAACCCCCTGAGGACATTTTTTTCCATGAACATGACTTCTGTCCCAGCAAGTTTCCCCCCTATTTAATTACATTTTACTAATTTTCCCCATTCAAATGTATGGGCAACCTATGATGGCCTTGCCATGAAATAGGTCAAGGTCATCCCAAGGTCATCTTTTATATAAAGAGCTCCTCTCCCTTATGCTTCATGCAAAGTTTCAAAATAATAGGCCTTCTGGTTCTGGAAAAGAAAGTGTTTTTAAGGTTTTTGCTATTTATAGCCATGGCGGCCATCTTGGTCATGTGACCTTGACCATTTATACAAACTTTCATTCTCCCTTCCTAAGAATGCTTCACATGACGTTTGGCTTTGATTGGCGAAACGGTTCAGAGAAGAAGATCTTTGAATATTATGGTAATATATATGTATATTGCCCCGGGGTGAGGGCAGACGTGCACCTTGGGTCCATTATTTTCAGAATCATAAATCTTCTGTCCATTTGCCCATTTCCATAAAATTTTTCCATTTAAATGACATTTTGACAATTTTCCCCATTCAAATGCATGGGCGACCTATGTTGACCTTGCCGTAAAATAGATCATCCCAGGGTCATGATTTATATAAATTTTGTAGAGCTCCTCCCCCTGATGCTTCATGCCAAGTTAAGTTTCAAAATTATAGGCCTTCTGGTTCTGGAGAAGAAGAAGATTTGTAAAGGTTTTTGCTATTTACAGCCATGGTGGCCATCTTGGTCATGTTACCTTGAACATTTATATGAACTTTTGTTCTTCTATCTCAAGGATACTACATTTAAAATTTGGCTTTGATTGGTCAAGTGGTTACTGAGAAAATTAAGTTTTACATTTAATTTGTAAATGACCCTTTGCCAAGTTGAAGACCTTGACCTTTTATACTCACAACACTTCATTAGCTCAACATGTTGTCTGTATCTACCAAGTTTCATGTCATTTCCTGAAAAATCCAATGTTTTCACTTTTTCCCATTAAAAAGCCTATGTAACCAAAATTGAGCTTGCCGTAAAATAGGTCAAGGTCAACCAAAGGTCATAATTTATATAAGATATGATGGGCCAATGCTACATACCCCCATTAGTCCCCAATGCTACGTACCAAGTTTCGTTGAAATCGGTCCACCGGTTCCAGAGAAGAAGATTATTATGGTTTTCACCACATATGGGCATGGCGGCCATCTTGGTCATGTGACCTGGATCATTTATATAAACTTTCGTTCCCCCTTCCTAAGGATTAGATCTTAATTTGAAAACTTAAGGAGGGAAATCAAAGCTGATATAAGGAAGCAGCATGGCCTGTATGTCAATAACTTGGTAGGTGATGTTAAGGCTTTGTCTTACTGTAACTGTACGAAAAGTAATGTTCCTTAAGATAAGTTTTGTTGTGACACAGCTTTGTACTCTTGTACAAGTGACACTTCCTGTGTTGGCCATGAAAAAGGTACCTCTGTAAATCTATATGTGATCAACCAATGCAAAAAAAAACTAGCATGAACATGACCTTTTAGTACAAAATAAAGATTGAGATCAGCTAATTGACAACAGAGCAGCTTATCTGTGTCTTCATTTTGATGGTATGTGTCGCAGACCGTTCATGTGCCCGGAAACCAGATAACTAAAGTAGGCCGGAAACGTGACGTATGTTGTTTATTTGGAACGGTCCATCTCAGGGAGTGGGTGTAGGCAACAGAAGGAAACACAAGCCGGTTGATGAGTATGAGTTTATGAGACCCCTTCAACGTTGTACGACCATAGTGCACTGAATAACAATGCAAAATATCCCTCAGTAATGAGGAGATAGACAAAGTATCATATCTGTACTGGGCGAGACGCGAGTCTGCACCCCTTCAATGACAATCGAAGACTGCGCTTTATGTCAATTACGACACGGCTCAAAAAGGGAATTTACAAATTACTCGTCATTATCAATATATACAAAATGACATGAAAAGGATAATAACATAAAAGCGTACCTGAATAACAATGCAAAATATCCCTCAGTAATGAGGAGATAGACAAAGTATCATATCTGTACTGGGCGAGACGCGAGTCTGCACCCCTTCAATGACAATCGAAGACTGAAAGAAAGGGCGCCTTTTGTGAGCTGTTTTTAGGTGCGCATGCGTGTTAGTATTGGACATTATTTATCATCTCGCCAACAGATGAGGATACAGATTACATCGATATCATTCAGATTACGCCTAAATATCATTTAGGATAACGCCTGAGCGTATGAAATGATGATTTAATGACAGGCTATAGGATGCAATATAGGATATGACCATCACATAAACTGTACACAAATCCACCCTGTGACATTCTCCCCCTCTTTGGAAAATGTCGTCTCGACTTAACAATCATTAAATTGAATTCAAATGCAGCTTTAACAAACTTAAAAATAGTTGTAATCAAATTTCATATCAGGCAGACTTGTCTGGCCAATATGAAATGTTAAAAGTCATCATCTTTATCATTCACAAGAGGCACTCTAATTTCTCAAAGTATGCCAAGAAAATGTTATCATCTTGAAACATCTAAGCACAATAATGTTTTACAAAACAAAACCCATTTCTGTCAACAAGAAACAAGTTCTTCCACAATTAAAATCATACAATATAGATATGTCTATTACAACAGAATCTACAAGTAACTATTATTATGCTTGAGACACAAATTATCACAATGTAACCTAGGCATTCTATCCTAAATTACCTATATATTTAGTGTAATTGATTACACCAAACTATACTGCCTCTGAGATTAAAACTACCTATGCCACTACCACCACTAGTTCTCTCGTTCAAACACAGCTATAACTCAAATGTGTCTGAAGCAACACAAATTAAAACTAAACTTTACAAAAAAACATACAAGAACAAAATGCTTTTGTTCTTAAATTCACTATGTTGAATTGCAATTGAACCAAATGCAGAAAATGACACTCCAAGCCTCACAAGAATATCACACTGCTTGTTCAACTCAGAATGACACCAACCACACACAAGGTTCTAAGCAATTCCCGTGCACAAAATATGCTCTCACAATCTAGTGAAACCATCATAAAACTAAAAGAAAATCTATACAATCTCTGCATGCTCCTCTCCCCCTTTTTAAAATGACGTCTCGGCATGCGTTTCTCGCACAAAAATTGTTTAAATGAAAATTTTCTTTAATATATCAATAGTTTGTTGTTTTATCTCTGATTGTTACAGTAAGACAAGTTCAAGTCCGTAAGCATACCAGCTATTAAGACTGAACTGCCTTCATGCCGAATGTCACCTCAACAAAAAAAATGTCGTTCAGTAGACTGACATAAACTAACTTTAGCAGTGAACAAGTCAGTGCATGGAAACTACGCACAGGATTTTTTCTACACTGACAAGTCAACTGCAGATAGTAAATCTTCAGAAAATCTTAACACCAAAACTAGTAAGCTCACAAGCTAGTAAGCCTAAATTTCTGAAGAAAAAAACAAACAAACAAACTTTCCACATTGCTACCACACCGCCTGGCGTAAGGTACCTTTAGTGGAAATACATAGATTGCAAACAAAGAATAATTAAAGATCCGAGGCAGTGATCATTGAGGGCAAAGATTAAAAACTGATAAAAGAACGTTAAAAACAACAACTAGGTGACCCAATTGCCTGTTGTTTGCCAAAGTGGCTTCCTCCTTGTTCTAGATGGCAGAACCCGCGGTTTGGCAGTATGTGCCGTGTCCAAAAATCTTGGGGTAAAAGGTTTTGCTGTAGGGTCAAGTACGTAACCTGGTCGCCTTGCTGGGATAACGTACTTGCCTGGCTGGCTGTCTGATTGAGTGACAGTTGCTGTCCCTGCACCTCTTGTATCTGCAGAACTTTCTTCAACTTCCATTGAAGTGTCCATTGAATCATCTTGGACAGTATTGTCAACTGAATCCAAAGTATCAACCTGTGAAGGTTGATTACTTTCAGTTGGAATACTAGTGTCCAAATGATCAGGTTTAGATGCAGGTAAAGCCATGAATGGGAGTAGCCGATTTCTATGAAGCATACGCCGCTTTCCTCTGCCGTGTTCCCGTTTCAGCAAGTAAACAGGAATGTCCTTATTTGGCTGGTCCACCACCAAATAAACATCTTTCTCCCATCTATCAGCAATTTTCCTTTTGCCTCTCACTCCAACATTTCGGACAAGTACCCGATCGCCTGGTTGCAACTGCGACTCTCGGACCCTGAGGTCATAAACTGTTTTATGACGACGACCCTGCCTACGTGCCTCTTTTGATGCAGTCTATGTATGCATACTCTAATCTTTTTTTGAGATCGGTCACGTACTTTGACTTATCAGATCTCTCAGGACCAGGTTTTATACCCAAGAAAGCGTCGACTGCAAGTCTTGGGTGTCGCCCAAACATTAAGTAATGGGGCGAATAACCAGTACTTTCATGGCGTGTAGAGTTATATGCATGGACTAATGAAGGCACGTAAGACTTCCAGTCTGACTTTTGGTCGTCCTCAAGAGTGCCAAGCATATTAAGAAGCGTTTGATTAAACCGTTCTGGCATTCCATTGCCCACTGGGTGATAAGGAGTAGTTCTCGACTTATCAATGCTGGCAATGGAACACAGCTCCTTAATAACCTCGCTCTCAAAGTTGCGACCTTGATCGCTGTGAAGGCGGGCGGGGAAGCCATAATGACAGATGAAATTGTCAAACAGGACTCTGGCAGTGGTTTTGGCTGACTGATTCTTGGTTGGGATAGCCTGAGCATATCTGGTAAAGTGGTCTGTAATGACCAGTATATGCTCATATCCTCCAGCTGACATTTCAAGAGACAAAAAATCCATACAGACTAAGTCCATAGGAAATGTAGACTCAACAACAACGAGATTTGCTGAAGTCTTGCCCTGGGCCTTTCTTCTGGGACAATTTCTTACAAACTTCTCGATGTCACCATCCATCCCTGGCCAGTAAAACCTGGATTTAACCAAAGACATAGTGCGGTCTCTTCCCTGATGGCCGGCTTCATCATGGAGACCCTTAAGTGCTATGTCCTGGTAAACTTCCGGCAAAACCAACTGTTGGATGTCAGAGCCACTGAGAGAATGTTTAGGATACAAAACATTGTCTCTAAGAAAGAGGTTGTCCCAGTCTTTCAATATTTTCTGACAGGGCTTGGGCTCAAGGGCAATCTGTCTCCTTGTAGGTTTATGTCCCGAGGATAATAGCTGCCTGACACGACACAAAGTGGTATCCAGTGTCTATTCGGCAGGCCAGTCTACTTGGCACAAGTCTGAGTCATCATCAGTGCCAGCCTCATTGTCATTTATGGAAGCATTTTGTGCAAGAAGTACACATTCAACTGCTGGTGCTTCTTCTGTAGAGACTAATGCTGAATGGCAAATAGCTCTGATGACGTCATTGAACAACGTTTCCTTATTGGAAGATGGTAAACGGCTCAGGGCATCTGCATCCTTGTTTACCCTTCCAGCCCTGTAAACTAAGGAAAAGTTGTAGCTTGAGAGTGCTGCAAGCCAACGATGACCAGTGGCATCAAGTTTTGCAGTGGTAAGGACATATGTTAATGGGTTATTGTCTGTCCTTACTGTAAATTTGCTGCCATATAAGTAATCATTGAACTTGTCGCATACAGCCCACTTCAAAGCTAAAAACTCTAGCTTGTGCGCAGGATAGTTGCATTCACTGGCACGTAAGCCTCGACTGGCATATGCTATTACATGTTCTACACCATCATGTTCTTGGTATAGAACTGCTCCTAAACCATCACCACTTGCATCTATGTTTAGCATAAACGGTTTTGAATAGTCCGTATATGCTAACACAGGTGGTGAGGTTAGCTTTTCGATTATAGTATCGAAAGTTTGTTGCTGTTCAGGCCCCCAGATCCAAGGTGTTTGTTCTTTCTTTTTCTTTTTATATTTCTTGTTTGTGGGATGTCCTACTAGCAAGGCATTCAGTGGCTTGACAATGCTGGAATAATTCCGTACAAAACGCCTGTAGTAGCCAGCAAACCCCAAGAAACTGCGAAGTTCCTTAACATTCGTGGGGCGCGGCCACTCTTTTAAGACGGCGATTTTGTCCGGATCGGTACGTATTCCAGCATCACTGACGATATGGCCAAGGTAGCTGCATTGCCGCTGGAAAAACTCACATTTAGAGCCTTTGAGCTTAAGCCCATGCAGTTCCAGCTGTCTGAACACATTTTCAAGACGAGCTAGATGCTCTTCGAATGTCTTACTAAAAATGATAATATCATCTAAGTAGATAAGACATTCTCTCAAATGGAGCTCACCCATACAGCGTTCCATGAGCCTCTGAAACGATGCAGGTGCATTACACAAAGACCGAAGGCCATTCTATTGCACTCGAAGAAGCCCAGAGGACCCACAGAGAAGGCTGTTTTCATTTTATCAGACTCTTTTACACCCACTTGCCAGTAGCCTGAACGTAAATCTAATTTACTGAAGTACTTGGACCCGGACAGTGTGTCAATAGTCTCTTCGATTCTTGGAAGATAATATGCATCTTTGACTGTCCTGTTATTTAACTTCCGGTAGTCAATGCAGAATCGAAGAGAACCATCCTTCTTGCGTACTAAGACGACATTGGATGAAAAAGGGCTCTGAGATTCTCGTATGGCCCCGGCATCTAACATTTCCCTTAGATGCTCGCGGACTTCCTCAAATAAAGCAGGGGGTATCCGCCTGTAAGGTTCTTTAAACGGAGTCTCGTCTGTAAGATTAATTTCATGTTCGACGAGATCCGTAAAACCAAGATCTGTAGGGCCAGTAGAAAAGATGTGTTTCCACTTCCCCAACAGTTCACTGGCTTCATTCAACTCACCAGAGGACAAGTTGTCTTTTGGCAAGTGAATGCCTAAATCTTCAAATGATTTAAGGGAACCTTCTACTGACACACTGTTACAAGAAGGGTCCATAGTTTTGATGACATTGACCTCTTGTAGGCTACACAACTGAGACTTTGGTTTGATGGTAAAAGGCCGAGCTGAGATGTTACACACTCTTACAGGTATTCTTGCTGTTTTACTATTGCTTTTCACAGCAACTATACGCGGACAGACATTAAAATCATGATTGTCCTCCAAATTTTCCGTTACAGCATTTTCATAATTAGAGGTATCTCTAACTAAACCATTTATAGTGACCACCTGATTTGGATGGACAACTATAGGTTTCTTGTTTGTAGACTTTACAAACTTCGAACCAGTTGCAGTAAAAGCTGCAAATGCAGTATTCCATGCTGTCGGAATATCAATGTCCGTTTGCTGAGCATGAACCTTCAATTCACCAATAATGTTCGTCCCAACAATAACGGGTACTTGGCCAGAGTACTTCGTTACCGGAACAACCAGTATGGGCACAATTGCAGGCTCATGTTCACTTCCGGGAAGACAAACTTCAGCTTCAAAATAACCAATGTATGGTATTGAAGCACCACTAGCACCTGTTATATTTAAGTTAAAATCAGACATATTTCTCAGCTTAGGCCTAGGGTCCATTAAATTAAAACACTTGTCACTCATAGTTGAAATGTCAGAGCCTGTATCTATGAGAGCTCTGATTGGTTGACCATCTATTGTGATGGTAGAATCATTGGTCTTACCAACCATTCTTTGAAAGAGTGACTTTTCATTTGTGGAGCATTCTGGAGGTATGTCCGAGTTCTCAGTTTGCTCCGCAATGAGAACTCTTTCTAGTTTTCCTTATTTGCTTGAGAAGTTTCTTTATTTTCAGACTGTTTCTTATCAGAAACATTCTTTTCAGTCTGAAAACTACCTTTCTTGTTAACGAAACCCCTTCCAGATCCACCCCTGCCTCCTGATCTTCCTCTCCTTTGGTAGTTAGATCTACCTCTACCCCTTGAAGAGTAGTCAGTCTGGAAGGAACCCGAAGAGGCAGGGTCATCATGGGAAGCAGTTTCTTTTTCAGCTTTACAAGCATCCTCATATTTCTTTTCCATAGCATTAAGCTTTTGTCTCAAGCTTTTCATTTGTTCCACAAGATTATCAATCTTCTTATCTGTAGAAGATTGAACATTTGGCAGTACATTATGTTGTAACTGCTTTGTCTCCTCAGTTGTGTGCTTAGAGGTAACTAAATCTTCTTCAATTTGACGAAGATCCATTCTGAGTACATTAAAATCTGATGTTACATCAAATTTGTAACGTGGAGAATTTTTCAACAGGGGATCCCTCAGACCATTCCATAATTTGGAACATAACATTTCATGTCTTTCCTTTTCAGGCAAATGTGTGGAAACAGTAGCTCTACGGAGCAAATTTTCAATTCTGATGCTGTAATCAGCAACAGATTCATCTTCATGCTGTGTTTCCAGATAAAACTGTTGTAAAAGTATTTGTCTGGAGACAACAATACCATAAATACCCTCTAATTTTGACAATATGTCTGAGGGTGATGCAGTGGAATCCACTGTCAAGAGAATTTCCCTTGCCTTACCCCTCAGGGATCTTCTTATCGCCTGAAGGATAAGTGTATTAGGGTACATGGCATCACCAATGATACATATTAGTTCATACTTCCACACTTCAAAAGAGACATCCCCTTTCTGGTTTTCACCTGAAAAAGGTGGTAGCTGAGGGGGCCTCATACTACTAGCCAATACACTATTGCTAATTAAGCTATTTGTGTATGGATATGGCACTGAGGGATATGCAACAGTTTGATCACTGCCCGGATAATGAAACGTCTGTTGTGGCTGTGACAACAAATTCTGATTAAAACCCGGGTTGGGAAATTGAGGGGGTTGGACATGTGTCAAACTGGGAGGGGAGACAACTGGTTGTTTGATGGGGTATGAATAAGGGGTGGAGTGATGGATGGGTTGTGGTAGGAGGGTGGGGTGATTTATGGGTTGTGGGTGGGGGGCGGGGTGATTAATGGGTTGTGACTGGGAGGTGGGGTGATTAATGGGTTGTGACTGGGAGGCGGGGTGATTAATGGGTTGTGACTGGCTGGAGGGGTGACTTGGATATAGGGGGTATGATGGGTTGAATGTTGTCCTAGGTCATGTGGGTTCTTCCTGTTTCACTGTAACAGGTTGGGCCCTAAATGTCCTACCCTGTTCACTAGGGTATCCAGTTGTCTTTGTGGGGAGGGATGATGGCATCTTAGTTGCCGCAGAATGTGTCGGCATTCCCTTATTTTCAATAGGCCCATAGACCTTCCCCATTTGCTTCAAATGTTCAAATTGAACATGGGACTTATAGTCCTTAGTGGCTGGGGGCTTAGGTGGTAAAGGCGGAAAATCCTCTACAATAGGGGGTAATGTAGGGGGCTGTGGCTGAGTGGGTCCAGATATCCCGGGTGTGGGTGTCGGGGGTCGTACAACCTTGTAAGTTTTTGAATGGTCATCATAAGACCTTGGGGTATGTACAGTACAGTCAGCGTGATGTTTATATCCTTCGCGCTCACGCACGAAAGAAAAAAGGATTAAATTCCACGCAAAACCCACGCAAAACCCTCGCTCATTCCTCGCAAAATCCACGCTTGTTCCACGCTATGTCCACGTTCATTCCTCGCAAGAAGCGTGTGAGTTGCGTGAGATATAAGCAGTTCCACGCTTGCTCACGCTTTCCACGTTCATTAAGGAAAAGAAGCGTGGAAAGGATTAAGAGACATGCGAGAAAAGGATTTATTTTTTTTTTATCGTTTCGTCTTGTTCAAAAGGGTAAAATTTATTCAAGTTTTATGACCAAATTCAATAAAATATATAATATATATTTAATTTATTAATCCTAAGTACGAGGTCGGCAACTAAGTATGATGACGACAAACCTGTACCAATACCGAATGATAGTTACACTTGTACAACAAAGCGGTTGCACGTATATACACGAGTTGCAGTCTGAGCAATACGTTATTCAGTGTTGATTCAATTATCATCCTAGATTAAGTGATGAGAAAATGTGCACGTTTAAACATCATTTAGCTGCGTGGTGCATTTTTGACTGCCGCGGTTTTAGATGCAGAACATAATGCATTTATATCTGATACTTTTGCCATAAGAAAAGATGAGCACCCCGGTTTGTTGTTTTGCAGAACATCTCTCAAATAGATACGTCTGTCGTATTCTCTAAGATGCCTAACGTCAATTAAAGCTCGACCTACATGTTATACGGTTCAAGCACCTTGCTACATGTACATGTATCATTTAATCATAAATTACGATGCACGTTACAATTAAATTTGCATGCAATTAATTCATCTTTATTTCATCTTAAGAGTTGGTATAATGCCTCTGCAAGAATTCTGATTCCCTTTAACCTATTGTTTTATCTTTCAAGCATATACAAAAGTCAACAAAATCAAGGTACATGTATTCTTTTACACAGGATTAATAAGCGATATAGTCTCTAAGTTATAATTAACAACTCTAATTTGGTGCATAAAGTTATAAATTATCCGAATCAAACAAACACACAATTCAGTTTGTGTGATAACTGATAAAACGCAAAAATATCTTTGACATTTGAAACTTTAGAAAAAAAATAAGTTAAAAAAAACGAAAACAAAAGAAAGTATAGAAAATACAAACACAAACTACGTTTGCGCGTGTCTTCTTTGTTTCGGAAATGTAACACACCATACTGATTAGTACATGTACGTGTCCGTACGCGGCAAAGTTCCAGACTTTCAGCGGTGCAAATGACTTCACTGCTTTTATTTTGGTTGACAAGAGACATATACATATATATAAAAAATGAAAAATATCACCTTTTTCATGTCCCTTTTTCCTGAGCGTGAAACGAACGTGGTAAGCGTGAGCGAGCGTGGGACTGTAGATATCTCACGCAACTCTCTTAATCTTTTCCACGTTTCGTTTCACGCTACAGTTAAGCAGTTCCACGTTTCATCTCCTAATTCCACGCAAACCTCACGCTACTTCCTCGCAAAACTCACGCAAAATCCACGCTTATTCCACGCAAAATCCACGGAAAAAAGTCACGTGACATGCGAAATTCCACGTTCGTAAGCGTGAGAGATATAAACATCACGCTGACTGTACTGTACTGCCCTTAATGAAGAAGCAGCAATGTTCTCTTCTTCTTCCCCCTCTTCTTCATATGTTAAATGATGTTCCTCTCCATAAAGGGGAACAACATGGAATTTGCCTGTCCCCCTGAGCATATTGGCCATAAATTCAATGTCTTTGTCCTCCCAAAATTTGGTGAGGTCTACATTGGGGTTATCAGGGTTACCTCCTGTTGCCATTGTTATTTTCACTAATTAAATAACACAGAAAAAAAAATCAAGCACAATTTTATTTCACTTCTAGAAAAAAATAAATGACACAATATTTCACTGTATTTAAGATACAGTGACACTATCTACTACAATCAAGGACACAGTGTAGATCCACTATCATTAACTATAAATTCAGAATTCACAAATTCCAGACTAAACTACAATCACCATCATCAAATTTCAGACTACAGGGCAATATTGTTCAGAATAAAATCAGACTGTATCAAATTACTAGAAGCATAATAATCACATTTGGTTTGGTCTGATAATTGTATGAAACTGAGCAGTGCAGACCTAGATAAATTATTCCACTAAGTATAGTCACTGCAAATAATTACTGGGTTCAGACAAAATCAACAAACTTCAATGCTCTGTAATTTTTCAAACACAAATTTACCTGTTCAATGTCAACACTGTAAAACTGTGGTCTTCTTCCAAAACAATTCACGCAAAATTCATTGATGTATCAAGCTTTGTTATGAAGAAAATAATGATTTGCATTAATAAGTACACTTATTAATTATAATCATTTATTTTCTTCTCAAACTTTATGAAGAATAAACACTTTGACTATTTCTTCAACTCTAGGCTGTTGTAATCAAAGGGAGGTAACTCAATATAGGATTAAGCCTATCACCATATCAGTATTGTCACTAACAATATATGAGTTGAAATACACTAGACAAAGGGAGGTTACTTCTGTAAGTAATACACTACACCAAGATTGTCTCAATCAGCTAAGACTGAATAATGACGGACGACGACGACGGACGCCGGACAGAGACAACGAACGAACCCCATGGTAAATGAAATAGGAAAAATGAATGAACGCAAAATGAAAGAAGAGAAAAAAAATTCTACAGTAAGCAATAAATTTCTATCTTACCAAATCTGTCTTCATTTAGCTTTATGCTGTAAAGTGTCTTATATTTCTGACTGTGAACAATGTGCAGGTTAGTACAAAAATGTATATTATACCGTCACCTTGACATGCAGATCTCTGGTGCAGTAAGGCGCCCTGAAAAATTACCAAAAAACAATTAATCAAGTACATCATAATGAATCAACAACAACAAAAATATGCCAAACAAACATGACATGACTCTCTGATAGAAAAATGAGAAAACACATATAATGACCACCAGCAATTGCGAACAATTAAATCAAGCCATCTGTTATCAAGAATATAAAAATGAAAACTGTATGTAGCCCCAATAAATGACCGAATGTCTCACTGTTTGGTACTTTACAATTTTACGTAAACCTTGGAGAAACCGGGAACCCGGGGAAAGATACTTTATGATTTAGCCATTTTCCTGGGCTTGAAATTTCACAGACACCACAATAAATGGTTTAATAGCTTTGAAAAGGAAGGTTTGGGCTACATTCAATCGACATTTTTGAAAACTGAAACACTAACAACAAAATTTAAACACTTGTCACGACTAAGTATGTTTTTGAATTGTTCATTGTCACTTCTGAGATTGTTTGTTGAAAGTAGGGTTTCCATCTTTGAAGTTCAGTTGTACATGTACATTTTGTAGCACGTGGTTTGTTGTTGTCATCAAATTACATTAATGTCACCGGACAGAGATAGAAAGACACGCATCTCTGTTCATTTTCCATGTTTAGAATGTATCAGTTTAGGTACGTACCGTTTTTAAAACACTAGAAATTAACAGGATACTTATACATTGTCATCATCCAAATCTATGTCATACACATATGTCGGAAATCCCAAGAAAGGCATGGTTCCTAGCTGCATCACCAATATGAGCGCCATTGTCGCAGACCGTTCATGTGCCCGGAAACCAGATAACTAAAGTAGGCCGGAAACGTGACGTATGTTGTTTATTTGGAACGGTCCATCTCAGGGAGTGGGTGTAGGCAACAGAAGGAAACACAAGCCGGTTGATGAGTATGAGTTTATGAGACCCCTTCAACGTTGTACGACCATAGTGCACTGAATAACAATGCAAAATATCCCTCAGTAATGAGGAGATAGACAAAGTATCATATCTGTACTGGGCGAGACGCGAGTCTGCACCCCTTCAATGACAATCGAAGACTGCGCTTTATGTCAATTACGACACGGCTCAAAAAGGGAATTTACAAATTACTCGTCATTATCAATATATACAAAATGACATGAAAAGGATTATAACATAAAAGCGTACCTGAATAACAATGCAAAATATCCCTCAGTAATGAGGAGATAGACAAAGTATCATATCTGTACTGGGCGAGACGCGAGTCTGCACCCCTTCAATGACAATCGAAGACTGAAAGAAAGGGCGCCTTTTGTGAGCTGTTTTTAGGTGCGCATGCGTGTTAGTATTGAACATTATTTATCATCTCGCCAACAGATGAGGATACAGATTACATCGATATCATTCAGATTACGCCTAAATATCATTTAGGATAACGCCTGAGCGCATGAAATGATGATTTAATGACAGGCTATAGGATGCACTATAGGATATGACCATCACATAAACTGTACACAAATCCACCCTGTGACATATGGAAAGTACAGCCACTAAAGATAGACTTTGTTGTGCCCTGGCACATATGAATAGACCAAGTGTACTTAAGACCTGAAGGTCAGGATGGTTTTGGTTACTTGTATTTCTAATATTGATTATATATGTAGGCTGGAAACCAGCCGATTTTAAATGAGATGCTCATTGATTGGTCTAAAAAGAGTTGTTTAAACAAAAGAAACAAAAAATTAACTCATATTGTTTAATTTTCGTTAACTCATTCAATCATAATTTTGTCTCCATAGGCTCTGTACTATGTCTATAGGATAATTATAGGTATATCATTAGTCAGAGGAAAGATACCCAAGGCATTCCCCCTTTGAAAAAGAAAAAAAGGAAGTGGCATTGCTCAGTCAGATTTCGAAAAAGCAGGAGAATTTAATGGTCAGTTCACAGATGTACAGCTGTATTCACCAAAACGGTACACAACCAAGTCCCACTTCTGGATTGGTCGGCTCCATTCATGGATGAAATTGTTGTTTCAAAGGAAGGAGTAACATAACTCCTTAAAGGTCTGAACCTTTCTAAAGCCTTAGGACCTGATGAGCTCCATCCTAGAGTCCTAAAAGAATTGGCAAAATAATTAGAACCAGTATTTGCACATCTCTCAGCAATCAACCAATACGTGTGAAATCCCCAAGGAATGGTTACTTGCTAATATCTGTCCACTTTTCAAAAAAGGTGACAGGTCCCTTGCTTGTAATTACCGCCCAGTTTCTTTGACTTGTATTTCTTGCAAACTTCTAGAACATATTGTCTGCTCAAATATCATGTGTCATCTTGACCAATATAATCTTTTGTCGGACAAACAGCATGCATTCAGGAAATGGCATAGTTGTGAAACTAGTTGTTGACACTTTAATTTTGGACTTTGAAAAAGCTTTTGACACTCCTCCACACGAACTTCTTATTCATAAAAGCAAATTGTTCAGTTATAGTACATGTATAGATGGAAATACATTGGAATGGATAAACGCTTTTTTGTGCTTCAGGCAGCAAAGGGTAGTAGTTAATGGTGTTAAATCTGACTGGGCCCCTGAAGTGTCTGGTGTCCCACAAGGCCCCGTTCTCGGTCCATTGTTGTTCTCCTTGTACATAAATGACATACAGGTTGGCATCGACTCTCAAATCAGGCTTTTTGCTGATGACTGTGTTTGTTATCGTGAAATTAAAACAGTAGAAAATACATTGAAACTTCAGAAAGACATTGACATCTTAGGGAGCTGGGCCCGAAAATGGGGCATGAGATTTCAACCTGTCAAATGCAACATGATGAAGCTGACAAATAAGCGGATAAATAAAAATGAGGCCTCGTACACCCTCGAGGGTACGGTATTGGAAAGTGTTGATAGCATTAAATATCTAGGTATAACAATTACAAATGACCCATATCACCAATATCTGTACAAAAGCCAACAGAACACTTGGATTCTTGAGGAGAAACTTATTTTCTTGCCCCCAAGATGTTAAAGAAGCAGCTTATAAAGGACTGGTGCGCCCAGTCCTGGAATATGGAAGTTCTGTTTGGGATCCTCATACTAAATGCTTCCAGGAGGAATTGGAGAAGGTACAGAATCGTGCCGTTAGATTTGTAACTAGGAATTATACTTTCGAGGAAGGAATTATGACTGGCATTCTTGAACAACTCAAATGGCAATCTCTCAAGAAAAGGAGGACGGATAACCGACATATATTGCTATACAAAGGTCTGAAGGGTAAAGCCAGAATACCTACAGATGACCTTATCTTCAAGACTAGGCGCTGTAGAAATAGTAACTACAAGGCACTTCAGCTCCCATCTGCTACTATAGAGGCCTTTGAATGTAGTTTCTTACCCCAGACTATCAGAGACTGGAATGACCTCATTGACGCTCTGTTTACTATTGCTGAAATGTCAGATGATTGTGTGTCCGCTTCACTCGTGCGTTCTAGGGACTAATTTCTCCCCCATCTGAACCCCTGGCGATATAATGTCATTTGGCGTGTCACCAGTAAACTATTCAGGTTCAGATTCAGATGCTCTCTACGAGGTTTGGCTTTGATCAGGGGAGAAGATCTTTGAAAATTGTGGACGACGGACGGACGGATTACAGACGCGGGAGCATGGCCATCCTATAAGCTCACTTTTTGAGCCTTCGGCTCAGGTGAGCTAATAAACGAATGTGCTCTGCTTTTTATGCAATCACAGCTGAAGTTATTGTAACAGATTATCCTTTTAAGAATTTACCGCGAGGCTGATCTGCGTCTTTGTCGAAGTTTCTGCAGGTGCAAAATTTTGGTTTTCTCATGACGCGGCTCAATTATGTATGTGTATTTTTTGTATTTACTAGTTTCCATTTCACGCAAACACACGTTTTTTCTAGAGAGAGATATAATTGTGGAAATGAACATTATCCTATAGGCATAGTACAGAGCCTATGGAGACAAAACTGTGATTAAACCAGATAACGAAAATTAACCAATATGGTATAATTTTTGTTTACATCTAGTAAATCCACACTTTTTTAGACCAATCAATGAACATCTCATTTAAATATATCTGTTTTCTTGTCTACAGTACCCTTGTACTATTCGTAACTGCCATGGCACAACAAAGTCTACCTTTAGTGGCTGTACTTTCCATACAATGAAAACAAAGACATAAATAAGCTGCGCTGTTATCACAAAGCTGATCTCAATCTTTATTTTGTACTAAAAACCAAGCTACTGCTAATTAATTTGCAGTGCTGAGTGCTGATCACATTATACACATAACAGATTTACAAATTTTTTTCATGATGTAGCTTATAAAGTGTGGCTGAAATTTTGGAAACAGCTGTGTCACAACAAAATGTTTCTTCCTGAACAGTACAATTTATACAGTCACAGTTAGACAAAAACACTGATCAACTGCACATTCTTAACAAGCTGATCTGGATCTTGCAGCTTAAAGGATAAAACAGAAAATCAACTGAATTTGGCTTTAAGTGCAGGGTTGTGCATGCTGATCACATTACAGAGTTACACCTTTTTTCATGATGTGGCTTATTACTGTACTCAATATCATAAGGAAGTGTCGTAATTTGGAAAACAAAGCTGTGTCACAACAAAACAGTACTATTTTCTACAGTTACAGCAAGGCGAAGACACTGATCAACTGCACAGCTGTGACAAGCTGCTCTGGATCTTAAAGTATATAGGACAACAGCATCTCACTTGCAAAACCCAAGATCATATAGTACCAGGCTGGTCTAGACAGCGTCTGTTGATTTAAGGTCACTGCACTCAGTGTACTATTGTCAGGTGATGTAAATTTGGAAATGAGCTGTGACACAACAAAACCTGCATTAATGAATAGTACTATTTCTTCTGTAAAAAAAAAGACACTGATCAACTGCACAATTGTATCAGAAAGCTGACCAGGATCTTATACAGCCAATAGAATAAATCAGATAATCAACTGATTTTTGCTTCAAGAGCAGTGTTTTGTAAATTATACCACACTTTGAGTGAGCTTTCATCATGACCTTTTCACTCGCCTTCGGCTCGTGTGGTCATGATGAAAGCTCACTCAAAGTGTGGTATTATTTACAAAACACTGCTCTTGAAGCAAAAATCAGTTGATTATTTATAACTTATACATTGAACAAGCCATAAATGAATTAGTTTTAAAGTGTTAAGAAGAAATCATGTCGGTGCAATGAATACCCCCTTAAACCCTACTTTTATACAGTAAAACTGGGGTATGCAGGGGTATACATATTTTCATATTTTTGTCCAAAACACAGATCGTGGGTACTCATCGAAGCGGTTCTAACGCGTACCCACAATCAATGTTTTGAGCAAAAATATTAAAAATATCAAAATTTTTCAAATGAATTTTTCAATTTTTCTATATATTGCATGTGCAAGTTTATAAATTCATGAAAATAAACGTTCCACATATTAAACATGATAAGTAAAGAAGAGTGAAAGTACCCACTAGAAAAAGTAGAAAAATTAAGCGTCAAAGACTCAGATAACAATTAACTTGACATTTTCTGCTTTCGAGGTCCTTAACTGACTTGTGACATTAACACACTAACTCCCTACGGTACTGGTTAAACCTAGGACATGACTGAAAATTAATGACTGGGACAAAAAATAGAGACTCTTACCTATTTATACAATGGTGCAGGACAAACGTTTACAGGAATTCATGACTATGAGAGGGCTATGCTTTCTGTTGGATCTACCTGAGAAAATTTTATGCGATTTAACGTTCTGTGATCTTTCCGTACCAAATAAGTGTGCTTGAATAGTACCAAAGTATTGAATAAGGCGGCCCCCGTGGCCGAATGGTTAAGGTCGCTGACTTCAGTGCTCTTAATCATTCGATCATCTCACCGCTGTGGGTTCGCGCCTCGCTCGGGGCGCGAGTCACATGTGTTCTGCTCTTGCGGGTGTGTCAGGTGGTTTTTCCCCGGGTACTCCGGTTTTCGCCCCACCTACCGATTGATTCGTCTCGATATGAGTGAAAAAGCTTGAAAGGGACGTAAAACTGAATAAAAAAAATTGAGTAAGGCTGGCTGTAATTGTCTTAACAGTACACTGGTTGGCAACGCATTCTTCCAGAAAAACCACCAGTTATCCAACAATACTCATTACATGCCGTGCGACACACACACACACACACACACACACACACACACACACACAATGGCAATAATAATAATAATAATAATAATAATGAACAGAAATATTATCACATACATTAATAAAATAATTAAATAATAATGAACAGAAATATTATCACATACATTAATAAAATAATTAAATATGAATAAATTATGAGAAAATGGTATCTAAAATAACGTTGCTATGTAATAATGAAACAAACTCGTATCCGTACCTTCTTTATTTTTACAAGCACAATCCAGCATATTTTTACAATTTTTCGCCGGGCAACCGACGCCCAAACTTCCGATGACAAAGCAACACAGAACTGCTAAACCAAGGACAATCTTCATCTTGAAATTTTCTACGAGAAACTATAAGTTGTTTAATACCACTCTTAGAAAATGTAACGTGCGACTGTCAGAACCCAAGCTAGGAAGGTAGCCGTCAGTGTATATGACAAAATCCATAGAAGGCGGTCGGTCAGTACTCTAGGGCATAACAAGCAAAATCGTTTAATACATGTCATACTGCAATTGGCTAATCGAAAATCAAAGTGTCGAACTCATTCCCATGCGAACATCATTACGGAAACATGCCCTTATAATATACAGATTTTTTCTTAAAATACAAAAACTGAATAATTTTCTTATAATTTTTGCCCAAATCATGGATTGTGGATACACATTAGAACCGCGTCGCCGAGACAGTTCCAACGAGTATCTTAATCCATGTTTTGGGGAAAAAAATGAGAAAATATGTATACCTCTTTATATCCCAGTAGATCTACTACTATTATATAAATACACTATTATACGGACATGTTATCGTGATGTTAGCTTTATGAGGCTCCGCCTTCATTAAACGAACAGATGGTGGTAGGGCAGTCTTTAGTGTACTGTACATCAAATGCTTCATCGTGAATTGTGTCATGAGGCAATCTATTTTTCCCTGGAGATAATCATGATTTTATTGAGCTCACCTGAACCGAAACCTCACAATGTGAGCTTATAGGATGGTACTTGAGGCGGCGTCTGTGTGTCCGCGCGTTCACATTTTCAAACATGAATATTTCTGAAAGCAGCGGGCAAATTGCAACCAAATGATCTGAAACATCATTGGAAAGAATAATTACTACTTGTATAGTGAGATTGATTCAGCATGTTCAGTCTGTTAACTAATCGCCGTATAATTTAGTCGCTTTGTTAAGAAAAATGCTTATGAACAGCTGAAATACATGATCTAATAATTCCTAGAATCCGCACACATGTACATGTACTTGCGACACCCCTACCAGATTCCGAGGTAGTTACTTGTATAAAACTTTTTTTCATGTTCAAATTGAAATTGCAGGTTTATATCACCAAAGCCTGTAATTTATCCTGCTACATGTAATATATCACACTGGTCAACCTATACGTCGATTTGTGGTGTTTACGACGGTTTGCGAGTATTTACGCTGATTTACTGAGACAAAAATGGCGACTTCCAGTAAATATTTTTTAACGTGTTGATGCTGTATATAGGCTGATGGGCAGTAGGGCCAACCCCCCCCCCCCGCCCCCCGGGGAGGGGGGGGGATTTTCTGCACCATGACTTTCTGAAAGTATATTGAAAAAGCTATCAAATCCTGTTGTCTGCCCTCTGGAAGTGGAAGCGTTTTGCGTTTTAGGCTATGTTTTATTATATGACCTGATACCATCTTTTGTATAAAATTATGGGGATAGACGTAGAAAATCGATCATACCTCTGCTGTTACTGATCCTAGACCATTACACTTGGTCTTTTGTTAAAGCTTAGCCATAGCCCTTTCACTCTATGATAAGTAATGCAAAATATCTACTTTGCATATGAAAACATGAAAATGGTGGAAAATCATTAAAAACTAATAAATAAACTCATTTCAGGCCTAAACTATCAATGTGACACATTTATATTGCACCAATTAGACAAATTTCATAAATTTATTGTTGTCATGAGCCTATGTGAAAATGATCTCATTTGCATATTGAATTTCATGAATATTAATTAAAAAATAAAAAAAAATCTTGGAAAAATAGAGTGTATACATATACGAGGTATGACAGGAAAGTTCGTAGACACTTCAGCTATCAGAAAAAGTAACGCGTTGTTGAAGAAGCGTTTTGCATAATTTCAAGCAGCAATATCATATGAGTATATTTCAGTAATAACACGCTTGGTATGGCCACTTTTCTGCTTGAGGGTAGGGCCGTGCGGGGCAGGTGTAAAAACGTGATAAAATGAGACGATTTTCACATTCTGGTATTGCTTGTGAAACGGCACGGAAGTGTGCTGTAACGTTAAAATATTTGGATCCTGAAAGAATGTTCAATCAACAACGTTTTCTGAATATTTGGACCTTCGCGGCAGTACAGTTTGATATCTGTGAATAAAATTGCAGATGCAGTCCGAAACTGAAAATGTTGGAAAAAATGGCGTAATTTTGACGTCGGAGAACAGCCGATAACCATAAAATTGTGTGTTTTTGTTATGGAAATGGCCAACAAACACGATGGAAAAGCTATCAGCTTGTCTGGTACTAGTTTACAAGTGGCAGAGTTGATTTTTGGATGCTCGATAGATCATCTAAGATGATAAACGGCGGCGGAAGGGCACTCGTCTTACATTCTCAGCGAACGAAAATGGTTTCATATGTTCAACCGGTCATCAGAGAACCTGAGGACAGTTGGCACAGATCTGCATTTGACAGCTGGATACACATAATAAAATTGTACCGATATCCAAGGACCCTATGTGGAATAATTCTGTAACATCGGTTAAACTTGTAACAAATATATAAAGCACTGACAGCAATAAACTTCGAGTAACGTCACTGAGACGTTGACCCTTGCCCCGCTCCCGGTTAGGGAGGTGCACATAAAAGGCTGTAGAAGATGTCGTGTTGGCCAGATTTTCATAAAATTTCGTCTATTTGCTCATGAAATATTTTTGCAAAACCAGATATATTCATTTTGACTGAATTTCTTTTCTTGTTGAAAATACTAATGGTGTCAACGAACTTTCCAGCCATACCTCGTAGTATCATTTGTGCCTGGGCTGTTGATAAATATGGAACACTAATGTGGTATCAAATGAATGCTATGGCCATGTTTTATCACCCTAATGCATATATAATACATGTATTTAAGGATATAAGGCTCATCTTATTTATTTTTCATGAATATTAATGAAAACTAGAAATCGCAGAGAAAAACAAATATAAAAATATGAACTAGTATACCTACAGAATGACTTGTATCTGATAGAGTTTTTGGTTTCTGAGATATCAACAATTTGTTGATATACCCCCTTCCTTTATCAGTTAATTTTCTAATATCTGAATTTCTTTTTAATATTTGAGCATTAAGATAGCCAGCCTGTCTATATATATTATTACATGGTTATAGAACATCGCCAAAGCAATCATTTGATACCTATTTCAGCTCTCTAGGTCTATCAGTAGTCAAGATACATGTGGTAATAGAGGTGTACCACAATAATTCCTCTACTAATTAGGGGTAGGGGTGAACACTCTGTGATTTTACATGACCCAAATGGGCATTTAAGTGATCCTCTGACCAAACTGGCACCCATGAGCATTTGTTCTAAGGGTGCAAAGTACATCCTATAACCCACTCAAACCCTTCAGATGACAATAAAGTAAAAATCGATTTTCGTCATTTTCTTAATATTCATGAAACTGCAGATGAGCTAATTTTTATTCAGGTCCATAGCGTCAACAAATTTGTCAAATAGTATTATTGGTACAATAACAATGAGCCGCATCGACAGTTTAGGCCTGAAAATAGTTTTTATGGGGATAATTGTATTTTTTTATATAATATTTTGAGGAAAATCATGAATATGCAAATTAGATATTTTCCATTACTTATCATAAGATGAGAGGGCTATGGCTAAGCTTTGAAACGAGACCAAGTTCAATGATCTAGGATAAGAAATAACTGAGATATCTTCAATTCTCTATGTGTACACCCCATTATTAAAACGCAAAAAAAATTAAATATTTTAGGTAATATAATGAAACATAGGATAAAACGCAAACGCTTCCACTTCCAGATGGCAGAAAACAGGGTCTGATAGCTTTTTCAGTGTAAACCATAGTGGGATAAATTTTCCTTGTTAAAAGGAACGCTTAGACTGTGTAAAACATTAATTCGTCTATACTGCAAAACTGGTCCCGGATCTAAATTCTTGGATGGGTTCCCATATGGGGTCCCATATTTTGATCAAAATTTCAAATACTCGAATTCTTTGGATAAACGATGATTTACATCATTGAAATGACCTTAAAAACTACACACGCATATGATAGTGCCTTTTTTGATGACCGTAAAAATGGTCCCGGATTTTGGTCCCGGGATTTACTCCTTCCCCAGCAGAACCTTCCTAGACCATTCCATATCACAAATTTACCGATATTGAACTTTGCTTAACCTGCCAGCTCTGGAGTTTTACTGGCTCATTCTTGTTGTAAATCTGAGCGTCTGCAAGTTTCCTGTTCTGTTTAAAGAGCTGCTGAAAACTCACTCTGATAACGAAAATTCAAATTCTTCAAGTCCCAAGTATTAAATGCACAGAGAAGCCCACAAAATACCATTTATCCCATGTGCAAGCAAGGACCAAAATATGACTAATGAGAACATTTGCTTTTGCTATGCTTCATGCAGACAACTTAGGCACTGTTTAAATGTGGCTGTTAAATTATAAACAATGTAAACATTTATTTTTGTTGGTACTGCAGTGCGTTGGCTCAATAGACTTATTACTAAGTGCAGCTATTAACAATGTTATAAAGGTAACTATAGGTAACAACAATACGTGTATGTTAATTTTAGATCCTCTAGCAGACGCTTCTCCGGGAAAATGCCCACGCTGGAGCTGACCCACTTACAGGTTTTCCGCAAGTAAAATTTCGTTAGATACTGCTGGTCCAACACCAGTAAAAAATCTCCCATAGGCCGCAATGCAAATTCCCTCACTTTGTGACACTCCCAGCTAGTACCCAACATTGCACGACCAAAAGGTCTTCTCTAACTTGATAGCCCAGCCACACCCCTATCCAAAGGTGCCACTACCGAGGGAGGCTGACCATCTCGATTTTCCGGTATTGCATTTTGCATTATACCTATGGGTGGATTTTACACTCTAGAATGGTCCGCATTTTAGAGGGGGTAGTGTACAAACAGAAGCCTCCGATGAGATATAGTCCGTTTTTGGCATGGGGGTTTGTGCACTAACATGTCGTATTATGGCGATACTTTGTAGTAAATGCGAGATCTTACACAGAATGTAGGAAATGTTCTCACTATTCAGCATCAAACATGTGTGGATGAAATTTTTAAATGCACTATTTTCGTGGGGTACGGCGGAGTGATATTTTTTACCGGTGTTCCACCTTGAGGGAAATTTCTTTTTATCGCGAACAAGAAAATTTCTTTACGATACACTCTCCCCCAAAATACAAGATGCTTTATAAGTGATTTGTTGAGAAAAAACACAAAATGAGGGTACACGGGGTCTTTCAATTCTAGGTACCCCCCATGTAAAAGCAGGCTATTTTGACCAAAAATCAAAATATGGTGGTCATACATAATGCCCATCAAATGTTTAAAACAACAAAACCTAAGCATTAAAATGCTACAGAATTAATGTCAATGTATTACTGTACCATATTTGACCTTCAAATGACCTTGACCTTTGACCTCTGAACTGTGACCTTGACCCAAAATAGCTACACGAGTAAAAATTTACAACCTAGATTTTGAGCAAAAATGATCTATTTGTAAGTTTTTGTGTCCTTGACCTTTGACCTTGGGTGACCTTGACCTTTGACTTTCACTGTGACCTTGCGCGAAGCAAGTACAAATGTTTTCCACAGTTGTTGCTTATGTCACAATGTCTTCTAGGTGCTGAGTGATAACAAAAACACTAGAAAAGGGGACCGAAATGGCCCTCTGAATTACGCTATTTTTCGGCCAAAACATGTCAAAAATATGTTCATTTAAGCCAAAAATTGTCTTAAACGATAACAAACAGCGTAATTCAACAATATAACATGGTTTAGACCAGTTTTGAATGTAAATCTGGGCTAAAATCTCATTTGAAAGCGAATATTAATGGGTTTTAATTTTTTCAAATTTTCAAAAATTAAATTTCAGTTAAATTTTTCAAAAACTGATAAAAGTTTGAAATTTTTGTTAAAATCTAAGTTTGAGCCAGATACGAAGAGTATACCACAAAGTAACGACTGACTATGCCAAAAGTAAAAATTTCGACTTTCGGCTTCTAAGGTCCAACACCAGTAAAAAATCTCCCATAGGCCGCAATGCAAATTCCCTCACTTTGTGACACTCCCAGCTAGTACCCAACATTGCACGACCAAAAGGTCTTCTCTAACTTGATAGCCCAGCCACACCCCTATCCAAAGGTGCCACTACCGAGGGAGGCTGACCATCTCGATTTTCCGGTATTGCATTTTGCAATATACCTATGGGTGGATTTTACACTCTAGAATGGTCCGCATTTTAGAGGGGGTAGTGTACAAACAGAAGCCTCCGATGAGATATAGTCCGTTTTTGGCATGGGGGTTTGTGCACTAACATGTCGTATTATGGCGATACTTTGTAGTAAATGCGAGATCTTACACAGAATGTAGGAAATGTTCTAACTATTCAGCATCAAACATGTGTGGATGAAATTTTTAAATGCACTATTTTCGTGGGGTACGGCGGAGTGATATTTTTTACCGGTGTTCCACCTGCTGGTCCAACACCAGTAAAAAATCTCCCATAGGCTGCAACGCAAATTCCCTCACTTTGTGACACTCCCAGCTAGTACCCAACATTGCACCACCAAAAGATCTTCTCTAACTTGATAGCCCAGCCACACTCCTACCCAAAGGTGCCACTACCTAGGGGGGTTGACTATCTCGATTTTCCGGTATTCCATTTTGCAATATACCTATGGGGGGGATTTTACACTCTAGAATGGTCCGGATTTTAGTAGGGGGTAGTGTACAAACAGAAGCATCCGATGAGATATAGTCCGCTTTGGCATGGTGATTTGTGCACTAACATATCGTATTGTGGCGATACTTTGTAGTAAATGCGAGATCTTACACAGAATGTAGGAAATGTTCTCACTAAATTCAGCATCAAACATGTGTGGATGAAACTTTTAAATGCACTATTTTCGTGGGGTACGGCGGAATGATATTTTTTACCGGTGTTCCACCTTGAGGGAAATTTCTTTTTATCCCGAACAAGAAAATTTCTTTGCGATACACTCTCCTCCAAAATACAAGATGCTTGATAAGTGTTTTGTTGAGAAAGAACACAAAATGAGGGTACATGGGGTCTTTCAATTCTAGGTATCCCCCATGTAAAAGCAGGCTATTTTGACCAAAAATCAAAATATGGTGGTCATACATAATGCCCAACAAATGTTTAAAACAACTGAACCAAAGCAATAAAATGCTTCAGAATTAATGTCAAGATATTGGTGAACCATATTTGACCTTCAAATGACCTTGACCTTTGACCTCTGAACTGTGACCTTGACCCCAAATAGCTACACGAATAAAACTTTACAACCTAGAAATTGAGCGAAAATGATCTGTTTGTAAGTTTTTGTGTCCTTGACCTTTGACCTTGGGTGACCTTGACCTTTGACCTTCACTGTGACCTTGCGCAAAGCAATGTAAAGGTTAACCACAGTTGTTGCTTATGCCACAATGTCTTCTAAGTGCTGAGGGATAACAATAACACTAGAAAATGGGACCGAAATGACCCTCTGAATAACGCTATTTTCAGCCAAAACCTGTCAAAAAGATGTGCATTTGAGCCAAAAAGTATGTTAAACACTAGAAAACAGTGTGATTTAACAATGTAACATGGTTTAGACCAGTTTTAAATCTAAATCTGGGCTGAAATCACATTTAAAAGCGGATTTTAATGGATTTTATTTTTTTCAAATTTTCAAAAATTTAAATTTCAATTAAATTTTTCTAAAATTGATAAAAGTTTGAAATTTTTGTCAAAATCTAAGTTTGAGCCAGATACGAAGAGTATATCATTAAGTAACGACTGACTATGCCAAAAGTAAAAATTTCGACATTCGGCTTCTAAAGTCCAACACCAGTAAAAAAAATGGCTCAAGTATAGTATAAGCAAAAAGTAGTGCATGTATGTCGGCGCATTAATAGTGAAATATAAATATTATTGCGCCGGTAAAAAACGCATATTAAAAGTAGTGCAAAGAGTTTGTTTTATAGTATAATTTGGCACTACTTTACAAATACATTGTACTTTAAAACCGATTGTAAAACCGCATTAGCAATCAATAATTGTCAGCTTCGCATATTAACATCTTGGTGTATTAATCCGCAGACAAATGATCCTAATACACCATAAGGACCATAATACACAGGTTCTCTGTGTTGAATTCTATGACATGTTTGGCCGGGTCGCCGGGTCGCTGGGTTGCCGGGTCGCCGGGTTGCCGGGTCGCCGGGTTGTCGTGTCGCCGTGTCGCCGGGTCACCGGGTCGCCGGATGATTATATGATGTTTCAGTGACGGGTTCCTGGGTCGCCAGGTCGCCGGGTGATTCTATGACATGTTTAGCTGGTCGCCGAGTTGCCGGGTTGCCATGTCGCCGGCTGATTCAATAACATGTTTGGCGGGTCGCGGGGTTGCCGGGTCGTCAGGTCGCCAGGTTGCCGGGTCGCCGGGTCGACGAGTGATTCTATGATATGTTTGGTAGGTTGCCGGATCGCCGGGCTGCCGGGTCGCCAAGTGATTGTATGACATGTTTGACGGATCGCCGGGTTGCCGGGTTGCCGGGTCGCGGGGTTGCCGGGTCGCCAAGTGATTGTATGACATGTTTGACGGGTCGCCGGGTTGCCGGGTCGCCGGGTGCCGGGTCGCCAAGTGATTGTATGACATGTTTGACGGGTCGCCGGGTTGCCGGGTCGCCGGGTTGCCGGGTCGCCAAGTGATTGTATGACATGTTTGACGGGTCGCCGGGTTGCCGGTCGCCGGGTTGCCGGGTCGCCAAATGATTGTATGACATGTTTAACGGGTCGCCGGGTTGCCGGGTCGCCGGGTCGCCAGTTTGTAGGGTTGGCGGGATGATACGGTAGAAACACAAGTGACTGTTTGCGTTGTTATTCTGCAAGAAAACAGCCAGGTCTACTGAAACTTATGGTATATAGTAGGCAATCAGCCTTTTGCATGGTACATTTATCATGAAATATCGAAAAACGGTGTTTTGTTATTCAAAGATATGCCCGCCAACATGTGATATTCACTACCTTAATACTTTGAAAATGTGTGGCCTGTCATTCAGAGGCACAGGGATCTGAGCAAAGAGCATATGTTCTCATGACGAAGCATTGTGTTAATCACCTGGGAGACACAACAAGACTAGGTCATGATATTAAAATTGTATGGTTCCATGAATCGCTTTCAAATGTTTCATTAATCCTGTTAGACACAGGCTGAATGGTGTTAATCAAATCGTCGAATATTGGTCTTGCCAAGGCGTCACTCTTGCGATCATAACAACCCTTTGTCTCCTAAAAGCAATCCTTTGACTCGTCTAAATCTATCATGTCATAAATCAAACCCGGCGACCTGGAAACCCGGCGACCCGGCAACCCGCGACCCGGCAACTCGGCGACCCGGCAACCCTGCGACCCGGCAACCCGGCGACACGGCAACCTGGCAACTCGGCGACCCGGCAACTCGGCGACCCGGCAGCTCAGCGACCCGGCAACCCGGCGACCCGGCAACCTGGCAACTCGGCGACCCGGCAACCCGGATACTAAAAGCTCAAACCGAATTACCGCTAAAAACAAACCAAAAAGCAGGGATTATTTATTCCCTAACTTTTTAGTTCCGAAAAACAAAAAAAAAAAAAAAACAAAAAAAAAAAAAAACAAAAAAAAAACAGAATTAGCATTCAATCATGAATCTTCAACCGAATAACCTTTAAAAAGGGATTATATTTTAATAGTATACTACCAATAAATCCAAGTTTTTAACCGAATTACCTATTAAAAAGACATAAAAAAGCAGGGATTATTTTTTTCTTATACTATACTTGACCCAAAAAATCTCCCATAGGCCGCAATGCAAATTCCCTCACTTTGTGACACTCCCAGCTAGTACCCAACATTGCACCACCAAAAGATCTTCTCTAACTTGATAGCCCAGCCACACTCCTACCCAAAGGTGCCACTACCTAGGGGGGTTGACCATCTCGATTTTCCGGTATTCCATTTTGCAATATACCTATGGGTGGATTTTACACTCTAGAATGGTCCGGATTTTAGTAGGGGGTAGTGTACAAACAGAAGCCTCCGATGAGATATAGTCCGTTTTGGCATGGTGATTTGTGCACTAACATGTCGTATTATGGCGATACTTTGTAGTTAATGCGAGATCTTACACAGAATGTAGGAAATGTTCTCACTTTTCAGCATCAAACATGTGTGGATGAAATTTTTAAATGCACTATTTTCGTGGGGGTACGGCGGAATGATAATTTTTTACCGGTGTTCCACCTGCTGATGCCTCATGACAATGCAGTGGAGCAGCAGTTGTCTTATGAAAATGCAGTGGAGCAGCTAAAAGACTTTCTAGGTGGATACCATTCGTACTTGGTCGGGCCTTGGACTAGTTCCGGGTTTTAGCATTATCCGTCCAGAACGCCAGCTATATGTTACACATTTAGAGCACGTCATTCTTCCCACAAGTCCCCGGGGGGCACTCCCTGGTAAGCAGTGTACCGATGCGTGATCAAAGGATTGTTGAACATACCCTAAACAGTGTGATCGGCATTTAAAATTTGACCCCCCTTTTCACTGTGTTTGCTTTAAACGTGACCCTTTCCACTGTGTCCCGTCAAAAAGTACCCCTTTCCACTGTAGTCAACTAAAACACTGGAATGCAATAATTCTTTTATAACCACGTGAAGATGCTATATGTGTAATATGCAAACAATCTGCCTGATGGCTTCAGAGAAGTTATTTTAAAATATAGACAGACTACAGTAACGGAAGATGGATGCCAGGTACCTGCCTATCCTATGAGATCACCTTTGAGACTTTGGCTCTGTTGGGTTAAAATGCTTAAAAATGTGGAACTGATATGATCATAAACAAACATTTGGTCATGCAATCAACACATGAAATAGCTAAAGTTACAAATAGGCAACATACAGGTACAATAAGAAAAGATGGTAAACCTTAAAATGCACATACAAAAGAAATTGTCATCACTGAAACGAGAAACAGACTTACCACAGAGGAAGTATCGCCTTGGAACTGTCAGTAATAAAGTATTTGGGGTTTAAATTGTTTCAGGGCTTTCAAGCTTTGCCCTCAGCATCTGAATTTGTTCAAATGTACACAGAAAATTGACACAAATATATATGAAATAATGGTTGGTTGGTTAATTTTGTGTTTTGTCCTACTAAACAGCTAAGGTAATATGGCGATAGGAAATTAGTTTAAGTCTTGTACGAAAAACTGGAGAAGCCTGGATTTGACCCCTGGTTTACAAGGCAAGCAGCTTTCCCACTACACCACTAGGCTTCTATACATACTTGAAATAAATCTTGATATAGAAGATAAATACCAAGCACTTACATATAGCAAGCATTATGGAGAGCAGGGTACAAAAGACAAGATTTAATACAAACCATTTTTATTTGTATGAACTACTCAATTAGCAGAAACAATAATTGCTATTGAAGCAACACACATTGTTGAACAGAAAGGGAAAATCATATCTTATCCCTTAGGTTTTAGACATTTTAGTCATTTCGGCCCAAAGCATATCGACCAAGGACGCCTCGGTCCACCCCTTTTCACAGCGTTTTAGCAGAATTGTAAAAAACATACCCTTTTTCCACAAAAACGACATTTTGCCTACCCTAAATGATGTCAGCGCTGCGCACTGCCCTTCTTGAAAAAAGTACCCTTTCTCATCGTTTTTTTGATCACGCATCGGTACACTGCTTACCAGGGAGTGCCCCCCCCCCCCCCCCGGGCACAAGTCCTAATGACAATGGCGGAGAGCAAGATCTGGTTACCGTTTTTAATTGCTTTATAATGCGATAAGAGTAGCAAAAATGCGACTGGAACCAGGCCCCTGGCTGTCAAAGGGAACCCCCACAGATTGAAGGAAAAGACCCAGCAGATTGAAGAGAAATCCTCGCATAACGAAAACACGCCAATGCAATATACAGAGATTTTTAAAGTTGTCAAAAATGAAAATTTTCAATAGAAAAATTCTGATATTTTTCTTATTTTTGCTCAAAACATAGATTGTGGGTACACGTTAGAACCGCCTCGCCGAGGCGGTTCTAACGAGTACACACAATCTATGTTTTGGAGCAAAAATAAGAAAAATAAGTATACCACTGCATGCCCAAGTTTTGCTATATAAAAGTGGGGTTCAAGGGGGTATACATTACACGGACATGTTTTCGTGATGGTTCCGTCTCAATTGCTTGGCGCTTGGCAGCGCCAAGCAAAAAATGTAAACACTGAGGGTGGGGTCTATAGCAGGGCATCGAAAAACTGGAAAGTCATAACCCCCTCTTCCCCGTAGGTTGGAGAGCCGTGGTTACATATGATAGGCGCATAATACGAGGGGGTTGAAATACATAGGCCTACACGGAATCTCAGGCGAGCGTTATCAGGACCAATGGTCCTCTAGTTTATTTTCCCCAAAAACATAGATTGCGGGTAGGCCTACTCGTTAGAACCGCCGACAAGGCGGTTATAACGTGTACCAACGATCTATGTTTTGAGAAAAAATAATAAAAATATTCCCAAAGTTGAATGCATGGAATTTTTTTTTTTTTTTTTTTTTTTTTTTTTTTTTTTTTTTTTTTTTTTTTTTTTACAGTTGTACATGGTAAAACGCTCTTTCTTTCTTTTATTGCATGGCCTTGTTTTCGTACAAGGACGATGTCTTATCAATAGAAGCAATTAGCAACATTTGGACATGTAGAATAAAATATTGACATTCTGGTGTCGATTCATAGAAAGTGATGCTGTTTCATAGAAAGTGATTCATCAGTATTTTCTTTACTGTGTCATGTCATTTTGACATTTTGTCGTTGTACCTAACGATATCTGGAGCATCATGACCGTGCAGCTCAATGGATTTTGTAACAGATTTCACCCATTCCCTGTAAACGAGATTTCAGTTTCTAACATTTTCACAGCTGAATCTATTTTTAATGGCCCACCCTCAATGTTTTGGCCCCTTCACTTAATGTTGGATTTAGCCACGAAGTGATGATCAGAGATTGATCAGTATCATCAGATAGATATATTATATACGAGCTCCAGAAACAACTTGAGAGCGTTCATATATGTATATCATTGAAGCACGGTGGGACACTACTGTACATATCAAATTGCAGATAAATGTATATACCTACGGACTTTGATAACGCAACACTTTACACCCAGTTTGTCATATGCTTAAAACTGATTTAAGGATGTTTGCTGTCAATGAAAAAGTATTCAAACTTTTTTTCTAACAGCTGCTGTTACTGGCTTCAAAATATATAACAAGGTATTTGAAAATAAAAACAACACGCTTTAAAAATTGCAGAATTAATGAGATGGCTAGCGCATAACTCTACAGCCTGTTCTCTTAATAATTTTATTGTTATGAAATTCCTTCACGTAATCCGTGGGATTAGAAAGTATGCACTGCTATTGCTAACTGTCGCTTTTATGTTTCTTTAGAAATTGAAAATACTGACAAATAATTATTTTATCGACATATTGTTTGTGTGTTACGTTGCACATGTTACCAAAAGTTAATGGAGAATATTAATTTAAAGTAGCCCAGACAAGAGAAAACCCGTTACTCAGAATCAACGGATGAAGCTTGAACGTAGGGGATTACTCTTTAAATATCGTAAGAGCCACGGCAACAGAAAATCTTCGGTGTGGTATTGTCCTATTCTGGGAGAAAAGACACGATAATTGAACCAATAGATGAAAAAATTGTCAGGTTCTACTTTTGAGGTGTCAAAAATTCCAATATTGAGGGTAGGGCATGAAATTGGGCTGTACATTACCATTTCCAATAACTTGCCGACATATTTCCCTAAAAATCGTATCAATCATGTTTCAAACTTATGAAAAATACTTATTTTCTATTTTTAGACTTGTAAAACCCGGAATTATTTCAGAGTACCGGAGCGTTCGCAAGTCACAGTCCATGAGGCTCTCCACTGTCGACCTGGCAAGGGTTGTCTTTGTTCACACATAGGGAAAACAGTAGATGGATGGCACTTATTTGTGCACTGATCATTGTGTTCCTGGTGGATTCTCTGAGTATTTATATGGGGACATAGGCTTTGGGCTTTACGAAAATCCACTGGTCTGAAAGAGGGTATAAGGTAAAATTTCTCCAATACAGTTAGGGTGAGAGTCAGTGCAAGGCGATTTAAATGATATTATTTTGTTGTTAGACATGTGATTTGATTATTGAATTGGATAAATCGGATTGTTCTTCAGATAGGACAGAACTATTTTTCAAGTTTGGCGGATCAAGCTAAACTAACTGAACATTGCTAAAAAAAAAAAAAAAAAAAAAAAAAAAAAAAACTATGGACTGCCAAGCGCTTGTTGGATGAGTCAAAAAATGGTTTTCGGCGTTGTTCCAATGAAAACCGTAATCTGCGCCCCAGCAAAAAGTGGTTTATCTTCTTGATACGACTATTTATTGTGCCTGTCTCTCTATTCGGCCCATTTCCTTTGGCTTCGACGAGGCGGTTCTAACATGTGCCTACAATCAATGTTTTGAGCAAAATGTTAAGAATTATTTATTTTATCCATTTTTTTCAACTGAAAAATTTCAATTTTGCAGGTTGAAAAACCTCTGTGTATTACATGGACGTGTTTTCGCGATGTGAAAAAAAAAATTCTTAAATCCTGTTATCTGTCAAACGAAAGACTGACCCAGTTAACTTATGTGTCTTTAGATGACAAGTTTCAAACACTGCTGTAAGTGAATATTTTGTAGGACACGAACTTAAAATGTTGAACAGTATGATAATCTTTCATTGTGATTATAGCAAGCAATGTTAAGGACATCTTAAAACACAGCCACACTGTGACAAAAAACACGGAATTTTGATGAAACTATAAATCAAAAATGGTGAAAATAGCAGTCATCGGCGCTGGTGTTGTCGGTCTATCTACGGCTACAAGGATTCAACAATGTTTGCCTAATGCTGAGGTCACAATAATAGCGGATAAGTTTACCAAGGATACGACAAGCCATGGAGCTGGAGGGATATTCCTGCCGACTTCCAAAGCTCATCCAGATACTCCGAGACATAGATTGAGGTGCATTTGGATTTAAGATTGAAACACCACGTATCATACTCTTTTTTTCTGAAATCCAAACAGACAAAGAAGCAAATGTTATCAGCATTTGTTTGGCCTTCGCTGCCAGTTTGTAATGCTTTTGTATTGCTTCCAAAAGATCCAACAATTTTATGAAAGAAAACAGAATTCCTCAATGATTAAGGTTTAACAACATTTATTAGTAAATGAATTTACAATCTAAACATAATCATGTGCCTTCATGTAAAGCTTACTCGCTACTGACTGACCATCTGACTATTTGTTAACCGCTCATGTCTGAGCCTGTCCAAACCTTCCGCACATATAAGCCTTGTTGGCTTAGTTGGGTGGTTACATTTGAAGCACTTTTGGATGTCACGACATCCAAATTTTGGGTAAGAGTTCCATAAAATGGACGGTAACGTCTGAACATGGCCATAGCTGTTGACTGGGACGTTGAGTATAAATGCAAACAAACAAAGCCGGAAAACGTTATTTCATTTTCGCCATTTAAATAAAATTTCTAAAGACAAACTGGTGGAGATGTCATTCCAGTACTATGGAGCGCTGATTATCGGGCCAGAAGCAGGTGATTAACAGTGTTCCTTTTTTCTTGTTTGTAAAAATAATAATGAAAAATATAGTTGAAACAATTCCATATTTTCCTTATTTTTGCTCAAAACATTTATTGTCAATGAGGCGTATTCAAAATAAGAATACCATAAGAATACCCCTGTATACCATAGTTTTACTTTATAAAATGGGGGTAAACATTACACTGACATGTTTCTTATCCTGATGATATGAACAAAATCATTGTAGACAATGGGCGGAGTTGTCATTCCAGTACTACAGAGGGCTGGTTACCGGACCAGAAGCGGGCGATGTTGGGGGTATCATACAGACAGGGGTCTTCTTGACGAAGGAACCATACGAGGTAATTAAGTAGTGTTGATCAATAAAATTAATGATTTAATTTCCACGCGCAAGCTGGTGCTGCAGGTGGTATCTTACAAACTGGTCTCTTCTTGCCGAAGGAGCCTTTGATAGTTACATGATGTTTGAATGCATGTTGCTTTTTATGAAGTATAGGCAATGATCATGTAATGGCGCAATCAGAAAGAAATCCCCACTCCAAAAACCGAGGTGGGAAAAAACTAAATTAACAATCAGGTATTTAAGCTAAGAAAACATACTATAAGCCGAATGGGCATTCAATACGCGCGATGTTCGTACAAATTTGTGTAACACGACGTTAACGTTCAGTTTGATTTATTTTGCGCTGAGCGATGCATGTAGGTGTCAGGTTATTTGATTGTTCGCTTACATGTTTGTACTTTCGAGAGTTTTAATATTTCTTCTTTTTTTCAAGTGATCCTCCTAAACTATTATTTTTTCTTTCTCCACTGCGCAGTTCTATTTTAAGAAGCTGAAATGTGTGTTCACATTTGAAGTACGGTATCCCAGCGTTCTGTGACGTACATTAACGCGCTTTTACGTCAAGTGTGACAAAAATTCAGCCTTGTTAAAAAAATTATAAAAATAACATTATTTGTCGCACGGCAATGAAAAGAATATAATTTTAAAGCTTAGAACATGAGCATTTTAGTAATAGTATCGTATGTCTTGTTTTCTTGCATTAGAATATCTTTATCTCACAAAAAGGAAGATAACCCACTCAAAAACAACGCAAAAATCGCATGTGTGACATTTTTTCAGCCAAAAGTTAAGATTTATAAAAGTGAATTTTTCATAGTTTTATAAATATTTCTGCATACATTTCAATCAGTTTTATATGAGCATTTATTTGGTATAAAAATTGTCTTACTCATTAAATTTGTGTAATAATCGTTTATTTTATTTTCAAGTGCACCCTTGATTTTCCCCAAAGCGTGACACTTTTGGCACCGACGGTTTTTTAACTGCCAAAAATGGAAATGCGGTCCGAAGTTAACTAAAATTATGTCAGTGATATCTACATGTATTGTTATTATCCTGCCATATTTTGATGCGATTTGGTTAAAAAACTTGGGAGATATACTTTTCCAAACCTTTTTAGGAATGCGATTTTGTTACGCGTGACACGCTGTTTTGACGTAAAAATTGCTTTTTATTTGTATCTTGTCATAATTTGCGCAAACAAAAACATGCATGATTGTTGTGATGCAATTGTCCATGCGAAGCGGATTATTTTGATATATAAAACATAGATATTGTGCCGAAACTGAGTTTGTTATTGCGTTTTTACTGATACAGCGAGCATTATTTTAAAATTTGTACTCGTGACCTTTGCGCGTCACGTTGCAGCCATTTTCCCAATAGGTGGCCACTCAGTTACCCAAACTTAACTAAAAATATGAAAATATACATAAGGTGCTAACAGCACAAAAATTCAACACGAAGACATTAAACAATAACAACCACCACAGAAGAATCGCCTTGGAACGATCAATAATATAAAATTACTGGCGGGCTTAAATCGATTTTATATGGTCATAACCTCTGCAGTGGTTTACAACATTTAGTAAGTTGTTCGGTCCTCTAATCTGGAATCTCTAACTAGTCAATGAATCATCAAGAACTAACACATAAATCAGGATAACCACCATGATGAATCAAAAATTAAGATTCACAGATTCAGTAAGCTGCCCGACGATGGAGATCCCTGGGCGCCGAATAACTTACTGAAAATCCGGAGCAAAAGGATAACACCATCCGTTGAACTCCGGTGGGTCAAGCAACAGACAAGAAGCTCCGGCTCCAACCAACTTTAATGAAAAGTTTTAAGTCGGGGCCATCATAGAGTCTGACGCCCGACCCATCGGCGTGCAATTTAAGAAGGCAGATTAGTTATCAACCATGATTGGGCTAAAAACTAGGCATGCAGACCGTCGCATAACATCTAAGTTATATCCTATATACGTCTGTAACGTGTAATGATTTTTCTGAACTGAAAAGAAAAATCATTTCTTTCTATAAGTTTCTTAAATTTGTAAACCATGGGCGTTTATTTTCGTGTGCATATTTTTGATGTTGTTATTGTTATAATCTTATCATTTTAACGCCCTGTGGTAATCAAAGCCAACATTACCTTGAATTTACAGGATCCTCTATATAAAGACTTGGTATTCAGCTACAGACAACTCAGTGACAGCGAGCTGAGGAAACTGGGTCAAGATGCTGTCTACAAGTAAGGAAAACGAGGAATTCCCCTTCCTTGTTGTTACAGGAATACTGTTATTTTCTTATTTTCGAGCTGAAGAGTGTTGTAAAAACAAAAACTTTTCAACTTATTCGAAATATCTTGTACCACTAATACACATGTAAGTGATGCAAGTTCTTCGCTAGTTTTACCGATGAATATGCTCTTGTTAATGTCAATTAAACTTGTACTGATGTCAATAAAAACGCCTCATCGAAAATGTTGCATAACTTGGCCAATAGACAAAGTACACGAAATTTGCAATTCCTTATTTTATGTTCTCTCTCACGGTAAAGCATAAACCGACTTTGGCTATGGTGTATATTTTTCTCAAAACTTGTGTTGGTGCACCATTACAACCACGCAAATAGCAGCTTAGCAATCCAGGTGTTTCAAGCATCTCTTACAACCGCGCAAATACCAGCTTAGCAATTCACAAGTTTCAGACATCTCAAAATCAGTTGTCAAAGACAACAAATTGACAGTCCACAACAGTCATCCAGGTGCAACTTAAATATAGAAAAAGTTGTTCATTTCTTTAAAATAACCAAAAGCTGTCAAACAATCACCTTGGTTTGTTTTATTATTTTCAAACAACCAATGAAATCTTTGGAAAGAGAAATCAACATTTGTCAATTCCATCTTACTGTGACCAATCAGAGATAAATAAGGTGATGATGTACATTTCAAGGTTGATACAAATATTGGACAGGAAATGTCAGTTTCATATTTTTGACAACTAGTTAGGAGATGTTTGAAACACCTGGATTGCTAAGCTGCTATTTGCCTGGTTGTAACTAGTTGTCAAAAAAGTGAAATGGACATTTCCTCTCCAATATTTGTATCAACCTTGAAATGTACATCATCACCTCATATACCTCTGATTGGCCACAGTAAGATGGAATTGACTGATATTGATTTCTCTTTTCAAAAATTTCATTGGTTGATTTAAAATAATGAAGCAGACCAAGGTGATTATTTGACAGCTTTTGGTCATTTTAAGGAAATGAACAACATTTTTCTATATTAAAATTGCACTTGGATGACTGTTGTGAACTGTCAATTTCTTGTCTTTGACAACTGATTTTGAGATGCCTGACACTTGTAAATTGCTAAGCTGGTATTTGCGCGGCTGTAAAATGCACACTGACGCCAAGATACAGACGTTATTCACGTGAAAATTCGTGAAAGCCCTGCCAGTCATTTTACAAGCTCAAGAACATTACAAATTTTAAATGCATTGATACTGGAACACGTCAGGTTAAGATACTGAAAACGACAAAGGGACTTTTCATAAGAAAAGAAACAGACCGAACGAAAAACTGATGCTGCTCGGTTTCTTGCATCCGAAGCGACTGATCGGGACCACCCTTCTCCTCGGTATAAGAGTGCCTGTATTGATTTTTGTTATTGTAGCATTTTCGTTGACGCTACTTTAGCAGAATCGTTTTGACGTTGACGCCTGTTATGCTTTCGAATTTAATGATGTAACATTTCAGAAGCGATGCCGTTATATTCAGATGCACGCCTTTAGAATTTTTCCATGACTTTAAGCATTTTTTTCAATTGAATAGCCGAAAAAGGAATAATGATATTCTGAAGGTTGTTTCTCTATACGTCAAACCATTTTATCCGTTCGTTTCAAGTTAAAAGACAGCAAAGTAACCATAGAAATCATTCTTTGTCAAGGGGCCACACCATGATAGCCTTTGAAATCATTTTTGACGGTGATTACCTGTGACGTCAATAACGCTAGAGAACGAATTTTGGTTTTCAAAAACGTGTTTCAACAAATATATAGTCACGTATGGATAGCCCACTCTATAGCTTATGCATTGGTTTGGCGAAAAAGACAATAGATCAGTTCATAAACAGAAAAAAAAAACGTTTTTTGCAAGGGCTGTTTGTTTTCAACGACATGCCATTCTGAAAACTTTCCTTTCAGCATTTACGTATGCGTGAAATCCCGCCAAAAGATATGGTCAATACATGAAATACTTTTAGTTATTAATAATCTTGGCAGTATGGCATGACAAACTTGACCCAGGCGTTTTTGTTGACGTCAGTATCTATAAAATTTCGAAAAATCAAAGTTTGAGTAAAGTATGTTGATCCAATAACATAAGTTCCCATCCCATTTCGTATCGAAGTTATATGAAATGCGTGACCCGGGCAGTTTCTTCTCGGATCTTGCAGGTTCGGATATGAGGTAACAACATTTGTGGTTTTCCAAGGAAAATATTTGCCATGGCTGATGAAAAGGTACACATTGTATTACGAGAACTTGCCCATGCAATATAGGGAAAACTGGAAAAAAAAAATAGAAAAAAAAAGATATTTTCAATATATTTGCTCAAAACATTGATTGTGGATACACGTTAGAACGACCTCGGCGAGGCAGTTCTAACGAGTACCTTCAATCTATGTTTTGGATCAAAAATAAGAAAAATAGATTTACCCTTGCAAACCCCAGTTTTACTATATAAAAGCGAGATTTGAGGGGATATACTTTTATGGACATACTTTCCTAATAAAATATTTACCATAGTTGATGAAAAGGTACACATTGACTGTATACTCCAAACGAATATACTTGGGCTGTCCACGAAACTCTTAGACTTTTGTAATCTCGTCAAAGGTTTGTTTGAATTTCAGGAAAATAATATATATATGTTAGATAAAATACAGGCCTTGGCGGCTCCCGTGGCCGAGCGGTAAAGAGCGATGTTTCTTAATCACTCGATCACTCACCGCTGTGTCTGGTGTGGGTTCCAGCCCCACACTGGCCACATGTGAGTCAGGCCAAGTTCTGCTTTTGGGTGTGCCAGGTGGACTTTCTCCGGTTTCTCCCGTTTTCGCCCCATCTCACCGCTGTGTCTGGTGTGGGTTCCAGCCCCACACTGGCCACATGTTAGTCAGGCCAAGTTCTGCTTTTGGGAGTGCCTGGTGGATTTTCTCCGGGTTCTCCCGTTTTTGCCCGACCAACTGATTGGCCCGTCTCGTAAGAATAAAAGAACAACTGAATTAAAATATAGGCCTTGTCATTTCCTTTAAGATTTAGATACATATTAGACTGTTAAGGGTTTGTCGATTCTGTTCAAATTTAGATACATATTAAACTAGATAGGGCTTTTAATTCCTTTCAGATTTAGAGACAGGGGTGGGCGTATTGTTAAGCGAAAACTTAAAAGTTTGGCTGAGGTAAGTTTTTTTATGATAATCATGATAATTGGTATCCATCAGCACATACGCACATATGCTTTGCAAGTTCTGATATTCAGATATTCTGTCATACAGACAAATAGTTGCACGATAGATAACAAAAATATATGTTTACCTCAGTTACATTTCCGTAAAATGCATTGTCATACTATTCAAAATTGACATCTGCGAATGGAAGGCAAATACATGTATACAATATAATCCGGTCTAAGAGCTGAGATAAATTTATAGACTTGCTTTTATAGACCGTCAGGAAAACATGTCCATGAAAAGTATACCCCCCCCCCCTTAAAACCAATTTTTATACAGAAAAAACTGGGATTAGCAGGGGTATAAATATTTTCTTATTTTTGATCCAAAACATAGATTGTGTGTACTCGTTGGAACCGCCTCAATCAATGTTTTGAGCAAAAATATTATAAATATCAAAATTTTCCATTGAAATTTTAAATTTTTACAGATGACAAAAATCTTCTGTATATTGCAAGTTTTCGTAATGCTGTCTATTAATTTGCAGGCTTGCAAATCTTTGTTTACTCGTATGTTATTCAGTTTCGGAATACCAACAAAATTCGTAATCTAATCTGTATATATAACGTTACTTCTCTTCATATTTGAAGAAGCATTTCATGGTTTAAATTCGTTTGAAAATTGTGATATTATGCGTGTATTAGTGTACATGTATGACATTAATTTTCTTATATTTTAGCTGGTAGGCGTCTATGATGTGGTGGTGAATTGTACTGGACTTGGTAGTCGAGATCTTCTACCGGACCCCAAAATGCATCCTATCAGAGGACACTTAATCAGAGTAAGTTGTTTTATATTTGTTTCTTCATAGGCGCTGTAATATTGGTCAGTTTTTTAACCACATGTACAACATTCACGTCACGTCAATCAAGCCTAGGTTACATTTGCCCTACGATTAACTTGTGATGATCGTACGATGCCATTTTTTGCATTTTCGTGCGGTCTCCGCAGGGTAATCCTACGATGCCCCTACGATTCTACGGCTTCCTACGGCTTCCTACGACTTCCTACGGCTTTCTACGATCTCCGTAGCTTCTACGATTTTGTAGTAGTCTGCACTTTTACAAATTTTAAAAATCGTAAGACCGTAGCCCGTAGACACGTCGTAGGTAGCATCATCATACGGGCGCCTTACGGAAACCCTGCGATGATCGTGCGGTCACCGCACAGTTTTATGATAATTTGGGGACTAAAATAATAAGATCGTGCGGCATCCGTACGGTTATATCACGTTTATTAAAATCGTACGAACACCTAACATCGTACGGCTATCGTAGGGAGACCGCAAGACTCAGAAATCGTAAGGACTCCTCACGGCCATCGCACGCGCCCCGTACGATTTCAACTTAAAGTGTGCGGAGACCCTTTGATTTCCCTACGATCTCCAAACAGTTCCGACTCAGGACATCGAAGAAATCTAGAACAAGAAATCGAACGATGCCCGCATGAATTGTAAACACCTACGTCGTAGCCCATGATCACATTCGATTTTTAAAAAATCGTAGGGAAATCGCGGACCGAAAAATCGTACAATCGGGGCAAATGTAACCTACTAGGCATGGCCCCTTGCGGCCTCCCTACGATCACTGTACGATTTTTGTTCCCAAATTATCATAAAAAATTCGTGCGGTGACCGCTCGATTATCGCAGGGTATCCGTACGGTGCCCGTATGATGCCCTACGACGTGTCTACGGTCTACGGTCTTACGATTTTAAAATTTGTAATAGTGCAGACTATTACAAGATCGTAGAGGCTGCGGAGATCGTAGGAAGTCGTAGAATCGTAGGGACATCGTAAGGTCACCCTGCGGAGGCCGCACGAAAGTGCGAAAAATGGCATCGTACGATCATCGCAAGCTAATCGTAGGCCAAATGTAACCAAGGCATCAGTCAGAAGTCCAAGGGACTCCGTACGATATCCACTAACAGTCTGCGGAGACCCTACGACTACCGTGCGGCCTCCTTGCGTTTTGTATCAAAACCTATAGGGACTCCGTACGGACAACGCACGGGATCCGTACGATATCTACGTACTATCTGCGGAGACATACGACTGCCGTACGATCGCCTTGCGTTTTTGTATGAGAACGTCGACAAATGGCAGATCAAAAAATCGCACGATGCCCGTATGAATTGTTAACACATACGTCGTAGCCCACGATCTCCTACGATGTCTAAAAATCGTAGAGAAAATCGCAGACCGAAAAATCGTACGATGATCGAGGCAAATGTAACCTAGGCTTCACTGATGAAGATTCGTAAGCTTCAAATGTTTCTAGAATTAGCTAGCAATTTAACGGTTGGGGAAGCCTCTGTCAATTATCACAGGAATAGCGTTAATAGTCTCTTTGTGATATGATGGAAAGAGTCATTATGTATTTGCAGGTTAAAGCACCGTGGATAAAACGATGGATTTACACTGAAGACTTAGCTGTCGTTATGCCAATGTAGGTTCGTCATGTCATGTCATGTTTTTCTTTTTTTCGACAAGATGAAGGGTCTCGTCCCTACCGTAATAGAACTTGTTTCCTCAGCACGTACCTTTTTAGCTCTGATCAACGAAAGATCCATGGTAAACAACTTGTGCATAATTTTAGTGAACCTATTAACTGCATGGCATAATGTTGATATAAAGCCTAACAAAACTGTGTCTTGATAAAAAAAAAACGCATGCATTCCGTAAGTCTCCGAAAGTTGTATTGTTGATATCAAAGTTGTTAGATTAGAAATGGCAAGGAAATCAAACGACCAAAGCAGAGAATCACGGAGTCTTTAAATTTAAAGTGAGCCTTTGCGACTTAATAAATATATTAAAATGAAAACTACAAACTAATGAAAAGAAACTGTTCTAAGTTACTGCTGATTGCTGAATATTCTTTTACAGAGAAGACCTCGTGGTACTCGGCGGCTTCAAACAGAAGGATAGAGACGACACTAACGTGATAATATCAGACACGGAATCCATCCTTAACATGTGTAAACGATTGGTACCCAGTCTGAAGGTAATTTTTGTTTGTACAATATGTCAGACAAAAGTTATACTCCCCAAAATGCCCAGGGAGCGAAGAAAGCTCCAACCTAACCGAAAACAAACAATTGTTTTAAACCAAAATTCAACGAATAAAAGTTCAGTATCAGGGAGGTTTGATCAGTCTTTTTTTTTATTTGACTTATTTTAAATGCATTTAAGGATGTTCGCTGCTAACATTTGACATTTCGGAACTTCCGGTTTTTCTTTTGTTGAATATCTCGTAAACGGTTGCAGATATTTTCCTAATATTTTACATTTGGATACATATTGATGATATGCATTGATTGAGCCATGAAAATTGTCAATTTAAGAAACTTCATTTTTTCACCCCATTTTCTGCAACATTTCAGAAAATTTTAGTTGTCAGTAAAATTTAGGGGGTAGGGTAGATTAAACTTGAATATTACACATCTTCAAATTAATTGCACTAGTTCGATGTTTATTTTAGCTGCAGTATATGTGTACATGGTCTTCTAAGTCAGTCTTTGGGTCTTTGGTGTGCTGGTTATAAAATTTTAGGTGGTTTTATGAAATGGGCTTAAAGAAACAAAACAGCCAAAAAAAGGCTGAAAATGGCGATTTTCAAGTTGTTGGTTCTCTCTTATATGCACACTACCCTATATTTATTTTGTTATCAAATGTCTTGTGTTGTATTTTGGAATCAAAAAAGAGGGGTTAGAAAAAAAGTTTGAATACTTTTTCATTGGCAGCGAACATCCTTAAATGCTAAGGAATAATGCAAGAAACCTTTGTAAATTTAAGTACTAAATATTTATTCAACGAATAAAAGTTCAGTATCAGAGAGGTTTTGTACAGTCTTTTCTTTAGTTTAAATCATTTCAAATGTATTTAAAACCTCACGGATCTGCAGGAAACATAAATGTCTTAACCGGTATCTAATATTCTCGTCATGGTATCAAATAGGTAAATTCCGGATGGTACCACAATAAAATAGCATTAGGTTAATACAAATATCCGGAGGAAAGTTTTGCGAAGACAATCTTTATGATTCTAATTCTGCTTTATTGTCGAAACCATGAACATGAATGAAAAATGAAAGCTGCCTTATCCAAAACAAAACAACGTCTTTATGGTAGAACTTTTCAAAAATATGAATATGATTGTGTGCCTGCAGGACGCTGAAATCGACCACGAGTGGATCGGTCTGAGACCAGGTCGAGACGAGATAAGAGTAGAAAAAGAAACTCTGCAGTTTGAAAAAGGACCACTAAAGGCAAGTTGTAGAATACTCAAATATTAATAGAAATGCCATACATGACGCTGACAATAAAGAAGCTTTAAATCAACACATAAAATCGTCCGAAAAATATGCATCCAGAATAATCCTCTCGCATTGATTCTGTATCAGAGAAACCGCCTTCAAGGAGGTAACTACTATGCGCATTTAAGATGCGATACTCACCCTACTAAAGAAATAGTCAAAAATAATAGAAACAAACATTATTGCTAGCTTGGATGCCTGGTCGTTACAATAGCATTTATACTTTACTTTTACGCGAAGATCCATCCATTCTCCTACATCATCAAAGTGAGAGAGAAACGCAAACATTTTCCTTTTCGTTGAATTGTCTGACACACCCTACTGCTATGGACGGAATATATAAATGTGTAAGTGTAAGATGTAAGTAATAACCAGGAACTTGTAATAAGCTAAAACTGTGAGTATATTTGAGCCTCATCGTGAGAAAACCAACAATCTGCATATGCGAGAACAAAGAAGCAGATCAGCTCCTGATCAGCTCCTTTGTTTTGCTACACGGATAATACGATTCCTCTTCTTTCTAAATCTAAAATTTCCAGCCTCCAAACGTCTTCTGTGATTACACAGTTCGGTTTGTGTCGAACCTGTTCGGAAACCACAGTATTGGTTTTCTCACGTCGCGGCTCATTTATCAACTAAATATACATACTTTGATTTGCCTCATGTTGCCATGTACATGTATGTTAAAGATTTGTATTGTATTGTGTTGTATTGTGTTGTGTTGTGTTGTGTTGTGTTGTGTTGTATTGTATTGTATTGTATTGTATTGTATTGTATTGTATTGATTTGCAGGTTGTACACAATTATGGTCATGGTGCAAATGGTATTGCCTTATCATGGGGAACAGCAGTGGAAGCCGCTGACCTAACTATGCAAGCTCTTAGAGATAATATGTCAAAACTGTGACACAAATTATTCCTTAGCGGGGTCATCTTAACGCGTCCAGTATTAATACAAACTTTAAAAAACAATAACTTGGTTAAAGGTTACATGTTTTATGTCTAAAAAGCATACTAAGTAAAATGTTCCCTCATTACTTTGAAACCCTATGTTTACTGACTGCAATAATTCAATATACAAGAGGACCAATGGTCCTGTAAACGCTCACCTGAGAACTGGGATATACAACCTAAGCTAACCTTGCCGTAAAATAGGTCAAGGCCATCCCAGAGTCATGATTTATACAAACTTTGTAGAGCTGTATACATTGATGCTTCAGGCCAAGTTTCAAAGGCCTTCTGGTTCTGAAGAAGATTTATAATTATTTTTTGCTATTTATAGCCATGGCAGACATCTTGGTCATGTGACCTTGACCATTTATATATCATTCATTCTCACTTCCTAAGAATACTCAACAAGACGGTTTGCTTTGATTAGCCAAATGGTTTCAGAGAAAAAGATCTTTGAATATTATGGTAATATACATGTATATTGCGCCGGGATGGGAGCAGACCTGCCCCTGGGGTCCTTTTTTCAGAATCCATTTGCCCATTTCCATAAAGTTTTTCCTGTCAAATGACATTTTGAAAATTTACCCCATTCAAATGCATGGGCGACCTATGTTCACCTTGCCGTAAAACAGGTCCAGGTCATCCCAAGGTCATGATTTATATAAACTTTGTAGAGCTCCCCCCCCCCTGATGCTTCATGCCAGGTTTCAAAATCGTAGGCCTTCTGGTTCTGGAGAAGAAGATTTTTAAAGGTTTTTGCTATTTATAGCTATGGCTGCCATCTTGGTCATGTCACCTTGACCATTTATACAAACTTTCATTTCCCCATCCTAAGGATACTGAGCAGGTGATCAGTGTCTTTGTCTTACTGTAACTGTACAAAAAGTAATGTTCATTAAGATAAGTTTTGTTGTGACACAGCTTTGTACTCTACTTCCTGTATTTGCCATGAAAAAGGTACCTCTGTAAATCTATATGTGTTCAGCAATGCAAATTAACTAGCAGTAACATGACCGTTTAGTACAAAATAAAGGTTGAGATCAGCTGTTTGACAACAGAGCAGCTTATCTGTGTCTTCATTTTGACGGTATGGAAAAGTACAGGCACTAAAGATAGACTTTGTTGTGCCATGGCACATATGAATAGAACAAGTGCACTAAAGGCCTGAAAGTCAGGATGGTTTTGGTTACCAGTTTTTCTAATATTGATTATAATGTAAGCTGGAAACCAGCCAATTTTAATATATAAATGAGATGCTCATTGATTGGTGTTGTTTAAACAAACGTAAACAAAAATTAACTAATATTGTTTAATTTTCGTTAACTCATTTAATCATAGTTTTGTCTCCATAGGCTCTGTACTATGTCTATAGGATAAATAGAGGATAAACTATGATTCGTCCTAACATTTCAAATCTGTTATATAGCATCGAAAGTAGTTTATGTGACCGACACATTATAGTAGTATATGGCTGACCATGTTTAACCGTCCTCAATAATACCTAGTCCAGTTATCTCAATATCGTCAGTAACATTATCCTTTACATCCGTATCATCCACCTTTGGTTTGCTCTTCACCTGAACAGTGCAAGCACCCGTGAGATCAAGTAGTTCAGCGCAATGAAATGTCACTGAAAACTGCTGAGTTTTAGTCTGAATTGGCATCAGATTTACTACTCCCGTCCATTCACACTCAGGTGGTATGTCCCTGCAATATTTAATTTAATGATATAAAGTTCGAAAGTTGGACAAAACATAAAGTAATTTCTTGATCATACTTTGAACTGTAAAGGTGATCATCCGTTTGCCAAAACGTTAATTAAGCAATAGGGATCATAAGTTACAATAGACTACTCAAAATTTCATAGTCATCAAGATATTGTTTGCCAAAGATGGATCTTAGATTTCCAGAATAGGCTGTAACATAAAGTCTTGGTGCTTATCGATTTTTTAACTAGAAAACGTTTGTAATTATAAACTAACTAAGTTGAAAATATATGATAAAATTTAAAGGCAACATTAATTTTGTAAAGTGTTCCACTTTACTGGGACGATTCACAACTGAGTTCCGACACAAGTCAGACATTGCCAATATACATGTATATCTCAGTTGCATGTCTATTTAGTATACCTGATCACCTACTCGAAATTCCTGATGTGCATCATCGATTCTATTCCCGTCCCCTCGACATTCACACAACAGCATGTCAGACTCCTCTGAAGCGGATTCTTGAATTTTATTTTTAAACCAAAGTTGGAATCCACCATTACAGTATCATCCGGCTACAAGAAATAATATATCCTGCGATAGATAGATAGATAAGACAGGACAGGACAAGACAAGACAAGATAGACAGATAGATATTACTAAAATGATTGTGTGATTGTTACACTTTTCAATCTTAATTATACAGAAATCTTAACGATTTATTTTATCTTTTTGTGTTTTGACTCGGCGTAGCCGTACGTGGTGAAGGAAATCAAATAGCTCAACAAAAACCACCGGATTCTGACGTGTACACACGATCTATGTTTTTGAGCAAAAATATTAAAACTATCAAACAATTTCTGATGCAATTTTCAATTTAAATGCTGAAAAAATTCTCTTGCATCGGCAAGTTTAGGTAATGCGACGACCTTACCACAATTTCCAAATGCGGCTTCTGTAGTATAAAATCCTCAAACATTGCATCTATCTGGCCGGTTTCTTCAACCACTATGTATACAAACTGTCGAATAATGTTAAGTTCCGCAAGTTTGCCAATGTAATTTGATTCTTTTAGTTTCAATTGTGCACCGTCCTCTGGAAAGGAAGGATCAAATAGTTAACGTAATGAAAATGATCAAAGAACAGGCATTCAGAAGAGAATATCCATCGTTATCAAACAAAGGAAAACTGATTAAACCTAGGGTCAACAATCTGATTCCTGTTAAATATCTGTGTTTTAAGATGGCATCCGAATGTTCTGGTGCCTGATCATTTCATAAAAATACCATGGAGTTGAAACCCCATGGTGTCGTCTTATGATATTAAATGTGAGATGTTGATGTCTTTCATTACGAAAAGGTACAAGTAGGCAACGATCAGGAAAAACTGATTAAACCTAGGGTCAACAATCTGATTCCTGTTAAATATCTGTGTTTTAAGATGGTATCCGAATGTTCTGGTGCCTGATCATTTCATAAAAATACCATGGAGTTGAAACCCCATGGTGTTGTCTTATGATATTAAATGTGAGATGTTGATGTCTTCCATTACGAAAAGGTACAAGTAGGCAACGATCAGGAAAAGGCACAATCAGAAAAAGATTCCCACTCCAAAAACCGAAGCGGGAAAAACCAAACTAACAATAAGGTACTAAGACCATGAATACATTTAGTAAGCCGAATGAGCAGCTATTTCCCAATAGGTGACCACTCAGTTACCTAAACTAAACTAAACTATGATAACATACATAAGGCGCCAACAGCACAAAAAATTAAACACCAAGACATAAAACAATAAGAACCACAACAGAAGTATCGCCTTGGAACGATCAGTAATATAAAATTACTGGCGGGCTTAAACCGGTTTTACAGGATCTTAACTTCACCCTCAGCTTCTGCAGTGGTTCATAACATTTAGTTAGTTGTTCGGTCCTCGTAGAGAATCTCTAACTAGTCAATGAATCAACATGGACAAACAAATAAATCATGATAAATTCCACGATGAATCAAAACGAGGACTCACAGGATGAGTAAGCTACCCGACGATGGAGATCCCTGGGCGTCCTATAACTTACTAACTCCGGAGCAAAAGAAAACCACCAATTGAAGTCGGTGGGCCAAGCAACAGACAAGAAGCTCCGGTCCCAACCAACTAAAATGAATAGCTTTATGTCGGGGCCATCATAGAGTCTAACGCCCGACCCACCGGCGTGCAATTAAAGAAGGCAGCATAGTTATCAACCGTGATTGGGTTAAAAACTAAGCATGCAGACTGTCGCATAACATTTAAGTTATATCCTATTCGTCTGTAACGCGTAATGATTTTTCTGAATTGAAAAGAAAAATCATTCCTTCCAATAAGTTTCTTAAATTTGTAAACCAAGTCACCATAAAATTCTGGTTCCGAAAGGCCCTCACGTAAAAGGGTCTTTAGCCCAACATTAAATTTGGAAATCAGTTCATAGTGTCTGCGATAAAATTTAGAAAAGGTTTTTCGAAGTTTATGATACCTATAGCCCTGCTGAAGACGTTTGGCTGTTAAACATTTATTTCGTGCATTGAAGTCCGCAACATAATTGTCTAGCAAACCTAATAAGTTGTGAAATGTATACGCCATTAAAAGCACGGCGAGGAACGTCACCATCCAAAAACGGAAAGTTTACTATATCAAAATCAAAGTCATCACGTTTATCATAAATTTTAGAAGAAACGAATCCATTTGCAATAGAATGATGTAAGTCTAAAAATGGGGCTTCGGTATCTGTGTTATTTGCTTTATTCAACTGTAGTTCAGGGGGTTAAATTTGTTTGACCATGCCTTCAAAATAAGGATTGTCAATGTTTGCCCATGTAACTACAGAGATTTTTCAGCTTTAAAAATTGAAAATTTTCAGCTGAAAAAAAAAAAAGATATTTTTCTTATTTTTGCTCAAAACATAGATCGTGGGTACAAGTTAAAACCGCCTTGCCGAGGCGCTTCTAACGTGTACCCACAATCTATGTTTTGAGCAAAAAATAAGAAAAATCGGTAAATATAGGTATACCCCTGCATACCCCAGTTTTACTATATAAAAGTGGGGTTTAAAAGGGGTATTCATTGCACGGACATGTCTTCCTGATGGTACACATACCAGAATACCAATTTAAGAAAACAAGTTCGCAAAACGATAAATTCTACGGTTTTCTATTGTATATACATGTAGATGAACGATATGCTCCTGTCGCGGTTGACCAAAAAAAAAACCTTTTGGTCTTCGTCGTATTAAAATGAAACGCTTGAACATATATTACTTACCACTTCCGGCCTCAAGTACCAGTGTTAGACGTTTGCATTTCAGCATATTTTCTCGTTGACCATTGTAATGTACACTTTCACAAAGTAAGAGCACGTGCACTGTCCGTATATCTGTACTCGTGTTTACTAAATGCGCCGTTACGTAAAATGTCTCGCCAGCATATACGTAGTTCTTGTCGCTGAATCGCACGTTTACATCCTACAATATAAAATGTACGAGAGTTGTTCAAGAAATAATGATTATTGATTTAGTTCTCGAAAAGTACAATTAGACTGGATACCCTTTGTCATACCGTATATTGCAAAGGAACATGCTAAACTTGACCTTAAAAATATATAATTCTGCATTGATTCATTTACTTTGCTCTGATACTCTGCAACGGTACATGTGACTGGTAAAATGTTTACTATTATACCTGTTTATCCGACTGATGCAATGACCTTCGCTGCCTGTGGTCGTGATGCTTGGTCACTTGTCGTGTCACTGGAATAAAGGTAAAATAAGATTAAAGGAAACAACATCATGCATCTCTAAATGAGTCACAAACTTCTATATTTTGTTCTCTAAAGTATCACATGCACCCTTTAGCTCCAGAAAGATTAAACAAACAGTAAATATGCGATTCTATCATTTGCTGAAAGCATGTGAAATGTACCCTGTGCCCCCGGCTTTATGTTGTGAGCGCATGACAGTTTTAATGGATTATTTGGTGTTTCTTACCACCACATGTCTTGTATTCGTTAGTTATATCCTGTCTGAGTCGACTCAGCTCAAGGTCCGTGATGGTAGCTGTATACTTGTGGCTCAGTCTTGCCGGTCGGCCATCTGGAGGTTTGGTGAAGAAGCTTTCACTGACACTGTTGAAATAAGGTGTTTGTCCACATGCACCTCGTGCAAGACAAATGCGTTAGTTTATACTCGTTTAAACATACACCAGTTAAGATCACAAATTTTACGAAAATATACAAATGTGTCAAATAAAATGTCAAAAAGTATGACTTCCCTATGTTTGATAGTCGTCCCCTTATTAACTAAGACATCATGCAGTCCGTGACAAGCATACCCACTTGAACCTCACTTTTATATAGCAAAACTGGGGCGTGGATAGGTATACCTATTTTCTTATTTTTGCTCCAAAACATAGATTGTGGTATTTCGACGATGCGGTTCTAACGTGTACCCACAATCTATGTTTTGAGCAAAAATAAGAAAAGATATATAAAAAAATTGTTCTAAAAATTTTCAATTTTTACAACTTGAGAACAATCTTTTTATTATATAGCAAGGAAATATGTATTAAATATAACCAATATTTGAAAAAGTTATATTTTCACATGTGAAAATATAAAAAAGTTATATTCTAACACACCTCGCCTATATAGCCAATGGTAAAAAAACGTGTTATATTGTGCAACAATTTCACTGGGCGAATAAGCGTGACGTTACTTTGCGGCATTTGTGACGTCAGCTATCCCACAAAGCAGCGTTAGACGGTGAAACGTCGTTTTAGCGCACAACAAACGTAATAAGTGTGTGTAAATACCAGCATTACAGTCAAATATTTGGCGGGATATCTGCAATTCAATGGCGGAAAGCTGAACGATATCGACGGTTTCAATAACATTTATTCCGTTTATTGTGTGTTAGAATCGAAATAGATCAACTCAAGTGCGTGAATTGTTGAGTAATAATTCACTGTTTGTCGGTCAGTTGTAAGAAGATAAATCACTCGCGCTACGCGCTCGTGGTTTAATCTTCTTTACAACTGACCTCCAAACAGTGAATTATTACTCAACAATTCACTGCTAGAGCTGATCTATTTCTTAATTTTCACATGTGAAAATATAAGATTTGGGAATACGCAAATTACGATTCCACCGTTTCAATTCTAATTTATACATAACTAAATTTTATAATCTATGCTATTGTTGACGCAATGAACGTTCACACACAATAGCGACGTAATGACGTGACGTAATGACGTTTTTTAAGATTTTGACGTCATATGCTTTAGCGCGCAACGTTACAATGACTACATGCAATATAATAAAAAGAAAATTCAAGTTTTTGGAGTGAATATGAGTTTTATTTCATCTTTGAAGTGAAAAATTATATATTTCATTCGTGCCTTCGGCACTCATGAAATATAAAAACTTTTCACTTCACTCAATGAAATAAACTCATATTCACTCCAAAAACTTGAATATCCTCTATATATTACATGGGCGTGTTTTCGTAATGCTATTCCTTAACTTTAGGGACCCGGAGGATTGTAGTTCTGGACCAAGGTAAATAAAGATCTAAATAAGCACTACGTCACTCTTAGCTCTACCAAAGACACACCTTTGGTTTATCGCATTTACTGCTGTCCATTCATCCTCTTTAATCTGCAACCAATGCTGCGTCTTTGCATTTATTGTTGAGTATATATGACCTACGTCATTGGTGATGTCAGTAAGCCCCGCCTTTACTGCTCCAAGGTGTGCAGGGCCAAAGCATCCCGAATCTGGAAGTAAATAAAGCACTATTGTTCATAATTTGGATATATTTTATGGTGAAGCTTTCAGAAAGGTACAAGTAGGCAACGATCAGGAAAATGCGCAATCAGAAAGAGATTCCCACTCCAAAAACCGAGGTGGGAAAAACTGAATAAACAATCAGGTACTTATTCGTATACTCAGAAAACACATCGTAAGCCAAGTGAACAGCTGTTTCCCAATAGGCGGCCACTCAGTTACCCGAACTTAAGTACAAAAATATGAAAACATACACAAGGTTCAAACAGCACAAAAAATCGACACCAAAACATAAAACAAATGGAACCACAACAGACAGGAAAATGCAAACTGATTGCAAGCAATCCCTGAGCATTGGAAAAAAACACTTTAAAAAGCCTATTTGATTGTCAAGAATGCAGAAAAAAAAAACATAAACAAGACTTTTGTTGACCATTTAGAGATATTTACGTGTACATGTATTAGTGATCCTATAAAACTGGCACCACGGATCCAAAACGAACTATTATTATTTTATATAGGTCAACAGGATAAGCTATACAAAGATTAATATTATCTAAAGAAAGCAAAATTTAGAAAATGTATCTAAACCGATCGGAAATTTCTGTTCTCTTAGAATATACTCGCTGATCTCAAGGGGCCAAAATGAAAATATAATCTGCGCTATGCTATATTTTGGTTCTCTAAAACTCACCTGTACCCGATGTATACGGTGTTGGGTCAATAACATGCCATGTTGCCTCACATAATGGAGGTTTCAAGTCAGGCCTTCGCATCCACACATCATTCCATACATGGAAACTCCTGTGTTGTATGTATCGAGATAAATGAAATCGAAATCAAACGAAATTCTACGGTCCGTACTGGCGATGTATCAAACAAAGATGAAAAGAATAAAATGGAAACTAATACTGTTGTCTTATGAGAGCCGCGCCTGCTTCTGTGACTGTACAGGTCGGTTTGTGTCAGACCTGGATGGAAACACCAAAGACCGGTTTTCTGGCGTCGCAGCTCAAATTCAAGTGGACACCAGTTGGCTTTATTAAGTCAGAATGAACATCAGCCAAGTACATGTCATGTGCCGGGCCTTCCCTTTAGTACTGAGCTTCACGCAGTGTTGCCAATAGAATCGTTTCACCGCCTATGATATTGCGCAAAACGGACGCTATATCATCGGAGTTATCAGACCATAAACATTATAAAACATATCTGTCAGATTTGCAGGCGTCATCATGAAAACATATCCGTGCAATATATACCCCCTTAAACCCCACGGCTTTTATGTAGCAAAACTGGGATATGCAGGGGTATACCTATTTTTCTTATTTTAGCTCCAAAACATAGATTGTGGATACTCGTTAGAACCGCCTCGCCGAGGCGGTCCTAACGTGTACCCACAATCAATGTTTTGAGCAAAAATATTAAAAACATCAAAAATTTTCAAATGAAATTTTCATTTTTTGCTTATGAAAAATTCTCTATAATTATATTACATGGGCAAGTTTTCGTAATGTGTTATTCTTTCAATTAAACTGATTAGCTACTCTCAGGCTAGATTTTACAAACTGCATTCCTAGTACTAGATTCTACTAGCTACATTACCACACTTCCGAGTCCCCTTTGTCCAGCAGTATATCGTCTCCCTTCTCGTTTAAAGAGTACTTGAGATCAACCCAATGCCGTGTAGTACTGTACCGGCAGTGAGCATAGCTCGTTACACACCGACATGGGATACCAATGGCTCTGCAAACTGGAGTGGAAAAATGGCAACTTTGCTGAAAACTGGCAAATGTAGTCAATTTCAAGACTCCAGGTGGCTAAGTCAGAATTTACGTCGAAGAGTATCTTCCTCATTTGCCCCCTGAAGACACAGAATGTTGTCCACAACCAAATAGAAGTATGAGCTTTGACACTGTCTATCAATAAGGAATAATGCTGTTTAAAAAGACAAAGTATTGCTTTGTCAAGACTTAGTGTGGTGAGACAGATGTGTGGTGAGATACATGTATGGTGAGTTATTTTAAACCTGTTATACACATGTATTAGTGCATATAATCAGTTCACTTAATGTAGCTATTACATGTATCATATTAGATTTTACATTACATTCCGTTAATGTACACGTTTTCGAAAGAAGTTTTGTGATGTATTGTGCTCTCCTTTTGTCCTGCCTGGTGCCTGTGGTGGTATTTAAAAACCAATTGTATCAAATTTAAAAACCAATTGTATCAAATTTAAAAAACCAATTGGTATCAACTTTAAAAACCAATTGTATCAAATTTAAAAACCAATTGTATCAAATTTAAAAATCAATTGTATATGTATCAAATTTAAAAACCAATTGTATCAACTTTAAAAATCAATTGTATCAAATTTAAAAACCAATTGCATCAAATTTAAAAACCAATTGTATCAAATTTAAAAACCAATTGTATCAATTCCTAAACCTATTCTTACTTAAAAGGCTAATAACTTGGTATTTTTAAAAATTGTCCAAGCAAGTAATACATGTACGTACTCGTGGTCATTAACCCGGCGAAGACATAATTTTGTCCATACTTCACACGCTGTGGGCTGTCGGCCGTCTTATCCTGGGCATTAGACATGTATTGTTTTAAGATAGAGACACTACCATTCCAAATGGTTGGTGGCCGACCTCCTGAGAAATCTCTGGTCGACGGTTTATCTTCCATGATGCTACTCTCACCCCTACCATTGATCTGGAACAGATACACGTATTTTCGCACACGGCGATTTGTAACATTTTGTCGTCATATCGAGCTGGGCCATCACACTCTACGTTCACAGTTTTTCCTGGAAAATCATTTGTTTATGTGTGGACATTTTAAGAACAGTTGTATCTACATGCATACCTGTGCCAGTAACTTATTTAAAGAAAATAAGCATTCGCCCACTATCGGGCTGATATATTAAAAAGTCGGGGAAATTTTGGGGCTCCGATCCATTATTGTTTTCAGAAATGGATACTTTCTCGGACTTTCTCGTAAAAATGCTTTGCCAACGTGTACACATAAAAATTAATGTCGTTAGTAATATGTAATACTGAAACAATGACTAGATGACAATAAAGAAACGCAACCTAAAACGCGATATGACCCGGGTTTCGCGAACAACCTTTAATTCCATCTTTCCATGTAGGTCTCACATAAAATTTCATTTTCATCAACCAAGTGGTTTCACGGGAAAAGACCTGTGAAAAGTGTGGATGATAGACGACGAAAGACGCCGGCGCAATGGTATTTACCATAGGCTCACCTTGAGCCTAACGGTTCTGGTGAGCTGAAACCTACATGGCAATACTCACTATAGAAGCGACTTTCTTCGTTACGCTGACTGGGTCCCCCATGTCTTGAGTTGTCTTTTGACTGAAAGCTCGCTTCAAGATGTAGATACACGCCTCAAGAATACCAGGCTCAAACTTCAACCACAAAAACAAAAAACATTGTACATCATTTTGTGAAATTCCTTTAAAAGTCAAACTGTCGCTTGTCAAAGCATCATTTGCCATGTTATTTGCAATAAGAAAGTCATACTACATGTATATTTGTCATAGCATAGTACCCATTTTACTGGGAAATAATTTCGAGTCATTATAGACTTTCGCTTCCATCGTCCTTGTCTATTATATGTATTGTATCATCTCGTGATACAAATATGGGGAAGTCTTTTTTCGAGAAGGGTCTACTTGCAACATCACTGCTGAGTACGTCCGTACCCAGTACGTTTTAATATCTCTGCCCAGTACGTTATAAGAGTTATCGTTATTTCTTAAAAAAGCTATTTTAAGCTAAATATAAATAGACTAATATATGTTTTTAACATATTATGTCAATTAGTCCTTTTTGTGGTCTAATTCATAATAAGAGTAATTCATAATAAGAATATTTTTATAGCTTAATTTTATTTGATGGCGTCCATGTGTAACATTCACGGTCTATATATAATATTAAATCTACATGTAGTCTTCGACTTTAAGCCCACCTGAATATAATAAAATTTGAAATTGAAGGATATATAGATTACGTATTGCAAATTTTCAAAAGCGATTTTACATTAGTCCGGCAGATTAATTTATACATATATAACAGTCAGATAGTTTTTGTTTATTTACGTCCCAGTAAACGATGTTTCAGTCATTGTCCTGGCGGGCGAAAGCTAATCTAGTTGTTAGATTTGGGCATGAAAGGGCACGTACATGCGACCCATTTCCTACCGAATTTCTTTCTGATTGCATCATTTTTTATAACCTCTCTATTATCATGATTCCAGAAACATGATCCCTGAACAACAATTTAATTAAAATGCCTTTACGAATGCAAAACTAACACTTATGATGGATATAAGTGTTGTTATGATCATAAAAGTTCAATCGACGTTTTGGATTTACCACCCCCCCCCCCACACACACACTTTTTTGAATCAGTTTTACGTCCCTTTCAATATTATTTCAGCTCATATGAGAACGGCCAATCAGAAGGTGGGGCGAAAACGGGAGAACCCCTAGAAAACCCACCTGGCACACCCGCAAGCAGAACTTGGCTTGTCTCACATGTGGCCAGAGCGGAGCTCGAACCCACACCAGGGCGGGCCCCGTGGCCGAGCGGTTAAGAGCGCTGTTTCTTAATCATTCGATCATCTCACCGCTGTGACTGGTGTGGGTTCGAGTCCCGATCTGGCCACATGTGAGACAAGCCAAGTTCTGCTTGCGGGTGTGCCAGGGACGTGAAAGGGATTTTCAAAGATCTTCTCCTCTCAAACCGCTTAGCCAATCAAAACCAAACTTCATGTGAAGCATCCCTATAGGAAGAGGGAACCAATGTTTATATAAATTGTCCAGGTCACATGACCAAGATGGCCGCCATGGCTATAAATCGCAAAAAACCTTAAAAATATTCTTCTCCAGAACCAGAAGGCCTATGATTTTGAAACCTGGCATGAAGCATCAAGGAGAGGAGCTCTACAAAGTTCATATAAATCATGACCTTGGGATGACCTTGACCTATTTTACAGCAAGGTCAACATAGGTCGCCCATGTATTTGAATGTGGAAAATTGTCAAAATGTCATTTGAAGGGAAAAACTTGAAGGGAAAGGGCAAATGGACTGAACATTTATGATTCTGAAAAAAAAAATGCACCCCAGGGGCTGGTCTACCCCCACTCCGGGGCAATATACATGTATATTACCATAATATTCAAAGATCTTCTTCTCTGAAACTACTTTGTCAATCAAAGCCAAACTTCATGTGGAGCATCCTAAGGAAGTTGGAACAAAAGTTTATATAAATGGTCCAGATCACATGACCAAGATGGCCGCCATGGCTATAAATAGAAAAAAATCTTTCTCCAGAACCATAAGGTCTATGATTTTGAAACTTGGCATGAAGCATCAGGGAAAGGAGCTCTACATAGTTTATATAAATCATGACCCAGGAATGACCTTGACATATTTTACGGCAAGGTCAACATAGGTGGCCCATGCATTTAAAGGGGAAATTTGTCAAAAAGTAATTTGAAGAGAAAAAACATTAAGGAAATGGGCAAATGGACTGTAGATATATGATTCTTAAAAATGGACCCAATGGGCCGGTCTGACCCCACCCTGGGGACGGAATGGTCGGGTATGGTGTTGTAGATCCCTACTGGGGATGATGCTGAAGAAAATGACACTGAATATCTCTACTGGGGACGGAGTGGTAGTTTATGGCGCTGTATATCTCTACTGGTGACGGTGTGGTAGACTACCGCATTGTAGATCTCTACTGGGTATGGTCCAGTAGATAATGGTTATGTAGATCTCTACTGGGGACGGTGTGGTAGGGTATGTCGCTGGAGATCTCTACTGGGGACGTATTGGTAGAGTAGTTCGTTTTAGATATCTACTTGGGACTGTGTGATAGGGTATGTAGCTGGAGATCTCTACTGGGGAAGTTGTGGTAGGGAATGGGTCGATATATCTCTACTGGGGACTGTGTGGTAGATTAATGTGCTGTAGATCTCTACTTGAGACGGAATGATAGGGTATGGTGTTGTAGATCCCTACTGGGGACGATGCTAAAGAGAATGACACTGTATATCTCTACTTGGGACGGAGTGGTAGGGTATGGCGCTATATATCTCTACTGGAGACGGTGTGGTAGACTACCGCACTGTAGATCTCTACTGGGGACGCCCCAGTAGAGTATGGTGCTGTATATCTCTACTGGGGACGGTGTGGTATGGTATGTCGCTGTAGATCTCTACTGGGGACGTATTGGTGGAGTAGTTCGCTTAAGATGTTTACTGGGGACGGTGTGATAGGGAATGTAGCTGTAGATCTCCACTAGGGACGTTGCGGTAGGGAATTGAACGATAGATCTTTACTGGGGACGGTGTGGTAGTGTATGTCTATGTAGATCTCTACTTGGGACGTTGTGGTAGGGAATGGGTTGATATATCTCTACTTGGGACGGTGTGGTAGATTATGGTGCTGTAAATATCTACTGGGGACGCTGTGGTAGGTTATGGCGCTGTAGATCTTTACTGGGGACGGTGTGGGAGGGTACATGTATATCGCTGTATATCTCTACTGGGGACGAATTGGTGGAGTAGTTCGCTTTTAAAAGATGTTTACTTGGGACGGTGTGATAGGGAATGTAGCTGTAGATCTTCACTGGGGACGTTGTGGTAGGGAATTGAACGATAATATTTTTACTGGGGACGGTGTGGTAGGGTATGTCTCTGTAGATCTCTTCTTGGGACGTTGTGGTAGGGTATGGGTCGATATATCTCTACTGGGGACGGTGTGGTAGATTATGGTGCTGTAAATCTCTACTTGGTACGCTTTGGTAGGTTATGGCGCTGTAGATCTTTACTGGGGACGGTGTGGTAGGGTATGTCGCTGCAGATCTCTACTGGGGACGTTATGGTAGAAATGGGTCCATTTATCGCTACTGGGGATGGTGTGGTAGATTAAGGTGCTATAGATCTCTACTGGGGACTGTGCGGTAGGTTATGGCTTTGTATAGCTCTACTGGGGACGGTGTGGTAGGGTATGTCGCTGTAGATCTCTACTGGGGACGTTGTGGTAGAGAACAGGGCGATAGATCTCTACTGGGGACGGAATGGTAGGGTTTGGTGTTGTAGATCCCTACTGGGGACGATGCTGAAGAGAATGACACTGTATATCTCTACTGGGGACAGAATGGTAGGTTATGGCGCTGTATGTATCACTGGAGACGGTGTGGTAGACTACCGCAATGCAGATCTCAACTGGGGACGTTGTGGTTGGGAATGGGGCAATAGATCTCTACTTTGGACGCAATGGTGGGGTATGGTGTTGTAGAACACTACTAGAGACGATGCTGAAGAGAATGACACTGCATATCTCTACTGGGGACGCTGTGGTAGGGTTTGGCGCTGTATATATCTACTGGAGACGGTGTGGTAGAATACTGAACTGTAGATCTCTACTGTGGACGGTCCAATAGAATATGGTGCTGTTGATCTCTACTGGGAACGGAATGGTAGGGTATGTCGCTTTAGATCTCTACTGGTGACGTTGTGGTAGGAAATTGGGCGATAGATCTCTACTGGGGACGGAATGGTAGGGCATGGTGCTGTTGATCCCTACTGGGGACGATGCTGAAGAGAATGACACAGTATATCTCGACTGGAGCGGTGTTGAAGGATATGGCGTTGTATATCTCTACTGGATACGGTTTAGTAGAAACCGCACTGTAGATCTCTACTGGGGACGGTCCAGTAAAATATGGTGCTGTAGATCTCTACTGGGGACGGTGTGGTAGGTTATGGCGCTGTTGATCTTTACTGGGGACGGTGTGGTAGGGTATGTCGCTGTAGATCTCTACTGGAGACGTTGTGGTAGGGAATGGGGCGAAAGATCTCTACTGGGGACAAATGGTAGGGTATGGTGTTGTAGATCCCTACTGCGGACGCGGCTGAAGAGAATGACACTGTATATCTCTTCTGGGGACGGAGTGGTAGGGTATGGCGCTGTATATCTCTACTGGAGACGGTGTGGTACACTACCGCATTGTAGATCTCTACTGGGGACGGTCCAGTAGAATATGCTGCTGTAGATCTCTACTGGGGACGGTGTGGTAGGGTATGTCGCTGTAGATCTCTCCTGGGGACGGTGTGGTAGGAAATGGGGCGATAGATCTCTACTGGGGACGGAATGGAAGGGTATGGTGTTGTCGATCCCTACTGGGGACGATGATGAAGAGAATGACACTGTTAATCTCTACTGGGGACGGTGTGGTAGGGTATGGCGCTGTATTTCTCTACTGGAGACGGTGTGGTAGACTACCGCAATGTAGTTCATTACTGGGGACGTTGTGGTAGGGAATGGGGCAATAGATCTCTACTGGGGACGCAATTGTGGGGTATGGTGTTGTAGATCCCTACTGGGGACGATGCTGAAGATAATGACACTGCATATCTCTACTGGGGACGGTGTGGTAAGATATGACGCTGTATATCTCTACTGGAGACGGTGTGGTAGAATACCGTACTGTAGATCTCTACTTGGGACGGTCCAGTAGAATATGGTGCTGTAGATTATACTGGGGACGGTGTGGTAGGGTATGTCGCCTTAGATCTGGGGACGTTGTGGTAGGAAATGGGGCGACAAATCTCTACTGGGGACGTTGTGGTAGGGTATGGTGTTGTTGATCCCTAATGGGGACGATGCTGAAGAGAATGACACAGTATATCTCTAATGGGGACGGTTTGGTAGGATATGGCGTTGTATATCTCTACTGGAGACGGTGTGGTAGTAAACCGTACTGTAGGTCTCTACTGGGGACGGTCCAGAAAAATACGGTGCTGTAGATCTCTACTGGGGGCGGTTTGGTATGTTATGGCGCTGTTACTCTTTACTGGGGACGGTGTGGTAGGGTATGTCGCTGAAGATCTCTACTGGGGACGTTGTGGTAGGGAATGGGGAGATAGATCTCTACTGGGGACGAAATGGTAGGGTACTGGGTTGTAGATCCCTACTGGGGACGATGCTGAAGAGAATGACACTGTATATCTCTACTGGGGACGGAGTGGTAAGGTATGGCGCTGAATATCTCTTGAGACGGTGTGGTACACTACCGCATTGTAGATCTCTACTGGGGACGGTCCAGTAGAATATGGTGCTGTAGATATCTACTGAGGACGGTGTGGTAGGGTATGTCGCTGTAGATCTCTCCTGGGGACGTTGTGGTAGGAAATGGGGCGATAGATATCTACTGGGGACGGAATTGAAAAGTATGGTGTTGTTGATCCCTACTGGGGACGATGATGAAGAGAATGACACTGTTAATCTCTACTCGGGACGGTGTGGTAGGGTATGGCGCTGTATGTCTCTACTGGAGACGGTGTGGTAGACTACGCAATGTAGATCTCTACTGGGGACGTTGTGCTAGGGAATGGGGCAATAGATCTCTACTGAGGACGCAATGGTGGGGTATGGTGTTGTAGATCCCTACTGGGGACGATGCTGAAGAGAATGACACTGCATATCTCTACTGGGGACGGTGTGGTAGGATATGGCACTGTATATCTCTACTGGAGACGGTGCGGTAGAATACCGTACTGTAGATCTCTACTGGGAACGGTCCAGTAGAATATGGTGCTGTAGATCTCTACTGGGGACGTTGTGGTAGGGTATGTCGCTTTAGATCCCTACTGGGGACGTTGTGGTAGGAAATGGGGCGATAGATCTCTACTGGGGACGGAATGGTAGGGTATGGTGTTGTTGATCCCTACTGGGGACGATGCTGAAGAGAATGACACAGTATATCTCTATTGGGGACGGTGTGGTAGGATATGGCGTTGTATATCTCTACTGGAGACAGTGTGGTAGTAAACCGTACTGTAGATCTCTACTGGGGACGGTCCAGTAGAATATGGTGCTGTAGATCTCTACTGGGGACGGTGTGGTAGGTTATGGCGCTGTGGATCTTTACTGGGGATGGTGTGGTTGGTTATGGCGCTGTGGATCTTTACTGGGGACGGTGTGTTAGGGTATGCCGCTGTAGATCTCTACTGGGGACGTTGTGCTAGGGAATGGGGCTATAGATCTCTACTGAGGTCGCAATGGTGGGGTATGGTGTTGTAGATCCCTACTGGGGACGATGCTTAAGAGAATGACCCTGCATATCTCTACTGGGGACGGTGTGGTAGGATATGGCACTGTATATCTCTACTGGAGACGGTGTGGTAGAATAACGTACTGTAGATCTCTACTGGGAACGGTCCAGTAGAATATGGTGGTGTAGATCTCTACTGGGGACGGTGTGGTAGGGTATGTCGCTTTAGATCTCTACTGGGGACGTTGTGGTAGGAAATGGGGCGATAGATCTCTACTGGGGACGGAATGGTAAGGTATGGTGTTGTTGATCCCTACTTGGGACGATGCTGAAGAGAATGACAGTATATCTCTATTGGGGACGGTGTGGTAGGATATGGCGTTGTATATCTCTACTGGAGACGGTGTGGTAGTAAACCGTACTGTAGATCTCTACTGGGGACGGTCCAGTAGAATATGGTGCTGTAGATCTCTACTGGGGACGGTGTGGTAGGTTATGGCGCTGTGGATCTTTACTGGGGATGGTGTGGTAGGTTATGGCGCTGTGGATCTTTAATTGGGACGGTGTTGTAGGATATGCCGCTGTAGATCTCTACTGGGGACGTTGTGCTAGGGAATGGGGCTATAGATCTCTACTGAGGTCGCAATGGTGGGGTATGGTGTTGTAGATCCCTACTGGGGACGATGCTGAAGAGAATGACACTGCATATCTCTACTGGGGACGGTGTGGTAGGATATGGCACTGTATATCTCTACTGGAGACGGTGTGGTAGAATACCGTACTGTAGATCTCTACTGGGAACGGTCCAGTAGAATATGGTGGTGTAGATCTCTACTGGGGACGGTGTGGTAGGGTATGTCGCTTTAGATCTCTACTGGGGACGTTGTGGTAGGAAATGGGGCGATAGATCTCTACTGGGGACGGAATGGTAAGGTATGGTGTTGTTGATCCCTACTTGGGACGATGCTGAAGAGAATGACAGTATATCTCTATTGGGGACGGTGTGGTAGGATATGGCGTTGTATATCTCTACTGGAGACGGTGTGGTAGTAAACCGTACTGTAGATCTCTACTGGGGACGGTCCAGTAGAATATGGTGCTGTAGATCTCTACTGGGGACGGTGTGGTAGGTTATGGCGCTGTGGATCTTTACTGGGGATGGTGTGGTAGGTTATGGCGCTGTGGATCTTTAATTGGGACGGTGTTGTAGGATATGCCGCTGTAGATCTCTACTGGGGACGTTGTGCTAGGGAATGGGGCTATAGATCTCTACTGAGGTCGCAATGGTGGGGTATGGTGTTGTAGATCCCTACTGGGGACGATGCTGAAGAGAATGACACTGCATATCTCTACTGGGGACGGTGTGGTAGGATATGGCACTGTATATCTCTACTGGAGACGGTGTGGTAGAATACCGTACTGTAGATCTCTACTGGGAACGGTCCAGTAGAATATGGTGGTGTAGATCTCTACTGGGGACGGTGTGGTAGGGTATGTCGCTTTAGATCTCTACTGGGGACGTTGTGGTAGGAAATGGGGCGATAGATCTCTACTGGGGACGGAATGGTAGGTTATGGTGTTGTTGATCCCTACTAGGGACGATGCTGAAGAGAATGACACAGTATATCTGTACTGGGGACGGTGTGGTAGGATATGGCGTTGTATATCTCTACTGGAGAGTAAACCGTACAGTAGATCCTTACTGGGGACGGTCAAGTAGAATATGGTGCTGTAGATCTCTACTGGGGATGGTGTGGTAGGTTGTGGTGCTTTGGATCTTTACTGGGGACAGTGTGGTATGGTATAACGCTGAAGATCTCTCCTTGGGACGTTGTGGTAGGGAATGGGGCAATAGATCTCTACTGGGGACGGAAGGGTAGGGTATGGTGTTGTAGATCCCTACTGGGGACGATGCTAAAGCGAATGACACTGTATATCTCTACTGGGGACGGAGTGGTAGGGTATGGCGCTGTATAGCTTTACTGGAGACGGTGTGGTACACTACCGCATTGTAGATCTCTACTGGGGACGGTCCAGTAGAGTATGGTGCTGTAGATCTCTACTGGGGACGGTGTGGTAGGGTTAGTCGCTGTAGATCTCTACTGGGGACGTTGTGGTAGGAAATGGGGCGATAAATCTCTACTGGGGACGGAATGGAAGGGTATGGTGTTGTTGATCCCTACTGAGGACGATGATGAAGAGAATGACACTGTATATCCCTACTGGGGACGCTGTGGTAGGGTTGGCGCTGTATGTCTCTACTGGAGACGATGTGGTAGACTACCCCATTGTAGATCTCTACTGGGGACGTTGTGGTAGGGAATGGGGCAATAGATCTCTACTGGGGACGGAATGGTGGGGTATGGTGTTGTAGATCCCTACTGGGGACGATGCTGAAGAGAATGACACTGCATATCTAAAACTGGGGACGGTGTGGTAGGATATGGCGCTGTATATCTTTACTGGGGACGGTGTGGTAGAATACCCGACTGTAGATATCTACTGGGGACGGTCCAGTAGAATATGGTGCTTTTGATCTCTACTGAGGACGGTGTGGTAGGGTATGTCGCTTTAGATCTCTACTGGGGACGTTGTAGTAGGAAATGGGGCGATAGGTCTCTACTGGGGACGGAATGGTAGGGCGTGGTGTTGTTGATCCCTCCTGGGGACGATGCTGAAGAGACTGACACATTATATCTCTACTGGGGACGGTGTGGTAGGATATGGCGTTGTATATCTCTACTGGAGACGGTGTGGTAGAATACCGTACTGTAGATCTCTACTGGGGACGGTCCAGTAGAATATGGTGCTGTGGATCTCTGTGGTAGGGTTTGGCGCTGTATGTCTCTACTGGAGACGGTGTGGTAGACTACCCAAATGTAGATCTCTACTGGGGACGTTGTGGTAGGGAATGGGGCAATAGATCTCTACTGGGGACGGAAGGGTAGGGTATGGTGTTGTAGATCCCTACTGGGGACGATGCTAAAGAGAATGACACTGTATATCTCTACTGGGGACGGAGTGGTAGGGTATGGCGCTGTATATCTTTACTGGAGACGGTGTGGTACACTACCGCATTGTAGATCTCTACTGGGGACGGTCCAGTAGAGTATGGTGCTGTAGATCTCTACTGGGGACGGTGTGGTAGGGTATGTCGCTGTAGATCTCTACTGGGGACGTGGTGGTAGGAAATGGGGCGATAGATCTCTATTGGGGACGGAATGGAAGGGTATGGTGTTGTTGATCCCTACTGAGGACGATGAAGTATCAATTCAAACAAACAAAGATGTGTAACGATTAAGCGGTTTGCGTTCATATACACACAATACACACGGGTGCAAAAATACACCCGGCTGCAATTCAATTTGCTCCACCTGGAAAGTAGGAGAAAATTTGTACCAGAGTGTATTTTGCAGGGTGTAGTTTTCATGGCATACCCTACATCCGGGGTTCAAATTTACATCCAGTGTGCAAAAATACACCCGAGTTCAAATGTTGCACATGAACATGGCTTTAGAAATAGACTCCACGTCACTCAGGATAAACGGCAATCCCAAGCACGGCCTAGCGGTAGACCAACTAACTCCAAATCGAGAGGCCCTGTGTTCGATCCCCACTTGGGCTGCCGTGTTGTGTCATTGAGCAAGACACATTGGCCCATAACTGTCTTATACCCATGGAACATTGCCGCTTTGTCGACATGACTGAAAATTTGTTGACTCCCTCGTTAACCCTTGATACAAACAAACAAACAAACAAACAAACAAACAAACAGACAGACAAACAAACAAAGCACTTAATGGGCACCCAAATCTTTAATCATTATATTTTGCATGTTTGAAAAACATTTTATTAAAATTGTTCGTTCAGGGTAGCGCGGTCGCCTATCGGTCGATAATCGGACTCAGAACGAAAAGGTCTTTTGGTGAGAACCCAAATGGATAGCTTCACAAAACACGTTGAATCTTTAACACTGTTAAAAACTTGAGCTCTTGCTAGACATGACAGTGACTGAAACATCGTTGACTGGGGCGTTAATCCACAAAAAACGCCAAACTCACTGTCACGACTGTATAAAAATGCATATCTGCTAGACTATCTCTTGTCGGCCAAAAGAAAATAAAATAAAATATATATACCCTTCAATTTTAAGTTTTACTTTATACAAGTGGGTTTAATGGTCTGCAGAATACAATTATATTTAATCTTCTTGACAATGAATTTTAAACTTGAACGTAATTAAATGAAAACAAAAATAAAAAATCTATATACATGTAAAATTGGACCATCAAAGGTACTCATTATGTAAGTTACACTGTCAATATATCTAAACGATTTTATTTATAAATAGCGTTTTAACGATTCTATTTATAATTAGCTTAAAATAGCTTTTACCGTACTGGGCAATGATATTAAACCGTACCCAGCAACGACGTACTCGGCAAGGATGTTGCAAGTAGATACTACTGCTTTTTTCCGCGTTTTAGCCCCTTCTTCTATTTTAGTGTAGATGCAAAAAAGGTAAATCATTTACTTTTTTCGATTTTCTTTGTATAGTGTTTTCATTCAACTTCGAGGATACAATTAGTTCGATGACGTCATTTTTTGTCATATAATCGGAATACCTTTGTTGCCATCTGCTCCAAAAACATGTGCTAAAAAGACGACAGTCAAGTCTTTCTTTTTGAAAAGTCAATCATTAAAATTCCAATCAGAGGGAAAACTATTGATCAAAATATTTAAAAGTGTTAAAATGAGCCATTCATTCTGACCCCCATGTCTAAGCCAATATTTCCAAATCATTTGATTTCCAAACACATGCCTTCAGCCATTGTGACTCAGATTCAAGATGACTGTATATTCGTTTGAGGCCTCAAATAGGGAATTGATTTCCTTTTTAAAGGAAATTGTTCTTATGAAGCTTAAGGTGAATTAGTAAAGAAATATTACTACACCCAAGTTGAGATTGTGTCCCCACTGTAGGGTATAGAATGGACCAGGCAAATTTAAGCTATTGTTATAGCTTTTTTGAAGGTGTGCAGATCCTAAAGTCAGACTGTTCCTTACATTTAGGATAAAAATCCCTACATTTCAGCCATCCAATGCAAACTTATCTTTAAGTTATGATCTTTGAAAAGAAATTTGCTGGCATCAGTAAAATAACAGAAAACTGGCATTTGTGAAAGTTATAAAATGTATAACACTGTTTATACCATAATCTTTAATGGTTTGATATGTTTTTATTAATTTTTCACCATAATTTTCTTTCTCCCCACATGGTGACTCTTTAAAGTTCAATACATCCGGGTTCTCGAAGTTTTTGTGTGTTTACAAATTGGGAGATAAATTAGGCCACTGAAAAAATTTATACGTTCGGGTTACAGTTTAAAAGTTATTTTTGATTTTTTGTTGGCATTTTGTTCCTTTGATGTTAAAGAAATATTGTTTTTCTAAATTAATATTTTTGATGTTATTTATAGAAATCAGGGAAACCTAATATGCTTTTGTCCTCGAAGTTCGGTTACGTCAGTATATTTGTAGCTATGTAGGGCCTTCTTTTTTTTTTTTTTTTTTTTGTCGTCGCTTTCGCATTATTGTAAAACATGAAATGCACCAGTCATTTGTATCCTCGCCCACCCACCCCCCCCCCCCGCCCCCGGGACCGGGGATAGCGGGGTATAGCGGGGCTTTAGTGCCAGGGTTTAACTTGCGATGTGTCCCGGCAGTGCCGGGGATGTGCCGGGGTTGTAACTTCCCGCCAATATAGCGGGGAAAAAATAGCCGGAGTTTTACTAAATATGTGTGTATCAGGTTATAAATTCAATAAGGTTGGAAATAAAGTTGTCTGCAGAAACTGTAATGTGTGCAAAGTTTGTCCTCTTCTATTGCTATACGCAACATTTACAGATATATTTGGTCTGTGTCAACACTCATTGATTCATTTCTTGCATTTTTGTGTCCAACCACACTTTCAAACAAAAATGTCTCCCAATAACTGCCAGAACCATTTAGCTGTATTTTCACATTTAATTTCATGAAAACAAGTCACATCTGTTGAACATGTATTAATATATTAATTCCATTTTAATAATGTCAAAGGCTCGGTGTGTGTGTGTGTGTGTGTGTGTGTGTGTGTGTGTGTGTGTGTGTGTGTGTGTGAAACCACTAGGCCAACTTATGCCTAATCTCACCACCATGGAATAGGTGACAGCTTAAGGTCGTTTGTTGTTCCTCATTATATAGTCAGTCCCCGGGGGCCGGGGCTTTTACCAGGGGTTTAACCAAACATTTGGCCCCCGCAGGGCGGGGCTTTTACCAGGGCTTTAAAATTTGAAAAGTTAAAAGCCCCGCTATTCGACGGTGCCGGGGGCCGGGGATACAAATGACTGGTGCATAAATACATGTACCTGTCCGAATATCCAGGGCTTGACAATCTTCTGTGACTGTGTGCCCAGGAAGATCAGCCCGCTGGGGTTCATAACATACTCACTTAATAGCCTCTCAACTGGATAATATACTATATCCTCTGGAAAATAGCTATAATGGGTCAGAAACATTTAGTTTTGGGAACATTTCTCGTATATAAATATATGTTACACTTCCTGGAAATAAATGGAATAAAAAAAAACAATGCGAAATTTTCTTTCTTAGTTATTTACATGTACATAAAATTGGCCGACTGATGATTGAAAAATTAGCATATGAGCCGCCGCATCAGAAAGCCAACAAAGTGCTTCTGCGAAAACAAAAACGCCAATCAGCTGTGCAGTAACTGCAAAGCACAGCTGATCAGTGTCTTTGCATTTGCTATATAGATAGAAAAATCCCTCTTCTTCTAAAATTCGAAATTTTCAAGCTTCTAACTATTTTCTGTAATTGCAAGGCCTGGTTTGTGTCGCACCTAGTCAGAAAACTAAAATGTTGGTTCTATCACGCGAAGGCTCATATACTTACTCTTATCCCAGGGGTTAAACAGAATATAAATCCTCTCTGGGTGTTCATACGTCACCATAGCGCTGTCAAGCCCAGCCTTGTATATACTCTGAACGCTAAACTTCCAGTCAGACACCACACAGTTGGCCGGGGTGAATATCCACAAGTCTGCCTGCAGACCGTCCGGTTGCTTGGTCCCCGTGATAGGTAGAAAGTCGGATTTCCAACCGCTGGAGCCCTGAGACGTGTAGGAGGATAGGCAGACCATTGTGTCATTCCCGGGCTTTGGGCTTTCTCCTAGAATATTTATAGAAAGGAGGCAATATCGACAACACTCGAGAAACATGATTCATAGAAAAAGATAAAACTCGTTGCCGTTTCAGTCAAACTTGTAGTTTGGGCATTTTGTTGGTCAATTTAAGCATATCATCTATGAATGGATTAAAAAGAGGATAAACTCAACTCCCAATAAACGTGCGCAAGAGTACACCATTTGAAGAGATTGTTTTATAAGGTATCACCTGTCTCAAAGAAGAACTTCAGTTCGTCCGTTAGGGAATTGTAAGCCCTGTTAAAGGTCAAGGTCAGCTTGAATGGTTGTCCACGTCGGACCACCAGTGTCCCTGACCTTGGAAGATCGAACCGCTTTGTGTGATGATGTACCGCATTTTCCCAGGCCCAGGTGTTTAGGTGTTTTAAGTATAGTGGTGCTGCAATATGAAAGGAATGTATGCAAGAAAAATAATCTCTGGAAATAAAGCTATGAAAACTTGCACATGCAATATACAGAGATTTTAAAAGTTCTAAAAAATTGAAAATTTTCATTAGAAAAAAATAATATATTTTTCTTAGTTTTGCTCAAAACATGGATTTTGGATTACAAAGATCCACAAGTACCCACAAGCTATGTTTTGGGGCAAAAATAAGAAAACTTAGTATACCCCTGCAAAACCCAGTTTTGCTATGTAAAAGTGGGCTATAAGGGGGTATATATAATAAGGACATGTTATACTGATATATCGGATCGGGATGAAGATTTGGGAAAACATGATTACTCTAATATTGAGATGATGTATGATTTTATAGCTATGTTTTGTGTTGTCTCGTCTGGTTTTGAATTTTACGAATTGTAAAATTCCCGTACCTTCTATTCCTACTTTCTGGATTAACCAAGTTTGTAATCCAAAATCAAGGACGAAGCGGTCGAGTGCAGGATGAAAAGCAACAACTAGCTACTCTAATGAATGAATGAATGAATGAATGAATGAATGAATGAATCAATCAATCAATCAATCAATCAATCAATCAATCAATCATTCAATCAATCAATCAGTCAATCAATCCGTAATCAAGAAAGAAAGAAAGAAAGAAAGAAAAAACGTTGCATACTTACTATTACTGCCAGAGATAAACACCTCAGATGCCACCTGAACTGCGGGTTTGGATGGCTTAACTGTGTGACTACGGGAGTGGACGGGCTGAGACAAAGTTACGATTCTTGTCACTCTCTTTTTCTTGCTGGATGAGGACTTCAGAAAGAGAAGGAAAATGTGCCGCCTCGTGGGAAAACCAACAATGTGGTTTCCGAACAGGTCCGACACAAACCGGCCTGTACAAGCACAGAAGCAGGCTAGAAGCTTGAAATTTTGGATTTAAGTAGAAGAGAAATTGTACTATCCGAGTAGCGAAAACAAAAGCGCTGATCAGCTTCGCGGTTACCGCGAAGCTGATCTGCGCCTTTGTTTTCGCCTATGAAGATTGTTGGCTTTCCCATGGGGCGGCTCAAATGTTTACAAACATCAATATGTCTGCGATTATAACGATTCCATGAGACAGAATGATGCCGGTTGTATTGTGATAATGTTTTGTTTAGTTCACTTATGTTTAACTTAACTGTACTTGTTCTTTAAGTGAATATCGAGACCTGATAGTTGAAAGAAATGTGTTTGGGTTCGCTATGGTGGTAAAGAAGGTAACAAAAACTAAAAGCCTCTAAATCAGTGATGCATAACTGCTTAAGTGCAACATTTGACAAGATTTACAATGCATTCGAATGCATTTGACAAGTTTTACAATGCACCCGAATGCATTTGACAAGGTTTACAATGCATTCGAATGCATCTGAAACGTTTGACAATACATTTGAACGCATTTGACAATTTTTACAATACATTGAATGCATTTGACAAGTTGTACAATGCGTTCGATTGCATTTGACAAGTTGTACAATGCATTCGAATGAATCTGACACGTTTTACAATGCATTCGACAAGTTTTACAATGCATTCGAATGTATTTGACAAGTTGTACAAGTTTTAAAATGGATTCGACAAGTTTTACAATACATTCGAATGCATTTGACAAGTTGTACAATGCATTTGAATGCATCTGACAAGTTTTAGAATGTATTCGAATGCATTTGACAAGTTTTACAATGCATTCGAATGTATCTGGCACGTTTTACAATGCATTCGACAAGTTTTACAATGCATTCGAATGCATTTGACAAGTTGTACAAGTTTTAAAATGTATTCGACAAGTTTTACAATACATTCGAATGCATTTGACAAGTTGTACAATGCATTTGAATGCATCTGACAAGTTTTAGAATGCATTCAAATGTATTTGACAAGTTTTACAATGCATTCGAATGCATTTGACACGTTTTACAATGCATGCGAATGCATTTCGAATGCATTTGACGATTTCGAATGCATTTGACGGGTTTACAATACATTTGACATGTTTTACAATGCTTTCGAATGCATTTGGCGGATTTACAATGCTGTCGAATGCAGTCGACATGCTTTAGAATGCACTCGAATGACCGTGCATACAGTGCTGGAAGTACAATGCTTTTGTCGCCTGTACATTATTTATCTACATTTAATTTTGCAAAGTTTGTGGGATATTCTACTGTTTGTAAACTGAGAATGTCAAAATGTTTCATTTTCATTATCCAGAATAAAGATACTTACCCCCATGAGCTCATGAAAATGAACATATCCAAATATTCTTCATTTAAAACTGACCCGTCTAAACGTCACATTAATTAGCAGTTCTGTTATTTAGTAGAATTTTAAAATATGGAAAAACGTAGGTTTATATTAAACTCATTTTATACGACTTATGTTCATATTTCTTGTATATTTATTTCATGTAGAAACACTCGAATGCATGACGAGTCTAATACATGACGAGGCTCAACAAAAATGTATCGACCGTAGAAGGTGTATCGATTTCAAAAGTTTTTTAAACGACATATTGTTTTGATTCCATTGTTTTAAAGAAAGTAATTATGGTATAAGATTTCATGGCTGGTATTGTAAAATTTAGTCAATTTATGGCTCAAAAAGGGCGTCCTCATGATAAAGTGAGCCGCGAAGCGGGAAAACCGGTCTTCGGGGTTTCCGACCAGGTCTGACACAAACCGACCTGTACAGTCACAGAAGCAGGCTAGAAGCTTGAAATTTCTGATTTAAAAAGAAGAGAAGTTGTTATATCCATGTAGCGAAAACAATGGCGCTGATCTCGTGCGATTTTTGGACGATTTATGACGACCTTTATAAAACTTATCTATGGGGTATATACATAACATTAAACCTGTTCGTCGCCCTTACATCCGCGTAAGAGTCGATTTATGACGCCATCAATATGGCGACTATCTGACTATATATGAATTATTCGTATTTTCATCAAAATCAATTGGAAACATGACATTTTTGCTTTTCCTTTGCAAAGAAAATGTATGAAATACATCTGATAATACACACGATAGACGAATTAAGTCGATGGGTTAAAGGATATTAGTAGTAATGGATGCCACTCTGGGCACATTTTCTGAAAACTTCTAGGTACATTTTCATGGGTACATTTCAGATAAGCGTAGCGCTAGAAATGTACCCATAAAAATGTACCCAGAAGTTTTCAGAAAATGTGCCCAGAGGTGCGCACCCTGGGTCTCAGTTTATGAACAAGCTAAGTTGCATGTAGGTAAGTATCCTTGAGTTAAGACAAGCCTGCACATCTGCTCATCTACACACATCTGCTCATCTGCACATTTGCTCATCTGCTCATTTGCACATCTGCTCATCTGCACATTTGCACATCTGCACATTTGCACATCTGCTCATCTGCACATCTGCCAATCTGCTCACCATAGAAACTTCAATTAAATGCCCCTGTGTTTTATTATTATTCACAGATAAGTACAGGTCATTAAAACTTTATATAACTGAAGCTTTCAAAGATGATTAAAATTTGTGAATGGAAATTTGCATATGGAAATCCATTCTCATATCAAAAGTAAGAAAAAAAGTTGTAATTATAGTATTGAATGTAATATTATTTACTTAAATATCACATTTTCTAATTAAAAAGAAATAAGTAAACACATTTTTTGCTTGAATATTTACAGAAAATTCAAGTTTTATTAATTTCATAGTTGATATATTTGTACGTTTAAGGGAAACTATTGGTATTGGTTTTTCTGAGAAAAGTAGGTTAGCATTTTCAGAAAATTCTAAAACTGAAAGTAGATAATTTTCTGAAAACGACGCATGAATGGAAATCGACAAAAGGTTTTGCATTTAAATAGTTTGTGTTTCACTTTATAAATTAAACTGATAGTATTTTCAAGAGCTGAATTATTCATTCACTCAATACTGACACATTCAGTACTTCCTCAGACATGAAGGATTTTTACATTACATTACTAAGTGACAGTTCTATGAACATGTTCCCATCAAATAAACAGTCTGAATTTACTGTAAGATTGGATCATCCTATTAAAATTGACGTGAAAAGCTGGGAGGTTGCCTTGGTTGAAATTGCAACACCATCTGAAGTTCTCAATATAACAGAAGAAAACAACTATTTCTTTTTGACTTTCCTAGACCAATCCAGTTTACGCAGAGTTGGAAATCAAAACATCACAGGCATATGTAGCAGTAAAAATGGCTGCTATAACTTCAAATTAACAATTCTAACTGGAAATTATGAGTCACATGAATATCTAGCTGAAGAAATGCAGAACTCCATTGACAACTTTGAAAAAGGCATACTGAAAAAATTCAATGCTCACATTAGACATTTCCAACTTAATCCGATATTGATATGGGAGTTTGAAATGGTAGTTCGGATAATATTTTTGAGGGATATTGTCAAAGACTACATGTAAGCTAATAGGTGAAGATATTGTATACAAACATGTTTATGTATATACACGGGATCTATCGGTAAACCGCTTATTGATGCGCCGTGCTGTCTTAAGAAATAATATTATGGCATTTGTATGCGTCGGCGAGATCATAACAAATGTGTTCGCCCACATCTTTTCAGCGACCCTTGGATGGTGGACGCCCGGGGTGGGGGTGGACGCAATATATCGGGTTTGAGAACTTGTACAGATGCACATCTTCCTACTTGCTAGCAAAATGACGAAAGCGAGTAGCTTTTTTCGCCATTGCTTATTCGTGTTTGGTAGGCAAATGATTTACCGACAACGCATAAGCGCCGGTCCTTGGAATATGTCTTGCACTAAGGTAGGAATGTTCTAGGTCCCAATATTGTTTGAAACTTTATATTATACTCAATATCAAGGTAGAGTATATACAACAAGCAAAGATTCGTGTAAGCATATGCATATGCATATTTTTATCATTATTATCTTAGTTAACATATTTGTTATATATTTAATGCACGACGAAGACCATAAAGTGATTTATTATGCGATATATTATGCTTCGCTTACGCATGCGTGTTACATTGTACTGTTTTGTCACAGTTCAACAGAAGAAGACCAGGCGCAAGATACTGACAAGAGCTCAGATGGCATTGCCATAAATGATGTGATAGATATAAACGACCAACATCACTTCAACATTTTTTCCATGTACGTGTATTTAAGGTCAGTGTCATTTCTTGGCCTTGGACAAAGGATTTTTTTAATATTTCAGTTAAAACAACATTTTCTCAGAAACCGCTTGATTAATTAAAGGCAACTTTTATGTAAAAACTACGATGGACCGGAGTGAATGATGCCACACACCATCAGTTTACCGGTTCCAGAGAAGTAGAGTCGCGGTGACCAGGTTTCAGAGAAGAACATGTTTGATCATTGTGGTCAGCAACGTAAACACCATCAACCGTGAACAAAGGACGATGGAGCATGGTTGTACTTTAAGCTCACACTTTCAGTATCACGACTCAGGTGCATTGTTGCCACCAGGTAGCGCTTCAGAACTTTGTCTCGTCAGATCTCACGAGAGCAGCTCAGCTGAGCGGCTATAAATCGGACCCCGTCCATCCGAACAAAGAGAAATAGATATTCTACTTTTGTCTTAATAGCTATAAGATTTAGTTGTTTAGATCTACTTGGGTCGTTAACAGAAAAAGTTATAGGAAATAGTTATAAGAAATGGTTAAAGAAATAGTTCAGCTCTGCAGAGCAGTAATTTTTTGAGTAACCATTCACTGTTTTGAGGTCAGTTGTAAGAAAGGTCAAATCACGAGCGCGGAGCACGAGCGATGTGCATGCTTACAACTGACAGACAAACAGTGAATAATTACTCAAGTCACGTCCCCCCCCCCCACCCCCGAGCTAATCTATTACAATTCGAATACATAATAAACGGAATAAAAGTTGCTGAAACCGTCGATATTTTAAAGCTTTCCGCTATTGCACCGCGGAAATCTTGCAAAAAAGACTGTACAATTCAAAAACATACATACATCATTACATGTCCGTTTGTTATGCATTACAACGATACAACACAGTCTCAGAAAGTCAACCTTACACTGTCTGATGAGAAGGTAAACGTGTAGAAAGGGTACAAAATAACAATATGCTAATTTGCTTGAGTAAATTGTTCGATAATCATTTTTAGCCATTGACTGAATGAAGTACCTGGGCCTCACGTTCACAAGCACATTGTCCTGGAACGCTCACATTGACACCAATACCAAGAAGGCCAATAACACCACTGCCTTTCTGCGGAGAAACCTGTCAACGTGCCCTAGGAAGGTCAAGGACACCTGCTATAAAACCTTCGTGAAGCCACAAGTGGAATATGCAGCTACAGTTTGGGACCCTCATCCACCGAGAGCATCAAGAAGGTTGAAGCTGTCCAACGGAGAGCAGCCAGATTTGTAACAGGCGACTACCGGACCACTAGTAGTGTCACCGCTATGGCGCCGACAGCCTCTCCTGGGAAACCCTCCAACAAAGAAGACAGCAAACCAAGGCCATTATGATGTTCCGGATAGTACACGCCATGGTAGCCATACCAGCCTCACCACACCTTCAACTCTTAGGTGCTGCCACACGAGGCCATCAGTACAGATACAGGGTACCATACTGCCGGACCAACGTATACAAGAACTCCTTCTTCCCGTCAACCATCAGACTGTGGAACCAGCTGCCCGAAGAACTGACTGCTGCCGAATCCCTGGATGTCTTCAAAGCAGGGATATCAGCCACCATAAAGTCCTAGACTCCCAAGATGTTAACGTTTTTATCCGGTTTTAGCCTGTTTTAACCAGTCTGGGCCACTCGCCATGTGTATATAGTTTTAACCAACAGTGCGACAATGCTGGAGCCACCGGTTTAGCACTTTAACGGGAAGAAGAAGAAGAATGCAAGAACACAAGTCACTGGAAAAAAAGTCACGGAAAAACTTTTTCATTGATTTTTTTTTTTCGTGACTTTATTTCCCTGACTTTTTCCTGAGACTTTTTTTTTTTCCGGCGAGTTGTGTTGGAATATATTGTTTTACTTATTTCAATATGAAATAAAAATAAATCGACTCCATTAATAACCAAGAATGATAGAGCGAATAAAAGTTGTCACTAAAATTCTAAAAGTTTGGATGCAACTTGACTGATTTGTGTTAACACCATCAGTGTCAGAATATCATTGATTACGCATATGAGCCACCTCATGGGAAAACCAACAATCTGCATATGCGAAAACAAAGACGAAGCTGATCAGCGTCATTGTTTAGGCTACACGGATAGTGCACTTCCTCTTCTTCTTAAATCCGAAATTTCAAGCTTTTAGCCTGCTTATGTGACTGTACATCCTGATTTGTGTCAGACCTGATCGGAAACCACATTGTTGGTTTTCCCACGGGGCGACTCATATATGACTAGTTTATGACCGCCGCACTGAGAAAGAAATGTTTACATTTGTGTCTCCGGATAGCTCATTCGATCAGTAGCGTCGTAAACTTCTATTTACCGACATAGGGATCGAATCCCTATGGCGACGCCAGTAAAATGTCGATTGATAAACCTATCAAATTGTTCAATCCTGCATCAGCATATTTCAATGGTGTGATTGTCACCTTCCAGACACGATGGTTTCACAGGGTATTTTCCGACTGAACATCGAGAACTGCTGTGGCTCCCCCACGACCACCATCACCACTAGGCAGTCGGTGTCTAAGAAGCAGCAATGGTTAGGCAATCATAATTTCTTCGACATCTGTTTCTTGCAAGTCGCATAGATTTGCGTGATTCGTGACAGGAAACAAATAAAAACATACCATGGCCTTAGCATGCATGTGATCGATGTGCAAGATTAAACTAAGATCTGTGTACGATTTTTAAATTGAAAAACTTCAGATACCTTCAGAAAAACGTATAAAACATGGTACGAAAGTTATCAAACGCCTTTGATCGTGTAAGGTAGTAGAAGTATAGGGTTTTCTCCAACTAAGTTGGACAGCCTTGAGATACCCCCCAGAAATCGATTAAAGTTTCTCGTCTACCGTAAATCGTATCTCAGACTAAGTTGGAAATGTCTATTACTATGACATATGATCGTTTGAGTCAACGTTTCAAAATATCAGCCCAAAACGAAAGGCTGGTTAGGCTTTTATTCCCAAAACCATTTGCTCAAATCTTAGGATTAGATTCATCATTTGTCGAAAAGCCTATAGGTAATGAGCAAAATGTGTTTAAGTTCAATGCAAAGTTGAATCACAATTTTAGCAACTTCTATGTTTATTCTGACATTGCAAGTTTCACTTTTATTGGTGATACTGTAGCACCTATTTTACGAGTTGTTCCATTTCAAAGTAAATCAGCTTCATATTTCTTCTATAAAGAATTTAAACCTCTGCACTATGTTTCTGTTTCAAAATCTATTGTAGACCAAGTGCACATTACATTAAAAACAGAAAATGGTATGATTGTTCCTTTTGTAACAGGCAAAACGATTTTAAAATTACACTTTCGTAGAAAGAAAAACTAGTATAAATACAATCTAAGAGTTTGTTAATTATCAGTTTTGTACAAAACGCTTAAGGCTGCGGTCACATAGGAGTAGACTATTCGGTCATACGGTGTACGTTTTTGAGGGCACGCGAATACTTGAAATCAAACAGTATGATTTCCGTATAACGGGTCACATAGGAGGACACTATTCGAAAAGTTTGTATAGGCGCGTATAGGTGCGTATAGTATAGTATAGTGGGAATCGAACATGTTCGATTTTCGTATAGCGTAAAGTGGTTTTGCTGGTCTGAATTATGTATTTACACGAGTTTAGAACGTTTTGCTAGAAAACTAAGTTAAAAACAATGTTTACACAATAAAAGCATATATTTGAATCCTCATGAATATGAAAAACACCGAATTTGCAACTTTTTTCATACTCACGAAAAGAGCACACTGACAGCACGTGCTACTTCTGTGTGAACCGCCGTCCCAGTATAGCGTATACCGAATACCGAATAGCGTATAGCGAATACCATATACCGTATACCGTATATTTCTATGTGAACGCAGCCTAAGAGATGACTTCTTTAGAAAAACAGACAAAACAATCTTGCAAGGCTATAGAAGAATCTAAGAAAACACCTGTGACACAGAAACCGAGTGGATCTCATGCAAGTTATGCACAGATCAGAAACCTTATGAAAAGGTTGAATACAGCTTTGAGTAAAAGGCTTAGAGAGGGCAGACCTTCGAAGTATTGCAGAGTGTGTCGGGCTGAACTGTAAAAAGAACTGTCAGAGAAAAAGAAGACATCAACAGCTAAACGTCAGAGGATTACAAAGAAACCAAATCTGAGAAGAACTAGAACAAAACCAACTCCAGCGATGATATAAAAGAGACAGACTCAGGATGAATCTCAGTATTCTTTGACTAACCAGCTATGGGTCGATATCAGTGCCATCAGTGCGATCGAGTATTTGCCAGATCATTCAATTTGAGAAGACACAAGGACAGTGGTATCTGCAGAGGTGCTGAGGTTAACATGTTAGACAGTGATGAAGAAAGTGTTACATGTATGTCTGAAAGAAGATCACTGGACGATGGAAAAGACATCTTCAGAAAACCTGATCTTGAAGATGTAGAAGTCGATGAGGAAGAAGAGGATGAAACTGAAGAAAGTGAGGAAGATGAGGAAGAAGAGGATGAAACTGACGAAAGTGAGGAAGATGAGGAAGAAGAAGATGAAGAAGATGATGATGATGATGAAGAAGAAGATGATGATGATGAAGAAGAAGATAATGATGAGGATGAGGATGATATTGATGATGATGATGAGGAGGAGGAGGAACCTCAGAAAATAAAACCATGGGATGTTTTGATGAACATAACGACAGATAAGATGCAAGACATTTTCAACGAAACGGTTGCATGAAAATCCTGACAAAGACGTACAAGAGGCTGAAGAGATAGCATATGATGAACTAAAGCCAAAGTATCTGTCAGAGTTCGTATCCCGCTACAAGTATCTGACTGATCTCTCAGCTGCACTTAGAAAAGATCCAGTTAACAAGAAAATACAGGAAACAGCTAAACGATTGAGGGATGAAGAAGATTATGAAGAGGACGAATCAAGACTGTATGCCATCAAGAAACGAAAATTCTTGATTGAGAAGAAACTGGATGACTATGACCCACCAAGCTACGAAGTGGCCGAGGAACAGACATCATTGTTGCCACATAAAACACATATGAACAGTATAACAATAAACCAAAGAGTAGCTATATTCAGGGGAAACACTTGTAAACGAGAACAGAGGGACGGTCCTAATCCTCTGTTTCATCGTGCATTCATAGTTAGCGGGACAAATAAAAATGTTGAAAATGTTATTTAGTCTTGGGTTTTCATTTCTCCTCTCAGGAGGTAGTAGTAAAGGGTTTAAAGTTTGACAATAACTAGCTGAGTTTTTGACGCTTATCAATGTTCTCGAGTTATGCCTTTTGACTAGTTGAGGTATTGAGATACAAGACCAAGAGACAGTGAAACGCATACCACTTTACAGCCTCTAAGCAAGCTATAGAGTCATGCCTCTAACAGAGTTGAAGTCTTGAGATACAAGACTAAGACACTCTTCAGACACATTCAGCCGTATAGCAACATAAACTTCTACATACCCACACAACTGTCCCAGACAAGTCCAGCAAGTGGCACAATGTGACAAGTCTACCCAGGAACACAAGAGGGGAAAAAGGCCCTTTCTTAATTTCGTAATGGAACTTACCTACAGAAAAACTTGACTATGTCAGTTATCTCATAGTCTCTAAAGATGTGTAGGCGTGTAGATGTGTAGATGTGTAGATGTGCAAATGTGCAGATGTGCAGATGAGCAGATGTGCAGATGAGCAGATGTGCAGATGAGCAGATGTACAGATGTGCAGATGAGCAGATGTGCAAATGTGCAGATGAGCAGATGAGCAGATGTGCAAATGTGCAGATGAGCAGATGAGCAGATGAGCCGATGTGCAGATGAGCAGATGTGCAGATGAGCAAATGTGCAGATGTACAGATGAGCAGATGTGCAAATGTGCAGATGAGCAGATGTGCAAATGTGCAGATGAGCAGATGTGCAGATGAGCAGATGTGCAGATGAGCAGATGTGCAGATGAGCAGATGTGCAGATGAGCAAATGTGCAGATGTGCAGATGAGCAGATGAGCAGATGTGCAGATGTGCAGATGTGCAGATGAGCAGATGTGCAAATGTGCAGATGAGCAGATGTGCAGATGAGCAGATGTGCAGGCTTGTCTTAACTCAAGGATACTTAACTACATGCAACTTAGCTAGTTCATAAACTGAGACCCAGGGTGCGCACCTCTGGGCACATTTTGTGAAAACTTCTGGGTACATTTTTATGGGTACATTTCTAGCGCTACGCTTATCTGAAATGTACCCATAAAAATGTACCCAGAAGTTTTCAGAAAATGTGCCCAGAGTGGCATCCATTACTACTGATACGTAAGTCCGTTCGTGCATACGTTGCAGATACGTTTTCCTTCGAAAACACCGCACACAACCTAAGTACCCAGGGAGCTAATTTGACATACCCAGGACAATTTTTCATGGGTGTCAAATCATTCATTGGGACACCAGAAATGCAAATAATTTTTGTCCTTAAAGATAAACTCATTGCACAATGAAAAAAATGCATGGTTTCCATGGCAAATGTTAACATGATTCTTGAGCATGGGGTGTACATACAAAATTGATCATATCCCCACTGTAAAGTATCCTAGACTACTGAACATGGTCTCATTTTAAAGCTTCGACGTAGCCCTTTCTTCTCCTGGGAAGTATCTTGTTTGCATATTCATTAATTTTCATGAAAAAATGAAAAATGGCAAAACATATTTTAAAAATCCTTAAATTAACTCATTCCAAGCCCAAACTGTCGTTGTGACATTTTGTTATTGAACCAATAATATCATATGACAAACTTATTGATGTCCTGGTCCAGTATAAAAATTATTTCATTTGCATATTCATGAAAATTAATGAAAAATGCCAAAAAATTGAGAAAAAAAAACGAAGGGAAAATATGTCATTTGCAAGGTATTGCATATGTCATAAGATCTATCTTGCATCCCTCAAGACTGTTAGTGTTGTCTAAGGGACCACCTTAATGTCATACAATATTGTGCTCAGCAATAAAACATATTCATGATGTATAATTACATAGCTTCCACTCCCATCTCTCATGCGATTTTAAATAATAGGGTGTACTTACAAAAATGCACATATCCCACCAACAGAATGCTCTAGAATATTATAATTGGTCTGATAGTGATGCATGAACTGAACAATTTAACCTTGATACCTAATATTTAAATCATTAAATTTATTTTTCATGAAAATTAACACATAAAATGGAGTTAAAATGTGGCAAAAGTAGGGGTATACGTACAAAATCGCTCGTACCAGAGCTGTTAATCATCCCAGGATGCTGAAAGATTAGCAAACGAATGCTATGTGCTATGGCCCTGAAGTATCATATAAGAGTAATCTGATTTTTCAATTTCATGAATTGTAATGAAATTTGAAAGAAAAGATAATTGAAAAAAGAATGAATGAGTAAATCTACGAAACGACTTGTATGTCGGCAATCAAAAGTCCTATAGTGCTGAAAATGGCATCAAATTGTGTCAAGGGCAATAATATACTATCCTGTACTAAAATTTATTAGTCATTTGGCTCTCAGTTTTAAGAATATTAACAAAACATTTTGAATTTAGAGACAAAATACGGAACAATTAAGGGGGTATACGTAGAAAAAACGCATGTATCTTGGCTACTAAAAGTTCTAGAGAGCTATACTTGGCATCAAGTAATTGCTAGGACAATGGCCTGTAACCATATAACAATAGGACAATGTTCTGTAACCAGTAATCTAAGACAATGTTCTGTAACCATATAATCAGTATGTTTTGTTGTACGGATATTCCTGAGATCGCCATAAATAAGAGAAAAATCAACGAAAAATGAACGGGTACACCAAACAAAATCGCTCATATCTCAGTTGCCAGTATCATAAGAGTGCTGAAAATGGTATCAATAGAATGCTAGGGGAATGCACTACTGCCATGTAGTCCGTTAGCTTAATCACATGTTGTTAAATTTTCTGAACGTTACATAAAGTTTCGAAAAAAAAAATGTGTTTATAACAGAAAATTTAAGACTGCGCTTCACCAAAATGTATTAAACCTTGCTTGCCAGAAAGCATGATTTATACTGTAGATCCGGAAATATTCGCGAGAACTTTATTTTCGCTAATATTCGCGAATTAGTTGCCTAGAAATTCAAAATTCTCGCTAATAAAGAGTCACTATAAACATTAAAGAATACATGGACACTCATTCGCGAATTCAAGAACTCGCTTATAATTCGTAAATAGGAAATTCGCGAAATAAAAGTCACGCGAAAATTTCCGAACTTACAGTATATCTGAGCACAAGCCAATAATACATTGTCCTAGTAATAAATTGACGCCATTTGGAGTTTCTACGGTTATTGGCAGCTGAGCTATAAGCGATTTTGTTCAAGTTCGTGTACCCCTTCATTTGATTTTGCTCTTATTTATTAAGATCTCATTAATATCCACCCAACAAAAATAGCTGAAGCTTTTGTAGCCGAAACCGCGGTATGGCCCATCTACTTTCTCATTTATATGTTCACTGGTCTTAAAGGATCTCAATTATGTCTTCCCCCCGAAGGGTCGGGAGACATATTGTTTTTCCCCGTGCGTCTGTCTGTCTGTCCGTCCGTCTGTCCGTCACAAATCGTGTCCGCTCTATAACTCAAAAACAGTCAAAGATATTTCAATGAAGCTTGATACACTTATAAAGCATGATGATAGGATGTGTCATGCACAAGGGCCATAACTCTTGCTTTCATATCTTTGGAGTTATTTCCCTTTGATTATTTTCCATACAATTTCGTGTCCGCTTTATAACTCGTAAACCGTAAGATATATTTCAATGAAACTTGGTACACTTATAAAGCACGATGAAATAATGTGTCATGCACAAGAACAATAACTCTTGCTTTCATATCTTTGGAGTTATTTCCCTTTGATCATTTTCCATACAATTTCGTGTCCGCTTCATAACTGGAAAACCGTAAGAGATATTTCAATGAAACTTAGTACACTTATAAAGCACGATGAAATAATGTGTCATGCACAAGAACCATAACTCTTGCTTTCATATCTTTTGAGTTATTTCCATTTGATCATTGTCCATACAATTTCGTGTCCGCTTTATAACTCGAAAACCGTAAGAGATATTTCAATGAAACTTGGTACACTTATAAAGCACAATGATGAGATGTGTCATGCACAAGAACCATAACTCTTGCTTTCATACCTTTAGAGTTATTTCCATTTGGTTATTTTCCATACAATTTTGTGTCCGCGTCGAAAGAGATATTTCAATGAAACCTGGTACACTTATAAAGCACAATAAGGTGAGGTGTCATTCTTAAAAACCATTACTCTTGCTTGCATATCTTTGGAGTTATTTCCCTTTGATTATTTTCCATAGAATTTAGTGTCTGCACTATAACTCAAAAACCATAAGAGATATTTCAATGAAACTTAGTACACTTATAAAGCACAGTGTCTGCACTATAACTCAAAAACCATAAGAGATATTTCAATGAAACTTAGTACACTTATAAAGCACAATGAGACAATGTGTCATGCACAAGAATTATAACTCTTGCATGTGTAACTTGGAGTTATTTCCCTTTGATTATTTTCCATATAATTTCTTCTCCGCTCTATAACTGAAAAAAAAGGTAAGAGATGTTTTCATGAAACTTGGAGCACTTATAAAGCACAATGAGATAAAGTGTCATGCACAAGAACCATAACTCTTGCTTGTATATTTTTGGAGTTATTTCCCTTTGATTATTTTCAATACAATTTTGTGTCTTTATAACTAAAAAAGCGTAAGAGATATTTCAATGAAACCTGATTCACTTATAAAACAGAATGACAAGATATGTGATGCACAAGAACTATAACTCTTGCTTGCATATTTTTGACATGTACTTAGAAAGGGGGGAGACATCAGTTTTAACATACATGTAGATAGTGGAGATGGAAACGTCATGATTTTGAGACAATCCTGCACTTCCGGATACAAGTATGAGACTTTCAGAATATGTTCTTCGAACATTTCTAATAAATATTTTCTTGTTAGCCATCTCAAATTTTTCCATTTTCAAGGCGACTGACGCAATTTTCAAGATGGCCGTCAAATCATTAGATTTAACGATTAATTTATAAACTATACTACTTGAATTTGTAAATCGGTGGATTTTTATTTGTACTACTGATAGTCATTCCTTAAAACATTGCTATGGGACTCATCACCGGGTCCAACAATGCCATAAAACTGCTTTTGTGAAAATTATTACCGTAAATTGCCATGATTTAAGCATCACTCAACAAGTACACATTCATATGGATCATTACCGGCCACTGTGTGAAAAGACAAGATAAAAGATGATTTAAGCATTACACGTATTTATTATATACTCGACTGATCTTTAAAAGTTAAACAACTGATATCTATTTCATTTATTTTCATTTTCAATCATAGTAGTATAGGGGTTTATTTAGCTGCAGTCAAATGTGAGGTTGGTCAATATTGTTTTTCTTCTTTGTATTGAGTCAACATTTTTTCACTAACTAACATTACCTGGGTATGATTCAGTTCCGTGGTGAGTTAATATGCCTTGCTCAAGGACACAACACGACGCCCCCAGTGATGACCAAACCCAGGACCTCTCGATACAGAGTCCGACGCTTAACCACACGGCTACCACACTCCCTAGGTCATACTTGTAGGAAAACATAATATTTAACATGGATTTATATAAATCACCTTTATTAAGCAGTCAGTATTGTCTCCCAAATACTGAGATGATAGTGATACCATTAAAGATTGTCAGAGGAATGTTTGCCCCTTAATGGGTAATCCTGGGTCGGCTGGACATCAGCGTAGAACAGTCACATGTTAGTCACAGTTTAGCAGATAGCTGCACTGGGTGAAACTTAGATTGTAGAGGGTGTGGAAAAAGAGATGGTGCCGGCTGTACCTTCTTCTAGTGTGGAGGCAAAAGTGAGAAGAGCCATAAAGGAGAAGTTGGCTTTGCCATTGAATCAGGAATTGATAAAATACAAAAAAAATGATCCTTTGGAAGCAGTAGAAACGAGGTAGTATGGGTCATATTGCGCAATGTCGGGTACTGAATCGTTACAGTGATCCTTTGTAAACCGGCGACGATAGCCAGAAAACATATACTTCAAATAAAAAACAAATACGCAAGGAAAATTTTAAGAAAAGAGGTACAAGAAGGCAAATATCAGGAAGGCACAATCAGAAAAAGATTCCCACTACAAAAAAACGATGTGGGAAAAAACTAAATTAACAATCGGGTACTTATACCATGAAAACATATCGTAAGCCGAATGAGCAGCTATTTTCCCAATAGATGGCCACTCAGTTACCTTAACTTAACTAAAAATATGTAAACATACATAAGGCGCCAACAGCACAAAAATTTTAAACACCAAGACATACAGCTGTAAAACAAAAAGAACCACCACAGAAGTATCGCCTTGGAACGATAAGTATACACAGAAGTATCGCCTTGGAGTCTTAAGCAGTTCAGCAAACTCTCAGCGGCAAATTCAAGTTCCGCCGTAGTCTAGGGGCTATTCATGACAGAGACTGAGAGGGCTGTTTCACCGTGGCTGCGTGGAGGAAGGAAATTCCCACAAGACATCAATCCATACACACAGAAAGGAAATCCTGAAGTCTCTGACAAAGATTATTTATTCCGGAAAGTCAATGCTGATTCAGAGATGTCTGAAAGACAATAGATGATTTTTGTATAGCAAGACAACTTGATGAGAAATGTCAAGAACTGAAAGCGGACCTATATATGGCACTTGTCAACTTCACCAAAAATTTAGATAAAGCTGTGATAGACTTGTGCAGATATGGGCTGTCAAAATAATCATGGACAACAAGTCATCGTACCCATCGTGTGGGAATGATGGTATGCATGCACAGGACGATTGGGAGTTATATTAACCTTGTGATAACAAATTAGGCCAAATAGGGTTGCGTTATGGCGGCAACACTGTTGCATATGATATTATTGCAATGCTCATTGATGCCGTTTTAGTCGGAGATACTCATTTTCCAATCAGGTACCGTTTGGATGGAAAGTTATTCAACCAACGGAAGTTTAAAACTATACCTAAGGTGCACATAGATGTGCTGGATAAGATACTCTTTGCAGATGACATAGATAAGGTAAATGACTAAGAATCCCAGCTCATATGCATAAATGCATGGTGCGATGGATCCACATGGACTATCCTGTGATAGCTTTGATCTTACAATCAACAAAAAAAAAACAAATGCTGTGCGCCAGTCAGCTGCCGGAAAGCTGTACAATGATCCGCTTATCACTGTGAATTGACAAATACTGATTTACTTAATAAATTCATCTACCTGGAAAGCAGTTTCTCCAGAATAGTGCGCATTGATGAATAGAACAGCAAACGCCAGTGTGATGTGCAATTGTATAAGAGAAATGAAACACAGAATGATACCAAGCTGAAAGTCTACATGGCTCAGTCAACTCTCCTATATGCACGAGTGGCATGGCTTTTATACCAACATCATTAATATTAAAGAGATCACCATGACTACTTAAGGGGCTTGAGAAAACTGTTAAAATTAAGCGTTAAAACAAGCTTATAGACACAGTGGGCTGGAGAAATCAAGGCCGCAAAACATGCAAATAGTATTATACTTGCACAGCTAAGATGCGCCAACTTTATATAGGAATGCCTGATGAGCAACATGTAAAGAAAATTTTCTACAGAGACTTTTAGGATGGAATGCACACTCAAGGTCAAAAGAGGAAATGCTACAAAGACACCAGCAAAGCCCCATCAAGAATAAAAGACACCGATAGAGTCATGCGACCAGGCTGCATTGACCAATCAAACTGGTGCTACTCCTCCAACAGAACAGCAGCACATTATGAAGAAAATCGAATCCGTGGCGCTGCAAGCACATAGATGAAACTTAGAATGATTGGAAACTTCCTAATAGACTTCCTTAACTTTCAAGGGAGAGGTTAGAGCTTAAATTGTCCTATTCATCTACTATCAAAAATGTACCTCTAAAGATTAAAAATGTGCATAGAAATTTGCATATGATATATTAAAGATGAAAAAAGTTTAGTAGTACATGTACTTCTTGTTGTTTCTGGTGTTGTCGTTAGTATGAACGAAAACTATTTGGAAGCATCAGTGGCCAGCATAAGTTTATTGCTATCCTAAGTAGCACTTTTTGACTGTATATGGTTCATTTCGTGTCAAACTCGTTTATCATGATTTTTATAATAATAATAAGAAGAAGAAGAAGAAGAAGAAGAAGAAGAAGAAGAAGAAAAGAAGTAAACTAAGAAGAAATATTGTATTAGCAAAATGTGTGTGCATAGCAAAGTGTATTTGCCTTATATATTTCATAATTATTACTCAGTAAACTTGTAAAGGTTAGAAACTTCACGATTCTACATAAAAAGCCAAATTTAATCAGTTTCAAATTTAGCCCCTCAGCAACCCCATAATTCAAGTAGACCTTATTTCCAGTACCCATTAAAACTGAAACTATGTTATTCATGACTTGATAAAGGCAATAATAACAAATGAATTTAGTTTTGTTTTACTTTAGAATTAGAAGAGTTTTTTGTTGCAAAACAACTATTTTAACAAAAATTTCCGTACTTTTCCCCATTGTGGGCCCCTTCTAAAATCTCACACAGGCAATATTGACTCATCTAAATATTAATTTACTTGCAAATAATCCAGAAATGACATTTTCAGCATTATTGAGCTTTTTCTCACTGACTTTAACACCATTTTCTGATTTTATATTTATTTTGGAAGCCATCTTGGATTTTGGAGCCGCCATCTTCAAAATTGGGATAACTTTGATTGGCTAACGAGAAAATTTCAAATAGTTCATGCTTATGAACATACAGTGGTGTTATGGCTAAAACCCCACTTTTGCACAGTTCGTGCTGATCACTTGTGATTTTTCGCGGCGAAACCGCCGCGAAATTTCACCGGCCAAGGGAAAATTTAAACGTTTAATCAGTTAATGTTTTCGCCGCGAAAATCGGATTTTCGCGGTGAAATTTTGCCGTGTTTCGCGGCGAAATTCGTTTTTGTTAACGTTTACAACAGGTAAGTTTAAATATCTTATTTCGCCGCGAAACACGGCGAAATACCTGTAAATGTTAACATAAAATTATTTATTTTTAATTTAATGACCACACTATGATTCATTTGTTCCTAGTATAGATCGTGATTTACGTGCACGTTAATAGTATTTACGATTATGCATGTATAGAAATGAAAAACGTGCATAATGCGACTTTTCCATTCGTATTACATGGTACGATAGCAAAACCACGGATAGACGAAAATATTTACGTAATGAGCCTGCTCGTTAAATATAACTTTGTTTGTTTGTTTGAATAGATGCTTTACGTCCCAATCAACAGAAGTTTTATGGGACGTCATGATATCCAACAAGTGTTTGAAATATAACCATCCCTCTAAGCAAATACTGCTTATATGTATCGGTAGTTTGACTTGAAACCATTTTTCTTAGGCAGGCACAGACCTGAGCGGTAAACCAGTTATCAGATGATCAGTAAATAGCGTATAAGCTTTGCCTGGAGGCACAAACAGCCCATCTATTTCTTTAGGTTACAATGGACAGGGGCCATCTAACTTTGTGCCGTGTTTTGTAGCACAAACATTGTCTAAAGGGTATTGCTCAATAAACAGTTAGATTTTCTTTCTTTTTTGAACATTTTCCTCAATTGCTTCACTTTATAGCGTTTCAGGTGTGAACTACGAATCCACCTTGTAAAAACGACAAAACAAAAAAAAGACATTATTAACATTTGGGCTTGCTTGTTACCACTCTGATCACATTCCTCTATGAATGCCAGCACGAGGCTAATCGCAATCACATCGATTTATACAGTGTACTTGCCTTGTAGAAGTACCACTAGCGAAGATCATTCTGATTTCAGTTTAATAGTCAACAATGTTTGAGCCCCATTGCGACAGCACTTTCAGGGTAATACATGTATACCGGTTTTGCTCAAGTACGAAACCCAATGCAACGAATATAGGAATCGAACACAGGACATTTTGATTCCTGTCAATTCCTTCAATCCACCACGAGGCTTCTGCGCTCAACTTTGTTCTAATTAATCTATTCACCATCGATTTATGCGGCATGCGGAGCGTACTCATGGCCCTTACTGTATATGTGTTCCGAAATTAACTGAAAACTTCATATGACCCATTTTTTACACAAAATTAGTGTACAAGTATGAACTGAACTACAATACTTTGTTTTAAACACAGTAATCTCCCTTTTTCTAGTGTATTGTGCTTTGTATACAGTGAGGTTTTGACATTCGACATGCATGTACGTGGTCCAAGCCATCCGTGCATGTAGATTTTGGAAGGCACACAACACGCTGTTTAACTCAAAACGGTTAGCAAAAGAACCTTGTCACTTATTGACAATTTCGACACAGTTTTGTACATGTACGTTGCCGTATTGTTCGTATTTGACCGAATATCGTATCGACCAGGTGGAGGTCGTATGCGACCAAATGTCGTTTCGACTAAATTGATTTCAACGAAACGGCGTGCACTTGACGTAATCGAAAATTCACTGCTGCTTTAAGCAGTGTCATAACCACAGGCGATTAAATGTCTAAAGAAGAGCTGAAACCGATTGCTTCATCATGTTGAATCCAAAGACCTGTCTAAATCTGTGGGTCGGGATCGCGGTGGCATAGTTGCAGTGCATCAGACTCCGAATGGAGAGGTCCTGAGTTCGTTCCGCACTGGCGACACCGTGTTGTGTCCTTGAGCAAGGCACATTAACTACCCACTGTACTATTTAATACCCAGGAAACGATAGCTTCGTCCAGACATGACTGAAAAATTGGTGACTGGGACGTTCAGCCACAATACAAATAAACAAATCTGTGGGCAATCATCCCATGAAAATTGCAAACGCCGCTATAAGCTTATATTCTGTTAATTAAGCTAGATAATAGGATCTAATATTATCGAGTAAATCTGGTTTATCTCAAAAAGAAGCATGAAAATAAACACAAACCCTATAATCAGGGTCTCAAAAGCTTCAAAGCAGTCAAGACACAAATAAAACACGTAACTTAAACGATTATTATACAAAATTGAAAAGAAAAAAAATATTTACACGATTTGAAAAGAAATAAATGCATACAAATTAAAATGAAATTTAAACAATAAAACTTTTGTGACTGTCGGGGGGACTAAAACGATAATAATACAAAATTGAAACGAAAACATAATATTGATACGACTTGAAATGAAATAAAAACATCCAAATTAAAACTAAAGGACTAGGGCATTTAACGCCTGATTTCGGCCTCAGATTTTGCTAAAAATAAATTTTGGAATTTAGGTGAGAAAACTATTCCTTAAAACTGTCATATGTCTCTTCTATTAAAAACAAGAACAAGTACTTCATTTATCCTACAAGCGTTGCCATGGCAACATCCAGAAGAACCATAGATAGAGCACATTTTGCACTTTTTGGTCTATTTTTGACCATTTCTGAACACATTTTTTTATTTTTAAGTGCCAGCCCACACGACGAACAAAATGATACTTAGCATACAATATCTCTGGATAATACTTCATAATTACTTCATAATAAGAAATTGTTCGGTGCGTGGGCCGGTAGTTGAAAATGATGTTGAATGGTGAAAAATAGACCCAAAATTGCAAAAAGTGGTATTTCTATGCTTTTCTGAGCGTTGCCATGGCAACATGTATAATTTGAATGTGATAATTTTGCTAGAATTTATCAGCAGGGACCTATACCTGCTATTTGCAATACGTTTCTCCTCACAATTCCAAAATTCATTTTTTTTACCAACACATGAGGCCGAAATCAGGCCTTAAATTCCCTAGGCCTTTAAACAAAAATAAAAAAAAACTTTTTCGCCGCGAAACACCGGTCAATTGATTTTTATACGTAATGACAGGTATACTTTTTCGCCGTGTTTCGCCGCGAAATTTCGCCGCGAAATCAGAAATTTCGCCGCGAAATTTTGCAATTAGCCGTTAACAAATTAGCCGTTAAAACGGCTTATTTGGTTTTTTAGCCATAACACCACTGTATCTGCCAAGTTACATGCTTGTATCCGGAAGTGCAGGATTCATGTCACTTCCAGCTCCACTAAGAAAACAAATTCTAGTTTTACTCTTTTTTTTTACTTTATGATTATAATTTTATGGTAACGGAACATTGTCCTAGCAATCATTTACATGTATTACCAATAATCATAGCTCCCTTGGTCTTTCAGTAGCCAAGATACGTGCGTTTATTTACGTATACCCCTTAATTTTCTGTATTTTTTCTCTCTAATTTCAAAAGGTTTTGTTAATATTCTTAAAACTAACATACAAATGATCCATAAATTGTAGCACAGGATGGTATAATAATGCCCTAGACACCATTTGCTGTCATTTTCAGCACCATATGGTATTTGATGCCGAGATACAAGTCATTTTGTAGGGGGGGGGGGGTTATTATTTTTTTTTATTTATTTATTTTATATTTATTTATTTATTTTTGTTTTTTAAAAATCTGATTATTCTCATAATCATACTTTAGGGTCATACAGCATTGTCATAGCATTCACTTTTATACCTCTTTCAGCATCCTGGGTTGATTAACGGCTCTGGTACAAGTGCTTTTGTACATATTCCCTCTATTTTTTCACTTTTCTTCTCCAATTCTTTATGTTTGTTTTATTAATGTTCATGAATAAGTAAATTCAGTGATTTGCATATTAGGTATAAATGCTAAATTGTTAGGTTCACGTATCACTATCAGGCCAATTATAGTATTCTAGAGCATTCTATTCAGTGGTGGGATGTAAGTTTTTTGTAAGTACATTCTATTATTCAGAATCGCATGAGGAGTGGTGTGGAAACTATGTAATTTTACATCAAGCAAATATATTTTTCATTGCTGAGGACAATATTTTATGGCATTAAGGTGACCCTCTGAAAAAACTGACAGTCTTGAGAATTTATCCCAGGGATACAAGATAGATTACATCTTATTACCTATCCAATACCAAGTTGCAATGTATATATTTTTCTCTGTTTTTTCCTCACTTTTTGACAGTTTTACTAATATTCATGAATATGCAAATGAGATAATTTTCATACAGGACCACGTCACCAATAAATTCGTCATATGATACTACTGGTTCAATATTAAATAAAAAAAAGGTGTCACAACGATAGTTTGGGGCTGAAATTAGTTCATTTATGGATTTTTAAAGATTTTTCTGCCATTTTTCATGCTTTCATGAAAATTAATGAATATGCTAATTAGATAATTTGCATTATTTACCATAGGAAGAAGGGCTGTGTCTAAGCTTTCAAATGAGACCATGTTCAATAGTCTAGGATAAGTAACAGTGGAGATTTGATCAATGTTGTATATACACCCCATGCTCAAGAATCACATGAACGGTTGCCATGGAAACCGTGCAGTTTCACATCGTGTAATTAAGTTCATCTTTGGGAACAAAAAAATCTTTGCATTTCTTGGGTCCCAATAAATGATTTAGCACCCATAAAAATTGTCTAGGGGGATGCAAGGTAGGTCAAATATGCTCCCGATGCATGATGTACAGTTTCACATTTTGTATGCAGATTTTGCTGTAATGTGGCTCATATTTTCAGTGCTTTGCTCCTTTTGAGTGATACTTTTGTGCTAAAATAGCTATTATAAATACAGTTGGTAAAACCCACCCATTTAAAAACAGCACGAAGCTGGAAATCAAATTTTATCTGACAAGTATAGTATGAAAATGGTTGTCTAAAATGCATATCGAGTGCGCTGGTTGCCATTTTGATGACGTCATAAATCAGTACATACGCGGGTCTCAGAGCGACGAACTATATGCATATGTACTGTGTCAGTATCTGACATTTTGTGTCTTGTGGAGTAAAAGTAGGAAATCTAGTTTTTAACATTTTTACATTTTTTATTATGTTTTAATTCATGTACAAACGCTTCAATAAATAGCGCTATCAATTAATACACCAGTCATTTGTATCCCTGCCCCCCGCCCCACCCCTTCTTGTGATTTATTAATTTGTATCCATGTCCCCCCCCCCCACCCCTTCTTGTGATTATATTTGCCTTAATTGATTACGTGACATATGGAGCCAAATTGTTAACATAAATTTTGCAGATATTCGAGTTTCAAAGATTTCACATGGAACCATGGTTGTGTTTGTAAATTATGAAAGAATAACAATTTTTGTCCTACGGCTGAAGATGTTGTGTCTCTATGAGCACTCATTCATTATACATTTAAGAATTTCATGGTAAAGCGGTTGTTACAATATAAAACTGAGCATATGAGTGTTATTTTGCACGAAAACTAATTTTCTACTAGGAATGTTTTACGAACAAAGCTTGCTTGTGGGTTCCTTCATGAGGTAAGCATGTCTTAAAGCACTGCGGAGTCACAAATGGATTTGTATTCTGCCAATACGTGGGTTGGTATTTCATCAATTCATGGTTTGTTTTCTCGGCACAGAGTACCGACTTTCACAGAGAAACTTTTTAGTTAGGTTAACTCTTACTGTTAATATTCATGATATTTAAATCCTCTTGTTTATGCATTAAAGACCTATTCGCATGTCTATTGAGGGTCATTGACAGTCTTTGATCTGCCGACCATATTGACCATTAGGAGTCATGACCCGAATAAACAGTGGTACCACTTTTAGCTTCTTCAGAAGTAAGTCTTTTAGTCAAGGGAATCACCAGGGCATTCAAAGACAGACATTCCTCTAATATCGATAAAGTGTTTTGCGGGTCAAGGATAAATACAAAGAACATTGCCTTGCATAAGTACTATTTTTGACATCCTTTATTGGCATGCTAATTTCCATGACTTAACAATTTAGAAGAGGTTTGGAATATCTCGAAGAGGAGATGTGAGTCATTGCCTAACAATACATTACGAAAACTTGCCCATGCAATAAACAGGTATTTTTTTCACTTGTAAAATTTGAAAATTAGAAAAAAAAGGATATTTTTCTTATTTTTGCTCAAAACATAGATTGTGGGTACACGTTAGAGCCGCCTCGCCGAGGCGGTTCTAAAGAGTACCCACAATCTATGTTTTGGAAAAATAGGTATACCCCTGCATACCCCAGTTTTGCTATATAAAAGTGGGGTTTAAGGGGTATATATTACACGGACATGTTTTCATGATGAAACTTAGCCCACTTAGCGCATCGGTGCGGTGACCGCCCGATAGTCCGAAGGCCCTTTAGTCCGAAGGTCCGCTAGTCCGAAGCCCCGCTAGTCCGAAGCCCCGCTAGTCCGAAGGTCCGCTAGTCCGAAGGCCCTTTAGTCCGAAGGTCCGCTAGTCCGAAGCCCCGCTAGTCTGAAGGTTCGCTAGTCCGACAAACTATTTTTATTCGCATTATATCATCATTGCAGATATAGAATAGGTTTCGGTATGCCAATAGTGGTAGCAGGATTTATTAAAAATTCTGCGTCGTGCACGGACACCATATACACGTCCGGTCACTTTATCTACAGCGGATCAACTTAAAATACAGACAGGAAGATTCGTCACTTCTAATACTGAAATTAGTCAAGGTCCAGGTCAACACTGGGTGACATTCTATTTTCCGAAACGAGGCCATTTCGAATTTTTCGATTCTTTGGGACATGGTGTAGGATTTGAAAGGATCCTATGTAAGAAATACTTCAAATTGTCGACCAGCTATACTGCGCGCACTACGTGATAAAAAGACACCAAGGTATAAAAAATAGGCTGTTAGCTGTCTATAAAAACTGGAGTTTTGCTATATATCTTCAAAACAATAAAACTAATCAATTTGAGGTATGGTGCACCTTAAATGGTTATCTTATACATAACTAATCTATATTTTTAAAAATTTTTACACTTTGAGGTTAAAAAGTTTCTTTTGAAAACTGTCCATTTTTACATGGCATTTTGCCTGTAATGAACATGGGAGTAAATTTGTTTATGTAATAGCCAATGAATATATGCTTCTTTGAATGCAATATCTCTATCTATTGTTGGTTAAGTCTGTATGCAAAATGCACATGAAAAAGTACACTATGTAAAACCTAGGAACTGTCCTGTGCTCCAATGCAAGACTCGCAGCAGTATGTTTTCTTCAAAGCTGTGCGCATGGGAACAGCAAGGTCCTAATGCGACGTACGGATGCTCAGTAGAGACTGATAAGTCCAGCAAAATATAGTTTACATTTGAAACACATACCATGATGTAGGTTTTAAAATGCCACAGTTATTATGCGAACAATTCATTTATAATACCGGTTAACTGTTAATCTAGGAGCTGCACAGTCAAGTCTGAAAGCTGGGCCAATAAAAAATGTGCCTTAATCGGCTAAGCGATCACACCAATGCTGATCTGTGCACTGACAAAAAAGCAGGTTATCTTATGACATTTCTTGTCTATTCGTACATAGTTTTGTACATTTTGTACATCGTTTGCTTATAACTGGCCGCGATGCAAGTAAACATTCCTTTGTCAAGTTGCATTAGTACTTTTAAGACGAACACGGACAACAGCTATGCCATGTAAGTTAGCCGCACTGTTCTCGGTGAACCAACCGGCGATCTGTGAACCTATCTTTCACCATAGACTAATACCCAGGAAGCGATGGTTCTGTTCCGGCATGACAAAACTGTTGACAGTGATATTAAACCACAATACAAACCGACGCTGTTAAAAAAAAAATAAATAAAAAAAGCGGATGACGGAGAATATCTGTTACGTAGAAATGTTCTTATGAAAACATGCTTCATGAAAGAAATGTGCTGAACGTGGCCATCACTCTCGGGCTTGCTTCAATACGAGCCAGACATTCGGTCGATCTCCAAAACCGGGCGCGGTAGCTTGAACGGTCGAGAGAATAAGATACATAAGCACAGAAGCACAGAAAATTATTACACTGGACGCGGATAATTGCCGAGATGAACACTTTCTGGGGGTGTTTTAAACGCGTGCACGGTGGAAAGGCAATCCATTTATTTTATTTTAACACTCCCTGGGCCTTCCATTTAAGGGGTGCTCACACAACAGCGTATAGCGCCAACGTATGCCGACGTATGAGATAGTTTATCCGTACGTTGGTGTACGTTGCATATGTTCGGCATAAGTTTTGCATAAGTTAGGGGTAAGCTACAATACGCTGGCATATGTTGTCATACGTCGTGTGTGCCCAGAATTTTGTGCGTGCACAAAATTTCCAACGTATGCCGACTTACTGATAATACGTTACTACTAAGTTAGGCGTACGCAACGAATACGTTATGCACAAATTCATGAACGTTACCTGTAACTCATACGTTCGCTACGTTGTCATACGCCCAAGCCCTCCTGGATGTTTTTAGCGTATGAGAATCGTTTGCATAATGCATTGCCAACCTACGAGCAGCGTACTCGGAACGTATTGAGCGTATGTTAAACGTGCGAGGAACGTACTCAGCGTATGCATTGATCAGCGCGAGAGCGCCGCGTGAACGCCAAGGAAAAACGACTTTAGTTGTGAAAATGCAAGCCATGACGTCCTCGCCGCGTCCTCATTGCGCTGCTACGGATTTCACACTGCAATCTACCGCGTTTCTAGTTCTAGCCGGTGTCTAAACGCTTGCACGACCTTAAAATTTTCACTGTGCTTGCGCGGCGCTTTTGGGTGTGTACATTGCGTTTCCATGGCGTTCGCACCGCGCTTCCACGTTCTTGCACTGCGCTGACGGATAATAGGCAAAACGGAAACGAAGTATCTGTCATTTGTACGTTTTGCTTTCAAGAATATCTTCTGAGCTCTGGCAGCAGTCTGTGAAAATGACTATGCTGAAAACTTCTGGCTGCCTCCAACCCTGGTCAGACCCAAAGCATTCTTTGCCCCCTACTCTGTGTCTTAACTGAACTATGCTGGCAGCATCAACAGCAGTTTTTATCTGCTGCGCCTACATATGTATAACAAGTAATAAATCAGCTGGCAGTTTGAAAGAAAACCTTATACATGTATGTGCATCTGATTTAAATAGTGTTCTGTTTGCTTTTGTCATTTTTTCAAATTTGCATATCTTTTTTCATCCAGTGTTTTCATCAGAAAAACACCATTGGACACGGTAAGACAAATCTCCGCGCAAGCGCAATAAACGCCATGACAGTGCTTCGCAAGTGCCACGGGAAAACAGAAAAATAAATGACACGCCGTGAAAGCGCCGAATCGGCGCGGTGTAGACGCAGTGACATCGTGCTGGACGCCGTGCCACCTCGGTGCAAACGCCATAGGCTACCACGGCGTTTGCACTATGTTCTCACTGCGTGCCCGCGGAGCTCATGGTGCGTTGATGAAGTTCTAACCGCGTTGCCTCGGCGTCCTCAATGCGTTCATACGACGCCCTTATTATAACGCAAAGCGACGGTATTTGTTTTGAGTACGACCCTTGGCGTTCTAGGATTTCCCACGGCGTTAGCTGGCGACGCAAGGTCGTGTGCTACAGCGTTGGTGGCGTTCGTACCGCGCTCACCTCGGCGTTCTGCATTTTTCTAGAACGCCGTGATAGCGCCGCCCTGGTGTGACATGATTTCAGGGTAAGGATAACTGACAGGTCAGATATGATATTGGCTTTACGTCGTGGTCGTAAAGCAAGAAAACAAACAAACAAATAAACGAACCGACAAACAGACAAACATTTAATTTACACATGAATAGTTGGATAAACGAAAGTGTTCTAAAAGTGCGTCAATGCAATGAAATAACTTGAGATAATCCCTGACTTTTTGACAATGTATGGTGTATTTACATCTCAGAGTACATCTCGGGTTAGGCAAGAAATGTCTATTTGGATATGTCGAATTACCAGTCAAAGTGAAAATCATTTCCTTGCATTTTGATGTGTAACACACTGGCGATATTTAGAGATGAATAATCGTGGCGTTTCACTTTTCTGCTTAGTTTATATATATGCATATGTTCATTTATAAAACACGCAAAATGAATATAAATAACAACGGAACCGCATTGGAACGGTCAGTAACGAATTACTGGGGGGGGGGCTTAAATCGATTTTACAAAGCTCTAACCCTATATTTGACAAATTACACATAGACATTCAGTTTGAAAGTATTTGACATGAGCGTACAAAGGGAGACCCATACTGCTAAACGCATTTTAATTCTCATATTGTTCTTAGATAATAAGAGCATTTTATTATGTTGAAAATTAGCGTACACACTACACGAACGAATTTTCACATTACAGCCGCTAATATGAGTGTGCATATAAAATAACAATTATGGACACATCAACGGCGTTCCATACAAACTGCGTCGAAATACAATGCGCGTTTCTATGGTGATTTCATACCGTCACCTGGAAGGCGTGGCTTTTCTTTACGTTTTTTTTTATTAATTGATATGTCGCCTAGCAACGACATACAGACTGTAGGTCCCACAAAATGGCGGATATCTGAAAACGTTTTTGTGTCGTATGTGGAACGAAAAAAAAAGGTTTCCGACAATATCCGACACAAACCACTCTGTACAGTCACAGAAACAGGCTAAGAGCCTCAAATTTCTGATTTAAGAAGCATACAATCCATAGATCGAAAACAAAATCAGTTTCGCGGTGAAGCTGGGCCTGCGCTTTTGTTTTTTTCATATGCAAAATGTAGGTTTTCTGGTGCAGCGGCTAATTTTATAGTATGTGAAGAGACGTAAATATGACAGCATTGTCTAAATAATTGGGTGAGATGTAATGTTTGCACGGACAAGAAAGGATTATCTATAATGTTGAAGAATAATGGAAACAATTTGTTTGAACCAATTATCTTTTTCTTTGTATGAATTTTCACGTCGTCTTCAAAACGTCTTCCAAGAATGCCATAATGGCGCAATTGTCTGCCATTGCGCACATACATTTTTAGCAGCGATACAATGTTTGGCTGTCTTTTGTGAAATGAAATCATAAAAAGGAACAATTGATCCCAGCAATTATCATATTTTTGAAAACAAATTCGTGTAACTGCGGTGCTAACTTGAAACTTTCACAAAGTTACATGTAAATGTCTAACAAATATCCGTACGTGCATCCGTTTGTCTGTCTGTCAGTCTGTCTGTAAATGAACAACTGTCCGTCTTAGCCCAATCAAGTATTTTTGTTTTAAAAACCGTCTGAAACCAAATTAGGCCCATAAGTTGTACAGATGTTCCGATAAGCATTCTCTTATGCAGCTGCCAGTCTAGGTTGCCTTTGCTGCGTGTATAGTCGAATGTTAAAAGAATGAATGTAGGAAAAAAAGTCACAGGAAAAAAAGTCACGGAAAAAAAGTCACAGATTTGGGTAGGAAAAAAAGTCACAGGAAAAAAAGTCACAAAAAGAATTATGTTTTTTCTAAACTTGTGGTTAGGAATAAACATTTTTATTTTTATTATTACCGTTATTATCACTTTATGTTTTGTTTGGATTGATGTTTTAGCCTTTTTATGTCCCACTTAACAATATTCGGTCATGCCGGGACTGAGCTGATCCTTCCTGGGAACTTGACCAGTTATTTGGTAACATAAAATAAGCTTGTTCAAGGACACTGCATGGCAACAGTTTGTTTCAAACAAAGTTATACAATACCATGGTCTGAAACTCTACCATAATGCTACCATGCTCCTCGTATTGGGTGGATTCTCAGCCATTCAATGTTTCCCATTCTAAAGGCATGTTTTGATTTTGATTATGACATTTCCTCATCATTGCTTTCTTTTAACAAGAAAATCAAGTCCTACTACATTTATGTACTGATATCTTTATTTTCTCTTGGTCTTTTATAATTGTGACTTTTCTTCCTGTGACTTTATTTCCTGTGACTTTTTTTCCGTGACTTTTTTTCTGTGACTTTTTTTCCTGTGACTTTTTTTCCGTCCAACAAAAGAATACCTTTTTAATGAGCCCACACTGTTTTATCAAATTATATCTCAATAACCATATACATGTAAACCCGAGCTCACACCGCTGGTTCGTGTACGTACTGGTTTCACGTTTGACTTCATTACGAAAACATGCCCATGCAATAAACAGATTTTTTTTAGTTTTAAAAATTGAAAATTTGGCAGGTGAAAATACACGTTAGAACCGCCTCGTCGAGGCGGTTCTAACGAGTACCCACAATCTATGTTTTGGAGCAAAAATAAGAAAAATAGGTATACCCCTGCATACCCCAGTTTTGCTATATAAAAGTGGGGTTTAAGGGGGTATTCATTGCACGGACATGTTTTCCTGATGTTTTAGTTGTTACAAACTCCTCGTTGTCGAGAAGAATTTCGAAAACAAAACACAAAGCTGTAAACGTAACAACTTAACTGGCGACTGAATTTCAACATTTATTCCACAAACTTAACTGGCAAATTTCAACATTTATTCCATACTAATAAAGTAATGTCAGCTCCATTACTCAGCACTAGAATTTATAAGTCAATTGTTATCCCTAGGGCTTTTTTGTATTTCCGTATTGGTCCCAGCTCTGCACTTAAGAGCATTTTTCCGCTTTTCGGACAATTAGACCAGAAGGGTTTGTAAATCAATCGGCTTTATCCTAGCACAATTAAGAATGTAAACGCCATATGTTTCAATCGTTAGTAACCATTCTACATGTACCTAGTGTGTATGGCACGACAAGACTTTCCGATTTGAACCCAGCTAATATTACCAGAGGGTAAGCTTACATAAACTGATAAACATATATCTTGTCATGACCGAAACATCCAATAATAAGGGTATTGCGTTTTGGGTTAAAGAGAATTGACGCTGGTTTATGAATATTTTCCAATAATACACGATGTTTTCGATAAGAACTTGAAAACATTTGATAAATAGTACCAGCCTGTAAGTCGGAAACGTACAGATTGCGTTCAGAGTCAAACGCAATGTAACTAAGTTGCTTGATATCTGGCGTAGTACACCACCATTTTTGATGTCCATCGACTCCAAATGAAATAATTTGTTTAGGTGTGCAAATTAATACTTCATTGCGGAGACGTGATCTTATCCTTTTAGCATTCACAATGTAGATATCTTTTCTAAAGGAGTCAAACCTTTCAATTCTATCCACAACTGTAAATGCTTCATTTCGAAACTCAATAGCATAATCAGTATTGTCTTCTGAAGATTGAGAAAGTAGCAGCACATACTGGTCACTTATCAAACACAGCGAAACTACTGTTGCTGTGAGCGGAAAGAACCCAGATTCTGTAAACTGCGTCCCTACTTCAAACACGAGAATACATTTCGGTGTTGCAACTGCAATTTTCCCGTCGTTCAAAAACTCGATGAGAAAGGACTCTAAAATCCGGACTAAGGAGTTTCAGCAGCTGATTACTTCTATCGATAAACACCATTTTGCCATCTTTTAAAAGAACCGATCCGTTGTGAATACAATGTTTATCAGAATAGTCAGAAACTGATATGTCGTATTCTGCTATTTGCTTAATATCCATCTCAAAAAGTGACGGGGTCTTTGCCTGGGCACTTATGCTTTTAGGTTTTATAGCTGGATGCTCTGCCTTTTCACAAACAACTGATTTTGAACGTTTCTCATGTCCCCCATTCGCTCCTTCGACATCATTGGTTGAAGGAATGCTTGAAAGCGCATGTCCTTTCTTTTCGCTGTTAGCACTGTCTGGTATGTGCAATATATCATTTAGTTTTTCTAACTCTCTTTGGATGCTGTCTGTTATTGGATGGAATTCTTCTTTCATCATTTCGTTTAAGTTCTGATCTAAATTTTTATCACATATTCGATCAATAGAGGACCGAATATGTAATTTTTGCTTTGTCATCCAATCTTGCAAAATAAGCATTTTTACAATAGATCCCTGTTCAAAACCAAGCTTAAGAACACCAGTTAGCCCATCAACACTTTCATTTAAATCAAGCAACTCAGAAATATTTCTAGTAAGCCGTTGCTGCTCGGAGACAATAGTAACTCCAATCGTTTCTTTCGTTACTAGTTCAAGCTGCTGTAGCAATGTTTCCAGTTCCTGTTTAATGTTGGCAACATGTTGTTCTACTTCATGCATCATGCGTCCAAAGTGGTCCGCTCTTGACAGTTTTTGCGTGATGAGCGCTTCTATATCCTTCTCAAACGCTTCAATTTATTTCACGTTGCCCTTTACATCGACAGATGCATCAGAGAAATTGCTAAGATGTTGAAGTCCTTTACATTGGCGATGAGTCGATAAAGCACATATAGAACAAACGAATAACTCGTGCTTTGAACATTTAAACTCAAGTTCTTTTCCAGCATGCAAACTACATGTGCTCAGTTGCTTAATCTTTTCAAATACTGTAACATTTACCGGCAACTCGATACCAGTTAATACTTGATGCTCACGTGTTAATTTAAACTTCCTGTGATCTTCGAAACAGCGTTTACAGTAATATTCATGACACGTGACACAGAAGCAATGCACCTTTTCAGTCTTAGACTTGCTTTCAGCACACGGAGTGCATGTAAGACGGTCGTCTTCTTGTTCTTTGGAGATTGTTTTGCCTTTTAATGTCCCATCCTCTAACAACGTGACGATCAAATGATTAGTTGGAAAGCAACTAGCCCATTTGGAATCATGTTTAGGGGCCGCAACGGGTGTGCTGGCGCGACACATTGGGCATTCGAAGGAGTAATGTTGGCTTGCATTAGGAATCTTAGACGCGCGAATATGATCTGTTAGGCAATTTTCACAGAAGTTGTGTAAACACGGTAATGTCTTGGGAATTTTGAATAATTCCAAGCAAATAGAACAAGTGAAATGTCTGTTTATGTTCTGTTCGGCAGCCATTTTGCTAAAATATACGCCCATTTGAGAAGACGATCACATCTTAAATTATTCTAATCCATATTGTCCGAAACAAATGTATCCAGTTGAACTGACAATCCTACAAATATATAAAGCAACATGCTTATAAGTTTATCACAAAGTGGCTTTAGAAGAAAAGCAAATGCGCTATGTAATAGTCCCATTCATCTCCAAGCCTTCAAAAAATACACCTACAAAGTATTTATAAAATGCGTAGATAAATGAGTTTTTAAAGATAAGGTAATATGATATCTCAGCACGAAGTCAAATCTATAGTACGATAAAATTTCCTTGTTAAAAGGAACGCTTGGCTGTCTGTACTGCAAAACTGGTCCCGGATCTAAATTCTTGGATGGGTTCCCATATGGGGTCCCATATTTTGATCATAATTTCAAATATTCGAATTCTTTGGATAAACGATGATTTACACCATCGAAATGACCTTATAAACTACACACGCATATGATAGTGCCTTTTTTATTACCGTAAAAAATGGTCCCGGATTTTGGTCCCGGGTTTTACTCCTTCCCCAGCAGAAGACTTCCTAGACCATTACATATCACAAACCAATGTTGAACTTTGCTTAACCTGCCAGCTCTGGATTTTTACTGGCTCATTCTTGTGGTAAATACAACGTCATATCTGAGCGTCTGCAAGTTTCCTGTTCTGTTTAGAGCTGCTGAAAACTCACTATGATAACGAAAATTCAAATAGTATTAAATGCACAGAGAAGCCCACAAAATACCATTTATCCCATGTGCAAGCGTGGACCAAAATATGACCAATGAGAACATTTGCTTTTACTATGCTTCATACAGACAGCTTAGGCACTGTTTAAATGTGGCTGTTAAATTATAAACAGTGTAAACATTTATTTCTGTTGGTACTGCAGTGCGTTCGTTGGCTCAATAGATTTATTACTAAGTGCAGCTATTAACAATGTTATAAAGTTCAGAAGCTACTAAAAGGTAACAACAATATGTTAATTTTAGATCCTCTTACAGACGCTTCTCCGGGAAAATGCCCACGCTGGAGCTGACCCACTTACAGATTTTCCGCAAGTAAAATTTCGTTAGTTACTGCCGTTGTCTTATGATAATGCAGTGGAGCAGCTAAAAGACTTCTTCGGTGGATACCATTCGTACTTGGTCGGACATTGGACTAGTTCCGGGTTTTAGCATTATCCGTCCAGAACTCCAGCTATAATTATGTTACACATTTAGAGCCAAGCACGTCATTCTTCCCACAAGTCCTAATGACAATGGCGGAGAGCAAGGTCTGGTTACCGTTTTTAATTGCTTTATAATGCGACAAGAGTAGCAAAAAATTGCGACTGGAACCAGGCCCCTGGCTGTCAAAGGGAAACCCCACAGATTGAAGGAAAAGACCCCGCAGATTGAAGAGAAATCCTCGTTCCGTCTCAATTGCTTAGCGTGGTTGGGAATAGAATACAAACATTTTATCAACATGCTTATAAGTTTATCACAAAGTGGCTTTAGAAGAAAAGCAAATGCGCTATGTAATAGTCCCATTCATCTCCAAGCCTTCAAAAAATACACCTACAAAGTATTTATAAAATGCGTAGATAAATGAGTTTTTAAAGATAAGGTAATATGATATCTCAGCACGAAGTCAAATCTATAGTACGATAAAATTTCCTTGTTAAAAGGAACGCTTGGCTGTCTGTACTGCAAAACTGGTCCCGGATCTAAATTCTTGGATGGGTTCCCATATGGGGTCCCATATTTTGATCATAATTTCAAATATTCGAATTCTTTGGATAAACGATGATTTACACCATCGAAATGACCTTATAAACTACACACGCATATGATAGTGCCTTTTTTATTACCGTAAAAAATGGTCCCGGATTTTGGTCCCGGGTTTTACTCCTTCCCCAGCAGAAGACTTCCTAGACCATTACATATCACAAACCAATGTTGAACTTTGCTTAACCTGCCAGCTCTGGATTTTTACTGGCTCATTCTTGTGGTAAATACAACGTCATATCTGAGCGTCTGCAAGTTTCCTGTTCTGTTTAGAGCTGCTGAAAACTCACTATGATAACGAAAATTCAAATAGTATTAAATGCACAGAGAAGCCCACAAAATACCATTTATCCCATGTGCAAGCGTGGACCAAAATATGACCAATGAGAACATTTGCTTTTACTATGCTTCATACAGACAGCTTAGGCACTGTTTAAATGTGGCTGTTAAATTATAAACAGTGTAAACATTTATTTCTGTTGGTACTGCAGTGCGTTCGTTGGCTCAATAGATTTATTACTAAGTGCAGCTATTAACAATGTTATAAAGTTCAGAAGCTACTAAAAGGTAACAACAATATGTTAATTTTAGATCCTCTTACAGACGCTTCTCCGGGAAAATGCCCACGCTGGAGCTGACCCACTTACAGATTTTCCGCAAGTAAAATTTCGTTAGTTACTGCCGTTGTCTTATGATAATGCAGTGGAGCAGCTAAAAGACTTCTTCGGTGGATACCATTCGTACTTGGTCGGACATTGGACTAGTTCCGGGTTTTAGCATTATCCGTCCAGAACTCCAGCTATAATTATGTTACACATTTAGAGCCAAGCACGTCATTCTTCCCACAAGTCCTAATGACAATGGCGGAGAGCAAGGTCTGGTTACCGTTTTTAATTGCTTTATAATGCGACAAGAGTAGCAAAAAATTGCGACTGGAACCAGGCCCCTGGCTGTCAAAGGGAAACCCCACAGATTGAAGGAAAAGACCCCGCAGATTGAAGAGAAATCCTCGTTCCGTCTCAATTGCTTAGCGTGGTTGGGAATAGAATACAAACATTTTATCGACGGCACTAAAAATGTCGTTTTAAAACTACTTATCCGCTATTTTTGAGCCAAACGGTATAGCACATACAATGGGTTATATCACACTGCACGTTCTGGTATAGAATCATGTCGCAGGCATGCATCGTGCAGCATGCAAATATGCGCCAGTATAAATCAGCCCGTGGAATCGAAATCAGACTACTTCCTTTTTTGGCCAAATTGTTTTCCTGTATTTTGCAATCACTTGTGAAGAGGTATGTGCTATTTGGACTAAAAGCCTAACATTTTTTAAAATATGTTGATATAAATCAATTACGTCGTATCTTTAGACGGATGGGTATAAGCATACTTTTACGGAGGAGACCATCGTCGATAAAACTTCTTGTTTCATGAATGTTATTTTGATTTGCCTATGGCTTTTCGTCAGAGTCAACAGCTTTTTCAGTCATGTTGGGACGAATCCACTGATTCCATGAATGCTACGCAGTACCGTGGGGGAGATTAAAGTGTCTTGTATATGTGCACAACACGGCGGAGGTAGGTATCGAACCCATTATTTCTCGCTCCTGAGTCATGAGATCTAAATATAAGACACCGCACTCCCCAGATGCATGTTAAATTCAATGTGAAAGGCATAAACACTAACTAAGAATTATCCTTTCTTATTGTAAACAATATATAAAATGAAATAAATAAAAACAGGCGCTGAAAAAAATCATTTGAACCTCAAGTTTCACAGACATGTGAGTTGTTTAGGAAAGTAAATGTCACTGCGCTCCACTTCGGAATCTCGTTCTACTACCGTGGGAGGTTCGGGATATTACGAAACAGCGACAGGAAATAATGAATAGAGCAATGAGCACATCTGATAGAAATTTGTCATATTTCGGAAATTGGCATATTCGTTCGTTTAAATAAACGATTATATTATATTATATTTGGCGAGGGGCAGGGCAAAACTAACCTTGACAAAGCCTTGATAAAGAGCTGTGTTAACCTAAGTACAAAAATGGTGATGCTGGTTAAATAATTTATTCAGCTACAAGAATGAAGTATGTAAGAAGAAACTCTATTTAGAAAGCAAATCTTTTATTTTGGTCAGCAGTTTTCATTTTAATCAGCAGCGTATGTAACCTCCGTATATGCATTGTGCATTACGGTAGCACAAACGTATAACGTATTTCGTATGCATTATACAGCTTCATTGAAGATTTAAAAATCCATCCCTTCTGGAAAAAAGGTACCTATTACAGACGCCACCGTTCAAGAAACTACGTATACCTGAAAAAATCGGCCATGTGGCATCCCATCATAATTAAGGATAGTATAGATCATTATTTGGTTACTGTGAATTAAGGTCAGACATTATCAAAATTTGTACAGGTTAGACGGAATTGCTCAAACTTTGTCAGTTCATGATGTCGCATGACAGAACAGGTAAGGCGCAAAGCTTTGATTGAAATGGCGCATCAATCACGCTGTTTCTACGAAGTGTTGCAAGGTTATTTTCATATCAGTTTAAAGCTTAGGTGATGTACTTTATACTGCGCATACATATATACAACAACTACATGTATCTACAGAGAAATGAATAACACTGATCTTACCTGGCAGACTCATTTATCCATGGTTTGTAAAATCGGTCATTCTGCATATAGGTGAAGTACATAATAAGAATACTTATACACCTGAAGCCATAGCCTGTTAGGCTGAGCGAGTTCATTAGCCAGCCACCAACTTGTTTATTCTTTGTTGTCATGGTTCCAGCCAATAGACAATTGTTTATGTTCATGAGTCAGTCAATGCACTCTGAGTTCATACTAGTACATCCACGAATCCTTGGATGTAATCATTTGCGTGCAGCTGTCCGCTTGTGTCATTGGATCTTAAAATCCGACACATGCGCAGTGGAGCAGTCTACTGAAGCCATTGTTTCGAATTATACTTCCGCTAAGTTTGATGTAGTTACCTGCAAAAATGAAGTAAATAGAAAACAGGCATTGCAGTGGGTACTTTCTTATTGGAAATTTTGCATGACACTTTTGATCTTGGATGGTCATGCACTTCCCATTTTGGGATAAATTTTGCACTTTTATCAAGTCAGTTATGCTATCCACACTGTTTTTTAGGCAAGCCTCCTAGTAGTACATTAACAGAGCTTAGTGCACATGTTTTTCACACAATAACTGACAAATGAGCCGCCTCGTGGGAAAACCAACAATGTGGTTTCCGAACAGGTCCGACACAAACCGGCCTGTACAAGCACAGAAAAGAGCTAGAAGCTTGAAATTTCGGATTTAAGTAGAAGAGGAATTGTATTATCCGAGTAGCGAAAACAAAGGCGCTGATCAGCTTCGCGGTTACCGCGAAGCTGATCTGCGTCTTTGTTTTCGCATATGCAGATTGTTGGTTTTCCCACGAGGCGGCTCAAAATGCTCTTCTCCAACAACAGAAGAGGACAACTGACTATTGAAGTATCAAGCTATTAAGCTTTTATATTTTATTTGCTATTACTGCAGCTGGCGTTGTGTCATGTGGTGGCCCTAAAAAGTCTCCCCGTACATCATCCATAGTGCAGATTAAACATGTATTATTTCTCTGGGTCCTTCGAGATCAGTTAGAATATTCAGAGTTACCATGATCATACTGGCAAGTCATCAGTCAATCACCTTACTCAAAGTACCTTACTGTTGTCATATGCGAAAAATGTGTAACATACGTTACCATGAGCATACAGGCAAGTCACCAGTCGACCACCATACCCAAAATACCTTACTGTGTCCTATGCCAAAAGCTATGAAGTAAAATTATTTGAATCCACTTTCAAATGAGCCGCGGTGCAAGAAAACCTGTCTTGCGCCAATGCGGTATACACAGCTACAGAAGATTAGAGGCTTAAAATTTTTGATTTAAAAAGAAGGAATAAATTTATTTGTGTTGAGGAAACAAAGGCGCTGAACAGTTGTGCTGTAACTGCATCTTTGATTTCGAATATGCTGAATCTTTTTTTTTTTTTTTTTTTTTTTTTTTTTTTTTTTTTTTTTTTTTTTTTTTTGTATAACCCAGCTCTATTAATTAGCATTTCCTTGTTGCAAGTTGGACATTCACCTTGTATGTATATATTTGAATGTTTTCGTTCTACTGTGAGTGCGTACTTAAAAGCCTGTCCGCATTGAATATTTTTCATTGTAACATAACCATAAGCCATTAACTTGTGCATAGTATAAAATGAGTTTACATATTTTTATATTTTTATAATCACTAAAATGAAATTAACCCTTATTTGTAACATTAAGGTGTTACATATGTTACCATGAGCATACTGGCAAGTCACAGGCTGTCTATTTTAACACTGAATAACTTACAAAAACATGTTTTCATTTTGATATTTTTGTTGAAACATATTTTCAAATGTTACAACTAACGGCAACACTCGTAGAAAACGTACAGTTTGTTGTTTAGAAAGAAATATGATCATTTGATTTTTTGTAAAAGCCTAGTTGAACTTTCGAACAGTAAGAACGTATGAAGAAAGAAGTAGAATACGAAGAAAGTATGCCATAAAACGTTTTGATCCCAAACCTCTATTTTCACGGTATAGTTGTTAAAAGCAACGTATGTAACATCATATTCTGTCGAATTTCACTTTTTAAAGATCACACAACATGTCTGTTAAATTGTTCTAGTACATGATATATTCCTACAATATGCAAACTAGATGATTGTATCCTGTCATTTTCTCCTTGAAGACCACAGTTAAATTCCTTTCCGAGGATTGCAGGAATTGCCACAGAATTTCAATAGTTAGTGAAGTAATTGTGGAACTATTGCTAGCAATGGAAATTAGAAAATCTTATCTTAACGAGGTAAATTTCTCAGAAACAAAACATTACATGTAAGTTAATAATTTACAACCTATACCATAGGAATTAATGTGTCTGCAAAAATGTAGGTATATTCCTACAATTTTTAAGATATTGGTAATTCTAATTGGCATTTTCTCCCTTGAAACTACAGGCCTTTTTCTCAAATTTTTCAAATGATTGGTTTCGTAAGGCAAATGCTGGTCCATAAACGAATGGAATCGTAGGAATATACCTACAATTTGGAGATTTTGGTGAAACCACTGTAGAACGGCGACTAGTGAAGGTACCCACCAAAATGGGCCTCCAAAATGTAGGTATATTCCTACGATTTGTTAATTATGGATGGTCATGACGTGACGTCCCCTCCCTTAAAATAAATAAAGAGTTAGATTTCGTATTGAACAGTCAAGCGTGATCATTCTCAAAGGTACATGTAGGTTCACGCAATTTAGGGGACTTCGAAATACTGACATTTTAAGAAAATATATCAACATTTGTTTATAAAACATGGAAGACATAAATTGTCATTTTCCCTTGACACTCATGTATCCATCGCCAAAAAATAGCTCCAATGGAGCTGGCAGAATTGGGCAATAAATCTCAGACAATATCTTGTAGCTTTCAGCTTTTATCATCATTATCAGTAAACTGTGAAAATAACAAGAGCATCAGTCTCCAGATGTCCGATATCAGATTTCTACAGGTTTCAGTTTTTTCTTTTCTCTTGGACCATTTTGTGTTAGAAATGTCATATTTCGAGCCTGTGGGTACTAATATAAATGGGTACTCACAATTGTGGGTATTCAAAATTTGGGAGCACTGTTAAAAATTTTGAAACATTTTATACTTTTTTCTTAAATTTTGAGCAGTTAAAATTTGTGGTCTTCAAATTTGTCGAGTACTCAAAATATGTGGGTATTCAAAAGGGTAGATGATCAAATTTTGAAGGCACTCAAAATTGGTGGCAATCAGAAGATATAGATATTTTAGTAAGATGTTATTACATAGAGATGCGGCACTCAAAATATTTATGAGTCTTCAAATTTGAGTGTATTCAAAATAAGTGGGTATTCAAAAGTGCATATAAATAGTTTTGGGTATTGAAAAGGCTGGAAACTATATTTTCTTGTTACACAAAGCATGGGCAAATTATGTTGGTCTTCACTATAAGAATGTTCACAAAATTCAATCACAAAATTGTGGGTATTCAGAATAAGCTGGTTCATAAAATTATGAGTCAAGACTGAAACTGTTTGTACGAAACTGGTGTAGTCATAGGGTACTCATGGAATCATTGGTGTTCATGTTATTTGTATGTACAACATGTATTCATAAACTATAGAATTTCACACTGTGTGTGCTCAGTATTTGTGGGCACTCAACATGTGGGTACCTAAAATAGTTTGGTAAAAGTGCAGAAAGTATGCACATTCATATGAACTGAAAGTCTCAATATAGAAAAATGCCACCTTAATATCTTTATTGACTCAGATCAGAGTTTCAATTAGTCTGATCAGACACTGTTTCCATTGTGTAATATTGAAACAAAGTGTAAATTAGAAGTTAATGGCATATTTCATCTAATTCTTAAAACAAACAGGTGGCCAGAGTCACGAACTTTTATCTTTTTCTCTCTGCTGTAAAAGCAATTATCTTCTATATAAGAATTTATTGTGACAGCCTTAATGATTAGAAAAAAACAGCAAAAAACTCTGAACACTGGCGATGGATATAGGAGTGTTGAGTTGATACTCAATATATCCGATTTAGAAAACTCTGAAGGTAGTTGTAGCTGAAGATGCCTTAGATTGTAGGAATATACCTACATTCTGAAAATGGAGGGCCAAGCTAAGATTTAAAGGCCCCAAGAAATGTAGGTATATTCCTACGATTTGTAAAATACGGACTATGGTAACCTGTTTTTTTTTTTAAATCAATCATACAGGTTTGATGTTTCAAAATGTAGGTATATTCCTACAATGTGATACCCTTTTTTGATAATACCTGATACCCTTTCTTGATAATACCTGGTCGTATTCTCTAAAGCGGTACGTTTCTTGAGAAAGTGGATGGTCCATAAATGAATTGACTGATTGTAGGTATTTTCCTACAATTTGAATGCGTTTAGTCAAACCATTGTATAACAACGCGATTTCAACCATCCAAAAATTAACTATTAGATGATCATTTTCAGTGATGCTCGACTTTGGACTTTCAAAATCTCAGTTTTGATAGCATAGAATCATGGACTTCAAGTGCATAAAAGGACATCTCGTGGAAATGTCCTTTTTATTTTGGATTCACTTACATGTTCTTGAAATTATGCTTACTGGAATACAACAGATGTGACTTGTTTTCATGAAATTAAATAAGAAAATACAGCTAAATGGTTCTGGCAGTGAGACATTTATGTTTGAAAGTGTGGTTGGACACAAAAATGCAAGAAATGAATCAATGAGTGTTGACACAGACCAAATCTATCTGTAAATGTTGCATATAGCAATGGAAGAGGACAAACTTTGCAAACATTACAGTTTCTGCAGACACCTTTCTTTTCAACCTTATTGAATTTATAACCTGATGCACACATATATAGCAAAACTGAACTCCGGCTACTTTTCCCCGCTATATTGGCGGGAAGTTAAAATCCCGGCACATCCCTGGCACTGCCGGGATACATCGCAGGTTAAACCCCGGAACTTAAGCCCCGCTATACCCCCGCTATCCCCGGTCCCGGGGGTTGCCGGGGATACGAATGACTCGTGCATTATGAGGAAAATAGAGAAAACACGCACCACCCTCAGTTTGCATCTTAGAGGTTTTTTTTAAACTTGGTAAAAAAAATTAATTGGCATTGGAAAAACGTGTGGGTTATGTTGTCCTTCGCGATGAATGTTGTCTAAATATTATAGAATCGGAAATTTCAAAGCTCTTGTTAGTAGTTTCTAACCTTTCTAATGAGACGGCGTTTTAAAACTACTGACTGAGTGCTCAAAAGTTCAATTAACGTCGCATGCGGTTTTGTGTCCTCAACTTTAATTCACGTTTTATGACGTCAACATTGGAGAAGGGTCTACTTGCAACATCATTGCTGAGTACGTCCGTACCCAGTACGTTTTTATATCTCTGTCCAGTACGTTATAAGAGTTATCGTTATTTCTTAAAAGAGCTATTTTAAGCTAAATATAAATAGACTTATATATGTTTTTAACATATTATGACAATTAGTCCTTTTTGTGGTCTAATTCATAATAAGAGTAATTCATAATAAGAATATTTTTATAGCTTAATTTTATTTGATGACGTTCATGTGTAACATTCACGGTCTAAATATAATATTAAATCTACATGTAGTCTTCGACTTTAAACCCACCTGAATATAATAAAATTTGAAATTGAAGGGTATATAAATTACGTGTTGAACCGTTCAAAAGCGATTTTACATTAGTCCGGCAGATTAATTTATACATATATAACAGTCAGATAGTTTTTGTTTATTTACGTCCCAGTAAACGATGTTTCAGTCATTGTCCTGGCGGGCGAAAGCTAATCTAGTTGTTAGATTTGGGCATGAAAGGGCACGTACATGCGACCCATTTCCTACCGAATTTCTTTCTGATTGCATCATTTTTTTATAACCTCTCTATTATCATGATTCCAGAAACATGATCCCTGAACAACAATTTAATTAAAATGCCTTTACGAATGCAAAACTAACACTTATGATGGATATAAGTGTTGTTGTGATCATAAAAGTTCAATCGACGTTTTGGATTTACCCACCCCCCTCCCCCCACACACTTTTTTGAATCAGTTTTACGTCCCTTTCAATATTATTCCAGCTCATATGAGAACGGCCATCAGAAGGTGGGGCGAAAACGGGAGAACCCCTAGAAAACCCACCTGGCACACCCGCAAGCAGAACTTGGTTTGTCTCACATGTGGCCAGAGCGGAGCTCGAACCCACACCAGGGCGGGCCCCGTGGCCGAGCGGTTAAGAGCGCTGTTTCTTAATCATTCGATCACCTCACCGCTGTAAATGGTGTGGGTTCGAGTCCCGATCTGCTCACATGTGAGACAAGCCAAGTTCTGCTTGCGGGTGTGCCAGGGACGTGAAAGGGACGTAAAACTGAATTAAAAAAAAAAAAGAAAAAAAAAAAAAAAAACAGAGACAGAGATGACATGTTCGAGTTATTAAGAAACAGCGCTCTTAATCGCTCGGCCACTGGAGCCGTCATTGTATGTATCGAGTCAACAATTATTAGCTTTCTGAGCCGAAGGCTCACAAAGTGAGATAGTCATGCTCCGGCGTCCGTCCGTCGTCCGTCCGTCCACATTTACAAAGATCTTCTCCTCTCAAACCGCTCAGCCAATCAAAACTAAACTTCATGTGAAGCATCCCCAGGAAGGGGGAACCAATGTTTATATAAAATGTCCAGGTCACATGACCAAGATGGCCGCCATGGCTATAAATCGCAAAAACCTTAAAAATATTCTTCTCCAGAACCAGAAGGCCTATGATTTTGAAACCTGGCATGAAGCATCAGGGAGAGGAGCTCTACAAAGTTTATATAAATCATGACATACGGAGAAATATTGAGCCGATACCTTACCTGTAATTCAGTTTATTGCCGATAAAAAATGTACATAAATGAATAGGACATTGACTTTCAATATTTAATTAAAACTTAATTACGGCAGATATCAAATTTGTTCTTTCGGAATATTGTAATTTAATGTATTCCTGATTTAATGGATATTGTTTCGTTAAATTATCTTGATTTTTTGAATGGACAAAATCAAAATTTAAAAAGGTCTTGTTTGGTCGCATCATTTCTTATATCTGATATACAAAAAGTGTAAAATCTACCAAAGGTGCTTTGGTTAAATGCCAAATATATCGTTTCCAAAACCTTTTTTCTAAATTTGTTCTTTCGGATTATTCATCAGAAGAAAATGATCTTTCTAAAGACATGCTTAACTTCAAAATCAAGCGACATTTGGCGTGGGCAAATTGCGTGTGTTTTATAGCTACTTTGAGTTTTTTTTTTCTAATTTCCGTAAATCAATAGTTTTATCGGCAAATCCCGTAAACCGGGCGGAGAATTACGAAATACCTGTGCATAAGCGTCTGCTATTTCGCATAAAGGTGTAGTACTTCTTTTCCTTGTTATTTATTTATTTATTTATTTATTTATTTATTTATTTATTTATTTATTTATTTATTTATTTTCTTTAACATGGAGATTACTTATTTACACAAAAGAAAAAAAAATAAAAAGTCTTTTTTTCTCACCTCGAATGATAATCGATTTAAAATTTATGAAAGATGCTACACAATGATCGCGATTAACTTTTGAGTATAATTTTATAAACATTACATATCCTCACAGAATGTGACACCTCTGAACAACAAACGCATTGTGCATTGTAAGAATGCACATCAACATTATTGTCGTAATTGCAATTGGTCCAATTAAAGTTTGCATTTCACACCTAAGTAACACTTTTTACTCAATCTGATGACCAAACAATAGCGTCTCCGTGTCCCAGTTTGAACAAAGCAAAAACCGACATAAAAATTCTTAATTATCTTCATTCAAATCTCTCTCTCTCTCTCTCTCTCTCTTTCGTTAAAGCTGCAGAAAAACACTGAAACTGTACACTGTTTTCAATGAAATTAAGATTTGTTTTTACTGTGCTGCTACTTTTTACGCTGATTCGTTCTTATTTTCTTATTTTATTTCTGCTCTCAGCCACGGTCTAGATCATCCCGTTGAGTTTTCTGGAATCATTCATTCTCAGTCACAAGTCGCAAGATACATCAATTCATTATTTTTGTTTTTTTACTTTTTAAAAATTCATTAAATGTTTTTTGTTTTTGTTTTTTTTTTTTTTTTGTTTGTTTTTTTATCAAAAGATTAGTGCTAGATCTATAATTAATATTACACAAAAATGCAGATATTGACGATACGATTTTGAACAGTTCAGTGGCGCATCAATGTTGTTTTAGTTAATTTATGACCTAAGGGTATGATTAAAAGCGTGACTGATTTTATGACATGCAGTCTCGGATTATAAAACCTTAACCATTTCACATTTTAGCCGCGGCGTGAGAAAACCGGTATTAGGGGTTTTCCGACCAGGTCTGACTCTAACCGGCTTGTATGTTACAACATTTTTTTTTTTAAACAACACAACAACAACAACAACAAAAAAAAAAAAAAAAAAAAAAAAAAAAAAGAAGAAGATTAGTACTATAATTCAATATTACACAAAAAATGCGACACGATTTTGATCACGATCAGTGGCGCATCAATGTTGTTTTAGTTTATCTATGACCTAGGGGTATGATTTAAAGCGTGCCTGATTTTATGACATGCAGTCTCGGATTATAAAACTATACCATTTCACATTTGAGCCGCGGTGTGAGAAAACCGGTACTAGGGGTTTCCGATCAGGTCTGACACAAACCGGCTTGTGTACTACACCATTTGGCAAGAAGCTTGAAAATTCGGATTGAGGAAGATAAGGAATTGTATTACCCGTGTAGCGAAAACAATGGCGCTGATCAGCTAGGCAACTGCTACACAGCTGATCTGAGCCTTTGTTTTTGCATAGTTATATAAATATTGCGAAAATGCAAGGAGTCGATCAGCCTGTGCACTTGAAAAATTTGTCCAAGCGAGGTTTGACGGATTCAAAAGCAAACCGGTCTACGCATACATAAATACTTGAAAATTGGAAATAAAGATTAAGCTAGTGATCAGGCTGCGAGGTGGTTCTAATATGTACCCACGATATATGTTTTGAGCAATAATAAGAATAATATCAAATAATTTCTACTTTTACAAATTGGGAAAAAATCCGTATATTGCATGGGCGTGTTTATCATATATTTACTACAAAATATGTTCTTTTTGCATATGCGATACAGACAAGAGTTACGTTCACGTATCGCGGCACAGTATCTTGAAAGCCGTATCCGTTCAAAAATTGATAAAACCCATATCACTCCCTTGGGAGAAAAAGCCATATCACCAAATGATTGGCTCACATACCCACGTGACCCATATCATCCCTAGGGAGAAAAAGCCGTATCACCAAATGATTGGCTAATAAAATTATATTCGGAGCACTCGGCTCCTATTGTATTGAGTTCATTAGCTAGTGTACCGCAGGCATTTTAGATCTGTTTGGATTGTGGTTTTATGTCACAGGCAACAGTATTTTGTCATGTCGAGACGAATTTTCGATTTGTGCTAATGTGGAAATAATATGCGCTCTACTGCACGCTTTGCCGGTATGTCAAAATAAATAAATAAATAAAATAAAATAAAATGAAATGAAATAAAATAAATAAATAAATAAATAAATAAATAAATAAATAAATAAATAAATAAATAAATAAATAAATAAATAAAAGAATAAATAAATAAAACAAAAAAAGGGAAAAAATGGTCATGAATTAAAATATATGATAAAAAGATTACGGTATGACAATTTTCATATCGTACCCACGTATCAACCCTCGAATCCCGTATCAGCCCTCGACTCTCGCATCAGCCCTCGGGCCTTCGGCCCTCGGGCTGATACGAGAGTCTCGGGCTGATACGGGATTCTCAGGTTGATACGAGGTACGATATGAAAATTGTCATATGATAATCTCTATTTTCGTAATGCTTACATTTAATATGTAACATATATCATATACTCATAGCACTTATTTTGAGGAAGCAATAAATAAATAAATAAACAAATAAATAAATGAATAAATATTTAAATAAAAATAATCATGACAACTGAATGCTTACAGTACAAACTGGTCCATGAGTTTAACCGCGACGATGCGATTGTCACGGGTACCCAGAAGCCCTCATTGTACCCATAATGTGCATTTGAATGGGAAAAACACGAGTTTTCTTTCATTCGAAATCGTGTTGGGTTTTTTTACCGCCATCAAAGCCACACATTTTGTATTTCTTACATTTTCATATTATTTCATAGTCGAAGTTTTGAGTTCATAATTTTTTAAGACAATTTATGATCAAATTTTATGGTTGCCCTCGGGCTAAAGTTACACAGGTAATTTTACGGACAGAGGCGCCAAGTAAATCGTAAATCACCGGAAAGGACCGAAGATGATTTACCTGTACCACTAATCCCCTAAGCTGATAATACGATAAGACGCGCTGAGGAGACTTTTTCCACATGCTTGGGATGACCTTGACCTATTTTACAGCAAGGTCAACATAGGTCGCCCATGTATTTGAATGGGGAAAATTGTCAAAATGTCATTTGAAGGGAAAAACTTGAAGGGAAAGGGTAAATGGACTGAACATTTATGATTCTGAAAAAATGCACCCCAGGGGCTGGTCTACCCCCACTCCGGTGCAATATACATGTATACTAGTATTACCTTAATATTCAAAGATCTTCTTCTCTGAAACTACTTGGTCAATCAAAGCCAAACTTCATGTGGAGCATCCTAAGGAAGTTGAAACAAAAGTTTATATAAATGGTCCAGATCACATGACCAAGATGGCCGCCATGGCTATAAATAGAAAAAATATCTTTCTCCAGAACAATAAGGTCTATGATTTTGAAACTTGGCATGAAGCACAGGGAAAGGAGCTCTACATAGATTATATAAATCATGACCCAGGAATGACCTTGACATATTTTACGGCAAGGTCAACATAGGTGGCCCATGCATTTGAAGGGGAAATTTGTCAAAAAGTCATTTGAAGAGAAAAACATTAAGGAAATGGACAAATGGACTGAAGATATATGATTCTTAAAAATGGACCCAATGGGCCGGTCTGCCCCCACCCTGGGGCAATATAAATGAATATCACCATAATATTCAAAGATCTTCGTCTCTGAAACCGCTTGGCCAATCAAAGCCCGGCAAATTTGATATAAAGCACATGTAGGAAGGAGAAACCAATGTGTACATAAATAATCCAGGTCACATGACCAAGATGGCCGCCATGTCCATATATGGTAAAAATCGTTCTAAAATCTTTTTCTATGGAACGGGTGGACCAATTTCAACAAAACTAGGCATGTAGCATTGTAGACTAGAGTACTATATGCGTGCATAAAATTATGACCCTGTGATGACCTTGACCTATTTTACGACAAGGTCAATATAGTTCGTCCATGACCATACTAGTCAAACAGGTTTATTGGTATATATCCCTGATCTCAGGTGAGCGTTTACAGGACCATTGGTCCTCTAGTACAGGTTTTCAGCTATGTCTGGACAAAGCCAGCGCTTTTTGAGTATTAACCATTACTGTTGTGAGTAAATGTTGTCGGGTCAAGTCCAGTATAAGACTAAAATAGTCCCTTGCGCATGTTTTCCTTACGTTCATACGTAAATCGGTTTTGTATTATCTATTTATTTATTTATTTTATTTTATTTTATTTTTTTCATTTTATTTTGCATTGCTAATACTAGATAATACAGGTTTACATTGTTATCAGATTCGCAGACTGACAAAATATCAAGTTCGTTGCCGTCACTATACATTACGTAAGATGACGTCAAACGTTCATCACGTCGTAAAAACATATTACGTACCTCATAATGTGGAATCCCGAATACGGTTTTTGTTTTTGCATTACTACATAGTTTATGTAGTTAACACATTTACGATTGACGGGTCGACAAGGTTGACAGGTCGACAGGGTTGACAGGTCGACAGGGTCGACAGGTTGACAGGTCAGCAGGTCGACATCTATAAATATTATGGTACAAGTTGCCGCAACAATACGTTACTTAAGACGTCAAACGTTCATGACGTCGCGGGAAAACATGTTACCCAATAGTGTGAAATCTTAATCTGTCAACCCTGTCAACCCTGTCGACCTGTCGACCCTGTCAACCTGTCTACCCTGTCTACCTGGTTTTTGATTTTGCATTACTACATAGTTTACATAGTTAACATATTGCAAGATTGACGGGTCGACAAGGTTGACAGGTCGACAAGGTTGACAGGTCGACAGGTTGACAGGTCGACAGCTATAAATATAACGGTACATGTTGCCGCAACAATACGTTACTTAAGATGATGTCAAACGTTCAAGACGTCGTGGGAAAACATGTTACCCAATAGCGTGAAATTTCAATCTGTCAACCCTGTCGACCTGTCAACCCTGTCGACCCGGTCAACCCTGTCGACCTGTCAACCCTGTCGACCTGTCTACCCTGTCGACCTGTCAACCCTGTCGACCTGTCAATCTGTCGACCTGTCAACCCTGTCGACCTGTCAACCCTGTCAACATGTCGACCCTGTCAACCCTGTCGACCCTGTCAACCTGTCATGTCAGAATTGTTAAAATAGTTCGCAGTGGTAAGTGTATGGTTGTGCTTATAATGTTCGGACTGTTGCTTATGTATGCCATATTCATAAATAACAATGTATGCCATATTTATATTTGTACATAACAATGTACGGCCCCAATGTAAATTATTAGTAACAAACATGCGCAATAATACATTATTAGTAAATCAATTATGCGCAATAATACATTAGTACACCGAACTATTTTAGTCTTATAATGGACTTGAGAAATATCTTTCTCCAGAACAATAAGGTCTATGATTTTGAAACTTGGCATGAAGCACAGGGAAAGGAGCTCTACATAGATTATATAAATCATGACCCAGGAATGACCTTGACATATTTTACGGCAAGGTCAACATAGGTGGCCCATGCATTTGAAGGGGAAATTTGTCAAAAAGTCATTTGAAGAGAAAAACATTAAGGAAATGGACAAATGGACTGAAGATATATGATTCTTAAAAATGGACCCAATGGGCCGGTCTGCCCCCACCCTGGGGCAATATAAATGAATATCACCATAATATTCAAAGATCTTCTTCTCTGAAACCGCTTGGCCAATCAAAGCCCGGCAAATTTGATATAAAGCACATGTAGGAAGGAGAAACCAATGTGTACATAAATAATCCAGGTCACATGACCAAGATGGCCGCCATGTCCATATATGGTAAAAATCGTTCTAAAATCTTTTTCTATGGAACGGGTGGACCAATTTCAACAAAACTAGGCATGTAGCATTGTAGACTAGAGTACTATATGCGTGCATAAAATTATGACCCTGTGATGACCTTGACCTATTTTACGACAAGGTCAATATAGTTCGTCCATGACCATACTAGTCAAACAGGTTTATTGGTATATATCCCTGATCTCAGGTGAGCGTTTACAGGACCATTGGTCCTCTAGTACAGGTTTTCAGCTATGTCTGGACAAAGCCAGCGCTTTTTGAGTATTAACCATTACTGTTGTGAGTAAATGTTGTCTTGCTCAAGGACACGGCCCGGAAACCCCTAGTGGGAATCAAACCCAATACCTCTCGATTCGGAGGCCGGTGCTCTACCACAAGGCTATCGTGCTCCATAAAATTCTTATAAACAGCCAAGAAACAGGCATGTTTATGAAAGTTTTTTACGATATATTCGTTTATCGAGATACATTAGAAAAAAAGAAAGATTATTTCTCAATCCAGGTATCACAAGCGCGGAAATGTTTCCAAACGCGGATGTGAACCAGTACATCGCGGAAATACACAAGGTACGAAAACATGCGGCTATAGCATTTAAGTGCTGGTTCAGATAAATAAATGTTTAATTATTATAAAACACGTATTATATTACAAGTTTCAACAATAAAACGCTTTGCAATTTAATATGCATGGTTGCCATAGCAACAAACCGAACACCACTGGAGGAAAAATCGAAGATTTCCTTGTTTTAGGGGTTTTCAGATACCTTTATGTCAGAAGCTCTGCGTATCTCGGACGGTCTTACGCATAACGAATAAGTTCTACATGCGGTAAATACGCTTTGAACGCTTTCGACGTCTTTGTATGGTCCTCGCCCATTTGTGGCCTAAATAAATAGAAGGGCTGCTTGTGCCTCCAGGCAAAGCTTCTACGCTACCGACTGACCGTCTGATCATGTCTGAGACTGCCCAAGGAAAGTGGTCAAAGTCAATCATCCATACAAAGTTTATATGGGTCATTATCAAAAAATGGAGCAATCCAGAAAACTGTAAGGCAAAACGAAAAAAAAATCGTTGTCCAGTTTTTCTTTTTTAATGAGATAGTTTTATTAACAATAGCATTTAGAATATAGAAATAAAATATGCCGAGTTTAACTGAACAAATTGTGCACCAGCATTAATCAATTGTATGGTACCCTTGAAAAAATATCAGTGCTGTCACGAACAAATTTTCTTGCGTACAACGCTTATTTGATAAGACTTTCCAAATCTGTAAGTGGGGGTATATATAACTTGTCACAAACCTTAAATACTTTCAATGAATTAACGAGGGGGAGAGCTTCAATGAAAATGCACATACTGTGATTTGTTCTGTTTCTGAAGCGCTTTTTTCTGTAGACATAATCTTGAAGGATTAAACCAAAATTAAGTTCTTCAAAACGTTTACTATTTTAGAATAGTATCATTACATACCAAAAGCAACTACTTTTATATGATGCGTTTTGAGTATTTTAAATAATTATGACCGTGACAGCACTGATATCGTGACAGCACTGATGCTGTCGTGACAGCACTGTTAATTATCCGATCTCGCCTTTTTTATTCCAATGTGTGCGGAGTTGATTAACTGATTAATTTCCGACAATTAACCGATGAGCTTAGGGACAGTGACTGCCTTACGGTCGCAACCAAAAAAGCCTCGGCTAATGCTCGAACCAGGGACACCTTTGGGTAGATAACACAACAAGTTCGGTACACGCAAACCAAACGCGGTGTAACACGACAAGCGCAATTAGCGCTATTCAGCTTAACACTTTAAGCAGCTGCAGCATGAGAAAATGTTTTTTTTTTTTGGCTTTCGACCAGGTCTGAAACAACCAGGATTGTTCACGACAAAAGAGTGCAATTAATTTTGGACCCTATCACGGGTTTTCTGTGTAGAAGGGCCATTAATAATAACAATAATAATCTCTATATTTATAGAGGATAACGTATTTAGCACAACGGCCAGTCTTCCATACGGTCCTCTAGTGAATACAGACATTGATTATTTTCGGACCTCTTTTGTTATTATTCGGACATTTTCATATTAGACATGCGATGTTAGTGATGCTATATTTTGTTTTGGGAGAAGATAAGCCAGTGCTTGCCTAATAATGCTGAGCGCCAAGCAAGGTAGCCACTGGTACCATTTTTAAAGTCTTTGGCATGACCCGGCCTGGGATCGAACCCACGACCTCCCGCTCCCGAAGCGGACGCTCTTACCATTACGCTATCGGAATCGGCAATTCGTTATCAAGGAGCTTGGGAGAACTGGAAAACATTTGAAGGGAGCTGGGGATTACTAGAAGAGAACATTTTTAGTTTTAGGAAGCTGGGAGCAAGTAAAAAAATTAGGGAGCTGGGGTCATTTTTCTTTTAGTGAGCTTGGAGCTAATACCCCCTTGGAAGGTTACACTGCAGCTGAGCTTCACTTTTGCAAAATCATGTCTTCTCATGACGCGTCTGATATTTATTTTTTATGTACCCGAGTCAATAACAGGTCTAAGAGCTGACATTTCAAGTCTTTAGATCTACAGACTTACTAGATTTACAGACTGTCTGTAAATCTTCAGACTTGTTAAGTCTGTGGATATAAAGACAGTCTGTAAATCTAAAGACTTGTAAAGTCTATATATTTAAAGACTTATGCAGTATTTCATCGAATTTTGGAATACCAAGAAAAAGCGCATTTTATATTTAACGTAAATGAATGACCTATACATGTACGATATTCGGTGTGTAAAGTTCGTGTAAAAGTATGGCCTTAATTTCCGTGTACTGATACCAAATAATAACTAAATGTATTCCTTGTTGATTATTCTCCCTTTGACCATTGTTGGCGATGATTGTCACCCGATCAGATGATTGCTTGCGTTATCAATTGTTGAGTTATAGTATATGGGAGAAAACTTTTGTATATCAAAACACATTTATTTGTTTCTTCCATTATTCAATGTTAAGTCAACAAACGATGAACATTTTTCTACACTATGCAACTGCTTATGTAATAAAGCAAATCACAATTGTTTATCAGTGCGAATTTTCCGTATTTCATAATTGTTGCTATTTCTTCGTTTTAGTCTTTAATTCTACAGACTCACAGGTCTTTAAATCTAAAGACAGTCTGTAAATCTAAAGACAGTCTGTAAATTTATGTCAGCTCTTAGACCTGAATAACTTTCAGTAAGGTCGGGACGAAACTACCACTTTTTTATCTTCGTAGTAACCAGCCTCATTGGGTATACCCTGGTCGACGAAGAATTTTGAATTTGCAGTTTTGTATCACCCCCCCCCCCCCCAACACACACACACACACCTCAAATGGTTTGACCTCTTCTGACTGCTACTGGTGTTAGTAGCTGAGACCCTCTCGTGAAAGGCGACCTAACTCTTTTCAGTGTAGGAAATTGCCTGAATCCACACCTGCTGACAGAAGTCAACTCAGTGTTGTCACACATCAGTACTGTCACGACCGTGACAGCACTGACCGTGATAGTACTGAGTTTCACACATAAATTTAATTATTATGACTAACAGCAGAATGCAGGCTGAAAACTTTGCATATCTATTCAAACCGGCCCTAAGCTGAAATTCAGTCATGGCCTTAAAATGTACGTGATATTTGCAAGAAGCGGCAAAATGCGCGTGATAGTACTGATGGCTAAAAATTCCCACACCGATTTTGACATGTCTTTATGGAATATGAACAGAGTAATTTTCTCAAAAAGTTGTTTACCATGACTTCATCAGCTTGCTGTCGTCTACAAAAATGCGATTGTTTTGATCTGAGAAAATGATTCATAACTCTGGTCAAAATAGATGTTTTAAAACTGTGACAGCACTGATATGTTTTCCAGGGACAGCATGATAATGTGCCGCCGCTCTTAAATTGCACTTAATATACCAAATGATTTTGAATTGGACTTCAATAACATTATATGCAATAGAGGGTTACAGAAAATGTAATTTCTGTCAAGCTTCTTTTGCAATGGAAACAAATAAAACTACTTACCCAGACCCGGAGACACGATAAAAATCTTGCATTTTTTTCTTTTAAATAACATACTCGTAAACGTGAAATCCGTGTGGTTCTTGTAAAGCTAGGCTGATAATAATATTATAGAAGGATGAAGCAAACCTCGGACATCGCGCTTGCGAGAAAATCATCAGGGGCAAGGATTGCTCCATTTTTTTGATAATGACCCATGTATACAATGCGTGTCTGCAGCGTAGAAGCGAAAATGGGCTATTTTGAAAATTGTACGGCATCATACCAAATATGTGATACCGGAACGTTCCAAGTAGAGATCTACAGCGCCATACTCTACCACAACGTTCCAAGTTGAGCTCTAGAGCGCTGTATTCTACCGTAACCTCCCTAATAAAGAGCTACAGTGCCATGCGCTACCGCAACGTCCCCAGTAGCATTCTACAATACCATACTCAACCGCAACCTCTCCAGTAGGGATATACAGTATCGTACTCTACCACAACGTACACATTAGGATTTACAGCACCATTGTTTACCGCAACGTCCCCAGTATCGATCTACAGTATCATATTCTACTGCAACGTCCCCAGTAACGATCTACGGTTAGATACTCTACCATAACGTACTCAGTAGAGATATATAGCGCCACAGTTTACCACATGGTCCCCAGTAGGAATCTACAGTGCCATACTCTACTGCAACGTCCTCAGTAGAGATATACAGCCATATATTTTACCGCAACGCTATACTCTACCACAACGTACCCATTGGGGATTTACCGCAACGTCCCTGGTAGGTATCTACAGCGTCATAGTCTACCGCTGCGTTCCAAGTAGGGTTCTACAGTGTCATATTCTACCGCAACCTCCCCTACAGCTCCATACTCTGTCACAACGTACCCAGTAGAGATATACAGCGCCTTAGTTTACGAAAACGTCCCAAGTAGGTATCTTCAGAGCCATACCCTACCATAACGTCTACAGTATGGATCTTCAGCGTCCCCAGTAAAGATATACAGCACCAAACTGTTATGCAACGTCTTCAGTATGAAAATACAGTGCAATAATCTACAACAACGTACCTGTAGGCATATATAGTGCAATACTCTACTACAACATCTCCAGTTCGCAACTACCGTGCCATAGTCTACCGCAACGTATCCAATTTGGTATCTGCAGCGTCATACTCTGCCTAAAAGTACCGAGTAGAGACATACAGTGCAATATTTTACCACAAGGTCCCAATTAAGGATTTACAGTTATTATCTGTACCGCAACGTTCCAAGTAGAGACCAATAGCGCCATACTCTATCACGCAGTCTCTAGTTGAGATCTATAGCCAAATACTCTACAGAAACGTCCCCAGTAGATATCTACTTTCAACCACAACATCTGCTGTTTGGATCTTCAGCCACATACTCTATAACGTCCCATTATGGATCAACAGTGCCCTACTATACCGCAAATTTCCCAGTAGGGATCTACATGTCCATAGTCTACCGTCACGTCCCCAGTAGGGATCTACTGTGCAATTCTCTACCGCAACGTCCCAGGTTGTGATATACAGCGCTATTTTCTACCACAACGAAACCAGTAGGGATCTTCAGCGCCATGCTGTACCATATTGTTCCAAGTACAGACATATAGCGCCACACTCATCTGCAACGTACCCAGTAGAGATCTACAGCACCATACTCTACTGCGACGTTTCCAATAGGTATCTACAACGACATACTCACTGACGAGGCTTGAATAGCCGAAACCGCGGTATGGCCCATCACCTTTCTGGGAAAATATGCTCACTGCTCTTAAAGGATCTCATTTTTATTGTTATTTGCTATTACTGCAGCTGGTGTTGTGCCGTGTGGCGGCCCTAAAAAGTCTCCCCGTACATCATCCGTAGTGCAGATTATATTTTCCTTTTGGTCCTTTGAGATCAGAGAGGATATTTTGAGAAATCAGAAAATAATTATTATCATCGGTTAAGATTCATATTCTAACCAACGTTCAATATATTTGGCCACAATTTGATTATACTAGTCTTTGTATCGACTAGCCTGCTGAAAGTTGAAAAATTACTGTAACTCTCTTTGGCTCCATGTTGCCAAATCTAAAGGGTCACTGACGAGGCTTGAATAGCCGAAACCGTGGTATGGCCCATCACCTTTCTGGAAAATATGCTCAGGGCTCTTAAAGGATCTCAGTTTTATTTTTATTATCTACTGCAACGTCCCCAGTAGAAATCTACAGACATAAACACTACCGCAACGCCCCAACTAGGTATCTACAGTGCCATTCTGTAGCGCAACGTCCCCAGTAGATATCAACAGCGCCATACTCTAGTGCAACGTCTTCAGTAAGAATGTACAGTGCCGAACTCTACCACAACGTACCCAGTAGGGATATACCGCACAATTCTCTACCGCAATGTCCCCCATAGTGATAAACAGTGCCATATTCTAGCACAACGTCCCCTTGTGGATATTCAATGCAAAAATCTATCGCACACTCCCTGTTATGAATATACAGCGCCATACTCTACTGCTACGTCTACAGCATCTATAACGCCTTTCTCTACCGCAACCTCCCCAGTAGAGATTTACAGTGCCATACTCTACCACATCGACCCCAGTTAATATCTACAGAGCCATACTCTACCACAACGTACCCAGTAGAGATCAACAGCGCCATACTGTACCACAACGTCTCAAGTAGGTATCTACAGCGCCATACTCTATCGCAATGTCCCCAATAGGGATCTACAATGCCGTATTCCACCACAACGTCCCCAGTAGGGATGTACATGCAGTGCCAAATTCTACAAAACGTTCCCACCTCGGTTTTTGGAGTGGGAATCTTTTTCTGATTGCGCCTTTTCCTGATTCCCACCTCGGTTTTTGGAGTGGGAATCTTTTTCTGATTGCGCCTTTTCCTGATCTTTGCCTACTTGTACCTTCTGTTAGGGATCTACAGAGCCATACCCTACAGCAACGACCAAGTATGGTTCTACAGTGTCATACTGCACCATAACGTAGACTGTAGACAGTAGCAAAACTAATCGATTGATTATTCGATTACTTTTGCAAATCAATTGAAATTGTAATCAAATAAAGCCAGGAAAAATACTTTTAATCGTAATCGTTAATCGTTGAAAGTAATTGTAATCGTTAGTGATTGACTTTGAAAGTAATCGATAACAGGTCTGCCAGGCTCTACCGCAATGGTCCAATAGGGATCTACAGTGCCATATTCTAATACAACATCCCCAATATGGATCTACAGTGCCAAAATCTACCCAATGCCCCTAACCACATACTAAGCAGCTATGTCCCCAGTAGTGTAGCCTGGGTTCCAGTCTGATCCTTTTTTTTTTCTTTTTTTTTAATTTTTCATTTTTTTTTTCAGCCTAGCCTGGGTTCCAGTCTGATCTTTTTTTTTCTTTTTTTTTATTTTTTCATTTTTTCAGCCTTGGCAACTTTGATTGCATTGCTATACTGCAACGACTACCCTACCCTACCGCAACGTCCCCAGTAGGGATCAACAGTGCCATACTCTACCGCAAAGACCCCAGTACGAATCTACAGCGCCATACTCTACATCAAGTAGAGACAAACAGCGCCATACTCTAGCGCAACGTCCCAAGAAGGAATCTACAGTGCCATACTCTACCGCAACGTCCTCAGTAGAGATAATCTGTCACATATTCTACCGCAACGTCCCCAGAAGATATCTACAGCACCAAACTCTATCGCAACGTCCCCAGTAGCCTAGCGATCTCTGTAGCGTCATACTCTACTCACCCGTCCCCAGTAGAGATAAACAGCCACATATTCTACCGCAACGTCCCCAGTAGATATCTACAGCGCCTTACTGTATCCCAACGTCCGCACAAGCGATCTCTACAGCGTCATATTCTACCATAACGTCCCCAGTAGGAATCTACAGCCACATGTTGAACCGGAACGTCCCCAGTAGTGATCTACAGTACCATACACTATCGCAACGTCTCCAGTAAGGAACTACAGTGCCATACTCTACCACAACGTACCCAGTAAGGATATAGAGCTGAACAGCGCCATAATGTATCACAACGGATTCAGTAGGGATATACAGCCACATACTCTACCGTAACGTATCCAGTAATGATCTAGCGTGACATACTCTTCCACAAGATCCCCAGTAGTGATCTTCAGCGCCATACTCTACCGCAACGTCCGCAGTTTGGATCAACAGTGCCATACTATATTGCAATGTCCCCGATAGGGATCTACACTGCCATAATCCACCACAACGTCCCCAGTAGGGATATACGACACTATTCTCTACAACAATCTACCAAGTGATATAAACAGCTCAATTATTTCCACAAGGTCCGTAGTGGATTTTCAGTGACATACTCTTCCACATTGTTTCCAAATTAAACCTTTAATCTACAACAATGTACCCAGTGGAGGTCTACAGCGCCATAATCTGCTACAAAGTCACCAGTAGGGATATAAAGCGCCATACTCTATCGCAACCTACCAAGTAGAGATCAACATCGCCATAATCTACCGCAAGGTCCCCAGTATGTATCTTTATTCCATACTCTACCACAACGTACCAAGTTGGGATCTACAGCGACATACTCTGCCGCAACGTCCCCAGTAGGATTATAAAGTGCCACAACTTCCCCAATACGTATCTACAGTGTCATGCTCTACCACAACGTCCCAAATAGGGATCTTCAGTGTTATATTCTACCACAACGCCCCAAAGGAATCTACGGTGCCATACTCTACCGCAACGTTTCCATAACCTCAATTCTAAGTTAAATTCGTTTTGCGCAAGAAATCATGGCTGCCTTCTTGAATGACATCTTGAATACGATAATCACTGCATCTTGATAAGGCAATCTAGCTTGAGTAATGGTTCTGAAAGTTAAAGTGCTTATTGTATGAATAAAAAAGTTAAACCAAAATTACGAAAAACCTTGACTTATTTCATCTATACAGTGTCTTGAAAAGAAACTATGATAGAATGTAAATACTTATACAAAACTAATACATGTTCATCATTTTGTACTGAAATAACCACAGTTTTGCCAGATAAAAACAATCAGAGACCCCTGTTAAATATTATTATATATTCTGGCCGCCATCTTAAACGCCATCTTGAAAATACAAAATTGCTCAATGATGCCAAAGTGGCATCACTCAGATTCTTGTAAGGCAATGCCAACTGAACATAATTCAGTAAAGAAAAAAACTTTAGAACACAATTCCAGGTCAAATTTGTTTTCTGCCGGACTAAGGGGACGGTGTGGTAGATTATGGTGCTGTAGACCTGTACTGGGGACGGTGTGGTAGGATATGGCGCTGTAGATCATTCTGGGGACGGTGTGGTAGGGAATGTCGCTGTAGATCTCTACAGGGGACGTTTGGGTAGAAAATGGGGCGACAGATCTCTACTGGGGACAGAATGGTAGGGTATGGTGTTGTAGATCCCTACTGGGGAAGATGCTGAAGAGAATGACACTGTACGAGGTACAGTCGGAAAGTTCCCGGACTGGTCCATTCCAAATGATATTTGACGTCAGATCACTTTGAAATTTTACAAATAACAAATCCCATCTATTTCCTTTATTTTTCGGATAAATTAATAAAAGAATATGCAAGAATTGTTTTAAAATGCCGATGAACGAACGGCATATACGAGGGTACGGACTGAGCACTTTGAAAATCCGCTAAATCAGATTTTTTGATGTTCTGAATCTCTGCCCATTCCTTTATAAAACGGCGCCACAACGGCGTGAAGTTTTGCATGATGTCATATCAACAGTATTTTGATTCAACTACAAAGAATCAGAGTGATAACATAACAATTGCAATTTTGACAGTGTTTTGAACAGACATGGGTGAATTTTCGAGCGTTAAAAAAGCCGACGTCGTCGGAACGTACGGAGCAGCGCGCGGTAATTTAGTATGGTAAAACCGCAGAAAAGACCCTACAAACACTTTGAAATTCATAAAACTCAAGGAAAGTGCATAGAAAATGCTGAGGAGTCTTGTGGCTCATTGGGGTTTGCTAAGGACGCGCGGATATTAATGACGATCGCAAAAGCGGGAGGCATAGGGAGGAAATGGTCGGTGTTTGACATAAAAAGTCGGATTTTTCAAGAAGACAACACCATCCGCTCATTGATAGTAACATGCATTGACGACTGTTGATTTCATAGGATACAAGAGACCACGGCATGCGCAATATAGCCGCGATTTAGCCCCTGTGGATCTTTCCTCGTTTGAAATCTGAGTTTGACGACACGCTCAGGTATGAAGGTTGTTAACATCAAAATAACGTTGTTAACGTCAAACTGCTCCGTACGTTGTTAGTGTCCATACTTTGAGCCCTACATTTTAGGTAGTTTGATGAAAAAGCCCCTAAATGTATATTTTGTTGTGTAGAAAAATGTTTTCTCCACTAGTGTGCGAAGTTTTGACGTTCTTCTTTGAAAACAAATGACACGCCAAGAACAGTCCGGGAACTTTCCGACTGTACCTCGTATATCTCTACTGGGGACGGAGTGGTAGAATATGGCGCTGTTTATCTTTAATGGAGACGGTGTGGTAGACTTCCGCACTGTATATCTCTACTGGAGACGGTCCAGTAGAGTAAGGTGCTGTAGATCTCTACTGGGGACGTTGGGTAGGGAAATGGGGTGATAGGTCTCTACTGGGGACGGTGTGGTAGATTATGGTGCTCTAGATCTCTACTGGGGACGGTGTGGTAGGATATGGCGCTGTGGATCTTTACTGGGGACGGTATGGTAGGATATGTCGCTGTATATCTCGACCGGGGACGTTGTGGTAGGGAATGGGGCGATAGACCTCTACTGGGGACGGAATGGTAGGGTATTGTGTTGTTTATCCCTACTGGGGACGATGCTGATTAGAATGACTCTATATATCTCTACTGGAGACGGAGTATGTCGCTGTAGATCTCTACTGGGGACGTATTTGTAGAGTAGTTTTGTTTTATATGTCTACTCGTAACGTTGAAATATGTAGCTGTAGATCTCCACTGGGGACGTAACGGTAGGGAATTGGACGATAGATCTTTACTGGGGACGGTGTGGTAGGGTATGTCGCTGTAGATCTCTACTGGGGACGTTGTGGTAGGGAATGGGGTGATATATCTCTACTGGGGACGGTGTGGTAGATTATGGTGCTGTAGATCTCTACTGGGGACGACGTGGTAGGATGTGGCGCTGTAGATCTTTACTGGGGACGGTATCGTAGCATATGTCGCTGTAGATCTCTACTGGGGACGTTGTGGTAGGGAATGGGGCGGTAGATCTTTACTGGGGACGGAATAGTAGGGTATGGTGGTTTAGATCCCTACTGGGGACGATGCTAAAGAGAATGACACTGTATATCTCTACTGGGGACGGAATGGTAGGGTATGGCGCTGTATATCTCTACTTAAGACGGTGTGGTAGACTAACTCACCGTAGATCTCTATTGGGTACGATCCAGTAGAGTTTGGTGCTGTAGATCTGTACTGGGAACGGTGTGTTAGGGTATGTAGCTGTAAATCTCTACTGTGAACGCATTGGTAAAGTAGTTCGCTTTAGATCTCTACTGGGGATGGTGTGATAGGGTTTGTAGCTGTAGATCTGTACTGGGGACGTTGTGGTAAGGATTGGGGTGAAATATCTCTACTGCAGACGGTGTGGTAGATTATGGTGTTGTAGATCTCTACTGGGGACCGTGTGGTAGGGTATGTCGCTGAAGATCTCTACTGGGGTCGATGTGGTAGGAAATGGGGCGATGGATCTCTACTGGGGACGGAACGGTAGGATATGGTGTTGTAAATCCCTACTGGGGACAATGCTAAAGAAAATGACACAGTATATCTCTTCTAGGGACGGGGTGGTAGGGTATGGCGCTGTATGACTCTTTATGTCTCTACTGGAGACGGTGTGGGAGACTACCGCACTATATATCTCTACTGGGGACGTTGTGATAGGGAATGGGGCAATACATATCTCTACTGGGGACGGAATGGTAGGGTATGGTGTTGTAGATACCTACTGTGAAGGATACTGAAGAGAATGATACTGTATATCTCTACTGGAGACGGTGTTTTAGGGTATGGCGCTGTACAGGGTGTCCCAAAAAACGTGTCCCCTACAATACATGTTTACTGTTTACTTCATTTTTACAGAAAACTCAATCAAACTTTGTTGCAGTATGCTTAAAAAGGTGTCTTTAAATATATATTAATTGCAATTATGCACTTCGCCTAATATCCGAAATGATCACCATTAGTTTAAATGACCCCTTTTGGAGCAATGAAAATTCTACACAACACGTTTTATGGTCGTTCACTCCCCATTTTGGAATAAAATTTCTATTCTTCACCCCATTTTGCCCTTGTTTAACGAACCCTTTTGATTTTCTGATAATAATTGTTACTTCCTCCTCTTTATAACATTTTTAAGGGAGAATAAAGGCTTGAAAATGCTTGGATATTGTATTTTGTTACTTTTTTCAATTTTCAGCAATGCAAGTTGCAGCAGATAGCAGGAAATGACGTCATCGATTTGATATGACATCACTAGCTAATGAAGCACCACCTAGCAAAATGAATATCAGATTCAGAATTAATTATAACAGCACTACCACTGTCTAAAATATCTTGCTAATATCTATATTATTTAAAAAGCTATGCACTTATTGTAGCGGCTACGTTTTTTTGGGACACCCTGTATATCTCTACTGGAGACGGTGTGGTAGAATACCGCTATGTAGATCTCTACTGGGGACGGTCCGGTAGAATATGGTGCAGTAGATCTCTACTGGATACGTATTGGTAGAGTAGTTCGCTTTAGATATCTACTCGGGACAGTGTGATAGGGTATGTAGAGGTGGATCTCTACTGGGGACGTTAAGGTAGGAAATGGGGCGATAGATCTCTACTGGGACGGTGTGGTAGGGTATGTCACTGTAGATCTCTACCGGGGACGTTATGGTAGGGAAAATGTCGATAGATCTCTACCGTGGACGGAGTGATAGGGTATGGCGCTGTAGATCTCTACTGGGGACGTTGTGGCACGGAATTGGGCGATTGATCTCTACTGGGGACGGAATGGTCGGGTATGTTGTTGTAGATCCCTACTGGGGACGATGCTGAAGAAAATGACACTGAATATCTCTACTGGGGACGGAGTGGCAGGGTATGGCGCTGTATATCTCTACTGGTGACGGTGTGGTAGACTACCGCATTGTAGATCTCTACTGGGTATGGTCCAGTAGATAATGGTTATGTAGATCTCTACTGGGGACGGTGTGGTAGGGTATGTCGCTGGTGATCTCTACTGGGGACGTATTGGTAGAGTAGTTCGTTTTAGATGTCTACTTGGGACTGTGTGATAGGGTATGTAGCTGTAGATCTCTACTGGGGAAGTTGTGGTAGGGAATGGGTCGATATATCTCTACTGGGGACGGTGTGGTAGATTAATGTGCTGTAGATCTCTACTTGAGACGGAATGATAGGGTATGGTGTTGTAGATCCCTACTGGGGACGATGCTAAAGAGAATGACACTGTATATTTCTACTTGGGACGGAGTGGTAGGGTATGGCGCTATATATCTCTACTGGAGACGGTGTGGTAGACTACTGCACTGTACAGTAGATCTCTACTGGGGACGCCCCAGTAGAGTATGGTGCTGTAAATCTCTACTGGGGACGGTGTGGTATGGTATGTCGCTGTATATCTCTACTGGGGACGTATTGGTGGAGTAGTTCGCTTAGGATGTTTACTGGGGACGGTGTGATAGGAAATGTTGCTTAAGATCTCCACTAGGGACGTTGCGGTAGGGAATCGAACGATAGATCTTTACTGGGGACGGTGTGGTAGGGTATGTCTATGTAGATCTCTACTTGGGACGTTGTGGTAGGGAATGGGTTGATATATCTCTACTTGGGACGGTGTGGTAGATTATGTTGCTGTAAATCTCTACTGGGGACGCTGTGGTAGGTTATGGCGCTGTAGATCTTTACTGGGGACGGTGTGGTAGGGTATGTCGCAGTATATCTCTACTGGGGATGTATTGGTGGAGTAGTTCGCTTAAGATGTTTACTTGGGACGGTGAGATAGGGAATGTAGCTGTAGATCTTCACTGGGGACGTTGTGGTATGGAATTGAACGATATTATTTTTTACTGGGGACGGTGTGGTAGGGTATGTCTCTGTAGATCTCTTCTTGGGACGTTGTGGTAGGGTATGGGTCGATGTATCTCTACTGGGGACGGTGTGGTAGATTATGGTGCTGTAAATCTCTACTTGGTACGCTGTGGTAGGTTATGGCGCTGTAGATCTTTACTGGGGACGGTGTGGTAGGGTATGTCGCTGCAGATCTCTACTGGGGACGTTATGGTAGAAATGGGTCCATTTATCGCTACTGGGGACGGTGTGGTAGATTAAGATGCTGTAGATCTCTACTGGGGACGTTGTGGTAGGGACAGGGGCGATAGATCTCTACTGGAGAGGGAATGGTGGGGTATGGTGTTGTAGATCCCTACTGGGGGATGATGCTGAAGAGAATGACACTGTATATCCCTACTGGGGACGGAGTGGTAGGGTATGGCGCTGTATATCTCTACTGGAGACGGTGCGGTAGACTACCGCACTGTAGAATTCTACTGGGTATAGAGTATCCAGTAGAGTATAGTGTTGTACATCTCTACTGAGGACGGTGTGGTAGGGTATGTCACTGAAAATCTCTACTGGGGACGTATTGGTAGTTCGCTTTAAATGTCTACTTAGGACTGTGTGATAGGGTATGTTGCTGTAGATCTCTACTTCGGACGTTGTGGTAGGGAATGGGGCGATAGATTTCTACTTGGGACGGTGTGGTAGGGTATGTCGCTGTAGATCTCTACTGGGGACGTTGTGATAGGGAATGGGTCGATAGATATTTACTAGGGACGGTGTGGTAGATTATGTAGATCTCTTCTGGGGACGGTGTGGTACGGTATGGCGCTGTAAATCGTTACTGGGGACGGTGTGGTAGGGTATGTAGCTGTAGATCTCTACTGGGGACGTTGTGGTAGGGAATGGGACGATAGATCTCTACTGGGGACGGAAAGTTGGGTTTGGTGCTGTAGATCCCTACTTGGGACGATGACGGAGAGAATGACACAGTACATCTCTACAAGGGACGGAGTGGTAGCGTATAGCGCTGTATATCTCTACTGGGGAGGGTGTGATAGACTACCGCACTGTAGATCTCTACTGAGGAAGGTCCAGTAGAATATGGTGCTGTAGATCTCTACTGGAGACGGTGTGGTAGGTTATGGCTTTGTATATCTCTACTGGGGACGGTGTGGTAGGGTATGTCGCTGTATATCTCTACTGGGGGCGTTGTGGTAGAGAATAGGGCGAAATCTCTACAGGGGACGGAATGGTAGGGTATGGTGTTGTAGATTTCTACAGGGGACGATGCTGAAGAGAATGACACTGTATATCTCTACTGAGGACGGAATGGTAGGTTATGGCGCTGTATGTATGACTGGAGACGGTGTGGCAGACTACCGCAATGCAGATCTCAACTGGGGACGTTGTGGTTGGGAATGGGGCAATAGATCTCTACTGCGGACGCAGTGGTGGGGTATGGTGTTGTAGAACCCTACTGGAGACGATGCTGAAGAGAATGACACTGCATATCTCTACTGGGGACGCTATGATAGGGTTTGGCGCTGTTTATCTCTACTGGAGACGGTGTGGTAGAATACCGAACTGTAGATCTCTACTGTGGACGGTCCAATAGAATATGGTGCTGTTGATCTCTACTGGGAACGGAATGGTAGGGTATGTCGCTTTAGATCTCTACTGGGGACGTTGTGATAGGAAATTGGGCGATAGATCTCTACTGGGGATGGAATGGTTGGGCATGGTGTTGTTGATCCCTACTGGGGACGATGCTGAAGAGAATGACACAGTATATCTCTACTGGAGCGGTGTTGAAGGATATGGCGTTGTATATCTCTACTGAATACGGTGTAGTAGAAACCGCACTGTAGATCTCTACTGGGGACGGTCCAGTAAAATATGGTGCCGTAGATATCTACTTGGGACGGTGCGGTAGGTTATGGCGCTGTTGATCTTTACTAGGGACGGTGTGGTAGGGTATGTCGCTGTAGATCTCTACTGGGGACGTTGTGGTAGGGAATGGGGCGAAAGATCTCTACTTGGGACGAAATGGTAGGGTATGGTGTTGTAGATCCCTACTGGGGACGATGCTGAAGAAAATGACACTATATTATCTTTCTGGGGACGGAGTGGTAGGGTATGGCGCTGTATATCTCTACTAAAGACGGTGTGGTACACTACTGCATTGTAGATCTCTACTGGGGACGGTCCAATAGAATATGGTGCTGTAGATCTCTACTGGGGACGGTGTGGTAGGGCATGTCACTGTAGATCTCTCCTGGGGACGGTGTGGTAGGAAATGGGGCTATAGATCTCTACTGTGGACGGAATGGAAGGGTATGGTGTTGTTGATCCCTACTGGGGACGATGATGAAGAGAATGACACTGTTAATCTCTACTGGGGACGGTGTGGTAGGGTATGGCGCTGTATTTCTGTACTGGAGACGGTGTGGTAGACTACCGCAATGTAGATCATTACTGGGGACGTTGTGGTAGGAAATGGGACGATAGATCTCTACTGGGGACGGAATGGTAGGGTATGTTGTTGTTGATCCCTTCTGGGGACGATGCTGAAGAGAATGACACAGTATATCTCTATTGGGGACGGTGTGGTAGGATATGGCGTTGTATATCTCTACTGGAGACGGTGTGGTAGTAAACCGTACTGTAGATCTCTACTGGGGACGGTCCAGTAGAATATGGTGCTGTAGATCTCTACTGGGGACGGTGTGGTAGGTTATTGCGCTGTGGATCTTTACTGGGGACGTTGTGGAAGGTTATGGCGCTGTGGATCTTTACTGGGGACGGTGTGGTAGGGTATGTCGCTGTAGATCTCTACTGGGGACGTTGTGGTAGGGAATGTGGCGATAGATCTCTACTGGGGACGGAATGGTAGGGTATGGTGTTGTAGATCCCTACTGGGGACGATGCTGAAGAGAATAACTCTGTATATCTCTACTGGAGACGGAGTTGTAGGGTATGGCGCTGTATATCTCTACTGGAGACGGTGTGGTACACTACTGCATTGTAGATCTCTACTGGGGACGGTCCAATAGAATATGGTGCTGTAGATCTCTACTGGGGACGGTGTGGTAGGGCATGTCGCTGTAGATCTCTCCTGGGGTGGGTGTGGTAGGAAATGGGGCGATAGATCTCTACTGTAGACGGAATGGAAGGGTATGGTGTTGTTGATCCCTACTGGGGACGATGATGAAGAGAATGACACTGTTAATCTCTACTGGGGACGGTGTGGTAGGGTATGGCGCTGTATTTCTGTACTGGAGACGGTGTGGTAGACTACCGCAATGTAGATCATTACTGGGGACGTTGTGGTAAGGAATGGGGCAATAGATCTCTACTGGGGACGCAATTGTGGGGTATGGTGTTGTAGATCGCTACTGGGGACGATGCTGAAGGGAATGACACTGCATATCTTTACTGGGGACGGTGTGGTAGGATATGGTATTGTATATCTCTGCTGGAGACGGTGTGGTAGAATACCGTACTGTAGATCTCTACTGGGAACGGTCCAGTAGAATATGGTGCTGTAGATCTCTACTGGGGATAGTGAGGTAGAGTATGTCGCTTTAGATCTCTACTGGGGACGTTGTGGTAGGAAATGGGACGATAGATCTCTACTGGGGACGGAATGGTGGGGTATGTTGTTGTTGATCCCTTCTGGGGACGATGCTGAAGAGAATGACACAGTATATCTCTATTGGGGACGGTGTGGTAGGATATGGCGTTGTATATCTCTACTGGAGACGGTGTGGTAGTAAACCGTACTGTAGATCTCTACTGGGGACGGTCCAGTAGAATATGGTGCTGTAGATCTCTACTGGGGACGGTGTGGTAGGTTATTGCGCTGTGGATCTTTACTGGGGATGTTGTGGAAGGTTATGGCGCTGTGGATCTTTACTGGGGACGGTGTGGTAGGGTATGTCGCTGTAGATCTCTACTGGGGACGTTGTGGTAGGGAATGTGGCGATAGATCTCTACTGGGGACGGAATAGTAGGGTATGGTGTTGTAGATCCCTACTGGGGACGATGCTGAAGAGAATAACACTGTATATCTCTACTGGAGACGGGGTGGTAGGGTATGGCGCTGTATATCTCTACTGGAGACGGTGTGGTACACTACTGCATTGTAGATCTCTACTGGGGACGGTCCAGTAGAATATGGTGCTGTAGATCTCTCCTGGGGACGTTGTGGTAGGAAATGGGGCGATAGATCTCTACTGGGGACGGAATTGAAGGGTATTGTGTTGTTGATCCCTACTGGGGACGATGATGAAGAGAATGACACTGTTAATCTCTACTGGGGACGGTGTGGTAGGGTATGGCGCTGTATGTCTCTACTGGAGACGGTGTGGTAGACTACCGCAATGTAGATCTCTACTGGTGACGTTGTGCTAGGGAATGGGGCAATAGATCTCTACTGAGGACGCAATGGTGGGGTATGGTGTTGTAGATTCCGACAGGGGACGATGCTGAAGAGAATGACACTGTACATCTCTACTGGGGACGCTATGGTAGGGTTTGGTGCTGTATATCTCTACTGGAGACGGTGTGGTAGAATACCGAACTGTAGATCTCTACTGTGGACGGTCCAATAGAATATGGTGCTGTTGATCTCTACTGGGAACGGAATGGTAGGGTATGTCGCTTTAGATCTCTACTGGGGACGTTGTGGTAGGAAATGGGGCGATAGATCTTTACTGGGGATGGAATGGTAGGGTATGTTGTTGTTGATCCCTTCTGGGGACGATGCTGAAGAGAATGACACAGTATATCTCTATTGGGGACGGTGTGGTAGGATATGGCGTTGTATATCTCTACTGGAGACGGTGTGGTAGTAAACCGTACTGTAGATCTCTACTGGGGACGGTCCAGTAGAATACGGTGCTGTAGATCTCTACTGGGGACGGTGTGGTAGGTTATTGCGCTGTGGATCTTTACTGGGGAAGTTGTGGAAGGTTATGGCGCTGTGGATCTTTACTGGGGACGGTGTGGTAGGGTATGTCGCTGTAGATCTCTACTGGGGACGTCGTGGTAGGGAATGTGGCGATAGATCTCTACTGGGGACGGAATGGTAGGGTATGTTGTTGTTGATCCCTTCTGGGGACGATGCTGAAGAGAATGACACAGTATATCTCTATTGGGGACGGTGTGGTAGGATATGGCGTTGTATATCTCTACTGGAGACGGTGTGGTAGTAAACCGTACTGTAGATCTCTACTGGGGACGGTCCAGTAGAATATGGTGCTGTAGATCTCTACTGGGGACGGTGTGGTAGGTTATTGCGCTGTGGATCTTTACTGGGGATGTTGTGGAAGGTTATGGCGCTGTGGATCTTTACTGGGGACGGTGTGGTAGGGTATGTCGCTGTAGATCTCTACTGGGGACGTCGTGGTAGGGAATGTGGCGATAGATCTCTACTGGGGACTGAATGGTAGGGTATGGTGTTGTAGATCCCTACTGGGGACGATGCTGAAGAGAATAACACTGTATATCTCTACTGGAGACGGAGTGGTAGGGTATGGCGCTGTATATCTCTACTGGAGACGGTGTGGTACACTACCGCATTGTAGATCTCTACTGGGGACGGTCCAGTAGAATATGGTGCTGTAGATCTCTCCTGGGGACGTTGTGGTAGGAAATGGGGCGATAGATCTCTACTGGGGACGGAATTGAAGGGTATGGTGTTGTTGATCCCTACTGGTGACGATGATGAAGAGAATGACACTGTTAATCTCTACTGGGGACGGTGTGGTAGGGTATGGCGCTGTATGTCTCTACTGGAGACGGTGTGGTAGACTACCGCAATGTAGATCTCTACTGGGGACGTTGTGCTAGGGAATGGGGCAATAGATCTCTACTGAGGACGCAATGGTGGGGTATGGTGTTGTAGATCCCTACAGGGGACGATGCTGAAGAGAATGACACTGTACATCTCTACTGGGGACGGAGTGGTAGGGTATGGCGCTGTATATCTCTACTGGAGACGGCGTGGTGCAGTACCCCGCATTGTAGATCTGTACTGGGGACGGTCCAGTAGAATATGGTGCTGTAGATCTCTACTGGGGACGGTGTGGTAGGGTTTGTCGCTGTAGATCTCTACTGGGGACGTTGTGGTAGGAAATGGGGCGATAGATCTCTACTGGGGACGGAATGGAAGGGTATGGTGTTGTTGATCCCTACTGGGGACGATGATGAAGAGAATGACACTGTTAATCCCTACTGGGGACGCTGTGGTAGGGTTTGGCGCTGTATGTCTCTACTAGAGACGGTGTGGTAGACTACCCCAATGTAGATCTCTACTGGGGACGTTGTGGTAGGGAACGGGGCAAAATATTTCTACTGGGGACGCAATGGTGGGGTATGGTGTTGTAGATCCCTACTGGGGACGATGCTGAAGAGAATGACACTGCATATCTCTAGTGGGGACGGAGTGGTAGGATATGGCGCTGTATATCTTTACTGGGGACGGTGTGGTAGAATACCCGACTGTAGATATCTACTGGGGACGGTCCAGTAGAATATGGTGCTTTAGATCTCTACTGAGGACGGTGTGGTAGGGTATGTCGCTTTAGATCTCTACTGGGGACGTTGTAGTAGGAAATGGGGCGATAGATCTCTACTGGTGACGGAATGGTAGGGTGTGGTGTTGTTGATCCCTACTGGGGACGATGCTGAAGAGACTGACACATTATATCTCTACTGGGGACGGTGTGGTAGGATATGGCGTTGTATATCTCTACTTGAGACGGTGTGGTAGAATACCGTACTGTAGATCTCTACTGGGGACGGTCCAGTAGAATATGGTGCTGTAGATCTCTACTGGGGACGGTGTGGTAGGGTATGTCGCTTTAGATCTCTACTGGAGACGGTGTGGTATGGTATGGCGCTGTATATCTCTACTGGAGACGGTGTGGTAGAATACCGTACTGTAGATCTCTACTGGGGACGGTCCAGTAGAATATGGTGCTGTGGATCTCTACTGGGGATGGTGTGGTAGGTTATGGCGCTGTGGATCCTTACTGGGGACGGTGTGGTAGGGTATGTCGCTGTAGATCTCTACTGGGGACGTTGTGTTAGGGAATGGGGCGATAGATCTCTACTGGGGACGGAATGGTAGGGAATGGTGTTGTAGATCCCTACTGGGGACGATGCTGAAGAGAATGACACTGTATATGTCTACTGGGGACATTGTTACGACATCATCCTTAAACCACTGATAGTTCTCCATTGTAGAATATAAATATAAAACTTAGATCCTTTAAGAGCAGTGAAAATGGGTGTTTAGGCTACTTTAGGCTCTTAAGATAGCCTATATGGCATACTATATGCCAACAATGAAAATCGCGGTGTTTAGGACAAACACGTTGTCTTTCGCTGTTCAATAGATCTGCAGTACTAAATTACAATCTAAAGCCGTGTTCATATGCTATATTTGCAACCAGGTGTAATTTTTCATCCGCTTGTGTAGCGGCCATATGCAGCGAGATCATGTTCATATTCGCCTGGTTTTGACATTAAATTTTGACTAAAATGCTCCTTATTAGCAGAGGTCAATTGATGTAGATGGGCTGTTTGTGCCTCAGGCAAAGCATGTTCGCTACTGACTGGTAATCTGACTACTGGTAAACCGCTGCGGCTTAAGCCTGCCCAAGAAAAATGGTTTCAAGTCAAACTGGTCATACCTATAAGCCTTATTGGCTTAGCTGTGTGGTTATATCTTCAGCATTTTTGGATGTCATGACATCCTAACTTTGAGTGAAAGGCCCATAAAGTGGATACAATCTCCAGATATGACCTAAGCTATTGTCTGGGACGTAAAGTATCAATTCAAACAAACAAAAATGTGTAACGATTAAGCGTTTTGCGTTCATATACACACAATACACACGGGTGCAAAAATACACCCACCCGGCTGCAATTCAATTTGCTCCACCTGGAAAGTAGGAGAAAATTTGCACCAGAGTGTAGTTTTGCAGGGTGTAGTTTTCATGGCATACCATACACCCGGGGTTCAAATTTACATCCAGTGTGCAAAAATACACCCGAGTTCAAATGTTGCACATGAACATGGCTTTAGAATTAGACTCCACGTCACTCAGGATAAACGGCAATCCCAAGCACGGCCTAGCGGTAGACCAACTAACTCCAAATCGAGAGGGCCTGTGTTCGATCCCCACTTGGGCTGCCGTGTTGTGTCATTGAGCAAGACACATTGGCCCATAACTGTCTTATACCCATGGAACATTGTCGCTTTGCCGACATGATTGAAAATTTGTTGACTCCCTCGTTAACCCTTGATACAAACAAACAAACAAACAAACAAACAGACAAACAAACAAAACACTTAATGGGCACCCAAATCTTTAATCATTAAATTTTGCATGTTGGAAAAACATTTTATTTAAATTGTTCGTTCAGGGTAGCGCGGTCGCCTATCGGTCGATGATCGGACTCAGAACGAAAAGGTCTTTGGGTGAGAACCCAAATGGATAGCAGGTATAAGGCCTATCACAAAACACGTTGAATCTTTAACACTGTTAAAAACATGAGCTCTTGCTAGACATGACAGTGACTGAAACATCGTTGACTGGGTCGTTAATCCACAAAAACGCCAAACTCACTGTCACGACTGTATAAAAATGCATATCTGCTAGACTATCTCTTGTCGGCCAAAAAAAAAAATAAAATATATATACCCTTCAATTTTAAGTTTTACTTTATACAAGTGGGTTTAAGAGTCTGCAGAATACAATAATATTTAATCTTCTTGACAATGAATTTTAAACTTGAACGTAATTAAATGAAAACAAAAATAAAAAATCTATATACATGTAAAATTGGGCCATCAAAGGTACTCATTATGTAAGTTACACTGTCAATATATCTAAACGATTTTATTTATAAATAGCTTTTTAACGATTCTATTTATAATTAGCTTAAAATAGCTTTTACCGTACTGGGCAATGATATTAAACCGTACCCAGCAACGACGTACTCGGCAAGGATGTTGCAAGTAGATACTACTGGCAACATTGTGCCTCCACAAGACCCAAAGTCGCAGAGAACGTCACATTATTATAATCATAGTGTAGTAGTAATTATCACTACTGGAAACGGGGACAACAGAAAGTAACAACAGTGACACAATAAGTTTAGGTTTAAAACTCATTATCTCTTGATATATATTTCAATTAATAATGCGTGACCTTGAAATCGAATTGTTTTGATAACTGATAACGTTGTTGGCCATGATATGTCTTCATTTCATATTTAACATTCATACAATGATATAGAATATCGCAACTTTCACCGGTTATTTTTAATTTCAAATTGTAAATAGTATATCTAAAGTGTAGCTGACTTTCATAAGTTCTATTTTGACAAACATTATATTTTTCAGGAAACGGACACATGTAAGTATCGTAATATACCAAATGCTATATATTGTTTTATTTTCGAAACTTCCCTAACTGATGTCCATGCCATTGAGCTTTTGGGTCCATGGTGCGTGGTTCGAACCTTTATCTGGCCACCGTTCCGGCGTTGTGGCATTACGCAATGGCATGTTTCCAGAGCCATTGTGGTAATAGTCAGAATGTGATCGACTTAGTACACAGTGATTGAGCCACCTCATGAAAAGACAACATTTTGCATATATGTACGTACATGCGAAAACAAAGGCACAGATCAGCTTCGCATTACTGCGAAGCTGATCAGCGCCTTTGTTTTCGCTACACGAATAGTACAATTTCTTTGCCTTCTAAATCTAATATTTCCAGTCTCTAGCCATCTTCTGTGCTTGTACAGCTTGGTTTGTGTCGGACCTGTTGAGGCTGTTCAAAATCCACATTGTTGGTTTTCATATGACACGGTTCAATTGTATGGGAAACCAGATGTGTACCACGATATACCTATTCTTTCCGTTTATCGTCATTTCGATTTATGAATATACCTTAAATGAGCCTCGACGCGAGAAAACCGGTCTTCAGGGTTTCCGACCAGGTCCGACACAAACCGGCCTGTACAAGCTCCGAAAAGAGCTAGAAGCTTGAAATTTCGGATTTAAGTAGAAGAGGAATTGTACTATCCGAGTAGCGAAAACAAAGGCGCTGATCAGCTTCGCGGTTACCGCGAAGCTGATCTGCGCCTTTGTTTTCGCCTAGGCAAAAATCCGGTTTTCTCACATATGCTGCCCGTATTGCTAAGTTATTAGGCAAGGTTTCCACGAACAATGTTTCTTTGACGAAGATTATTTGTCACAGAAGCTTTGTCAATGAGTCTGCGTTCACACACAGCAAAGATTACTTATTACTTAGCTCGCTCACCTCTGTCACATATATTTGACAATGAAACTTCGCCACAGAACTAAGTATACACGAGCATATGATTCTGCGACAAACCTACTTTGTCAAAGAATAATTGTCCATGGAAACCAGGCAGCCGTGAAAAAATTGCTAAATCTTTGTAGAATGCAGTACTTGCTACACGTAGTCTTGTTGCCCCTCGTCTTCTCGGAGTTGCCACTCACACACACATCTGCGAGTTATGACGGAAAGTTACGGAATGCGACAGACGGGACTATAGAGGCGTACATGATCCCGCCCTTCAAGTCTAGCCACGCCTCATTCATTGAACCGTGTCCGAACGGCGACTTGGTGATGGCATGGTTTAGCGGCTAGTGATGTAAATAATAAGAATTTGCATGTCCCTTTTGTTTTAACAACGGTGCATACAGTCTATTCGTCAGTGCAGTCTAGTGCAGTCTCGGCGAGGCGGTTTTTTATGTGTACCCACAACAATGTTTTGAGCAAAAATAAGAAAAATATCAAAAATTTTCAGAACTGAAAATTTTCATTTTTTAGAACTTTAAAACATCTCTGTATTTTCGTAATGGTATTTAATCATCACGTATTTTCATATAATGGCATATTTTCTTCCATTTTTTGCCTTTGTTTTATCAGGTTGCAATTGTTATTAGCCGGCTACCTAAAGGTTCTATCCAGTGGACCAAGGCGACTGTTGTATCACAGAGGAAACATTATTCTAACCAGAATCCGGTACTGTTCTTCGACAATGCTACAAATGTCCTTTACCTCTTCCATAGCCAACAAGAAGCAAAAAAGGAGATTGAGTACAGTGGCGAAGGTACTGTGTTTGAAATTCAGACCTAATCTTGTACAAAAATGTTCTATCGCTGCCCCAAAGCCTGCCCAGGGGATAAAGTTCAATTCAGAAGTTTTGTTTATTTTATAAAATTTATAAATTTTCTAGAACAATTGCTAGAATATGGTCATATCCTATTTGCAGAAACCGCGACAATATGGGAGTTGCAGTCCACGGACTTTGGTGTAACATGGTCGTCTCCTAGAATCATGTTTGCACGTGCTGGTTCATTTGACCGGAACCGTGTCGTATTTTCTCTAAAGAACACATGGTTGTATCCCATTTATTACGCGGGTGGCAGTCGCAAGGATACGTCTTATATTAAGGAGAATACAGACCACAAGGTGACGCTTTATGACCATTGTCAAACAATAGAACAATTCAAAACAGATAAAAGTAAGTAATGATCAGGAAATGGCGCGGTCGGAAAGAAATTCCCATTTAGAAACTAAGGTAGGGAAACGAAAAACATATGGTCTATAGTAAGTCAAGAGAACAGCTACTAAGTTTCCCAATAGGTGGTCACTCAGTTACAAGGACTTAACTAAATATGTGAAACCGTACATAAGAAGTGTACATGCAAATTGTACAAAAATTCAACACCAAAACTAAAACAGAACCACAACAAAAGTATCGCATTTGAACGGTCTGTAAAATTAAATTACTGGGTGGGGGAGGCTTAGATCGATTTTACAGGTACCTAATCTCACCCTCATTTTCTGCAGTGATTCTCAACATTGAGTTAATTGTTGAAAACTTTGGCTCTTGTTCTAATTTGTTTTTGTAACTTTAGTAATTCCATGCGTCTTGTAGGTATTTGACAAGTGGCTGGAGCATTATTTCACTGATTCTGAGCACCTTGTTCAACCAACCGTCGAACGACCAAATGCAAGTGAGTATGATAAGAGTGAATGGTGTACTTAGAAGTTCTACTACCTAATTATATAGATTTAAGCTTACATTCGGGCCCCTTCCATTTTACAAAAACCTAATGGGACTAGATATCGTCAGTTTAAGCTTTGTAAACCAAATTCCTACGATAACCAGACATGTGAAAGATAATTTGGAATACGATAGCACTAATAGGTCAACGAAGCCGAAAACACATCGAAATGTCATATATTCAGTGTGTAGTACTAGTATACACTGTGACAATATCTATGTATATTGCGATTTCCTTGACCGTGCCGGTTGAACTTTGACAACATTATGATAAGTAGTCGTTGATAAGACTGTTTCAAATGGACATTTTAAGGAAGACATTCCGACCACGCCGATGAGACATTTCCACGCACATCATGTGACATTTGGAAATATATCTAAAGATAGTAGAAACCCCTCCGTTAACATCAGGAAAACATGTCCGTTAAATGTGTTTTAGATTAATTATATTTTATTGTGAATAAACAAAAGGATTGGACACAAGTTATTACAACATTAGTAAGTCCTCTCCCTAAACATGTACAACTAACGTTATGATACAATGAGAAGACATAAATGTATTTTCATAAAACAGAATGCAAGAGTTACATAGCAAGTGGTAATGGCAAAGACATTTTCATTTATTATTTGTATATCAAAAAGTTGATAATTAAGAATTAGAAAATCTACCACTTTCATTTATAAATTGTAGAACGGAATTATATATGACTTCATTGATTTCGATTGTTCAGGCTTCGTGGTCGTAAAGAAGAGTATTTAGGGTGATGGGAAATACCGGTATAGATGCTAATAATCGAATTCTAGGAATATTATACAAAGGACAGTGGAAAAAGTAGTGTTCTGATGTTTCGCTTGGTTCTCGATTTGTGTTTCTAATTCTCTGTTTGGATTCATTTAATGTGGATGAGTTACGCAATACCGTATCTAATTCATTCCAGAGACGAAGGGCTGAAGGAAAAAAGAACTTTCATATGAACATAATCGTGAAAATGGTATCTCAAAGTTTTGGTTAATCCGTAAGTTATGGTGCGTTTGCTCGCCGACTCTATTAGGATGAAGATTACAAAGGTATTCTGGGGCTTCGTTATTTATAATTTTATATAGAAGTGATAGTTTCTTATTAGTCCTTCGTTTAGAAAGTGTTTCCCATCCTGTTTCATGATAAAGCGAGTTAAGCGAAGCAAATACTGGTAGACCTGTCACAATTCTAGCTGCGTTTAACTGTGATTGTTCTAATCTGTTAGCATCTGCATCATTACATCCGTCCCATACTTCACTGGCATATTCAAATAATGGACGTATATATGTACAATACAGAGTATTCAGTGTTTGTTTCGAAAACGTATATTCTAGTTTGCGCAAGAATGCTATTTGTTTCGACGCCGATGCAATAATGGAATCTACGTGTTTTGACCATTTATTATTTGACAATAAAATCACACCGAGATGCTTGTGGATTTCGACTATTTTCAGAATTGTGTCATCCATGACAAGGTTTAAAGTATCGTCGTAAAAGATATTTGATATCAGCATGACTTCAGTTTTAGTAGGATTAAATAGAATTAGCCATTTGCGCGCCCATTCACTTAATTTACGCAAGTCTTCGTTTAGAATGATTTCAATTTGGCGCAAGTCTGCAGTATGATGAATAGCTGAGTGACGTGTCGTCGGCAAGCCAGTCAGTTCGTCAGAGATATCATTAATGTATAGAAGAAATGATAAGAGCCGAGAACGGACCCTTTTGGGACGCCAGCCGATATAAATCTTTGCGACGAAAATGTGTTGTTTATAAAGACTTTTTGGTTCCTGTTTTTAGATAGTCCTCAAACCAGGCTAGAAGATTTCCATCAATACCATAATTCTTTAGTTTTAACAGTAGACCCTTATGCCATACTCGGACGAACGCCTTTGAGATATCACAAAAGATTTGGCAATTCATTTCAAATTTTTCCAATGCTAAGCATGTATAATGTATTAGTTCGATGAGATGATGTAGAGTGCAGACTGGTATTGGTATATTAGTGTATTTGTAATTAGGTAGTTGTAAACGTGTTTGTAGATGACTCGTTCAAAGACCGAATAAAAAAGCCCAATAGCTGCCCTATAAACTATTATGTCAACCCCCATCGAATGGAAGTTAGGATCATGGAAAGAACATTGAGGGTCAGCTTTGGGAATCTTACAATTGATAGTACGTTTGAAATTTGGTGCATATAAGTTAAAGTGAATTGTATTAATGCCATTACCATAAGCAATGTAAACAATATATATATATATATATGAATCAAAAACATTTTGTTTGAAATTCTTTCACTCTCATGAGATGGTAATAATTCGCATGAGCGTTTGATTTTCATACGAATACTTTTGATAAAAGTTCGCCCACGATATAAACGCGACCGCTTTAGTTCGCCATTGTACCTTACATGTATACCCCTTAGATCCCATTTTATATAGCAAAACTGGGCTTTGCAGGGAAATACCTATTTTCTTATTTTGTATCTAAAACATAGATTGTGGACGAGGCGGTTCTAAGGTGTACCCACAATCTATGTTTTGAACAAAAATATTCAAAATATCAAAATTGTTCCACTGAAATTTTCATATTTTGCTTCTGAAAAAAATCTTCATATATTACATGGGCATTTTTTCGTAATGATGTTTAACACAGTTTACGAGAAGTAAAGCGACACGGTCAAAGCCCTATACATGTACGTGTGCTTGTCTTTCAGATTCAACAAAACTAATGTCTTTCTTCCGGGACAGACGTGCGCAATACATCTACCGCGCAACAAGTTCCGATGACGGGGTCACGTGGTCTAAGCCTACGAAGACAAAACTTCCAAATAACAACAGTGGAATTCAGGCCACTGTGCTAATGTCGGGGCATATAGCTATTGTATATAATCCAACAAATCACATCAGGTACAATACGAATCAGTTTTCCCATTCTATCATTTCTGAAAAGCCGATGTGGTCAGCGACAGGTACTTGTACTATGTCCACTCATTCATTCGAGATTATCTGCCATGGATGGAAGGTCGGGTTGGCAGATCACGTGATGCGTAGTTTCTATAAATAACACGTGTACAATCTCTGACTTACTGCGTCAGAGAGTCGACTCTTTGGCTCGGTGGTTAAAGCATTGGGTTTCTACCCCGTCGGTCCGGGTTCGAATCCAGGTAATTTCAATATAATGCCGTTTTGTTCTTTAGTATAAACATTTTCAGAAATCCGTTGGTGATATCGGTGTCAGAGGATGAGTGGCTTTCTTGGATCCACACACGTATTTTGGAGTATGCCAAAGAGACAGATGAAGTAGAATTCAGTTACCCGACCCTCTTTCAAGATGCTTCTGGTCGAATACACGTATCCTACACGTACAAGCGGGAAACCATCAAATATAAGCTTATCCCGAACGAAGCTTGGATTTCGAAGCGAATTTAAAGCAGAGAGAGTCGACCTGTTTTGTATAGGAAGGGAGGAAATGTTTTGAAGAACTGGCAGCCATATTATGTTTGCATTATATCCCCGCAAATAAACATGAATTTGTAAAGTTACAGAACAGCACAGATCAGAGCATTGTATATTTTCATTGTTACCTTATGTCACAACCATGATGGTTTATGACATTTGTTAAGATGCCCTTAGATGTTAAAATTAAAAAGGGAATAAATGTTTGTAGAAACAGTAGAATGTTCATGTATAATGCTTCTTGTCTTCGAATACACCATGCACATATACATTGAATACATTCATGAAATAGGCAGGTGTTGTGCAGTTGTTGAAGGATTACACTGTTTTTCAACAATTTCTCATTCCAATTTTGCGCTGTTGTGGAAACCCAATTACCATATTTTCTGATTCTAAGGCAGTCTATCTGTACACAACATTTACAATGATGCAACTGATTACGTATTGATGTATTCTCTCAAAGTTGAATTATCATACCCAATAGGGGGCATCATTTATCTTAAATGCATAATTAGCAGCAGATTAAGTAGTATAATAAAATTAATTATGGAACGAAATTAAAGCGCGGCTGTTAATCTATGTTAAATACTTCACATTACCCTAGTTGCTGTTGCTTCCATTTGAAACCATCTTAAAGTGCAAATCATTTGCAAACGCCCCTAAAATCCCTCACAGGAAGACAAATAATCTAAACACCTTAAAACATTTTTCATATACGACTCCTACTTGAATAATAACGGGCTGATGACAAAGATGCCAGAATACTAAAGCAAAAGTAAGCTGATCAGAAAATAGCCGTCCCACTCCAAAAACCGAGGTGGGGAAAGACAAATTGACTATCAGGTTCAAATGCCGGATGAGTAGCTATTTCACAATTGGTGGTCACTGAGTTATCCTGACTTAACTAGATACGAGTATGAAAACGGAAAGGGAAACGCAGTACAAAACATCTCAAAACAATAATTACATAATCTATACAGACGACTAGCTCTTTCCCGAAAAGGCAGTCATTCGGAAAGCATTTAGCAAAACAACGGTGACGAGTATAACAGTGAGATACAAAATACAAATTCAAATATGAGGATAAATCAAAGAAAAAACATCATGGAACGGTCAATGAAGAACTAGAGGGAATCAATGATCTATTATGATAACACAATACGTTGCAAGAAATTCTTAAAAATCAGTTTTGTCTCATTACCCCTGTGATAAAAGATAATTATATGGTTTTGGCTCATTTCACGTCTTTCCTTCAGCACTTTCATTGATAATAGATTCTATCTGCATCTATCTGCCATCTAAACACGTTTATCAAGCAGTCAAAATCACGAAATACTTATATAGGTTGTGCTTCTGGCAGATTTTATTAATGCTTGCAGTTTGTTGAACTGCCTGTTTCGCAGCATGATACAGTAGAAAGCTATTTTTTTTAATCTTATTGATTTTATTTCATGTCGGCCACAAAAATCATACTTAATTCTTGTAATAGATATAATATCCATTTTACTTTCATCAGTGTTTTACGTTAACTGTCCAGTCTTTCGGATGAGCCATTAGATCGAGGGAAACGTTAGAACGAAATCATCTAACGTAACCAGTCAAAAATTAAAGCAAATATATTTGGAGTATTCCAGGTATGAAAGAAAAGGCTAGGACAAAACTTACTAAATGTAATAACTATACGGCAAAATAGTTTTGCTCATTTCGAGTTTAGTGCTATGTAGCAACGATAAGTGTCCATCAACGACTTCTGTTCACCATGGACAATAGTCGTTGCGGCCGCAACGACTTCTGTCCACTAGCTAAATGGACAATAGTCGTTGAGCATGTAGATATAAAAATTATTTTCAACGACTACTGTTCATTTTCATACAGCACTGCGAAAAATGCTGATTACTGTTAAAACCGTTCTGTAAGTACATACCTTGACACCCATTTAGCAAACAACATTCACAGATTGACTGACTTGTGTGTTTTGACGGTAAGGATCGGTTGACCTACTTTCCATGGTTCAGTGATTTTGCCTTATATCTTGACTCTCAATCAGTACATTTACATACTTTTTTCAGATTATGAGTGTGTATGACCAGACCTTTGATCACTTATAGGTGATACTTATAGGTCACTGTGACCTTATTTCACGGTTCATTGATTTTGCCTTATATCTTGACACTCAATCAGTATATTTTCATACTTTTTTCAGATTATGAGTGTGTATGACCAGACCTTTGACCCCAATATACTTATAGGTCACTGTGACCTTATTTCACGGTTCAGTGATTTTGCCTTATATCTCGGCACTCAACTGGTAAATGAACAAACTTCTTTCACACTATGTTTGCGTATGACAAGACCTTTGACCCTTAAGTAGTCATAGGTCACTGTGACCTAATTTCACGGTTCAGTGATTTTGCCTTGTATCTCGGCACTCAATTGGTATATGAACATACTGTTTTCAGGATATGTTTGCGTATGACCAGACCTTTGACCCTGAAGTATTCCTAGGTCACTGTGATCTAATTTCATGGTTCAGTGATTTTCCCTTGTATCTCGGCACTCAATTGGTATATGAACATACTGTTTTCAGGATATGTTTGCGTATGACAAGACCTTTGACCCTGAAGTATTCCTAGGTCACTGTGATCTAATTTCATGGTTCAGTGATTTTGCCTTATATATTGACACTCAATTAATATATTTTCTTACTTCTTTCAGATTATGAGTAAGTATGACCAGGCCTTTGAACCCAATATACTTATAGGTCACTGTTACCTAATTTCACGGTACAGTGATTTTGCCTTTTATCTTGACACTCAATTGGTTCATGACCAACTTCTTTCACACTTTGTTTGGGTATGACAAGACCTTTGACCCTAAAGTAGTCATAGGTCATTATGACCTAATTTCACGGTTCAGTGATTTTCCCTGATATCTCGGCACTCAATTGGTATATGAACATACTTCTTTCATGAGATGCTTGCATATGACAAGACCTTTAACCGTTAAGTATTCCTGGGCCACTGTGACCTAATTTCATGGTTCAGTGACTTTGCCTTATATCTTGACACTCAGTTGATATAGTTTCATACTTCTTTTTGATTATGAATGAGTTTGAGCAGACCTTTATTCCAACATACTTATATGCCACTATGACCTAATTTCATGGTTCAGTGATTTTGCATTATATCTCAACACTCAATAGGTATATGATCATATTTCTTTTACATTATGAGAAGGTATGACTAGACCTTTGACCCTGAAGAACTTTTAGGTCATTGTGACCTTATTTCACAGTTCAGTGAGTTTGCCTTCTATCTTGGCACGCATTTGGTATATGAACACTCTTCTTTCACAATATGAGTGAGACCTTTAAATCTTAGGTAGTTATAGTTAACTTTCATGGTTGAGTGATTTTGCCTTGTTGAATCAAGGCAAAGAGATGTATGAGCAAAATGCTTTGGATTACAGGTCAGATTTGGCCTTATGTTTGTCAAAGGTCAGAAGCAGTCGAGCGCGCTGTCCTGCGACAGCTCTTATTTTTTTACAAAGAGTTCATATCTTGACAACAACTAATTATCAAACATTCATAGTTCATACACATTAGGTTCCCTGGGTCGGAGTCAGGGGCGGGGCAAGAGGTCAAAATCTAGAACTGCCTAAATATTGTTTTTAGCTCGACTACACAAAGGGCATAGAGCTATGGTATTCATCGCGGTCGTCCACGTTCCCGTGCGCGTGCGCGTTACACTTGCGTTTAAGGTTTCTAGAATCTTGACAACAACTCATCAGAAAGCATTGATACTTAGACTATTGATACCCTGTAGGGTTAACTTTCATTTCATGGCATCGAGCCCCTAGGTCCAGTCCCGAGATGGGGGTGCTGGAGGTTTTAAAATCTAACACACCATTATTGATGGCTTTTCTGTTATATAGTATTCTAGAAGTCTATATCTTTAAAATCTTTTATCAGTGGGCTTTCATACTTGAACCATAGGTACCTTGTAGGGTTGAGTTTCATTGCATGGCATTAGATCCCTGGGTCCATGCCTGGGGGATGGAACTAGAGGTTAAAAACTAGAACACTGTAAAAATGGATGTACTACTGTGTAATTTGTACGAAGAAAGATATCTTACTTCATACAATTTAGGTTCCATGACATCGGACCTCTGGGGTAAAAATCTAGAACTCGCTACAATATTTTTGGCGATTTATATCTAAATAGAAACAACTTACTAAGATGGTTGGTCATTCATCTTTCAACATTGTGACAATGGCTTGTGTGTCATGACGGTAAGATTGCGTTAACCTACTTTCCGTGGTACAGTAATTTTACATCTTGACACACAATTCGTATATTTTCTTACTTCTTTCAGATAATGAGTAAGAATGACCAGACCTTTGACCCAAAATATACTTATATAGGTCAATGTTACCTAATTTCACGGTTCACTGATTTTGCCCAGTATCTTGACACTCAATTGATATATTTTCATATTACCTTCAGATTATGAGTGAGTATGACCCCAATATACTTACTGATCACTATGACCTAATTTCAAGGTTCAGTGATTTTTCCTTATATCTAGACACTCAATTGATATATTTTCATACTTCCATCAGATGATGAGTGAGTATGACCAGAACTATGACCCCAATATACTTACAGGTCAATGTGACCTTATTTCACGATTCAGTGCTTTTGCCTTATATCTCCGCACTCAATTGGTATTTTTTCATACTTCTTCCAGATTGTGAGTGAGAATGACCAGACATTTGACCCAAATATACTTACAGGTATAGGTCAGTGTGATCAACGTTACGACTGCTATGAACAGTTGTCGTTGAAAGCTCAACCGGTTCTGTCCATCATGTACAAAAACATTTGAACTTGTCTCATACTAGTTCCGAACGCCACGATTTATTGTTATAAGATAGATTTTTTTAACAGGAACTCTTATTGTGTTACGATTGACTGATTTATATGATTTTATCTGTCGTGAACAGAACTCGTTGAAAACGTAACGACTTCGTCTACTGTGAACAGTTGTCATTGAAGCTTCAACTGGTTCTGTCCCATCATGTACAAAAGCCTTTGAACTTGCCTCATACCATTTCAGATAGCCACGATTCATTGTTTTAAGATATATTTCTGTATCAGGAACTTTAATTGTTAAAAGATTGACTGACTAATGTGATTTCATCTTTCGTGAACAGAAGTCGTTGACAACATAACGACTTCTGTCTGCTGTGAACATTTGTCGTTGAAAACTCAACCGGTTCTGTCCATAATGAACACAAATCTTTGAACATATCTCATACTAGTTAAAAAAAGCCACGATTTGTTGTTTTTAGATAGATTTGTGTATCAGGAACTTAAATTGATATTAGATTGACTGACTTATATGATTTCATCGTTCGTGAACAGAAGTCGTTGACAACGTAACGACTTCTGTCTGCTGTGAACAGTTGTCGTTGAAAACTCAACTGGTCCATCATGAACAAAAAATTTTAAATTTGTCTCACGCTTGTTCAGAAAGAACATGATTACTTGGTTTATGATACAGTACAAGCCAGGTGGATTTTTGTTTTCCCACCTGACACAGTGGCGCGGACTTAGGGTGGGGTCACGTGATTTTAGCATTTTTTCCACTCATAGGGGTGGGTTACTAATAAGTGCTTAATAAGATAATTACCATCCCGCCACCGTGGATCTGACATACACTCATCGCAGTGTTTCCGCGGTGGTATTGATAAATGCATACCTGTATTCATTAGCCAGACTGCATGTGTTTCATGTTACGACCACCCGCCACCGCGGACGTACTAATTACTTTCGAGATAAATGGAGTCCTTATCACCTCTTGTCATCAGGTATTATCATTAATCGTTGCATTTCCTATGTTTTAGATGTTTCATGAAACATGTTTCATGAAACTGGAAGAAATAAACTTTGACATGTTTTAAATTCGATTTGTTGGTGACGCGAGTTTAGCCGCACCCGGCGATGAGAGATGAAACATACACATCGTCAACGACAAATATTTCTTAGGACCTAAATTATTCCGCTGCTAATGAACATCAAAACTCACCAAGAATGCATTTACTATACTTTCCAAACAAATTCCCAACGCAACTAGTAATAATTTGCATTACGAAAACACGTCCATGTAATATACAGAAATTTTTTTAGTTTTAAGAATGAAAATTTTCACAGGAAAAAAAAATGATATTTTTCTTATTTTTGCTCAAAACATAGATTGTGGGTACACGTTAGAACCACTTCGGCGAGGCGGTTCTAACGAGTACCCACAATCTATGTTTTGGAGCAAAAATAAGAAAAAATAGGTATACCCCTGCAAACCCTAGTTTTTCTATATAAACGTGGGGTTTAAGGGGGTATACATTACACGAACATGTTTTCATGATGTTAAATATTTCAAGAATCGAACAACTGAGAGCCTTCAAATTTTCTACACGCTGACAATAACCATTTTAGACAGAATGCTAAAAATGTATTGCAATCGGTGACTTCTGTCGAAAATAAGCGAAATATTGGGTATCCACACCCTTCGTTCGAAAAATCGGAAGATGCTAAAATAACAAAAAACGAATTGATAGGCCGTTGAAAATCGCAAGTAAAGAGCCAGTCCCACTGGATCGTAAGCAATCGTACGATTGTCTTATTATGACGTCGCGTCAGATGTTGCCGTCATACGGAAAAGTCGACATAACGATTTATGAATTCACGTGTAACATGCTTATTTGTGGAGGCATTCTGTTCAAATTTCAACAAAGTACTCCTTTGGAAATGCGCAATCCGATAAATGTTGAATTTATATTTTGCTGCGTCGCATTTAGGCGTGGTACCGATTTTCGCGGCGATTTTGTCTAAAAACCGGACTGTAAACTTGTAACAACGGTCTGCACTACCACGCATTCAATTAAACATAGCTCGGTAATTATTCCGTCGAATTTCACGCGGAAGCATTCTGCATTTTTACAAATAATTTCTGGATGTGGCATACATTTGCATTCTTAAATGCGCTGACTAGAATGACCTTAGATAAAGCGTTTAACGTATGTAATAACTTGTAAACTTAGCGTTTTTAAGAACATTTAACTTTGATAATCTCAGTTTCCATGGCAATCAATTTAGTTTATGTTGCGCATCGCATCATTTTAATTTACAGTTATATAAACAAATACATCTGGAATTGACTAATAATATTTTTTTAGTTCTTAATTGTATATTTTTCGAAATATGAGCGATTATTTTAAAACAGAAAATATGTCACAATTTTCTAAAACGGCAAATCAAGTCTTCATACAAAAAATATAACCATAGCTTGCATATTCTGACACTATTACTACACAACTCGTATGCACTGGTAAAACGTTTGGCGCATTTTATTAAACTTTCAAGCCAATTGACGTCAAGGTAAATACACATTGCCAGTACTTTTTGTGTTTGATGGATATGTCACAAAATTAGAAAGTGACGTTTTTTCTTAATATTTTTATGATCACACGGATTTTAAATGCAGAATTGCGAAAGTACTTTAGTTGCTATTATTTATCCTCATACATTGATCAAGCGCTAACACAATGACTAATATTTCAACAAATTTTCAATTGATTATTTGTACATGTTACAAAGTAGAGATGCAATGTAAAGCCGTATGTTCATTTGTAACAATTTTCAAGAATCGGCAAATTTTGTGAAGTATGGAAACTAGCTATGGTATTTCAAAACACAGGACGTAGCTATACGTATGCATATCAAACAAATGAATTAATGACAATAATCTGCACATTCTAAAGTCGTAGTGTTTGAAATTTTGTCCTAAAACTGCAACTATTAAATTGTTGGCGAATTTTTAAAAGTGCGTTTACAGTTTGTATCACAGACGAAAAATGATGTAAATTTAACGTCGCGTTATACGCTCGTATTTGAGTTAAATACTGTCATTGAACATGCTTTCGTAAATACGTGTATCTTTATTTTTATGTGATATATGAAGAGCACTTGTTAGCTAATATCTGAAGAATGAACACAAAATACTGATAATCTGCATATACATGCCACAGGACAGTTTGGTTAGCATGACTGAGCTTCCTGACACGACTGGAGCCTGCTGATTGTGGAAGTGAAAGCTTTTGCTGTCGCTACATAAATCACTCTACTCTCTTTTTCGTCCATCGCTGTTACCACGCGTTTCATGTACATGACGTACTATGGCATTTGATGAGTACATTAGAAATCTTCGGAACGAAACCAAAGCGTTCACGTTCAACTATGAAACGCCGTCATTTACGTCGATTTTGACGTTACAAACATGAAGGCAATTCCTGACGCGACGTCTATACGTTTATTGATAAGACTGCGTAAGACAAATTTGTAAAATGTTTTCCAACGTGTTTCTGTTTTCTTAATTTGCTTAACGAGGTCTCAAAAAGTCTGGTAATTAACATTTTGGTTTCAGATCGATTTTTCACGCACAGTCAGTACCTGGTGGCTTCAGCAATTCCGTTTGCTCTTGCTAGCGCTAAAAACGATTTCACATTGACAAATCTTTAGCATTTTTATAATGTAAGCCCAGTCAGCATCGCAGATTTGAAACAAAACGTTTACCACTTGCATTAGAATCTTTGTAATGTGTGACAACGTCTAAGGACGACAGGCAGAAATAAAAGTGACGGAAAACACCAACATAAGAAGGATCGGTCGACGCAAAAACGAGATTTAGTATGATACCGTGCGACTTGTTCATGTTGTTACAGTAAAAAAGCAAAAGAAAAACGCCCTCGTTCCATTGACTTTAAATGTATTTTAAACGTTTCTATGCTAAATGAGCTACCCACCGTCTACTTAGCCGGGCGCTCTAGCTATTTTTTTTTTTTTTTTTTTTTTTTTTTTTTTTTTTTTTTTTTTCGAAAGAGAGGCGACTTATTTTTTTCCACTTCCATTCTACAAACTACACGCTTTCTGATTTTATTCAAAGATTACCAAAAGACAATCGCCACGATACAATCAGCACGTGCAGAAAATCTGTTTTTGCATGATCTCATTATGCCGTGGTGACATGATTATATGTATTTGAAATAATCAAGTGGTTATGCGTCTATGTTCGACATGTATCAAAAAAGATGAATACGACAAAGCCTGCATCTGCCGATAATAGGTACAGAAAGGCACGGTTATTATTTCCACCATGCCGATAAACCTGTGATGCCGTATCAGGGCTGAAGCGCTTGCGCTATAAGTACTAATAGCTTATGGGGTAGGTAAATCACACCTCTGCAGCACCATTTGTATCGCACAGCAGGCATGAAATTGGCGTAATTAAACCTCTTATTAGACCAGTTCTTTGTACATGTGTGTTGTGTTTGACCGCTGTCACTAGTTCTAAACATACAAAGAGACATAATTTGAATTAAAGTCTTTACAATTTAGAAAAGATAGATGTATTGCTTAAACTACTACACAAGCAAGGCGAGAACGCATTTTTTTTATCATTGAAGACAAAACCCAATTCGCATGCGCAAAATGCACATATTCAAATTTACTCCGGTGCACAATGTTGCTCTTGTGCACAAATCAAACTCTGAATAAAGTTAAATTGCGCTCTAATGTTGTGCCTAGGGGTTACAAAACAAAAGAAAATCATGAAACTTCCATTACGAAAACTTGCCCATGCAATAAACAGAGATTTTTAAAGTTGTAAAAAATGAAAATTTTTAGTAGAAAAATTTTGATATTTTTCTTATTTTTGCTCAAAACATAGATTGTGGGTACTCGTTAGAACTGCCTCGACGAGGCGGGTCTAAAGAGTACCCACAATCTACGTTTTGGAGCCAAAATAAGAAAAATAGATATACCCCTGCATACCCCAGTTTTGCTATATAACAGTGGGGTTTAAGGGGGAATACATTTCACGGACATGTTTTCCTGATGTCGTAATCGAAAGCAGACTCTGCAACCAAAATTGACTTAACAATGCATGGGTGCAAATTATCGTCACGCGCGCATTTTGATAACATTCATTTACACGGTAAATGACATAACCCTGTTTTTATTTAGTTTAGTTTTATCCGCAGTATTAAACACACCGTTCATCATGATACAACAAACCGTACTTAAACCGGGGCAAACTGACCTGCCCCGTGACGACAGCTCGGTGGATCGGGATAATCCGTGTCAACGACGGTTTAATCTTTAACAAGACCGGTGCTACACCGCGGTAATATCGTTGCTGTGAGAACGCGATCTGTTTTGTAACAAAGAGACCTGGTTATCGGGGTACACAGGTTTGTATTCACTGGGACATTTGAACCGAGCCATCATCATGCAAACATATCCATGCATTCAACTTTATATCCCACCGTTATTTATTGTAAGTAGTGTTTACAGGGCTATAGTTTTTTGCTCCAAAACAAAGATTGTGGGTACCGCATTCAGTTGGCGAGGCGGTTCTAACGTGTACCAACAATCAATATTTGAACAAAAAAATTCTTCATATTGCATGTGCAAGTTTTCGTAATGAAAAGAGCGTGATTCAAGTAAGTTTTAACTGCACTTAGTTTACTGGTGTTCTTTGTTTTTTCTTTCTTTTTCATCTCTCCTTCCTACTGAGATAAGGCATATCGAACTGTGGTAGATCTGGATGCAATGCCGCCCATACTGATATCCCATTAGAATTATATTGTTTTGATCATCGTCAAATGCAGAGACACAGCGGGAGCAACATTGTTTTATAATGGTTAATCTCATTCCGGTATAAGAAGAAACGTAAAACAATTAGCAATAATCTATGATCTCAGATAACAATGATTAAATATACATAAGCTGTGCGATGATGCTCATTAGATTATTCGCGATAATTATTCTCAAAAAATGCTTCCTTCTCTTTTTGTAGTACTCCATTTTCGACAAATGCAATTTTTATTTATTTATTTATTTATTTATTTATTTATTTATTTATTTCACAGGACTGGAAAAAAGAATATGACTTCACGCCGTTTCGAACCCAGGGTCTTTGTTTAATTTCGTCTCTCTATAGCTGGCTCATTGCTTCATTCGGTATTTGGGAACCATTTAATAACACAAAGTTTTGACTCCCTTTAAAGGATTTAAAAGGCACTTATTTGTTTAAATACCAGTATGCAATACCAATGAATCAAATTCATGGAATGTGTATGTAATGTACAAGTATAGTAGGGCCTGCAAATAGTGCTAGCATTTTAGAACGCATGAAGGCTACATGGTAGAATAGAGTAAACGTTTTTACTGTACCCTCTCAATATACTCGTAATGTAATTATATAAATTAATAAATGCATATATAATAATCTAAAGCAAATTGAATCGCATTTTATACCTTGACCTTAATTTATAATTGAGCCGCCGCATGGGAAAACAACCGATTTGCATATGCGAAAACAAAGACGTAGATCAGCTGTGCAGTAACGTGTAGTACTATTCCTCTTCTACTAATATCTAAAGTTTCAAGCTTCTAGCTTTATGCTGTCACTGTACAGCTTGGTTTGTGCCTGGCCTGGTCGAAAACCCATATTTTTTATTTTCTCATGCACAGGCTCATATACAGTGTACGCAAATGTTCTTCCCATCTTAATTGATAGTTTTGTAGGCTTATACACATGTATGAAGTCAGTCCGAATCTATTGCATGTTTCACATGTATAGTGTTACGTAAATACAATGAACGAACTTGGTTTTGCGTCCTTGTTAATAGCATATTGCTACAATGCATTTCGTATTTTGGCTTGTTATCGGTAAAATGTACGTATTGTTTGCGATAGAATATCAAGTCTGAACTGTCTATCGTTGCATCACAAAAATGCGATTAGAATATACATGTAAGCACAACTTTGCCGGACTTTGTCTTAAGAACAAGATTTCACGTACATGAAATTATTTCTGATGCAGGAATGTGGTTAAGTCAAACCATCATGCGAATATTTCTTTTTGAGTTGTTAGCATAGTTGGAACTTTTCGCAAATCATGGCATCATAATGCTGGATAGGAATTCAATACATGTCCCGACATGGGCATCACTGTTGACTTGGACGTTAAGCAATAAATCAAGCAAACAATACATGGGTATTCTTTGATTGTTGCAATAATTATAGTGAAACACTGCACTATTTGGTCAAGGCAATTAATACATGTAGCAACTTGTTGGTTAAAATGGATAGGGGATAGGAGTTTTTGTTGTCGTACTGCTTTTTTAATATCATAATTCTAAGTCATGCTGTCGTTCGTTCTGTTAATATATGAATACTTTGTTTTGGGGTTCCCACATAATCATACACAAACAATGATATCTCGAATTTAAACTTCGGATTTGTAAGCACTGGAGTAGTAGAATTACACATGTATCCCTTATGTTGCTAAAAAACCGTGCGCCCTTATACGTGTAGGCAACCGCGAAGCTGATCAGCGCCTTTGTTTTCGCTACAGGTATAGTACACTTCCTCTACTTTCTAAATCTAAAATTTCCAGTCTCTGGTCATCTTCTGTGACTGTACAGCCTGATTTGTGTCGGACCTGTTCGGAAACCACATAGTTGGTTTTCCCACGAGGCGGCTCATTTATTGAAAGAAAGTAACATAAGAAATCCAAGTCATTTCGATTTCGCAAACTCTTCAATGCTATTGTGTTGGAAGTTCTATATGTTCATTGGGCGAAAGCGTTTGCGAAAAACATGCCCAGAAATGGAGGACAAATTTACCTGGATATCGGATTATTATACCGATAGGTAGAGTGCTCAAAATATAATGGGGCGTAATAGGACATGCCACTTCAAACCCTTTTTATGCTATAAAATATTAAAACAAATTAATGTTCCTTAATAGTTCATAAATCTATATAGTACCCTCTTAATGAAGATATATTTTTCAAAAAAATTGCTTTAAAAAAAGCTGGGTCAAACTCAGTTACAAGTTTTAGACCCATGTTCTATTAAATGATAGTAAAAAATACAAAAAGAAGCACCATCCATCCAGATGAATGCCTAAAATAACATCATTTCTCAATCAAAATGAATTTTCCTTAATGGTTCCTATTAGGGGACAAAATTATCTTTCTAAAGATATATATTGCAAAAACCTACTATAAAAATAAAATGAGTCAAACTTCAAAAAACCCTAATGACAGACCAGCGAAATTTTATTTTTCCGCTTTAAAATTGGGCCTGAAATTCACAGGTAACTCATATTGATTTTACTGAAAATGGCTTCCATCGGTCTGCCTCTATGTATATTGTAAATTACTAACGCAATAGTTTATGTTGATAATTTATTTATTAATTTTATTTATTTATTCATTTTTTATTTTATATATTTATTTATTTTTAATAAAATATTTATTTATTTATTTATTTATTTATTTATTTATTTATTTATTTTGAGAATGAGTTTAAAAATAATACCGACATTAAAGGCAATGTTTGGATAACCAACAATTAATACAAGTATGATCCAAAGAAAGATGCATAAAAATGCGATCCTCAATAAATGATTTAAAATTGGTCAATGTGTCGTCTCTCAGGATGTATTTAACAAAAGCGGTGCACAAACTATAACTTGCAGTCATTAAGGTGTCAATCAATTAAAATTGTCACTTTTAGCTTATTCTATTATTCATACCACACCGATGTGTTTTCTGTATGATTGTTTTTACAGCATTGAAATTTTCGTTATGACAAGGGTGTGGTGAAACAGCCACTGTCCGGCAAAATTGCTTTTTGTCCCCATACGGGGAACTGTCACTCGGATCAGCCTAGGTATCCCTTTTCCCGGGAAAGGAAATATGGAGAATCTGTCCGAGCGGCAAATCACTTTGTATATTTTTATTTTTTCTCTCCTTTCGGCTGAGCATATATATCAATTATTTTGACCGGACATAACATTTTGCCGAATATGTCTGTTTTTCCTTTTTTTGTGTGCGCACACATCTTTTACGGTCACGCGTGTCTCTTCTATTAGCCTTGGGGTGTGAAGTTTGACTGTAAAAACAATATTTGAGCCTCATCATGAGAAAACTTATAATGTGGTTTCCGAACAGGTCCGACACAAACTAGACAGTACAAACATGGAAGATGACTAGAAGCTTGTAATTACGGATGTAGAAAGAAGATGAGTTGTACTATCCGTGTAGTGAAAACAAAGGCGCAGATCGGTTGTGCAGTACTGCACAGCTGATCTGCGTCTTTGTTTTTGAATACGCAAATTTTTGGTTTTCTGATGCAGCGGCTTATTTCATGAATTTGACACTTGCATATTCGACCGCATAAAATGGATTGCATAGCAAGAAAGTCTGTTTTCGGGTCTTGGAACAATTCCGATATTAATAATAATGAGCACATGTGATATTGATCAGACTGCACGAAGTCAATTAGCAAAACACAAACAGTTTATATATACTGGTTGCATTTTTTTATTTCGCATATACCAGAAACACTGCAGATTTCTTTAAGACTGCTGAGACCGCAGCGAATGTGTGATATTGATCAGAATGCACGAAAGCGATGAAACATATGTAAGATAAAATATAATATTTACATCATTTGGAAGCAGTGAATACAAAGTAAAATTCAAGGGGAGGAAGTGTGAGCCATGTTGTGCAATTTCGGGTAATAAACCCTGATCAGTCATTCAGTGACCCTTATAAACCGGCAACTAAATTTGAAAGAATGCATATGGCTACTATGAAATTTAATTAAAAGCTGATTATACTCCACGCAATCAAAGCGGTCAGTTAATTATTACTGTTTCGTTACGTCCTAAATAACAATGTTCCCAACATGTCGAGACGGTAATCAAAACAGGAATATATGTTCTTGTCTCAGAATCATATTCATTTTATTGAATCCGTGGTCAACATCAAACTATTTCGAGATTTATTTTTTATTTTGATATACAAACCAATCACTTCTCTTCTTATTCTGCACAAACAATAACTCTCACCGCTGTGTCTGGTGTGGGTTCGAGCCCCGTTTCTCTCGGGGTACTCCCGTTTTCGCCCACCTACTGATTGGCCTGTCTCATATGAGCTGAAATAATCTTGAAAGGGATGTAAACTGAATTAAAGAAAAAAAAAAAAAAAAAAAAAAAAAAAAAAAAACTCCGTCTACTTATTATTCCGTCTGTGGTTAGGTTAATGAAGTCGTTTTGATACATGAGTTGCATGTACATGACTCCGTTCAAATAGAAAAGTTTAAGAGATCGATGATCAGTCTGTGCAGAAGCGCTTTTTTTTTTTTTTTTTTTTTTTACTTTAAAAAGCTTACGAGATCAAAACCATGATGTTGAACTGTTGAACGTTAAGTTGATTCGTTTCAAAATAGAATATAAAATATATTTGTCAATGAAGATATCCAAAAATCATATTTCAAAACAAAACTCAGAAAACGGAACAAATCTCCTACTTGTACCTTTCTACAGGTAGATCTAAACCATAACAATTTAGACAAACTCGGCGCATTCAAACAAAGCCTAAGGGCATATTACCTAGGCGATAGATTTTATCTTGGATGTCAAAACAGGTATTAGCTAGGCTAGCTAACTCCCGCGGGTATTGGAAATCCGAAGGTCAAGCTTCTTATAGCAGATTAATTCCCCTGATCTTCATTTCTGCACATGCTAAATAACCATGATTCTAAATGATACTTTCATTCAATAAATGTTCAATTTCTGCATTGACTGCACCTATCTATCAGTCAATAGAGTAAACGCTATAGGAGACAACTAGAATTTGGCATCTCAACTCGTACAGAATTGCATTGTGCGTCACCAATTCGATACCACGGGCTTATCAGCTGTGTTATTGTTGACTATGCATCGGTTCGGCAAAACGTAGGTCGCATTACGACATAATCTGCCTTCAAGACATCGGACGAGGCGTTTAGTTTAAAAGACTTGATTATATGCATGCTTAGTATGAATGTTGCACTATGTGTGCAGCTAAAACAAAGGAGGTTTCTGTGTTCAGGTGTTAGGGAGCGACCTTTTGATTTTTATTGGGGTTGGTGGATTATGCTTTCGGTCCTGGATTTAATTTTCACTCGACGCGCGATATGTCTTTTTATTTACATATAAAACAGTGCTTACATTCAACAGATTTTACCTGTCCTAGATATTTGGTCAGGCCAAATTGGTCCTGGGTTGTTTTTTTCAACATATATTCCAGCCCCCCTCCTATAAATCAAATGGTTGCTCTCTTAGTGCACAGCGGATGGAGCGTTTACTTTGGCAAAACAGGATTTTTTTTCATGATGCAGCTTTATTGTTAAAGTGTCTTGCAGCAATTTGAGGAATATTGTAATTGTTTGTGTATTTGACTTTCAGTTAATAAATAGAGATTTTCATATGACAATTTTCATATCGTACCTCGTATCTTTTTATCATATATTTTAATTCATGACCATTTTTCCCTTTCATTGTTTTATTTGTTTATTTTATTTTATTTTATTTTATTTTGACATACCGCCAAAGCGTGCAGTAGAGCGCATATTATTTCCACATTAGAACAAATCGAAAATTCGTCTCGACATGACAAAATACTGTGACATAAAACCATAATCGATACAAATCTAAAATGCCTGCGGTACACTACCTAATGAACTCAATACAATAGTAGCCGAGTGTTCCGAATATTATTTTATTAGCCAATCATTTGGTGATACGGCTTTTTCTCCCTAGGGATGATATGGGTCACGTGGGTATGTGAGCCAATCATTTGGTGATATGGCTTTTTCTCCCAAGGGAGTGATATGGGTTTTATCAATTTTTGAACGGATACGGCTTTCGAGATACTGTGCCGCGATACGTGAACGTAACTCTTGTCTGTATCGCATATGCAAAAAGAACATATTTTGTAGTAAATATATGATAAAAGAAAATATACATGTAAAATATACCACGTGTCAGGTTATGATTTCCACCGTGCTCGAATTGCAAAAGAACCAAGACATTCTACAGTGAATACTCCTTCATGAACTTAAAAAGCAAATGCGCTGAATAGAATTAGACCATTTTTTTATAATTCAGTTAACGTCCATTTCAAGATTATTTCAGCCCATATGAGTCGGGCCAATCAGTACGTGGGGCGAAAACGGAACCCCCCCCCCCCCCGAGAAAAATCACCTGGTACACTCGGTTTAACATTACAGTCAACAATTCTTTGTCAGCCATTTCGTGACAGAGCCGCCGCCTCCTGGGTATTAACCTGGGTCTACCCTAAGTACATGACTTGGAAAAGAAAACTCCATTTATACAATAAGTGCATTTACACTATGGAAAAAAGACAACTTTCTTTCTCCACGACCGATGTTATTAATCCTACACAGTTAACCAACAAACTCGGAAACATAATTTAGCATACAATACCTCCTACAAATGAAATTAAGTACCATAGCATCTTAAGCGCCGCCTTAAAATTTCTTTGTCAAGATATACGCTTTGCAATCTGTTCCTTCAGTATATACGGAATTATAACGCTTAAAAGACCCATACCGAATAGTCGCATTTGACGATTCTCTTGTCGTTAATACATCAACAACATGTTTCTTATTATGCTAGAAAGTCAAATTTTCTAATGTTTTACATTTTGAACACCTTTTTATCGAAAACAAAAATGCGATTTACGCGGTGTCGGAAAAGGGCCGAAAAATCAAAGGGGAAAAACTCTAGCGAGACCAAACCGGAAGTGACGTTTAGTCGTACAAAAGATCAGCCATTTAAATGAAAGACACACAAAGTAAATGCTTACACAAAACATTTATCACAAATTTTACACCATGCAACGCCGTTTTACTTTTTCTTGTTCTTTGATAATTATCAACAGTATAGGAAACATTTTATAAACAAAACATAAATTTTAAAGGAAAATAAATTATGGTACATTACTTGCATGTGAAAATAGCATTTCCCATAAAGTCCCGCATTTGAACCAGTTTTTATCACGGACAACTATCTTTCTTTTGTTACGGCCGCTAAAACAACAAATTTGAATACCCGACACTTTTATTACCTTACCTTACGCGGTGTGTATGTCGGTGATCTATGATGTTTTTATGTGACACACGCCGAGACACGCCGCTAGATTGCGGCATATATCACTCGGCGGCACGTGGCAGATACTCAAAGACATTCCAATCTCATTGAGTAAACGAGTCTACCGACATTGACTTTTGTTCTAGATATCCTAATGCTTGAATTAAGAATAGACTACTATTATTTTGATCTTTCTTTCTACATTTAATAAAATGTACACGCATTAATTATGATATGACTTTAAGTAAGCGACGTCATGAGAAGAATTGCATAAACCAAGGTGGAATTCCTATGATTTTATGTGACGAATGTATAAGTTGTATTTAAAATGGTAGTAACCCCATCACGACGAATATGCGCATGAGACGTTCAAGCGCAGACACCGTAATTCATTCATCCCGCCCTTCCTGACCTTTCTTTATATTTTCAAAAAGGTAGAGAGACGATGACCGGCTAGCTGTTAAGTGCCGGTCCCACTGAATTGTAAGGAATTGTACGATTGTCTAATTATTAGTTTATTGATAAGACTGCGTATGCAAAAAATATGTATTTTTTCCAACGTGATTCTGCCTTCTTAATTTGCACATCGGTGTCAAAGAAATGATTCCCAAATTAATATGTTAAGACAATCGTAGGGCAATCTTAAGCGCAGTAGGACCGGGACTTTACGCGGCTGCATTAAAATATTAACAGAGAGAGAGAGAGAGAGAGAGAGAGAGAGAGAGAGAGAGTGAGATGTGGTTCGGAAAACACGGCATATGACATACATGAACAAGTATATCGTAATGTTTTCTTATGAAAACATGATTAGCGCTCATATACCCATATTTGCGGTTTTGCTTCTTGATCAAAACATTGTTGTCGATACGTGTAATTGTTAACTGAACTTCTGTATATAATGATGATTGCTGTAACAACTACATGCACCTTTATTATTGTGCGTAACCCCCAAAATAAAGTACGGATTAAATCATGTCCCTCGGGGCTTGTGTTTTACTGGTTAACCACGTTGATTGCACATGATTTGTATTTGTTGATAAACATTGATATTTGCAAATGTGCCCTTAAAGAATGAATGTACTTGAACATCTTTTTATTCGCCAGAATGGAAAATGATGTCAGTGATTTGTACACGAGAGAGAGAGAGAGAGAGAGAGAGTTTATTTTCGATTTGCAAAACTTAGTCGTCACATTGGCAAATGCATGTCATGAGATAATCTCTAATTTGCGAGTAACGGCGCTCACGCTGAATACTTTCGTTCAGACGTTGATCTCTCTCGCACACGCGCATGCCGCCAATAAGAATATTATTTCGTCAGAATCAGAATCAGAATAGTTTACTGGTGAAACGTCAAACTGACAATACCGCATAACACGGACAATGGTATCAAAACAAGTTTGTGATCGCGCAAGTAATGAAAATATATGATAAAAAACGGATGTTTTATCCTTCATGTCACATGTGAAAAAATGAAAATTAAATTATTATTTTCCCGAGAATTTAATTTTATAAGAACGGGTAAAAACGGCATGTATTCCTTATTACTTTGATACTCGGATCTGAAATAACTGCCATTGGATTCAAACTTTGGTAAAGTGCTAAAGGCCTCATGTGTGTGAATGTAGAAAGTGTGTTATTTTTTGTCTAGATTTTTAAAACAGCATGTAAAATCATTTCGTAATAAAACAAAACTACATAATTTATGGTCAAAATGAACATAATCATGACACGAATGGCCTTGTTATTACGTTATCCAATGGTCTAACTTTATCGGACTTGTACGAGATGACGTCACAGATACTAAGCCACGCCCACACAGGTAATACAGCGGAAAAACCCGGAAACAACCGATAATTTGGTTCCGTACTGCAATATTTAAAAAGTCATTAATTTGTATACCCGCATATGAAATTTTGTTTTTTGAAAATGGATCGATATATTAATATGATTTATTTTAATTTTTAATCGAAATAGTACGTGGAATATCGTCTTTAAGCATTATTTGCCATTTTGATGTATTCTTTGTCTCTGTGCCATTTTTAGCTTTGGCACGACTCAAAATACGTTTGACAACTAGCCGATGGTGCTTTCTTACAAACTTATCACAAAAAATGACGCTCTGTACCTCAGTCAGTGAATAGGCGTTGTATTCCGAGTGAAAACGCATCTTTCCCGCCATTTTGCCCATTTGGTCGAGGGTAAACTAGGTCAATATCGATTTGACTTAATCATTATTATAAAGTCATAATTAGCCAGAAACATTACGGATTTCATACATTTAGTTCAAGAAATACTCAAGATCAGAATGTAAATGCAAAGCTATTATGAAAATTGTGACTTTGTTTTGTATTTTTCACGTTTACATCAGGAATAGCCAACTACGGCGTAACAATACCGCCTGTATTATTACGACATGCGCCGATGACGAATATTCCATGCAAACATTTTGCAGAAAACTCTTAATTCATTGCGTTCTACTCAACCGCGTTTAGATAGAGAGCAAACATGCAACACTAAGAGACTTACAGTGACTGCACGCACTATCTCGTATTAGCACAGCTTACAATACTGCACATACGTTATAATCATATAAAAAAAAGTCCGACATAGTTCCAATTTTAATTTATCTCAACTCAAAAACGTACGTATATAGTGAGCAAAAATAATAATTTCTATGTACGTTCTTTTAAAATGGGTAAATGGTCTACCTATAGTCAATTGGTCCCTTTCATTTATCATGCTGTGCCTTAATTAGCAATCCACGGTGGCTTGCTAATGATATCAGAACAATCGCGGTGGGGTTACGGTATATTTGATTAGCGAGTCCACGGTGTTGCGTGTTAACAAGGTCCACCGTGTTTCCACTGTGACGACCACGGTGGAAATATTACAAGGTCCCGCGTGGACGCTGATAAGAGGCCCGCGGTGGCGAGTGGAGAAAAAAAAATCCACCTGGCTTGTACTGTACATTCTTGTATCAAGAATTTTCATCGTTATAAGATTGACTGATTTCTATGATTTCATCTGTCGTGAACAGAAGTCGTTGACAACGTAACGACTTCTGTCTGCTGTGAACAGTTCTCGTTGAAAACTCAACCGGTTCTGTCCATCATGTACACAAACCTTTGACCTTGTCTCATACTCGTTCAGAAAGCCACGATTAGTTGCTTTAAGATAGATTTGTGTATCAAGAACTTTAATTGATATTAGATTGACTGGCTTATATGATTTCATCTTTCGTGAACAGAAGTCGTCGACAACGTAACGACTTCTGTCGGCTGTGAACAGTTATCGTTGAAAACTCAACTGGTTCTGTCCATCATGTACAAAAAACTATAAATTTGTCTCATGCTTGTTCAGAAAGAACACGATTAATTGGTTTAAGATATATTCGTGTATGAAGAATTTTCATCTTTATAGTTGTCGTTGAAAACTCAACCGGTTCTGTCCATCATGTACACAAACCTTTGAACTTGTCTCATACTAGTTCAGAAAGCCAAGATTAGTTGTTTTAAGATAGACTTGTGTATCAGGAACTTTTATTGATATTAGATTGACTGATTTCTATGATTTCATCTGTCGTGAACAGAAGTCGTTGACAACGTAACGACTTCTGTCTGCTGTGAATAGTTGTCGTTGAAAACTCAACTGGTTCTGTCCACCATGTACAAAAATACTTTAAGTTTGTCTCATGCTTGTTCAGAAAGAACACGATTTCATGGTTTAAGATATATTCGTGTATGAAGAGCTTTCATCGTTATAATTGTCGTTGAAAACTCAACCGGTTCTGTCCTTCATGTACACAAACCTTTGAACTTGTCCCATACTAGTTCAGAAAGCCACGATTAGTTGTTTTAAGATAGATTTGTGTATCAGGAACTTTAATTGATATTAGATTGACTGATTTCTATGATTTCATCTGTTGTGAACAGAAGTCGTTGACAACGTAACGACTTCTGTCTGCTGTGAACAGTTGTCGTTGAAAACTCAACCGGTTCTGTCCATCATGATCACAACACTTTGAACATGTCTCATACTAGTTCAGAAAGCCACGATTTGTTGTTTTTAGATAGATTTGTGTATCAGGAACTTTAATTGTTAAAAGATTGACTTACTTATGTGATTTCATCTGTCGTGAACAGAAGTCGTTGACAACGTAACGACTTCTGTCTGCTGTGAACAGTTGTCGTTGAAAACTCAACCGGTTCTGTCCATCATGTATTAAAAACCGTCTCATACCAGTTTAGAAAGCCACGACTAGTTGTTTTAAGATATATTTTTGTATCAGAAACTTTAATTGTTATATGATTGACCTACTTATCTGATTTCATCTGTCGTGAACAGAAGTCGTTGACAACGTAACGACTTCTGTCTGCTGTGAACAGTTGCCGTTGAAAACTCAACCAGTTCTGTCCATCATGTACTAAAAACCGTTGAACTTGTCTCATACCAGTTTAGAAAGCCACGACTAGTTGTTTTAAGAAAGATTTTTGTATCAGGAACTTTAACTGTTATTAGATTGGCTGACTTATATGATTTCATATGTCGTGAACAGAAGTCGTTGACAAAGTTACGACTTCTGTCTGCTGTGAATAGTTGTCGTTGAAAACTCAACCGGTTCTGTCCATCATGTACAAAAACCTTTGAACATGTCTCAAACTAGTTCAGAAAGCCACGATTTGTTGTTTTTAGAAAGATTTGTGTATCAGGAACTTAAATTGTTAAAAGATTGACTGACTTATGTGATTTCATCTGTCGTGAACAGAAGTCGTTGACAACGTAACGACTTCTGTCTGCTGTGAACAGTTGTCGTTGAAAACTCAACCGGTTCTGTCTATCATGTACAAAAACCTTTGAACTTGTCTCATACTAGTTCAGAAAGCCACGATTTGTTGTTTTTAGGTAGATTTGTGTATCAGGAACTTTAATTGTTATTAGATTGACTTACTTATGTTAATTCATCTGTCGTGAACAGAAGTCGTTGACAACGTAACGACTTCTATCTGCTGTGAACAGTTGTCGTTGAAAACTCAACCGGTTCTGTCCATCATGTACTAAAGACCGTTGAAGTTATCTCACACCAGTTCAGAAAGCCACGATTAGTCGTTTTAAGATAGATTGTTGTATCAGGAACTTTATTTGTTATTAGATTGGCTGACTTATATGATATCATCTGTCGTGAACAGAAGTCGTTGACAACGTTACGACTTCTGTCTGCTGTGAACAGTTGTCGTTGAAAACTCAACCGGTTCTGTCCATCATGTACAAAATCCTTTGAACTTGTCTCATTCTAGTTCAAAAAGCCACGATTTGTTGTTTTTAGATAGATTTGTGAATCAGGAACTTTAATTGTTAAAAGATTTTCTGACTAATGTGATTTCATCTTTCGTGAACAGAAGTCGTTGACAACGTAACGACTTCTGTCTGCTGTGAACAGTTGTCGTTGAAAACTCAACCGGTTCTCTGTCCATCATGTACTAAAAACCGTTGAACTTGTCTCATACCAGTTAGGAAAGCCACGACTAGTTGTTTTAAGATAGATTTTTGTATCAGGAACTTTAATTGTTATTAGATTGACTTACTTATGTGATTTCATCTGTCGTGAACAGAAGTCGTTGACAACGTAACGACTTCTGTCTGCTGTGAAAAATTGTCGTTGAGAACTCAACCGGTTCTGTCCATCATGTACTAAAGACCGTTGAAGTTGTTTCATACCAGTTCAGAAAGCCACGATTAGTTGTTTTAAGATAGATTTTTGTATCAGGAACTTTAATTCTTATTACATTAGCTGACTTATATTATTTCATCTGTCGTGAACAGAAGTCGTTGACAACCTTACGACTTCTGTCTGCTGAGAACAGTTGTCTTTGAAAACTCAACCGGTTCTGTCCATCATGTATAAAAACATTTGAACTTGTCTCATAATAGTTCAAAAAGCCACGATTTGTTGTTTTTAGATATATTTGTGTATCAGGAACTTGAATTGTTAAAAGATTTTCTGACTAATGTGATTTCATCTTTCGTGAACAGAAGTCGTTGACAACGTAACGACTTCTGTCTGCTGTGAACAGTTGTCGTTGAAAACTCAACCGGTTCTGTCCATCATGAACACAAAACTTTGAATATGCCTCATACTAGTTCAGAAAGCCACGATTTGTTGTTTTTAGATAGATTTGTGTATCAGGAACTTTATTTGTTATTAGATTGACTTACTTATGTGATTTCATCTGTCGTGAACAGAAGTCGTTGACAACGTAACGACTTCTGTCTGCTGTGAACAGTTGTCGTTGAAAACTCAACCGGTTCTGTCCATTATGTATTAAAAACCGTCTCATACCAGTTTAGAAAGCCACGACTAGTTGTTTTAAGATAGATTTGTGTATCAGAAACTTTAACTGTTATTAGATTGGCTGACTTATATGATTTCATCTGTCGTGAACAGAGGTCGTTGACAACGTTACGACTTCTGTCTGCTGTGAACAGTTGTCGTTGAAAACTCAACCGGTTCTGTCCATCATGTACAAAAACCTTTGAACATGTCTCATACTAGTTCAGAAAGCCACATTTTTTGGTTTTAGAAAGATTTGTGTATCAGGAACTTAAGTTGTTAAAAGATTGACTGACTAATATGATTTCATCTGTCGTGAACAGAAGTCGTTGACAACGTAACGACTTCTGTCTGCTGTGAACAGTTGTCGTTGAAAACTCAACCGATTCTGTCTATCATGAACAAAAATCTTTGAACATGTCTCATACTAGTTCAGAATGCCACGATTTGTTGTTTTTAGATAGATTTGTGTATTAGGAACTTTAATTGTTATTAGATTCACTTACTAATGTGATTTTACCTGTCGTGAACAGAAATCGTTGACAGTGTAACGACTTCTGTCTGCTGTGAACAGTTGTCATTGAAAACTCAACCGGTTCTGTCCATCATGTACAAAAAAAAACCTTTGAACATGTCTCATACTCGTTCAGAAAGCCACGATTAGTTGTTTTAAGATAGATTTGTGAATCAAGAACTTTAATTGATATTATATTGACTGACTCATATGATGTCATCTTTCGTGAACAGAAGTCGTTGACAACGTAACGACTTATGTCTGCTGTGAACAGTTGTCGTTGAAAACTCAACTGGTTCTGTCCATCGTGTACAAAAAATCTTTAAATTTGTCTCATGCTTGTTCAGAAAGAACACGATTACTTGGTTTAAGATATATTCGTGTATCAAGAATATTCATCGTTATAAGATTGACTGATTTCTATGATTTTATCTGTCGTGAACAGAAGTCGTTGACAACGTAACGACTTCTGTCTGCTGTGAACAGTTGTCGATGAAAACTCAACCGGTTATGTCCATCATTTACAAAAACCCTTGGACTTGTCTATTACTAGTTCCGAAAGCCACGATTAGTTGTTATAAGATAGATTTATGTATCAGGAACTTAAATTGTCATACTATTGATGGATTTATATGATTTCATCTGTCATGAACAGAACTCGTTGATAACGTAACGACTTCTGTCTGCTGTGAACAGTTGTCGTTGAAAACTCAACTGGTTCAGTCCATCATGTACAAAAAAGTTTAAATTTGTCTCATGCTTGAAAACTGTTCACAGCAGACAAAAGTCGTTACGTTGTCAACGACTTATGTTCACGACAGATGAAATCATATAAGTCAGTCAATCTAATATCAATTAAAGTTCCTGATACAAAAATCTATCTTAAAACAACTAATCGCGGCTTTCTGAACTAGTATGAGACAAGTTCAAAGGTTTGTATACATGAATGACAGAACCGGTTGAGTTTTCAACGACAACTGTTCACAGTAGACAGAAGTCGTTACGTTGTCAACGACTTCTGTTCACGTCAGATGAAATCACATCAGTCAGTCAATCTTTGAACAATTAAAGTTCCTGATACACAAATCTATCAAAAACAACAAATCGTGGCTTTCTGAACTAGTATGAGACAAGTCCAAAGGTTTTTGTACATGATGGACAAAACCGGTTGAGTTTTCAACGGCAACTATTCTCAGCAGACAAAAGTCGTTACGTTGTCAACGAGTTCTGTTCACGACAGATGAAATCATATAAATCCGTCAATCGTATAACAATTTAAGTTCCTGATAATAAATGTATCTTATAACAACTAATCGTGGCTTTCGGAACTAGTAAGGGACATGTTCAAAGTTTTTTGTAAATGATGGACAGAACCGGTTGAGTTTTCAACGACAACTGTTCACAGCAGACAGAAGTCGTTACGTTGTCAACGACTTCTCTTTATAGTCCGGTAGAAAAGAGCTGAATTCAGAGAGGACCTGGAATTGAGTTCTAAAGTTTTTTTCTTTACTGAATCTTGTTTAGCAGACCTTGCCCTTGAAGAATCCAAGTGATGCCACTTTGGCATCATTGAGCATTTTGATATATTCAAGATGGTGTCCAAGATGGAAGCCAGAAATAGCAAAAATTAATATTTTGCGTCTGAGAGGACCCGGAATAAAGTTCTAAAGTGTTTTTCTTTACTGAATCTTGTTAAGCAGACCTAGCCCTTGAAGAATCCAAGTGATGCCACTTTGGCATCATTGAGCATTTCGATATATTCAAGATAGTATCCAAACTTGAAGCCAGAAATAGCAAAAATCAATATTTTTACATATACGGGACAAATCTATGGCTTGATTTATTGGTTTGCTCTTGAGTAAGGCATGGATAAAGAAGTTATGAAACAAAACAGTTCATAACGAGTCATAGCATTTTTTGTAGCTTTAAGAAACAAAGATGGCATCCAAGATGGCGGCCATGAGAAGAAGCACAAAAACACAATTTTACCTGTTCACATTTGAGATGCTGTGCTAATGTAAACATTTTGTGTAAGACACTGTATTTTAAGAAATGGAGGCATGTCTTTTTCACCAATTATCTAATTACAATATGCAGGATGGCATCCAAGATGGTAGTCAAAACATCAAAACTGTATTTCATGATTACGCTTGTGTTAACTGTGCAAAACTTCATTTCTTTGCATAATAATATACATGTCATCCATCTGTGTATCATGTCAATCCAGTCTAATTTTGGCCATAATCTATTCAGTTCTAAGAGCTTAAATGTTTCCAAAAATTTTGCCAAGTAGTAGCTTATATATGAACGCGGATCAGACAAAAGAGATCTGGGCCGTAAAGTACATTGTATGCAATTAAGATTTAAAAACCAAATAAGTTTGTAATATTTAGCATGCTCTGATATTTATGCCAAACTGCTTTGATATTGTAAAACAATCCAAGACACATATAATATCTTATAAAACAAAGATATAAGTATCACGCATATTGCCATGGTAACCGATGCGCCATAAGAAATACCCTCATTTTAAGAAAAGGTACGCACTTTGTTGTACATATTTTATCAAATTGTGTGTGAACTTGTGCCAATTTCATAATCTGAACAGTGGTATAGGTGTTGAATTTCAAGGAACACATAGAAGTTTGAGAATTTCAGTCATAGATTCAGTACAATGGTATAAAGACGTTAATTTCACCAATGTCAAAACGCCATCAATATTTTTATGGCGTCATGCTTAGATTGCTACACACCTTTTGATTCTCATATATTTATGGAGATAATCTCTTCAAACTGTCAGGAAATACTCAGCTAAACCTGGTCTTTCACATTGTTATTTATGTATATATCAATTTTGAATTTTTAGGACATAAGACCCCTCTTGTCCGATCTTGGCCCATATATATTAAGCTACACAAGAATCACAATAAGACGACACAGTAGCCCATACTCTGAATTGAGAGGTTGATGTTTTGAGTCCGCCACAACAGAGTTGTGCATGCAAAGTTAACCTTTCCATAGTGCTGAATATAATAGTACTGGTTCATACCAATGCTCCAACACAACATGACTGATTGTTTATTTAATGGATTGTTATTTAATAAATAATTTTACTTAACAGTGAATTATCGTGATTAACGCGAAATGTTGGAGGGCAGATTGCGATGTATTAATTCACGACGGTATGAAAGATAAATGTTCAAATCGCATGTAAACATTTTTAAAACACAACTGTCTGTTCATTTATGTATTTATTGTTGTCTTAGCAAGAATGAAGATTGTACAACCAAGTCCTGCTCAGCAGCAACCGCAGAATTGGAATTAAATAACCATCCTGCAATACCTTGATCACAATGCCATTACCAATGACATAACAATAGCTGATTGTGTCGCATTCTGAAAGGGCATGAACACTAAATTAAATCAGGTAAGGATCAAAATCTTTTTTTTTACTCCCTATTGTTTCTCTACATCAATAATGGCAGGCCTCTGTTTCACTGGTGATGACTTTTCCCCAACAATGCTTAGTCTGTGAGTCAGGTACTGAAAACATAACAGTACAAATGCGTCTGTGTCATCTATAGTGGCTGAAATCCTTTTCGGATTTTCAAGTGCTGCCAACACCATTTGCTGCATACGGATGCCCCCTTCTTCATGGGTGCTTTTCATATCACTTCTTTCAATGACAATACCCTTGCAAACTTCTGAAAGTACATGTCATCTTCTCCCTTTAAAACTTTCAACTTAGAATTCTGATTGTCTGCTACACTAATTTACTAATAAGTTTAATCAGCTACTGTTGGTTTTCTATCACTGTCTATGCAACACTTTGTGGGAACAATAATTGCATGTTTTGTGACATTGTTGTGCAAACATTTTATCTACCAAATACCAGGTAAACATCATTCACTTTTGGGTTAGTTTGGAAATTGTCCACATTGTACTTTGACGGCCCATTAGAAGACCAGTATATAAAATGACAGATCGAGTCATCTGATATAGAACTAATGATTTTCTTTTTATTTGACCCACATATACTTTTGTTTGTGATACTATCTTCGTCTTGCTTTGAATATCACCTGTATATGTATCTGAAAATATCAAGGTTGCTTTGGCAAACTCATGTGCTAATGTGTTTATGCCTATGTCATATGACCTTGCCTGTTGTCCAAATCACTTTAGTGCTAATCAAGATGGTAGCTACTGCTTCATTATTACCAACTGTAAGATCATTTATACTGTTTCTTGAGTTTCTACATATTAAAAGTTGCCTCATTAAAGCTTGTATACTATTTGCTTTCAAACCGTTTCATTGTTTTTGTACCTAGTTTGAGATGTTTATCAACACTCGCTACCTTTTCACCCATCCTTCCACCATCTTGAAATACACAATATTAAAATACAAACTTGCTCTATTATCCTTTATCTTAATAAGGCAAAATGTCTAGAGTAATAACTTTTAAGTGCTAAGTGTATTCAGTGCGGGAAAATGTTAAAACTCAATTCTAGGTCAAATTCGTTTTGCGCAAGAAGTCATGGCTGCCTTCTTGAATGGCATCTTTAATATGATAATTACTGCATCTTGATAGACAAACTAGCTTGAGCAATGTATCTGAAAGTTAAAGTGCTAATTGTATGAATCAAAACTTGAAAGTAAAACCAAAAACATGAAAAACCTTGACTTATTTATGTTTTATAAGAAAGATGACAGCCATCTTGTATCCTATCTTGAAAAACTGTGATAGAATGTACATCGTTACACAAATCTGATACATATTCATCAATTGGCACTGAAATAACCACAGTTTTACCCGATAAAAACAATCAGAGACCCGTATTAAAGAATATTTTATATCCTGGCCGCCATCTTAAACGCCATCTTGAAAATACAAAAATGCTCAAGTAAGTAATTTTTTATTATAGTGACATACGCTAACCAAAATATATACATGTAATGACAAAATACATAAGCGCCCGACCCAATGGGTCTACAAGTCACTAGCAATTATCAAAAGTAATAATAAATGCGGAAAATAATATATATACAGATAATACATTTATGTTTCAACAATCAGATTGTTTGGATTTCTAGTGTCTGGTTTGGTATATCCGACCTCGTCGTATAAGAAATGCCTTAAGAAGAAATTTAGCAATTTTCCTAGGATAATTGTTTAAAAATGAATTAAGTTTCTCATCTTCGGTCAGTTGTCTGAAATCATCATTGTTCATTATATCTCCCAAATAAGTGTCTCTGCGAGTAGAATAAGAAGGACACATGAGTAGAAAATGTTTCTCGTCCTCGACGGTGTTAAAGTCACAAAATGGACAAATTCTATCCTCCACCTTCTCACCGACAAACCGCCCTGTTTCAACGCGTAAGGGCAGGACGCCACACCGGAACTGCGCCACGACCGACCTTTCACTACGAGTCAGGTTTATGGTTAAAGACCTATTTCCATGTCTATTGAGGGTCATTAGATAAGGGACAGGGCATTAGAAAACGTAGTTCCTTGACATTGACTCAGAATACAGGTAGGGGCCAAAACAGGAAAAAACAATATTGATTGCAGAGGGAGGCAGTTTTATTGCATATGTTATCGGGGACAATAAAATCAATAAACAGTGGAAATACAGGTATTCTCCTTAAAGAGCCTCTTTATGACCCCCTGCAGAGATGTGATAATCACGTCATTATGACAGTCCTTTGATCTAAGGACCATATTGCACCATTAGGGTTCATTAACCGAATAAACAGGGGTACCCCTTTTAGCTTCTTCAGAAGTAGGTCTTTAAATATTTCTCCGTTTCAAAAGACTGTTTAAAAAGAACATATGTTCGCAGTTTTGCTACATTTCTACATTTCTCCGGCCATGAATTTGCGTAATAGTTTAACACTCTTTCTTGCACTTCAGTCATGCTAACTATTTCTTTATTGTCATAATGGTTAGAAAGGCCTATCGTGGTCATGATTCGTTTAAGGTCTTCGCACCAGTTATTTTGACAAATGTTATAATCATGATTAAAAACCTTTTTGGTTATACGTGTGTCGTCAAATAAGAGAATCCTATTCCAAAGTCTTATCATGGAACACCACCTTCTATACACACTTGGTAACCAGCCCATATCTCCGGTTATTGCTATGTTTGGGTGAAACGATGGACACCCAAAAAGTAACGCATCGCTCTATTGTCTATTTGAGTAAAGGGTTTATAGCCCCATACCGAAGATCCGTAATCCAGTATAGGGACGACACAAGCATAGTAAAGTTTTTCAAACTTTTTAAAACCGAATTCCTTTAGGCTATGGATTCTTGATATTAGTCCACCAAGTGCTCTACCCGCCCCTTTAGCTAACGCATCTGGACAGAGACCAGTAAATGTAACGTTGCCTGTGATTGGCCCGAAGTGTGGGCAGATCTACCGCGGCAAATTTAAGATGTAACGCTACCTACCATTGGTCATATATGCGTATCTATCAAATGTCTTTTGTCACATGATAGTATAGTCGTTCTTGAATAGTTTGCTATATATTTCTATTTAATCGGCTGCTGTTTTGCCATGCTATGGCCAAATTGCGGATGTAGTTATTTTTGAATAATTATTTTTTCGTCGTTGAGCGATTTTGGGGTGTCCCTAAACAGCGAAAAGTACCGTCCTTGAATGCTGGCTAACCCCCTATTTTTTGGCTGCACTTGTACACGGCCTGGAACGATCTCTCGTCTGCTGAATGTGTCGGGGTCCACTATAAGCTGTGAAGCCTAAGAATGAGTCTTGTTTTGGGGCAAATTACAATGGGAGTCTATGGGAACGATAATTAGAGGTCTCTGCCCTAAAGAGAATATCACCTTCAGGCGTGCTCCCTGTTTCGACACTGAAATGAAACTGTGTTTTCAGGAACCAATACCCCCTTTGTATCTCTTCATGATTTTACATCTGAAGCCCAAGGCGGAACAGACAGAAACTGGCCATCCTCGAATTTTAAAATAGAAAAATTCACATAAAAATGCACATACAAACAGATCAATAAACAGACAACATAAAGATTTTTCCCAACAGAACAGCACTGGAACTGTTATTTAAGAAATGACTTGGGTGCTTTAACGAAAATTACTGGACCAAACCTCGCCCATTGCATCAGTAGTGGTTCCAAACACCTCTGGGAAGTCAACAAGGTGCAGTTATGACCCCTATAATGTATAATGTAATCATTAATGATTTTCAAGTTTTTCACGTTCTCTGGTGTAATAAGGTTAAACTCACCATGATAGTGCATCATAATGTTAAAATGAAAAGAACAATATACAAAACAGACAAATTGAAGGTCAAGGTCACAGATTTTACCCGTTATTTTGTGAGGAATAGGTAATTTTGGTGCAAAAATCCAATTTTAAGTGTAGAATTGTGACTATCATAAAGGTCAAGGGTCAAAGGTCAAGGTCACTGAATTGCCTTATCTAACCTTTCCTGTCATAGTCCTTAACAAAACGATACCACAATTGGTGAAGCGCCAATGCTTTGAATTAATTCAGTGGCTGTATCTTTACCATGTAGAGAGGCAAATTTGTCTTATTTTGGACTTATTGAAGTAGGGGGTCGGTTGACTTTTTGAATAGCTCCAAGACTATGATACGTTTAACCAAGCATCAAACAGCATCGTTGTTATTGTAAGAGCTCCCTTCATTGTATAATTGCAATATCTCGTTAAAATAAACGAAATAATGGGTGTCTTTAGGACAGAGACCAGTAAATGTAACGTTGCCTGTGATTGGCCCGAAGTGTGGGCAGATCTACCGCGGCAAATTTAAGATGTAACGCTACCTACCATTGGTCATATATGCGTATCTATCAAATGTCTTTTGTCACATGATAGTATAGTCGTTCTTGAATAGTTTGCTATATATTTCTATTTAATCGGCTGCTGTTTTGCCATGCTATGGCCAAATTGCGGATGTAGTTATTTTTGAATAATTATTTTTTCGTCGTTGAGCGATTTTGGGGTGTCCCTAAACAGCGAAAAGTACCGTCCTTGAATGCTGGCTAACCCCCTATTTTTTGGCTGCACTTGTACACGGCCTGGAACGATCTCTCGTCTGCTGAATGTGTCGGGGTCCACTATAAGCTGTGAAGCCTAAGAATGAGTCTTGTTTTGGGGCAAATTACAATGGGAGTCTATGGGAACGATAATTAGAGGTCTCTGCCCATCTGACACTGGCTATCCGCACGACGGTCGTGCCGATAACACCGCTTATCGGCACGACCGTCGTGCGGATAAGCGGCGTTATCCGCACGACAGGGAAATCGATATCCAAATGTTAAAAATGTCTAGAAACTGATACATTTTAAGTTGATAAATATATTACACTGGCTTCAAAACTGAAACAGAATATTACACATGCAGGATTTTTTTACTTTTTAATTAACAAAATTGTAAGTTTGCTGAAATTGGCTTACCTGTGAATTTACCTGTAAAAATCAGTCATGCGTATGCGTAAATGAGAAAGAAATTATGTCAATTATCGTAACCTAAAAATTAAAAAAAAAAATGTGGTAGATCTAATCCAAAAGAATAAACAGCCTTTGATTTTACCAATGAAGTGTGGAAACATTTCAGTTACACAATTAAATAATTGCAATGATTATATTTTTTTCTCCGTCTGCTGTGATTCAGTTTGCATCAGCTGGATAAATCAAATCAAATTAGTTTTCTTAGTCATAATTAACAAAAATGTTAATTTCGAATGTATTTCTATATAGCTAAAACCATAATTTATTTATTTAATGACAAATTAATAGTTTAATGCATTCGTAAGCTTGTAAGAAAATCTTATACTCCCGTCGTGCCGATAGCCAATACCTGTAGCAATGGCTATCCGCACGACGGTCGGGCCGATAACGCCGCTTATCGGCACGACCGTCGTGCGGATAACGCCGCTTATCGGCACGACCGTCGTGCGGATAGCCTCAGCCAACGCATCTGCTGTAAAGTTGAAATCAGACTTTTCTTGGAAAATTACACCTAGGTACTTGTATTGCTCCTACATTTCTATTGTATTTTGACCAATTTTAAACACGAAATCACTCCTGTTACGCCGACCTTTGCGAAAATGTACACTTTTTGACTTTTCAGTATTAATTAAAACTCTCCATTTTTTGCACCAATTGTGTAAAGTATTCAACATGTTTTGCATATTTACTTCGTTATCACTTAAAAGCATCATCTGCATATAGTAGAAGAGCAATTTTTTCACCTTCGACGTCAATGCCAAGGTCAAGGTCATTAATTTATCCCACCAGATCGTTTATAAATAAAGAGAAAATCGTAGGGGAAAGGTGGCATCATTCAGATTCTTCAAAGGCAATGTCTACTGAACATGATTCAGTAATTTGAAAGAAAAACATTAAAACTCAATTCCAGGTCAATTTTGTTTTCTGCCGGACTATCACGACAGATGAAATCATTGAAATCAGTCGATCTTATAACGATGAAAATTCTTGATACACGAATATGTCTTAAACCAAGTAATCGTGTTCTTTCTGAACAAGCATGAGACAAATTAAAAGTTTTTTGTACATGATAGACAGAACCAGTTGAGTTTTCAACGACAACTGTTCTCAGAAGACAGAAGTAGTTACGTTGTCAACAGCTTCTGTTCACGACAGATGAAATCATATAAATCCATCAATAGTATGACAATATAAGTTCCTGATACATAAATCTATCTTATAACAACTAATTGTGGCTTTCGGAACTAGTAATAGACAAGTCCAAGGGTTTTTGTAAATGATGGACAGAACCGGTTGATTTTTCATTGACAACTGTTCACAGCAGACAGAAGTCGTTACGTTGTCAACGACTTCTGTTCACGACAGATAAAATCATAGAAATCAGTCAGTCTTATAACGATGTATATTCTTGATACACGAATATATCTTAAACCAAGTAATCGTGTTCTTTCTGAACAAGCATGAGAAAAATTTAAAGTTTTTTGTACATGATGGACAGAAACAGTTGAGTTTTCAACGACAACTGTTCACAGCAGACATAAGTCGTTACGTTGTCAACGACTTCTGTTCACGAAAGATGAAATCTAATATCATTTAAAGTTCCTGATACACAAATCTATCTTAAAACAACTAATCGTGGCTTTCTAACCTAGTATGAGACAAGTTCAAAGGTTTGTGTACATGATGGACAGAACCGGCTGAGTTTTCAACAACAACTATTCACAGCAGACAGAAGTCGTTACGTTGTCAACGACTTCTGTTCACGACAGATGAAATCACATAAGTAAGTCAATCTAATAACAATTAAAGTTCCTGATTCACAAATCTATCTATAAACAACAAATCGTGGCTTTCTGAACTAGTATGAGACATGTTCAAAGATTTGTGTTCATAATGGACAGAACCGGTTGAGTTTTTAACGACAACTGTTCACAGCAGACAGAAGTCGTTACGTTGTCAACGACTTCTGTTCAGGACAGATGAAATCACATTAGTCGGTCAATCTTTTAACAACTAAAGTTCTTGATACACAAATCTATCTAAACATAACAAATCGTGGCTTTCTGGACTAGTATGAGACAAGTTGAAAGGTTTGTGAACATGATGGACAGAACCGGTTGAGTTTTCAACGACAACTATTCACAGCAGACAAACCGATCTGTAAACAACAAATCGTGGCTTTCTGAACTAGTATGAGACATGTACAAAGATTTGTGTTCATGATGGACAGAACCGCTTAAGTTTTCAACGACAACTGTTCACAGCAGACAGAAGTCGTTACGTTGTCAACGACTTCTGTTCACGACAGATGAAATCTCACAAGCAAGTCAATCTAATAACAATTAAAGTCCCTGATACACAATCCTATCTATAAACAACAAATCGTGGCTTTCTGAACTAGTATGAGACATGTTCAAAGATTTGTGATCATCATGGACAGAACCGGTTGAGTTTTCAACAACAACTGTTCACTGCGGGCAGAAGTCGTTACGTTGTCAACGACTTCTGTTCACGACAGACGAAATCACATAAGTCAGTCAATCTTTTAACAACTAAAGTTCCTGATACACAAACCTATGTAAAAACAACAAATCGTGGCTTTCTGAACTAGTATTAGACAAGTTCAAAGGTCTTTGTACATGATGGACAGAACCGGTTGAGTTTTCATCGACAACTGTTCACAGCAGACAGAAGTCGTTACGTTGTCAACGACTTCTGTTCACGAAAGATGAAATCATATAAGTAAGTCCATCTAATATCAATTAAAGTTCCTGATACACAAATATATCTTAAAACAACAAATCGTGGCTTTCTGAACTAGTATTAGACAAGTTCAAAGGTTTTTGTACATGATGGACAGAACCGGTTGAGTTTTCAACGACAACTGTTCACAGCAGACAGAAGTCGTTACGTTGTCAACGACTTCTGTTCACGACAGATGAAATCACACAAGTAAGTCAATCTAATAACAATTAAAGTTCCTGATACACAACTCTATCTGTAAACAACAAATCGTGGCTTTCTGAACTAGTATTAGACAAGTTCAAAGGTTTTTGTACATGATGGACAGAACCGGTTGAGTTTTCAACGACAACTATTCTCAGCAGACAGAAGTCGTTACGTTGTCAACGACTTCTGTTCACGACAGATGAAATCACACAAGTAAGTCAATCTAATAACAATTAAAGTTCCTGATACACAAATCTATCTGTAAACAACAAATCGTGGCTTTCTGAACTAGTGTTAGACAAGTTCAAAGGTTTTTGTACATGATGGACAAAACCGGTTGAGTTTTCAACGACAACTGTTCACAGCAGTCAAAAGAGTCGTTACGCTGTCAACGAGTTCTTTTCAATCCTATAACAATTTAAGTTCCTGATACACAAATCTATCTTAAAACAACTAATCGTGGCTTTCTAACCTAGTATGAGACAAGTTCAAAGGTTTGTGTACATGATGGACAGAACCGTTTGAGTTTTCAACGACAACTGTTCACAGCAGACAGAAGTCGATACGTTGTCAACGACTTCTGTTCACGACAGATGAAATCACATAAGTAAGTCAATCTAATAACAATTAAAGTTCCTGATACACAATCCTATCTAGAAACAACAAATCGTGGCTTTCTGAACTAGTATGAGACATGTTCAAAGATTTACGTTTATGATGGACAGAGCCGGTTGAGTTTTCAACGACAACTGTTCATAGCATGAAATCACATTAGTCAGTCAATCTTTGAATAATTAAAGTTCCTGATACACAATACACAAATCTATCTAAAAACAACTAATCGTGGCTTTCGGAACTAGTAAGAGACAAGTTCAAAGGTTTTTGAAAATGATGGGCAGAACTGGTTGAGTTTTCAACGACAACTGTTCACAGCAGACAGAAGTCGTTACGTTGTCAACGACTTCTGTTCACGACAGATGAAATCAAAGAAATCAGTCAATCTTATAACGATGAAAATTCTTGATACACGAATATATCTTAAACCAAGTAATCGTGTTCTTTCTAAACAAGCATGAGACAAATTTAAAGATTTTTGTACATGATGGACAGAACCAGTTGAGTTTTCAACGACAACTGTTGTCAGCAGACAGAAATCGTTACGTTGTCAACGACTTCCGTTCACGAAAGATGAAATCATATAAGTCAGTCAATCTAATATCAATTAAAGTTCCTGATACACAAATATATCTGAAAACAACTAATCGTGGCTTACTGAACTAGTATGACACAAGTTCAAAGGTTTGTGTACATGATGGACAGAACCGGTTGAGTTTTCAACTACAACTGTTCACAGCAGACAGAAGTCGTTACGTGGTCAACGACTTCTGTTCACGACAGATGAAATTACATAAGTAAGTCAATCTAATAACAAATAAAATTCCTGATACACAAATCTATGTAAAAACAACAAATCGTGGCTTTCTGAACTAGTATGAGACATGTTCAAAGATTTGTGTTCATGATGGACAGAACCGGTTGAGTTTTTTAACGACAACTGTTCACAGCAGACAGAAGTCGTTACGTTGTCAACGACTTCTGTTCACGACAGATGAAATCACATATGTAAGTCAATGTAATAATAATTAAAATTCCTGATACTCAAATCTATCTAAAAACAACAAATCGTGGCTTTCTGAACTAGTATAAGACATGTTCAAAGATTTGTGTTCATGATGGACAGAACCGGTTGAGTTTTCAACGACAACTGATCACAGGAGACAGAATTCGTTACGTTGACAACGACTTCTGTTCACGACAGATGAAATCACATTAGTCAGTCAATCTTTTAACAACTAAAGTTCCTGATACACAAATCTATCTAAAAACAACAAATCGTGGCTTTCTGAACTAGTGTGGGACAAGTTCAAAGGTTTTTGTACATGATGGACAGAACCGGTTGAGTTTTCAACGACAACTGTTCACAGCAGACAGAAGTCGTTACGTTGTCAACGACTTCTGTTCACGACAGACGAAATCACATAAGTAAGTCAATCTAATAACAATTAAAATTCCTGATACACAAATCTATCTAAAAACAACAAATCGTGGCTTTCTGAACTAGTATGAGACAAGTTCAAAGATTTGTGTTCATGATGGACAGAACCGGTGCGTTTTCAACGACAACTGTTCACAGCAGACAGAAGTCGTTACGTTGTCCACGACTTCTGTTCACGAAAGATGAAATCATATAAGTAAGTCAATCTAATATCATTTAAAGATCCTGATACACAAATCTATCATAAAACAACTAATCGTGGCTTTCTAACCTAGTATGAGACAAGTTCAAAGGGTTTTAGTATATGACGGACAGAACCGGTTGAGTTTTTAACGACAACTGTTCACAGCAGTCAAAAGTCGTTACGCTGTCAACGAGTTCTATTCACGATAGATGCAATCATATAAATCCGTAAATTGTATAACAGTTTAAGTTCCTGATACATAAATCTATCTTATAACAACTAACCGTGGCTTTCGACACTAGTAAGAGACAAGTTCAAAGGTTTTTGTAAATGATGGACAGAACCGGTTGAGTTTTCAACGACAACTGTTCACAGCAGACAGAAGTCGTTACGTTGTCAACGACTTCTGTTCACGACAGATGAAATCATAAGAATCAGTCAATCTTATAACGATGAAAATCCTTGATACACGAATATATCTTAAAGCAAGTAATCGTGTTTTTTTTCTGAACAAGCATGAGACAAATTTAAAGTTTTTGTACATGATGGACAGAACCAGTTGAGTTCTCAACGACAATTGTTCACAGCAGACAGAAGTCGTTACGTTGTCAACGACTTCTGTTCACGAAACATGAAATCATATAAGTCAGTCAATCTAATATCAATTAAAGTTCCTGATACACAAACCTATCTTAAAACAGCTAATCGTGGCTTTCGAACTAGTATGAGACAAGTTCAAAGGTTTGTGTACATGATGGACAGGAGCGGTTGAGTTTTCAACGACAACTGTTCACAGCAGACAGAAGTCGTTACGTTGCCAACGACTTCTGTTCACGACATATGAAATCACATAAGTAAGTCAATCTAATAACAATTAAAATTCCTGATACACAAATCTATCTAAAACAACAAATCGAGGCTTTATGAACTAGTATGAGACATGTTCAAATATTTGCGTTCATGATGGACAGAACCGGTTGAGTTTTCAACGACAAGTGTTCACAGCAGACAGAAGTCGTTACGTTGTCAACGACTTCTGTTCACGACAGACGAAATCACATAAGTAAGTCAATCTAATAACAATTAAAATTTCTGATACACAAATCTATCTAAAAACAACAAATCGTGGCTCTCTGAACTAGTATGAGACAAGTTCAAAGGTTTTTGTACATGATGGACAGAACCGGTTGAGTTTTCAACGACAACTGTTCACAGCAGACAGAAGTCGTTACGTTGCCAACGACTTCTGTTCACGAAAGATGAAATCATATAAGTAAGTCAATCTAATATCATTTAAAGATCCTGATACACAAATCTATCATAAAACAACTAATCGTGGCTTTCTAACCTAGTATGAGACAACTTCAAAGGACTTTAGTACATGATGGACAGAACCGGATGAGTTTTCAATGACAACTGTTCACAGCAGTCAAAAGTCGTTACGCTGTCAACGAGTTCTGTTCACGACAGATGAAATCATATAAATCCGTGAAAATGCAAAAACCAAAAATTGTTGAAAACACAAAAAATTTTGGTACCACATTGTTCCTCACTTTCTAACTAAGAAAATGAGAACCCACACTTTATGTTTTCGTTAATAAATTACGGAGTTACAGGCGATTGAATTTCTGAAGTGAAACACATTTAATGACGTCAAGTAAATGGAAACGTCAGAAGTAATCCAAACTCTACAGTGATGATATAGGCTGATACCAGTCACTAGTAACTTTTGATATCAGTGAGATTTGATATCAGTGAAATTTCATATCAATGAAAATACCAATTTTATCATGTTTTGATATACACTGGTTTTCACTGTAATGTATAAAATAAAGATCAGAATTACTGAAACATGAAATAAGGTTATAGTGACCTTTACGTACTTTTTGTTCAAAGGTTTGGTAACACTCATTCATAATCTGAAAGAAGTCTGAAAATTTACTGATAGCGTGTTAAGATATAAGACAAAATCACTTAACCATGAAATTAGGTCACAGGGACGTAAGACTAGTTTGTTGTCAAATGTCGGGTCATACTTATTCATACTGTGAAAGATGTATGCCCATATACTAATTGAGTAGTGTGATATAAGGCAAAATCTCTGAATCATGAAATTAAGTCACAGTGACGTAGGATTACTTGTAGGTCAAAGGTCTGGTCATACGCCAACATATAGTGAAAGGAAAGAAGTATAGCTGCTCATTCGGCTTACGATGTTTTCATCGTATAAGTACCTGATTATTAATTTAGTTTTTTCCCACCTCGGTTTTTGGAGTGGGATTATTTTTCTGATTGCGCCTTTTCCTGATCTTTGCCTACTTGTACTCTATCATATACCAGTTGAGTGCCGAGATACAAGGCAAAATCACTGAACCGTGAAAAAAGGTCACAGTGACCTATAAGTAATTTAGGGCCAAATGTCTGGTCATACTCACTCATAATCTGAATATCGACTGCTCTGACCTTTGTCAAACATAGGGTCAAACTCGACCTGTAACCCAAAGCTATATGCTCTTACATCTTTTTGCCGTGATGTTATACAGAACAAAATCACTCAACCATGACAGTTAACTATAACTTATAACTACTGAAGGTTTAAACGTCTCAATCATATTGTACATCAAGTATGCTAATACACCAACTGAGTGCCGAGATACAAGGCAAAATCACTGAACCGTGAAATAAGCTCACACTGACCTATAAGTACTTTAGGGTCAAAGGTCTTGTCATACTAACTCATAATAATAAAGACGTATGAAAATATATCGAGTGTCAAGATATAAGGCAAAGTCACTGAAGCATGAAATTAGGTCACAATGACCCAGAAATACTTTAGGGTCAAAGGTCTTGTCATACGCAAACATAATGTGAAAGAAATATGTTCATATACCAAAAGAAAACCGAGATAAAACGTATGAAAATATATCGAGTGTCAAGATATAAGGCAAAGTCACTGAACCATGTAATCAGGTCACAATGACCTAGGACTACTTTAGGGTCAAAGGTCTTGTCATACACAAAAATATTGTGAAAGAATTATGTTCATAAACCAATTGAGTGCAAAAATATAAGGCAAAATCACTGAACCATGAAATTAGGTCACAGTGACCTATAATTTTATTGTGGTCAAAGGTCTGTTCATACTTACTCATAATCTGAAGGAAGCATGAAAATATCATAATTGAGTGTCAAGATGTAAGGCAAAATCACTGAAACATGAAATTAGGTCACACTGACCTATAAGTAGAATGGGGTCAAAGGTCTAGTCATACTAACTCATAATCTGAAAGAAGTACGAAAATATACTAATTGAGTGTCAAGACATAAGGTAAAATTACTGAACCGTGACATTAGGTTACAGTGACCTATAAGTATACTGGGGTCAAAGCTCTGCTAATACTCACTCATAATCTGAAAGATGTATGAAAATATACTAATTGAGTGTCAAAATATAAGGCAAAATCACTGAACCGTGAAATTAGGTCACAGTGACCTATAAATTTATTGGGGTCAAGGGTCAGGTCATACTCACTCATAATCCGAAAGAAGTATGAAAATATACTTATTGAGTGTCAAGATATAAGGCAAAATCACTGAACCGTTAAATTAGGTCACAGTGACCTATAAGTATATTGGGGGTCAAAGCTCTGGTCATACTCACTCATAATCTGAAAGAAGTATAAAAATATACTGATTGAGTGTCAAGATATAAGGCAAAATCACTGAACCGTGTAATTAGGTCACAGTGACCTATAAGTTTATTGGGGTCAAAGGTAAGGTCATACTCACTCATAATCTAAAAGAAGTATGAAAATATACTAATTCAGTGTCAAGATATAAGGCAAAATCACTGAACCGTGAAATTAGGTCACAGTGACCTATAAGTTTATTGGGATCAAAGGTAAGGTCATACTCACTCATAATCTGAAAGAAGTATGAAAATATACTAATTCAGTGTCAAGATATAAGGCAAAATCACTGAACCGTGAAATTAGGTCACAGTGACCTATAAGTGTATTGGGGGTCAAAGGTCTGGTCATACATACTCAAAATCTGAAAGAAGTATGAAAATATACTAATTGAGTGTCAAGATATAAGGCAAAATCACTGAACCGTGAAATTAGATCACAGTGACCTATAAGTTTATTGGGGTCAGAGGTAAGGTCATACTCACTCATAATCTGAAAGATGTAAGAAAATATACTTATTCAGTGTCAAGATATAAGGCAACTTCACTGAACCGTGAAATTAGGTCACAGTGACCTATAAGTTTATTGGGGTCAAAGGTAAGGTCATACTCACTCATAATCTGAAAGAAGTATGAAAATATACTAATTAAGTGTCAAGATATAAGGCAAAATCACTGAACCATGAAATTAGGTCACAGTGACCTATAAGTATATTGGGGGTCAAAGCTCTGGTCATACTCACTCATAATCTGAAATAAGTATGAAAATATACTAATTGAGTGTCAAGATATAAGGCAAAATCACTGAACCGTGAAATTAGGTCACAGTGACCTATAAGTATATTGGGGGTCAAAGCTCTGGTCACACTCACTCATAATCTGAAAGAAGTATGAACATATACTAATTGAGTGTCAAGATATAAGGCAAAATCACTGAACCGTGAAATTAGGTCACAGTGACCTATAAGTTTATTGGGGTCAAAGGTCAGGTCATACATACTCATAGTCTGAAAGAAGTATGAAAATATACTAATTATGTGTCAAGATATAAGGCAAAATCACTGCATCTTACTCAAGTTTCTGGATTTTTCAAGAATGGACAGTTATCGTTGACACTGCAGATCATATCTACCACAGCAACGACTTCTGTCTACAATGGACAGAAACGGTTGAAAAATCAACGATTACTGTCTAGTGGACAGAAGTCGTTGCGGCCGCAACGACTTTTGTTCATGGTGAACAGAAGTCGTTGATGGACACTTATCGTTGCTACAGTGCTAGCAGTTGGCACTCTGGACAAATAATTTTGATTCGAACATTTTGTATGTGAGAATCTTAGTTTTGAATTTTAGCAATCGCTAAGCACAATCACTGCCGGACCATTGAAAATATGTGACCTGCATATATTGTCGACTTTTGCTTCCATAGAGTGTATCAAAACCGTCACGTCTATACGTATATCATAGTATGTCATTTTTGGACTATTTTCTTAATTTTGACAAAACGTTAATGGGAATAGGTGAAACGGGAGTAGGCGAAATGGAAGTAAGCAAAACGGGACCAAGTCACGTCTATATATATAGATACGTATATCATAGAATGCCATTTTTGGACTATTTTCTTAATTTTGACAAAAGTTAATGGGAATAGGTGAAACGGGAGTAGGCGAAATGGAAGTAAGCAAAACGGGACCAAGTCACGTCTATACGTATATCATAGAATGCCATTTTGGACTATTTTCTTAATTTTGACAAACGTTAATGGGAATACAAATGAATATGTGAAACGGGAGTAGGCGAAATGGAAGTAAGCAAAACGGGACCAAGTCACGTCTATACGTATATCATAGTATGTCATTTTTGGACGATTTTCTTAATTTTGACAAAACGTTAATGCAAAAAAGATAACATACGTTTTTGAGTCACACTTTGTGCAATTCGCACCTGTTCCCAGCGTAGAGGTGCAGAAAAATAATGAGCCGCCACTTGGGAAAACCAACAATCTGCCTAGGTGAAAACAAAGGCGCAGATCAGCTTTGCAGTAACTGCAAAGCTGATCAGCGCCTTTATTTTCGTTAATCGGATAGTACAATCCCTCTTCTACTAAAATCCGAATTTTCAAGCTACTAACTCTTTTCTGTGCTTGTACAGGTCAGTTTGTGTCGGACCTGGTCGGAAAGCACATTGTTGGTTTTCCCACGAGGCGGCTCATATGATAACAGTCGAGATTGGAAGATCCCATGGCGTATGCTAAAATATTCAACATGGGATGCATGTCTATGCAATTTGTATATACTGCTCAACAAACTTTTAACACATATAGGCTTTAAAGATTTAAGATGTATCCAAACTACAACTATAACGCTTTAAAGATTTAAGATGTATCCAAACTACAACTATAACGCTTTAAAGATTTAAGATGTATCCAAACTACAACTATAACGCTTTAAAGATTTAAGATGTATCCAAACTACAACTATAACGCTTTAAAGATTTAAGATGTATCCAAACTACAACTATAACGCTTTAAAGATTTAAGATGTATCCAAACTACAACTATAACGCTTTAAAGATTTAAGATGTATACAAACTACTCGTAGAATGTCAGTCATGTTTTCATTATTTACCGTGCTAATCTACATTTGTAACTCTTTCAATGGTGCCATATGAAAGACAAATTGTTTGCTCTTACAATTTATAGCAAGTGTTTTAATCTTAGGTTCAGACTAAATGCATCATATTAACATTCGTATATCGTTTCAACCCATTGGGAGACAATGCAAATTAACCCAGATTTACATGATGTAGACAAACAAAACAGCATCAAGTTTTGTTGTAATCGATTGAGGCTTTACAAAACACACCCATGCTATGTACGGTCTTTCTTTTTTGCAGATGTAAAAATGATCATTTTCCATAATTGAAAACTTTGATATTTTCTTATTTTCTGTTCGAAACATCGAGTGTAGGTACATGTTAGAACCGAATTGCATTGAATCGTATCGCATCTATCGTATTGTACAAAGACAGGCATAAAGACATCATTGCTTAATTTAGTTTTATTTATTTATCTTTATTTTTTTTTTTTCAGATGTAGTGTCAAGGTCCTATAGTCAAAGTCGGGCATACATGTAGAGGTTTTCTAGATATATTTTCATTGGACCACCTTGATAGTAATCTATTGTCTGGAGGCAACAGGGGTAGTCACATACAGATTCCCCATTTCGCCGAGTCACCGCTTAGTTATACCGCAATTATATGAGACGTGACCAGCAAAACCCCCCAGTTAGATCTGACAACACAAAGCTGTTGAGTCGCAGAGGACTTCAACCAGATTCAACTTATGGACTTACATGTATCAAAGAACAAGAATCTCTGTTTAATTCGTGTAGCTGAAAATATAAGCCGATCAGCTCCGTTTTTATTACAGATGAAACATCAGGGATCCTCATGACGCGGTTCTCATTTTACAAAGCAGAAAACTATTCCATCTAATTAACGTATCACCAGTCAATCTGACCGAACTAAGATGTTTGCAATGACAAATGAGCCGTCTCGTGGGAAAACCAACAATGTGGTTTCCGACCAGGTCCGACACAAACCGACCTGTACAAGCACAGAAAAGAGCTAGAAGCTTGAAATTTCGGATTTAAGTAGAAGAGGAATTGTACTATCCGAGTAGCGAAAACAATGGCGCTGATCAGCTTCGCGGTTACCGCGAAGCTGATCTGCGCCTTTGTTTTCGCATATGCAGATTGTTGGTTTTCCCATGTTTGCAATGACAATTATGACAGTTGGTGTTATAAGACGCAAACAATGTTGAGTAGCTTCCAACTACACGACTTGTAAGTGAGTGTGTGTTATCGCGTGTGTTAAGGTAATGTGTTCTGTTACTCATTTTGCTCTCATGACAAATAAGCCACCATATGGGAAAACAAACAATCTGCATAGGCGAAAACAAAGACGCAGATCAGCTTCGCGGTAACCGCGAAGCTGATCAGCGCCTTTGTTTTCGCTACTCGGATAGTACAATTCCTCTTCTACTTAAATCCGAAATTTCATGCTTCTAGCTCTTTTCTGTGCTTTTACAGGTCGATTTGTGTCCAACCTGTTCGGAAACCACAGTGTTAGTTTTCCGTCGAGGCGGCTTAAATATTACAAAAAAGTAATTGTACGAGTACGATAAGAACATTTTAGTTTCATGAGGGTTCATGCAGCGTTATAGCGTTTTACCGTTGAAGAAATTATCGCAACTCTTGAGGAAATGCATTTACAATATTGTGTGTAATACAAATCTCTCTCTCTCTTTCTCTCTCTCTCTCTCTCTCTCTCCCTCTCTCTCTCTCTCTCTCTCTCTCTCACACACACACACACCTCTCTCTCAAAAATGAAATAATAACTGTATTTTCTTATTTAATCAAGAATTTCCGATTTTAAAAAATCTAACGTTTTACTTATTATGGCAATTGTGTGCTATAACATGCTACTTTATGAAATATCTGGTCGAAAATTTTGATTGCATGCTTTGCGCGACGGGGTACATGTACATACCTACACAATAGAATACTTCGTACCATAGAAGAGTGCATATTAATGCATGTTGATGATTTTATCAGCTTGATGAGCCTTTGTTTCATCGTATGTCGAATCATATTTGTATCTCATGCAGTGAGAAATAAATGAAGATTAATAATCTGATAATGTCTGGGAGGGTCAATGTTTCTTCGACCACAAAAACAATAATCCTCAGACAAACCTAGATGAACACATTTGCGCGTATCAGATAGCAATGTCCTTTAGCCACCCTTCTTCAAGTTTATAAATGGCTGTTCTATATAACTCAAGCTTGTGACAGTTGCGATTCTGTTTCAATTCTACGCCAAGTACATATGTAACTAACTATACTTATTCGCAAAAGAAACGCAAAAGAATGTTCGCTTGTTTTTTTTTTTTGTTTTTGTTTTTTTGTTGTTTTTTTTTTCTTTCTATTCTACGAAAATTTATTTTAGTCCCGTTAATTCTCTGTAACACAATTTGAAAATCATGACGTTAAGACTTACGCTTGTCGCGTTACCTCGAAAAACATTAGGTGTCGGCCATTTCCGTAGCTGAAGGGTTATCTTACCTTTTATCATCTTGCTAAAAGGTTCCAAACTGACACAGATATTTGAAAGTCAAGGGGGAGAGAAAATCAAATCAGAATAAAATATGCATCCATCGACGCTTATTTCTTGTACGTGGCGTCTTTTTTTATTTTTGACGTAAATTGCCGTTTTCTATCAAGTGAATAGACGAACTCGAAATCTTTTAGTGCGATAAGATAGCTGTTGACACACTGAACTGCCATCTACGGAAGCGTATATGTGCACCTAGTTGTTGCTTTAGTTGGCATCATCTCGACTTTGTGTTTGTCGATTTGTTTAGTTGATCTACCAATTCTCGACAAATTAATGTCTAGATGTCGAGTTAAAATGACACAAATCGATATACTTTCATTCTGATAGGATTTAAAGTTGCAATAATCTTCTCGGATAATCGAATTGATTATGTTAATCGTCTAAAATTATCTTGTGAAATATAATCGTAGTGTTATCTTCATTTAAATAATGCAACTTCTAGAGATGATTATGTCTAAATAACATATTTAAACGAAACAGCTTGAAATAAATTTCGCACCGATCAGAGTTATATGGCGATATACTTCTCGACTTATTTAACTGATTTTATTAGTCGATATTAGTTAAGTCGTATTATAACATAATGAAACCAGAAGGGCACCAGTAGATACCTGTACGTCTCAGCTACGATCAGATGCAAATTTTTGATGTTGATTTTTGATATATTCTATCCTATATTCTAATGAAACGTTTGTCCCGCTAAAAAGCAAATTTGATGGCTCTGGGTTTATTGGTTTCAGAAATTTTACATTTTTGTTGTAAACGGATAGGGCATTTTTGACCGAATTATTTTTTCTATAATTCTGCATTGTCATTGGTGCTGGTATAATATTTTTCGTATGACAATTATCAATTCTGAAGACTTCATTCCCCATGTGATTTTAAACTTCCAGAAGTATATGACATCATAGAATAATGAATGTCTTACGGACAGGACACTTTTTTGTTACATCGTCTTCATTAATTTGGTTATAAATTTCTATCCAGTGATAATAGTAATCCTAACGACTGGTTATTTTAGGTATGCCCAAGTATTGTTTATAACCCCTTGAAAATAGTATTGGATGTAGCAGTCTGACTTATCAGACAGCCACTCTTTCATCACTTTAGAATATCCCAGTTTGACACATGTCAGCAGTTTTAGTATTCATTGCATAACTCAAAAACAAATAATCGTAGCCCATTCAAATAAACGGCAGAATAAAGGGGATATGATTGTTTACTAACTACAGACTATGTACATAAAGTGTCAGTTTTAATCCCCTTAAACATAAAAAGAAGCAATGTTCAAGCGAGACAGTATAACACCTGTTTTCGGGGTATTTTTGGTTATTTAAACTTAAACTGTGAAAAATGGCTTGTCCAATCAACATGAAATTTTTAGGCCAGGGAGAGATACTTGCTTCTGACATCCTGCAATTCAACTTTCTACCTTACGCAAGTATGTTAGTGTTGAAGTATTTTTTACACAACTGCATTACACTTGATAAAATAAAAATTTTCATCTGATCTTGGCTGACCCGTGTAGCATACAAAACTGACAGTATGGTACCGGTTGGTACATCTCACTTACAACAACTGACCGGCAGGTACCTGTAGCCTACCACAGTTGTCAGTAGGGTACCTGTAGTTTCCTGTAGCCTACTGCAACTGAAAGTAGGATACCGCTCAGTACCTTTAGCCTACCACAACTGATGGTAGGGTACCAACAGGTACCTCTAACCTCACAACTAATAGAAAGGCTAGAGTTACCGGCCGGTATGCTTCAGTTGTAGTAGGCTACATGTACCTATTGGTATTCTACTATCAGTTGTGGTAGGCTACATATACCTACCCCTGGTCGTTCGTCTCTCACTAATGAGAAAGATCATCATTATTTCTTGTAGTCCAGCAGGAAATCAATTTGACCTGGTAATGAGGTATAAAGTTTTTTTCTTTACTGATTCGTGTTGGTTAGGCATTGTCTTCAAAGAATCCAACTGATGACACCTTGTCATCATTGGGGAATTTGAGAAAATCAAGATGGCGTCCAAAAGGTCTTTCAGAAATTCAAAGCTTTGATATAATGGTACTTTTCGCCCCGTAATTGAATCAAAAAATGCATTTTCCTTTACATATTGCACACAGCAACTTATCTAACCGTAGTCATTCTGAATATACTGGTATATCAAAGATGGTGTCCAAGAAGGCTGCCAGAATATCAATTTTCGGTAATTTTAACAGTTTTGACAATGCATTGAGCATACATTGTTTTGTATAAAAACTGTCCACATTCACATATCTGATTGTGTCATAATTTCACAGATTTATCGTTGAATCACGATGTTTTAGATGGCTGCCACAATATGGTTCTTATTTGATTGCCATTAGTTTTCAAAGATGGCTGCCAGAATATTGATTTTCAGCGACATTGTTCATAGCAATTATGGATTCACTCGTAGTGCTTTTAACTCAACAGTCTTGGCATTAACATTTGTTAATCATAGATGATGTCCAAGACTGCCATAATGTGGAAAGTCTTTGATGTTTAATAGTTTTGACAATAGGGAGATTATGGACTCATCAGATATAAGTACTTCTCAGCCATTACATAGAAAAACGTGTCCAAGAAGGTGCATGATTAAAAACAAAACTTGATTAACCTCCGTCCCGTGCCACACCTGCGTTAGAATTGGCCGGTCGCCCCCTCTTGCGGAACCATTAAACCTGGTCGAATAGAGGAGCGGCTCGTTTGCCATGAGCGGCGACCTGTGTCGTTTGGATTAAGGGATCCTGGTGATTGAGTGTGTCTGCTGTGCTGACGTTAATAGTCGGCATGCAACACATCACTCTGGCCCTGATTTCGGCTAGACGGGAGGCCATGCCGACTCGGGTATGGTCAATCGCCTTTGTCGCGCCAAGCCCTAGGAATACCTTTTGCTTTCTCTTCCTGTCTTTCAGTATCGTCCCTGATACCTACCATATGCCCATAAGCGTCTTTCTGTCTTTATCATTCCTAGAAGGTGGCGGCTCAACGGGTCAATCGTGTAAGCATCAAGATTGTACGGGTATATCTCTGTGTATTTCTAACACTTTTGAGTCGGAAAGCCACTCATTTTATGTGTACCCTTTAGGGCTAAATGGAGGGCGGACAGCATTTGAGATGAATCATCCATCCATTTAATTATGAGAGATTCGAATAAACAATCGTCACAAACTGCATCCAAACGTAAGAAATTCGCTGAAGAGTCGGATGAATCTTCGGATTCTGAACCATCATCTCAACAGCCCATTACACAATCAGCTTCGAACATATCGCACTTTTTAGTCGTGCAGTCTCAAAGTGAAAACTCAAGGTGTCAAAGAGATTCGAAACATTCACGTTCGCAGAAACGGTGTCCTCAAACGACCAAACACTTATGTTTTGACTTTCAATACAACCATATTGCCAAAGAAAATAAAAGCAGCATATATATCTGTGAACGTAGAGGTATACGTACCAAATCCTCGACGATGTTACAATTGCCAGTTTTTCGGCCATCATGAAAGAAGATGTACCAGGAAAAAAGTATGTGCAAACTGTGGAGAGGTTGGTTGATTGGGGTTTAACATCTCATCAACAGCTAAGGTCATATGGAGATGGGACCTCGGTTTATAGTCCCATATTCCTGCCGGACTATTGAATAGGTTCGTGTGTTGGTGACTTCTTTGATGGCTGACTAGGCCATTTCTGGCTCTAAACTTTCGGTTGCAAGTAGAGCAAGTCAATGTCAGGGTATCAGCATGTACCTACCGGTATCGTACTGTCAGCTGTGGTAGGCTACAGTTACCTACCAATATTTCTATCAATAATTATTGTGATAGGCTAGAGGTACCTGTTGGTACCCTACTATCAGTTGTGATAGGCTAAAGGTACTGACCGATATCCTACTTTCATTTGTTGTAGGCTACAGGAAACTACAGGTACCCTACTGTCAACTGTAGTAGGCTACAGGTATATATACCGATACCCTATTGTCAGTTCTGGTAGTCTACAAGTACCTGCCAGTCCGATACCTCACTTTCAGTTGTTGTATGCTACAGGTATCTACTGGCGCCCTTCTGGTTTTATTATGTTATTATACAACTTAACTTATATCGACTAATAAAATGAGTTGGATAAGTCGAGAAGTATATTGCAATATAACTCTGATCGGTGCGAAATTTATTTCAAACTGTTTCGTTACAATGTGTTATTTCGACATAATCATCTCTAGAAGTTGCATTATTTAGATTAAAGATAACACTATGATTATGTTTTACAAGATAATTCTAGACGATTAACATAATCAATTCGATTATCGAGAAGATTATTGCAACTTTAAATCCTATCAGAATGAAAGTATATCGATTTGTATCATTTTAACTCGACATCTAGACATTAATTTGTCGAGATTTGGTAGATCAACTAAACAAATCGACAAACGCAAAGTCGAGATGATGCCAACTAAAGCAACAACTAGGTGCACATATACGCTTCCGTAGCCATCCCATCTAAAGAATCGCGATATGAAAGACCATACTGTGTATGTAGTAAACAATAATGACGATTTGAAAACTATAGGCTGACGTCAACAGTTAAACGCGACCACTGGGAGCGTTGACAAGCGGTATTTTTCAAGTCTCTTTCTATGATTTCTTTAGTTTAGACACCCGGCCACTCTTTCAGACCATCTGTTTTCAAATCGCATCAATCATGAATGTTTGCAATTTTGTAATACACGAGCTCGTACACAAACACCATTGCAACGTCTAAATGAAACATGCTACAAAACTCTAATTTTGGTCGATTGTTACTTACTGTAATGACACATTATCCATAATCTTTAAAACCACATCAAAATTGTCCTTTTTAAGAAAATGGGTTTCAATTTTTTCGCGTTTCTTTTGCGGATAAGTATATTAGTTAACCGCATTCATACTACCAATATCCGTTAAATAGTTAACTCTACATTCAACATCTGTTTAGCGACAGCTAACTCTGTCTTGCATTTTTTAATTTAGCTGTCTCTATATGATTTCAAATTAGTTTCTTGAGGGCCCAATGCAAAATTAACATAAAAATACAGAGATAATAATTGAGCCACGACGCGAGAAAACCGGACTTCGGGAGTTCTGACCATGTCTGACACAAACTGACCTGTACAGTCACAGAAGCAGGCTAGAAGCTTGAAATTTCGGATTTAAGAAGTAGAGAAATTGTACTATCCGTGTAGCGAAAACAAAGGCGCTGATCAGCTTCGCAGTTACTGCGAAGCTGATCTGCGCCTTTGTTTTCGCATAGGCAAAAATCCGGTTTTCTCACGATGCGGCTCAATTATGGTGAATGTGGTTGTTCCAAAGTCAGATGCATGTCTTGACTCTATTTGTATTAAATACATGTATTGCGAAATCGGCACAAGCTGGAACCGTAGCATTTTAAGCGGAGCCATGTTGAATTGTTTCCAAACAAATATAAAGCGATAGCTGATATTTGACTCGGTCAAGTCCCCTGAAGAGAACGTGGACCTGCATGATTTTTTTTTCAGGTTATATTGTAGTTAATTGAAATCAGTGGTGATGGCCTGGGCTAAAACCGGCTTTAGCTTAAGAATGTTCGCTGCTAACATTTGACATTTCGGAACTTCCGGTTTTTCTTTTCTTGAATATCTCGTAAACGGTTGCAGATATTTTCCTAATATTTTATATTTGGATACATATTGATAATATGCATCGAATGAGCCATGAAAATTGTCAATCTAAGAAACTTCATTTTTTCACCCCATTTTCTGCAACTTTTCAGAAAATTTTAGTTGTCAGTAAAATTTAGGGGGTAGGGTAGATTAAACTTGAATATTACACATCTTCAAATTAATTGCACTAGTTCGATGTTTATTTTAGCAGCAGTATATGTGTACATGGTATTCTAAGTCATTCTGATTGTCTTTGGTGTGATGGTTTTAAAATTTAAGGTGGTTTTATGAAATAGGCTTTTAGAAACAAAACAGCCGAAAAAAGGCCGAAAATGGCGATTTTCAAGTTGTTGGTTCTCTCTTATATGTTCACTACCATATACTCTTCTTTCTTTTATTCGAACAATATTACCAAGTTCTATGTTGTGTGAAAATACAAGAAAAAGTTTGAATCAACAAATATGGGTTTGGTACATTTCAAAATATTGATTTTTTCCGACTTTTCAAGTATGGGGGTAGGATTAGAAAAGGAATCGTAAAACTTTGTCATCCACTCCAAGTTGCAAATTTTTCTATGCTTTTGGTCCAAGATTGTCTGCGCTACGTAAATATTATGACTTTTGAAAGCATTCTAGGTGTATTTTTGTTCAAGACAGGTATGTTTCAAAGAATTATAAATTAAATTAATTTTACCAAATTTAAAACATGGTGCTCAGAGGTCTCATTCAGAGGCCTGTAGCTTGAAAAAATGCACACTACCCTATATTTATTTTGTTTTCAAATGCCTTGTGTTGTATTTTGGAATCAAAAAAGAGTGGTTAGGAAAAAAGTTTGAATACTTTTTCATTGGCAGCGAACATCCTTAAATTCAAGCATGCAAACACATAGACAATGTCAACAGTTTATTTCCATATTTACATACATGTTGCATGATATACATTTTAAAGCATGGCGAATTCAAAAATAATAATAGGATGAAAATAAGCACCGATATTTTATGAAGCGAAGTTACAATGAAAACACAAGCGATGCATCTTTCAAATGCGTGAAACAGAGGCAAAGTAAACACCGATGATTAACGAATAACCTGTGGTTACACATTGCAATTACCTCGACCAAGAAAACTTCATCAAAGAACTTAATTTCTAGAAATATATATTTATTTTGTCGTGGTTACCCATGACGCTTTCATACTTTCAATTTTATGAAAACCGTCAATAAACGTTTTTCAATATTCGATTGAATTAAAGATAGTCAAATAAACGACATATGGTAACCACACTGCACATACTTAAACAATTCGTACACTGTGTTGTGAGACGTCGAGCTATTTTAATCAAGCAAAACATGAAGCTATTTCAACATCTCACAAAATGAACATGTTTTCAATAAGAACAACCACACTTTACATGTTTGTGCAAGTGAATTGATAACAATAGTATGAAGATCAAAATCACATTGTTGTACCTAGTTTACAACCACGCAAATAACAGCTTAGCAATCCTGGGGCCAGTTGTTCAAAACTTCGTTAGCTTAACGTAATCGTTAAGACCCGAACTCGTTAAGTAAATTCCGACTACATAAGCATGCGCGGATCCAGAAATTTTCATGAGAGGGGGTCCAACGAAAATGGTAATTTTTGGTCACAGACGAGGGGGGGTCCAACCCTCAAAAAATCCCAAAATTACCTTTTTTTAGGTAAAATTTTCAAATTCCAGGGGGGGTCCGGACCCCCGGTCCCCCCCTCTGGATCCGCGCATGATAAGCAAATACACTGTTATTTTTTGTTGATAAAATGTGAGAATCCTTTGCATTGCAAAGGATTCTCACATTTTATCAACAGAAAATAACAGTGTATTTGAAATATTCATGTTTGAAATTTTGACGTATCGTTAACTAACAACGTCGTTAATTTTGAACAACTGGGCCCAGGTGTTCAAGCATCTCTTAACTAGTTGTCAAAAAGATGAAATTGACATTTCCTGTCCAATATTTGCATCAACCTTGAAATGTACATCATCACCTTATATACCTCTGATTGGTCACAGTAAGATGGAATTGACAGATGTTGATTTCTCTTTCAAAAAATTCATTGGTTGTTAGAAAATAATGAAACAGACCAAGGTGATTGTTTGACAGCGTTTGGTTATTTTAAAGAAATGAACAACTTTTTCTATATTTGGATTGCGACCGGGTGACTGTTGTGGACTGTCAATTTCTTGTCTTTGACAACCACGGGTGGTAAAGTTTGGAACGACCTCCAAAAAGAGGTAGTAAATTTCTGTTCCAATCGCACATCCGGGAACTCGCGAGGTTGGTCCAAAGCCTAGAAACGGATAAACAAAGGTAGGTGTCGGTAGTTCTTTTGATTTTTTTCTAAGTTTCTAGCGAAAAATGGATAATTATGGCAATGCTATGTCGTGTAAAGATGACTTCTCGATGCATACGGCCCAAAACTGCGGTTGAAACCGAAATAATTTCCGCTGGGTCGTTTTTAAAACGTCGAACACGACGTTGCTTTTTCACAACAGTTTGTCAACAACTGACACCTTTTTGCAAAATTTGTGGTTTTCCACGAAGAATACAGCTCCGGTACGCTTGCCCTGGGGAAACGAGCACTCTGTATTATATATGCTGTTAAAAATCGCAACGGGGCGCATTATTTAAACAAATTATTGAGAAAATTCCAGTAGAGGTCGTTCCAATAAGTTGGAGCTTGGTCCAATTTGAATGAGATCGTTCCCAGTGCTCTCCTGTTTTATACAATGAAATTAATATCTGTGATATCAGACCAGCCACACTCAGACAGAAATGATGGCGTTTGAAATACTGTAATATTTTGGGGGTTTGAAAGCGATTCTCCTACGACTGATAGCTTGCTAATGACCGTTTATAAGCGGTTTCTGGCTTGTGCTTTAAACATGAATTGTTCTTTGCAGAGCTTCAGATAGTTTCTTATTCCTGCTTTTATGTGTAAACCTATTTTCATGTTTTGTTGCTCTTTTTAAGACGTTTGGAACGCAAAAGGATTGTGACACGATCATATTTTTCTTGATGTATTTCAGGAAAGGGTGATTTTGAAAAATAAAAGTATCATAAAACTATTGCAAAGACAGTACATGCGATTCTTGCTTTGTCGGGTTTTCGTGTGATAAATTGTTTCGCTCTTTCTGTTGTTAAATGAGCCGCCTCGTGGGAAAATCAACAATGTAGTTTCGAACAGGTCTGACACAAACCGGCCTGTACAGCTATCACAGATATTAATTTCATTGTATAAAACAGGAGAGCACTGGGAACGATCTCATTCAAATTGGACCAAGCTCCAACTTATTGGAACGACCTCTACTGGAATTTTCTCAATAATTTGTTTAAATAATGCGCCCCGTTGCGATTTTTAACAGCATATATAATACAGAGTGCTCGTTTCCCCAGGGCAAGCGTACCGGAGCTGTATTCTTCGTGGAAAACCACAAATTTTGCAAAAAGGTGTCAGTTGTTGACAAACTGTTGTGAAAAAGCAACGTCGTGTTCGACGTTTTAAAAACGACCCAGCGGAAATTATTTCGGTTTCAACCGCAGTTTTGGGCCGTATGCATCGAGAAGTCATCTTTACACGACATAGCATTGCCATAATTATCCATTTTTCGCTAGAAGCTTAGAAAAAAATCAAAAGAACTACCGACACCTACCTTTGTTTATCCGTTTCTAGGCTTTGGACCAACCTCGCGAGTTCCCGGATGTGCGATTGGAACAGAAATTCACTACCTCTTTTTGGAGGTCGTTCCAAACTTTACCACCCGTGACAACTGATTTTGAGATGTCTGAAACTTGTGAATTGCTAAGCTGGTATTTGCGCGGTTGTAATGGTACCCTCCGTATCATCAATTTACCGTGAGCTATGTAGCCAACTTGAATACTAGTTACATTTTACTTCCTATTCGGCAAGCCAAATACATATTCCAAGCCGACTGAGCACCGTCTACACCACTTACTAGCCTGTTATTCTAACAAAGCTTTTACGATGAAATAGATGATGTTAAAATGATTGGTCGGTCTATCTATTGGTGTATGTATGTATCCTTATATTTAAGCCGCATCGTGAGAAAACTGGATTTTTGCCTATGCGGAAACAAAAGCGCAGATCAGCTTCGCAGTTACTGCGAAGCTGATCAGCGCCTTTGTTTTCGCTACACGGATAGTACAATATCTCTTCTTCTTAAATCCGAAATTTCAAGCTTCAAGCCTGCTTCTGCGACTGTACAGGCTGGTTTGTGTCAGACCTGGTCGGAAACCCTGAAGATCGGTTTTCTCGCGTTGCGGCTCATACTGCTTCAAAGTTCAATATTAGCCGGGGTATACGTGCCTCTCAAGGCACTTTTTCTTGTTTCTTAAAAATATTGAAAGATAAAGTCGCATGATTTATATATCTGATTATGGACCAATAGAGGATTGTCTTAGCAATCTTATGATGTATAACCCCTTTTTGCATTCACTGAAATTTGGCGTCAAGGCTGTTAACATGTCATGTGAAGTTCCGCTATATGCATATGTATGTAACTACGTGTACAAGTATCCCAGATTCATACTTAACACCCGAACAGTCTCCGTGCATGTACCTCTTCCATATAACGCGCAGGCTGCTCTAGTCCTATCTCGGGCTTAATCATGTCACATGACTCAATATATTATAGCTTATTTCGTACACGCTGACACGCCTATGGTTATATACCTCGAAAAGACGCAGGCGAATTGCAACCATCCTGTACCTGACCTTACGGTTCCTCGATGGAATTTGACCTAGACCTTCACTATTGGCTCAAACACATCTGTCCAAAATGAAATCGATCATATATTTACAAACGATCAGTTTCAGCTTTTGGTTTCAATTTCTCTGGTTAAATCGGGCCCTACTTCAGCGTCTTGGTTTTTGAAAGTAAGCGACTTTCCCGACCCATATTTTGTCTCTGGTGTCCACCCAGCCTTAATGTCCGGGGATTTGATCCTGAACTTCGCGGCAGGGTACATCGGTATTGAGGGGTCATACCTAAAGTCCATTGTCATATTACCCCCTCCAGTGTTTCCCTCCGTTTCCTGGAATGTTTTAGGCACACCACTTGTCATTTGGCGTAGTTTTGACAAGTTTTCAGCAAGGGTTGGGGAGGTCGGGGTTTCGGTCTGTCCCTGATATCCCCAGCCTAGATCCGGCGTCATGCCCGTGGGCCCTTGGTGATGTTCAACGATTGTCGTGAAAACGGGACCCGGGCTATATGGGGACGGGCACCTAGAGTCATCATCTAGGCTTTGTTCCAGTTGGAGAAACTTCTTATACGTGCTCGTGTCCGACATGTGATCCCCGTAATCGGGTTCGGAGCTCGGTTTGCTTGAAAAGCTGCTCCGGTGCTGCATCATGGTCGCTTGTCCACTAGGACGAGGGAGGGAATAGTAACTGCTCTGGCTATTCTGTTTGGCGAGTTGGTAAGTCGTGTTGTTGCTATTGGAAACGGCCATTTCCAGGGCGTTTCGTTTCTGACTGTCCATTTTCTGGAGTTTGTTTTTCTGTTTCTGGGCTCGGTTGTAGCGACAGGTCACGCAGATACCTGTAAGAATTAAATGTTGGTTTGAGAATCACATAATGACAGCAATTTGGTTACTTCTTTTAAAACAATTACAGTGAGTTATGACAAGTGGCAAATAAGCACCTCACTTATAATGCCACTTGGTTTCGACCATGGACTGAAATGGCACAAAATTGAAATAGAGCTTCGCCTATTAAAATCACAACACGAAAACAACTTAGATAATATATAGGCAAGACAAAAGGTTAAGGGTACACTGAGAAGAAATCAAAGCTCTATATTTCAAATTCGAGATTTGCACAGGGTAACAACTCAAAGAAATGGATGTAATTGGTGTTAATATTCTGGTAATAGAGCACCTTCAAATTTCCAATATTTAGTTAGTGGCGGTGTCTGTATAGACACACATGGAGAATGGCCACGGGACTTACCAATGATAAGAATGGTGAAGATGAGTCCACCAACAGCGGCGAGAATAATCACCATCATAGGAACCGATTCCTCTGTCTCCTCTTCTGATGTTGCTGAAATAATGGCACAAGAAATAAGAAATAAACTGAGAACAAACCTTCCAGTGCCAGGGGAGTAAGCAAGTAAGATTAGTTTCGAATAAAATAATTCAATAAATAAGATAATTGAGCCCTCTCGTGGGAAAACCAACAATCTGCATAGGCAAAAACAAAGGCGCAGATCAGCTTCACAGTAACTGCGAAGCTGATCAGCGCCTTTGTTTTCGCTACTCGGATAGTACAATTCCTCTTTTACTTAAATCCGAAATTTCAAGCTTCTAGCTCCTTTCTGTGCTTGTACAGGTCGGCCCTTTTGTGTCGGACCTGTTCGGAAACCACATTGTTGGTTTTCCCACGAGGTGGCTCATATATTAAACGTGATTTAGAAATTAAAGTAAAAGCAAGAATTGTGTCAAATGACGTTCTAATCTATGCAATTTAGCCAGTGTCACGTGTGTAAAAGCAAAAGTAAACAATGCTTAGAAAATGGCACAATCAGAACAAAAGTCCCACTCTAAGCCGTTTTAGACCACGTGTTTCTAGTTACGCTTTCTTGAACATGCATTGTTCATATTCAAGTGTAATCAACGGACTTACCACTCGGGATGTTGCAGTTGCGTTCGTCAGCTCCACTAGGACAGTTTCTCTGGCCATTGCAAACCAGAGCCTTGGTCAAACACATCCCATCACAGGCAAACAGGGAGTCTTCACAGTCACCAGACGGTGTGGCTAAAAAATATTTAACAGTTTCATTACGAAAACATGCCCGTCTAATATATAAAGATTTTTAGCAGTAAAAATGAAATTTTGAATGGAGAAAGTTTGATATTTTTAATGTTTTTGCTCAAAATATAGATTCCAGGTACACGTTAGACCACCTTGCCTAACCAGTTCTAACGTGTTCAATCATTTTTGTTTTGGAGCAAAAATAAGAAAAATAGGTATACCCCTGTAAACCCCAGTTTTAGTATATAAAAGTGGTGTTCAATGGGGGTATGTTTTTCATGAACATGTTTGCTTAATGAAAATCATAGACATAATGAGAAATCATAAAAATAGTAATGCAAAATATGCAGGCATGGGGAGGGCTAAGTCTCTTGTTAGTTCAAAAACGACAAATAGATTTTTTTTTTCGTGAGGTGCATTGAATGTGTTCAATAACTATATAAACACGATTGATGCAAATGGCGTAAAGGACATGTCCTCGAAACTCGAAACTATCCGTCTCGACAAGACGTAGACTGAATTTGTCTTCTTACAACGGTTGCCCAAACAGAACTTATATTGTAAGTAAATCCTCCAATTTCGATGGATAACAATCTGTTATCATCACCTAAATAAGAACTTGATGTTGCTCTACCTGGTTTGAAGACAGTATAACGTCCAGAAAATATTGGCTTCTCTGAGAGCCGGCTTCCCCTTAACCTCAAATACAGTCGGTTGGTTAGAGAGCTATAGTCAGTAACTTTGCTATCACAGAATACACCGTATTTGTCATCTTCTGACGTTGTACCGTCATAGATCTCCATGACGTTTCGTTGACATTGACCGTTGCTGGACATATGGAGCTTCATATCGTGTAGGCGTATCTGGAACAAAACACTTTTTTTTTCAAAATCTCGAAAACAAATGTAATTGATAATGCCAAATCGGAATTGGATGTTTATGACTTGCTTGTTGTAATGTGTTCTTGTGTGTGGTTTTGCCATGATTCGTAGGTGGTCACCTCAACACTGGCCATATCACAGCCCGATGGCAAAGTGCTGTGGCTGATCTAAAAGAAGAAATAAAAGAAAGACTATGCAAACGTACATTTGCTTTCATACATTGCCTTTCAGAATAAAGTGGTGTGTGTTTATCAGTTATTTTCTGTCCAACATGGTTTCCATTTATTCTTACCCTTTTCCCATTCTTGACGACCATCTCCCACGTGCAGTCTACCGGGTCTTCGATTGGATAATTACGTCGTGACGTATCAGCCAAAGGGAAAACGCGAGAGTTTAGTTCTCCGTCTGCAGCCATGTTGTCCATATAAATTCGACAAACTGAAAGCAAAAGAGGTACACGGTTTTAATGTTGTGGCGCTTCACGAGATGAATCCATCATATAACTTTTTTGATCATTTGTGTAAAAGAAAATGGTAACATCGAACCCCTCAAACAACAATAATTTGCAAATAAGGCAAATAGAATCTTAAAACGTGAAAGGAATTGAAAGTCCAGTGACTCGAATCAACGGCCACCTTCTTAATACTGTAGATTGTGCTGTTTAGACACATGGGATGCGTGTTACATGCCGTCGTGCTTATTCTACCTCTATTTAGCGAGAACATGTCGCAAGCAAAGCGATTTTAGTGTTTCCAGGAACCGGTTGCTTCAAACAGGTTGGATTCTATTTTCAATTTGATAATTGAATAACGATCAGGATAGATACTTTACCTGGATTCGAATCGGCTGGATTAGAATCTGAAATTCAAAAATCAGTCAAATTTATATCAAACAATTTACGGAAAATTTAGCGTCTAAGATTCATAATTATAAGGATAAAACTAAGAACAAAAATTCTATTTCCGTAACAATGTTGACAAGACATTTAACATCAAAGATACAAGTTAATAGAATTAACATCTGGAACATCTTTTGCCAGAATTATTTATCTTGGAAATATATTGTATTTATTTTGTTCAAGGAATCAGATCTCAAAATCTTATACCAGATTATTGATTCTAATTAAATGCGTTTATCTGAATGGAAACTGTGTTTCTCATGAAAATCAATTGAGCCGCATCGTGAGAAAACCGGATTTTTGCCTATGCGAAAACAAAGGCGCAGATCAGCTTCGCGGTAACCGCGAAGCTCATCAGCGCCTTTGTTTTCGCCACTCGGATAGTACAATTTCTCTTCTTTCTAAATCCGGAATTTCAAGTTTCTAATCATCTTCTGAGACTGTACAGCCCGGTTTGTGTCGGACCAGGTCGGAAATCCCGAAACCCGGTTTTCTCGCGTCGCGGCTCAATTGGTATTGGTGTAAATGCTTATGATTCTCCTACAACAGACAGAACAAAATGCGCGTAATACATGCTATTTGAATCACATATTTCTAATCTTAAACCATCGACTAAAATATCAGGAAAACATTTCCGTGTAATATATACCCTCCTTGAACCCCACTTTTATATAGCAAAAACTGGGGTATGTATTTTTCTTATTTTTGATCCAAAACATAGATTGTGGGTTAACCCACAATCAATGTTTTGAGCAAACATATTAAAAAGATTATTTTTTCTGAAGAAATTTTCAATTTTTACACATGAAAAAAATCTCCGTTTATTGCATGGGTAAGTTTTCCTAATGGTAAGAACGGAACGCCCTGGAATCGATACAATTAAATATGAAACAAAATAATCGGATCATGCGAATAGGGTGTTTATTTCTCATTTTGATTCATCATGTCAACCTTTAAGATTGAACTTCAATGCTTTTCATCATTGTCTTCGTGAGGCATACAATAAAAATTTGATTCTTATGGTCGCTTAATTCAGTGACACATTATGGAGGAATTGAAACTGGTCGTTTAATGTGGATGGTCGCTCAATACAAGTAGTCGTAAGCAGATTTTTTACTGTACATGTATTTTATGTCGGGGCACACAAGGCGCTTATATTTGGTTCTTCTTGAAATTCATAGAACACAGTTTCAGATTTACCTGTTGGCTTATCTTTGGCGTAGAGATAAAATATGTCAAAATAACTCCCTACCTGAAGATTTTGTACTAGCCAGATGGCTGAGGGAAGGCGATATCTATTTCCTACATTTGATAAGCAATCAGATACATTAACACTTCCACTATTTAGCGGTAAAATGGTCTATATAGACTATTCAGATTATTGGAATATATGTCTTCTATCTGTCATCGTTTCTCTTTCAACATTTTACATTGGCTTTCATGCAATATTTAGGGAATAAAACTCAGTTGAATGAAAATACAAACTGTTAAATTTGCTCGAAAATCAGCTTATAACCTGATTTTTTGTGCAATTACTGTCGGGAATATCATTCCTAATTATTTAATTGTGCAAAACTGGCAGCTCATGCTGTTTTCAATTCTGATTGAAATAAACTTACCAACTGAAAAGATTAATGAATGAATTGAAAGCAAACTGCGCATAGGCATTTAGTTTCATAGATTTATTTGTTTATGTCTGCCTCTGTCATCAGGAAAACATGTCCGTGCAATGAATACCCCCTTAAACCCCACTTTTATATAGGAAAATTGGGGTATGCAGGGGTATGCCTATTTTTCTTATTTTTGCTCCAAAACATAGATTGTGGGTACTCGTTAGAACCGCCTCGCCGAGGCGGTTCTAACGTGTACCCACAATCTATGTTTTGAGCAAAAATATGAAAAATATCTAATTTTTTGAAATTTTTCATTTTTTGCAATCTTAAAAATCTCTGTATATTGCATGGGCAAGTTTTCGTAATGGTTGTACTCGTCAACTTTTGCTTTGACTGGTGTTAGCCGAGTGACTTCCTTAGTGGGAAAGAGCTAGTCATCGTGCTCCTTATACGTGAAGCAAACCATTTTATCGATATTTTGTGTTTTTATGTTTTGTGCCGCCTAGTGGCTAGGCTGGGATATTTTATCCCATGTTTTACATTTGGTGACCTCCTAGAATAACTTGAATTACCAGAGGACCAATGGTCCTGTAAACGCTCACCTGAGATCAGCTGCATATACCAATAAACATGTTTGAATATTATGGTATTTAACTCCAGTGCAGGGGCAGATAAGCCCTTGGGCCATTTTCTTTTTTCAGAATCTTCAATATTCTGTCCATTTGCCAATTTCCTGTTGGCTTTTTCCTTCAAATGACATTTTAACAGTTTTCCCAATTCAGATGCACAGGCAACCCATGTTGACCTTGCCATAAACTTGGTCAAGGTCATCACAGGGTCATGATTTATATATACATTTGAGTACTTTAGCCATCGATGCCTCACGCCAAGTTTCCTTGAAATCAGTCTATTGGTTTCAGAGAAGATGATTTTTGATGGGTTTTTACCATATATGGGCATGGCGGCCATCTTGGTCATGTGACCTAGATTATTTATATACACATTGATTCCCCCATTCTATAGATGCTTCACTTAAAATTTGGCTTTGTTTGGCCAAGCGGTTTCAGAGGAGAAGACGTTTGAATATTATGGAAATATACATGTATATTGCCCCGGGGTGGGGGCACATGAGCCCCTGGGGTCCAATTTTTTTCAGAATCATTAATATCCAGTCCTACTGCCCATTTCCTGCAAGACTTTCACTTTAAATGACATTTTAAAAGTTTTCCCCATTCAAATGCATTGGTGACCTACGTTGACCTTCCCGTAAAATAGGTCAAGGTCATCACAGGGTCATGATTTATATACACATTGTAGTGCTTGAGCCATCGATGCTTCGTGCCAAGTTTCGTTGAAATCGGTCAACCGGTTCTGGAGAAGAAGATTTTTGAACGGTTTTTACCATATATGGGCATGGCGGCCATCTTGGTCATGTGACCTGGATTTTTTATATACATATTTGTTACCCCTTCCTATTGATGCTTCACATAAAATTTCGCTTTGATTGGCCACGCGGTTTCAGAGGAGAAGATGTTTGAATATTATGGAGATATACATGTATATTGCCCCGGGGTGGGGGCGGATGAGCCCCTGGTGCCCAATTTTTTTCAGAATCATTAATATTCAGTCCTACTGCTCATTTTCTGCAAGATTTTTCCTTTAAATGACAATTTAACAATTTTTGCCATTCAAATGCATTCGCGACCTATGTTGACCTTGCCGTAAAATAGGTCAAGGTCATCATAGGGTCATGATTTATATATACATTGTAGTGCTTGAGCCATTAATGCTTCATGCCAAGTTTGGTTGAAATCGGTCCAGTGGTTCCGGAGAAGAAGATTTTTGAAGGGTTTTTACCATATATGGGCATGGCGGCCATCTTGGTCATGTGACCTGGATTATTTATATACACATTGGTTCCCCCTTCCCATAGATGCTTCATGTAAAATTTTGCTTTGATTGGCCAAGCGGTTTCAGAGGAGAAGATCTTTGAAAAGTGTGGACGACGGACGGACGGACGACGGACGACGGACGACGGACGGACGACGGAGCATGGGTATACTATAAGCTCACCTTGTGAGCCTGACGGCTCAGGTGAGCTAATAAGCGCATCTGCCAGGCATAAAAAAATCTTCTAGTACGGGAACCCACCTTCCCCTTATGAGTACAACATAAAATTCCATTAAACGTCAGTCACGGATCAGGGAAATCGAGATGGTACTAGTATTTGTGCCCCCATCACCTCACCTCACCCCTCTGGACCCATGTATCTGCATGCATTTTGATCAGTAAAGCATTACGAAAACATGCTCACGCAATATACAGAGATTTTAAAAGTTGTAAAAAATAAAAAAATTCGTTTGATATTTTTCTTATTTGAGCGAGGCGGTTCTAACGAGTACCCACAATCTATGTTTTGGAGCAAAAATAAGAAAAATTGGTATACCCCTGCATACTCAAGTATATAAAAGGGGGGTTTGAGGGTGTATGAATTGCACGGACATGCTTTCTTGATGTAATTCTTGCACTTACTTTCATTGATCTTGTACTCGTACACAGCCTTGAACCCGTCATACTGCACCATGTCGTCCGTCTTGAACCTCGCCCACAGGTACCTGCTCTCCGTCTGTATGGACACGGGAAACCCCTCCCCACAGAACCGGGCAACGAACTTTGAGTAGCCGAACGGTCCGTCCCGCAGCTCTATATAGTCGTACGTGCAATCCTCGCTCTCCTCCACGGAGAACCTCTCCATAAACACCAACTCTATGAAGAACCCTGGTGGAGCTGAAAAAGAAGCAGAGTAGAAAGTGTCATTAAAGCAACTGGGTGTGGCGTACTGATTGTAGAAGTGAAAATGAAAGCAAAACTGGCTAGGAACCAACACAACCATGAACACAATGAACAAGGCAAACAATGACTAGGAACTGGCACACCTCAATAAACACCTGCCCCTGAAACACAAACTGAGCATGAAATTTCAGCTGCACATAAATGTTTAAATAGTCAAAATTGGTGGAAAATTCAGGTTCAAAACTCAAAAACTAGTAATTTATCCTGTTCATAAATGTTAAAATGCCAACAATTGTAATTGTTGGCATTTTAACATTTATGAGCAGGATAAATTTTAGTCTCAGCTGAGTTGAGCATGAAAAAAAGTTTTATGGCCTCGGGCCTGGATTGTTCATTGGACTGATCATAGCAGGCCACGTCAAATAAAGATGCAGAAAAGAGTGTCTTTAAGCCTAGGTTACATTTGCCCCGATCATCGTACGATTTTTCGGTCTACGATTTTCTCTACGATTTTTAGACATCGTAGGAGATCGTGGGCTACGACGTATGTGTTAACAATTCATACGGGCATCGTGCGATTTTTTGATCTGCCATTTGTCGACGATCTCATACAAAAACGCAAGGCGATCGTACGGCAGTCGTATGTCTCCGCAGATAGTACGTAGATATCGTACGGATCCCGTGCGTTGTCCGTACGAAGTCCCTATACCTTTTTATACAAAACGCAAGGAGGCCGCACGGTAGTCGTAGGGTCTCCGCAGACTGTTAGTGGATATCGTACGGAGTCCCTTGGACTTCTGACTGATGCCTTGGTTACATTTGGCCTACGATTAGCTTGCGATGATCGTGCGGCCTCCGCAGGGTGACCTTACGATGTCCCTACGATTCTACGACTTCCTACGATCTCCGTAGCCTCTACGATCTTGTAATAGTCTGCACTATTACAAATTTTAAAATCGTACGACCGTAGACCGTAGACACGTCGTAGGGCATCATACGGGCACCGTACGGATACCCTGCGATAATCGAGCGGTCACCGCACGATTTTTTTAATGATAATTTGGGAACAAAAATCGTACAGTGATCGTAGGGAGGCCGCAAGGGATCATGCCTAGTAGGTAACATTTGCCCCGATCATTATACGATTTTTCGGTCCGCGATTTCCCTACGAATTTTTTTAAATCGAATGTGATCATGGGCCACGACGTAGGTGTTTACAATTCATACGGGCATCGTTCGATTTCTTGCTCTAGCTTTCTTCGATGTCCTGAGTCGGAACTGTTTGGAGATCGTAGGGAAATCAAAGGGTCTCCGCACACTTTACTGAGTTGAAATCGTACGGAGCCTGTGTGATGGCCGTGAGGAGTCCTTACGATTTCTTGCGTTCTCCCTACGATAGCCGTACGATGTTAGGTGTCCATACGATTTTAATAAACTTGGGATATAACCGTACGGATGCCGCAAGATCACCCTAAAGGTCTACGATTATCTTATTATTTTAGTCCCCAAATTATCATAAAATCGTGCGGTGACCGCACGATCATCGCAGGGTTTCCGTAAGGCTCCCGTACGATGATGCTACCTACGACGTGTCTACGGGCTACGGTCTTACGATTTTTAAAATTTGTAAAAGTGCCGCAGACTACTACAAAATCGTAGAGGCTACGGAGATCGTAGGAAGCCGTAGGAAGTCGTAGGAAGCCGTAGGAAACCGTAGAATCGTAGGGGCACGTAGGGTCACCCTGAGGAGACCGCACGAAAATGCAAAAAATGGCATCGTACGATCATCGCAAGTTAATCGTAGGGCAAATGTAACCTAGGCTTTAAATATTTTGACAGAGTTCCCATTCTCCGCCACAGTCTATTGTGATTCAATGACGAACCATTTGCTTGGTTCTGATAAAAGATTCCAAGGTATGAAATGAAGTGTCATAGAAAACCACAATTGAAAGCATGAAGCAGAAAAAAGAGGACACGCCTACACCGAAATACAAGAGAAAGACAAATTCAGGGGACCGAAGGAGCAGCTATTACAAATGTTTGAGACTTTTATCGTTTGAACTGTCAGATGAATCACACTGATTTGCTGAATTAAACGTTTGCCAAACAGATACACTTCAATTTTGAAGCATCAATAGAACTCGAAACATTTTAAACAAAAATTTGTAACTGACATCTACCAGACTATGAATAAACCTAATTTCCTGATATTGCAGTTACACTCGTGTTGGATGAAACATTCGTCCAATAAATATTTATTCCATCCCTTCCCCAGATAGATATTTTTATTTCAAGACGTCGTATATGAAATAACATTTAGACAATGCATAAATACCAAATGATTTACATAATATACAATTGTGAAGTGTAATTGTCTTATACTCAGTCACTCCCATCGAATATATTGAATGACTTTTACTGATGTATACAAGGTTCTTGAAGTTTATTTCGAACCTCTGCATGTGACATAAAAAACTTGGCAAAACTATGTATGAAATATATAATATTGCAAATTCTCTGGCAAATATTTGTTGCTTAAGGATGTTCGCTGCCAATGAAAAAGTATTCAAACTTTTTTTCTAACCACTCTTTTTTTATTCAAAAATACAACACAAGACATTTGAAAACAAAATAGATATAGGGTAGTGTGCATTTTTTCAAGCTACAGGCCTCTGAATGAGACCTCTGAGCACCATGTCTTAAATTTGGTAAAATTAATTTAATTTTTAATTCCTTGAAACATACCTGTCTTGAACAAAAATACAACTAGAATGCTTTCAAAAGTCATAATATTTACGTAGCGCAGACAATTTTGGACCAAAAGCATTGAAAAATTTGCAACTTGGAGTGGATGACAAAATTTTACGATTCCTTTTCCAACCCTACCCCCATACTTGAAAAGTCGGAAAAAATCAATATTTTGAAATGTACCAAACCCATATTTGTTGATTCAAACTTTTTCTTGTATTTTCACACAACATAGAACTTGGTAATATTGTTCGAATAAAAGAAAGAAATATATAGGGTAGTGAGCATATAAGAGAGAACCAACAGCTCGAAAATCGCCATTTTCAGCCTTTTTTCGGCTGTTTTGTTACTAAAAGACCATTTTATAAAACCACCTTAAATTTTAAAACCAGCACACCAACGACACAAAGAATGACTTAGAAGACCATGTACACATATACTGCTGCTAAAATAAACATCGAACTAGTGCAATTAATTTGAAGATGTGTAATATTCAAGTTTAATCTACCCTACCCCCTAAATTTTACTGACATCAAAATTTTTCTACAAAGTTGCAGAAAATGGGGTGAAAAAATGCAGTTTCTTAGAATGACAATTTTCATGGCTCGTTCAATGCATATTAGCAATATGTATCCAAATATAAAATATTAGGAAAATATCTGCAACTGTTTACGAGATATTCAAGAAAAGAAAAACCGGAAGTTCCGAAATGTCAAATGTTAGCAGCGAACATCCTTAAAAAGAATAAAGAAAGAGTTTTCAGTGTATTTCCTGACATATAAATAGGGTAAATTGCTTTTATCTAGGAAACTTGTTAGTTTTCTGATTGATGAACTTCTTTTGCTTTCAAGTGATATCTCTTATTTGTAGATATCCTCATAACTAGTGACATAATGGATATTAAGATAAACGGTTATATATCGACCGAGTAAAGAGGAAAGTTGTCTTCGGCGTTCCGGAAGTGTATGACATTACTATGACTATTCAGTCAAAGAGAAAAGAAATAATCCTACAACGTCTAACATATCCTAAGCAGTAAAGCCATCAACTAATTTACCCATGCGAATACACAATCTGATCTGCGACTTTGCTGTCTGTTTACAATGTAGTTCTACATTGTAATGCAGTATTTCTTATGCGGACTCTTGTTTCTCAGTAAGCAAGGTAGGCTAATATTCTTAGTAATTTCGATTTGGCGAGTGTCCTAAACGGATGCAATTCTACTCACTTTTCCATTGATAAAACCCCTTAAACTCTCGACCGTACGAGTGTTGACCATTTATGCTTTGTTGCGTTTTCGTTTTGTATACCAGTATCATTGCCATTTATTTTTTGCTAAAATGTTCATTTTCCTCCTTCACAATACGTCCACTTACACTTACACTGTAAGCGTGGTTACCGTACAGGGCTTTGGTAGTCTATTCACTGTGGTTGATGTCTCAACCAGTGCAATTGCATTATCTCGATTTTGGACAGTTTAAATTGTTCTAAGACAAAACAACCTGAGGACCATTGGTCCTGAGAAGGACCATTGGTCCTGAGAACGCTCACCTGAAGCCTGGTCCTGGAGCATTAAGTCATCATTAAAAGACCTTGACCTTGAATACTCAAACACCTTTATTGACTTCATCAGAAATCTGCATCTGCTAAGTTTCAGGTCTCAGGCTGCAATAGTTTCCAGTGATTTCTTAGAAACCATAATCTTAATTTTGATATTTAAATGACCTTGGGTCAAGGTCAAGAAATAACCTTGACCTTAATTAATAACATACATTCATTGACCCTATTAGTTGTCAGCATCTAGCAAACTTTCAGGGCTCAGGCTGCAGTAGTTTCCAAAATATCTATTGTTTTTCCCATGTAAAGGCATATGTTTCCAAAATTGACCTTGCCATACAATAGGTCGAGGTCATCCCAGGGTCATCATTTGAAGAAAAAATGATGGGCTTGAGTGCCTGGTGCTACATGCCAAGTTTCATGGAAATCGGCCTACCGGTTCTGGAGAAGAAGATTTTGATCGGATTTACAATATATGGGCATGTCGTCCATCTTGGTCATGTGACAAAGATTTTCGCGAACAAAATATCAATGCCACTTTACAATTGAGGTTCCACATAAAATTTCAAGTTGATTACCCAATCGGTTTCAGAGAAGAAGATCTTTGTAATTGTGACTTAATTTTGATATTTCAATGACCTTCGATCAAGGTCAAGAAATAATTGACCTTAAATTAATTACATACCTTCATTGACTCCATCAGCTGTATGCATCTAGCAAATTTTAGGTCTCAGGCTGCAATAGTTTCCAAAATATCCATTGTTTTCGTCTTTTCTCACGTAAAAGCCTATGTTTCCAAAATTTACCTTGTCGTAAAATAGGCCAAGGTCATCTCAGTGTCATCATTTGATCAAATGATGATGGGCTGGAGTCCCCGATACTGCATACTAAGTTTCATGGAAATCGGCCCATCGGTTTTGGAGAAGAAGATTTTTGAAGGGTTTTTACCATAATGGGCGTGGCAGCCATCTTGGTAATGTGACCAAGATCATGTGAACAAATTTTCATTACCCCTACCCATGGTGGCTCCATATCTTTGAAATTGTGGCTTTATTTTGATAACTCAATGATCTTGAGTCAATGACCTTGACCTGTGTCAATTAGTTGTCTCCATCTAGCAACTTTCAAATCTCAGGCTGCAATAGTTTCCAACTGAATATCCATTTTCTTCGCATTTTCCCATGTCAAAACCTACGTTTCCAAAATTGACCTTGCCGTAACCTAGATCAAGGTCATCGTAGGGTCTTCATTTGAAAAAAATAATGATGGGCTGGAGTCCCCGATGCTACATACCAAGTTTCGTGGACATCCGCCCACAGGTTCTGGAGAAGAAGATTTTTGAAGGGTTTTTTTACCATATATGGGCGTGGCAGCCATCTTAGTCATGTGACCAAGATCCCGTGAACAAACGTTCATTCCCCCTACCCATGGAGGCTCCATATAAAATTTCACATTGATCGGCCATGCGGTTTCAGAGAAGAAGATCTTTGAAATTGAGACTTAATTCTGATATTTCAATGACCTTCATTGACTCCATTAGTTGTCTCCATCTAGCAACTTTCAGGTCTCAGGCTGCAATAGTTTCCAAAATATCCATTGTTTTCGCCTTTTCCCATGTAAAAGCCTATGTTTCCAAAATTGACCTTAGGTAAAATAGGTGAAGGTCATCCTAGGGTCATCATTTGAACAAACTATGTGACGGGCTGGAGTGCTCGATGCTACATACCAAGTTTCGTGAAAATCGGCCCACCGGTTCTGGAGAAGATTTTTGAAGGATTTTACCATATATGGGCGTGGTGGCCATCTTGGTCATGTGACCAAGATCCCGTGAACAAACTCTAATTCCCCTACCCATGGAGGCTCCACACAAAATTTCAACTTGATCGGCCAAGTGGTTTCAGAAAAGAAGATCTTTGAAATTATGGACGACGACGGACGACGGAGCATGGGTACATGTATACTATAAGCTCACCTGTGAGCCTTCGGCTCATGTGAGCTAAAAAAGCGGTCAGTGACAAAATCTGATATCTGAACTCACTTGACAAATCTGAAAGGGGGATAAAGACAAACTTACCTTGTAGGTACATGACACAGTCGATCTTGTTGGGGTATCTGTTAGGATAACCGGGGCTGTAGAACTCCATATCCTGCCAGTTACCCCGGGTAAAGTTGTAGCACTCCGGACTGATGTTGTCATTGTAGGTCGGGGGTGGCTCTACAAGAAGCGCTGAGGGTACCACTGAAAATATAATATTATGTTCCCGTCATGAGACAATGCAAAATATTAAATGTCTAAAATCTTACATCTAATAATGATTTTTCGCAAAAATTGTTTGTGTGGTGGTTGGTAGGAAATAATTTTCTTGCCAAAATCTTAATATTAGTTTGTCCTAATAGGACCTGCAAAAAGTTTGAAAATCGGTCAGCAGATAAAGTTTTTACGGACAAAATGGATTTTTAATTATTAGGGATTTTGCATTGGCAAGGGAGATAATCGATGCTCATGCAAATCCATCCCTTTCGAAAATGTTCACTTGATCATGACGATTTCGTCTCAGGTAAGTCATTGGTGTCATTTTAAATGGTTTTGAGCAATCATAATGAAATTCTTAGAATTTAACATTATTTGCTGGAAACAATTTACCTCCCTTATATCAGCCTTAGCTTTTTGTACAGAAAATCCCTATTCAAAATGTTTTGATCAGAACGGTTCTTCAACAGGAAGTGACGTCATAGCAAATATGTGATGTCACTTCCTGTTGTCTTTGGCACCTTGCATTCCTAGAAATGCAAAGCAGTTAATAAAATACAATTTCCAACCATTCTCAAGCCTTTACTTTTCTTAAAAGTGGTATAACATTGAGAAAATTGCCATAATAATCAGAAAATTAAGAGAGCCAGTTAAAAATGGACATTTCCTAAATTTCACTGAAAATTATATTCCAAATTAGAAAGTGGTCGACCATCAAAAGTGTTATGTAAAATTTCCAATACTCCGATAACAGTCATTTGCAATAAAGTCGGACATTCCGGATATAGGTGTAGTACATAGTATTAATTCTTATATATCTGAAGACATTGTTTTGAAGCATACTTCTGCTTAGTTTGATTTAGTTAATCTGTAAAAATGAAGTAAATAGAAAACAGGCATTGTAGCGGCTACATTCTTATGGGAACTTTTACATGACACATTTGATCTTTGATGGGCATGCACTTCCCGTTTTGGAATAAATTTTGCATTTTCAGCAAATGCTGTCCATTTTTAACAAGCTTTCTTAATTTTCAAATATTTATGGCAACTTAATCCACATGAGAGAACTAAGGCTTGAGAACACTTGAAAATTGCTGGTTGTTGACTGCATTCTATTTCCAGGATTGCTAGTTGCAGCAGACAACAGGAAGTGACATCACAGATTTGTTATGATGCCACTTCCTGCTGAAGAACCGCCTAGCAAAATTGGTGTCAGATTAAGGATCAAATATGATAGAACTACTATTGTGCTAAAAATCTTACTAATATTTGTATTATTAAAAAATTAATGCACTGTTTAGTAGCGGTTGCGTTGGGGGACACCCTGTAGTATACTAGAGGTAGGGGCTAGCGTCGTGCATTTAACTTGCATAATGTAGAGCAGGTTACATCTGCTTCCGGTCAGTATTTACTTCACCTCGCGAAATACATCACTGAGCGACTCAATCGGGCTTCAGAAGTACCGACTGAACTTAAAGTCAGCTTCCGCATCATTTGACGAACGTGAAAATCAGAACATCAAAGGAAACCGAATTTCTTCTGAATAACCTCTCTTTAAAATTTCAAAACATTTCAACCCTCAGGCCTACATTACTCTGACAGCCTATCAAGTTATCGAAGTTTTTCTTAGATTTCAAACCTTCAATTTTATCGGTACTGACGCGTTGCCAAGCAATACAAAACTTCTGCCCTCATTATGTACTTCCAGAACCATCGCGGGAACGCAGCTTCGGGTTTACTTTTTCTCGCACAAATGTATATATTTATACAAGGAACAATAATGATTTGCGCCTTATATAGATCTACTGCTGTGGCAGAAATTGCACAAATAATATATCTAAACGCAAACGAAACGCAACATTCTGTATTCGCATTTTCGTTTACATGATAGAAGAAGAAGAAGAAGAAGAAGAAGAAAATGAAATAATAATGATGATGATTATTATTATTATTATTTATTTTTATATCTTCATATTTTAAACTATATGTTTTTCTTCAACCGTCAGACAAGACGGCACTAACGCTTCACCGATACTAATACTTTGGGGACCAGTGTCTCGCCCAAAGCCATGACTGTATACGCGTAGGTTTCGAACCTCGGATCCCTCGCTCCACCATTGTATATGTTTCACTAGTGTATGCTATCATGTTTTCTAAAGCATAGGAGTGTTACATGTATTTTAATTCCATGAGTATGTTATCGTGATGCTTCATTATGTACTGCCAGAATACGGAAGACTGTGTAGGCAGATAACTGGAAGTCAAAATTGATAAATTCATCTCAAATTTTCCTAATTTTCCATGTCAGATTTTAAATATAGAGTCTTCATTTTTCTTTGATCATGTTTGAAGCCAAATCCTGATTTTAATAAGGTAATTAAAGTGTTTGAAAACATGCGTTATTTTGTTTCTAGCGTGTTTTGAAATCTAATTAGTTTGGCCTGCGTGTGTAGGCGTCCCGATTCAGCAAAAAAACATTTTCACCAACCCAGCACATTTATAACTTTACAGGAATGGTACACCCAAAACATACAAGCTCTTTCGAATCAATCATCTATGCTTCATGATATTATGAACGATAGCTATTAAATGCGTGGCCTTCACAGTAGCGATTTGAATAAGGATGTGGCCATAAAACTACCCTTACATGATCTTACATTAAAACAATATGTACATCAGAGATATGCAAATAAACTTGGAAATGTGTAAATAAGCATCTACTTCATGGCCATCCCCCTTCTCATTAATATGCCCACTGCTCTTAGGGAGCGACCATTTGACTGTTAAGGGGGGGGGGGGGTGAAAAAAAATTCCAGGACAATGATGTTAACAAAAAATATCCAGGATGATCGAACAAACAAAAAAAAATATCCAGGACAATGTTTAAGGAAATTGAGTGTTTTAATGGCAAATAAGCAGAAACTTGTGAACAAGGATTTTAAATGTCAATTATGTTTATTTTCATCAAATTAATTAATTGATCTGATAATTGTTTTTAAAATGTTTATTTTCACTCAGATAATGGTGATGTTATATCAAATGACTGAGATTCAGGAAGATGTTTCAGTACTGCTGCTCAAATGTGGGAACTCATTAATATAATTTTAGGAGGGTGGTTTTAATGTAGATACTTTCAACATAAAATAATATAAATCTACATTTTAAGTATTTTTTTTCCTTTTGAACTGGAATTGCTGATATGCAAGGTACAAGTAGGCAAAGATCAGGAAAAGGCGCAATCAGCAAAAGATTCCCACTCCAAAAACCCGAGGTGGGAAAAAACCAAACTAACAATCAGGTACCTATACCATGAAAACATTTCGTAAGCCGAATGAGCAGCTATTTTCCCAATAGGTGGCCAATCAGTTACCTTAACTTAACTAAAAATATGATAACATACATAAGGCGCCAACAGCTCAAAAATATTAATGTATTGTCTATAGAGTGAAAACAAATGTGCTGATCAGCTGTAAAGTCACTGCACAGCTGATCAGTGTCTTTGATTTCGCATAAACAGAATGTTGGTTTTCTAGTTCCACGATTCACTAGAAACAAGTATCATCACTGAAACAGAAATTTAATATTATATAGATGCCTCTTTATAAATACTCACTAGGGCATTTTAGCCCAACTGAGCTGATATAGTATGTCATTGCTCTGGTATTCATTTGTCACCTATTTTTAACGGGTTTCTCCTCCTTTACCAATTTAAGCTAACATTTTATATATAACTTTTGAAAAGTATATGAAAAAAAATTCAGGATCCTCCTTTACAAAAAATAAAAATCCAGGATAAGGATGGTCGAAAAAAAAAATACCAAGGCTGAAATAAATCTTCCAGCCCTCCCCATAAAAATCAAATGGTCGCTCCCTTAAAGGATCTGTTTTATTTTTATCCAATATGAACACTTGGGGCCATGCGATGGTGTGACAAACATTAAGAATGGTCAAAGAATCCAGTACGCGTATTTCTCACCCATCTTATTATTCGTAGAACCATCTGACGAAAATATAAATTATATGAAGAAACAATTCTGTCATTACGACATTTGTGCTAGACATTAAACAACTGACAAAATATGACAACCATTCATACTGTGAAAAACACTTTGCTCCCGTCATAGAAAATGTTCCTTATCCCAAATGCAGTCACTGAGGAGACACAATTCAGCCTTCCAACCACGTAGTTTTGCACGTTATCCAGCATTACCAGAACGTACATGCACAGTCAGGTCTAGTATTAAATGCAGAGACCACAAAAAGACTTTTACCTGTTCGCCTAAGCTAAAATGGATTATATTAAGCGGTGGCATATATATTTGTTCTCTCAGCCAAAAATCATAAGCATATGTAACCCATTATTATCAGACCCGTTGACACGTCAAGTATCCAACAAAAGTATCTGCTACTTAGAGGAAAATAACATAACTCGAATAAGCAAATAAGCCGAGTTAATTAGTTACATAAACACACAATAAACATAAGAAGCCAATATGATTCATTGGTATATAACAATCAGACAAGAACAGACACTGAATGTGGCCAAGAATCGTACAAGTAGAACTCAGACTTCCACCGATAGAGTGCAATGGATTGTTTAATAAAACTTTAACCGTCATAGAGTGCTACAGCTTATGTGGCACATGGAAGACAGTGCAAATGTTTGGGAGCAAAATGGAATAAAATTTGACACCAAGCTGAAAGTCTACAAGGCTGTGGTATTACCAAGACACTACACAGGATCAAAGTAGTGCAGTCTTATCCATAAAGAGTGGCTCATTATGAAGGAAAGAGAATCTGTGAAGCTACAGTCAACGGACCATCACCATCACCATTGCCATCGACATTGGCTTGCTCTACATGAAACCGACGATTAAGAGCTAATACTGACCTAACCAACCACCAAGAAAACTCACGAACACAAATGAACTGCTAATATTAAAATCATGTATATATACTATAAGACTTAAGTTTAGCAATTTTTTTATCCATCATTTTTTTCAAAATCAAATGTTTGAAAACTCTCGATATGCTTTTAATATATCAAGTGATGCTCAAATTCATGTTTCGAGACGAGTTTGTGTGCTTTCATTACGTCCCCGAGTTGCTACGTTACGTTAAAAAAATCATGCAAATCACGTGCCCAGCATTCCACGTGCGTCACATGCTATCAATCTTTGCCTTGTTTGTTTCGTAGAAGTGTCATAACGAATAAACCGGAATGAAATTTAAAAATTTTCATGAGGGGACGCCGTCATGGCCTGACGTTAAACCAACGTAACACGAAGATCAATATGCTCAGTGCAAACATGAATAATAAGAAAACCAAATCAATTTTTTAAGCTTGCGAGAGTACAATAAGTCTCAAAGAGCCATTATCCATCAGATCACAGCTTCAAAAACCGACATCATGACGCCAGTCAACGTAAGGCTATCATGATATAGGGCACTGACAATTTGACGTCATAGTGACGTAATCGATTTCTAGGCAACCTACGAATATCAGGCTTGATAGTTAACGGCATGGAAAGATTGATTTGTATCGAAACTGCTGACGGAAAGACACCTGCGTGGTGCGACCGTGAATATCGCCGATAGGTTTTGGTCATGTAACATTAACGTAAACGTGCAAGACCAGACATGACCAGATCACATCAAAATTTATAGGCATACTAAGCGAATGTTTCTCGTAAAAAAGCGAAATCGTCCGTCAGTTCAGCAATTAAACGCTTAAGGGATCATCTCGGGAGAACAAAACGACGTCAATTACGTCATACACCGGGAGCACAACCTGATATCAGAATGGAATCAAATCTCTACGATTATGGTACAGTACTCTTTTTGAGCACAAAAAGATGTCAAATGACTGTTTTGGGAATAAACTGCTAACTTTTCTGATGCCGAGACATAATGTGAATTTTGAGGTGGCACCCCTGTATACTTTGGCCCAGCGTTATTGCGTCAGAAAAAGACGACTTTCCGGCGAAAAGTAGAGATTGTGGTTCCTAATCATATTCTTGATGATTCATTGACTAGTTAGAGATTCACCACGAGGACCGAAGAACTAACTAAATGTTGTGAACCACTGCAGAAGCTGAGGGTGAGGTTAGGTACCTGTAAAACCGGTTTAAGCCCGCCAGTAACTTTGTGTTACTGATCGTTCCAAGTCGATACTTCTGTGGTGGTTCTTTTTGTTTTATGTCTTGGTGTTTAAAATTTTTTGTGCTGTTGGCGCCTTATGTATGTTTTCATATTTTTAGTTAAGTTAAGGTAACTGAGTGGCCACCTATTGGGAAAATAGCTGCTCATTCGGCTTACGATATGTTTCATGGTATAAGTACCTGATTGTTAGTTTGGTTTTTTCCCACCTCGGTTTTTGGAGTGGGAATCTTTTTCTGATTGCGCCTTTTCCTGATCTTTGCCTACTTGTACCTTTTTCCTTAAGGATTAAATACTGATGAGTGAAATAGTTTGTTTGAGTTCATCAATAAACCAATTTGCAATTTGGAAATCAATTAAAAATTGCTAAACTTAAGTCTCATAGTATATAATAAGATGGGCTTTCACAACGAACGAACTCTAAATCATGCCATCAGTTAAACTCAAAATATATCTTTAACTCCAGGTAGGCATCACACAAGTACAATTTAAAGTACAGCAAACCAAGTTAGTCAACAGTCACCGTTGCCTTTCCGAAAAATCTGGAAAACAGAGAATTATCCATTTCGGATAATCTATCTTACCAGTCTAGATATATTTATACATGTATGATAAGCCCTTCACTGGCTATCTCAGTCAGCATATAGCTGTCAAAAGGAATGATGATCAGGAATGTACACTCACCTGTTAAATCAGTTCTAATCATATTCACTGTGCTACCTGTGTGCCTCGATACAAGAAAATTTGGACTACCATTTGTAAAGGAGCATATTGGCTGCATATCTGAGACGGGTGATCAACGGCTTCATTTTCGAAGTCTAGATAAAAAGAGTCTTGCACGTATTGGCTTCGTGGTTGTATGTCAAGATGGTTCATATTCTCGAAGGTAGTTGCTCTTGCGACAATGTTCGCATTTTTTTCCACCAACACATGCTTACATTCCATCCTCTATGGATTATAGGATCAAACGTTACACGACTGATTGTCAAAACAAACCAAAGTTTCTTACCATCCTTGGTACATGTATGTTACCGACCCAGTTGCTCATAGAAAATACCACTCGGTAGTCATTTATATTCGGCTGATTCGAAGTCCACATTACTCGTAGGTGTCAAATGTTCGATGTAATGACCATCCTCTTTGCACTACTCGGTTACTTTAGCATGTTAGACAAGGTGTCTAGAGCAATTCGAACAATGCTGGACACCAAAAGTGCATCAGGAAAGGCTTTAACCATTTATATTATCAGCCATTGATGAATATCTTCTGAGAAAATTAGAAGCAAAAGAATTGCATGTAAAGGGCAACTTTTAGTTAAAGTGGACCAATCGAGAAACTTAATGGCATGATTGCAGTTTAATTGTCTACAGGAAGATCTTATTGAGAACCAATAAACTAAAGTGGAATCTACTCGAACAAATATTAAGATTGTAAATGAATCTGCAGATTGTGGTCGCTCTTGATAAAACTAAAAAATGTCATGGAACTGGAAACTCAACGTCGGCTGTGAGCATAGCGTATTGCTTAGCGCTTCCTAGTTCATACACTTGGAAAAACACCTACCATTGTAATGTCGCGTAAATGTCTCTGTAATTAATTAACGCGGCCGTTTGTCTCTCAACCGCGGTATGGCCCATCTACTTTCTCATTAATATGCTCACTGCTCTTAAAGGATCTCAGTTTTAGTTTTATTTATTATTTATTTACTGGATTTTTGACTAAGCCGATCATGTGTGTTGTTGAGTTCTTTGGTGGCTTACTACAGTGTATGCCAAGTTTAGCTCCAAACTGTCCGTTACGAGTAGAGCAAGTAAATTTAGAAGAACGGACAAAACGACAAATGTTCCGTTCGCATTTCCACTGAAGTTGTAGTGAAAATCATGTGTATTGTCTACATGGATTGCCCCTCCGTCTTTCCTGAATCCGCATTAGCTTTCTAGGATAAGTCTGGTTTAATTAAGATGGCATCCAGACGATTCTACAGTATTTTAGCTAGGATCTTTCAAGAGATTGATAGGAGAAAGACGCATCTGTAGTTGTCACAGACTTGAGGATTTTCCTTTCCTTAGAGGAATTATGGATGCAGGTGGGATAGCCTTCGCCCTCAGTTTACTGTGAAACAACTCTTGTCAGCTTCTCATCCATGGCTAGTCACCAGCCTTATACACCCCAGCATCTGCAGCTGAAGCTTTGTCAGATGACAGTTGTTGAACTGCTTTTCTAGTTTTATGAACATTGGAAATTCATATAGCACAGCATTGCATTCTACCTGTGTGAGCATGTCGATAGCATCGTCAATGGCACTTGGTGGTCGATTGAGCACAATGTTGAAGTACATTGCTAACATTTCCAAGCATCTTTATCAGTTAGAATGGTGCTTCCATCTTCACTGAGCATCTTCACTAAGCAATTCGGTGACTATAAAGTCAGAAAACCTTTTCTTCAGTGCATTGCAGGGTTTAACGTGTACATAATATGTTTACAAAAGGTTAAACATTTCAAACAATAAACTACATGTATAAACTATTACTTACTTCTTTGCGAATGGCATGTTGGAATGTCGGAGAGGAGCAGCAGCAGAATTTGGAATGCTGAAAAATACAAACAGAAAGTTATAATTAATGTTTCTGACCAAAGTAGCTGTGCATAAAATTAAAGCTGTTGAGAATTTAATTATGTGGTTATGATTATTACAACACTACACTATTTTGAACACAGCTTCTGGTTACTACAGTTCTACGGATACAATATAGGTCCATCGAGTGTTTGGAAGAAAAAAACAAAAGAAGTATGTAGACGAATAGCTGTAGCATAAGGGGACCAGTGATCGATCCAAAAAGCCATGTTTGATAAATTTCGGATCAGACTTGCATTAGAGAATGAATTCACGCCACATCGAAGCTTTAACATTCTCCACATTTTACAATATGTCAGTTTATGACAGCATCACGCAACGTTCTCCGTGACGTCATTTGACGTCACTCACCATCATACAGTGTGAATCTGGGTCAGGCCGCATCTCCACGGACAATTTTTCTTTGACAAAGTAGGGTTGTCGCAGAAAAATGTTCTCGTGTAAATTCAATTCTGTGGCGAAGTTTCATTGTCAAATATCTGCGACAAAGATGAGCGAGCTAAGTAATATAAGTAATCTTTGCTGTGTGTGAACGCAAACTCATTGTCAAGGTTTTTGTAACAAATAATCTTCGTCAAAGAAAATTTGTCCGCGGAGACGCGGCCTCAGTTGGACCTGTGATCGATAACCTTCTTTTATTTTTTAAAACGGTGGCTAACTTGAAAGTTATGTACATTTTTAAAAAAGGATACTCTCCAGCCACGGCGCACAATTTGAAATTTTAAGTAGGTATAAAGAGATAAAGCAGCGAAACGAGGTGGTAAAACTGCATAAACGCCCATTGAAACAATAGAAAACTGTTGAAAAATTCGCTTGAAAATCACAGAAACTGCTCATTAGTCGCAGCGTTATCCTACACAATCTGGAATGTGGATCAGAATTGTTTAGCAGTGACGTTAAAATGTTAGCCATTGGAACGAATAAGACCAAGATTTATTTCAGGTATCCTTTGGGAATTCCTGATCGATCACTGGTCGCCTGACGCTATATTGACAGTGGCGACCAAATTCATTATTCGCTTCAAACCTAATGTTGAAGGTTGAAATTAAGTTATCTTGAGCAAAGCGGTAACACGCCCTGTTAATGTTGTGATTGCTCTAAACATTATCATAACGGAGTAATGAGCGCGCTTTCTTAGTAATACCCTCCGGTCAAGCCCCATCACCCTGGTGTGGTATTGTCAGTTTGACGTTTCACCAGTAAACTATTCTGATTCTGATTTACAGAATCATTATATATCCAACTTTTACCTTGTTGCTGCAAGAGCAAGATTCTACGTACATATGCCGTAACACTAAAAGTAATGTTAGAGCAATGTAACAAGTGATTCGTAAACATTCAGCGCTTAGAAGTGGCTAATATTTCCTGTAAAATAAACATGTACGCATGAAAGCCAATTAAAGACAGAGATTATTATCTTCAGAATGTTATTTTCAGAGCAGTTTACCTGTTAGAATAACAAGAACTGCCTGTGAAAAAGGTACATATTTATCAGTTCAAAAGTGACCATTTTCTCAAAAATACAAAATTTATTCTGCTTAATGATGGCCAGTTCAATGTACTTTTAATCCTTCTGTGCCAAAAGAAGCTCGCCGGTTGACAGTGTATGTGTGTAGCAAAACAGTTCTTCTTCACAACTGGCATTTCAGTTTTGGCCAGTTAGCAGGTGGTCTGTAAGGTTTGGCAGGTCAGTGTGTACTGGCCAGTTTAGAGAAAATGATATATCATGTTTGAAATATGTAAAATAAACATAAGCATACTTGTAAGACCTAGGAATAATGCTGTTCTGGAAAGAGCAATACTTCAGCTTACACTCCAAATTATACGTATAATATAAATAGGCTGCTGGTGACCGTTTTCCATTTCAGTACGGTATATAAAGGCAAGAAATTGAACAAAGTTTGTTCAGCCAGCTTTATATGTTATCGTGGTTCTTAATCTCTATCAAAACACATGTATGCTGCATTGCTGGTACTAGAAGCTAAGCCTCTGTACTTTGAAGTTTCAAAGTGTATTTGTGACTACTTTGAATACTTAAAAAATGCACATTTGTCTTAGTATACATTTGATAGGACAAATAAAAAGGACGAAGCGACTTACTGAAACCAAAAAAAAAATTTTCAATTTGTTGAATTTGATAGGTATGCCCTATAATATACGAAGATAGCGTAATGTTAACTTCAACTTTTGAGTATAATGATTTTGTACTTGGAATGCTTTCATTAACATTCAACCAGTCTTGTCAGGAAAATGTTTTGCAATACAGATACAGTTAGAAAAATAATCACATGAAGTGGTCGTTTTTGAGCAAATTTTCTGAAATCGGACTTATATTTTATATTCATCGCTGATTTAACAAGCTGGCCATTTTGCTCATGATTGCTACACATTGCGTCCTTGTAGGTAGTTGCTTCGTCCCAACCTCAAAGTTTGGATGGGATTTAAATTTGAACAATGGCATGTCAGTTCGCAATTGTTTTTATTCCTACTTTGTTTTTCTTACTGTTCGAAAATGTCTTTAAGCTGCAGGACTTTGAAAAACGTTCAAGCTATAAAACGCTCTCTAGAGCCACCACAGAAGATGAGGATGAGGTTATGACCATGTAAAATCGATTTATGCCCGCCAGTAATTTTGTATTACTGATCGTTCCAAGGCGATACTTCTGTGATGGTTCTTATTGTCACAGTTTATGTTTAAGTGTTAAATTTTTGTGCTGTTAGCGCCTTATGTGTGTCTTCATATTTTTAGTTAATTTTGGATAACCGAGTGGCCACCTATTGGGAAAATGGCCGCCCATTCGGCTTACAATATGTTCTCAGTATAAATTTAGTTTTTTCCCACCTCGGGTTTTTGAGTGGGGGTGTCTTTCTGATTGCGCCATTTCCTGATCATTGCATACTTTTACCTTTTATTTAGGTCATGTACCGAATCGCACCCGCTTACTTCGTGATTCAAAACATCAAAGTAATAATGTTTATTTATTTCTTAAGGAAGTTATCTAACCTATAATTAACGGTTTTGACATATTGTGGCATTTCATACCAAAATATGTCGATACATTTCTGCCAGGAGCACATAATCTTTCTCACGTGAGAGATTATAGGCTCCTGTTTCTGCCGAACTATACAAAAACAGATATATGAAATGAAATGTTCCTTGAGACCTTGCAAAGAATCAGTTATTGCATTTTCAAGCACAAAAGTTGGGTTATCATTGAATTAGTATCATTCAAAAATTTCAATGAAGTATAAATTGTTTTAGCATCTAGAATAAAAATTATTTTGCATATCAGATCAGCGCCTTTGTCCTCGCTACCCAGACAGTACGATTCCTCTTCTACATATAGACAAAATTTCAAGCTTCCAGCTTTCTTCTCCGATTTGTGTCGGAAACTCCGAATACCGATTTTCTCGGGTCACGGATCACATGTATGTTTTTCATCCCCAGTCTGTGAAAATTTCTAAAGGTGTGAATACGGAACATATACAAATATCCAGTTGTTAAGTCCCTGCTGGGACTTTACCTAGGAAATATAGCTACACCACGAAATCGTTCAATGCATATATTGACGTATGTATGTTTAAATGGAGTACATGAATTATTTGTTTTGCCACCATTCTCTCTACATTTTTTTTTTTTTTTTTTTTTTTTTTGCTCAAGTCTGTGAAAATTTCTAAAGGTGTGAATCCGGAACATATACAAATATCCAGCTGTTTAATCCCTGCTGGGACTTTACCTAGGAAATTTTGCTACACCACGAAATCGTTCAATGCATATATTGATGTTTAAATGGAGTACATAAATTATTTGTTTTGACACCTTTCTCTCTACAAGGTTTTTTAAGCTCAAGCTAAAGGTGTGAATTCGGAACATATACAAATATCCAGCTGTTTAATCCCTGCTGGGACTTTACCTAGGAAATATAGCTACACCGTACCCGATGATGTATTACATGAACCCACAGGGGTCTTCATTTATCTTAACTACCCAATTTACCGGTTTGATAGACTAACTAAGCAATCTAAATAAATGCGAAGTTGTTAATTCTAAGATAAATAAAATTGGACGATACTAAATTGACAAACTAATTGTCTTATCTCAATATTTGTGATGACTGTGTCAAAACTGTGTTCGTAACCCCAGTGTTGCTAACGGGGGAGCACATACCCCTATGATGAGATGTCGGAAGTTCTAACTAAACACGAAGAGAGAAGACAGGGAAAGGATACTGAAAGAACTCGGGCCAGGACTAATGCTTGACAAAGATGAAAGGCCAGTTTAAGGAGCAGATTTAAAGGGCGTAAGGGATGGTACATGTAAGCACCGTTGAAATAACACCCGCGGAGCTTCAAATAATAGACTGATGATTTTAAAAGATCAGTTTGGTCATTTGATCACAATTTCCTTCACAAATGTCAAAAGCACAAGGTAATAGGCTGGGGCTAGTCTGTATTGTAGACAGTTTCATGCTTCCTAAGCATTTTAAGAGTTATTTTGCAAATTTCATAACTTTAATTAATCCACTTTTGAAATCTCGAATCATAGTGCACATGCAATAGTTGATGCTGCCACGAGAGTGTCAAAACATGACATCATATGGCATGAACACAAGACACGTTTCGTGGTTTTAAATTTTTGCCAAGGCTCTTGTGTCAAAAATGTGTCAAAAATTCTTCCTTTATGATTCAAAATTTTCTTGTTTCGCACCTGCTTTTAAATTATTTTACAAAGACTGGTGTCTATCTTGGATAAAGGTGTTTAACATTACGCCATGTATCCCTTGTTACTTTCATAAAGGCACAAGTAGGCAACGATCGGGAAATGGTGCAATCAGAAAGAAATTCCCACTCCATAAACCGAGGGGTGGGAAAAAACTAAAATGAGACTTAGGTACAAATACCAAGAAAACATATAGTAAGCTGAATGAGCAGCTATTCCCCAATAGGAGGCCACTCAGTTACCTGAACTGAGCGTACATAACGCTCAAACAGCACTAAAAGTCGACTCCAAAACACAAAACAATTAGAACTACAACAGAAGTATCGCATTGGAACGATCAGTAATATAAATTACTGGGGGGCTTAAAACGGGTTTACAGGGCCCTTACCTCACCCTCATCTTCTGCAGTGGTTCACAACATTTAGTTAGTTGCATGTTTGCCATAACCATTCACTGTGGATGTGTTTCGATGCAAATAAAATCATTGTCATTGTCTTAAAAAGTTCAACGTTCAAGCACATCATGGGTTTACTGTAGTGATCGAATGGGTTACCCTCTAAATAAAAAAAAACTTACTTGCAGTCAACAAAGGAGACAAGCAAATGACCAGCTACAAAACATGCACATATTTTATTTTCACGAACATGTCTTTGTGATCTGTTTTCTTCAAAGTAGGGATTGATGGCCTAAAACTCACAACATTATGACTGAATAAACGTCCATTCTGTTCGGTTTTCTGGTCTTCGGTGTTCGTGAACGTGAATGACGTAAGGGTCAATATCCCCATTCCTCAAGGAAGCAGCTACATGTACATGTTTGCGCACCTGACATGTTATTTTACGAATGATGAAAAATGTGATAATCTCAAGTAATACAGATTCGTTCCCCTCGAGATTTTCAGAATGTTCAACATGGGATATATGCAAATACTATTGCTCTTTGATGTTTCTAACATTTCTTTCTCTTTATCGGTGCGTTGTTAACACACTTTGGTAATTAACTGTTGAGATCTAGCAAAGAGTTAATATCATAATTAGTATCTTATCCGCGGTTACATTTTTTCTGCAATACCAGATTTTTATGTTTTACGAATAAAACCTCTGCATGAGCAAAGAGTACCGTTTAAATATCTAAGTTTTCTAGAATGTGAGGACAGGAAATGTATATGAGTTATTTCGATGTGCAATTTCATAGTGATGCTTCCGACGATTTCATATCTGTTTTGCAAATAGATTTTAAGAATTTTATTTACTCTTTTATAGATATTTTCGTTTTAAAATCTACATTTGTACTTGCTAGACAGGAGTGTAGCAGATGCACAGAAATGGAGCAAAATGTTTTCTTTATCTGACTCACCTATGTTTTACTTGAAGCTTCAATAAAATAATAGCTATGTATGACAACAATGCAGATAATATTTGAGCCGCCTCGTGGGAAAACCAACAATATGGTTTCCGAACAGGTCCGACACAAACCGGCCTGTACAAGCACAGAAGCAGGCTAGAAGCTTGAAATTTCGGAGTTAAGTAGAGGAGGAATTGTACAATCCGTGTAGCGAAAACAAAGACGCTGATCAGCTTCGCGGCTACCGCGAAGCTGATCTGCGTCTTTGTTTTCGCCTATGCAGATTGTTGTTTTTTTCCACGAGGCGGCTTATTTGGCAACGATGAAATCCAACTGTGTTGGCATCATAAGCAGTCGTTGATTATGTAATACATCATAGTCCCACATTTTTGCATCATATGCTCATTAAGTCGTGAAAGTCGTTATGACAATAAAATTTCGGTGCAAAAAAAAATTCTTTGTAATAAGCCTTAGATGCAACTGGTCTGAAACATACGAGGGTTGTTTCCTATTCCGGCGTAGACTTCACATTTGTATTCGAGGGGCATCTTACACACTCGAGTGTACAAGTTAAGCGCCAAACTATCAATATACCATATCTTTAGTGACAAATTCAACTAACTTAAACTGTAAATTGTCCCTTTTAAAACATAACAATATAAATAAGAACTCAGTTGTTTTCCTGAACTGTGGAGCTCTTAGGCACATATTTGTAATATTAGTCTGTATATTAAACAGCTGTTGTTATACCATGCTGAGTCGGAAAATAGAACCATCTTCCTCTGCATAAATCAACCTCCCCCAACCCCACAGGAGGCCGTCTTATCTCGGTTATTAATACGCTCAGGTTAATTAGATAAGCAAAGATAAGGTCTACTGGATAACTTATGAATGTACACGTGCGAACAGTCTACAAATTAATAACGAAAACCATTATTCATAATGTGTTTATCCTATTATTGTGTATCAATGTTGTAAACCCGCTCATGTGTGTGTGTATTATACGAAAATGCACATGCGATCTTCTGGATTTTCTGCGATCTTCTAGATTTTCTGAGCCGAAGCATAAATGCCTTTGAAAAAATCATTTCGATAGAATGTAAAACAAAATTTATCCTAGGTTGTTAACTATCATGTCATAATTAATGCGTGACTCACATGCGGAATTTAGTATCATAATTACAAAGTCATTCATTAACACTCAAGATAAAATTGTGCAAACATAATTCCGAATAATTCAGTTATCATCAAAGCAAAATTAATTCTAAAATAAAATGAGCCGCCTCGTGGGAAAACCAACAATGCGGTTTCCGAACAGGTCTGACACAAATCAGGCTGTACAAGCACAGAAAAGAGCTAGAATCTTGAAATTTCGGATTTAAGTAGAGGAGGAATTGTACTATCCGAGTAGCGAAAACAAAGGCGCTGATCAGCTTCGCGGTTACCGCGAAGCTGATCTGCGCCTTTGTTTTCGCAAAGGTAGATTGTTGGTTTTCCCATGGGGCGGCTCAAATACAATAATCTTGTGAATTCTAGATATAGACTGAACACTTATGCAAAGAAATTGAAATTATACTTTCTATCATCATGGTGTAATGAGCTAACGATGCCAATGATTCTAAGAATTAAAATTTCATCGTGAAGTGTTTCATAAACGCTAAAACTTGTGAGTCCACGCAGCATTGCTAGAGTTTCTTTCACGAGTTATTTAAAATGTGAATTATTCAAGCAAATATGCAAAGTACTAGACTGACTACAGCTGTATATGGTCCAACACCAGTAAAAAATCTCCCATAGGCCGCAATGCAAATTCCCTCACTTTGTGACACTCCCAGCTAGTACCCAACATTGCACGACCAAAAGGTCTTCTCTAACTTGATAGCCCAGCCACACCCCTATCCAAAGGTGCCACTACCGAGGGGGGCTGACCATCTCGATTTTCCGGTATTCCATTTTGCAATATACCTATGGGTGGATTTTACACTCTAGAATGGTCCGCATTTTAGCGGGGGTAGTGTACAAACAGAAGCCTCCTATGAGATATAGTCCGTTTTGGCATGGTGATTTGTGCACTAACATGTCGTAGTATGGCGATACTTTGTAGTAAATGCGAGATCTTACACAGAATGTAGGAAATGTTCTCACTATTCAGCATCAAACATGTGTGGATGAAATTTTTAAATGCACTATTTTCGTGGGGGTTCGGCGGAGTGGTATTTTTTACCGGTGTTCCATCATATAGCGTCATGATACAAGAAGGGTTGAAGCACAGAACATATACCTAAGTATAACATACAGTCAGCATTTTTCTTTGAATTGATACATTCCGATTCGTGTTTATTGGTGAGTACAAAAGTTTGCACTCATTAACACCTGCAACCTGCACAACAGGTGAATAAGATCAAAGACTTGCCGCTTATTACTGAAACCACTTGTGTCTTTTATGGCAGATGGGATTGATTGGATATGAAATAAAATGTGAACAGCATCATACAAATTATATGGCGACCACGTCTTGATAATAACCATTTGTGAGTATGCAGTTGCCTTGATGTTCCTTTTCAGTTTGCCAAGAAAACTAAACCCTACGTAGTAAAGTTTGTGAAATACAAGTGTAGCATTTCTAAGAGGAGCGTTCATATATTATCACAGTTTGGTGTCTGAAGTTGCTGAATGCCCAAAGCAATATTTGGAAAGACAGCATCAAAATATGTATTCTTGAAACAATATCGTTTTTCCGCTCAAGAAACGTATATGTAGCTTCTATACAAAATAAATATGTATGTACCCCTACATGTACAGAATACTGACATTGCAGGTTCCCCAACATTTTATGGAAAAGTGCGATTCGGGTATTTGCATTGATACAATATGCAGTATCAGTGCAGCAGGAACTGCAGCCAATTAACGTGTCAAGGGGTCATATCAATACTTCAGGCCATCTCGCTGCGATAAGATAATGTGACAGCTCCCTCGTTAATTTAGACATTATTGATATTCACGATCATTCCCATCGCCAGTCTTTGGCGGGACAGAGTTTACTATTTCGCAATCTAGTCAGCAATTTTACCACTTCAACATATCATGAGACTAATCTGGTTGGTACAGTTTAAAGATCACATGTTCTGGTATCCATTATTGTTAACAAAAACATTATAACTTTGTTTTTGTAATAGTTTATAATGGTCCTGTTTGTGCCTTGTGCCCGTTGAAACCGTTTTGCCCTTCTAATGCGGAACATGACATTCACGTACAAGTATGTTCCATTCAATTTAATCCTTTATTAGATGCTTCTTGGTAATAATTACAATCGGATTATAAATTGCCTGTAAAAAGACACGTCGACTTGTATCCCCAATGGCACTGAAGCAGCGCGTAAAATTGTCTTTGTATTTATATCTATAGTAACGGACAGACTTACTGAAACACACAAAAATATTTCTATGATATACAAGAAAAAACACAGATCGTTTAATAACTGTTTTACCTACCGCGATCCCATCATTAGAAAATACTTATGGATTATGTAATCTATCAGAGAAGACAATTCTGTCATTAAAACAAATTACGATCTTCGTTCTTAGTAATGCCGAGTGGCAGGAGGAAATGAATTTTGTCAGTATACGTTGAATATGGCAACCGAAGAATGGCAATATTTTCTGTCTTTCCAAAGGTTCAATGGTGCAACGGTGTGTTCATTCCATAAGTGTACTTGCTCAACAAAACGTGACTTTGTCGGGACTATGGAAGACATTCAACACCCATACTAGACTCACCCATTCAGGACAGTTTGAAACGATGCACGAGTGTAATGCTAGCAAGCCTTTGAAAATAATTATGGTAGGGTCATTACCCCATATTTATGACACATTTTACACTAACATTGATGCAAAAATATGAAAACAACATACATAATTGTATGTACATGTCACCAGTGAAACGAGAGAATGTACAATGAACATTCCGTTTTACATGCAAAAATATGTTCTGAATATGTTCTGTTAGTATCATGAGAATAACATTAGCTCATGGCATACGAAGACCACCACGTAGTCGTCGATCTGGTGTTTAGATATATGATAGTAGGGATACCTATATACGACACTGTCCCAATTAAGTTAGAGCGAAACCCCGACGACAAATGAATATAAACATTGTATAACATGTTTTAAGTTAAATAAACTATTCGTATTCGTATTCGTGAAAAAACATTGTCAGCAGTATCATACGTATTCTATCTTCATAATATTACGGATGGTATTCACATCTAACATGACCCAGAAATGCAAAGCAGCACAATTCTTCTCGGTATTACATGCAGGAAATTTCAGCAAGGACAGATGTGGCAGTGATAAATGATCTTTTATATCACACACAAGCCTTGTTCTTAGCAAAATTTAGGTCATACTTCTATAGTACATACTGACTCGTTTTCGTATGACGTTAAAGCTTCCGTATATGTATGATGGCGTCAAAGACAAGGTAAGAATAGAGAGGCCAGGATTTGATGCAATACAATTTTCAGTCCAAACCAAGACAAAAACAATACAAGGCACACCATACATGTACATTCTAACAACGTGAATGAATAGCAAGATGACTACAGCAGCCATCCGACTATCATCAACCAATAACAAAGATGGCAACAGCAACAGAGAAACAGACCAAATAAACAGACAATGCAAAGATAAATCACAGCAGAAGCGTCTAGGAAAGGCCAGTTTTAACTTACATGTATGTGTTCTCGTATTATGTCTACGAATGCATTTCAAATAGTAATAATTTGCCTTTTACATGTAGCAGACGAAAGACCAAATCGTCCGGAAATATTCTGAAACTGTCTTATCTAGATTGGAAATTCTTGGGCCCGACAGGTGTGTGAGATCAAAGGATTCCAGACCATAGCGGAAATTGACCACTAGAGAATTAGTTAATTACTGACCAATAAAGTTTCATTCTGCAGTCAAGGTAGATTAGGATTTGCTTTTGACATAATGCATTTGCTGGTAATTTACTGTGGTTTTACGGTACATCCTGTTAGGCGCTGTGTATTTTATGGAGTGGAGTCATGGATTGGTGTCTTGGATTGGAGCCATGGAGTGGAGTATTGGAGTGGATTCTTGGAGTGGAACCTTGGAGTGAAATGTTGGAACTTAAGAGAAATAATTATTCTGGTGGTAAAATTGGTCTTGTTTGAACATGTTGAACGGACGCAATAGTGAAACATGTAAAAAAAATGCATTACCCATATCATTCGTATAATTAATGGAAATAAAAGCTTAATTTCTGTTACTTATCCATTACTCGTACAGTTTATACATTTGTTACAGTTTATACATTTGTGATTGCGTTAGTTCGCCCCGAGAAAAAATTCACCACCAGAAATGAGTTTTCTGTTACACTCGAAATTTCACTCCAAGGTTCCACTCCAAGAATCCACTCCAATACTCCACTCCATGACTCCAATCCAAGGCTCCAATCCATGACTCCACTCCATAAAATACACAGTGCCATCCTCAGGTTAAGCCGCAGCTTCTGTAAAGAATGCTGTTTTCATGCATTTTTGCGCTTATATAGTTTGAATTTTATGTGAAAATGGCATGTGGTTTATGAATTTCCGACTGAATACAAAGTAACCAAATCTGAGCCAAAATAAAACTTTTGAGTTTTGTTACTTTCCAGCCTTGAAATTTAAAATCAAGCAATGATCAGGAAGTGGATCAATCAGAAAGAAATTCCCTCTCCGAAAGCCAAGTTTGGGAAAAATTAAATTGACAATTAGGTACTAACACAAAAGAGAACATATTGTGAGCCGAGTGAGCAGCTATTTCTCAATAGGTGGCCACTCAGTCAATATAAAGCCACGTAGCCTCGTCAAAAAGGATACTCAAGTTCAAACTCATGATTCGAAGTACACTGTACTAGGGTAGATTAAAACGTCCGTAATAAATGACTAGTATTCTCCAGCAGGTTGAGCCGCCGCATGGGAAAACCAACGATATAGTTTCCGAACAGGTCCGACACAAACCGGGCTGTACAAGCACAGAAAAAGCTAGAAGCTTGAAATTTCGGATTTAAGTAGAAGAGGAATTGTACTATCCGAGTAGCGAAAACAAAGGCGCTGATCAGCTTCGCGGTTACCGCGAAGCTGATCTGTGTCTTTGTTTTCGCCTATGCAGATTGTTGGTTTTCCCATGAGGCGGTTCAGTGTTAACATGCAATCTGCATGTGCAGCCAATTTCCATCAGTAGAAAAATCATAAAACGTATGATTTATTGCTAACAGGGCAGGTCACTGATACAGGTTTATGCCTGATGAAGCACAATAATACCTGTTGTTATTTATCGTGGGGTCGTGTCTTGATGCAGGCATTATGAAAACACACCCATGCAATATTCAAATAGACTTTCAGAATGTCCAGTTTAAAAATTTTGAAATCTTTCTTATTTTTGCTCAAATCAGTCATTGTGGGTACACTATAAAGATTTTGATTGGTCTAGAGCAGGTCACGCGGAGGGTGCTATTTTGTCATGTCGCATGATCATATTACCCTCTGACGTCATATCTGCCTAAAACGTGCAGCTGCAATTGTAGTCACATGCGTTTGTTTACAGTGCACGTGGAGGGTGCAATTCAGTGCACGTGGAGGGTGCAATTCTGTCATGCCGCATGATCATATTACCCTCTGACGTCATATTCGCCAAAATGTGCAGTTGCACTTGTAGTGACATGTGTTTCTCCTGTGGTATGTCGCTAATGTTTCAAAAAGGGTCCGGGATAATAAGACAATTGTTGCCCTTGAGTAAGGGTGACATGACGATTTGTTCACCCTCGACAGGTAATATAACCTGTCTCTGGTGAACAAATCGTCATGTCACCCTCAATCAAGGGCAACAATTGTATATTAGTATACAACTCCCTGTACACCCCTGGTGTGCATCAGGAAAACATGTCCGTGAAATGTATACCCACTTATACCCCACTTTTATATAATAAAAATTGGGTATACAGGGGTATACCTATTTTTCTTATTTTGGTCCAAGACGTATATAGTGGGTACACGTTAGAACCCCGCCTCGGCGAGGCAGTTGTAACGAGAACCCACAATCTTTATTTTGGAGCAAAAATAAGAAAAATAGGTATACCTCCATATCCCAGTTTTGCTATAATAAAAGTGGGGTTTAAGGGGCCGGTATACATTTCACGGACATGGTTTTCGCTGTTGCAACAATAATCAAGAGAGTAACAGTGTATGGGAAACATTCGATTCAATGTCTTTTTAATTTTCTAACATTGGTTTATTGCTTTTGAAAGGGTGTCTGGATCAGATCTTGAAAATACATTTTAAAGACTTACTTTAATTTTTACTACATGTACCCTGACTTTGATAGATGTTTGAGAATCGAGTCCGATTAAATAATATTTAGACACAGTATCATGCATGTTCATGCAAAATCATCATGTTAATGTCCTCAACGTCGAAAACTCCATAGACTTACATGTATTTTCATGTTTGCAAGAAAATCATCCTTTCTCTCCTGTTCAACATATTTTTTTATAATTTTGTGTCATTTTTGAAAGGCAAATGAATAAAGCAATTTTGATAAAATTTTCTGACATTCCACTTTTCGCAATTTAAAGCTGTAGGAAATTTTAAGGAAGAAAAAAAATCATTCAATGGTGACGTTGCCCCAAAAATGTAAACATAATCCCTCATTTTCTTTTTTAATACATGCAGCCCTGAAACGCATAGAATTGAACGAAAACCTTGATTGTCCCGTCAAATGACAACAGTCGTGCAAGTATGTTGACCAGACGAGCCAGGATAAGTTTTCTTGTAAACCTGAAAATATATTGAATTCTATGGAGATTCTGACGTTGTATACATTAATTTGAAACGCAACTGTACTTGATGATGTAAGTGGTCATGTTCTGAAGAAAACAAAAGCTGTCACCTCACTTCCCATGCGTTTTCTTTGTCTACTAGTCTACTTTGCTGTAGCCTTTTGTTCCTAGATTGAGCTAGGCCCTCGTTATTGTTCAGAGTGTACATGTACGTGACAGGTATGTATTAATGAACAACAGAGATATGTTTTTTACTTTGAAAATAAGCATTTACAGTTGAAAACTAGTTTACATGCTTTTGCTCAAACAGAGATCGCTGGTATTCTGAGGGGCGGTTCTAATGGGCACACACAATCTATGTTGTGGATCAAAAATACGATAAATTGTATAGTTCTGTACACCTTAATTTCATGTCATAAAAAGTGGGATGTAGATGTTATGTAATTCATGTACATGTTTACCTGGTGCTACAGTACTGTACATCAAGAGCTACAACGCTGACTGAGAATCGTAATATATGAGCCGCCTCGTGGAAAAACCAACAATGTGGTTTCCGAACAGGCCCGACACAAACCGGCCTGTACAGTCACAGAAAAGAGCTAGAAGCCTTAAATTTCGGTTTTAAGAAGAAGAGGAATTGTACTATCCGTGTAGCGAAAACAAAGGCGCTGATCAACTTCGCGGTTACCGCGAAGCTGATCTACGCCTTTGTTTTCGCATACGCGACTTGTTGGTTTTCCCACGAGGAGGCTCATATTTAGACACAGTATCATGCATGTTGATGTATCATATTCACATCGGTTTTAGATGTACATGCATATATTTAGTATAGGCACCGTATTTAACATTTGTACCGAATAAACTGAAAACATTTTATGGGCGAATTCATATGCAGGAATGAATGAAAAGTTTTCTTACATGATAAATTGTTTCGGTGGCTGGTTTTAATTGCCGGTATATCAAATATTTGCACCTGCGGATGAGTCTTGCCATTTTTAATGGATTGGACGTCAAGATAATTGCATCCAAACCTGGTTGCTGAGATTACACATGTACTAGAGTACATCGTAAATTGATTCCTCTTCCAGCACGTTTAAAGTAAAACCAAGAAACTATAACGTTTTAAACATACAAAACTGTATTGATGAATTCAGAACAGACAATCCGACTGGCATCTTACTGTAGGCCTTCATAGAAGTTTTCCTTTTTTACGATCTTTTATCTAATGCCAGTGCATGTGTGCTCAGAAATTATAAATTTAAAGCGATTGCATTGTTTATTGGAAATGACGAGAAACACAAGTCAAGTTTCTTCTTTCAAAGCATACGCGAATTTCAAGTACATACCTAGTCATGGTGGGACTGCATGTTAGGATGAGCAAAATTACGCAAACGGAGCCTGATGTCCGTCACACCAAACACCGAGCAATGCTTAGTCTGTGCTTTTTCCAGCGTCCGTACAATTGTCCGGAATATTTCGGATAGTTTTAGGAAGAAATGCGAATTCAAAAACAAATCGCAAAAGCATGTACCCCAGATTTTGCTATTACAGATGGAAGCTGACGAAACAGACAATGAAAATAATTGATACTAGTATATCATAATCATGGAGTATTCACTGGCTAAAAGAGCCAATGGCGGTGATGCCGGCCGCCACTTGGTCATCTCAGCACCCGTGTCGTTTTCTCAGTCTTTCACACCTGACAATCTCAAATTCTAGAAATTTGATCGGGGAACCTAATTTCAAACAGCCGTGTGCAGGTTGGTTGCTGCATTACCAGGTTGGAAACGCCATGAACAGTTTCTCTTGCAACGAAAAACAATAAAGATACCCCATCAAAGATGATGAGTCTGTAGTTATATAACCAGTCCGATCAGACCACAGGCATTGGAGGTAATAATTTACATCATAATGACCAGATCAAACAGTTTAGCCAATTAATGTTAATTACATGCACGTGCAAGGTGACAGCCATTACGCGCCAGGCGGCCATCTTGATAACATCCGGGAAATTAACACCTATTGCAACATTTGGAACATCTTTGATTTGTCTGTCATACTTATGTAAGAATACGTATATCAGCATATATTCTTTGTTTTCGAAGACAATTACTGTCTGCATACGCACCTTCAATGCTAATGGCTGATTGTTGCGCTAGGCCGCTTTGTTGTCGTGGAAGACGAATTTTAAAGAAATGAGTGGAACAAAAGCTTAGAGGAGAATCGTTGCTTATCAGTTGAGAGACAGAATTACATACTGACGAAATGAGCATACATGTATGAGCCAGAAAACGATCAATCTATTCCTTGAAAAGTTTTCATATTCAAAATGGTACATGTACTGCTCATATACAACAGTATGTCATACATTTTTGGGCATTGTGGACGTGAGTTCAGTTGTCTCAATGTATTTATATTTTAATAGGTCGCGACGCGAGAAAACCTGATTTCGGGGTTTCCGACCAGCTCCTACACAAACCGAACTGCACAATCGCAGAAGATAGCAAGAAACTTGAAATTTCGGATTTAAGAAGAGGAGGGATTGTACTATCCGAGTAGCGAAAACAAAGACGCTGATCAGCTGTGCAGTTATTGCACAGCTGATCTGCGCCTTTGTTTTTCGCATATGCAAAATTCCGGTTTTCTCATGATAAGAGCACGGCACTACGAGCCAGGTCGTATCAGAGCAATGCTCCTCAGAAATAATTCAGCCAGACAGAAAGAGTAGACAAAATGTTTACACCCATGATAATAGAGGGCAGATGAATGTTATCATAAATTGACCAGTCATTTACATTATACATACAATATATAGAGCTGGAATGTTGCTGCATCTATCAGCCACACTGCTTTCATATTTTTTTGCATCTACGTACACGCACTTGTAAATGTTTGCACTTCTTTTACACTTAAACAATACTCACAAGGTTGTTTCCAAAAAGGGATATTTTACAAAACAATGCAGAATAATATAATACAGGCCTAAAGAAATAGATGGGCTGCCTGTACCTCCAGGCAAAGCTACTACGTTAATACTGACCATCTGATTAACCGCTCAAGCCTGAGCCTGCCAAGGTAAAGTGGTTCAAATCCTGGTCATTTTGTGAAAGAAGAAGAAGAAGAAGAAGAAGAAGAAGAAGAAGAAGAAGAAGAAGAAGAAGAAGAATTAAAACCATCCATACACATATGCCTTTATTGGCTTAGTATGGTGTTATACCAAGGAGTTTCCACACATGGATCCGTAGAAAGTCATTGGTTATACTAGTATTTGAAGCACTTTATGGATGTCATGACATCCTTATTTTGAATAAAAGTCCCATAAAATGGAGGCAGCGTCCTAACATGACCATAGCTGTTGACTGGGACGATAAACCAACTCAAACTCATACAAAGAATATCATTGCTGCATTCAGGTCACATACATGTATCTATAATGAGTACAGTGCACGTGTGACGTTGATACAAGCATCACCATGGAATAATGCATCATACGGTGCAACTTCTCTGAAAAAAATGTAAAAATTTATGAATATAAATGATAATATAATAAAACAGTTTTGCTTACCTTGTAAACAGAACCAAAGAAATTCCCACTTCATCTTTGAATATAGAAAAATATTCCACTGAAAGGTCAGTATTCCAAGCTACAGTATCTTATCCATATACATCGGGAAAATGAAATTTGTATGAACTTTTTAAATTGTAAAAATTGAAACAGTTTTCGCACGTTTTAGGAAACGACTACTTTAATACATAGATAATGCATCACAAGTGACTCAGCATTGTACGTACATGTGCAATTATATTAAAACAAAAGATTATTAAGTATTTATTTAACCAATTATCCATAAATCCACGTGAATCTTATGTTAATAAATCAAACACAATTCTATTAACAATAATTCTGATAAAAACACTCGGAACCACTTAGAACAGTAACATTAGCTGATTCTGGGAGATTATCAGTAATCCGCACACTCCGCTGTCGCAGGTAGCTAGAGAAATTCTGATACATACTATAGCACTATCAAAGCCTTCATTGGCTCATCAGGTGAGCCGCGTCACGAGGAAATATGAGTCGCGACGCGAGAAAACCGGTCTCCGGAGTTTCCGACCAGGTCTGATATAAAACGGCCAGCACAGTCTTATAAAATGCTAGAAGCTTGAAATTTTGAATTTGACAAGAGGAGATATTGTACCATCTTTGTAGTGAAAACAAAGGCGCTGATCAGCTGTGCAGTTACTGCACAGCTGATCTGCGCCTTTATTTTCGCATATGCGAAACTCCGGTTTTCTCATGACGCGGCTCACATGTCTTGGGGTTTTCCAACCGGTGCAGGATTGAGGATGAAGCTGTATTAACTATCTGTGCAGCAGAAACAAAGGCGCTGGTCAGCCTGCACAGTGTTGCTGCGCAGCATATCAGCGATTTCGTCCGCACAAGGCACTTACTGTATACTGTTGATACTGACTGCAGCATCTTCTTGAGGCTCGTGACAAGAAAACGTGTCTTTATGGCCGGCTCAGATACAACCTAAGCTGTGCAGCTACAGAAAAGAGAGATAATAGTAATTTTGCGCCTAAAACAAAATTAATACGCACTCAGTACACTATGGTGGACAAGGCCGAAAACAGAATTGCGGATCACGTATAGACCCAATCATACAACAAAGTGTGACCGAGCCATATAGAATTAGAGGTGCAAAAATTGCAATTTTAAATAATGAATTGAATTGAATGAATTCACTTCTATTCAATTCAATTCAAATTAATCATATTGAATTAATACATTTGATTCCAATTAATCCACAGTCTTGGAATTAAATATTATCAACCCCATCTTAATAGACAGCTGTTTGCAAGTAAAGCCACTGAAAAGTGAAATTAATGCTTTCATTAATCATAAATTTCAGATTCCTTAATAATAACATCTGTGCGGTGTGATTTAAAGCCGCTTCCATCAAGAATTTGAGATTAGTGCACAAAAACGGTTCTGTATATACTTTTTGATAAATCAAAATCATCACTTGATAAATCAATGTAAATGTGATAAAACTCGCACGTTTCACCAAAACATAAAATAATTAGAACCACAACAGCAGTACCGCCATGAAACTATCAGTAATATAAAATTACTTGTTAGGGAAAGTGGATTAAAACGGTTATACATGGCCCTAACCTCTCACTCAGCTTCTGCAGTGGTTCACAACATTTGTTTTTTCGGTCATCGTGGTGAATTTCTAACTCTTTAAGGAATCATCAAGGACAACCGTCAACGTGACAAATAAATCACACTAAACACCATGATGAATCAAAAACGAGGACTCAAAGATATAATAGGCTGCCCGGCGGTAACCTGCATGACTCGTACTATCATGTAGTCGTATCAAACCACTGAAGGATTTTATGCAACCAAAAATATTTAATAACATATCGAATCTTTTAGCATAAAATAATCTTCTATTAGCTCATCTCCTGCCAAGGGAAATGTTTATATACGTATCACATGCCTAGTTTTGTTTTGTTTTTCTTAGAAACTTTGCAATTCATTTCCTACTGTGATAATCTGATAGAGGGAAAATTTAATTTTGATCATGACTAATTTGATTCCGAAATCGCGCAATCGAAATCATTGAAATTAATCGAATATACATAAACTAAATCGTAACATGTAAATTGACATGAATACGGCCTCTTTATATTCTGTAAACAAGATAGGTTGGATGGTTTGGCATTGGACGTCCCACCAAAACCTAAGGTCATATTGAGAGGGGACCTCGGTTTAACGTCTCGTCCGACCGTCAAAAAGGCCGAGGATCGAACCTGCGACCCCTGGTTTACAAGGCGAGTGGCATAACCACTTCACCACGGAGGTTTCTACTCCCATATTGGGACAGCATGAGCATTTTCCGCGCTATAGCCCCCACTTTTCTCTTCACCCATTTCCAAAGATCCCTCATTGTCCTTAGTCTAGCAATTCCTTATTTGTCCGAAAGGTATTCCCATATTTGGACATTACATGTATGTGCCACGCTTAAGCACTTTTTTCGCTTCGTCTGTTTCAAAAGATCCCTCTTTTTTCAAAATGAAAGTTCTAAAAACTCTTTATACAGAAATAAGCTCTTTCGTGTTCAAATGCTCCGAGAGCACATACTTCTAAAAGTATCCACTTTTCCACTTCGATCCGCTCTGAAAGCCCCTGTTTTACACACCGCTACACATATACCAGTTTTATATGTGAGGACATCCCCACCGGTCTTGCATTTCTATATTTTATGCCCGGGTGTGGCTTTTACAACTCAGCTTCTTTGATGTCCAAAGATAGGGTCCGCAGTATAACCCACAATTTTATTATGTAGCTCGCATATGGCTTTGCAATTATCCCAACGCAGTTCAAACCCTGCTGCGCAATGAACAAAGGTTAATAATCACTTCAATAAGCACATGGCTTGCTGTAAACTCGCGTTTTACGACTAAGCGACATGCCGCAAACATGTGTTTTGAATCATCCTCACCGGGTTAAAGACAAAACCAGAAGTTGCGACCCAGTTACACAAAACAGACACAACTACGACTATGTCCAGATTCAGAAACCTGTGATGTTATATGAGCTATAAATTAAAAACAGCAACTCTTAACTTTTAAACAAATTTAGGACGTGTCTGTTTCTTTTTCTATTTGCAATGAAAATAACAACTTTTATAACATACATAATACACACCAAAATGAAAACAAACAACTGTTCAAAATGGTCGCTAGTCAAAGAAAGTTACCTTGCCGGGTTTTTATTGAATACAGACGTATACTCCCGCTTGTTTCATGATTTTCAGGGGTAATACTTCAAAACTCACCTTCATGTGACATAATGTGATTCTTTAAAATAGAGGTGCCAATAGTCATGATAGTCAACATGCTTTCCATACACTATTGGAACATTTGAGCCGTCTCATGGGAAAACCAACAATGAGGTTTCCGAACAGGTCTGACACAAACCGAGCTGTACAAGCACAGAAGCAGGCTAGAAGCTTGAATTTTCGGATTTAGGAAGAAGAGGAAGTGTACTATCCGTGTAGCGAAAACAAAGGCGCTGATCAGTTTCGCGGTTACCGCGAAGCTGATCTGCGCCTTTGGTTTCGCATATGCAGATTGTTGGTTTTCCCATATCCATGTATTTGTCATTTGAAAGGACTTATGGCTAGTACATGTATTTATAAACAACAGTTTTTGTTTTATTAAAGTCTAGGTTGATTCGCTTTTGTTTTCACTTTCTCCTAGTTTTCTCAATCACGAAAACAATAGAGAGGTTGAGAAAATAAACTTGTAACGTGTACGTGTACTTGTAGCTTTATTTACCCGTACACGATCGTTTTGAGTGTAAAATCGTTTGAGAAAATCGAACGTGTACGAGTAGATTTCATAAAGTATATACAGCTGATTTTTTTATTGTTTATACATGTGTTGATATATGAAAGTAAATATGGATGATTTATTGTTAGCCTTTGGTCAGATATACTTCGGCTGCACGTGCAAAACGATTTGGCAACGCTTCATCGAACTTCGTTTCTGCTTGTACCTACCTGACCTATCGATGGAAACATAAAGAAAACTTACAAGTCGCAAATTTATTTCATTCACAGCCTAACTGATTCTCAACGTGTAGCGAGTATTTTGAACTTGTAATAAATGACGAAGTTTGGGGATAAAACTGTTCTACACGTACACGTACAAGTTACAAGTTCATTTTCTCAACCTCTCTAATATTCAGATTTTATCAGTGGCTTATCATCTTATTATATAGCATTATGTTTGGAGAAAAAAATGGATCAGTCTTACATGAGATACACACAGTTTGTTTCATCCATTTTTGCCTTTCACAGTTTTGAACTGTTGAAAATGACAAGTATGTCTATTTTTTCACCTTTGTGTCCTACCAATCGCCCCATATAATGATAGATACTAACAACCCTGCACGTGGACTGATATGAGCCGCCTCGTGGGAAAACCAACAATGTGGTTTCCGAATAGGTCTGACACAAATCAGGCTGCACAGTCACAGAAGCAGGATAGAAGCTTGAAATTTCGGATTTAAGAAGAAGAGGAAGCGTACTATCCGTGTAGCGAAAACAAAGACGCTGATCAGCTTCGCGGTTACCGCGAAGCTGATCTGCGTCTTTGTTTTCGCATATGCAGATTGTTGGTTTTCTCACGAGGTGGCTCATATTTAGGAAGTCTCGTCACTTCAGCCGTTAACTGGTTAAGAGAAGGAAAAACATAACCTGAAAGAAGTGTTATGCACTAAAGGTTAACCGACCCCTAATTGTACTCATTTGTGTTGATAATTGATTCCTAAGATGCCATCACATCATTAGTGCTTATTGCCACTTTGCTAGAAGCACTCTTATGTTTATTTGGTCATAAACACTTTGTTTCAGAATAACTGGTATTTATCTCTTATGATTATGACAAAAAAAAATCCGGTTCCGAGCAGACCAACTCCAACACAGGTAAGCCATTGCAATTACGAGAGGCATAACCTGGTCCATGTCACGTGATACATTCCCAATGTCAGTTTGTGAATGAATCTTTCATTCATTCATTATTGTGAATAATGATTCATTATTTTTTCAACCCCTGTCTTGTTTTATTTTTTTAACATTCTCGCTCAAAACATACATTGTGGGTACATGTTAGAACCGCCTTGCTGAGGCGGTTCTAACGAGTGTCCACAATGTATGTTTTGGATCAAAAATAGGAAAATTATGTATACACCTGTAAACCCCAGTTTTACTGTAAAACAGCGTGGTATGGGGGGATTAACATTACTCGGATGTTTTCCTGATGTTCAGGTAATGCAATCCTCAGTAGCTTCCGGAAAGCTTGATTTCATAGTTCTTGAAAAATAAAGTAGTTGTAAATCGCGAAGTGTTTAAATGTTACTCGATTATATCTGTCTTACTCCTCGAATGAAGTAGTTGTAAAATGCGAAGTGTTTAAACGTTACTCGAGTATATCTGTCTTACTCCTCGAATGAAGTAGTTGTAAAACGCGAAGTGTTTAAACGTTATGTCTCTTCTTTCTCCTCGACTGCGCTGTAAAACAGCACAACTACCGAACGTTTCAATGCGTTACTCCGTTCTAAACACATATTGATTACTGACCGTTTGAGGGTGTTACTGCTGGTATAGTTGTAAACGCATCTTGATTATTGATAGTTCAAGTTAACATTTTTAAATAGTTACATGTATACACTTGGTTACTGGCCGTTTGAATGTGTTACTTCTAGATTAGTGCAAAAGACATATTGGTTACTGGCCGTTTGAATGTGTAACTTCTAGTTTAGTGCTAAAGACATATTGATTACTGACCGTTTGAATGTGTTATTTCTAGTTTTTTTGCTATATACATATTGGTTACAGGCCGTTTAAATGTGTTACTTCTAGTTTAGTGCAAAAGACATATTGGTTACTGGCCGATGGAACGTGTTACTTCTAGTTTAGTGCGAAATACATATTGGTTACGTGCCGTTTGAATGTGTTACTTCTAGTATAGTACCAAAGACATATTGGTTACTAGCCATTTGAATGTGTTCTTTATAGTTTTGTGCTAAAGACATATTGGTTACTGGCCGTTTGAATGTGTTACTTCTAGTTAATTGCTAAAGCGGACATATTGGTTACTGGCCGATGGAATGTGCTACTTCTAGTTTTATGCTTAAGACCTATTGGTCTAGCCCTTTGAATGTGTTCCTTCTAGTTTAGTGCTAAAGGCATATTCGTTATTTAAAGGCGTTACTAGCAGCTGGTACTCAACACATAGTAGGCGTTGCTTGTAGTTTACGTAGTTTCAATAACTGGTCGTTTGAAGGCGTCACTTCTAGTTTGGTTATGAACACATATTGATAACTGGCCGTTTGAAGGCATAACGTCTCGATCATATTTTGTTACAAAAAGGTACAAGTAGGCAAAGATCAGGAAAAGGCGCAATCAGAAAAAGATTCCCACTCCAAAAACCGAGGTGGGAAAAAACCAAACTAACAATCAGGTACTTATATCATGAAACATATCGTAATCCGAATGAGCAGCTATTTTCCCAATAGGTGGCCACTCAGTTACCTTAACTTAACTAAAAATATGAAAACATACATAAGGCGCCAACAGCACAAAAAAAAATTTTACACACAAAGACATAAAACAAAAAGAACCACCACAGAAGTATCGACTTGGAACGATCAGTAACACAAAGTTACTGGCGGGCTTAAACCGGTTTTACATGGCCATAACCTCACCCTCAGCTTCTGCAGTGGTTCATAACATTTAGTTAGTTATTCGGTCCTCGTGGTGAATCTCTAACTAGTCAATGAATCATCAAGAACAAGCAAATAAATCATGATAAACATCCTGATGAATCAAAAACCAGGACTCACAGACTGAGTAAGCTGCCCGACGATGGAGATCCCTGGGCGCCTTACAAACCGTTTTAAGGCGTTACTTCTATTTTAGTTGTTATTGTTGACCGTTTTAAGGCGTTACTTCTTTTTAGAGGTCGAAACGCATATTGGTTACTGGTAACTTGAAGGCGTTACTTCTAGTGTGGTTCTAAATAAGTATTATTCATTTATGGCCATTGGAAAGGAGTTCTAAGCACATATATATAGATCACTTATAGCTACTTTTAACGTTTGAATGTGTCACGTCTAGTTTGGTTCTAAACACATATTGGCTGCTAGACGCTTGCAGGCGTTAACCAAAGCGATCCACCCAGTGTTTATCGGAATAAAATTGATATGTTATTGCATGCACAGTCTGCTGCCCCTGCTCCTACATATTCCATTCCACATTCCGATTCAAAGAATCTGAAAAGAAGAGAGCGCCAATTCTCGTTAGAAAATCACTTTATAACGAAGTTGATGGTAAATATCTCACGCGCCAATTTAATGGAGCTGAAAGTTTACTGGCCATGGTTTACGATGCAAACCGCCATAAAGATTCGACGTTTATCATTTTATTGACTGTTAATATTCCGTCGATCAGATAGGCTGCAAACTACAGGCTTACAAATGTTTCAGATGCAAACACGTTTAAAATTTTAAATGTCGTGCATATGGGTTGCGTACGGCATTCTCGGTTGGAACTTCAACATTATTTCGTAAAATGACAACATGCAAAGCGGTATAGTGTTGAACTGTGGTCCGAGAGGTCTTGGTTTCGATCCTAAGCCAGGGCACCGTTCGATGTGGCCTTAAGCATGTCACTGATGTACAATGGTAAGAAATTGACAGTAAAATACATGTACATTGAACTCCTCGAATACTGGTAAAAATTGCAATGTGTATTGCACGTTTATAGGCAGGTATGTTTTCTGAAAATTATTTATTAATCAGTAACGTGCAAGGTTTGGAATCCTGTGTGGCCTGAACTCCGATCTAAACATAACCTGACAAACATGCTGTACGATAACAGAGCGAGAGCAGGTGTAACTCTGACTGTATCAATTTTACGAAAACTTGCCCGTGCAATAAACAGAGATTTTTTGAGCTTTAAAAACTGAAAATGTTCAGCTGAAAAAAAAATTGAACTTTTTCTTATGTTTGCTCAAAACATTGATTGCGGGTACACGTTAGAACCGCCTCGACGAGGCGGTTCTAACGAGTACCCACAATCTATGTTTTGGAGCAAAAATAAGAAAAATAGGAATTCCCCTGCAAACCCCAATTTTTCTATACATAAGTGGGGTTTAAGGAGGTATACATTTCACGGACATGTTTTCCTGATGAACTCTGACTGTATCAATACATCACACAGATCATCCCACTTGGCCATGGTCTCGTACAAGTGAAGAGCAAAGGACCTAGTGAGCCTGTGTGCCTTTGCAGCTTCAATGTAAATACTTATTATCCTTTTCGCGACCGCATAGATAGGACTAAGAACATTTTACTATCCACGTTGGTTGCCTTAGCATTCTCATTAGCTAAACACCTTTATACATGTACATGCATGTATTCCATTACTACGTGAAATGGCTCAAATAATAAGTTTGGCTCGGCTTCCTAGCAGTTATGCATCCATAACGGTTAGCCTGTATTTTCGTACGATAGACAATAAATGTGTCTTCTTGCAACTTTGTCTTTTCCTGTAATATTGTGAAATATTTTTGTTACATACAAGATGAGTTGCCAATCGTGATGACATAGTCCCTGTTCTACGAACATTTGAATTAATTTAATTTTGGCAATGTTCTTGTTGCCTGGCTTGCTCATCTACGCAAAACAATTAAGCAACTTTTACTTTCAACAGTGACTCCATATGGTTTGTAGATATTAGGGAAGTTCTTTTGACAATTGGTTGCATGTATCAAATTAAGGTAAAACTAATTGTTACGTGGTGCTGAAGTAACGTTAGGTTTTAAGTCTACGGAGGCATATCTCAAATAAAACATAAGTATATTTATATGCATAATAAGTGTATTCTTTATGAGTATACCTGCTAAAATAGGACAGATAGTGTGTTCATTCAGGTAGAACATACATGTACAGTATATTTCCATAGCCTTGGTACATTGCAAATAATAGAAATGAGCCCATTTATCGGTTTTCGGGCTTTTTGACAGCCTTCCCCCCTTGCCCAAACATGACATTTTGATATTATATGTAATTTACAAAAAATACAGTTGCGTTCCAAATATTTTGATTGGGCAAGGGGGGGGGGGGGGGACATGGACTTATAAAAAGTTTCCTATTTCCTATATGATCCCATATTAAATTAAAAGATTTTGTCCAATTTTTAAAGAAGTCACTTCTTGACTAACACACAACATTACATGTCTAAATACAACAGAAACTTACTTTTCGACTCCAATAAATTTCATTTAAGTGCCTGGAACTCATGATTTTGAAAATTTCTTGGGCAATCTCACTAAAGAAATCTTCCCTGATCCTTGACAATGTAGTAGAAATAATGCCTGAATGTCAATTCAATTACTGAAGGTCAGACAATTCCGGACCGTGCGACTATGAACTTTAGGTCAAAATGATGAATGATACATGTAGGACAAGGACACACGAGCTTGCCTGGTTGTGCTAATATTCATGTATTGTCTTGTGAGTAAATCTTGCAACCGTAAGCAAACAGGCGAGAAAATATCAAGAAAAGAAGAAATATGTACATGATGTAGGCATATAAACCTTGATTTATAGGGCAAATGCCTCGTGGCCAAATACATATCAGATACGGACAGATAAAACAATCATGTGATTTTCGAACCAATAAAGAGAGGTGCATAAAACTAAGCAGATAACAGTGACAGACGGAGAATATTTAAGGTACAGGTTTTCGCAAAAGTGATGGACAGTGTAATTTAAAATTATAAATCTGATAAAAATGATGCACCTGTTATTCGTGCATAAATAGTTTCTACCCAAAATTTTAGTTTGCAATAAGCATAGTGTAGTATTTTCTTGATAATCTATGACAAAAAAGTTGTTTTCTGACAAAATATTTTTTTGAAAAATTCTGACCCTTCCCCCTTTGACACAGATTTATTCTGCAGGTATGTAACATAAAGAGGTTACCGCCATGCTGTTGCATTACTCAAACCTTAAATTTTACGGAGAAAGCGACATATATTCAATAAGATTAACACAGAAGCTGCCAGAAACAATCAAACTTTGGGCAAAAACCTATGTAGTCTTCCCTGATCCTTTCTATACATATACATGTAGGTTCTTCGTTCGGTATCTATGATGGTTGGTCCAGTTTTCGTGGTACTAATAATTCAAAGGCAACTCCAGCGTGATAGAAACAGGTCAGATGTTAAATAAATATGGAATGATGCATAATAATCCATGATATTTTATGTCTAGTTTACCTTTTCATTGCAAATCTGTTTATTGCCACACAGACGCCATTTTGTATGACGTGTTGATCTTTGACGTCATCAAAAGTAAGGCACCAGAATTCGTGGGTCATTCAAAAACAGACTGTCAATTTCAATGCTTCAAAAAATTCTCGACATATTTTAATGTTTCTTTATTTTATTACACCTTGTGAATTGAATTAAGTAATTTTGAAAATATTTCACTGTCAGGTGTGATACTGAAAACATTTTAAAGACGTCTACCCATTTTGAATAAAGTATCAGTCCCATTTTCAGATTCAAATCAATGAAAGATATCGAACATCCCTCATAACAACAATCTTTGTTATTTTTCTTGCACAATGTAGATGGTAGACGCCAGTAAACGTGACATCTTGTGAGAAAATACAGTTTCAGCTGAAATACATGTACACCACGAAAACTGGAACCCCCATGAAAACTGGGCTAAGTACCATACACGATTAAGGAACTGCAGTTCGATTACTATTGGAATAAATTTAGTTGTTAATTTGATACAGTAATTGCAGTAATTGTCTGGTCATGTTACGTCTTAGGTCCCTTAGATTTTACACACTTGGCAGTTTCAGTTTTTTTTTTTTTTTTTTTTTTTTTTTTGTTTTTTTTTTTTTTTTGAAAACTTTGTGGCGCCTAAACTACTGGCAGGGTACCCAAGATTTTCATTTTCTTCTCCATGCGCCTATTTTCACCTCTAAGAATAACACAAATCTAGTTCGTCTCCCATTTATTATCACCTGTGAGTGCTTTCATTCAACATAAGGAACAGCTTCTGGTAATAGTGAAAAATTAGTTTTTCTATTAATGGAGGAAGAACCACCAACAAAATAACTCATAAAAATACAAACTTAAGTCTTTGGCTGAAAGAAACGTTTTATTAATTGTAGTTTCAGACTGAGTTAGCGCAGATATAATTTGCTTATTTTGTTTGTTCGTTTGATTGAATTGAGGTTTAACGCCCCAGTCTATGGATTTTCATTCATGTCGGGACAGAGCCACCGCTTCCTGGGTTTTAACCAGTACTCTGGGGAGTTAATGTATCTTGCTCAAGGACACAACAGTGGCTGCCAGTGGGGATCGAACGTAGGACCTCTCGATTCGGAGTCCGATACACCCTATATTTGCTTATCAAGACGACTTTCTCCAATTTGACTTATCTAGAGCTCTACACTTCTCTGCAAGAGTGTTTTGATAAACTGGTCATATATCATGGAATCAGCAGTGATTTGTATATATGTAACTACATGATAGTTAAAGAGTGATGTTAAAAGCAGCAGACTGGCTGTAATACTACCTGTCTTATAAGTAGATTTAAACTGAAGCTAATTTAACTGCAAGAGCTGTTGAGATAAAACGAAAATGAGAACCCCAAAATTGGGGGAGATTGGTTATGTTATTTTCCTTCTAATCAACATATAGCGTTGACTTTTAAGGGTTTCGAAAAGCCCGGGTACAGCTGTATCTGATCTGAGGTTCAACTTTGGGCTTCGGATCGAAGACGAAGCTTTGTTACTTACATGAAAAGACGGACAGACCAATTCTCGTCCCGTTCGACCTTCAACCACGGTTCTTGATTTTGAAGAAATTATTGAATCAGTTCTCTACAGTGGACAAACTTTTGTAAAAAGAGGCAAGCAAACACACTTGGTCGGTCATAGAAGTGCAACACTTTGATGGTCTAGACAAACGAAATGAATTTGAAAAGAAAAAAAATCCCATCAATCAAATACAGACAGCGGTAAGATAAAAACTGATCGACCTGTACACGCTTCTGTGTATAGGCATCGAAAAATTGATTGCTTTATCAATGGTTTATCGTATTATATCTCTGACCCAAAAGCATTTTATCAATTTATGATAAATCTGATTTTTCTAATGCCAGCTTTTTTCTGTTTTCCTTGCATTTCATTTAGCTAGCCTGAATCAAAGGCTCCAAAGGATGATCAATCAGTATTCAGAGACTCATGGACAAAGTTCATTAAAACTGCGCACGAGGGATTTGATCTTTCGTTGCCATGAAATCCAAACTAAAAGCCCAATACTGCGAGGGCAACCAGTCTTACTGTCTCTGCCCTCATTGCCTGTAAAACGCAGAAACCAGGTATTTGAATGTGTTACTTCTAGTTAAGTGCTAAAGACATATTGGTTACTGACCGTTTGAATGTATTACTGCTAAAGTAGTATAGTGCGAACGACATATTGGCTTAGGAGAAGATTCATATAAGCTTCCTTGAAGCTTGTTTTCTGATCCTTTGATTTATTGATTTTCATTATTGCTATATGTGAATTTATTAATAAACTAGTGTTTAAACCAAAGACATATTGGTTACTGACCATTTATATGCGTTACTTCTAATTAAGTGCTAAAGACATATTGATTACTTACCGTTTGAATGCGTTACTTCTAGTTAAGTGCTAAAGACATATTGATTACTGACCGTTTGAATGTGTTACTTATAGTTTAGTGCCAAAGGCATATTGATTCCTGACCGTTTGAATGTGTTACTTATAGTTTAGTGTTAAAGACATATTGGTTACTGACCGTTTGAATGTGTTACTTCTAGTTTAGTGCTAAAGATAAAATTGATTACTGACCGTTTGAATGTGTTACTTCTAGTTTAGTGCTAAAGGCGTATTGATTACTGACCGTTTGAATGCGTTATAGTTTAGTAATAAAGCCATATTGATTACCGGCCATTTGAATGTGTTACTTATAGTTAAGTGCTAAAGACATATTGATTACGGACCCTTTGAATGTGTTACTTATAGTTTTGTGCTAAAACATATTGATTACTGACCGTTTGAATGTATTACTTCTAATTTAGTGTTTAAGACATATTGATTACTGACCGTTTGAATGTGTTACTTCTAATTTAGTGTTTAAGACATATTGATCACTGACCGTTTGAATGTGTTACTTCTAATTAAGTGCTTAAGACATATTGATTACTGACCGTTTGAACGTGTTACTTCTACTTAAGTGCTTAAGACATATTGATCACTGACCATAGGCTCCCAAGGATGATAAGTATTCAGAGACTCATGGACAAATTTCATTAAAACCGACAAAGAAACAAGGCCAAGAAACTCGTAAATACTGTTTGATGACAATCTGAAAGTTAGATTAACGTTTTGCTAACCAGCAACCATATTAGTGTTTTAAGTGACTTGATGGGGCCTTACGCCGCATGGCGTCATGTTTTCCAATTTACGTCAGCAAAATCGTTTTGAAATATTCAAAAGTTCAAATGCCATTCCTAGCGCTTTCAACACATTCCATTCACACCTCTTGTGAATGAATCTGTTTTTCAAGTTTTTAGATCGCGGCGTCTGGAGCTATTTCTGCGTGCTTTATCTTTGACTTTTTGCACGACAATAGGGGGCCATAGAACATAGTGTGGAAAACCTATTTTGAAATGAGATAGCGAGAGCTGGTTTCGATCAGATTCATTGTATATGATTTATATGTAATTTGACCTGATTCAAAATTCTAAACTGATAATTTGAATTTTAAATGCGCTCATATGTGAATAGCAAACATCAATTGCACTCGGGGCCCTGTACATGTAAATGGATTAAACTTGACTCCTCAATTAATTCTTTACTGGCCGGTTTAATGAAGTTCTTTTTACCTTTACCTTCATTGCGTAGAATGCCTAATTCTCTCTGCATACCATTCAATTCTCTCTGCATGCCATTCATTTGTTTAGTTGAAGCTATCTGGATCGCGTCCTTGTTGGGAAAGAGCTAGCAATTTTGCACTTCATAGCTATTGGCATATTACATAACAAGTCTAGCATTGTCATTTTCTTTTCCTGTCTGGTTCCAAATTTGATTGTGTATAATTTCTCGGGCGGTCTATTCTTGGTTTTTATAACATAATATTAACAAGTGAATACGTCTGTAAAATCCATTTCTTAGACGTTGACAAATGTGCATTAATAAATGGCTGTATTGACACATAAGTATAAAAACGCAGGAAAACAGAAACTTGATAAAACATGTTACATAAATCATAATTAGGAATGCATGTCAAACCACGACTAAAATATGTGAATTGTTTTTGCAGAACTTAAACGTACGGTAGGTTGTAATGAAGACGCACATGTCATAGATTGAAATAAATACTGACACTCAATTTAAACAGCTAAAAATAAAAAAAGTAGTTCTTTTCTCCAAAGGTTTACAGTGACCATTGTCTTTGGCTTACAAACGGAAACGGAATAGAATGAAAACCATAGCCTGATTTCAGCACACACTAAACCTGTATCTGAAAATATACTCAACCACAAAAAATGCGTGAGCAGCAACTGGAGTTTGCATTTTGTGAACTGAGTGTTTATTTAACCCCACGAGATAGGGTGGTGTAAAACCCATCAATTGTATTTACAAATGTCTCTGTTGCAAATATGAAAAACGTTGCAAGTGATACTTACAACAATACAATACATCTGATTCAGGTCACGAAAAAAATAGTTGCTTTAAGACCGATCTTAAAAAATAAACTATTTAATACAGCGATTTCTGCAGACTCCTTTACTGCTTCAGTTGATACATGTCGTAAGGCTCATAAGAATGAAGAGGTGACTGCAAGAGTTTAGAATTATCCGTGTAAAACTGTTGTTTTTTCGATATTTCGGTTTTTAAGCTATCAAAATCTTGCGGAACCGTTGCGTTTTTCGGCGTTATGCTTTCGTATAGATCTATATATGAAATTCATATGAGGCAATGCGTTTAAATGCGTTTTACACCTTAGAGGTGTATAGCTAATGAATGCAAAGGTTGCTGAACGTTGAATTTTTAACGCTGTCTAACGGAAGAACCATGGTTTAATCTCGCAATGATAACTTTACACAGGCTAACTGAAAAACTACCTGTAAAAGCTATTAAAATCCGCGGTTTTTAAATGCGCTTTTGATAGTCTTTTACTCGCGAATTCTTAAAAAAAATTCCGCGCATTTGATATATCGATCGGCGCTTTCGTAAAACGCCGTTTAAATCATATATCCTTTGCGTTTCTAAATTAACGTAGGAAATGATTATATTCATTAAAATATATATGGTCGTTCGTCTCTCACTAATGAGAAAGACCATCATTATTTCTTGAATAGGTTTGTGTGTGTTGGTGAGTTCTTTTATGGCATACTAGGCCAATTCTAGCTCTAAACTGTCGGTTGCAAGTAGAGTAAGTCAATGTCATGGAATCAGCTTGTGGCCCATTGGTATTGGCTTTGCGTTCTCTCTGCGCTTTCTTTCGGCTTCACAGATTCTCTTTTTTTCATAGAGAGCTGCTCCTTTGTTGATGAGACCTCACTACTTTGATCGCTCCTGTGCAGTCTGTTCCAAAGACCCTAATGGTATGTCGAAATCTTTCATAGATGCTTTGAGGGTGTCTTTGTAGCGTTTCTTCTGGCCACCTTGAGAGCGCTTCCCCTTGTAGTTCTCCAATGAAGACTTTCTTTGGAAGCCCTTCATCAGGCATTCTTATAACATGGCCAGTCCACCTCAGCGGTGCTAGCTTTAACACAGTACGCATGCTTTGCACAATTGCTTTCTTCAGGACCTCCGTGTTTGGAATCTTGTCTTGCCACTTGATTAAACAGTTTTCTAAAACAGTTAAAGTGGAAATGGTTAAGTATCTTTGCATGACGCTGGTATACTGTACATATAGGTTTCGCATGCATACAAGAGGGTTGGCAGTACCACAGCCTTGTAGACTTTCAGCTTGGCGTCAAGTTTGATTCCATTTCGGTCCAAACATTTGCACGGAGTCTTCCGAATGCCACACTGGCCTTTGCAATTCTGGCAGTGACCTCATCATCAATGTACACTGCTCTGGAAAGAGTGCTACCCAGGTAGATGAATTTATCAACAACTTTCAGTTTTTGTCTATTCACAGTGATGGTTGGTTCGTTATACGGTTTTCCCGGTGCTGGTTGATGTACAACCTCTGTCTTTTTTGTGCTGATTGTGAGATCATAGTTATCACATGACTGTGAGACTTGATCCATGGCTCTTTGCATTTTGCCTCTGAGCTGGCATTCTTATCCATATCATATGCATAGAGGAGCTCATCTAGCACATCAGTCTGCACCTAAGTTTTGGCTTGCAACCTTCTAAGGTTGAATATATTGCCATCAAAACGATCCCTGATTGAAAAACCAGTGTCACTGTCCAGAAAGCGTCCATGAGCATGGCAGATAACGCCAGGCTGAACAGTTCTGGTGCCATAACACAACCCTGCTTGACCCCATTCGTTACTTCAAAGGGTTCAGAGAACTCTCCATCATTTTGCACACGTGACTGCATGCTATCATGAAATTGCCGCACCATTGCTATGAATCTGAGTGGACACCCAAACTTGGCCATGATTTTCCAGAGTCCATAACGACTAACTGTCAAAAGCTTTGGTGAGGTCGACAAACATCATGTATAGATCTACATTCTGTTCTTGGCATTTTTCCTGAAGATGTCTTGCTGTGAAGATCACGTCTATTGTCCCTCTGTCTTTTCTGAATCCACATTGGCTTTCTGGGATAAGTCCCTTCTGATCAAGACATTCAGGCGGTTCAACAGAATTTTGCCAGTATCTTCCCAGCAATGGATAGGAGGGAGATGCCTCTGTGATTGTCACAGACTTCTTGTGGATTTCCTTTCCGCTTGTATAGGTGGGTTATGGATGCACTTTTAAATTCTTGTGGGATAGCCACATACAATGACACAACTCTACAACTCTGTCAGTTTCTCTACCATGGGTAGCCCCCCCCCCCCCCGACCTTATAAACCTCTGCAGGAATTGGATCTGCACCTGGAGCTTTGCCAGATGACAGTTGTTGAACTGCTTTTCTTGTTTCCATGTCGGTTGGAAATTCATTAAGAAATAAGATGTCGACCAAAACTAATGCGTTCCCCTAGTTTGTAGAGAACTAACAAACTCCTAGATAGGTTGCTGTCCACGGCTAACGAGCCCCATCCGCACCGCATGACAACAGGTAGTTCTGATTACAGTAGCAGTCAATCTTACCTGACAGACAAAAATATAAGGATCAAGTGGCAGTCTTTTAAGCGAACAAAATCTGAAGAGCTATGCATGGATAGTTTCATTAAGCGTTTAAAACAGCTTATATTATGACATACAATATGCTCAGTTTAAAATAATATTTCATTTCATTTTACGCATAATTTGAGCAGTTTACATTTTCGAATCAGGATTCTGGGACAAGTCCAGAACAATATCTTGCTGAAAGTAACAGTTGGTTTAAACAATAATTCATTTAAATAAATGTTTACAATGTCTGGTTTGAAGGTTTCTTTCTTTTTCCTAGCATGATTTTATGCTGAGTAAGAATTTTAAAGATGCAATACATAGAGGATGTTTGCTTTTTTGAGGTGATTACCAAATATATTTCATCGAGTGAGTTGAAAACATCAGAATTTTCACGAGTGCGCAGCACGAGTGAAAATTTTTATGTTTTCAACTCACGAGATGAAATATATTTGGTATTCACCGAAAAAAAGCAAATTTTCTTTTTATTTTATACAATACAGGGGCATTTTCCAATTCACAAGGCAGGCAGTGAAAATGCAAAAACCAAAAATTTTTGAAAACACAAATAACTTTGGTACCAAATTGTTCCTTACGTTCTAACTAAGAAAATGAATACCCACACTTTATGTTTTCGTTCATAAATAACGGAGTTATAGGCGTTTGAATTTCTGAAGTGAGACACATTTAATGACGTCAAGTAAATGGAAACGTCAGAAGTAATCCAAAATCTACAGTGAAGATATAGGCTGATATCAGTCACTAGTGACTTTTGATATCAGTGAGATTTGATATCAGTGAAATTTCATATCAATGAAAATACCAATTTTATCATATTTTGATATACATTGGTTTTTACTGTAAAGTATAAAATAAATGGGTTACATCGGTTAGCTTAAAATAAAGCAATGACTATGATCTGGAACAATCGGGAAGCGAAACAAACATGAGAAAATAACGTAATGCGAAGGAATACGGGTGCCGATGGACAACGCCTCATCAAACACTATTGTGACGAAGCTTTACTGCTTCCAAAGGATCAGATCTTTATAAATTGAGCCGCCTCGTGGGAAAACCAACAATGTGGTTTCCGAACAGGTCCGACACAAACCGACCTGTACAAGCACAGAAAAGAGCTAGAAGCATGAAATTTCGGATTTAATTAGAAGAGGAATTGTACTATCCGAGTAGCGAAAGCAAAGGCGCTGATCAGCTTCGCAGTTACTGCGAAGCTGATCTGTGCCTTTGTTTTCGCCTATGCAGATTGATGGTTTTCCCATGTGATGGCTCATATTTTATTTGCTATTACTGCAGCTGGTGTTGTGCCGTGTGGCGGCCATAAAAAGTCTCCCCGTACATCATTCATAGTGCAGATTATATTTTTATTTAGGTCCCTTGAGATCAGTAAAGATATTCAGAGTGTTCAAAACACTCACGTTTAAAAGCATACTTCTAAGCAATGTTTAAATTATTTGAAAAAAAAGGTACAAGTAGGCAAAGATCAAGAAAAGGCGCAATCAGAAAGAGATTCCCACTCCAAAAACCGAGGTGGGAAAAAAACCAAACTAACAATCAGGCACTTATACCATGAAACATATTTAGGAATGACACCGTTTAAGAATGGTACTTTGATTTAGACTTCTCGTGTAAATTTTCGAAATTACAGTACAATAGTTTGGCTTTCGTTGCCAGTTTTTAAAGGGCTACTGATGAGGGTTCATTACCCGAAATTGCGCAATATAGTCCATGCTATCTCCCTTTGAATGTTTTACTGCTTCCAAAGGATCAGACCTTTATATTTTATTTATATAAATAGTATCCACAAAAACGCAGAGGACAAATGAAGAATGTCTATATTTTCATAGACTGGCTCCCGTCCTATGTTCATACCCCATCATATCATGTTCTTTAACCTCCACAAATGTTTTTTGTATGAGTTATCTCCCTTCTTAGGCCCAGAACAAACTCAGTAATCAGAAAATCTCGAGCAATATAAGATGCGCATGTTTTACTTTTAAAACAAAAGTTTGACGGGAGCCAGTCTATTTTTCATTGTTGAAGTATGGATAACCTCTGATGTGTCCATTCACTTAATATGTTTCACCTCAGAAATTCGATCTTGCACTTTTTCATAGTAAAATTGAGCCGCCTCATGGGAAAACCAACAATCTGCATAGGCGAAAACAAAGACGCAGATCAGCTTCGCGGTAACCGCGAAGCTGATCAGCGCCTTTGTTTTCGCTACATGGATAGTACAATTCCTCTACTTTCTGAATCCAAAATTTCCCGTCTCCAGCCATCTTCTGTGCTTATACAGCTCGGTTTGTGTCTGACCTGTTCGGAAACCACATTGTTGGTTTTCCCACGAGGCGGCTCAAATCTTACTCGTACTATTAGTTTTACAACAACATTAAAGTCAGAAATGCTATGAAATGCAAACTAAAAGGAACTTGAACAGCATAATTTCCCCACGTGCACCAGCCAAGGTAATTAGTTTGTACAAAGACAATTAATGACACAATACATGACTCTTCAGTTCATTATACCACTTTTGTAAATGCTTGCATCTACATTGGAATTTCTTGCAAGATGCATGATAACTTTGGAATCCAAAACGCTTTGAGTGTACTTATTTATCATTCCGTGATTATTTTCATTAACGGTTGGAGAAAGAAAGAAGAAAGAAGCATAGTACGGGAACTCACAGAAATTTGAGCGAGATGCATTTAGATAATAAGAGCCGCCTCGTGGGAAAACCAACAATCTGCATATGCGAAAACAAAGGCGCAGATCAGCTTCGCGGTAACCGCGAAGCTGATCAGCGCCTTTGTTTTCGCTACTTGGATAGTACAATTCCTCTTCTACTTAAATCCGAAATAAGCTCTTTTCTGTGACTGTAAAGGTCAATTTTTGTCGGACCTGTTCGGAAACCACATTGTTGGTTTTCCCACGAGGTGGCTCATATACTATAACAACACTTATTCACTTCAGATAGACAAAAGAGAAGATGTCTGTTTTATATGTAATGCCGTGCTATGTATGGTGCAATCCAGAGTGCAATTCATGTTTAGATCTAACTAACCAATGTGCACATGCCATACTTGTCTCCCAAAGCATTTGCACAGGAGGTGCTCTACATGTAAGCTTTCTTTATGCATTGCATAACGTTTTGAAAAAAAAATGAACCATTGCAGTTGTTGCAGGTGCATGTTGGCTCAGAATCCAAACAGTCACACAAGAACATTAGATGGTATCTATTAATAATATATCAAATTTTATATTTTATTGTCTTAACGCTGTTGTTTTATGCTGAAATCTTGTAATGTATGACACAATGTGGCAGTTTTATATCGAGAACGGATGTGCAGTTTGAAGTCTGCACAGAGTGTCAAAAATCTAGATTCGTATGATTAAATCAATTACATGTATACAGGTCGTCATAAAGTTGTAAAGCGTTAGCTTTTATATAGTTAATGTTTTAGCAATATGGGCAGAGACCTCTAATTGTAACGTTGCAAGCGATTGGTCCAAAGTGTGGGCAGAGCTACCGCAGAAAATTTAAGATGTAAGGCTACCTCCGATTGGCCATAAATGAGTACCTATCAACTGTCTATATCATATGATAGTGTAACCATTCTTGAATATTTTTGCTATATTGTGCGATTTACTCAGCTGCTGTTTTGCCATACAATGGCCAAATTGCGGTTGTAGTGATTTTTGAATAATCATTTCTCATTGTTAAGCGATTTTGGGGTGTCCCTAAACAGCGGAAAATACTGTCCTTGGATGCTGGCTAACACCCTATTTTTTGCTGCACTTGCACAGGGTCTTGGACCTGAATGAGTTCGGGTCCACTATGAGTTGTGAAGCATATGCATGAGTCTTGTTTTGGGGTAAATTACAATGGGATCCTATGGAAACGATAATTGCAGCGGGCGTTGTGCCGTGTTGCAGCCCTAAAAAGTCTCTCCGTACATCAGCCATAGTTTATTTCGTTCCTTTGAGATCAGTTAGAATATTCAGAGTACTAAAATTGTACGTTTAGAGCCATCTCCTAAACTTTGTTTTAGTTATTTGACCCCGTTTAGGCATGTGTCTTTGATTTAGACTTACCTTGTGTAAATTTTTGAATTGCAGTATATTTATCTGGCTATCGTCGCCGGTTTATAAAGGGTCACTGATGAGGGGTCAGTATCAGAAATTGCGCAATATGGCTCATACTACCATACTACTTGTACTTTAGTTTTACAACAACATTAAAGTCAAATATGCCATGAAGAGAAAACTAAAAGGAAAACAACATAATTTCCTCACGTGCACCAGCCAAGGTAATTACATATAGTTTGTACAAAGACGATTAATGACACAATGCATGACTCTTCAGTTCATTATACCACTTTTGTAAATGCTTGCATCTACACTGGAATTTCTTGCAAGATGCATGATAACTTTGGAATCCGAAACGCTTTGAGCGTACTTATTTCAATTCCGAGATGATTATCATTAACGTTTGGAGAAAGAAAGAAAGAAAGAAAGAAAGAAAGAAAGAAAGAAAGAAAGAAAGAAAGAAAGAAAGAAAGAAAGAAAGAAAGAAAGAAAGAAAGAAAGAATCACTGACAACGGGAACTCACAGAAATTTCATGTAGATAATATTCTGTATCAACACTAATTCACTTCAGATATGTTTTGTTTTATACTATGCCGTGCTATGTATGGTTCCAGAGTGATATTACTAACCAATGTGCACATACAAACTATTCGCAATATTTCTATGTTCAGTGCATAACGTTTTGATATTTATATTTTCGACAATATTATACCATTACATGTGTTGCAGGTGCATGTTGGCTCAGAATCCAAACAGACACACAAGAACATTAGATGGTATCTATTAATAATATATCAAATTTTATATATTTTATTGTCTTGACGCTGTTGTTTTATGCTGAAATCTTGTAATGTATGACACAATGTGGCAGTTTTATATCGAGAACGGATGTGCAGTTTGATGCCAGAACTTTATTGTTTACTTTTTTGAAAATCTCAAAAAATAAAATTCATCAATGGATATTTGAAGTCCCTTACGTCGTCATGCAAGTGTTACGCGTTAGCTTTCTACTGAAATTGCCTTAGTGACTATTTGCGTTATTGTTCACGGCCATTGCCTGTTTTCACATTTATTATTTAGTCACAATTTGATTATTTAAAATATTTTGTGTTTCAATTTACTTCACTCAGTGGCAGCATTTCAGATGATTAGTAAATGGAACTGCACAATCATGCATAATCATAACATGCAGTTGGCAAGTTCGAGCATTCGTAAGTTTTTGGCATGGTTTTCGCTGCATGCAAGTATGATATATGAGTATCAAATGAATAAACATAAATGCATAGGAAAGCAACCAAGAAGAAACATCTGAATACGTACACATTTACATTTATGCTGATATTTTATCATAGTTAACAAAATTGGGAGAAGACCAAAACCAATAAATTCGGTCAACGCGCGCGTCATCCGTCGTTTTTGTTGCTTTGGCATGCATTTATACTTAAAAATGACAAAAATATGAACAGGTGGCAGGAACTTGTGGAAGAATTAGTTTTAGAGTCCTGCATACAGTGACATATCTTGCTAATATAACTCAAAGGAAAAAGTTTAGTCAGTAACTTTGACCAGCCCGATTACTATAGCCTTAGATGTTCCCCTTTATTAAATTTGCGAAGTTATTCTCTTTCTAATTCTGGAAAGAAACTCCACCAGTTGTCAATTCTGACAGAATTATTGGCCTTTTTCGTAAAACTTCATTTTTGTTATTACCCGATATATGATCAAAGCGGCGCTTTGATTAATAGCGCTTTCTGATAGAGGTTGTTGCCAGTGACAAAAGTCCGAAAATATCTTTTCAAAATTCAGCCACAATCTTGAGAAATATCAAGTCAAATATTCATTATTTTTAGATTACCTCCCTTTCATATAAAACAAGAACGAAAATTGGTGTATGCACTGTGGCAAAACCACGAAAATGTTAGATTTTATTCAAAGTTTTATGACTGGTAATTTGCCGGTGAGCATATATCTTGTGCTACTGGTTGTTAGCTACTGTCGCTCACCATAACGAAAACATGCAATATACAGAAATTTTAAAAGTTGTAAAAAAATGAAAATTTTCATTAGAAAAGTTTTTATATTTTTCTTGGGTTTTTTTGCCCAAAACATAGATTGTGGGTACACGTTAGAACTGCCTCGGCGAGGCGGTTCTAGCGAGTAACCACAATCTATGTTTCGAACAAAAATAAGAAAAATAGGTATACACCGGCCCCGATAGCTCAAGTGGTAGAGCGTCCGCTTCGGGATCGGGAGGTCGCAGGTTCGATCCTCGGCCGCGCCATACCAAAGGCGTAAAAAATGGTACTGATAGTTCCCTTGCTGACGCTCGCAATTAAAGGGTAGTTCCAGGAAGATACAAGAAGGCAGGTAAGTATCTGTTAAGGATATTTGTTATGTCGCATAATAGCTCATGAGCTAATGTTGTCTGTTAAAAACGCGACGTTAAATAAAGCTTCTTTATCTTTATCTTTATACCCCTGCAAACCCCAGCTGTTCTATATAAAAGTGAGGTTCAAGGGGGTATACTTTTCACCGATGCTCTGTATTAAACGCTTATATATCAATGCACTTCAATGTCAACGTACATGTACATCTCAACCCAAGTATTATCTCTACTCAAATTGTCGACGTCAAGAAGTTATCAGACGAAATTTAGACTTCTATCAGGTTCAAACAGAATGTGGGTAGCGGATCTCCATGTAAAGATAGTACGATCACTCATATGAGCCGCCACGTGGGAAAACGAACAATGTGGTTTCCGAACAGGTCCGACACAAACCGGGCTGTACAAGCACAGAAGATGGCTAGAGACTCGAAATTTTGGATTTAAAAAGTAGAGGAATTTCTACTATCTGTGTAGCGAAAGGTGCTGATCATAACTGCGAAGCTGATCTGCGCCTTTGTTTTCGCCTATGCAGATTGTTGGTTTTCCCATGCGACGGCTCATATTTTTATTATAAACGAAATTTCAAATATTTCTGAAAGATTTTTACGCTGAAACACACGGGATCTCCTACTAGAAGATACTCAGTTTTTTTGCAATAAATCTATGTATCTGCCGAAAATCATAATAGTTTCTAATTCTTGACGCTTACCAGAAATTGCTCTGGTTTTGCAAAAATGCAACAGCATGCAGTTAACAGCATGTATTTCCCTGTTGCTTTCTAGAGAAAATATTAATTAAATCACGTTATGAATCAGCGGCACTTTCCATAATACATTTACGCTCAACATATAGAGGCTCGAGAAAACTGTTTTTGCACATGAGCCGCCCCATGGGAAAACCAACAATCTGCATAGGCGAAAACAAAGACGCAGATCAGCTTCGCGGTAACCGCGAAGCTGATCAGCGCCTTTGTTTTCGCCACTCGGATAGTACAATTCCTCCTCTACTTAACTCCAAAATTTCAAGCTTCTAGCTCTTTTCTGGGACTGTACAGGTCGGTTTATGTCGGACCTGGTCGGAAACCACATTGTTGGTTTTCTCATGAGGCAGCTCATATGCATGTGAAACTGAAGACGAACTTACTGAACGACAGCTTACTGAACCTGTGAGTCCTCGTTTTTGACTCATCATGGTGGTTTTCGTGATTTATTTGTTTGCCCTTGATGAGTCATTGACTAGTTAGAGATTCACCACGAGGACCGAACAAGTAACTAAATGTTGTTAACCACTACAGAAGCTGAGGGTGAGGTTAGGCGCCTGTAAAATCGATTTAAGCCCACCAGTAATTTTATATAGCTGGTCGTTCCAATGCGATACTTCTGTGGTGGTTCTTATTTTTTATGTCTTGTGTAGACTTTTTCTGCTGTTAACACTTAATGTATGTTTTCATATTGGGTGACTGAGTAGCCAACTATTGGAAAAATAGCTACTAACTCGGCTTGCTATATATGTTTTCTTAGTATTTGTACATGATTGTTAGTTTGGTTTTTCCCATCTCGGTTTTGGGAGTGGGAGTTTCTTTCTGGGTGCGTCATTTCCTGATCATTGCCTGCTGTTCTTTTTTTTTCTTTAAACTGGCTTAAGTCCACAATCACTGACCGTTTAAAGGTGGTACTCATGTTGTGGTTTTATTTGTTTCGTTGTCTATTTTTGTGCTGTTTGTGCCGTTGATGTGCGTATTCATATATATCCAAATATCAGGCAAGAAGGAATACCCATCTTAATGGAAATGGCGATATATTCCCTATGTATAAGTACCTGATTGTCATTATGTTTTCCCACCTGGGTTTTTAAGGGTGCCGGGACTTTGGTATTGATTGTACAATTCCTGACCATTGCTTACTTGTACCGTTTCTCTAGTGCCTTCTGTAGCCGAAATAGTCTGCGCGCGTCTATTCAACAGTCCACTTCATATTTGAACTGGCCGAAAAATATTTGTAGTTTGTTGTTATACTGAATTTTCAGAATGAATTTCAGAGTTACCAGAAGATTTTATATTCAAATTATATTGATTTAAATCGGTTTTATTATTTCAGGTTCTGAGTATAAACATATGACAAGAATATAAACAATGACAGGGGGCATATATAAACAATGACAAGGGGCTGCCAAGATCATCAAACATGTTCCACTAAAGGGGGAAAAAACCAAAACGAGCGCCAAGTTTTGTTCTTTTCTTAATGGTACTTTCAAGGTACACTACAATAATCCTGCTTTGACATGACAAGCTGCGACAAAAATGTAGAGAAGACGAGTCCTAGTCAACAGACATTTCTTTTTAAACAAAATCGAGACATTTCAAGACCGCCTTAGGCGATGAACCCAAAGTGTACTTAGAGAAAAAAAATATGACTAGGCAACTAATTCTAACAAATGCCATTTTCCAAATGCACCTTGTCTATTGATAATAGGTGCATTTGGTGCGATATTTCATTTTAATCTCTTTTGATGTGCGATGAAAATAATGTCAAACATTTCCTTTTTACGTTAGAAACAGATTCATATAATGAAGATAGAACGCTTTTTTAATAAATGGGGAAGTGCAGCTACAAAATGAATGAGCAAACAGTAACGAAATCAAAGGGCAGATAACAATGGTGTTGAACCGAACGTGAAAAGGCACCGCTTGTTAACAAATTGATAAAGTAAGAATAGACGTAGCAGTATAAATTCACGAGATTCACTTGATCACCGTCCGTGTACGTTTTGTCCAGACATTTAACACTCAACAGAAATCACTCACAAAAGCAGACAATTTGAACTTTCAAAGTATGAATAAAGTACGTTAAAGTAAAAAAAAATGTGGCTTTTACATTATCACTTTTTGTTACATACAGCTTGTCTAAAACGCTTTGAAACGATTGGTGATTGATTTAGTGACACGAACGTCACGCGTTTAATGTTCAAACAGATCAGCAAGTACAAATGCATGATATGAGATAAAAGACTTTTCCCCGATGTGGCGCCTATTAATACAGTGGAAAACTCTCGACTTGAGCTGGAACAGCTCTACAACATATAATATATAATATTTAATATACATAGCTTTGGAAAATAAAATTAAACAAAATACAAATCACAGAGAATAAGTTACACGTATCTGAGTGTTTCATTTTCTGTCTGCGTCTTTATTGGAATGGCCATCTTTGTTTAAATTGAGCCGCCTCGTGGGAAAACCAACAATCTGCATAGGCGAAAACAAAGACGCAGATCAGCTTCGCGGTAACCGCGAAGCTGATCAGCGCCTTTGTTTTCGCTACTCGGATAGTACAATTTCTCTTCTACTTAAATCAGAAATTTCAAGCTTCTAGCTCTTTTCTGTGTCTGTACAGGCCGGTTTGTGTCGGACCTGTTCGGAAACCACATTGTTGGTTTTCCCACGAGGGGTCTCAATTGATTCTAACCGGGCGGTTAACCTGCTGGGAAAGACTAGTCATTCCGAAAACATGCAATATACAGAGATTTTTAAATTTGTAAACAATGAACATTGTCAGTAGCATTTTATTTTTATATTTTTTCTTATTTTTGCTCCAAAACATAGTTTGTGGGTACTCGTTAGAACCGCCTCGGCGGGTATGCAGGGGTATTCATATTTTTCTTATTTTTGCTCAAAACATAGATTGTGTGTACACGCCGAGGCGGTTCTAACGAGTACCCACAATGTATGTTTTGGAGCAAAAGTAGGAAAAAAAGTTATACACCTGCAAACCCCAGTTGTTTTCTACATAAAAGTGGGGTTTAAGGGGGTATATCATTCACGGACATGTTTTCCTGATGTTTTCAAGCGTATGTACAATTTATATGGTGTATTGTGTTGCCATTTCCTGGGTAGTCTCTGGGTTGTATTCAATTGGATATTACGTAGCTGTAAGTCCTTTGATTGTTCTTGAAGGTTCATTTGCATGTACTATTTGGTTATGTTGGGGTTACTTTTGACAGAAGTATACATCAATAATCCTCTGTTCTATCTGATCTCTGGCATTCCAAACATATATACCCACTGTGCTGACATCTGTTTTAAACATCACGTGATGTCCAGCTGTTTAAACCTATATATTCAAAACCAGATATCCAGATACATGTTCAGCCAGCCGTGGAACAATACACAACAGTGTTCTTTTCAAGTTAGAACAGAAGAAGGTCCAGCAGGAATATTGATACGATTAAGGTGGCTGCATTGTTTATTGTCACACCTCCCCCCCCCCACCCACACCCCCACCCCAGTGACCAGCATTGTTTAGTTGACGGAACACAGAACCAATATGACCTTTGCCACGACATGTTTACAAAATAGCATTAAAGATTTAAAATCACTACCCAGACTCAAGCGGGGGAAAAAGGACAGCGCAAAAAATACAACACCCATGAAGAAGAGCTCTTTCCCAATAAGGTAGCCATCCGGCAAGCATCTTTATTTCAGTTATTTCCCATTTCGATAACAGGGACTATGACAGTTCCTAGTAATTGCTTATTTTAAAGCTGGAAATCACATCCTATTTATAGTATATATAATATGCATTCTGTTTTGGGCTATTATTTTTGTGAGTTTTTTCTCTGATTCTCTTTCCGTCTTTGTACCGTTCACCATGAAGTCATGTAGTTCCCTTGTTGATGACAGGAACATCGCTGAACTTTGTTTGCTGTACGTGTGGCGGCCTTGTGACCCAGTTGGAACCTAGAAAGACAAAGTAAACCTAATAAGTGATGCAAATTATACAAAGTCCTATTTTATAGTCAGTTACATGTACTACATACACATAGAGCATGCACACAGAAGGCTCTGTTGAATACTAGTATGTCCATGAAGCTCATTATTGTATAAATACAGTACATGTAATTACTGTAGCTATGGCTGAAACCGGTAGCAATAAATGAAAAGAAATTTCCAGTGTGTCTTTTCTGACTTTTGAATTATACATGTAATTATATACATTTTGTAAAAACGGTTAAGCTAGAAATATTAAAGCAATGGTCAAGAACCGATGCAGTCTGAAATAAAATTCAGTCGAGAAACAATGAAATTGGCAATCATTATTTTCTGATGCAAGAAGAACATACGGTAAGCCGAGTGAGCAGCTATTTTCCAAAAGGTGACCACTCAGTTGTCTGAATTTAAGTAATATACTAATGCTTGTTTACGGATACGCATATAAAAGGGGAAACTAGCACAAATTCAGCGACACCAACACATAAAACAAACAGTGCCACTCAAGAAATACCGCGTTGGAATATAAAATCAAAATTTCCCATTTTTAGTACATAACTTTTATCTTATATAGTCTCCGTGATGAAAAACATCTTACCACAAAAACACCAAGGGGGCGGTAACATTGTTTGCGTCGGGGCTCGCACCTAGGATCAATATAAAATTCATGGTTCGAGAGTGCGATGTACCTTTTGTTGTGTATCGAACGATTATCCAGGAAAATTCCTGTTTATCCTGCACATTTCGTTGGAACTAAGCTTACATGATATGAGCCATCTCGTGGGAAAACCAACAATGTGGTTTCCGAACAGGTCCGACACAAACCGGCCTGTACAAGCACAGATTAGAGCTAGAAGCTCGAAATTTCGGATTCAGTACGTAGAAGAGGAATTGTACTATCCGAGTAGCGAAAACAAAGGCGCTGATCAGCTTTGCGGTTACCGCGAAGCTGATCTGCGTCTTTGTTTTCGACTATGCAGATTGTTGGTTTTCCCATGAGGCGGCTCATATGTAACGACCTTAATTAGCCAAAAGCACTAGTCTGTATTAACAATCTGGACAGGTAGCATTCAGTTCATGTTTGTTTTCACAAACAAGAAGATCAAAGAGACCGCCTCCCAGGTGAGTCTTCTGTTTGTTGTAATGAATGTTTGCTGGATCGTAGAAACATTCATAAACATGATATGAACTTTGCCTACAGAGTTGAGCTATTGCGGCTGTAGCTTTAGCTTTCAGTCTATAACCGACCGTTCAATGGCGGCGATTATCAACCGTTTCTTCTGGTGTTTGTCTGGTGTAATTTTCTATTCTGGTGGGGCTGCCCTAATTTGATATAAGTTCCAGCGTTGGTTTCATCGTTCGTGAAGACCAGCCGTTGATCAGGCTTCTCCATTCTTTGGAATGTGCCTTTAACCGAGATCCCGACTCCGTGTGACATAAGCTTTCGGTGGGCCATTAAACTCTAAATCAACCAATCGTTCATGTGTAGAAAATTAAGCCCGTCTAGTTGGACCAGAGAGACATTTAGGGCAGTAGATCAAACCAGTGAGAGACTAAATTATGATGCTCATCTCCAGATCTTTTCATAAATCATATCATAAATGAGTCGCTTCGCGAGAAAACCGGTCTGTGGGATTTCAGACCGTCCGACACAAACCGGCCTATATACCCACAGAAGAAAACTAGAATCTTGAAATTTTGGGTATCAGTAGAGGAGGAATTGTACTATCCGTGTAGCGAAAACTGCACAGCTGATATGCGCCTGTGTTTTCGCATAGGCAAACATCCCGTTTTCTCACGATAAGGCTCAATTATTATAAATCATAGCTCATCAGCAAGTCATAAATAATAAAAACAGCCTTAAATATTAAAAATTCCACGGACATGCAAGCTAGGCATCATAACAGAGCCTGGTACACAGCAAGATGCACAAACTTTACTGTACTCATAAAAATATTTGGCATTTTATGGCTGAACACATTTCTGCTGCACGTGTAGGAACGAACCCCTGTGAGACCTTATATTAATAAGTTTAGAATTGAAGCCGTCACAATGCTGTAACTTGGCTTCGTCCCGACATGATCGAAAAAATCATTGGGTTGGGCGTAGCCAAACAAGCCATCTTCCTTCGCAACGCTTAAAACATAATATTTATGGATAGCATCGGAAGAAGGCCGTATAATGTGAACAAATTAATTGTAAGCTTATATGGTGACTGAAAAACTGTTGAAAGAAAAACGCATCATACGTTTTGTGCACTTGTAGGTTTGATAATATGTTTGATATAGACAATGTCTAATCATTAGTTCAGCATAATTAACATTTCTCCATAGTTTTAATACAAGATAAAATGAACATTGCCTGAAAACGTTCGTGATTAGCAAAAATTCAGTTTATTCGAAGCATGAAATATATAGCAAAAATGACTGAAATGAGGTCAAATCTTTGCAGTTACACACAAGATAAGTCGTATTTGGATTCTCAAGACATTTAATGTATGTTATTGTCATTCTGAATTATGCCGTGCGGTAGGCAGAGTTGGTCTTCAAAGACAAAGGCGAATTCCTTATCGCGGTAATGACTTCAGCATCAGTTTACTTATCATAGTTGATATGCTCTCAGTACTGTACTTACATTTCTTTATTAATTTATTTTAATATACAAAAATGTTATAACAACGATAATCTGTACCGTTGCTTGGAAAAATCATTTTCATGTGTCGTTTGGACACATTTTACAGTCCACATCCAGTTCAAATAATGGACCTGTTTAACTCGTACATGAATATGTCTAGTGTACTTTACGTTGGCCATAGGCAAACAGTATGACCCCCCACTAAACGTGACGCCACAGAATACAGCGTCCCACATGGGGCTTTATTATTTGCTTAGAGGAATTATGAATTGAAAATTCAAAAGCACTCCTGATGACTCGACCAAACGATAATGATGGGCAAGCATCAGGAAAACAAGTCCGTGCAATATATACCCCCTTAAACCCCACTTTTATACAATAAAACTGGGGTTTGCAGGGGTATACCTATTTTTCTTATTTTCTTATTATTTGTTTCTCAGAAACATAGATTGTGGGTACTCGTTAGAACCGCCTCGGCGAGGCGGTTCTAACGTGTACCCACAATCTATGTTTTGAGCAAAAATAAGAAAAATATCAAATTTTTTTCTGATGAAATTTTCAATTTTTACAGGTGAAAAAAAATCTCTATATATTGCATGGACAAGTTTTCGTAATGAGTCTTCTTGTCGCTGATGGGTTAATATCTACCGATGATTGCTTCCGAGTCAGAGCAAAGCCAATGTGACGAATTTTTATGTTCATATGGTAACAAAGGAAAACTCCCATGTCACACTGAAAAGTGAAAACTGATTTCTTGATGTATAGAAACTAATGTATACTATACTTAAAAAGAAACGCCCCTTTATATTTCAAAGGCAAACTGCATAAATTGGGTTATGAATAGTTGTGACAATTAACGTCTTCCAGTGTAACGTATGCAAACGTGACTCTGATTCACAAACTGAATGAAATGTTACATTATGAAAACATGTCCCTGTAATATATACCCCCTTAAACCCCACTTTTATGTAGAAAAACTGGGGTAAGCAGGGGTATACCTATTTTTCTTATTTTTGCTCCAAAACATAGATTGTGGGTACTCGTTAGAACCGCCTCGCCGAGGCGGTTCTAACGTGTACCAAAAATCTATGTTTTAAGCAAAAGTATTAAAAATATCAAAAGTTTTCCAATGTAATTTTCATTTATTTTCTTCTGAAAAAAGTCTCTGTATTTTGCATGGGCAAATTTTCATGATGATGGAATGTTATCCTCTGAGAAGGTGTGTAACTAATGTTATTTATTATATGGCAAGTGATGAAATATAGAGAAATATGTATTAAAGCCAGATGTACGTAATTGACCTCACGGTAGAATTTTTTTATTTTTTGCATGCGAGTGTATTTTGATGTCCTACATACGAAAATGAAAAGAAATCGATACCGTTCCGAGCTTGTTTTCGAGATATCGGCCTTCAAAGTCGTCAAATTTGAGAGCGAAAATACATTGACGTCAACGTAAAATGCGATTTTCAGACCCCATTTTTGTTAATTTTCTTGATATATTTAAAAAAATCCACGGTAGGATTTTCTAAAAAACTGATATGTATTAGAGAAATTTCTGAACTACAAGTAGATAACGAGAAAGTCCTTAGTTACCGGATTCGTTTTCCTGCTATAAGCGCGCGAAGAGAGGTAGTCGTTGCTAAATTCAGCACGTTTTACGCGCGACGTCGGTTTTGCGCCAAAATCTCCGACGCTATTTAGTATTCAATATTGCTAACTGTCGCGCGAAAGATGTTTTCCTCGGGATAGCATGTCCACAATATATATTTTGAGCAAAAAAAAAAAAAATAATAATAATAATATCTTTTTTGTTACATTTCTGAAGTCCTCTGCATAATTGTATGGATATTGTTTCGTATTCGGAACGTAGACTGACGCTGGAAATGACGTTTCGAGCGAAAACGGACGTTACTAATGCGGCGTAAAAATGACGTTTCGACCCTTAGATACGCACGTTCCTTTGAGCGCCTTCAATTACGTACATCTGGCTTTAAATATAACCAATATTTGAAAAAAGTTATATTTTCACATGTGAAAATATAAAAAAGTTATATTTTCACATGTGAAAATATAAGATTTGGGAATACGCAAATTACGATTCCACCGTTTCATTTCTAATTTATACATAACTAAATTTTATAATCTATGCTATTTTGACGCAATGAACGTTCACACACAATAGCGACGTAATGACGTGACGTAATGACGTCATTTAGGATTTTGACGTCATATGCTTTAGCGCGTAACGTTACAATGACTACATGCAATATAATAAAAAGAAAATTCAAGTTTTTGGAGTGAATATGAGTTTTATTTCATCTCGTGAAGTGAAAAATTATATATTTCATTCGTGCCTTCGGCACTCATGAAATATATAAATTTTACACTTCACTCAATGAAATAAAACTCATATTCACTCCAAAAACTTGAATATCCTCTATTTATTATATGGCAAGTGATGAAATATAGAGAAATATGTATTAAATATAACCAATATTTGAAAAAGTTATATTTTCACATGTGAAAATATAAAAAAAGTTATATTTTCACATGTGAAAATATAAGATTTGGGAATACGCAAATTACGATTCCACCGTTTTATTTCTAATTTATACATAACTAAATTTTATAATCTACAGCAGAAACGCAAAGGCCGCTCGCAAGGATATTTTCATGTGCATAGCAACGGAAAAACGTTCGATTTCTTTGGAGTTCAAAACGAATCGACAATCAGTGCCTTCATTTGCAGCAATTGCCTGTAATATATAGTCTTACAAATTTTTCTGAGACTTTCAGAGAAATTCCTGCACATATTTCTGCAAATGAACACACGCATTTTTCTCAATACTTTTCGGTCTTTGTGTCTTTTTTCTTCAACCGAAAGTAAGGTTCAGTCGCACCAATAAACAGATGAAAATAACGAATTCAGGCTTAAATAAACGTTTTACTCCCATTTGAACACCTATTTCATGATCAAGATCAATTTTTCGACCATTTGCACCCAAAAATTCCGAAAAATAAGCGTTGGAGTCATTTTTCTTTGCAAATGTTTGTGAACGTACCCTCATTCCAAAAGTCAATAATGGCGGTCAAAAACAAGTTCCCAGCCTGATTCACGCCACCAACATGCTGCCATTATCGACTCAAATGTGAAAGGAAAGATGTGTCACAAAATGCTGATTAACAAAACTTACTTCAAAGACATAATCCTGTAATGAAATCACATAAATGATGTCTGTCCCTGCTTTTTTGTAAATAAACAATCCAAAACATGAACCGGGTTATGACGCAAATTGACCTCCAGATGCTGACGTCATAACTCTCCGTTAAAGGGACATTCAATAAATTTCAAGACAGTCGATTTCAGTTAAAATCGGCATCACTTTATGCAATTTTGAAGTGAAAATTAAAATCTCGGTATGCTCTATATGGCATGGACAGAAATATGCAACGGACCAATACTACAGCATGTCATCATGCGGCACGTGAAATGGAATCCAATTAGTGTCGTGCAGGTGCGACCAATAACCCCCCCCCCCTCTACTCGCCCACTGAATGATATTGTAATATCGCCACGATCGACGCTGTTTCAATATTGACTTTATGATTGACTATTGTATTTTAAACGTATTTTATTCAGTTTTACGTCCCTTTCAATATTATTTCAGCTCATATGAGACGGGCCAACAAATAAATTGGATCAGATTGGACGAAAACCTGGCACACTCACATGCAGAACTTGGCTTGTCTCATGTGTGGTCCGTGTGGCGTTCGAGCCCACATCACGCATAGCGGTGAGATGATCGAATGATAAAGTGCGGTAATAAAATATCAGCGCTTTTAGCCACGGGGCCGCCTAAAACATACATGTATTTTTTTTTTTTTTTTTTTCAAGCTAAATCGCTCTTGAATTTGTAAAATATGCGGTCCGGCAAGGGCCTGGCCGAAATAAAACGGTTTTGGCCTTAAAATAAATAAAAAAAAAAGTGCGGTAATGAAATATCAGCGCTTTTAGCCACGGGTCCGCCTAAAACATACATGTATTGAATGATAAGTATAAATGTGAATAGAAATGCGATTAGATGGTCCGTACGCTTCCTCCTCTCCTCTCCTTTTTTTTCGCTCTTGAATTTGTAAAATATGCGGTCCGGCAAGGGCCTGGCTGAAAGAAAACGGTTTTGGCCTTTTTCAATTTTCAATATTTTGGTCGAATATCGTGTATCATACAAGTATGCAACGAATCAGAAAAAGATTCCCACTCAAAAAACCGAGGAGCCGGAAAAAAAACTTACAATAAGGTACTTATTATATACCATGAAAACATTTCGTAAGCCGAATGAGCAGCTATTTCCCCAATAGGTGGCCACTTAGTTAACTAAACTTAACTAAAATTATGATAACATACATAAGACGCCAACAGCGCAAAAACATTTAAACACCAAAACATAAAACAATAAAACAGAAGTATCGCCTTGGAACGATCAGTAATATAAAAATAGACCTGCGGCGACTCATGATTATTGATCGGTGGTCATGTGATTAATAAATCATCAGGAAAACATGTCCGTGCAATATATACCCCATTAAACCCCACCTTGATAAAGTAAAACTGCGGTATGCAGGGGTATACCTTTTTTTCTTATGTTTGCTCCAAAACATAGATTGTGGGTACTCGTTAGAACCGCCTCGGCGAGGCGGTTCTAACGTGTACCCATAATCTATGTTTTGAGCAAAAGTAAGAAAAATATTATTCAGTTTTTTTCTGATGAAATTTTCAATTTTTACAGGTGAAAACAAATCTCTGTATATTGCATGGGCAAGTGTTCGTAATGTTAAAATATGACTTCGAGTTCGTTTGCCTAGTAGTTTGCACACTCGTATTTAACAGAAACTGAACAATCAGCCAATGGCATTGATTGAATGCAATCGACCATTCGACCCCACTTCCCCCCGCCTTTTCATGTCAGGAAAACATGTCCGTGAAATATATACCCCCATAAACCCCACTTTCAAATATAAAACACACACACACACACACACACACACACACGCACACACACACACACACACACACGCACACACACACACACACACACACAAAAAAAAAAAAAAAAAAAAAAAAAAAAAAAAAAAAAAAAAAAATGGGGTTTGCCGGGGGTCTTAATCCTGATCCAAAACATATAATAGATTTGAGCATAAATATAAAATCATTTATTGTACTTTATGATATTCGAATTAGAAAATATAGTGATTACATCATTAAAATAGTGATGTAAATCTCTGACTATGTAAAATAATTAGGAAAAGCCTGACTGCACTAGGATAAACGCCACCTACCTAATCACATATAGATCTAAGTTCCTTGAGCCTTGAGCCTTTCATTACGAAAACTTGCCTATGCAATAATATACAGAGATTTTTTTCAGCTGTAAAAATTGATGAATCTCATATGAAAATTTGTGATAATTTTAAAATTTTTGCTCAAAACATTGATTGTGGGTACACATTAGAACCGCCTCGCTGACGCAGTTCTAACGAGTACCCACAAGCTATGTTTCGGAACAAAAATAAGAAAAATTGTATACCCCTTTATACCCCAGTTTTACTGAATAAAATTGGGGTTTAAAGGGGTATTTATTGCACGGACATGTTTTCCTGATAATTGTCCTCCTCAAAATCTATAAATTTTTGTAACAACTGAACCCACACTGCTATAGATTCCTTAAGGTCCTAAGTATTCACTAAAGAAGTTTTGCGCGGGTGTGTCATGTGTTTTTTCTCGTGGTTCTCCCGTTTTCGCCGGCCCGTCTCATATGAGCTGAAATAATCTTGAAAGGGACGTAAAACTGAATTAAAAAAAAAAAAAAAAAAAAAAAAGAAAAAGAAGAAGTTTTGCTTCCCCACTGCTTAAAGTTTTGCTGATATTTGAAAAAACATAATTTACCCGTGAATGGTCTATAGCTGGTTGGTTTCTGTGTCAGTGTAAATTGAAATACAGCATGATATAAAATTATCGCAGTTGTTTCCCTTGAGTTGAAGTGCGTGCATGTCGTCACAATAATGTTCATTCAATGACCTAGAAAGTTGGTGTGCGTGAACTATACACTTCATCTTAAATGTTGAAAGAAAACTGAAAGAAACGGGAATAAAATACAGGAACCAAAAATACAAGTTGTCGTGATTGATTAATTATTCGAACTTTCCGAACGACCCTCTTAACAGCTTTAATTAAGTGACGTCATTTAAAACTTTCCATTTTCAAGGAAACGTGCATTTTCCAGGAAACGACAACACGAGAAAACCTATCGCGATTTCTAACAAAGTCCAACACAAACCAGCCAGTAAAGTCAGAGAAGAAAGATAGAAACTAGAAATTTTGGATTTGAAAAGAAGAACCACTGACAGCATACAGAGGCGCTGATCTGCGCATCTGATCTCAAAGTTTCTGCATCGGATCCAAAATAACCGAGTATCTGCATAAACAAAACTTAGGTTTTGTCACGATGTGGCTCATTTTTGTTTACAAAAAATGACAGAAGAAAGTTTCTTGAGCATTCTACTTTATTTTTTCATTGTCACATGACTTATTTTCCATGTATTGTTGGTGCTCAAATGGAGTCTTTTTGCGGTTGAAGGTGAGCATGTTTACCGAATTCGTTTTAAATTTTGGTTCATGTTTGAGCTTGAATATTTTCTTAATCTATGCGACAATCATTCAAACAATTTTGCTGACAATGCATGAATTTGGTAGATGAAAGATGATGTCATACAAAGGTGTTTTAACGATTAATGTGTGTTTTATTGCCATAAAATGTGACTGACATTTGGCTGGAACTTCGACGGCCGTCGATAAAAGTTGGTCAACTTTGTGGCTTATTTGCCGGCCTCATAGAACTTCTCCCGCATAACCCGAATGTTCGATGGAAGACTAAGGTTTCCTCGCAAGACTAAGCTATACACCCAACAAATTAGCGTTGGAGTCATTTTTCTTTGCAAATCTGAAAGTAGGAGGTATTTCACTTCCTCCAGACTGATCATTTCAGACACTTGTGCAATTTTATCTTAAAAGCTCACACTTTTCAATGTTTTGGTAAACTGGTATGCAATTTAAGAAGTAGAATTAAGAGGCTCACTTCTGATAGATTTGCATGAGTGAACAACATTTTGAAAGGCGTTTTTAAGCCACTTTAAATGTCGCTATATTTGGCGGGAATTTCGGCAGCCATTTTAAAGAATTATTTTGCATGCGGAAGAATGTTCCTTAAGAAAATGAAAATCGGTCAAATCGAACGTTTGCTTATCTACTGCTATGCTATTGTTGACGCAATGAACGTTCACACACAATATCGACGTAATGACGTGACGTAATGACGTCATTTAAGATTTTGACGTCATATGCTTAAGCGCGCAACGTTACAATGACTGCATGCAATATAATAAAAAGAAAATTCAAGTTTTTGGAGTGAATATGAGTTTTATTTCATTGAGTGAAGTGAAAATTTTTTATATTTCATGAGTGCCAAAGGCACTATTCTCATTTATCCTCTATTTATTTTGTTTCAATAACGCAGAAATTTTGTTTTAATTCAAAAAAAAATAATTGAAAAAAAATATCTAAAATTCACATCTCAGTATCTGTTCTTTAATGATATACCATCAGGAAGCGAAAATAAAAAATACATCACCAGATAACTCATCATTATAAATGATATTGTCTAAATTGTTCTTTGATAATAAGTGCATTAGATATTGCTATAACATTTTTCTTTTGATGTGCAAGAAACGCGATGTCTTACATTTCCCTAACATAATTATGATAAATACTAACGTTACAGGTTCAATTGCTGTCGTGTCTTTTAGCATCAGGAAAACTGTTTGTGAACTGTATACCCCCTTACACCGGGGTACACCTAATTTTCTCATTTTTGCTCTTTAATCATAAATTGTTGGTTCTCGTTAGAACTGCCTCCACTTAATTTCAACATGACTTTGTGTAGGCAGTTTAAAAACGGTCCTAGATTAATAATATCCCTGTTGATTTGTAGTAGTCACGTGCATCAAATTTAGCTGGATTTTGTTTTACTGGTAAGAATTGTGAAACAACAGAAAATAAAAGCATCTTTTCCTCCCTGTTTTGAGGATATTATGATCATGACGATTATTAATAATATTCTGTGTATGATTCACCTGTATAATGCACGTGCTGATTACAACAATAATAGAGCCGCAACGTCTAAGAACTAGTGGAATCCCGCGTGTGCTCCCATCTCATTCCAGATTTAACACTATCCACTGTCATAATATTTGAGCCGCATCGTGAGAAAACCGGATTTTTGCCTAGGCGAAAACAAAGGCGCAGATCAGCTTCGCGGTAACCGCGAAGCTGATCAGCGCCTTTGTTTTCGCTACACGGATAGTACAATTCCTCTTCTTCTTAAATCCGAAATTTCAAGCTTCTAGCTCTTTTCTGAGCTTGTACAGGCCGGTTTGTGTCGGACCTGGTCGGAAACCCCGAAGACCGGTTTTCTCGCGTCGCGGCTCATTTGTTTCCTCATTTGGTTCTGATGCCAGATACCGTTCAGTCTGGGTGAACGTCCATGCCGAGGTAAATAAAATATTTGGTGGACGCACTTTTTTGTATAGTTTTAGTTTCGCCACGTTGCGGTTCTTTTCACACGAAAACAGCTGTTGATCTGCATTGATAAGGCTTAATTCAAAGCATGTTAACACTTTAGATATTGTCTACTACATTGATCGAATCTATCAGATACACTTAATAACGATGCATTAAATAGTTTAATGCTTTTATTTTGTACATCAGCACCTGGAGAATCCTTTATCTGAAACTAATATGCAAGAGAAGCGTTTTGCATGTTTCATTTTTTTTTTTTTTTATTTTATTTTTTTTTTTTACAGAAAATGTATCAAGAAAGCAATACCATAAGCTTATTCAGAACACACGTATTTGTCATGTGACACACAGTAAGCCTTTTTTTCCATAGATTATTATTTGTACTTTGGGTATCACAATACTGATACGTCAAAAAAAAAAACAACATAAAACCACCAAAAAATGAGTGCGAAATGCAGCAATTCTCTTTCCCATCGAAATAAAGGTAATACATATAGCATCTTTATTTTTCAATTTTAATTTGTATAAATAAATTATCCCAAGGATATATAGTGTGTCGTGTTTAATGCAGGTTGCGGACCTTGACTGCTACATGTATAATATATTTTCAAAATCGAAGTTATTCTTAAGATTCGCCATTCATATGAGAGTTTCCCGACTGAATTTCGTTGCGATTTGAAAGCGGGGGTAATTTTTAGGCGAAAACTTGTAAAATCAACATTTTTCTCCAAAAAACACAATTGAGAGAATAACTAAATAAATTTTTGCCTTGAGTACCATCATTGTGTTCAAGCAAATCATAAAAACACAAAATTATTAAAGTTCACTGGGATTGTCAAAAATGCGTTTTTTTTTTTTTTTTTTTTTTTTTTTGTTTTTTTTTTTTGTTTTTTTTTTTTTTTTTTTTTTTGTTTTTTTTTTTTTGTTTTTTTTGTTTTTTTTTTTTTTTTTTTTTGTTTTTTTTGTTTTTTTTGGTTAAAAATATCGAACTATTTCGAAATTTGGCATTTTGGTCTGCTTTTGCGTACATTATGTCCCTTTTTAGATTAAATGATGCTAGTTAACATACATGTGACTCTCTTAAAGCTTACCCTCAGTTAAAATTTTTGATCGTTTTTCAGAACTTCCGGTTCATTGATAAACGTTTCTCTTGGTGATATAATAATCAAGGTTAAGAAAATGATTTAGAATTTGACAGCATGAAACTTTTCTACAGTATTCGACGTCAATTTAGAACAATTAGCAATTTGCTACTCCCCTGAATTCAATTTTTAGACGTTCTTAAAATTTTGTCAATTTTAGTCAAAATGTAAGGTGCATTACATTTTATGAACAGTATAGAGCTATGTTTTAGACAGTATTGTTCTTCTGAAAGAAGTTTTTACTCATACCATTCACAGCCAAGCCCGATTTTTTTTATTTTATAACACAATTTTTAAATTCATGCTGTTGACTACAGCAGCCAAAATTAGCCTGAGTGACTCACAAACTCAATTCTGATTAACGAGCAGCAATCAGAAAAGGGTAAATTATCGTTTTCAGGAGAAAAAAAGAAAAACATAAGATTTTTAAAGGAATAAAAAAGACTGTTCATCACCATAAAAAAAATTTGCGAGTACTCTTTATTGACACCAAAAATCATACCGTTTCCGTGTTCACAAAAATATGGAATACAATCTGCTGGTAGGAGACATGTTATTCTTTGTTACCTGTAAATTTAAAATGGCTATTGAGTAAATATACATTTTTTTAAAAGTTAATCAACAGTTACACCGCGTCCAATCGGAACGTTGGAAAAGAGGTCGTAACTCCGGATTTGCGTTATTTTTGACGCCGGATTGCGGTATTTTTCGGTGGGTAACTTCAAAAACGCATTTATAAACTGCACAAAGAGAGTTTGTATCAAAATCAGACCTAGCCTATTCGGATCTACATACATGTATGTGTTTGCCGAGACTTCTTTTGATGCATAAGCTTTGTTGAGTTTCGCAAACATTCAAGGTAATTATTGATCTGCAGGTACGGCCATACGCCAAAACGAATTCATGCCTAAATAGTTTGCCATATTCGTTAAAGTCGTCACCAATTGGTGCAAGTATATGCATTATTTAACGAAACTGTATGTTTTAAAGCCATTTTTAATTGATTATTTGCCTGTGGAATCAAGTGTTGAAACAATTTTTGTAGAATTTAAAATAACGCCGGATAAGACGGCATACTTCTCCAAATATGCAAGGTTGTACACGTTTAAACGGGTAAAACGCAATCAAATAATTCATTTAGTTCCAGTCATTTGGAGCTTTTAATCGACTCAACTCAATGTCCTGATGACATTGTTCTACACAACCAAGTAAAGTGAGGTTGGTGTTTTATCATATTTATTCTACTGAAAATGTACTGATTTATTATTGCAAGACACAAGCCTCCAGTTTAGAACCATGAAGATTGATTTCTTTCTCCATCTCTTGTTACTGTAACGTTAAGCCGAACAAAGCCTAAGCAAATCCGTCGGTGGAAGAGCATGCTCAACCATCATGGGTGGTTTACTGCGCTATATAATCTACACTTACTCGCTCCACAAAGTTTCGAGTTTGAAATTTGTATATCTATTTATAGCACACCGTTACATTACTTCACCCTCCGAGAAGATTCGTCCGGGGTCTTGGCCTGGGAACTATATGAGGCAGTGGTCATTATCCCACCGCTGCCACCAAATGTAACGTAAGCCAAACTAAGCCACAGCAAACACCATTAGTGGAAAAGCATGCTCATCCACAAAGGATGGTTCACTGTCCTGTATATGCGACACTTACTAACTTCATAAAGTTTCGAGTTTGAAATTTGCATATCTATTTATAGCGCACCGTAACATTACTAGCATGAAAATGAATAACGTTAATAAGCCCAGTTGTATCATAAATGTATAGCTCGGCAAACAGGTCACTGTATGGGCGTTACCTTATGAATACGTTATTGGGTATGGTCTACTTTTGACCTAGGTAAAAGCCAAAGGTATACAGTTGAACGACTCAACTCACATGTTGTCCGTTAGAATGAAAATCCGAGTTTTGTCTAGTTTACTGGATTGGACAAAATAGGTAGCTGATCTTTAACGGTAAAATATGTGACAGCGCTCTAGGCTGACTGAATTCGACTTTTTTATTATCTCCCTACTTGAACAGATGGACTAGCCGACCACGCCCAGATATGAATATTAAAGTTGCCGCCCATACAGTGACACATTTGTCGAACTATACATTCTAACAAACAATGTTCAACAGTATTAAAATTGGTAATGAGTAATGGGACACTGACATATCTCAAAAGTACAAGTGTATAAACACGGGGAGTGGGGACAACGACCTCCATGAAGATCGTTGTCGGAGAAAAAGACCTGCCTGACACCGATCCCTAACGGACACGATATCCGAAGGTCATTTGATTTGACATTATGTAGAATTGCTGCAGATAAAATATTAAAGTCTGATCCTTTGGAAGCAGTGAAAATTGTCCAAGGGATGTAATGTAGGCCATAATGCGCAATTTCAGGTACTGAACCCACATCAGTGACGCTTTATAAACCAGCGATGATAGCCAGATACATGTTAATATACAGCAATTTCTAAACTTTACACAAGGGATGTCTAATTCAAAGACACATGTCTAAACGGGGTCAAATGATTAAAACATTGTTAAGATGGTTGATTAGAAGAGACAGTTTGTGATGCGTTGCTACTGTCTCGACACTGGCATCATATTGTATTAGTATTCGTTACTTAAGTTGGTATGTGATGTGATTTTTAAAAGACAGTGCGCTGGAATGAGAAAGCGGTTAGTGTCTTTATAATAGATTTTGATTTCAAAGAGCCTGGATTTCCCCGGCTATTTTAAAAGAACAAGACGCGAGGTCACCTATTATTGCCGACTGGACACGATGCATTCTGGACTACCCGCCTAAATATGAGCTCAGGTCAAACAGTGACCACCAAATAACATTTCCTTTTGAAAAATAAAGTGTAGCTTTGTAACAATTGAAATTATCAAGCAAGTCAAAAGTCACCCCTCTTCATTGATGGCAATTGAACACTGAACTAAATTCTAAACGTGTCACAAAGCAAGTTCGGCAAAATCATGACGTTCCTCACTCCCAAGAAACTAAGGCTGCACAAAAAGTACGCATTTCGTTTACGTACTGTTGCGTACTAGACCTTAAATTACATCATCTTTATACAAATACTTACAAAGTTTTAAAGCTTAGGTTGCCGTATTATCCGGCGTTACTTTGACTGTATGCTATTTTATCGAAACCTTTGTTTCTAAGGTCAAGAAAACGCTAACAATCGACTTCTTATAATATATTCTCATGTACAAATGCAAAATCAATCAGCAGTCTGTCAATACTTTCAAGAAAATGACAAAAGTACGAAACATTTTGGGGCGAAAACTATTTTAGCGTATGGTCGAACATGCAAAACAAAAATCTCCTTGAATGTTTGCAGATCCTAGCGGAGCTTATGCATCAGCAGAACAATCGGCGGTTAAAGGCATGTATGTAGATCCGAATAGGCTAGTGTTTACGTTCACATTAACCCTTTTAATAATTATGGCAAACGCTTTTGTTACCTGTTCCAATTAGTTTCCTCCAAAAATGGCAGCGAATCCAACGGAAACTATCGCAATCCGGAGTTAAAACAACGCCGATCCGGCGTTTCGACCGCTCTTCCGGCGTTCCGATTGGACACGGTGAGTTAGGATAGTGGGAAATGTACACAGCGCAAATGGTGAGGGACAATAGACATTTTATTATATATTGTATACTAGGATTCGTTGTTTTAACAACCATAAATGAGCCGCCGCATGGGAAAACCAACAATCTGCATAAGCGAAAACAAAGGCGCAGATCAGCTTCGCAGTAACTGCGAAGCTGATCAGCACCTTTGTTTTCGCTACACGGACAGTACAATCCCTCTACTTTCTAAATCCAAAATTTACAGCCTCTAACCATCTACTATGACTGTACAGGCTGGTTTGTGTCAGACCTGGTCGGAACCCAAATTGTTGGTTTTCTCACGCACAGGCTCAAATTGTTTTACGAACCCTTCAACATACTCGTTGTTTATTTGGTGCTATCTAGATAAGAAGAGAGAAAAATTGCCTTAGTGTTTGCAACACTGAGATACAGAAGCTGGTGTTTCTTTACGAAAGGAAAGCCAGATGCTGAAATGTCTAAAACTCAAACGTTGACCAGCCTGTAGGAACCCGTGTCTAATTTGTATCATGTTTTACTGTAAGCTTGCATGCATTCATTTTGTTTTGAAACGCAAGTTTTATTAAAAACACAGACCAAATAACACCTACTAACTTTCTCACTGGTGCATGTAGGACGTACTGAAGTCCAAGCATTCTTACTTTGTCACTTCAAGCGTGTGATACATGACTGTCAGGATGTATTGTGTAGCTGGAGCGTTGTTTATTCTAGTTGCATGCTTTTATCCAGTTCAAGGTAATAAGAGAACATTATTTACAAGAATGAATCTTTAGCCATTTTTGTTATATATTATTATTTTATTATATTTTGACTTGTTATCACTGCAGAGAATATAAAAAGAACAGAGGACCATAACTGATCCTAAGAACGCTCACCTGAGATTTTGTCTTTGAAAAATGACTTTTGCCTAATGTCATTTTGGCCAAGGTCGAAAATAACATTCATCTTGAAGACTCACATACATTTTTTTTTAACCTGTGGGACCAAATTTGACCTTTCGATTAAACAGGTCTACGTCAACCAAAGGTCATGATTTAAACAAACTATGACGGACCAAAGTCTCTGAAATACACACCAAGTTTCGTTCTAGTCGGTCATGCGTTTCCGGAGAATAAGATTTTTGAAAGAGTTTTACCATATATAAGCGTAGCGGTCATCTTAGTCAAGTGACCTAGACCATCTTATTTAATTTTGGTTCCCCCTTAGATACAATTTGGCTTTGATTGACCTAGCGCTTTCAAAAAAAAGTTTTTATTATAGGGCCCTTTGCCGAGATTAAGAAAAGACCTTGATCATTATTACTCACATAACTTCACTCATTGACATTGTCCTAAAGTATGCCAAGGTCATCTAAAGGTCATGATTTATACAAACTATGATGGATCAGAGTTCCAGATGAATCAGTCAACCTTTTAAGATTTTTAGACATGGGGACCACCTTGGTCATGTGACCAGGACCATTTATACAAACTAATGATGTTCCATGTGAAGTTTGGCTTTGATTGGTCAAGCCGTTTCAGAGAAGATATTTGAAAATTGTGGATGACGGACGGACGGTGAACGAATGCCTGAGGATGCTTATACTATATGTTCGCCTTGTGACACTGACGGTGCATTCGTCACATTGCTTGTTTTCTAAATAACTGTCATCTCAGTACAGACGACTTTTTCCATGTCCAATAATAAGGGATTCACTATTCGTTTCAGTGGCCGGGGTCTGTGAAGACGGTTTTTGGGGAGAGAATTGTACAGAGACTTGTGGCAACTGTGCCAATAGCACAACCTGTGACCAGCAGAGCGGGGAATGCCCCTCGGGGTGTGAGTGGGGATGGATAGAACCCATGTGTAACCAAGGTTAGTTTCAATGCCTCGAATGGTTTGAAAGTATAAATGATTTGTTTAGACTAAGTATGTTTCTGCATCAGTGAGGGCCGTGTACTTCTGTTACATTTTGACCGTCGGCAAAGGCCAAGCATGACCGACAAGATTTTCGGAAGATTTCATAGGTTTCCCGCCCAAAGTTTTAGTGTTTCTGGCAGCTTCTGTGTGATTTGTATAGAAAGGTGTTGCATTCTCCGTAAAATTCAACATTTGATCAATGCAACAACATAGTGGAAGCCTCTTGATGCATATATACATGCAAAATAAATCTATGTCAAAGGGGGAGGGGGTGTCAGATTTTTTCAAAAAAATATTTTGTCAGAAAACATATTTTTTGAAATAGATTATCAAGGAAATGCTACAATATGCTTATTGCAACCCAAAAATTTGGATAGAAACTATTTATTCACAAATAACAGGTACAACATCTTCATTAGATTTATAACTGTAACTGTACAGCACTGTCCATCACTTATGCAAAAACCTGTACCTTAAATATACTATGCAAAATAAATTAAGTAACTTTTACTTTGAACAGTGACTCCCTATGTTTTGTAGACATTAGGGAAGTTCTTCTGACAATGGCACGCATGTATCAAATTATGACTTATGGTAGAACCAGTCTTTGTGTGATGCTGAAGTGACATTTGATTTTAAGCCCACGGAGGCATATCTCAAGTAAAACATAAACCATCAAATATTGATATACATATTTTGCACAGTATATCTATATGCATTATAAGTGAACACTTTGTGTTTACCTGTTAAAATAGGACAGTCAGTCTGTTCATTCAGGTAGAACATACATAAACAGAATATTTCCATAGCCTTGGTGAATTAAAGTAATGGACCTGAGCCCATTTATCGTTTTTGGGGCTTTTTGACAGCCTTCCCTCCTTGCCCAGACATGGCATTTTGATATTATATGTCATTTACAAAATTACAGTTGTGTTCAAAATATTTTGGTGAGGCAAGGGTGGGGCATGGTCTTATAAAAGGTTTCCTATTTCCCATATGATGCTATATTAAATTCAAAGATTTTGTCCAATATTTAAAGAAGTCACTGCTTGAGTTACACAAAACATTACATGCCTAAATACAATAGAAACTAATTTTCGATTGCAATAAACGTCATTTCAGTGCCTGGAACGGGAGATTTTGAAAAATTCTTGGGCATTTTACAAAAGAAATCTTCCGAAAACCTTTGTCCGCCATTCTGGATTTTGCTAATTACCTTGTTATGTATAATGATGAATATTTTTGTAAAGAAAAGAAAAGCTACATATATTTTACTGTGTAATTTTAAACATTTCCTATAAGTTAGAATTAAAAGCGGTATTATTATTGCTTGACATCACTGGATATTACCTAATAAAATATACATGTAAATGCCTAAGTTCTGTTTGGTTCTTTTTCCATCTTCCAGATAACCCCTAATACCTTACACATATCGAACTTTCATTTTGAAGATAATAAAGTTTAAAAAGTGCTACATATGAGCTTTTTACCAGGCCTTATACCGTTTTTAGCTTTCAATGTTACTGCGTAAAGGTGGCATTTTACTATTTCAAATTAGCACAAATATGGCACATTTAGTATACGTTCAGTTTCTACTGTAACCGGATAGTCTCCCTTGTAGAATACGTTGGTGCAACGTATTAGCGGCATATTAGCGGGTAGTAATATGCAAATTAGAAACTCGAAACTTTGTGATTAGAGTAAGTGTTAGGTATATGGTGGATGAGCATGCTTTTCCACCGACGGGGTTTGCTGTGGCTCAGCTCGGCCGTTCGTTACATTTGGTGGCAGCGGTGGGATAATGACAACTGCCAGAACGGAGTTGCCTTACCCATGTAGTTCCCAGGCCAAGACTCGGGGCGAGTCTTCTCGGAGGGGGAAGTAATGTAACGGGATAGTCTCTCTTGTAGAATACGTTGGTGCAACGTATTAGCGGCATATTAGCGGGTAGTAATATGCAAATTAGAAACTCGAAACTTTGTGACTAGAGTAAGTGTTAGGTATATAGCGCAGTAAACCACCCTTGGTGGATGAGCATGCTTTTCCACCGACGGGGTTTGCTGTGGCTGGGCTCGGCTGTTCGTTACACTACCATTCATGTTTGTGTGAATTGTACTCAAATTTCGAACCTTCATGGTTTGACTTTGTACGTATTCATTCCGTCTGTGAAGAACTAGTATGGGATTTTCTCATATATGAAAATTTGGTACCGAGGTTCAACATACATGTATGTGAAAATATTATGCTTCGAAGACGTGTTAAGAATAATTACGTGTTCATAATATTTGTAAAAAACTGGTATGAATGTAGTGAATCATTGGTACAAAATTTCGACATACATGAAGATAATTCACAAGGTATTTATTGTGAAAAATTGGAATCGAAGGCACAGAAAGTCGAGATAAGTGCTTCATATCATTGTGAAGAAAAGCACCTTTCATCCCTCGATATCATAGATTCACAAACAGTTTTCGTTTTGGTCAATTTGTTTTATTGTAACATGTACATCTGTCTGTCTGTCTGTCTGTCTGTCTGTCTGTCTGTCTGTCTGTTATGTTGCTCGTATCATTTATTGGTCATGTTATTGTTTAAGATTAATATTTCACCACGTATTTTGCCATGATTTTTCAGGTTTTGTAATGTGTGTATTGTTTGTATTTTTGTAAAATGAGGGCCCCAAGGAAAATTGGTACTAAACCAATTGGGTCACCCTCTTGAAATAAATTATTTACTTACTTGTGATTACTGTCTTTTGCGCACACGTTTCTGCAAGTCTAAAGACTGAGTGTTAGAGGATGGTGATAATGATAGGCTCGAAGGCGGTGGAAGAGTCCGAGTACGTGTTTCGGTGCCTGTCTTTGGCATGTTTTGTCAAAGGTTTGTTCCCCCAAAAATATAGGACAAACCAACAACACAATCTTGAGCATACTTGATGCTCGTAGCAGGCATTTTAAAGAGCACTGCACCATTTTCATTATAGTGCAAAAGGATACTCATGCATATTTAATGAACACTTATAAATGCAAGTACTGTTTTCGAGATTGGCTTAAAGGATTTATATGACCAATAAATTACTTATATTGTTTAGATACTCCTTTAAACTACTGTAAAACAAAAGAAGTCATGAATATTACCCATAAAATTATATAAATTTTTACGTCAACAATTTGCTAAGGGTTTTCAAACAGTCATTATGTTGCACCTTTTATGTCTGTCTGCTATAAAATAGGGCGAGTTATTACATAAATAACATAAAATATTTTTTTCCAAAACTATGAAAACTTTATGGGTGGCCTTTTGATATCGGCTGTAAAACCAGCTGCATTAAGGGAAGAACTGATTGAATTCATTCAAGCATAGCTGTCTCTTCACAATTCGAATTAACCCATAAACTTTAAGAATCTTGGTATTAAATGATTTTAAAGACTTGGAGAACTATCAAATAATCATTCAAGTGAAAATGGAACATCACCATAAGGACAATCCCCATGCATCGGTCGTCGTCATCAAAACGAGTTATGAGAATTGTAACAAATCTGTAAATAATATTTGGCTGACCACCGGTCTGTCTTGTACAATACGGGGTAGGTATACACTTGTTCATAATGGTTAATGTTTGGACTAATACCTTTCTTGTCTTACCAAGTAGATTATTGTTCCTCGACTCGCTTTTGCCGTAGGCTATAATTATGCCTTTCGATGTAATCTGTTTTACTTTTCTCTCTCATAGTCAGATTCCCTTGATGTTCTCTGGTGAACAAGAGCTGCTAACGACAAAAGAAAGCGGCATGTTTAAAATACCGCGCAGTTTGAAAGTGTTTTTTCTCAGTTTTACGTTCCTCGTGCTCTTAACCGCTCGGCCACGGGGGCCGCCCAGTTTAAAGTATACGAGTAATCGTTACACAATGTCATGCATATTCTTCTATATTCTTCATAGGTTGCTCGTCAAATTTCTGGGGTCCTAATTGTTCAGTATCATGTGGGAACTGCTTTACAAACGTCCCATGTGACACAGAAACTGGGGCGTGTGTGGAAGGGTGCGCCCCTGGTTGGAGTGGGGATACATGTTATAGAGGTAAGTTGACCATAAACAAATTGAGCCGCGACGCGAGAGAACCGGTCTTCGGTGTTTCTGACCAGGTAGGACGCAAATCGGACTGAACAGTCACAAAAGAAAGCTAGAATCTTGAATTTGGGTAGAGGATGAATAGCGAAAACAAAGCGCTGATCGCTAAAGACGCATCTGTTTTGTTTTAAGCATTTGGACACATTATTATGACTTGAAATGTAAATGAGTGCACAATGTATTCATTTGCAGCTTGTTGGGATGGTCAATGGGGCCAGAACTGTTCCGAAACTTGTGGGAACTGTTTGACGTTTCATCCGTGTGATAAAGATGATGGTACATGCGGAGGAGGCTGTTTACAAGGTTGGGAGCCACCCACATGCAAGACACGTAAATATTATAAATTTTTAAACATTATTGACATGCGATCAATTTGACACGTATGACATGCGATCAATTTGACACGTATGAAATGCGATCAATTTGACACGTATGACATGCGATCAATTTGACACGTATGACATGCGATCAATTTGACACGTATGAAATGCGATCAATTTGACACGTATGAAATGCGATCAATTTGACACGTATGAAATGCGATCAATTTGACATGTATGACATGCGATCAATTTGACACGTGTGAAATGCGATCAATTTGACACGTATGACATGCGATCAATTTGACACGTATGAAATGCGATCAATTTGACACGTATGACATGCGATCAATTTGACACGTATGAAATGCGATCAATTTGACACGTATGAAATGCGATCAATTTGACACGTATGACATGCGATCAATTTGACACGTATGCCATGCGATCAATTTGACACGTATGGCATGCGATCAATTTGACACGTATGACATGCAATCAATTTGACACGTATGGCATGCGATCAATTTGACACGTATGACATGCGATCAATTTGACACGTATGACATGCGATCAATTTGACACGTATGGAATGCAATCAATTTGACACGTATGAAATGCGATCAATTTGACACGTATGGCATGCGATTAATTTGACATGTATGACATGTATGACATGCGATCAATTTTGCTTTTCTTATTAAATGCAGTAATAGTTTTCGTGATTCTTCTGATGGGTATATGGTACGGTTAGCTTTTATTTTGTCATACAGTGTATGCATTCAGCAAAGAAACACATATAAGTGAGTGAGTGAGTGAGTGAGTGAGTGAGTGAGCGAGAGGGCGGGCTGTCGAGCGAGCGAGTGAGTGGGTGAGTGAGTGAGTGTCAGAAAGGCTTTTTCTAATTCTTAAGTTGGTAATTAACAATCATGACAGACCGTGTTGATTTGTGGCGTGAGCCAAATTGTACAATTAATAACTTGCTTTCTTTTTTTTTCCTTGTTACACTGGGTTTATTCTTCATTTTTTGTGTTTAAAGACATTTTATTATTCATTTCAGAGAGTTCTACGCAGCAAGGTAGGTACATGACAAATGCATCATTGAGAAGAATTAAAGATTCTCCAGCTATAAAAAGATTGAAGTTGTCTCTGAGACCGTAGTTGATGTTGAATACCAAACAAAGTATCAGATGGTCAAAACTTATTCATTTTCCATCACAGGGAATAAAGGTTCCTGGTGTTTTATTTATTTTCTTTCTTTCTCTCTGTCTTTCTTTTGTTCTTTCTTCCCTTTGGGACCGGGTATTTTCGATTGTTTCAACGGATGAGAGTGGCCAAAACTGTATTAACCAAATATTCTGTTATAAATTTCAGAAAACACGACGCAGCAAGGTATGTACATGCCAATGTAGAATCTAGAAAAGAACGGGTCTCCAATGTCGTTAAATGAAGACAACTAAATACACGATATAAACAAAGGATCAGTCGATATCATCTCCCCTTAATGTAATGTGGTACTTAACAAAGAATGTGCAAGTAGTCATTTTTAGCTCACCTGAGCCGAAGGCTCATAGGTGAGCTGATAGTATACCCATGCTCCGGCGTCCGTCCGTCCGTCGTCCGTCCGTCCGTCCGTCGTCCACAATTTCAAAGATCTTCTTCTCTGAAACCGCTGAGCCGATTGTTCTCATATTACACATACACCACCTACAGGTAGGGGGAAAGAATAGTTGTGTTTTTTGTATTGATCGGATAAGGACTCTGGTTGCTATGGCAACTTATGCTTCCCATAGACTTATAATGGAAAAAAGTGAAAATTGCCAGTTTTTGCTGTCTTGTTGGAGATATTTGAATTTTGTTTTTGCAGAAATGTTTATTGAGTAGTTTCATGTGGTTTTTGTCCTAATCCTTCATTTTGATTGGTTGCAGGGGCCCCATATAGGGCAAAATTTCGAAAAACATTCAAAAATCTTCTTCTCAAAAACTGTCAAGGGGATGAAGCCTATACTTTGTATACATGTTCCTGACAGTGGCCTCTACATAATTTGTGTTTTTTTTATTCCAGGCAGATAAGAACTCTGGTTGCTATGGCAACTTAAAGTTTCCATAGACTTATAATGGGAAAAGTGGAAATCGGCTATTTTTCCGCTAAAATTGCAGACATTTGAATTTTGTTTTTGCAGAAATGTTTATTGAGTAGTGTTTGACGTTTCATGCGAGTTTTGTCCTAATCCTTTATTTTGATTGGTTGCTGGGGCCCCATAAAGGGCAAAATTTTGAAGAAAAAAAAACATTCAAAAATCTTCTCCTCAGAAACTGTCAAGTGGATGAATCCTGTACTTTGTATACATGTTCCTGACAGTAGACTCTACATAATTTGTGTTTTTTATTCCAGTCGGATAAGAACTCTGGTTGCTATGGTAACTAATAGTTTCCATAGACTTATAATGGGAAAAGTGGAAATTAGCTATTTTTTGAAAACTATTGCAGCCTGAGATCTGAAAAGTGGTAGATGCAAACAACTAATGGATTAGATGAAGGTATATGATTAATTTAGGTCAAGGTCATCTCTTCACCTTGGCCGGTCTGTCGTCCATACACACTTTTCAAAGATTTTTTTCTCTGAAACCACTTTGCCAATCAAAGCCAAATTTTATATGAAGCATCTATAGGAAATGGGAACCAATGTGTATATAAATAACCCAGGTCACATGACCAAGATGGCCGCCATGCCCATATATGGTAAAAACCATTAAAATATCTTCTTATCAAGAACCGGTGAACCGATTTCAACGAAACTTTGCATGAAGTATGGATGACTCAAGTACTACAATGTATATATAAAACATGACCCTGTGGTGACCTTGACCTATTTTATGGCAAGGTCAACATAGGTTGTCAATGCATTTGAATGGGGAAAACTTTTAAAATGCCATTTTAAGTGAAAGTCTTGCAGGAAAAGGGCAGTAGGACTGAAATTTAATGATTCTGAAAAAAAATGGACCCCAGGGGCTCATCTGTTTTTAAAATGTTATTTGAAGGGGAAAATCAGCAGGAAATTGGCAAATGGACAGAATATTGATTATTCTGAAAAAAAAAAAAAGAAAATGGCCCAAGGGCTTCATCTGTCCCTGCACTGGGGTTAAATACCATAATATTCAAATATGTTTATTGGTATATGAAGCAGATCTCAGGTGAGCGTTTACAGGACCATTGGTCCTCTGGTTTCCAAAACCATTTCCAAGTGTGTTCAAGAATGATCTAGAATAAAAGCCTGGCCAATTTATACAAAACTGCGATACAAGTACCTATCAGTTCGTCCCATGTCTCTTCTTCTAAAATCCGTGTTAAATACGTGTACTTAACATGTGGTCCCAGAAAATACCACTGACACTTTGAAACAGACAGAAATGGCATCATACATTCGGAAATCACGTGACTGCTTCGGTAAGCATTGAAATGCCAGGTAATGAGTTTTGGAAATAAATATGTTATAAAATTAACACATGTCCTGCTGAATTAAGAATTTAACCGGTTGTTTGGGAAACTGTTCTGGGCACGATAGTGTTTATATTAAAACAACTCTTTTAACCCATTTTTGACGAATGGATTCGCCCGTCATTATCATTTGGGCGAGTCCACTTTCATTTTAGGGATATCAGAAGTGATATTAAATTTTTTCATATACATAAGTTCAGACTAGCGAATATGTTTTCAAAATAACGCAGCGGAGGCATGGCTTATTATAGGATTTTTAGCATAATATTGAAATTGTTTGTACTGCATCTTATGTTGTTATATGAATGTATAACCTAAGAGCAATAAAATTTGGAATTGGAATTGGAATATTTCATTAGGAAAACATGTCCGTGAAATGAATACCCCCGTGAACCCCACTTTTATATAGAAAAACTGGGGTTTGCAGGGGTATACCTATTTTTCATATTTTTGATCCAAACATAGATTGTGGGTATTCGTTAGAACCGCCTCGTCGAGGCGGTTCTAACGTGTACCCACAAAGAATGTTTTGAGCAAAAGTATTAAAAATATCAAAATTTTTCCAATTAAATTTTCAATTTTTGCTTTTGAAAAAAATCTCTCTACATTGCATGGGCATGTTTTCGTAATGGACAATATAACCTGTATGTATCTTTAATACTTTTCAGACCCACTTGGCGGTACCTCCATGAATGTTGCTTCATACAGCGTCATTGTCCTAGTAAACATTGCTTTTCTCGGACACCTTGGATACCTCGATGTCATTGTCAGCAGGAATTTCTAGATTTTAAAGTGCGGACAAATGTTGACCTTCAGCTGAACGTAAATGAGCCACTGCATAAGAAAACCAACAAAATGCTTGGGCGAAAACTAACCGCGAAGCTGATCAGCGCCTTTGTTTTCGCTACACGGATAGTACCGCCCCTCTTCTTCTTATATCCGAAATTTCAAGCTTAGAGCATGCTTCTGTGACTGTACACGCCGGTTTGTGTTTGACCTGGTCGGAACTAAAATGTTTGTTTTCTCATGCACAGGCTCATGTATCAGTGTTTCTACCAAGACATTGCAAGACAATTTATCGAACTGATTTGACTTGTTTGACCGTCCCATATCGCTTCGCCTAAATCACAGGATGAGGCTTTCATGCATTCTTATCAGCTGTACACAAGTATAATTTGCATGTTGCGTGTATTTTTATTATTTCATTTAATTAGTTCAATATTATTCGTGCGGTTATTGTACATGTATAAACTAAACGCTAAAAACGTACAAATTAGAACATTCAATGACGAAGCCAAACAATGCTGGTTCCTCATTTTACATCGTTCACAAACCGGCAAAAGAACTATTCGGATTTTAGTTTTTGCCTGATTGTTTACCGAAAAAAATGAAGAAAACCACGCAGGCTCAGTTTCTTTACGGTTCAGTTGATAAATATCACAAATATTCCATGTATTTCATCAAAATCTTGACAAATCATTAGTCTTTTTCATATTAATCAGTGCTTCTGAAGAAACGTAAAAAATCAATGAAATTTCATACATTCTCTCCTTCAGTGATTGAGATAGGTGGCCCTTGATTTGATAGAGGAAAATATCATTTTCGCAAATGCTAATCAAAAGACGTACTTTTTCTTTCGTTCCACAGTTCTAAACAAAGTTTCTGTAAAAATGAACAAGAGGCCACACGCATTCTTTGTTCAGATTGATTTGTTATTCACGATGTATTTTTTTTTTCACTACACATATGTCAGAAATGCCCTTGATTGTCTATTCTGTTCTATTGTATGACAGCGAGAGACAAACACATACCAGCAAATATCAAGGTTGTGGTCATGGCCCCTGCAAGATACAACAAATGTATAACCACCAACCCGGGCTTGTCAGGCCAGACTTGAAATCAAAACTTCCTTCTCTTTGTTCCCCCGCTTAATTCTTATTCTGTGATAGTAATTTGTTAATCATTTAGTAATTCTTATCATTTCCCAACTTGGTTTCCAAATCAATTTTTCCAGTTCCTTGTCATTACTTACGTTTTACCTTACGCTTCTAAAGGATTTTATCGCATTAATGCTCACTGCATGATAGTGGCAAAACACCCGTGTTATGAATTCATTGCATATTATAGATAGGACAGGTTGCATTCCCAAAGTTTCCGATAAAATGATTTTTCCAGAAACGTACGAAAAACGTTTTAATTGTTTCAGCCTCTTGACAGTTGTTGTCTGTTTAAACGTTTATATGTTATCGATTATGATGTTGTAATCAAAACTTCAAAGCTTCATTGACTTTGTCTTATCAGCTGATGATTTAAAAACCTCACATTTGTTGCGTTGGGCTGTCGGTGTACTATGATGTTTGTAGTTTTGAATTCTAATAAAATATTCATGAAAGAATAAAAATAATCGTAATCAAGTACAACACAAAGTTTTTTTTTCCAACAGTCATATCAGAAGTGATTCAGAAATTCTTAAACCAACTTTATTGATATCTTTACAGCTCAGGCTACGCGCAGGTAGCGTAAGAAGTTAAAGCATGCACAACATGCAGATCATTGAAATAATATATATGAGTACATGAAAACCATGTTATTGTTCGTGCACACAAGCTGATAAAGATTATAATAACAAAACGTGGACATGTAATTTGGCATTAACTTTATATGAAGAAATCTAACTCAACCATATGTCCCGTTTCATGAGCTGAAATAATCTTGAAGGAGACGTAAAACTGAATCAAAAATCAACCATATCGCGGCATTTTAACGTATTAAGAAATCTAACTCAACCATATGTCTCGTCTCATATAAGCTGAAATAATTTTGAAGGAGGCGTAAAACTGAATAAAAAAATCAACCATATGCATTTTAACATATCAATCTTACTAGGAAAACTTATGCATAATAACCCCAACAAACTTTGAGAGATCAGTGAGCAATATCTCTCTGGTTGAAGTAAAAAGATCCCTATATTTGCGTATATTCGGTGTTATGTTAAAGCTGAAACCCCTAATCTGGCTTTAGTGCCATATTTTGAGGCCATATACAAGAGCTTTTACAGAATCTGATGCGCCATAGCTGGGAACAAAAGAGAATACTGAACTTCAAAAAACGTCGTATTTATATCCACATTACGAAAACTTGCCCATGCAATATAAAGAGATTTTTTCAGTTGTAAAAATTGAAATTTTCGTCAGAAAAATCTTAATATTTTTCTTGTTTTTGCTCAAAACATAGATTGTGGGTACACGTTAGAACCGCCTCGGCGAGGCGGTTCTAACGAGTACCCACAATCTACGTTTTGGAGCAAAAAAAATAAAAATAGGTATACCCCTGCATACCCCAGTTTTGCTATATAAATGTGAGGTTTGAGGGGGTACACATTTCACGGACATGTTTTCCTGATCAAACGTCGTTTTTATATCCATGGTAAGAAAACAACACAAACAAGTTCAGGTGCACATCTAGGTCAAATTATAACAAAATCACTTTCATAATGAAAACGCTTCACAATAACTATAAGAATGTGCGTTTCCATACTTTTATCACGTGCTTAATGAGCTCTGAACGTAATTGCATTCTTTGTAGAGTTTTGTGATCATTCACTCTGTTCCTTAAAGTGAATCATTAACATCGTCAGAAGAAACCTGCTGTATGTTAGCTACAAGAATGGAGCATATGCTTAAGTATATGTGCCTTGTTTCTGGTTCACCAAGGCCATTTCACAGAGTGTATTGCCAAAAAGCTATTTTTCTTGTGACAACGCTTATGCTTGACTCTGCATCGTTCAGAGAAACATGCAAAATGGAACAGACATACCCCCGTGGAAGAAAGGCAAAACATAAATGAAGAAGAAGAAGAAGTTCATTTTTTAAATATAGGCCTATTGGCCCTTGAACATTACGAATACATAAATGTATATATACTCATCAAAAGAAGTTTTGCACCAGTTAATATTTTTCTCATTTTAAAATAATGTCTAGTATAGATATTTTTCAAATAAACTTTTAAAACTTAATACCATCTTTAAGGGCTGGACTTCCTGAATGGCAAATCAATATTTCTTCTTAAAAAGATTAAATAAAAGTGTGCAAAAATGCATGTTTTTGAAAACACCAAAATTTGGGATGCAGCAAAAAGCCCACATCTTTATGTCTGGGCTTCCAAACCCAATTTAGTTTCACATCCTCATTCGAGATACTGAAAGCAATCATTTAAAACAAAAAACTAAAAATGATTTTTTTTTTACAAAAACAGTATTTTTGACCAAAAATAACGATTTTTGAGATTTTGTTTAAATTCTAAGATAAAGCTTAGTAACTCATCTCTCCAATAAAATGGGTTGTTTTTCTTTCAAACACAGCATGCAGCACCCATTAATGTTTAACTGAAGGTACTGGTTTTTAACCCATCCAAATTCAGAATTTTTAAAAAAAGCTGCATATCAAAAAAGTACTCATGCAACATCTTTGACATGAGATTGCCTTAAACAGAAAGAAACAGGCGGCAGGTTTTGGTGTAAAAACATCTCATAGTGATCCAAAATTGAAATGAATTTCGATTTTACTCATTTTTTCCAATATTTATCATTTTTTCTCAAAAATTGCAATTTTGTCAAAAACTGAATTTTTACTAAAATTTTTAGATTTTTAAAATTGTTTTTGGGCTTAATAATTAGCTTTGGAGCTCTTGTGTGTAAATTTGGAAACAAAAATGTGTTCTTGATGCTGTGGCATTTTTTGTAGAATTTTTTCGATTTTTCAATTTTCAGCATTTACAGAAAATATATATATTCTTTATTTCCTCCATATAGGAGAGCACATAACACATAATACATTCAAATACAATGTACAAAATTCAAACAAATAGGACAAATCAAAGCAAGCAAATAAACATAGTAATAGAAAGACAAACGAACAACTATCTACATTATACAGCTGTAGACAAGCAATACATAGAATGTTTGATTGAAAGTATTCAATTTGCCTACTAACCCAAATGTTTTACAAAAGAGCGTAAAACTTAAAGATACAAGGCAAATTAAACAGATATATTGTGTTCAGATAACTCATTATGGCCGCTCCCTTGCCGAAACGAAATACAAGAGAGTAGGAATGAGCGTGTCTGAAGTCAAACAACTAATGCCAGTTTTACAGGTTAAATTTTAGCCAAATGCTCCGGAGGTGTAAAAATGCCACTCTCCAGAATTCAGACATATTGATATCGAGGGTAAAATCAGGACGTACTTCTCCTAAAAGAAAAGAGGTCAGAGAAATTTTATCCAGGCTTCTTAGATACATATAAACTTGAGGATTGAATGCATAGAATCTATCCCACATCTTAACTCTTTCATTGTGTAAACATGTACATTCACTAATACAATGATCAACGACATTGTTATAAAAACAATTACATTTATGGCATAGCTGGACATCACAATCCAGGATACTTGCAATCATCTGGATAACAGACTTGCACGCATCAGTGAATTTGGGACATGTTTTTGACAAAGTCCAGAAGTCATGAACACCAAAAGTTGGTACTATACGATGGAAACGGGCAAATTCTGGTTGGGATGTCCGAGTATGCCATTGATACAGTTCTCGACTATGTATCTCATACTTGACCATTCGTTTCCAAGTAAATTTGCTAGGAAATGCACTGTCTCTCAAATAAGCGTCCAAAACGCAAGATAAATTGTATTTTTCAAGTAACCTCACCACGTCAGGTATAAACCCAGTCTGGCTAGCACCATTCACGAAAAATGCCGTCAGTCTGTTAATGAATACATGTCTTAGCCAGTGATTAATTCTCAATCTACAAAACTGACCAAACAACTGTAATTTCCGGGAATCAATTTCCGCTTCAAGGGAATGAGAGCCGACCAGACTTAGGGAAATATCTGTACGTGTTCTTCTGTGAAGACCTTGCATGTATTTAATACAATACCTATGTGCTCTTTCAAGACACATTATATCTGTATTGGATAAATTGTTCCAGTTTTCACACCCGTAGAGGGCCTTAGGTAAAACAATGCATCTATAAATTTTCATGCAAGATAACGTGTGCAACCCTTGCTCTTGTATGATACCGCCATGTACAAGACTAACAAAAGTACCCATAAGTTTGTCACAAGCATCCTTAATATTATCTTTTAAAGACAAGTACTTGTTAAAAATTGTGCCTAGATAGGTATAACTCTCACTTTCCTGTATTGAATGATGACCTAAAAACCATTGTCTATTTGATTTCTGAAAATTATTCTTTGTCTCATTGTAGACTACAACATTGCATTTAAGTGGACCATATAGAAATCTCCATTGGAGAAACAAATTCTCATTAAAGCATCAAGACCTAGTTTAGATAAGGCCATTAATAGCATGTCGTCAGCAACTGTTGGCGCACATATAACTCTAGTATTCAGCTTGAAACCAAACTTACTAGCAACAAGTTCATTGATAAGATCATTGTTAAAACATAAGTATAAGAAAGGAGATAAAACTCCTCCCTGTCGTGTTCCCTGCATTACAGAAAACCATGGAGAGTGATAACCTTTATAGAAGACAGCACTTTTCATGTCTTTGTGTAAGTCAATGATCACACGTAACAGGTTAGATCTAATACCCATGTTGTACAATTTAACAAACAAGCCATTATGCCACACACAATCAAAGGCTTTCTGTACGTCCAGGAAACAGACAAATAACTTACTGTGATTTTCTTTTGTGAAAGAAATGCATTCTCTAAGCATCAGAGAGGACATATTGCAACCCACACCGGCCCTAAATCCACCTTGTAAAGGACTAATAGGTACATTCAGTGCCGCTTCAGCACGTTGCAACAGAATTCTCTCAAACAATTTAAGAATTCAAGAAGACAGTGTTATCGCCCGATAATTGTTTGGGTCTGATTTTGATTTACGCCCTCCTTTATGTAGCGTTACAATGATACCTTTTTTTAGATTGGCAGGAACATACCCCAGGTTATACATATCTGTAAAGAGTAATGACAACTGTTTCCACAGCTCAATGCCGCCATTAATCAAATGCTCATTAGAGATAGCATCAGGACCGCATGCTTTCTTGGTTTTCAAACTTTTAACCGCCGTGCACACATCATCAAATGTTATACCGGTCGAGTCATCAATACAAGAGCTAGGAAATTCGCTAGTTATGTCGTGTACTTGACTGTCAATGCTGGATTTAAAATCAGAATCAAAATCGGGCTATTCACTTTCTTCATACAATTTCCGAAAATAGCCACCCTACTCAGAGGCTATCTGCTCAGGATCGCGACAAACATTGTCACCAAATCGAATTTCACTGCCGGCATTAGAGTGGGACTGCTTTCTCCGGGAATTGACCTTTCTCCAGAAAAAACTACTATTCATTTCTGCAGCCTGGTCGATCTCAGCATTTACCTCGTTAAGATATTGCTCAGCACACAGCCGATGCTGTGCACGAAACATGCTCTTAGCAGATTTATACATAATATATGACTGAAATTGCTGACCTCTAGGCCGCCCATCTGCAATCCAATGACGGCGCTTTTCGCGCATAACTGCATGTAACTGTTTAAGATTTGCATTCCAGTACGGCTTCAGATAGCGCCGAAAACATGTCTTAGGTAAAACTGATTCGGATACCGCTACAATATTATCCACCAAGACTTTGTGCCGTGTTTCGATTCGCTTACGGCACTCTTTGATATTATTACAATGATCATTTGAGAAACATTCATTTAGTTGCGCCTCATACCTTTGTAAAACAGTAGTGTCAAGTTTATGCCATGCAATGCGTGACTGAATTTCGCTAGTATTAAAGTCAGTAGCAGGAATGTTTATACTGCACAATATAGGTCTATGTCTTGACACATTTAAAACATGATCGTCCGGTATTTTACAATATACAATAGTATCTGTTGAAGTTCTTTCCACTGGTAGTAGAATATGATCAATCAGTGACTCATATAGGCCACCGTAACATACGAAACTAGAGTCCGCGCCAGTAGTGCCTGGTAGCGTATTAACAGACACGTAGTTGAAATGGTTCATCATTTGAAGTAAGTATTTACCACGACAGTCAGTGCTCTTTATGAATGTCCGACCTTGAAGATGAGCGTTTATGTCCCCCATTACAATGACTATGCCATGATCAGAGTACATACAGATTATTGTTTGTAAATAGTCTATGAATTCTCTATAAACTGCAATGGAATGGTTGCTGCAAGGCGCATATACTTGTAAAAAGTATATATACATTGATGAAGAAACTTTATATTGTATCCCACATATGCGGTCGGAATCAATATCAAGAATCGAGATGTTATTGTTTAGTGACATATGCCAAAGAATGGCAACACCACCTTTCCCCACTGTTCTATGTCCTGGCCGACTGAGGTCACTATCAACAACACCGTAAGCGGCATAGTTTTTGTGAATACTTTGAAGGAAGTGTAAATTCCCATTGTTTAACCAATGTTCTGCTAAACCGAATATCTGAATATGGTTACTACTAATTAGCTGGCTAGCATACGCAGCACCAGACATGATGCCAGTAGCATTCCAAGTTGCAAAAGAGAGCATGTTAGATATAAAATTGAATGTTAATGATATTAATATTCACTGTCGTAACGACTATAAGCGTCATTGGTCGCGTTGTTATCACCCCAGTGGACAGTATGCGTCTCCACATCGCCATCATCATAACCGCCACTCCTACGGTTAGAATTTTTGTATCTATTCTGAAATTGGCCCTTTGATAACCAAGGCCGACATGTCACCCCTTTTGGCCAGAATCCTTCTGCTACAAGCTGACTGGCGTATGTTGCTTCTACATTAAACCGTATGACGGCTCTATTTTGACGTTCGAATCTGTGTATGTTTACCCATGTCAATGTCACGCCACGACGAGCGGCATAGTTTATTAATTTCTTTTCCGTTATACTCGGAAGAAACCCGCCAACATAGAACCGCTTTGTCCGTTTTCTCACATGTACAACAAAATCGTCATCAGCATCGACTTCCTCCGTAGTTTCTGGCGAAATAGCCCTAAGCTGATGCGATGGTTGCTTTTTCGCATCCCTGGGGCGCGTTTGAGGACGATTCTCTCTGTTGGAGATCATAACAGATATGCCTGCTACCGGCCCTTTAACAACAGTTTGCTGGCCATAATCAGCAAAATGTTCATCATGAATAGAACAAGTTCCATCAGCCCCACTGTCCCCAGTATTGCTATTATGTTCACAGGCAATAGACGTACCGGATGATCCAGGAGGCACGTTGCAATTCTGCTTATTTGAAAGTTTATTTGTAGAGCTTACAACGGGTTCGTTGCGATTATGTTTTAAACTGTCCGTTTGTTCAATGGGCCCCGTATTCGGGGAAAAGAGTATAAGGTCATTGCTTTCCTGCCTACCATGGGGAACGGGCGAAACATCATCAGGCAGCCGCTTTAATCGAAGACTCGATGGGCTTCTATATAAACCGACTTTGCCAAGTGCTGCAGCTTCCATATTATTGAGGTTATTTGTATTTACATAAATGGGTTCAGCACTGAAGTCTTTCCCGGGAAGTTTGTCAACATTTTCAGTCCCAATTACAGGTATTTAGGATTTTGTAGAAGCACTGGTTTGCGCACTGGTTTCTGACAACACAGCTTGAGTAGAATTATCGGAGACATCTTGCCTCTAACTCAACTTATTTTCAATTTTTACAATCCGCTTTTCAAATTTATTCAAAGCAGAGATCTTGTTGTTAATTTCACTGCAACGTAAGTCAAGCGATTCATCAATTGATATAACGTCAGAGCGTATTTGTCTTACGTCGTTTTTAATGGTCGCAATGCCATTGGACTTCTCATCACAAATCCTGTCAATAGACTGTTCACAATCCACAACAGACTTTTTCAGTCTATTGATTTCGGCAACACACTCACTTTTAAATGAGATCAATTCAGTTTTCAAATTCTTCATTTCATCACACACTGTGCTGTTGTCCTGTTTAAGACTTAGGACATCAGCTTGGACTGTTGCGAGAACATTGCGAAGTAATTGTATATCTAATCCTGAATCATCGGTTCTTCCGCTACACAGGGGGGTACCCGCACCAACCAAGACCGACTCGTCGTTGTCATTCTCAGTTTGTGAAACATATCTAGCTGAGCTGATAAGATCTTTCAGGTCGTCAGACGAGGCACCATCAAGGACCGACACAAGCACATAAATGTCAGCACACAATTTTAGATCAACGCTGTCTCCACGTAGAGATTCTTTGCGACGCTTCAGTTCAACGCCTGGAACGAATGAATATTTATCTGATTCTTTAAAAGTTTTGAGAATAAATCTCCTCTAAGTTTATAGAGTAATCTTTCATCAAAATTATAATCACTCTGTATTCTTCTCACAAACAGATCCCTAGGCAGATCTCGATAGAGTTGTATAAACGGCTGGAAGTTATTCGACTGCTGCTCACAGTCATCATTATAATCCGAAAGGTCAGACTGAGAAGGATTTATCTCATCAAAGATTTCAGCAACATTGTCATGTGTCACATTTATACGGTTACCATGGGATATAACTATATTCTGACCACACTGTAATGAAATATCCTGGGTACTCGTGTATGGCTGTTTTACAAAAGTTTCATCACCATCGTGAAAGTTATCAGCTCTGTAAAGCTCCTTCACAAAGGTTTCTTCATTCTCACTATAATCATCGTTCGCCAAAACGACCGGCTTTAATAGGACTAACTCCTGTTTTGACATTGTCACTTTTAGATGATTCAATCTTGCCAAAAGTTATTGAACGACCCTCGAATACGCCACTATACGACGCACTGCATACACATCAACCGGGAACCAGAGAACAATAATCAATCAACCTTGGTGAATTTTTGGCCGTACTCTGTTTTATAACAGTGCAGTTATCGTTCAAAAACACAATACTTAAGGGCCTTCAGGGCAAGTTAGTTGGGCTATTAGATCAATATCGATGAATTCTTTTGTTATGATATAAGAGATATAGTTCAAAAGCAAATTTGTAAAGTCAAAATCTTATCTGATGATACATATATCCAGTTCAAGATCACATCCTCGTGAATAATTATATACAAAACATTTGATCCAATGTCCATGAAATCAATAGAAAAACACAAAAAATCGCGACATCAGTTTTCGCGTTGTCACACAAGGTCACGTGACTTGTATAAGGTGCAAAACTTCTTTTGATGAGTATATCTAGATGTATAACTCGTGGAAAAATTATATCTTATTATTGTATAGAATCTTTACCTTTGAAAATATTTTAAGGGCCACAATACTATTTTTAACGTCAAAAATATCCTGCCAGGGCCAAAGGGACTTTTTGGGGGGAGTGTGGTCAATAACTGCCAAAATGTGATGCCTAAAAACTCAAAATTAGATCAATTATAATTACTTTAAATTTCACAATGGCTGCTATTCAATCTGACCAGTATCAAAACTGTAGATAGTCATTCTGTTGAATTTAAATGATGGTCTGTTTGCCTTTATTATGTCGAGATGAACATTTGTCACCAACATAACATAACATAACATAACATAACATAACATAACATAAGTTTATTTCACTCAATCCATACAGTACATGGAAATATGAGGAACATGGAAAAAGCAAACATATGAGGCATAGGTCATACAACGTAAATACAAATACATGTTACCAACCATATCCAATTCTTACAATACGTACATAAATAACTTATAATATAATCAATTATTTCTTAGTTGGGAGGGATACTCACAACAATTCAAAGATATCTTTTATAAATAAACACAGCTTTCTTAAAACTCCAATGTTTTTTGACTTCATAAGTTTTTGAAATTTATATGTGTTTTCGAATACAATAATATGGAGCTAAATATTTCTTGCGAAGAACTGTAAGCCGTTTGCAGACCATCAAATAGTGATACTCATCACCTATATCATCTAAGCATAAATGACACTTGCATTGTTCCCTCGCTATTTTTCTCCATCGCCCCGTTTCTACAGGAAGCCTATGATTTAATGTACGAAATTTTATTAAATATTTTCTTAAATTAAATGGTACACGCGTAAGCAAATTTTCAAATTGAAAGTCTGTTTTGAATATTCTATATGTATAAGAGGAAGAGTTCGTTTCCACATCGCTTATCCATTGGTTTAAAAATAAGTCGATTAACTTTTGTTTTACTGCTTTAGCTAGCCATATTCTGCTTGGGAACTGATGCGTGTTCCAGATTCCACTAAATCCATTTGAGTTAAGAATGAGACGCACTTTTTCTATCCAACCAAACTTGCTGGTGTTACGTGTATTGTCAATATGTGATTTTGCGATAAAATATAACTGGGAGCATAATTTATTGTTATCATCACTAACTAATTTCGTCCAGTATGAGATAATGCGATAGTTTATTTCAATTTTCAAAGGTAGGACTCCAGTTTCTCCATATACAATATAGTTTGGAGTTGTAGTTTTTAAGTTTAAAACATATTTTAAAAAGCGAAGTTGAACTTGTTCTAAAATTTCTACATTGCCGTACCCCCAAACTTCACATCCATACAGCAAAATTGGTCTAATACATTTATTAAATAGACCTATTTGAATGTCTAAAGGTAATAATAATTGTTTTGCCTTTTTCAGAAGAGCAAATACTGCTTTTCTTCCTTGATCTGCTATGTATTTCTTCGCGCGAAAGAACGAACCACTACGACAGAAAAGAATCCCTAGGTATTTGTACTCACTGACAACCTCCAATTGCGTTCCGTTTAAAGTAAATTCATAATGAGGCAGTCTACCTTTCGAGAATATAAGGACGTTAGATTTAGACGCATTAATTGATAGTTTCCAGGCATTACAGTAAAGTTCGTAAATACGTAAAGCACTATTCAAATCTTCGGCACTTTCTGCCAGTATCACGGTATCATCCGCATAGAGTATGACGAATAATTTAAGGTATATAAAAGCCGAGTCTGCATTAATTTTACTACTACATTCAACACCATCAACTTCATTACAAGTACTCAAAAAATTTTCTAGATCATTTAAAAATACGCAAAATAAAAAGGGGGACAAATTCTCACCCTGTCTAACACCTATTTTACATTCGAAGAAATCTGATCTTACACCATTCAGCATTATGCAGGATTTAACATTTTCATACATATTTCTAATCAGTTGGAAACATTTGCCATTTATCTTGAACATATTCAATTTATACCAAAGTCCATTTCTCCAAACACTATCAAATGCACGTTTCAGGTCAATAAATGCACAGAATAATCTTTTTTTGCTATTTTCTAATAAATTGATTATGGTATTAAGTACGAAAATATTGTCTATTGTAGAAAAGCCTCTCCGAAATCCTGCTTGACATTTAGTTATTTTATTATACTTTTCGGAAAATGTTTGAATACCAACAAGACAGGCATGTACCAGCCAGATTGCTAAGCGAACCGTAGAAAAGTACACCCTTTCTCAATTCAAAAACTCAAATAGACCAATCAGTATTACTTAAAATTCCACATTCTCTGCTCTTTCTGAAATGTATTTCAAACTGGCCAGTTACATACTGTAGAAATTCTGCTATTCTGTTAAATCTAAGAAGAGTCCATTATTTCTCAATTCTCAAACTACACTGTATTTAAAACAAAAATAATGGATCGTTTGGTACATTTTGGTATGAAATTTCTTACTATCGGACAATTCAAGGCGTTTTGAAAAGGTATTGTAAAGAGGATGACCTTCCGGAAGATGACCTCAGCATCTTAATCAGGATAACTTGTCCGTATATTGAATACCCAGTTAAGCCCTACTTTTATATAGCAAAACTGGGGTATGCAGGGGTATACCTTTTTATTGTTTTTGCAGATTGTGGGTACTCGTTAGAACCGCCTCGCGACTCGTTAGAACCGCCTCGCGGTTCTAACTTATACCCACAATCAAAGTTTTGAACAAAAATAAAGAAAATATAAAAAATAATCATCTAAAAAAATTTCATTAATTAAGATAAATCTTTATAATTACATGGGCATGTTATAGTACTGTTTTGTGGTTCTTGCGAGATAGTATAAAGACAAAGGGAGATAAAACGTTCTTCTGGAATTTAGCTTCGGCAGAACTATTTATAATCCTTGTTCTAGAAATGATTAAATGATTCTAGTGTTTATGAACTTAAAGTGTGTGTTTAAAAAGTAATATATACATTTTTCTAAAACTCCTTAGATGAACCATTACAGTTAGATGTTCACCTGTGTTCATACTTCCATGAACAACATTGTTTCACGCGACGTGACGTAATCCAAACTTGACGTCAAAAAACATGAATCTCGCCAATCTGATTGGACGTTGTAAACGTCGACGCCGTTCCGCTGTTTGAACACACACTGTGTGTAGATTCTCTGTTTGCTGGTAAATGTCGTAAATGTGACCGCCTTGGTGATTTTTCAACAAGCGATAGAGAGAAATGAATGTAAATATAAGAAATGAGTTTAATTTTTCTGTTGTTCATGGAGCCATGAACCGCAGTGGGTCGCTAGCAAAGTTTACATGAACCCCTTCGGGGTTCATTCACTTTGCACGCGACCGACTGCGGTTCATAGCTCCATGAACACCAGAAAAATGAAATTCATTTCTTAAAACAAGTTTGCGAATGACAAGAAACTAGCGCAAGCAGAGACCAGGCGCTTCATGCTCAACTCAGCTGAGCATGAAATTTCAACTGCTCATTAATGATGAAATAGCCCAAATAAATTTAAATTTTAGGTTTAAATCACCAAAGCCTGTAATTTATCCTGCTGATAAATGTTAAAATGCCAACAATTGTTGGCATTTTAACATTTATGAGCAGGACAAATTCTAATCTCAGCTGAGCTGAGCATGAAAACAGTTTTATAACCTCGAAGCCAGTTCCCATCCAAAAGACTAAGGTGTGAAACAACCAACATAACAATTAGCAATGTAACAAAGCAACCAATTTAGCTGAGTTGGCTGCTTTTTCCAAAAAAGAAAAATGGAAACGAAATTCAAGATTCTTAAAATGTCATGTCTCACGGGCACAATTTCCTTCTTTGAATTGTTTTGTAGAGTTTTTTCTATTGTTGGTGCTTGTATGTTGTATGATATGTTATTATTAAAATAATAATAGATCTAATATTTTGTTCTTCATTGTTATTTTATTCTCACTATTAATTTTGTTTGGTCAGCATTCAAAGCGGTCCAAAGTCGAAGACCAAATAACCTTGGTATTTCCGGTATTGTTCCCTGTTCTACCACGGTGTCGTCACGGTCACAGTGCTGGCCGGTGTCCCCCGGGTTTTACTACGGTAAAGCCCAATGGTACCCCGGTTTACCCCGGTGGCGTCTCGGTTATGATCCGGTGTTTGCAGGTATTGAAAATGATAGCAACCGGGGTGAACCGGGATGCCACCGTGGTGAACCTGGTTGTCCCGATCACCCACGGTTTACGCCGGATCATCCCTGTTTATCCCTGTGTCGCCCCGGTTTTACCCGGTTTTGAAAGCTCCCCCGGTTCGCCCCGGTTTTAAACATTTTACAACCGTGAAGGTCCCCTGGTTTACCCAGGTTCTTCCCGGTTTTCCACGGTAGCGCTACTATTTTACCCCGGTTCGTCACTGTCCACCCCGGTTTTCCAAAACGGGATGAACTGGGGGGGGGGGGTTAAACCGGGACAGTGAGTACATAACTTTACTTGAATACGTGTGTCAGGTGACTAAGTCGGAAGTGGGGAAAAGACGTCTTAGCAGAGCTTATCTGGGAATAATGTTTAAGGAATATCTTCTACATTTCATACTTCAGCAACACTAATTATACTTTTCTCAGCATTTTTTTTTTTTTTTTTTTTTTTTTTTTTTTTTTTTTTTTTTTTTTACATATTTTAGTATGATTTCCTCTAGTTCTTTTACTTCAAATCAACCTGCATGGTTTATAACTGACCGCCGGACTTAAAGCAGGAAAAGCGAGGTAGCTAGAAATTGCAGACTATTATTTATGAAACATTATCTGTGTCGTACCCTTAAACAAGCTGCCATATATAACATTTTTTCTCACTTTAGTCGCATTTTCTACAAAGTCGCATTTCCCACTTAAGCGCCTGACGGAACATGTGCAGAAATGAAGATCAGGGGAATTAATCTACTATTAGAAGCTTGACCATCGGATTTCCAATACTAGCGGAGTTAGCGAGCCTAATACCTGTTATGACACGCAAGATAGCTATAGGTGATATGCCCTTAGGCATCGAATGCGCCGAGTTTGTCTAATTTAAAGGTTTTGATTTACCTGTAGAAAGGTACAAGTAGGAGATTTGTTCCGGTTTCTGAGTTTTATTTTGAAATATGAGTTTTGGATATCTTCTTTGACAAATATTTTATTTTGACATTATTCAGCATTACGTTCAGCATCATGGTTACCATGGTTATATTGATCTCGTAAACTTTTAACAGTCAATAAAAAAAAATAACAAAACAAAATAAAATAATAATTATAATAATAACCAAAAAGCGCGTCTGCGCAGACTGATCATCTGTCTCTTAAACTTTTCTATTTAAACATACTCATGTACTGCTACTCATGTAGCTTAACGACTTCATTAAACTAACCACCGACGGCATTATAAGTAGATGGAGTTATTGTTTGTGTAGAATATGAAGAGGTGACACTGTTTGTAAATACAAAATAAAAAAAATCTCAAACTAGTTTGATGTTGACCTCAGATCCAAAAATGAACATGATTTTGAAACAAGTGCATGTAATAATATTCCTATTTTGATTATCATCCCAGCATAACTGGAACATTGTTATTTAGGACGTAACGAAACAGCAACTGATCGCTTTGATTGCGTGGAGTATAAACCGCTTCTATTTACATTTTAAAGTAGCCTATCATCAGTACATTCAAACTAAAACTATTTGCCGGTTTTAAGTGTCACTGAATGACCGAAATTGAAAACATGGTTCACACTTCCTCCCCTTGAATGTTACTTTGTATTCACTGCTTCCAAAAGATGTTAATATTCTTATTTACGTATTATGTGTCATCTGTTTCGCGCATTCTGATCAATATCACATATTCGCTGTGGTCTCAGCAGTCTTGAAGAAATCTGCAGTGTTTCTGATATGCGAAGTATATATGTATAAAAATTTTACAAACAGATAAACTGTTTGTGTTTCGCTAATTGATTTCGTGCATTCTGATCAATATCACGTGTTAATATGGGCACTGTTCGAAGACCCGAAAATAGACTGTCTTGCGCTAACACCCATTTTATGAGGTCAAATATGCAAGTGTCAAATTCATGAAATTAGCCGCTGCATCAGAAAACAAGCATTTTGCGTATTCGAAATCAATTTAAAGACGGAGATCAGCTGTGCAGTACTGCACAACTGATCTGTGCCTTTATTTTCTGTACACGGTTAGTACGATTCGTCTTCTTTCTAAATCCGAAATAAAAAATTTCTGGTCATCTTCTGTGTGTGTACTGTCCAGTTTGTGTCGGACCTGTTAGGAAAACACATTTTGAGTTTTCTCATGATGAGGCTCAAATATTGTTTAAATACTGTCAAACTTCACACCCCAAGGCTAAGATAAGAAGCACGCGTGACCGTAAAAGATGTGACGCACAAAAAAAGGAAAAATGAAAAACAGACATATTAGGCAAAATGTTATGTCAAGTCAAAATAATTGATATACTTGGTCAGCCGAAAGAAGAGAAAAATAAATACATTCAAAGTGATTTGCCGCCCGGAATGATTCCCCATTTTCTATTTACCAGAAAACGAGATACTTAGGCTGATCCGAGTGACAGTTCCCCATATGGGGGCAAAGGGCAATTTTGCCAGACAGTGGCTGTTTCATAACCAAAATTTCAATGCTGTAAAAACAATCATATAGAAAACATAAATGATGGAATTAAGCTAAAAGTGACAATTTTAATTGATTGACACCTTAATGACTGCGAGTTAAATGTAAAAACTGAGGGACATAATATATGAGAATGACGACACATTGACCAATTTTAAATCATTTATTGAGGGTCGCATTTTTGTGCGTCTTTCTTTGGATCATACTTGTATTTAATTGTTGATTATCCAAACATTGACTTTGATGTACACATACCCAAAAAAAGAAGAAGAAAAAAAAATAACTAAATAAATAAATAAATAAATGAAAATAAAACAAATATTAAATCATCACTATAAACTAACGCGTTTACAATATTATGAAACATAGTAGCCATTTTCAGTAAAATCAATAGGAGTTACCTGTGAATTTCAGACCCGATTTTAAAGCGGAAAAATAAAATTTCGTTGGTATGTCATTAGGATTTTCTGAAATTTGACCCAATTTATTTATATAGTAGGTTTTTGCAATATATATCTTTAGAAAGATAATTTTGTCCCCTAATAGGAACCATTAAGGAAAATGCATTTTGATCAAGAAATAATGTTGTTTTAGGCATTCTTCTAGATGACGGGGTGCTTCCTTTTTGTATTTTACTATCATTTAATAGAACATGGGTCTAACATTTTGTAACTGAGTTTGACCTAATTTTTTCTGAAGCATTTTCTTTAAAAATATATCTTCATAAAGAGGATATTTTGTAGATATATGAACTATTAAGGAAAATTAATTTATTTTAATATTTTATAGCGTAAAATGGGTTTTAAATGGCAGGTCCTATTTAGCCCCATTGTATTTTGAGCACTCTACCTATCGGTATTATAATCCGATTTCCAGGTAAATTTGTACTCCATTTCTGGGCATGGTTTTCCCAGATAGTCGTAACTTTTTCCCACCGTATAAGCGCTTTTCCCACTTAGTCGCCTCACATTCGTATATGTGGTTACTATATATGGAATGCAACAATAGCATGTTGCCCCGGCCTTCCATGGATGTGACATATATGAAGACATGTCCCACACACTTGAACTCTCGAACCCAACTTGTCATTAGTTGGTCGCCCGCAATTACTATATGAACAATTTCGGTTTCCGACAAGGTCCGACACAAACTGGCCTGTACAGCCACAGAAACAGGCTACAAACTCGAAATTTCGGATTTATGAAGATGAGGAATTATAGTACCTGTGTGGCGAAAACAACTGCGCTGATCTGCGTCTTTGTTTTCGCATATGCAGATTGTTGGTTTTCCCATGCAGCGGCTCTTATATACATTGAATAGACTAGAAGTTTGAAATTAGGGCCCAGTTGTTCAAAACTTTGTTAGATGAATCATCGTTAATAAGATCTCAACTCTTTACATAAATGCTGACTACATATGGAAATACACTATTGCAAAGGATTCTCACATTTTTTCAACAAAAATAACAGTAGAATCTATAATCGTAATATTCATGTTTGAAATTTTAACGAATCGTTAACTAACGACATCGTTAATTTAGAACAACTGGGCCCAGGACTACAGTTAGTACATTTCGTTCAGTATAGTGCTTGACTGCTTGTTAAAGTTGTACCAATGTTGACCGTTTTGATGTCGCGCCTTGAATTACATGATCACTTGAACCACGCAAACCTTTGGTCCATTCTTTCCCGCCAAAAAATATATATCTATGATATACCAAGTTATGTTTGCTGCATGAAGAGCAAGGTCGATAATTTGGCATCCAAACTCACAGATTCATGGTAGTGATTCATTGGTGTGTGATCTTATTTTACCTGTTGAATATTATTTTTTCGTCTAAGTAAAAATGCTTCGGAGTTATTTTGTCGGTCATGTCACTGGTAAGTAGTTGTTGCTCGCTTTGTACATAAGCATGTGTGCTTTCAGTGCGAAATAAATTAGATATAGCACATAGTAGGTCTAAGTTAAAAGCGTTACCCTGCCTTTCGACAGTAACCGTATTACATAAATTTGCATAATATGATTTAGTTGGAAATTTAACCTCAACCAGACGAACCAATCTATTAAACCCACCAACCAATCTCATCGTGTCGTATCTGAAATGTTCATAAAGGCATTAAAACGAAGAAAATATGCCTGAAAGCTTTAGAGTAACTATGTAGAAAAAAAAAAATCGTTTTATATATATCTTGGCACCTGACACAACCTTTCAACTGTCTGTGCAACACAGCACAATATTATTCTCAGTAATCACTCTGTGTAAACCGTGTTTCCAGAAAATAACTGCAATTTGGCTATGATGATTGACAGCCATTTTGCTTATAACCTCACAAAGCGTTGTTTATAATAACCGAATGGCACCAATAAGAAGATGAGTTTTGTTTTCTTCCTTCACATTACGAAAACTTGCCCATGCTATAAACAGAGATTTTTTAGCATAAAAAATGAAAATTTTCAGCAGAAAAATGTTGATATTTTTCTTATTTTTGCTCAAAACATAGATTGTGGGTACACGTTAGAACCGCCTCGCCGAGGCGGTTCTAACGAGTACCCACAATCTATGTTTCGGAGCAAAAATAAGAAAAATAGGTATACCCCTGCATACCCCAGTTTTACTATATAAAAGTGGGGTTTAAGGGGGCATTCATTGCACGGACATGTTTTCCTGATGAATAAGAAGATGCCTTTTGTTTTCTTCTTTCAGCATCTCTGTATCTATGCCTGTACGCGCTGATGTGTCCCGTACTGTCCTCGAGAAGCGACGAAGGTCTGGAACTTTGTTTTAAGTAAGTAACGGAGCGACCATATGAGGTTTCATAGGGGTGGTGTTGGAACTATGTTTTATCATCCACGACGTGCAATCTATGTACAGTGTGTACACGTACAACAGTGTTTATAAATTTTTCGAAGATTCTTCCCCGCCTAATAATCATATGGTCGCAATTACATTTTCCTATAATCAGAAATCGAGGTGGTGTCGTCAAACTATGTTTGGATCAAAAAGAGAAAAAATATGCACAGTGCCTCTGTGCCCCAGTTTTACTATATAAAAGTGGGATATAGCGGGGTATACGTATACGTGGTCATACGTATCCTGGTGAAAAACACATAAGGTAGATCAATTTGATTCAGAAAAGAGAGTGGACCATAAAGCGCAATTGCAGCCTCCATCGGACCAACTACATGTAATGACATTTTATTTGTTTTTCAGCCCTAATTCGACAACGCAGATGCTATGTTCGGGGCGGGGAGAGTGTGTCATGGGCGTATGTGACTGTTACGCTCGTAGAGCACACTCGAACCAGAAATACAGCGGAAAGTATTGCCAATGTGACGATTATTCTTGTCCTTTCTCCAACAATATGCTTTGTGGAGGTAAAATGACCCCTTTCTTTCCTTTCCTTCATTCTTTTCTATCTTTCTTCTTACTATTTTCTTTATTCTTTCTTTCTTTCTTCCTTCCTTCCTAATGGGTGTACATAGTATATATATATTATTCTGATGATTGTGACCTTGATTAGGTAAACATGTCCATAAAAAGTATACCTTCTTAAACCACAATTTCATATAGTAAAACCAAAAGTAGTATCTTAAGAGGTATACAGTTGTTAGGAGGTATACTAATGTTTTTTCTCATCTTTACTGTGTCGTACCGGTCGATGTGGTTGTAACATGTACCCACTATGTATTGGATAAAAAAGCACCATTTTCACTAGTCTATATAAGGGGTTTATGGGGGTATTCATTTACACGGACATGTTTGCATGATGGCAAAGCTATAGGCCTGGTGGCTTTTAACAGTATAGCCCCAGATGCGACGCCGCGAATGCAGTGTCGCATCTGTGGCTATTCTGTTTGCTAAGAGTAAATCATCCCTCTCTTGATTCTATTAAAACTGAAAGTGGACTCACCCAGATGATAACGATGTAAAAGTGCTTTCGTCACTAATGAGTTAATTGCAGGGCCTAGTCGTGGACGGTGTAACTGTGGGGTGTGTATGTGCGAGGAGGGCTACACTTCAGATGCTTGTGATTGCCCAATATCACAGGAGACGTGTCTCTCTAGCAACGGACAGGTGGAAATTTTTGTTTTGAAAATTGTAACATTCTCAACAACAAATACATCCTGAACAACAAATGACAAAATCAGTGCCATGGGAACCTCCACCAAACTGTCCCCAAACAACTCTGCCACTCCGGGAACCTCTAACCAACTGTCGACCAGTACACCTTTTTCCCCTGGGAACCCCCATCCCCACTGTTCTCCCCCGTGAACCCCCAACTCAGCTGTACCCTAGAACTCCTTGTCCCCGGGAACCCCCAACCCCACTGTCCCCCAGTACCCTTTGTCCCTCGGGAACCCCCCTCAGCTGTACCCTATGACCCCGGGAACCCCAACCCCACTGTCCCCCAGGACACCTTATCCCCCGTAAACCCCAAACTCAGCTGTCCCCTAGGACCCCTTGTCCCCGGGGAACCCCCAACCTCACTGTTCCCCAGGACCCCTTGTCCCCCGGATCCCCCAACTCAGCTGTCCCCCAGGACCTCTTGTCCCCCGGGAACCCCCAACCCCACTGTTCCCCAGGACCCCTTGTCCCCCGGAAACCCCCAACTCAGCTGTCCCCTAGGATCCCTTGTCCCCCGGGAACCCCCAACCCCACTGTTCCCCAGGAACCCTTGTCCCCCGGTAACCCCCAACTCAGCTTTCTCCTAGGACCCCTTGTCCCCCGGGAACCCCCAACCCCACTGTCCCCCAGGACCCTTGTCCCCCGGGAACCCCAACACTCAGCTGTCCCCTAGGACCCCTTGTCCCCCGGGAACCCCCCACCCCACTGTTACCCAGGACCTCCTGTCCCCCGTGAACCTCCCAACTCAGCTGTCCCCTAGGACCCCTTGTCCCCTGGGAACCCCCAACCCCACTGTCCCCTATGACCCCTTGTCCCCCGGGAACCCCCAACCCCACTGTTCCCCCAACTCAGCTGTCCCCTAGGATCCCTTGTCCCCCGGGAACCCCCAACCCCACTGTCCCCCAGGACCCCTTGTCCCCCGGGAACCCCCAAATCCGCTGTCCCCCAGGACCGTCTAACCCCGTCTAAGTAAACGAAAGAAATCGAAAGTAATTTACACGAGGTGGCAAAAGAAAACTTTGAACGGTGGTTCTTTAGTTTAAACATTACACGATGTCCCCCGGGAACCCCCAACCCCACTGTCCCCCAGGACCCTTGTCCCCCGGGAACCCCAACACTCAGCTGTCCCCTAAGACCCCTTGTCCCCCGGGAACCCCCAACCCCACTGTTCCCCAGGACCTCCTGTCCCCCGTGAACCCCCCAACTCAGCTGTCCCCTAGGACCCCTTGTCCCCGGGGAACCCCCAACCTCACTGTTCCCCAGGACCCCTTGTCTCCCGGATCCCCCAACTCAGCTGTCCCCCAGGACCTCTTGTCCCCCGGGAACCCCCAACCCCACTGTTCCCCAGGACCCCTTGTCCCCCGGAAACCCCCAACTCAGCTGTCCCCTAGGATCCCTTGTCCCCCGGGAACCCCCAACCCCACTGTTCCCCAGGAACCCTTGTCCCCCGGTAACCCCCAACTCAGCTTTCTCCTAGGACCCCTTGTCCCCCGGGAACCCCCAACCCCACTGTCCCCCAGGACCCTTGTCCCCCGGGAACCCCAACACTCAGCTGTCCCCTAGGACCCCTTGTCCCCCGGGAACCCCCAACCCCACTGTTCCCCAGGACCTCCTGTCCCCCGTGAACCCCCCAACTCAGCTGTCCCCTAGGACCCCTTGTCCCCTGGGAACCCCCAACCCCACTGTCCCCTATGATCCCTTGTCCCCCGGGAACCCCCAACCCCACTGTTCCCCCAACTCAGCTGTCCCCTAGGATCCCTTGTCCCCCGGGAACCCCCAACCCCACTGTCCCCCAGGACCCCTTGTCCCCCGGGAACCCCCAAATCCGCTGTCCCCCAGGACCGTCTAACCCCGTCTAAGTAAACGAAAGAAATCGAAAGAAATTTACACGAGGTGGCAAAAGAAAACTTTGAACGGTGGTTCTTTAGTTTAAACATTACACGATTACTGTATAATACAACTATATCAAAGGAGTATATTTTCAAATGAGTATTTTCTAATAGATTTAGAGTCGCCCACATGCGAGAGGTGTACATGCTTATTACCGACCTTAAACAATTGATACTTATACACAAATCGAACCCCAAAAGAAACACCGACTTGGAATGGTCAGTTATATAAAATCACTATAGGTAATTGTCAAATCTCGCATTTTGGAGTGGAAATTTCTTTCTGAATGCGACGTTTCCGGATCAATGCCAACTTATAATTTCTCGGCGCCTAACCCCGCATTCAGCCTCTGTAATAAACCACAGCATTTTACTAGTAGACTTTTATTAAACGAGCCGCGAAGCTGATCTCGGTCTTTGTTTTCGCATATGCAGATTGTTGGTTTTCTCATGAGGCGGCTCATTTAACATTGTGTGTTAAAATGTACCAAGCATCCAAAAAATTTAACCAAAGCCACAAGTGGGAAGCATTTGCTTTATTACTTGATTATTTTCCAGTTGTGTAACGGGGTGGGGGTGTGTGAGTGCGGTGTCTGCAGCTGTAACCCGGACAGCTCATACAAAGGACCTACTTGTGAGGAATGTCCGGTAAGTACAGTGACCAGTTTCGGCAAAGTATTCAGGGCATTTTAAGCTGTAGAAATTAGGCTTTAAAGAGCCGATAATTAAATGTACGAGGTGTGATCAGAAAGTTCTAAGCCTGATACACTTCAAAGCATTCCATAAGACAAAATCCTTGTTCAGTTTGTCATTGAAAGTCATCTGGACAGTAAAAAGCATTTGGTCACGCTTGATTGCTTTTGTACGACAGTATTGAGAGAACAGTACGTCAAACTTGCAAAATGGAGAAAGTTGAAGTAAAAGCGGTGATAAAATATCTTTGTAAGAAGGGAATGACTACCAAGGAAATTCACGAAGACTTCATGAAAAAACTTGGGAATGAGTCTCCTTCTTATAGGAAAAAAAGGCTGCAGAATGCGGGGGAGAGCAATGAGGATGATGAAAGGTCTGGCCGCCCAAAAGATGAGCCACCTCGTGGAAAAACCAACAATGTGGTTTCCGAACAGGTCCGACATAAACCGGCCTGCACAAGCACAGAAAAGAGCTAACAGCTTGAAATTTCGGATTTAAGTAGAAGAGGAATTGTACTATCCGAGTAGCGAAAACAAAGGCGCTGATCAGCTTCGCGGTTACCGCGAAGCTGATCTGCGTCTTTGTTTTCGCCTATGCAGATTGTTGGTTTTCCCATGAGGCGGCTCAGATGTCATCACTGATGAAAATATTAAGGTTATGTGTGACGGGAGGCGAGACTTGCGACGTATATCCAGCGAAGTGGGCATAAGTTTTGGGACAGTGCAAACAATTCTAACGGATATCTTGGGTATGTCCAAGGTCTCGGCAAGATGGGTACCAAGAATGTTGACTGATTCGGCTCGTTATTTCTAGTAATCTCCTGTCTCGCCATGAAGATGATCCCGGTGATTTTATCGACCGAGTTGTAACCAAAGATGAGACATGGGTTCGTGCAGAATGCGGCGTCCCATCTTGGGCTATTCTGTTTGCACAGAGAAATTTCATCGAAAGAGATAAAAAAAAAAATCACACCTAACACCTCTAAAAATAATTGGAGGATCCATTCGTCAAATATGGGTTAATTTGTATAATTTTATCAATTCTTGGACCTTCTAATATCATTTTTCAGACTTGCCCGGGTAAATGTGCAGAAAACAAGGCCTGTGTCGAGTGTGTCGCCTTCGCGACTGGACCGTACACCAAAGAGGAATGTGAGGCTTTGTGTGAACACGTGAGGGTAGACCAAGTCATAGATGAAGACAGAGTTAAAAGTATGCTATCACATAAGATGGCTAACCTTCAGATTTTTTTAGATCAGTTAGAATATTTACAGTACTAAAAGTTGTACGTTTAATAGAGCCATCTTCTAAACATTGTTTTAGTGTCTGATTTAGACTTACCTTGTGTATTTTTTTTAAATTGCAGTATATTTATCTGGCTATCGTCGCCGGTTTATAAAGGGTCACTGATGAGGGTTCAGTACCCGGAATTGCGCAATATGGCACATACTACCTCCCTTTGAACGTTTTCACTGCTTGCAAAGGATCAAGCTTCTATATTTTATTCATTCCGGTACACTTCTATTCGGTACATCGTTTCACTTCAGTGTGGCGAAAGTTGTCTCGTAATAACGACGGGAACATCCTGTCTAGCTTGCACAAAAGGAGTCCTTTCTGAAGTCACCGTGGTGGCAGTAATTTTGACTGGTTGATTGATTGATTGATTGATTGATTGATTGATTGATTGATTGATTGATTTCAAAAACTGTTTTTCATCTTATTCACAACTCGCTTACATTTTACTGGTTTGCTAATATATAAAGGTATTTTATAATAATTTTCCGTTTTTCAGCCGATGAGAATGTGAATCTTTGCCAGTTCCTAGATGAAGATGATTGTCGATTCTTGTTCACATATGAATATGTCGAGAATAACAAAATATTGGTCAAAGTTCAGGCAACTAAAGGTAATCATTTCGAAACTTACCCATGCACACAGAGATTTTTCAGTTGTGAAAAAAAATCCATTCGAAATATTTGATATTTTTTAACATTTCTGCTCAAAACATTGATAACGAGGCGATTCTAAAAAGTACCAACAATAACAAATAATACCCCCGCGTACACCCAAGTTTCAACACTTAAAAGTAGAGTGGAGTGTAACGATGTATAAGGACGAAACGAAGAAAATTAATGAACGAAAGGAAATAGAATGGCATTACATCAGTGGTGGTATACACGTAGGTGAAAAATATGACTTGTTTTTCAGTCTGTCCCGCAATCTATCATGGTGGAAATGTTGATGACGGTCCTGGTGGAGGTAAGTATAAGCCGAGACGCGAGAAAACCGGTCTTCGGGGTTTCCGACCAGGTCTGACATAAACCGGCCTGTATAATTACAGAAGAAAGCCAGAATCTTGAAACTTTGGGTTAAAGTAGAGGAGAAATTGTACTATCCGTGCAGCGAAAGCAAAGGGGCTGATCAGCTGTGCAGTTACTGCACAGCTGATCTGCGGCTTTGTTTTCGCCTATTGTTGGTATTCTCATGCGGTGGCTCAAATAATACTAAAAAAAAAGCTAAGGCAAAAGGTATAAATTATAAATGGTTGTATTATAACGATAAACATTTGCATGCATTTGTGATCATTTGTAACGTAAAAATCCTTTCAAAACCGCTTCCATTCGAATTCATTGAAACTGTTTATTTTATACTTAACAGTGAAAACCAATGTATATCAAAACTTGATAAAATTTATATTTTCATTGATCTCGTGAGTTGAAAACATCAAAATTTTCAACTCACTCGATGAAATATATTTGGTATTCACCTCAAACAAGCAAATATCCTCTATTTATTGTCGATTTCAGCCACTTGTTTCTAATGATGCTGTTTTATTAATTTGTGATTTCAGGTGCTACCCAACCAATGTCTAGCTTCTTTTTGGTCTTTCTGATAGCGAACGTCGGCGCAATACTCCTAAGACAAAATAATTAAACTTCTTCTATATGTGTGATGTTGGCAACCGAATGGGAAATTCAAGGATTAGCTCGGACGACAGAACAGAGACAAGACATGAAATTTTTAGGTGTAAAAGATACTTGTTTCGTGAAAAAGGAAAAATGTACATATGCAATGGAAGACCAAAGTTTTCAGGCTTAGATACTGCACAGCTGACTCGGCGCCTTTGTTTTCGCTTCTCGTATAGTAAAATTCCTTTTCTACTTTAATCCAAAATTTCAAGCTTCTAGCCTGCTTCTGTGACTGTACATGCTGGTTTATGTCGGATCTCCCGAAGACAGGTTTTCTCGCTCATTTATGATGTTAACGCTTAACTGCAAGACCAAAGGCCTTGCAGGTTGGTTGACGCCATGTGACTTATCTTCTCATTCACGGACGTGTGATGTAGCGACCCTAATACTTAAAAATAATTTCCTTTTCCCATCATATCATACTTCACGAGTATGTTCGAATATGGACGTTTGTTTATCTCTTTGCCTTGGTTTAATATTGTATACATCGCCGATTGTTGGTGAGAAACATTTGTTTACTTTGTTCATTGGTTTGTTTTGTTGTTGTGTTGATTTGCGTCACAGTTAACAACTATGGTCATGCCGGGATGCCATCCCAACTTCACATCGAGCCGTTTTCGGCATTAAAACAAAGTAACCGTCATCGTCTATGGTCTACTACACGTATATTATTATGTGTGGGCATTTTTGCTTAACCACTTAATATGCTGAGGACGCTGTGAAGAGCCAGCAACCAGCAAATCCAATTTTCTCAAATCGAAGGCAAAAGACATACATGTACCCCTATTGTTCATAGTGTTGCACAAACCGATTTTAGCAGACAGCTACGTTTCTTTTTACAAGACTCGATTGGTAATTTTAATTTTGTAACATCCGTTCAACCAGGAAATTGTAATGATTAATACAGGAATCATGTTAAATATATTATGAAAATATGCGTTTAATTTGCTAATTTATTGTGGGGTGGTGCTACAGGAATGATTCATTTGATTTTTCCCAACAATCCTTTATCTAAAATATTTGAGAAGATGAATTCAATCCCCACGTTGAGCCGGATTTTCTCGTTCTTCTAACGGGTTGAGCACAATTTCAGCTGAGAATTTGTGTACGATCGCTAAATCTTGTGAGGAATGCATCAGCGTCGACCACCCTTGGGACCACCCAGGTTGTGGGTGGTGCTACATGAGAGATTTCCGTGAGCCCAGGTGTGACTACCCTAGGAACCTTTATTAGGCGGGCTGTTACAGAATATACATGTACAGCGAAGAGAATAGGCCACCGGAGGCTGAGGTTAACGATTCATTTTCTAACTGTTATAAAGAAAAGTGCAGTATATTAACTTGGGAGTGAGTTTGTTTGGTATAAGCGAAAATAAGATCAAACTACAAAAAATTCTTGAACTGTTGACATAAAATACGATGAAATATAATTTGCAGTCATCCGTTTGGATTTTTGTTGTTGTTATTATTCTTATCATCATTATTATAATTATTATCAGTAGTAGTAGGAGCAGCAGCAGTAGCAGTAGTGTTATGCAAAATTTTAATACATTTCTATCCCATGAGCTTTTGGTGCTAGGTTACTAATATCGTTTCTCCAACAGTTCTGATTGCAGTTCATCGCTGCAAGCTATATAGTTTATTCTTTTAGTTCAACAGTTCCAATTGCAACCATCACGGCGTTTTCGAGTGTGGTCAGTGTGAATGTGACGAAGATCGCCATGGATACGCGTGCGAATATGACGGACCGCCGAGTGGATACAACAAGTCTCTCGCTGAGTGTATTAAGTAAGCGTCAGTTTTGAAAAGTAAAAAAAAAACCTTGAAAGGGTATGATAGTACTGCAATACTTACTGCTCCATACTCGTGCATTAAAATAGATCGTGGCTTCACTGTTCTCAACTAAAATCTGAACAGTTAATCACAGGTAACAAAACTCTGGCAACCAGGCATCAAATGTGTCCTTTTAAACGCGCAAATGATCAGTTGATTATGGTCTTATTAAACGTTTTTCACCATAATGCTTGAAGCTGTTTGTTTCTATGAATTGATGCTTAACTTCCCAGTCAACAGCAAAGGTCATGTCGGGACGTTACCTCCATTATGAGACTTTATCCAAAATGAGGATGTCATGACATCAAACAAATGCTTAAAATATAACCAACCAAGTAAGCCAAAAAGGCTTTTTATATGGGTGGTTTGACTTGGGCAGGCTCAAACCAGAGCGGTTTACCAGTAATCAGATGGTCAGTCAGTAGCGTATACGCTTTACCTGGATGCACAAGCAATCCATCTATCTTTTAAGGTCCCAATGGGCGGGGGCCCGCTTGAAGTTGTGTGCGACCTTCAAGTTTTCACTAGGCCTATGATATGCACAAACTTCTTTAGTCCATCAAACAACAAGATCTGCTCAGATCGTGGCAAGTGTTACAATGGTTCATGCGAATGTGGGCCGCGTAAGGCTGGCTCTGCTCAGAGATACAGCGGGAAATACTGCCAATGTTGATGATTACTCTTGCTCATATAGCGACGATAGGCAGTGTAATGAGTATTTACATACCGCGCCTATGAAACACATGTCGTGCAGTGTAAACTAATGATATTTTAATCTGTAAAGTTGAATAAACCAGAAATACCGCGCTATACCGCCGCCCATTACTACTGTCCTGAGACGGCTACCTGTTGTGTCCTTGAGCAAGGCACATTAATTCCCTACAGTAATGGTTAAACCCAGGAAGCGTTGGCTTCGTCCCGACATGACTGAAAGATTGTTGTCTGGGACGTTAAGCCTTAATACTTACAAGCAAACAAATTCTTGAAGTTTATGTTGCCATAAACTTATAAAAACAAATGCGTATATGGGTCATTTTCAAAAAATGTGCACATTTGGGGTAAGATTTTTTCAAAAAGGTTAGTATTTGCGTTTCATCTTATGTTGCGTTTATTACGTCGGAAGTGTATATACGAACTCAGAAATAGCCATATGCAAGCTTAATCTCTCTTCTTTAAGTCAAATTTTACCAAAATCTAGGGTCATCTCAAAGAAATGTCAATGTTGTGACCACTAAAACAAACTTCCATCTAAATGGATTTGACATCTTATCACAAAACCTAAGTATTTTAGCCATGATCATTTGACTCAATCCTAAATTATCGACCTTAACTCACCAGGTTTACTATAAATGTATGTAACACCAATGACATTGGTAACAAGATTGACATTTTGTAACAACATTGATATTAAGGGTAACAACATTGAAATTTCAATACAAAGTACTGTTTAATTTTTGTCTGGCTATTTTTAAAACACTAAGACTATATCATAGTTCTCATTTCGTATATCATTCTGCAACAAATCAAAAAATACCGACAAAAACTTTGTTGGTATGCTGGTCAATGTTGTTACTATGCTTGTCAATAATGATAGTATGCTGGTCAATGTTGTTGCTATGTTTTTGTGAGAAAACTATAAAAACAATAAACAAACCTTTTATTGAACGCTCAGATAACACTGTTACATATGAGCAAAAAATGAAATGTCAAACAATAAACATCATGGTGGCAAGAGAGAGAGAGAGAGAGAGAGAGAGAGAGAGAGAGAGAGAGAGAGAGAGAGAGCTCTTCTGTGAGAGTTATGGGGAGGCTATACTTTATACAGATCAATGAGATCAATGTATACACTTGTATGATTCAGATATGACATTTTCAGTAAGTACATAATTTGTTTGACTTATGACACTTAATTTGAATAGCCAAAATTTGTGCGATAAAAACAAGATTGGTTATCTGGGCGGAATAATTCATAAAATATTAATTAATTGATAAGAAATTGTCATATCAGTGAATTGATAAACAATGTTTTGTAAGTTATTAATAAACAGTCCATTTGGTTTCGGAAAAAAAGGCTCAATAAGGGGTTCATGAAATTGCCTAAATTTAGCTCCTCTGGAGATTGTTTGGAATTTGCTTTATTAGCATGTTGTTTTGCCAGATGGTTCCATGTATGTGTTTGAGATTTTTTTCTTCTTCTCGTTGATGTTATGTTTATCGGTATTTTGATTATTTATTTGGATTTTATCAGCTTTGCATGGTTCTGTCTGTTTTCATATTCAGTTTGTTTTCCCTATATGGGGCCTCTATTTGCCTCCACAGCTATAGGACCTGTCGGCCATTAATTTTACTTATAACTTGAATCAATTGGAAATATTTTGTTTTTGTTTTATTAGTTAGTGGATATCAGTTTTGTCATATCAGAAGTTGGAGAGAAGGATTTATTTGCTTAATTTTTCTAACAATAGTTGTTATTAATGATTTTTATTTTGCTACAGGTGTCTATTGACTGTGACTGTACAAGCTGACCTACTTTCAGTTGAATAATTCCACTGATAAAGTCCAGTTTTGAATAGGATAGGACTTGCATGGTTTGCCAGATGTTGAATATCTTGCTATATTTAATATTTAGTTTTTCTTTGTTAAACCTTTCTAAATTCTATACCGGTATCAAAGTTGGTACCGTAGAGTATCAAAATCCACTGTGATGGATGTTTACGAAGAAAGAAATGAAGTCCTCAAGGTTTGTATCATTTTTGACACAGATACTTGGGGTTACTGTTTAGATTTTGCAAAAAGCTAATACTTGTATTTTTTTTTTTAAATCATACTTGTGTTTTTTTCTTCTTCACTTAGCTTTTCTGCATTAGTCCTGACCTTAAACAATTAGAAAAACATGTCTAGAATATATAAAAAGCATTAGAAATACTGATAAGCAATCACTAATGTAAAGAAAAAACACAAGATAAACTACTTCGCTTTTCCAAATGGTCGACCGTCACTTTGGAAAGACAAACTGATTCACTAATCCGTAACTTACAAGAATCTTACATATATCAGCATGTCCGGGAATCATTACGCTTCAAACGGATACAGAAAGCATTTAAATATTCCCTTGCATACCCACAAAATCGGCTGTTAAACAACGATTCTCATCGCTACCGCACTGAGGTGGCCGGAAGTAAATAATGGATTTGATTGGATTCCGGGCGTACGTTTTAAAACGGCGAAAACGGGTAACCAGCGGTCAAACCGAAAGTAACCTCTGATTGCGTCAGACTTGTTTTGGCCAATGAAAACAAGCGGTCCAGTCACATGGCAATTTGGATTCGGTTGCGTCATACATGATTGACCAATAGAAACAAGCGGCCCAGTCACATGGCAAACGGGGTTTCCATTCCTGTAAACAACTGTGGCCACCTCAGTGCGGTAGCGATGAGAACTGCTGTTTAACAGCCGATTTTGTGGGTATGCAAGGGAATAATTAAATAATTTTTGTGTCCGTTTGAAGCGAAATGATTCCCCGACATGCTGATATATATAAGATTCTTGTAAGTTACGGATTAGTGAATCAGTTCGTCTTTTCAAAGTGACGGTCGACAATTTGGAAAAGCGAAGTAGTTTATCTTGTGTTTTTTCTTACATTCAGGATGGCATATCAGTATTTCGATTGCTTTCTATAGATTCTAGACATTTTTTTCTAATTTTGCAAAGTCACGACTATTGCAGAAAAGCTCAAAAAGATAACAAAAATTATAATTGTAAGTTTTGAAAAAAAAGTACAAGTATGAGCTTTTGAAAAAAGTCTAAACAGTAACCCCAAGTATCTGTGATTTTTGATTGTCAATCTAGAGACTGTTGAATACTTGGAAATAGAATTGTGCCCCCGACATTTCATGAATTTTTGGTCACTACAGTAGGTAGTATTTTTACTAAATCATAAATGTTACTGTAATGCTTTTGGAAGGGTTCGGTTCGGTTCGGCGACACGGACACAGAATTTTGAAAGAGAAGTTTTTTTCTATTATTTTTCGAATATCCCATTGTTTTTGTTCGTAAAACTTCCCGACTTTAGGTCAAGAAGTTTGGGACCTGCAATTTCTCATTGTTGGTCGCTGTTTTCCCCCAAATTAAGAGTCTAAGCATCGATTTTCTTAGTTGTGCGATTCGCGCCAAAACGATTCGTACTTTACTTGAAAATTTCTTTTCTTCAAACTTTTTGGCCTGAGAGCTGACAAGCTTTTGGACCAGAATTTGTTCAAGCTTCATTGACAGTGACATTGAACGGCTCTAGCAGGGCTGCAACGATCTGTCATAAAAGTTAAAGAATCTGAATAGTTTTGCTGGTTTGACCTTCCCCACCCACTTTTTTTCATATAGTGATTGAAGGTCTTTTTGTTTAATCATTTGAATTGGAACTCATGGCTTCAGGTTTTGTCGGTCCAACTGTGGGGCGGTTGACTTGTCGGGTTGGAAAAGAGCTGGTATGTTGTTTCCATACACCGAAGTCTTGTCCGCTGCTCCTCAGGTTGGCTTTGTTGTTGGTTTTCGGGCTCTGTGTTTGGAAGTGGACAACATCAGGAGATATTTTGGATGGAAACCAGGACTGTAATATAGGATTTGGAAATTCAGTTGGGAGAATTGCTCAGAGTTTGGCCTTTACAAGGAAAATTGGTAACCGAAGAGGCTCCGAAGGATTACGCAGTTTCAATCCTTCACAGGGAACAAACTTGATGATTCTTATTATTTTGGCTGGAGATATCGAAATGAACCCAGGCCCCAGGTTCCAGTGCCGCACGTGCAAGAAGTATTGCAAGGCGGCCGAGAAAGCAGTTAAATGTGAAGATTGCGAGAAACGCTTCCATGCGTCTTGCGTAAATCTTGGTCCCGTTGAGTTACAAAAGATTGAGTCGGATAATGATTCTTGGTATTGTTCAAACTGCAAAGCTGAGTGCAGCCTATGCAGTGGTGCTGTTTTGAATTCCCATAAGGCTGTCCAGTGTGACAAATGTGAAATGTGGGTGCATAATAACTGTTCTTTTATGACAGACTCAGAGTATGAAACAATGCAAAACTCAAACTGTACATGGATTTGCCCAAAATGTGACTTTTTCAATTTCTCAGACTCTTTTTTCAATGAACAGTTTAACTTGGAAAGTGAAAATAGGTTTGACCTACTTGCAAAAGGTCATGAAACCAAGTCCACTGAAACCTTGACTAGCAAAAACAGTTTTATTAGTGGTCTGAAATTTTCCAGTATCAACATAAACAGTATAAGAGGCAAAAAACTTGAGTTGTTGGCCTTCATTGATTTTCATCAATCTAAGATTTTGGCGATTCAGGAGACAAAAATTGACAATTCCATATTAACGTCTGAATTATTTCCGGAATCTTTTCCATACAGCGTGTACAGAAAGGATAGAACCTTAAATGGTGGTGGTGTTATGCTTCTTGTGCACAAGGACATCCCACACATGCCCCTCACAGAATTGGACAATGACTCAGAGTCGGTTTGGGTCAAACTTTTTGTAAATAAGAAAACACACTTTGTGGCTAGCTGGTATCGACCACCTGTCGATGGTCATTTACCAGTATCGGACAATGAAAATGACTTATTGAATTCCCTGGAAAAGTTTGACAATTTATTTAGAGAACAGCTTGACAAAATCAAAAATATCAATAAAGGCAACAAACCCCCCTTAATTCACGTTTTAGGTGATTTCAACTTTAGAGATATTGTATGGCCAGACAGACTCAGCAAATCTGGGTCATCATTGAGTCAGACGGAGGGTCAGATTTTGATAGATATCATGAATGACCACGGTTTGGAACAATTAGTCAATTTCCCCACCAGAGAAAGAAATACTTTGGACTTAATTTTGACCTCTCTTCCTGGTCACTTTGCAGACATTTATTCCCCGGATAAGCTCAGTGATCATGACATTGTTTCTGGCACTTTGAAAATTGCTATCCCCCCAATAAAGAAACCTAGGAGAAAAGTGTATCGTTATCAGAAAGGTGATTATGAATCTATGAGAGCAGAAACACTTAAATTTGCAAAGGAAAGATACTTCAACGGATACTCAGATACTCGGTCGGTCCAGGAAAATTTCAATCTCATTACATCGTTTATTCAGGAATCGGCAGATAAACATATCCCCTCAAAAACTAGTCGCTCAGTTTCCTCTGTCCCTTGGATAACACCTGAAATAAGGAGGAAGATTCGCAGAAAAAATGCAACTCATGCAAAGGCTAAAAAGACTGGTAGTGCAAAATTTAGATCTAAATTTGAATCTTTACGGAAAGAGATCAAAGCTGATATCAGGAAGCAGCATGATCTTCACGTGAACAACTTGGTAGGAGATGTTAAGGCTAATCCTAGAGATTTTTACAGGTACATAAACAGTCAGAAAAAAGATACCCAAGGTATTCCCCCGTTGAAAAAGAGAAATGGAAGTGGAATTGCACAATCCGAATTTGAGAAGGCGGAAGAATTTAATGGTCAGTTCTCGGATGTTTTCACTAAAAGTGAATACAAACAAGTCCCTCTTATGGATAGATCTGCCCCATTCATGCATGATATTGTGGTCACAAAGGAAGGGGTGACCAAACTTCTCAAAGGTCTAAACCCGTCTAAAGCCTTAGGGCCTGATGAGCTTCATCCCAGAGTCCTAAAGGAACTGGCTGTGGAATTAGGGCCGGTATTCGCCCATCTCTGATACAGGTGAAATTCCTAAAGAATGGTCTCTTGCTAATATTTGCCCCCTGTTTAAGAAGGGCGACAGGTCACTTGCCCGCAATTACCGCCCTGTTTCTTTGACATGCATTCCTTGTAAGCTTCTTGAACATATTGTATGCTCAAATATTATGGCCCATCTTGATGAACATGAACTCTTGTCGGACAGGCAACACGCATTTAGGAAATGGCATAGCTGTGAAACTCAGTTGACTACAGTGATAAATGACTGGGCCAAAATCCTAGACAAAAAAGGCCAGGTCGACACTTTTATACTCGATTTTGAAAAGGCTTTTGATACTCCTCCCCACGAACTCCTTAAAAGCAAATTGTTTAGCTATGGAATAGGTGGAACAACACTGAATTGGATAAATGCTTTCCTTTGTTTCCGACAACAAAGGGTAGTGGTTAATGGTATTAAATCGGATTGGGCTCCAGTTGTCTCGGGTGTCCCTCAGGGCACCGTTCTCGGCCCCTTGCTGTTTTCCTTGTATATAAATGACATCTCAGCAGACATTGAGTCTGAAATAAGACTCTTCGCTGATGATTGTGTTTGCTATCGTGAAATCAAGAATGAAGAGGATACATTGAAACTTCAGAGAGACATTGATCGTTTAGGCAGTTGGGCTAGGAAATGGGGAATGAGATTTCAACCCGTCAAATGCAACATGATGCAGCTGACAAATAAACGGTCTAGTAAGATACAGGCTAACTACACCCTTGAGGGCACTTTACTGGAAAACGTTGAAAGCATAAAATACCTGGGTGTAACTATCACAAATGATTTGAAATGGAATACTCATATTTCCAATGTCTGTACAAAGGCTAACAGAACTCTCGGATTCTTAAGGAGAAATTTGTATTCTTGTCCCCCAGATGTGAAAGAAGCAGCTTATAAAGGACTGGTGCGGCCGGTCTTGGAATATGGAAGCTCAGTTTGGGACCCTCACACTCATGGCCTCCAGGAAGAACTGGAAAAGGTACAAAATCGTGCGGCAAGGTTTGTGACGGGAAATTATGTTTTTGAAACTGGGAGCATGACTGGCATTTTAGGTCAACTGAAATGGGAATCTCTTAAGAAAAGGAGGAAGGATAGTAGACTTATATTGCTATACAAAGGTCTAAAGGGTAAAGCCAGAATACCCACAGATGACCTTATCCCAAAGAATAGGCGTTGTAGAAATCAACACTCTTTGGCTTTTCAGATACCTTCAGCTAGCAAAGAAGCGTACAAATGTAGTTTCTTTCCACAGACTATCAGGGACTGGAATGACCTCCCTGATTCACTTATCTCCTGATGACTGTGTGTCCAAGTTCGCTACACTCGTGCGTTCAAGGGACTAATTTCTCCCCCATCCGAACCCCCTGGTGAAATAATGTCATTTGGCGTGTCACCAGTAAACTATTCAGATTCAGATGCAATTTTTGGTAATTTCTTGTGTGAAGTACACAAGTATAAGCTTTTCAAAAAGGCAGTGTCTAGCCATCCAGTCCCGGACCTTTAGACCAGGAATCTAGCCGTCTGGGTCTGGACGTTTGCTTTTTGGTAGTCTTGGAGATTCTAACCAACAGGACCCCCCATTGGAAATAATCGACACGCATACTGTGTATTACATAACCATTTGTTTTATAAAACAAATTCTGTCTGTTTTTCATCTTTCACACTCTTGGGCACTGTTCTGCTGGCGGCACCAGGCTTGGTGACTTCCAGAGAAGGTGGGTGCAGGTGAAGAAGCTACCTATCTTCTGAGTCGATCAGTTTCTGATCTTTAGGGAGTGCGATGGCGTAGTGGTAGAGCGTCGGACTCCGAATTGAGAGGTCCTGAGTTCGATCCCCACAGGCGTCACTGTGTTGTGTCCTTGAGCAAGACACATTAACTCCCTACAGTACTGGTTAAACCCAGGAAGAGTTGGCTCCGTCTCGACTTGACTGAAAAATTGTTGACTGGGATGTTAAGCCTCAATACAAAAAAACAAATTTTCTGATCATCACCTCAGGTGTGGGGTGGTTGGCTAAATTTAGAATTTGGTCAAGGGGAAAATAGTTTTGGGGTGGACCATTATAACTATTTACACTAAAACGACTGCCTCGATATGGGCCTATGTTTTAAATAGAAACCTTAAATTCCTAAAATGGTCTTGGATGACCACTAGAGAAGGGATACTATTCCAAACCTGAATAGTTCAGGGGAAAAGTGAATTTTTCAGGGCATCACTATAAGGTCTGATGCAAGTCAGGATTGAGGTACTATACCTCGATTGATGTTTGTAACCTCCATTGAGTTTTGAAATATGCATAGACATGTGCAAAATTTCCAAAAATGAAGCATTTAAGCGTAAACAAAAATTAGCTGTGTTTCCCCTAACCCGACCGACTCTGAGTTTTGGCGCCGACCCTGCAGTTTTTATTGCCAATAAAAATAATATTTTCATGCAGACCCACCCTCAACATTTGAAGTGGAAAACAGACAATGATTTAAAAACTGCTATAATTTCAACAATACTAGGTCAACTCGCATTCAGCTTCCTACTGGTTTTAAACTTCATCGCATGTTTGTTTCGAGTACTTATGATTAATTTTAGCACGTTTCTACCTTTTTACCCATTTTCAAGAAAGAAAAAAATTACACGATAAATAAAAAGATTTTCCGACCTACCGACTCTACCCCGTCTTCGGCATGTTAGCAGAAACAAGGCTATTTTTATTTTATGCCTTACGATGAAAATTGCAAAATTCTGCTTTGATAAATCTGTTTACCTTGGTTGTTTACTTATTTTGGATACAACTGTTTTGAAAATTAATCTGAGAATATTTTTACAAAACATGTTTTTACCTATAAATGTTACCATTGATTTCTGCTTACTCTACTGTCCGGCATTGATGTCTTTCTGATTGACACAAACCTGGTTTCTGCCACTGACATCAGGTGTAAGTGGTGATCCTTTTTTTAAAGTTTATACTTGTTTTCATTTTTTGTTTAATAGTATTTCAGTTATGTTAAACATCAATGATGATATTCTTAGAAAAAAAAAAGTACAAAATATACAGAAAAGCAGCAGAAATACTGATACACTATTCAAATACATGCCATACATTGAAGACTATTATTTTAAATCTCAAAAATTACCCCTTCCACTTCATGCACTTATGAAATTGGAGGAATTTGCAAAGAATTGCTGAAAAATTTTTCATTTGAAAGCTGCACATTTTGCAAGCAACTGTAAACTTCAACAGCCAAGCTGAGCCTCAGAAACCCCGTCGGTGGAAAAGCATGCTCATCCACCAAGAGTGGTTTACGGCGCTATATACCCTACACTTACTCGATTCACAAAGTCTCAAGTTTGAAATTTGCATATTTCCAAGGGAGGCTATCCCATCACATTACTTCCCCCTCCGAGAAGACTCGTCCCGAGTCTTGGCCTGGGGACTACACAGTCTTCACGAAAAGTGCTGGTCTGTCGGTCAAAACCAGCAAAATTTCATTCTGACTGACAAAATATTTTATTTTGTCAGACAAATGTCTGGCAAAAATTACCACATTTTTAATGATAACGTATAGAACTGTCCTACAAAATTGTTTTTTTTTTTTTCTAGCAAAATCTTGCAGTCTGCCAGACAGCTGTCCTGCAGCTGAAAAAAGATTTCGCGAAGACTGGACTACATGGGTAAGGCAACTCCGTTCTGGCAGTTGTCATCATCCCACTGCTGCCACCAACTGTAACGAACAGCCGAGCTGAGCCACAGAAACCCCGTCGGTGGAAAAGCATGCTCATCCACCAAGGGTGGTTTACTGCGCTATATACCCTACACTTACTCAATTCACAAAGTGTTGAGTTTGAAATTTGCATATTTCCAAGGGAGGCTATCCCGTCACACAACATTGGCCGGGCCCGGAATGATGTTGCAATTTTTGCATAGCTATTTGTTTATTTATTTCTATTTATTGTATTTGTTTTTCTCAATATAGTAATTTCATGTACATTTTCAAACCTCAATGAGGTTAAAAACCCTACCTCCAGGGATTTTTTGACAATTTTGGGAAGGTGCCCTAGGGCCTTTCTGATTGGGACAATTAGCGAAGTAAATTCGGAATTGGGAAATTTCAAGTTCAAGACATTCAAAATTGATATTTTCCAAAGTGACATAGCTTAATAAGGGATTTCATGTAGATGAATTAGATAATAATTCATAATCAAAACTGTCAAAAGTTAAATAACATTTCTAACAGCAAAGTTTGAATTTCACAATGTATGGAACTGTTGAAAATTATTTTCAGCTGTAATTGGGAATTTTTTCTCCAGATTGGGGAAAAAGACACCTAATAGTAATTTGCATTGGGAATGAGGCCTAATTTCGGCCCGAGACACACAAAAAAAAATCCCTGACCTCAAGCCTGGCGTGTACCAGACCTAACTATACTAGGTAAATTGTCGTGTATTTCTTTATGGTTGGGTGCTGGGGTCAGGTATTTGTTTTTATCAAGATACACTGTACCAGAGTGTGTCTTAGGAGGACCGCTCCCTGCGGGACTCCAGATAATGGCCACTCAAGTTTGTCTAGCATATCGCCAACGCTACTGGTGTTCTTCCATCTCCTGCAGGTCCACCTGGCTGCAGTCCTTTGCACCATCTCTATCTTAGCAGTCTGAGTATCATTATAGGGATGCCAAATAGGAGCTGCATACTCGAGTCGAGGTCGAACCAATGTTTTGTATGCTATTGGCTTTGTGACCACCCGAATATAATGGCTGTTCACTTAGCCCTCTGCATTTACTTGTTCTGTCCAAGCTAGCACTGTGACCACCTAATACCTTCAATAGCTGCTCACTCTGCTTTCCGTTATTCATGTTAAACGTTGGTATCTATGTTTAGTATTTTCTTAACATGATTTCTTATTTCTTGTTTATCACTGAACCACTACAGAAGCTGAGGGTGAGGTTAGGTACCTGTAAAACCGGTTTAAGCCCGCCAGTAACTTTGTGTTACTGATCGTTCCAAGTCGATACTTCTGTAGTGGTTCTTTTTGTTTTATGTCTTGGTGTTTAAAATTTTTTGTGCTGTTGGCGCCTTATGTATGTTTTCATATTTTTAGTTAAGTTAAGGTAACTGAGTGGCCACCTATTGGGAAAATAGCTGCTCATTCGGCTTACGATATGTTTCATGGTATAAGTACCTGATTGTTAGTTTGGTTTTTTCCCACCTCGGTTTTTGGAGTGGGAATCTTTTTCTGATTGCGCCTTTTCCTGATCTTTGCCTACTTGTACCTTTCCATAGTATAATGCCTTATTGCCAGTGCCAAATTATATGTATTTTGCTACACGACCCATACCTGGATCTTTCCCTGGGTCTGGGACTGTGAGACATGATTTTATCATTCAATTTTCATCGCACCTGCTTATAGCAGGGTGCGATATAGGAGTTCAAATTTCCGTCCGTCCGTACGTTCGTTCGTCCGTCCTTCAACATTTACTTCGAAGTTTAGTTTTCTTGACATCAGAGATAGCTGCGAGTCTGAAACCTTGCATAGTAATTGTCCCTGACATATCCTTCAAGCAGGCACCTTAACCCGGTGCCCTTGACCTATATTTCACGGTCCACTGACTTTGAAAATTTTAATGTCGAAGTTTTGTCAACATTTACGTCGAAGTATGGTTTTCAGAGATAGCTGCGAGTCTGAAACCATGCATAGTAATTGTCCTTGACATACCATTCAAGCACGCACCTTATTCCAGTGCCCTTGACCTATATTTCACGGTCCACTGACTTTGAAAATTTTTACGTCGAAGTTTGGTTTTCTCGACATCAGAGATAGCTGCGAGTCTGAAACCTTGCATAGTAATTGTCCTTGACATACCCTTCAAGCACGCACCTTAACCCGGTGCCCTTGACCTATATTTCACGGTCCACTGACTTTGATAATTTTTACGTCGAAGTTTGGTTTTCTCGACATCAGAGATAGCTGCCAGTCTGAAACCTTGCATAGTAATTGTCCTTGACATACCCTTTAAGCACGCACCTTAACCCGGTGCCCTTGACCTATATTTTATGGTCCACTGACTTTGAAAATTTTTACGTCGAAGTTTGGTTTTCTCGACATCAGAGATAGCTGCGAGTCAGAAACCTTGCATAGTAATTGTCCTTGACATGCCCTTCAAGCACGCACCTTGACCCGGTGCCCTTGAATTATATTTCACGGTCTATTGACTTTGCCCGATGCAGGTGCGATATCGACCTCCGCGGAGTTCTTGTTTACACAATCAAACAGTTAAATGCATCCGCTGTGATATTTTTATTACTGGTTATCTAAATTTGCATCTTTAACTCATTATCTTTTAAAAAACACTCTTTAAACTGTATCTTCTAACAGACTTATTTTTCATACAAGAACTCCGCGGAGGTCGATATCGCACCTGCATCGGGCAAAATAACTAAAACATGCAACATAGGTCAAGGGCACCAGGTCAAGGTGTGTTCTGAAAGGGTATGTCAAGGACAATTACTATGCTAGGTTTCAAACTTGCAGCTATCACAGGTGCAGAGAAAACCAAACTTTGACGTTAAGATTAACAAAGTCAATGGACCATGAAATATAGGTCAAGGGCACTGGGTCAAGGTGCATGCTTGAAGGGCATGTCAAGGACAATTACTATGCTAGGTTTCACACTCGCAGCTATGACAGATGCAGAACAAAACAAACTTTGACATGAAAATTAAGAAAGTCGATAGACCATGAAATACAGGTTAAGGTCAGTGGGTCAAGGTGTGTGCTTGAAGGGTATGTCAAGGACAATAACTATGCAAGGTTTGAGACTCGCAGCTCACTGATGTCGAGAAAACTAAACTTCGACGTAAAATTTGCAAGAGTCAGTGGACCATGAAAAATAGGTCAAGGTCATTGGGTCAAGGTGTGTGCTTGAAGGGTATGTCAAGGACAATAACTATGTAAGGTTTGAGACTGGCAGCTATCACTGATGTCGAGAAAACTAAACTTCGACGTAAAATTTGCCAAAGTCAGTAGACCATGAAATATAGGTCAAGGTCAGCGGGTCAAGGTGCGTGCTTGAAGGGTATGTCAAGGACAATTACTATGCAAGGTTTGAGACTCGCAGCTATCACTGATGTTGAGAAAACTAAACTTCGACATAAAATTTGTCAAAGTCAGTGGACCATGAAATATAGGTCAAGGTCAGCGGGTCAAGGTGCCTGCTTGAAGTGTACGTCAAGGACAATAATTACTATGCAAGGTTTGAGACTCGCAGCTATCATTGATGCTAAGAAAACTAAACTTCGACGTAAAATTTGCCAAAGTCAGTGGACCGTGAAATATAGGTCAAGGTCAGCAGGTAAAGGTGCGTGCTTGAAGGGCATGTCAAGGACAATTACTATGCAAGGTTTGAGACTCGCAGCTATCACTGATGTTGATATAACTAAACTTCGACGTAAAATCTGTCAAAGTCAGTGGACCGTGAAAGATAGTTCAAGGTCAGCGGGTCAAGGTGCGTGCTTGAAGGGTACGTCAAGGACAATAACTATGCAAGGTTTGAGACTCACAGCTATCATTGATGTTGAGAAAACTTAACTTCGACGTAAATGTTGACAGACGGACGGACGAACAAACAAACGGACGGACGGACAGAAATTTGGACTCCTATATCGCACCCTGCTATAAGCAGGTGCGATAAAAATGGTGTCTTTCAAAATGTTTATTTATACTAGTGCATTTTTTGATACATTTATGCACATAATATTCGGGTATATAGGGTGGTACGGCAGGATAGATACATGTACATTGACAGTACTACTTCAAACTTGGATAAGACACCAACAGACATGAAAATGATGAAAGAGTTTAAATCATGATATTTGTCTGTTTCAGATTATTGTTTTGGTTGAAAGACTGACACACTGACAATGTTGTATGTTGGATGTCTAGAATGATTCAAGCAGCGGAAAGATGTTCCAGTGTTATTTCAACGATACTGTTTTTGGTAAGATCATCTTTAGTGATATTAGTCATCATATTACATAGTAGGGAGCGCCGTGGCGTAATGGTAGAGTCTTGGACTCTAAATAAAGAGGTCCTGGGTTCGTTCCCCACAGGCCTCATCGTGTTGTGTCCTTGAGCAAGACACTACATTACTGATTAAACACATCCTGACAAGACTGAACAATTGTTGACTGAGACGGGATGTTTCATGCACAAACCAGTTACTCCCGGGACTGTTTGCGTAAAAAAATATTTTTCTAACGGGACATTTACTCCCGAAGAGTGCCACATGTTTAAAAAAATTGATTTTAATGATTTTTTCATAATTTTTTTTTTTTATGTCATTTCAATGAATAATTTAAGACATCCAAATATGATAAACAAGTCGCTTAAGGACTTCTAAAACTATAATTGGTGAACCTACCCATAAAATTGATTTTGAGCGAATCGTCCCACCTTTTTAGCAAACAGCCCCATTTAATTTTTTGCGCAAATAGTCCTGGAGGAAACATCACAAGGAGGAACGGTTTTTAGGAGTCCTTTCGTAGTACTCAGAAGCTCAACGTGACTGCATGTATGTCCAATTTTGATATGTGAAAATGTCATTGTTTTGTTATTTTGTGTTTCTAGTGAACATAATATTGCTGATGCGTGTATTCATTTACATGTATTTTCAGAGGGGAGAGAGCTTATATCATCAACAGCAAATTGAGCAGATAGTGAACCACAACAGAAAACTTATATTTTAAGTCAATTAGAGTGGATGACTGCATGTACAATAAACTGTTCACCCTAACTTAAATGTTAAATAATGGACTTTAATACAATTTGTGTTTTTGAACTGTAGTTACAGTAATACTGTGAAGAAATCAAGATATAGTTGATATTACAAAGCAAAAATCGTTAAAGTAAAACAATAGTTTTAAAGCCCTGCTGTAAAAGGCTGGGCTATACTGGATTCAACCTGTCATCCCACGGTTATGTAATTCCCTGATTTTGTTATTCCATAGATTTCTGCTCTGGCACACTTACAATATCATGAGAATAAATTACATGGGTGTGACAGTGCCATTGTCAAGATCTATTCTGGGGTTTGAACTGTGCATCATTTTTTAGCAACCTGTGTCCTTTCCCAGAGGCGTTTTATTGAAGCGAGGATTTAGTCTGATTCTCTGACAATTGTTGTTAAATACTCGTATGTGTATGTATGTTTCTTCTTGCTGTCTGTGACATTAGACCATGGTGAGAAGCTGTTAACAAAGATGTGCATGTGCACGAAACATGTTTCAGTGATATATAGTAAGAATACCAAACCGATTATCCAGAACTGAGAACAGCCAACGCGGATAAAATCAGTAAAAGACTCAAAGACTGTAGTATGCAATTACCTGCCTTAGAACAACTTCACAAAGAAAATTGTGATCTGTGGAAAGTTGTCTCCACACAGGTATTTATCATGGCATCGGCATTGTTTGGTTTCATTCACAATTCTTTCTGAATAACCAGTGTGATATAGATTATAATACTTGCAATATGGATTTGTTTATCAAGGTTGACTTTCTTTCATGATCCATTAATGGACAAACAGGACAATGCAGGTCACATGGAGTTTTCGTGCTTAAATTCGAAAAACAAAAAACAAAGAAAACATTGCATGTGTTTTGTACAAACATGTACATGTATTATATATGTAAATAGTGCATTTATGTTCTTTCCTAGCGTGCATAAACAGAAATAAATACATGAAATTTAATGACATATTTGTTGGTTTTAAAATTTATGACTTCGAGATCAGTATTTGAGTCGGGGTGCAGGAAAACCTGTCGCCAGGGATTCAGAGTATGTTCCTGAAATTGTGGTATACAGGCATGATTGTGCAGCCAAGGTTTAGCACATCACAGTCATGTACTTAGTAAGGGCAGTGGCGTAGTGTTGAATCACAAAGTTCTGGGTTCAAACCCCACTGAGACTTGGTTGAGTCCTTGAGCGTGACACATCTGAATCTGAATGGTTTACTGGTGACACGCCAAATTGACAATACTTCACGGGGGGGGGGGGCACCAGGAGGGAAATTAGTCCATGGCTCTCATGATTTTCACCCTGGTTGATACCCAGAAAACCGTCGCACCATCCGGACATAACTGAAAAATTGATGACCAAAAAGGAATGTTAGACCTTAAATCGAACACCAGAATTTTTAGAGCTAAAATGGCGTAGTCAGCAGCTGTCAGATTTTTAAGAAAGACTAAGAAACAATACTTTACAAAATGTACAACCCACATTTGAACTGTGCAACCCTTTGGTTTGATTTAGGTATGGATGTAACGTCCCAGTCAACAATATTTCTGTCATGTCCCCAGCTTGGGACACTCCTTTGTGTGTATTAACCAGTACTTTCCAGAGTCAATGTGCCTTGCTCATCGTGCAGTGATATAAGCCAGCCACCAGTGGGGATCGACTCCCTACCTCCCTAACCAGTCCGATGCACTAACCACCAGGCCATCATGCTCCTTGGAATGCATATTTATATACTAGTATACGCGCCAGGTCCCATTTGTAGCTCACCTGAGCCGTTATGTTCACAAGGTGAGCTTATAGTATATCCATGCTCCATCGACCGTCGTCGTTGTAGTCATTGTTGTCCACAATGTTCCGTGAAACATCTTCTCCTCTAAAACCGCTGGGCCAATCAAAGTCAAACTTTATATGGAGCATCCTCAGGAAGGGGGAACAAAAGTCTATAAATAGCAAAACCTTTAAAAATCTTCTTTTCCAGAACCAGAAGGCCTATGATTCTGAAACTTGGCATGAAGCATCAGGCAATGGAGCTCTACAAAGTTTGTATAAATCAATCCATGACCTTGACCTAATTAACTGCAAGGTCAACATAGGTCGCCCATGCATTTGAATGGGGAAAATTGTTAAAATGTGATTTGAAGGGCAAAACTTGCAGGACATGGGCAAATGGATGGAATATTTATGTTTACAAAAACATTTTGGCCCCAGGGGGTTGTCTGCCCCTGCACCAGGGCTATATACATGTATCTGACCATAATATTAAAATATCATCGTCTCTGAAACCGCTTGACCAATCAAAGCTAAACTTTATGTGGTTAGGAAAGGGGAATGAAAGTTTGTGTAAATGGTCAAGGTCACATGACCAAGATGGCGGCCATGGCTATAGATAGCAAAAACCTTCAAAAATCTTCTTCTCTAGAACCAGGAAGCCTTTGATTTTGAAACTTGGCATGAAGCATCAGGCAATGGTGCTCTACAGAATATATACAAATCATGACCCTGAGATGATCTTGATCTATTTTACGGCAAGGTCAACCTTGGTCGCCTCTGCATTTGAATGGGGAAAATTGTTAAAATAATAAAGTGTCTTCATTAAGGAAATTGACAAGGTAAAGGTAGGTATCAAACCCAGAACTTCTCGCTCTGGAGTCCTGTAATCTACCACTACACAGCAACAAATATCACATGGGGATGGGCCCGGTGCAGAGTGAAAAGAATACAATAAACCATAGTGTATTATGTAGCTCTAGTAAAAAATCCTCCGGTGCTTTCCCTAGCAGCATTGTTCCAGATTCCAGTCATCATTTAATCAGTCATCAAGTTACAAGTTATTCATTTACATCATTTAATCAGTCATGTCCGGATTGAATTGACATTTCGTAGGTTCTTAACTCTTTTTTGCTCACCATCAAAAGAAAACAAGAGGGGAGGGGTTCATCACCCGACCCTCACATATTTCTTAACCATTCTTTAGTTTTGCATTCAGTCTTATTCTTCAATCATGATCATGTTCAGAAATACTGCATTAATTGTTAAATTAAAGGATGACTGCTCTTTTGAATTTTTTAAATTTCTTTTTATGTGACTACATCGCTCGAGTTAGTATACCGATTATACATTTTATTTGCATAAACTGAGTGTGTAGTCATAGTCGGAACCGGATCATTAATGTCTGTATCTATTTTGTAATTGACCCAAATGCCCGAATCAGTGGAAAGCAGTCCGGTGAATGAAGGAATTTTAACACGGAGTCGTTTCCGTAATAAAACCTTAGCAAATCAAGCCATATTTCTTTTAAGTATTTCTACCACTTTTATCACACCGCCCAATTATTACATGTGGCTACATGTTATAGCTTTTCTTGTTTATTTATGACCCATCGCTAAGAAAGATTATAGTTTCCGTTAGTACATTCAGGCTGCGTGCGACGGAGCTTCAGATCGTCCTACGCTATTGCGATTCTGGTCTGTGTCTCGCAATGACAGTTATCTGGAAATCCCAATATAACATGCGTGTTCGTAATTTAAAAATACTCGTCTGTTATGATTTGCATCGTGCCTCGTCTGAACACCCTTTACTCATGTTGTGGCTCGAGTTTATCTAGTTGCTATAAGTGCGCACGTGATGATTATATTTTACATGAAAATCTAGTTAAAATGTTCAAACGTGCAACAAATTTTTGGATGTACAAAATATGGTTCTGTGTCCAAATTATTGGATTAATTCAGATGTAGATTGTAAGTACATGTATTTGATGGAAATGATTTTTTGTCGTGTTTTATTCTCTCCGTAGCGGAGCATCTAGCTAAATTGCCAGGCTCTCAGCAACGTAGAGTATATTACATATACGATGAGTAGCAAACCCAGGATGTAACCTCATGCCTCCACTTATATATTGCTTGTCTTGCTAGGCTCGGAAAAAGCTGTAGACCTATGCGCAGCATATTGTACAATGATCTACAGTAGATGGTGACAGCGGATGACTTTGAGATGCCTGGGTACTCTCATATAAAAAGCAAAAGTAAGTAAGTAAGTAATGGTTTATTTAAGTGTCACATATCAAATACAGATACATATACAAATACAACAAAATATACATTTGATACCCAGCCTGTTAGGCTTACGAGACACTATAATTTGGCATTTTGCCTGTCATAATGATGATGATAATAACTTTAAATAACACGAAGGCAAGTCTAAAATATGACATTTACGTTAATTGTCCATGGTATTTACACTATGTACAGAGTTTGTGAATTCTCCGTACATCGAGCCGACTGCGAGCGGGCTACCCAACCCTACTCCAGTGGAGGGGGAGGTACGATTTATCCAGGCTCCAGATCAGTCAGTTGTTAGCAGACGCACACCGAGACAGGCGACGACGCACCTGTCTCGGCGTGCGTCTGTTAACAACGGAGTGTTGACTCACTCGCTCGATGTTGATTTAAAAATCTATGTACAAGCTTTTTACAGTCATTCATGCATAAACCATTTGCAGCCATTTTCTGTTTCCGTATGACGTTAGCTATTAGTGGGACGATGAAACACTTTCATCCATGCATGTATCACTAGAATTGTTTAAAGGCATATCTATTACAGATAACGTTATATATACAATTGTACATGTACATGTAATAAAATAAATTCTGTTTAAAACACATGACCAAGCAAGAGACAACTATTTAAACAAATACGGCGTTGTTGATATTCTTACTTTAAATATGAAATAAAGTAAATGACAAAAAGGATGTACCGCAATTGAATAAGCTCGAGTTATAGGACTCGTAGTCTATTGCTGGAACCGGAGCGTCACGTATAGCTTCTCCACGATCCAGCCCCGTATCTCCAGGAACCGGTTGTGCCCGGAGCATACAGGGTACTAAGTACGTGCGGACAAGATACGTTTGTTAATACATTTGTACTCATTATACGTAAAGGAACGTTTGCGTGAAAGTATGTCATAAAGGATTTTGGCAGTAGTTCTTACTAAGTGACAATTTGAGAGCACAGCAATCATTTTCTCCTCTGAATTTAAGAAATCAAAACTTTGGATGACATGTTTAGCTTTATCAAATAACGAATTTCGCAAGTCTTCATATAATGGGCACTCACATATTACATGTTTTTCACTTTCGACGACATTGCAATTAGTACATAATCTATCCTCTAATGCCAATCTCTCGTATCGACCCGTTTCGATTCTTATTGGCGCAACCCCACATCGAAATTTTGCGAGCGCGCTTCTGTGATGAATTGGAAGGTTTGCAGTAATATAGCTTTCACTTTTGTATTCTGACTTAAAGAGTCGATATGAACGTAGCTTGCTTTGTGCGCCGTTTGCTCTGTTAACATTATTAAGATTTTCTGTCCAATTCTGTTTAAACAACTCAAATTCTTTTTCTTGGATCATTCGCAATACGGCATTTTTAGTGTAGTTTTGGTTATCGTCAAATATACAATCTAGTTCTAGCAAAGACATATGATTTCGAAATTTATAGAACCAATTTTTGCACCTATTTTCACCATGTTTCATGCACCATTTGGAAGTACGTTTGTTGAGGCGGTTATCGTCCATTTCCCTAAATCTAACCCACCGGCTTCCCATTGATTTCCAGATTTTGACCGACGTTGGCGTCCAACCCATATCTCCTTGGACTGCAATATTTGGCGTATACTTTCCCACAGCCATAAAATAACGACATGCTCTGTTTTGAACGGCCTCTATGCATGACCTCTTGCTAGTCCCCCAAATACTTGACCCATATTCAATGACAGGCCACACCAGCGAGTCATACAGCTTAGTAAAACATTCAAAAGGAAAGCCACCGTTTTGTTTACTTTTATGAATAACTAAACCGAGTGCCCTGCTAGCAGACTTTGCAACATTCGATGCCATGATATCATAGTTCAAGAATTCTGTGAGTGTAAGTCCTAGATAGTTATACTGATGGGTAATTCCCAAGCTGAGATCTCCGCATTTAAAACTGAAAGATGACCTTTGGACAGAAGGCGTTCTGAAATGGACAATGTTCGACTTTTCACCGTTAACACATATGTTGTTGTTTCTGCACCATATACCCAAAGTATCTAACATAAGTTGTAGGTTTGTTTCATTTTCAGCTATTAAAACCAAGTCATCAGCGTAAAGGAGGATTCCTACTTTTTCTCCGTCAATATCAACGCCTACATTCAATGAGTTGATTGTTTGAACTAAGTTATTAATGAATAAGTTAAACAAGAGTGGTGAAAGCAAACAACCTTGTTTCAGGCCGGTTCTAACATTAAACCAATCAGTATGGAGCCCATTTAGACGTATGCAATATTGAACATCCATATATATAACTTTGATGACATTTAAGATATTCCCAGCCAGGCCTAAGTCTTCTAGTTTAGACCATAACAAATTGCGGTTGATGGAATCGTACGCCTTCTTGAAATCTATAAAAGCGGTGAAAGTTTGTTTGCGTTTCAACTTGCGTGTTTCAATTATGTTCGTTAAAGACGAAATGTGGTCAATAGTGCTTCTTCCACTGCGAAAACCATTTTGCTCATCTGCTAAGATATTGTTACTCTCTGTCCATTTCGTTAACCTATTGTTAATTAAAGCATATTGTCCGCCAAGCTCTCTAACCGAAACGAAAATGTCAGAGGCTTGTGGGACAAAGGGTAATATGTTAATGAACACATCATAGACATGATAACTGTGGAAAGCACAAAAAAACATAATGGCATATTAGCACTAACAATAGTTTGTCCTTGAAGGGGTGAATTCGCGTTTAACATAAAACAAATCTACAAACGAGTATTTCAACATGCTCAGATTCAGCCTTGTTTTCTTGAATTCATATTTAATTTGTTTCTTTTATGAAAAACAAAATAAAATAAAATATTTTCAGCTAATATTATTATCTGCGATTAGATATCTGTCACTTCGCATGAATTGAACCAATGATGTTGAGACTGCAGTCGAAACAAAATATATCATTTACCTTATTTGATATTAAAATGAGTAGGCGTGGTTTAGCGTGTTCGTGATTAGTTGGCGATTATTAGGTGAATCAGGAGGCGGCGTAAGTAAACATTTATTTTACGCTTTAAAAGTAAACGGGTAATTATGATGATTGTATAAATGTTTGCAACCATGGTCAATAATTGGGGTCATATCGGGACGTACTCCGAACGGTACGGGTATACACAGGATATTATGGTCTTTTAAATTCACTCATTATAATGGATACAAACTTGCTTAATTTTGATAATTTAGCGGGGGACTTTGATGAAAATAGTTCTCTGTATTTAAGAATATTTGGCCTTTTATAATAATACGGTTTAATGTACAGTTTTCGCTGCTGTTCAAAGTGTTTGCAGATTAACAAATAGTGGAATTCGTCAGCGGTGTCTTGGTCATCACAAAGAGCACATTTTGGGGGTTTACTTTTACTTTTTTATCTTTTTTCCAACGAATGGTCTCGACCGGTAAAAAGTGGTTCGCGGTCCTGTATTTTATAAGCGGAATGTATTTTCCGCGTGGTAACAATGTGAGATGCATTTCAAAATTTGGCTCCTCTTTTAATAACTTGTAATTTTTACTTTTCGATGATTTATCTAATGAATTGTACCATTTTTGGACAAATTGATTTATTAATGTTTTTCTTACTATAGACTTAATGTTCTTTGGAATATATTCTTTTTGGTTTAACCATATATCGTTTCTGCCTACTTCCTGAAGGATGCTCTGAACCTTTATCGTTAAAGAACGTTATCTATTAAAATATGCATTGTTAAAATGTATACATTTGTGACACATTAAGCTACTGTTAAGCAATTTTTATCTTTCATGTTTCTAGCATGTGAAATAAAAAGTCATATTTGTCAATGTTGTTACCACACAATGAGTAACAACATTGACAGTAACAACATTGACAAAATTTGACAAATCGTCATAACTAGGGTCTCTGGATGGATGTTTAAGCACAATGGAAACTTTAATGTGTGTTTACGCTAAAGTGCAATTAAGCATTGAACAGTATTTGAACATTTGATAAGTTAAGAAGTTTCTAATGAGTAACAACATTTGACATACTTACCGATCACATACCCAGCAGCCATATTACAATATTCAAAAACTAAGGAATAGTTGCTTTCGTGGGAGTCAGCACATTTTAATCATGGTAATTATATGGGGTTGTTTCATATAACGTTTAAAAAAAACATAAAAACGCCGTGGTGTGTAACCCTATGAAACGATTTATAAAGCAGTAACAACATTGACACGATCCCATGGGACAAGCACTTAAGCCAAGAAAAGCATCATAAAGCAGTTTTGGATATGCTTGAAAATAATTGAAGACGTCTATTTGTTATCTGTCCATATTTAAAAGTAGCTGAACCTTTTGTAACAAAGTGACTTTGTCATATTTTTTTCACATCTCAACTATAAGGGGTCAGTGCCGGACAGCCCAAAAGTACTAATATTTGAGTATTCAACAAGGAATATGGAGAGCTTATCGTAAAGATGGTGAACAAAAAGTGGTGTTTCAACATGACCATCATGGTGCCTCTAGACTAACTAAAAGAAATCACCTAAAAAGCAAACGGAAGTATGGAAAAATCATCACGGACAGAAAAATGCACATTTTTTTTTAAAAAGACCCGTATAATTCAAGTTAGCCATTTCTACTATTATGAAGCACAACGTCTAACCGATACCAAAGTTCGAAGGTTTTTGAAATGAAATAAATGGGTGCCGAAGTATCTAGGGTCCGGAGTGACTATTTTCTAAAGTGGTGCCGATTTGGCACTGGGTCCGGTTTGACTAGGGTCCGATTTGTCTAGGTGCCGAATTCGTAGTGGTGCTGAAGTGTCCGATTACCATAAAGAATGTATGTGATAGTGATCCTTGCCACATGTATGCAATACATGTACTTCAGGGCGAGGATGATGTGTTTGTGGCCAATGTGTTTGTGATGAGGAATTTGACGGTGACGATTGTAGCTGTCCAGCATCGAACAGAAGTTGTCTCAGTAGTAACGGGAAGGTATATATGTCGTCTGGAGAAAATTATCTGCTTGTTTGTTTGTTGGAGTTGTGGCTTAGCGTCCCAGTCAACAGTATGGTCATGTCGGGACGTTGCTTCCATTTTATGGGGTGTGCTTCAAAAATGTAATTGTGTAGACGTCGCGCATGCTTCTGATACCTCAAAGCGTAACACGACGTCACTGACGTTATCCTCAAATGTTTCCTCTGGTAGAAAATATCAATCGAAATTTAAATCATCAAATTACCGATGGTGATAGTATGAACCGCATCATGTGAAAAGAAGATTTTTGGCTAGACGCGAAAACAGCAGATCATATAATTTCTCTGCTACCTAAGTCCAAACTTTCATGCTTCTACGTGTAGCCTCATTCTCTGACTGTATATGCCGGTTTGTATCAGACCTGGTCAGAAAGCCACGAAGACCGGTTTTGTCGCGTCGCGGCTCAATCATTGGGTGTTCTTAACATTTCAATAAGATGCAATCAGTGCACTACACTTTAACATGTTCAATCAGAATTTCACTGTATTAAATGGGCCGCCTCGTGGGGAAACCAACAATTTGGTTACTTTACAGGTTACGGGGAGACGACAATAAACACTGTTACTTTTATATATAATTATATCTAGTATCAGACATTTTTACTGCGGTCTCGTCGATCAATTTCTGTGGACTTGCTCAAGGCCACATATTAAACGCTGCCCCGACTGAGGCTTCAACACGGGACCTCTAGGACCAGAGTCCTCGACTTTATCACTGCGCCATTCCGCTCCACATACAACATAATGGAATATTTGTGATTTTATCTGCACTGTCATCGCAGAGCTAATTTGGGCCGTTGATCTTATGCGAATGATTTTCCCTTGACGCAGCTTAACATTTGCAATTTAGCATAAAGATAGACTGCACGCAGTCTGATCATTGTGTCTTTCATTGTGTTTGCTGCTCAAGTATCTCCACATCAACTCTGTTGATGTTTGCCAAGATTCATCTTAGTTTATGAATTGATGTTTGACCCCTAGTACGAAACAAGACATTTTAGGTTATCTCCTCGTTTACTTAACAGTTTTTTGCTTGTTTTTCTGTTGTTCACATGTATCAATAGAAATAAAAAAGAGCAACATAAACCAGTAAATACATAGAGCTATCCAATATGGCTATATGGAGTTCATAATGTAAAATTATTCATACAAAGCTTCCGTTTTTGAAATCAGTTTTGAGCACTTGTGACAGCAAACGACGCCCGGTTGCGTGAAATATTAACGTCATCTGGAATAAGAACGTAAAAATCGAAAAATTTTGAAATCGCTTTAGACACACAAATTGCTCATTCATTTTATCTTAATAACCATTTTGATATAAAATAGCCAGCGTGCTGTCGATTAAAATTACAAGGTAAAACTTTATAAATCGTAGGAGTAGCCGTCGTCAAAAACGTGATGCAGAGTCATTTATTTGTCAAATAATATTGAATTTTAGCAAAATTGAATCTTAACTCTGTTTCAATTAGACATAAAACAACCGGTATAACTGAAACAACGTGTCTCAAAAATCCTATTTTTTTCTCACCAAAATAATACGAAAAGAAATTACTCTCGGCTTATACACATTTTTTAAAGATGCGATTGTTGATTAAACCGTATTTTTACGTTAGCCGACAAAATTTGGTTTATAAACATATATTTTTATACTATGCGGACAAAACGAAATTCACACCTTGAACGGCCGATTCGTCATATTTATCGCATTTGAAAGCAATCATTTTCCCATTATTTAACGATAATACTATGCACCAGCTAATGTGTTGATTTCAGATGTTTTTAACAATCCGAACTAAATAAAAACTATATATTTGCAACACAGGGGTCGGTATAACGTATCCAAAATAACGTCTGCGGACAGTATTCAAGATTTTAAAAAAAATCGACCGATTTCATAAGCATTTTATTTTTTTCGCAAATAAAAACAATATTCTGATTGGAATTTATAATTTGGAATATAATATCGCAACAAATTACCCATATTTGACGATGAAAACTTTTCATTGGCTACTTCACAAAGGTACCCCCACCATTATTTCTTCTGGGGACAAAACTTCTTAAACTGCTTAAAAGTGAATTTTACCGGAACTGAATGTTTTTCCGATACTAAAAAACATTTGATGTTTGCGGAAATTTTGCCGCTCAAATATAAAAGAAAAAATAACGTCCCTGTTAGCGCGCCTTCAATAGCATCCAAAAATATGCACTGCACCCCCGGAGCATTTGTTACGCGGGGACAAGCAAAAATTGCGTCATTTGCAATTTTCGATGTTCAAAATTGAGAAAAAGAACGTTTTCTTCTAGTAAAATTGTACACCAGCGGGAAGTAATTTTCTTAACCTTTTCAATGATATATGATAATGCAAGGGTTTATTAATATTATGCTAATTAATGATTAGAAACTATGAGCGATGACGCTTTAAACACGAGAGGTATCAGTAACGTGCGCGACGTCGTAGCTCTTGTGTTTCCCACCAGGCAGGCGCAAACATCACGAAAATAAATCCGTGAAATGTATACCGCATTATACCCCACTTTTATGTGGTAAAACTAGGGTGTACAGGGGTATACCCATTTTTCTTATTTTTTAATCCAAAACATAGATTGTGGGTACTCGGAAAAGCGGTTCTAACGTGTACCCACAATCAGTGTATTGAACATAAATGTTTAAAATGTCTTCTTTTTTTTCAATGAAATTTTCAATTTTCAAAGCTGAAAAAAGTCCCTGTATATTACATCTAGGCAAGTTTTTGTAATCAAAATGACACGGACTGTACAACTGAAGATGGAGAGTTATAAAAATCGAAGAAGATTTGCCGCGAATCGAATTCTTAGTCTTTCTGGCTTCATGTTGCCAGATTGATTTTTTTTCTTTATTATTATTATTATTATTATTATTATTATTATTATTATTATTATTATTATTATTATTATTTGAAACGTGAAAACAGTGTAGTAGATAATATCTATACTGGTGATTTGAAGTGCTTTGGCGTTTGACCTTGAGGTTACATTACATATCCTTTTAATAAGTTTGGCCTCAATAACACGAGCAACTTATAACATATAAAGAACGCATGTGCTACCATTGCGATCTCGCCACGGCGAGAGCGCATATATACAAGTTGGCTTCTTGAAGAAGCCAAGTTTTGGGCTAGTCTGGTTTATGTCAAGTAGATACAAATGGACAGTAGTTTTATTATGAGGAAATAAACTGGCCGAATGGGGTGGTTGTATGTAGCTGCTAGGGGCTATATAAATATACATTTCCATGATATTCAAACATCTTTTTTTTTTCTTTGAAACTACATGGTCAATGAAAGCCATTTCGTATGGTGTTTCCTTTGCAAAGGAAAAAAAATACTTTTGTTTTATTGACCTATGTCAAATGACCATTACATACAGCAAAATATTTCAAAAATCTTGGATGTATGTAGCTGCTAGGGGCTATATACATATACATTTCCATGATATTCAAACATCTTTTTTCTTTGAAACTACATGGTCAATGAAAGCCATTCCGTATGGTGTTTCCTTGCAAAGGAAAAGAATTTACTTTTGTTTTATTGACCTATGTCAAATGACCATTACATACAGCAAAATATTTAAAAAATCTTCTGAAGAAACGGAAGTCTTTGAGCTGACAGGATGTGAACAAAAACGACTTTACATAGGCTAAAGAAAATGATAAACTGATTGATTTCTTATGAAACTTTAAATGGTATTTACATACATTGGTCAAAAGGCCTTTGTACAATCGAAGACTTGTTAATTTGCACAAGATAGAGTAATTGATAGAAAACCTCCGCTTTTATGCCAAATACGAGCGTACAGAGCAATAATGTCCTCAAAGTTTGTGTTTACTTTATATAGATGATAATATTTGACTAATAACAAAGTTAACTTCAGGTACAAGTTGACGACAGTAGGAGTTGACCACTGAAAAAGTACGAGTTGACCAGGAACGAGTTGGTTAAAAGTACTAGTTGACCATAACTCATGCAGGCTACCGCCTCTAAATCCCAGTAAAAGTAAAGCCTTTGTCACCGTTTAAGGCAGGATTTTTAAACAAGAGCATGCAGTGCGCATTTTAGGCACACCTCGTGGCACGAAAACTACGCAAATAGATCCATTACAAATGAGCAAAAGGCAGTAGGATACAGTACCGTATCTGTAGCCTGTGGGCTAGGGATACGGTACCGTATCCCTAGCCTGGCGGCTAGAGATACGGTACCGTATCTGTAGCCTATATATCGGAATCGGCTAAAGGTACGGTATAGATTAAAAATCGATAACATAACATTTTCAGGTGAGTTTAAAGTTGAATCATTGCAAGTCATTGCGTCATCAGATCATGTGCTATGCAGATTCACTATTGAAGATGTGAGCTAAGGGGCGATAATGCATTGCAAGTATCCTAATGAATCATAAAAATAAACATTTACGGGTGTCTTACTTATTCACAGTTTCATGGTTGGGCAAGCTCTACACATGCAAATTTATCTTAACAGTAGTAGCGTTAATTGTTGTTAATTGCTTGAACACACCAATTATATACTCAGTGATTGCTAAAAAGCGCAAGTCTTAGAAAATGTCCAAGTACTTTGTTTAATGCACTGACACGGAGAGCCGCAATTCAAATTTACGCCATGTCAATATAGTGTTTCCCCCAGCCCTAAAAAAAGGGCATGGTAAGGTTGCTAAAAAAAAAGGGCACTTTCAGCGCGCGACAGCACATCAAAAGGGCACATTCAGCGCGCGACGACAAGCAAAAGGCACCTTTTTAAGTGATCTATGGCATGCTGGGAGGGCACATTTTAAGCATTAACACTGTTGTTATATTACTCTGTAATTTGCTTTTCAGCTTTTGTTCTTTCCTTTATCACAGAAAAATAAGAAAATTTCTTTTCCCTCACTTTACTTTAACTGAATATACTGACTTAACTATGCTTGACAAAGTTAGAGATATCATTTTTAGTGTAAACTAATGGCACACTTATATTACCAGGTAGGACATTCAATTTTCACACCTTTTCTGATTAACAGCTCATTTGGTGTCATATTGGGTATTTGCCACTGCAATTAAGCAATTAAGTGACAATAAACAAAGGATTAAAGCAATCAATGACTGTGGAAGACAGGATCATAAATTTTGCCAAATTTGTTGCTGCAGATTTCATACAAAAAATCTTTTAACTTCCTTATTTTTTGTCCGATTTTGACAAACTTTTTACCAAAATGTAGGGCACAGAATGTAGATTCAGAAAAAGGGCATGGCGCTGGGAAAAAGGGCATGGCGCTGGAGAAAAGGGGCATGGCGCCGCGGAAACACTGTCTGCAGTGCTTTGATAAAGACATGTTTTACATGTATGTAACCCGAGTAGATAGATAGATAGATAGATAGATAGATAGATAGATAGATAGATAGATAGATAGATAGATAGATAGATAGATAGATAGATACCTTTGCCCTCTCACTCCTGTCCCTCATGACTTGAAGTTCTTGCCGCGGTGAATACACCTGAATGTAACCTCATAGTATACTTAATGACATTTTCAACGCTACCGATAGATTGTTTGCTATAATTGCAAAACTACTGTAGATATTGAGATGAAAATTGCAGGGGCAATAGAAAAAATGATAAGATGTGTACTGAAGACAAAATGATGCCAGTAGACTAAAGAAACGCTCGGACGCACCACACCTCATTTTCAAAAGTCACAAAATCATGTGTAGCGAACATAGATCCTTACAACAGTTCTTCCGAATTTCCCTGTCGTTTTGTTTTCTCTTTTTGCCACAGCACATGAAGGGAAGAACAGTTCTCAGAAAAACAAAATATATGCACAGACTCACATGGTTATGCGTCTGATGCACGACGGTGCGACGTCTCATACAGCATGCAAGACTGTGAACCTTCTGCTAGGCAAACGGAGTTAATTATTAAGCTATCCAAATCACGCACCTAAATCAAATCGACCATAGCTGTCCCGATATCTGTGACATTATCTGCTGTGTAGGAAAGAGACGGTACCCTGCTAATATTATACAGTTTTAGCAATTGTAAGGTATGAGTGGAAGGGTATAGCGCAGCGTACTTGTATTCGTGGCTTCGATGCGTAGTTGTTGGCTAGCTGTCGTTCGAGTTAAAGGCGGATTGACTAGATAATTGGATCGGATCAGATGAATATTTTGGTTTGATAATTTAGTTTCAGTTGTTTTGTACGTTTGTTGTTTTGTTTTTCTTCGTTCAATATGAATAAAAGATACAAAAAGAAATACATTATAGCAATATATATATTGTATGTTCATTGCTGAAATGGTGTTTTTAATCCCTAAAATTTTGCGACTTTTGAAAATAAAGTGTAGTTTAAGTCTATATGCCCGGGATGCTTCTTAATAAAGGATCGCTGGCATGATTTTGCCTTTAGTACACGTCTCATGGATTTTTCTATCATCCCTGCAATTTTCGTTCCAATATGTTGAGTAGTTTTGGAATTATAGCAAAAACTCTGTCGGTTACGGAAGCCGATAGGGGACATTTCACTTTAATTTAAACGCTTTTGGACACTGAAGCTTTTGAAACACTTACTATAATAGATGATACACAAGACTTAAAGATTTTAGAAACTTAAATATTTTGGAAACTTAAAAATTTAGGAAACTTAAAAATACTGAAGCGGCGGGAAATCAAATGTAGCTGATTGGAAGTATCAGAGGTGTAAAGATTTCTTTTTTATCTAATTAAACATTAAATAATTGATTGTACGTGTATGATCTATCTATCTATCTATCTATCTATCTATCTATCTATCTATCTATCTACAGTACAGTCAGCGTGATGTTTATATGGCTGAACGCGTTCACGCGTGAAAGAAAAAAGGATTAAGTTCCACGCAAAACCCACGCAAAATCCATGCTTATTCCTCGCAAAATCCACGCTTGTTCCACGCTTGTTCCACGTTCATTCCTCGCAAGAAGCGTGTGAGTTGTGTGAGATATCATCAGTCCCACGCTTTCCACGTTCATTAAGGAAAAGAAGCGTGGAAAGGATTAAGAGACATGCGAGAAAAGGATTATCGTTTCGCCTCGTTCAAAAAGGTAAAATTGTATACGTTTTGTGACCAAATTAAATATAATATATATTTGTTTATTAGTCCATAGTACGAGGACGGCAACTTAGTATGATGACGGTAAACACATGTACGACAATGAGCCTGCACGTTAATACATACGCATGTTTTGACGAGTTGCAGACTGAGCAATACGTTATTCCGTGTTGATTAAATTATCATTGTAGATTAAGTGATGACAAAAATTGCACGTTTCAATATTATTTGGCAGCGTGGTGCATTTTAGACTGCCGCGGTTTTAGATGCGGAACATAGTACATTTATATCTGATACCTTTTGCCATAAGAGAAGGTGAGCATCCCGGCGTGTTGTTTTTCAGAACATCTTACAAATAAATGCGTCTTTCGTGTTCCCTAAGATGCCCCAAGTCTGTTAAAGTTCGACTTACATGTAATTCGGTTTAAGCACCTTGCTACATGTACATGTATCATGTAATCATAAATTACATGTACGTTACAATTAAATTTACATACAATTAATTCATCTTAACTTCATCTTAAGAGTCGGTATAATGCCCCTGCGAGAAATCTGATTCGGCCTTTAACCTGTTCTTTTATCTTTCAAGCATTTACCAAAGTCAACAAAATCAAGGTATTTTGTATTCTTGTATCGGCGCAATTATTGTACACAGGATTTATAAGCGACATAGCCTCTTTAAAGTTATAATTAGCAACTCTAATTTGGTGCACAAAAGTATAAATTATCCTAAACAAACAAACAAACAATTCAGTTTGTGTGATAAGTGATAAAAGGCAAGCCGATCTTTGAGATTTGAAACTTCAGAAAAACAAAAAAGAAAAATAACTTAAAAAACGAAAACAAAAGAAATTATAGAAAATATAAACCAAAATACGTTTGCACGTGTCTTCATTGATGCGGAAATGTAACACATCATGCTGATAAGTGCATGTACATGTCAGTACACGTCAAAATTCCAGACTTTCAGTGGCGGAAATGACTTCACTGCTTTAATTAAGAGACATACATATATATATAAAGTGAAAAGAATCACTTTTTTCATGCCCTTTTTCCTGAGCGTGAAACGAACGTGGAAAGCGCGAGCAAGCGTGGGACTGTTGATATCTCACACAACTCTCTTAATCCTTTCCACGTTTCTTTTCACGCTACAGTTGAGCAGTTCCACGTTTCATGTCCACGCTCCACGCATAACTCACGCTACTTCCTCGCAAAACTCACGCAAAATCCACGCTAATTCCACGCAAACTACACGGAAAAAAGTCACGTGACATGCGAGATTCCACGTTCGTAAGCGTGAGGGATATAAACATCACGCTGACTGTACTGTATCTATCTATCTATCCATCCATCCATCCCTCCATCTATCTATCTATCTATCTATCTATCTATCTATCTATCTATCTATCTATCTATCTATCTATCTATCTATCTATCTATCTTTATTATACACATGTATATATTTTGTAAAATGCTTACTCATGCCATGTTTGCTGTTGTATATATGTTGTTGGGGGCGGGCTGTAATTAATGTTGCAAGAACTTGTAGCCCAACCCCATTGCTCAAGAATTGGCAATAAAATCTATCTATCTATCTATCTATCTATCTATCTATCTATCTATCTATCTATCTATCTATCTATCTATCTATCGATCGATCGATCGACCGACCGACCGACCGACCGACCGACAGACCGACCGATCTACCTACATGTACCTACCTATCTATCTATCTATCTATCTATCTATCTATCTATCTATCTATCTATCCTCTGTCTGTCTGTCTGTCTGTCTGGCTTGCACTTTGAAGGAGTACCTACCAACCTTTCTTTCTATCTGTCTCGTTAATCAATTTGTGTCTCTTATCTTAATGTATCTGTCTTTATCTATATTTATCTTAAGAATTTATCAGACTTAAAAGATTTTAGTAGAGTTAAAGATTTTAGTATAGTCAATTTTATTAGAGTTAATTTTATTAGTTTTATAAGAGTTAATTTTAGTAGAATTAAATTTGTTTGTAAGTTAAAATTTTTAGAAGAGTTTAAGATTTGGGGAGAGTTAATTTTAGTACAGTTAAGGAAACTTAAGAATTTAGGAAACTTGAACATACTGAGCGGCGGCGGGAAATCAAATGTGCATCTTGGAAGTATCAGAGGCGTAAAGATTTCTATTTTATCTACTTAAACATTGAATGATTGATTGAATGATTAAGGAATCTATCTATCTATCTATCTATCTATCTATCTATCTATCTATCTATCTATCTATCTATCTATCTATCTATCTATCTATCTATCTATCTACATGTATCTATCTACGATGTTGTCTGCCGCTGCCCCGGGCTATATACATGTATATTTCCACAATATTAACTGTATGGCCAATCACAGCCAAACGTCATATGGAGCATCCTTAGGAAGGGCGAACGAAAGTTTACAAAGAATGGTCCAGTTCTCATGACCAAGATGGTCGCCATGCCCATACATGTATATGGTAAAAATCGTTAAAAATCTTCTCCAGAACCAGATGATTTTTCATTGTAAAAAGAGGACCACCATTTGTTGTTGAGGATTTTATCAGACTTGGGAAACTAGTGACTTGAGAAGTAAACTGCATTATCCTAGTTTGCAACAAATCTTCTTACTGAAATAAGAGCTCCACAAAGGACCAATCCGTCCTTTTGGGGGAGTCAATCACAGAAATTGCTATAAAATCCATCTACCTGAAAACTTTTCATTAGGATGATTGTTATATCAGCATTGTCTTGACTTTTTAGCTCACCTGCACTTAACCGGTCTCTATTATCAAATTGGTTATTATCATGTTGAATAAACGGGGCTCAGTAACGCCCCCCACACACCCCTAGAACTTCAGCTCACATTTTTTCACCAAATTCATAACAACAGAAAAATATTAACAAGCTCAGCAACCCACAAAATAGTCTGAATCAGTAGATCAGTAGAGACCGGTAAAGTGCATATTAGCCGACATTTTTTTAGCTTATAGAGAACTCAACCGTCTAAAGTGTTGCACACTAGACTAAAATCTATATTATATGAGCCTTTGCGTGAGAAAACCAACTATTTGGGATTCCGACCAGTATTGAGACAAACCGGGCTGAACAGTCACAGAGAATAGCTAGATGCTTAAAAATTTGGATTTAGAAAGAAGATGGAGCGTACTTGCCATGGTGCAAAAACAAAGGCACTGATCAGCTGTGCAGCACAGCTGATCTGCACCTTTGTTTTCGCATATGCAAGTTGTTGGTTTTCTCACGTGAAGGCTCTTTTATAAGTTCACTCATTCAGATTTGCTCTTGATATGAACATTTGATATTTAATTTAGATTATAAAGGAAGATATCCTTAATTTGTCTTTTCCTGTTTGACAACCACCAGTCTAGCCAAGTTCTGCTTTAGGTCGTGATGTGTGTTTTAGCTCACTTGGGCCACAGACTCGGCTCAACAGATGAGCTTTTACGAGGATACCCATGGTACAGCGTCCATCTGTTGTCTAACATTTTTGGCTCACAAGGTGAGCTTATAGGATACCCATGGTCCGTCATCCGTCCGTCCATCTGTCCACCATTTTCAAAGATCTTCTTCTCTGAAACTGCTCGGCCAATCAAAGTGAAATTTTATGTGGAGCGTCTATGGATAGGGGGAACAAAAGTTTGATCGCGAAATTCGGGTCACATGACCAAGATGGCTGCCATGCCCAACTATGGTAAAAACCACTCAAAAATCTTTTTCTCCAGAACCGGCTGGCCGATTTATGCGAAACTTGGTATGTAGCATTTGGGACTCCAGCCCATCATAGTTTGTTGAAATAATGACCCTATGATGACCTTGACCTATTTTACGGCAATGTCAATTTTGGAAACATAGGCTTTTACATGGGAAAAGGCGAAAACAGTGGATATTTTGGAAACTGGTGCAGCCTGAGACCTGAAAGTTGCTAGATGCAGACAACTAATGGAGTCAGTGAAGGTAAGTAATTAATGAAGGCCAAGGTCATTTCTTGACCTTGACCCCAGGTCATTTAAATATCAAAATTAAAGTTATGGTTTTCTCAGAAATCACTGGGTTTGGAAACTATTGCAGCCTGAGACCTGAGATTTTGCAGATGCAGACAACTTATGAAGTCAATAAAGGTGTGTGAGTATTCAAGGTCAAGGTCATTTCATGATGACTTAATACTCCAAGATCAGGCTTCAGGTGAGCGTTCTCAGGACCAATGGTCCTCTGGTATATCTTTATGATCACCTAATATTAAGTTTTTGTTGAAGTCACCCAGCAAAACTATTTCCTTCCCCTCACTTGACGCGTTATCAACAACACTTTCAAACCTATCCAAAAATTCAACTTTAGAGTCTGGGGGACGATACATATTTCCAATCAAAAATGGTTTACTCTTGTCTACTGTTATCTCTAAACAAATACATGCAATGTCATTTGTTTCTAAGTCTAATCTGCGTTTAGCATTGATACCATTACGAACATACACTATTATACCTCCACCGCATTTTACTATCATTTTCTTACATACCTCTATCATAAAGATAGAAAAATTCCGCTATTTTAGTGGTGGTAGATAAATCGATCTTACACTGCTGGCTTGGTTGCTCATACAAGATAAGAAAAGCACGCGACTAAATTCGATCGAAACTAAATAAAGTCTCATTTTTATATTGTGAGTCAAAAAGTGAAATAAAAGTCCTTGACTACCAGGTTGGTTTCGTCGGTATTTGTCAACGCAGCTGCTTGCAGCAATAATGTTCAACAAAACTAGACTAAATTGGTGTGAATTCATTGTGTATAATCTTGATTCACGCTCGTTTTCAACGAAAACAAATCAAAACTGCATCTCTTTCGACTTTGACAACGATTTATTTACATTTGACGTCATATCCGTAATAAACACTACGTCATCAGAGTCAAAGCACGGTACCTGGTTACTTTACCGGTAAAATTAATTTAGGCCTGATCGGGGTATGTAAGAAAAAGAATCCATCAGTGGTGTTCAGTGGAGAAAGGAAAATCTCAACCCTCGGGTCCATCGTTCCAGTGGGAAACTCGGCGAGCCTCGTTTCCCACTGGAACGGATGGACCCTCGGGTTGAGATTTTCCTATCTCCACTGACCACCCATGATGGATTCTATTTATCTTTACGAAACGGTTCCTGAAAGCCATCAATATTAAAATATGAAGACAACTTGTGTGATTTTAGTTTTGTTTCACTGTGTAAATGATAGTAGCGACGTCTCACATTAGCGTTGATAATGGGAATGATAGGAGTGTTGTCTCACATACATCGTTAATAATATGAATGATACGAGTCTCGTCTCGGATTTACCGTTGATAATGTGAATGATAGAAGTGTCGTTTCACATTTTTTTTTCTCAAGCTTCTCCGAGGGATGAGATGATATGACAGAGAGGAGAAAGGAAAGTATGACTTGATGGTTTGATGATGATATCAAATTCAACTTTATTAATGATATACTGATGATACATTATTGAAATACAGGGTTTTCATATACATTCAGTGCAGTTGCATATATTTATTTTCCGATCGTGACAGCAGCATGTTGCAGTTGCATGTGTGTTTTAATTTGATAATACATTCCAGTTAAACTAATGCATCTAAAATTTGCAAACATTTTATATTCTTTTATGTGTGTGGCTGAAACCTCACAATGGTTCGCGAGAATCGTAAACCATTGCGATCCTTCAGCCACATAAGGATAATTTATTTACTAAACAGTTTTACTTGAAGGAAGTCCGAGTTGCCTGCCTTGATACACCACATACCAATACTAACGTTGTGGAGTCTGATGCAATGCCCTTGCATAGACCATTGATTCAGGAGAAGGTCTGAAGACTGAATCAAGGTCATTTATGTTTGGGCATATGCATACATGGTAACAGCAGAGGATAGCCAGATTTCTAGAAATACATGTAAACGAAGTATAAACACATTGATGAATATGAGTCAACAATTTTGATGATGTATGAATAACAAAAGTTTACATAGTTATTATGCTTCAAACGTATAATAACAAGAGCTCCATATAATTTCTTCTTCTCTGATTAACGTTATATTTCTCATTTAGTTCGAACTAAACTTTTGTAGAAGGTTAAGTACAGCATTCTGTTTCTTTTAAACATTGGTTTTCGCCCAAAATTTACAGCATGATTTGATTTTGTGTAAAACTGTTTTTGTAATTGACCCACTAGTGTATCTTATATTTTCATATTTAATAATATCACCCAGTAAAATTAATTGTAAGTCAAGCAATTGCTGTTCATATCCGTTTGACTGCAAGGTCTGATTTATTTTAGTTTCAAGATTTTTAAGCACATCTTTAATTACTCTGCATTCATAAAATAAATGTGTTAAATATTCAATTTCAACTTTGCAAAAATGACATTTACCATCTGATTTGCCCATTAGACTGAGTTTGTACTCAGTGAAAACTGCATTATGTACTATTTTCCAGTGTAGCTGTTTTTCAGTATTTGAAAGCGGTGTTTCTAATGAACTTATCCATTGTTTTTTTTCCAATTTATGTTTACGTTAAATGAAGATTCCCATTTCGTGATATAATCTGGTTTAAATGCCGGGTCTTTGTTAAGGATGCTTTGAATCTGCTTTAATGAAATTTTTATTTCCTTACCTAGTTTAAAATAAAACGTCCTTTGTAAGTTATTATTTTTCTCAACAGTAAGCTGTTCTTCGTTTGTGTTCTGTTGCAGAGTAGTGACCCACTCTTCCTTAATGCTTGATTTTATTGATCTATAGCTTTTTATTGCGTTTCGCTTGTCTCTTAACCTGTGTAGAATGATGTTTTAATCAACAAAGTTTCTTTTTCCTTGATCCCAAATATGTTTGATAAGTATGAGTCCGCTTCTATTGAATTCATTCAGCCATAAAGGGTTATTTTTATGAAGGATTTGATTATTTCCAGATATTTGCTCCTCTAAAATAGAAAGTGGGAATGTTGCCTGTAATTTGCCTCTAAAGGAACACCATGACGCTACAGCCTCTTTGTAAAAGTTTGAGGGAATTTGTAAATGCAGTCCTTTGATGGTGGAGCAGCGGAATAGAAAGTTTTCCGTATTGTGTAATCTATCGACCGAGCTTAACCAGTATTTGCCTATCATATTCCAGTGTTCAGTTGGCGAATTAATTATTTTGTGTATGAATTTAATTTGTTTGGCTTCAATGAAATGCCTAAGATTGATCATGTTTACTCCCCCATTGTCTAAATTAAAACACATAGTTTGCCTATTTACAAGGGGTTGTTTCCCGTCCCATAGAAAATCCCACAAAAGTTTATTAATTTCTTTTTCTATATTCTTTGGTATGCTATTCATTTCAAGTTCATAGCCTATCAGTGAAATCAAAAACGTTTTAATAATCAGCACTTTTCCCCTCAATGATAAATTTCTGTTTTTCCAAACTTGGATACAGCTCTTGATTTTAGTTATTTTTTCCATCCAAATTTCATTAATATTTATATGATAACCGTGGTGAACCCCTAGTGTTTTAACATTTTTATCTCTCCATGTGATTTCTGTAAATTCCGGTGCTTTAGTTTTCCAAGGCCCAATATACAATGCAGTAGATTTTGTTTTAAGGACTTTTGCTCCACTTGCTCTTTCATATTTTTCGAATATCTAAAGGTTTTGATTTTGTGAATATGAAATAGACCTTGGAGAAAGGCATTGATCGCAGAAAACCTCACCAAATTGTTATCACTGGTTACGGAGATAGCTTGTTTTGAAATTTTACATTTTATCTCATGAATATTCATTAGTGCCACTATGACGTCATAGAAGCACATTCAACATTTTGAATACCATCAAAACCAACAACCAAAGCAAACAACTTATCATTTGAAAACAATTATAAATCATTTTTACAACTTATTGTTTCAGTTTCAAAACTTTTTATGAACATTTAAGTGAATTATTGTGATTTTTAATTTTTACCAAGGGAAACTACTCTTACATGAAAATAGTGATGCCAATTAGATAAAGTCCCGTATCTTGGGAGCCAATGTGTATTTTGGGGTTTAGTTTTCGATAAACAAGTCCAAAGAACAAATGGGACCAGCAGACAAAGAATACAAATGATATAGAAGAACGTTTGTATATCCCCTTTAAAGCTTTCTTTGATAGAGTTTTCAGTCGAGTTGAATACTTGGGCATCATCGACATATGCATTTATTTTAACTTGTTTTTGTTCATGATTATCTTGTGCTTGATTATCTTGTGCTGTGTTTGGTAAGGAAAAGCCAATAATATTTGTATTTTTTCGTATAGCACACGCAAGTGGCTCTGTTTGTAAAATAAAAATCAGTGGGCTAACCGGACAACCTTGACGCATAGACCGACTTATCGGAGAGTAACAACTTCGATGCCCATTTGTTAACAAACATGTCTTAGCATTCTTGTAAATCATGTGAATCCACTGTATAAATTTAGGTCCGAAATTGAATTTTTCTAAGCATTGCAAGGCATTCACATTTTTCTTTGATAGTGTGAATAATAGGATTTACCGTTGATAATATTTTATATTTGTCGTTGATATTGTAAATAATAGGAGTGAGTTCTCACATTTACCGTTTATAATGTTAATTATTTGAGTGTTGTCTTATATTTACCGTTGATAATGTGAAGGATAGGAATGACGTCTGACATTCACCGTTGACAATGTGAATTATATGAGTGCGTCCCACATTTACCATTGATAATGTGAATGATATGAGTGTCGTTTACATTTACATATGATAGTGTAAATGATAGGATCGTCGTACATGTATCACAATTTCCTTTGATAGCGTGGATGGTATGAGCGTCGTCTCACATTTACCGTTGATATTGTGAATGATAGGATGGACCTCTCACATAAACCATAAATAATGTGAATTATATGAGTGCCGTCTCACATTAACCGTTGATAATGTGAATGATATGAGCGATATATCACATTTACCATTAATAATTCGATTGATAGGAGTGTCGTTTACATTTTTCAATAATAATACGATTGTTAGAAGTGTCGTCTTACATTTTTTGTTGCTAATGTGAATGATACGACTGTCGTCTCACATTTGCCATTAATAGTGTGAATGATAGGAGTTTCCTCTCAAATTTACCGTTTACAATGTGAATGATAGGAGTGACATCTTACATTTACCGTTGATAATGTGAACCATAGGAGTGTCGTCTCACATTAACAGTTGATAGTGTAAATGATACGAGCGACGTCTCACATTTACCGTTGATAATTTGAATGATAGGAGTGTGGTCTCACATTTAAAGTTAATAATGTGAATGATAAGAGTGACGTCTAACATTTACCATAGATAATGTGAATGATAGGAGTGTCGTCTCACATTTACCGTTGATAATGTGAATGATAGGAGTGTCGTCTCACATTAACCGTTGACAATGTGAAAGATATGAGTGTCGTCTCACATTAATCTAAGATAACGAGAAGGATAGGAATGACGTATCACATTTTCAGTTTATAATGTGAATAATAGGAGTTTCGTCTCACATTAATTGTTGATAATGTGAATGATAGGAGGGACGTCAAACATTTACCGTAGATAATGTGAATGATAGGAGTGACGACTCACATTTTCCATTGACTAGGTGAATGACAGCAGTAACGTTTGTTTTCAATTACCTTTAATAATATGAATGATAGGAGTGACGTTTTTTCAGTTACCTTTGGCAATGTGAATGATACGAGTGCTCTCTCGCATTTTCCGTTGTTAATGTGAAAAAAGTATGAGTGACGTCTCACATTCACCGTTGATAATATGAATGATAGTATTGTCGTCTCACATTTAACGTTGATAATTTGAATGATATGAGTAAGTGGTAGGAGTGTCGCCTTTCATTCACCTTTCATAATGTGAATGACAGTAGTGACGTTTCACATTAACTGTTGATAATGTGAATGGTGTGAATGTCTAACATTTACCTTTAATAATTGGAATAATATGAGTGTCGTCTTACAGTCACCGTTGTTATTTGAATGATATGATTGTCGTCTCACATATACCGTTGTTATGTGATTTATATGGGCGTCGTCTCACATTTACCGTTGAAAATGTGAACGATACTAGTGTTGTCGCACATAAACTATTGATAATGTGAATGATAGGGGTGTGGTCTCACAGTAACAGTTGACGATATGAAAGATATGAGTGTCGTCTTACTTTTACCATTGATAATGTGTATGATACGAGTGTCGTCTTACATTTACTGTTGAAAATGTGAATGACTACAGTGTAGTCTCACATTAACCATTGATAATGTAAAAGATATGTTTGTTGTCTCACATTTTCCATTGATAATATGAATGATAGGATTGTCGTCTCACATTTACCGTTTATAATGTGAATGATAGGAGTGTCGTCTCACATTTATCATTGATAATGTGAAAGATATGAGTGTTGTCTCACATTTTCAGTTGGAAATGTGAATGATAGGATTGTCGTCTCACATTAACAATTGATAATGTGAATGATACGAGTTTCGTCTCACATTGACCAATGATAATGTGAAAGATATGAATATTGTCTCCCATTTTTCGTTGATAATGTGAATGATATGAGTGTTGTCTCACATTTTCCATTGATCGTGTATATGAAAGTAATGGCATCTCATATTTACCGTTGATAATGTGAATCATAGGAGTGTCGTCTCACATTTACCGTTGATAATTTGAATATTAGGAGTGACGTCTTTCATTTACCATTGTTCATATGAATGATAGCAGTGACATTTTTCTATTACCTTGGATAGTGTGAATGATAAAAGTGACCTCTCACATTTACAGTTGATTATGTGAATGATATGAGTGTTGTCTCGAATTTACCGTTGATAATGTGAATAATATGAGTGACGTCTCACAGTAACCATTGATAATGTGAAAAATAGAATTGTCGTCTCACACTTACCGTTTATAATATGAATGATATGAATGTCGTCTCAAATTAACCGTTGTTATGTGAATGATGTGAGTGCCGTCTCACATTTACCGTTGATAATGTGAATGTTAGGAATGTCGTCTTACATGTACCGTTCGTAATGTGAATGAAAGGACCGACGTCTCACATAAACAGTTGATAATGTTAATGATATTAATTTTGTCTCACATTTACCGTTGATATTGCGAATAATATGAGTTTCGTCTCACATTTACTGTTGTTATCTGAATGATATGAAAGTCGTCTCACATTTACCGTTGTTATGTGAATAATGTGAGTGTCGTCTCTCATGTACAATTGATAATGTTAATGATATTAGCATTGTATCACATTGTCTACTAATAATGTGAATGATAGGATTGTTGTTTCACATTTAACGATGATAATGTGAAAGATATGAATATTATTTCACATATTCTGTTGATAATTCGAATAATAGGAGTGTCGTCTCACATTTATCGCTGATAATGTGAATGATATGTGTGTCTTTTCACATTAACTGTTAATAGTGTGAATGATAGTACTGACGTCTCACATTTACCACTGAATATGAATGATAGTAGAGTCATCTCACATTTTGCCGTTGATAATAAGAATACTAGGAGTGAATTCACAAATTTACCATTGATAATGTTAATGATAGGAGTGTCGTCTCGGATTTACCGTCGATATTGTAAATGATAGGTGTGTCGTTTCACATTTAACATTGATAGTGTGAATGATAGGAGTGTCCTCTAACATTAACCGTCGACAATTTGAATGAAAGTATTGACATCATACATTAACAGTTGATAGTGTAAATGATATGAGCGACGTCTCACATTTACCGTTGATAATGTTAATGATATGAGCGACGTCTCACATTTACCGTTGATAATGTGAGTGATAGGAGCGACGTCTCACATTTACCGTTGATAATGTGAATGAAAGTAACAACGTCTCACATTTACCGTTAATAGTGTGAATGATATGAGTGCCATCTCACATTAACCGTTGATAATGTGAATGATATGAGTGTCCTCTCTCTTTTACCATAAACAATACGAATGATAGGAGTGACTTCTCACATTTACCGTTGATAGTGTGAATGATAGGAGTGTCGTCTCAAATTTACCGTTGATAATGTTTTATATTTGTCGTTGATATTGTGAATGATAGGAACGAATTCTCACATGTACCGTTTATAATGTGAATAATATGAGTGTCGTCATATATTTACCGTTGATAATGTGAAGGATAGGAATGACTTCTGCCATTCACTGTTGACAATGTGAATGATATTGAGTGCGTCCCAAATTTACCATTGATAATGTGAATTTTAGGAGTTTTGTCTCACATTAACCATTCATATGATATGAGTGTCGTTTACATTTACCTTTTTAGCTCACCTGAGCCGAAGGCTCACAGGTGAGCTTATAGGATAGGCAGGCACCAGGCGTCCGTCCGTCGTCGTCGTCCGTCCGTCGTCTACCATTTTCAAAGATCTTCTTCTCTGAAACCGCTCGGCCAATCAAAGCCAAATTTTATATGAAACATCTATAGGAAGGGGGAACCAATGTATATATAAGAAATCCAGGTCACATGACCAAGATGGCCGCCATGTTCATATATATTAAAAACCCTTCAAAAATCTTCTTCTCCAGAACCGATAAACCGATTTCAACGAAACTTGGCACGAAGCATCCTTGGCTCAAGCACTACAATGTGTATATAAATCATGACCCTGTGATGACCTTAAACTATTTTACAGCAAGGTCAACATAGGTCGCCAATGCATTTGAATGGGGAAAACTTTTAAAATGTCAAAGATCAGGAAAAGGCGCAATCAGAAAAAGTTTCCCACTCCAAAACCCGAGGTGGGAAAAAACCAAACTAACAATCAGGTACTTATACCATGAAACATATCGTAAGCCGAATGAGCAGCTATTTTCCCAATAGGTGGCCACTCAGTTACCTTAACTTAACTAAAAATATGAAAACATACATAAGGCGCCAACAACACAAAAAAATTTTAAACACCAAAACATAAAAAAAAGAACCACCACAGAAATATCGACTTGAAAAGATCAGTAACACAAAGTTACTGGCGGGCTTAAACCGGTTTTACAGGTACATAACCTCACCCTCAGCTTCGGCAGTGGTTCATAACATTTAGTTAGTTTTTTGGTCGTCGTGAATTTCTAACTAGTCAATGAATCATAAAGAACAAACAAATAAATCATGATAAACATCCTGATGAATCAAAAACCAGGACTCACAGATTAAGTAAGCTGCCCGACGATGGAGATCCCTGGGCGCCGAATAACCTACTAACTCCGGAGCAAAAGAAAAACACCAGTTGGATCCAGGTGGGCAAAGCAACAGACAAGAATCTCCGGCCCCAACCAACTAAAATGAAACCAACTCGAACTCGGATTGCCTGCACAGCAGACAGAATAAGTTACCATTGAGCCTACGAGCCAAAACGTTCTTCATTCATTCAGTATTTATAAAGGCCATTAGAATATCTTTTATTTTAAGTTTGTACTTAACGTGCCAGTCATGTCGGGACGTTGCTTCCATTTCATGGAACATTTATACAAAATTAGGATGTCATAGCATCCAAAACATTTTTCAAATGTACTAAGTAAAACTTACAACGCAACATCGGTTTATGTATTTTCCTATCTCTAACTTAAAGCTATTCATTTTAGTTGGTTTGGGCCGGAGCTTCTTGTCACCACGTTTTTTAGCATACGTATGCTAGACTTTCTTACATTTCTTGCAAATGCAAAAACATGCCATAATCCATTTGCGTTGTGTTTGGCTCAGTTTTAACTACCAATGAAAGGATTCTGTTTATGGATGGTATGACTTGGACCATGTTTTCTAGGCAGTTTTAGACATGTGCGGTTAACCAGTAGCCTAATAAGATGGTTAGTCAGTAGTTTATAAGTTTCGTTTGGAGGTTCAAGGAGCCCATTCATTATTTCTCACGGGCCTAATGGGTCATTTTTTTATATTTTAATTGTTAACATCATTTAAACGTACAAATGATGGAGACTTCGTTTTCTTTTTGCCTACACACCGACAGCGCAGTGCGGATGCTGTTAAACGAAATCCATACACCGAGAGCGAGGCACAACTACAGTGAGATCGTCGCAAGAGCGCCAGCATGACCTTGGTAGAAACGCAAAAGAAAACAGAGTAAACTTTGTAGCGAAGTCTCGGATGCGGTAAGGGTGCATTGATTTAATATGTTTCATTAATGAAATCTCACGCTTTCCGTTATAATGGTGCTCTAGAAAATTAAAAAAACTTCGTGCAAACGCCATTGAAACGCGTCTTGGTCGTCTGACAGGGGCTTTATCAACTCTTTACATTATTGTACTAATGTCGTATCTGAACATACTTATGGTGGTTTATAGATTTATGAACCAATTTTCATAAAAGATAAAGCTGTTTGCTCTCAAAAATATGGTCATACTTACTGCCAGATTTACAATTTTACTAGTATTATATATGGGGCTTCTTTAAGTCAACAGCATAATAAATATGCACCATTGCAAACAAATAAACACCGTTGCATGGTGATACTTATATTTTATGATACTTAAGAGGACAATGTCAGCAGTTTAATCCACGGACAAATCTTCCGTGTTGAAATTATTATACTTCTTATAAAACTGCAAAATTAAATCTATTGTTTATATAAATAGGTTCTTATGAAGATAGCTATACAAATCATGCATACGATCTTTAAAGCTATCACAACTAAGATGCAGTGATCATCTTTTAATAATGCCTAACGAGCAACATCTGTATGGTGGTTCTGATTGTTTTATGTCGTGCTGTTTTTGTGCTGTTGGCGCCTTATATTTGTTATCATATTTTTAGTTAAGTTTAGGTAACTGAGTTGCCACCTTTTGGGACAAATGCTGCTCATTCGGCTTACGATATATTTTCATGGTATAAGTATCTGATTGTTGAATTAGTTTTTTCAGACCTCGAGTTTTGGAGTGGGAATGTTTTTCTGATTGTGCCTTTTCCTGATCGTTGCCTATACCCTAGAATCCAGCCAGGGTAATTTTTGAAGGAGGTGACATCTGCTATAGTTGGTTTGAATGCATTTTTGAATAGTTTTAACCTTCCCATAAATGGTTTAGGTGGGCTGCTCTGGAAATTTTTTTTGGCAGATAGGTTTACTCACACCATGTTCTGAGGTACCATGGGAAAATATGCATTCCATACAAAGCAGACTTTTACATCATTTATGGGGACCTTGTGCTTTTTAATAAATAAAACAATGCACATTTATACAAATACTTTGAATATGAATAACTTCACACCTTTCAAAATGCATTTAAAGATCATAAAGTGCTATAAATCCTTTATAATGTAGGGTTTTGTCATGCCAAGTTACCCCACCCACTTTCAAGCAATGTGCGTGTTCGAAATTTATCTATAGCTTTGCTTTTTAGATACTTTTATTTGAAACATTATCATTGATCGAGATTTCACTCTGTCTTTGTGCCTATCTGGGTATTTGTATCTACAGCTGACCGTTTTGGTCTGTTCAACTGTATGTCTGTAGCACGTAATTTGCCGAAATCAGCTCTTTTATGGACAAAACAATTTATATTTTCATCTAGTTATTATGAAACATTTGGAAGGCAAAATAAGAAGTACTAAATAGGCCACATTTGTATACCAAAAAGGTATCAATCCCTGTTCAATACATCATAGGTATGTCCATATCGATGTATTTTAGTATGGTCTATAAAAAGAAAAGGCGACATCTACCAAAGTTAAATCTCACGGTCCTGAAAAGCTGGAAATGGTATCGAAAAAATGTTGAAGCAATGTCAGATATATAATCATGAGGCTTAAAGTGTCAAGAAAACGTTATGACACTTACGAAAAATAGTGGAAAAAATAAAGAGGTATACCTACAAAAGTTCTGATAGTCCTAAATAGCTGAAATGGTGTTTGATGATTACTTAGACTTGGTTCTATAGGCTGGTATTCATATAAATAAATATGTATTAATATTTTTGATGGACACATGGAAAATAGAGGAACAATGCAGAAAAATAAAAGGTGTATACATAGAGAAGTTCTTGTTTCTAGGCATTCAATGCTCATTTAGAGCTGAAAATGGTGTAAAATAATTGCTGAGATAATTATCTTTTGGTATGAAATCGGATTTATTAATCATTGTGATTTAAAAGTTTAAAACTGATATTAAAATCATAGATAATTAAAGAAAACAATGAGGAAAAATAAAAGGGGTATACTCACAAAAAATCTTGTATCTTAGCATCTGACGCTCCTGAATAGCTGAAAATGGTGTCAAATGATTGTATTGATTTTTATATTTAAGCTTGTATTCATATACATAAATCATGTGCCTCAAAGTTGTAATATTTTATGAAGGCATAGAAGATATGGGGAAAATGTGGAAAAAAAATAAAGGGGTATACACACAAAAAAGCTTGTATCTTGATCTCTTACGGGCCTGAATAGCTGAAATGGTGTCAAAAGATTGCTTTGACGTTGTTCTATTTACTTGTATTCATATATATAAATCACATGACTCAAAGTGGAGATAATTGTTATGAAGGCATAGAAGATGGAGGAAAAATGTCAGAAAAATAAAGGGGTATTCTTACAAAAGTTTCTGTTTCTAGTCAAACAATGATTATAAAGAGCAGAAACTATCATCAAACACTTGTTTAGACAATTATCTATTGGTTTATAATCAGATAAGTTAGTCATATGATTTCAAGTTTCAAAAATAGTATTGAAATCACAAGTTTCAAAAATAGTATTGAAATCATAAATAGTTAAAGGAAACTTGAGGAAAAAATGAAGGGATATACTTACTTAAGTTCTTGCAGATTGGCCTCTGGTGGCACAAAATGGCTGAAAATTGTGTTAAATGATTGCTTTGACCGAGGCACGTTGGTTGGTATTCAGATATATAAACCATATGATTAAATGCATTAATGATTTTTATAGATACGTAAAAAATATAGAACAATGCGGAAACGATGACAGAGTATACATACAAAAGTCCATGTATCATGGCACCAGATGACCATAAAGAGCTGAAAATGGTGTTAAATAATTGCTATGACAATTATCTTTCGCTATGAAATCGGATGAATTAAGTAAATGATTTCAAGTTTTAAAATATTAATGAAAACATAGATAATTAAAGAAAAAATGAAGAAAATAAAATGGGGTATACTTACAAAAAATCTTATATTTTGGCCTATGATGAGCCTGAATAGCTGAAAGTGGTGTCAAAAGATTGCTTTGACTTTGTTGTATAAGTTTGTATTCATGTAAATCAAAGGAACTCTGAATGCTAATAATTTTTGTGAAGGCATAGAAGATGGAGGAAAAATGCGGGAAAAATAAAGGGATATACGTACATAAGTTCTTGTTTCTAGTCAACCAATGGTTATAAAGAGCTGAAAATGGCATCAAATGATTGTTTAGACAATTATCTATTGGAGTGTAATCATATAAATTATTCATATGGTTTCAAATTTCAAAAATATTATTGAAAACATAAATACTTAAAGAAAAATTGAGGAAAAAATGAAGGGGTATACTAACATAAGTTCTTATATCTCGCCCTCTGGCGGCCCCAAATAGCTGAAAATGGTGTTAAATGATTGCTTTGACTAAGGCAAATTAGCTGGTATTCAGATATATTAACCATACGATAAAATGTTTTAACAAGTTTTATGCACGCGTAAAGCTTATAGGGAAAAATGCGGAAACGATAATGGTTGTACATACGAAAGTCCTTCTATCATCGCCTCAAACGGCCATAAAGAGCTGAAAATGGTGCAAAATGATATCCAAGACAATTGTCTATTTGTATATGTTCAAATAAATCTATCATGTGATTTCAATTGTCCAAAAATATTTATGAATACTTAAATAATTAGAGAAAAAAATGAAGAAAAATTAAAGGGGTATACTTACAAAAGTTACTGCATCTTTGCTTTTTATGGCCCTCTAGAAATGTAGATGGTATCATAAGATTGCTAATATAATGCTCTATTGGTCCATATTAAGATATATAAATTGTGCGACTTTATCTTTCAGTATTTTTAAGAAATAAGAGCAAAATGCAGACAATTCAGGAATTGACTCACAAAATTACCTGTAAATCGGCTGCTAATTGACCTATAAGGCTTCAAATGGCATCCAATTACATGTATTGCTAAGGCACTGCACTGTTGCATGTAATATATAATAACATAATATAATTTAATGTTTCATTTAAATGGGAGTAATACTTCGGAAATTTTTTGACAAAGTTTCATCAAAAGTACTTACCTGCAACTTAGCAAATTCTATTAGCATTAAGGGGATGCCAATTGTCAAAAACTAATACTTGTATAATTTTTACCTGTATAAAGAAAAATGACAATTTTTCTAAGGAGACTGGGCATTCTTGACACATTCTTGTATGAGTCATTCAAACATCGAATACATATTCTTTTATGCCCCAAACCTCAGCTCTAGAGGGCTCAGCAGCACGCTTATCAGCATTGGTCAAGTCACTTCCTGGTTTGATTCCATTGTCATCCGTCTGGCATGCCGGATAAATTTTACTAAAAGCTTTCACCGTAAACATGATCTTCAATGTCTTGACTACAATCTGTGAAAGTATTTTGAACAAAAAGTCAATATTTTGGGAGAAATCATACTATTTACTGTATCTGCTGTATAAGGTTTTCAGCATATATGATAAATACCATGTTTTCCCCCGAGAAGAAATCATCTCCGAGTGGACAAACTTTCACAGATTGTAGTCTGGCTTTTGGAGATCATGTTTATGGTGGTAGCTTTTAGTAAAACTTATCCAGCATGCCAGACAGATGACAACGGAATCAAACCAGGAAGTAACTTGACCAATGCTGATAAGCGTGCTGCTGAGCCCTCTAGAGCTGAGTTTTTGGGCATAAAATAATCTGTATTCGATGTTTGAATGACTCATACAAGAATGTTTCAAGAATATCCAGTCTCCTTGGAAAAATTGTCATTTTTCTTTATACAGATAAAATTATACAAGTATTAGATTTTAACAATTGGCATCCCCTTAATGTTATATCGAGGTATTTTGTAATGAGGTTGCAGACTAATATTGTGAATGATAATGTTCTATCAATATATGTATAATACATTTCAAAGAAAATATCGTAATATTCTGACAAATGCTAACTGTCATGTTACAATCATCATTTTGCAGAGTTTTAAAGTGGGTGGGGTAATTCCCATACTTTCAAAAGAGCATGAGGTTTTTAGAGTAAAATGAGACTGCACTTTATACTTTTGCTTACAAACAATATACAATGCATTGGAAAGTAACTAACAAATAAGAAACAAGAACCAATTTTATACTACATTTTAGCAGACTTTTCATAGAATATTATAGCTTTTTGTCATAGCACTACCTCCATACATCAATGAATTTGAGCAGTGTGCCAAGAAAAATCAATAGCAGCCTACTTGATCCTTCATCGGGAAGGCGAGGACTTCTTAAAATCATTCAAACCAACTATAGCAGGAGATGTCACCTCAAACTCAAAATATGAGAGATACTTTGTTCTAGGGTAAGAGACAATTTTTGATTTCGGTGTATAGTAAGGTAAGCGTCAGAAATATTCCAAAATAATGCTAAAGCGTACATACAATTGGTATCTTATGTTTGTACTGAGCTTGACCATTAGCAAATATACCTAAATTGATTTAATATGCATCATTCAGCTCTAAGAAAATGCCACAAACTTCATTTTAGTTATAGTCTTGATTGTTTCAATGCATTACGCCCTCCTCGGTAATTTGTTATGGTCTTGTCGGGCTGTCAGTCGCTAAGCAGCCACCGCTCCTGTGCATAGAGGCAAGTTACCAGTTCTTAGTTCACATTTCTTTTGCCATTAACTTGAATCAGTCATAGAAAAGGAAGAATGCCTAATTTAGAACTATTTTCAAACCAAGACTTCCTGAAAATATTCACTAGTACAAATGTGCATGTAGTTGACTTTACACTATTTTATACCATTGATGCATTACCACATTTAGGTATACCCCTAAGTATAGGTCCATACATTTTAGTAAACAGTTTTATTGCTTTTCAGGCTATTGTTTAAGCATGTTAAAGAGGATAGATTGTTAAAAAGATAACTAACCATAAGAAGATTAACATTAAAATTGCATATGTGTATATTAATAAGATGGGTGGGGTAATTTTACATGTAAAGTGGTTAAAATATTAATACAGAAAAATGTTTTAGCAATACAGGTGTTTCATAATCAAATCAATAGTTTCTAAAATTGTTTTAAATACAAAAGCAAGTCATACAGACAGAGAAAATGACTGGATAATGGAGAAGTATGTAGTTGTCTGTTTATTAGATTAAAAGCTTATTTCATAGCAGTACCATACAACATCGCCTGATTAGACTATCGTGCCAAAAAAATTTCAAGAGCAGCCCACCTTATCCTTCTTAGGGAAGGTTAGGACTAGCCAAAAATGCATTCAAACCAACTATAGCAGATGATGTCAAACACAGGATTTTAACACATTCACTGCCGCCGACGACTGTAGTCGTTTTTACCGTTCACTTACACCGACGACTGTAGTCGTTTTACAGATATACCGGTATGTCCCGGGTTATAGATGAGGGTTTTAAAGGGAGGTAAATGTATTGTATATCAGATTTTTCAGCGTAAAAAGCCCTTTTCAGTGATATATGATATGCGCATATATCTAAAAATATAATAATTAATAAATTAACAAATAAATCAATAAAAACAATAAAATTAATATATGCTTGGCAGTGAGATATTGATTTTTTGTGAGGCGTGGCAGTGAAAATTTCGCCCCAGTGGTGACTGTTTGCTCTCATACACGTAGATCTCCTTTTGCGGTTGCAAGGCACTGTCACGGCGTTGATTTATCTTCTTTAATTTTTTATCATACCAGAGCAGAATCATCATGAACTCCTTGTAGTATAAGGAGTTTTTTGGTTTGGCCTGAATCCTGAGAGAAATCAAGGGAATCTGAACATTACAACATTAGACATGTACTACCATCGGCTTCAGGAAGCAAACTTGTCGCTGGTAAAACAGTACAAGCAGGCAACGATCAGATGCAAGCATACTTCCAACCCTTCAAAATTAGAAATACATACTCAAACTGATAAACCTTGCTGACGGATAATTGGCGATAAAGCTATAATTTCTAACCCATAATACGTTTTAAGAAGAGTATCTGGATAACTATACGTAACAATCAAGTTTGCATATTTGTTTGAATGTTTAATGGGGTTATTCATTACTTAAATAATGTCCATTGGAAGTCGAACTAAAATGATGGTATGAATTTTATTAATGGATATGTTTAATGCAAAATTTAAAGCAATGCCTGGCATTTGATGTAGTGGTTTAAACATATTTTAATTGCCATATATCTACATGAACATGTAAGCAATGGGGTTGGGCCACAAGTTCTTCCAACATTAGTTACGGCCCTCCCCCTAATATGTACAACATCAACAAATATTATATGGTCACATGATTATAAATACAAATACAAAATACATAAATGCAGAGTCTTGATTTTATTTATTTATTTATTTATTTTATTTATTTATTTTATTTCTTGATTTTGATTTACATTGAAATATATACATATAGAAATAAATTTTAAAGGTAGTCAGCTGACATAAATAAATAAATAAATAAATAAATAAATAAATAAATAAATAAATAAATAAATAAATAAATAAAATGATAAATAAATAAAATGATAAATAAATAAATAAATAAATAAATAAGTAAATAAATAAATTGATAAAGTAATTAAGTGAATTGAGTGTCCTGTCAAGAAGTCCATAGCAAGGGTCAGCAGCGGTGAATAGATGAAAAAACAACAACAATAACAAACGTTTAAACAAGCAAAGCATACGGGCATTTTATATAATAAATGTAAAATATGTCGTTGGGTTGTCTATGTATTCGAAAATCTCTTAGTATTCTTGATATACTTTTGAACTGCTTCAAATATTTTTGCGTTATTCTCAATAGTTAGATTACTATCACCGGTGAGAAGCTTGTTTAAGTTAAGTGGATGAAAACTATGTGTTTCACGAAACATAGTTATACGTTCGTTAACATACTTAGGACAACGAAAGAAATAGTGCTCTGCGTTTTCGATTTCGGAGTTGGCATTTGATGTAAGCACATAAAGAAAGAAAAGTCTGCAACAAGCTGAATTACGTATTAGTAAATATCAAAAGTTAAAAGTAGGCAATGGTCAGTAAATGGCTTAATCAGAAAGAAATTCTATCACCGGAAATCATGTAGGTACTTATACTAAGAAAACATATCGTAAGCCGATTGAGCACTTTTTTTCCCGCTCCGATACCTAAACTTAGCTGAGTATATTAAAACGCACAAAAGGCGCAAGCAGAACACAAATTCAACATCAAAACATAAAACAACAAGAAACACTACAGCAGTGTCGCCTTGGAACGATCAGTAGTATACAGTTACATTAAAAACAATAAAAAACGGACCGTTAGAAATTGCCACTGTATAATAGTTGTGTAACATATTACCAAGAGGATAATTATATAACGTCAAGAAATCAGTTAAATGTCTAACACCATTATGGTAGTCCATCACAAACACACTTGATGTTCTTCAAATAAAATTATCCAAAGGTATTCCAGCCTATAGAATTATCAAGTGTTGAGCTTATTAGTAATGCACGCATTTGTTAAAATATTTGAAATGTTGTTGAAAGCTGAATATGTACATGTAGCTTATCGTATGTATAATACTAACACAAATGATTTTAGTTTGGTGAGCATTAAATTTGTGAAATTGTCAAATTGAATAAAAACAAATGCACGCATAGAAATTATTGTTACTTCTTAACAGCAAAACATGCATTTTTGTCAAAAACTAACCGACATGTATATTTTGTAAATTTCAACAGTTTTTTGTTGGGGTGGGGGAGGAGGGCGGCCCCCGTGGCCGAGCGGTTAAGAGCGCGGTTAATCACTCGATCATCTCACCGCTGTCTGGTGTGGGTTCTAGCCCTGCTCTGACCACATGTGAGACAAGCCAAGTTCTGCTTGCGGGTGTGCCGGGTGTTTTTTTTTTTCTCGGGGTTCTCCCGTTTTCTCCCCACCTATTGATTGGCCCGTCTCATATGAGCTGAAATAATCTTGAAAGGGACGTAAACTCGAATAAAAAATATCCATCTGAATTGTAGTTGAACACAGCAAATATCTCAGATACCGCAGCTCCCTTTTTAGATTTACATCTTTCTGTTGCAAATGGATGTGTTTCTTCTAAAATTTATGATAAGCGAGATGATATTGATTTTATTATAGTAAATTTTCCGTTTTTGGACACAGATACTTGGGGTTACTGTTTAGATTTTTCAAAAAGCTAATACTTGTACTTTTTTTAAAAAAACTTATACTTATATTTTTTTTTCTTCATTTAGCTTTTCTGCATTAGTCCTGACCTTAAACAATCAGAAAACATGTCTAGAATACATAAAAAGCATTAGAAATACTGATAAGCAATCACTAATGTAAAGAAAAAACACAAGATAAACAACTCTCGGTTTCCAAATTTTCACCCGTCACTTTGAAATGACAAACTGATTCACTAATCCGTAACTTACAAGAATCTTACATATATCAGCATGTCCGGGAATCATTACGCTTCAAACGGACACAGAAAGCATTTAAATATTCCCTTGCATACCCACGAAATCGGCTGTTAAACAACGATTCTCATCGCTACCGCACTGAGGTGGCCGGAAGTAAATAATGGATGTGACTGGATTCCGGGCGTACGTTTTAAAACGGCGAAAACGGGTAACCAGCGATCAAACCGAAAGTAACCTCTGATTGCGTCAGACTTGATTGACCAATGAAAACAACCGGTCCAGTCACATGGCAATTTGGATTTGATTGCGTCATACCTGATTGACCAATGAAAACAAGCGGGCCAGTCACATGGCAAACGGGATTTCCTTTACTGTAAACAACTGTGGCCACCTCAGTGCGGTAGCGATGAGAACTACTGTTTAACAGACGATTTTGTGGGTATGCAAGGGAATAATTAAATACTTTGTGTGTCCGTTTGAAGCATAATGATTCCCGGACATGCTGATATATGTAAGATTCTTGTAAGTTACGGATTAGTGAATCAGTTTGTCATTTCAAAGTGACGGGTGAAAATTTGGAAACCGAGAGTTGTTTATCTTGTGTTTTTTCTTTACATTAGTGATTGCTTATCAGTATTTCTAATGCTTTTTATGTATTCTAGACATGTTTTCTGATTGTTTAAGGTCAGGACTGATGCAGAAAAGCTAAATGAAGAAAAAAAAAATATAAGTATAAGTTTTTTTAAAAAAAGTACAAGTATTAGCTTTTTGAAAAATCTAAACAGTAACCCCAAGTATCTGTGTTTTTGGATGGTGACGCTCCTCGTCATGCTTCTTTTGGTGTATACATTTCTCAACTTATTAGGTTTGCTAGAGTCTGCAATCATGTTACAGACTTCAATGCTCGAAATAAATGTTTAACGACCAAACTTCTCCAACAGGGCTATCGGTATCATAAACTTCGAAAAACATTTTCTAAATTTTATCGTAGACACTTTGAATTGATTTCCAAATATAATGTTCGGTTAAAGACGCTTTAAGGCGAGGGCCTTCTGGAGCCATAATGTTATGGTGATTTGGTTTACAAATTTAAGAAACTTATAGAAAGGAAGGATTTTTCTTTTCAGTTCAGAAAATCATTTCACATTACATACGTATAGGATATAACTTAAATGTTATGCGACAGTCTGCATGCTTATATTTTAACCCAATCATGGTTGATAACTATGCTGCTTTCTTTAATTGCACGCCCGTGGGTCGGGCGTCAGACTCTATGATGGTCACGATTTAAAGTTATTCATTTTAGTTGTCTGTTGCTTGGCCCACAGGTGTTCAACTGGTGTTTTTCTTTTGCTCCGGAGTTAGTTAGTTATTCGGCGCCCAGGGATCTCCATCGTCGGACAGATTACTCAATCTGTGAATCCTCGTTTCTGATTCATCAGGATGTTAATAATGCTTTATTTGTTTGTTCTTGATAATTCATTGACTGGTTAGAGATTCACCACGAGGACCAAATAACTAACTAGATGTTATGAACCACTGCAGAAGCTGAGGGTGAGGTTATGGCTATGTAAAAAGGTACAAGAAGGCAACGATCAGGAAAGGGTGCAATCAGAAAAAGATTCCCACTCCAAAAACCGAGGCGGGAAAAACCAAACTAACAATAAGGTACTAAGACCATGAATACATTTAGTTAGCCAAATGAGCAGCCATTTCCCAATAGGTGGCCACTCAATTACCTAAACTTAACTAAAATATGATAACATACATAAGGCGCGCCAACAGCACAAAAGATTAAACACCAAAACATAAAACAATAAGAACCACGACATAAGTATCGCCTTGGAACGACCAGTAATATAAAATTACTAGCGGGCTTAAACCGGTTTAAGCCCGCCAGTAAATTTGTGTTACTGATCATTTCAAGGCGATAAAATATGTGGTGGTTCTTTTTTGTTTTATGTCTTGGTGTTTAAATCTTTGTGCTGTTGGCGCCTTACGTATGTTTTCATATTTTAGTTAAGTTTAGGTAACTAAGTGGCCACCTATTGGGACATAGCTTCTAATTCGGCTTACGATATGTTTTCATGGTATAGGTACCTGATTGTTTATTTAGTTTTTTCCCACCTCGGTTTTTGGAGTGGGAATCTTTTTCTGATTGCGCCTTTTCCTGAACTTTGCCTACTTGTACTTTTTTTTTTTTTTTTTTTTTTTTTTTTTTTTTTTTTTTTTTCAAGTCACTTAACCAAAATTATATTTTCCTTTCAATTCTCAAGTGTTAGAAGCAGCTTCAAACCTTTAAGTACATACCCCTTTGGTTTCCTAACACATTTTGTCCAATTTGTTAGATTTTGTTAATATCTTAGGTAAGTATCAATCTGGCAATATCTACCCTTCATGTGTTGTACGAGGATTATTCATGTTTAGGGGTTTTTCCTTGTCTTGCACCTATAATTCTTATTCGTTGATGGTATTCATAAAACATAAAACAAAGTGAACGGTAAGAGCCCTTGAAAACTTCCTGATAGGTAGGTATTATAAAATTTAATATGACATATGGGATTTATATCGCTTTCTTTGAAATAGGTTATGTATGCATATAAAGTGATCTAAAGCGAATCATTCGTACTGGTGTTGACGTTTGTGAAAGATGGGACTTATTACATATAGCAGTATTTACATTTCACATTGTTGATGAACAGATAAAGTGAACCATTCGATCTTCTGTTTGTGAAAGCATTGTTGATGAACAGATAAATAAAAATAAAACTGAGATCCCTTAAGAGCAGCGAACATATTAATGAGAAAGTATAAGAAGGTAAGAAACTTAATTCATTTATGAAGAAACTTAATTCATTTATGGAGCATGATTTTCAATTTTTTATTTCATTTTGTTTATTAGATTCCTCTTAGAAGAAAACAAAACGCAACGATCCATCTGGAGCCGTAGGACCCTACCGTTTGTCTATCATAGTTGCATATAACATCTGTTCCATAAATAGGACGCCATACTTTTATGCGTTAAGCTCCAGATATTAATTATCATTAACTTTATTTCACTTCAACTCAACAAAATAGAAAAATAACGAAACTTAACTCGGTAGCGAATTAAAACACCGGTAGGAAGTCAGCAGTAGCAGTAGCAGTAGGCAGTATACTGCTGTACTGCTAGCAGTTGGCAGTATACTGCTGTCTGTACTGCTAGCAGTTGGCAGTACGCACATATGCGCATACGCACATAATCACCAGTACACGATTAGGATGTCGACTGAAATTAACGTTTTATTATTACAAATAAAAAGATACAAGTATATAGGCAATGATCAGGAAATGGCACAATCAGAAAGAAATTCCCACTCCATAAACCGAGGGGTTGGAAAAAACAAAATGACACTACTTATACCAATACCAACAAAACATATAGTAAGCCGAGTGAGCAGCTATTCCCCAATAGGCGGCCACTCATTTGCCTGAACTGAACTAAAATATGAAAACGTACATAAGGCTAAAACAACACAAAAATAATTACAAATAGGAATAGAGAGATGAGGAATCCATACAATTACATTCAAAATCCCAGCTTACATGCAGACAACAGTAAGGACAGCGCATAACAGTACAGCCCATTATTTTTCAGCAACTTGTATGAAGAGGAGGACACGCTCTCTCTCTCAACAAGTTACATGTAGCTTTCCGTCTGAGGGCTAGGTTTAACTAACATATAATAATAGTTTAGGATTATTTTTTTAGCTGTAAAGGGCGGGGCTAAAGTAACGAATGAATGCCAAATAAATATGGACAAGCATTGATAGATTTATTTGTATTTGCATGATAGGGACAGCCACGGATATATACGGATAAGTTACGGATATTACATATTACCAGTCACTTGCGTATATGGAGACGTTCGCTATGGTTTCAGCAACCACTCCTATTGGTCATAGAACAGTCACACTAGCAAATACAGATAATTGCTGATAAGTCTTCCGTATCTGTCCGTCATATTCGTAGCAAGAATCGTACCTAATCCGCAATCGTCCGTAGGGCCTTCAGCAACGTGGTATTATCCATCGGTTTAGATTTTCATCATTGTCTGAAGTTTGACTATTTTCAAAATGTGTTCGCTGACCTAACAGATGCTGCGGATATTATACACACAGATACGGATGTCATTGTTGCAAATACGATTCCTAAACTTAAGGTTGATTATGAATAAGAAAAGAATTGTTACGGATGTGACTAATAGAATGCGAATGGCCTATCCGCATGCAACCATATGTACGAGGGGCGATCGGAAAGTACGTATAAAAGTGCTGTAAAATAAGTTTGCGTCGACCGATTGATATGAAATTGTACGAATAAACATTGATCGTTTGTAATTAAATACCATTGGCATTTTAAAACAATGACGTGAGGCGTTCATGCACGAGACAGCGTAATGACGTCACTTCATGTGACCCGGCGCACCTGTATCCCTGGGTTGACTTTTTTTTAGTGTATTTGGCGTGTTTGAAAAGTTGGTTGATATTTTTTAATGAATATTATTTTTTAAAAGTTGGTTGATATTTTTTAATGAATATTAATTTTTCTAACATTATTTTTTTCGAAAACATACGGCATTCTGATGCTTTATCTACTAATACGGCGAACTTAGCCTAAAATATGCAAGAATTTTGATTTCATTTTGTAAACCTAAACTGAATGTATCTTGTTTTCTAGCCTATGTTTAACGAAATGATAAAAAGAAAAGACTGGCAAAAACTATATACGTACTTATAAAAATGACTTCCCGAAAATGAAATATGTTCTTTAATCTTAAGAGTCGGTATTTGCGAGACTCTATAGAGACAAATCCATTCGATAAGCATCCTCGTAGCTTGTACGTTGCATTTAATAAGTATTATATAATATGCTGACAAACGCAATTAAAACGGGGGCGTTACAAAACTTTGAACAAAGAAGTTTTTCGACATAAGAATAAAACTTCGACGTTACGTTGCGTCACATAACGTTAGGCAAATAACGACAGCTTCAACGTTATTGCAATGGAATAACTGCCTATATACTCGAATATATATTGCTGCATTATTTGATGAAATTTCATCTCGAAATAACAAAAACGAAAGAAATGACAACAATTTTACTTTCCGATCACTCCACGTACTAATTGACTGTACATTAACTGGCAGAAAATACTAAAAGACTTCACCCGAAACTATCCCCGAATCATTAATGTGACCTAGCCCGGGCTTACAACAACTAAAGCCAAATATGATGTGCACAAAAGAGAGGTAAATACAATAAAAAGAAAACATGCCCATAAATCACTATCTATTCCAATGTCAATTCAACATGCAAAGAATCCGCCTAAAATACAAGAGTCCCACCAAGGGTTTCGGCATTCAAATAAAGGGCAGCGTTTTCTTCGAAGTGGCCATCCTGGCCATCCTCGATTTTACAAATTCAAAAACCCAAATATAAATTCACACAGCACTCAACAGGAGAACGTTTGTTTCACAAACTTTTGATACAAAAACAAAATATGGGCCATTTTCAGATAGCTTTGAAACTATTGGCCATTTTCAAGTTAGCAGTACGTATAGTCAGAGAGTTTTGAAACTAATGAAATTTTGGTCAAACTTAGGACTGGTCAGGACCTTGAAACTGGGCGAGTTTAAAGAAAATCGTTTGCTCAGTTTTCGTGATATCGGTGTTCGAGATAGCCGACGCCATACCCTATATGGGCAGTATGGGCCATTTTCAAGTTAGCAGTACGCATATTAGAGAGTTTTGAAACAAATGAAATTTTGGTCAAACTTAGGACTGGTCAAGACCTTGAAACTTGGCGAGTTTAAAGAAAATCGTTCGCTCAGTTTTCGAGATATCGGTGTTCGAGATAGCCGACCCCATACCGAATATGGACAGTATGGGCCATTTTCAAGTTAGCAGTACCCATATTAGAGAGTTTTGAAACAAATGGAATTTTGGTCAAACTTAGGACTGGTCAGGACCTTGAAACTGGGCGAGTTTAAAGAAAATCGTTCGCTCAGTTTTCGAGATATTGGTGTTCGAGATAGCCGACGCCATACCCAATATGGGCAGTATGGGCCATTTTCAAGTTAGCAGTACGCATATTAGAGAGTTTTGAAACCAATGAAATTTTGGTCAAACTTAGGACTGGTCAGGACCTTAAAACTGGGCGAGTTTAAAGAAAATCGTTCGCTCAGTTTTTGAGATATCGGTGTTCGAGTTAGCCGACCCCATACCGAATATGGACAGTATGGGCCATTTTCAAGTTAGCAGTACGTATAGTCAGAGAGTTTTGAAACTAATGAAATTTTGGTCAAACTTAGGACTGGTCAGGACCTTGCAACTGGGCGAGTTTAAAGAAAATCGTTCGCTCAGTTTTCGAGATATCGGTGTTCGAGATAGCCGACGCCATACCCAATATGGACAGTATGGGCCAATTTCAAGTTAGCAGTACGCATATTAGAGAGTTTTGAAACAAATGAAATTTTGGTCAAACTTAGGACTGGTCAGGACCTTGAAACTGGGCGAGTTTAAAGAAAATCGTTCGCTCAGTTTTCGAGATATCGGTGTTCGAGATAGCCGACCCCATACCGAATATGGACAGTATGGGCCATTTTCAAGTTAGCAGTACGTATAGTCAGAGAGTTTTGAAACTAATGAAATTTTGGTCAAACTTAGGACTGGTCAGGACCTTGAAACTGGGCGAGTTTAAAGAAAATCGTTCGCTCAGTTTTCGTGATATCGGTGTTCGAGATAGCCGACGCCATACCCAATATGGGCAGTATGGGCCATTTTCAAGTTAGCAGTACGCATATTAGAGAGTTTTGAAACAAATGAAATTTTGGTCAAACTTAGGACTGGTCAGGACCTTAAAACTGGGCGAGTTTAAAGAAAATCGTTCGCTCAGTTTTCGAGATATCGGTGTTCGAGATAGCCGACCCCATACCGAATATGGACAGTATGGGCCATATTCAAGTTAGCAGTACGTATAGTCAGAGAGTTTTGAAACGAATGAAATTTTGGTCAAACTTAGGACTGGTCAGGACCTTGAAACTGGGCGAGTTTAAAGAAAATCGTTCGCTCAGTTTTCGTGATATCGGTGTTCGAGATAGCCGACGCCATACCCTATATGGGCAGTATGGGCCATTTTCAAGTTAGCAGTACGCATATTAGAGAGTTTTGAAACAAATGAAATTTTGGTCAAACTTAGGACTGGTCAGGACCTTGAAACTGGGCGAGTTTAAAGAAAATCGTTCGCTCAGTTTTCGAGATATCGGTGTTCGAGATAGCCGACCCCATACCGAATATGGACAGTATGGGCCATTTTCAAGTTAGCAGTACGCATATTAGAGAGTTTTGAAACAAATGAAATTTTGGTCAAACTTAGGACTGGTCAGGACCTTGAAACTGGGCGAGTTTAAAGAAAATCGTTCGCTCAGTTTTCGAGATATCGGTGTTCGAGATAGCCGACGCCATACCCAATATGGGCAGTATGGGCCATTTTCAAGTTAGCAGTACGCATATTAGAGAGTTTTGAAACCAATGAAATTTTGGTCAAACTTAGGACTGGTCAGGACCTTAAAACTGGGCGAGTTTAAAGAAAATCGTTCGCTCAGTTTTTGAGATATCGGTGTTCGAGTTAGCCGACCCCATACCGAATATGGACAGTATGGGCCATTTTCAAGTTAGCAGTACGTATAGTCAGAGAGTTTTGAAACTAATGAAATTTTGGTCAAACTTAGGACTGGTCAGGACATTGAAACTGGGCGAGTTTAAAGAAAATCGTTCGCTCAGTTTTCGAGATATCGGTGTTCGAGATAGCCGACGCCATACCCAATATGGGCAGTATGGGCCAATTTCAAGTTAGCTTTACGCATATTAGAGAGTTTTGAAACAAATGAAATTTTGGTCAAACTTAGGACTGGTCAGGACCTTGAAACTGGGCGAGTTTAAAGAAAATCGTTCGCTCAGTTTTCGAGATATCGGTGTTCGAGATAGCCGACCCCATACCGAATATGGACAGTATGGGCCATTTTCAAGTTAGCAGTACGTATAGTCAGAGTCTTTTGAAACTAATGAAATTTTGGTCAAACTTAGGACTGGTCAGGACCTTGAAACTGGGCGAGTTTAAAGAAAATCGTTCGCTCAGTTTTTGTGATATCGGTGTTCGAGATAGCCGACGCCATACCCAATATGGGCAGTATGGGCCATTTTCAAGTTAGCAGTACGCATATTAGAGAGTTTTGAAACAAATGAAATTTTGGTCAAACTTAGGACTGGTCAGGACCTTGAAACTGGGCGAGTTTAATGAAAATCGTTCGCTCAGTTTTCGAGATATCGGTGTTCGAGATAGCCGACCCCATACCGAATATTTACAGTATGGGCCATATTCAAGTTAGCAGTACGCATATTAGAGAGTTTTGAAACAAATGAAATTTTGGTCAAACTTAGGACTGGTCAGGACCTTGAAACTGGGCGAGTTTAAAGAAAATCGTTCGCTCAGTTTTCGAGATATCGGTGTTCGAGATAGCCGACGCTATACCCAATATGGGCAGTATGGGCCATTTTCAAGTTAGCAGTACGCATATTAGAGAGTTTTGAAACAAATGAAATTTTGGTCAAACTTAGGACTGGTCAGGACCTTAAAACTGGACGAGTTTAAAGAAAATCGTTCGCTCAGTTTTCGAGATATCGGTGTTCGAGATAGCCGACCCCATACCGAATATGGACAGTATGGGCCATTTTCAAGTTAGCAGTACGTATAGTCAGAGAGTTTTGAAACTAATGAAATTTTGGTCAAACTTAGAACTGGTCAGGACCTTGAAACTGGGCGAGTTTAAAGAAAATCGTTCGCTCAGTTTTCGTGATATCGGTGTTCGAGATAGCCGACGCCATACCCTATATGGGCAGTATGGGCCATTTTCAAGTTAGCAGTACGCATATTAGAGAGTTTTGAAACAAATGAAATTTTGGTCGAACTTAGGACTGGTCAAGACCTTGAAACTTGGCGAGTTTAAAGAAAATCGTTCGCTCAGTTTTCGAGATATCGGTGTTCGAGATAGCCGACGCCATACCCTATATGGGCAGTATGGACCATTTTCAAGTTAGCAGTACGCATATTAGAGAGTTTTGAAACAAATGAAATTTTGGTCAAACTTAGGACTGGTCAGGACCTTAAAACTGGGCGAGTTTAAAGAAAATCGTTCGCTCAGTTTTCGAGATATCGGTGTTCGAGATAGCCGACCCCATACCGAATATGGACAGTATGGGCCATATTCAAGTTAGCAGTACGTATAGTCAGAGAGTTTTGAAACGAATGAAATTTTGGTCAAACTTAGGACTGGTCAGGACCTTGAAACTGGGCGAGTTTAAAGAAAATCGTTCGCTCAGTTTTCGTGATATCGGTGTTCGAGATAGCCGACGCCATACCCTCTATGGGCAGTATGGGCCATTTTCAAGTTAGCAGTACGCATATTAGAGAGTTTTGAAACAAATGAAATTTTGGTCAAACTTAGGACTGGTCAGGACCTTGAAACTGGGCGAGTTTAAAGAAAATCGTTCGCTCAGTTTTCGAGATATCGGTGTTCGAGATAGCCGACCCCATACCGAATATGGACAGTATGGGCCATTTTCAAGTTAGCAGTACGCATATTAGAGAGTTTTGAAACAAATGAAATTTTGGTCAAACTTAGGACTGGTCAGGACCTTGAAACTGGGCGAGTTTAAAGAAAATCGTTCGCTCAGTTTTCGAGATATCGGTGTTCGAGATAGCCGACCCCATACCGAATATGGACAGTATGGGCCATTTTCAAGTTAGCAGTACGCATATTAGAGAGTTTTGAAACAAATGAAATTTTGGTCAAACTTAGGACTGGTCAGGACCTTGAAACTGGGCGAGTTTAAAGAAAATCGATCGCTCAGTTTTCGAGATATCGGTGTTCGAGATAGCCGACGCCATACCCAATATGGGCAGTATGGGCCATTTTCAAGTAAGCAGTTCGCATATTAGAGAGTTTTGAAACCAATGAAATTTTGGTCAAACTTAGGACTGGTCAGGACCTTAAAACTGGGCGAGTTTAAAGAAAATCGTTCGCTCAGTTTTTGAGATATCGGTGTTCGAGTTAGCCGACCCCATACCGAATATGGACAGTATCGGCCATTTTCAAGTTAGCAGTACGTATAGTCAGAGAGTTTTGAAACTAATGAAATTTTGGTCAAACTTAGGACTGGTCAGGACCTTGAAACTGGGCGAGTTTAAAGAAAATCGTTCGCTCAGTTTTCGAGATATCGGTGTTCGAGATAGCCGACGCCATACCCTATATGGGCAGTATGGACCATTTTCAAGTTAGCAGTACGCATATTAGAGAGTTTTGAAACAAATGAAATTTTGGTCAAACTTAGGACTGGTCAGGACCTTAAAACTGGGCGAGTTTAAAGAAAATCGTTCGCTCAGTTTTCGAGATATCGGTGTTCGAGATAGCCGACCCCATACCGAATATGGACAGTATGGGCCATATTCAAGTTAGCAGTACGTATAGTCAGAGAGTTTTGAAACGAATGAAATTTTGGTCAAACTTAGGACTGGTCAGGACCTTGAAACTGGGCGAGTTTAAAGAAAATCGTTCGCTCAGTTTTCGTGATATCGGTGTTCGAGATAGCCGACGCCATACCCTCTATGGGCAGTATGGGCCATTTTCAAGTTAGCAGTACGCATATTAGAGAGTTTTGAAACAAATGAAATTTTGGTCAAACTTAGGACTGGTCAGGACCTTGAAACTGGGCGAGTTTAAAGAAAATCGTTCGCTCAGTTTTCGAGATATCGGTGTTCGAGATAGCCGACCCCATACCGAATATGGACAGTATGGGCCATTTTCAAGTTAGCAGTACGCATATTAGAGAGTTTTGAAACAAATGAAATTTTGGTCAAACTTAGGACTGGTCAGGACCTTGAAACTGGGCGAGTTTAAAGAAAATCGTTCGCTCAGTTTTCGAGATATCGGTGTTCGAGATAGCCGACCCCATACCGAATATGGACAGTATGGGCCATTTTCAAGTTAGCAGTACGCATATTAGAGAGTTTTGAAACAAATGAAATTTTGGTCAAACTTAGGACTGGTCAGGACCTTGAAACTGGGCGAGTTTAAAGAAAATCGTTCGCTCAGTTTTCGAGATATCGGTGTTCGAGATAGCCGACGCCATACCCAATATGGGCAGTATGGGCCATTTTCAAGTTAGCAGTACGCATATTAGAGAGTTTTGAAACCAATGAAATTTTGGTCAAACTTAGGACTGGTCAGGACCTTAAAACTGGGCGAGTTTAAAGAAAATCGTTCGCTCAGTTTTTGAGATATCGGTGTTCGAGTTAGCCGACCCCATACCGAATATGGACAGTATGGGCCATATTCAAGTTAGCAGTACGTATAGTCAGAGAGTTTTGAAACTAATGAAATTTTGGTCAAACTTAGGACTGGTCAGGACCTTGAAACTGGGCGAGTTTAAAGAAAATCGTTCGCTCAGTTTTCGAGATATCGGTGTTCGAGATAGCCGACGCCATACCCAATATGGGCAGTATGGGCCAATTTCAAGTTAGCAGTACGCATATTAGATAGTTTTGAAACCAATGAAATTTTGGTCAAACTTAGGACTGGTCAGGACCTTGAAACTGGGCCAGTTTAAAGAAAATCGTTCGCTCAGTTTTCGAGATATCGGTGTTCGAGATAGCCGACCCCATACCGAATATGGACAGTATGGGCCATTTTCAAGTTAGCAGTACGTATAGTCAGAGTGTTTTGAAACTAATGAAATTTTGGTCAAACTTAGGACTGGTCAGGACCTTGAAACTGGGCGAGTTTAAAGAAAATCGTTCTCATAGTTTTCGTGATATCGGTGTTCGAGATAGCCGACGCCATACCCAATATGGGCAGTATGGGCCATTTTTAAGTTAGCAGTACGCATATTAGAGAGTTTTGAAACAAATGAAATTTTGGTCAAACTTAGGACTGGTCAGGACCTTGAAACTGGGCGAGTTTAATGAAAATCGTTCGCTCAGTTTTCGAGATATCGGTGTTCGAGATAGCCGACCCCATACCGAATATTTACAGTATGGGCCATATTCAAGTTAGCAGTACGCATATTAGAGAGTTTTGAAACAAATGAAATTTTGGTCAAACTTAGGACTGGTCAGGACCTTGAAACTGGGCGAGTTTAAAGAAAATCGTTCGCTCAGTTTTCGAGATATCGGTGTTCGAGATAGCCGACGCTATACCCAATATGGGCAGTATGGGCCATTTTCAAGTTAGCAGTACGCATATTAGAGAGTTTTGAAACAAATGAAACTTTGGTCAAACTTAGGACTGGTCAGGACCTTAAAACTGGACGAGTTTAAAGAAAATCGTTCGCTCAGTTTTCGAGATATCGGTGTTCGAGATAGCCGACCCCATACCGAATATGGACAGTATGGGCCATTTTCAAGTTAGCAGTACGTATAGTCAGAGAGTTTTGAAACTAATGAAATTTTGGTCGAACTTAGGACTGGTCAGGACCTTGAAACTGGGCGAGTTTAAAGAAAATCGTTCGCTCAGTTTTCGTGATATCGGTGTTCGAGATAGCCGACGCCATACCCTATATGGGCAGTATGGGCCATTTTCAAGTTAGCAGTACGCATATTAGAGAGTTTTGAAACAAATGAAATTTTGGTCAAACTTAGGACTGGTCAAGACCTTGAAACTTGGCGAGTTTAAAGAAAATCGTTCGCTCAGTTTTCGAGATATCGGTGTTCGAGATAGCCGACCCCATACCGAATATGGACAGTATGGGCCATTTTCAAGTTAGCAGTACGCATATTAGAGAGTTTTGAAACAAATGGAATTTTGGTCAAACTTAGGACTGGTCAGGACCTTAAAACTGGGCGAGTTTAAAGAAAATCGTTCGCTCAGTTTTTGAGATATCGGTGTTCGAGTTAGCCGACCCCATACCGAATATGGACAGTATGGTCCATTTTCAAGTTAGCAGTACGTATAGTCAGAGAGTTTTGAAACTAATGAAATTTTGGTCAAACTTAGGACTGGTCAGGACCTTGAAACTGGGCGCGTTTAAAGAAAATCGTTCGCTTTTTTTTTTTGTGATATCGGTGTTCGAGATAGCCGACGCCATACCCAATATGGGCAGTATGGGCCATTTTCAAGTTAGCAGTACGCATATGAGAGAGTTTTGAAACAAATGAAATTTTGGTCAAACTTAGGACTGGTCAGGACCTTAAAACTGGGCGAGTTTAAAGAAAATCGTTCGCTCAGTTTTCGAGATATCGGTGTTCGAGATAGCCGACCCCATACCGAATATGGACAGTATGGGCCATATTCAAGTTAGCAGTAATTATAGTCAGAGAGTTTTGAAACTAATGAAATCGTTCGCTCAGTTTTCGTGATATCGGTGTTCGAGATAGCCGACGCCATACCCTATATGGGCAGTATGGGCCATTTTCAAGTTAGCAGTACGCATATTAGAGAGTTTTGAAACAAATGAAATTTTGGTCAAACTTTGGACTGGTCAGGACCTTGAAACTGGGCGAGTTTAAAGAAAATCGTTCGCTCAGTTTTCGAGATATCGGTGTTCGAGATAGCCGACCCCATACCGAATATGGACAGTATGGGCCATTTTCAAGTTAGCAGTACGCATATTAGAGAGTTTTGAAACAAATGAAATTTTGGTCAAACTTAGGACTGGTCAGGACCTTGAAACTGGGCGAGTTTAAAGAAAATCGATCGCTCAGTTTTCGAGATATCGGTGTTCGAGATAGCCGACGCCATACCCAATATGGGCAGTATGGGCCATTTTCAAGTAAGCAGTTCGCATATTAGAGAGTTTTGAAACCAATGAAATTTTGGTCAAACTTAGGACTGGTCAGGACCTTAAAACTGGGCGAGTTTAAAGAAAATCGTTCGCTCAGTTTTTGAGATATCGGTGTTCGAGTTAGCCGACCCCATACCGAATATGGACAGTATCGGCCATTTTCAAGTTAGCAGTACGTATAGTCAGAGAGTTTTGAAACTAATGAAATTTTGGTCAAACTTAGGACTGGTCAGGACCTTGAAACTGGGCGAGTTTAAAGAAAATCGTTCGCTCAGTTTTCGAGATATCGGTGTTCGAGATAGCCGACGCCATACCGAATATGGACAGTATGGGCCATTTTCAAGTTAGCAGTACGCATATTAGAGAGTTTTGAAACAAATGAAATTTTGGTCAAACTTAGGACTGGTCAGGACCTTGAAACTGGGCGAGTTTAAAGAAAATCGTTCGCTCAGTTTTCGAGATATCGGTGTTCGAGATAGCCGACCCCATACCGAATATGGACAGTATGGGCCATTTTCAAGTTAGCAGTACGTATAGTCAGAGTGTTTTGAAACTAATGAAATTTTGGTCAAACTTAGGACTGGTCAGGACCTTGAAACTGGGCGAGTTTAAAGAAAATCGTTCTCATAGTTTTCGTGATATCGGTGTTCGAGATAGCCGACGCCATACCCAATATGGGCAGTATGGGCCATTTTCAAGTTAGCAGTACGCATATTAGAGAGTTTTGAAACAAATGAAATTTTGGTCAAACTTAGGACTGGTCAGGACCTTGAAACTGGGCGAGTTTAATGAAAATCGTTCGCTCAGTTTTCGAGATATCGGTGTTCGAGATAGCCGACCCCATACCGAATATTTACAGTATGGGCCATATTCAAATTAGCAGTACGCATATTAGAGAGTTTTGAAACAAATGAAATTTTGGTCAAACTTAGGACTGGTCAGGACCTTGAAACTGGGCGAGTTTAAAGAAAATCGTTCGCTCAGTTTTCGAGATATCGGTGTTCGAGATAGCCGACGCTATACCCAATATGGGCAGTATGGGCCATTTTCAAGTTAGCAGTACGCATATTAGAGAGTTTTGAAACAAATGAAACTTTGGTCAAACTTAGGACTGGTCAGGACCTTAAAACTGGACGAGTTTAAAGAAAATCGTTCGCTCAGTTTTCGAGATATCGGTGTTCGAGATAGCCGACCCCATACCGAATATGGACAGTATGGGCCATTTTCAAGTTAGCAGTACGTATAGTCAGAGAGTTTTGAAACTAATGAAATTTTGGTCAAACTTAGGACTGGTCAGGACCTTGAAACTGGGCGAGTTTAAAGAAAATCGTTCGCTCAGTTTTCGTGATATCGGTGTTCGAGATAGCCGACGCCATACCCTATATGGGCAGTATGGGCCATTTTCAAGTTAGCAGTACGCATATTAGAGAGTTTTGAAACAAATGAAATTTTGGTCAAACTTAGGACTGGTCAAGACCTTGAAACTTGGCGAGTTTAAAGAAAATCGTTCGCTCAGCTTTCGAGATATCGGTGTTCGAGATAGCCGACCCCATACCGAATATGGACAGTATGGGCCATTTTCAAGTTAGCAGTACGCATATTAGAGAGTTTTGAAACAAATGGAATTTTGGTCAAACTTAGGACTGGTCAGGACCTTGAAACTGGGCGAGTTTAAAGAAAATCGTTCGCTCAGTTTTCGAGATATCGGTGTTCGAGATAGCCGACGCCATACCCAATATGGGCAGTATGGGCCATTTTCAAGTTAGCAGTACGCATATTAGAGAGTTTTGAAACCAATGAAATTTTGGTCAAACTTAGGACTGGTCAGGACCTTAAAACTGGGCGAGTTTAAAGAAAATCGTTCGCTCAGTTTTTGAGATATCGGTGTTCGAGTTAGCCGACCCCATACCGAATATGGACAGTATGGGCCATTTTCAAGTTAGCAGTACGTATAGTCAGAGAGTTTTGAAACTAATGAAATTTTGGTCAAACTTAGGACTGGTCAGGACCTTGAAGCTGGGCGAGTTTAAAGAAAATCGTTCGCTTTTTTTTTTGTGATATCGGTGTTCGAGATAGCCGACGCCATACCCAATATGGGCAGTATGGGCCATTTTCAAGTTAGCAGTACGCATATTAGAGAGTTTTGAAACAAATGAAATTTTGGTCAAACTTAGGACTGGTCAGGACCTTAAAACTGGGCGAGTTTAAAGAAAATCGTTCGCTCCGTTTTCGAGATATCGGTGTTCGAGATAGCCGACCCCATACCGAATATGGACAGTATGGGCCATATTCAAGTTAGCAGTACGTATAGTCAGAGAGTTTTGAAACTAATGAAATCGTTCGCTCAGTTTTCGTGATATCGGTGTTCGGGATAGCCGACGCCATACCCTATATGGGCAGTATGGGCCATTTTCAGGTTAGCAGTACGCATATTAGAGAGTTTTGAAACAAATGAAATTTTGGTCAAACTTTGGACTGGTCAGGACCTTGAAACTGGGCGAGTTTAAAGAAAATCGTTCGCTCAGTTTTCGAGATATCGGTGTTCGAGATAGCCGACCCCATACCGAATATGGACAGTATGGGCCATTTTCAAGTTAGCAGTACGCATATTAGAGAGTTTTGAAACAAATGAAATTTTGGTCAAACTTAGGACTGGTCAGGACCTTGAAACTGGGCGAGTTTAAAGAAAATCGATCGCTCAGTTTTCGAGATATCGGTGTTCGAGATAGCCGACGCCATACCCAATATGGGCAGTATGGGCCATTTTCAAGTAAGCAGTTCGCATATTAGAGAGTTTTGAAACCAATGAAATTTTGGTCAAACTTAGGACTGGTCAGGACCTTAAAACTGGGCGAGTTTAAAGAAAATCGTTCGCTCAGTTTTTGAGATATCGGTGTTCGAGTTAGCCGACCCCATACCGAATATGGACAGTATGGGCCATTTTCAAGTTAGCAGTACGTATAGTCAGAGAGTTTTGAAACTAATGAAATTTTGGTCAAACTTAGGACTGGTCAGGACCTTGAAACTGGGCGAGTTTAAAGAAAATCGTTCGCTCAGTTTTCGAGATATCGGTGTTCGAGATAGCCGACGCCATACCCAATATGGGCAGTATGGGCCAATTTCAAGTTAGCAGTACGCATATTAGAGAGTTTTGAAACAAATGAAATTTTGGTCAAACTTAGGACTGGTCAGGACCTTGAAACTGGGCGAGTTTAAAGAAAATCGTTCGCTCAGTTTTCGAGATATCGGTGTTCGAGATAGCCGACCCCATACCGAATATGGACAGTATGGGCCATTTTCATGTTAGCAGTACGTATAGTCAGAGTGTTTTGAAACTAATGACATTTTGGTCAAACTTAGGACTGGTCAGGACCTTGAAACTGGGCGAGTTTAAAGAAAATCGTTCGCTCAGTTTTCGTGATATCGGTGTTCGAGATAGCCGACGCCATACCCTATATGGGCAGTATGGGCCATTTTCAAGTTAGCAGTACGCATATTAGAGAGTTTTGAAACAAATGAAATTTTGGTCAAACTTAGGACTGGTCAAGACCTTGAAACTTGGCGAGTTTAAAGAAAATCGTTCGCTCAGCTTTCGAGATATCGGTGTTCGAGATAGCCGACCCCATACCGAATATGGACAGTATGGGCCATTTTCAAGTTAGCAGTACGCATATTAGAGAGTTTTGAAACAAATGGAATTTTGGTCAAACTTAGGACTGGTCAGGACCTTGAAACTGGGCGAGTTTAAAGAAAATCGTTCGCTCAGTTTTCGAGATATCGGTGTTCGAGATAGCCGACGCCATACCCAATATGGGCAGTATGGGCCATTTTCAAGTTAGCAGTACGCATATTAGAGAGTTTTGAAACCAATGAAATTTTGGTCAAACTTAGGACTGGTCAGGACCTTAAAACTGGGCGAGTTTAAAGAAAATCGTTCGCTCAGTTTTTGAGATATCGGTGTTCGAGTTAGCCGACCCCATACCGAATATGGACAGTATGGGCCATTTTCAAGTTAGCAGTACGTATAGTCAGAGAGTTTTGAAACTAATGAAATTTTGGTCAAACTTAGGACTGGTCAGGACCTTGAAGCTGGGCGAGTTTAAAGAAAATCGTTCGCTTTTTTTTTGTGATATCGGTGTTCGAGATAGCCGACGCCATACCCAATATGGGCAGTATGGGCCATTTTCAAGTTAGCAGTACGCATATTAGAGAGTTTTGAAACAAATGAAATTTTGGTCAAACTTAGGACTGGTCAGGACCTTAAAACTGGGCGAGTTTAAAGAAAATCGTTCGCTCCGTTTTCGAGATATCGGTGTTCGAGATAGCCGACCCCATACCGAATATGGACAGTATGGGCCATATTCAAGTTAGCAGTACGTATAGTCAGAGAGTTTTGAAACTAATGAAATCGTTCGCTCAGTTTTCGTGATATCGGTGTTCGGGATAGCCGACGCCATACCCTATATGGGCAGTATGGGCCATTTTCAGGTTAGCAGTACGCATATTAGAGAGTTTTGAAACAAATGAAATTTTGGTCAAACTTTGGACTGGTCAGGACCTTGAAACTGGGCGAGTTTAAAGAAAATCGTTCGCTCAGTTTTCGAGATATCGGTGTTCGAGATAGCCGACCCCATACCGAATATGGACAGTATGGGCCATTTTCAAGTTAGCAGTACGCATATTAGAGAGGTTTGAAACAAATGAAATTTTGGTCAAACTTAGGACTGGTCAGGACCTTGAAACTGGGCGAGTTTAAAGAAAATCGATCGCTCAGTTTTCGAGATATCGGTGTTCGAGATAGCCGACGCCATACCCAATATGGGCAGTATGGGCCATTTTCAAGTAAGCAGTTCGCATATTAGAGAGTTTTGAAACCAATGAAATTTTGGTCAAACTTAGGACTGGTCAGGACCTTAAAACTGGGCGAGTTTAAAGAAAATCGTTCGCTCAGTTTTTGAGATATCGGTGTTCGAGTTAGCCGACCCCATACCGAATATGGACAGTATTGGCCATTTTCAAGTTAGCAGTACGTATAGTCAGAGTGTTTTGAAACTAATGAAATTTTGGTCAAACTTAGGACTGGTCAGGACCTTGAAACTGGGCGAGTTTAAAGAAAATCGTTCTCATAGTTTTCGTGATATCGGTGTTCGAGATAGCCGACGCCATACCCAATATGGGCAGTATGGGCCATTTTTAAGTTAGCAGTACGCATATTAGAGAGTTTTGAAACAAATGAAATTTTGGTCAAACTTAGGACTGGTCAGGACCTTGAAACTGGGCGAGTTTAATGAAAATCGTTCGCTCAGTTTTCGAGATATCGGTGTTCGAGATAGCCGACCCCATACCGAATATTTACAGTATGGGCCATATTCAAGTTAGCAGTACGCATATTAGAGAGTTTTGAAACAAATGAAATTTTGGTCAAACTTAGGACTGGTCAGGACCTTGAAACTGGGCGAGTTTAAAGAAAATCGTTCGCTCAGTTTTCGAGATATCGGTGTTCGAGATAGCCGACGCTATACCCAATATGGGCAGTATGGGCCATTTTCAAGTTAGCAGTACGCATATTAGAGAGTTTTGAAACAAATGAAACTTTGGTCAAACTTAGGACTGGTCAGGACCTTAAAACTGGACGAGTTTAAAGAAAATCGTTCGCTCAGTTTTCGAGATATCGGTGTTCGAGATAGCCGACCCCATACCGAATATGGACAGTATGGGCCATTTTCAAGTTAGCAGTACGTATAGTCAGAGAGTTTTGAAACTAATGAAATTTTGGTCGAACTTAGGACTGGTCAGGACCTTGAAACTGGGCGAGTTTAAAGAAAATCGTTCGCTCAGTTTTCGTGATATCGGTGTTCGAGATAGCCGACGCCATACCCTATATGGGCAGTATGGGCCATTTTCAAGTTAGCAGTACGCATATTAGAGAGTTTTGAAACAAATGAAATTTTGGTCAAACTTAGGACTGGTCAAGACCTTGAAACTTGGCGAGTTTAAAGAAAATCGTTCGCTCAGTTTTCGAGATACCGGTGTTCGAGATAGCCGACCCCATACCGAATATGGACAGTATGGGCCATTTTCAAGTTAGCAGTACGCATATTAGAGAGTTTTGAAACAAATGGAATTTTGGTCAAACTTAGGACTGGTCAGGACCTTAAAACTGGGCGAGTTTAAAGAAAATCGTTCGCTCAGTTTTTGAGATATCGGTGTTCGAGTTAGCCGACCCCATACCGAATATGGACAGTATGGTCCATTTTCAAGTTAGCAGTACGTATAGTCAGAGAGTTTTGAAACTAATGAAATTTTGGTCAAACTTAGGACTGGTCAGGACCTTGAAACTGGGCGCGTTTAAAGAAAATCGTTCGCTTTTTTTTTTGTGATATCGGTGTTCGAGATAGCCGACGCCATACCCAATATGGGCAGTATGGGCCATTTTCAAGTTAGCAGTACGCATATGAGAGAGTTTTGAAACAAATGAAATTTTGGTCAAACTTAGGACTGGTCAGGACCTTAAAACTGGGCGAGTTTAAAGAAAATCGTTCGCTCAGTTTTCGAGATATCGGTGTTCGAGATAGCCGACCCCATACCGAATATGGACAGTATGGGCCATATTCAAGTTAGCAGTAATTATAGTCAGAGAGTTTTGAAACTAATGAAATCGTTCGCTCAGTTTTCGTGATATCGGTGTTCGAGATAGCCGACGCCATACCCTATATGGGCAGTATGGGCCATTTTCAAGTTAGCAGTACGCATATTAGAGAGTTTTGAAACAAATGAAATTTTGGTCAAACTTTGGACTGGTCAGGACCTTGAAACTGGGCGAGTTTAAAGAAAATCGTTCGCTCAGTTTTCGAGATATCGGTGTTCGAGATAGCCGACCCCATACCGAATATGGACAGTATGGGCCATTTTCAAGTTAGCAGTACGCATATTAGAGAGTTTTGAAACAAATGAAATTTTGGTCAAACTTAGGACTGGTCAGGACCTTGAAACTGGGCGAGTTTAAAGAAAATCGATCGCTCAGTTTTCGAGATATCGGTGTTCGAGATAGCCGACGCCATACCCAATATGGGCAGTATGGGCCATTTTCAAGTAAGCAGTTCGCATATTAGAGAGTTTTGAAACCAATGAAATTTTGGTCAAACTTAGGACTGGTCAGGACCTTAAAACTCGGCGAGTTTAAAGAAAATCGTTCGCTCAGTTTTTGAGATATCGGTGTTCGAGTTAGCCGACCCCATACCGAATATGGACAGTATCGGCCATTTTCAAGTTAGCAGTACGTATAGTCAGAGAGTTTTGAAACTAATGAAATTTTGGTCAAACTTAGGACTGGTCAGGACCTTGAAACTGGGCGAGTTTAAAGAAAATCGTTCGCTCAGTTTTCGAGATATCGGTGTTCGAGATAGCCGACGCCATACCGAATATGGACAGTATGGGCCATTTTCAAGTTAGCAGTACGCATATTAGAGAGTTTTGAAACAAATGAAATTTTGGTCAAACTTAGGACTGGTCAGGACCTTGAAACTGGGCGAGTTTAAAGAAAATCGTTCGCTCAGTTTTCGAGATATCGGTGTTCGAGATAGCCGACCCCATACCGAATATGGACAGTATGGGCCATTTTCAAGTTAGCAGTACGTATAGTCAGAGTGTTTTGAAACTAATGAAATTTTGGTCAAACTTAGGACTGGTCAGGACCTTGAAACTGGGCGAGTTTAAAGAAAATCGTTCTCATAGTTTTCGTGATATCGGTGTTCGAGATAGCCGACGCCATACCCAATATGGGCAGTATGGGCCATTTTCAAGTTAGCAGTACGCATATTAGAGAGTTTTGAAACAAATGAAATTTTGGTCAAACTTAGGACTGGTCAGGACCTTGAAACTGGGCGAGTTTAATGAAAATCGTTCGCTCAGTTTTCGAGATATCGGTGTTCGAGATAGCCGACCCCATACCGAATATTTACAGTATGGGCCATATTCAAATTAGCAGTACGCATATTAGAGAGTTTTGAAACAAATGAAATTTTGGTCAAACTTAGGACTGGTCAGGACCTTGAAACTGGGCGAGTTTAAAGAAAATCGTTCGCTCAGTTTTCGAGATATCGGTGTTCGAGATAGCCGACCCCATACCGAATATGGACAGTATGGGCCATTTTCAAGTTAGCAGTACGTATAGTCAGAGAGTTTTGAAACTAATGAAATTTTGGTCAAACTTAGGACTGGTCAGGACCTTGAAACTGGGCGAGTTTAAAGAAAATCGTTCGCTCAGTTTTCGTGATATCGGTGTTCGAGATAGCCGACGCCATACCCTATATGGGCAGTATGGGCCATTTTCAAGTTAGCAGTACGCATATTAGAGAGTTTTGAAACAAATGAAATTTTGGTCAAACTTAGGACTGGTCAAGACCTTGAAACTTGGCGAGTTTAAAGAAAATCGTTCGCTCAGCTTTCGAGATATCGGTGTTCGAGATAGCCGACCCCATACCGAATATGGACAGTATGGGCCATTTTCAAGTTAGCAGTACGCATATTAGAGAGTTTTGAAACAAATGGAATTTTGGTCAAACTTAGGACTGGTCAGGACCTTGAAACTGGGCGAGTTTAAAGAAAATCGTTCGCTCAGTTTTCGAGATATCGGTGTTCGAGATAGCCGACGCCATACCCAATATGGGCAGTATGGGCCATTTTCAAGTTAGCAGTACGCATATTAGAGAGTTTTGAAACCAATGAAATTTTGGTCAAACTTAGGACTGGTCAGGACCTTAAAACTGGGCGAGTTTAAAGAAAATCGTTCGCTCAGTTTTTGAGATATCGGTGTTCGAGTTAGCCGACCCCATACCGAATATGGACAGTATGGGCCATTTTCAAGTTAGCAGTACGTATAGTCAGAGAGTTTTGAAACTAATGAAATTTTGGTCAAACTTAGGACTGGTCAGGACCTTGAAGCTGGGCGAGTTTAAAGAAAATCGTTCGCTTTTTTTTGTGATATCGGTGTTCGAGATAGCCGACGCCATACCCAATATGGGCAGTATGGGCCATTTTCAAGTTAGCAGTACGCATATTAGAGAGTTTTGAAACAAATGAAATTTTGGTCAAACTTAGGACTGGTCAGGACCTTAAAACTGGGCGAGTTTAAAGAAAATCGTTCGCTCCGTTTTCGAGATATCGGTGTTCGAGATAGCCGACCCCATACCGAATATGGACAGTATGGGCCATATTCAAGTTAGCAGTACGTATAGTCAGAGAGTTTTGAAACTAATGAAATCGTTCGCTCAGTTTTCGTGATATCGGTGTTCGGGATAGCCGACGCCATACCCTATATGGGCAGTATGGGCCATTTTCAGGTTAGCAGTACGCATATTAGAGAGTTTTGAAACAAATGAAATTTTGGTCAAACTTTGGACTGGTCAGGACCTTGAAACTGGGCGAGTTTAAAGAAAATCGTTCGCTCAGTTTTCGAGATATCGGTGTTCGAGATAGCCGACCCCATACCGAATATGGACAGTATGGGCCATTTTCAAGTTAGCAGTACGCATATTAGAGAGTTTTGAAACAAATGAAATTTTGGTCAAACTTAGGACTGGTCAGGACCTTGAAACTGGGCGAGTTTAAAGAAAATCGATCGCTCAGTTTTCGAGATATCGGTGTTCGAGATAGCCGACGCCATACCCAATATGGGCAGTATGGGCCATTTTCAAGTAAGCAGTTCGCATATTAGAGAGTTTTGAAACCAATGAAATTTTGGTCAAACTTAGGACTGGTCAGGACCTTAAAACTGGGCGAGTTTAAAGAAAATCGTTCGCTCAGTTTTTGAGATATCGGTGTTCGAGTTAGCCGACCCCATACCGAATATGGACAGTATGGGCCATTTTCAAGTTAGCAGTACGTATAGTCAGAGAGTTTTGAAACTAATGAAATTTTGGTCAAACTTAGGACTGGTCAGGACCTTGAAACTGGGCGAGTTTAAAGAAAATCGTTCGCTCAGTTTTTGAGATATCGGTGTTCGAGATAGCCGACGCCATACCCAATATGGGCAGTATGGGCCAATTTCAAGTTAGCAGTACGCATATTAGAGAGTTTTGAAACAAATGAAATTTTGGTCAAACTTAGGACTGGTCAGGACCTTGAAACTGGGCGAGTTTAAAGAAAATCGTTCGCTCAGTTTTCGAGATATCGGTGTTCGAGATAGCCGACCCCATACCGAATATGGACAGTATGGGCCATTTTCATGTTAGCAGTACGTATAGTCAGAGTGTTTTGAAACTAATGACATTTTGGTCAAACTTAGGACTGGTCAGGACCTTGAAACTGGGCGAGTTTAAAGAAAATCGTTCGCTCAGTTTTCGTGATATCGGTGTTCGAGATAGCCGACGCCATACCCTATATGGGCAGTATGGGCCATTTTCAAGTTAGCAGTACGCATATTAGAGAGTTTTGAAACAAATGAAATTTTGGTCAAACTTAGGACTGGTCAAGACCTTGAAACTTGGCGAGTTTAAAGAAAATCGTTCGCTCAGCTTTCGAGATATCGGTGTTCGAGATAGCCGACCCCATACCGAATATGGACAGTATGTGCCATTTTCAAGTTAGCAGTACGCATATTAGAGAGTTTTGAAACAAATGGAATTTTGGTCAAACTTAGGACTGGTCAGGACCTTGAAACTGGGCGAGTTTAAAGAAAATCGTTCGCTCAGTTTTCGAGATATCGGTGTTCGAGATAGCCGACGCCATACCCAATATGGGCAGTATGGGCCATTTTCAAGTTAGCAGTACGCATATTAGAGAGTTTTGAAACTAATGAAATTTTGGTCAAACTTAGGACTGGTCAGGACCTTGAAGCTGGGCGAGTTTAAAGAAAATCGTTCGCTTTTTTTTGTGATATCGGTGTTCGAGATAGCCGACGCCATACCCAATATGGGCAGTATGGGCCATTTTCAAGTTAGCAGTACGCATATTAGAGAGTTTTGAAACAAATGAAATTTTGGTCAAACTTAGGACTGGTCAGGACCTTAAAACTGGGCGAGTTTAAAGAAAATCGTTCGCTCCGTTTTCGAGATATCGGTGTTCGAGATAGCCGACCCCATACCGAATATGGACAGTATGGGCCATATTCAAGTTAGCAGTACGTATAGTCAGAGAGTTTTGAAACTAATGAAATCGTTCGCTCAGTTTTCGTGATATCGGTGTTCGGGATAGCCGACGCCATACCCTATATGGGCAGTATGGGCCATTTTCAGGTTAGCAGTACGCATATTAGAGAGTTTTGAAACAAATGAAATTTTGGTCAAACTTTGGACTGGTCAGGACCTTGAAACTGGGCGAGTTTAAAGAAAATCGTTCGCTCAGTTTTCGAGATATCGGTGTTCGAGATAGCCGACCCCATACCGAATATGGACAGTATGGGCCATTTTCAAGTTAGCAGTACGCATATTAGAGAGGTTTGAAACAAATGAAATTTTGGTCAAACTTAGGACTGGTCAGGACCTTGAAACTGGGCGAGTTTAAAGAAAATCGATCGCTCAGTTTTCGAGATATCGGTGTTCGAGATAGCCGACGCCATACCCAATATGGGCAGTATGGGCCATTTTCAAGTAAGCAGTTCGCATATTAGAGAGTTTTGAAACCAATGAAATTTTGGTCAAACTTAGGACTGGTCAGGACCTTAAAACTGGGCGAGTTTAAAGAAAATCGTTCGCTCAGTTTTTGAGATATCGGTGTTCGAGTTAGCCGACCCCATACCGAATATGGACAGTATTGGCCATTTTCAAGTTAGCAGTACGTATAGTCAGAGAGTTTTGAAACTAATGAAATTTTGGTCAAACTTAGGACTGGTCAGGACCTTGAAACTGGGCGAGTTTAAAGAAAATCGTTCGCTCAGTTTTCGAGATATCGGTGTTCGAGATAGCCGACGCCATACCCAATATGGGCAGTATGGGCCAATTTCAAGTTAGCAGTACGCATATTAGAGAGTTTTGAAACAAATGAAATTTTGGTCAAACTTAGGACTGGTCAGGACCTTGAAACTGGGCGAGTTTAAAGAAAATCGTTCGCTCAGTTTTCGAGATATCGGTGTTCGAGATAGCCGACCCCATACCGAATATGGACAGTATGGGCCATTTTCATGTTAGCAGTACGTATAGTCAGAGTGTTTTGAAACTAATGACATTTTGATCAAACTTAGGACTGGTCAGGACCTTGAAAGTGGGCGAGTTTAAAGAAAATCGTTCGCTCAGTTTTCGTGATATCGGTGTTCGAGATAGCCGACGCCATACCCAATATGGGCAGTATGGGCCATTTTCAAGTTAGCAGTACGCATATTAGAGAGTTTTGAAACATATGAAATTTTGGTCAAACTTAGGACTGGTCAGGACCTTGAAACTGGGCGAGTTTAATGAAAATCGTTCGCTCAGTTTTCGAGATATCGGTGTTCGAGATAGCCGACCCCATACCTAATATTTACAGTATGGGCCATATTCAAGTTAGCAGTACGCATATTAGAGAGTTTTGAAACAAATGAAATTTTGGTCAAACTTAGGACTGGTCAGGACCTTGAAACTGGGCGAGTTTAAAGAAAATCGTTCGCTCAGTTTTCGAGATATCGGTGTTCGAGATAGCCGACGCTATACCCAATATGGGCAGTATGGGCCATTTTCAAGTTAGCAGTACGCATATTAGAGAGTTTTGAAACAAATGAAATTTTGGTCAAACTTAGGACTGGTCAGGACCTTAAAACTGGACGAGTTTAAAGAAAATCGTTCGCTCAGTTTTCGAGATATCGGTGTTCGAGATAGCCGACCCCATACCGAATATGGACAGTATGGGCCATTTTCAAGTTAGCATTACGTATAGTCAGAGAGTTTTGAAACTAATGAAATTTTGGTCAAACTTAGGACTGGTTAGGACCTTGAAACTGGGCGAGTTTAAAGAAAATCGTTCGCTCAGTTTTCGTGATATCGGTGTTCGAGATAGCCGACGCCATACCCTATATGGGCAGAATGGGCCATTTTCAAGTTAGCAGTACGCATATTAGAGAGTTTTGAAACAAATGAAATTTTGGTCAAACTTAGGACTGGTCAGGACCTTAAAACTGGGCGAGTTTAAAGAAAATCGTTTGCTCAGTTTTCGAGATATCGGTGTTCGAGATAGCCGACCCCATACCGAATATGGACAGTATGGGCCATTTTCAAGTTAGCAGTACGCATATTAGAGAGTTTTGAAACAAATGAAATTTTGGTCAAACTTAGGACTGGTCAGGACCTTGAAACTGGGCGAGTTTAAAAAAAATCGTTCGCTCAGTTTTCGAGATATCGGTGTTCGAGATAGCCGACGCCATACCCAATATGGGCAGTATGGGCCATTTTCAAGTTAGCAGTACGCATATTAGAGAGTTTTGAAACCAATGAAATTTTGGTCAAACTTAGGACTGGTCAGGACCTTAAAACTGGGCGAGTTTAAAGAAAAACGTTCGCTCAGTTTTTGAGATATCGGTGTTCGAGATAGCCGACACCATACCGAATATTTACAGTATGGGCCATATTCAAGTTAGCAGTACGCATATTAGAGAGTTTTGAAACAAATGAAATTTTGGTCAAACTTAGGACTGGTCAGGACCTTGAAACTGGGCGAGTTTAAAGAAAATCGTTCGCTCAGTTTTTGAGATATCGGTGTTCGAGATAGCCGACGCTATACCCAATATGGGCAGTATGGGCCATTTTCAAGTTAGCAGTACGCATATTAGAGAGTTTTGAAACAAATGAAATTTTGGTCAAACTTAGGACTGGTCAGGGCCTTAAAACTGGGCGAGTTTAAAGAAAATCGTTCGCTCAGTTTTCGAGATATCGGTGTTCGAGATAGCCGACCCCATACCGAATATGGACAGTATGGGCCATATTCAAGTTAGCAGTACGTATAGTCAGAGAAATTGAAACTAATGAAATTTTGGTCAAACTTAGGACTGGTCAGGACCTTGAAACTGGGCGAGTTTAAAGAAAATCGTTCGCTCAGTTTTCGAGATATCGGTGTTCGAGATAGCCGACGCCATACCCAATATGGGCAGTATGGGCCATTTTCAAGTTAGCAGTACGCATAATAGAGAGTTTTGAAACAAATGAAATTTTGGTCAAACTTAGAACTGGTCAGGACCTTGAAACTGGGCGAGTTTAAAGAAAATCGTTCGCTCAGTTTTCGAGATATCGATGTTCGAGATAGCCGACCCCATACCGAATATGGACAGTATGGGCCATATTCAAGTTAGCAGTACGCATATTAGAGAGTTTTGAAACAAATGAAATTTTGGTCAAACTTAGGACTGGTCAGGACCTTGAAACTGGGCGAGTTTAAAGAAAATCGTTCGCTCAGTTTTCGAGATATCGGTGTTCGAGATAGCCGACGCCATACCCAATATGGGCAGTATGGGCCATTTTCAAGTTAGCAGTACGCATATTAGAGAGTTTTGAAACAAATGAAATTTTGGTCAAACTTAGGACTGGTCAGGACCTTAAAACTGGGCGTGTTTAAAGAAAATCGTTCGCTCAGTTTTCGAGATATCGGTGTTCGAGATAGCCGACCCCATACCGAATATGGACAGTATGGGCCATTTTCAAGTTAGCAGTACGTATAGTCAGAGAGTTTTGAAACTAATGAAATTTTGGTCAAACTTAGGACTGGTCATGACCTTGAAACTGGGCGAGTTTAAAGAAAATCGTTCGCTCAGTTTTCGTGATATCGGTGTTCGAGATAGCCGACGCCATACCCTATATGGGCAGTATGGGCCATTTTCAAGTTAGCAGTACGCATATTAGAGAGTTTTGAAACTAATGAAATTTTGGTCAAACTTAGGACTGGTCAGGACCTTGAAACTGGGCGAGTTTAAAGAAAATCGTTCGCTCAGTTTTTGAGATATCGGTGTTCGAGATAGCCGACCCCATACCGAATATGGACAGTATGGGCCATTTTCAAGTTAGCAGTACGCATATTAGAGAGTTTTGAAACAAATGAAATTTTGGTCAAACTTAGGACTGGTCAGGACCTTGAAACTGCGCGATTTAAAAGAAAATCGATCGCTCAGTTTTCGAGATATCGGTGTTCGAGATAGCCGACGCCATACCCAATATGGGCAGTATGGGCCATTTTCAAGTTAGCAGTACGCATATTAGAGAGTTTTGAAACCAATGAAATTTTGGTCAAACTTAGGACTGGTCAGGACCTTGAAACTGGGCGAGTTTAACGAAAATCGTTCGCTCAGTTTTCGAGATATCGGTGTTCGAGATAGCCGACCCCATACCGAATATGGACAGTATGGGCCATTTTCAAGTTAGCAGTACGTATAGTCAGAGAGTTTTGAAACTAATGAAATTTTGGTCAAACTTAGGACTGGTCAGGACCTTGAAACTGGGCGAGTTTAAAGAAAATCGTTCGCTCAGTTTTCGTGATATCGGTGTTCGAGATAGCCGACGCCATACCCTATATGGGCAGTATGGGCCATTTTCAAGTTAGCAGTACGCATATTAGAGAGTTTTGAAACTAATGAAATTTTGGTCAAACTTAGGACTGGTCAGGACCTTGAAACTGGGCGAGTTTAAAGAAAATCGTTCGCTCAGTTTTTGAGATATCGGTGTTCGAGATAGCCGACCCCATACCGAATATGGACAGTATGGGCCATTTTCAAGTTAGCAGTACGCATATTAGAGAGTTTTGAAACAAATGAAATTTTGGTCAAACTTAGGACTGGTCAGGACCTTGAAACTGCGCGATTTAAAAGAAAATCGATCGCTCAGTTTTCGAGATATCGGTGTTCGAGATAGCCGACGCCATACCCAATATGGGCAGTATGGGCCATTTTCAAGTTAGCAGTACGCATATTAGAGAGTTTTGAAACCAATGAAATTTTGGTCAAACTTAGGACTGGTCAGGACCTTGAAACTGGGCGAGTTTAACGAAAATCGTTCGCTCAGTTTTCGAGATATCGGTGTTCGAGATAGCCGACCCCATACCGAATATGGACAGTATGGGCCATTTTCAAGTTAGCAGTACGTATAGTCAGAGAGTTTTGAAACTAATGAAATTTTGGTCAAACTTAGGACTGGTCAGGACCTTGAAACTGGGCGAGTTTAAAGAAAATCGTTCGCTCAGTTTTCGTGATATCGGTGTTCGAGATAGCCGACGCCATACCCAATATGGGCAGTATGGGCCATTTTCAAGTTAGCAGTACGCATATTAGAGAGTTTTGAAACAAATGAAATTTTGGTCAAACTTAGGACTGGTCAGGACCTTGAAACTGGGCGAGTTTAAAGAAAATCGTTCGCTCAGTTTTCGAGATATCGGTGTTCGAGATAGCCGACGCCATACCCAATATGGGCAGTATGGGCCATTTTCAAGTTAGCAGTACGCATATTAGAGAGTTTTGAAACCAACGAAATTTTGGTCAAACTTAGGACTGGTCAGGACCTTAAAACTGGGCGAGTTTAAAGAAAATCGTTCGCTAAGTTTTTGAGATATCGGTGTTCGAGTTAGCCGACCCCATACCGAATATGGACAGTATGGGTCATTTTCAAGTTAGCAGTACGTATAGTCAGAGAGTTTTGAAACTAATGAAATTTTGGTCAAACTTAGGACTGGTCAGGACCTTGAAACTGGGCGAGTTTAAAGAAAATCGTTCACTCAGTTTTCGAGATATCGGTGTTCGAGATAGCCGACGCCATACCCAATATAGGCAGTATGGGCCAATTTCAAGTTAGCAGTACGCATATTAGAGAGTTTTGAAACAAATGAAATTTTGATCAAACTTAGGACTGGTCAGGACCTTGAAACTGGGCGAGTTTAAAGAAAATCGTTCGCTCAGTTTTCGAGATATCGGTGTTCGAGATAGCCGACCCCATACCGAATATGGACAGTATGGGCCATTTTCAAGTTAGCAGTACGTATAGTCAGAGAGTTTTGAAACTAATGAAATTTTGGCCAAACTTAGGACTGGTCAGGACCTTGAAACTGGGCGAGTTTAAAGAAAATCGTTCGCTCTGTTTTCGTGATATCGGTGTTCGAGTTAGCCGACGCCATACCCAATATGGGCAGTATGGGCCATTTTCAAGTTAGCAGTACGCATATTAGAGAGTTTTGAAACAAATGAAATTTTGGTAAAACTTAGGACTGGTCAGGACCTTAAAACTGGGCGAGTTTAAAGAAAATCGTTCGCTCAGTTTTCGAGATATCGGTGTTCGAGATAGCCGACCCCATACCGAATATTTACAGTATGGGCCATATTCAAGTTAGCAGTACGCATATTAGAGAGTTTGAAACAAATGAAATTTTGGTCAAACTTAGGACTGGTCAGGACCTTGAAACTGGGCGAGTTTAAAGAAAATCGTTCGCTCAGTTTTTGAGATATCGGTGTTCGAGATAGCCGACGCTATACCCAATATGGGCAGTATGGGCCATTTTCAAGTTAGCAGTACGCATATTAGAGAGTTTTGAAACAAATGAAATTTTGGTCAAACTTAGGACTGGTCAGGACCTTAAAACTGGACGAGTTTAAAGAAAATCGTTCGCTCAGTTTTCGAGATATCGGTGTTCGAGATAGCCGACCCCATACCGAATATGGACAGTATGGGCCATTTTCAAGTTAGCAGTACGCATATTAGAGAGTTTTGAAACAAATGAAATTTTGGTCAAACTTAGGACTGGTCAGGACCTTGAAACTGGGCGATTTAAAAGAAAATCGTTCGCTCAGTTTTCGAGATATCGGTGTTCGAGATAGCCGACGCCATACCCAATATGGGCAGTATGGGCCATTTTCAAGTTAGCAGTACGCATATTAGAGAGTTTTGAAACCAATGAAATTTTGGTCAAACTTAGGACTGGTCAGGACCTTGAAACTGGGCGAGTTTAACGAAAATCGTTCGCTCAGTTTTCGAGATATCGGTGTTCGAGATAGCCGACGCCATACCCAATATGGGCAGTATGGGCCAATTTCAAGTTAGCAGTACGCATATTAGAGAGTTTTGAAACAAATGAAATTTTGGTCAAACTTAGGACTGGTCAGGACCTTGAAACTGGGCGAGTTTAAAGAAAATCGTTCGCTCAGTTTTCGAGATATCGGTGTTCGAGATAGCCGACCCCATACCGAATATGGACAGTATGGGCCATTTTCAAGTTAGCAGTACGTATAGTCAGAGAGTTTTGAAACTAATGAAATTTTGGTCAAACTTAGGACTGGTCAGGACCTTGAAACTGGGCGAGTTTAAAGAAAATCGTTCGCTCTGTTTTCGTGATATCGGTGTTCGAGATAGCCGACGCCATACCCAATATGGGCAGTATGGGCCATTTTCAAGTTAGCAGTACGCATATTAGAGAGTTTTGAAACAAATGAAATTTTGGTCAAACTTAGGACTGGTCAGGACCTTGAAACTGGGCGAGTTTAAAGAAAATCGTTCGCTCAGTTTTCGAGATATCGGTGTTCGAGATAGCCGACGCCATACCCAATATGGGCAGTATGGGCCATTTTCAAGTTAGCAGTACGCATATTAGAGAGTTTTGAAACCAATGAAATTTTGGTCAAACTTAGGACTGGTCAGGACCTTAAAACTGGGCGAGTTTAAAGAAAATCGTTCGCTAAGTTTTTGAGATATCGGTGTTCGAGTTAGCCGACCCCATACCGAATATGGACAGTATGGGTCATTTTCAAGTTAGCAGTACGTATAGTCAGAGAGTTTTGAAACTAATGAAATTTTGGTCAAACTTAGGACTGGTCAGGACCTTGAAACTGGGCGAGTTTAAAGAAAATCGTTCACTCAGTTTTCGAGATATCGGTGTTCGAGATAGCCGACGCCATACCCAATATAGGCAGTATGGGCCAATTTCAAGTTAGCAGTACGCATATTAGAGAGTTTTGAAACAAATGAAATTTTGATCAAACTTAGGACTGGTCAGGACCTTGAAACTGGGCGAGTTTAAAGAAAATCGTTCGCTCAGTTTTCGAGATATCGGTGTTCGAGATAGCCGACCCCATACCGAATATGGACAGTATGGGCCATTTTCAAGTTAGCAGTACGTATAGTCAGAGAGTTTTGAAACTAATGAAATTTTGGTCAAACTTAGGACTGGTCAGGACCTTGAAACTGGGCGAGTTTAAATAAAATCGTTCGCTCAGTTTTCGTGATATCGGTGTTCGAGATAGCCGACGCCATACCCAATATGGGCAGTATGGGCCATTTTCAAGTTAGCAGTACGCATATTAGAGAGTTTTGAAACAAATGAAATTTTGGTCAAACTTAGGACTGGTCAGGACCTTAAAACTGGGCGAGTTTAAAGAAAATCGTTCGCTCAGTTTTCGAGATATCGGTGTTCGAGATAGCCGACCCCATACCGAATATTTACAGTATGGGCCATATTCAAGTTAGCAGTACGCATATTAGAGAGTTTTGAAACAAATGAAATTTTGGTCAAACTTAGGACTGGTCAGGACCTTGAAACTGGGCGAGTTTAAAGAAAATCGTTCGCTCAGTTTTTGAGATATCGGTGTTCGAGATAGCCGACGCTATACCCAATATGGGCAGTATGGGCCATTTTCAAGTTAGCAGTACGCATATTAGAGAGTTTTGAAACAAATGAAATTTTGGTCAAACTTAGGACTGGTCAGGACCTTAAAACTGGACGAGTTTAAAGAAAATCGTTCGCTCAGTTTTCGAGATATCGGTGTTCGAGATAGCCGACCCCATACCGAATATGGACAGTATGGGCCATTTTCAAGTTAGCAGTACGCATATTAGAGAGTTTTGAAACAAATGAAATTTTGGTCAAACTTAGGACTGGTCAGGACCTTGAAACTGGGCGATTTAAAAGAAAATCGTTCGCTCAGTTTTCGAGATATCGGTGTTCGAGATAGCCGACGCCATACCCAATATGGGCAGTATGGGCCATTTTCAAGTTAGCAGTACGCATATTAGAGAGTTTTGAAACCAATGAAATTTTGGTCAAACTTAGGACTGGTCAGGACCTTGAAACTGGGCGAGTTTAACGAAAATCGTTCGCTCAGTTTTCGAGATATCGGTGTTCGAGATAGCCGACGCCATACCCAATATGGGCAGTATGGGCCAATTTCAAGTTAGCAGTACGCATATTAGAGAGTTTTGAAACAAATGAAATTTTGGTCAAACTTAGGACTGGTCAGGACCTTGAAACTGGGCGAGTTTAAAGAAAATCGTTCGCTCAGTTTTCGAGATATCGGTGTTCGAGATAGCCGACCCCATACCCAATATGGACAGTATGGGCCATTTTCAAGTTAGCAGTACGTATAGTCAGAGAGTTTTGAAACTAATGAAATTTTGGTCAAACTTAGGACTGGTCAGGACCTTGAAACTGGGCGAGTTTAAAGAAAATCGTTCGCTCTGTTTTCGTGATATCGGTGTTCGAGATAGCCGACGCCATACCCAATATGGGCAGTATGGGCCATTTTCAAGTTAGCAGTACGCATATTAGAGAGTTTTGAAACAAATGAAATTTTGGTCAAACTTAGGACTGGTCAGGACCTTGAAACTGGGCGAGTTTAAAGAAAATCGTTCGCTCAGTTTTCGAGATATCGGTGTTCGAGATAGCCGACGCCATACCCAATATGGGCAGTATGGGCCATTTTCAAGTTAGCAGTACGCATATTAGAGAGTTTTGAAACCAATGAAATTTTGGTCAAACTTAGGACTGGTCAGGACCTTAAAACTGGGCGAGTTTAAAGAAAATCGTTCGCTCAGTTTTTGAGATATCGGTGTTCGAGTTAGCCGACCCCATACCGAATATGGACAGTATGGGCCATTTTCAAGTTAGCAGTACGTATAGTCAGAGAGTTTTGAAACTAATGAAATTTTGGTCAAACTTAGGACTGGTCAGGACCTTGAAACTGGGCGAGTTTAAAGAAAATCGTTCACTCAGTTTTCGAGATATCGGTGTTCGAGATAGCCGACGCCATACCCAATTTAGGCAGTATGGGCCAATTTCAAGTTAGCAGTACGCATATTAGAGAGTTTTGAAACAAATGAAATTTTGATCAAACTTAGGACTGGTCAGGACCTTGAAACTGGGCGAGTTTAAATAAAATCGTTCGCTCAGTTTTCGAGATATCGGTGCTCGAGATAGCCGACCCCATACCGAATATGGACAGTATGGGCCATTTTCAAGTTAGCAGTACGTATAGTCAGAGAGTTTTGAAACTAATGAAATTTTGGTCAAACTTAGGACTGGTCAGGACCTTGAAACTGGGCGAGTTTAAAGAAAATCGTTCGCTCAGTTTTCGTGATATCGGTGTTCGAGATAGCCGACGCCATACCCAATATGGGCAGTATGGGCCATTTTCAAGTTAGCAGTACGCATATTAGAGAGTTTTGAAACAAATGAAATTTTGGTCAAACTTAGGACTGGTCAGGACCTTAAAACTGGGCGAGTTTAAAGAAAATCGTTCGCTCAGTTTTCGAGATATCGGTGTTCGAGATAGCCGACCCCATACCGAATATTTACAGTATGGGCCATATTCAAGTTAGCAGTACGCATATTAGAGAGTTTTGAAACAAATGAAATTTTGGTCAAACTTAGGACTGGTCAGGACCTTGAAACTGGGCGAGTTTAAAGAAAATCGTTCGCTCAGTTTTTGAGATATCGGTGTTCGAGATAGCCGACGCTATACACAATATGGGCAGTATGGGCCATTTTCAAGTTAGCAGTACGCATATTAGAGAGTTTTGAAACAAATGAAATTTTGGTCAAACTTAGGACTGGTCAGGACCTTAAAACTGGACGAGTTTAAAGAAAATCGTTCGCTCAGTTTTCGAGATATCGGTGTTCGAGATAGCCGACCCCATACCGAATATGGACAGTATGGGCCATTTTCAAGTTAGCAGTACGTATAGTCAGAGAGTTTTGAAACTAATGAAATTTTGGTCAAACTTAGGACTTGTCAGGACCTTGAAACTGGGCGAGTTTAAAGAAAATCGTTCGCTCATGATATCGGTGTTTGAGATAGCCGACGCCATACCCTATATGGGCAGTATGGGCCATTTTCAAGTTAGCAGTACGCATATTAGAGAGTTTTGAAACAAATGAAATTTTGGTCAAACTTAGGACTGGTCAGGACCTTGAAACTGGGCGAGTTTAAAGAAAATCGTTCGCTCAGTTTTCGAGATATCGGTGTTCGAGATAGCCGACCCCATACCGAATATGGACAGTATGGGCCATTTTCAAGTTAGCAGTACGCATATTAGAGAGTTTTGAAACAAATGAAATTTTGGTCAAAATTAGGACTGGTCAGGACCTTAAAACTGGGCGAGTTTAAAGAAAATCGTTCGCTCAGTTTTCGAGATATCGGTGTTCGAGATAGCCGACCCCATACCGAATATTTACAGTATGGGCCATATTCAAGTTAGCAGTACGCATATTAGAGAGTTTTGAAACAAATGAAATTTTGGTCAAACTTAGGACTGGTCAGGACCTTGAAACTGGGCGAGTTTAAAGAAAATCGTTCGCTCAGTTTTTGAGATATCGGTGTTCGAGATAGCCGACGCTATACACAATATGGGCAGTATGGGCCATTTTCAAGTTAGCAGTACGCATATTAGAGAGTTTTGAAACAAATGAAATTTTGGTCAAACTTAGGACTGGTCAGGACCTTAAAACTGGACGAGTTTAAAGAAAATCGTTCGCTCAGTTTTCGAGATATCGGTGTTCGAGATAGCCGACCCCATACCGAATATGGACAGTATGGGCCATTTTCAAGTTAGCAGTACGTATAGTCAGAGAGTTTTGAAACTAATGAAATTTTGGTCAAACTTAGGACTTGTCAGGACCTTGAAACTGGGCGAGTTTAAAGAAAATCGTTCGCTCAGTTTTCGTGATATCGGTGTTTGAGATAGCCGACGCCATACCCTATATGGGCAGTATGGGCCATTTTCAAGTTAGCAGTACGCATATTAGAGAGTTTTGAAACAAATGAAATTTTGGTCAAACTTAGGACTGGTCAGGACCTTGAAACTGGGCGAGTTTAAAGAAAATCGTTCGCTCAGTTTTCGAGATATCGGTGTTCGAGATAGCCGACCCCATACCGAATATGGACAGTATGGGCCATTTTCAAGTTAGCAGTACGCATATTAGAGAGTTTTGAAACAAATGAAATTTTGGTCAAAATTAGGACTGGTCAGGACCTTGAAACTGGGCGAGTTTAAAGAAAATCGTTCGCTCAGTTTTCGAGATATTGGTGTTCGAGATAGCCGACGCCATACCCAATATGGGCAGTATGGGCCATATTCAAGTTAGCAGTACGCATATTAGAGAGTTTTGTAACAAATGAAATTTTGGTCAAACTTAGGACTGGTCAGGACCTTGAAACTGGGCGAGTTTAAAGAAAATCGTTCGCTCAGTTTTCGAGATATCGGTGTTCGAGATAGCCGACCCCATACCGAATATGGACAGTATGGGCCATTTTCAAGTTAGCAGTACGTATAGTCAGAGAGTTTTGAAACTAATGAAATTTTGGTCAAACTTAGGACTGGTCAGGACCTTGAAACTGGGCGAGTTTAAAGAAAATCGTTCGCTCAGTTTTCGAGATATCGGTGTTCGAGATAGCCGACGCCATACCCAATATGGGCAGTATGGGCCATTTTCAAGTGAGCAGTACGCATATTAGAGAGTTTTGAAACTAATGAAATTTGGGTCAAACTTAGGACTGGTCAGGACCTTGAAACTGGTCGAGTTTAAAGAAAATCGTTCGCTCAGTTTTCGAGATATCGGTGTTCGAGATAGCCTACGCCATACCCAGTATGGGCAGTATGGGCCATTTTCAAGTTAGCAGTACGCATATTAGAGAGTTTTGAAACTAATGAAATTTTGGTCAAACTAGGACTGGTCAGGACATTGTAACTGGGCGAGTTTAAAGAAAATCGTTCGCTCAGTTTTCGAGATATCGGTGTTCGAGATAGCCGACCCCATACCCAATAAGGACAGTATGGGCCATTTTCAAGTTAGCAGTACGTATAGTCAGAGAGTTTTGAAACAAATGAAATTTTGGTCAAACTTAGGACTGGTCAGGACCTTGAAACTGGGCGAGTTTAAAGAAAATCGTTCGCTCAGTTTTTGAGATATCGGTGTTCGAGATAGCCGACGCCATACCCAATATGGGCAGTATGGGCCATTTTCAAGTCAGTCAGTCCTGAAAGTCAGTCCAGTCAGTCAGTCAGTCAGTCCATTTTCATTTTCAGTCCTAAGTTTGACCCAAATTTCATTGGTTTCAAAACTCTCTGACTATACGTACTGCTAACTTGAAAATCTCCCATACTGCCCATATTGGGTATGGTGTCGGCTATTTCGAACTTCGATATCTCGAAAACTGAGAGAACGATTTTCTTTAAACTTGCCCATTTTCAAGGTCCTGACCAGTCCTAAGTTTGACCCAAATTTCATTAGTTTCAAAACTCTGTGCTATACGTACTGCTAACTTGAAAATGGCCCATACTGCCCATATTGGGTATGGGGTCGGCTATTTCGAACTTCGATATCTCGAAAACTGAGCGAACGATTTTCTTTAAACTTGCCCAGTTTCAAGGTCCTGACCAGTCCTAAGTTTGACCCAAATTTCATTAGTTTCAAAACTCTGTGCTATACGTACTGCTAACTTGAAAATGGCCCATACTGCCCATATTGGGTATGGGGTCGGCTATTTCGAACTTCGATATCTCGAAAACTGAGCGAACGATTTTCTTTAAACTTGCCCTGTTTCAAGGTCCTGACCAGTCCTAAGTTTGACCCAAATTTCATTAGTTTCAAAACTCTGTGCTATACGTACTGCTAACTTGAAAATGGCCCATACTGCCCATATTGGGTATGGGGTCGGCTATTTCGAACTTCGATATCTCGAAAACTGAGCGAACGATTTTCTTTAAACTTGCCCAGTTTCAAGGTCCTGACCAGTCCTAAGTTTGACCCAAATTTCATTAGTTTCAAAACTCTGTGCTATACGTACTGCTAACTTGAAAATGGCCCATACTGCCCATATTGGGTATGGGGTCGGCTATTTCGAACTTCGATATCTCAAAAACTGAGCGAACGATTTTCTTTAAACTTGCCCAGTTTTAAGGTCCTGACCAGTCCTAAGTTTGACCCAAATTTCATTAGTTTCAAAACTCTGTGCTATACGTACTGCTAACTTGAAAATGGCCCATACTGCCTATATTGGGTATGGGGTCGGCTATTTCGAACTTCGATATCTCGAAAACTGAGCGAACGATTTTCTTTAAACTTGCCCTGTTTCAAGGTCCTGACCAGTCCTAAGTTTGACCCAAATATCATTAGTTTCAAAACTCTGTGCTATACGTACTGCTAACTTGAAAATGGCCCATACTGCCCATATTGGGTATGGGGTCGGCTATTTCGAACTTCGATATCTCAAAAACTGAGCGAACGATTTTCTTTAAACTTGCCCAGTTTCAAGGTCCTGACCAGTCCTAAGTTTGACCCAAATTTCATTAGTTTCAAAACTCTGTGCTATACGTACTGCTAACTTGAAAATGGCCCATACTGCCCATATTGGGTATGGGGTCGGCTATTTCGAACTTCGATATCTCGAAAACTGAGCGAACGATTTTCTTTAAACTCGCCCTGTTTCAAGGTCCTGACCAGTCCTAAGTTTGACCCAAATTTCATTAGTTTCAAAACTCTGTGCTATACGTACTGCTAACTTGAAAATGGCCCATACTGCCCATATTGGGTATGGGGTCGGCTATTTCGAACTTCGATATCTCGAAAACTGAGCGAACGATTTTCTTTAAACTTGCCCAGTTTCAAGGTCCTGACCAGTCCTAAGTTTGACCCAAATTTCATTAGTTTCAAAACTCTGTGCTATACGTACTGCTAACTTGAAAATGGCCCATACTGCCCATATTGGGTATGGGGTCGGCTATTTCGAACTTCGATATCTCGAAAACTGAGCGAACGATTTTCTTTAAACTTGCCCAGTTTCAAGGTCCTGACCAGTCCTAAGTTTGACCCAAATTTCATTAGTTTCAAAACTCTGTGCTATACGTACTGCTAACTTGAAAATGGCCCATACTGCCCATATTGGGTATGGGGTCGGCTATTTCGAACTTCGATATCTCGAAAACTGAGCGAACGATTTTCTTTAAACTTGCCCTGTTTCAAGGTCCTGACCAGTCCTAAGTTTGACCCAAATTTCATTAGTTTCAAAACTCTGTGCTATACGTACTGCTAACTTGAAAATGGCCCATACTGCCCATATTTGGTATGGGGTCGGCTATTTCGAACTTCGATATCTCGAAAACCGAGCGAACGATTTTCTTTAAACTTGCCCTGTTTCAAGGTCCTGACCAGTCCTAAGTTTGACCCAAATTTCATTAGTTTCAAAACTCTGTGCTATACGTACTGCTAACTTGAAAATGGCCCATACTGCCCATATTGGGTATGGGGTCGGCTATTTCGAACTTCGATATCTCGAAAACTGAGCGAACGATTTTCTTTAAACTTGCCCAGTTTCAAGGTCCTGACCAGTCCTAAGTTTGACCCAAATTTCATTAGTTTCAAAACTCTGTGCTATACGTACTGCTAACTTGAAAATGGCCCATACTGCCCATATTGGGTATGGGGTCGGCTATTTCGAACTTCGATATCTCGAAAACTGATCGAACGATTTTCTTTAAACTTGCCCAGTTTCAAGGTCCTGACCAGTCCTAAGTTTGACCCAAATTTCATTAGTTTCAAAACTCTGTGCTATACGTACTGCTAACTTGAAAATGGCCCATACTGCCCATATTGGGTATGGGGTCGGCTATTTCGAACTTCGATATCTCGAAAACTGAGCGAACGATTTTCTTTAAACTTGCCCAGTTTCAAGGTCCTGACCAGTCCTAAGTTTGACCCAAATTTCATTAGTTTCAAAACTCTGTGCTATACGTACTGCTAACTTGAAAATGGCCCATACTGCCCATATTGGGTACGGGGTCGGCTATTTCGAACTTCGATATCTCAACAACTGAGCGAACGATTTTCTTTAAACTTGCCCTGTTTCAAGGTCCTGACCAGTCCTAAGTTTGACCCAAATTTCATTAGTTTCAAAACTCTGTGCTATACGTACTGCTAACTTGAAAATGGCCCATACTGCCCATATTGGGTATGGGGTCGGCTATTTCGAACTTCGATATCTCGAAAACTGAGCGAACGATTTTCTTTAAACTCGCCCTGTTTCAAGGTCCTGACCAGTCCTACGTATGACCCAAATTTCATTAGTTTCAAAACTCTGTGCTATACGTACTGCTAACTTGAAAATGGCCCATACTGCCCATATTGGGTATGGGGTCGGCTATTTCGAACTTCATTACTGGTCAGGACCTTGAAACAGGGCAAGTTTAAAGAAAATCGTTCGCTCAGTTTTCGAGATATCGAAGTTCGAAATAGCCGACCCCATACCCAATATGGGCAGTATGGGCCATTTTCAAGTTAGCAGTACGTATAGCACAGAGTTTTGAAACTAATGAAATTTGGGTCAAACTTAGGACTGGTCAGGACCTTGAAACTGGGCAAGTTTAAAGAAAATCGTTCGCTCAGTTTTTGAGATATCGAAGTTCGAAATAGCCGACCCCATACCCAATATGGGCAGTATGGGCCATTTTCAAGTTAGCAGTACGTATAGCACAGAGTTTTGAAACTAATGAAATTTGGGTCAAACTTAGGACTGGTCAGGACCTTGAAACTGGGCAAGTTTAAAGAAAATCGTTCGCTCAGGTTTCGAGATATCGAAGTTCGAAATAGCCGACCCCATACCCAATATGGGCAGTATGGGCCATTTTCAAGTTAGCAGTACGTATAGCACAGAGTTTTGAAACTAATGAAATTTGGGTCAAACTTAGGACTGGTCAGGACCTTGAAACAGGGCAAGTTCAAAGAAAATCGTTCGCTCAGTTTTCGAGATATCGAAGTTCGAAATAGCCGACCCCATACCCAATATGGGCAGTATGGGCCATTTTCAAGTTAGCAGTACGTATAGCACAGAGTTTTGAAACTAATGAAATTTGGGTCAAACTTAGGACTGGTCAGGACCTTGAAACTGGGCAAGTTTAAAGAAAATCGTTCGCTCAGTTTTCGAGATATCGAAGTTCGAAATAGCCGACCCCATACCCAATATGGGCAGTATGGGCCATTTTCAAGTTAGCAGTACGTATAGCACAGAGTTTTGAAACTAATGAAATTTAAGTCAAACTTAGGACTGGTCAGGACCTTGAAACTGGGCAAGTTTAAAGAAAATCGTTCGCTCAGTTTTCGAGATATCGAAGTTCGAAATAGCCGACCCCATACCCAATATGGGCAGTATGGGCCATTTTCAAGTTAGCAGTACGTATAGCACAGAGTTTTGAAACTAATGAAATTTGGGTCAAACTTAGGACTGGTCAGGACCTTGAAACAGGGCGAGTTTAAAGAAAATCGTTCGCTCAGTTTTCGAGATATCGAAGTTCGAAATAGCCGACCCCATACCCAATATGGGCAGTATGGGCCATTTTCAAGTTAGCAGTACGTATAGCACAGAGTTTTGAAACTAATGAAATTTGGGTCAAACTTAGGACTGGTCAGGACCTTGAAACAGGGCAAGTTTAAAGAAAATCGTTCGCTCAGTTGTTGAGATATCGAAGTTCGAAATAGCCGACCCCGTACCCAATATGGGCAGTATGGGCCATTTTCAAGTTAGCAGTACGTATAGCACAGAGTTTTGAAACTAATGAAATTTGGGTCAAACTTAGGACTGGTCAGGACCTTGAAACTGGGCAAGTTTAAAGAAAATCGTTCGCTCAGTTTTCGAGATATCGAAGTTCGAAATAGCCGACCCCATACCCAATATGGGCAGTATGGGCCATTTTCAAGTTAGCAGTACGTATAGCACAGAGTTTTGAAACTAATGAAATTTGGGTCAAACTTAGGACTGGTCAGGACCTTGAAACTGGGCAAGTTTAAAGAAAATCGTTCGCTCAGTTTTCGAGATATCGAAGTTCGAAATAGCCGACCCCATACCCAATATGGGCAGTATGGGCCATTTTCAAGTTAGCAGTACGTATAGCACAGAGTTTTGAAACTAATGAAATTTGGGTCAAACTTAGGACTGGTCAGGACCTTGAAACAGGGCGAGTTTAAAGAAAATCGTTCGCTCAGTTTTCGAGATATCGAAGTTCGAAATAGCCGACCCCATACCCAATATGGGCAGTATGGGCCATTTTCAAGTTAGCAGTACGTATAGCACAGAGTTTTGAAACATATGAAATTTGGGTCAAACTTAGGACTGGTCAGGACCTTGAAACTGGGCAAGTTTAAAGAAAATCGTTCGCTCAGTTTTTGAGATATCGAAGTTCGAAATAGCCGACCCCATACCCAATATGGGCAGTATGGGCCATTTTCAAGTTAGCAGTACGTATAGCACAGAGTTTTGAAACTAATGAAATTTGGGTCAAACTTAGGACTGGTCAGGACCTTGAAACAGGGCAAGTTTAAAGAAAATCGTTCGCTCAGTTTTCGAGATATCGAAGTTCGAAATAGCCGACCCCATACCCAATATGGGCAGTATGGGCCATTTTCAAGTTAGCAGTACGTATAGCACAGAGTTTTGAAACTAATGAAATTTGGGTCAAACTTAGGACTGGTCAGGACCTTGAAACAGGGCAAGTTTAAAGAAAATCGTTCGCTCAGTTTTCGAGATATCGAAGTTCGAAATAGCCGACCCCATACCCAATATGGGCAGTATGGGCCATTTTCAAGTTAGCAGTACGTATAGCACAGAGTTTTGAAACTAATGAAATTTGAGTCAAACTTAGGACTGGTCAGGACCTTGAAACTGGGCAAGTTTAAAGAAAATCGTTTGCTCAGTTTTCGAGATATCGAAGTTCGAAATAGCCGACCCCATACCCAATATGGGCAGTATGGGCCATTTTCAAGTTAGCAGTACGTATAGCACAGAGTTTTGAAACTAATGAAATTTGGGTCAAACTTAGGACTGGTCAGGACCTTGAAACTGGGCAAGTTTAAAGAAAATCGTTCGCTCAGTTTTCGAGATATCGAAGTTCGAAATAGCCGACCCCATACCCAATATGGGCAGTATGGGCCATTTTCAAGTTAGCAGTACGTATAGCACAGAGTTTTGAAACTAATGAAATTTGGGTCAAACTTAGGACTGGTCAGGACCTTGAAACAGGGCAAGTTTAAAGAAAATCGTTCGCTCAGTTTTCGAGATATCGAAGTTCGAAATAGCCGACCCCATACCCAATATGGGCAGTATGGGCCATTTTCAAGTTAGCAGTACGTATAGCACAGAGTTTTGAAACTACTGAAATTTGGGTCAAACTTAGGACTGGTCAGGACCTTGAAACAGGGCAAGTTTAAAGAAAATCGTTCGCTCAGTTTTCGAGATATCGAAGTTCGAAATAGCCGACCCCATACCCAATATGGGCAGTATGGGCCATTTTCAAGTTAGCAGTACGTATAGCACAGAGTTTTGAAACTAATGAAATTTGGGTCAAACTTAGGACTGGTCAGGACCTTGAAACTGGGCAAGTTTAAAGAAAATCGTTCGCTCAGTTTTCGAGATATCGAAGTTCGAAATAGCCGACCCCATACCCAATATGGGCAGTATGGGCCATTTTCAAGTTAGCAGTACGTATAGCACAGAGTTTTGAAACTAATGAAATTTGGGTCAAACTTAGGACTGGTCAGGACCTTGAAACAGGGCAAGTTTAAAGAAAATCGTTCGCTCAGTTTTCGAGATATCGAAGTTCTAAATAGCCGACCCCATACCCAATATGGGCAGTATGGGCCATTTTCAAGTTAGCAGTACGTATAGCACAGAGTTTTGAAACTAATGAAATTTGGGTCAAACTTAGGACTGGTCAGGACCTTGAAACTGGGCAAGTTTAAAGAAAATCGTTCGCTCAGTTTTCGAGATATCGAAGTTCGAAATAGCCGACCCCATACCCAATATGGGCAGTATGGGCCATTTTCAAGTTAGCAGTACGTATAGCACAGAGTTTTGAAACTAATGAAATTTGGGTCAAACTTAGGACTGGTCAGGACCTTGAAACAGGGCAAGTTTAAAGAAAATCGTTCGCTCAGTTTTCGAGATATCGAAGTTCGAAATAGCCGACCCCATACCCAATATGGGCAGTATGGGCCATTTTCAAGTTAGCAGTACGTATAGCACAGAGTTTTGAAACTAATGAAATTTGAGTCAAACTTAGGACTGGTCAGGACCTTGAAACTGGGCAAGTTTAAAGAAAATCGTTTGCTCAGTTTTCGAGATATCGAAGTTCGAAATAGCCGACCCCATACCCAATATGGGCAGTATGGGCCATTTTCAAGTTAGCAGTACGTATAGCACAGAGTTTTGAAACTAATGAAATTTGGGTCAACGTACTGCTAACTTGAAAATGGCCCATACTGCCCATATTGGGTATGGGGTCGGCTATTTCGAACTTCGATATCTCGAAAACTGAGCGAACGATTTTCTTTAAACTCGCCCTGTTTCAAGGTCCTGACCAGTCCTAAGTTTGACCCAAATTTCATTAGTTTCAAAACTCTGTGCTATACGTACTGCTAACTTGAAAATGGCCCATACTGCCCATATTGGGTATGGGGTCGGCTATTTCGAACTTCGATATCTCGAAAACTGAGCGAACGTTTTTTTTTAAACTTGCCCAGTTTCAAGGTCCTGACCAGTCCTAAGTTTGACCGAAATTTCATTAGTTTCAAAACTCTGTGCTATACGTACTGCTAACTTGAAAATGGCCCATACTGCCCATATTGGGTATGGGGTCGGCTATTTCGAACTTCGATATCTCAAAAACTGAGCGAACGATTTTCTTTAAACTTGCCCAGTTTCAAGGTCCTGACCAGTCCTAAGTTTGACCCAAATTTCATTAGTTTCAAAACTCTGTGCTATACGTACTGCTAACTTGAAAATGGCCCATACTGCCCATATTGGGTATGGGGTCGGCTATTTCGAACTTCGATATCTCGAAAACTGAGCGAACGATTTTCTTTAAACTCGCCCTGTTTCAAGGTCCTGACCAGTCCTAAGTTTGACCCAAATTTCATTAGTTTCAAAACTCTGTGCTATACGTACTGCTAACTTGAAAATGGCCCATACTGCCCATATTGGGTATGGGGTCGGCTATTTCGAACTTCGATATCTCGAAAACTGAGCGAACGATTTTCTTCAAACTTGCCCAGTTTCAAGGTCCTGACCAGTCCTAAGTTTGACCCAAATTTCATTAGTTTCAAAACTCTGTGCTATACGTACTGCTAACTTGAAAATGGCCCATACTGCCCATATTGGGTATGGGGTCGGCTATTTCGAACTTCGATATCTCGAAAACTGAGCGAACGATTTTCTTTAAACTTGCCCAGTTTCAAGGTCCTGACCAGTCCTAAGTTTGACCCAAATTTCATTAGTTTCAAAACTCTGTGCTATACGTACTGCTAACTTGAAAATGGCCCATACTGCCCATATTGGGTATGGGGTCGGCTATTTCGAACTTCGATATCTCGAAAACTGAGCGAACGATTTTCTTTAAACTTGCCCAGTTTCAAGGTCCTGACCAGTCCTAAGTTTGACCCAAATTTCATTAGTTTCAAAACTCTGTGCTATACGTACTGCTAACTTGAAAATGGCCCATACTGCCCATATTGGGTATGGGGTCGGCTATTTCGAACTTCGATATCTCGAAAACTGAGCGAACGATTTTCTTTAAACTTGCCCAGTTTCAAGGTCCTGACCAGTCCTAAGTTTGACTCAAATTTCATTAGTTTCAAAACTCTGTGCTATACGTACTGCTAACTTAAAAATGGCCCATACTGCCCATATTGGGTATGGGGTCGGCTATTTCGAACTTCGATATCTCAAAAACTGAGCGAACGATTTTCTTTAAACTTGCCCAGTTTCAAGGTCCTGACCAGTCCTAAGTTTGACCCAAATTTCATTAGTTTCAAAACTCTGTGCTATACGTACTGCTAACTTGAAAATGGCCCATACTGCCCATATTGGGTATGGGGTCGGCTATTTCGAACTTCGATATCTCGAAAACTGAGCGAACGATTTTCTTTAAACTTGCCCAGTTTCAAGGTCCTGACCAGTCCTAAGTTTGACCCAAATTTCATTAGTTTCAAAACTCTGTGCTATACGTACTGCTAACTTGAAAATGGCCCATACTGCCCATATTGGGTATGGGGTCGGCTATTTCGAACTTCGATATCTCAACAACTGAGCGAACGATTTTCTTTAAACTTGCCCTGTTTCAAGGTCCTGACCAGTCCTAAGTTTGACCCAAATTTCATTAGTTTCAAAACTCTGTGCTATACGTACTGCTAACTTGAAAATGGCCCATACTGCCCATATTGGGTATGGGGTCGGCTATTTCGAACTTCGATATCTCGAAAACTGAGCGAACGATTTTCTTTAAACTCGCCCTGTTTCAAGGTCCTGACCAGTCCTAAGTTTGACCCAAATTTCATTAGTTTCAAAACTCTGTGCTATACGTACTGCTAACTTGAAAATGGCCCATACTGCCCATATTGGGTATGGGGTCGGCTATTTCGAACTTCGATATCTCGAAAACTGAGCAAACGATTTTCTTTAAACTTGCCCAGTTTCAAGGTCCTGACCAGTCCTAAGTTTGACCCAAATTTCATTAGTTTCAAAACTCTGTGCTATACGTACTGCTAACTTGAAAATGGCCCATACTGCCCATATTGGGTATGGGGTCGGCTATTTCGAACTTCGATATCTCGAAAACTGAGCGAACGATTTTCTTTAAACTTGCCCAGTTTCAAGGTCCTGACCAGTCCTAAGTTTGACCCAAATTTCATTAGTTTCAAAACTCTGTGCTATACGTACTGCTAACTTGAAAATGGCCCATACTGCCCATATTGGGTATGGGGTCGGCTATTTCGAACTTCGATATCTCGAAAACTGAGCGAACGATTTTCTTTAAACTTGCCCAGTTTCAAGGTCCTGACCAGTCCTAAGTTTGACCCAAATTTCATTAGTTTCAAAACTCTGTGCTATACGTACTGCTAACTTGAAAATGGCCCATACTGCCCATATTGGGTATGGGGTCGGCTATTTCGAACTTCGATATCTCGAAAACTGAGCGAACGATTTTCTTTAAACTTGCCCAGTTTCAAGGTCCTGACCAGTCCTAAGTTTGACCCAAATTTCATTAGTTTCAAAACTCTGTGCTATACGTACTGCTAACTTGAAAATGGCCCATACTGCCCATATTGGGTATGGGGTCGGCTATTTCGAACTTCGATATCTCGAAAACTGAGCGAACGATTTTCTTTAAACTTGCCCAGTTTCAAGGTCCTGACCAGTCCTAAGTTTGACCCAAATTTCATTAGTTTCAAAACTCTGTGCTATACGTACTGCTAACTTGAAAATGGCCCATACTGCCCATATTGGGTATGGGGTCGGCTATTTCGAACTTCGATATCTCGAAAACTGAGCGAACGATTTTCTTTAAACTTGCCCAGTTTCAAGGTCCTGACCAGTCCTAAGTTTGACCCAAATTTCATTGGTTTCAAAACTCTGTGCTATACGTACTGCTAACTTGAAAATGGCCCATACTGCCCATATTGGGTATGGGGTCGGCTATTTCGAACTTCGATATCTCAACAACTGAGCGAACGATTTTCTTTAAACTTGCCCTGTTTCAAGGTCCTGACCAGTCCTAAGTTTGACCCAAATTTCATTAGTTTCAAAACTCTGTGCTATACGTACTGCTAACTTGAAAATGGCCCATACTGCCCATATTGGGTATGGGGTCGGCTATTTCGAACTTCGATATCTCGAAAACTGAGCGAACGATTTTCTTTAAACTCGCCCTGTTTAAAGGTCCTGACCAGTCCTAAGTTTGACCCAAATTTCATTAGTTTCAAAACTCTGTGCTATACGTACTGCTAACTTGAAAATGGCCCATACTGCCCATATTGGGTATGGGGTCGGCTATTTCGAACTTCGATATCTCGAAAACTGAGCGAACGATTTTCTTTAAACTTGCCCAGTTTCAAGGTCCTGACCAGTCCTAAGTTTGACCCAAATTTCATTAGTTTCAAAACTCTGTGCTATACGTACTGCTAACTTGAAAATGGCCCATACTGCCCATATTGGGTATGGGGTCGGCTATTTCGAACTTCGATATCTCGAAAACTGAGCGAACGATTTTCTTTAAACTTGCCCAGTTTCAAGGTCCTGACCAGTCCTAAGTTTGACCCAAATTTCATTAGTTTCAAAACTCTGTGCTATACGTACTGCTAACTTGAAAATGGCCCATACTGCCCATATTGGGTATGGGGTCGGCTATTTCGAACTTCGATATCTCGAAAACTGAGCGAACGATTTTCTTTAAACTTGCCCTGTTTCAAGGTCCTGACCAGTCCTAAGTTTGACCCAAATTTCATTAGTTTCGAAACTCTGTGCTATACGTACTGCTAACTTGAAAATGGCCCATACTGCCCATATTGGGTATGGGGTCGGCTATTTCGAACTTCGATATCTCGAAACCTGAGCGAACGATTTTCTTTAAACTTGCCCAGTTTCAAGGTCCTGACCAGTCCTAAGTTTGACCCAAATTTCATTAGTTTCAAAACTCTGTGCTATACGTACTGCTAACTTGAAAATGGCCCATACTGCCCATATTGGGTATGGGGTCGGCTAGTTCGAACTTCAATATCTCGAAAACTGAGCGAACGATTTTCTTTAAACTTGCCCAGTTTCAAGGTCCTGACCAGTCCTAAGTTTGACCCAAATTTCATTAGTTTCAAAACTCTGTGCTATACGTACTGCTAACTTGAAAATGGCCCATACTGCCCATATTGGGTATGGGGTCGGCTATTTCGAACTTCGATATCTCGAAAACTGAGCGAACGATTTTCTTTAAACTTGCCCTGTTTCAAGGTCCTGACCAGTCCTCAGTTTGACCCAAATTTCATTAGTTTCAAAACTCTGTGCTATACGTACTGCTAACTTAAAAATGGCCCATACTGCCCATATTGGGTATGGGGTCGGCTATTTCGAACTTCGATATCTCGAAAACTGAGCGAACGATTTTCTTTAAACTTGCCCAGTTTCAAGGTCCTGACCAGTCCTAAGTTTGACCCAAATTTCATTAGTTTCAAAACTCTGTGCTATACGTACTGCTAACTTGAAAATGGCCCATACTGCCCATATTGGGTATGGGGTCGGCTATTTCGAACTTCGATATCTCGAAAACTGAGCAAACGATTTTCTTTAAACTTGCCCAGTTTCAAGGTCCTGACCAGTCCTAAGTTTGACTCAAATTTCATTAGTTTCAAAACTCTGTGCTATACGTACTGCTAACTTGAAAATGGCCCATACTGCCCATATTGGGTATGGGGTCGGCTATTTCGAACTTCGATATCTCGAAAACTGAGCGAACGATTTTCTTTAAACTTGCCCTGTTTCAAGGTCCTGACCAGTCCTAAGTTTGACCCAAATTTCATTAGTTTCAAAACTCTGTGCTATACGTACTGCTAACTTGAAAATGGCCCATACTGCCCATATTGGGTATGGGGTCGGCTATTTCGAACTTCGATATCTCGAAAACTGAGCGAACGTTTTTTTTTAAACTTGCCCAGTTTCAAGGTCCTGACCAGTCCTAAGTTTGACCCAAATTTCATTAGTTTCAAAACTCTGTGCTATACGTACTGCTAACTTGAAAATGGCCCATACTGCCCATATTGGGTATGGGGTCGGCTATTTCGAACTTCGATATCTCGAAAACTGAGCGAACGTTTTTCTTTAAACTTGCCCAGTTTCAAGGTCCTGACCAGTCCTAAGTTTGACCCAAATTTCATTAGTTTCAAAACTCTGTGCTATACGTACTGCTAACTTGAAAATGGCCCATACTGCCCATATTGGGTATGGGGTCGGCTATTTCGAACTTCGATATCTCGAAAACTGAGCGAACGATTTTCTTTAAACTCGCCCTGTTTCAAGGTCCTGACCAGTCCTAAGTTTGACCCAAATTTCATTAGTTTCAAAACTCTGTGCTATACGTACTGCTAACTTGAAAATGGCCCATACTGCCCATATTGGGTATGGGGTCGGCTATTTCGAACTTCGATATCTCGAAAACTGAGCGAACGATTTTCTTTAAACTTGCCCAGTTTCAAGGTCCTGACCAGTCCTAAGTTTGACCCAAATTTCATTAGTTTCAAAACTCTGTGCTATACGTACTGCTAACTTGAAAATGGCCCATACTGCCCATATTGGGTATGGGGTCGGCTATTTCGAACTTCGATATCTCGAAAACTGAGCGAACGTTTTTTTTTTAAACTTGCCCAGTTTCAAGGTCCTGACCAGTCCTAAGTTTGACCCAAATTTCATTAGTTTCAAAACTCTGTGCTATACGTACTGCTAACTTGAAAATGGCCCATACTGCCCATATTGGGTATGGGGTCGGCTATTTAGAACTTCGATATCTCGAAAACTGAGCGAACGATTTTCTTTAAACTCGCCCTGTTTCAAGGTCCTGACCAGTCCTAAGTTTGACCCAAATTTCATTAGTTTCAAAACTCTGTGCTATACGTACTGCTAACTTGAAAATGGCCCATACTGCCCATATTGGGTATGGGGTCGGCTATTTCGAACTTCGATATCTCGAAAACTGAGCGAACGATTTTCTTTAAACTTGCCCAGTTTCAAGGTCCTGACCAGTCCTAAGTTTGACCCAAATTTCATTAGTTTCAAAACTCTGTGCTATACGTACTGCTAACTTGAAAATGGCCCATACTGCCCATATTGGGTATGGGGTCGGCTATTTAGAACTTCGATATCTCGAAAACTGAGCGAACGATTTTCTTTAAACTCGCCCTGTTTCAAGGTCCTGACCAGTCCTAAGTTTGACCCAAATTTCATTAGTTTCAAAACTCTGTGCTATACGTACTGCTAACTTGAAAATGGCCCATACTGCCCATATTGGGTATGGGGTCGGCTATTTCGAACTTCGATATCTCGAAAACTGAGCGAACGATTTTCTTTAAACTTGCCCAGTTTCAAGGTCCTGACCAGTCCTAAGTTTGACCCAAATTTCATTAGTTTCAAAACTCTGTGCTATACGTACTGCTAACTTGAAAATGGCCCATACTGCCCATATTGGGTATGGGGTCGGCTATTTCGAACTTCGATATCTCGAAAACTGAGCGAACGATTTTCTTTTAACTTGCCCAGTTTCAAGGTCATGACCAGTCCTAAGTTTGACCCAAATTTCATTAGTTTCAAAACTCTGTGCTATACGTACTGCTAACTTGAAAATGGCCCATACTGCCCATATTGGGTATGGGGTCGGCTATTTAGAACTTCGATATCTCGAAAACTGAGCAAACGATTTTCTTTAAACTCGCCCTGTTTCAAGGTCCTGACCAGTCCTAAGTTTGACCCAAATTTCATTAGTTTCAAAACTCTGTGCTATACGTACTGCTAACTTGAAAATGGCCCATACTGCCCATATTGGGTATGGGGTCGGCTATTTCGAACTTCGATATCTCGAAAACTGAGCGAACGATTTTCTTTAAACTCGCCCTGTTTCAAGGTCCTGACCAGTCCTAAGTTTGACCCAAATTTCATTAGTTTCAAAACTCTGTGCTATACGTACTGCTAACTTGAAAATGGCCCATACTGCCCATATTGGGTATGGGGTCGGCTATTTCGAACTTCGATATCTCGAAAACTGAGCGAACGATTTTCTTTAAACTTGCCCAGTTTCAAGGTCCTGACCAGTCCTAAGTTTGACCCAAATTTCATTAGTTTCAAAACTCTGTGCTATACGTACTGCTAACTTGAAAATGGCCCATACTGCCCATATTGGGTATGGGGTCGGCTATTTAGAACTTCGATATCTCGAAAACTGAGCAAACGATTTTCTTTAAACTCGCCCTGTTTCAAGGTCCTGACCAGTCCTAAGTTTGACCCAAATTTCATTAGTTTCAAAACTCTGTGCTATACGTACTGCTAACTTGAAAATGGCCCATACTGCCCATATTGGGTATGGGGTCGGCTATTTCGAACTTCGATATCTCGAAAACTGAGCGAACGATTTTCTTTAAACTCGCCCTGTTTCAAGGTCCTGACCAGTCCTAAGTTTGACCCAAATTTCATTAGTTTCAAAACTCTGTGCTATACGTACTGCTAACTTGAAAATGGCCCATACTGCCCATATTGGGTATGGGGTCGGCTATTTCGAACTTCGATATCTCGAAAACTGAGCGAACGATTTTCTTTAAACTTGCCCAGTTTCAAGGTCCTGACCAGTCCTAAGTTTGACCCAAATTTCATTAGTTTCAAAACTCTGTGCTATACGTACTGCTAACTTGAAAATGGCCCATACTGCCCATATTGGGTATGGGGTCGGCTAATTAGAACTTCGATATCTCGAAAACTGAGCAAACGATTTTCTTTAAACTCGCCCTGTTTCAAGGTCCTGACCAGTCCTAAGTTTGACCCAAATTTCATTAGTTTCAAAACTCTGTGCTATACGTACTGCTAACTTGAAAATGGCCCATACTGCCCATATTGGGTATGGGGTCGGCTATTTAGAACTTCGATATCTCGAAAACTGAGCGAACGATTTTCTTTAAACTCGCCCTGTTTCAAGGTCCTGACCAGTCCTAAGTTTGACCCAAATTTCATTAGTTTCAAAACTCTGTGCTATACGTACTGCTAACTTGAAAATGGCCCATACTGCCCATATTGGGTATGGGGTCGGCTATTTCGAACTTCGATATCTCGAAAACTGAGCGAACGATTTTCTTTAAACTTGCCCAGTTTCAAGGTCCTGACCAGTCCTAAGTTTGACCCAAATTTCATTAGTTTCAAAACTCTGTGCTATACGTACTGCTAACTTGAAAATGGCCCATACTGCCCATATTGGGTATGGGGTCGGCTATTTCGAACTTCGATATCTCGAAAACTGAGCGAACGATTTTCTTTAAACTTGCCCAGTTTCAAGGTCCTGACCAGTCCTAAGTTTGACCCAAATTTCATTAGTTTCAAAACTCTGTGCTATACGTACTGCTAACTTGAAAATGGCCCATACTGCCCATATTGGGTATGGGGTCGGCTATTTAGAACTTCGATATCTCGAAAACTGAGCGAACGATTTTCTTTAAACTCGTCCTGTTTCAAGGTCCTGACCAGTCCTAAGTTTGACCCAAATTTCATTAGTTTCAAAACTCTGTGCTATACGTACTGCTAACTTGAAAATGGCCCATACTGCCCATATTGGGTATGGGGTCGGCTATTTCGAACTTCGATATCTCGAAAACTGAGCGAACGATTTTCTTTAAACTTGCCCAGTTTCAAGGTCCTGACCAGTCCTAAGTTTGACCCAAATTTCATTAGTTTCAAAACTCTGTGCTATACGTACTGCTAACTTGAAAATGGCCCATACTGCCCATATTGGGTATGGGGTCGGCTATTTCGAACTTCGATATCTCGAAAACTGAGCGAACGATTTTCTTTAAACTTGCCCAGTTTCAAGGTCCTGACCAGTCCTAAGTTTGACCCAAATTTCATTAGTTTCAAAACTCTGTGCTATACGTACTGCTAACTTGAAAATGGCCCATACTGCCCATATTGGGTATGGGGTCGGCTATTTAGAACTTCGATATCTCGAAAACTGAGCGAACGATTTTCTTTAAACTCGCCCTGTTTCAAGGTCCTGACCAGTCCTAAGTTTGACTCAAATTTCATTAGTTTCAAAACTCTGTGCTATACGTACTGCTAACTTGAAAATGGCCCATACTGCCCGTATTGGGTATGGGGTCGGCTATTTCGAACTTCGATATCTCGAAAACTGAGCGAACGATTTTCTTTAAACTTGCCCAGTTTCAAGGTCCTGACCAGTCCTAAGTTTGACCCAAATTTCATTAGTTTCAAAACTCTGTGCTATACGTACTGCTAACTTGAAAATGGCCCATACTGCCCATATTGGGTATGGGGTCGGCTATTTCGAACTTCGATATCTCGAAAACTGAGCGAACGATTTTCTTTAAACTTGCCCAGTTTCAAGGTCTTGACCAGTCCTAAGTTTGACCCAAATTTCATTAGTTTCAAAACTCTGTGCTATACGTACTGCTAACTTGAAAATGGCCCATACTGCCCATATTGGGTATGGGGTCGGCTATTTAGAACTTCGATATCTCGAAAACTGAGCGAACGATTTTCTTTAAACTCGCCCTGTTTCAAGGTCCTGACCAGTCCTAAGTTTGACCCAAATTTCATTAGTTTCAAAACTCTGTGCTATACGTACTGCTAACTTGAAAATGGCCCATACTGCCCATATTGGGTATGGGGTAGGCTATTTCGAACTTCGATATCTCGAAAACTGAGCGAACGATTTTCTTTAAACTTGCCCAGTTTCAAGGTCCTGACCAGTCCTAAGTTTGACCCAAATTTCATTAGTTTCAAAACTCTGTGCTATACGTACTGCTAACTTGAAAATGGCCCATACTGCCCATATTGGGTATGGGGTCGGCTATTTCGAACTTCGATATCTCGAAAACTGAGCGAACGATTTTCTTTAAACTTGCCCAGTTTCAAGGTCCTGACCAGTCCTAAGTTTGACCCAAATTTCATTAGTTTTAAAACTCTGTGCTATACGTACTGCTAACTTGAAAATGGCCCATACTGCCCATATTGGGTATGGGGTCGGCTATTTAGAACTTCGATATCTCGAAAACTGAGCGAACGATTTTCTTTAAACTCGCCCTGTTTCAAGGTCCTGACCAGTCCTAAGTTTGACCCAAATTTCATTAGTTTCAAAACTCTGTGCTATACGTACTGCTAACTTGAAAATGGCCCATACTGCCCATATTGGGTATGGGGTCGGCTATTTCGAACTTCGATATCTCAAAAACTGAGCGAACGATTTTCTTTAAACTTGCCCAGTTTCAAGGTCCTGACCAGTCCTAAGTTTGACCCAAATTTCATTAGTTTCAAAACTCTGTGCTATACGTACTGCTAACTTGAAAATGGCCCATACTGCCCATATTGGGTATGGGGTCGGCTATTTCGAACTTCGATATCTCGAAAACTGAGCGAACGATTTTCTTTAAACTTGCCCAGTTTCAAGGTCCTGACCAGTCCTAAGTTTGACCCAAATTTCATTAGTTTCAAAACTCTGTGCTATACGTACTGCTAACTTGAAAATGGCCCATACTGCCCATATTGGGTATGGGGTCGGCTATTTAGAACTTCGATATCTCGAAAACTGAGCGAACGATTTTCTTTAAACTCGCCCTGTTTCAAGGTCCTGACCAGTCCTAAGTTTGACCCAAATTTCATTAGTTTCAAAACTCTGTGCTATACGTACTGCTAACTTGAAAATGGCCCATACTGCCCATATTGGGTATGGGGTCGGCTATTTCGAACTTCGATATCTCGAAAACTGAGCGAACGATTTTCTTTAAACTTGCCCAGTTTCAAGGTCCTGACCAGTCCTAAGTTTGACCCAAATTTCATTAGTTTCAAAACTCTGTGCTATACGTACTGCTAACTTGAAAATGGCCCATACTGCCCATATTGGGTATGGGGTCGGCTATTTCGAACTTCGATATCTCGAAAACTGAGCGAACGATTTTCTTTAAACTTGCCCAGTTTCAAGGTCCTGACCAGTCCTAAGTTTGACCCAAATTTCATTAGTTTCAAAACTCTGTGCTATACGTACTGCTAACTTGAAAATGGCCCATACTGCCCATATTGGGTATGGGGTCGGCTATTTAGAACTTCGATATCTCGAAAACTGAGCGAACGATTTTCTTTAAACTCGCCCTGTTTCAAGGTCCTGACCAGTCCTAAGTTTGACCCAAATTTCATTAGTTTCAAAACTCTGTGCTATACGTACTGCTAACTTGAAAATGGCCCATACTGCCCATATTGGGTATGGGGTCGGCTATTTCGAACTTCGATATCTCGAAAACTGAGCGAACGATTTTCTTTAAACTTGCCCAGTTTCAAGGTCCTGACCAGTCCTAAGTTTGACCCAAATTTCATTAGTTTCAAAACTCTGTGCTATACGTACTGCTAACTTGAAAATGGCCCATACTGCCCATATTGGGTATGGGGTCGGCTATTTCGAACTTCGATATCTCGAAAACTGAGCGAACGATTTTCTTTAAACTTGCCCAGTTTCAAGGTCCTGACCAGTCCTAAGTTTGACCCAAATTTCATTAGTTTCAAAACTCTGTGCTATACGTACTGCTAACTTGAAAATGGCCCATACTGCCCATATTGGGTATGGGGTCGGCTATTTAGAACTTCGATATCTCGAAAACTGAGCGAACGATTTTCTTTAAACTCGCCCTGTTTCAAGGTCCTGACCAGTCCTAAGTTTGACCCAAATTTCATTAGTTTCAAAACTCTGTGCTATACGTACTGCTAACTTGAAAATGGCCCATACTGCCCATATTGGGTATGGGGTCGGCTATTTCGAACTTCGATATCTCGAAAACTGAGCGAACGATTTTCTTTAAACTTGCCCAGTTTCAAGGTCCTGACCAGTCCTAAGTTTGACCCAAATTTCATTAGTTTCAAAACTCTGTGCTATACGTACTGCTAACTTGAAAATGGCCCATACTGCCCATATTGGGTATGGGGTCGGCTATTTCGAACTTCGATATCTCGAAAACTGAGCGAACGATTTTCTTTAAACTTGCCCAGTTTCAAGGTCCTGACCAGTCCTAAGTTTGACCCAAATTTCATTAGTTTCAAAACTCTGTGCTATACGTACTGCTAACTTGAAAATGGCCCATACTGCCCATATTGGGTATGGGGTCGGCTATTTAGAACTTCGATATCTCGAAAACTGAGCGAACGATTTTCTTTAAACTCGCCCTGTTTCAAGGTCCTGACCAGTCCTAAGTTTGACCCAAATTTCATTAGTTTCAAAACTCTGTGCTATACGTACTGCTAACTTGAAAATGGCCCATACTGCCCATATTGGGTATGGGGTCGGCTATTTCGAACTTCGATATCTCGAAAACTGAGCGAACGATTTTCTTTAAACTTGCCCAGTTTCAAGGTCCTGACCAGTCCTAAGTTTGACCCAAATTTCATTAGTTTCAAAACTCTGTGCTATACGTACTGCTAACTTGAAAATGGCCCATACTGCCCATATTGGGTATGGGGTCGGCTATTTCGAACTTCGATATCTCGAAAACTGAGCGAACGATTTTCTTTAAACTTGCCCAGTTTCAAGGTCCTGACCAGTCCTAAGTTTGACCCAAATTTCATTAGTTTCAAAACTCTGTGCTATACGTACTGCTAACTTGAAAATGGCCCATACTGTCCATATTGGGTATGGGGTCGGCTATTTAGAACTTCGATATCTCGAAAACTGAGCGAACGATTTTCTTTAAACTCGCCCTGTTTCAAGGTCCTGACCAGTCCTAAGTTTGACCCAAATTCCATTAGTTTCAAAACTCTGTGCTATACGTACTGCTAACTTGAAAATGGCCCATACTGCCCATATTGGGTATGGGGTCGGCTATTTCGAACTTCGATATCTCGAAAACTGAGCGAACGATTTTCTTTAAACTTGCCCAGTTTCAAGGTCCTGACCAGTCCTAAGTTTGACCCAAATTTCATTAGTTTCAAAACTCTGTGCTATACGTACTGCTAACTTGAAAATGGCCCATACTGCCCATATTGGGTATGGGGTCGGCTATTTCGAACTTCGATATCTCGAAAACTGAGCGAACGATTTTCTTTAAACTTGCCCAGTTTCAAGGTCCTGACCAGTCCTAAGTTTGACCCAAATTTCATTAGTTTCAAAACTCTGTGCTGTACGTACTGCTAACTTGAAAATGGCCCATACTGCCCATATTGGGTATGGGGTCGGCTATTTAGAACTTCGATATCTCGAAAACTGAGCGAACGATTTTCTTTAAACTCGCCCTGTTTCAAGGTCCTGACCAGTCCTAAGTTTGACCCAAATTTCATTAGTTTCAAAACTCTGTGCTATACGTACTGCTAACTTGAAAATGGCCCATACTGCCCATATTGGGTATGGGGTCGGCTATTTCGAACTTCGATATCTCGAAAACTGAGCGAACGATTTTCTTTAAACTTGCCCAGTTTCAAGGTCCTGACCAGTCCTAAGTTTGACCCAAATTTCATTAGTTTCAAAACTCTGTGCTATACGTACTGCTAACTTGAAAATGGCCCATACTGCCCATATTGGGTATGGGGTCGGCTATTTCGAACTTCGATATCTCGAAAACTGAGCGAACGATTTTCTTTAAACTTGCCCAGTTTCAAGGTCCTGACCAGTCCTAAGTTTGACCCAAATTTCATTAGTTTCAAAACTCTGTGCTATACGTACTGCTAACTTGAAAATGGCCCATACTGCCCATATTGGGTATGGGGTCGGCTATTTAGAACTTCGATATCTCGAAAACTGAGCGAACGATTTTCTTTAAACTCGCCCTGTTTCAAGGTCCTGACCAGTCCTAAGTTTGACCCAAATTTCATTAGTTTCAAAACTCTGTGCTATACGTACTGCTAACTTGAAAATGGCCCATACTGCCCATATTGGGTATGGGGTCGGCTATTTCGAACTTCGATATCTCGAAAACTGAGCGAACGATTTTCTTTAAACTTGCCCAGTTTCAAGGTCCTGACCAGTCCTAAGTTTGACCCAAATTTCATTAGTTTCAAAACTCTGTGCTATACGTACTGCTAACTTGAAAATGGCCCATACTGCCCATATTGGGTATGGGGTCGGCTATTTCGAACTTCGATATCTCGAAAACTGAGCGAACGATTTTCTTTAAACTTGCCCAGTTTCAAGGTCCTGACCAGTCCTAAGTTTGACCCAAATTTCATTAGTTTCAAAACTCTGTGCTATACGTACTGCTAACTTGAAAATGGCCCATACTGCCCATATTGGGTATGGGGTCGGCTATTTAGAACTTCGATATCTCGAAAACTGAGCGAACGATTTTCTTTAAACTCGCCCTGTTTCAAGGTCCTGACCAGTCCTAAGTTTGACCCAAATTTCATTTGTTTCAAAACTCTGTGCTATACGTACTGCTAACTTGAAAATGGCCCATACTGCCCATATTGGGTATGGGGTCGGCTATTTCGAACTTCGATATCTCAAAAACTGAGCGAACGATTTTCTTTAAACTTGCCCAGTTTCAAGGTCCTGACCAGTCCTAAGTTTGACCCAAATTTCATTAGTTTCAAAACTCTGTGCTATACGTACTGCTAACTTGAAAATGGCCCATACTGCCCATATTGGGTATGGGGTCGGCTATTTCGAACTTCGATATCTCGAAAACTGAGCGAACGATTTTCTTTAAACTTGCCCAGTTTCAAGGTCCTGACCAGTCCTAAGTTTGACCCAAATTTCATTAGTTTCAAAACTCTGTGCTATACGTACTGCTAACTTGAAAATGGCCCATACTGCCCATATTGGGTATGGGGTCGGCTATTTCGAACTTCGATATCTCGAAAACTGAGTGAACGATTTTCTTTAAACTTGCCCAGTTTCAAGGTCCTGGCCAGTCCTAAGTTTGACCCAAATTTCATTAGTTTCAAAACTCTGTGCTATACGTACTGCTAACTTGAAAATGGCCCATACTGCCCATATTGGGTATGGGGTCGGCTATTTAGAACTTCGATATCTCGAAAACTGAGCGAACGATTTTCTTTAAACTCGCCCTGTTTCAAGGTCCTGACCAGTCCTAAGTTTGACTCAAATTTCATTAGTTTCAAAACTCTGTGCTATACGTACTGCTAACTTGAAAATGGCCCATACTGCCCATATTGGGTATGGGGTCGGCTATTTCGAACTTCGATATCTCAAAAACTGAGCGAACGATTTTCTTTAAACTTGCCCAGTTTCAAGGTCCTGACCAGTCCTAAGTTTGACCCAAATTTCATTAGTTTCAAAACTCTGTGCTATACGTACTGCTAACTTGAAAATGGCCCATACTGCCCATATTGGGTATGGGGTCGGCTATTTCGAACTTCGATATCTCGAAAACTGAGCGAACGATTTTCTTTAAACTTGCCCAGTTTCAAGGTCCTGACCAGTCCTAAGTTTGACCCAAATTTCATTAGTTTCAAAACTCTGTGCTATACGTACTGCTAACTTGAAAATGGCCCATACTGCCCATATTGGGTATGGGGTCGGCTATTTAGAACTTCGATATCTCGAAAACTGAGCGAACGATTTTCTTTAAACTCGCCCTGTTTCAAGGTCCTGACCAGTCCTAAGTTTGACTCAAATTTCATTAGTTTCAAAACTCTGTGCTATACGTACTGCTAACTTGAAAATGGCCCATACTGCCCATATTGGGTATGGGGTCGGCTATTTCGAACTTCGATATCTCGAAAACTGAGCGAACGATTTTCTTTAAACTTGCCCAGTTTCAAGGTCCTGACCAGTCCTAAGTTTGACCCAAATTTCATTAGTTTCAAAACTCTGTGCTATACGTACTGCTAACTTGAAAATGGCCCATACTGCCCATATTGGGTATGGGGTCGGCTATTTCGAACTTCGATATCTCGAAAACTGAGCGAACGATTTTCTTTAAACTTGCCCAGTTTCAAGGTCCTGACCAGTCCTAAGTTTGACCCAAATTTCATTAGTTTCAAAACTCTGTGCTATACGTACTGCTAACTTGAAAATGGCCCATACTGCCCATATTGGGTATGGGGTCGGCTATTTAGAACTTCGATATCTCGAAAACTGAGCGAACGATTTTCTTTAAACTCGCCCTGTTTCAAGGTCCTGACCAGTCCTAAGTTTGACCCAAATTTCATTAGTTTCAAAACTCTGTGCTATACGTACTGCTAACTTGAAAATGGCCCATACTGCCCATATTGGGTATGGGGTCGGCTATTTCGAACTTCGATATCTCGAAAACTGAGCGAACGATTTTCTTTAAACTTGCCCAGTTTCAAGGTCCTGACCAGTCCTAAGTTTGACCCAAATTTCATTAGTTTCAAAACTCTGTGCTATACGTACTGCTAACTTGAAAATGGCCCATACTGCCCATATTGGGTATGGGGTCGGCTATTTCGAACTTCGATATCTCGAAAACTGAGCGAACGATTTTCTTTAAACTTGCCCAGTTTCAAGGTCCTGACCAGTCCTAAGTTTGACCCAAATTTCATTAGTTTCAAAACTCTGTGCTATACGTACTGCTAACTTGAAAATGGCCCATACTGCCCATATTGGGTATGGGGTCGGCTATTTAGAACTTCGATATCTCGAAAACTGAGCGAACGATTTTCTTTAAACTCGCCCTGTTTCAAGGTCCTGACCAGTCCTAAGTTTGACCCAAATTTCATTTGTTTCAAAACTCTGTGCTATACGTACTGCTAACTTGAAAATGGCCCATACTGCCCATATTGGGTATGGGGTCGGCTATTTCGAACTTCGATATCTCAAAAACTGAGCGAACGATTTTCTTTAAACTTGCCCAGTTTCAAGGTCCTGACCAGTCCTAAGTTTGACCCAAATTTCATTAGTTTCAAAACTCTGTGCTATACGTACTGCTAACTTGAAAATGGCCCATACTGCCCATATTGGGTATGGGGTCGGCTATTTCGAACTTCGATATCTCGAAAACTGAGCGAACGATTTTCTTTAAACTTGCCCAGTTTCAAGGTCCTGACCAGTCCTAAGTTTGACCCAAATTTCATTAGTTTCAAAACTCTGTGCTATACGTACTGCTAACTTGAAAATGGCCCATACTGCCCATATTGGGTATGGGGTCGGCTATTTCGAACTTCGATATCTCGAAAACTGAGTGAACGATTTTCTTTAAACTTGCCCAGTTTCAAGGTCCTGGCCAGTCCTAAGTTTGACCCAAATTTCATTAGTTTCAAAACTCTGTGCTATACGTACTGCTAACTTGAAAATGGCCCATACTGCCCATATTGGGTATGGGGTCGGCTATTTAGAACTTCGATATCTCGAAAACTGAGCGAACGATTTTCTTTAAACTCGCCCTGTTTCAAGGTCCTGACCAGTCCTAAGTTTGACTCAAATTTCATTAGTTTCAAAACTCTGTGCTATACGTACTGCTAACTTGAAAATGGCCCATACTGCCCATATTGGGTATGGGGTCGGCTATTTCGAACTTCGATATCTCAAAAACTGAGCGAACGATTTTCTTTAAACTTGCCCAGTTTCAAGGTCCTGACCAGTCCTAAGTTTGACCCAAATTTCATTAGTTTCAAAACTCTGTGCTATACGTACTGCTAACTTGAAAATGGCCCATACTGCCCATATTGGGTATGGGGTCGGCTATTTCGAACTTCGATATCTCGAAAACTGAGCGAACGATTTTCTTTAAACTTGCCCAGTTTCAAGGTCCTGACCAGTCCTAAGTTTGACCCAAATTTCATTAGTTTCAAAACTCTGTGCTATACGTACTGCTAACTTGAAAATGGCCCATACTGCCCATATTGGGTATGGGGTCGGCTATTTAGAACTTCGATATCTCGAAAACTGAGCGAACGATTTTCTTTAAACTCGCCCTGTTTCAAGGTCCTGACCAGTCCTAAGTTTGACTCAAATTTCATTAGTTTCAAAACTCTGTGCTATACGTACTGCTAACTTGAAAATGGCCCATACTGCCCATATTGGGTATGGGGTCGGCTATTTCGAACTTCGATATCTCGAAAACTGAGCGAACGATTTTCTTTAAACTTGCCCAGTTTCAAGGTCCTGACCAGTCCTAAGTTTGACCCAAATTTCATTAGTTTCAAAACTCTGTGCTATACGTACTGCTAACTTGAAAATGGCCCATACTGCCCATATTGGGTATGGGGTCGGCTATTTCGAACTTCGATATCTCGAAAACTGAGCGAACGATTTTCTTTAAACTTGCCCAGTTTCAAGGTCCTGACCAGTCCTAAGTTTGACCCAAATTTCATTAGTTTCAAAACTCTGTGCTATACGTACTGCTAACTTGAAAATGGCCCATACTGCCCATATTGGGTATGGGGTCGGCTATTTAGAACTTCGATATCTCGAAAACTGAGCGAACGATTTTCTTTAAACTCGCCCTGTTTCAAGGTCCTGACCAGTCCTAAGTTTGACCCAAATTTCATTAGTTTCAAAACTCTGTGCTATACGTACTGCTAACTTGAAAATGGCCCATACTGCCCATATTGGGTATGGGGTCGGCTATTTCGAACTTCGATATCTCGAAAACTGAGCGAACGATTTTCTTTAAACTTGCCCAGTTTCAAGGTCCTGACCAGTCCTAAGTTTGACCCAAATTTCATTAGTTTCAAAACTCTGTGCTATACGTACTGCTAACTTGAAAATGGCCCATACTGCCCATATTGGGTATGGGGTCGGCTATTTCGAACTTCGATATCTCGAAAACTGAGCGAACGATTTTCTTTAAACTTGCCCAGTTTCAAGGTCCTGACCAGTCCTAAGTTTGACCCAAATTTCATTAGTTTCAAAACTCTCTGACTATACGTACTATTTCATTAGTTTCAAAACTCTCTGACTATACGTACTGCTAACTTGAAAATGGCCTATAGTTTCAAAGCTATCTGAAAATGGCCTTTTTTTGATTTTGTATCAAAATTTTGTAAAATAAACTTTCCCCTGTTGAGTGCAGTATGTATTTATATTTGAGTTTTTGAATTTGTAAAATCGAGGATGGCCACTTCGAAGAAAACGCTGCCCTTTATTTGACAACGCTATATTTTACTTTGTTCAACGATACATGTTTTATATTTCTATCTAAATCGAACCATTGATGACTATTTGAGACCTACCAGGACATATTTTAGTTCCTTGCTGCCTGATAGGAGAAATGACCCTTTTCATCGGCTCCTTAAAATAGTCCTGAGCTTTCTGGTCCCTGCTCCGTATAATCCAAAACGTTATGCTCATTCTCCAGCACAAATGAAATACGTTATCATTCTCCTCAGCTCCCTGGAAATAAACGGTCCTTCTCTCCGAAACCCTTGGTGAGACTACATGTATATATTCAAGGCGCATTCTTTGCATGTGGAAATGACATTAGAATGGATAGTTACAAAAACGAAGGTTTTGCTATGATTTATAGCATGTTTTTAATAATTCAGGGATATATTCGGGTAAAGTATTTTAGTATTTTGTGGCGGGGCTCAAATAATTTGACGAATTGCATGACGAATAACATGACTGAGAGGAAATGCTTTTCAAATGTCCTTACGGCGAGAGTCCTTAAGAGTCGCTGGACCGAAACGACTCGTTCTGTTGAGCAGAGCCTTTGAACTGAACACGCCTATATTTAATGGAGAAAATCCGAACGCATCTTATCTACGATGGCCTGCATGCATCATAAAATTTCAAAATCCGCAGATTTTAGATATTAATTTTTCTTTGCAAAAGCTTTCGTCACACAAAAAGTGATTAAAATGAATAACAATAAGGACCAATGGTGGCTTGTATAAAAAAAAGCATAATCTTAAAGTACTTTTTAAAGAGATACTGTTTGTTGCCTTTTTCATCTCCCATATGGGAAAAACCCGGATGCAGGTAAAAATGATCTGGGATGTCTTCGACAAATAAAGCAACACAATGCCGTATGTTTTCGAAAAAATGGTCAATTAATGTTAGAAAATTATTTTTCATTTAAAATTGTAGACCAACTTTTCTAACACCCAAATACACTAAAAAAAAGTCAACCCATGGGGTACAGGTGCGCCTGGTCACATGAAGTGACGTCATGACGCTGTCTCGTGCAAGAACGTCTCACGTCATTGTTTTAAAATGACAATGGCATTTAATTTCAAACGATCAATGTTTATTCGGACAAATTTTCATATCAATCGGTTGACGCAAACTTATTTTACAGCATTTTTATATCCGTAAGTTATCCGTAACTATCCCTATCATGCAAACACAAATAAATCTATCAAGGCGTGTCCATATTTATTTTGCATTCATTCTTTACCCTAAAGGCTAAAAAAGTTAATCCGAAACTATTATTATATGTTAGTTTGTTTTGTTTTCTTGTTTCTTCCATCAATCAATTTCTGATTATTCTTGGGAGGTGTACATTGTACACTCCGGTGTGTTTGCAGGATGAGCCTACATGCATTAGGATAGATAGAACCTGTGGAGGGATCTTTAACCTGCACAGGGGGTGACTGTCCGTGCACAGGGGACTTCCAGTTAACATCCCGATCCGAAGGACGGCACACTGTAGCATGTCATTCCTGCAAATGACACGAAGGGAAGCGTGTTCGGACGGACAAATTTTCCTCGCCGCCGGCTACCTCGCTTCCTCGATTAAAACTAGTAGACGGAAAGCTACATTGTTGAAAAACAATGGGTTGTACTGTTATGCGCTGCCCTTACTGGTGTCTGCGTATATGCTGGGATTAATGGATTCCTCATCTCTCTATTCCTATTTGTACTTATTTTTTGTGCTGTTTAGCCTTACATGTATGTAGGTTTTCATATTTTAGTTCAGCTCAGGTAACTGAGTGGAGAATAGGGGAATAGCTGCTCACTTGGCTTACTATATGTTTTCTTGGTATTGGTATAAGTACACAAGCACCTAAATGCCATTTTGTTTTCCCCACCCCTCGGTTTATGGAGTGGGAATTTCTTTCTGATTGTGTCATTTCCTGATCATTGCCTATATACTTGTACTTTTTTATTTGTAATAATAAAACGCTAATTTCAGTCGACATCCTAATCGTTTACTGGTGATTATGTGCGCATGCGCATGTGTGCATACTGCCAACTGCTAGCAGTAGAGACAGCAGTATACTGCCAACTGCTAGCAGTACAGCAGTATACTGCCAACTGCTAGCAGTACAGCAGTATACTGCCTACTGCTACTGCTACTGCTTACTTCACATACATAATTAAAACATAAATAGTTGGATCATAAAAGCTTTGGCTTCAAGCAGACTACTCTTTTGGTAAGGCGGCAACGTAACGTATGGTTCCTAGGCAGCGGAAATCCGGCAAACAAAACAGTACATATTGATTAACAGGTTATAGCTTACGACCAAGTCACACATAAACGAAAATCTCGATCTCTTGTTTAATTGCGAAAAATAGTATTTGTTTGTTTGATTAATTGCTTTACCTACAACGATGAAACAGTTTAGCATAGCAAAATAATTTATTTGTAAAATTGAAGGTATTGAACAGTAGACAATGCGCAGGAGTTAGAAAGAAATACCCACTCCAAAAACGTGGTGGGAAGAAACTAAAGATACCAATCAGGTACTTACACTAAAAATATTGTAAGCCAAATGTGCAGCTATTTTCCCAATATCTGACCACTCAGTTACCCAAACTTAACTAAAAATATGAAAGCACACTTAAGGTGCTAACAGCACAAAAATCAACATCAAGACATAAAACAATAAGAACCTCCACAGAAGTATTGCCTTGAAACGATAAGTAATAGATTCAGTAAGCTGCTCGACGATGGAGATCCCTGGGCGCTAAAAACTTACTGAAAATCCGGATAGAAAGAAAATTACCAGTTGAACCCCGCTTGGCCAAGCGCCGGTCCCAAGCAACTAAAAATGAATCGCTTTCATTGACCAGCCTTATAATAAGAAGAGTCAGTTGAGCCGCACGTACCGTCTTTCTTGATTAATGTTTATAAAGGGATTCAGAAAGCATTCATAGGTTTCTCGCCCAAAAGTTTGAGTGTTTCTCACAGCGTCTGTGTAATTTGTATATGGTATCTGTTGCATACTTTGTAATATCAAACATTTGTTTTTTGCAACTTCATGATGAACATCTCTTGATGTTACATGCCTGTGGCTTAAGTTTGTGCCAAAGTGGTTGGTGGAGGGGGGGGGGGGTTAAGTTTGTTTCAAAATCTATTTTGTCAGAAAACATATATTTCTGCCATATATCATATAGCGAATACACAACAATATGGTTATTGCAGCCTTATGTCTTAAATAGAAAGGGCTGGAGTCGATAAGACGGGATTTTGGCCTCAAAATTCGTGAAAAAATTATTGAATCATATTTCTGTGAGTAATACTCACACATAAAGTACAACGTACCGTGTTTCTAGAAATGACATCAGAACGTCCGAAAAAGCACGTGACCACGCTATGGAGACGTCACTAATCAAGATGGTCGCGCCATTTTCCTCACTGTTCAGCTATATTCAAATGTTCATGTCGAAAATTAAGTACCGCACCACCCCTCGACCTAAATGAGATTTCGCATAATAAAAGAATAACGTCTGAACTTCTTATCACCAAAGTTTTGTTTTGGTCGAGGGGTGGTGCGGTATCTAAAATTAGTAAAAAAGACATCAGCTTTCATGCAAAAAGACATAGAGCGTCCTTGACAACGCTGCGGAAACGTAAGAAAACAATTGTGCAACGTGATAAATTTTGCATGTAAAGTACTGTTACTTCTTTGTATGAGTGATTTTCTATCTATACTGATATTTCAATGCTCTAAAGACCTACCATCAATATATAAAATTGTAAATAAGTAACAGCATTTGTGCAAGATATTTGTGTTAAAATTTAACAGTGACATGGATGTTTTGTCATATACTTCTGCACAAATGTAGGTCAGAAACACTGACCTTGACATTAGTAAAAGTTAAGATGTCAGATGCTTCCAAACATTAACATAGCATCCCAATGCACACTTTTCAATGTCATTAAAACAACACTAAAACATTCAGGTTTGAAGACAATGGTCCTGTTCAACTATAGCAACACTTTGTCAAACCATTGACCTTGACCTTATTTGTCTGAGAAAAAAAACTTTCAGACGGTCTTTGCTTTATATATTTAATTTTCAATTAGTTATATTTTTATTTTGATTTCTAATAAAGCTCAGATGCCAAATTTTCATGATATTGCATTTTTAGCATTTTTGGATGTAGGGGGTAGGGGTAATTAAGTGGTCCAAAATACTGAAATTGGCATTAAAATGCTAAATTTTACTGTTTTTCAACAAAACAAGATACCATACTGTTGCCTCAGCAAAAAAGTTTGATGGTTTTTGATGTAGAATCATAAAAATGACTTGGGTTGGATTTTGGTCAAAATCCAAAAACAATGAATTTGAAAACATGAAATTATCGACTTTTTGATGTGATCATTTGAAAATTACGCAACATTTAACCAATAAACTGTAATGTTATGTGAAAGTATGCATCACGGCCTACAATATAGGCCAAAAATTTTGTGAAAATTTTGAGTTTTAGAAAAAACCTGGTGGTTGCTAATATCTATGGTTTAACTGTATCTTGCACATGAATAAATGTTTCATGTAGATACTGGAGTATTATAATTTTGTGTGTTATACAGGCAATCTGGCGAATAAACTTGCATAGTTCCTGGGTTACGGAATTGTGGGAGATTATTTGCAATTTAATGTGGTGACGTGCATGTCTGCAGGAGATTTCATCACGATAAATTGCGACGTTATCAGTTATTGAGTTGTTAAGACACAGATGCTTTCGTTATAGGCCCTGTTGCAATGATGTTGGGACATTCCCTGTTGGGACAAGCTTTGTTGGGATAAGCCCTGTTGGGATAAACCCTGTTGTGTTAAACCTTGTCGGGATAACTGGGTACTGGTGTATTCCTAGGAGTTACTGGTCGACATTGTGAACTGTGGCTTGAGGTTTATCAACGATATCGCTGAAATGGGGGAGTCGGTGCCAGACTTTTAGATGATATTCACTGGGACATGATGGAAATTGGAAAAATGATGTTACAGGACTGAATTCAATCTTTCGGGAAACAAGACTCAAACAATGGAAGTTCTGTTTTGTTTTGTTTTTTTTTTCTATTTTTTCCCTCTTGTAGTTCATTTTTCTTCTTTCTTTTCTTCTTATTATATTTCTATCTTTCATTAATTTCATTGTATATATCAGAATAAATTTATCAAAATTCAAAATTTGTAGTAAATGGAACCCTCTAACAGGTTATTACTTATCTAAAAGCAGGAAGCGAATACCCTTGGTCATTCGATTATATGGCTTGTCATGCATGATAAACCATAATATCCTCTGGCTGTATATCATATGTGAAGCTAGTCCGTGACACTGAGTATTATATTGAAATATTGTAAGATAGGTAACGCCAAACATACCGTATAGAAAACTAAAATGATGGCTGGTGAAGTCAACAATGACACCTACTTGCAAAGAAAGTGTCGTTAAGTATATTTCAGTCTTTCGTTTAACTTGTACGAAATACGCATTTGCGCCTTTTCTACACTTCTAGAATTTGAATGCTTTCGACATTCTGATAGCGCTCAACGGCATTTTCAAATGAAATTTTTCAAATTTTTGCCCGATGTGAAGTATACGAGCCATTCTAACGGTATGAATCAAGATGTGCATGCATGTTTTAAAATTGTACGGCGATTGAATTGTGTAATAGCTTACATGTAATTGTATTATTTTGCACTTACTTGACCATAACTAAAGTTAAAATCATTCGTCGAATAATAATTTGCAAATTAAACAATGCCAGGGGTTTAGCGGTATAATCCGCGCAATGCAATAGGTCGCACATTCCATTTGAAACGTTGAAATAGGTAAACATGTTATAAATAGCAATTCGGAAAGTGTACGCCTTATTTCGGAGAATTCGAGAGTTTTCCGGAGAATCCGAGAGTTTTCTCTATTATGTTAAATTTGTTTAGATTCTATTATCAATACGTGGTAGAGATATAGTCGTGAGGGTAAGGTCATGTATCACTGTTTCCTCAAAGAACAAATACACGTTTTGGTGTGTGCGTTCGAACCCCGTTTTTTTTTTTTTTTTTTTTTTTTTTTTTTTTTTTTTGTCTGTTTGTTGTTTTTTGTGTCTGTTGTTGTTGCTGCTGTTTTTTTTTTGTTTTGTGTGTGTGTGTGTGTGTGTGTGTGTGTGTGTGTGTGTGTGTGTGTGTGTGTGTGTGTGTGTGTGTGTGTGTTTCAAATTATTTCCCTCTTATTATTATATGTACTTATTTAAAACATTTTGTCTGTATATGTGTGAATGATTTAGTTCAAATTTTCTTTTGTTTGAATTTGTTTGAACTAATGCTTTACGTCCCAGTCAACAGCCAAGGTCATGTCGGGACGTTGCCTCCCCATTATGGGACTTTTACCCAAAATGAGGATGTCATGACATCCAACAAGTGCTTGAAATATCCATCCAACCAAGCCAAAAAGGCTTATAGGTATGGAAGGTTTGACTTGAAACCACTTTTCCTGGGCACGCTCAGACCAGAGCGGATAACCAGTAATCAGATGGTCAGTCAGTAGCAAAGAAGCTTTGCCTGGAGATACAAGCAGCCCATGTATTTCTTTAGGCTCCAATGGGCGGGGGCCCTCAAATTTTCTATAATGTTACAATGTACAGAACATATGGCTATCACGGCAAATTGAAAAATTTCATCGGCTGTCTCCGTTGTCTCGCCCTTTTCCCCCGCTGTTTCTATAGTCTCGACCTCCTCTCCGGCGGTGTCAGTGTTTTCTCCTCTTGCCGAATTTCAGCGTTCATGTCCGCTGTATCCTCGACAACATTGTATTCCTCGTCTGAGCTGACGTCCGTGTCTGGGCCGATCTGTATTATTATCTGCTCGATTTCGTCTTCAACGGCGATGTCAGTCTTCCAGTACTCGCTTTCCTTGGCTTGAACGTGACAGCAGCAATCACTCCACGTCTGGGCATCAATTCTTTATATGTTACTAAGTACATGTGCAACCTGCATGTACGAGGCCTACATGTGTCATGTACACATACATACACCCACCATCCGTGTCATTATATGGAATTAACTGTATTTTTAATAGTAATTTACCTATATTGCACGGTATCTATATAAAAATCAAAAAGTCTACTTAACAAATGAAACAAAAAAAAAAAAAAAAAACGTAGGTTTCGAACATCCACCTCCATTAAAAGATATGCTTATTGGAGGACGGACACGTTATCACTAGACTAGTTTTCAGCTACGAACCAGCTCAGAAATTGCACGTTTTAATACGCACTTCACCTCATAACGGACTTGAACGATAATCTCCGTTGTCAATCGTCTGTTTTCGCTTGTTGACCTGCACGCCCGTTTTCGTGGATTAGTCGATATTTAGACATGTTTACAAAATTGGATTATAGGACAAAATGAATAAACACTTCATTAATGCCGTGTTTGTTGTTCGCACATTGAGACGAAGACATCGTATTGGTGGTTAAGCAACTAATCAAGGCTAATATTATCTTATTATTATCTTGACGCATTGTTAGAAACTTTCATACTGCAGTTTGGTTTTATATCCTTTGATGTCGGTCAAATAATTGTAGATAATGGTGATATTGCACAAGCACACACACAAATATAACAACTAAAATTTTGTTCTACGGGGTTCGAAATACAATTGAAATCTCTCAACTTTATACATTAACATTGTTTTCTTAAGTCTGTATCTCTAGTCTTCCGTACCTTTAGCCATTTCTGATATATAGGCTACAGATACGGTACCGTATCCCTAGCCCACAGACTAAAGATACATGTACGGTGCCATATCCCTAGCCACTGCCTTCGCAAAAATAGGCTAAATTTAATACCACAAGAAGACCCATTTTGAAATATATTGGGAAATGAACTGATATTTTTTATGTGTTTTCTTTGCTTTGTTGCCATTACATTAATTTTAATGGAGTGGAATTTTCATTTACTTGCAGGTTATTTAAGATGGCGCGAGAGTATATTTTAACATTCATCATAGTCTTCATATTCCTAGTCAGCGTTTCTGCAGGTTAGTTAATGACATTACTTGAGCCTCGACGCGAGAAAACCGGTCTTCGGGGTTTCCGACCAGGTCCGACACAAATCGGCCTGTACAAGCTCAGAAAAGAGCTAGAAGCTTGAAATTTCGGATTTAAGTAGAAGAGGAATTGTACTATCCGAGTAGCGAAAACAAAGGCGCTGATCAGCTTCGCGGTTACCGCGAAGCTGATCTGCGCCTTTGTTTTCGCCTAGGCAAAAATCCGGTTTTCTTACGATGCGGCTCACTTAATTTTACAATTCAGCTTAAAGGTTTCCATTAACATGATTAACATGCCATTGCAATAATTTCCTTAGTTTTTAATGTTTCATTAAAAAAGTTGTTGTAGTTATCAGTAATTAATTTTGCACATTTCAATGTTTTATTTTGTATAATTTCCTGGAACAAATCAACCATCAAGTATCTGTTAACATGGTTAATGACATAAAGTTTTAGCAAAAAATAGTCCTTTAAGGAAATCTCTAATGGATTTTAAATATCTTTTCCAGAAAATCGACCACCAGGCATCTTCATCCAACCCCAGAAGAATCTCTACTTCAGGCCAAAAGAAACTGTAGAACTGCCATGTGTTGCCACAGGATTTCCAAAACCAACGTAAATCTTATGTCATTGTCTAAACATCTGGGCCCAGTTAACGATTTGTTAAATTTCAAATGGCAGTATTACAAATACACTGACTGTGACTGTTATTTTTTGTTGAAAAATGCTCATAATGTAGTCGGCATTTACAAGTTGAGTTGAGGTCAAGCTTTTGAACAACTGGCCCCTGTACTGTTAACTTTTACAAATTTACTTTTTTGTTAAAGATGGTTCGAATTAGCATCTCATGAACATGTTGCAATTAAGAAATAGTTTTTATTTACATTTTTATGTTAAATATGTTTGCAAAATAAAAACCAACAACATAATACATTCTTCTCATTTCATATCTCAGGTACAAATGGAAGTTTAACGGCAAAGACTTCAACCCAAGTGGTCAAGATGACAGAGTTGTACAACTCCCAAACCAGGGAACAATTGTGTTCAGTGCTCCCGAAGACAAAGATGAAGGGATCTATCAGTGTTTTGCCGACAATGGCTACGGTGTGTCGGCGTCCGTAAAGTGCAATTTGAGAGAGGCTAAACTTGCCAATTTTCCTATTGAAGAAGCTAGGGTAAGACATTATGTTACATATTATAAATTTTAAAGAATCTGTAGTGCTGCACCGTTCTTAATTGTGTGCAAAGCCACTCTGAGAACCAATGTAGACCTAGTAAAATATCTAAAGCAAGATACTGTGGTACATGTAGCTTGAATGATCAGTTAATGATTTTCAACTATCAATACCCTCACAGATCCCTGTGGTTGTTCAGCTTGATTTTTGTTGTCAGATCCAATTGTGGAAATTCACTCTTTCCAGACCCATAGAGTCTATGCTGGTGACTCGCTCATGTTACCATGTACCCCACCCACTAGCTACCCAGCTGCCGATGTTTACTGGGTTGTGAAAGAGCCTGATGGGAGATTTACACCACTGAACTTCGGGAAAAGATTCACTATGGATCTTGAAGGTATTAAGCAATTAAAGCTGTTGTTTTAAAGCATCTATATAATGTGACCAGAAGCAGTCATATTTTGAGTAAGCATTCCACTTTAAAGCTGTGAGAAAGATGATAACTGAAACCTCCTCTGACATAGAACTGCGAACGATGGACTGATCACTTAAGTACCCTTGATCTTAACATGACTGAAAAATTGTTGACTGGTGTGTGACACCATATCTAGACCCCGTTTTCTAGTCAATGCCCATTTAAGGTTCAGCATTCTCAGGAATTGTTATTATGTCTCAAGTTATTGTATTTACTTCTTGCAACACATCCTAGTCATCTTATCTGTTAAAGTAGAAATTTAAGCAGTAGCCTGTATTGTGGAAGGGGGCCGCATCATGAGAAAACCAACAATGTGGTCTGGCCAGGTATGACACAAACTAGCCTGTACAGTCACAGAAGCAGGCTAGAAGCTTGAAATTTTGGATTTAGAAAGAAGGGGAATTGTACTGTCCATGTAGCGAAAACAAAGGCGCTGATCAGCTGATCTGCGCCTTTGTTTGAACATTTGCTTAATGTTGGCTTTCTCATATGAGATGGCTCAAATGTTCGTCCATGAAACCAAAACTAAAGCTCTAAATAATGTATTGTCAGTAAACAAGATGTCACCATTTATTGAACCTTTTTCAGGTCGTCTGAGGTTTGTGAACATAGAGAAGGGTGATGCCAAGGAAGGTAAAGCGTACGCCTGTCACACTATTAGCTACTTCATTAACTATTTCAGGTCGACTGAGGTTTGTGAACACAGAGAAGAGTGATGACAAGGAAGGTAAAGTGTATACCTGTCACACTATTAACTACTTCATTAACTATTTCAGGTCGACTGAGGTTTGTGAACATAGAGAAGGGTGATGCCAAGGAAGGTCAAGTGTATACCTGTCACACTATTAACTACTTCATTAACTATTTCAGGTCGACTGAGGTTTGTGAACATAGAGAAGGGTGATGCCAAGGAAGGTCAAGTGTATACCTGTCACACTATTAACTACTTCATTAACTATTTCAGGTCGCCTGAGGTTTGTGAACATAGAGAAGAGTGATGCCAAGGGTGGTAAAGCGTACGCCTGTCACGCTATTAACTACTTCATTACCTATTTCAGGTTGTAAGAGGCTTGTGAACATAGAGAATGGTGGTGCCAAGGGTGGTAAAGTGTATACCTGTCACACTATTAACTACTTCATTAACTATTTCAGGTCGTCTGAGGTTTGTGAACATAGAGAAGGGTGATGCCAAGGGAGGTAAAGCGTACGCCTGTCACGCTATTCACTACTTCATTAACTATTTCAGGTCGTAAGAGGTTTGTGAACATAGAGAAGGGTGATGTCATGGGTGGTAAAGCGTACGCCTGTCATGCTATTAACTACTTCAATCATTAACTATTTCAGGTCGACTGAGGTTTGTGAACATAGAGAAGGGTGATGCCAAGGAAGGTAAAGCGTTCGCCTGTCACTTTATTAGCTACTTCATCAACTATTTTAGGTCGACTGAGATTTGTGAACATAGAGAAGGGTGATGCCAAGGGTGGTAAAGTGTATACCTGTCACACTATTAACTACTTCATTAACTATTTCAGGTCGTCTGAGGTTTGTGAGCATAGAGAAGGGTGATGCCAAGGGTGGTAAAGCGTACGCCTGTCATGCTATTAACTACTTCATTAACTATTTCAGGTCGTCTGAGGTTTGTGAACATAGAGAAGGGTGATGCCAAGGGAGGTAAAGCTAACGCCTGTCACACTATTAACTACTTCATTAACTATTTCAGGTCGTCTGAGGTTTGTTAACATAGAGAAGGGTGATGCCAAGGGAGGTAAAATGTACGCCTGTCACACTATTAGCTACTTCATTAACTATTTCAGGTCGTCTGAGGTTTGTGAGCATAGAGAAGAGTGATGCCAAGGCTGGTAAAGCGTACGCCTGTCACACTATAAACTACTTCATTAACTATTTCAGGTCGTCTGAGGTTTGTGAGCATAGAGAAGAGTGATGCCAAGGGTGGTCAAGCGTACGCCTGTCACACTATTAACTACTTCATTAACTATTTCAGGTCGTCTGAGGTTTGTGAACATAGAGAAGGGTCATGCCAATGGTGGTAAAGCGTACGCCTGTCAAGCTATTAACTATTTTATTAACTATTTCAGGTCGTCTGAGGTTTGTGAACATAGAGAAGGGTGATGCCAAGGGTGGTAAAGCGTACGCCTGTCAGGCTATTAACTACTGCATTAACTATTTCAGGTCGTCTGAGGTTTGTGAACATAGAGAAGGGTGATGCCAAGTGTGGTAAAGCTAACGCCTGTCACACTATTAACTACTACATTAACTATTTCAGGTCGTCTGAGGTTTGTGAACATAGAGAAGAGCGATGCCAAGGGTGGTCAAGCGTACGCCTGTCACACTATTTACTACTTCATTAACTATTCCAGGTCGTCTGAGGTTTGTGAACATAGAGAAGGGTGATGCCAAGGGTGGTAAAGCTTACGCCTGTCAGGCTATTAACTACTCCATTTACTATTTCAGGTCGTCTGAGGTTTGTGAACATAGAGAAGGGTGATGTCATGGGTGGTAAAGCTAACGCCTGTCACACTATTAACTACTTCATTAACTATTTCAGGTCGTCTGAGGTTTGTGAACATAGAGAAGGGTGATGCCAAGGAAGGTAAAGCGTTCGCCTGTCACTTTATTAGCTACTTCATCAACTATTTTAGGTCGACTGAGATTTGTGAACATAGAGAAGGGTGTTGCCAAGGGTGGTAAAGTGTATACCTGTCACACTATTAACTACTTCATTAACTATTTCAGGTCGTCTGAGGTTTGTGAGCATAGAGAAGGGTGATGCCAAGGGTGGTAAAGCGTACGTCTGTCATGCTATTAACTACTTCATTAACTATTTCAGGTCGTCTGAGGTTTGTGAACATAGAGAAGGGTGATGCCAAGGGAGGTAAAGCTAACGCCTGTCACACTATTAACTACTACATTAACTATTTCAGGTCGTCTGAGGTTTGTTAACATAGAGAAGGGTGATGCCAAGGGAGGTAAAATGTACGCCTGTCACACTATTAGCTACTTCATTAACTATTTCAGGTCGTCTGAGGTTTGTGAGCATAGAGAAGAGTGATGCCAAGGCTGGTAAAGCGTACGCCTGTCACACTATTAACTACTTCATTAACTATTTCAGGTCGTCTGAGGTTTGTGAGCATAGAGAAGAGTGATGCCAAGGGTGGTCAAGCGTACGCCTGTCACACTATTAACTACTTCATTAACTATTTCAGGTCGTCTGAGGTTTGTGAACATAGAGAAGGGTCATGCCAATGGTGGTAAAGCGTACGCCTGTCAAGCTATTAACTATTTTATTAACTATTTCAGGTCGTCTGAGGTTTGTGAACATAGAGAAGGGTGGTGCCAAGGAAGGTCAAGTGTATACCTGTCACACTATTTACTACTTCATTAACTATTCCAGGTCGTCTGAGGTTTGTGAACATAGAGAAGGGTGATGCCAAGGGTGGTAAAGCTTACGCCTGTCAGGCTATTAACTACTCCATTAACTATTTCAGATCGTCTGAGGTTTGTGAACATAGAGAAGGGTGATGCCAAGTGTGGTAAAGCTAACGCCTGTCACACTATTAACTACTTCATTAACTATTTCAGGTCGTCTGAGGTTTGTGAACATAGAGAAGGGTGATGCCAAGGGTGGTAAAGCGTACGCCTGTCAAGCTATTAATTACTTCATTAACTATTTCAGGTCGTCTGAGGTTTGTGAACATAGAGAAGGGTGATGTCAAGGGTGGTAAAGCGTACGCCTGTCACGCTATTAACTACTTCATTAGAAAGGATGTACCAGGGCCTGAACATTACATTGAAGTTTTAGGATGTAAGTTTGTATAGATATTTCCAAATAAAAATTCTGGAGGAAATAGAAAACAAACACTATGATAACTTTTCACTCTATTTCAGATTTTGGCACTTGGCCTTCTTCAGGAAAGCAACAGTACTTTTAATTTCTACAACTAGGTGGCATCCATCTTGAATGCTTCAAGATGGATGCCACCTAGTTGTAGAAATTAAAAGTACAGTTAAGCCAAGTGCAAAAAATTTGAAATAGAGTGAAAGTTAGCATAGAGCAAGTTTGTAGTCAAATCAGGTATATTAATTTTATTCCCTTGAAGCATCTATGGCGTTATGTTTAAGCAACTGGGCTTGTAAGCCAGGGAATGGGTTTCATCCGTCTTTTATGGGATGGAACTGAATATCAAGGTCTATGCAATCTCTGTATGTTTATAGCTGTAAGTGGGATGTTCAAGTTCCATAAACCCTGAATCAGTCAATCAGTTTGTCCCAACATGGCTGAAGAATTCTTGACTGGGATGTTAAATCAGAATTTCCAGAATAGGCATAGTGCAGAGCCTATGGAGACAAAACTATGATTAAATCAGATAACGAAAATTAAATCATATGGTATAAAAAATTTTAATGTTTGTTTACTTTTGTTTAAACAACACTTTTAAGACCAATCAATGAACATCTTATTTAAATATTTTTATCGGCTGGTTTCCAGCTTATATACAATCATAGATTAGAAATGCAGGTAACCAAAACCATCCTGGCCTTCAGGTCTTAAGTACACTTGTATTTTTCATATGTGCCATGGCACAACAAATTCTATCTATAGCGACTGTACTTTCCATACAATGAAAATGGAGACACAGATAAGCTGCTATGTTGTCAAACAGCTGATCTCAATATTTACTTTAATACCAAAAGGTCATGTTAATTTGCCATGCTGATCACAAAGTCATATAGATTTACAGAGGTATCTTTTTCATGGCCAATGTCACAAGAGTAAGCTGTGTCACAACAAAACTTATCTTAATGAATATTACATTTTGTACAGTTAAAGTAATACAAAGACACTGATCACCTGCTCAGTTGTAACAAGCTGGTCTGGATCTTAGTCTTTCGGATAAAACAGATAATCAACTGATTTTTTCTTCAAGTGCTGTGTTTTGGAAATTAATTCATAGTTTGAGTTATCTTTCTTTCATCAGGACCCTTTTTACTCGCCTTCGGCTCGTGAAAGGTCCTGATGAAAGGTCATTGAACTATGAATTAATTTCCAAAACACAGCACTTGAAGAAATCAGTTGATTATCTATAACATATTGAGTTTTTCATGCTCAACGATGCCATATATCAAAACATTTGTTCACTTTTATTATTACCAAGTAAATGATTTCTTAAAGTGTCAGTAAATTTTCAATTAATTTTTTTCAATTTTGATAATTTTTGATATGTTTTAGTGCTTCGTTTGCCGAACAAGGATCTGTCGAAAACTTCCCTAAAGCATTACAGATAAACCAATTAAAGACTAATTAAAATTTGACTTAAATGAGTGACAGTGATAAATATATATTTTTGCCCGCCTTCACACTCGAATTTAATGCGCAAAGTTCTGGAATTCCGGAAGTAAATAGAAACACGTGGTAAACAAAGTACATAATCGATTTTATTTACGGAGAGGCTACATGGGGGAAATTTAGAAAGATACCTATACATGAAAGACCGATCAAGAGCCGCGGTCTGTAGCAATTCGGCATTCTCTATGATGCGTTACCCGAACGTTGGCACATTCATTTTTATGCCAACATCATGGCCACAACGTCATATTTCCTCCCTAAAGTAATGATGTGTTTGTGGTCAGCATTAATAAGGGGGGGGGGGGTGTTGCAATGAAATCAGAAAAAAAACTTACGTTTACCGCAAAAATTCTCAATGCCCGGGTTACTGAAAACGAGAATAAAGTGTTCTGTGGAGTATGAGCCATGTCGACCCGAAAACAACCGGAACTAAGTGTGTAAACCGGCTAACCGCCTCAGTTAAAGAGTAAACGTAGCTTGCATTCTTCGATTCACAACTCGTACAACTGGCAGACTGAGGTGCTACAATTTTTACGAATACGTACCATAACGCAGCAGTTCCGATACGCCGTGCATATACGTCAATGGCATGTATAAGAATGCAACGCAGCAGGTACTCCTAATACGCTACGTAAACGTAACGATTAATAGCTTTGTCATATATTCACGTATCTGCAACGTATACTGCTCGCGCATCTATGATAATGTTGATGCGACGAGGTCAGAGCCGTATCAGTTTGTTCAAGCGACGTATCATACGGTTCCACGTACGTGTGACGTTCCTGAGCTTCGTTCCCGTGGCGTATCAGTGACTTATCTGTATTCGTATGGAATTTCACTTTCGTATGTACGGCGTATGTGCTACGTACGTGTTACTTATGTATGGCGTATGAAGTGTGCGCGTGACGTATCTACGGCGTATGTACTACGTTCTATTCTTATCTGCGGCGTATCTGTTCTGTACCATTTTCTTTTCAAAATCTATGAGAATAAACGGTTGTGTTCACTTTGTTCATGCAATTTGCACATAATATCAATTATCAGAGGTCGAAGATGCCACAGGAGAAATCAGGATAATCTAGATTAACACCGAAGAAAACAAACACAAGGGGGTGACATCTCCAAGCTCCCAATACTGGTCTAAAGACGAAATGAACAAAATCAGAGGCTACACCAAGCGTAGCCTTGAAAGAACCCTAAGGTACCCCGGACCGTGAGAAACATCTGATACATGACTTCGAAAAAAAAAAAAAAAAAAAAAAAAAAAACATTTACAAAGAAGCATTAAGATACGCCACAAAATATCCCTAATACTCCGTATACGTCACACATACTCCACAGCAGCGAAGCATACATAGCACATACGCCATTGATACGCTAGATACGCCACACGCACGTCGCTGATACGCCGTAGATACGAAAAGAGAGTCGAGGATACGCCACACATACGTCTCACATACGTAGCAGATACGAAAGGTACGCTGTACATACGCCACGGTTACGTGGCATGTTACCCGCGACGTACGTGTGGCGTATCATGAGTATGAGCTACGTATCTACGGCGTATCTGCCACGTTGCTTTCGTATGTCCGGCGTATGTTTGACGTATGTACGGCGTATCGGACCTGCCGCGTACGTCAGCGGCTACAAATTTTTAAGTGCACACATAAAAAACGTAGCATCTCGGCGTATGAGCTACGTATCGTGGAGTATGAGCTACGTATGCTCACGTGTGTACGACGTACGCGTGACGGACCTTTCCTATATTGCTACGCCGTAGATACGTGAGTCGATAGGCAATAGTATGACAGCGGTCTAAGTAATACATCACCTAGAAACGGTGTATATATAATTTATTTGTTTGAGTGTTGCTCTTGTGTCATCAAACTGCATTTTACTAATTTTATAAGCAATTTATACATATATGGCCCTTCGCATGAGAAAACCCAATAATCTATAATTTCGATCAGCTTTGACACAAACTGGCCTGTACAACCACGTGCACAGAAGAAGGCACAGAGAAGCTTGAAATTTTGGATGTTAGAAGAAGAGGGATAGCACTTTCAGTGTAGCGAAAACAAAGGTGCTGATCAGCTACATATATGCAGATACGGGGAAGCTGATCTGCGCTTTTGCTTTCGCATATGCAGATTGTTTTGTTTTGATTTTTCTTATGTTGCAGCTCATATAAATCAGTCGTTACCATAAAATAAGCTTTATTTTACAAACTTATGTTTTGAAATTCAATCGATTTCTAAGCGACCAAAATGCAAAGCGATCAAAGCCTCAGTACAAAGGTAGCATTGTGGTCTATCATTCTAAAGAAGGCGGCCACACATATCGTGACTAGTCACACCTACACCACAGGACCGCCAGAGGTACGTCGTACGTACGCAGCTGGAGCAAGATACGTCGATCCTTGGTCTCAGCGTATCAAGTCAATTCAACGTATGCAAGGAAAGACTAGAAAGAGACAGTATTACACACAAGTAGCTCGACAATGACCACAGTCAGATCAAAGACCGAATAAGTATCGAAATTGACATGCGCACGTCACTGATACCTGTCAGTAGCATTATGACTCGTCGAGCCATATTTACTAGGGGTTCATTCACTTTGCACGCGACCCACTGCGATTCATAGCTCCATGAACATCAGAAAAATGAAATTCATTTCTTAAATAATGGATTCATAACATTTAATAAACATATCAAATCATATTGTCCATGTACCGTAGATTGACCTTTACATGGATCTAGAAAAAGCCTCTGTGGTGTAGTTTTGCCAGGCCAAACATGGCCATGTGTTCCACCCCGAGCTTCTCTAGATCTTCGAGCGAGACATTAAACCAAGATCCGGTCCTCGTGCGACCATAGCTGTTGACTGGGACGTAAAAACCAAATAATCAAATCAACTGAATGCACATGACTGTACCATATCTACTGTCAATATCCTTTCATCATTTGGATGATGAGTTTTCTACCAAAAACTTGTATCCCTATGTTTCAGCATATCGCTATTAGCGTTTCCTGTTGGTGTACGGATTCGGAATTTAATTGTTTTACTTCCTCTGCATTTTTCCGTTTTTACTTTTTAAATGTTCCTTACGTTCTAAGTAATGTCGGGACGGAGTCACCGCTTCAGGGGTTTTAACCAGCACTCTGGGATGTTAATTAATGTGTATTACTCAAGGACAAAGCACTATGCCACCAGTGGGGATCGAACAAAAGGACCTCTCCACACGGAGTCCGATGCTCTATCAGAACGCCACTGCGCTTCCCTACTTTTTGGAGTCAACCACATACGTTCTAACTAAGAAAATGAATACCCACACTTTATGCTTTCGTTCATAAATAACGAAGTTATAGGCGTTTGAATTTCTGAAGTGATACATCTTTAATGGTATCAAGTAAATGGAAACGTCAGAAGTAATCCAAAATCTACAGTGAAGTCAGTCACTAGTGACTTTTGATATCAGTGAGATTTGATATCAGTGAAATTTCATATCAATGAAAATACCAATTTTATCAAGTTTTGATATACACTGATTTTCACTGTAAAGTATAAAATAACTTCATTTATTTCACTTTTATAGAATGAACTTGGTGGAGCCACGTTTTTGCTGTGTTCTAACACAGTGTCGTCACTATACAGGCCGGTGGATCCCGGTTTTACTTCGGTAAACCCAGATGTTAAGCCGGATGGTTGTCAACGGTGGTGTCGGTGACGACCGGGCCTAAAACCGGCTTCACGGTGGGCAAACTTTTAAAGGAGTCCCAGTGAAGGCACAGCTTGGCGTCTTAATTTCCCCCAGTTTACGATTGATCATCCCGGTTTATCATGCTCGAACGCTTTGTCCCGGTGTCGCCCAGTTCTGCACCGGAATGTCCCGGCTTGCCACGCATGTCCATGGTGGCGCTATGGTTCCATCCCAGTCCTCGTTAACCGTAGATAATCCGGGACAGTTAGAACATGGCTTAAGCATCGAGCATTAAACCGTCTTCTACTAAATTAGCACCGTACTTCTTTGCCTAAAAGAATAATATAATGTAACTATAAGTTTAATGAGGTAATATTGTGCAAACGAGCAAAATTAGTGGTAGAGGACAATAACTACGATAACTACTTCCACCGTGCAGTGTTCTTCAACATAACAAGGCACTTTTATGCTTCGCATAATATTGGTTGACACCCAGAAACCTAGGAACCGCTGGCGTCGTCCCAACATGATTGAAAAATTGTTGATAGTGACATGAATTCAGAACCAAACAAAACCCAATACTACCTTCTCTCTAAGACTTTGCGCGATGGATCCTTTAGGTCGCACAATAAAGGATGACATTTATTTTATCTAGTCATTGTTGCTTTTCTTCTAAAGTTTTGAATAAGTTTTATCCCCTGTTTTAGTATATATTAAAATAAATGCCTTTCAACATATTTTAAATAATTAAAGAAACTTGCAGTCATACCGGTTCTACTATCATTCCAGGCCTGTATTTGCCGGTATGTATTGATATTTAACGTCCAATTCAACACTTTCCCTGTCATGTCGAGACGAGACTGATTTAGGATCGCCAGCAATATTGTGAAACCCTACTTTTGGTAGACAATCTTCAAAAAGTAAGAAAGAAAAAGGGGGAAAAAAGAAGAAAACGCCATGTTTTTGCTTAGAGCAGATGTATCCGACGAGGGCATATCATGACTTCCAAATGCTTTGAAGAAGTCAAATCAATTGGAGGCATCGTCCCGACATCACCGTAGCTGTTGAATGTGACGTAAAGCAACAAACAAAACTGTTTAACTCGTTGAGAAAGACCGTAACTTAAGTTAGGTAGAAAATGGTCAAATGGCACTCCAAATTACCACCATTATTTCTGAGACTAATGTAAAAAAAAAAAAAAAAAACAAAAAAAAAAAAAAAAAAAAAAAAAAAAAAAACACGAAATAACCTACCTACTAGTAAATGACCAATAGATTTCATCGAACCATTTAGGTATAAAATGACAAAATTAGTTACGAACTGACCATCTAGTACCCAGATAGCTAGGGTGGAAATGATGAAAGTGGTTACGAACAAAAATGTGTACGGAAAGACCGAAGTTGTTTTCAAAATGACATGGGTTCGAAAAAAAAAAAAAAAAAAAAAAAAAAAAAAGAAAAAGAAAGAAAAAACAGAACATTCGGGTACGAAACGAATTGGAAACCATAGTGAAAATAAATGAAAATGTATCAATGAAAATTTTACCTCAGCCCTCTCAATAGGTCTTGGCAGAATCTGTGTCTGGCTTTCACTTACAATGCCTAAAACGATAAAATCATGCAATATGACCTGGTATGTATAACATGAATGCATTATTGTTACCGGTTATATGCATTGAAAAGTTTGATGATCTGTGGTCAGCTCGACACTGTTATTTCCCTTTGAGAAGCGAATACTTGTCATGAGTAGTCAATACCCGTATCGAACCTCAAATGAAATAGTTCTACAGTACATGTACATATAATAAAATCCTGTTTCTATACCACTTTCAACTGTTATACAATATCTAAATTGGAGGTGGACAAGGTGCTATTCTACATATACACCTATCCATATGGCATCTCAGTGGCTCCTTAAACAGAATGCGTAAAGCGAAATCCAAAATATACATGAGTGGTATTATTTAGTTTTATGTTTGAAAAACAGAACTGACACTGTACCCTTTATACCAAATGTCTAGAAGTTTTGAACTCGCCTCGTCATGGGTCCTGCATAACATTCCTCCTATTCCCCGCTCCCCATTTCGATAATATTCCATTGGAGAATCACTGAATTTGATATTGTTTTGCTTTCGCATTCAGGAATTGACGAACCGCTCATGGCTATTTGTTGTTTACATTTTATTGATGACGCGTGACTATGTGAGTGCGCAAGCCTACTACGGTACCCCGCCTTAAGTCACGCCTAAAACTCTTTATAATATTTGCGGTAGAATCGAAAAATGTAAATGAAGCAAAATTAAGGTATTTCCCTTAATTTAAGCCCAAATTAAGGCGCATAAATGAGAATTTTAATGCCCATGTTTAGGCACCATTTTAGCACAAAACTGATGACCAAAAAAAAATTTTTTTCACATATAAAATTGATTGAAAATGTACTGTGACTTTAAGATATGTTTTATCTGTGCACATTAGCTTCATACCTAAGATAGCCAGCTACTTGCATTATTTTCAGCTTTTCTTCATTGGAATTTTAAAAGTTGTATGCTTGATGATTTTTCAGCTTCAGAACAGAAGTACCCAGCCCGGGAGTTCTGGACGTCCCCATCAGATCACTTTGCTTTGAAAGGAAACCAGCTCGAACTAAAATGTATCTTTGCCGGAAAGTGAGTATGCAATAATTTTTTTTTTTTTTTTTTTTTTTTTTGTGACCTGTGTTTTGTTAATTCATGAATACGTGCAATAGCCTCTAGCTTTCAAAAGCAATAACATAGATTAATAATGAGTGATTTAACTCATTTAAGCCTGGCGTCCCTTTTATGGGACATAGGCAAACAGCATAGCCCCAGATGTGACGCTGCAGAACGCGGCATCCCATCTGGGGATATTCTGTTTGCTTAGAGAATTTTCATCGAAAAATGAGATAAAAATTTAAAATCACACCCTAAAAATGAAAGTGGACTCACCCAAATAATAACAATGGGAAAGTCCATTTGTCATTAATGGGTTAAGATATCTCACTGCAAAGCTGCAAAATGAGATATTTTAGAAATATTTGCTCAGACTAGTCAGTTTATATACAAAACATGGCATAATATACGAAAGGTTTTTAAAAAATTGGTGAAGGCCGTAAAGTGTCCTTGAAAAGGACAAATTAACCCCCCATAGCACTATTAATGAGCCGCGACGCGAGAAAACCGGTCTTCGGGATTTCCGACCAGGTCTGACACAAACCGGGCTGTACAGTCTCAGAAGCAGGCTAGAACCTTGAAATTTCGGATATAAGAAGAAGAGGAAATATACTATCCGAAAACAAAGGCGCTGATCGGCTTCGCGGTTATCGCGAAGCTGATCTGCGCCTTTGTTTTCGCATAGGCAAAAATCCGGTTTTCTCACGATGCGGCTCATTTAATACAAAAGAAGTGATGGCCTTGTCATGACAGAAAAAATGTTGACTGGAACATTAAATCACAAAACAAACAAATGACAAAATTTTGTTCACTATTCCAGCCCAACTCCAGATGTATTCTGGACAAAGATCGAGGGAACAAAGGAAGTCGAGCTGCCTCCTAATTCCAAGGTCAATGCCTTCGGCATGACGTTAGAAATCAACAACATCCGTATTGAGGACGCAGGACAGTACGAGTGTATGGGTCTGAACACGGAGACTCTGCAGAGAGCTACGAAGGCTGTCAATGTCAGAGTAGAGTGTAAGTTCCTTTCTTTGTCCAGCCATGAGAGAAAATGTTTGTCTGGGATGTTAAAAGACAATTGATACAAGCAAAGTACTCGCGTATATGAGCTGTTTTGTATTAAGTTTGGCATCAGGGATTTTCCACCAGCAAATACAGAGACCTGGTTATGCAGCCTTGAAAGGTTAAAGAGCTTTCAAATTTTCCGTTTTGAAAGCTTATGAGCATCTTTATTTTTGCTTTTTAGTAATGCTGAAAGAGATTTCTAGTGACATTTCATTTTACATTGATTGTATGGAGTCAAAAGCAAAATGTTGGAGTAAAATAAACCATATGAGCCTGTGAGTGAGAAAACCAAGAATTTGGGTTTCCAACCAGGTCCAGCTCAAACTAGCCTGTACTGTCATAGAAGATAGCTAGAAGCTTCAAATTTCAGATTAAGGAAAAAGAGGGATTGTACTATCTATGTAGCGAAAACAAAGGCACTGATCAGCTTCGTGGTTACCGCCAAACTGGTCTGGGCCTTTGTTTTTGCCTATGCATATTGTTGGTTTTCCCATGCGGCGGCTCATATTCAAAGTTATCAAACAAGATTAAACAGATTATGAAGCTTTGTTTTTCAGCTGCTCCCTACTGGATCAATGAGCCGAAGGACCAGGAGAAAAGTATCGGCGAGAAAGCGACATTTATTTGTAGGACAGGCGGAATACCGGAGCCAAGTTACATCTGGTATATCAATGGTGTACCACTTGTTGGTGAGTACTTTTATGGTTTTTGAACAGGGTTGATGAAAGTTTCAGAGTGTTGATGTGTGAATGCTTTGATGTCTCTTTTTACTGCCATAGGCCTTGCTGACATATTATGGCAAGTGAAGACTACCCGAATTGAGATCCTTTATGCTGTTTATAGCAGTGAAATGTTTTGAAAAATTCGTGTGATATAATGCAAGCTGCAGATAAAAGGGTATTGCTTACATTTCTAAAACCAATTTGGTGCTATAAGCATGTACTGTAGAAAGAAATATGGTGCACCGAGTCAAAGGCTTTAGCAACAATGACTGTTTTTTACACTTTGCCGATCAACTTGCAGATGTGACAGACCCTAGAATCTACCAGAACATTCGGTTTAAGAAGCCTGATCAGAACAATATCACCATCACTGACCTCACGCTGGAGGACCATCTCAACATACAGTGTAACGCCACTAACAAACACGGCTACAAGTTTGCTGATGTCTTCCTTAATGTCATGAGTAGGTAGTGCCTTAAAATTGTTTTTGATTCGTCTCAGTGTACAGTGTAGCATCCCAGCGGGCACATGACGTCAGAATGACGTCAGATCGACATCGATGCGACGTAGCTGCCAGTTTGTTGATAAATGTTATTGGTCGTCCACTATTTACATGATAATACAAATTTTCTTGCTGCGTGAGCATAATTCTGAGTTCAAAATACTTTAGCATTTAGTCTTTAGGACAAAGACGGCCACACTGTTCATAAATTGTTTGCTTACTTTAATACATTTTAGCCCAAAACACCAATAAGCTCTGATTTTAACGTTATGTGATATTAAAATGATATTTTACTGACCCTAGTCTAAGGCGCCTTCCATTGTTTACCTCCGAGTTCCCCGAACCGAGTTCGCTGTAACAGGTAATCCTGGGTGTGTACTATTAATAAAACGGTTGCGTTATACATGCAACGAGAAACATTTGCATTCTTTTGTTACATAAAATGATTTTCAAACTGGTTCCATTCCACGCCCGGTAAAGTGCAAATTGACCACCGCCGGTGGTCAACATAAAAAAAGTTGATATACATCCGGTGGTCGTTTTGAGCGTTTCCTGTTATTAGTTTTCGCGAGTTTCGTGGATGTGGAAGGTAAGATGTTTTTTGATCAAAAACGTATTATAAAAATCAAAGAATGTCAGGCTATCAGTTTTTTGCCGTTGAATGTCTAGCCGAAGTGGTAGTTGAAAAAAATAAACCGTTTTACTGCAATCCTTTCCGGCCCGTTTGATCGGTAGTGAAAACGAAAGAAGAATCTGGTCAAACACGGGTTAAAATGCCCTGATCGTGCCTTTGCAAGCTTTCTGTAACCAATGGTCGTTGCAGTTAGTTAAATGAACACTAAATTAGCTTTGCAGACGTAATTTCAAAATATTTCAAGCTTTCTTTTCAACACTTAGATCGATTTTGTACCGGCGGTCAACTTGAAGTTGCGGTGGTCGTATTGATCAATGGGGATTACAATGTAAATTTTCATCGTGAGAGAAAGCCAGCAAAAATGCAACTTGATGTCGTTTTCTGTTAGGGGGCACGGCAACATTAAATGAGATGCATTCTAGACTCAACCAAATCCAAATCAATGCCATCGGTGTCCTCATAATCCAATTTCGTTTGTCCAGTAGCCATTCAGTCACATAGTTTAGCAATATCGGATGTATTACTATTTTTTGGTAAGCCCAACAATACAAAATACTACCTCATGCAAGATGCATTGAATTTATATACATGTACATAATTTGCATTGACCCGAAGAAAAACCACTAGAATAACAGTGTGGTCAATTTGCAAACTAGGTGGTCAATTTGACCTTAAAATTGAGCAATTTTGATATGATTTACTGTCCAATTTGAAAAGTATTGAAGGACATGCCTGCTGTTTAATGTTGAGCAGGCTCAGTCTTGCAGATTCGACAATTATAGGAGAAACACTAAGCAAAGCGTTCATTGTGTTGCTCGTATGAAATCTATCTCCTGTTTTGCAATATCAATTCTTTGAATATGTAAAGGTGAATAATCACGTGGTTTATATCAATTTCAGACGAAATATTTAGAAACATTGGTCATAATAAAATTGTCAATGCTAAATGAATTGGCGTGTAAAATAACACATGCATGTACCTCTTCATCACATTGTCACGAGCAGTTGGAATAATAGATTCATAATGTTTCTGGATTTTGCCAGTAGTCGATTGGTTTGCTGGTTAAGCCCAAACGCTAGTTCAAACGAGTCGAGATCACGTGATTGTCCTCTGCAAAGTGTAGAATGAATACATGTATTAATGCTGAAGAATAACTGGTCTCGTCAGTTCTAGGTGCGCCTACTGACCTTATTTTTTTCCTTTATACGTTTCCAGATGGGTCAATTTAAAGGGAAACGAACCAAGCGCCGTTACCCGACAAACAAAAAACCATATCTCGATCAGGGCATTTTAACCTGTGTTTGACCAGATTCTACTTTCGTTTTCACTACCGATCAAACGGGCCGGAAAGGATTGCAGTAAAACGGTTTATTTTTTTCAACTACCACTTCGACTAGACATTCAACGGCAAAAAACTGATAGCCTGACATTCTTTGATTTTCATAATACGTTTTTGATAAAAAACATCTTACCTTCCACATCCACCAAACTCGCGAAAACTAATAACAGGAAACGCTCAAAACGACCACCGGATGTATATCAACTTTTTTTACGTTGACCACCGGCGGTGGTCAATTTGCACTTTACCGGGCGTGCATTCGAATTCATTATAACTGTTTATTGTCGATTTAGCCACTTGAAACTTTCATTAGTCGATTTCTTGGGTCTCTTAACTTCAAATAAGTGGCATATATAGACAATCTTACACGCTGAGTTGTTATTTCATGTGAAATTTATTAAACGAGCCTTCGGCGAGTTTAATAATTTTCATATGGAATGACCACGAGTGTAAGATTCATTTTATCATATGACTTCTAAAATAGGATTTTATCGCCTTCGAAGTGGACATATTTTCAATGAAAATTTACATTGCTATTACGGACGTCGTCAAGATGAGAAGATAAGATAATTTATCATCCAATTATGGACCATAACATGGTATGAAATTTACGTGCAAATGTACATGTCATCACAATTTAGTTGATTGGTGAAAAACGATATCAGGTGAACATACATACACATAATATACGATAATAAATATAAAATGCTGTGTGGCTCACATCGCAGTATCTTTCACAAAACTGAACGATTAATCAAACATACATACGTATAACATCTTATGCAGTATCACGCATAGAAAAGCGACCAAAAGCATGTGTGCACAAATTCGGCAAATCTATTGAGAATTTCGCTATTTTCGCACGTCATCAGCCATATGAATTTATCAAAGCTAATTAAAGATGAAAAATTTGAAATTTCTTTATTTACATAATCAAATAATCTTAGTCTTCCTGCATTATATAGAGAACAATCACAAATAAAATGAATTTCGTCTTCTATTTTATCATCGTTGCATGTTTTACATATTCTTTCAACTACTGCTTTCCTGCTGCTTTCCTGCTGACGTTTCGTATTCCCGCTAAAGTGTTAAGATACACGTGTGGTCATATGATTTTTATGACGTGACTTTTTCCACTGCGTCAAAGATAAAAAGCCACTTGGTATCTAATGAGCCTGTGCATGAGAAAACCAACAATTTGCATAGGCGAAAACAAAGACGCAGATCAGCTTCGCGGTAACCGCGAAGCTGATCAGCGCCTTTGTTTTCGCTACACGGATAGTACAATTCCCCTCCTACTTAAATCCAAAATTTCAAGCCTCTAACCATCTTCTGTGACTGTACAGGCCGGTTTGTGTCAGACCTGGTCGGAAACCCAAATTGTTGGTTTTCTCACGCACAGGCTGTAATGATTCCACTTGGTTTCTATTATGCTGTTTTATCGATGTGCCTTTTTTCAGGTGCTACCCAACCAATGTCCAGCCTCAATTTGATAGTTCTAATAGTGAACTTTGTTGCTGTCATCCTGAAACAGAAGTACGAATATTGAAGTATTGTGTAATGCCCGAAAATGAAATAATCCAGGAAATACCTTGGAAAACAGGAGGCCGGAGACAAATGAGCCACCTCGTGGGAAAACCAACAATGTGGTTTCCGACCATGTCTGACACAAACCGACCTGTGCAGTAACAGAAAAGAGCTAGAAGCTTGAAATTTCGGATTTAAGTAGAAGAGAAACTGTACTAGTAGCGAAAACAAGGGTTACCGCGAAGCTGATCTGCGCAATGCAGATTATTGGTTTTCCCATGAAGCGGCTCAAATCTTGAGAAAGAGTTTTCGTATAGGTCATGAAGGGGAACTTAATGTAGAATAATTGCGCAATGCAATACATACAGTACGCTTTCACCGAGTAATAGAGCCGGTTTGGCTGGGTATAAGAGTTACAAAAAGGAGTTCATAAAATTTTTTCACTGTAACCGTAGCAGATGTAATCCATAATTATGCTTCATATTGCAACATTTAGAACGATATTATTTTGTCAAACGCGTTTTGTTATGATTCTAAATTATTATATTTGTAGCATTAGCTGCCTATCTAGATTGGAAAAGTAAAAAGAAATGTATATTTAACCTACATTTCTTTTCTATTATAATAAATACTTGTACTTTCCATATGAGCCGCGACGTGAGAAAACCGGTCTTCGGGGTTTCCGACCTGGTCCGACGAAAGCGCCTGTACGGTCTGTGAAGGTGGTTAGAAGCTCGGATTTAGGAAGAAGAGAAATTGTACTATCCGAGTAGCAAAAGCAAAGGCGCTGATCAGCGTAACTGGCAAACTGCACAGCTGATCTGCGCCTTTGTTTCGCATATGGCAAAAATCAATTTTTCTCATGCGGCTCAATTATTATCGTCGGTGAGAAAAGAAAAAAACAAACAAACAAACAAAAAACAGAGAATAATGAAGCGTTGATACCCTCTTATGCACAATACTCTAGAACGAAAAGAAAGCTATCAGGAGACTGTTAAGGTTCATTCCCGTTGGATCGATAGAAGAATGGTGCTTTGGAGAGCGATGCTGTCTGACCAGATATTTTCATTAGTATCTACTTGCAACATCACTGCCGAGTACGTCGTTGCTGGGTACGGATTAATATCATTGCCCAGTACGGTAAAAGCTATTTTAAGCTAATTATAAATAGAATCGTTAAAAAGCTATTTATAAATAAAATCGTTTAGATATATTGACAGAGTAACTTACATAATGAGTACCTTTGGTGGTCCAATTTTACATGTATATAGATTTTTTTATTTTTGTTTTCATTTAATTACGTTCAAGTTTAAAATTCATTGTCAAGAAGATTAAATATTATTGTATTCTGCAGACCCTTTAACCCACTTTTATAAAGTAAAACTTAAAATTGAAGGGTATATATATATATATATATATATATATATATATATATATATATATATATTCGACAAGAGAGTGATAGTCTAGCAGATATGCATTTTTATACAGTCGTGACAGTGAGTTTGGCGTTTTTTGTGGATTAACGCCCCAGTCAACGATGTTTCAGTCACTGTCAAGTCTGGCAAGAGCTCAAGTTTTTAACAGTGTTAAAGATTCAACGTGTTTTGTGAAAGGCCTCATACCTGCTATCCATTTGGGTTCTCACCCAAAGACCTTTTCGTTCTGAGTCCGATCATCGACCGATAGGCGACCGCGCTACCCTGAACGAACAATTTAAATAAAATGTTTTTCCAACATGCAAAATTTAATGATTAAAGATTCGGGTGCCAATTGTTTGTTTGTTTGTTTGTTTGTTTGTTTGTTTGTATCAAGGGTTAACGAGGGAGTCAACAAATTTTCAGTCATGTCGGCAAAGCGGCAATGTTCCTTGGGTATAATACAGTTATGGGAGAATGTGTCTTGCTCAATGACACAACACGGCAACCCAAGTGGGGATCGAACACAGGCCCTCTCGATTTGGAGTTAGTTGGTCTCCCGCTAGGCCGTGCTTGGGATTGCCGTTTATCCTGAGTGACGTGGAGTCTATTTCTAAAGCCATGTTCATGTGCAACATTTGAACTCGGGTGTATTTTTGCACACTGGATGTAAATTTGAACCCCGGGTGTATGGTATGCCATGAAAACTACACCCTGCAAAACTACACCCTGGTGCAAATTTTCTCCTACTTTCCAGGTGGAGCAAATTGAATTGCAGCCGGGTGTATTTTTGCACCCGTGTGTATTGTGTGCATATGAACGCAAAACGCTTAATCATTACACATTTTTGTTTGTTTGAATTGATACTTTACGTCCCAGACAACAGCTTAGGTCATGTCTGGAGATTGTATCCACTTTATGGACCTTTCACTCAAAGTTAGGATGTCATGACATCTAAAAATGCTAAAGATATAACCACACAGCTAAGCCAATAAGGCTTATAGGTATGACCAGTTTGACTTGAAACCATTTTTCTTGGGCAGTCTCAAGCCGCAGCGGTTTACCAGTAGTCAGATTACCAGTCAGTAGCGAACAAGCTTTGCCTGAGGCACAAACAGCCCATCTACATCAAATGACCCCTGCTAATAAGGAGCATTTTAGTCCTAATTTAATGTCAAAACCAGGCGATAACATGATCACGCTGCATACGGCCGCTACACAAGCGGATGAAAAATTACACCCGGTTGCAAATACAGCATATGAACACGGCTTTAGATTGCAATTTAGTACTGCAGATCTATAGAACAGCGAAAGACAACGTGTTTGTCCTAAACACCGCGATTTTCATTGTTGGCTTATAGTATGCCATATAGGCTCTCTGAAGAGCCTAAAGTAGCCCAAACACCCATTTTCACTGCTCTTAAAGGATCTAAGTTTTATATTTATATTCTGCAATGGAGAACTATCAGTGGTTTAAGGGTGATGTCGTAACAATGTCCCCAGTAGAGATATACAGTGTCATTCTCTTCAGCATCGTCCCCAGTAGGGATCTACTCCCCTACCATTCCGTCCCCATTCCCTACCATTCCGTCCCCAGTAGAGATCTATCGCCCCATTCCCTACCACAAAGTCCCAAGTAGTGATCTACAGCGACATACCCTACCACACCGTCACCAGTAAAGATCCACAGCGCCATAACCTACCACACCATTCCCAGTAGAGATCTACGGCACCATATTCTACTGGACCGTCCCCAGTCGGTATTCTACCACACCGTCTCCAGTAGAGATATACAGCGCCATACCCTACCACACCGTCCCCAGTAGAGATCTAAAGCGACAAACCCTACCACACCGTCCCCAGTAGATATCTACAGCACCATATTCTACTGGACCGTCCCCAGTAAAGATCTACAGTACGGTATTCTACAACACCGTCTCCAGTAGAGATATACAACGCCATATCCTACCACACCGTCCCCAGTAGAGATATAATGTGTCATTCTCTTCAGCATCGTCCCCAACACCACACCCTACCATTCCGTCCCCAGTAGAGATCTATCGCCCTATTTCCCACCACAACGTCCCCAGTAGAGATCTAAAGCGACATACCCTACCACACCGTCCTCAGTAGAGATCTAAAGCACCATATTCTACTGGACCGTCCCCAGTAGATATCTACAGTCGGGTATTCTACCACACCGTCTCCAGTAAAGATATACAGCGCCATATCCTACCACACCGTCCCCAGTAGAGATATGCAGTGTCATTCTCTTCAGCATCGTCCCCAGTAGGGATCTACAACACCATACCCCACCATTGCGTACCCAGTAGAGATCTATTGCCCCATTCCCTACCACAACGTCCCCAGTAGAGATCTACATTGGGGTAGTCTACCACACCGTCTCCAGTAGAGACATACAGCGCCAAACCCTATCACAGCGTCCCCAGTAGAGATATACAGTGTCACTCTCTTCATCATCGTCCCCAGTAGGGATCAACAACACCATACCCTTCCATTCCGTCCCCAGTAGAGATCTATCGCCCCATTTCCTACCACAACGTCCCCAGTAGAGATCTACAGCGACATACCCTACCATACCGTCCCCAGTAGAGATCTACAGCACCATATTCTACTGGACGGTCCCCAGTAGAGATCTACAATGCGGTAGTGTACCACACCGTCTTCAGTAGAGAGATACAGCGCCATACCCTACCAATCCGTCCCCAGTAGAGATATACAGTGTCATTCTCTTCAGCATCGTCCCAAGTAGGGATCTACAACACCATACCCTACCATTCCGTCCCCAGTAGAGATCTATCGCCCCATTCCCTACCACAACGTCCCCAGTAGAGATCTTCAGCGACATATCCTACCACACTGTCCCCAGGAAAGATCCACAGCCATAACCTACCACACCATCCCCAGTATAGATCTACAGCACCATATTCTACTGGACCGTCCCCAGTAGAGATCTACTGTACGGTTTAATACCACACCGTCTCCAGTAGAGTTTTACAACGCCATATCCTACCTCACCGTCGCCAGTAGAGATATACTGTGTCATTTTCTTCAGCATCGTCCCCAGTAGGGATCAACAACACAATGCCCTACCATTCCGTCCCCAGTAGAGATCTATCGCCCCATTTCCTACCACAACGTCCGCAGTAGAGATATAAAGCGACATACCCTACCATACCGTCCCCAGTAGAGATCTACAGCACCACATTCTACTGGACCGTCCCCAGTAGAGATCTACAATGCGGTAGTGTACCACACCGTCTCCAGTAGAGATATACAACGCAATACCCTACCATACCGTCCCCAGTAGAGATCTACAGCACCACATTCTACTGGACCGTCCCCAGTAGAGACCTACAATGCGGTAGTGTACCACACCGTCTCCAGTAGAGATATACAGCGCCATACCCTACCACTCCGTCCCCAGTAGAGATATACATTGTTATTCTCTTCAGCATCGTCCCCAGTAGGGATCTACAACACCATACCCTACCATTCCGTCCCCAGTAGAGATCTATCGCCCCATTCCCTACCACAACGTTCCCAGTAGAGATCTACAGCGACATACCCTACCACACCGTCCCCAGTAAAGATCCACAGCGCCATAACCTACCACACCATCCCCAGTAAAGATCCACAGCGCCATAACCTACCACACCGTCCCCAGTAGAGATCTACAGCACCATATTCTACTGGACCGTCCCCAGTAGAGATCTACAGTACGGTTTACTACCACACCGTCTCCAGTAGAGATATACAACGCCATATCCTACCACACCGTCCCCAATAGAGATATACTGTGTCATTCTCTTCAGCATCGTCCCCAGTAGGGATCAACAACACTATACCCTACCATTCCGTCCCCAGTAGAGATCTATCGCCCCATTTCCTAGCACAACGTCCCCAGTAGAGATCTAAAGCGACATACCCTACCACACCGTCCCCAGTAGCGACTTACAGCAATATATTCTACTGGACCGTTCCCAATAGAGATCTACAGTACGGTATTCTACCACACCGTCTCCAGTAGAGATGTACATTACCATATCCTACCACACCGTCCCCAGTAGAAATATGCAGTGTCATTCTCTTCAGCATCGTCCCCAGTAGGTACCTACAACACCATACCCCACCATTGCGTCCCCAGTAGAGATCTATTGCCCCATTCCATACCACAACGTCCCCAGTAGAGATCTACATTGCGGTAGTCTACCAGAGACATACAGCTCCGTTTCATTAATAACATACCCCTGGAATGTCGCAAAATAAATTGACCCCGAACCCTACATTGCATGGCTCATTGCTGGATGGTTATTAGTCTGGCCTGGATGAAACTTCTACAATTTGTGTATATATTTATGTGTGTTAAACTGATAGTTTGTTTATATTGATCGTGAGCAGTCCGATTGGACAGGAAGCTGCTTTCGGCGTGTACCAAAAATTCTGGTAGATTTAATGTCAAGTTTTCAACTTTCGGCGATTGGTATTATGTAAGTACTGTGAATATTGCCAGTTTCTGACATGAATGTTGTTCATTGGCATCTATTGTAGATACCTTAAAACTTACATCACATTCGCTAAAGTACTGAAGTAGAAATGGAATATCTAACTATACCTACTACCCTGTATAATGCTAACATGCAAATGCATGTTTTCAGCACATAAATTGTCTGAAAGTTTATCAAATTTAAAAACTGGACATCTGAGAATATCATTAACAGTTGACATGATTATTTAAAGAGAGTTAGGATAGCCTTGTATCTAATGCAATGTGTACCTGCCTAAGACAATGTTTTAAGTTATGTAATGACATTCTTAAACATATATTTATTAAGGACATTCGATGGTTTTTGAATACAATTGATTGAAATAGTGTGACTGGCGATTTTAACAAGACGGCTTATATTAGTAATCATCCAAGAGAAACTTCAACGAATCAAATATTAAACGCACGAGAGCACACTAAGATGGAAGTAGACATTAAGAGCAGTTTTGCTTCCTTGAAATACATGTATGTCTGTAATGAAGGAAATAGCGTCTATTTAATCCTTATTTCTGAACTTTATATGTATTGCGAAAGCGGTGCAAGTTTTAATGTATATCAAATAGATGTCAATGGATAACATTCAGGTCAGAAAGTGGCAGTATTCACAGTACTTACATAATACCAATCGCCGAAAGTTGAAAACTTGACATTAATTGTGTCGGAATTTTGGTACATGCCGAAAACAGCTTCCTGTCCAATCGGACTGCTCACGAACAATATAAACAAACTACCAGTTTAACACACATAAATGTATACACAAATTGTAGAAGTTTCATCCAGGCCAGACTAATAACCATCCAGCAATGAGCCATGCAATGCAGGGTGCGGGGTCAATTTATTTTGCGACATTGCAGGGGTATGTTATTTATGAAACGGAGCTGTACGTCTGTAACGTGTTATGATTTTTCTGAACTGAAAAGAAAAATCATTCATTCCTATAAGTTTCTTAAATTTGTAAACCAAGTCACCATAAAATTCTGGTTCCGAAAGGCCCTCGCGTAAAAGCGTCTTTAGTCCAATATTAAATTTGGAAATCAAGTCATAATGTCTGCGATAAAATTCAGAAAATGTTTTTTGAAGTTTATTATACCGATAGCCCTGCTGGAGAAGCTTGGCTGTTAAACATATATTTCGCGCGTCGAAGTCCATTACATGATTGCAGACCCTAGCAAACCTAATAAATTGCGGAATGTATACACCATACGAAGCACGGTGAGGAACGTCACCCACTCATTCTAAAATAAGGTGCGATTTCTGGAGAAAAAAATGAAGAAAAATAAACTTTTAAAAATACACTTTTTCTGCATACCATCACTATTTTTGATCATTCAGGCTTCATCCTGTGAATTTTCACCACCTTATCGGTATTCTTGCAATTTCTACAGCATTTTGAAACTTGATGGGTATATTCCAGTGCGGTAATCAACGTGACGCACTACATATGAACGAAATATAACCAAACCACAAACTCAATGTATATTTCTAACTAACAGACTACATTTTCTCAAATAAAGAACAATATTAAGTAGATCAGATTAATCAATAAAGATCCTTTCATATCTACTATCGAAACATGTTAAACAGTATGTGCATGATGCAGACGTCTTAATTCAGAATTTTCAGTGTTGTTTACTTGCAACTATATTAACACAGAATTGTATCAACACATGTAATTATAATTACATTTGTCCTACATGACTGGCGGAGCTTAAATCACTTTTCTAAATACATCTTGTTTTATGACAGTTCTTGTTTTATTTAGCGTCTTGTAAATTACTTGCAATCGGCAACATAAATTAGTTTTGCAATACAGACATTAAATATAATCTGAAAGATTTTATCCGGATAGGTTTACTCCTAACAGACAATCTAGCATGTTCCTATTTCATTAACAGACAATCTAGCATGTTCCTATTTCATTTTTGAAAATTGATTTACAGTTTGCACAACATTCTATAAAAATGTAATATACGTGACGGAATACTGTAATTTACGTGATGGTAATATTGACGTCACCTACATTAATTTCAAACATAGATAGGTTTGCGTTTTTGATTACATAAAATGAAGCATGGAATTTGAACCCGTGTGCACAAAAAGTAAATATTTCGATGCTCATAACCACATAATTATTTAGTAGAAGATAATTGTTTTATATTGATAAAAATGTATATTAATCTCAGGGCTGATATTGTACTGTTGGTCAGTTATTTGGCATGGGCAAATGCGAATAACAAATGTAGTATTGCTATGTCTTTGATTGAAGGAGGCATGATCCTTTTAGACTCCACTGTTTTCAACTATAATCGATAAATAGAGTTATACTACCTTTGTATTTTACGTGACAAATGCGTAATTTACGTGACACTGCTTTAAAAAAGACCATATTCTGTAAACTTAACTACTCAAAAGTACTAAGTAGACATTTAAACGTTTATAGACACTGATTCAAAACACAGTTCTAGCTATATAATATGTCATGTTTGTTTACCAGATATCAAATATCCATTTTACTATAAGATAATGTCGAATTAAGTTGTTTCGTGTAAAAATAGAATTTGTTCATTCTGTCGCCTTTTGAATTTTTGCATATACGGTTTGTGACATGCCGTTTTTGGTGGGGTCATGCATTATTCACTAATACCAGGAATCATAACTGGGTATCATACTTTGTTCGGTCTAACTTGAGATAGTGCCAAATTTTGAAAATACAGCCAACCCTGGTGATATATTGAATAATGTCACTCCAATTTTAATTTAACACCCCGAGACAGGGGGTGCGCTACTTATTTTAGAATGAGTGCACCATCCAAAAAAGAAAATTTACTATATCAAAATCAAAGTCGTCGCGTTTATCATAAATCTTAGAAGAAACAAATCCATCTGCAATAGAAAGATGTAAATCCAAAAAAGGGGGCTTCGGTATCTGTGGTGTTGGCTTTATTCAACTATAGTTCAGGTGGATAAATTTGATTGACCATGCCTTCAAAATAAGGATTGTCAATGTTCAAAAGGTCATCGAGGTACCTAGAAGTCGAATTAAAGGCCTCGATAACATCAGCTTGACTGTCATGGTTAAGAGAATCCATGAAATCTCTTTCGTAGCAGTATAAAAATAAATCAGCTACGAGAGGGGCGCAAAACTATCTTAAAATAACTGATTATATTATCGTGGTATTCTGAACTAGTATGAGACAAATTCAAAGGTTAATTTGCATGACAGACAGAACCGGTTGAGTTTTCAACGACAACTGTTCACAGCAGACAGAAGTCGTTACGTTGTCAAAGGAAATATTCATGACGGATGAAATCACATAAATCAGTCAATCTATGATCCAAATACATAAATCTATCTTAAAAAGCTAATCTTGGCTTTCTGCACTACTATGAGATAAATTCAAAGGTTTTTGTACATGACAGACAAAACCGGTTGAGTTTCCAACGACAACTGTTCACAGCAGACGGAAGTCAACGATTACGGTTCACGACAGATGAAATCATAAAAAAAAACAGTCAAAATTTTAACAGTTAAAGTTCCTGATACGCAACTGTTCACAACAGACAGAAGTCGTTAAATTGTCAACGAATACTGTTCACGACAGATAAATAATCATATAAATCAGTAAAACTGTTAGCAATTTAAGATCTATCTTAAAAACAACAAATGAGCCGCCTCATGGGAAAACCAACAATCTGCATAGGCGAAAACAAAGACGCAGATCAGCTTCGCGGTAACCGCGAAGCTGATCAGCGCCTTTGTTTTCGCTACTCGGATAGTACAATTCCTCCTCTACTTAATTCCAAAATTTCAAGCTTCTAGCTCTTTTCTGTGCTTGTACAGCCCGGTTTGTGTCGGACCTGTTCGGAAACCACATTGTTGGTTTTCCCACGAGGCGGCTCAAATCATGGCTTTCTAAACTACGTAACTCTGAACCTTCTGATAGCGAACTTTGGTGTTGTCGTCCTGAAACAGAAGTACGAGTATTAAAGCTCATGTATATGTATAACCTAAAAAGAAAGAATCCAGGGAATACCTTGGACAACAAGAGGCCAGATACAAATCTAGAGAAAGAGATTTTAGTATAAACGATTCTTGTGTCGTGAAGGGTAACTTAATGTAGAATGATCGTGCAATGAAATTCTTAAGCTGGGCGTTTTATGTTTTCAAAGAGTAATAGAGCCGGTTTGGTTGGATTTAAGAGTTTCGAAAAGGAGTTCATAAAACGTTTAAACGTTTTCACTGTATCCGTAGCAGATGTAATCCGTGTGTTTCATATTGCAAAATTTAGGACGATATTTTGTCAAACATGTTTTTGTTATGATTTTAAATTATTACATTTGTACATGTTAACTGCCTATCTAGATTGGAAAAGTAAAGAATTGTATATTTAACCTACAAGTCTTTTCTATCATAATAAATACCTTATTTTCCGTAAAACAAACTATCAAAAAAAAAAAAAAAAAAAAAAAAAAAAAAAAAAAAAAAAAAGAGAGAGAGAGAGAGAGAGAGAGAGAGAGAGAGAGAGAATAACGAAGTATTGATACCCTCTTATGCACAAAACTCGAAAAACTTGAGATCAGGAGACTGTTATGTGGTTCATTACCATTGGATCGATTTGGTGAGCGATGCTGTCAGACCAGATATTTTGCAGGTGGGCAAAATAGAAGAAGCTGTGACCAAATCTATGAATCAGCAAGAAATCACAATCCCTCTCGCCGCTAGCACATGTCCGGTCTTTATCTAAATCAAAATTTTGTTTTCGTAATGGATTTGGAATAAGGCGCGAAATGACTTGAATTTCGCTAAAACGGCATCCATTCTAAGATCTGCCAATGAGCCATCGAGCGCCTCCGTCTGTGAATTGAAGAATCCTTAAAATAGAGGTATTTAAAGATTACCAAGGTATAAGCTCGAGTCAACATCTTCTCTGGACGCTTAACTGCAAGCCCAAATTAGGCTTTGCAGGTTGGATTGACACCACAACTAATTGTAATGTAGCGTCCTTGATTTAAAGTTTCCATTTCCCCTCATACTTTACGAGTACGAACATGGATGTGTGTTTATACATTTGCTTTTGTTTCATCTGGTTTACATCGCCGATTGTTGGTGAGAAACAGTTGTTTGTTTTGTTGTTTTGTTTTTATTTAATTGGTGTGTTAATTAACGTCACAGTTAACAGCTATGATCATGCCCGGATGCCATCATTTTAACAGCTACGTTTCTTTCGACATGACCAAAATTATAACATCCGTTCAACCAGATAATTGTGATGATACCTATAACAAAGTTACATCGTAACCATGTTAATAATGTGAAGATACAGGTTATGAAATACATTGCTTTGCTTGCAATAACGGCGATTGAGTGGGTCCCCTCTTTTATACGATTTCAAGTCTAAAGAACATCTCAGACCGAACAGTTTGGTGTCGGTCTTGTTAACATCGGTCAAATAATAAGAAATTATCTGCATTTGAAATTTTAGACCGTATCAATGATGCTACATTTGGTCGCCATTTTGAATATTTAAGGATGTTCGCTGCCAATGAAAAAGTATTCAAACTTTTTTTCTTTTTTTTTTTTCTAACCGCTCATTTTTGATTCCAAAATATAAAATAAGACATATGAAAACAAAATAAATATAGGGTAGTGTGCACTTTTTCAAGCTGCAGGCCTCTGAATGAGACCTCTAAACAACATGTTTTAAAAATAGAAAAATCAAATTATTTAATTTTCAATACTTTCACATATACCTTCATGAACAAATGTTTTCAAAAATCATTTATTTAAGTAACACTGATTATGTTGGACCTAAAACATACATAAATTTTCATCTTGAAGTGGGTGTCATTTTTTTTTTTTACTCATTTAACAACCCTACCCCCTAACTTGAAAGGTCCGAAAAAAATCAATAAATGTGTCAAAACCAAATTTGTAGTGTCAAACTTTTTCTTGTATTTTCACACAACATAGAACTTTTAAGAAAGACAATGATATTATGCCTTTCCCTTTAATAAAATCAATATTACTGCTCAAATGTCACAAAACACGTTGAGCGGGATTTTCTCGTTCATCTGACCGGGTTGAGCACAATTTCAGCTGAGAATTCGTGTACGATCGCTAAATCCTGTGAGGAATGCATCATGGTCGACCACCCATGGCACCAGGCCGGTTGTGGGTGGTGCTACAAGAGAGATTTCCGTGAGCCCAGGTGTGACTACGCGGGGAACCTTTATGAAGCGGGCTGCTACAGAATATACATGTACAGCGAAGAGAATAAGCCACCGGAGGCTGAGGTTAACGATTCATTTTCTAACTGTTATAAAGAAAAGTGCAGTATAGCAACTTGGGAGTGAGTTTGTTTGGTATAAGCGAAAATAAGATCAAACTACAAAAAAATCTTGAACTGTTGACATAAAATACGACGAAATATAATTTGCAGTCATCCGTTTGGATTTTTGTTGTTGTTATTATTCTTATCATCATTATTATAATTATTATCAGTAGTAGTAGGAGCAGCAGCAGTAGCAGTAGTGTTATGCAAAATTTTAATACATTTCTATCCCATGAGCTTTTGGTGCTAGGTTACTAATATCGTTTCTCCAACAGTTCTGATTGCAGTTCATCGCTGCAAGCTATATACATGTAGTTTATTCTTTTAGTTCAACAGTTCCAAATGCAACCATTACGGCGCTTTCAAGTGTGGTCAATGTGAATGTGACGAAGATCGCCATGGATACGCGTGCGAATATGACGGACCACCGAGTGGGTACAACCAGTCTCTTGCTGATTGTATTAAGTAAGCATAAAAAATGTTTAACCAGAAGAACATATACATATGTGACCTAGTCGTAGTTACTACATATCAAGTTTCGTTGCAATAGGTTCACCAGTTCCTGCCAAGAAGATTTTTGAAGGGTTTTTACCATATATGGGTATGGCGGTCATTTTCATCATGTGACCTAAATTATTTATAATCACAATGATTTCCCCTTCATACAGATGCTTCCTTTAAAATTTGACATTGATTGGCCAAGCTGTTTTAGAGAAGATCTTTGAATATGATGATGGTTACTTAATATAATGCCCCAAGGCAGGGGCAGTCCCACCGCTGGGATCCAATTTTTTTTTCAGACTGATCTTAAATCTCCAGTTCATTTACCCATTTCCTGCAAGTTTTGCCCTTCAAATCCCATTTTAACAATTTTCCCTGTTGGAATGCATAGGCGACCTACGTTGACCTTGTCATAAAATAGGTCAAGGCAAAAGCCTATGAAGGCGAAAGCCTGCATCGGCAATAGGTTGAGGAAACACATGTGACTAATTTCCCCGGCTTCCCGCGCAGATATTTGTTCTATAATTAGAACAGGCATTGCGAAGAGAACATGTCGAGATAGCAGCAGGAGTTAATCAACGATTACATGGACTCTTATAAATGATAATTAACATGTACCTGATAATCAGCAATAACCAAAAGCAATTCTGGTGGTATGGCGATATACAAATTAATGTTAATAAAATATCTAAATATCAACCAACGTATCCTAAAAGCATATACATGTCACGACAACTGTATCACAAAGAGCGGAAGATATCGGGGTGTATACGAGCGAGCATCTGTCTAAACTTTGAAAGAAAATAACGTTATGACAAATTTGTGAACTCAAAATGTGTGACTTGCTCGCGATTTTCAACTTTCATGCATTAGCGAATATCATGGTTGATCTTAACTTTTGAAAGTCGCACATTTGTATTGCATGTATTTGAAAGATTTGCTGATTCAGTCAATAGGTTTTTTTAAGTCATGCCGGCATAGAACATGCTTCGATGAATTTCTTAATTAAATTGTGTTTACGTGAAGGAAACATTGCGATTCTGTTGGTCTCAATTAACATAACCATTGCCGGTAACGCTTTCTCAAAAAGAAACAAATCGCACTGCGTCATTGGAATTCATGATAACGGCCTTGACAGAACATACATATTAATGAAATAATTGGTCTAACAACAGGTTCAATTATGGCCAATTTTATGCCTGCTGTGTGATACAGATGGCGCTGCAGAGGTGCGATTTACCTATCCCATGAGCCGTTTCTATATATAGTAACACCGTTTCAGGTCTGCTACGTCATCACATGTTATCGGTATGGGGGAAATTAGTACTGTGCCTTTCCAATACCTATTATCAGCAGATGCAGACTTTCTCCTATTCATCTACTTTTGGTCAAGGTCATCCCATGTTCATGATTTATACAAACTTAGTAGAGCTCCAATGCCTGATGCTTCATGCCAAGTTTCAGAATAATAGGACTTCTGGTTCTATGAAGGTTTTTGCTATTTATAGCCATGACGACAATCTTGGTCATGTGACCTTGATCATTTATATACAATTTCATTCCCCGTTCCTACCGATGCTCCACATAAAGTTTGACTTTGATTGGCCAAGCGGTTTCTGAGAAGATGTTTGAATATTATTGTCATAAAAATGTATATAGCCCCGGGGCAGGGGCAGACAACCCCCTGGGTACAATTTGTTTCATAAACATAAATATTCTGTCCATTTGCCCATTTCCTGCAAGTTTTGCCCTTCAAATCCCATTTTAAAAATGTTCCCAATTCAAATACATGGGCGACCTATGTTGATTTTGCCATAAAATAGGTCAAGGTCATCACAGGGTCATGATTTATACAAACTTTGTAGAGCTTCTCTCCCTGATGCTTCATGCCAAGTTTCAAGATCATGGGACCTTTGGTTCTGGATAAGAAGATTTTTAAAGGTTTTTGCTATCTATAGCCATGGCGGCCATCTTGGTCACGTGATCTGGACCATTTATACAGACTTTCGTTCCCCCTTCCTAAAGATGCTCCACATGAAGTTTTATTGGCCCGGCAGTTTCAGAGGAGAAGACGTTTGAACATTGTGGACAACAACAACAACGACGGACGACGGAGCATGGGTATACGGTACAATAAGCTCACCTGTGAGCCTTTGGCTCAGGTGAGCTAAAAATCTATAAAACGGTATGATGATACTGCCACACGACTTGGCTCCATACTCGTACATTCAATAGATTGCAGATCCGCTGGCTGCTGGCTTTTCTATAATATAGTACGACGTTTTCAGTCCGATATGCAAGGTTGCAGTGTTAGCATTCAACATTTGAACTTCGACAAGAATTCGTTTGCATTTTCAGAGATGTTCACCCTGTTTGTTTTGGAGTAAATGCATACAGTGAATTTTGAATATTGGAATCAATGTTCATATTTGCATTTTCAGCCCATCCAACAAGATCTGCTCAGATCGTGGCCAGTGTTACAACGGTTCGTGCGAATGTGGTCCTCGTAAGGCTGGCTCTGCCCAGAGATACAGCGGCAAATACTGCGAATGTGATGACTACTCTTGCTCATATAGCAACGATAGGCTGTGTGGAGGTGAGTTTAATGAGTCAATACAAACCGCGCCTATGAAACACATGTCGTGCAGTGTAAACTAATGGTATTTTAATCTGTAAAGTTGAATAAACCAGAAATACCGCGCTATATACCGCCGCCCATTACTACTGTCCTGGGTTCGATGCCAACAGACGGCACCGTGTTGTGTCCTTGAGCAAGGCACATTAATTCCCTACAGTAATGGTTAAACCAAGGAAGCGTTGGCTTTCGTCCCGACATGACTGAAAGATTGTTGTCTGGGACGTTAAGCCTTAATACTTACAAGCTAACAAATTCTTGAAGTTTATGCTGGCATAAACTTATAAAAAAATGCGTATATTCAAGTTAGCCATTTCTACTATTATGAAGCACAACGTCTAACCGATACCAAAGCTCGACGAAACTGATTTTTGAAATGAAATAAATAGGTGCCGAAGTTTCTAGGGTCCGAAGTGACTAGGGTCCGCAGTGACTAAGGTATTTTTCTAAAGTGGTGCCGATTTGGCACTGGGTCCAATTTGACTAGGGTCCGATTTGTCTATGTGCCGAATTCGTAGTGGTGCCGAAGTGTCCGATTACCATAAAGAATGTCCTAGCCAAAAGTATGCGATACATGTACTTCAGGGCGAGGAAGATGTGTTTGTGGCCAATGTGTTTGTGATAAGGGATTTGACGGTGACGACTGTAGCTGTCCAGCATCGAACAGAAGTTGCATCAGTAGTAACGGGAAGGTCGTCTGGAGAAACTTGTTTCATTACGCCCATGCAATATAATATACAGAGGATTTTTTCATCAGTAAAAATTGAAAATTATCATAAGAAAAATTCTGACGTTTTTTCTTATTTTTGCCCAAAACATAGATCGTGGGTACAAGTGAGAACCACCTCAGCGATGCGGTTAAACGAATACCGACAATCTATGTTTTGGAGCAAAAATAAGAAAAATAGAATACCCCTGCAAACCCCATTTTCATATATAAAAGTGGGGTTAAGGGGGTATACATTTCACGGTCATTTTTATGATGGTTTGTTTGTTTGCTTGCTTGTGGCTTAAGCGTCCCAGTCAACAGCTATGGTTATGTCGGGACGTTGCTTCCATTTTATGGGACTGCTACCTAATATTAGGACGCCATGATACTATAAATGTGCTTGAAAATGTCCAGGACATTGTGCAGTTTTTGTGTTTCCTACCAGAACAGAAGCAAACTTTGAAGCGCTTTGGCATTTGGCCCTGAGGTTTGAGGTTACATATCCTTTTAATAAGCTTGGAATTAATCATGACATATGCATCTTATAACGTACATGCTGCCATACTAATAACTGAATACGAATATTATACTTTAATGTAAAACATTTGCGCAACCTTTATTTGCCTAAATGTGGACATTCAATTAGCTTTTACTCTCCTATACATAATTGATGCTGTTGTTGTGATAAGAAATAGTAGTGTTAACTAGATACTTTGTTTTCGCTTCATGGATAGTACGATTCCTCTACTTCAAATCCAAAATTTCTAGTCTCGAGCCATATTCTGAGCTTGTATAGTTCGGTTTGTGTCGAACATGTTTGGACACCACATTGTGGGTTTTCTCATGACGCGGCTCGTATATTTTGTTAGATCTGCAATGGTGTGGGCACCTGTCGATGTGGATTTTGTAACTGTCCTCCATATAGCCACTTGAAAGGACCAACATGTGAAGACTGCCCCGTAAGAAAACACTACTTTCCAATTATTGTTTATTCAGTTTAATGTCCCTTTCAAGATTATTTAAGCTCATAGGAGACGCTCCAATCAGCAGGCGGTGCGAAAAAAACGAGAGAACTTCGAGAAAACTCACCTGCCACACCCGCAAGCATAACTTGGCTTGTCTCACATATGCCCCGTGTGGGGCTCGAACCCCCACCCCATCCCCACCCCTAAAAAAATTAAACTAGGAAAAGCGCCTTAAAAGGCACGTATACCCCCTGCTGGTAGTCACCCAGCCCCACTTCCCCCTCCCCTTCAATGTTTTAAGCAAAAATATTACAAATATCTTTTTTTTTCCGAGGAAAATTATCAATTTTCTCAGCCGTAAAACTCTCTACTTACATGTACATAACATGGGCATGTTTTCGTAATGTATTATATTCTTTTCAGACATGCAAGACCCAGTGCACACCAAACAAGGCATGTGCAGAGTGTGTAGGGTTTAAGACGGGGCTTCTGACACCAGACCAATGTGACAAACTCTGTACGCACACTCAAGCTGTTACAACTATAGACAAGGTCAAGGCTTTGGGTACAGTCATATTTTGTACAAAAACATTAATTTAATCAATTTTTAAATGTTCTCTATGTAGACACAAATTATGCTTATTATTTAATGGCTCTTAGGTGAGCAATCGTTGGAGATTTCCGCAGACAGATCAGTTGCAAAAGTTTTCTGTACAAGTTAAAGTGTGCAAATTAACTAAGCCGTGACGCGAGAAAACCGGTCGGCGGAATTTCCGACAAGGTCTGACAAAAACCGGCCTGTACAGTCACAGAAGCAGGCTACAAGCTTGAAATTTCGGCTTTAAGAAGAAGAGAAATCGTACTATCCGAGTAGCGAAAATAAAGGCGCTGATCAGCTTCGCAGTTACCGCGAAGCTGATCTGCGCCAATGTTTTCGCCTAGGACAAACTCCGATTTTTTCATGATGCGGCTCAACTAACCATCATTTTAATGGTAACAAATCCACCTGTCAAACACGCTCTTGGTGCTATTCTTTCAGCAAGTTACAGTATAAACCTGGTGCTTTTCTTTCAGCATGTTCCAGTATAAATCTGGTGCTTTTCTTTCAGCAAGTTACAGTATAAATCTAGTGCTTTTCTTTCAGCAAGTTCCAGTATAAATCTAATGTTTTTCTTTCAGCAAGTTCCAGTATAAATCTGGTGCTTTTCTTTCAGCAAGTTCCAGTATAAATCTAATGCTTTTCTTTCAGCAAGTTCCAGTATAAATCTAGTGCTTTTCTTTCAGCAAGTTCCAGTATAAATCTAGTGCTTTTCTTTCAGCAAGTTACAGTATAAATCTAGTGCTTTTCTATCAGCAAGTTCCAGTATAAATCTGGCGATTTTCTTTCAGCAAGTTCCAGTATAAATCTATGCACTTTCAAAATGGGAGAGTGTCGATATTACTTCACCTATGAATACATAGGTGAACACAGAAATGAGACACGGTTGGAAGTTAAAGTGGAAACAACTTTGGGTAAATTATTTCTGTGAATATGGACAAATAAATAGGTTTTGAATACATAATTCACATTTGAAAACCTTCTACTATTTCCAAGCATTTTACTTAGCTGAATGAGCAAGACTAAGGCTTTCTGGGTTGAGTTCCTATTCTTCTTTCTAAGAAAAGCTAAAATGTTACTCATGTAATTCGGCAAGCAAAAACAACATAATTATTTAAAACTGGTATTTTTAATATTTACAGCAGAGATTTTATTGATATTTATTTTGCATGCGCACAGCCACTGATCAGCCAAAATATACACAAACAAATAAACGTCTATCTTGTGATGGGCGCACAAATCGATTCTCTTCATAGGGCTGCATGATGCTGTAATTTGGCTTTATATCTGCTATTATTTCACCTTTTCTGCATTTTCAGACTGCCCTGAGAGCAGAAATAGAGCAACAGGAAACCAGTGTGGTAAGGGTTGGTAACTGGCCACATATGTGTTTTCTTTGTTTGTTTCCTTGTTAAATGTCCAATCAACATTTTCATTCATACTGGGCCTGTGCCTAGCCACAACCCACTGCATATTACCCAGCACTATTGTGAGCTAATGTGTCTTGCTCAGTCACACAGAGAGGCACACCAGTGTTGAGGGTCTACATATATGGTCTTCAATATTGAAGCCATAAGGATATGCCATTAAATTCTCCAGGTCACTTGACTTAAAACATAAAATGCATCTGGCAAAAATGTCAATAGATTATTTCTTTCTAAATAGGACAGCTTAAGTTTTGTCTGGCATTCTCTTGAAAATGCAAATAATAATTCAAAGTATTTGAATGTTTTCAGTTGTATTGTTATTGAAAATATTACCGTGGAAATTTGGTTAGTCATAAATGAGCCGCATCGTGAGAAAACCGGAGTTTTGCCTATGCAAAAAGAAAGGCCCAGATCAGCTTCGCAGTAACTGCGAAGCTGATCAGCGCCTTTGTTTTCGCTACACGGATAGCACAATAATCCGAAATTTCAAGCTTCTAACCATCTTCTGAGACTGTACAGGCCGGTTTGTGTCGGACCTGGTCGGAAACCCTGAAGATCGGTTTTCTCGCGTCGCGGCTCAAATAATGTCATGAAAACATGTTCGTAAAATGTGTTCCCCCTGAAACCCCACTTTTATATAGCAAAACTTGGGTATGCAGGGGCACACCTATTTTTCTTATTTATGCTCCAAAACATAGATTTTGGGTACTCGTTAGAACCGCCTCGGGCAATTATAAGAAAAATAACAAAAATTTTCTGCTGAAAATTTTCATTTTTACAACTTTAAAAATCTCTGTATATTGCATGGGCATGTTTTTGTAATGATAACTAAAATGCCTGTCTTCTGGTTTTGTCTTTTTCAGGAAGGAGTGTGTTATTTGTGCTGGTCTTTTCTGTGACTGCTGCTTGTTCACAATTCACTGGAATTACTAATCTCTAAATAAGCTGTTTTTGCATATGCGAAAACAAAAGACTCAAATTCCTTTTTCACAACATGGATAGTACTATGTATCCCCTTCTTCATAAATCTTAAATTTCAAGCTTCTAGCTTTCTTATTAGACTGTACAGACTGGTTTGTGTTGGACATAGTCATAAAGTGTGAGGACAGGACTGGTATTCTCATAATGTGGTCAAAATATACTGTGATGCTCAAACATACGTGTACTCTATACCATATTCATTCTAATTAGCACACATGCTCCAATAAGTGCACACCCTGGTTGTTTCCGAAAAACAAGAGCATAAGCGCACACTATTCAACTGGCTTATTGATATTTTGTCCCAATTTTGCACATTATTTCCTTATTAAGCTCTTCAATGAACACACTATATTGCGACGATTGTAACACATAAATGACATCATCATTTACATTTTTGACATGTTTGTTTCAGAAGTTTGTGTGTTGATTTTATGAGTAGTGTGCGCTAATTAGAATGGTATTTTGTTACCTTAAAGTTCATGCGCGGATCCAGAAATTTTCATGAGAGGGGGTCCAACGAAAATTGTAATTTTTGGTCACAGACGAGGGGGGGTCCAACCCCCCAAAAATCCCGAAATAACCTTTTTTACGGTTAAATTTACAAATTCCAGGGGGGGTCCGGACCCAGGGTCCCCCCCCCCTCTGGATCCGCGCATGAAGTTATTTTGAAAAGTTAAGTGCACTGTGCGCTAATTAGAACGAATATGGCATTTGGTGACAACTGTGCAAAAGCATCAAGTGTCCCTCAAAAAGTAATCAAAATTAAGCTAAAAGCATACAATGCACAGAGACATGACTGATGTATATCTAGTGACAAAAGTAAACTGAGTGACATTTGTACTTTGTAATTCTATCAATATATGTAACACAATCAAAATACATGTACATGTAATTGTTGCATAGCTTTTGAAAACCAGAGGACCATGCTTTGTAATATTCTTGATGACATAACTTAAGAAGGTGTTGATAGCATAGCCATGGAAATGTCAAGTGATGTAACCATGTAAAGGTTGGAGTCAATCCAACACCCACTATATAATGCACTAGTCATTTGTAACCACGCCCCCCACCCGCGGGGGAATAACGGAGACTTTGACTTTTGGTCCAGCAAATCTCCGCTAAAAGCCCAAACCTATGGGGACTGCTTGTTGGTAAAACCACTGCTGTTTTCCCCCACAGCCTGCTATCTTTTTATTTCACATCCCTTTTTGCCTATATAAAGCAAAGCCCGGGTATTTCCCTCGCACTGCCGTGGAAAAACCTTGGTCAAAGCCCCGCTCATTTCCATGCCTATCCCCCGCCCTCCCCTGAGGGTGAGGGGCTATGGTTACAAATGACTAGTGCATAAATGAACATGATAATCTTAAAGCTTTACTAAATTGGATTTCAAGTTCCATATCACAGGAAAACTCATTTGTGACAAAGTATGTAAATATGATTGGTACATGTACTGCCTTCTAAATAACGAGATCTGTCAATCCCATAGATAAGATTTCTTATTACAAAGCCAAGTGTGAAGATTTTTTGCTAGGTATAATATAAGCCGCCTCGTGGGAAAACCAACAATGTGGTTTCCGGACAGGTCCGACACAAACCGGGCTGTACAAGCACAGAAGATGGCTAGAGACTGGAAATTTTGGATTTAGAAAGAATAGGAATTGTACTATCCGTGTAGCGAAAACAAAGGTGCTGATCAGCTTCACAGTTACTGCGAAGCTGATCTGCGCCTTTGTTTTCGCATATGCAAATTGTTGGTTTTCCAATGAGGCGGCTCATATATCAAACATTAAACTTTCATTCTCCTTTTGTTATCTGTCTGGTTGGAAAGACAGATTTTCTTGTGAGAATTTTGAATTTGCGAGGCAACATATTCACAAATATTAGATCTAGCAAAATTTAAGTTCTTGCAAACATTTTCAAACTTAAAAGTAATGTGAGCTGTGTCATGAGAAAACTGGATTTTTGTCTATGCAAAAACAAAGGTGCAGATCAGCTGCACAGCTGACCAATGCCTTTGTTTTCGATACATGTCAGATAGTACAATTCCTCGTCTTCCTAAATCCAAAACAAGCTTCTAGCCATTTTCTGCAGCTGTAAAGGCCGTTTGTTAGACCTGGTCGGAAACCCAGAGGACCGGTTTTCTCACGTCGCAGCTCATGTATTAAGATATTCAAAGAATGTAACCAAATATGACATTGGTTCACAATCTTCAATACAATCTGAATCATTGTTAACAAAAATAGCATGGAACTAGCTCATTCTAAGCTTGGGCACCAGCAGTTAACTTAATAATACAAAGAAAGTTAATAGTAAACATATGAGCCGCCCCATGGGAAAACCAACAATCTGCATAGGCGAAAACAAAGGCGCAGATCAGCTTCGCGGTAACCGCGAAGCTGATCAGCGCCTTTGTTTTCGGTACTCGGATAGTACAATTCCTCTTCTACTTAAATCCGAAATTTCAAGCTTCTAGCTCTTTTCTGAGACTGTACAGGCCGGTTTGTGTCGGACCTGGTCGGAAACCTCATTGTTGGTTTTCCCACGAGGCTGCTCATATACATGTAAAAGCACTGCTCTGTCCTGTGTGGGTTCAAGCCCCACACTCGGCACTTGTGAGACAACCTAAATTCTGTTTGTGGATGTGCCAGGTGATTTTCTCAGGACACTCCCACTTTCACCTCACCTACTGATTGGGCCATTTCATAATTGTGAGATGAAATAATGTTGATAGGGAATTAATGTTGAAAGGGAAATAAAACTAAAATGATATCCGTTCATTATCTTCAATACAACCTATATCATTGTACATGGTCAATAGCTCATTTAGAGCTTGGTCACTAGCAGCAAACCTAGATAATACAGTAGGTTAAGTAGAACAGTACATAACAAAGTAAGTTAACATGAAGCATAAAAGTACATGATATCTATGCAGTAAGCGTAACATATTAATCGAAACATATTAATCCAAGAGTAAGTATATGATATCTATGCAGTTAGGATATAAGTACATGGTATTTTTATAACAAAAGGGTTTCTCAGCATGTTTGGTATATATCTTCCATGTAATCTTCTTTATTTTAGAATGCTACCATAAAATAAAACACAAACTGATAAACTTGATTTGTCTTTATATATGTTATCCATTTGTCTCAACATCAGAAAACATACTTTATGCAATAACGGCTGTTATAGCAATACTGACAAATTAGTGACAATCCTGTCCAATATGCACATACACAAATTATGTTATGCATGAATATACTAATCAAACAGATTCAAATATAACTTTTTGAACTTTTAGAAATGGGTGAATATGGTCACTGGAGCTTGAATATTGGCTGGTTGAACGTCTTAGCAATCATTACATATTATTGTGGCGATTTTGTAAACACCCTAGCTATTCAATGTTTTTGAATTTTGATTTTGAATATTTTTATTTAAACTATCCTGGCTATTTTATACGAATGAAACGACACAACACGACGAAACGATGCAACGGACGGGTACAACGGAACAAAAATTGTGGATGTAACCTCTTCAACTATAACTGGGACAGTATACCACTCTGATTGATACAATGGGGTGAGCAACTGCTATGGTGTCTTCTGCAACTATTAACTGCTACAGAATAACGCTTGACATGCAGAAAGTATAACCTAAATTGTAACTAAGCCAGGTTTCATCTGAACGACTCATAACATACGACCCAAAATTTTCAAAAGAAATATACGAGCCAAATAACGACACCAATACAAGAGTAAGCTCTTTAAGTTAAATGCTTATCTCACATATTTGCAACGGGTATCGTAAGACGAAGTGTATTGAAAAAACCAGTGTGTTCATAAAATTAGAGAAGAGAAGTCTACGATTTTGATTTGTGCTCAATGACTGAATGACACAAGGATTACACCTCAAAGCATGCTTTGTGTGTTTCCTCGGCCACCAATCAAATTGCACTAGTCCTAAAATTATCAACCTTATAAAATAGCAGTCAGATTCAATTCAAAAGTAATGATTGCCAAGACGTCCAACCAGATGCCGCTTGAATCCCGGCACTTACACACACAAATGACCAACATAATTCAAGCCCCAGAGACTTTGTCAATAGATACTCCACCAAATAGCATTGCATATTTATAAAAAATATCTCTTAACAGATTTAGAAAAAAGAGGTGTGTGGAGCAAATATACAAAGAACATTATGATTCATCAGAAAGCAAATCAGAATTCAGGAAGAATAAAAACATATAAAACATTGGAATACAATCCCTTCTTTAAAAGTCATCTCGAAGTCTCTATGAAACATAAGGCAGCAGAACCACTAAAGTCCTAGTATTCATCGTCGATGCAGATTGTTCCCTCCAGGAATGATGTTCCAGTTAGTCCTACGAAAGCCATCACAATAACTGTTTTATGGTCGTTGTTCTTCATGTTCATTTGTTATAAAACTGTGTGGCTAACGGGAAATGGTGCCATGTGATTGATAGTCCAGCCTCTACCTGCCACCTTCCAGTATGTACCTTCCAGTACTGAGAGACTCGAAGCTAGATACAGCTTGACTGAAATTTGAAAAAACTAACAGCAGAAAAAGTACAATAAATAGCTATGGAAGAAAACAGAACAGTCGAACGCTTGTGATGGGAATTGGGAGGGAGGGGAAATTAAGCAACACGTGTTTTTTTTTTAAAATTTTGGAGCGAAAGCAATGACAACCCGGATGTAGAAAAAAGGTTTTACGACATGCCGAAATTTCCAATAAATCAAATCCATAAACGCTTAATAATTTCAAGTTTCCAAAACAAGCGTCTGAGAATTGCAAGCGTTCGATTGTCCTGATCACAAACCCGGAAGTGTTTACTGTTGTGATAAAAAGTAAATAATTGAATATTTAAAGAATTGTAAAAGCTATGTCCGCTCAAAATAAATGGGATTACGGTCAGGCCGTGAATCCCCATTATTTTAGAATGCTACCATAAAATAAAACACAAACTGATAAACTTGATTTGTCTTTATATATGTTATCCATTTGTCTCAACATCAGAAAACATACTTTATGCAATAACGGCTGTTATAGCAATACTGACAAATTAGTGACAATCCTGTCCAATATGCACATACACAAATTATGTTATGCATGAATATACTAATCAAACAGATTCAAATATAACTTTTTGAACTTTTAGAAATGGGTGAATATGGTCACTGGAGCTTGAATATTGGCTGGTTGAACGTCTTAGCAATCATTACATATTATTGTGGCGATTTTGTAAACACCCTAGCTATTCAATGTTTTTGAATTTTGATTTTGAATATTTTTATTTAAACTATCCTGGCTATTTTATACGAATGAAACGACACAACACGACGAAACGATGCAACGGACGGGTACAACGGAACAAAAATTGTGGATGTAACCTCTTCAACTATAACTGGGACAGTATACCACTCTGATTGATACAATGGGGTGAGCAACTGCTATGGTGTCTTCTGCAACTATTAACTGCTACAGAATAACGCTTGACATGCAGAAAGTATAACCTAAATTGTAACTAAGCCAGGTTTCATCTGAACGACTCATAACATACGACCCAAAATTTTCAAAAGAAATATACGAGCCAAATAACGACACCAATACAAGAGTAAGCTCTTTAAGTTAAATGCTTATCTCACATATTTGCAACGGGTATCGTAAGACGAAGTGTATTGAAAAAACCAGTGTGTTCATAAAATTAGAGAAGAGAAGTCTACGATTTTGATTTGTGCTCAATGACTGAATGACACAAGGATTACACCTCAAAGCATGCTTTGTGTGTTTCCTCGGCCACCAATCAAATTGCACTAGTCCTAAAATTATCAACCTTATAAAATAGCAGTCAGATTCAATTCAAAAGTAATGATTGCCAAGACGTCCAACCAGATGCCGCTTGAATCCCGCCACAACAAATTTACCAAATTTGTCCCCCATTCAGCGGCATATTGGGCGGAAACAGAAGGTTAAGAATGTAGCCGGTTAATTTGCGGGGGCATTTGAGTCATATATTGTTTTTGTTGGGTCTAGAAGAAAAAGTCGGATCGCTTCCTGCAATGTCAGAAGAAAAATATGGTTGCCGATCTTTGACAGATGTGTACCATCTCTTTTAAGGAGGCCAGGCGTGTCGGTATCAATCTCGTGAAGGATTGACCGACCCCATGTTAAAGTTCTCACAGCCTGTCTACCAGCCCGATTGACCCGTTTTCTTTTTTGGTCCATCAATTTGAGTTTTTGTTGTAGGTCCAAATGTTTCATGGACGCTATGTCATCCAAACCTCTCCATTGAGTCCTGGGTAGAATGTCAGACCACACTATGTATGTGTCATTGAAAACAGACTGCAGATACCATAAAGTCTTTTTGATTTTGCTCATCAATTTAGCTAATTTGATTGACACCAAATCATTGCCTCCCAGGTGGACCACAATTAACGCTGGGGTAGTATGAAAAAGCATCTTCAGCTGAATGGTCGGCTTTAGTTGTGGCCAGTGCATGCCTGGCCGGCCAAACCAGCGCACAGTTCTGTCAAGGTCTAAGTTAGCCTGTTTGGATTTGATAGCCTCTTCCTCGGCATGGGAGATGATTGAATCTCCGATGATCCAAACATCTGGAAGAAAGCAAAATTAAAGGTCTGGTAAACCGTATAAAGGATAGAATACGATATGTGAGGAAGCCTAAAGGCGAATATACCCGTCAACAGCATCAGACTTCCAACGACCCAATTTTTTTATTGCATCTGACGAAATCCCTTTTGAGGCTAAATCTGTAGCTCGACCTATGCGAAATGCATGAGAGGTATAAATGCCAGTAGGAAGCCTCAAAACTCTTACAGCTTTGGCCAGAACTGCGCTGAATTGGCTCTGTGTCAAAGGTGTGCCGTTTGCATGTGAAAAGAAGTAATATGCATTTGCAGGACGAAGATGCATATAATGACGAATGGTTGTGACACAACAAAATGAAGAATCTTCAGATTTTGGAATACGCAAAGTAGTGGGCAACCCGCGTTGATTAGTTTTTGAAATTCTAATGGTGATGAGTAAGGTGTTGCCATCATCAACAAGTTCAATATCACCAGAAAGTAAAGGCCTATCAGGCTGAAGGTAGCTAGAAAAAACTACTTCACTTACCCGCAAAAGTGCAAAGTAAGATAAGAAGTAAGCACTTTGGAAGAGACAGGATTCAAAATCTGAATAACATATGTTAGGAAGCACATGGCAAATCCTTCTTAGAATATGTTCCGTTATAGGAGCACGGACATCACGGGACTTGCGTGACCTTTTAAAGCCCTCTAGGAGCTTCTTTACAACAAATGCATTAGTTGGGTCCTGATAGTTGTGTAACTTGTGATAAAAACTTATTCCAGACAGGTAGGATGCAATGGTAGATGGTGAATATCCAAGTTCAAAAGAATGTGCAATGAACAGCGTAACATGTTGAATTGGAACAGGCCATATTACGTGCAATGAATAATTATTTCTAAATTGTTCAAAAGCTGATAAAGCATTATCATAAACACTTCGAGTGTTGGGCGCAATACTGGAAGCTAACAACTGGTTTACACTTGTTTGAAGATATTCCAGAGATGGTTGGGTACTGTTGAAGGTTCCGGATCGGCATCGGGAGCGAGTTCGTGGAATTTCTGCAATTGAAAACGGCTTAGCGTATCGGCGAGTCTGTTAAAACAGCCTCTTACATGTAGTGCTTTAAAGGCAATGTTAAGTTGCAAGCACAAGAGAGTAATGGCTCTTAAAATGATCATGACTTCATCATTTTTGGAGGTCATGGAGTTAATAATATGGACAGATGATAAATTGTCAGATCGGAAAACTATCTTCTTGTTTTTAAGCTCTTGGCCCCAAATGTGCAAGCACACCAAAAGAGGGAACATTTCCAGAACTGTTATATCAGCAGTAATGCCTTGATCAATCCACCACTGTGGCCAATGTGCACATGTCCATTTCCCAGCAAAGTATGCCCCAAAACCTAAGTCAGCACCGCCTGCACTGTCAGTGAATAACTGAACATCCTCATTTGAAACCCAGTAACGGTCATGAAATACAGATATGCCATTAAACTCTGTAAAGAAATTCAACCAAAGCTGAAGATCCTCCTTCATAGCTAAAGTGATATTCAGATGATGATGAGGCTTGGTCAGGCCACAAATAGCATTGATCAGTCGCCGACAGAATGGCCGTCCTGGAACCATTGCTCTACAAGCAAAATTGAGGGAACCAATCAAAGATTGCATTTCGCGCAAAGTACATTTCTTCCTTGCCAGCATACTCACAATTTTTTGTCGGATTTCCTCAATCTTTCCCATGGGAATACGAATGGTCATTTCCTCCGAATCAAGCTCTAAACCAAGAAAAGATAATTTGGTGGTAGGACCCTCTGTTTTATCGGAAGCAATAGGGACACCAAGTAATTGCATTTTATCCATGAAAACAGACATTATGAAAGTGCAATCATTGGTATCTTTCTTTCCTCCAAACAAAAAATCGTCTAAATAGTGTAATAAAGATCCACATGGGGATGCCCGTCTTACACAGAATTCTAAAAACGTAGCAAAAAGTTCCCAGGTCTGGCAAGAAATAGAGCAACCAAATGGCATAGCCTTATCCACATAGAACATCCCGTCAAACATAAAACCGAGCTGATCAATTTCGGACAACGATACTGGTAGGATCCTAAAGGCTCGACGGACATCGGATTTCCCTAACAAACAGCCTTGACCCAGGTCCTGTATCATATGCACTGCTTCATCAAAGCTAGTATACTGCACAGAACAAAGTTTAGGATCAATGAAGTCATTTACAGAGTGGCCTGAGGGGAACGAGAGGTGGTGTATAAGTCGAAATTGATTGGGTTCCTTCTTAGGGACTAAACCAAGTGGAGAAATGCGTAATGTGGGAATTGGGCGGGAAATAAATGGGCCCGCAACTCTGCCTGCTGTTACTTCGGCTTGAATTTTCTCCCGAACAATGTCTGGATTTCCTAAAGCTGATTTTAAGTTTTTCGAGTCCGAAGGAGAATGCAAACCAGAATAATGTAGAGGAAAACCAAGAGTGAACCCTTCCAAAATTGCCAATGCCTTAGAGGAATGATAACCATCAAGTTCTTGTCGTAGAGCTTCAATATTGATTGGGGATGAAGACAATGTGAATAGATCCGGGGAAATTGTGTAATTTTGCCTGGCAGCGGATTTAACAGCTGAGGAATTACAGTCTGTTACCACGCCGGGCTTGAAGTCTTCCCCCACGGTTGGGTGTATAACCACGTGGTCCGCGAAAATTGGAACCCCCTCGATTGGCATAAGAACCCCTTGAATTAGCAGTAGACTGTTTGAAACATGTCACACGTCCATGACTGGGGTTATTACAGTTTGAACAGATATGCTTAAATTTACAGACAGTTCGTGGACAAAAACCATCATTAAAATCAAAACATGTACCCAAAACATGGTTGTCATACTGCGAATTGCCAGTACTACTGCGACCACCTGTTAATGCACCCGGTTGTGTATTTTGTGGCATGTTGGAAGTAACCGTACTAGACGTCATAAGTCGAAGCCATAAATCAGAGTTAATCTTACCCCAAGACTGAACCTCGGATTCTTGACGCAAACGAAATTGCTCATCATATGATCGCCAAGTAAAGGTAACAGACCGGGATGCAGCCTCCCTGATAATGTTCATATACTGCAATATTTCCTGAATTTTGCTTGGGTAACGTTTTAAGTAGATGGAGGCAAATATCAGAAAAGCATCTGTCCACTTTTCGATATTGGGAACCTTATCTTTGGTATTAACCTGTGGCCTAGCCTCCAACTGACCTTTGCCTGTTAGGTGTACGACACCAGTGGAAAAAAGGTCTTGCAGTTCGACACTGCCCTTCAAAAGTAAAGCAAGATTAATATATTCGTGGGCCCATATTTTCTTGCAAAGCTGTTCTGGGACATGCGAGGCAATATCATCGGAACCTAACCGGACACGATTTTCAGCAAATGAAATTGACTGTAATGTTGGCAAAGTCTGTTGGGAGGCAGAAATTGCCGAAGGCAAGACGTTAGGACTAAGAGTCTGTTGAGCAGGTGGTGGTGGTGGTGGGGTAGAATCAGACACAGATCGCACTGAAGTTATATTTGCATCTGCTAGGATTTTTTCGAAATCCACAAAGTTGAGCAAAGAGGGCTCCTTAGAGCCACGTATCGTACCTGGCGGGTGGCCTGAATTCGGTGCAATACCGGTACCAGGCCCACCCAGCAAATTGACCCTTTCAATTTCCTCTCTCTCTCCCGTTTCTTCGGTTTCCTGTCGCTTGCGCTTGGAACCACGACGTCTACGAGTAGTGGACATATCGAATCGAAGTCAAATCTTGAAATCAATTAACCAAAAAATTGAGAAATTAAGCAACACGTGTTTTTTTTTTTAAATTTTGGAGCGAAAGCAATGACAACCCGGATGTAGAAAAAAGGTTTTACGACATGCCGAAATTTCCAATAAATCAAATCCATAAACGCTTAATAATTTCAAGTTTCCAAAACAAGCGTCTGAGAATTGCAAGCGTTCGATTGTCCTGATCACAAACCCGGAAGTGTTTACTGTTGTGATAAAAAGTAAATAATTGAATATTTAAAGAATTGTAAAAGCTATGTCCGCTCAAAATAAATGGGATTACGGTCAGGCCGTGAATCCCCATTGTATACAACATAATGAGCCACATCATTAGAGACCAGGGGCCAGTTGTTCAAAATTAATGATTTCTCTGTTAGTTAACGATTCGTTAAAATTTCAAATGGCAATTACAAATACACTGTTATTTTCTATTGAAAAAAATTGCAAAGGACTCTCACATTTTTTCAACAAAAAATAACAGTGTATTTGCTTTTGAAGTTGATATATAGTTAACAAATTGAGGGGTTAACAACAGTGTTAAGCAAACAAAGTTTTGAACAACTGGGCCCAGATTTTTACCTATGCAAAAACAAAGGCGCTGCGCCTTTGTTTTCGCTATACGGATAGTACAATTCCTCTTTATTACAGCCAAAATTTCAAACTTCTAGCCCTCTTCTATGACTGCATAGACCAGTTAGTGTCAGACCTAATTAGAAACCCTGCAGACCAACTTTCTCGCCTCGTGGTTCATATGTTTATGGGCTGAGGCTATCCGCACGACGGTCGTGCCGATAAGCGGCGTTATCCGCACGACGGTCGTGCCGATAAGCGGCGTTATCGGCCCGACCGTCGTGCGGATAGCCAATACTACAGGTATTGGCTATCGGCACGACGGGAGTATAAGATTTTCTAACAAGCTTACGCATGTATTCAATTAATAATTTGGCATTAAATAAATTAATAAGGTATTTCGCTATTGAAATACACTCAAAATTAACATTTTGGTTAATTATGAATAAGAAACTATTTTAAGTTTGATTTGATTAATCCAGCTAATGTAGGCCTAATCTGAATCACAGTAGATTTCTAACAGCGGAGAAAAATACAACCATTACATTTTTTAATTGAATTACTGAAATATTTCCGTACTCCATTGTTGAAATCAAAGGCTTTTTATTCTTTTGGATGACCATATTCTTTTAATATAAGGCTACGATGATTACTTTCTCATTTACGCATACGCGTGACTGATTTATACAGGTAAATTCACAGGTAAGCCAATTTTAGCAAAATAACAATTTTGTTAATTAAATTGTGAAAAATTCCTGCATGTGTAATATTATGTGTCAGTTTTGAAGCCAGTGTATAATATTTATCAACTTAATATGTATCCAATTCTGAACATTTTAACCTTTGGATGTCGATTTCCCTGTCGTGCGGATAACGCCGCTTATCCGCACGACGGTCGTGCCGATAACGCCGGTTATCGGCACGACCGTCGTGCGGATAGCCAGTGTCATGTTTATGTTGTTGTTTGATGTCTTGGTCAACAATCTTTGTGCCATGATTAAAGTTAACCTTATTCCATAGATAGAATATGGCAATAAAATATACATGTAAGTGTTATGATGACAAATTACTGCTTACTACATCAACCTGTATACCCGTGGTTCTTACAGCGCAGATTGATGCAACATTTCATGACACATGACAAAATGCAGGACGATTATTGGAAGCCTACACTACAGCAACGAGTCCATTTCTTTGCTGTAGTTTTTTGCAAAATAAATATTGCTTCACCATAGGTTGTAGCCAAATAGATCCGGCTTTCAATTACCATACTTCATTCTTGTCATGTGTCATGAAATGTTGCATCAATCTATGCTGCAAGTGTACATGACTGGCTGGATGTCAATAAATGTGTGCATCATCAAAGCACTCAGGATCTATCCACTAACATCTCACTGATATAATATCATGAGCTTACATGATGACAAAATTATTGGAAAGGCATGCCCAGTCATCATGTTTTATTGTTTGGCCATACCCCTACTGTTTTCAAACGGTTTGTTTGTATTAAGGTTTAATATTGCAATCAAAAATATTTCATCCATGTGGGGGGAAATGTGTCTTGCTCAAGGACACAATACACTGCCCAGCATGGGGATTAAACCCAGGACCTCTCTATTCAGAGTCTGATGCTCTACTACCAGGCCACTGCCTTCCCCAACAAAAGAGTTTGCCGCAATTTTTGCAATAAATCTAAATGACAGCATAAATTTTTGCAATAAATCTAAATGACAGCATACCCACGTCAGAATTCCATCACAATTTATCAAGCAACAAATCACCAAATACAGAGTTATTTAACCAACCATATGTGCTGAAAATCTGGGGTTTGATGAGATGGATAGTTACCCAGCTTATGATTTTCACCTTTTTCACAGAATGTAGTTTTATTGATTTGCACAATGATTCATCCTTTCAATATGACTTTTAATATTTGTTGCCATGACTCAAAATTCAATATGGCTGCCAGTAGCCTACTGACCAGCCTTGCATACCATGCAAGTTCTTCAACTTCAAATCTTGATAACATGTTTTCTTTCTGACCAAATGGTACCAATGTTTTAGTTTTGTAAGCCTGAAGCAAGTCCTCTAGTATTACAATGACACAGCCATGGCAGTCCTCTGAAGTGTCGGAGCAGGATCGCACATGATGTAGGACCACCGTCTTCACATGATATGATTTAACTTCAATTATATCAGGTGTAGCCCACTTCCAAATTAACTTCAGAAACAAGTAACATTTTCTGTGCTTGCTTGACATCTTATTTCTAAATGTCTCAATTTCAGCCTTGCAGCATGACTTCCTCCATCCAGGGAATCCAACACTGTACATGTTACATGTATTACACTTCTTTGCAACAAGCAAGGATTCATAGTCATTATTATCTACATTTGCATTCGACTGGTTTGAAAATTCAACAGCAGGCAAAAAGTCAATAGGGATTATAAGTTGCCTGATTGGGTCACCTAGCTCCAAAGTATTGTCGTCAATTTCATGGATGCTTAATCTACTGGATGTCCATATAAACGACACTGAACTCTTCTCATAGGGTATGAAGGACCAATGTATCAGTCGCAGTGTCCCTGATGATGTTGTAACAGAACATAGTTCACATCCAGTTGCTAACACTAGTGACCTAGATTTACAATCATTCTTAAAACAATCACAGTTGGGCAGTAGACCTTTAAGTTCCATCTGAAAGATAGTGTCAGTAAGATCAGCCGAGATACAGTCAAACCGTTCTAGATAACTGCAAATACCATGTCTGTATTTTCTATATTTCCTTGCAATCTCCATACTCAACAAACTACTTGGTACTTTCATACAGCTGGTACAATCAGGTTGTTTCTCTATCTGCATGCCAGGGGGCAACTCCAGGATGGCAAGAAAATCAAACTCAATGTACCATGACTCACCAAAGACACCGTCGTATATATCATCATGTGTTTTCAGCAATAAAGATGTTTTATCTGCCATACTCCCTCCAGGAAGAATTCTGGAGACTTTAAACATACCTCTCCTATTCACTCTATCTTCTATCCTTTTCAACATTTCTGACATGGCCTTTTCAAGGTCTTGTATTTCATCATTATCATAGTTTACAGCAACATTGTTTGCTATTAATTCACAACAATCATTGAACTTTTCCTTTGGACCTCTACTGGGGCATCGCCTGTATAACACAGTTGCCTCAACTTCATGATCATCTTGCCTATTGGAGGTGAAATAGGGGAATCTGATAAATTTCCCATCATTAGCTAAACGCTGACCACTATCACCGGCATTTGAATTTTCTTTGGTATTATCGTTCATGTTGGAACACTGTTTGTCAAATCAAGCTCCCTGAATACCATGGGCTTCCTTACTATCAATGATTTCAATATTTTCACCAACATCATTGACCTTGACATTACTGCTATTTTCCTTAATTCCAGCCATATGCTGCAATTACTTTTTATAAGTAGTAAGTGGTTGAAACATTTTGTGACTTATCAAATACAATTAAACCAATAAATCAAAAACAAAATCCGCATCATGCACCTCTTTGAGGAAGTAGAACTTTAAGCATTCAAATGGCTGCCTCTGTTAACATCATGAGTTTGTTTCCCAGCTCACTGGCACTGTGTACACTAGGTTTTGTCTTTATTGAGGTACCAGTAAAGGATGAGATAACTCCCAACAACAACCATCAGTCCTGTCAGCAACATTATCAAAGTGTCCTGTCAATATAGAGAAAACATGATGTAAACATCCATTACAAAATAAGTACTGGTACATGTATTGTGATTGTCACTGTGTGTACACAAGGTTTTGTCTTTATTAAGGTACCAGTAAAGGATGAGATAACTCCACACAATCACCATCAGTCCTGTCAGCAGCATAATTAGTGTGTCCTATCAATATAGAGAAAACATGATGAAAACATCCATAACAAAATAAGTACTGGTACATGTACATGTCCCGTCAGCAGCATTATTAGTGTGTCCTATCAATATAGAGAAAACATGATGTAAACATCCATTACAAAATAAGTACTGGTACATATATTGTGATTGTCACTGTGTACACTAGGTTTTGTCTTTATTAAGGTACCAGTAAAGAATCAGATAACTCCCCACAATCACCATCAGTCCTGTCAGCAGCATTATCAGTGTGTCCTGTCAACAAAAAGTAACAAGTACATGTAGCTCAAATGGTGGCGATTGCTCACCTGAGAAACAGCAATTTCAGTTTCAAATTAAAGCTATATTGAAATTCAGTTTCAAATTAATGCTATTGAGTACAGACACACAGATGGATGCCAAATCTGCCCCATGATCCTATAAGCTTTTATGAGCTAAAATCTGTTATTTTTATCTGTTTGTATTATGATTTACATGTAAACATCCAAGTCAAGAATTTTTCATTGATGTCGAGACAGAGACACCGATTCCAGTGTATTGTCGCCACAATCTCCCGTTTAGAGTCTGATGTTTTATCACCGAACTTCCCAATCAGTACATGCATTAATCTTGAACAATATGTACGACATATTGCAAATTTTCACAGATGTAATGCGAGGCCAAAGTTACCTGAATAAGAGCTGTCGCAGGACAGCGTAGCTCGTCTGACTTGTGCTTTGCCACTAAATCTATTAAAATCTATGACCCATGACAGTGACCTCAATGTTACTCAGGTGGGTAGTGATGGTACGGTAACGGGTCGTTTCCGCCGTGAGTCGTTTCGGCCTTGAGTCGATTCGGCCATGGGTCGTTTCGGCCTGGGTCGTTTCGGCCTGTCGATTCGGCCCTGGGTCGTTTCGGCCAATTTTGGTGAGTCGTTTCGGCCTGATTTTTTATTCAATCTGTATATACTATATTATATACTTTATGCAAGATGTGTATGCTATACGAGCTAGTTTACCATGCAGCCAGTCTTGCAAGGGTACTTGGGTCTATTACAGGGTGAAAAATTGCATCTTTATTCAATTAAAAAAGATAGAGAAACTACAATGGTCATTTATATGGCGTCATGGTTTATAAAACAAAAAAGCACAAACAGTTTAATTTCATAATTTTCCTTACGTTTTTCTCATCTTAAACTAAACATCATTTTGAAGAAAAAAAAGTCAACTTTACAGATTTCTGGAGTAATGCCTGTATCAAACAGAAATGAAACCAGTTAATGCAATCTAAGCTTGACATGTGCAATGCAAACAGCAACTTAACCATCCCATCTCAGAGAATTCTAAGAACTGTGACTACAATACTTTCAAAACACCCCACATGCATACATCATGTATATGTCCACGAAAACGCATTCAAGAAGATTGATTTATCTTTGAGTTATTACTTACCTGAAGATTTCCATATACTGTGACCGAAACGACTCAGAGCCGAATCGACTCACCCAGAAAATTGGCCAAAACGACCCACCTACCAAGGCCGAAACGACCCACCCCCAAAATTGGCCGAAACAACCCAGGCCGAAACGACCCGGATTCGATGGTACAGCATAAAACTTCAGAACAATATCTACCAACATGCAAAGTTCAACTTGATCCATCTACATATTTGATATAGACTTATAACATAAAATTTTTCTAAGTCTGTGACCTTGACCACAGGTGCGTTAAGATGCTACAGCATAAAACTTAACAATAATATCTAACAGCAATGTATCAACTAGATCCATCCACCTGTTGTTCAAAACACTTTAAGCAAAATCTTTAACATAAAATTTCAAAGTCTGTGACCTTGAACTCAAGGTCACTCTGGTGGGTCATGATGGTACAGCATAAAACTTCAGACCAATATCTACTAACATGCAAAGTATCAACTTGATCCATCTACATATCCAAGAGATACAGACTTATAAAAACTTTAACCAAAACCTTTAACACAAATTTCTAAGTCTGTGACCTTGACCTCAGTGTCACACAGGTGGGTCATGATGGTACAGCATAAAACTTCAGACCAATATCTACCAACATGCAAAGTATCAACTTGATCCATCAACAACTTCAAGAGATATAGACTCATAAAAACTTTAACCAAAAACTTTTAACATTTTGAGCAACGTCGATGCCAACGCTAACGCCGACGCCTGGGGGGACTGCAATAGCTCTTCCTGTACTTTCGTACAGGTGAGCTAAAAAGCTTACAATTACCTGACACCTGATTTTGATTTTATCAGTTAATGGTGACTGACCTAATCGGAAATCCAAAATAGATGGACTTTCAAGTGACATCATGTGTATGTCAACTACGTGTATTACTATTACCTTAACTGGTGTGGCTGTTTTCTTGCTATCAGCGTGCCCTTTTGTAGACTTCACTTCTCTTTTGCTCTTCTTCCAGTCCTGTTTTCCTATGAGAGAAAAATATTCCTGTATTAAATAAGTCATAACGCGAGAAAACAGGTCTTCAAACGGGGTTTCAGACCAGGTTCGACACAAACCAACCTTTGCAGCCATAGAATGCTAGCAGGTTGAAAATTTGGATTTAAGAAGAAGACAAATGCACTACCAATGTAGCAAAAACAAAGGTGCTTATTAGCTGTGCAGTTCCTGAACAGCTGATCTGCAACTTTGTTTTGGCACAGGCAAAAATCGAGTTTCCTCATGACGTGGCTCAAATTATTGTACATTTTTTCTTATTTGAAATACTTTTTTTCTTTTTTTCTGAGCTCGCCTTTTTTTTTAATTTTCTCTTTCCAAATTATTCACAGAGTTCTTGAAATCACAAGCAACTGTTCATGTAATCTTTAACTTAAAAGTAGGTCAAAAACAGTCAGAACTCATTTGGCATTATGAATTCCAGAAATAGTAAAAATTAGCAAAATTAGCCGATTAATTTCTGGCTTCTAAAGACTCTAGAATTTTACCAACTGTAAGTTGTGATGAAACAGTGACTCAAGAAGGTAAAGTATCAGATTTCTTTTAATATCTGTTACAGTTAAAAACATATTGATCAATCAATTCTTTCTCACCTATTTGTTTCCTATACTGGTCCACAGGTGCAGATCGTAAACCTGATGCGTCCTTCCGGCCCATCTTTCAGGCATTATTTCTGAAGATATATATACATGTACATGTACTAATATATCAATCAGATATTGTATACATGTGTATGTCTCTGCTTCAATATTCAAAATTAACAGAAACTTATCTTCAGACCACAGGCTAAGCAGAACATTTAAATTTATATGCAGAAGCAATACTCAGAGAGCAAAACTAATATCTCAAAATGACAAAAAAAAAATGCTATATAATTTGCAACTTTTTACATTGCACATGCGCACACTGCGCAATAGGCAGTACGCCTTTTATCTATATTTGGTTCCTGGCTCCAGGCACAAAATTAAGGTCTACTATTGTATAAATAGTGCACTAGTGACTAGTAGTCAATTGTATTCCAGGCCCCCAGGAATAGCAGGGAGACTTTCGCCTGGGAAATCCTTGCCTAAATCCCCAGTAAAACCACTGCCATTTGCCTCTGCAGTCTATTATCTTCATATTATACTGCCCTCAGCAGATGTAGCAAAATGCCCGGGTATTTCCCACAGACTCCTGGTTATGCTTCCCCAGTGTTGGGGGTCCTGTCCCACACCACACCGAAGCTGAGGGCTGTGGTTTAGTACAAATGCTGTTGCACAGGCTTGTACCCTTTACAGTGTTCCAGTCATGCCCCCAGCTTGGGTGCTATAGTAATACTAATAGCATGTCAGACTGTCAGTCTATCAAAACTGAAACCGCATCATAAAGTGAAACTGAAAGTAGATTTTCATAAAAGTAAAGTAAAACCATGTAGCTCATATGACTGACAGAATTTGATATTTCAAATAAACACATTTAATTTAAAATATCAGCATAAACACCCTTGCAAATATGCAAATAAATTTAGAGGTCTTTACCTTGTCCTGTCACCTGTGTAAACAATCAACCCTGCCACATTGTTGGAATAGTCTACTATTTCTTAGGTAATTAAATAAAATCGATATGATGAAATCTTAATGTATAGAATTATTTCTAACCATAACCACACCGTACATACGGCTCGTCAAATTCCAACTGGTACGTCAAATTCCAGATGTTTATGTCAGCGCGTGCGTTTTGGCGGCTAAATTATTTTTGTTTTTTTTTTTCTTGTTTTAATATACTTTAGCTAATGGTTTCAAAAGAAAATAATAATCGGCAGTCGTGTGTGGACCTCCACGCATCTGTACATACAGGTGTCATGGTCAGCTTATCCGTGGATTGGCGAAAACATTGCACGAAAGTCTTAAAACGGCACGTTTTCAGAAAACATCCATACTTTTTGCCAAATATTTCCATAACTAGAAATAATTGAAAATCGCATGCTCGAATATATAAAGCTTAGTATCTATTTAAAAGCCTGATTTAAGCTTTTATTCAAATTAATTACTACTATTGATAGCGCAGCTCATTCTTTTGCACCATATGTGATTTTACATGATACGAACCACGACAGTCGCTGTATACTTGAAAGACCAGACGGACAATAGCTTTCGATACGTCAATTAACAGACGTAGAAACGACTTTGGATACCTGTCGCATCAGACGTGTTGAGTGCGATTATTTCAAATTACCATGGCACCCTGGCATTGTTTGGCCTTCTTAAGCGGTCAACTTGGAAGTATACGTTCAAAAAATAAATTGTATTTCTTGAATTGGAAATGTTATGGATGTCATACTGTTTATAGATGGGTAAAGAGAAAATTAAAGACACACGACATTGATTCACTATATCCGGCAACATTTGCACAAAATGTTGAAACCGTAGAATCAACATTAAGACACACATTGTTGAAATATTGTTAAAATAATGTTGTTTCGGTCAACCTTTAAATATTGTTGAATCAGTTCGATTCACTGAATCAACATTGATTCTACAACATTGTTTCAAAGCTGAATGAATCAACATTGGTTCGAAATTGTTTCAACTTTGTGTGTCTGCTGTTTTGTTTCCACTCAAACACAGTATAACTTTATGAGAGTGATATAGTGGTCGGGGTTTGAAAAGGTACTAGCAGACAAAGATCAGGAAAAGGCATAATCAGAAAAAGATTTCCACCTGATTGTCTCAGTTCTTGATCCTTGGTTAATCTTATTTTAAAGGCGCTGATAGTCAGCGACCTTAACCACGACCGGTTGTGCGGTCGTGTGATCTAGTGGGTAGTTAGTTCCCATCATCCTCCAGAGGTTGTGGTCTCGACCCGACCGACACATACGCGTGTCATGTTGATGACTTTTGAGCCCCCGGACTCTGTGGCAGTATGCAGGATGCACAATATATACATCAGTATATGTATTTGAAGGTGGTCGGGTTGCGATATGGGCACTCACCCATTGGGGGCTAAAGAAATATATGGGCTGCTTGTACATCCAGGTAAAGCTTATACACTACTGACCGACCATCTGATTACTGGTTAACCCCTCTGGTCTGAGCTTGCCCAAAACGTGGTTCAAGTCATACCATCCATACGCATAAGCATTTTTGGCTTAGTTGGATGGTTATATTTCAAGCACTTCGTGATGTCAATGACATCCTCATTTTGCGTAAAAGTCCCATAAAATAGAGGCAACGTCCCGACATGACCTTATCTGTTGACTGGGACGTAAAGCATCAATTCAAACAATCAAAAGCACATGTTTTTGTTCCGTTGGTATAAAAATTAAATTCCATCAAAGAAGCACATTGGCAAACAAATAAAGACCAGGTTATGCCATGGTGTTTCTAGGGCGAAGACTCAACCGAGCGAAACCAACAATCAGTTTGAACCCTGGTATGCCCAGGCACAGACCGCAAAGTTCAGTTCCGGCCAATGCCATACTGAATTTATAATCAAAATTAGGGGTATACATATAATAAAAGCTAGAAACAATGCGCTATTCGTAAATAATTCCCCGTCTCATAGCGCTTATACATGTGCGTGTACTGAGTCGCGTACGTAGTGTTCTATTTGAATATTTAAAATTGCTTTGCAGTAGCCATGTATCAGTTAAGTTATGTGGAATATTATCAAATGTTCACACTATCTGCTTTCATTTTTTCCAAATTTCTATATAGTCAAAAGTACAATCAGCTTTTTGTTCATCGACTGGCCATCTTGAGTAAAAAAGCGGCATATAAAATCGTTTAAAGACAGTCGTTTCACTTTGTTTCCTTCCCAAGTAATGTTTTCTTTATGCAATTTATGGTTTGTAGCGATGCAAATTAAACCATATACTGACTATTGCATAACAAAGAAGTGTTTTAGTAGACCCGTATCATAAAAAGTTGATCTACCGTCTGGGTCATTCCGTATCGGCCGTCTGAAATTTCACTTATCATATGACATTCGCCCGTCTGTACTTTGGCGTATTGTTTTTGTCGCCAAGCGACAGAATAAAACGATAAATACACTGTAAAAGTTGATTATCAATGATCCTTCAGATGGAGATTGAAAAAATATAAGCCTCGATAAGATTATACCATGAAAAGTTTAGGTATTCTTTGTAAAATGCAGCAAAATAACTTACCCGCCAAAACGCACGTGCTGACATAAACATCTGGAATTTGACGTACCAGATGGAATTTGACGAGCCGTATGTACGGTGTGATAACCAAAATTCACAAGTTTTATAAAATAGAAAATGTTTCAGAGCGAATGATATGCATATTTTTGGACATTTTTAAATTATTTTCTTTTCTTGTATGTGTTGTAACCCCCACATTTATAATGGTCAGACCCAATTCTCCCACAAGCCCTGAGAAAAATGTCAGCCTCCTGTGTTTACAGCTAGACAAACAGAAAGAAAAGTGTGATCTACGGGTTTATTTTACATAGGATTCGCTGTCATTGATTGCTAAGTGTATGTTTAGTGAAACCCCAATTTGATAAACCTTTTCTGCCATATCTGGATCTTCTGTCCGCTTGCAAAATCAATAGAACTGGTAACCAACTCTGAAATTGGCAATTATTTATACAAGTAAAAGCTTTTGTAAAATACACAGAATCAGAATCAGAATAGTTTACTGGTGAAACGTCAAACTGACAATACTACACCAGGGGGGATGGGGCTTGACCGGAGGGGATTAGTCCCGAGCTCTCACAAGAGAAGTAAATTTAGACACATAATCATCTGACAATTCAGCAGAGGAGATCAGAGAATCAGGGAGTTCATTCCAATCTCTAATGGTCTGGGGGAAGAAACTGTGTAAATAGGCATTTGTACTTGCTGAAGGTATCTGAAATGCCAAGGAGTGTTGATTCCTACAACGCCTACAAATACAAAGTAAAAGCCCTTGATAAGGAAATACTAAAAAGTATACAAACGCCTTCGAGAATTTCAAAAATAAGTAGAGTATTCATAGATAAATTTCCATAGTGTATTTTATTCGCTGAGATTGGGTTGGAATTTTAGTACAACACAGTGGCCTAATTTCTGGACCAGACCATCTTTCTCTGATGCTCAGAATTTTGTTGGTGAGTTGCTTTACAGGAATTGGCCTTATTATGGGAATGGCCATTTTATGTGTTCTGTGGTACCTTTCATTTCGTTTTTGAAGACAGGGTGGCCTAGATCAGGCGCAGACTGTGAGAGACCCGAGAATTTTGTGATTTAAATATTTAAATTGTGTTGCGTATGATGCTATAGTACTTAGCATAGCTCACATGCCCATATATGCATCAGTACCAGTGTTTTTTTTTTTTTTTTTTTTTTTTTTTTTTCATAATTTCTGTATCTATTTGCCCGTATTTGCTGTAGAACAACCCCTGGCGATCTCTATGTATTGTAATAGAAGAAACCTCTTAATTACCCAACCCCGGACCCCACACTATTTCCTGCTGCCCTGTCTAAACAGGGACCCTCACAACCATGAGAAGTCAGTTTTGCTATACTAAGATGAAACTTATCTTGTGCAAACTTCTTTTATTACTACATACATAAATTTCAGACATACACAATGTCCATTCTGGTAGTCCATTTCGGTAATTAGGCCCATTCCAGTTAAGGAACGTACCCAAATTTTATTTATTTATTTGTAATATTTATTTATTTATTTTGTGTATGTGTTTTTTTGGTGTAGTTTTTTTGTGTGTTTTTGTTGGTTTTTTTTTGTGTGTTTTTTGTTGTTGTTGTTTTTGTTTTGTTTTTCCTTAAAAGTTTGGAGTTTAAGTTTGCCTGATATAATAAAAAGATTAAGATATTTAAGACCAATACCAAGCAAAGTACATGTATCTACAAAAGCAAAAAGAAAAAAATGACCTCGAACCACATGTTTAGATCTCCAGCTGTACATGTTCTACTTACTATAATTGCAGATAATCAGAAGTATCAGAATGCTGCTTAGCTCACTTAATAAAAGAATGACTGTGTCATGCTGTCAGGTGATTAGGCGGAGCCTCGTTACAACAGCTAGTTATAATGGAATTTTTGGCCAGACTAATTATTGTCAAAAGAGGGAGGCTCGATACAGGAAAATCTGTCAGACAAAACTATTTAGTGTTTCTTCGCAAGACACATTCCCAAGATACATTCACATATTTCCTAACGTGTATATGCCAAACAATGTTCACAATCAAAATCAAAATAACATTTTCAATCCAAAATGGTGTATTCAGGAAAAACATTTTTCAAGCAATGCTGTCTCTAGTAACAGTATGGTGACCCCAGTATTCATACGTGCCCAAGACTTTTTTGATAGACTAGCCATTATCAGTCAGCATGGTAGATATACATACCAGGATGTGTTAGACTATAGCGCTAAATTTGCCCAGGAATTAAAGAAGCTACTGAAAGACACTGACAAAAAGGATGATTTTTCTCATCCAAGAATAGCATTTCTGTGTGAAAATGACTTATCGTACGTTGTGACACAGTGGGCCATATTCATGGTGGGTGGCATAGCCGTCCCTTTGTGCAAACAACACCCTACAAGTGAGATGCAGTATTTCATTGAAGATTCAGGAGCGTCAGTCATAGTTGGTACATCAGAGTTCGCCGACAAAGTTCGGCCAGTCGCAATAAAGCTGGATGTTCCTATGATGATTCTGACTGTGGATGATTATACAGACGAGGTAGAAGACTATACAGAGTGGCTGGCAGGTAACCAGGGCCTAGTTGTTCAAAATTAACAACATCGATAGTTAAAGATTCGTCAAAATTTCAAATGGCAATATTCCAAATACACTGTTATTATTTGTTGATAAAATGTGAGAAAAAATTACAATGTATTTGCTTTTGAAGTCAATATATAGTAAACAAATTGAGGGCTTAACGTCAGTGTTAAGCTAACCAATTTTTTAACCACTGGGCCCAGAATGTTATGTACTCGTACTCTTATGACTTTTTGTTTAAGTTTAGATCTGTTAAATAGAAGTTTTAAAGTTTTGATATACTCCTCTTCCCCTAAAAAATAATAAAATATGAAGTAAATAAGTAAGCAAAAATCTCTTCTAGGGTGGTAAAAGGGTATCTAAATTACTAAGAAAAGAGAATCCGTGGCGCTAAAAGAAAGTGTAGAGAGTGCAATGCAAGTCTCAGTCAATAGGCCATCACCAGTTTCTTCAACATTTACTCTCTCTACTTGCATCCGGCATTTTGGAGCTAATGTGGCCTGGTCAGCCATCAAATAAATCACCTACACACATCAGCAATCTAATACATGTAATTAAGAAATGAGCCAATGCATGAGAAAACCAACAATTTGCATATGCAAAAACAAAGGCGCAGACCAGCTTCGCGGTAATCGCGAAGCTGATCAGCGCCTTTATTTTCGCTACACAGATAGTGCAATCCCTTATCTTGTTAAACCCGAAATTTCAAGCTTCTAGCCTGCTTCTGTGACTGTAAAGGCTGGTTTGTGTTGGACCTGGTCGAAAACCCAAATTGTTGGTTTTCTCATGCGAAGGCTCAAATAAGAATGGTCTTTCACATTACTGAGGGACCATATTACATAGTGGTAATAACATGATAGATACCAACTTCTTTCAGTACGCAAGAAAATTACTCTCAAACAGTATTTTAAGATGAGATTGAATCAATCTTAGTATACCTTATAAGACCAAAGTTGCATAAATATGGGGAGATTCCACATGAAATGGGTGGCCCAAAATTCCAGATATTCCAAGTTATTTAAGGAAAAGCAACTTTTCACCGGACATCTAAGTGTACCTCTTACTAAGGCAGAATCTACAAAGAAAAGAGGAAGACATTCTAAAGTGGTTCAGTAAATATTTTAGTGCCTGCAAAGTTCTAATGTTTACAGAACATGCATGTTGTCTTTCCTTTCCAGATGAACGGATACATATGAGTGACAAGTTACATCATAACGATTTCAAAGATGAACCTGCAATGTTTATTTACACCAGTGGGACCACAGGAAGACCAAAGGTACGTCCAGAATTCATTAATACTGTTGTTAAGTCTTAATAAGTGAGAACTTTAGGGCAATGAATTAGAAAATTTTAGCAAAAATTTAGTTGTTGCAAGCATATCTAAACTTACAATGCATATCTAAGCTCAGATAATTATGAGCCTTTGCATGAGAAAACTAACAGTGTGGGTTCTTGACCTGGTCTGATACAAATCAGCGTGTACAGTCTCGAAAAAAGGCTAGAAGCTTGAAATTGCTGATTTAAGAAGAAGAAGGATTGTACTATCCGTGTAGCGAAAACAAAGATGCTGATCAGTTGTGCAGTTGCATATGGAGATTGTTGGTTTCCTGACTCATTTGTTTTTACACAGGGAGTTGTGTATACCTATGGTAACATAGATGCCCAGATGCAAGGCATGATCGAGGCGTGGGGCTGGTCGCCAAGTGACATCATACTGCACGTTCTACCTCTGCACCATGTTCATGGAGTCGTCAACGTTCTGATGACAGCACTGTATTGTGGTGCCACCTGCAAAATGTTGCCAAAATTTGATGCCAAAGAGGTAACTACCGTATAGTATTGGTTGTCCAGAGACATCTTGTTTTTGGTTTTCACTTCTCAACCAGGCCCCGAGGTTATAAAACTTTTTCATGCTCAGCTCAGCTGAGACTAAAATTCAGCCTGCTCAAAAATGTTAAAATGCCAACAATTGTCATTTAACATTTATGAGCAGGATAAATTAGAGGCTTGGGAGTTCTAAACCTTTAATTTAAATATATTTGGCTATTTTGGTATTTATGAGCTGTTTAAATTTTATGCTCTGCTGAGTTGAGCTTGAAAAAAGTTTTATAACCTCGAGACCAAGTCTTGGCTTTGCAGTCCCAAGGAGCCAGGTCCTGAGGTTATAAAGCTTTTTCATCTCAGCTGGGCAGAGCATAAAATTGGAACTGCTCATAAATTCTGAAATAACCAAAATTAAGTGAAATATCAGGTTTACATTACCAACTATAGTTGGCATTTTAAAACTTTTGAGCAGGATAAATTTCAGACTTCAGTTGAGTTGAGCATGAAAATGTTTTTATAACCTCGAGGACTGATCTGGGCTTTTCAGGCACAAAGGAGCCAGGCTTAATCACAAAATATTGATTGTGATTTACAGGTTCAGTTGTATGAATTATTCAGTTACCATATTTGTTAGCTCACCTGAGCCGTTATAGGATGGCCATGATCCGGCGTCCATCCGGCATCCGTCCAGCGTCCGTCCGGCGTCCACAATTTCAAAGATCTTCTCCTCTGAAGCCACTTTGCCAATCAAAGCCAAATTTTATAGGAAGGGGGAACGAAAGTGTATATAAATAATTTAGGTCACATGACCAAGATGGCCACCACCCCCATACATGTATATGGTAAAAACCTTTAAAAATCTTCTTCTCCAGAACCCAAAGGCCTAGGATCTTGAAACTTGGTATGTAGCATAAGGAACCCAAGGCCCCTTGGATGACCTTGACATATTTTATGACAAAGTTGACTTGGGCCGCCAATGCATATGAATGGGGAAAATTGGTAAAATGTAATCAAATGGGGGAAAACTTGCTGGGAATAGGCAAATGGACAGAAAATGTATGTTTATGAAACAATTTTGTCTCCAGGGGTTTGTCTGCCCCAGCCCCGGGGCTATATACATGTATATTTCCATAATATTCAAACATCTTCTGCTATGAAAGTGTTTGGCCAATCAAAGCCAAACTTTATGTGGACCATCCTTAGGAAGTTGGAAAGAATGTTGTATAGTCTTGATTTGTGGCATTGGCGACTCAAGCTGCATAATGTGTTTATATACCAGATCTCAGGTGAGCGTTTACAGGACCATTGGTGATCTTGTTCTAATTAGGTCTCATGCTTAACTGAGAGCACATTTAGTTCTGTTTTAAAGTTGAAACATTATTTATTTTTCTTCAATTGCATGTATTTATATACATTGTATGTGTTCTTGAAGGTGCTGATGGTGGGGATATGTGAGTTTCTTTGACAATTGATCTTGGTTTTTATTTGACACCAAAATCTAGGCCTCTGTTAGCTAAGTCATTGTGAAAATCTATCATAACCTACTCTGACATTTCAAAATTACTTCTATTACCTTCAGACCTGGAAAGCATTACTAAACCAGAATACCTCTACCCCAGTCAATGTATTCATGGCCGTACCAACAATCTACGCCAAACTGATCGAGACCTATGACAGCCTGATGGAGGAAGGTGGTGTACTACCAGACAAGGAGGAAATCAAGTCAATACTACAGAAGCAAATTAGGTACACATTACGAAAACATGACCTTGCAATATACAGAAATTTTATTGGTTGTAAAAAAATCTAAAATTTCATTAGAATGTTTTTATATTTTTTTTATTTTTGTTCAAAACATAGATTGTGAGGCGGTTCTAATGAGTACCCACAATCTATGTTTTGGAGCAAAAACAAGAAAAATAAGTATACCCATGCATACCCCAGATTTTATGCCCCCAATTTCAAAGAAGTTGAAGGGGCATATTGGCTTGGGTCTGTCCGTCCAGTCGTGTGAGTCCAGTGAGTCCAGTGCGTGAGTTATGCATAGCACTCGGTCAGGAACTGTTAGAGCAAGGATCTTGAAATTTGGTATGTGGTTTGTATATGAAAATTAATAGGACCCATATTTTTTCTTTCAGCAAAATTCAAGGGGCTAGGGGCCCATTTTGTGAGGGTTATTTCCCTTTTTAATTCTTGATAAAGTGAATAGATAGTGGGAACCTTGTGTGTGCAACTCCTCCTACAGTTTAATACCGATTCTCTTGAAACTTTACAGATGTTGTGACCATGCTTTGAAGATATGCATGTGATTTGGATAATTATAATCCTCAGATTAATTTTTGTCACTTTTTTCGCAATTTGAACATAGCCATTTTTCAGGCATTTTGACATGAAAGTGAATGGACAGTGGTACCTTGTGTGCTTAACTCCTCCTACAGTTTCATGCCAATTGCTTTAAAACTTTACATGTGTTATGGGAATGGTCTTAAGATATGCATGTGGTTTGAATATAATTTTTGGATTATTTTTTGTCATTTTTTTCACAATTTGAACTTATTCATTTTTTCGGGCATTTTAGTGAATGGATAGAGGGTACCTTGTGTGCGCAACTCCTCCTACAGTTTAATACCGATACTTTTGAAACTTTACAGACATTGTGACCATGCTTTGAAGATATGCATGTGGTCGGGATATACTCTGCAGATTAATTTTTGTCACTTTTTTTTTCTTTGCAATTTGAACTTAGTCATTTTTCGGACATTTTCACATCTTGAAAATGAGGTACCAGTTGGGGGCATAGTGTTTCATGAACACATTTTCTAGTTCTACATAAAAGTGGGGTTTAAGGGGGTATTCATTGCAGGGACCTGTTTTTCTGATGATGTATGATCAAATATTGGATCTTAAAATACATGTAATCAGTTTTCAAGTATAGACATTCAATGACAGACTGTTAAAAAGAAAGCAAGACACATTTAACTGACCTCATGTTATCACTCGGGAACTGTTAGCTCTATCCTGAATTCCTGACATGACTGGTAATTTCTGTGTGGGATATTAAACTAGAAATTATATATCTGTGTAAATGGGATCAAAATTTGGAATAGCAAAAAAGCTTTCACTTTTGCATCGAATTCCCGATTGCCCCAATAGTAGCAATATCTCACTTTTTCACTAATTTTATGAATCATTAAAGAAGTTAAAAATGGACAATGTCTTAACAGAGACAGCTTATAGTGTTAAATTTTAACCTAGGTTGATTGTAAGTGGCTTTGCAGCTCTGCCGCAGCCTTTTATACAAAGATGGGATATTTTCACAGGCCATTTACTTTTATCGAGCTTTCAGTCTGTTATGGAGAAATGGGTAGATATAGCAGAAAGATATGATATGACAGAGACAACTCATTGTCCAACTGTATTGATATTATATACGTTATTAATAATCTTACATTATGAATATTAACCTACATGTAGGTTGATGGTTAGTGGTTCCGCAGCTTTACCACAGCCTGTTATGGAGAGATGGGAGGAAATCACAGGTCATAGACTGTTAGAAAGGTATGGCATGACGGAGACAGGCATGGTCCTTACCAACCCACTACATGGTACCAGAACTCCAGGTAAAATAGGGTAGTTTATGCTTAGACTTATATCTGGGTTTTAGACTAGGCCCCGAGGTTAAAAAAACTTTTCATGCTCAACTCAGCTGAGCATGAAATTTCAATCCCTCATAAATACTGACATAGGCAAAATTAATTGAAATTGGTTTAGACCATCCAAGCCAGTAATTTATTATATCCTGCTCAGAAATGTTAAAATGCCAACAAATTGTTGGCATTTTAACATTTATGAGCAGGATAAATTTAAGTCTCAGCTGAGCTGAGCATAAAAATGATTTATAACCTCGAGGCTTGGCCTGACACAAATGGGCTATATGGCTAGAGGCTTACTAAGAATTTGGTTTTAGACTGTTGAAGCATAATTGTTGGAAAACCCCACATTAGTTGAACTGTTTGATTTTAGGCAGGTAAATGCTCAGCTGTGTTGAACAAGAAAAAAAATTATAATTATGAGTCTATGTACATGCACAGGCGCTTGAAGTCCTATATATAATTAATCATAGTGTAAGTCAATATAGAATATATATATATATATTGACCTTAGACACTACCATAAATCTGAGGATTTCTGGGTCACTAATATAACTTCAAGCGCCTGTTGTACATTTAAGACTCAAAACCACTTTACAGCCATTTCTTCTAGTTTTTAATTTCAAACTGTGGAACTTATTAACAACAAAGGTGCAAAAACAAAGACGCTGATCAGCTGTGCAGTTACATGTTCATAGATAAGCCATAGATATGCATGTCATCTTGGGCTTCTTAAGTTAGATACTAATTTATTCTTTGTTCTTTAGGAGCTGTAGGGAACCCATTTCCTGGTGTAGAAGTTGCTATAACAAAGCGTCTAGAGAACTCGGATGAGGAGATTGTCATAGCAATGGGAGACTCACAACAAACAAAGGTAACTCCAGGTGATTATGCTTTCTTACAATTAGAAATTCATCACATTCTGTTGTACGTATGTAAGTCAGTTAAGTTATTTGGCTACCTATGTAGTACAATTCCTTGATAGTAGCATCTAAATTCAAAATTAGCAACCTTTTGAACCTCGCTGAGGCAGTTCTTTCTAACGTGTACTGTACCCGCATCAATGTTTTGAGCAAAAGCAAGAAAAATATCAATTTTTTTCTTCTAACGAAAATTTTCGATTTTACACCTCAAAAAGTCTGTTTACTTTACATGGGCATGTTTTCATAATGTTATGTTCATTCCAGGGTGTGAGGAGGACTCCGGGGAGCTACTAGTCCGTGGACCCAGCGTCTTTCAACAGTATTGGAAGAGACCTGGGGCAACTGAAGAGGCTTTTACCAAAGATGGATGGTTCAAAACAGGTGGGCAGTTTTACTGAAAGGTGCTTGACTACGTGGTTTGCATTAGGAAAACACACCCATGCAACATAAAAAAAAAATGTTTTCACATGTGAAAATGAAATTTTGCAATTAAAGAATAGTAATATTTGAAGGCGGTTTTTACGAATACCCACAATGTATGTTTCGAAGCAACATCAAGAAAAATGTATACCCATGTACACCCCAATTTTACTATATAGACATGGGGTGTAAGGGGTAGACATTACACTGACATGTTATCCTGTTGGAATTGCAAGAACTGTTTGATTGAGATGTAAAAGAAGCAAGGGTGGCAAGAATTGATAGACAAATCCGTCCAGAGGGTCACTGTTTGTCATACGAGGCTTTGCTGAGTGATTCTAAACTGTTACCTGAGGAACAGTTTTGTCCATCCTTCCTTTATAAGCCTGGTTTCCATGGACATTTTTCTTTGAGGAAGATTATTTATCACAGACACTTTGGCAATGAGTTTGTGTTCACACACAGCAAAGATTACTTATATTACTTAGCTCACTCACCTTTGTCACAGATATTGGACAATCACAGAATTGAATGTACACGAGCATATTTTTCTGCGACATACCTACTTTGTCAAAGAAAAATTGTCCGTGGAAATGAGGCCTAAACTGATTCATTTTCTTGCACACCTTACATAGAAGTCACTTAGAATAATGTACTATCCATTTTGAAATCTATCATTATGTTTCATTGACACCATTTGTGCCGTGATGGAGAAAACTGATCTTTGGGGTCTCTGACCAGGTCTGACACAAACTGGTCCTACAGACTCAAAAGAAGGCTAGAAGCTTGAAATTTTGGTTTAAGAAGAAGAGAGATTGTACTATCCGTGTAGCAAAAACAAAGGCGCTGATCAGCTGTGCAGTTACTGCACAGCTGATCTGCGTCTTTGTTTTTGCATAGGCATAATTCTGGTTTTCTCATGACGTGGCTCATTTTGAAATGTGCATTTAATGATGGGGTAAGCAGTTGGGCTTATATAATATCCTCATTTGAACCGTGTCAAGAGAAAATTTGTCTTTGGTGTTCTTTCATTAAGAGGCTTTTAATAAGATGCATTGAAAAATATATACAATTTTGTTCTAGGTGACACAGCTATATATAAAGAAGGCAACTACAAAATTGTTGGTCGCACATCTGTTGACGTCATCAAGAGTGGCGGCTACAAAATCAGTGCCTTAGACATAGAACGCCACCTTCTAGAGCATCCGTCAGTCCGTGATGTTGCAGTGGTGGGCCTACCCGATATGACATGGGGTCAGGTGATTGCAGCAGTACTGGTACTGAAGGACGGCCACACGCTGAGCATGGATGAACTCAAGACCTGGGCAGGGGAAAAGATGGTGCCATACCACATACCAAAGGTCAGGAAGGTTCTGGAGGAGATGCCGCGGAATGCGATGGGAAAAGTGAATAAAAAGGATTTGTTAAAGAAAGTTTTTCCTGAATACATAGAAGAAAAGTAAATGGGATATTATGGAAATTTAGGCCTTTTTACAAGTACCAAACAATTAATACACATGACAACCATTGTGACTGCAAAGAACCAATGCAGATGAAATTAATATAAGGTACTTGGAAGAAAAAAACTGCCTGCAATGGGAGTCATGTCATGAGAAAACCAACAATGTGGCTTTCTTACTATGTCTGACACAAATTGGCCTGTACAGTTACAGAAGCAGGCTAAGGCTTGAAATTTTGGATGTCAGTAGAAGAGGAAATGTACTATCTGTGTTGAGAAAACAAAGGCGCTGCATAGCTGATCTGTGTCTATGTTTTCGCATATGCAAAATGTTGGTTTTCTCATGAAGTGGCTAAAATTATGTGATACATGGCAGTGCTCTAGATAATTTTTTGTTCAGTCAGAACGGTACTGGTCCAAATTGAAGCCAGTCGGTATCGAGACTTTGGCGTCAGTATCGAATATATATATCAGTGGTCACCGCTGGTGTGTGTGAAGAAGGTGGGGGTCCTTGGACTGTACTCTAAAAGCAAGTCCAACCCTATGAAAGCATTGGGAATAGGTACCCCTGTATTTTGCATTTTTTTCTTCATCACCTTTCGAATTACCCAGGCCTATTGAATGTTATGGGCTAGACAGAAGTAAAGGGAAAGATGGGGAGTACATTGGCCCATAAATACTGCAAGTCATGACTAAAGTGTCAATGTCAAATACACAGCCTTTTCCCTAATTGACATCAGATGGATATGAAAAGGGTACATACTTTGATTTTAAAGTTTTGTGTCGGCCTAAAAGTATATAAAATACATGAAAACACACTCCCTGTCATTTTGGCACTATTCAAATTCAGATGATTGCTCCGAAATGAGGCTCTAATTATAAATGGTTTGATCGGTACTGAATACTGTGCCTCTGTTTCTCAGTAGTTTGCTGTATAACTGTGTCTAAAGTATTGTTGAGAAAGCCACCCCCAACTGTTTGTACTCATATTTGACTGATAAAAACTCACGATATGTGATTGGGTAGCACCGTAGCAATCACGGTTTCTACTTTCAGTTTCGTTGAATCGATTTCCTGAATTACTGGTTTACAAATATTGTCTCACGGCCTCAATATGAACGGAGAAAAGGACAATTTGGTAGACCAGTCAAAATGAATGACTGGTTTACGAATATAATCCCACAACGTATTTAAGAATGGCGTGTAAAAGGAAAGTTTGTTAAACCACTCAACATGACTATTGGAATAAAATCTGTTTGTGGGATTATGAACTACCAAAGAAAGCAAACTGTATCGTCATTTTGTACCCATATTTGGTACTGTCAAAATTTTGATTTTAGTCATATTTGTGAAATTACAGTCCATAAATTACGGCTGTACGGACGCAGTCTGGAGCACTGTACATGGGTTTACAGGGTTTTACTTTGCTTCTTGTTTTGATTGTGGGAGAATGTTATGAATGATCATTTGGTACGAAGAGATGTTAGTATTTTCTCTCTAAATATCGACATAATTTGTACAGTTGCTTTATTATATATAAGCATGTTAATGTATTGACTTGTTGATAAAAAATTATTTTAGAAAAATGTGCCATACCAAATAACAGTGAGATGACATGACCTTTTTAATTTCATAAAATTTTGTTTCATTAAAAACTAATTGTGTATCTTGAAATTTTAGCTACTGACAATCAACTTGATGGTTTATGGGCAAGCTGACTTAAGTGTAAAAATGCTTTTTTGTTCTTAAACAACAACAAAGAAGCTGACTCGTAGTGCAGTATAAGGAGATAAACCTATTTTTTCTCAAAATGGCAAATTTGATAACATAGATATAGATATTTGATAACATTATTGTAATATCTATAAGTGCCTTACATATACTGTGGCCTTTATGCCCTTGATATATGATTTTTGAACTAGTATATTTTTATTCATATTTTCATATTGTGGAGCATTTTTTATATAAAAAAAAATGGTTTTGTATTTGTCATAAATTCATACAAAGGAGCGCTGTAGCCTAGTGGTCAGCGCATCCAGATAGAGAGGTCATGGATTCAAACCCCACTGATGCTTAGTTGTGCCCTTAAGAGAGACACATTAACTCTATAATACTGTCCCGAAGGTTATAAAATTTTCTTTCATGCTCAGCTCAGGTGAGACTAAAACTTATCCTGCTCATAAATGTTAAAATGCCAACAATTGTTGGCTTTTTAACATTTAAAAGCAGGATAAATTACAGGCTTTGGTAATCTAACCCTAAAATTTCAATTAATTTGAGCTGTTTTGCCATTTATAAGCAGGTTGAATTTTATGCTTATCCGAGTTGAGCATGAAAAAAGTTTTATAACCTCGGGACCTGGTTAATACCCAGGATGTAGTAGTTCTGTCCCGACAAGACTGAAAATTGTTGACTGGGACGTTAAACCTTAATACAAACAAACAAACAGTTTGCCAAGGCTTGGGACCAAAGGGATAAATTTTAGTCATGATACAATGCAAATTCACAATTTATACCTCTTATTGACACCCAGTATACCATTGATGCAACCAAATTTGTTACAGTACAGATTGATGCAACATTTCACGAAGGTAGGGGGAAATTGAGAATGTTAAGTTGACCATTAATTCAATTTTACAGGCATTAATGTTAGGATGTCTGGGCCGTGCCTTTGTGGGAAAACAAAGTAAGGATACCTTCAGTTTTTGCCATAAGTAGTTTGTTAAAAAAACTTACCTTGAGACAGAAATTACAAATTCCATTGAAGAAATATACCTTCAGATACACGAAAATTGATTATGTTTGCTAATTGCTCAAATCCTTCATCACCGTTTGTCGTTATCAAAGTTTCAATATAAACCGGAATCATTCCTTGTTTTATACCACCAAACAACAATCATGTATTCGAGCCGGCTTTTGCACAATATGGTGTTAACACACCTAGGTTGGATCGCTTGGGAAGCAACGTACGTCAGTGAGTTCATTGCCTGGATACTACCTACGTACAAGAGGTGTTTTTGAAAAATGATGCTAACTATGGCGGATCTTTAGGCCAAAAATGATTTTTCTTACGGCGGACACTTTGATGTTTATTTTTTTTTTTTTAACATTTTGTGCTGTGAATTGACAGCTTAAGTATCAATTTGAATAAAGATATTTGATTTTTTAAATTAATCTGCATGTGTAAATTGTATAACCCTATACATATTCTCCATAATGCAGCAAGCATAGCTCCCGATATTCTTGCTCGTTGTTTATATGGGTGATTTATTGCACAGTGTGAATGTTTTTTCACCTTGCTTTTGATTTGCAACATAGTTGAGTCCCTACCAGGCGTTTGGGGAAAGGGGGGGGGGGGAGAGAGATAACGGCTAGTTCATGAGCTAGATAGTGCATTCTTGATAATTTGTGAGGAGTTACAGAGCAAGCACTTTATAGGTGGGGATGGGGAGTTTTGAGCATGTGCAAAATACTTTTTAGGGAGACGGGGTAAGCAATGGCCGGGGGAGTCGACCCATCACTTTCAGGTGCAGGGAACCTTCTGTAGACTTTACATTGTGCGATAGTTCACTATGAGTAAGCACAAAATACGTAAACCTATTTCAGGCGTACATTATACCTGTGCTATCAAGAAAAAATGCGCAACGAGAAATTTTAACGAGTACCGAGTGAAATATATTTCTGGATCTGTGCATGGGACCCTCACGTACACTCCCGTTCCTTACACCTGAGGGTCTGATACGAAATTTAGAACGTGCCTTTTCAGCAAGATTTAGCTGCTTAAACTTACTATTAGAATTAAACACGAAACAACACTAAGATACACAACCTTATTGCATGGAAACATACAGTTTTGACAAGCGAGAACACACACACACACACACACAACGCCCGGAAGTCCAGATCATCTGATGCCGACAGTGACACACATATATATCATTGCACACAACACGTCACATTTGTCGAGTGTCTGCGTATGTGTGTTAACCGTTTCAAATAAAATATAATTGTTAGGTCCTTAAGCTTTGGAAGCAGTAAAAACATTCAAAGAGAGAAGGTGGGCCATATTGTACAATTTCGGGTAAAGAACCTTCTGCTGCAATTTCTAGAATTTACACAAGTATAGTCTAAATCAAAGACTAATATTCCAAAAGAGGCCAAACATTCAAAATTCCGTTAAGACATACAATATATTTGAAATACTCCAAATATATAATGTTGACAAGCTTATAATGTCAACATTTCTGATGAAAACAGTCATGCTGAATTATAAGACTTATAAGGGCTAACAGACAACCTTTTGTTGGAAAATCTTATAAGTTCGTTTTTGGGAAGTGGGGAGCGTGATGGCGTAATGGTAGAATAGGGCACCACGAGAGGTTCTGGATTTGATACCTACCTACACCGTGTAGTTTGCTTGATGGACGTTAAGTCCCCACAGTGCCGATAAACAACTAGGAAGCGTTGGCGCTGTCCGACTGACTAAAAAATTAAATTGGGACGTTTTGAGTCATTACAAAACGAAACAAAAAGGTTTGGAAGCTAGTGGAAGACGTATACAAGAAACACTGCCAGAAAAAAATATGCAAAAATCACTTAGCCCCGCTCACTGTAGCTTTAACGGTCACAGGATTTTCATTTTGCAAAAGTGTCCGCCGTAAGAAATATCATTTTTGGCCCAAAGATCCGCCGTAGATAGCATCATTTTTTTAAAAAGAACACATTGGACGTACGTTGCATCAAGGCAATGAACTCTCTGACGTACGTTGCTTCCCAAATGATCCAACCTAGGTGTGTTAACACCATATTGTGCAAAAGTTTGCTTGAGTTCTGGATTTTCTTTTGGTGGTATGAAACAAGGAATGATTCCGTTATATAACGAAACTTTGATATTTACAAACGATGATGAAGGATTCGAATAATTAACAAACGTAATCAATTTTCGTGTTTCTGGTGGCATATTCCTTCAATGAAATTAATAATTTCTGACACAAGGTAAGCATTTGTTACAAACTACTTATGACAAAAACTGAAGCCATCCTTACTTTGTTTTCCCACAAAGTCATAACCCAGACATCATCGCATTAATGCATATAAAACTGACATGATCGTCAACTTATCGCTCTCCATTTCCCCCTACCTTCGTGAAATGTTGCATCAATCTGTGCCGTAACATATTCAGTTGCATCAACGGTATACAGGGTGATTGAAGTTTACTCGTTTAACTTAGTCTAGAATTTAGTGCCTTAAATGCATTTAAGCCTGAGCATGCCACACAGACTGTGATGAACCTAGCAAGCAATTTTAGAGCACTAACAATGAGTAAGGGTATTCAGTGTGTCCTCATTTGGCAATTAAGGACCGCAAATTTTCTCATACTAACCACAGTGACTTGCTCACTGCTCATGCTATGTAGAGACATAGACCTTAACCAACTGGCCCAGCTAACTGGGTTTGGCATGCTCATTATAGTCATATCTTGGCTCAACCAATGATTCGAAGACCTTGTACCTCAGATTTTTTTTTTTTTTTTAATTTTAAAGTTGAAAATATATTTTATATGATGTATATATATTTTTTGAGAAACTCAGGTTTCATCTTTTATGATACATTTTTCATTTTATGCTCTTACAAGGTTACATAACCGGCATATTTGAATTTTCAACTGCAACTATCAAATTGCAAGAGAGCTTTAACTTTGAGATAACCACCAGGTCACACACAAACAGACACAGAACTTAGGAAGAGAAGACTTTACAGTCTTAAAACAGGATTCCCACAAACAGTCAAAAATAAAATTCCATGAATTTTCCATGATAATTCCATGATCGGTGTTAAATTTCCAGGACTATTCTTTCTGTTTATTGATTTATTTTTTGTCAAGGCAAGAAGTGATAATTATATTGCGCAAATAACTTACTTCTAGGTATTTTCTTGTTTTCTGATGAAGAAAAATTAGTTTGAATGCCCTGTTGAAAATCAGAAATTTATTTACCAATACTTGTGGAGCATGGAAAGCGAGCAAGAAAAAAAGAAGAAAAAATGAGTGCCAATGACATCAAAACTGGCATCTCATAACAAAATTCCATGATTTTTCCATATTTCATCAATTTTCAAATTCCATGACTTTTCCATGCATGGAATTTTTTTAGCCATTTTGCAGGTTTTCTAGAACCTGTGGGTACACTGTTAAAAGGATAAACAAAGCCATTGAAACATCAATGTAAGCATTTTTGAGCCTTCGCATGGGAAAACCAACAAATTGGGTTTCCGACCAGTTCTGATACAAACCAGGCTGTACAGTCACAGCAGAATGCTAGAAGCTTGAAACTTTGGATATAAGTAGCAGAGGAATGGTACTATTTGTGTTGCTAAAACAAAGGCGATAATCAGCTTCGCAGTTACTGCGAAGCTTAACTGCGAAGCTGATCCGCCTACACAGATTGTTGGTTTTCCCATGCTGTTGCTCTTTTGTCTATGCTTTTCCTTTTACAAAAGTTAAAAGAAAGTCATTTCATGATATGATTAATACCCAGCAGTTCTCCATGAATTACATGTATATATTAATATGTGAGTGCTGCTCATTCTAGTCCATTTTTCCTAATCAAACAATTGCACTGAGCATCCATACTGTGAGTTATATGGAGACATTTGCAAAATTATATTTGTTGTATCAAATATTCATCTTATCTGACCCAGGGATATTTCATAGGGTATTAATAATGTTCCTATGAACTATGTTGCCTTTCTACATAACCAGAGCATACATGTATAATCCATCAGGAAAACATATCCGTATAATATATACCCCCTTAAACCCCATTTTTATATAGCAAAACTGGGGTATGTAGGGGTATACCTATTTTTCTTATTTTTGCTCCAAAACATAGATTGTGGGTACTCGTTAGAACCGCCTCGCAGAGGCGGTTCTAAAGTGTACCCACAATCTATGTTTTGAGCAAAAATAAGAAAAATATAAAAAAAATTCAGCTGAAAATTTTCAATTTTTAAAGCTCAAAAAAAATCTCTGTTTATTGCATGGGTATGTTTTCGTAATGAGAGTTATTAATTCTCTATTCAATAGTTTTTCATTCAGCAGCATTTATTATCATTCTCTCTAGTATAATTGATGTTGATTATTATGCTCCCAACTTTGGGCTTGTGTGTGGGTGAGTGGCTGGGTGGGTGGGTTCATAGTAGTTAGTAGAGAAACATCATTTCTCATCAAAACCGGTAAGAATTTCTTGATTATCTCGCTGTTTTTAAATGCTTGCGGTGAAGTAAGTTTGCTTTTGGTGGAGAATTTATTTAACTTTTCATTTCTGTTTGAACCAAAAGCTGTTCCAAACATTCAATCCGAAATTAGAAAACAAGATTATCAGTGAAAATTAAATTTTTGCAAACATTTCCAATCTTTAAGTATTACTGGTACTTGAAATTAGTTAAGCAATATTTGTATAAATCATCATGCTAATTTTATCATGCTGAATTAAAGGAATAAAAGTTAGAACAACACAAAAATGACTTATTTTGTATATTTCCCAGAAACCATTCTTGTAAAATCTAAGTGTAAAAATGTAGAGTATAAAAGCTTATATACAACATTGAAAAGCTTAACTTCTGTTACTGGGTGCGATAGCTCAATCGATAGCATGACTTGTACAATTCGTATTGAAGCAGCCCACATTGATCCTTGTGTCCAGCACTTTTCTTTCACAGGGAGTTGGTATTTCAATGGCCATTCTTCCAGTTGTCAGTTAGTGGTGAAAGAAATGTGCACTAAGTACTGGTAATCTGCTTCAGGGAGGCTTTCAATAGACAGCTTTCCCAGGAGAAGTCAGAATAAAGCAAAGCAAAGCAAAGGCAAATTTATTAGCAAATCGGCAAAATACAATGCCTTTTGCTGTACAGTACATATCAACAGCAATATGACAGAGATGTACAAAAACAATATTGAAACAATACTATAATGTTATTAATCAAGTTATTTCGTATTGGACCAGTTACAGGTCCAATACAGCTGACCGAGGACCTGTAACTGGTCCAATACGAAATAACTTGATTAATGAGATTTTTATTAATTAACTGTCCAAAGTCCATATTGGTCCATATCATCCTCTATCACATCAAACATATCTTCGCCATTCTTAGCGCCAATGTCTGACATTCTTTTCTAAGATGTTGACATTATTTTTGTTTGTTTGTTCACTATTTTACTGATCGGCTGAATCGCCGCCATTGTTTTTTCTCTCAACTCCTTCAACTCGGCACGTGACCTTGCACGTGAATTTTGACCAATCAGATGTAGGGATTTCCATATAGATAACAGGTCAATCCGTATAGATACAAGGTCAACCGTATTAGTGCGAGGTCAGCTGTATTAGGTCGAGGTGAAATCCAGTATATACTATACGACAAAAGAAACGTCACCAGTATCACTCAGACCAAATTCTCCGTATAAGTACTATATACTAATAAGTTAATTAATAAAATGTATTATTAATTAACTTATTAGTATCTAGTACTTATACAGAGAGTTTGGTCTGTGTCATACTGGTGATGTTTCTTTTTTCATATAGTCTATACTGGATTTCACCTCGACCTAATACAGCTGACCTCGCACTTATACGGTTGACCTCGTATCTATATGGATTGACCTGCTATCTATATGGAAATCCCTACACCTGATTGGTCAAAATTCACGTGCAAGGTCATGCGCCGCATTGAATGTGTTGAAACAAAAACAATGGCGGCGATTCAGCCGATCGAGTGAAATAGTGAACAAACAAGCAAAAATCATATCAGCATCTTTGAAAAGAATGTCAGACATGGGCGCTAACAAGGTGCTAGCGGATGATATGGGTCGATGTGGACTTTTGACAGTTAATTAATAAAAATCTCATTAATCAAGTTATTTCGTATTGGACCAGTTACAGGTCCTCGGTCAGCTGCATTGGACCTCGGCCTTCGGCCTCGGTCCAATACAGCTAACCTCGGACCTGTAACTGGTCCAATACGAAATAACTTGATTAATAACATTATAGTACATAGGGGTTATCAGGAGACAGCTAGAGCAGATAGAGCCAGAGCTTGTGCAATATTTGCAGACTTAATAAATCTAGCTAGTTTCAGAATAAATCGAGATAAATGACCACCCTGACAAAAGCTTAGCTATTGATGTGGACGTAAATCAATTTTACAAACAAACTACTCTTTAACTGAGGTCTGATAGGTAAAAAAATGCAAATGAATTTAAGTTTATTATTTGAGCCGCCGCACCAGAAAATCAACAATTAGCATATGCAAAAAACAAAAGTGCAGTCCAGCTTCGCGGCTACCGCGAAGCTGAACAGCGCCTTTGTTTTCGCTACACAGCTCTTCTACTTGAATCCAAAATTTCAAGCCTCTAACCATCTTCTGTGACTGTACATTGGACCTGGTCAGAACCCAAATTGTTGGTTTTCTCATACACAGGCTCATTTTGCATTTCTGAAGTGCACCCTTTATGTTCCAAGCATAATTTAAATATGAGTGCTAAAATGAGTAGCGACACGAGAAACCTTCAAGGTTTCTGTCCAGATCTGACACAAACCGGCTTGTACAGTCACAGAAAAAGGCTAGAAGCTTGAAATCTGCTGACAGATGCCTTTGTTTTTCATGATAAGCCTTTTGACTGGAAGTTAACCTGAACACGTCATATATAATAAAAAGTACAGCATTATACATGGACAATAATATGTGCAAATGAAAAAATAAAACTGGCTAACATAAATAAAATGATATGGTTTCACAGTACTAGATCTAGTACACGCATGATCACCCAATTCATACTAATTAGCACACATGCTCAAGTAACACTAACCATACTCTAACCCTAACCCTTCCCAGTTGATTTTTGTATTGAGACTTAACATCCCAGTTGCTGAAAATCACTAATTAGTGGACACATTTGAGCCGCCTCGTGGGAAAACCAACAATGTGGTTTCTGAACAGGTCTGACACAAATCAGGCTGCACAGTCACAGAAGCAGGCTAGAAGCTTGAAATTTCGGATTCAAGAAAAAGTGTACTATCCGTGTAGCGAAAACAAAGGCGCTGATCAGCTTCGCGGTTACCGCGAAGCTGATCTGCGTCTTTGTTTTCGCATATGCAGATTGTTGGTTTTCCCATGAGGCGGCTCATTTTAGCTGCAAAAATGAACAATAAATGTTTTGAGAATGTATATTTCATCTCTAGAAATCTTCATGGAGGCTTATCATTTTCAAAATGGTTAGCTTGAGTGACAATTCATGTACCTTCTATTCTTACTTTACATGCTATGAGCTATTTAAGATACATCATCATTCATTTATTGCATATTTTTCTTTATGTTACTGTTTGGCAGTTTTACAAGGCGTCTGAAACTTAAAACAATGTATGCTTGATAAAACTATATTTTGTTATAAATATATATTTTAGTTATCATCATGAAAACATGTCCGTGTAAAGTATAAAGTAAAACTGGGGTATGCAGGGGTATACCTATTTTTCTTATTTTTGCTCCAAAACATAGATTGTGGGTACTCGTTAGAACCGCCTCAGCGAGGTCAGAACGTGTACCACAATCTATGTTTTGAGCAAAAATAAGGAAAAATCACAATTTTTCAGGGGAAAACTTTCAGTTTTAAAGCTAAAAAAATCTCTGTATATTGCATGGGGAAGTTTTCGTAATGGATATTGAAAAGCTTACTGTGTGGTTATAAGAATGAATATGGTATGAATCATACATATGGTATGAATCATACACAAATGTATTTACAGTCACCTGTGAAAGGTTTACATCAAAACAACAATATGGAAGCCCATTTCAGATGATGTCAGATCATCCAAATATTATTGGATCTCAGAATTTTTTTGTCTCTCAGAACTTGGGCAATTTAGCAGCAATAGTTCCTTGTACTAAAACAATCAACATCATCATGAACACAATCTGTTTAAAATTTTGAAAAAATATTCTAAATAACAAAACTGTATAAAATTGAATTTCTTATTAATCTACACATTTCTACATCTTCAGCTTAAAAAATATTTAACAAGAATCAACCCTACAAGAGCCATGCCACTGAATCCCCAGGACACTGCGGAAGAACCGGGCGTGGTCCCCGTGTCATCTCCTACCCCCCTCTCAACATCCAGGTAGTGACTGTCCATGCTTGCCCCGTTGCATTTATCAGTTTTACAGAAGCATCTATGCCCTCCCCCGATCGAGGGCTTACATTCTGTGTCAGTACCGGTAAAGCCACCCTCATCATGTCTACAGCTCCTCAAGACATCTGAAATGGCAGGAATCAGTACATGCATTACGAAAACTGGACCATGCAATCTACAGAGATTATTAAAGTTGTAAAGAATGAAAATTTAAGGTAGATAATTTTTGATATTTTTTCTTATTTTTGCTCCAAAACATAGATTGTGGGTACTCGTTAGAACCGCCTCGGCGAGGCGGTTCTAACGTGTACCCACAGTCTATGTTTTGAGCAAAAATAAGAAAAATATCAAATTTTTTCGACTGAAAATTTTCATTTTTTACAACTTTTAAAAGCTATGTATATTGCATGGGCGTGTTTTTGTAATGTTTGCTCCAAAACATAGATTGTGGGTACTCCTTAGAACCGCCTCGCCAGGTATACCCCATGCATACCCCAGTTTTGCTATATAAAAGTGGGGTTAAAAGGGGTATACATTACATGGACATGTTTTGTGATGAAATGAAGGGGAACATCAGGGTAACATGTCCGAGAAATGTTTACATAGTAAAACTGGGTGTAAACTGGCGGCCCTAACTAACAATGTTTTAAGCAAAAACAAAAAAAAAATAGCAACATTTTTCATTACAACCAGTTTTTGTTTTATTTTTATATTCAGTTTTTACAGCTTCATGAAAATCTGTATCATCAGGAAAACATGTCTGTGCAATGAATACCCCCCTAAACCCCACTTTTATATAGTAACAATCGGGCTTGCAGGGGTTTACCTATTTTTCTTATTTTTGCTCCAAAACATAGAGTGTGGGTACTCATTAGAACCGCCTCGGCGAGGCGGTTCTAACATGTACCCACAATCTATGTTTTGAGCTAAAATAAGAAAAATATCAAAAATTTTCAGCTGAAAATTTTCAATTTTTTAAGTTCAAACAATCTCTGTTTATTGCATGGGCAAGTTTTCGTAATGATTGTATGGGCATGATTTCATATTGAAACATGCCTCGAGCACTGGTATCTGGAGTTCCATTTTAGCCCACCAAACTACTTGAAAAGCGACATAAACGCTTGGAAATTGAGAAATAGTGCGAAGATATTTCTTGCCATTCACTGTAACAAGGTCTGTGGCAAGGACTTCAAAGCCCTTTTGTTTGTTTGAATTGATGCTTAACATCCCAGTCAACAGCAAATGGTCATGTCGGGACGCTGCCTCCATTTTATGGGACTTTTACCCAAAATTAGGACGTCACGACATCCAAAAAGTGCTTCAAATTTAACCACACAACTAGACCAACAAGGCTTTTATGTTTGGATAATTTGACTTGAACTACTTTTCCTGTGCAGGGTCAGACCTGAGCGGTTAACCAGTAACCGTCATATTGGTCAATCAGTAGTGAAGAAGCTTTGCCTCAGAGGCACAAGCAGCCCATCTATTTCTTTAGGCCCCAATGGGCACGGTCCCTCCAAAGCCTTGATAGTCAACTTACAGTTTGGCGGTTCAGTTGCATAAACCACTGTACAAAACAAACAGTCCGCTTTAGTAGGAGCATTATCACGTCCCCCCATTGCTCCCCTGCGGCACCTATCATCGGTTGTAGTACACGAGTAACATTCTATTCCAAACGCTGAAAAAAATATGTTTATATCATAAAATGCGTAATTGTAATGACATTATTTGGTACATGACAGGCTATATGCGATACATTGGTTCAATGCAAATTCTAATGCTGCCATGCACATTTCCAGTGCGTCTTCTGCGTACCCAAAAAGGGTGCTACTGTTTGACGCTTGCTCGTGGTAGCCTCAACAGAATGCGATCAAAAACAGTTAAAATTGAGTATAAAAGTCAAGAGCTCACAATGCATAGTGATAATGCACTAGCCATTTGTAACCACGCCTGCCACGCCACCCCACCCCCGGGGAATAGCGGGGACTTTGACTTTTGGTCCAGCAAATCCCCGTTAAAGAGCCCCACCTTGCGGGGACCTGCTTAATGGTAAAGCACTGCTGTTTTCCCCATGCTGTTTTCCCCTTTCCTAAAGCAAACTCCGGATATTTCCCCCGCACTGCAGTGGCCAAACTTTGGTCAAACCCCCGCTCATTTCCATGGCTAATCCCCCACCCCGGTGGGGGTGTGGTTACATAAGCATTGAAGGGGGCAACCAGAATCGTGGTTCTGCCTCGCAATGGAGTTTCATGTAAAACTGCCAAAGTTTTGTAGCTATTAGAGTTTGTTTTAATGGTACAATCATAAACATCAAAGTTACATGTATAATTATTTAGATCCTGTATATAAAACTTCGGAATGCCTCATATTGACAAACGATGCTAGTCAGGCGAGGCAAAATTCTCATTCAGAGTGCGAAAATACAAGGCAGCTTACATGCATAGTTTCACACGCCAAGAGCTCTGCACATAATGCACCAGTCATTTGTAACCACTGCTCCCCCTCCCCCCCCCCCACACACAGCTATGGGGAACCGTGGGGGACAGCCGGGCTAAAGTGCTGGGGCAATTACTTTTCAAGTGTCCCCGCACTGCAGGGGAAATGGCAGGGTTTTGACAAAAGGATCCTTACCCCAGGGAGATTTTCTATTGCTAAGGGCAGGGCAAAGAGCAAAGTTTTGTCCGCCAGTTTGCCCCAGTGGTTTGCCCCCTGGGGGGTGGGGCTTATAGCAGGGCATTGAAAGCTGAAAAGTCATAATCTCCGCCCTTCCCCGCAAGTGGGGGGTGGGGGCAGTGGTTACAAATGACTGGTGCATAACTATACGAATTTAATTTTTGTTTCTAAAATCATGCAATCGTAAACGAGATTGATGAAACCTGTAATGTGCAAATGAATGTAAAATTAAAACATATCGCCTGTCAAGATTTTTTCCCTCGGGCAATCTCAATGCATTTTTCATTTTATCTAATATGACTGTACCGTAGCCGGGTCAACTATTACAATTTTCTTTCTTCTTTCTTTGTGCATGTATACGCCTTCGCAGGCATTCCAGGTATACCTTATTTCGCACAAATGTTAGTCTAACAAACGGTCTTCAATTGTGGACTGAACACGAGACAGAAACAGTTTAAAATGAACAATCACAAGACAAGATTACAAGATTACAAGAAACTTTATTTAAAGTCGACTTTCAACTTTACAACAGGATAACATTAGCCATTGGCTATTTTGTCGACACTGAACACAAATTAAAGCTGTACATGTATACATGGTAATAACAAGCATCACAGTTACAGGAAATATCACAGCATGCAAACACATTAGAAAACCAACAATTTGCATATACGAAAACAAAGACTCCTAGATCAGCTGTGCAGTAACTGCGCAGCTGATCAGCGTCTTTGTTTTCGCCACACGGATAGTACCCAAAGTTTCAAGCTTCTAGCTTTATTCTGTGACTGTACAGACCGGTTTGTGTCAGACCTAGTCGGAAACACAGAGTGGTTGTTTTCTCATACAGCTGTTAATCATAATGATCCAGTGAAAAGGTTACCGGGTGGCAGATTTTGGACACCAACCGGCTTCAAGTGTCTCATGACTTATATGCCAGTGGCTTATGCCATGTTTTTGTCCGAGAAGGCTTTCTATATTAATTAAAATGTCTTAAGCTTACACGCAGTCCATATTTTTTAAAAAGTCACGAAAATGAAAATTTATGAAGCAAATTCTTACCTGTTTCAAACGCTAACGCAAATAATATAGAAACAATCCACAGAAATCTCGTTTGCTCCATCTTGATCTTTACAGTGTTGCTCCAGGTATGATGCATGTGCTGTGGTGCGTGGATTTATAATATTATCTAATATTAGTAGTGGCCTTGACCTATCATTCGATTTCATTCATTAAGACTTTGTATTAAGAACAAAATGTTTCGCAATGTGTTTATCATTTTTACCAAAACACTCCCGTTTGGTGCATCATTATTCTATTCTTGCAGCAAATTTCATCCGGCTACAAGTGAAATCATCATCCGAATCGGACATCCGAATCGGACATAATATAAATGAATCACACCAAGCGAAACAAGTATGTGCTTTTCGAGAAAAAACAAAAACAAAACAAAAAACAACTGAAAATGGCATAGCGACTATTTGCTCAAAAAAAAAAAACAAAAAAACTGCTAAAAATGGGCAGGTCTAATTAGGTAAAACACTGCTTTTTTCACGCAGTCTTTTTTCTTTCTTTCTTTTTTTCTCTCACTACACTGTCCACTTCGCCCATCACATCATGAATGAAAACATGCCCATGCAATGTAAAGAATTTTCTGAAGCTGTAAAAAATGAAGAAAAAAATCAGTAGATTTTTGTTATTATCATTTTTGCTCAAAACATTGTGTGTGGGTACACGTTAGAACCGCCTCGTCGATCTCAGCCTTTTATTGTACTAAAGTGGTTTATAAGATCTATCTTGCATCCCTGGGTCAAATTCTCATGGCTCCCAGTGTGGTCAGAGGGACATAAAATATTTTCCTCAACAATGAACACATATTACAAAGTCCCCCACCCCTAGTGTGATTCAAAAGAATAGAGTAATCAGAAAATTACTCAAATCTTTGAATTTGCTTATTCATGAAACAAACAAAACAAAACAAAACATCTCGTAAGTAATCGGAGTAAAATCCTGGAAAAAAATAGAGGGCATAAGTGCAAAATCACTTGTACCAGAGCATGACGCTGAAAGAGAGGTGTTTTAAATGATACTATGACCCTAAAGCCTGATATAAGAATAGTCTGATTTTCAATTTCATGATTTTTAATGAAAACTTTCAGAGAAGTGGAAAAATTAAACAGGTAAACCTACAACATGGTTTGTACTATGATCTCGACATTCAAAAGCCCTATAACGTGCTAAAATGGTATCAAATGATTGCAAGGGCAATATTATACAAAAACCTTATGAATTTAGAGGCAAATTACAGTAAAAATAGAAACCTAGAGAGCTATAATTGCTAGGGCAATGTTCTCAGTATAACCATATGTATATATCATCAGCTACATTTCTTGTATGGATATTAAAGAGATATGTATTTTAATCAGAGAAAACAGACGAAAACTGGAGGGGTTATACCAACAAAATGGCTTATATCTTGATTGCCAAAAGCTGCAGAAAGCACAAAATGGCATCGTTTCATAGCTAGGACAATTTTATTGTCATGCATTCAGATAATATGAAGAACGCTTGCTGGCGACCAAGTTTCAATAAATTTTGTTGGAGCACAAGCTTCAATTTTCTTCGGTTAATATTAACGTTAAAATTTTCGAACTTTTATGTAAAATTCACAAAATTTAATAACATATGGTAAGGCTATCAGACTACTTTCTTAGTTTTGCTCCAAAACATTGTGTACACTTTAGAACCGCCTTGGCTATTCGGTTCTAACGAGTACCCACAAATTATGTTTTGAGCAAAACTGTCAAAAATTTCCCATGAAATTTCCAATTTTTACATCAGAAAAACCTGTGTACTTTGCATGGGCAAGTTTTCGTAATGCTCTAATGGAGGAAAACCAACCCTTTAATGTAAATGTCATCCTCATTTTTTTTCGCAATTTGCTCATAAACAAAAGCATACAGAAGTTGGTCGTTCACTTCTGAACTTGATCAGCTACTGTTAGTATCTACCACTTCTGTACCTCGTTCTACTTCCCCTGACAGCTGGTATGAAGAGGTCTAACGGAATACCGATGGAAACATTCCGTCTATTCTGAACAAGCCCTTGAGCAAACTGAGCTGAATAGTAAATACCTGCCGGAAAATAATAATAATAATAATAATAATAATAATAATAATAATAACAATAATAATAATAATAAAAAAAAAATAACAAAAAAAAAAAACTTGACTTTCGTAGACCATTCTCGTCACAGTCAATGCTGTGCTAAGTTCCTGATCTGCCTTTGGCGGTCGATCACCCGAACGACAGTGTGTCAACGATTAATGAATAATTCATTCATCCAATCATACATTCTATTGATATGCATTTGGCACTCGGCTGGAACTACTGTCCTGATATTGAGAAACTCATTAATGCTTCAGCATTGCGAAACGGTGTTTTTTATGCGCGCAGATCTCATTTGTGCAGCATCATGAGAAAACCAGCATTTTGCATATGCGAAAACAAAGGCGCAAATCAACTGTGCAGTAACTGCACAGCTGATCAGCGCCTTTATTTTCGCGGCTACACGGATAGTATAATTACTCTATTTTCTACGCCTCTAGCCATCTTCTGTGCTTGTATAGCTCGGTTTGTGTCGGACCTTTTTGGAAAACCACTATGTTGGTTTTCTTTTGACGCGGCTCATTTGCTGATTTTCTCATTCATTCTCAGTTACTTGCTCAAGGTCGCTGGTAATATATTTTGAGAACATATACAACTTGTTTGAGGGTATTTTGTTTTTGTTTGTGGATAAGATGGAACCTGATAAGCTTGTGTGGACAGTTGGCTTATTAGTGATAGCATTCACATTTGAAGTTGGTAAGTATTTTAACGTTATCTAGACCTGTTTAATACGAGTTCTCTCTTTGAACATTAAGGGCGGGTCGAAAATTCTAAGAATAGCGGATTTGTAAATGTCAAATGCTTTAATGAATTACTATAAACATGATACAAGCTATTTTTGCATGTCGTGTTCTGTTGTGTCGTATAAATAAAATGAATCTAATTACATGAGCCTAAAAAAGTTTTATGTAAAGGGATACCAGTTTATATGGGAGGCCGGGGCGACATACAGTAGGTGGCAATATTCATAACACCTTTACACCTTTATTTAAGTGGTCCTTAAATTAATAGATTTTCTTTGTTTATTACGAAACAAGTTGGTAATTAAAGTAATGGTATAGATACAAGACAAAGAGAGATTCTACTGTTTTCTAAATTATCAATGGATGGTGGGGTTGGGCGTACATTGATGTGGGGTTGGGCGTAAATTGGTGTGGGTTTGAGTGTTGGCTTTGGCGGTTGAGTGTGGAGTTGAGTGTGATTTGGTTTTGGGTTGAGTGTGGGGTTGGGCGTTAAATGGTGTGGGGTTAGGCGTAAATTGGTTTTGGATTGAGTGTTGGGTTGTGCGTAAATTAGTTTTGGGGCGAGTGTGGGGTTGGGTGTAAATTGGTTTTGCATAAGAATGATGGACAGCGGCCTTAGAAAGCTACACATATGCCTCGATATGACAGCCATATTGTTGATTTTGACCTTGATTACAACAGAACTTATTCGTCTCCAGGAAAACACATCTTTGTAGAGCAATATTGATTGACATTGATCTATTTCCAGGCTAGCAGAATTGTGACTCAGCCAATTCCATTACGAAAACATGCCCATGCAATATACAGAGATTTTTATAGCTTTAAAAAATGAAAATTTTCAGCAGAAAAAAATCGATATTTTTCTTATTTTTGTTCAAAACATAGATTGTGGGTACACGTTAGAACCGCCTTCGTGAGGCGGTTCTAACGAGTACCCACAGTCTATGTTTTGGAGCAAAAATAAGAAAAAATAGGTATATCCCTGTATACTCCAGTATTGTCATATAGTCATATAAAAGTGGGGTTCAAGGGGTATACATTACACGGACATGTCCGTGTATTGTATACCCCTTATCACGGGGATGATTCAAATGATTCTACCTGTGCTATCGTCCAAGTCATTAGTATACCACTGCATGCAAAAACTTGCTGTCGCCCGAGTATATCGACAGTCGTATCATGTCTCAGACGATAGCAAAATCACTAGTATCATATTTTATTAACGACCGTCAACCATATTCGGACAACCTCCTTGTACAGTAAAACTGGGATGTACTGGGGTTTACCAATTTTTTTTTTTTTTTTTTTTTTTTTTTTGTCCAAACTATAGATTATATGTACTCGTCTGAACCGCCTCGGCGTGGTGGTTCTGATGTGTACTCGTATAAACCTGTATTTTGAGCACTTATATTTTGAGCACTTATTTAAAAAAATTCAACTGAAAAATTCATTTTTACATATCTAAAATTATCTGTATATTGCATAAGCACTTTTTCGTGATGCGCTGGTTGGGTCCCGAGAAAATCAGGTCTGCATTCTGGCATTTGCTAAGTTTCTAGGGGGTTATTGTAATAAAATAGAGATTCAGTTGTATTAATTGTAGGGAAAACAAGGCGCTTATCAGAGATTTTTCATTCAGGACTCGGCAGATAAGCATATCCCATCAAAAACAAGTCGCTCTGTCTCTTCTGTCCCATGGATAACTCCTGAGATAAGGAGGAAGATTCGCAGGAAAAATATAACTCATGCAAAAGCTAAGAAAACGGGAAGTGCAAAAATTAGATCTAAATTTGAAAACTTAAGAAGGGAAATCAAAGCTGATATAAGGAAGCAGCATGACCTTTATGTCAATAACTTGGTAGGGGACGTTAAGGCTAATCCCAGGGATTTTTATAGGTATATCAATAGTCAGAGGAAAGATACCCAAGGCATTCCCCCTTTGAAAAAGAAAAATGGAAGTGGTATTGCTCAATCAGATTTCGAAAAAGCAGAAGAATTTAATGGACAGTTCACAGATGTATTCACCAAAACGGTACACAACCAAGTCCCACTTCTGGATAGGTCGACTCCATTCATGGATGAAATTGTTGTTACAAAGGAAGGAGTAACAAAACTCCGTAAAGGTCTGAACCCATCTAAAGCCTTAGGACCTGATGAACTCCATCCTAGAGTCCTAAAAGAATTGGCAAAAGAATTAGGACCTGTATTTGCACATCTCTTCCAGCAGTCAATCAATACGGGTGAAATCCCCAAGGAATGGTCACTTGCTAATATTTGTCCACTTTTCAAGAAAGGTGACAGGTCCCTTGCTTGTAATTACCGCCCTAGTCTGGTGGGTCAGCCGTCAAAATGAATTTTTGATAACTGATTTATCATTTTGACGTCTGACTTCAACACTATCAAAATTTCCCAAGTTCTATTAATATCTCTGCAAGCTGTTTATAGACATTGATTTTATGGGAATTCCTAATCTGATTGGTTGATGGCTGGGTGCTGAGGTCATGCACTCTCTAAGAGCCAATCAGAAGCTCGCAGTTAGAATTGTCTCCCCTCTCAGATGACTTTTTTGTCAGCCATGTTGGTTGGATTCTTTTAAAAAAATCATCAAAATGAACAAAATTTGGATATGTTTTATGAATTTTCAAATGGAGGTTTGTTTATTTTTTTGTTTTACAATGTTTTACACCATTTGTTTGTATAAATACTTGTTATTCTGTAAATGATGACTTTCACCCAAAAGTGGCCGACAGCTTGGCTTTTTGACAATGTGCTGGAGTCAGACGGCAAAATGAACCACTGGGTATGATACTTCATTTTGACGGCTGACCAGTCAGACTATTACCGCCCAGTTTCTTTGACCTGTATTCCTTGCAAACTTCTAGAACATATTGTCTGCTCAAATATCATGGGTCATCTTGACCAGTATAATCTTTTGTCGGACAAACAGCATGCATTCAGGAAATGGCATAGTTGTGAAACTCAGTTGATTACAGTAATAAATGATTGGGCAAAAATATTGGACTAAAAGGGTCAGGTTGACACTTTTATTTTGGACTTTGAAAAAGCTTTTGACGCCCCTCCACATGAACTTCTTAAAAGCAAATTGTTTAGTTATGGTATAGGTGGAAAGACATTGGAATGGATAAATGCTTTTTTGTGCTTCAGACAGCAAAGGGTAGTAGTTAATGGTGTTAAATCTGACTGGGCCCCTGTTGTGTCTGGTGTCCCTCAGGGCACCGTTCTCGGTCCATTGTTGTTCTCCTTGTACATAAATGACATACCCGTTAGCATTGACTCTCAAATCAGGCTTTTTGCTGATGACTGTGTTTGTTACCGTGAAATTAGAACAGTAGAAGATACATTGAAACTTCAGAAAGACATTGACCTTTTGGGGAGCTGGGCCCGAAAATGGGGCATGAGATTTCAACCTGTCAAATGCAACATGATGCAGCTGACAAATAAGCGGATTAATAAAATTGAGGCCTCGTACACCCTCGAGGGAACGGTATTGGAAAATGTTGATAGCATTAAATATCTAGGTGTAACAATTACAAATGACCTCAAGTGGAATACCTATATCAATAATATCTGTACTAAAGCCAACAGAACACTTGGATTCTTGAGGAGAAACTTATTTTCTTGCCCCCAAGATGTTAAAGAAGCAGCTTATAAAGGACTGGTGCGCCCAGTCCTGGAATATGGAAGTTCTGTTTTGGATCCTCATACTAAATGCCTCCAGGAGGAATTGGAGAAGGTACAGAATCGTGCCGCTAGATTTGTAACTAGGAATTATACTTTCGAGGAAGGTAGTATGACTGGCATTCTTGAACAACTCAAATGGGAATCTCTCAAGAAAAGGAGGAAGGATAATCGCCTTATATTACTATACAAAGGTCTGAAGGGTAAAGCCAGAATACCTACAGATGACCTTATCCCAAAGACTAGGCGTTGTAGAAATAGCCACTCCAAGGCATTTCAGCTTCCATCTGCTAGTATAGAGGCCTATAAATGTAGTTTCTTTCCCCAGACTATCAGGGACTGGAATGACCTCCCTGACTCTATGTTTTCTACTGCTGAAATGTCAGATGATTGTGTGTCCAAGTTCGCCTCACTCGTGCGTTCAAGGGACTAATTTCTCCCTCATCCGAACCCCCTGGTGAAATAATGTCATTTGGCGTGTCACCAGTAAACTATTCAGATTCAGATCTATATCTTTAATATTTCATTTGCAAAATGTATGTTTTCTCATAACGCGGATCAGAAAGCTAGATGCCTATGTGATATACCGAAATGGTTTTGTGTTCATATCAGAATCGCGCCTCTGTCGTCTACCCACAACCTATATTTTGAGCATTTATTTTAAATATATATATATATTAAAAATTTCAACTGAAGTTTCATTTTTACATATCTAAAATTCTCTATATATTACATAGGCACGTTTTCGTGATGAACCGTTTTTTTCCTGTAACTATTAAACATGATTCGCTATGAATGAAGGATTAATTGATTTTCGAATTACAATCATTTTTTTTCTAGTTCCTCATTAGATGCTGCTTTACAAAAAATCAATCGATATTAATCAATTTGATCGGGGTGTTTATTTTTCAGTTTCTTCGGTATTTAATGTAGTAGTCCGGCAGAAAACAAATTTGACCTGGAATTGAGTTCTAAAGTTTTTTTCTTTACTGAATCATGTTCAGTAGACATTGCCTTTGAAGAATCTGAATGATGCCACCTTGGCATCATTGAGCATTTTTGTATTTTCAAGATGGCGTTTAAGATGGCGACCAGAATATAAAATATTCTTTAATAGGGGTCTCTGATTGTTTTTATCTGGTAAAACTGTGGTTATTTCGGTGCCAAATGATGAATAGGTATCAGATTTGTGTGAATATGTACTTTCTATCACAGTTCTTCCAGATAGGATACAAGATGGCTCTCAGCTTTCTTATAAAACACTGTATGGATGAAATAAGTCAAGTTTTTTTTATGTTTTTGGTTTTACTTTCAAGTTTTGATTCATACAGTTAGCACTTTAACTTTCAAAACCATTGATCAAGCTAGTTTGCCTTTGTTATCAAGGTGCAGTGATTATCATATTCAAGATGGCATTCAAGAAGACAGCCATGATTTCTTGCGCAAAACGAATTTGACCTAGAATAGAGTTTTAACATTTTCCCGTTCTGAATACACTTAGCACCTAAAAGTCATTACTCTAGACATTTATCAAGATAAAGGACTTGTATTTTAATGTTGTGTAATTCAAGATGGTGGAAGGATGGGTGAAAAGATAGTGATTGTTGATAAGGATCTCAAACTAGGTACAAAAATAATGAAACGGTTTGAAAGCAAATAACATACAAATAAGGAAACTCTCAAGCAGCAGTATAAATGATCTTACAGTTGATAATAATGAAGCAATAGCTACCATCTTAATTAACACTAGAGTTATTGGACAACAGGCAGGGTCATATGACATAAGCATAAACACATTAGTATATGAGTTTGCACTATTATATAAAAGACAACCTCGATATTTGCAGATATATATACAGGTGATATTCAAAGCAAAATGAAGAAATTATCACAAACAAAATTATATGTGGGTCAAATAAAAAGAAAATCATTTGTTCTATATCAGCTGACTCGATCTGTCATTTTATATACTGGTCTACTAATGATCCGTCAAAAGTACAATGTGGACAATTTCCAAACTAACTCAAAAGTGAATGATGTTTACCTGGTATTTGGTAGATAAATATTTCAGCGCAACAATGTCACAAGACATGCAATTATTGTTCCCACAAAGTGTTGTACAGACAGTGATAGAAAACCAACAGCAGCTGATTAAACTTAACCAACAGCAGCTGATTAAACTTATTAGTAAATTAGCGTAGCAGACAATCAGGATTCTACGTTGATAGTTTAAAAGGGAGAAGATGACATGTACTTTCAGAAGTTTGCAAGGGTATTGTCATTGAAAGACGTGGTATGAAAAGCGTCCATGAAGAAGGGGGCATTCGTATGCAGCAAATGGTGTTGGCAGCACTTGCAAATCTGAAAAGGATTTCAGCCACTATAGATGTCACATATGCATTTGTACTGATATGTTTTCAGTACCTGACTCACAGGCTAAGCATTGTTGTGGTAAAATCATCACCAGTGAAAGAGAGGTCTGCCATGATTGATGTAGAGACACAATAAGGAATACATAAAAGCTATTGATCCTTACCTGATTTAATTTAGTGTGCATGCCCTTTCGGGATGCAACACAGTCAGCTATTGTTATGTCATTGGTAATGGCATTGTGATCAAGGTATTGCAGGGTGGTTATTTACTTCCAATTCTGGGTGACACTAATGTCACATTATCTTTTATAGTTCAAGAATAAGCCATGTGCTTCTACGTGCTGCGTTTGCTCCTGAGCAGGACTTGGTTGTACAATCTTCGTTCTTGCCAAGACAACAATGTATGCATAAATGAACAGACAGTTGTGTTTTAAAAAATGTTTACATGCGATTTGAACATTTATCTTTCATACCATTGTGTTGGTCTAAACAATCATTATAATGACTAGTTTTACCTTTTTCCTTCTTCATGACTGGAAGACACATACTGGTGCTTTACATTGTGTAAAATTGTACTTTGTAAGATACATATTTGTTTGGTTTGCTTGTATTGTGGTTTAACACTCCATTAAATAAACAATCAGTCATATTGAGATAAAGCTTATATTTCTTTGGTATGAACCAGTACTATTATAACCAGCACCATGGAAAGGTTAACATGGCATGCACAACTCTGTGGTGGTGGGCTCAAACACCAACCTCTCAATTCAGAGTATGGGCTACTGTGTCGTCTCATAAACCTTTGTGATTCTTGCGTAGCTTAATATATATGGGCAAAGATCTGACAAGAGGGGACTTAAGTCCTGAAATCAATGACTGAAATTCTCAAACGTCTATGTGTTTCTATGGGTCTTATGTCCTAAAAATTCAAAATTAATATAGATTAATAACACTGTGAAAGACCAGGTTTAGCTGAGTATTTCCTGAAGTTTGAAGAGATTATCTCCATAAATGTATGAGAATCAAAAGGTGTGTAGCAATCTAAACATGACGCCATGTAAATTATTGATGGCGTTTGACATTGATGATATTAACGTCTATATACCATTGTACTGAAAAGAATCTATGACTGAAATTCTCAAACGTCTATGTGTTCCTTGAAATTCAACACCTATGCCACTGTTCAGGATATGAAATAGGCACAAATTAACACACAATTTGATGAAATATGTACAACAAAGAGCGTACCTTTTTTAAAAAAAAAAAAAAAAAATGGGGGTATTCCTTATGGCACAACGGTTGCAATGGCGATATACGTGATACTAATATCTTTGTTTCATAAGATATTATACGTGTCTTGGATTGTTTTACAATATCAAAGCAGTTTGGCATAAATATCAGAGCATGCAAAATATTTCAAATTTATTTAATATATATATTTTTTTAAATCTTATTAGCATACAATGTACTTTACTGCCCAGGCCCCTTTTGTCCGATTCGCGCTCATATATGAGCTACTGCTTGGCAACATTTACGAACACATCTAAGCTCTTAGCACTGAATGGATTATGGCCAAAATTAGACTGGACTGACATGATACACAAATGGATGACACGTATATTATTTAGCAGGTTGCCAAAGAAATGAAGTATTGCACAGGGACTACAAGAGTAAAAATACATGAAATACAGTTTTGATGTTTTGACTACCATCTTGGATGCCATCCTGCATATTGTTATTAGATAATTGGTGAAAAAGACATGCCTCCAGTTCTTAAAATGCTATGCCTTACACAAAATGTTTACATTAGCACAACATCTCAAATGTGAACAGTTAAAATTGTTTTTTGTGCTTCTTATCATGGCCGCCATTTTGGATGCCTTTTTAGTTTCTTAAAGCTAAAAAAGAATGCTAAAACTTGTTATGAAATGTTGTGTTTCATAACTTCTTTATCCATGTAATACTCAAGAGCAAATCAATAAATCAAATAATAGATTTGTCCCATATATGTAAAAATATTGATTTGTGCTATTTCTGGCTTCCATTTTGGATACTATCTTGAATATATCAAAAATGCCAATGATGCCAAAGTGGTATCACTTGGATTCTTCAAGGGCTAGGTCTGCTCAACAAGATTCAGTAACGAAAACTACTTTAGAACTTAATTCCAGGTCCTCTCAGATGCAAAATATTGAATTTTGCTATTTCTGACTTCCATCTTGGACACCATCTTGAATAAATCAAAATGCTCAATAATAAATCAAATAATAGTGGAGCAAATATCAGGATCTATCTTTCAAGGGGGTGGTCTACGGAGTACCACATTTGTTTCTATATACAAAAATGTTCGTATTGGTCTGTAGTTGAAAAATCCAGCGTTTGCCACCTTGGCAAACCTTGCATAACTCCAGTATTCAAGATGGCGTCCAAGATGGCTGCCGTTTCTTAAAATCAACCCCTATACAAAAATGCATGTTTGCATTGTAATTGTATTTTAATGCCCCATTTCATGTAAGAATGATGTATTTGTCTATTTCAAGTAAAAAACCTGACAGTTTAGGTAAAATATTTGTAAAAATCATATTTAAATTCACAAATGCACGTGCCCAAGGTTTTTCACCGCGGAATGTTTGTTTAATGGCTCATTATTTATGATCAGATAGTTATGGCTGCTATTTTACTTCTTTTCTATCAAATATAATATCTGTAAAGATTTTATAGAAACAGAAATTATTTCTATATATAATATTCATGCTTAAAAACAGGTTTTAGACATCCAACCCAACACGGAAAAAACAACAAAAAGTACATGTTTTCCTATACAAAGTACGCTCTAAAATCTAATTAGTTATTGATTCTATATACCATAGTGTTTGTGTTGATCTTAGTTTGTAGCATAAAAAAACTGTGTCTGCCACCTCTGTAAAACACAAGATAGCTCCAGTATTCAAGATGGCATCCAAGAAGGCCGTCAAAATTTACAATTCTGAAAAAAATGAGACACATATGTCCCTTGACTTTTGTTTAGAAACAAATATGCTTAAATTTAGCTATAAACACTTAGAGTTATCTTATTATTGTTATTTTCATGTGTTTTCCATTGTTAAAACTACATTATGCATATTTATTCTAGATATAATGGAGTAAGGTCTCACTGACAAGGCAAAAAAGAACAAAAAATACATATTTTCCTATACCTTATAGGCTCTTGAATCGTGATTGTTATTGATTCTATATACCAAATATTTTGTCTTGCAAGCTTATGAAGGTTTGAAGCTTTTAAATCTAGCGTTGGCCGCCTCTGCAAACCCAGCATAACTCCGGTTTTCAAAAGGGCATCCAAGAAGGCCGTCAAAATAAAACATTTCGAAAAATAAGCCGCTAAAACGCTTAGATCTATCTTTTTAAAAATATTTTCATGTATATATTTCTTTTTCAATATTACAAAATTATGCATACAAATCTAGAAATGCATGGGGTAAGGGCTGGAGTACAGGGTGTCCCCAAAACACGCAACCGCTACTAAACAGTGCATAACTTTTTTTTAATAATACTGATATATATTCAACACAATAGTAGTTCTATTATATTTGATCCTTAATCTCACACCCGTTTTGCTAGGTGGTTCTTCAACAGGAAGTGACGTCATAGCAAATATGTGATGTCACTTCCTGTTGTCTTCGGCGACTTGCATTCCTAGAAATGCAAAGCAGTTAATAAAATACAATTTCCAACCGTTCTCAAGTCTGTTTATTTTCTCTTAAAAGTGGTACAACATTGAGAAAATTGCCATATTAATCAGAAAATTAAGAGAGACAGTTAAAAATAGACAACATTTGCTAAACTTCAATGAAAATTGTATTCCAAATTAGGAAGTGGGCATCCATCAATAGTGTTACATGTAACATTTCCAATACTCCGATAACAGTCATTTGCAATAAAGTCGGTCATTCCGGATATAGGTGTAGTACATAATATTAATTCTTATATATCTGAAGACATTGTTTTGAAGCATACTTCTGCTAAGTTTGGTTTAGTTATCTGTAAAAATGAAGTAAATCGAAAACAGGCATTGTAGCAGATACATTCTTATGGGAATTTTTACATGACGCATTTGATCTTTGATGGGCAAGCACTTCCCGTTTTGGAATAAATTTTGCATTTTCCGCAAATACATTCCATTTGTAACAAGCTTTCTTAATTGTCAGATATTTATGACAATTTAATCCACATTTCATCCATTTTAAGAGAGAATTAAGGCTTGTGAACACTTGAAAATTGCTTTTCGTTGACTGCAGTCTTTTTCCAGGATTGCTAATTGCCGCAGAAAACAGGAAGTGACATCACAGATTTGTTATGATGCCACTTCCTGTTGAAGAGCCGCCTAGCAAAATTGGTGTCAGATCAAGGATCAAATATAATAGAACTACTATTGTGCTAAAAATCTTATTTATATCTGTATTATTAAAAACGTTATGCACTGTTTAGTAGCGGTTGCGTTTTTTTGGGGGACACCCTGTATGTTTGAAAAGATGCTACTTAAATTCCTTTTAATAATCTGAATCACTGCAATTTTCCTCTGTCAACATGCCTGAAAAGATAGTATGCACATTTGTGTATATAACTACATGCAGATTAATTTCCACAGTGTATGGTTGTCGACACATAGAGCTTGTGCAGTATTCATCGCTCATTTCTTTATGTTAGCAAACAGTGTCATTCAATAGCTCTGGAGCTGCAACTGATAGTGTTACCAATAATACTAAACATTTTATTTTATCATTCATTGTCCTATTCAAATCTTAAGTCTGATGGTGATTTCAGTTCTTGAACATAGTTCAACTCATTCCGCCAAATATGCAGTTGATAGGCACACCTCAGGCAATGAAACCCGAAACTTTTATCTGTCGAGGTAGCTTTTTAGCCATCAACAATATTGCCTTCTCTGCGCACAGTGAGTTTAAAGACAAACTGTTTTTGTTACGAACTTAGACCACCTATGATCCTCCGAGTGTTCTAAATCTTCACCTAGATGGTGCCGATCTATATTCGTTTCAGGACCCTGCATAATGTGATAACAAAGCTAAATGAAAATAACAATCAGGAAATGGTGCAATCAGAACGATAGAGGTCATTGCATGTTTGGTAAGTTTACATCTACTGCCTTTTCGTTATTGTCAAAGTTATCGGTAACTCCCAGTATAAGCATAATCCCTGATTTCTGACGTAATTTCTGAGGGGACGGTTCCTCTGAGGGAGTGTTAGCTTGTGTGCTGATGATAAAATTCGCCTCAGTTCAGGGTATGTAATCGTATATCGAAGATAAGCTATTTGTTATATCAAAGAGTCTACTCCAGATTTGACCATGAACAACAAGACCTACATGTTTTGGGTATGCAATAGAAATTGCTGCTTTGTAATATTACAAGCAACTTAAAGACAGTGCAAGTCTACTGAAGCTCAGCCTATATGTCTGAAGCATTAGCAAATCTTTCATTCCTTACACTTGAAGCCGACCATTTGTCTAGTACAGTAAAATATCTTGAAAGGCTTGCAATGGTGGCATATTGATCCATTACAATTTCAATGTTTCTAAGAATACCATTTATAAACATACCGATAGTTTTATGATTTATCGTATCTTCTGCTATTATTTACAAGAAGCCTGTGTGTATAATCAGCTGAAATGGTTTGGTTTAATTTTCATAGTTGATCAAACATATTCAGCGCTTCAGCCACACTGATTCGTACCAAATCAATCTCAATACGTAAATGATAATTTGGACCGTAACTAAATAAAAAGGCTCTTTTTATAAGTACCTAATTGTCAATTTAGTTTTCCCATCTCGGCTTTCGGAGTGGAAATTCCTTTCTGATTGCTCATTTTCCTGATCATTGGCTACTTGTACCTTTTCTATATTGTTTGTTTTTTAACATTCTGTGTCACATAACCCAGCTTTCTATTAAGTGGATAACTATGTAAATGATAATTCTGACCATAATTAAATAAAAAGGCTCTTTATATGGATTGTTTTATAACATTCTATGTTATATAACCCAGCTTTCTAACTCCAGGTGTTTAAATTTGTCTATTAATTGGATAACTCTACAACTTGATTTTCGATCATTATTGAACTTTCATACTCAGTGCCATTGAGCAAACAGCTCTTTTTACTGCACAATATATTGCTCCAGCTGCAACTAAGTCACCATTTGGAAGGTCCATTAGTACATGTATGTATAGCACTTTGAAGTAATTGCCTTTCCCTGTTGCTTCAACAACTCTTATAAATACATCAATGTTACAATCACCAATTGCGCATGCTAACATCGACCAGCTTCCACTTACTTTACTTTCATTTCTAACAGGTCACAAATCTCGCCACAAATAAGCAATTATTCTTCCAATAAAAATACTTTGTAAATGATATGGTACTTCTAGGGTTAGTCTAATCATTTCTTATGTTTGACTTTACCTCTCTACTGTTTTTGCTTTAATTCTCTGATAAGTGGATTTACAGTTCTTATGGCACCACAGTTTGCATAAACCTTGTACATAAATACTCAAAGCATAATCAGTAAATGAAGAATTAGAACCTACATATGATTATAGTGTCGAAACAAAACATGGTTTGGTATTATTTTGTTTTATATAGTGCCATATCGTACATCCATGTCTGCACCAAGGTTTTATTAATTGTAAGATTAATACTGCACCAAAGTTGTATTAAGAATTGCAGAACCAGAATTTGTGAATAACATGTGTAATAAGATTGCGGAGCTAATGATGTACAAGAAAATAAGTTTTCTTTGTTGATCTTTTTCTTGCCGGTAAAGAAAATTCCACTCATTTCTAGAATAAATACATCTGGACCTTCCTATAACTCGATTCAAGAAACATAGTTTTGGATATAGCACTGATCATAGCTGGACTCCAAATGGTCATTTCATACTACCTTTGGTATATGTCTATATACTTTACTCTCGTTATAACAAAAATTGAATATAGCTAACACAAAGATTGGTTTGAACCCCAACAATAGTGTTATAAAAAGGTTATGGTGTCTGAATAACTTTGTTTTAACAAGGAAAAACACACATGAAGATAACATTAAGAAAATGTTCTAAGTGTTTTGCAACTTGATTTTAGCTTTTTATTACTTAATGAAAGTCAAGGGACATATCTGGCTCATTTTTCAAAATTCTATATTTTGACGGCCTTCCTGGATGCCACCTTCAATACTGGAGCTATTATGTGCTTTGCTAAGGTGGCAAACACTGGATTTTATGCTACAAACTAGGACTGAGACAAACACTATGGTATATAGAATCAAAAACAAATACGATTGAAGAGCATATTTTATATAAGAAAATATGTACTTTTTGTTGTTTTTGTCGTGTTGGATTGGATGTCTAAAACCTGTTTTAAGCATGAAGCTTATATATAGAAACAATTTCTGTTTCTCTAAAATCTTTACAGATATTATATTTGATAGAAAAGAAGTAAAAAAAGCAGCCATAACTATCTGATCATAAATTATGAGCCATTAAACAAACATTCCTAGGTGAAAAACCTTGGGCACGTGCATTTGTGAATTTAAACATGATTTTTACAACTGTTTTACCTAAATTGTCAGGTTTTTTACTTGAAATATACAAATATATCATTCTTACATGAAATGGGACTGTAAAATACCATTACAAAGCAAACACATGAAAAATATGATGCATTTTTGGAGTAGGGGTTAGTTTTAGGAAACGGCAGCCATCTTGGACGCCATCTTGAATACTGGAGTTATGCAAGGTTTGCCAAGGTGGCAAACGCTGGATTTCAAAACTACAGACCAAGACGAACATTTTGGTATATAGAAACAAATGTGGTACTCCGTAGACCACCTACTCCTATTTCTAAGCTACTTTTTTAACCATATTTGCTCCACTAAATAGATTTGTCCCATATATGTAAAAATATTGATTTGTGCTATTTCTGGCTTCCATTTTGGATACTATCTTGAATAGATCAAAAATGCCCAATGATGCCAAAGTGGCATCACATGGATTCTTCAAGGCAAGGTCTGCTAAACAAGATTCAGTAAAGAAAAGAACTTTAGAACTCAATTCCAGGTCCTCTCTGAATTCAGCTCTTTTCTACCGGACTATAGGTACCGTACCAAACTGATTTAGTGAATTCACAAAGTTCGATTCTGCCGTTGATAATGATAATAAAAAAAATATTTTTATATAAAAATTCGATTTTGTGGTATTAAAATTCGACTTGGTGATGTCACTCGTTCGATTTTGTGATCTCAAAAATGATATCACAAAATCGAATTTGTCTACTTGGTAGTTGCAAAAGCATGAATATTTTAGTACATTAAATGCCTTCATAGTGTTTCTTGACTGAGTCCAACTGAAGAACAGATCATTCTTGGTCCAAAGAGAAATGAGATACAAGTACAGATGAATTAGCTGATTAATTTATACTCCCGGTTGATACTCCATTGGCATGTCAAATGCTTAAAACAGATGGTACTAGACTAAAATTTCTATAATACTAGTCTTTGTATCGACTACCTTGTTGAAAGTTACAAAATTACAGTAATTCTCTTTGGCTCCATGTTGCCAAAATTTAAAGGGCCACTGAAGAGGCTTGAGTAGCCGAAACCGCGGTATGGTCCATTCCTTCTCATTAATATGTTCGCTGCTCTTAAAGGATCTCAGTTTTAATTTTTATTATTTTATAGCAACATTGTTTAGATATTTTGGATCTGTCCGACGGTTTTGTCGATCGAGCTTGACATTACGGTTTTCAAATAAATGTGTGTTCACTGCAAATGACAAAAACTAGACCATGTATACCGAAGACTACAAGTGAAAATGCTGTACAGGGTTCAAAATTTTCGACGTTGTGCAATGGTACCAAATTGACGTTCATTGACAAATGTAATCGTTCTATGGAGTCGATAAGAATGCGTTGTGCACGCGCCTGAAGGAATGGTGTCTTGTTTTTCGACTGAAGGCTATTAACGGGCGTTAGATTTGCTTGCACGCAGTGTTTTTCATTTTTTTTTCTTCTTCGCTCTAAGGTGGTCGATTTTTGTTTGTTATTTTGTTCAACATTTGAATTTCACTTTAAATCTGTGCATATTTTGCTTTCAGCATATGGCATTGAATGTTTCGCGTGTTCTACCAGTGACCCTCATTGCAAGCGGCACCAGATGAATGACGGGGAAGCGCCAACAAAGACCGGCTGTGATTATTGCGTTGTCTTGTATGCCAATACTCCAAAAGACTGTAAGTATTAAATGCTTTCCAAGTTAACCCATATTTGACGAATGGAATTTCCCACCACTATCATTTTGGGTGAGTCCACTTCAGTTCTTAGGGGCATCAGGTGTGATATTTAAATTTTATTCAATTTTTCGATGAAAATTCTCTAAGCAAACAGAATAGTCCCAGATGGGACGCCGCGTTCTACGGCGTCACATCTGGGGCTATTCTGTTTGCCTATGTCCCATAAAAGGGACGCCAGGCTTAAATGAGTTAAAGTAGATCTACTTTCCAAGTTAAAGTTTTCAAGTTAAGTGGGGCCCCGCCCATAGAGAAAAAAGATCGGAATTGCTTGTACCTCTAGGCAAAACTTATAACCACTGACTGGCTATCTGATTACCGGTTGACCGATCAGAATGTCTGAGCCTGTCCAGGAAAACTGGTTAAAGTCAAGCCATTCATACAATTAAGCTTTAGTTGCTTAAGGGGTGCTCACACCACAGCGTATAGCACCAACGTATGCCGACGTATGAGATATTTTGTCCATACGTTGGTGTACGTTGCATACGTTCGGCATAAGTTTTGCATAAGTTAGGGGTACGCTACAATACGCTGGCATACGTTGTCGTACGTTGTGTACGCCCAGAAATTTTGTGCATGCACAAAATTTCCAACGTATGCCGACGTACTGATAATACGTTACTCATAAGTTAGGCATACGCAACGAATACGTTATGCATAAGTTCATGAACGTTACCTGTAAGTTACTCATACGTTCGCATACGTTGCCGTACGCCAAAGCTCACCTGGATTTTTGTTTAGCGTATGAGAAGCGTATGCATAACGCATTACCAACGTACGAGCAGCGTGCTCGGAACGTACGCAGCGTATGTTAAACGTGCGAAGAACGTACTCAGCGTATGCACAACTTATGCGTAGCGCATTGGTCAGCGTTCGCGACTGTGTTCATGATTAAATAGCCACACGGAAGCATTAAAATAATATACTCGGCCAACAACAAATCGCACAATAAATTGTATTCACTGTTGTATTATCGCTTGTCCAGAGAATATTTTTTGTAAGAACTGGATGCCTTCAAAGCTCATATTCGATGACCCTTTATAAAATAATCGACATATAAAGTGTCAAAGATTTGTTGAATATTAAAGTCACCTTCAATTTAAGCAGGTAGATTCCACAATATGCTGGTTATTTTCAGTACGTGTATATCCAATGATTACATTTTGTAGAAACGAAGAGTTGTTGAGAAATTGATATTGGAGACTTCCTTAGCTGTGAGAAGTGTTAAGATTGAAACAGAAACAGACTCGAATCTTAAAAACATTACCCTGGCATCATAATATATGTTTCTACTGGGTCTACTCAAGAAAAACAAGAATACAGGCAGTTCCAATTTGTTTGTTTCGATTTTGGTGTGCATGGAAGCTTTGTCACTAAAAGACATATATGGAATACGATGATCTATTGCACAATTAAGCATAGTTTATGTGTTATATCATGCAAGTTTTCAGCTCCAGTCAATTATTTGTCATTATTTATGATTTTGTCACTTTTGTTAAGTGACCCGTAAACTCAGTTCTACCTAATTAGGAAATGATTCTTCTGAGAAACGATGATAAGAAATCCACAAAATGCACCCGAACAATCAGGTGTGTAGATTACTTTGGTCATTTTAATTTCCTTTTATTTATTTATTTATCTATTTATTTATTTATTTATTTTCCATTTTTACTGGATATATATGTTTGGCTACCTTTTTTGAAGAACGTCAAGTTCGTTAGAAGCACGCTGTGCATACGTTTGAAATACGTCAGACGTACGTTGTTCATACGCTCCTTATAAGTCACGAACGCTATGCTAACGCTGGGCGCACGCTGTTATAAGTCATCATACGCCAGGGATACGTTAAGAATAAGCTACTCATACGTTAGACATACGTTCCGTGCGCTAAGCATACGCTTTGCATACGTTCAGAGAGAGCATTTTCCGGATTTTTAGCAGTGAATGAACAGCGTATGACAACGTACAATAACGTACTGGGTGTTTTTTCATACGCTGCTCATACGTTGGCTAATACGTTGTGGTCTGAGCGGGCCTTAACTAGGATTGTTATATTGTCCAGCACATTTGATATCTTTGGTAAAAGTCCCATAAAATGGCGACAACGTCTCGACATAACCATAGCTGTTGACTGGGACGTAAAGCATCAATTAACAAATCAAGATTTATTTCAAACCTGATTACTGTTTGCACATACACATGTAATGAATGTCGCATCATTCATATTACTTTCATTTATTTGTCCAGACGTGTTACGCAGTTGCCGGCGAGATGCCAGTGGTTACTACACCACGGAGGAGTGCAAGGATACCACGTTTAAGGGGGAGAAGCGCTGTTTCTGCATGACTGACAAATGTAATGGAGAGAAAATGGACGACAAACTCAGGGATCTTGAAAGTGGAGGGGGTGGTGGCGAAGACAATAAGGGGAGTGGTTCCAACACCGGTCCTGCATCTTCCGCGGTTACTTGGAAACTGAGTGGTCTTCTACTTTTCGGACTGATGCTAGTTAGGAAGTGTTTTATCTTGTAGATATAGATTTTCATATTGATTTATCCTGTTACTCTGATTATGTGCGAGAATTTGAAGCACCATGGAGAGGTGGCTTTTTTGTTATCAAAACAGGGCATGCGTTTATCATGGACACTATTTAGACAGATTGTTTTAATAAAATTTGCCCAGTAGTCAGTTAGATGATAGTTTAAATTGCGGATGTTCGTGTGCTTATGGATGCATGTGAAAGGCAGCAATTGAAAATGCGGTCACAGCGACGAGTGCTAACATCAGCATTGAAACTGTACACAACTTGTGACGATAAGCAATAGTGATGCCAACTTACAACCGAAAACTCTTGTATGTGTGAGTCGACCAAGCAGGGTCAAAAGTGCCATTTTACTTACTGTAATTGCAATGATGCATACAAATGTGCGACTCCATCCAAAAAATGTTTACTCAAATATGTTTTACTTTTTATGTGTGCCTTTTTGTGCATCATCTTTATCCAGCGTTATAGTTGGAACTGTTTTAGCGGCTACGTTCGTAGTTATAGTAGAACTGCTTTTAGATATGCTGGCAGGATTTAAAACGCTACAAAATAGTCATATAGTCTTGATGATTTTCAAAAAAGTTCATTCAAATCTTCAAAACTTGGGATTTTCTTGACCAAAATAAATCATATTACCAAGCACTGGCAATAATTTTAACGATCTTGGGTGTGATCACGGGCCTGTAAAAGACGTTGACTGCGGCCCAGCAGAGCGGCATGAGCTGTGACTTTTCATCACGTAGTCCATTAAACTTTTGTCAACAGCATCAATTTGGACTTGCTCTGTTAGATAACCAATGACGTGAATGTTGATTTGTTGAAACTTGCCAAGTTGACGCTGACGTACATGGCGTTGTCATGTATCACGCCGGTGCACGCGTAGGACCGGATCGTGGTCTATCGGCAAATGTTTACGGTCACGCTAACGTTGAAAGTTTGCAGCGTTTATATAATAAGTCAATGTCAAGTCAAGTCAAACCTTTAATACAAACACGTAGATTACATTCAATATTTCGAGAAAAACGAAAATTTATAGAAAAAAAATGTAGCGTTTTATTATTCCCGCTTACACACATGATTGTATGTGTTAGTGTATCTTACCGTAACATGTAGTTTGTATTTCAAATGCCATAAGTTCGTGAATTATGCTTTAAGTTCTGCTTAATTTACCTAGCTAGAGGTGCTAATAATTCAGTCTGTGCCATTTTATACATACAATTGTTTTTGTTGATTTTTAATGATTCCATTTATAATTCTATACTCGGGGTTTCGTACTAGCGACAACCTTGAGCCACGTCATGGGAAAATTCGTTTTCTGCAAATTTAAACATCAAAGACACAGATCAGCCTACTCATCTTCTTACAACCTGTTCAGCTGCTCTCCTGGCTTTGTTGTTCAGTGCTAAAATTAATATAATTACTTCATTGCATGATATGCTTCTAATTAGGCTACAAGAAATGAACTCGTTTCTTAATCTAATTAGACTGTAAACTTACTAGCCACTCCAAGGCGGTAGTCATGTCATTGTTGAATTTTTGTGACTTTGTCCCTTTTATGTACGACGGAGTGGCCACCTTTAGGCAAATAGCTGCTCACTCAGCTTATATGTTCTCTTGAACGGCATCAGTATCTGTCAATTTAGTTTTTCCCGCCTTGATTTTGAGTATGACTTCCGTTTCCTGGTTATTGCTTATTTTTACCTTCTCTATGTTTTCCCATGACGAGGTTCTTTTTTTACCATGTAGTGTTACGTATTTCTTAGAAAAAAATATAACAAATTTAACTTGTTGAATTTTCATTTGCTATCCAAATGCCAACTAAACCAGAACGAAACTCTTCCAAAATACAAAAATGTTAAAGGTAACCGTGACCTTCATTCAGTCCTGTCACTCTCCTGTCTAGAAATAATGTTACTACCGGAGTCTACCAACTCATTGGGAACAACAACATTTAGAAAACAAAATTGAAGTAATGACATTATTTCCATCTACTGTAGGCTCAGAAGCTGAGGGCGATGTTAAGCACCTACTCAGTCGATTAAAGCCATCCATCAAATTTATATTACGAGGGTTGGGATTTAAGTTCGTAGACTTTGGCTACTGATTACAGCATTTATCCAATATTTGATGCATTATTATAAAGAAACAAAGTCTCCTTTTTTCGTGTTTACAATATTTCCCCCAAACTTGAGCTAAATCAGTGTAAGGCATTGTGTATCTTGTTGTTATCTCAGTTTAAATTTTTAAGCATTATGTCGACGACTTGAAAATGTATGGCCAGTCGCGCTGCTTGGAAAAGAAAAATGGCGTTAACAGGTAACGTCGAAAAGCAGCATTAATCAACTATTATGTTTGATTAGCCAAAATACCCACAGAAACCTTCAAAATAATAGGGATGTGTTGTACAGTTGTGGGACATATCGTGCAGTGGTATTTAAATGGTATGTGAGATTTCAGATGGATGAACTTGGAAATGCACTCGTCCACAATCAGTCTTCAAATGCTACGGCCAACATTCTTGATTTAAAACACTGATATGCATGATGCGCATAGAAAGTTATGTATAAGAACTATATCTGATGATCGCAGTATTTCCACAATAATAATCAAGAAATCCCTTAAGGAAATCTTGCAATAAGTAAAGGTATGGTTTGTTGTTTGGTTTCAAACAAGGCGTTTTAATGCCGACACTTACTGAAATTTGGCGTAGTTTTGACGTCAGAATTTCCACGACGTGCCCCGGGTGATGAAAGGCCATTGTGTTTAATTGTGCCATTGTGTTTAATTCATTGTTGTGCGAATACCGTTTTGTTTATACCTTATACGATAGGTAAAAGAATGTATTTTCAGATTATAGCATTTCAATTTCTGTGTGACAGACATCTGATCTTTTACATAGAAAGTCTACGAACTTAAATCCCAACCCACATACTTGCCATTCCAAGGCAATACTTCTGTTGTAGTTTTAATTGTTTTTCAGACTAGGAATCTCTCTCTCTCTCTCTCTCTCTCTCTCTCTCTCTCTCTCTCTCTCTTTGACCACATATATCATCATTAGCAATCGCCCTTTCTATACAATTATCAACTCACGCATACAATACCGTCTGGGAGAGGATAATCACAGGCCTAGCCTACATCTAATCCCTTGACCCATGTACATGTATATGTATATATGATATGCTCATATGTGAAATGTTTTTGAAAATTGTCATTAGTACGTGGGGTGATCGGAAAGTACGTATAAAAATGTTGTCATTTCTTTATCTTTTGTTATTTCGAGATGAAATTTCATCAAATAATGCAGCAATATATATGCAATTAATCCATTGCAATAACGCATGCATAAAACGCACACGTGCGTTGCAGCTGTCGTTATGGAAACACCACCTATCGTTATGCGGCGCAACGTATCGTCGAAATTTTATTCTTATTTCAAAATACTTCATAGTTCAAAGTATTGTAACACCCGTTTTGATTGCGTATGCCCACATTTTATTTAATACTCATTAACTGCAACGTACACAGCTTATATTTGTAAAGTTACGAGGTTGTTTATCGAAATGGTCTTGCAAATACCGACTGTGTCCAATAGACAAAACTGTTATTTTCGAAAATGTTACATTTTCGGGAAGTCATTATTTTAAAAGTATATATTTACTGCAAGCTCGAAACATATCTATTCTTGACATTGTCTCTTCTACTTATAGTTTATGCCAGTCTTTTATCATTTCGTTAAACATCGGCCAGAATTCAAGGTATTAAATTTAAGTTTACAAAATGAAATCGACGTTCTTGCATATTTTACGCTAACCTGTTGCATTCAATTTCAAGCAATTTCAATTGCTTACTTTTACCTGTGTCTATATGGCTGCTTAAAGCCACCAATGCTTTTGCTTTATATTTGTGGTATTTTATGTCCCATTCAAGAAGATTTCAGTCATGTTGGGATAAGCCACCTAAGCAAGCTTGACAGAGAGAGTGTGTTAGCTGTTCATGCTTCTTGTACATACATACCACAGGCTTTCATCTTGACATCTGAATTAAAGCTTTACATCCTGCCCAACCATATCTTTCACCTTGTAAGGAAAGAGCCATTGCTTCCTTTATTTTAAGAGCCGCGTCAAGAAAACCAGATTTTTACCTATGCGAAAACAAAGGCGCTGATCAGCTGTGCAGTAACTAACTGCACAGCTGATCGTACTAGCTGATCAGCGCCTTTGTTTTTGCTACACATATAGTACAATTCCTCTTCTACTTATAGACAAAAATTCAAGCTTCTAGCCTTTTTCTGTGACTGTACAAGTCGGTTTGTGTCCGACCTGGTCAGATAGCCTGAAGACTGGTTTTCTTGCGTCGTAGCTCATAACACTCAGCCTGTATACCTAAGGTTTGTTTTATTTAATGCTCACGTCCATGATCAACAGTGATGTGATTGTCAGTTATTTAAATACACTGTTCTATGACAAGCCTCACAGGGGCTGATTACCTGTACTAAGTGCACACCTCTCTCACGTCTAACTTTAAGAACTCTAAGAATGACTGTACAAATACTTTCAAGACCAAATCTTCATGAGGGATGGTTTTGGACCCCTCCAGTCTGATTCTCCGCCAGACAATCACAACCAATATTCTTATAGAAGTCTATCTTTGTTTTTATTGAGGTTTAACATCCCAGTATTATATAATACAGTTTTTCAGTCATGTCCAGAAGGAGCCAATGCTTCCTGGGTATTAAACAGTACTGTGGAGAGTTAATGTGTCTTGCTCAAGGACAACATGGTGCCCTGTGTGGGGAACAAATCTAGGACCGCCGAATTCAGAGTCAAATACTCTACCACCAGGACATCACCGCCACCACCCCTTTACATCAGGAAAACATGTCCGTGCAATGAATACCCCCTTAAACCCCACTTTTATATAGTAAAACTGGGGTATGCAGGGGTATGTCTATTTTTCTTATTTTTGCTCTAAAACATAGATTGTGGGTACTCGTTAGAACCGCCTCGGCGAGGCAGTTCTAACGTGTACCCACAATCTATGTTTTGAGCAAAAATAAGAAAAATATCAAGAATTTTCTACTGATAATTTTCAATTTTTACAACTTAAGAAAAATCTGTATATTATATGGGCATGTTTTCGTAATGAGCTTTGTGGGAGATAAAGTAAAATGCAACATAGATTCTGGTTTGTTGAAATTTTTTCGCTGACCACATTGAATGAACATGAACAACATTGAGGTTGAATGGAATATGAAATCATCTGACCAATGAAAAATGAGGAGTGACTTGACATATGAGCCGCCTCGTTGGAAAACCAACAATGTGGTTTCCGAACAGGTCAGACACAAACCGGCCTGTACAAGCACCAAAAAGAGCTAGAAGCTTGAAATTTCGGATTTAAGTAGAAGAGGAATTGTACTATCCGAGTAGCGAAAACAAAGGCGCTGATCAGCTTCGCGGTTACCGCGAAGCTGATCTGCGGCTTTGTTTTCGCCTATGCAGATTGTTGGTTTTCCCATGAGGCGGCTCAAATCATCTGACCAATGAAAAATGAGGAGTGACTTGATATATGAGTAACCACATCAGAAAACCAACAAACTGCAAATGCGAAAACAAAGTCGCAGATCAGCTTCGCAGTAACTGCGAAGCTGATCAGCGCCTTGGTTTTCGCAAACTGGCTAGTACAATTCATCTTCTTTATAAATCTAAAATTTTCAGCCTCTAACCATCTTCTGTGCTTGTACAGCTCGGTTTGTCGGACCTGTTCGGAAACAACACTGTTGATTTTCTCATACAAAGGCTTGTATGATCAATGGAAGATATGAAATGGTATGATATTTGGTCAATGAAAAATGATAGTTATTATTCAAATGTGATATTATTTAAAAGATGACAATTTAAATAACAAGTTAACAAAAGAACTATATTAAACAAACTTTTCAAATGTTTTATCTATATTAACAAACTTTTTTTTCAAACTTTTTAACCATATCAACTAAAGATTATATACGCACCTTTACAATCTTTAATATGGTATGCCTCCAGCAAAAAGTAAAAATTTCTGAAAATACAAAGTATGGAAATGTTTTTAACATACAGGCTGATCAGTGTGATAGCTTATCATAAGCCATGCGCTTTGCTGAGGCTCTGATTGTCTGCTTAAGTACTGAAGTCACATAGAGAGAAAACCTTATAGGAAACCTTACAGTCAACAAGTTTTCAGACACTGGGATGGAGCAACTGATTCCTGGGTATACTCGACAAAAAAAGAAACGCAATGGTGAGATTTTCTTGCTAAGTTCTTCATAAATCGCTCAAATTAACTCATTTAAGCCTGGCGTCTCTTTTATGGGACATAGGCAAACAGAATAGCCCCAGATGTGATGTCGCAGAACGCGGCGTCCCATCTGGCGCTATTCTGTTTGCTAAGAGAATTTTCATCGAAAAATGAGATAAAAATAAAAAATCACTCCTAACACCCCTAAATATGAAAGTGGGCTCTTCCAATTGATAATAATGGGAACATCCATTCGTCAAATATGGGTTAAAAACCTCACAGAATGTCTATTTCAAATCAAATCATGCTAAAATTCACTTTGAGCATACATTACGAAAACTTGCCCATGCAATACACATTTAAAAATGGAAAATTTTCAGCCGAATTTTTTTTATATTTTTCTTATTTTTGCTCAAAACATAGATTGTGGGTACACGTTAGAACCGCCTCATCAAGGCGATTTTAACGAATACCCACATTCTATGTTTTGGAGCAAAAATAAGAAAAATAGGTACATGTATACCCCTGCAAACCCCATATTTGCGATATAAAAATGGGATTTAAGGGGGTATTCATTTCACGGACATGTTTTCCTGAATAAATCATGCTAAAATTCATGTTGAGCATACATGAAGATGTGTTCTATACCAATATAAAAGAAAAAAACATTTCCACAACCAGCAAGCATCCCTAGGACATGATTATTTAAGGGTACCATAAACAGAAATTTCGGGCACATGTTTCAAACTGTAAGGTGCAAAAACGAAAATGCTTTTTGTATATAAGAGACACTGATTTGATCGGTCTTGACCTCAACCGTACATAAAACTAAGCATGAAACTTTTCATGGTTTATACAGTTTATCTTCAGTATGCCCAGTATGCATAAGTGTTTACAATGCAGTTAAAACAAGAGCCTGTGTTTGAACAAAATGAGGATAAAAGATGGAAAGAGTACTAGTATGTGTCTGGGATCCTTGAGGTGTACTCAAAAGGGTTCAAACCTCTAAACCTAAAGGTACAATTTTTATGCAACTTTAACATTTGGTCACGTGGCTGATGGCCAATTTTTTAAGCACAGTTTTGGACGTGTATGCAATGTGTGGCCAAAAAGCATATCTCTGAAATGGTATAAATGAAAATTTGTTAATTCTTATGAGCTTTCTGAAAAATTGATTCATGGCACCATTGTGTTTCTTCTTTTGTTAGGTATAGAATGAGTTTTAAAATGCGTCTTGCTCAAGGACATAAACCCACTGCCAGTGGGGTTCTAACACAGAACCTCACATTTCCGAGTCTGACACCTTGACCACTAGGCCATTGTGCCCTCCCCCACCCCCTTATCCAAAAAATGAATTTTACTAAGCATGTTCATCATCTCCATCTGGCATGTCTTTTAAGACCCAACAACATTTACAGTAGGTAATGTACAAAAGCAAAATGAGAAAACTGCTTTCTACATACACAAAACAGACACAGATCAGCTCAATGGTTCAGTGCCCTTGGTTTTTTTGCTACTTGGACAGTACTATCTCTCTTCTTAATCCAAAGTTTAAAGGTTCTAGCCCTTTTTCTGTGGCTGCTTAGCCAAGTTTGTATTTGACCTGATTGGAAATCCCAAAGACCAGTTTTCTCGCACATACACAAAAGCAAAATAAACCTCGTCACGTGCAAGACTGCACCAACATTCACAACATTATGTCATGGAAGTCTAAGCTGTGTTTTACTAGTTCCCTGCTTACTCTGAAGCAAATTTAAGCAGAAACCTGCTCACTACAGTATCTGGTATCTCATGGTATCTCATGGTATCTCATAAGCCATGATTAAAGCACCAATGAAACATATACAACAAATCGAAGTAACCATTTTTTTTAAAAAAAAGTGTACAAAATTTAACAGTATAAAATGACTTCTGGATTTTATCAGAAATGGAAGCATACACAAAAGCAGAACTAAGCTACTACAGTTTTGGATGGCAGTCGATCAAAGGCTTTCACCAAAAATCTGTACATTACACCGAGGATCAAACAGACTCGATATATGAGCCTGTGCATGAGAAAACCAACAATTTTGGGTTTCTGACCAGGTCCGACACAAACCAGGCTGTACAGTGACAGCATAAAGCTAGAAGCTTTGGATATAAGTAGAAGAGGAATTGTACTATACGTGTGGCGAAAATAAAGGCGCTGATCAGCTGTGCAGTTACTGCACAGCTGATCTGCGTCTTTGTTTTCGCATATGCAAATCATTGGTTTTCCCATGCGGCAGCTCATTTAGCCTATCTTGTTACCTTGTATGCTATTTTTAAACAAATAGAACAATTACTCTACTTCCAGAATCTGAAACTCCAAACCATTTTATGTAACTATACAACAATTTTGAGTTACAGACTACATGTACCAGGAAACATCTCAGACTTTCTTGTTAAAAACCCTCAATACACAGATGACTAGAATGATAGGAAAAATACATTTTTATTTACCAAGAATGTCTTTTTGCAGAATAATGACATCACTTGATGGACCAGCTTCAAATGAGCCGTGACGTGAGAAAACCTGTCTTTGGGGTTCTCGACCAGGTCTGACACAGGCCGAGCTGTACAACCACAGAAGATGGTGAGAGGCTGGAAATTTCGGATATATAAAGTAGAGGAATTGTACTATCCGTGTAGCGAAAAGAAAGGCGCTGATCAGCTTCGCAGTTACTGCAAAGCTGATCTGCGCCTTTCTTTTCGCATCGGCAAAATTCCGGTTTTCTCATGGCGTGGCTCAAATATATATCTTGCATCATGCTAAATTGCTTCAGCAACACCTTTAAAACAACAACATCTCAAGGCAAACAAAATCTTAACCTCTTCACGACATCATTCTGAAGATCCAAACCAAGATAAAGTCCATGTTAGCCATTAAACTACTGTGTGATATATTCAAATGTAGTGTATTGACTATACAGTACTAAGAAAGACAGAGGAATTTTGCGGAGAAATCAATTTTGGTCTACCCAATTTATTTTGTGGTGATTCTTGGAGAAAGAGAAATTTTGTGTTTGCCTTGTTCGCAGAGGAACATGAACTTTAATTATTACTGTATATAACGACAAAATAATTAAGGTTCACTTTCCTATTTCCTTTACATCTCTGTGCAAAAATTTCAAAGTTCTACCCACAATTTATAATGGCAAGCCAAAAGAATCAGAAAAGTATGCTTCTACATCTTTTGAACAGTAGCTCCTAGTCCTTGACTACAAAAACTTTAACACAGGAATTGACATGTCAAAGTCCATGAAGCATTTTTTGTAAAACATAAATTGGCCAAAACATAAAAAGGTACCTTTTTCAAAATTATCAAAACTGTAACAATTGAGCCGCCTCATGGTAAAACCAACAATCTGCATAGGCGAAAACAAAGACGCAGATCAGCTTCGCGGTCACTGCGAAGCTGATCAGCGCCTTTGTTTTTCGCTACTCGGATAGTACAATTCCTCTTCTACTTAAATCCGAAATATCAAGCTTCTAGCTCTTTTCTGTGCTTGTACAGGCCGGTTTGTGTTGGACCTGTTCGGAAACCACATTGTTGGTTTTCCCACGAGGCGGCTCAATTAAGTTTGAATCTAGCACTATCCACACTAGCAGAGATGCTTTCAGACTCAATTTCACTCACAGGAGTATCAAATTCAAGTCAAATTTCTAAGTATCAGTTGTAGATTTTCAGCAAAATTCCTTAATTTCGAAAAATGCAAAAAATGTTCTATTAACTTGGACAAGCAATTTACATTATCAACAATAATTTTATGTGATAAATAGAGTCAAGGTACTATTCAAGTGTTACAAAGTAAGTGAATACTAATACTTTTGGATTGACATTAAAATATATTATTTAAACTTGGTTTATGTTCATTTCAATATAACGGAAAAAGTACATGTACAGTCATCCTAATCTTATTTTGTTGAGTATAGTTTTTTTTATACAATCCTGCATAAAGATATGGCTGTATAAAAATTGTGGTATAAAGAGGTGGGAATGCATGTTTTTACCAATTAATCAGCATTTGAGCCGCCTCATGAGAAAACCAACAATCTGCATATGCGAAAACAAAGGCGCAGATCAGCGCCTTTGTTTTCGCTACACGGATAGTACACTTCCTCTTCTTCTTAAATCCAAAATTTCAAGCTTCTAGCCTGCTTCTGTGACTGTGCAGCCTGATTTGTGTCAGACCTGTTCGGAAACCACATTGTTGGTTTTCTCATGAGGCGGCTCATTTAATATGACATAAGAAAATCTGCTTTTATGCAATAACTTGCTAATATAAAATCTACATAAATTTACTAAAATTAAAAATTGCTTAGATATCTTCTGCTGTTAGATACAGCTGTTTGTGTTGGATCTACAGGGGTTTGCTATTTACGTTCTGATAATGTCAGTAAAAAGAAATCATTCGAACAAATACGACTTTGGCAACTTTACATGTGAACTAGCCAACTTTCTCCACCATTTAACACATATGAAAACACACAAAAATTGCACAAAAAATTTTAGCACCGTCATGTCAGGTTTAACGCAAAAAACAGAGCACATAAATGCAATGTAAAATGTTAAGAAATTTGTAAGAACCAAATATGCAGTATCTCTCTATCCAACTCAGTACTTATCGTTAAGGCTAAAAACTGTTTCATGAAAGAACACATAGAACACATGAACTTCCAAAATGTTTGACCACTTACTGATTTCAATGTAAAGTTCAAGCCCAGCAGGCACATGACGTCAGAATGACGTCATATCAATGTCGATGCGACGTCATGACGTTGCATCGACGTTGATATGACGTCATTCTGACGTCATGTGCCCGCTGGGAGGCATGTTCTCTACCATGTTATGACTAAAATCTCCAAAAAGATGCAAATGGAATGGTAAAAAGTAAACACTTAGGTCCAGTTGAAGAAAGACTGTTTTTGTCAACATCATTATGTAACAATGATAATGCACCACATTTAGGAAAAAGCAAATAAAAATGGGCACAGATTAGATGTCTTGTGGTCTGTGTTCTCCTAACCTATCTGTCAAATTTAGGACCATTTTCATGAAAGATTTGGCCATATACAATAATACTGGTTTTCTATGTAAGAGCAGCTCTGAACTCCTATCGACGTAGATTACCCATGCATTTTTACAACATGCAAGGAGCTTATCTGGGAAACGCTTGTGTAATGGAGATGTTTCCATGATGATTGTTATTATTTCACCGTTTCTCAGTTTTCACAGAAACCACATTTGGAAACTGAGCTCTCCAGGCTAGGATCAATGATACTGGAATGTTTGTCATTTTTGAGACTTTCTCCAGTCCCTGCATGTTACTGTCTCTCACAACACTTTGTTTCTGTTCGGGTGTGTAAGCAAAGTCAATGACATCGGATGACACATCATCCTCCATGCCGAAACTGTTGTTGAGATCCAGCCTACTTCTTTTGGCACTTAGATTGAGATCTGGTTCATTGAAATCTATTTTCCGCTTGTGTGGTGATTCCTCAGTCAAATCTTCAGACTGCCACGAGTGATTTGAGCATGGGGAAATTGATCCTTCATCATCTGATATCACAATGCTATCAAACTGATTTGAACCACTATGTGAAGAGATTGGCAAGCTGGAGGAATTCGTTTTTGTTGATTGTGAAAATGTGTTCTTTGGAGTAGAAGTTGTAATACTAGATGATTTCGATTTGGCCAGGGAATCCGCTGAAGAACTGGAAGAACCAACAGTAGCTGTTGCTGTAGAAGAATTTGAAGAATCAGTATAATCATACAGCCTCCTCCACTGGAATATCAGAGCTGGATCAACCTTAAACTTCACTGATGCACTTCTAACCCCCATTTCATCAGCAGCCTGCAATACTCTAAGTTTATCCTCAAAGGTGAACTCACTAACCACTTTATTTTCTGCATGGCTATCAGAATCAGAATTGACAGAATTACTTCTAGATAGATTCTGTTCCTTTGACTTCGAGTCAGACCGAGAGTTCTCTCTCATAATACCCTGTATTTTCTGATGTCTTTCCTCATTTTTACTTTGTGAACTCTGACTCCTTTGATCCCTCTCTTTCTTGTCTAAAGCATACTGCCTACTCTTCAACCTCTTCTTGAACATATTCATCCATCTGTGAACATTTGAATGATGCACCCCAGTTATTCTTGCTGTCTCCTTTGGTCCTATTTCTAAAGCTTGTTCGGCTATCTTACACTTTTCCTCCTCTGTATAAACCCTCTTTGGCGTCACTGTCTTCTCTGTGTTTGCAGATTTCTGTGCTGAAGCCATAGCAAACTCTTTCTCTGAGGTCGTTGGAGACTGATCAAGGTACAGTCCCATCCATTCTATAACTATTGCAGTTGGAATGCCCCTCTTTTTCGCCGTCTGTTCAAACCCTAAAGACTTTGTCTCTAGTGCAATTTCTTTCTTCTGGTCTTCTGTAAATGAATCAAGGTCAACTGTCTCTTTCTTAACTGTCACATCCTGTGCCCCTGAATTTGAACTGCTCTGACTATTGTCTGACTGCCCATCTTTTTCATTTTCTGCATCTTTTTCCTCAGCCTGTTTGCTCCAGTGGTACAAAGTGGTTTTTGGAATACCTGTTCTGGTATGTACAGCAATTACTCCTTCAGCTCTTACCTCTCTACCAAAGCTCAGTTTTTCCTCTACACTAAGTGTTCTACTTTTATATGGTTTAGATGGTGCGGGAAACTTGACTTTTAACCTGGTGTCCTTTGGGTCAGTTGATTTACCACCAAGACCTGGTGAACTAGCTGCTGACTTGGGTGTAGATTCAGTTGATCTTGACCTAGATCCTGAACCTAACTTTGGTGTTGATGCTTTTGATGACCTAGGGTTAGATTCAGGAACAGCAGGCACTGTTTCAGGGAACATTTTCATCCATTTCAGTACCAGCGGTAGAGGTATACCTCTTCCTTTTGCCACACTTGAAGTCCCTTCTTTCCTCGCTTCATCTGCTATTTCTTGTTTCTGAATTGCATTGTATTTGTTTTCTATTCTTGCAAGTTTCTCTTGCATTTTGCTTCTCCCCTCTGATTCATCAGGATCTACTGGTTCAGATTTTGGTGTAAGCAGAGCCCTTAAGTGACTTGGGGCTGGACTAGAAGCTGATGGCGTCTTTGACTGACTAGGGCTTCTTGAACTCTTAGACAGAGCAGGACTAGGTGTCTTTGCTGCCGGAGACGGACTAGATGTCTTCTTTGGCTGAGCTAGTGCAGGAGATTCATAGGATTCCCTGAGTTTCTTACGTTTGTAATTCTTTCTCCAGTCATACAGTGTGTGTGGTAGAATGGCAGCCATAGTAGCTATCTCAATTACAGGCTTACTAAGTTTTTCTGGAGCTTCACACAACTTATCTTTTTCTGCCTGAGTGAAGTTCTGCAGATAGTTCTTGGTCACTTCTTCTGGGTACCTGAATTTTATGCCTTTGAACCTTGCTGCGTTCTGAGTTAGAAAGTTTGTCAGCCACTCATCTGTAGCTTGGAATCCTGGATCTCTGCTGGCAAAGGTTTCCTGAGCAAAATCTAAGAGATATGTTACTGCTACAACACCAATGTCCTCATTTCTTTTCAAGATCCAATCTATGATCACTTTTTCGGCATCACTGGTGTCACTAGAATCAAGCATAGGCACCACTTTTGATTCAATTTCTTCTTCTTCGGGTTCTGGCGGTGGTATTGGTGCCTCAGGAAGCTCTGGCTCCTCATTCTGTGACTTGAATTGTGCCATCCATCTACCAAGATTGGTTTTCGGAACATTGTAATGACTAGATACAAATGCAACTCCATGTTTTTCACATTCCGCAGCATACATTCTTTTCTCTTCATCAGAATACTTTCTTGCTCTAACAGTAGGAACATTTTGAACTGGTGGTGTTATGGATCGACATGATCCAGGGGTAGAAGCTTGAGCCGGTGTACAAGGTGAAGGAGGAATAGGGGCAGGGGCATTACTCAGCTGCTCTTTCCAGGCAAGAAGCTGGGCTTGTGATATATTTGTAACCTTGCTCACATACTGAAGGCCATGCTTATCAACTTCAGCCAATACTTCACGCTTTTCCTTGTTAGTCAAAAACTCTCTTGCATTTTGAATAGCAATATGACTCATTCTTTCAGAATGCCTTGACATGAAATCTTTAATCCAGTTATGGGAAGCTTTGAATGTGGGCCTAGTCTCCTTGTAGATATTCTGGCTAATCCTGCTTATATCATCATACTTAATGCTTTCATTGATTCTGTAATACTCCAAGACCTCATCTATAATCTGTTTTTCGAACACAGGTACAATACCTCTAGCGCTGTACAACCCTGATCCTGTATCCATCTCTTCTTGTGCTTCATCAGCTGTTACTGATCGCTCCTTGCTGCTCTGTCTACTGTGCTTACTGTCTGTTGATGATGACCTCTCCATGCTTTGTTTTCTCTTTCCTTTGTCCTTGACACTGGTAAAGCTGGAGTTGGAAGATTCAGAAATATCCGAAGGGGGTTCTACAACTCCCGATGTTATTCTTCCCTTAGCTTCTAATTCTCTCATCCAAACATTTATATTACCATGTCCAATGTCCAGCTGTCTTGACACATGACCTACGCCTAGCCTCTTGGCTTCTTTCACAATGGCAATCTTCTCTTCTTCTGTAAACGTTTTCCTGAACTTTGAAACAATCTTTACATCTTTCAATGCTGAGTGATTTCTACGGAAAAACAATGTTCTCCAAGCATTTGTGGCAGAAAACTTTTTATCCCCTGCATAGAGTGACGATGCATACTCCTTAAACTCATCAAGAAAAACATATCCTTGCTCTGCCTGCTGTTCTTGTAGCCATGCAACAAGCTTCTTTTCTGTCTTCGCATTGAAAGATTTAGGAACTCCAATGACAATAGGTTTTCTCGCAATAAGCCTTTGCAATGATTCTAAACTGTTTCCATCCCCACCAATTTCTGCACCTTCAGGTACAGAAGCGCTTGTGATTCCACGCTCTGTTGCTTCCCTTATATTCTTTCCTGTTGCTCGCACAATAGCATCATCATCTGGAAGGTAAAGCTTCTTCATATTTTCAATGTCAATGTTCTTTAGTCTATTTTTGTGTCTCTCAAGAAAATTCTTAATCCAGCCATAACCAGCTTTGAAATTTGGTCTAGTTTCTTGATAGATTTCCCTACTTATTTCGCTAATCTCTTCATATGAAATACTGCCTTCTCTGTTCTGATGTTCAAAGATGTTTCTGATAATTCTTTCTTCAAATTCAGGCACTATACCTCTAGAAGCATCTGCTAAGGGCTCTTCAGCTTCTACTGGTATTGGTCTAGGTGCAGCATGCTTCACATTCAATGGCTTAGCTACAACAGTAGTTGGTTTCTTTGGTCCCTTCCAGAATGCTTTCTGTTTATTTTTCTGGTTCTGGTCAGCTCTTACTTTCCAGCTCCATATCAGTTTGTGATCTATTCCACATTGTTTTGCTACATAACCAACACCAAACTTTCTTGCTTCTTCAAGGACCATTTCTCTCTCTTCTTCTGTATACTGATTGACAAGCTTAGATCTAAAAATAATGGATCCAACTTCTTTCTTGTGTCTTCTAAGGAAGTTCTTCCTCCATGTTTGAGATCCTGAGAATGATTCTGGACCTTTGTAAATTGATTTGGCATAAGCCACAAAATCATCGGTGAACACAAAACCATCTCGCTCTTGTCTCTCCTTAACCCATTTCACCATTTTCTTCTCATCTTCCATATCAAATGTTTTAGGCTGAGCAACAATGTCTGGCTTGCTAGCTCTGATTCTCTCTAAAATAGCAGCTGATGTTTCTTCATCCATCTCATCTGGATTTGCACCGGAATGATTCATAGCACCAGAATGATCCATGGGCTCCTGCTTTATACCAAGACTTGCTGTTGCTTGGTCGATAAGATCAGTTAGATTCAGATCACTCTCCTCAAACGAATGAGCATTAAAGTCAAGACCATGGCCTTGTTCTAGGTTTTCTATCTGAACCATGCTGTCTGATACATTTGTGTCCATATTCTTGTTTAATGTGCTGATGAAACTTTGCAGTCCAGGTTGTTCCTCATCTTCATTTTCATAATAGATTTTCTTCATATTTTCAATCTCAACTCCACGAAGTTCTTCTTTGTGTCTTTTTATAAACTCCATTGTCCAGTTATAAGATGCTTTGAAGTTTGGCCTAGTTTCACTGTACAACTCAACACAGATTTTACTGATATCATTGTAAGAGACGCTCCCTTCTCTATTTTGCATTTCCAGTATCTTTTTCACTATTTCGTTTTCAATGGTTGGTACTGTGCCTCGCTGGCTATAAAGCCCCTTACCCACATCTTGTTCTATGTCCTTATTTGCTAGTTCATCTTGTGTTAATTGTGGTGTTTTTCCAAAGCCCCAGGAATAGATAAGTGATGAATTCACATCAAGCTTCCGAGCAACATGTCCAATTCCAAGTCTTCGCGCTTCAGCAACAATTGCCATTTTCTCCTCTCTTGTGAACTGTTTGCGGTATTTTGACTCAAGCTTAACTCCCTTCAATGCAGCTTTGTTCCGCTTGAAGAACAGAATCCTCCATGCTTGTGTAGCAGCAAACTTCTTTGTCCCTTTATACAATGATTTTGCATACTCGTTGAATTCATCAACAAAAACATATCCATCTTCCTGCTGTCTTTGCACCATCCATTGAACCAGTTTCCTCTCATTCTGAGGATCAAGTGTTCTTGACTGTCCGAGCAATATGGGCTTCTTGCTCATTATCCTTTGTAACAATGGAGAAACGTCTGTGGGTTCAGGACCATTCTTATCTCGTCTGTACATTTTTGACGTACTAGCATTTAATGGTTCATCATCCTCAACAAAAACTTTCTTCCTATTCAATATGTTGATATCACCCAAAGCTTCCTCATTTCTTTTTATGAATTCCTGCGTCCAGTTATAACTTGCCCTGAAATGAGGTCTTGTCCTCTCATAAACAGAGCGACAAAGTCGACTTATATCGTCATAAGTCACACCACCTTTCTCTTCATTTTCAGCCCTAATGAGCTCAACTATCTCTCTTTCAAACAATGGAATAGCACCAGAGTAGCTATGAAGTCCTGAGCCCACTTCTTTTTCTATCTCTTCCAGGGACATATCTGGATTTTCAATCTCTGTTGGTCTTACAACAGGTGGTAGAGCTTCTCTTTCTGCTACCATACTTGGCAATGCTCCTCTATCCAATTGCATGCTTTGCTTCAATTTGGCCATTCTTTTAGCTGAGTATTTAGCAAACTTCATTTTCCAAGCATTGATAAGTCCGCTATCAGAGTTCAGTTTCTTTGCCACATAGCTTGTTCCAAATCTTCTAGCTTCCAACACGGCAGCATACTTTTCTGTCTCTGTGAAATACCTCTTATACTTGGATATGAAGTTAACACCTTGTAGGATAGGATTCCGGCGGAGGAATTTTGTAATCCATGTGCTTGATGCTGAAAAGCTTTTATCCCCAGTGTATAGTGACTTTGCAAATTGTCTAAAATCATCAGTGTAAACACTATTATCAGCCATCATATTATCATGTATCCACTGTACCAGCTGGAGTTCTTGCTCTGGTGTGAACATTACTGCATCGCCGATTATCACACGCCTTCGCACCTTCTTACCTGCCTGGAATTTACTTGGCACATATTCAAAGTCATTGGTTCGTATTCCTCGGCGGTTAGAGTTTCTAGCAGCTGTTTCATTTTCATCCTCCACATCATCCTCTGGACTAGGTGGATATTTCTTCCAGAAGCGGATAGTTCCACATGATATGTTTCTTCTCTTAGCAGTTTCTTCTACACCATAAAGTTTCTCATCTTCAAGAATACTCATTTTATCCTCATACTTCAACCTCAACTGATTCTTCTCCGGATACACAAACCAAGATTTTAGCAATTCTACATCTTCTAGCCCAAGTACATGATTGTTAACAAACTTTAAAACCCAGCTTTTAGAAGCTTGGAAGTCGGGCCTCTTCTTGGAGTATACCTCGAAGCAGATTTTCTGAATATCTTGGTATCGTACTATCCCAGCCTCCTTTATCTTTGCAATAGCTTCACTTTCTAATTCAGGGTCTGGTCCTCTGTTTGCATTGGCTGAGGCTTTCCTTCTTGTTTCAACATCAATTCTGGCTTTGATTTGTTCCTTCAATGAACTATCAATTCTCTCATCCACCTCCTTTGAAACAGATGGGAATGCTCTTGTAACACTTCTTGTAACTTTCTCGAAATTCTTCGGTCCACCTTTTTTCCTTTCTTCTGCATCCATACCCACTTTCCAGGAGTGAATTACACCAGAATTGATTTTTAGCATTTTTGCCACATGAGGTACTCCCAGCATTCTTGCTTGTTGAACTATAGCAACCTTCTCCTGATCGGAATAGTACGTTTTGAACTTTGACTTCAACACAACCTGTTTTAGAAGTGGCATTTTGAGACTGTTTCTTCTCATGAAGAGTTGAATCCATCCATGTGTTCCACGGAAACTTTTGCGCCCTTTCTTCAGAGTCCTTGCATATGCTATGAAGTCATCTCTATACACATAACCATTTTCTTGCTGTTTTTCAATAAGCCATTCCGCAAGTCTTCTTTCAGTTTTGGCATCAAATGTCACAGCAGACCCAACAACAACTGGTTTTGACTTTATTTTAGCCAGTAGCTCCTTACTTATTCCACCAAGACCACTTCCTACTGGCTCAGCTGGCTTTGGTTTGACAGAATTATCTATGCATCCCAAACTATCAAAGTTTGTCACATTTCTTAGGTTTAATCCTAGGTTTTCTGCCATATCAGCACTGTACTGGGCAATTTCATTATCAAAATTAGAACTTTCAGCTGACTGTGCATCTGAGATTAATGAGTCCATAGCACTGGAAGAGAATGAGGGCTCTTCAGTATTAAAACTGACATCCAGTGATTCAGTTGTCTGATCAGTCTCTGTTACCTCCATATTATCATCTTGTGCAGAGTTTCTTCGACTCATATTGGACTCATGCTCACTGATTTGTGACTCAATAGACGCTAGAGCTGGGTCCACAAGAAGAGGTAGATGAGTTAGTTTGATGGGAACCGGCTCCGACTGATTCTCACTATCTTCATCACCGCCATGTACAAAACTGGTTCCCTGCAAAACTGAAATGTTACGTTTGAAAAAATTGCCTAGCCAGGTTTTGGATGCTACAAAATTTGGTTGGGACTGCCTATATACAGCTAAAGCATACTTTCTCATTGCATCAAGATTTACACTACCATGGATTTCCTGTTGTTGCACAATCCACCTCACAATAGACAATTCAGCTTCATGATTAATTTGTTTACCATACTTTTTACTGGCATTATCATTTGCTTTTCTCAGACCAAAAAATGTCATCCAACTCAAAATATCAGGTAAAGGAACATCCCTAGCCTTAGAAGTTTGGGCTGTACCATATCGTTTAGCCTCAAGGGCAATCTGTTCTTTCTCTTCCAAAGTAAATTCCCTCTTTGTATGACCAACTGCGCTGTTTTCCACTTCACCAACTTTTTCGGCTACAAATTCAATGTCACTGTCTTTCAAATCGTCATTTTCATCATTTACTACAACTGTCACATTCGTGTTAATGTTTGGTGGCAGTTTTTCTACTCTCACTTTAAGATTCTTGTCTGGAGTGGTTGGTTTGATGGTTTCATTCGGAATATCATTTACTGTTTTCTGTCTGTCTTTACTCTCACCGGGTGCAGCTGTTTTATGCAAAGCTGAAAGCAAACAAGCTGTATATCAACACAAGCTGTTAAAAATGACCTACAAAATTTGTTCTTGGGCTATAACTTGCACTTTGATTTGTTTCTGTTGAAGCAAATCAAGCTATTCTTCACAATTTTAAGAAGTTGGGGGGTCAGAAAAAAAAGGCCGCGTCAATTCAGTAGCACATGAAACAGAGCTTGCCAAAATGAGCGCTTGAAATCAGCTGTGGTTAGCTTCATGCACTGCCGATATTGCAAGCTCAATAGGTAAACTACGATTTCGAGCTAAAAAAAATGACATGTTCATTTTTTGGACCCCTTCCCTGTTAAAATGCCTCTGTTTGATTTCTTAGAATCCAATCAAAGAGCCATTTATGACCAAAGAATGAAATTCTTACGTGGTATGAAAAGTTTTGCAATAAAATGAAATGTGATACAGAAATTCAAGTTATAATGTATGTGTAGCATTTTCACTTTTGTTCAGTATAGAAATATTTGACTTTATCTGTATAGATTTTTATCTCTCATTTGGCGTGCTGGGACTTAACTGATGGTATTCTTTTGCTTCAGACTTCCTAAAGATACGTTCAGGCAAACTTTTTCTTGTAAAGCATTAGGAACCTACCTGTTTCTCTCTTCTCTCTAGCCTCTTTAATAGCCTGAAGACCTGCGGCAATGTTTGGAAATCTCACTCGAGGACTTATCTTAGATTCATTCCCTTGCATCGTTTTGTTTTCAGCTAATTTTGGTTCGGTTTTGACAGGGGATTTAGCCGAACTGCTTTGATTGGCACTGTTTTTAGAGGTTTGTGTACTGGTTTTACCAAGTCTTTGGTCCTTAGCTTTGAGAACACTTGCAGAAGGAGTATTTACAACAGAGTCATATGGAGAATCATTCAACAAGTCATCATTGTCATCATTAATACTGGCACCATAATCCATATCAATGCCATCATTATTGTCATCATCTGATTCCAACAGTCTATCATCTTCATCAGGAATATTATTTTGTGTCAAACTGGTGGTGTCCCTATTAAATTTAAGTCCCTTACTTGTCTTTGGACCTTTGGAAGAAGACTTTCTAAGCTCCTGAACACTAAATGTCTGTTTATATTTGACTAGATCAAATGTGTCTGCAACTGCTTCAGTTTGAGTATGAACAGACTTAGATAAATTATAATCTTTATCAAGGACCATTCTTAAACTATCCACACCATATTCTGCCACTAGTTTTTCAACATCAGCCAAGTCTGTTTTATCTATCTTCACTTCTCCAGTGTAGAGATAATGGATGAAGGATTCAACAGCTGGTGGATTAACATCCGAGGAAACTGTCATTTCAGTTACCGCTCTGACTTTTCCTGTTATCAGGTTTAGGAGAAAAGGACTAGTAGCACAGAGTATCAGCTTGTGAACCTGCAAATGAGTTGGAAACATTACAAACTTCTTGCAAAATTAACAATTTTGGTTTTATTCTTAGTGTCCACTTGGATCAGTTTTGGCAACATCCTAGTCTGAACACCTTTCATTTAAAAGTGAACTTAAGAAAACTTAGACCCTTTGTTATTCATGAAGCTAGCAGTAAAGACTCAAGTTTCCAACTTTTGGCATACTTTCCAAGTCTGAATTTTCAAGCCTCTAGACATCTTTTGTGGCTCATTAACCTTGTTGGATCAGACTGTGTCAGAAACTACAAAGACACCTTTTCTCATGATGCTACTTATATGATCTCTTGCCAAGACTCAGCAGTTCAATCATGTTCTACAATTTTGAATAGGCTTGCAATCTGCTATGTTGTGTATTTTAAACATTGTTTTGGTAAAAGGGAGATAATTGGGATCATATTGTAAAAAGTATATGTTCTTGAATCATGAATGAATACATTGATTCATTTGTCACAGTAATAGATCTTACACGATATACGAACATAATTATATTGTCACCATTTAGATGCACCAAACACTCTCTTAGGAAGCCTGGTGGCGTAGTGGTAGAGCATCAGACTCCAAATCAAGAGGTCTTGGATTCAATCCCCACAGGCGGCATTGTGTTGTGTCCTTGTGCAAGACACATTAACTCCCTATAAAACTGATTATACCCAGGAAGCATTGGCTCCGTCCCAACATGACTGAAATTTCTTTGACTGGGACCTAAAGCCTCAATACAAACAAACAAACAGTCTCTTAAGACCAGCTGATCCTTTGGGAGCATTTTCCCCTCACTTTTGTTTGTAAGCTTGTATTGTGGTTTAAGGTCTCAGCAGAGATTTTTTTCAGGTGCCTCAGGGGCCGAAATAAGGCCCCATTCCCAATGGAATTTATGTGACTTTTTTCCCAATCTGGAAGAAAAAATTCCCAATCACAGCTGTAAATTTTCAGCTGTTCCATACATTGTGAAATTCAAACTATGCTGGTTGAAATGATGTTTAACTTTCATTTCAAGATATTCTTTAATGATTCTAAATGAATAACCTTAAGTTACTATAACCTTAAGTTACTATGCCCACTTGGAAAATATCATGAACTTTGAACATGTTGAATGTTTTGAAAATTTCCCAAATTCAGGGTTTACATCGCTAATTTTCCCAATCCGAAAAGCCCTAGGGCTCCTTCCCAAAATTGCCAAAAAAATCCCTGGGTCTCAATCAATAATTTTTCAGTTATGTTGGGGTGCAGTCGCCACTTCTGTGGTATTAACCAGTACTACAGGTCTTCCACAAGCCTTGAAGGACAAAACTTGCCCAGCCCATTGTGTTGTAACCTAGGACCTCCTGATTCAGTCTTGATTTTCTAATTCTAGACAACTCCTCCCACATTTAGTGCCATTATAAACTTACCCTGAATGTTGTATCTTTACAATTAATGGTAAAGTCACACAGCTGATCTGAAACTCTGAACTCCTCTAAGCATTTGCCAATAGCTGGAAGGTGGGTGGGGTTACTCTGGAATAGAAGCATGAATCAGTAACCCTATGAGCTTGGGAGTAGACACAATAATCTATTTAAAAGGTATTTTTCTTCTGTTTTTTTTTTTTTTTTTTTTTTTTGGTGTTTTTGTGAAACTATTCAGCTGTTTCATAGTAGTTGCTATGTTAGTGCCACCGCACACTGTGCACATGCTACATGGCTCAACACATGTTACTTGCAAAATGTGAGACTGTCAAAAACAGATAGAAGCAATAACCATACAGATTTCTGCTCTGAATAACTACTTGAGTTTGTTGCTTTCTGTTTTACAAGAGATTTTGTCTTTGCTTGCAGCTACTGTCTAAACACCATCTTCCAGAAACTGTATTTCTCAAAATTTCACTTTTCTGAAAGACCTCAAGAAAAATATGAACATGTCACCATTTTGCATTTCAAAAGCCTTGAAAAGTGCCACAAAAAAAATGAAAATCGGCTAACCAATATAAATTTTATGCAAAAAAATATTTTTGAATAGGGCTTTTTCCATTGTAAAATTGCCAGCAAGGGAAGAAACTATTTTCCTGGAAAAAATCTAAATTGATCATTTTTCATCTAAAATGTATCAAACCAAAACAAAATTGTTTTGTATGCATAGCTGAGCGCCAAACCCTTAAAATTATTCCATAGATTCACTTGATTTCAGTTTTAATGTGCTTGGATTATCTCCCTTGCACATGCAAAATTCCTATTCAAAATGATTTTTGAGCATAATTATTTTATTAGTGAACCATTTTTCAAACTTTTTGTCGCACTTTTTAGGACTCATGTGTTGCAAAAAGGTGGCATAGACATATTTTTTCTTGTGGTGTTTCAGAAAAGTGAGATTTCGAAAAATGTAGTTTCTGAAAGATGGTGTTCAGACAGTAGGTGAATGTCAACCCAACAAATCTTGATCATCTTACTCTTTCAAGATTACCACTTTAATACTTGTATCTTGCTTCTTTTCCATCTAATGTCTGGGTTGTGATTTTTTATACATATATTATGGTTTAATGACTCGGTCAACAACATTTCAATCATATTGAGAAGAGGCTATGATTTCCTGGGTTTTAGCTAGTCCTATGTGGAGATAATGTGCCTTGGTCAAAGACAAATGGGTTCCAACCTAGAAACTTCAAATTCTGTGTCTGTCTCTTTACCACTAGGCCACCACACTGTCTGGGTTGTGATTTCAATTCAGTTATGCAAGTTCCTGAGTGCACTCATTTAATACTACTTTTCACAAAACAAAACCAGAGGACCAATGGTCCTGTAAACGCTCACCTGAGATCAGCTGCATATAAATACCAATAAACATGTTTGAATATTATGGTATTTAACTCCAGTGCAGGGGCAGATAAGCCCTTGGGCCATTTTCTTTTTTCAGAATCTTCAATATTCTGTCCATTTGCCAATTTCTTGTTGGCTTTTTCCTTCAAATGACATTTTAACAGTTTTTCCAATTCAGATGCACAGGCAACCCATGTTGACCTTGCCATAAACTTGGTCAAGGTCATCACAGGGTCATGATTTATATATACATTGGAGTACTTTAGCCATCGATGCCTCATGCCAAGTTTCCTTGAAATCAGTCTATTGGTTTCAGAGAAGATGATTTTTGATGGGTTTTTACCATATATGGGCATGGCGGCCATCTTGGTCATGTGACCTAGATTATTTATATACACATTGATTCCCCCATTCTATAGATGCTTCACTTAAAATTTGGCTTTGTTTGGCCAAGCGGTTTCAGAGGAGAAGACGTTTGAATATTATGGAAATATACATGTATATTGACCCGGGGTGGGGGCACATGAGCCCCTGGGGTCCAATTTTTTTCAGAATCATTAATATTCAGTCCTACTGCCCATTTCCTGCAAGACTTTCACTTTAAATGACATTTTAAAAGTTTTCCCCATTCAAATGCATTGGTGACCTATGTTGACCTTCCCGTAAAATAGGTCAAGGTCATCACAGGTTCATGATTTATATATACATTGTAGTGCTTGAGCCATCCATGCTTCGTGCCAAGTTTTGTTGAAATCGGTCAACCGGTTCTGGAGAAGAAGATTTTTGAACGGTTTTTACCATATATGGGCATGGCGGCCATCTTGGTCATGTGACCTGGATTTTTTATATACATATTTGTTACCCCTTCCTATTGATGCTTCACATAAAATTTCGCTTTGATTGGCCAAGCGGTTTCAGAGGAGAAGATGTTTGAATATTATGGAGATATACATGTATATTGCCCCGGGGTGGGGGCGGATGAGCCCCTGGTGCCCAATTTTTTTTCAGAATCATTAATATTCAGTCCTACTGCTCATTTTCTGCAAGATTTTTCCTTTAAATGACAATTTAACAATTTTTCCCATTCAAATGCATTCGCGACCTATGTTGACCTTGCCGTAAAATAGGTCAAGGTCATCATAGGGTCATGATTTATATACACATTGTAGTGCTTGAGCCATTAATGCTTCATGCCAAGTTTGGTTGAAATCGGTCCAGTGGTTCCGGAGAAGAAGATTTTTGAAGGGTTTTTACCATATATGGGCATGGCGGCCATCTTGGTCATGTGACCTGGATTATTTATATACACATTGGTTCCCCCTTCCCATAGATGCTTCATGTAAAATTTGGCTTTGATTGGCCAAGCGGTTTCAGAGGAGAAGATCTTTGAAAATGGTGGACGACGGACGACGGACGGACGACGGACGGACGACGGACGACGGACGGACGACGGAGCATGGGTATACTATAAGCTCACCTTGTGAGCCTGACGGCTCAGGTGAGCTAATAACAACCACCAAAACAAATGACTTGTCTAAAATCTTAACTATAGAAAAGTGAGTGAAAATTGTGTGTTGTTGTGGAATGGTTTGGTTTATTTCACTTACTCTGAGAATTGTCTCTGATGCCGTCCTAGCAAAGCCAGTCTCCTCTGTGACTTCCATAGACACATCTTGTCCATCATCAGTATTAAGGGCTGCTTCAGTGTCAGGGACTTCCGTGTCTTTTACTTCCCTTTCATTTGGGTCAGTTAATCTACCAGTGACCTCAGATTCTTGGCCCTAGAATAAAAACAAAATCATTTGAACTAGTGGTGAATACTGTAAAGTTCAGAAATGTTCGCAAGAATTTAATTTTCGCTTATATTTGCAAATCTGTTGTCTCATGAATTCCAAGTTATCGCTAATAAAGAGTCACTACAAGGACTGTAAGAGTACTCATTCGGGAATTCAGAGATTGCTAATAATTTGCAAATAGAATAATCTCGATATAAAAGTCATGTAAATTTCCAAACTAACGGTATCTACGTTTATCATGTTTTATATCTAGGGCTAATTTTATGTGTTTGTTTTTGTATTATTATTCTTCTTGCAGCCTTCAAGCACAACAACTTCCTGTAGCCACTTAAATCTTGTGAAACATGTAATAAAACATTTAAATTGTCATTACATGTCTTCTTTTCTTACACCAAAAGAAGGCAAATTATGGCCAAAGTAACTGAATGGTTCTTTTATTACTTCTTAATCTTTAAATTGGTTAGGGTGGCCAAACTTAAATTTCCTACTTTTCCACAATCCAAATCAATTGCAAATTGCTCTGGTCAACCCTGGAGAGAACCAACAAAAGGTGGCCAAATCTGCTGATTTCAATTGTATACCAATCTCACTGCTTTATAAATCAATCACCACATGAAAATTGTCAGGAAGATTATTTCTATGTTGGCAAGTTGATAGGGTAATCTCTTCACTACTTCACAAAGAAGTCAACAGTTCATCAATGAATTTATATAGATTGTTTGCAACATTAGAAAGAACTTAGGTGTTATTTTGGCCATACTTTGAGTTCCCCAGCTGTAATCATTGCAGGTTTACTTATTGGCTGCTGTAAAACATACACCTCAACCTCTTTTTAACACTATTGTTGGGGTCCAGGCCAATTTCCGTGTTAGCTATCCGATCCGTGCTATAATGAGAGTAAAATGTATAGATATATAGCAAAATTTATTTAAAATGACCATTTGGGGTCCAGCACTGCTACGTGTTATATCCAAAATCGTGTTGTAACGAACCGTGTTATAAAGAGGTCCAGGTGTAATTGCATAGAACATAAAACCTTTGTTTTAACCTAGATGAAGAGGGATTGAACTGCATCCTAATATATACAAACAGCATATTTCTTCATGACAAGAATTCTATGTTTTTACTCTACATTGTTAAGGAAACAAACTGACAGTGATGTCACAGGTTAATTTAACAGAACGGACTGAACCCAAGTTCAGAAAATGTGTGGTACCATTTGCATAAGTTTTTTTGAGAAATTCTAAACATATCCTATCATATGCAGAATGCATTCTCGATTCAATAACTGTTAAAACCTACAATACTGAGAACTTTATTGTCGCAAAGTGTTCTAAATATAGACAAAGAAATCACATATTGCTAAATAATGACCACATTACGCTGGGTATGATAGACTATGTGCAAAACATTCTTCTTTAATATGAACAAAGCAATATGTGATTACTGAAGCTCGGTGCAGTTCGAATGCCCTCTGTATTACACAACGTTTACACAAATGATAGCAAACACAGACTTTGTTTCCCGACAATGTCTAAAATAACCAGTGACCCAGTTTAAGATATCTCAATTACCTTCTCTGTCACTTCCATAGCCTGTCCTTCATCATTATTATCATCAATAATGCTGGCCTTAACTGACACATCATCATCTACTCCCTTTCCTTTATTCTCATTACTGGTTTGCCCAGAGAGATTATCAGTACCATTGGGTTCATCCTCGGTAACCTCATGACTGTCCATAGCATCTGATACCTGGATGCCATCAATGTGGTTCTAAAATACATGTTTACTTACAGGAGTAAGAATCAAAGGTGCAGGAATTGATACAATTAAACTTAAAATCCCAACTAAATCCCAATTAAAAGGACAAATTGTTTATTCTGTAGATACTTCTCTGTTATTCTTGCCATTTTTGTTCATATTTGCTAGTTGGATGGCTACCTTGCTGGGAAAGAGCTAGCCATCTTGTGCCTCGTGTGTTTTGCTATGTGATGTCTTGTGTTGTCCTTCCTTTCTACCCTAGAGTCTGTTTTGGGATTTTAAATTTAATTCTAGGACAAGTCAGTATTTGTAACTCACATTCTTTTTGTGGAATATAGGCAAACAGTATAGCCCCAGATGTGACGCCGCAGAACGTGACTCATCTGGGACTATTCTGTTTGCTTAGAGGATTTTCACGAAAAAAGGAATATAAAATTCAAAATCACTTCTGATGTCCCTCAAAATGCAAGTGAACTCTCCCAACTGATACTGATGGGCAAGTTCATTCGTCATAAAAGGGTAAATCTTACAGCAAATGCCATATCACTCTGCCATTCAATGATTTCTTCCCAGAAATTCTGAAGCTTGCAAGCCACAAGTTAGTCTTACAGAACAAGCCTCATGTGAATCAATATTCAGAGAAAACATCAGAGAAGACAGCACTTACAAACACTCATAAAATTGGAGCAGTGTTATGAAAAATATTGCTTTAAGCTTAGGACAAAAAAGTGTTGGTAAATAGGCCTGCATGTTATTAGTCTAATTGACCTCCTTTCTTTTCACTTGAGGCCGAGATTTTTTTCACAAGGTTCGATGTTATGACATTTTTGTATCAGTGTAAAACTTTTCAAGCCACTGAGCAATTCAAGCTGGTTCTACCCAACCTAATCATACAAATTAGATTCATATACTTTTTCCATGATATTTTCATAATTGGTGTCTGAGCTGGTGAATAAAAATTTTAGAGATACATGTAACAACATTTGGTCTCTACTAAATAAATATACCAAAATATATGTACAGTATATCAACCAACAATAAGAAATAGTTGGGATAAAACAGCATTCTATCAGGCCGTCATAGTTCAGCTTGCTATTTGAACATGCTTAATGAAATGTAAAACTGAGTATCTATGAGAATATGAAAATGTTAGATGTTTTCAAGACATTATGATACTATATGTACCTGAATCAGTTTTGGTCTTTCTGACTCCTTTTCAGTATTGCCCCCAATATTCTCTGTACCATCAGCTTCTTCAGAACCCCTTGACTTTTCAGACTGTTCTACAGCTACTCCTTCAAGTTTCTCGGAATCGTCTTCACCAAGAGTTTCATCAACATGAGAAACAGCTCCAGTGTTTTGTTCATTATCAGTGTTTTCATTTTGATTCTCTGTTTGATTATCATAATTTTCAAGAGTACTTCTATCTGGAGGAGTACATTCTTGGTGGTTTTCATTTAATTGGTCAGATTTATCAGTACATTCCTTTTTGGCACTTTCAGAATCAGCTTCATTAGCATTGTCTTCGTCCATAGGTTTGTCTAACATTTCATTTGTCTTTGGCACATGGTCGACCTCCATTGTTGTGTGTTCATCTTCATTGGAAGATTCACTAACTACAGTTTTAGCTTTGTCAATTTTGTCTTCCAAACATAGGTCTGCTTTATTTGTTTCAATTCTATTGTCAACTGATGCACTAACTTCTTTATTTAAACATTCATCCTCTGTTTGTACTTCCTGACCACCCAGTTCACTAGAAGTGTCTTTGTTAGTAATATCAGAGGTTTCTGTTTTGACCATTTCAGATTCTACTGTAAACTTCTCTTCTTCAGTTTCAGCTTCATCTGTATCGGCTGTTACTTCAGCATCTAAGTTATTTGTCTGGTCCATCTCAACAATGTTTTCAGGGCCAGGTTTATTTGTGTCTCCAGATTTGTAATCTGTTGTTGTTTCCGCAGGTTCCATATTTCTGAAATATAGGAGAAATATATTTGAACTGAGTCATGTTTGGTGTTTCCCAGGTCTGGCACAAACTGGCCAGCTAATAAAAAAAACAAACATGCTGATTATATGTGCATTTACTGTATATCTGATCTGTGTCTATTGTTTTCGCATATATACAAAAAGCCTGTTTTGTGATGATGTGGCTCAATCAAGAACAAATTGATTTCCTGTGTTCCTTGTTTACAAAACTGGTCTATCTCAAAAATCATTAATTTTATATGATGATATTGAAAACCATGGACCAGTTACAGTCATGTTGGTGACAAATGTTCATCCTGACGTAACAAAGGCAAACCGACACATAGGGTGTCGAGAATAGTTTTACACCCCTCCTTTGACAAGTGAGAATAGTTTTACACCCCTCCTTTGACAATTTTTCATTTCTCCTTGATCAGTCCCTGCACTTTCTGATTGTATGAATTGACTGCTAGCATAGATTTATATTTCAGTTTGAGTAATAAGAAAGATTTTGTTCCAGTTCCTGAAATTCCTAGGATATGCAAACACTGCTTCCATAATCATTTCTTTAATCTAGCAGAATATCAAGAGTGTGTACAAAATAGTATCCCACTATCATCTTCCATTGATCTTAGAATCATCAGACATCAAGCGAAAATACCTCTGCGGAAATATGCCAGACTTGTACATGCAAGCGCTTTCCTTTTACATGATTATTGTGTTAGAATTCAAGAAGTCATACTTAGAAACTCCATGAACAAACTATGCCACTAATTCCCATTTTTCAAAGAATTGAGAACAGGCTTAGCCTTGTCTTTCATTATTCCCAAGGCAATTTAATGTATTACATTTCTGTGTTCTGTGTTTTTATCTGCAGCTTTAAGTCTCCAGTTATTCTTAGCTTCTCTAGGCCAATCTGCAGACAAGGTTTCTGACTAGATCAATAAGTTAGCTGAAATAATTCATTTCCTTCTGTACTCTACATTAGTTTCTCTGCCAGATTCTCAATACAATGATTGTATGATAGTCTGACTAGTACAGCTGTATTCCTTGACAAGAGGCTCTAAGAAACAATACAATATTGGAAGCCAAGTGCCATAGAGACTGAATTCAATATTCGCTGCCAAGATCTAGCCTCAGAGATGTATACACTTAGAGTGATTATTGAACATTCTGCTAACAGAGGTGTGTAGAATGTTCAGAATATGGTTCACACAGATCAAAAAGACTGTTTAGAGCAGACCTGTACTTTTATCAAGTGTATCAAGAAATTTCAAATAAAATATGAGCCGCCGCATGGGAAAACCAGCAATCTGCATAGGCGAAAACAAAGACGCAGAAGCTGCTCGTTGCCTCTGTTTTCGCTACACAGACAGTACAATTCCTCTTCTTCTTAAATCCGAAATTTCAAGCTTCTTACCTTCTTCTGTTACTGTACAGCCTGGTTTGTGTCGGACCTGGTCGGAAACCCAAATTGTTAGTTTTCTCACGCACAGGCTCAATATAAACTCTATCTTACTGGGTCAAATTTTCTTGAAAATCTGTATCAGATCTCTAGATTTTTATGATGCTCTGAAAGTCTGCTGCGGTATTGATTTTTGGAGCTTTGAATTTAGCTGACGAGAATATGCCATGGCTGTTAAATGTTCAGAAAACTAGACAATGCCTGACAGACTAAATACAGTTATTGGAATTTGATCTTTACACTAGAAAAGTCAATTTCTCTTTGTTTCCTTTTTAACGGTGTCAGTTTCAGTGACATGGTCATCTGATGAGTGTGCAATTTACTCTATTGAGCTTAGGCCTCCAGTGGGTAAAATCCCTTTTCCTCATTTCTTCCTAAATACTTTTAGTTTATCTAATTTAAAATTTTCTATTTTGGATATATGGGAGAGATTTGGGAATTCGTTGTTTCCACTTCCTGAATCTTCAGTGTTGAATCAAAAGCTTTATGGAGCTTATGCTCATTCAACTTATTGACTCAAATTAAATCTTGTCTAACGATTACCTTCTGCTTAATAGTCTTTATGAAAAATGCCGGTCTGCCAGACAAAACCAGCAAAATTTTATTATGTCCAGCAGAAATTTTTATTCTGTCAGAAAAATGTCCAGCAAAATTTACCATGTTACTAAACTGCTCAAAATAAGTTAAGCCCAAGGTGAAATTTTTCCATAGACTTCAAAAACCTCTAATTTTGTTTTGTAATAACTTTTGACTGAATGAACGTTTTTGCACAAAATTTTCAGCATTAAGCTTAAAGTATTCATCTAATGATTTGATTTTCATTTATTTCAGAAAGTTTTCTATAGAGTGAGACATGTTTTAGTAGATGTCACGAACAATTCCTATAGTAAAATTCGCAAAAATCTGGACACTCACATAATGAAGGACATATCAAAAGGCAATCTATATTTCCACTTGAAACTTTGTGTAATCATGCTATAGCTGTTGTTGTCTAACTTGGACTGGATTATGAAGCCTTTTCAATCGCTTTTGGAATTTTTTAAATAAACAGTTAAACTTTTGCCAATTTAAAGGGCATAGACAAAGCTTTTTATAAATCCTTTTAGGTTTTGACTGCTGAAATTAAGGGTCTTTGGGCTTTATTTGGAACAATCAGCATCCATAAGTACCCATTTGTTCCAAAATTATATGAATGTATTTGAAAAATCTGTCTGTTTTCATGTGACAGTAGTTTCCCTTGATGTAAAATAGAAAAATAATATAATTTACTGGTCAACAACATGCTTGAAATGAACATGAATGAAAGCTATGTCTATAATATGTCATTGTTTTCATATGGTCAATTGTTTGGATTAATTATTTGGTTCAATGATATTCTTGACTTTTGAAGTGCATCTATGACATCATAGTAGCACTTATGAATATTCATGAGATAACAGGCCAAATTTCAAATCAATTTATCTCGAGAACCAATCAAAATAATTTGGTGAGGTTTTCTGCAGTACTTACAGGCAACAATGCCAATTATATTTTCATAGAATCAACAGCCTTTATCTGTGACCTTTAACATTATGCTTATGGAGAAAATTTGACATGGGGCTTAACATATTTTGACCAGTTTATAAAGGCAATTTCTGGTGCTTTTGTCCAGCACCAAATTGGAATCTGCCAGAGCAGAAAAAAAGGTTTTGCAAAGACTGATAACACAATCATGACGAATGGACTTTCCTATTGTTATCATTTGAGCCGCATCGTGAGAAAACCGGATTTTTGCCTATGCGAAAACAAAGGAGCAGATCAGCTTCGCGGTAACCGCGAAGCTGATCAGCGCCTTTGTTTTCGCTACACGGATAGTATATTTCCTCTTCTTCTTATATCCGAAATTTCAAGCTTCTAGCCTGCTTCTGAGACTGTACAGCCTGGTTTGTGTCGGACCTGGTCGGAAATCCCGAAGACCGGTTTTCTCGCGTCGCGGCTCATTTGGGTGAGCCTTTGTCATTATTAGGGGCACCGGTAACAGTAGTGATTTTGAATCTTTCTATGAAAGTCCTCTAAGCAAACAGAATAGCCAAAGATGGGATGCCGCATTCTGTGGCTATGTTTGCCTATGTCAGTATGTGTATGTCCCATAAAAAGGACTTATATGAGTTAAGGCTTTTTTATTTTCCATGGTAAGTTGTCACTCTGGGGAAATAAAGTTCCTTGCTCAAGGACACAAATCCAGCATCCGCGAACCGTCGACCTGTCAATCCAGAGTCTGATGTCCTAACCACTAGGCCAAGCGCACCATATTCCCCAACAAAGATGTATACTATGTAGCAGCTTGAATAAACACACACAAAGATGACTAGTCCTCATGCCCTTTTGACAAAATTGCAATACTGTTAACTTTGTAGCTTAGATAGAGACTAACCATAAAAGCCCAAACAAATCTACAATTACTGAGAAATGAAGTTGGTCATTGAGGACTTGAGGTGGTCTTTTGTCTCTGGCCTTTCTTTCATCAGCAAAATACACATACTACCATTACGAAATCATGCCCAGCCCATACAATATACTGAGATTTTTAAAGTTGTAAAAAATGAAAATTTTCAGTAGAAAATTTTTGATATTTTTCGTATTTTTGCTCAAAACATAGATTGTGGGTACAAGTTAGAACCGCCTCGCTGAGGCGGTTCTAACGAGTACCCACAATCTATGTTTTGGAGCAAAAATAAGAAAAATAGGTACACCCCTGCAAACCCCAGTTTTGCTATATAAAAGTGGGGTATAAGGGGGTATTTATTACACGGACATGTTTTCCTGATGACCATAAGCATCAGTATGATTAATTTGTTTGCAATGTTGTTAATTGTACCAGGCAACAATGTTTCAGTCATGTTGGATGTAGTAATTACTTTCAGTTAGTAAAGTTAAGAATGAAAGCACTCTCAATGTGGCCAGAAGAAACCCTAAGCCTAAATAAAGGATTTCATTACTACCAGAGTCAACTAAACTAACATTATTGAGCCTTCACATGGGAAAACCAACAAGTAGCCCAAGGGCAACGATCGCTCACCTGAGAGTCAACAAGTACAGTCACTCGACAAAGTGTTTTTTTTTTTTTTTTCTTTTTTTTTTTTTTCTTTTTGAAAATCTGATCAAAATTGACAGCAGTGTGGTGAATTGATGGCTTCCAGTGGCACACCTGACAGACAGCTCGTTTGAAGCTATCAAGATAAAAAACACAAACTTTATAGAGGTTAATGTCATAAGAATGCAGGTAAGTTTCAGCTTCATCCTCCTTACAGCCTTTGAGAAGATTTTTAAATATTTTTTCATAAATTCACCCTTACGTTGCTATAGCAACCAAAATAATTACACAATTATGACAAAAATTGCCAAAATTGTGGAGGACTAGTCAACAAACATTTAGGTAAAAACAAAACTCAAATATTTCAAGCGAAATGGCAGAAATTGCAATTTTCCGCTTTTTGTCTTATAAGTCAATGGAAACTTTAAGTTGCCATAGCAACCAAAGTAGTGGGAAAAACCAGATTTCTTATCCGACTGAAATAAAAAACATAAATTATGTAGAGACTACTGTCAGGAACATGTATACAAAGTAAAGGCTTCATACTGTAGACAATTTCTGAGGAGAAGATTTTTAAATGTTTTTCGAAATTTTACCCTTTATGTGGCCCCAGCAACCAATCAAAATAAATGATTAGGAAAAAAGTCACATGAAACATAGAAATATACTCAATAAATATTTCTGCAAAGACAAAATTCAAATACCTACAATTGGTCCAGAAAAAATAGCTAATTTCCACTTTTCCCATTATAAGTCTATGGAAACCATAGCAACCAGAGTTCTTATCCAACCGGAATGAAAAAACGCAAATTATGTAGAGGCTACTGTCAGGAACATATATACAAAGTACAGGATCCATCCACTTGACAGTTTCTGAGAAGATTTTTGATTTTTTTTTTTTTCAAAATTTTGCCCTTTATGGAGTTCCAGCAACCAATCAAAACTAGAGGACCATTGGTCCTGTAGCTCACCTGAGAGATTATCACATTGTAAGCTCATGAGATTTACATTAATTGAGAATCGACCAATGAAAGTCTATGCATGGACACTATTGACCCCCGGGGCATGGCCAAATTTGACCCAGGGGCATGACTGGCACAATTTATAATGGGGACTACCAAACATTGCTACATACAAAATATAGAAGCTCTGGGCCTTTTGGTTTCAGAGAAGAAGATTTTTGTTAGTTTTTCCCATTGTAAGTCTATGGTGACTATCTACCCCCGGGGCGTGGCCAAATTTGACCCCAGAGGCATGGCTGGCATAATTTATGTAGAGGACCATTAGCCATTGCCACATACAAAATATCAAAGCTGTGTGCCCTGTGGTTTCAGAGAAGAAGATTTTTTATTTTTTTTTCCCATAGCAAGTCTATCGAGACTATCAACCTCCGGGGCCTGGCCAAATTTGACCCCAGGGGCATGAATGGCACAATTTATGTAGAGGTCCATTAGCCATTGCTACATACCAAATATCAAAGCTGTGGGCCTAGTGGTTTCAGAGAAGAAGATTTTTTAATTTTTTTCCCATAGTAAGTCTATGGAGACTATCAACCCCCGGGGCGTGGCCAAATTTGACCCCAGGGGCATGAATGGCACAATTTATGTAGAGGACCATTAGCCATTGCTACATATCAAATATCAAAGCTGTTGGCCTAGTGGTTTCAGAGAAGAAGATTTTTTTAGTTTTTCCTATAGTAGGTCTATGGAGACTATCGACCCCCGGGGCGTGGCCAAATTTGACCCCGGGGACATGATTGGCACAATTTATGTAGAGGACTACTAGCCATTGCCACATACAAAATATCAAAGCTGTGGGCCCTGTGGTTTCAGAGCAGAAGATTTTTTAAATTTTTTCCCATAGTAAGTCTATGGAGACTATCAACCCCCGGGGCGTGGCCAAATTTGACCCCAGGGGCATGAATGGCACAATTTATGTAGAGGACCATTAGCCATTGCTACATACCAAATATCAAAGCTGTTGGCCTAGTGGTTTCAGAGAAGAAGATTTTTTTAGTTTTTTCCCTATAGTAGGTCTATGGAGACTATCGACCTCCGGGGCGTGGCCAAATTTGACCCCAGGGGCATGATTGGCACAATTTATGTAGAGGACCATTAGCCATTGCCACCTACAAAATATCAAAGCTGTGGGCCCTGTGGTTTCAGAGAAGAAGATTTTTTAATTTTTTTCCCATAGTAAGTCTATGGAGACTATCAACCCCCGGGGCGTGGCCAAATTTGACCCCAGGGGCATGAATGGCACAATTTATGTAGAGGACCATTAGCCATTGCTACATACCAAATATCAAAGCTGTGGGCCCTGTGGTTTCAGAGAAGAAGATTTTTTCAGTTTTTCCAATTGTAAGTCTATGGAAACTATCCACCCCCGGGGTGTGGCCAAATTTTACCCCAGGGGCATGGCTGGCACAATTTATGTAGAGGACCATTAGCCATTGCCACATACCAAATATCAAAGCTGTGGACCCTGTGGTTTCAGAGAAGAAGATTTTTTTTTTTTTCCCATAGTAAGTCTATGGAGACAATCGACCACCCGGGGCGTGGCCAAATTTGACCCCAGGGGCATGAATGGCACAATTTATGTAGAGGACCATTAGCCATTGCTACATACCAAATATCAAAGCTGTGGGCCTAGTGGTTTCAGAGAAGAAGATTTTTTTAGTTTTTCCCATTGTAAGTCTATGGGACCTATCTGTTGCCATGGAAACCACAATTTTGATACAATCTGCTCCAAAACCTAATGCCATCAATCCCCCAACCCAATTATGGTTCACATTAAATTTGATCAAGATTGGCCTACTAGCTTTAGAAATATTCTTCTTTGAAATTGTGGACGGACGACGACGGATGCCTGCCTATCCTATAAGCTCACCTGTGAGCCTTCAGCTCAGGTGAGCTAATAAAGGATTAGGACAAAACTCACAAGAAACGTCAAACACTACTCAATAAACATTTCTGCAAAAACAAAATTCAAATGTCTGCAATTTTAGCGGAACCAGAGGACCATTGGTCCTGAAATCGCTCACCTGAAATTCGGTCTTGCATGACCTTTAGCTAAGGTCATGTTGGTCAATGTAAAAAGTAAACTTGACCTCTAATACTCAAATAAATAATGAAAATTTACCTTTTTTGGGGCCCCAACAACCAATCAAAATAAGGTATCAGGGCAAAAGTAATATATAACATAGAGGACTACTAAATAAACATTTCTGCAAAATCTCCAATGAGACTGCAGAAATAGCAAATTTTCCCCATTATAAGTATATGGAAACTGAAAGTAGCCATAGCAACCAGAGTTCTTATCTGACTGGAACAAAAAACATTTTTTTTGTAGAGGCTAATGCCAGGAACATGTTTGCAAAGTATCAGCTTCATAAAGCAAACAGTTTCTGAGCAGAAGATTTTTAAAGATATTTTTTTTCGAAAATTTGCCCTTTTTGTGGCCCCAGCAACCGATCAAAATAAGCGATAATGATGAAGGTCATCTGAAAGGTAGTGCATTACTCAATAAACATTTCTCTAAAAATAAAAATGAGACTGCAGAAATAGCAAGTTTTCACTTTTCCCATTATAAGTCTATGGAAACTGAAAGTTGCCATAGCAACCAGAGTTCTTATCTGACTGGAATAAAAAACAACTTTTTTGTAGAGGCTAATGCCAGGAACATGTATGCAAAGTATCAGCTTCATAAAGCAAACAGTTTCTGAGAAGAAGATTTTTAAAGATTTTTTTCGAAAATTTGCCCTTTTTGGGGCCCCAGCAACCAATCAAAATAAGCAATCAGGATGAAGGTCATCTGAAACATAGTGCATAAACATTTCTCTAAAAATAAAATTCGAATATCTCCAATGAGACTTCAGAAATAGCAAATTTTCACTTTTCCCATTATAAGTCTATGGAAACTGAAAGTTGCCATAGCAATCAGAGTTCTTATCTGACTGGAACAAAAAACAACCTTTTTGTAGAGGCTAATGCCAGGAACATGTATGCAAAGTATCAGCTTCATAAAGCAAACAGTTTCTGAAGAGAAGATTTTTAAAGATTTTTTCGAAAATTTGTCCTTTTTGGGGCCCCAGCAACCAATCAAAATAAGCGATCAGGATGAAGGTCATCTGAAACGTAGAGCACTACTCAATAAACATTTCTCTAAAAATACCAGAGGACCAGTGGTCCTGTAAACGCTCACCTGAGACCTGAGATATATACCAATAAACTTGTTTGACTAGAATGGTATTATGTATATATCCCCAGGGCAGAGTCAGAGCAGCCTATGGAGTCAATTTCTTTTTTAAATCATAAAGATTTAGTCCATTTGCCAATTAACTGCAAGTTTTGCCCTTCAAATGACATTGTAACAATTTTCCCCATTCAAATGCGTGAACAACCTAAGTTGACCATGCCGTAAAAAGATCAAGGTCATCCCAAGGTCATGATTTATACAAACTTTGTAGAGCTTCATTGCCTGATGCTTAATGCCAAGTTTCAAAATCATAGGCCTTCTGGTTCTGGAGAAGAAGATTTTTAAAGATTTTTGCTATTTATAGCCATGGCGGCCATCTTAGTCATGTGACCTTGACCATATATACAAACTTTCATTCACTCTTCCTCAGAATGCTCCACATAAAGTTTGGCTTTGATTGGCCAAGCGGTTTCAGAGAAGAAGATGTTTGAATATCATGGTAATACACAAGTATATAGCCCCGGGACAGGGGCAGACAACCCTCTGGGTCCAAAATATTTTCATAAACATGAATATTTTGTCCATTTGCTCATTCCTAGCAAGTTTTTTGCCATTAAATGACATTTTCCTGTTTTTTTTCCATTCAAATGCATGGGCGGCCTAAGTTGACCTTGCTGTAAAAAAGGTCTAGGTCATCCCAAGGTCATGATTTATACAAACTTTGTAAAGCTTCATTGCCTGATGCTTCATGCCAAGTATCAAAATCATAGGCCTTCTGGTTTTGGAGAAGAAGAGTTTTAAAGGTTTTTGCTATTTATAGCCATGGCGGCCATCTTGGTCAAATGACCTTGACCATTTACATAAACTTTCATTCACTCTTCCTCAGAATGCTCCACATAAAGTTTGGCTTTGATTGGCCAAGCGATTTCAGAGAAGAAGATGTTTGAATATTATGGTCATGCACATGTATATAGCCCCGGAACAGGGGCAGACAACCCTCTGGGCCCAAAATATTTTCATAAACATGAATATTCTGTCCATTTGCTCATTCCTAGCAAGTTTTTGCCATTAAATGACATTTTCCAATTTTTTCCCATTCAAATGCATGGGCGGCCTACGTTGACCTTGCCGTAAAAAAGGTCAAGGTCATTGCATGGTCATGATTTATACAAACTTTGTAGAGCTTCATTGCCTGATGCTTCATGCCAAGTTTCAAAATCATAGGCCTTCTGGTTCTGGAGAAGAAGATTTTTAAAGGTTTTGGCTATTTATAGCCATGGCGGCCATCTTGGTCATGTGACCTGGACCATTTATACAAACTTTCGTTCCCCCTTCCTAAGGATGCTCCACACGAAGTTTGGCTTTGATTGGCCAAGTGGTTTCAGAGGAGAAGATCTTTGAAATTGTGAACGACGGACGACGGACGACGGACGACGACGGACGACGACGGACGCCGGAGCATGGGTATACTATAAGCTCACCTGTGAGCCTTCGGCTCAGGTGAGCTAAAAATAGCCGATTTACAGTTTTCCCATTATAACTCTATGGTAAATTTCAGTTGCCATAGCAACCAGAGTTCTTATCCGCCTGGAATAAAAAACACAATTATGTAGAGGCCACTGTCAGGAACATATATACAAAGTACAGGTTTAATCCCCTTGACAGTTTCTGAGAAGAAGATTTTTGAATGTTTTTCGAAATTTTTCCCTATATGGGGCCCCTGCAACCAATCAAAACTAGAAAAAGTGCCTTGAGAGGCACGTATACCCCCGGCTGGTAGCCACAAAGCCCCCTCCCTACCCCCTACCCATACAACCCTGCACATGCTCACCCCTGACATTGAACCTCAAATCCCCAATGAAAGACAGTACCCTTATCAAGTACACTTTAGAAATAAGCACTGTAAAGCACATTGCATACAAACATGGGGGAGTGGTGTTTTAGAATGACAGATCTATTTTAGAGCAGTATACAGAGCTGACGTGTATACTCAATCTAGGACATAATCCACGGACATTGTGGGTCAGGTCCTCAGTCCTAGATTGGAATGAAAATAGAGTGTCATTCTTAAAAAAAAAAAAAAAAAAAAAAAAAAAAATGCCCCAGACCTTGACCTCAAGTCCCACCCCCACCCCATGCATGGACCCTTGGGTCCATCCCACCCCCACCCCCATACATGGACCCTTGGGTCTAACCCCACCTATGTTGTAAGCATAAATGTTTTCTGACAAATGGTTGTCAAGATATAGACCTACAGAATATTAATCTTGGTAACTATTGTATTTTATGTGTCCTAGATTTTGACCCCCAGCCCCACCCCTAGAGTTTGGTGCCATGGAATTTAATTCAACCCTAAAGGGTATCTATGATCCAAATAGGAATACATTCCTATAAGTCTTTGTTAATATATGAACTTAGAGAAGAAAAAAACTATGTAAATAGCACATTTTCAAGGTGACCTAGATTTTGAACTCTAGCCCCACCCCCCGAGCATGGACCCTCAAGTCTGAACTCACGGAAACAAAGCAAACCTTATAGGGTACCTAAAGTCCAAATATGAATGATTTCTGAAAATTGGCTCATGAGATATACACCATTAGAGAAACTTTAACCAAAACTTTGACGCAAATTAAAGGTGACCTAGATTTTGAACTCTAGCCCCACCCCCAGGCATGGACCCTGGGGTCTGAACTCTTGGAATCAAAGCTAACCCTATATGGTACCTAAAGACCAAAAATATGAATGATTTCTGATAAATGGTTCTTGAGATATACACCACTAGAGAAACTTTAACCAAAACTTTGTCGCAAATTAAAGGTGACCTAGATTTTGATCTCTAGCCCCACCCCCGGGCATGGACCCTGGGGTCCGAACTCATGGAAACAAGGCAAACCCTAAAGGGTACCTATGGTCCAAATATGAATGGTTTCTGAGTATAACTGCATGAGATATACACCACTAGAGAAACTTTAACCAAAACTTTGACGCAAATTCTACTGAACTAACGAACTAACGAACGAACGAACGAACGAACGAACAAACGAACTAACGAACATACGAACGGACGAACGGACAAACGGAAAAGCGAAAACTATATACCCGTCGGCATAAATGCCAGGGGTATAATAAAGGATTATGACAAAAGTCACAAGAAACGTAGAGGACTACTCAAAAAACATTTCTGCGAAAACAAAATTCAAATATCTCAAACAAGACAGCAAAAATAGGCAATTTTCACTTTTTTTCCATTATAAGTCTAAGCATAAGTTGCCATAGCAACCAGAGTTTTTATCCGATCGAAATAAAAAACACAAATTTTCGTTCCCCCCACCTGTAGATGCTATATGTGAAATATGAAAAGATTCGGCCTGGCAGCTTCAGAGGAGAAGTCGTTTGAAAATGTTGACGACGACGACGGACGATGACGACGCACAGATGCCGGCTCGACTACTATACTATAAGCTCACCTTGTGAGCCTTCGGCTCAGGTGAGCTAATAACCTGGGTGTCCGACCAGGTCTGACACAAACTGGTCTGTACAGCTAGAAGCCTGAAATTTTGGATTTAAGATGAACAGGGTCAGTACTCTCTGTGGAGAAATAACAAAGGAGCTGATCAGCTGTGCAGTTATTGCACAGCTGATCTATGCCTTTGCTTTTGCATATGCAGATTGTTGGTTTTCTTATGTTAACGAACGACAAAATCATATCTGATCGCTATTATTACATAATTTTTTGCACAAACAAACAAACAAAAAATAATGGTGAACTATATTCTATAGCCTCATCACATTTTCATACATGTCAGAGCTTTTTACGCTCATTCCGGGTGAAGTTTGGTTAATACATAATTTACTCATATTTAGCATGTGTTTTAAATGACACCCGGTAAAGAGCATAAACCAGAGGACCAATGGTCCTGTAAACGCTCACCTGAGATCTGCTTCATATACCAATAAACATATTTGAATACAAGTATTATGGTATTTAACAGATGAAGCCCTTGGGCCATTTTCTTTTTTCAGAATAATCAATATTCTGTCCATTTGTCAATTTCCTGCTGATTTTCCCCTTCAAATAACATTTTAAAAGCAGATGAGCCCCTGGGGTCCTTTTTTTTTTCAGAATCATTAAATTTCAGTCCTACTGCCCTTTCACTTAAAATGACATTGTAAAAGGTTTCCCCATTCAAATGCATTGACAACCTTGCCATAAAATAAGTCAAGGTCACCACAGGGTCATGTTTTATACATACGTACTTGAGTCATCCATACTTCATGCAAAGTTTCGTTGAAATCGGTTCACCGGTTCTGGAGAAGATATTTTAAGGGTTTTTACCGTATATGGGCATGGCGGCCATCTTGGTCATGTGACCTAGATTATTTATATATACATTGGTTCCCACTTCCTATAGATGCTTCATATAAAATTTGGATTTGATTGGCCAAGTGGTTTCAGAGAAAAAAATCTTTGAAAAGTGTGTATGGACGACAGACCGGCCAAGGTCAAGAGATGACCTTGACCTAAATTAATCATATACCGTCATCTAATCCATTAGTTGTTTGCATCTACCACTTTTCAGATCTCAGGCTGCAATATTTTTCAAAAAATAGCTAATTTCCACTTTTCGCATTATAAGTCTATGGAAACTTAAAGTTACCATAGCAACCAGAGTTCTTATCCGACTGGAATAAAAAACACAAATTATGTAGAGGCCACTGTCAGGAACATGCATAAAAAGTACAGGATTCATCCACTTGACAGTTTCTGAGGAGAAGATTTTTGAATGTTTTTTTCAAAATTTTGCCCTTTATGGGGCCCCAGCAACCAATCAAAATAAAGGATTAGGACAAAACTCGCAAGAAACGTCAAACACTACTAAATAAACATTTCTGCAAAAACAAAATTCAAATGTCTGCAATTTTAGCGGAAAAATAGCCGATTTCCACTTTTCCCATTATAAGTCTATGGAAACTTTAAGTTGCCATAGCAACCAGAGTTCTTATCCGCCTGGAATAAAAAACACAAATTATGTAGAGGCCACTGTCAGGAACATGTATACAAAGTATAGGCTTCATCCCCTTGACAGTTTCTGAGAAGAAGATTTTTGAACGTTTTTCGAAATTTTGCCCTATATGGGGCCCCTGCAACCAATCAAAATGAAGGATTAGGACAAAAGTCACATGAAACGTAGAGGACTACTCAATAAACATTTCTGCAAAAACAAAATTCAAATATCTCCAACAAGACAGCAAAAACTGGCAATTTTCACTTTTTTCCATTATAAGTCTATGGGAAGCATAAGTTGCCATAGCAACCAGAGTCCTTATCCGATCAAAACAAAAAACACAATTATTCTTTCCCCCTACCTGTAGATGGTGTATGTGTAATATGAGAACAATTGGCCCAGCGGTTTCAGAGAAGAAGATCTTTGAAATTGTGGACGACGGACGACGGACGGACGACGGACGGACGCCGGAGCATGGGTATACTATAAGCTCACCTATGAGCCTTCGGCTCAGGTGAGCTAATAAAAGCTGTGTATCAACAGCATGTGCTCATGCTAATTGCCTGATTAATAATGACTTTACTGACTTTATTTAAAGAGGAGGCTCAGTTGGACATGTCCAATCTTCCCTGATTAATACATGTCTTCATTAATATATGCTCATTAATATTGTGTGACAAGGGTACTTATGCAATACATGTAGTTGATATAAGTTATGGTTAAAAATGGTTATGTTAAAGATGCTGCAAATGTGTCAGAAATTATATTTTCAACATAATAATTCTTTATGCACATCTGCAATTTATTTTTAAACTTTACCAATTTGGATTTCAGTAAAAAAATTGCACTATTTTTTTTTTCTCCAAAATCATGCTATTTTTCCCAAAATTGCACTGTTTTCCCCAATTTGATCGGTACCCAAAATTTCCCAAAGAAGGTCTGATAAAATACCATAGGACCAATGGTCCTGTAAACGCTCACCTAAGATCTGCTGTATATATACCAATAAACATGTTTGAATATTGTGGAAAATCGCCCCAGTAAAGGGGCAGATGAAACCCTGGGGCCATTTTTTTTCTGAGAATAATCAATATTTTGTCCCTTTGCCAATTTCCTGCAAGTTTTACCCTTCAAATGACATTTACAGTTTTACCCATTCAAATGCATAGGCAACCCATGTTGACCTTGTCCTAAAATAGATCAAGGACATCACAGGGTCATGATTTATATATACATAGTGTAAATTTTCAATATGACACATGTTCATGTTTAATTCACTTACATTGTCTACTTATTAGCTCACCTGAGCCGAAGGCTCACAAGGTGAGCTTATAGTATAGTAGTCGAGCCGGCATCCGTGCGTCGTCCGTCGTCATCAACATTTTCAAACGACTTCTTCTCTGAAGCTGCCAAGCCGAATTTTTTCATATTTCACATATAGCATCTACAGGTGGGGGGAATGAATATTTGTGTTTTTTATTTCGATCGGATAAGAACTCTGGTTGCTATGGCAACTTATGCTTCCCATAGACTTATAATGGAGAAAAGTGAAAATTGCCTATTTTTGCTGTCTTGTTTGAGATACTAGTAAATTTTACCCGTCTCGGCATAGCAGTAAGATGATTGCGGCGATGAAGACAAATAAGACACACACACATACACACACACACACACAATCTCAAATAAGATATAACATGACCAACAGAAAAAACATATATTTGACCTTTGACCTCGATGACCTTTGACCCAATTGGACCCCTAAATCTTAATCAGGGATCAACCTGTATACACTCACAAAGTTTCATGCAAATCGGACCAAGGATGGCCGAGCTACAGAAATTTGACCTTTGACCTCGATGACCTTGACCTTTAAGGACCTGGGAGAAGTAGTTAAACAAACAGAAAAAAACATGACCAACAGAAAAAAAAAACATAAATTTGACCTTTGACCTCGATGACCTTGATCCAATTGGACCCATAAATCTAAATCAGGCATCAACCTGTATACACCCACCAAGTTTCATGCAAATCGGACCAAGGACTGCCGAGATACAGAAATTTGACCTTTGACTTTGACCTTTAAAAAAATGAACCCCTCGAGCTAATATCAGGCGCCGCCCAAGTTTGGTGAAGATCGGCCCAAGGACCTGGGAGAAGTAGGGGAACAAACAGAAAAAAAACATTAATTTGACCTTTGACCTCGATGACATTGACCTTTCAAAAAATGAACCCCTCAAGCTAAAATCCGGGGCCACCCTCCACCTTCCCTCCAAGTATGGTGAAGATCGGCCCAAGGACCTGGGAGATACAGAAATTTGACCTTTGACCTCGATGACCTTGACCTTTAAAAAATTAACCCCTCAAGCTAATATCCGGGCCGCCCTCAACCTTCCCACCAAGTTTGGTGAAGATCTGCCCAAGGACCTGAGAAGTAGGAAATTTAGGGGAACAAACAGAAAAAAACCCATAAATTTGACCTTTGACCTTGACGACCTTGACCTATCAAAAAATGAAACCCTCAAGCTAATATCCGGGGCCGCCCTCCACCTTCCCTCCAAGTTTGGTGAAGATCAGCCCAAGGACCTGGGAGAAACAGAAACTTGACCTTTGACCTCGATGACCTTGACCTTTAAAAAATGAACCCCTCGAGCTAATATCCGGGGCCACCCTCATATTCCCACCAAGTTTGGTGAAGATCGTCCCAAGGACCTGAGAAGTAGGGGAACAAACAGAAAAAACCCCATAAATTTGACCTTTGACCTCGATGACCTTGACCTTTAAAGAATGAACCCCTCGAGCTAATATCTGGGGCCGCCCTCAACCTTCCCACCAAGTTTGGTGAAGATTGGCCCAAGGACCTGGGAGAAGTAGGGGAACAAACAGACAAAAAAACATAATTTGACCTTTGACCTCGATGACCTTGACCTTTCAAAAAATGAACCCCTCAAGCTAATATCCGGGGCCGCCCTCCACCTTCCCTCCAAGTTTGGTGAAGATCGGCCCAAGGACCTGGGAGGAGTAGGGGAACAAACAAATAGACAAACAAACAGACAAACAAACAGACAAACTTTGCTCAAATTATAGTATGATTTGAATTTTGTTTTTGCAGAAATGTTTATTGAGTAGTCCTCTACGTTTCATGTGACTTCTGTCCTAATCCTTCATTTTGATTGGTTGCAGGGGCCCCATACAGGGCAAAATTTCGAAAAACATTCAAAAATCTTCTTCTCAGAAACTGTGAAGGGGATGAAGCCTATACTTTGTATACATGTTCCTGACAGTGGCCTCTACATAATTTGTGTTTTTTATTCCAGGCGGATAAGAACTCTGGTTGCTATGGCAACTTAAAATTTCCATAGACTTATAATGGGAAAAGTGGAAATCGGCTATTATTCCGCTAAAATTGCAGACACTTGAATTTTGATTTTGCAGAAATGTTTATTGAGTAGTGTTTGACGTTTCTTGCGAATTTTGTCCTAATCCTTTATTTCGATTGGTTGCTGGGGCCCCATAAAGGGCAAAATTTTGAAAAAAAAAAAAAAAAAACATTCAAAAATCTTCTCCTCAGAAACTGTTAAGTGGATGAATCCTGTACTTTGTATACATGTTCCTGACGGTAGCCTCTACATAATTTGTGTTTTTTATTCCAGTCGGATAAGAACTCTGGTTGCTATGGTAACTTTAAGTTTCCATAGACTTATAATGGGGAAAGTGGAAATTAGCTATTTTTTGAAAACTATTGCAGCCTGAGATCTGAAAAGTGGTAGATGCAAACAACTAATGGATTAGATGAAGGTATATGATTAATTTAGGTCAAGGTCATCTCTTGACCTTGGCCGGTCGGTCGTCCATATACACTTTTCAAAGATTTTTTTCTCTGAAACCACTTGGCCAATCAAAGCCAAATTTTATATGGAGCATCTATAGGAAGTGGGAACCAATGTGTATATAAATAATCCAGGTCACATGACCAAGATGGCCGCCATGCCCATATATGGTAAAAACCATTAAAATATCTTCTTCTCCAGAACTGGTCAACCGATTTCAACGAAACTTTGCATGAAGTATGGATGACTCAAGTACTACAATGTGTATATAAAACATGACCCTGTGGTGACCTTGACCTATTTTATGGCAAGGTCAACATAGGTCGTCAATGCATTTGAATGGGAAAAACTTTTAAAATGTCATTTTAAGTGAAAGTATTGCAGGAAATGGGCAGTAGGACTGAAATTTAATGATTGAATTCTGAAAAAAAAATGGACCCCAGGAGCCCATCTGCTTTTAAAATGTTATTTTTTGAAAACATGTATATTTGTTAAGTTTTGTGTAAATTTGTAATTGTGTTTTTCATGTTTGTAGATTAGTGAGGGCCACATGGAAGATTAGTTTGTACTAAATGTGTTTACCCTCGTTAAATAAAGTCGATTATTATTATATTATTATTATTATTATTATTAAAACTATCTCAGCCTGAGAACTGAAAAGTGATCGATGCAAACAACTGATAGAGTAGAAACATAGGCAAACATGGAAATATGGGAAAAAGTGACAACTAGGTCTCGGGTAAGCATTTACAGGACCAATGACCCTATGGAAATCATTGCAGCCATAGGCCTGAAACTTGACCAAGATGACCGTCATACCCATATATGGAAAAAAAACACTTTGTCCAGTGACTGTACTTGTTGACTCTCAGGTGAGCGATCGTTGCTACTTGTTCTTACATGTGAGACTGTTATGACATCTGCTAAATTACACATTTTGCCAGCCTTAAAACACTTACATCTGTTGGTTTGACATTGTTTTTTACCATTTCCACAATCACAGCGAAAAAAACCTTGACCTCCTGAAGTTGTTGCTTTCACAGCTTGGGGAAGTGTCACTGTACATTCCGTGTTAACATCACAATTAGTCAGGAGCCTTGTGGACATAGACTAAACTGATTCCTTGCATATTTGGAACTTATTATTCCAGACTTGACAGCAATAGTGTACATATTTTGTTCATCACAATCCAGAATTACACAAAGAATGTTTCGTGGGTCACCTCTACCTCTGTCAACCATAGGTTCCTCTTTCGAATCATTGATATTCAGTCTTACTGCCCATTTCCTTCAAGATTTTCCCTTTGAATGACATTTTAACAGTTTTACCCATTCAAATGCATACGCGACCTATGTTGACCTTGCTGTAAAATAGGTCAAGGTCATCACAGAGTCATGATTTATACTTAAATTGTAGTACTTGAGTCATGGATACTTCATGCCAAGTTTCGTTGAAATCGGTCCACCAGTTCTGGAGAAGAAATTTTTGAAGGGTTTTTACCATTATACGGGCATGGCAGCCATCTTGGTCATGTGACCTGGATTGTTTATATACACATTGATTCCCACTTCCTATAGATGTTTCAAAATAAAATTTGGCTTTGATTGGACAAGCGGTTTCAGAGAAAAAGATGTTTGAATATTATGGAAATATACGTAAATTGCCCCAAGGTGGGGGCAGATGAGCCCCTGGTGTCCAATTTTTTTCAGAATCATTAATATTCAGTCATACTGCACATTTCCTGCAAGATTTTCCCTTTAAATGACATTTTAACAGTTTTCCCTATTCAAAAGCATAGGCGGCCTATGCTGACCTTGCCTTAAAATAGGTTAAAGTCATCACACAGTCATGATTTATATTTATATGTATAGTAGTACTTGTATCACTGATGCTTCATGCCAAGTTACATTGAAATCGGTCCACCAGTTCCGGAGATGACTTTTTTGAAGAAGGTTTTTACCATATATGGGCATGGTGGCCATCTTGATCATGTGACCTGCATTATTTATACAAACATTGGACCCCCTTCCTATGGATGCTTTTTATAAAATTTGGCTTTGATTGGCCACTTAAGTTGTTTCAGAGAAGATCTTTGAAAATGGTGGACGACGGACGGACGATGCTGGACGCCAGGTGCCTGCCTATCCTATAAGCTCACATGTGAGCCTTAGGCTCAGGTGAGCTAAAGAAGGCCTTTATATTGATCACAGTAATGGAGCAGAAGTGAACAGCAGAGGACAATGGGCGTAAATCATCAGTCCATTTGTCAATGCCCTGCAAGTTTTCCACATCAAATGACATTTTCTTGCTTTTCCCCATTATATGCAAAGGCGACCTAAGTTGACCTTGCCATAAAATAAGTCAAGATCATCTCAAGGTTATGATTTATATAAACTTTGTATACCTCCATTTCCCCATGCTTCAAGCCAAGTTTCAAAATCATACACCTTCTGGTTCTGCCGAAGAAGATTTTTGATCTTGGTCATGTGACCTGCAAAATTTATTTAAACTTTTGTTCCCACCCCCTTTAATAGGAAGGTACAAGTAGGCAAAGATCAGGAAAAGGCGCAATCAGAAAGAGATTCCCACTCCAAAAACCGAGGTGGGAAAAAACCAAACTAACAATCAGGCACTTATACCATGAAACATATCGTAAGCCGAATGAGCAGCTATTTTCCCAATAGGTGGCCACTCAGTTACCTATACTTAATTAAAAATATGAAAACATACATAAGGCGCCAACAGCACAAAAAAATTTTAAACACCAAGACATAAAACAAAAAGAACCACCACAAAAGTATCGCCTTGGAACGATCAGTAACACAAAGTTACTGGCGGGCTTAAACCGATTTTACAGGATCCTAACCTCGCCCTCAGCTTCTGCAGTGGTTCAATTATACACAGATATAAACAAGAAATAAGCTCCATATGAATTGTCAAGCAGTGTCGGAGAAGATGTTTGAATATTAAGGTTAGCCCCTGAGCAAGGGCAGACAACCCCTTAGGCCATTTTTCCATTAACTAAAAATTTCTTTCCACTTATCCATTCCCAGCAAGTTTTCTGCCATTTAATGACTTTTTGCCACTTTTTCCCATTTAAATGCATAGGCAAGCTAAGATGACCTTGCCATAAACAGGTCAAGGTCATCCAAAGGTCATGATTTATACAAATTTTGTAGAGCTCCATTCTCAGTGCTTCATGCCAAGTTTCAAAATCGTAGGCCTTCTGGTTCTGGAGAAGAAGATTTTCAAAGTTTTTTGCTATAAATTTAAAGCTATTGTGGCCATCTTGGTCATGTGACCTGGACCATTTATAAACTTTCGTTCACCCTTCCTAAGGATGCTTCACATGAAGTTTGGTGTTGATTGGCCAAGCTCTTTAAGAGAAGGGGCAAGCGGTTTCAGAGAAAAAGATGTTTGAATATTAGGGAAATATACTACGTACATGTTGCCCCAGGGCAGGGGCAGACAATCTCCTGGAGGCAAAACTTTTTTCATAAACATAAATCTTCTGTCTATTTGCCAATTCCCAGCAAGTCCCCCCACCCCCCTTAAAACGACATTTTACAAATTTTCCCCAATCAAATGCATTGATGATCTAAGTTGAGCTTGCCCTAAAATACATGTAGGTCAAGGTCATCCCAGGGTCATGATTTTTATTAACCTTGTAGACATCCAATCCCTGATGTTTCATGCCTAGTCTAAAATGACCTCCCCCCACCTTCCTATAGATGCTTCAAGTAAAATTTGGCTTTGATTGACCAAGTGGTTTCAGAGATGTTTGAATATTATGGTAATATATGTGTATGTTGTCCCGGGGTGGGGGGCAGATGTGCCCCTGTTGTCTGTTTCTTTTCAGAATCATTGATATTCAGTCCTACTGCCCATTTACTGCAAGATTTTCCTTTTGAATGACATTTAACAGTTTTCCCCATTCCGATGCATATGTGACCTATGTTGACCTTGCTGAAAAATAGGTCAAGGTCATCACAAGGTCATGATTTATATACACATTGCAGTATTTCAGTCATCGATGCTTCAGTAACCCGGTGTCCTGCGTCCGCCAGTAATTTTAAATTACTGATTGTTCCAAGGCGTTACTTTTGTGGTGGTTCTTATTGTTTTATGTCTTGGTGTTTAAAAAAAAAAAAAATTGTGCTGTTGGCGCCTTATGTATGTTTTCATATTTTTACTTAAGTTTAGGTAACTGAGTGGCCTATTGGCAAAATAGCTGCTCATTCGGCTTACGATATGTTTTCATGTTTAAGTACCTGATTGTTAATCTATTTTTTTCCCATCTCCGTTTTTGGAGTGGGAATCTTTTTCTGACTGCGCCTTTTCCTGATCGTTGCCTACTTGTAACTTTTTTCATGCCAAGCAGAGTTCTCCTTAACTCCAAATTAGGAGTTTTAAACTCCAACTTTTTGATTCTGACTCCAACATTTTTTAAAAAAACCCAATAGTAAAGTATAGGAAGAATCCAACATTTTATGAATGATCTCATTTTTACTCCAATTTTCAAAATCCTAGTGAGAACTCTGCCAAGATTCGTTGAAATCGGTCAAACACTTCTTCAGAAGAAGTTTACCATATATGGGCATGGCGGCCATCTTGGTCATGTGACCTGCATTAACATGACCTGCATTATTTACATACACATTGGTTCACCCTTCCCATAGATGCTTCATACAAAATTTGGCTTTGATTGGCCATGCAGTTTCAGAGAAGAACATCTTTGAAATTGTGGACAGACGGCAGACAGACGCCGTAGCATGACCAACCTATAAGCTTACCTTGTGAGCCTTCGGCTCAGGTGAGCTAAAATGAATGCTTTCTAACCACTGGTTACCAGATATACTTGTGAAGAGAAACTTTTAACTGACATTTCAGGACAGAGTCAGAGAAAGAAAGAAATTGATGTGACCTGCATTTATGTTTTTACAAAGTTATCCTGGAAAACTCCCTCTGACATATTTTCAGTTAAACTTTGTTAATTCAAAGCCAATTCTTACCATTTTCCCCCACCTTTGGATATTTTAATGATCTTTAATGTCATACAATTAATCTTAAAGTCTTTGTTATTATATTACTGAGACTCTTGCTATGTTTCTCGAGTCATTCAGATGAAAATTAAAACCATTAAAGTCATACCTCCATATGACCTTAGCTGTTGGTTGGACAAAAAAAAACAAACAACATCACCAAACCATACAATGTAAATCTTACCTCACATTATCAGCATATTTTGTGTCAGTACTTGTTTCGATATCTACCAGGTCTTCCCTTCCAGTGACCATTTCCTCACTGTTAATTTCATGCTCAACATCACCATCAACATTAGCTTGGATATCTTTATCAATGTACTCTTCAACTTCTTTATCTATTTCAGCTTCATCATTTTTCAAAGTCTCTGTCATTTTTTCATCAGTTATAACATCTTCTGTTTCAGTCTTTTCCAAATCTGTTTGATCATATATGACAGCATCTCCATCCATTTCATCTAAAGTTTCTTCAACATCTTTGTTTTCGTTCCCTTCTTTCAGTTCACCTATCGCAATACATGTGTCATTTTCATCTAATTTGTGTGTTTTAGTATCTGACATAGATGTTCCAGCTTCAGTCTCATTATCATCTTTTTCTGCTTCAGGCTCTTTCCTTTCACTGCCTTCATCATCTTCATTTGTGTTTTCTCTGACTGGAATATTAGATTCTCTAGAAACTGTTGCTTTTTCATCCAATTCACCATTTCTATTCATAGTTTTTTCTTCCATCACACCATTCTCTTGATTTCTATTGTATTCTGGTTCTTTTACAGTTCCACAACTAGTTTCATCTTTGTCATTGTCATGCCCGGCATTTTCTGATTTTGCTATCTCAATTTCAGCTTGAACAGCATCTGCCTCCATTTTGAGTTTATGTTAATTAGGTATTGACATGAACTTTTATCAACATTTTCACAACCTGAAAAAAAGTTTTGTTCACAAGTTAATAAAACACTTGTCAGCTAAAATCAGATCATTCCTTTACTCATTATATTTATAGTTTAAGTTGAGTAAACCATGAAACCAAAAATGGCTTCTTTATTCACTGGTTTATTAATCTCTTCAATAGACCTTGACCTCTTGGTATGATGTTGATTAACATTTTATCAGACATTTTTACTCATCGTAACCTGTAATTATCTAGTGATCTGATCACCCTTCCATCCTTTTAGCTCACCAAATTAGTTTCTTCTTTACTTTGCTTGTGTTAACTTTCCAGTACAATAATATGCCCACAGGAGTTCAATGATTTCAACTTGCACTGTGGTACATAAATTATCATAACCTCCATTATCAGTCTCCACTTTAAAATGTAGGCCACATGGCACATGACAAAAAGACTTGAAAATACCAATGTTTGCATCATGTCAGCACTGACAAGTTGCACTACTAATGAAAAGGTAAACCAGTGTCCTTATTTAGACGTTCAAATTGGCTAAAATAAGCCGGATAAACTGAAAACGTGCGTCTTGCGCTGAATCACAAATCTGGGTCAGCTCATTGATCACCCATTCCAAACATGGCTTCCATAACGGTTTCAGTGGCTACAAAGTTGCCATCAAAATTCAACAGAAAAGGCCATGCAATGCAGATTTACCAGGGTCGGGACGCTAGATTATTCCATTACCTAACTCCTCACAAGTGAATCTCGTCTACTGTCACCAAAAACTCATGATTGTCATCGTTAATTTATCTGGCATCGTGTGGGAAATCCAGTGCTTTATCTTGATGCAACGCATGCGTGTTTCCTTTCAGCTGAACTTCTTTGGGCTGCACTCCTGCGTTTCATTGGTTGTCTTTGCCGGCGCGTTTGTTCGAGTGCAGCAAGACGGGAACCAACTAGTCAACACGGTCCAGTGACGTCACTGCATTAATTGGATGTCTGGAAATAAATTTTAGGACAGGTAATCGACACAAATTGAGTTAAAAGAAAGGTGTGAACTGTTAATTTGGTCATTTGATTGAGCAGGCACGTGCCAATGATTATGATTTTAATGATTATTACTCGAAATCCTTTAGATTTGCCGATCAAAGCGATGGAAACCTGTGTTTTTATCGCTTCCTGTTTTGTCTCGAAGCAATATGATCTTCCTTCGAGGTTTTGTCAACTGTGTAAATTGTGGGTGGAGTTACTTCTTGATTTGCATTTCAATCTTCAGTGAAAATCAAGTTTTAGAAGTAAATCAACCAATTCCTTTTACTGTAGACCAGTTTAAAATGTTCAAACACAGGCTTTGCCCACCTTTATCGTGAACTAAAAGCAATATCAAAGCTAAATTGGGATAGTCCAAACCTGAGGCTGAGTCTTCTCTCAGTGGCAGATTTACAGGTTCGTTCACCACCCTCCTTACCCAAATTATTTCATTTTCATTGGGAGTTTCAAGAGGCTTAATTTGAAATTAGGCAAGTGAACCCCCTTTTCTTCATTTGAACCACCTCTTCTGAAATCCTGGGTCCACCCCTGTCTCTGAATGTTAAAGCCTAAATTGTTTATATTATTGGTATTATCATATTTTTTTCTTTAGCAAAAAAGCTTACTCAAAGAAATCTTGAATAAGGGCTATCCCCACAAGGGGCAGATCCAGGATTTCTCGAACCCATCAGGGGGGGTTGTTTTTATGCCCCCCAACTTCAAAGAAGTTGAGGGGGCATATTGGTTTGGGTCTGTCCGTGCAGTCAGTCAGTCAGTCTGTCTGTCTGTGATGCGTGAGCACCCGGTCAGGAACCGTTAGAGCTAGGATCTTGAAATTTGGTATGTAGTTTGTATATGAAAATTAGAAGGACCCGTATTTTTTCTTTCAGGTAAATTCAAGGGGCTAGGGGCCCATTCTGTTAGAGTAATTTCCCTTTTTAATTCTTGATATAGTGGGTACCTTGTGCGCAACTCCTCCGACAGTTTTATTCCGATTCTCTTGAAACTTTACAGATGTTGTGACCATGCTTTGAAGATATGCTGTGACCATGCTTTGAAGATATGCATGTGGTTTGGATATAATCCTCAGATTAATTTTTGTCACTTTTTTCGCAATTTGAACTTAGCCATTTTTCGGGCATTTTCACAATGAAAGTGAATGGGCAGTGGGTACCTTGTGTGCGCAACTCCTCCTACAGTTTTATTCCGATTCTCTTGAAACTTTACAGATGTTGTGACCATTCTTTGAAGATATGCATGTGGTTTGGATATAATCTTCAGATTAATTTTTGTCACTTTTTTCGCAATTTGAACTTGGCCATTTTTTGGGCATTTTCACAATGAAAGTGAATGGGCAGTGGGTACCTTGCAGTGATTTTTTTCAGCATTTTGGGAATGGTACCAGTACGGTTCAATTGGGAAAAATAGCCTAATTTTACCCTAAATTGGGAAAATCCGCGACATTTATCTAAAAACCAGAAAATTGGTAAAAATATCATAATAAGTGTTACAGTGATTTGTTTCCTTAAAATAAACAGAATATGACTGGGAGGGACCCATGAAAATAAGCATTATTCCTTGTCACAAATATCAGTTTAATTGACTAATTGGTGCTGTTAACAGTACATGTATGAATTATGGTTGCAGTTGTCAGCCTGATTGGGAAACTTTCTCAGATTGGGAATTTTGAACCATGCCTTTGGGAAAAAAAGATACTTTTTGCCATTGGGAACGACTCCTAAAACCGGAGTCGGTTTTATAGCGAAAATAATCACTGCCTTGTGTGCGCAACTCCTCCTACAGTTTCATGCCAATTCATTTAAAACTTTACATGTGTTATGGGCATGGTCTGAAGATATGCATGTGGTTTGGATATAATCCTTGGGTTATATTTTGTCATTTTTTTCACAGTTTGAACTTAGTCATTTTTTCGGGCATTTTAGTGAATGGATAGAGGGTACCTTGTGTGCGCAACTCCTCCTACAACTTTATACCGATACTTTTGAAACTTTGCAGACATTCTGACCATGCTTTGAAGATATGCATGTGCTTGGGATATACTCCTCAGATTAATTTTTGTCACTTTTTTTACAATTTGAACTTAGTCATTTTTTGGACATTTTTACATCTTGAAAGTGACTTACCAGTTGGGGGCATAGTGTTTCATAAACACATTTTCTAGTTAATTCTTGATAAAGTGAATAGATAGTGGATACCTTGTGTGCGCAACTCCTCCTACAGTTTTATTCCGATTCTCTTGAAACTTTACAGATGTTGTGACCATGCTTTGAAGATATGCATGTGGTTTGGATATAATCCTCAGATTAATTTTTGTCACTTTTTTCGCAATTTGAACTAAGCCATTTTTCGGGCATTTTCACAATGAAAGTGACCAGTGGGCAGTGGGTACCTTGTGTGCGCAACTCCTCCTACAGTTTCATGCCAATTCATTTAAAACTTTACATGTATTATGGGCAGTGGGTACCTTGTGTGCGCAACTCCTCCTACAGTTTCATGCCAATTCATTTAAAACTTTACATGTATTATGGGCATGGTCTGAAGATATGCATGTGGTTTGGATATAATCCTTGGATTATTTTTTGTCATTTTTTTCACAATTTGAACTTAGTCATTTTTTCTGGCATTTTAGTGGATGGATAGAGGGTACCTTGTGTGCGCAACTCCTCCTACAATTTAATACAGATACTTTTGAAACTTTGCAGACATTGTGACCATGCTTTGAAGATATGCATGAGGTTGGGATATACTCCTCAGATTAATTTTTGTCACTTTTTTTACAATTTTAACTTAGTCATTTTTTGGACATTTTTACATCTTGAAAGTGGCTTACCAGTTGGGGGCATAGTGTTTCATAAACACATTTCCTAGTCTTCATTTTACCTTGTCCCATGAAATTGAAATAATTTGGTCCTTGATGGGGGTTTGAGTGACCTCCCCCCCCCCCCCCCCACACACACACACACACTCTAAATGTGTGTCTAAATTTACTGTGAGAGCTCGGGACTAATCCCCTCTGGTCAAGCCCCATCCCCCTGTTGTGGTATTGTCAGTTTGACGTTTCACCAGTGAACTGTTCTGATTCTGAAATCTGCCACTGCCCACTTTAGACAGATGAACATTCCTGGATGAATGCTGACTTGGCCAAAACATGATATTTTTTTTTACTGATTTAAGCTTGACATAGCTGCGAAACATATCAATGTAAATAAAAGTGCTGGTTAGGATAAGAAATCCATTTAACTATGTTGAATTCCAAGTTTGAATAGCAAGAAAAGGTCACCTGAGATGATGATCAGAAAATGATGGAGATCCATACATGATTTAGGTAACAAACATACACTCAGATTGTTGATTTTGTGTTTAACATGCCACTCAACGGCTAATGCAGGGTTTTCCCTGACGCAGGATATTGAGGCCCAGACTCCCAAAAACCTGTCTGGGAAGAGGGACTCTTAGGATTTGTACCAGGACCCTCAAAATTCAAACTTGAGAGTCCCAAGGACTCCTGGAATACAAAACTGAGGGAAAACCCTGCTAATGTCATATGGAGAAAGGACCTTTGATTAAAATAGCTTTGAAAGCAGACTCAACAAACATTGGCACAGACACCCCTCCAAGTTTGAAGCAACATGCTACCAACCCGGCTGCCAAACCAGAGATTTTAGACAAAACCGCCGAGAAGCACCCTTCAGAAGCTAATAGCTTGCAATGGTGTCGTGTATAGTGAGTTCATAGTGAGTTCATAGTGAGTTCAAGTCTCATCTGAATTAAAGACTGGAGAAGTCAGGGCTTGAATCCCGGGGCCTGATTATGTGCTGAAATGTCAGATGGTTGTGTGTCTAAATTTACTTCTCTTTGAGAGCTTGGGACTAATCCCCTCTGGTCAAGCCCCATCTCCTGGTACGGTATTGTCAATTTGGCTTTTCACCAGTAAACTACATTGTATTCTGTTTCTTTGCTTGAACTCACAAGCCCTGGTTTACAAGGCAAGTGGTATAACAAAGAAGCTTCTTATCAAACAGCATTTTTGAAGTGTCAAAATCAATTACGGTTGTAAAATTTCTCATTTTCTGAAATAAATGTATTTTCAGAATAGGTCTAAAGCTCTAGGTGCAGGCATGAGCTGGACTATTGCTACATGTTTATGACATCCAAAACAGAATGATTCGGCCAACATTTACTTGTAAGTAATTTACATGTTTTCCCAGTCTTTCATGTTATGACAGACCAAAACACCATAAGCAGTAAGCATGCAGTAGGAGGAATTGGAATGCCATTATGAAAACACACCTATGCGATATACAGAGATTTTTTTTAAGCTGGAAAAATTGAAAATTTCAACAGAAAAAAAATATATTTTTAATGTTTGTTCAAAACATTGATTGTGGGTACACAGCGAGGCCATTCTAGCGAGTACCCACAATCCATATTTTTGATCAAAATTAAGAAAAATTGGTATACCCCTGCATACTCCATTTTTCACTATATGAAATTGGGGTTTAAGGGGGTATTTATGGCAAGGACATGTTACCCTGATGAGGGGTATTATATTTACAGTATGACATCTCAATTTGCATTACAGGTTATAAGTATATTTATCTATTCTGTATATAATCAACACAATTATATTATTGATTGATTGGAATTTCATATGCAAATTTCAAGATCCTTGCTTTCTTTGAAGCAGGCTTTATTCTTGTTGAACTAGTTCATTTCATGACACAGTTGAGCCTTTGCATGAGAAAACCAACAATTTGGGCTTCAGACCTGGTCCTACACAAACTAGGCTGTACAGTCACAGAAGATGGCTAGAGGCCGGAAATTTTGGATTTAGAAAGAAGAGGAATTTTACTATCCGTGTAGCGAAAACAAAGGCGCTGATCAGCTTCGCAGTTACTGCGAAGCTGATCTGCGCCTTTGTTTTCGCCTATGCAGATTGTTGGTTGTCCCATGCAGGGCTCAGTTGATATCTGTTGTAGGTCTGGTCTTGTTGGCTGTAGGTGTGCTGTGTGAGGTCCCTGTTCCAACAACGACAACAGGTATAATATATACAAAAGTTTTTTTGTTTGTTTTTTTTGGCAGTTTAAATGGCCTTTATTTTCCGTTTCATCCTTTGCTGTGCTGATGTGTGGTATGTCCTAGTTTTTAGTGAAGACTTGATTAATTTCTAACAGTATCAGATTCTGTAAAAAAAATCTGAAATATGGGTGATACCCATAACTTTGCCAGAAGGCCTCACCCAGCTCGAAAGTGAGTTAGCAGGACTGGTCAGATTAGATTTACCCAAGTCTAGTTCACTCTTACACGATAATGTAGCTTACTGATTAGTGAAGGTTAACATATTTCCTTCAGCAGGATCGATAGGACCATACCAGGACCTATGTAACCAAGGCCTCATCCAGCTCAAGGGGGTTAACGAGACTGGTCAGATTGGCTTTAGCACACAGGCGACCCAGAAGAAACCAACGCCATGTGTTGTGAAGATTGAGTCGTGTCCAACCTGTCAGATCATCATTGAGCCGGCATCGTTTGAGAATTTTGCGTTCTATTGTCAGACAGGTGTGCCCAGGCTGAAACATCAGTGTTCTCTAGGGTAGGTGCTATTGTTTGGTTTAATCAATATTAACTAAATATGAGCCGTTGTGTGAGAAAAACAAAAGTCTGGGTTTCTGACCAGGTATGACACAAACCAGGCTGTACACCCACAGAAAATAGTTAGAAGCTTGATATTTGGGAAGAAAAGGGATTGTACTATCCGTGAAGAGAAAACAAAGGCGCTGATCAGGTATGCAGTTACTGCACAGCTGATTTGCGTCTTTGTTTTGCATGTGTAGATTGTTGGTTTTCATGTGTGGCGGTATTATCAGCTCACACATAGAATACACTTCAGAGCTTGGTGGCCTAGTGGTCAGTGCATCGGACTTCTGATCGAGAAGCAGGGTGTTCGAACCCCACTGGCAAAGGTTGTGTTCTGGAGCAAGACACATCAAATCTCCTTAGAATTGTTTAATACCTAGGAAATGTCCCGACATGACTGAAAAATTGTTGCTTGCGACCTTAAACCTCAATGCAAACAAACAAAAACAATTTTCTTGAGTGTTAAATTGTTATGCGTGTATATTTTCCAGTTGTGACTACCTGTACATGTTTGATGTGTACTACCTGAATGAGACAATGCGGCTGATCCAAGCATGGAACCAGACCATGAAACCATTCCAATCGGAGTCCAGTAGTGTGTATATAGTGTTGTGTCATGGTCCGACCAACTATCAGTTCACACTCAGATACAGAACTGTCAGTAAGTGGTTCAAAAATGAGCCTCTGCATGAGAAAACCAACAATTTGGATTCCAGTTCAGGTCCAACACAAACCAGTCTGTACAGTCACCGAATCAGGCTAGAAGCTTGAAATTTTGGATTTAAGAAGAAGGGGCATTGTACTATCCCTGTAGCGGAAACAGAGGTGCTGATCAGCTGTGCAGTTACTGCATAGCTGATCTGCGGCTTTGTTTTCGCCTATGCAAATTGTTGGTTTTCTCACAGTGGTTTAAAAATCTGTTATGAGAAAACAAATCTGATGGGTTGCCAAGGTCCACAAAAAGTGGCCTGTACAGCGTACAGTCTCAGAAAAAAGCTAGAAGCTTGAAATTTTAGATTTAAAATGAAAGGGACTACTGTCTGTGTAGCGATACAAAAGCACTGATTAGCTGTGCAGTTATTGCATAGCATATATGTGTCTTTCTTTTTGCATAGGCAAAAACCCTGTTTTCTCATGACACGGCTCATTTGATGTGTGTTCGATTATAATAGAATGATTAATTACAGTGCTTTTTATTCATTGCAAACCGTGTTGTGGCTGACCCAGAATATACTTGTAATTCTTTTTAGAAACAAGCTCAATTACACTTTGAAGACTCTAAAACTCTCTTTAATTGAGCTGCTGAATTGTCAATGTTTCATCAATAATCAATTTCAAACTTGGTACAATGCTAGTGTAGAGCGCTGTCAGTTTTCTCAGCTGGTTTAATGTTTTAGCTGCTCCAGTGCATAGTCATAAGACTTGATTTATTGAAGCTATGTAATGGTCTAGATTAATGTCTTCCTTAACTGGGCTACATAGTTCACAAATTTCGATCAGAACTTAAGTTCATCATGTACACTTTACTATTTCCAGAAAAAGTGCAATCTATCCATGGAACCACACACCACAACTCCCATGGAGCTATCCGTTCCCCGTTTTTCCCAGTTGGGTACCACCAGAACTTTGAGACCTACGAGTTTATCTTCTCCAGCTCAGGCAAGGGAGACTTCATTGCTCTCTCATTTGATGATTGGAACCTTGACAGCTCCAGTGCTTTCTATGTAAGTTGGTTTCTTAATAGAGCCAATTTGTTTTCTACTGTGTAGAGTCAAAAGGAGGAGGAAACACAACAGCAGGAATTTACCTAGTGGGTAAGGCGTCAGAATCCTGACGTCAACTCCCTATAGTACTTTGCCCAAGAAAAGATGTCTCTGTTCCGACATGATTGAGACATTGTTGACTGTGATGTTAAACCACAAAACAAACAATTAAGTACTGTTATTCATCCTTTATTTCCCATAGTTTGAGGACAGCAACATGAATGGTCCAGTGTATGGATCAACCTCCCGACCCAACGTGATCTCCAACAACAACCAGATGAAGGTCCTGTTCAACACTGGTCAGCCGATACTGTCGTCAGAGAAGAGAGGGAATATGGGCTTCAAGGCTGTCTATACCTTCATTGCTGGTAGGTTTAAACTTCAATTGATGGTAAGTCAGGAATAGATTTTCAAATTTAGCCCCACCCATCATTATCCCTAACACCAACCAGATGAAGGTCCTGTTTAACACTGGTCAGCCAATACTGTCATCAGAGAAGAGAGGAAATATGGGCTTCAAGGCTGTCTATACTTTCATTGCTGGTAGGTTGGAAACTTAAGAATAGAATGGAATCTAGTGTGAAACATTTGTATTTGACAAACTCTTCAAGAGAGCACATTGAACCCAAGTACTTTAGCTTGAAATAATGGTGTTGTATAATACACCTTATCTCCTTTACCACAAGCAATATACTTGTTTAGATTGCAATTCTTTCTTTAGAGCTAAACTTATGTGAACTCAAAAAATGTCATGCAACCACATAATGATTTTTGAGCAAGTGTACAACAAATTTGAAACAAAATGTCTCTTAAAGTGGGTCAGACTCATGGAAGTTACCCCTACCTTTTCACAAGGAGAAACTGAGTTTCTGTTTAGCTTCCTAGAATCTATGTTCAAAAAGTCTTTTGTGTAGGAAAGTATCTATAAGGTTCCCCGATTCATACATGTGATTCCTCCCGGATCGTCCGGGAGGATCCAGGAAATGAGGACCATATCCCGGCCTCCAGGAAAGCCTCTAGAATCTCCCGGATGCTGAATTTTCCTATCATATTTTTTTCCAAACTGTCCATTTAGGGCAGAAAAATACGGTAATCACTTTACAGACGAAAGTCACAAAGGGATTAAGTAGTGTCTGTTACGTAATTACAAAGGAGGGAAACAACAATTAGTGGTGTCACTTTAAGGGTATTGGGTGCAGCGAGGCGTTAAATTGGCCTAAGCATCCACAAAGGTACCTGTTCAAAGTGTAAACGCAGGGTAAAATTTCCCGCCAATATGTCAAATTGATAGTGGAAAAATTTTACCTGTACACCGTTGACCTTGGCCTTGGCCAGTGTAAACATTTCAAAAATGAAAGTAGAAATTTGTGTCTGGGATCGATTTTTCATTTTCTTGGTTAGTACAGGCAATACAGTTTAATTTCTTTTAACTTATTAAAGTGAGATAGATATATACTTGTATAAAATTGCACTTGCAAACTTTTATTTGGAATCAGACAGAAAAATCAGCTGAAAATGGACATTCAGTTGACAGATTTCTGCATGATCAAGCATTGCTGCTTCAACAGTTTAACACTTGGAATATCCCCTGCCTCTTCTTATTGTTCAGGTTACCCCTTTAGCTTTCATGATTACATGAGACACAAGAATAAGCTGATTACTGTACCATTATGCATTTTGAAACTGGGGGGGGGGGGGGGGAGATAGGGGAAAGCAAATTGCTTCAAATTTGACAGAAAAAAATAATGGTGTTGCATGAAAACATGCAAAATCGTGCATTTTAGATGCCGACACATAATCTCCCTGAAGTAGACCCCAATCTCCCTGAAATGAAATCCAAATTTCCCACTTCCACACCAGGAGCTCATCACATGTATGCCGATTTTGAATTTCTGACACCAGAGACAAGTGAGAAAAAGATTTATAAAGTGCTCACCTTTGTGTTTACATTCATTTTGAATCTCCTTCATTACCACAGGGTGTCTCCTAAATACTTTCACATTCACAACACACATTATCCTTTATCACACGAGTGTGGTGACTTTATCACAACAGTGTGGTGATTTAAGAGATAAGTGGCCGTGATATCAAATTGTGTTCAGTGTAATACCCAAAGAGGCATTGTCTTATTTGCTAATATCAACTGTTCCAAAACTTCTTTTGTTTGTAGCAACACTTGTATATGATTCTTCTATTTACAGATCGTTCAGAGTTCAGGAATTCAAAAACAAGTAAGTTTGGTTACATGTCTTTCAAGTTTACACCATGATTGATTATTTTGTGGAATGTACAAGCTAGTATTTGGGCTTATAAATTATTCTTTTGCTGATTGAAAAAGGACCACCTACTTGTTCACATAAAAATCCTCTGAAGACAGTTACAGGCATCCACATTACATATGAGCCGCCGTGCTAGAAAACCAACAATCTGCATAGGCGAAAACAAAGGCGCAGACTGCGAAGCTGATCGGCGCCTGTGTTTTCACTACATGGATAGTATAATCCCTCTTCTACTTAAATCCGAAATTTCAAGCTTCCAGCCATCTTCTATAGCTGCACAGGCCCGCTTGTGTCGGACCTGGTCGGAGACCCTGAAGACCGTTTTCTCATATGTAAATCTGTGTATGGAGGAAAGCGCGGTAGCTTAGTGATTGTGTCAGGTATCACAGCCTGATCCCCTGGGTTCAAAGTAACTTCAACCCCGCTTGTGCCGGGTGGTGTTCTTGAGCAAGACACTTTAAGTTTCCATATGAGCTGCGACATGAGAAAACCGGTCTTCCGAGTTGCCGACCAGGTCTTACACAAACCGGCCTGTGCAGCCACAGAAGATGGATATAAGCTTGAAGTTTTGGATTTAAGAAGAGAAATTGTACTATCTGTGTAGCTAAAACAAAGGCGCTGATCAGCTTCGCAGTTACTGCGAAGCTGATCTGCGCCTTTGTTTTCTCGTGATGTGGTTCATATAGTATATGTACTGGCTGCTCATTCTGGAGGTGACTGAAAAACTGTTGACTGGGACTTTAAACCATAAAACAAGCAAACAAAATCTGACTAGGGGATTCTGACCGTATCAAGCAAATCCTTGATTTATAGCCAAGCATATGTAGGAAAGCAAGTATTTATCAGCTGCTGATTTGATAAACATATAATCTGCACTTTTGTTTCGAAATTATTTTTAAATAATGGTGCTCTTCAATGAACATGTGCCCCTTTAATCTGTTACCAGGTTGTAAGGGAGCAGGCTACCTATTGGACAGTGTTGGGGGCCAGATAGAGTTCACCAAGGAGACCCAGCCCCAGGAGTACTACGACTGTATCTGGGTGATAAAAACACAGCCTGGTTTCCATGGGACTTATCTCAAACTGATGAAAAAGAGGCTGCCTTCAGGTAAACAATACCTATTGATTGGAGAGGAAGTGGGGTGAGGGTAGGGGGTGAGGTTTGAAAACATGGCCAGGCTTCCACGTGACATACATGTATCTCAAACTGATGAAAAAGAGGCTACCCTCAGGTGGATTGGGGAGGGAGTGGGGTGAGGGCAGGGCATGGGCTGAGTTGAAAACGCAACCAGGCTTCCATGTGACATACTTAGATGAAAAAGAGGTGTCACTCAGGATTAGGGAGGGAGACTTGGGATGAAAACATGACCAGTCTTTCATGCAACTTATTTGAAACTGGTAAAAAAAAGAGGCTGTGTAAGGTAAACAATATATATGGATTGGGGGCTGGGTCAGCCAGGGTTGGGGGGCTTAGAATATAGCCATACTTTTACATTTTACAGCGAAATTAGTTTGTACTACCCAAAATACACCTGGCCCTCTTTATAACACAGTTCGTTACAAAAGGGTTTCGGATATAAAACTGATCATTGTTGGACCCCAATTGGACTACTTTTGCTAGATGCCTATACATTTTACTCTCATGATAACACGGATTGGACTGCTATCAGGGAAGTTGGCTTGGACGCCAACAATAGTGTTATAAAGAGGTTTAGGTGTAGTTATGTTAAGAATCATTGTACAATTTCCCATATATCACAGTGTAAGACACACAATTAATAGCGTCACTAAAACATTAAAACACCAAGAATAATCACTTATTTTGTATCATTTCAACAGTTCCTCTGAGTTATTGACTCGGGTCTCTTAAGAAATTTTCATCAGGAAATGCCCATGGAATATTCATGAAATCATGAAATTCTGGCATTTTTCTAGTCTTGAAACCTGGAAATAGACTACAACGTATTGAGGACAAGCCCCAAACTTCCAGTACAATTGCAGTTCTCTAAAACTTACTGTTTTAGATGAGAGATACGGCAATAAGAACCAGATTCAGATTCGCTCGGGTCTGACCTCTGAAGGTCACCTCATCTCCACGGTCTACAACGAGGTGTCACCGACAGACTACCAGCCACATGTGGATGAAGTAGGGTTCTATATCAGGATCAACTCAACGCTGTCACCATCTGATTCTGTGGTGCTGTCCTATGCTTCATACAAGAACACCTTTATCTGTATGTAATTCTGTTACATTACAAAAACACGTCCATGCAATATACAGAGATTTTTCAGCAGTAAAAATTGAAAATTTCACCAGAAAAGTTTTGATATTTTTAATATTTTTGCTCAAAACATACATTGTGGGTACACGTTAGAACCGCCTCAGCGAGGCAGTTCTAATGAGTACCCACAATGTACGGTTTAGATCAAAAATAAGAAAATTAGGTGTACCCCTGCAAACCTCAGTTTTTCAATATAAAAGTGGGGTTTACTGGGGTAAACATTTCAGGGACATGTTTTCCTGTTATAAAATGACATGGACATGTTTTCCTGTTATAAAACGACATGTGACATTGGTGAAGCCACACATTTCTCCAGTCGTTGGGATGAGTCTTGAAACTGATATCCCATTTCCATTAAGTCTTAGCTGTTAAGTGGGATGTAAAGCATGAATACCACCACCATCAAATGATACTTATGTCAATTACTTTCTTTCTTCTTTAATCATGCTTAAGTTTTGAGATTTTAAATTACAGTACAACCTCATTATAACGCTATCTTTGGGGTCCATAGATGCAGACCGTGTTATAAGTGAAACCGTGTTATAATGAGGTTACATACTATAGACATATAGTAAAATAATCAATTTGGGATCCATGACATGGCCGTGTTATAATGAAAACCGCATTATAGTGAGGCGCGTTATAATGAGGTTGAAGTGTAATGTTTTAGCCATCATTCTCTGTTTGTGTGTGGTTTGTTGGTTTACTATATATTACATATACTGAAGATCTATAAATCTTCTATTTTTAGCCAATTGTAAACATGATAGTTCCCTGTTTACGTGTAACAACGGTCACTGTATAGACAAGAAGCTTGTGTGTGATGGTTACAACAGTTATCTTACTGTCTTAATTTTCTATTTTCAGCCAATTGTAAACATGATAGTTCCCTGTTTACGTGTAACAGTGGTCGCTGTATAGACAAGAAGCTTGTATGTGATGGTTGCAACAGTTATCTTACTGTCTTAATTCTCTATTTTTAGCCAACTGTAAACATGATAGTTCCCTGTTTATGTGTAATAATGGTCGATAGACAAGAAGCTTGTGTGTGATGGTTGCAACAGTTATCTTACTGTCTTAATTCTCTATTTTTAGCCAACTGTAAACATGATAGTTCCCTGTTTACGTGTAACAATGGTCGCTGTATAGACAAGAAGCTTGTGTGTGATGGTTGCAACAGTTATCTTACTGTCTTTATTCTCTATTTTTAGCCAATTGTAAACATGATAGTTCCCTGTTAACGTGTAACAATTGTCGCTGTATAGACAAGAAGCTAGTGTGTGATGGTTAAAACAGTTGTATTATTGTCTAATTTTCTATTTTTAGCCAATTGTAAACATGATAGTTCCCTGTTTACGTGTAACAATGGTCGCTGTATAGACAAGAAGCTTGTGTGTGATGGTTACAACCACTGTGGGGATAATTATGATGAAACTCATGGCTGTTCATATGGGGGTAAGATTTCATAGAAAAAGATTTTCTATACTGACAAATCCAATGAATTTGGTTTTGCATGCTGCAGAGACTCAGATCAGCATACTAAGGCAAACCCACCGACTTAGCAGTCTCTACTTTTGAGAGTATGTCCATGAACAGTCTGATCACAGTTTTGTTCTGAGTGCAGCACAAATTAGTTGTTTAACCATTTAGGATGTCATAGGTTTTGGCTTCAGAGATTCTGTGCACTTTGTTGTGTGGCAGCTTGTCTGGATGAAAAGATTGAGTATGCTCAGTAAAACCTCATTTCATCTTTTTTCTTGTTTCACTGGTTAATAATAATAGATCAGTTTATCTGGTCTCAAGAAACAATCCAAACACTGAAATTTGGTCATTAAGATATCTCTATCACCATTCTTCCCCTTGCACTGATTGAAGAAGAGCATTAAAGTAATGCGCACTAAATACTAGTAATCTACCTCTTGAATGCTTGCCCAGGAATAGTATGGTTGGGATGATGTAATGTCACAAAGTGACCTTAGAAGTTGTTTGTAACATAAAACTTTAAACCACTCAGTCAATCCGTTAATCAATCTGTCAATTAAATTTTTTGAAATTATCAGTAATGTAAACATTTGACATGCCTAGGTGATGATGGTGTTTGGGACAAGAGCTACCAGTACACTATAACTATTGGTGTGATCGTTCCCATGGTAATCTCTGTGTTCCTCATCATGGTCATCTGTCTGCTGTTCGTCATGATCCGACGGTGTCGGCGGGCGCGCCTTCGAGAGGTGGCGGGCATGAACGAGAGATTGGAGACCGTCAGCGAGGAGGTCTCGACTACCACTAGAAGAGGTGAGATTATGAAGCAGTGTAATTTTGGAACTACCTAAAAATAATTACACAAACATCTCTATCTCTGGCGCTGTTGTTTTGTTTTTCGGAACACTCTTTTAGGTCGGAATTTCAGAAAAATTCTATAGTGGAGTGGTAATTTCTTTCTTCTTGCACCATTTCCTGATCATTGCCTACTTTTACCTTTCTAAAGTTTTGGACTCTGCCAGGAGCTACCCACTTCCTGATCAATTGCTATTAAATGCCATAAAAACATTTGATGTTAAAGTATTTTAAGAAAAAAAAAAACAGTATAACTTTAGACAAATCATATATTTGATATCATTAACTCCTTCTTGTAAAGGTGCAAGTAGAGATTTAGTTGACAAGATATTTGAGGTATGGTTTGAGTTCCAACCTTCCTTGATGTGGTATTTTTCTTGAAAGTCCTGCATGAACTTTATTTTATTCTTTATAGGTCGGAGGCGACGGAGACGTCGTAGATTCTTTGGTTCTCTGGAGCCTGATAACCCTCCCACCTATGATGAAGCCATACAGAGTCCACCAGGCTGGTATGATAATGTGGTACGTACCATTTACTGATCTCATCCATTAAACACCATTATACATCTTGACCTCTTTACAACACGGTTTACTACAACACAGTTTGGATATAACACTGATCCTTGTTGGACCCCAGTTGGTCATTTTAGACTATTTTTGCTATATTTTTATACATTTTATTCTCGTTATAACATGGAATGGATAGCTAACACGGAAATTGGCTTGGACCCCAGCAATAGTGTTATAAAGAGGATGTGGTTTATAAAGAGGTTCCACTTCTTGATTTATGATGTGGAGATCTGAGGAGATCTGAAACACCAAATAATGAGGTGTACATGTATAAGGTACTTTAAAAATGGAAAACTATATGGAGCTCCTAGAAAATAGGGAAGTGCCACTTGTATTGTCAAACTCAAGCTACAACACAGAAGTAAATCACAAATTTCGGATTATTATCCATTGTTTGTATGTCCTCCTTTGTGGATCATATTTTCTTTTAAATATGATGTTTTGCAAAAGTTGTATTCTTTTTATTTCAGGCTTTTGGTACCACCGTTGATCCCACACTACCACAACCTCCTTCATACTCAGAAACTATTCAAAACATGGCCACTCCCACAGTGCAGACATTACCCCCTGGGAGCCCCAGTTCAACAGACAGCAGCCAGTCAGATCGCTTGTCTATAAATAATACCCGTCAATCATCAAGTTCCTCCAGTGAAGGAGGCTCCTCGTGGGAAATTGGCAGGAGACAACCAAGAAGTAGAATAAGAACTGAAACAAGTCATGTGTCAAGTTCTGATTCAGAAACGGATGATGTTAGAACACCAACAGTTCCAACTGAAGCTACAGAAAGAAGGAGGAACTCATCTTTAGTGGAAGGACAGTCGGAAGTATCAACAACACCACCAGACGCACGGGACAACAACAGAAAAGAGCTTCAAAAAGCAGACAGATTTGTGCATAAACAAAGAAATGATAAAACAGATAAACATTCCAATAAAACGGGACCAGGACCAAGTAATTGTGTCATTCCAGATACTAATAACAAAGTTAGAAGCAGTCGTAGTATGGAACTGTTACCAACTATGTCGCTGACACAGTCTAGTATTGACACTGATTCAGAGACATTTGAACCACCGAAGAACAACCAGTTACGGTCTGGTGGACCTATGAGTCCATTAAATGGCAGTTGTCCAGCTCTGTCTAGAAATCTCACAGTATTTGATGCTGATTCAGCATCAGAACAACGAAATCTTTCAAATGCATATCAGAAATCACAACAGCAGGACATAAACAGAAGTAGAAATAATGTTTCAAAGTATGTAACAAGGGATTCTGAACATGGTGTTCATAGTTCAGTACCAAATTTGAGTAATACTGAGGTTGTGAGGAATGATGCTTCAAATGATAACAACAAAGACAATAGGGGTCGAGATGAAAGTCAAGGTGAAGGTCAACATGTTATGGTTGTGTATGATGGACCACAGATTACCACGCCAAGCCCAAAGCATAGTCCATTTAGAACAAATGCTTATTTGTTATCCAGTTCTTTAGGCGATCAAGAGTATGGAACCGATAGAAATATGAATAATCAAAGTTCCAGCTACCGTGGAAACACTAGTAGTCATGGAGATATTCATAGTCCAATTGGAAAACAAAAGCAAGAAAACCACCAAAGCCATGAGATTGAAACTAACCAAAACCAAAGAAAACCAAGAAGTCAACAATCCCACCAGCCAGAAGCAGCTGATAATACTGTCAGTAGCCATGGCAACAGAGCACATCCTAGTAGCCATGGTGACAGAACACAGCCTAATCTGAATGATAGATCACAGCCTAGACCTGTAGATAGGAGGCTGGCACATTTACCAATCATAAACCAAATGAGAAACAGGGGAGATAATACAAGAGTATTACAGAGTGGTCACACAGACAGTTCGGGTGGTAGGAAAAATATGTCTGCGACAGAGAATCAGAAACATTCCAAACCTAATTATGCTGGCCATGATAGAAGCGATAGGCATAGATCTGAACAGACTGATCACCCTAGAAATGAAAGACCTAGATCAGAACAAACAGATCAGTCTAGGGATGATAGGAATCTGGGTAGGTCAGAGCAGACTGATCATCATAATCACATATCTGGACAAAATCCATCCGTTCATGCTGGACATGATAGGAACAGATCCAGACCAGGCTATGATGGTCATCATGGTAACCAGAGGAACATATCAATGCCAGATGAGAATGGTCGCCATAGCAACAACAGACATTCATCAAGACCTGATCAGAGTCAATATCATGGTACCCAGAATGTTGGCTCTAATCAGCGCCGAGCACGTGAAAGTGTGAATGATCGCCATGGTGATAATGATCACATTCATAGTCCAATTTCCAATTCACCTACTCACAGGGGAAGGTCTACTGGCGACGCTGATAGGTCTGTCCCAGGGGGAATCCCTGGGGTTGCCATGGCAACAACAACTACCCATGGTGCTGTAAATGTGGCTCAGGATCCCACTTTGGAAGAAGGTGGGGGATATTTGAATCTCTACAGGATGGGGGAGGAAGATGATATCTATGTTTGATATTCAATATTAAAAATATATGTTAAATCAAGATATCATAACTCATATAAGCCTTGGACACAGGCAGACAGTATAGCCATGTCATATCTCAGGCTATTCCGTTTGCTTAGAGCAATTATTCATTGAAAAAATGAAAGAAAAAAAAAACCTGTGCATTTGATGTTATCAGAACAAGCCTTAAGTATTAAGCAGATATCTTTGTAAATCATGATTCCGTTCTTCACAGGCCTTTAAGTGATACTACTGTATTCATGAAAATAATTCTTGCATAACCCAGAATTTTAGAAAGTCATAAAGTCATGTATTAGAAAATAACTGCCATGGAATAGCATGCTACAGTGCAAGCAAATGCTATAACATATGAGCCTGCGTGAGAAAACCAACAATTTGGGTTCCGACCAGGTCCAACACAAACTGGCCTGTACAGTCACAGAAGATGGTTAGAGGCTGGAAATTTTGGATTTATAAAGTTGAAGAATTGTACTGTCTGTATAGCGAAAACAAAGGCGCTGATCAGCTTCGCAGTTATTGCGAAGCTGATCTGTGCCTTTGTTTTCGCCTATGCAGATTGTTGGTTTTCCCATGCGGCAGCTCATATGTACTCAAGAAATAGGTGTAGATCAGCTGGCTTATCTGCTGTCTGCCCAGCTCTGATAAATATTTGAGCGGCCACACCAGAAAACCAACAATCTGCATATGCGAAAACAAAGACGCAGATCTGCTGTGCAGTAACTGCACAGCCGATCAGCGCCTTTGTTTTTGCTACTTGGATAGTACAATTCCTCTTCTACTTAAATCCAAAGTTTCAAGCCTCCATCTAGTCTGCTTCTGTGACTGTACAGGCTGAATTGTGTCAGAGCTGGCAGGAAACCCTGATTGCTGGTTTTCTCATGCGAAGGCTCATTTACTGAAGTTCAAAACCATTATGAAGACATGCCCATGTGATATACAGACTTTTCTTCAGTTGTGAAAATTGAAATTTTTCAATAGAATTTTTGATATTTTTCTTATTTTTGCCCAAAACATAGATTGTGGGTACACGTTAGAACTGCCTTGCTAAGGCGGTTTTAACGAGTACCCACAATCTATGTTTTGAAGCAAAAAATAAGAAGAATAGGTATACTATTACTATATAAAAGTGGGGTTCAAGGGGGTTTACTATTCATGGACGTTATCCTGATGACTAATTATCCTACCAAATAAAGCAAGTTTCATCAGGAAAAGATATCCATGAAAAGTAAACCCCCTCAGACCCAACTTTTATATACAAAAACTGGTGTATGCGGGGTATACCTATTTAACAATGTGGTTCTAACGTGTACTCACAATTGATGTTTTGAGCAAATTTAAGAAAAATACCAAAATTTTTCCAGTGAAAATTTTCATTTTTTTACAACCAAAAAAATTTCTATATATTGCATGGTTGTGTATTCAGAATGGTCTGATTTGAATGTTAAAAAATACTTGTTCTGAGTTCTTTTTAGAGTATTGAAATTATCATTATGAAAACATGTCCATATGATATACTATAATTTTTTCAGGTCAAAAATCGATAATTTTCAGAGGAAAAATTTTGATATTTTTCTTATTTTTGCTCAAAACATAGATTGTGGGTACACGTTAGAACCGCCTCGCCGAGGCGGTTCTAACGAGTACCCACAATCAATGTTTTGGAGCAAAAATAAGAAAAATAGGTATACTCCTGCATACCCCAGTTTTACTATATAAAAGTGGGGTTTAAGGGGGTATACATTACACGGACATGTTTTCCTGATGTGGATAAATTGTTTTTGCCTTGAATATACATGTACTGTAAATTTTTGTTTTATGTTGTACATCTATTTTAATTTGGCTAAATGTTATTGAGATTTCTTTGACTGGTTGTGTGCAAACAATGAAAAACCTTCAAGTATATACATATCTTTTTTTTTTGAAACCATGTTTTTATTCTGTGTAACATTGAGCCATATTATTGAATATAAACGGCAACTCTTGTAAGACTCTTTCATGCATGAAAGCAGTGGAAGCTGTTCAGGTGACTAGCTTATACATACATGTACAAAATCATACTTAGTTAAAAACTATTATATTATGTCTGCTTGGCTAAAATCCTATTACATACTGAAAATCTGGAAATTTCGCAAATTTTATCTATTTCAAAATTATAAGCAAGTTTTTTTTTAATTTGCGAGAGGGCACTTGTGCATTATTAAAGCCTTATTTTAAGCATTTTATTAGCAAGAACTTTGAGTTTGTGTGTCATCGAATTTGCGAAAATTAGCGAAAATTAAGTTCTCACGAACATTTCCGAACTTACAGTATGAGAAATTAAAATTTCTGACTTTTCAGTAAGTCAATGTCAATGTTTTAGCATAGAAATGAACATAAGCAATGCATATTTTTGAGCCATATCATGAGAAAAACTGATGCTTTATGGGGAAAAAAGTACAGATTAGCTGTATATACTGGGTTTCATTTCATACAACAATGTTACTTCACAAGTTCACAGCTCTGAAATTTCAAGACTATGGCTATCCAGTTCAGTATCCTATTCAGTTTGTACAGTATTGGATTTTCTGGAAACTTCCAAAAAGACAGGTTCTCTCATGATGTAGCTCATCAGGATAACGTGTCCATGTAATGAATACCCCCTTAAACCCCACTTTTATATAGTAGGACTGGGGTTTGCAGGGGTATACCTATTTTTCTTATTTTTGCTCCAAAACGTAGATTGTGGGTACTCATTAGAACCGCCTCGGCGAGGCGGTTCTAACGTGTACCCACAATCTATGTTTTGAGCAAAAATAAGAAAAATATCAAAATTTTTCAGCTGAAAATTAGCAATTTTTAAAGCTAAAAAAATCTCTGTTTTATTGTATGGGCAAGTTTTCATAATGCAATTTCCTTGTGCCATGATTAAGATGGTTCATTTTGATCTCATCAATTTAGCATTAACAAATTTACTAACACACAATTTGTATAAATGGCATATAGTTCAAAGCTCTTAATTCCAGGTGCTGAGCTTATAAAAAACATCTCAGCTTAGCATGAAATATATTCTGCTCATGAATGTTATATTTATAAGCAGGATAAATGACTTGCTGTGGTGGTCTGAACCTGAAATTTCTACCAGTTTTTGCTACCCATGACATTAATTATGAGCAGCTTTAAGAGTTGAGCATGAAAAAAGTTTTATAATCATACGGCTTGGTCAGGCTGCTTGTTTAGCACCTTTTGCATAGGTCTGTTGTTGCAAAATTTTGGATTGTCAGAATTTCTATACTTTATCCAAAACATAGGATTTCTATACTTTATCCAAAACATAGGATTTCTATACTTTATCCACAACATAGGATTTCTATACTTTATCCAAAACATAGGATTTTTATACTCTATCCAAAACATAAGATTTATATACTTTATCCAAAACATAGGATTTCTATACTTTATCCAAAACATAGGATTTTTATACTATATCCAAAACATAGGATTTCTATACTTTATCCAAAACATAGGATTTCTATACTTTATCCAAAACATAGGATATTTATACTCTATCTAAAACATAAGATTTATACTAAGCAAAATAAATTTAGCAATTTTTGATGTTACATATATGTTTGATCACCTCAGAGCAATTTTGGACATTTCTTTAATTTTAATGACAAGAACAGTGTCTTAGGCACATGGCATGATGAATTTAAAAATGCCATCCTTTAAAGAGGCTTCTGGAACAACCAACAAGTACAGAAAGGGTGTGGATGCAAAATTCTCAACCATTGAACACAATGCAAACAGCTGACTTTTGTTTAGTCTATTAGGCCCACCCTTTTCAACCCCTCTTTATGGACGTTGTTGATTATGTGACAAGTGAGATTGGGCTTTTTCGGTACAAACTTTACCTGCCAAAAAACGACGTCAACGCGCCGTCAATAGGTCGAAATTGCCTTAATTTCGGGTAACTTGGTTTTCATTGATTTTATAAAAACAAAACAAGACAAACAAAGCACAATGCAGCCAATACCGTGGTCAGTAACACTTGAAAGATTCAGAGCCATAACGTGCCATGCTAGTGAGATAACGCTGACGTTAAACTCTATATTTAAGCTCACGTTATAAAGCCAAGATAGAGAATTTGACAAACTCTCTTTATTTTTACATATCGGTATGCATCAGACATTTAAACTCATTGTCGATTTTCGGGAAATTCCAGTTAGAAATGTAACGGTAAGGCGATAACGTAGGAGCAAAAGAAAAAACGTTGAATTCAAAAACTTACGATCTTAATTTCTCGGCGATAAAATTTTGTTTCCAAACGTTTTAAATGTTTTCCCTTGTTTTGATGACTAAATGGTTGCTTAAGCATGATTTTGGTTTCCCACTTTGAGCAGACCTGCTAGTTTTGATCTTGTGTTTTAAATTGTAACGTCACGTCAGTATCGCCGTAAGGTTTGATTTTTTCGAAATGTTTCACTTGGAAGCTCTTGCCGAAAGGTTACCACTTACGTCCATATTCCAAAATATGATTTTTATTTATTGTGTGCAGAGACTGGCTAATGTTACGAAAATTGTTAAATTTAATTTGCCTAGTATATATACTTTATCCAAAACATGGGATTTCTATACTTTATCCAAAACAGGATTTCTATACTTTTTCCAAAACAGGGTTTCTATACTTTATCCAAAACATAGGATTTCTATACTTTATCCAAAACATAGGATTTCTATACTTTATCCAAAACATACGATTTCTGTACTTTATCCAAAACATAGGATTTCTGTACTTTATCCAAAACATAGGATTTCTATACTTTATCCAAAACATAGGATTTCTATACTTTATCCAAAACATGGGATTTTTATACTTTATCCAAAACATCAAGCTCTTAATTGTCTTTGTGTGCCATTTCTAGCACAATACACTACAAGGCATAATTTGATGAGGCACAGAATCCTATTAATGATGCAATGGTAATGCTTTAAATAATTTTATAGCATTGTACAGTATGATTTTTATAATGATGTACGATATGATTTTTATAATGTACAAAGACAAGTTTTAGAATTATATATAAAATTTGATATACAAAGATAGTGCTCTCTATTCCTGAGGCTGGCCAAGTACAAATGAGCCTGTGCATGAGAAAACCAACAATTTGGGTTCCGACCAGGTCCGACACAAACCAAGCTGTACAGTCTTAGAAGATGGTTAGAGGCTGGAAATATTGGATTTAGAAAGTAGAGGAATTGTACTATCCGTGTAGCAAAAACAAAGGCGCTGATCAGCTTCGCAGTTACTGCGAAGCTGATCTGCGCCTTTTTTTTTGCCTATGCAGATTCTTGGTTTTCCGATGCAGCGGTTTAAATTTTTAAAGTCTGTGTTCTTGAATTTTTACACAGCCCTGATAATTTTATGTTGAGGTTGGTCAAGGTCAAATTTAACCATGTTTTTGAATTTTTACAGAACCCTAAAATTAAAAAAAAATGAGTCTCAAAACAACTAGTTATACATGTACCATTATGGTGATACACTTTTGGACAAATGGACCTTGGTGAGCAGAATATACCTGCACAGAAAGAAGGGCTTTAGCTTACTTGCTATATGATCTGCAGAGTTATTGAAAGAAAGTTTTGAGTTTCAATTTATTTTTATGCTTTTACTGTACATACAATAGTACATGTGAAATATAAGGTTGAAAAAGGCATTTTGTTCCTTGCTGGCAAAGCATCACTAAGCTACTGACTTATATATGTGGTTTTATATCATGTTGATTTTCTATAGACATATCAAATTTAATCTAGATATTGACTTGGTCATGTAGTTTGTATTGAAATAAAATGTTTTGTTACAAATTAGCTTTTTGTCCTTATTGTCATCCAGTAAAGAGATGTAATGATAAAAGCATCTGCAAGTAGGTGCCCTATTCATGCACCTCTGATTATTGCCGAGGCGGTTCAAATGTGTACCCAAAATCTATGTTTTTAGCTAAACATAAAAATATCAATATATTTCAGATGAAATTATTTTCAATTTTTATAGCTTTTAAAAATCTCTGTATAGTAAGGTATTGCATGGGTTACATATAATGTTTACGTAATGTGAAATGAACACGAGGAAAAGCAGCAGCACCTTAGTGCCAGTCTGGTGCAACACACAGCACACTCAAAGGCTCCTTGCAGCCCATCTTGTGTCCTTATTGGCAGAGCCCATTCTAATCCCATTGATAGTACTTTTTTATGAAATTCTGGTATGCCAACAGTGTAGCTCTAGATGAGACACTTTCTGTTGTATATGAACCGCATCGTGAAAACACGGGGGTTTTCGCGTATGCAAAAACAAAGGCGCAGATCAGCTGTGCAATAACTGTACAGCTGATCAGCGCCTTTGTTTTCGCTACATGGATAGTACAATTCCTCTTCCACTTACAGCCAAAATTTCTAAGTCTTTACAGGCCTGTTTGTGTCGGACATGGTCAGAAATCCTGAAGACTGGTTTTCTTGTGTTGCGGCTCATACTAAATGCTGCTTGCCTCTGTCCTATTAATATGATGGGGGCTATGGGGTGCTGTTTTACTACCGGTATTTATTCCCTCTTTATGGATATCCATAATTCATTTTTGGATATCCAAATTTCATTTTTGGATATCCATAATTCATTTTTGGATATCCATAATTCATTTTTGAATATCCTAAAATCGATTTATGGATATCCTTAATTTGGCTGAATATTGGATATACATTGACCATTTTTGCATTATCGGCTGGTTTCCAGCTTCCAAATAATCAATATTGGAAATACAGGTAACCAGAACCACCCTGACCTCAACACCCTGACCTTGAGGTCAGGGTGGTTCTGGTTACCTGTATTTCCAATATTGATTTTTGTGTGCTAATACAAAAATGGTGAATAAATTGATTTTAGGATATCCTAAAATCGAATTATGGATATCCTAAAATACAATCCCATTTTTGGATATCCATAATTGGATATAAGGATATCCTAAAATCGGGCGAATATTGGATATCCATAATTCGATTTATGGATATCCATAAATGAATTATGGATATCCTAAAATAGGACTGTATTTTAGGACATCAATAATTCATTTAAGGATGTTCGCTGCCAATGAAAAAGTATTCAAACTTTTTTTCTAACCACTCTTTTTTGATTCCAAATTACAACACAAGACATTTGAAAACAAAATAAGTATAGGGTAGTGTGCATTTTTTCGAGCTACAGGCCTGTGAATGAGTCCTCTGAACACTTTGTTTTAATTTTAGAAAAATTAATTTAATTTTCAATTCTTTGAAACATACCTGTCTTGAACAAAAATACACCTAGAGTGCTTTCAAAATCCATAATATTTAAGTAATGCAGATTATTTTGGACCAAAAGCAATGAAAAATTTGCAACTTGAAGTGGATGACAAAATTTTACGAGTCGTTTTTCAACCCTACCCCCATACTTAAAAAGTCGTAAAAAATCAATATTTTGAAATGTGCCAAACCCATATTTGTTGATTCAAACTTTTTCTTGTATTTTCACACAAGATAGAACTTCGTAATATTGTTCGAATAAAAGGAAGAAATATATAGGGTAGTGTGCATATATGAGAGCACCAACAACTTGAAAATCGCCATTTTAAGCCTTTTTTCGTCTGTTTTGTTTCTTAAAGCCCATTTCATAAAACCACCCAAAATTTTAAAACTAGCACACCAAAGACAGAAAGACCGACTTAGAAGACCATATACACATATACTGCTGCTAAAACAAACATCGGAACTCGTGCAATTAATTTGAAGATGTGTAATATTCAAGTTTAATCTACCCTACCCCCTAAATTTTACTGACAACTAAAATTTTCTGAAAAGTTGCAGAAAATGGGCTGAAAAAATGAAGTTCCTTAGATTGACAATTTTCATGGCTCATTCAATGCATATCATCAATATGTATCCAAATATAAAATATTAGAAAAATATCTGCAACCGTTTTCGAGATATTCAACAAAAGAAAAACCGGAAGTTCGGAAATGTCAAATGTTAGCAGCGAACATCCTTAAGAAGGCTATCCTTAAATCACAAAAAAATGATGTACGTGCCTAAGGGAATATTCTTAAAAATGAATTATGGATATCCTAAAATCGATTTATGGATATCCTTAAATCAGATCATTTAAGGATATCCTAAAATAGAATTATGGATATCCAAAAATCGAATTATGGATATCCTAAATTCAAGATTATTTTTGGATATCCTAAAATACATTTAAGGATATCCTTAAATAAGCTGATTTAAGGATATCCATAATTCAATTTTTGGATATCCAAAAATCGAATTATGGATATTCATAATTCATCGTGATTTTTGGATATCCAAAAATGTATTTTAGGATATCCATAATTCAGTTAAGGATATCCATAATTCATTTAAGGATTTATGGATATCCATTATTCATTTATGGATATCCATAATTCATTTTAGGATATCCAAAAAATATTAATGGATAATGGATAATTATCCTTAATTATTTTAGGATATCCATAAATGAATTAAGGATATCCATAAATGAATTATGGATATCCTGAAATAAATTATGGATATCCAAAAATAGGGAATAAATAGTAAAATGGCACCCCATAGGGGGCAAGATGACTACATATTTCCCGGCAAGGTTGCCATGCATGCATTCTACTATATTGCATTAAACAAAAACAAAGATGGCCAGTACATAGGATGACATACTTTTTTAACCACAAGTGTAACCACCACCTCCACCTCTACGCAGTGACATGATTCACTGCCCACCAACATCCGTTACCTTAACTGTTAACAATCACACCACTGATGCTTTCCATCAGCTTGATCCTAAGCCTTACCTCATCACTGTTAGTTACACTATGCTACCCAAAGTCCTTTTCCCATAGATGATATGCAACAATGACCAGGTCTGACTGTCTGAGGTGCAGAAAAGGGGCTCAGGAAAGCCAAGACATATCTTGGTATACCAGGATATGCCTGTGAAACCACCACATTTGGAAGGTGACAGCCAAGCTAAACAGAAACAGTGACGATAAATCAGAATAGAACCTGAGAATGGTCAGTAAAGAAATTAATGGAGGGCTAAATGCAGAGGACAAGATTTTTTATTGTGTACTGAGTCGATAAATTTCTGACCATAACCTCAGGAACAGTGGAAATTTGCCAAAACAAACGGTGTCCCAGCTGAGGACCTAACCCAGGACCTCTCTGACCAGTTCTACACTCTTCTGCAGCTCCGGTCCGCTCCACTAGATGACAGGTTTTCACCATGCAAAGCATTGGTCGGAAATATTAGTAAGAATTAGAATGAGTTATTGAATTCTCCAGTTGACCATTCTACCCAACCCACCAGCCTATCCCATATCAGGGGTGTACCTCGACAGGAAGAAATTCAGTGGGCATTTTCGTTAGTCTCTGGACTTGTGTGTACGTATCAGTCCCTTGTGGTTTTTCACTTGACAGACGCATGCGCAGTTGCCAACAGCAGACAGCTGTTGTTTTCCTGATCGATAAAATGTGACATTTGTTCTTGAATTGTCCATATTTTATCGTCGACAGTTACTGTATACGTTATGATGATAAACATTTAATGTACAGGCTCATTTTAAACGTTTCTCCTGTGTAAATCATGACCAGATTTTTCTAGAACTTTAGAAGAAAAGTGTTTGTTTCCTTCACATCAAACACGAATTTATGTGACATTTTGAAAGTCTACATATTGCAGGATGAAAATACATGGGATATTATTTCTGTTATGTATGCTGCCTTATGCTTTGGCTGCTGACGATGAAGAAACGGGTATGTTAAATGTGATAACTGCTGCAACGTGGTAGCTAAGCAGTGTCATTCCGTAATTTACGCCGCGCATTAACATGGTTACGGTGCAGTCCGGTAATATTGCGCACCTAAGGTATTTCATGCCGGATCTGACGTGAATAATAAACATTGACTTACTTTACTTACCATGCTATGATTTAGTGATTTAATAATTAAAATATCATAATATGAAAAGCTAGTTTTATAAATATGGTGGCTGAAACATATGAACCCCCTTTAGAAAAAAGGGTGGCAATTTGTCCCCTAACATTTCGCACTGCTAAAACAAGTATATATTTTATAGCAACCTGTAATTAATTCACAGCAGTTGTATTTTTGTCAACACATTTGACAACCATGTGACAGAATACAAACAAGAAGTTTCAAAGAAAATCATGCTGTGTATGGTAGCACAAAAAATGTCACCACACAGTATTTCAAAATTAAACAAAATCATATAATGGTGCTAAATTGTTCAATAAGAACGGAAGGAAAATCTTTTTTTTTTTTTTTTTTTTTTTTTTTTTTTTTTTTTTTTTTTATTTTTATTAAAATTAATCTTGTACACTCTTGTTGATGTAACATATGAGAAAATAGCATTGGTAGTCCAATATTGTTTGAAATCTGGTTGACATGCCATATGCGCAAAGTTGGGGGCCGTGCAATGTTAGGGGACCCGACTGTAAGTAAACAAGCCACAAAGGCTATAGAGACTCTGGGTTTATAAACAATAAATAAATTCCAAACATATAAGCCCTAGTTATTTAAACAAGATGCCATGGTTTTGCAGAACATTGCATGTCATAATGAAAATGATCCCATTGTAGTTCCACGGAGACCTAGGAAGTGTCCCACCATGACCTTGGCTGTTTTCTGGGACATCAGCGACAAAACAAAGAAACTTTTGTCTTGTTTATTTTACATGAGGATTAAATTGTTATCAGAAACCATCATTTACTTTAACAAAAGATACTATGGGAGACAACAGCTGGTTATCCTTATACCAGGCAGTTAGTCATTAATATCTTAATTTTCCTAAAAAAAAAAAAAATCAAAAAAAAAATCAGTTACAACAGTTACACAGGATTTGGCTTTGGCTTTTCAGAGATAGATGAGTCTCTACATAAAAAAATAATAGGGGTCTAAACCATTATCTTAGTAGATGCAAGTTTGTTTCTAATAAGACATCACGGCTATGAACCTATTTAATGATAATGAATTAGGAATTTTTACTGATGTAAGGTTTTGGAGTTTAACAATGTTTGAGAAGTTTCACATATTACTAGAGAAATATGACATACTGTCTGCTTACAAATCAAGAAGTCCTGCATATTAGAAATGAGCCGTATTGTGGGAAAACCAGATTTTTGCCTATGCGAAAACAAAGGCGCAGATCAGTTTCGCAGTAACTGCGAAGCTGATCAGCGCCTTTGTTTTCACTACACAGATAGTACAATTTCTCTTCTCTGTTCTTAAATCTGAAATTTCAAGCTTCTGGCCTGCTTCTGTGACTGTACAGCCCTGGTCGGAGACACAAATTGTTGGTTTTCTCACGCACAGGCTCATATGGTACTTCATTATTCATCTTTGATATCAGAAACACTCGAAGAGGTTCCATGCTGTTGCCTCTTTCCCTGGGTGACATCTGGGTTCCTATCCCAGGTAGAGCGCTCTAGTTGATTATCTCCACCTGTCACCAGACTCAGGGAATTATGCATAATTAAAGACATGTCATGAGTAAACCTATCTGTTATGACTTTAATTGTCAGTAGGGGAGGGGGGGGGGGGGTAGCTATGTGTGTGCATAAATGCATGTGCATACAGCTGGGTGCCACTACCATTGACGACAATAGCATTTGTACAAGGACCCATTAAGCTCATCTTGCATTGCAGGATAGCACTGCTATCATGATCTATCATGTTATGGTGACCTTGTGGTGAACGCGGATAGTATTTCTTATTAGAATGGCATTTGTTTTTAGCATTCCCTACATGTACAAAGTCTGGACATCCAAAGAAACCCCATACGTGTAATGTCATTGCATTGCTCTCGATCATACTGTATGCACCTCCCATTACAAAAACTTGTCCATGCAATATACAGAGATTTTTTCAGAAGATAAAATTGAAAATTTCACCAGAAAAAATTTAATAGTTTCAATATTTTTGCTCAAAACATAGATCATGAGTACCCACAATCTATGTTTTGGATCAAAAATAAGAAAAATAGGTATACCCCTGCATACCCCAGTTTTACTATAGAAAAGTGGGGTTTAAGGGGTATTCATTGCACAGACATGTTTTCCTGATGCACATTTAAAAGTTTTCTTGGATGCCATTTGATTGCTGAGAGATTCAATGCTGTGAGAATTTTGCTCTGGTATGCCAGTGTTTTTTTTTTTTTTTTTTCTTCTTTTTTATGTCAAAGCTTAGGTAGACTTATCTAACATTACTTCGGCTTTCTGATACAAAAACTGTATTTTTTTTTTTTTGTGTGTGTGTACTGACTAGTTTATTTAGAATCAATCAAGTTCTTAAAATGGAAAACCTTTAAACCTGTCCACACAACAGTCTGACAGACTCATTTAGAGATAAAATCAGTCATACTATGGTTGCCTAAAGCATGAATATAAAAATGACAAAGAGATTAAAGTAAAGTAGATAAATAAAAATCTCTTATCAAAATTTTGATATTGATTTTGCATATCCCAGAAAATTAAATTCTGTGACTTATCAAAGTTTAGTGCTCTTTGCTATCAGCTTTAGGGCAAGAGACTAGGCAGCTGCTGAAAAGAAGAAACAATATGACTCAAAAATTATTGATTGGGACATTAAACCCCGATACTTAACTAAACAAAACTTTATAAATGAAAAGGATCTCGGAAGATTTCTTTAGTGAGATTGCCCAAGAAATCTTCAAAACCTCAAGTTCTAGGCACTTAAATGAAGTTTATTACTGTTGAAAAGTAAGTTTCTGTTGTATTTAGCCATGTAATGTTGTGTGTAAGTCAAGAAGTGACTACTTTTTAAATTGGACAAAATCTTTCAATTTAATATAGGATCATATAGGAAATAGGAAACTTTTTATAAGTCCATGTTCCCCCCCTTGCCCAATCAAAATATTTTGGACACAACTGTATTTTTGTAAAGGACAGATTATATCAAAATGTCATGTTTGGGCAAGGGGGGGAAGGCTGTCAAAAAGCCCAAAAACCGATACACGGGCTCAGCTCTATTTTTTGTAATGTACCAAGGCTATGGAAATATACTGTATATGTATGTTCTACCTGAATGAACAGACTATCTGTCCTATTTTAACAGGTATACACATTAAGTGTACACGTTACAATGCATATGAATATACTGTGCAAAATATGTTTCTCAATTTTTGACAGTTATGTTTTATTCGAGATGTGCGTCCGAGGACTTAAAACCTAACGTTACATTAGCACCACACAACTATTGGTTTTACCTTCATTTGATACATGCAATGCTCTGTCAGAAGAACTTCCCTAATGTCTACAAAACATATGGAGTCACTGTTCAAAGTAAAAGTTGCTTAATGTTCTTGCATAGTATATTTAAGGTACAGGTTTTTGCAAAACAGATGGGCAGTGTTATTTAGAATTATAAATCTGATAAACATGATGCACCAGTTATTAGTCCATAAATAGTTTCTACCCACAATTTAAGGTTGCGATAAACATATTGTAGTATTTTCTTGATAATCTATGGCAAAAAAGTTGTTTTCTGACAAAATAATTTTTCGAAAAAATCTGACCCCTTCCCCCTTTGGCATGGATTTATGCTGCAGGTATGTAACATTAAAAAGTTTCCGCCATGTTGGTGCATTAATCAAACCATTAATTTTACGGAGATTGCAACATTTTTTCTATAAAATGAACAAAGAAGCTGCCAGAAACAATCAAACTTTGGGCGGAAAACCTATATAATCTTCCGAGATCCTTATTTTTCTTACAATGTACTTTGAGGAAATTCTCACTGATGAGCTGTAAGGGATGTTTTGTCAATGTTTTTGTGCAAAAAAGATATTTTAGAATATAATTTGTTGCCTTCCGAACTCAAACGACTTGGCGTCAAGTCTGTTGGCCGTCTTCTTGAGTACAGTCTTATCTAATGACATCGAAAGAATTTTAGAAGCTCTTAAAAGCTAGGTTAACATTATTTTCTGCAATTTTGTGATAGGGACATACGAGATGTATGAGCCGCACCATGAGAAAACTGATTTTGCCTATGCGAAAACAAAGATGCAGATCAGCTATGCAGTAACTGCTTAGCTGATCAGCGCCTTTTATTTTCGCTAAACGTATAGTACAATTCCTGGTCTACTTATGTCAAAAATTTTAAGCTTTCTTCTGTGGGTGTAAAGGCTGGTTTGTGTTGGACCTGGTCGGAAATCCAAAAGACTGGTTTTCTCAGGTAGCGGCTCATATGTAAGCAGTGTATATCCAGAACAGCATGTTCCTAGAGGAGCTGTCTGGTGGCTGCATTGTAATGATTGTGTTATATTTACATACACTTCATCCTCATTATAATGTACTTTTCAGTTAACACAGCCATGTTATGGCTCCCAAATTAGTTATTTTGCTTTATGTCTATCGTAAATGACCTCCTTAGAACACAGTTTCACTTATAACATGGTCTGCTTCTATGGACCCCAAATGATGAGTTTACCTTCAATTGGATCAAACCTCTTTGTTTTAATTTCTACATGTCACAGCAATATTTTGACCAGAATGTCCAAAATTGTAGGACTTGTAATCAAAACAACAAAATAATAGGGGCTGAAGAAATTTGCCCCTTAAACATGTGGCCATTGTTGTCCAGAGCCTAAATCCATGGCATAATGCATTTTGGGTGGTACATACACCCCACAGGACTAATAAGTCCAGTGTTCCTTTTCAGTGTTTTGGGAATGGGGGCGGGGTCCTTTGAATTGGGAAAATTGGCGATAAAAACATGCAATTGGGAAAAGTCAAAACCTGTTTAAAAATTGAAACTAGGATCAATCCATGCGCTATGACATTGCAGACTAGAAAACTCAGTATCTCTCACTACATTTTGACAGTTTGGCATCTGCTAAAACCATGAAAACTTTGAATTTCATGACAGAGTTTTTCACAATTTTCCAATTGGGAATTTTTAGACAGCAATTGGGAAAAAAAGATACTTTTTGGCATTGGGAATAGGGCCCTATTTCGGCCCCAGATTAAGCGTAAAAGGAACACTGAAGTCTAATACCAAAACTCTGTTTGAGCAAACTTTCATGACATCAGCTGTGAGTATGAGTTGCAACGCTAGAAAACCAGTCTTCGGGGTTTCCGAACAGGTCTGACAAACTGGCCTGTACATTCACAGAAGAAGGCTAGAAACTTGAAATTTTGGATTTTGAAAAGGAGAAGAGGGATTGTACTATCCATGTAGCGAAAACAAAGGCCCTGATCAGCTTTGCAGCTACTGCACAGCTGATCTTCGCCTTTGTTTTTTCATAGGCAAAAATCCAGTTTTCTCATGACGTGGCTTGTATGAAGTTGTTCATATCTGAACAGTTCTAGTTGACAGGCTTGACATTTTGGTTAATTAGTGCAAATTGCTGCTTTGTAGGCTTTGAACACCACATGGCTATGGTATGCATGGTAATGATGACCTTTTAATAGATGACCAAAGTCACTAGACATACTGAAATATGTCCAAATGTCATATAGCCTCAGATATTTGTAGTTTCCATGTACATGTACATGTATTTTGAATTTTTTGAGACCACACTCTTGGACAGTATGTAAGAAGAAATAAACACTAAAATTGTTGAAGGATGGCTGCTTTAGCGCATATACATGTATATGAATATAAGTGCCATATTAGAATTTGATGTAGAAAGTTGAATGGAGCTCCATTTTAAACAAAGGCCTCTCAGCATAGCGGTCAAGCTTGTGGCCTTGTAAACCTGGGATTCTTGATACAATCCTGGGCTTTTTGGCAGTCTTTCAGATAAGAATTCGAACCAGGTCCCATCGTGGCATATCCTTAGCTTTATGTTGCCCCTGAACAGAACAACAACTAACCTTTCGACTGGTCTTGATATCATCATTACTTCATCATGTTAATATCCTTTCTATCTCTCATATCACCTCATCTGTCAGAGAAGCTCCAGAAAAAAACAAAAAAAATAATAATAATAATAATCAGCACTCACCTAAACAATTGAAATTGATGGGAAAGTGAACCGCGACTAAAAATAATAATAATAATAATCGACATTATTTAACGAGGGTAAACACATTTAGTACAAACTAATACTTCCATGTGGCCCTCACTAATCTACAAACATGAAAAACAATTACAAATTTACACAAAACTTAACAAACGTACATGTATTGAATGAAGGAACAATTGAAACAAAATGGACCATTAAAAGGAAGAGAAACAAGAAAAAGTATTTATTCTTTTATGAGACAAATCTCCCATTGGCCATTACAATGTACACACATCATAAACTGTGCCAACTTCTAATCGGTGATGCGAAATTTTGAAAATTGATAGCCTCAAATTTTCCTAGACTGGAATAATTGATAGTCTAGAATTTGGAAAAAGATTGAAATTCCAGTAATTCAAAACATGGAATTACTATTGAGCCACCTCATGGGAAAACCAACAATCTGCCTAGGCGAAAACAAAGGCACAGATCAGCTTCGCAGTAACTGCGAAGCTGATCAGCGCCTTTGTTTTCGCTACTCGGATAGTATAATTCCTCCTCTACTTAACTTCAAAATTTCAAGCTTCTAGCCTGCTTCTGAAGCTGTACAGGCCGGTTTGTATCAGACCTGTTCGGAAACCACATTGTTGTTTTTTCCACGAGGCGGCTCTATTGTCTCCTTAGAGACGGATGCATTTAGAAACAAGCTGCAGCTTGACAAAATATAAATGAGCCGTCTCGTGGGAAAACCAACAATTTGGGTTCCGAACAGGTCTGACACAAACCTGGCTGTACAGTCACAGAGGATGGTAAGAGGCTCGAAATTTTGGATTTAGAAAGTAGAGGAATTGTACTATCTGTGTAGCAAAAACAAAGGCGCTGATCAGCTTCGCAGTTACTGCAAAGCTGATCTGCGCCTTTGTTTTCGCCTATGCAGATTGTTGGTTTTCCCATGCAGTGGCTCAAATGATACTGGGGTTAAGCAAATAATGATAAGTAAATCCCAGCCTGATCACAGTTTTCATTGTCAAAATTGTTCTGAGCTTTCATATGAGAATTTACATTACACCGAGGTCTTGTCTCCATATGGCCTTAGCTGTTGGTGGGATGTTATACCCCTCCCCACCCCCCACCCCCCTCAAAAAAAAAAAAAAAAGCAGCAACTATTTTTGTCATAGAAGCCTGTATTAAGTAGCCACATGTCTTCGTATCTAACCAGGCCCTGAGGTTATAAAACTTTTTTCTTGCTCAACTCAGCTTAGCACGAAATTTAAACTGCTTATAAATACAGAAATAATCAAAATTTGTAGGGCCGAGTGGTTAAGGTCGCTGACTTCAGTGCTCTTGATCATTCGATCATCTCACCGATGTGGGTTCGCGCCTCGCACGGGGCACGAATTCATATGTGAAACAAGCCATGTTCTGCTTGCGGGTGTGTCAGGTGGTTTTTCCCCGGGTACTCTGGTTTTCGCCCCACCTACCGATTGATTCGTCTCGATATGAGTGAAAAAGCTTGAAAGGGACGTAAAACTGAATAAAAAAAAAAAAAAAAAAATTTGTAGAAAATTAAGGCTTAGATTAGCAAAGCCTGTAATTTATCCTGCTCATAAATGTTAAAATGCCAACAATTGTTGGCATTTTAACAATTGTTGGCATTTTAACATTTATGAGCAGGATAAATTTTAGTCTCAGTTGAGTTGAGCATGAAAAAAGTTTTATAAACTCAAGGCCTGGATTTGTGAGTTCGATTACAGGCTTGTCATAGAAGCCTGTTTTAAGTAGCCACATGCCTTCATATCTAACCAGGCCCTGAGGTTATAAAACTTTTTTCTTGCTCAACTCAGCTGAGCATGAAATTTAGACTGCTTATAAATACAGAAATAATCAAAATTTGTAGAAAATTAAGGCTTAGATTAGCAAAGCCTGTAATATATCCTGCTCATAAATGTTAAAATACCAACAATTGTTGGCATTTTAGTCTCAATTGAGTTGAGCATGAAAAAAGTTTTATAAACTCAAGGCCAGGATTTGTGAGTTCGATTACAGGCTTCTCCCAGTCTTTCAGAGGAGACTTTAAACTAATGTACCGTCCCCATCATGACCTTAGCTGTTGAATATGATGTAAACCACAATCAACAAAAACAATTGTAGTTTTCGTCTTGCATAATGAAGCACTACAAATGCAGGCAGAAATGGTGTAATTTCTACAGTTATATCCATAGCAACACCTTGTTTCTGTAATAACTGTATTGATTCAAAGATTTGCATTTTGTGAAGGCATTGTTTTCATCGGTATATTCCATGATGCATATTGGGCAATCTTCATCAAATTTTTGGGTATTTGCAGATTTTTTTATCATATATCAACAGTAAATGCATTGGCACTATATATGTATAATGGGCATGTCAATAAAAGGCTTCCAGCAAACACCTAAAACAATACACATGCATGTAGATAAGAGGTAGTTGTGAAAAAAAAAATCATTTTTAATTGAGCAACTTGTTTTTGTTCAGGATGTTGATGTTCAGACAGACAGACCTGACAAAGCGAGCCATGCAGACTTGAGGAGCTGTGAAATCTAGATTCATCACATTTCAACAGATTTCTCTATGATTGATAACTACATGTAAATTTGAGCCATGTTACAAACTGAGCTGCACACGCACAGAAGATGGCTAGACGCCGCTGAGGCTGGAAATTTTGGATTAAGAGGAATTGTACTATCTGTGTAGCAAAAACAAAGGCACTGATCAGCTTCGCAGTTACTGCACCTTTGGTTTCGCGGATTACAGATTGTTGGTTTTCTCATGAGGTGGCTCTAATGTTATTCATATGTCAGGAATTCAAGAATCTTATGATACCATGTTTCAGTGTCGGTGCTATGCTCCCCACAGCAGGTCCATATAGCATTTGGCAACACAGTGACAGATATGGTGGTTGTCTGGTCCACGCGTGGTGACTGCTCAACAGACTTGAAGTACAGCACACAGCCATTCGGTGGTTCCATCAATGTACAGGGGGTTAAGAGCACACTGCCTGGCAATGTGGACTTCCCATATCTTCATAAAGTGGAGTTAAGGGTAAGTTTTTGTAGGATTCTTTATAGTATGAGTTGTGACACGAGATAACAGGTCTTCAGGGTTTCCAACCAGGTATGACACAAACAGGTCTGTGCAGTCACTGAAGAAGGCTAGAAGCGTAGAAGGACATCTATGCCTTAGATTGGGATAGTCCCTAAATGACAAATATGTCTCTTTCAAAGACGAAAATGCCTTGTTTGATAAAATTATTGTGTTCTTGCATATTTTAATTGTCAATGACATAATTTATGTCAATTTTAACATAAAATTTGGAATCACATTCCTAAGCATTAATGCAATACGCATAGATTGAAAGCAAATTTACTTTTGAACCTGTACTGTATCTCTATAAATACATCTACATGACCTACATATGCTCACCCTGACACCAGTTTGACAAGAAATACGACCATGAATGTTTACAATTCTACAGTTGATGTCTTTAAAATTGTCCATAACAACTGCGCTTATTTCAGCTCAGGGAAAATTTCAGGAAATTGTACATTTTCGCCTCTCTGACCCTGTTCCCCCCCTAGACCCAGGATGCCACTTTGATATGTTGTGTGAATGTGAAAAACACATAAACTGACGAAAGGGCATGCTGGGTCCCGGGGGGGAACACACCTAGAATTAAACTATTAGATTGTAAATTAAAGATCTTATGCACCATGGTAACATTTCTTTCAAAATCAACTTAAAATTACAAAACAATAAACATCCAATGTGTGGATATTGTTCAGTATTCATATGACAAACGAGCCCATATTTATTTGCTTAAAAAGTGCTGTTGACAAACAAATGCAAATCAGTTCAAAGTCTAATGGTTCATTTGTCCCAAAGATGGGGTGGGTTGTGAAAATATTTAGTTGCATTGTCTCGATTCTGTTAAATCAGCCAAACTGTTTTGTAAACGAAAGTGTATATATTTCTTCGCCAATAAATGTTAAATTCAGCCCAATAGTCATAACATGAAAATTTCGTCCTCCCAAATCTGACATTTAGGGACTTCTTACATCTTAGCCATAGATCTTCTTTCTGTCTTAAGAGAAGAGGGATGGTATTATCTGTATAGCGAAAAACAAAGGCGCTGATCAGCTGTGCAGTTACTGCACAGCTGATCTGGGTCTTTGTTTTTGTATAGGCAAAAATCCGGTTTTCTCATGACACGGATCGTATAATGATAGAAAATATTTTTTGATTCTTTTACAAGTACTTGTAATGAAGTGTAAACTTTGAATTGAAGAGGCCATTTTAACTTCTCATGAAACCAACTTAAGTACATTATCCTGAAAAGGAGGAAATTAAGCATTTTTTTTAACTCAAATGATATTTGAAACAATATTTTAAGACAATGTAGGGAAAAAAATTAAAAAAGGAAAGTTATGTGCCTTATTATACTGCAGTTTTCAATATAACATAGCCATGTCATGGCTCTCAAATTTATTTTGCTATTAGTCTATAGTAATTAACCTCGTCATACACAGTTCACTTATAACACTGTCTGTTTCTATGGACCCCATAGATAGCATTATAATGAGGTTGAAGTGTATTTTCTTATTTCTTTCTTGGAGAAATGATCAGCCCTTTACATATATATTTACAGAATCTGCAGTCCAACACATTATATTACTACACTCCACGCAGTAATGGGGTCATCTCAGGAATGTTCTACTTCAAGACACCACCAGAAGGGCAGGTGAGTAACAGTTACATGTACTTCCCTTTGGATTGAAAAGATACAGAATGACCATGTTTTCCTAAGTTTTTACCCCAGCCTATTAAGCTTCTTATAGGGGCTCAAGTGTGTATATGTATGGGTTCTTGCCAGTCAGAGCCTGACGTGTACAACAATTGAGCCACTGCATCTGAAAACCAACAAAATGCTTTCTCAAAAACAAAGGCGCAGATCAGCTGTGCAGTATCTGCACAGCTGATCAGCAAAACAAAGGCGCAGATCAGCTGTGCAGTATCTGCACAGCTGATCAGCGCCTTCGTTTACGCTACACAGGTAGTACAATCTCTTGTCTTCAATCCAAGATTTGAAGCTTCTAGCCTGCTTCTGTGACTATACAGGCCGGTTTGTGTCAGACCTGGTGGGAAACCAAAATTGTTTTTCTCATACAAAGGCTCAGTTATATGCTGTACGTAACAAGTTGTGTAATAAAGGGATGATGGAAAACTGATAAAAAATCATGGGAAATCATTCCCCTAAAAAAATCTCGAGGTTAAACAATATGTATTGTGTAACTGTCACAAATCTAATGGTACCACTATAATAATACACATTTTGAACAGGCGGGTCAAGGCAAACATAGCAGACCCTTCATTTAACGGATCATTCATGGTCTATTCTCTTGCTGTAATACCTACATCATTTGAACTGCCGCATCAGAAAATCAACAATCTGCATATGTGAAAACAAAGGCGCAGATCAGCTGTGCACAAACTGTACAGCTGATCAGCGCTTTTGTTTTCGCTCCATAGATAGAACAATGTCTCTTCTTGCTAAATGTATAATTTGAAGCTTCTAGCTATTTTGTGTGGCTGTACAGCCTGGTTTGTCTTGGACCTGGTCGGAAACCCAAATTGTTGGTTTTCTCATTTGATGGCCCATTTATACATTTTTCAGAGAAATCACAGTTTCAATTCTTGATGTGTTTGTGTGTTAGACTATTTCATAATTTGAGCCGCCTCGTGGGAAAACCAACAATGTGGTTTCCGAACAGGTCTGACACAAACCGGTCTGTACAGTCACAGAAAAGAGCTAGAATCTTGAAATTTCGGATTTAAGTAGAAGAGGAACTGTACTATCCGAGTAGCGAAAACAAAGGCGCTGATCAGCTTCGCAGTTACTGCGAAGCTGATCTGCGCCTTTGTTTTCGCCTATGCAGATTGTTGGTTTTCCCATGAGGCGGCTCATTTGATGTTTTTCATAGGACTGGCAACCAGAGTTTCTTATCTATGGAGACCTAGGGGTTCACTCTAATAGTACCTATCATCTGATACAAGAGGTTTTGACGGGCAGATACACGGCTGTCCTACATGTTGGTGACTTTGGCTACAATCTGGAACAGACTATAGACTTTGGACCTCATGCCGGACAAAATGTAGGTATTCCATAATGAAAACTTGCCCATGCATAATAAAGAGAAATTTTTTAGCTGTGAAAATTAAAAAATTCATCAGAAAATTTTTGATATTTTTAATATTTTTGCTCAAAACATAGATTGTGGGTATACATGGACGAGGCGGTTCTAACAAGTACCCACAATCTATGTTTTGTATCAAAAATATGTATACCCCTGTGAGCCCCTGTTTCACTAGATAAAAGGGGGTTTAAGGGGGTATACATTTTACAGACGTGTTTTCCTGATGATTACACAAAACGTGTAATATAAAGAAAGCGTTTTATCTTATTTTCTTTGCCATAATATTTTTTGCTTACTTTGACAATGCAAAGCAAATTTAAGCACACACACACTTACAATCATATTTCAACTGTACCTTTTGTTTATATGCTTTACATTATGGACTTTATGGTTATGGCCACAGAAAATTCACTTCATTTTTAAAGAAACATTGTTTTCTCTCCAAATTTTATTTGGTTGAGTGTACAATTATATCATTATCATCTTTTGAATTTTAAGAACATATCTTACTCTCATTTAGGAAATACCTTTTTGTTCAAAGTAGATGTAGTAGAATTAATGTGTATAATTTGAAAGTTTACAGATGGAAATACTACTAACACCAACACCACATCTACTAATATTACTACAAATATTCATAAGAATTTCACTAGTAAGGTATGTTGAGGGCTTATTTTCCATGGTAATGTCATTCCTTGGCGATGGTGTTCAACTTTCAATACATGTATATTGTTTTGCCCTTGAAAGGTGATGGTTTTATTTTTTTCCCATTGTTTATTAGCATTTTGATCATGTCCTTTCATTTTTACACGCAGTCAGCATGCCAGAGGCCCTGGGTTTAAGGTCCAGTTAGACTTTTATTCTTTTTCCTTATCTGTGACAGCATTTTCAGCATACTGAGTGTTTATTTAAAATGGTTATAAGGGTGGTGGTGGTCAGTCCATATGATTGTTACTACCAAGGGAGTGATGACTGCCCCAATATACACTGAAGAGCTTTAAAAACGCAAAAAAGGAAAATTGGTATTTTTTGAACCAAGGATATTTTTAGTCTTCCTTAACAGGTGAAAGGGGTCAGTAACTGTACTCTGCCTCCATTTTTACATGAAACCGGCATTTGTAAAGACACCGACCATCCACAGGGATAAAAAGCCATTTTACACTTTTTGCCATGTGGCGCCTCGTTGAATCAATGAAGAAAACATTTTACCATTTCACACGGAGCTTGTAGTAATCCATAACTAAAAACACTTAAGTTTTATTTTTTTTTCTCATTTTTGACAATTCTACGGGTCTTTGAAAATAAATTATCCGGCCCAATTGAATTTTTACTAACTTCATGACGTATATGTGACGTCACGTGACGTCATAATTACCATTTTTCAACTATACGGCACTGCAGCAGTTCCTCGCAGGCTATTGGGACAGTAAAAGGTTGACACCGGTCTGACCAACCGAACTTTTCACGTCAAGGCACTAACATCTCTAGAGATTTGACGTAAAAACGTTATTATGACGTCGATTCCATCGACAATGACCATTCAGACAAGTTAGCATTATTGCCATTCAATCAAGGTAATTGGCAAAACCTGTGCTTTTAATGAAATAGCAAAGCTCTTTGTGCCAAGGAGCACATTTAAGTCGTGCTCAATCTCATTTGCAGTTTTGGATTTTAGGGGTATTGCCATATCAAGGACTGTTACTCTCACATTACTCATTATTTTGATACGAAATTCACAGCATAGTTTTCAAACATATTAAAGTTTATCTGTGTAAAATTTCATTAAAATCGAACTACTAGAAGTATGAAAAATCAATTGAATTACAACTTCTGCGTTTTTAAAGCTTTTCAGTGTAACTGAATGTTTTTGGCTAGGATGTAAATCAATAACTCAGCAGTTGAACTCAAGTCCTCAAGGCTCAGCAGGTCAATTAGAAATTAAGAAAATAAAAGCTGAATATGATATGAGCCGCGGCATGAGAAAACCGAACTTTTGCATAGGCGAAAACAAAGGCGCAGATCAGCTACGCAGTAACTGCGAAGCTGATCAGCGCCTTTGTTTTCACAACACTGATAGTACAATTTCTCTTCTTTTTAAATCCGAAATTTCAAGCTTCTAGCCTGCTGCTGTGACCGTACAGGTCGGTTTGTGTCAGACTTGGTCGGACACCCCGACATGTGTCGCGGCTCATATTATTTCAGACAAAAAACATACATCTATTGTTCATTTTTGACAAACGTTTTGTACATTGTAAATTTGACAACAGGACTAGACCATTAAGAATATAATGCGAAACTTCTCTTATTATTTTGTTTGTGTATTTTTAATTGACATCAGCTTTGTAGCTCTCATTTAAACATGTTTCTTATTTGGTATGACTAACAGTCATGAAGCAGACATAAATGAGCCACATCGAGAGAAAACCGGGCTTCGGGGTTTCCGACCAGGTCCGACACGAACCGGCCTGTGCAGTCATAGAAGATGACCAGAGGCTGGACATTTTGGTTTTAGAAAGTAAGGGAACTGTACTATCCTAGTAGCGAAAACAAAGGCGCTGATCAGCTTCGCAGTTACTGCGAAGCTGATCTGCGCCTTTGTTTTCGCATAGGCAAAAATCCAGTTTTCTCACAATGCGGCTCAAATTATCTTGATAGTCATATACAGCCATACATGAGCTCCGTAATGAGAAAACCTGATTTTAGCATATGCTAAAACAAAGCCGCATATCAGCTGTTTAGTAACTGCACAGCTGATCAGTGCCTTTGTTTTTACTACACAGATAGGACAAAGTCCTTTCTTCTTAAATTTCTAGAATTTTTCTGTGACTGTACAGGGCAGTCTGTGTCGGACCTGGTCGGAAATCCTGAAGACCGGTTTTCTTGTGTTGCCACTCATATATTGATCAGGCCTGTGGCAGCAGCTGGCGCAATGATCATGTATATTATTAGCTTTAACAAAGGCTGGTTGAAGCCAGTTTATCATAGTTTTAAACAAAAGATTATACATAAGCCAAAGGTTGGAAAGCCTGTTTTTATCATGCATGCTTTTGTTTCCAGTGGGCATTTACTGAGTTTCATTGTATTTGGGTGCTGACACTTTAGATATGATATAAAGTTATAAAGTCTTCAGTTTCAATGACCAGATTTCCAAAACTATTTCTAGTATATGCCTTTATGCCTTACCGATGAGGCATTTTTTTCTCATAAATAATTTATGCATAGCATTGTCCCATGTTGTTGAAGTCGCAGCTGTTATTGGTCACACCTGCTTAAAATGGTCTAATCTAGGTGCATCTCATTATTAATGTGATCTACTTTATGTTTGTGTATGTCTGCTTGTGCATGTGTGCTAAGAACTAATTTCATAGCTGGGAGGGAGCCTCACATGAAAAGTGTCTATTTTGACATCCAAATTTCATTTTATATAAAATGATGTAGCTGCTCAAGCACCCTCTGTGATAAACCTTGACAGTTTTACCCATACTTATAGTATATGACTTACACTTTATCAGCTCACCTGAGCCGAAGGCTCACAGGTGAGCTTAGAGTATACCCATGCACCGGCGTCTGTCCATCGTCCGTCCGTCGTCAGTCGTCCGTCCGTCGTTCACAATTTCAAAGATCTTCTCCTCTGAAACCACTTGGCCAATCAAAGCCAAACTTCATGTGGAGCATCCTTAGGAAGGGGGAATGAAAGTTTATATAAATGGTCCAAGTCACATGACCAAGATGGCCGCCATGGCTATAAACAGCAAAAACCTTTAAAAATCTTCTTCTCCAGAACCAGTGGGCCGATTTCCACGAAACTTGGTATGTAGCATCGGGGACGCGTGCCCATCATAGTTTATATAAATCATGACCCTAGGATGACCTCGACCTATTTTACGGCAAGGTCAACTTAGGTCGCCAATGCATTTGAATGGGGAAAAAATGGTAAAATGCTATTTAATGGGTAAAACTTACTGAGAATAGGCAAATGGACAGAAGATTAATGTTAATGGAAAATTTTAGCCCCTGGGGGGTTGTCTGCCCCTGCACAGAGGCTATATACATGCATATTTCCATAATAATGAAACATCTTCTCCCCTGAAACCGCTTGGCCAATCAAAGCCAAACTTCATATGGAGCATCCTTGGGAAGGGGGAAAGAAAGTTTATATAAATGGTCAAGGTCACATGACCAAGATGGCTGCCATGGCTATAAATAGAAAAAACCTTTAAAATTCTTCTTCTCCAGAGCCAGAAGGGCTATGATTTTGAAACTTGGTGTGAAGCATCAGTGGCTGCAGCTCTACAAAATTTATATAAATCATGACCCTGGGATGACCTTGACCTATTTTACGGCAAGGTCAACATAGGTCGCTCATGCATTTGAATGGGGAAAAGTGTTAAAATGTCATTTGTAGGGAAAAACTTGCAGGAAATGGGCAATGAACTTAAGATTGATGATTCTGAAAAAATTTGGACCCCAGGGGTCTGTCTGCCCCCACCCCGGGGCAATATACATGTATATTACAGTGATATTCAAAGATCTTCTTCTCTGAAACTGCTTGGCCAATCAAAGCCAAACTTTATGAGGAGAATTGTTAGGAAGTGGGAATGAAAGTGTATATAAATGGTCAAGGTCACATGGCCAAGATGGCTGCCATGGCTATAAATAGCAAAAATCTTTAAAAATCTTCTTCTCCAGAACCAGAAGGCCTATGATTTTGAAACTTGGCATGAAACATCAGGCACTGGAGCTCTACAAAGTTTATATAAATCGCGACCCTTAGATGACCTTGATCTATTTTATGGCAAGGTCAACTTAGGTCGCCCATGCATTTGAATGGGGAAAATTGTTAAAATGTCATTTGAAGGGCAAAACTTGCAGTAAATTGGCAAATGGACTGAAGTTTTATGATTTGAAAAAGAAATTGACTCCAGGGGTTGCTCTGACCCGGCCCTGGGGTTATATACATGTATATTACCATTCTAAAGTTTATTGGTATATATCTCAGGTTTCAGGTGAGCGTTTACAGGACCATTGGTCCTCTGGTTGCTCATACAATAACCAGATTTTTTTGAAGCAGTAAAAAGTGAAAATCTTCAGTTGAAAAATTTGATATTTTACATGTTTTTGTTCAAAACATTGACTGTGGATATGTGTTTGAACTGTTGAGGCGGCTCTAAGGCGTACCCACAATCTATGTTTTAGAGCAAAAAGAAGAAAAATAGGTGTACCCTTGCACACCCCAGTTTTATTATATGAGCCGCGACGCGAGAAAACCGGTCTTCGGGGGTTCCGCCCAGGTCTGGCACAAACCGGTATGTGCAGCTACAGAAGATGGCTGGAAGCTTGAAATTTTAGATTTAGAAAGAAGAGGAAGTGTTCTATCTGTGTAGCGAAAACAAAGGCGCTTATCAGCTGTACAGTTACTGCACAGCTGATCTGCGCCTTTGTTTTTGCATAAGCGAAAATCCGCTTTTCTCATGACGCGGCTCATATAAAAATGGGGTTTATAGGAGTATACATTACATGGACATGTACATGTTATGGTCACCATAAGTTCATATGAAGACAATACCAATATTTTGTACTTTAGATGGTACATTAGCTTCCCCAAGACTTTATTTTCTATGAGGTGTACAAATATTACACAAAATCAAAACTGGAAAACATTGAAAAGAAATGCATAATCTGTTTTGGTAGTAGAATGTTTGACTTCCGACTTATCACAAAATGAAAACAAAGCTTACTGACATGTTTTCAGAGACAGCATATTTTTCATCTTTTGGGATTGTAGTACAAGGACAAACTGGTATCACTGCAAGACTGTTTAAATAACCAAATGTTCATCTTAATTTTTTTTTTTTAAGTATAGTTTTTGTTTTTAGACATTTATAGAAAAGTTGCAAATTATTTATTGATTCACTCAATGCAGCAGCTGTTGTGATGTATTACTGATATCAGACAAAGCCATAAACCTTGGCCTGTCTCATGCAGTGAAAAGTTGCATTGCAACATATGTCGACCATCAATTGTAAATGTAGATACAGATCAACCTCATTATAATGCTATCTTTAGGGTCCATAGAAGCAGACCGTGTTATAAGTGAAACCATGTGATAATGAAGTTACTTGCAATATACATATAGCAAAATAACTTGGGAGCCATGTTATGGCCGTGTTATTATTGAAAATAGCATTTTTATGAGGCGCGTTATAATAAAATTGAAGTGTATAAACCAAAAACATGTAGTCTTTCAGTCATATTACAAGTGATCACTTTTAAGCATCATAAGTCAGCCTTTATATCATATTATGTCAGATTTGGATGATACATTAATTCTTTTTCATGCTTAGCCTTTTCACTACAGCCTTTCGCTGTTTACTATAAGCTCTGTCTTTGTGTGGCAGTTCATAGATGAGTTTATTGTGAACTTAAAGTATATTCTCAGTTCTTTCAATGGGTCTCACAGTAAAGCATTCATATTTGTTCAAGTCAGGCATCAAAACTATTGTATTTACTTGCAGGTTGGTGATGTATTTATGACAGAGATACAAGACATGGCCTCCCATTTCCCCTACATGACAGCACCAGGCAATCATGGTAAGTTATGCAAGTTAGTACACAGTTGAATCCACATTTCACCCTCCATTATATTATTCTAACCTAAGTGTTCCTCAGCAAGCCTCTTAGGAATCATTAACTTAGGTCACAGCTGATCAGCACCTTTGTTTTTGCTACATGGTTTTCTCGCGTCATGGCTCATTTGTTGAACATGCAGATTGGTCTTGGGTCCTCTTCTAAGTTTGCACGAAACAGAAATGGGGCTATCCCAGATACTCTATGCAGTTTCTCAATCTTGTAAATATTTTATTTGTTGTTTGTAGAAATAGAAGGAGATACCTTCAACAACTACAGATACAGATTTGCCATGCCCAATTCTGATTGGCCGATACCTCACAACAAGATGTGGTACAGCCTGGATATTGGACCAGTCCACTTCCTCAGGTACACATGGATTTCTTTGAAACAGTAGGACACCTCAACCTCTTTATAACACTGTTCATTAAAGCACGGTTTTGGATATAACACAGACCATCCATGGACATCAGATGGTCATTTTAGACTAATTTTGCTGTATATCAAGTTTACTCTAGTTATAACATGGATTGCATAGCTAACTCGGAAATTGTATTGGAGTGACATGCTTGAAAGAGTGATCGAGACAGCAATATTTACTGTTTCTTTGTCATTCACAGCTACTCTACAGAAGTATTCTTCACAGAGAAGGGTCAGTATGTTCAGAGTCAGAAAAACTGGATCCAGGCTGATTTAGCTGCAGCCAATTTGAACAGAGCCAAGGTACCCTGGATAATAGCGTTTGGTCACCGTCCTATGTATTGTTCAAATGATGATGGGGATGACTGTACTAAGGAGGATTCATTGGTCAGATTGGGGTAGGAGGAATAGTATTGTTTGTAGTTTATCATTTGAACCACCTCGTGGGAAAACCAACAATGTGGTTTCCGAACAGGTCCGACACAAACTGACCTGTACCAGCGCAGAAAAGAGCTAGAAGCTTGAAATTTCGGATTTACATAGAAGAGGAATTGTACTATCCGAGTAGGGAAAACAAAGGCGCTGATCAGCTTCGCGGTTACCGTGAAGCTGATCTGTGTCTTTGTTTTCGCCTATGCAGATTGTTGGTTTTCCCATGAGGCGGCTCATTTTTAGCTCCCATATCAGGAAAACATGTCCATGAAAAGTATACCCCCTTTAACTCCAATTTCATATAGTAAAAGGGTTTACAGGGGTATACCTATTTTCATTATTTATGATCCAAAACACAGGTTGTGGGTACTCATTAGAACCTGAGGCAGAGGCAGTAATAGCATGTACCCACAATCAATGTTTTGAGAAAAAATAAATATCAAAATTTTTCCATTGAAATTTTCAATTTTTACAGCTGAAAAACAAATCTCATCTGTATACTGCCAGGGCAAGTTTTCGTAATGGTGTGAAAACACTTTGTTTCAGGGTCTGCTTAGACGATTTAGGTTGCACAGCCATAGTAGATAAAATCTTGAAATATTACTCATTGTGCTGTATGAATGAAGAACTGTTTCCACATACGAAACATTGCCCACGTAATACACAGCAAGTTTAATGCTGTAAATTTTGAAAATTTTCAGTTGAAAATTTTTGATATTTTTAACAGTTTTGCTCAAAACATAGATTGTAGGTACATGTTAGAACCTTGTTGTATAAGATCAAAAATAAGAAAAATAGGTATACCCCTGTAACCCCCATGTGACATGTTATCCTGATGAAGAGCTTACTGTGCAGCTGATATAAAGTAAAAAGGTTTTAGATCAGCTTCAAGTATTTGTAGAGAAAAATTCAAGATCTAGTCTCAAACATTTTCTGGATTTTTACTAGTCACTTTTGCATTTGGTTAAGGATAGCTGGATGGCTACCTTGTTGGGAAAGAGCTGGTCATCTTGCTCTTCATGCATGGTATTAAATTTTTGTTATTTTTGTGTAGAACTTTCTTTCCCGCTTGGTTTGTGGATTGAGATTTTAAATTCAATTATATGAGCCGCCTCGTGGGGAAACCAACAATCTGCATAGGCGAAAACAAAGACGCAGATCAGCTTCGCGGTAACCACGAAGCTGATCAGCGTCTTTGTTTTCGCTACTCGGATAGTACAATTCCTCTTCTACTTAAATCCAAAATTTCGAACTTCTAGCCATCTTCTGTGACTGTACAGCCTGATTTGTGTCGGACCTGTTCGGAAACCACATTGTTGGTTTTCCCACGAGATGGCTCATATCATACTCTGTGCCTTCTACTCTTACAATGTATAATGTTTTCATTTAGCCTAGAAGATCTGTTCTACCAGAATGGGGTTGACATTGTATTGGAAGCCCATGAACATTCCTATGAGAGACTATGGCCTATGTACAAGGGTGTTGTATTGTCCAAGAACTATACCAACCCAGCCGCGCCTATACAGCTGGTCACAGGGGCAGCCGGGAGTAAACATGGGATAGATAAGATGAACCCTAAACCAGGTACATGTCTTATTTAGTGTAGTCCATATTTTTTGCTTGCATTTTTTTTAAATAATTTTTTTTGTTCTAAAGATGAATTTGTGAAAATAAACCACCATTAAACTGTCCATTTTGATATAATATTCTTGTATCGGCAATACACAGACATATTCTGTTGAGAGAAAATTGGAAAATTTATAAGCCGCAAAAATAAGTTGATTTACAGCATACCTTTTGGCATGTAATATGGCAAAGCATTTTTACTGCAAAGCCAACTTCATAAGAGTGCAACCTGCATAAAACATTGTTTTTACTGCTCAAACGTTCTAACACTGCATCACATTATAAAAAATGTGTCTAGCATATTAGAAAAGGTCACAGATATCTGCAAGGTAATCACGATACTGATCAGCTTTGCTGTACATACTCTAATTCAAGTTCTGGCCTTTTGCCATCCTTTTTAGCTGTATAGTCTTATACCATTACTCGTGTATTACTGTGTTTTCCAGGCAACTGGTCAGCATTCAGAATGGACAATCGATCATTCAACAGTTATGGTACATTAAAAGTGTACAACGCTACACATCTATACTGGGAACAAGTGGCCGTGTTCGGGAACCAGACTCTAGACTCAATCTGGGTCATACAGGAATCTCATGGTCCGTTCCATCAAACAAATTTACAGCCAGAAGTCAAACAGCAAATTGATGTGCAGATTCAGAAAGACAAAGATACACAACAGAAAATTGATGAGTCGAAAAAGCCGCCACAAACAGGGTTCTCAGACTTTAAAGATAAAGTTACGCAGGCTATCAAAACTGCAGACACAAAACTGATTATAGGAGTTTCATTTGGTGTATTCTTCATTTTGTTTGTACTAATAGTGTGTATTGTTCGGCGGTGCAAGAAAAGACCGAAGTCGTATCGTCGGTGGGAGACAGTAGATTATGGGAGAAAATTCTATACAAATGTGAAAGGTGATGAAAAAGAGGCAGATGACTTTGAATCTGACATGACAGATGGACGGACTAAATTGTTGACAGAAAATGGGGTCGATTGACTAAATACGGAGGTATAATTGGATTCTTTAGAGTCATTCCAAAAAAGAGACAGACATTCCTTTATAATGAAATCCAGATCTAGCATACATTGTGTTCACACTTACAAAGTTGGCAGTTGTGTAGCATATGAGCCACCTCTTGGAAAAACCAACAATGTGGTTTCCAAACATGTCTGACACAAACCGGCCTGTACAGTTACAGAAGCAGGCTAGAAGCTTGAAATTTCGGATTTAAGAAGAAGAGGAAATGTACTATCCGAGTAGCAAAAACAAAGGCGCTGATCAGCTTCGCAGTTACTGGTTTCTCTATTCCACACAACATATATTTTAAATGAGCCACAACTCGAGAAAACTGGTCTTTGGGGTTTCTGACCAGGTCTGACACAAATCGGTCTGTGCAGTCACTGAAAATAGTTAGAGGGTTGGAATTTTTTATTAAAGTAGAGAGGAATTGTACTATCCGTGTAGCGAAAACAAAGGCGCTGATCAGCTGTGCAGTTACTGCACACTGCACAGCTGATCTGCACCTTTGTTGTTTTCACATGTCGAGGCTCATATGTTAAATGCAGACTTTGGATGATGTGATGCGCCTTTGTTTTTGTATAGGCAAAATTCCAGTTTTCTCATGATGTGGCTCAAATTAAGAGAGTTATGTCTTCCTTATCATAAAAAAAACTTGCCTTCATCACGGGGATGAATCAAATGGTACTAATGTCTGTCGTTGAAGTCACTTGAATACCATCTCTTGCAAAAAATCTGCTGTCGTCTAGGTAATATCGATAGCCATGAAAAATATGATACTAGTGATTTCGCTGTTGACAGAGTCATGATATGGCCATCTATATACTGGGACGACTACAGGTTTATGTATGTAATGGTATACTCACTATGAACTCTCTATTCTCAACACCATGGCAAGCTACTAGCTTCTGAAAAGTGCTTCTGAAAGTCTCTGGCTTGGCGGCCAGGTTCAAACTAAGAATATACAAATGACTTGGAAGGTAGCTTAGGTAGTACTGTGTATTTGATTCACTCCTCTCATTATCACAACCAAATATTTGTTAAGTTCATTCCTTATTTCCATTAGGGTAAGTTTTGTAGTTAAATGAGTAAGTGGGCCATAGGGGAGATTTGTTTGTACTAATCGCAATGGAGTTGTGTATTATTATTAATATTACAAATGTATTAATAGGAAATTGCATATTACTGTGCGACTTGCAGATATACATGTATTTTTAAAAGGGGTGCTACATAGGAAGATTTATGGTGGGCATTTTTTTTGAAAAAAAATATGCTTTGCTGTTGCTACGCATAACCTAGTGCGCAATGTGAAGGCTATATTTCTGCTAACAGCATTTTGATATCTTTTCTGAAAGGTTGAGTGATGTCTGTGGCTAATATAGAAGGTCATGTATAGACTTAACATCATGCATTAAGTCACTCCTAGCAGTAGAAAAGCAAAACAATTTTATTTCAGAACTACGGAAAATGTCCACCAAAAAATATCCTACACCGTCCCCTTTGTTAGCTCACCTGAGCTGAAGGCTCACAAGGTGAGCTTATAGGATGGCCATGCTCTGAGGTTCATCTGTCGTCCGTCCGTCCACAATTTCAAAGATCTTCTCCTCTGAAACCGCTTGGCCAATCAAAGCCAAACTTCATGTGGAGCATCCTTAGGAAGGGGGAACGAAAGTCAGGTCCAGGTCACATGACCAAGATGGCCACCTCCAGAACCAGAAGGTTTATGATTTTGAAACTGGGTATGAAGCATCAGGGAGAGGAGCTCTACAAAGTTTGTATAAATCATGACCCCTGAATGACCTTGACCTATGTTATGGCAAGGTCAACATAGATCGCCTGGGGAAAATTGTCAAAATCATTAAATGTCATTTGAAGGGAAAAACTTTATGGAAGTGGGCAGGTGGACTGAAGATTTATGATTCTGAAAAAATTTGGACCCTAGGGGCTGGTCTGCCCCCACCCCGGTGCAATATACACGTATATTACCATAATATTCAAAGATCTTCTCTGAAACTGCTTGGGCAATCAAAGCCAAAGAAAGGGGAACAAAAATTTATATAAATGGTCCAGGTCACATGACCAAGATGGTCGCCATGGCTATTAATAGAAAAAAACCTTTAAATATCTTCTTCTACAGAACCAGCAGAAGGCCTATGATCTTGAAACTTGGCATGAAGCATCAGGGAGAGGAGCTCTACAAAGTTTATACAAATCATGACCCTTGGATGACCTTGACCTATTTTACGGCAAGGTCAACAGACCTATTTTACGGCAAGGTCAACATAGGTGGCCCATGCATTTGAATGGGGAAAATTGTCAAAATGTCATTTGAAGAGAAATACTTGAAGGAAATGGCCAAATGGACTGAAGATTTATGATTCTGAAAAAAATTGGACACAAGGGGCTGGTCTTCCCCTACCCCGGGGCAGTATACATGTACATCACCATAATATTCAAAGATCTTCTGCTCTGAAACCACTTGACCAGTCATAGCCAAATTTGATGTTAAGCATCTATAGGAAGGGGGAACTAATGTGAACATTAATAATCCAGGTCACAACACCAAAATGGCCGCCATGTCCATATATGGTAAAAATCGTTCAAAAATCTTCTCCGGAACTGTTGGACCAATTTCAACAACACTTGGCATGTAGCGTTGTGGACTAGAGTAATACAATTTTACAGCAAGGTCAATATAGGTCTTCCATGACCATAATAGTCAAACAAGTTTATTGGTATATATCCCAGATCTCAGGTGAGCGTTTACAGGACCATTGGTCCTCTAGTTTTAATTTGCTAAATGAGCAGTGGCGCGAGAAAACCGGTCTTCAGCATTTCCAACCAGGTCTGATACAAAGCAGCCTGTGCAGTCACAGAAGAATGTTAGAAGCTTGAAATTTTGGATATAAGTCGAAGAGGAATTGTACTATCTGTGAAGCGAAAACAAAGGTGCTGATCAGCTTCGCAGTTATTAAACAAACACTTTATTTATCAAAACTTATCAAGTGAGTGAACCGAGCTAGGAAAGAAATGAATGCCAAAGACATCCGAACTGGCATGTCATAACAAAATTCCATGATTTTCCATGATATTTCATCATTTTTCAAATTCCATGACTTTCCATGTATGGAATTTTTTTAGCCATTTTCCATGTTTTCCAGAGCCCGTGGGAATGCTGTTTGTTGTCCTAAAGATGACAGTATCTTGTATGGGTTTGTTAACATAATGAATTGTTATATGTGCCATTGTGATAAACCTATGGTTGTGGTTCTTCCTATATAGAGAGATTTTTAGCTCACCTGAGCCGAAGGCTCACAAGGTGAGCTTATAGGATGGCCATGATCCGGCGTCCGTCCGTCGTCCGTCCGTCGTCCACAATTTCAAAGATCTTCTTCTCTGAAACCGCTTGGCCAATCAAAGTGAAATTTTATGTGGAGCATCCATGGGTAGGGGAAACGAAAGTTTGATCGCAAAATCCAGGTTACATGACCAAGATGGCTACCACGCCCATATATGGTAAAAACCACTCAAAAATCTTCTTCTCCAGAACCGGTGGGCCGATTTCCACGAAACTTGGTATGTAGCATTGGGGACTTCAGCCCATCGTAGTTTGATAAAATGATGACCCTTGGATGACCTTGACCTATTTTACGGCATGGTCAAATTTGGAAACAGGCTTTTACATGGGAAAAAGTGAAAACTATGGATTTTTTGAAAACTATTGCAGCCTGAGGCCTGAAAAGTGGTAGATGCAAACAACTAATAGAGTAGATGAAGGTATGTGATTAATTTAGGTCCATACACACTTTTCAAAGATCTTCTTCTCTGAAACTGCTTGACCAATCAAAGTGAAATTTTATGTGGAGCATCCATGGGTAGGGGAAACGAAAGTTTGATCGCGAAATCCAGGTCACATGACCAAGATGGCTGCCACGCCCATTTATGGTAAAAACCACTCAAAAATCTTCTATTCCAGAACCGATGGACCGATTTCCATGACACTTGGTATGTAGCATTGGGGACTTCAGCCCATCATAGTTTGATAAAATGATGACCCTTGGATGACCTTGACCTATTTTACGGCAAGGTCAAATTTGGAAACATAGGCTTTTACATGGGAAAAAGTGAAAACTATGGATTTTTTGAAAACAATTGCAGCCTGAAGCCTGAAAAGTGGTAGATGCAAACAACTAATGGAATAGATGAAGGTATGTGATTAATTTAGGTCAAGGTCATCTCTTGACCTTGGCCAGTCTGTCGTCCATATACACTTTTCAAAGATCTTCTTCTCTGAAGCTGCTTGTCCCATCAAAGTGAAATTTTATGTGGAGCATCCATGGGTAGGGGAGACGAAAGTTTGATCGCAAAATCCAGGTCACATGACCAAGATGGCTGCCACGCCCATATATGGTAAAAACCACTCAAAAATCTTCTCCAGAACCAGCAGGCCGATTTTCATGAAACTTGGTATGTAGCATTTGGGACTCAGCCCATCATAGTTTGATAAAATGATGACCCTAGGATGACCTTGACATATTTTACTGCAATGTCAATTTTGAAAACATAGGCTTATACATGAGGAAAAAGAGAAAACTATTGATTTTTTGAAAACTATTGCAGCCTTAGGCCTGAAAAGTGGTAGATGCAAACAACTAATGGAGTAGATGAAGGTATGTGATTAATTTAGGTCAAGGTCATCTCTTGACCTTGGCCAGTCTGCCATCCATACACACTTTTCAAAGATCTTCTTCTCTGAAACTGCTTGTCCAATCAAAGTGAAATTTTATGTGGAGCATCCATGGGTAGGGGGAACGAAAGTGTGATCGAGAAATTTGGGTTACATGACCAAGATGGCCGTCATGCCCAACTATGGTAAAAACCACTCAAAAGTCTTCTCCTCCAGAACCGGCTGGCCGATTTTCGTGAAACTTGGTATGTAGCATTTGGGACTCCAGCCCATCATAGTTTGTTGAAAAGATGACCCTTGGATGACCTTGACCTATTTTACGGCAAGGTAAATTTCGGAAACATAGGCTTTCACATGGAAAAAGGCGAAAACAATGGATATTTTGGAAACTCTTGCAGCCTGAGACCTGAAAATTGCTAGATGCAGACAACTAATGGAGTCAGTGAAGGTAAGAAATTAATGAAGGCCAAGGTCCTTTCTTGACCTTGACCCAAGGTCATTTAAATATCAAAATTAAAATTCAAGTTTTCTCAGAAATCACTGGGTTTGGAAACTATTGCAGCCTGAGACCTGAAACTTTGCAGATGCAGACAACTTATTAAGTCAATAAAGTGTGTGAGTATTCAAGGTCAAGGTCATGTAATGATGACTTAATACTCCAAGATCAGGCTTCAGGTGAGCGATCTCAGGACCAATGGTCCTCTGGTATATCATATAAGCCGCGACATGAAAAAACCGGTCTTTGGTGTTTTTGACCAGGCCTGACACAAACCAGCCTGTGTAGTCACATGAAAAGGCTAGAAGCTTGAAATTTCAGATTTAAGAAGAAGAGTAATTTTACCATCTATGTTGCGAAAACAAAGGCGCTTATCAGCTGTGCAGTTACTGCACAGCTGATCAGCGCCTTTGTTCTCGCATAGACAAAAATCCAGTTTCCTCATGACACGGCTCATATTATGTGTTGTCATATAGTCTATTTTCTGTCTATATTTTATATCAAATGCATGTAGATTCTAGGAAATTTCCTGGCATTAAGCAAGCTTTTGTTTATTTACCAAAATTTCCTTTATATGATCGTAGTAGACTCACGTCACAAGTTTACCAGGGAGCGCAGTGGCGTAGTGGTAAACATCATACAAACAAACAAACAAAGGACTAGGGCATTTAACGCCTGATTTTGGCCTCAGATTTTGCTAAAAAATAAATTTTGGAATTTAGGTGAGAAAACTATTCCTTAAAGCAGCCATATGTCTCCTCTATTAAAAACAAGGACAAGTACTTCATTTATCTTACAAGCGTTGCCATGGCAACGCCCAGAAGAACCATAGATAGAGCATATTCTGCACTTTTTGGTCTATTTTCGACCATTTCTGAACACATTTTTTTATTTTTAAGTGCCAGCCCACACTCCGAACAAAATGCTACTTAGCATACAATATCCCTGGGTGATACTTCATAATTATTTCACAATAAGAAATTGTTCGTCGCATGGGCCGGTAGTTAAAAATGATGTTGAATGGTGAACAATAGACCCAAAATTGCAAAAAGTGGTATTTCTATGCTTTTTGGAGCGTTGCCGTGGCAACGTGTAATTTGAATGTGATAGTTGTGCTAGAGTTTATAAGCAGGGACCTATACCTGCTATTTGCAATATGTTTCTCCTCAAAATTCCAAAATTCAGTTTTTTATCAACACATGGGGCCGAAATCAGGCCTTAAATTCCCTAGGCCTTTACTGTTATTAATGTGAATGAAATGAATGTACCAAATGACCAATAGGAATTGGCGTGTCATTCATGTTTAAAACGGTAAATCTGTGATGTGTCAACTACGATCATAATAGGCTTATACTTCATACAATGTTTATTGCTGTTTCAAAGGTGACTTTTGGTCACATGTTCAATTCAACAGGTAAACGGGACCATGCGTATAAAGGATTAATGTATACATTGCAGGCTGGGCCTTAGCAAACTTGTAAACAAATGCGGGACTGTTTGCATTCAGGCAAGCTTTTCTGGCCTACTATGGCTCACATCACAAGGGTTTACAATAAGGCCCGGAGATTATAAAACCTTTTTCATGCTCGACTCATCCAAGACTGAAATTTGAAGTGCTCATACTGCATCAGCCGATATAAAATGAAACTTGATACATATTTAGAACACTACAGCCAGTAATTTATTCAGCTGATAAATGAGCCGCCTCGTGGGAAAATCAACAACCTGCATAGGCGAAAACAAAGGCGCAGATCAGCTGTGCAGTAACTGCACAGCTGATACTGCACAGCTGATCAGCGCCTTTGTTTTCGCTACAGAGATAGTACAATTCCTCCTCTACATATACCCAAAATTTCAAGCCTCTAGCTTTTTTCTGTGCTTGTACAGGCCGGTTTGTGTCGGACCTGTTCGGAAACCACATTGTTGGTTTTCCCACGAGGCGGCTCAAATGTTAAAATGGCAACAATTTTAACATTAATCAACAGGATAGATTTTAGTCTCAGCTGAGTTGAGCACGAAAAAAGGTCTTATAACCCTCGGGGCCTAGTCCCACACCAACATGGAAGATGGTGGGATGCTTTAAATTTTGCTTTTAAAAATGAACATGGTTGTCCATTGAAAAGGTGCTCATCAATTGCATGTTAACATGCAGTGATTCTGCACCTTTGTTTTTGAATTGAGCCTGTGCGTGAGAAAAACAACGATCTGCATAGGCGAAAACAAAGACGCAGATCAGCTTCGCAGTAACTGCGAAGCTGATCAGCGCCTTTGTTTTCGCTACACGGATAGTACTACTTCCTCTTCTTCTTAAATCTGTAATTTCAAGTTTCTAGCCTGCTTCTGTGACTGTGCAGCCTGATTTGTATCGGACCTGTTCGGAAACCACATTGTTGGATTTCCCACGAGGCGGCTCAAATGTGAGTGGAAACCACTCCATGAGCAGTTGTCAGGAGAGGTTAATCGGCATGGTCAAAGAAATACAATTATATGTATATATGTTCAAAGTAGTTTTACTTGAACAGCTTTTGCAATGTAATTAATGTATGGACATTTGGAATGACATTGTAATTGTTGACATTACAATGCCATTTCTACCGAGTTGTTGATAAAGTAAGCGGTGCTATGAACTAAATACTGCTGTTTTGGTGATAAAACCAGCGGTCAAATTGACTGCCAACAGGCTTCCTCGTACTATCATTGGTCTACATTGCTTTATTGAAATTTTATGCTTAAAACTGGTTTACTAAGAATAATCTAAGTCAACATGAATCTCTGATATTCTTATACATGTATTTCAATGAGCCTTACTGGGTAAAACTGCCTTTAGTTAGACTTGGACTATTAAAGAAGTTGGTTAGAAGCTTGAATTTCTAAATACATGTACTAGATCAAGAAGTGAAACATCTGTCTAGCGAATCTGGAACTTCAAGCCTTAAGCAACCTCCTTGATTGTTTCGCATGTACAAATCTTTGTGAAAATCTCTGAAGACAGTTTTATCAGACATTGTTTGTAACTTTTTACATGAGCCTGTGCGTGAGAAAACCAACAATTTGGGTTTCCGACCAGGTCCAACACAGTCACAGATGATAGCAAGAAGCTTCAAATTTCGGAATAAGGAAGATGGATTGTACTATCCATGTAGCAAAAATGCTGATCAGCTTCACGGTTACCGCAAGGCTGGTCTGCGCCTTTGCAAATGTAGATTGTTGGTTTTCTTATGCAGCGGCTCAAATGTTGTCATGACATACATAACATACCCATTGAAATTATTGTTCATCTCTCCTTAATTTAAATTTCATGGAAGTTTCATTTCCTTCTAGTTTGCTGTTCATGGTGGACATTAAAAATCATATTACATTTCTTTTTTGTTCTGTATGTATAATTTTATTCTTGTGTTTTACTGTTTATCATTTAATGTTTATACATGTGTGTATTGTTAATTTTGGGGTTTATTCATTCGCCATTCATCCATTGCAAAAAATACATTCAAGATGATTGACTTTTACATTTGCATTGTTCATACAATAGAATACAAAAAAGAAGTTTGGTATATTATTTCAAAACCAGATCTGTTGTGTTACCAAATGTTGACTTTCATACAACCAGAGTGCCAGTCAAATGCTTTAACATTGGCTATCACTACATACAAACTGTTATATCGACATCCTGTATCCTCATGCTAATGTTATTGTATACTACTGGAAATGTTGATGAATTCGTACGTAAAATGACAATTAGCAGACGATTCTGGGAATAAAATGTCATTTTTCGCTTATTTCTACACGGTCTGTCCCTTTAAAAATACTTGAGGAATCTCACCCTTACCTTTATCCTATTGCACATACCTTTTCTCCAATTTACCGTTTTAAAAGGATAACTTCTTGTTTTAAAGGAAAACAAGAAGTAGACGCCGTAAGTAAATTTTCTGTAACTTTCTTTTATTTATGTTTTATGATAGTATACAGGCAATATTTCCAACCGAAAAGACGGTAAAATATTACCTTTTAAGTCGTGAATCAAAGCCAAAAATACCATATTAAAAAAAGCGTTGTTATTGTTTTTCACTGCTTATTTATTGCCAGTGTTATTATTTCTCCCAGCTAAGATAAGGTTTCTTACTGTTGACGTCATAGTATCCTCACGTTGACGTGTTGATGTAAAAGGGTCACGTTCATTATGTTGACTATGAATGCATATAAAGAGTGTCTATGATTATGTGTGACTGTGATTGCATTGAAAATGTAATCTGTAATGCAAAAGAGGTGTTATGCATACAGGAACAGTACAGATACACGGCAGGCAGTCAACTTTTTATATCTCCTGTCAACCGGTATTCTCAAGCTAATATTATGGTTAGAATGTTGAAGATTACGTACGTAAAATGACAATTAGCAGACGATTCTGAGAATAAAATATCGTTTGTCGCTTATTTCTGGACAATCTGTCCTTTTAAGAATACTTGAGGACTCACACTTTGACCTTGATCATATTGCACGTGCATTGTTCCCGATTAACCGTTCTAGAAAACATAATAACGGAAAATAAGTTTTAGACGCTGTAAGTAATTTCTCTGTGATTTTCCTTTATTTATTTTTATGATAGTGTACAGGCAATAATTGTGACACCGCTGTGGGTTCGCGCCTCGCTCGGGGCACGAGTCACATGTGGGACAAGCCAAGTTCTGCTTGCGGGTGTGTCAGGTGGTTTTTCCCCGGGTACTCCAGTTTTCGCCCCACCTACCGATTGATTCGTCTCGATATGAGTGAAAATGCTTGAAAGGGACGTAAAGCTGAATCAAAAAAGAAAAAAAAATTGTGACCAGAAAGAAAGTAAAATATTACCATTAAGTCGTGAATCAAAGCCAAAAATGCCATATTTAAAAACGCGTTGCTGTGGTTTTCCACTGCTTATTTATTGCCAGTGTTATGTGTGATTGTGATAGCCTGGAATGTAATCTGCCATGCAAAATAGGTTATATGTACTGTAGTTCCCTTTTTTGAATATATGAGTACCGTTGTGAAAACACAAACGTTTTGCATATGCGAAAACAAAGGCGCAGATCAGCATCGCAGTATCTGCCAAGCTGATCAGCGCATTTTGTTTTCGGCTCTATAAAGTTTGTATAAATCATGACCCCGTGATGACCTTTACCCATTTTATAGCAAGGTCAGCTTAGGTCGCATATCCCAAATCTCAGGTGAGTATTTATAGGACCATTGGTCCTATATGAGTACCGTCGTGAAAACACCAACGTTTTGTATATGCGAACACAAAGGCGCAGATCAGCATCGCAGTATCTGCGAAGCTGATCAGCGCCTTTGTTTTCGCTGAACAGAAGTTGCCGTCATACGGAAAAGTCATCATAACAATTCTGAATGTAGGTTTAGCATGTTTATTCGTTGTGGGATTATGCTAAATACTCGTTTTGAAAAGCGCAATTCGATCGATGTTGAATGTCTATTTTGCTTCGTCGCATTTTAGCGTGGTACCTATTTACGCGGCGATTTTGTCTAAAAAACAACTTGTAAACTTGTAACAACGGTCTGCACTAACAAACATTCCAATGCCCATAGCTCTGTAGTTATTCTGCCAAATATAACGTTGAAGCGTCATGCGTTTTCACAAGTGATTCTGGATTTGTCGTATGTTTGAATGCGTTGACTAGAACGACTTCAGGTAAAGCTTTCAAAGTACATTGTAGTCTGTAAAATTCGCGTACAGGTAGGGGCCAAAAAGAGGAAGAATCAATATCGATTGCGGAGGGGGGCAGTTATATTGCACAGGTTAATAGGGACCATAAAACCAATAAAGAGTGGAACTAAAGGTATTATCCTTTGGGAGTCTCTTTGTTGTTCCCTGCAGAAATGTGATAAATACCTTATTGTGACAGTTCTTTGATCTAAGGATCATTAGGGGTCAGTAACCGAATAAACAATGGTACCAATATAGCCCCCTTCAGGAGTCTTTAAAGACATTATGTACACTTTCGAACAAAACCTTTAGTTATTCACCTTCAAATAAAACAACGCCGTAATTTACGTTGATTTTGACATTATAAATATGAAGTCAATTCCTGACGCGACGTCCACATGGATAGTACAATTCGTAGATTTTCTGAATCTAAAATTTCCAGTATCTAGCCATCATTTATGTTCGTACAGTTCGGTTTGTGTCGCGCCTGTTCGAAAATCACACAGTTGGTTTTAAAAAATGAACACATATAGAAATAAAAATATTCCCAATATACAGCTAAAATGAAAATAAATGGAAAGTCAGTCTACTTTCATCAATTTCCTGTAAGAAAGTCGAGATTTATTCTCACCCATATTTTTTAAATAAAGAAAGGCATCACTATCAACAGTAGGAAACCTTATCATTTGTTATTTTTTACATGAAGAAGTAATAACTTAGCAGGGAAATATAATAACACCTACTCGCGAAAACAATAACATGAAAACTGGAAAACGGCCTTTTTAATAACAATCAAAGCTTTGAGCTTGGTAGTTTATGTTCCCTGGGTATATTTACATAACGTAGAACTAATCAGGACTGAAATGAACTTTGGGTGCCTGCTTACAGCGTCAGCGACTTGTTTCCCTTTATCGTGTCTTCTGAAAAGGTAAATCGGGGGAAAAGAACGTGCAACAGGATAAAGGTAAGAGTGAGTTTCCTCAGGTTTTCTTAAAGGGACAAATCGTGTAGAAATAAGCGAAAAATGAAATTTTATTCTCAGAATCGTCTGCTAATGTTCATTTTACGTACGAATTCATCAACATTTCCAGTAGTATACAATAACATTAGCTTGAGGATACAGGGTGTCGATATAACAGTTTGTATGTAGTGGCTATTATGTTTTAAAAAATACGTTGTCATATTTATTGCATCCGAGTGTAGCAAGGTGTGAAATTAGGCATCTGCTGCATCTCCATGTTTGCACATCAACAGTACACCAAGTTGGTTTTCTAACCCACCTGTCATGGCTGTGAAACGTTGTGTAATATCCTTTTTGTAAGCACTTTGACCCAGTGAAATATTCAGGTTGTGAGTTGAAAACAAAACATATCTGGACAGCAGTGAAACCTGCAAGTATGAAGCCTTGACATTCTGCAAACACTTTTTGACTCAACTTTTTGACTCAACGTCCTTAACAGCATACCTTTCACATTGAAAATGTTTTGTCTCGTGTGGCTGCGATATCAACTTCCAAAGCATCTTTGTTTCTCTGTATTGAGGTTTGTCCCAGTCAACAATTTTTCAGACATGTCGGGATGGAGACACCGCTTCCTAGGTTTAACCAGTACTCTGGAGAGCGCTCCCCGCAACACATTTTTAACCGATTTCTATAATATAATGGAAGGGGAAAACAAACAAAAACTTGATAATAATAGCTTTATTTAGTGGTTAAAATAAATAGATCAACATTGCTTTAAATGATAAACAGAAAAATTTATCCCTTAAATATAAGCTGAATTATAAATGGACACAAAGAACAAGATTTGAGCCGCCTTGTGGGAAAACCAACAATGCGGTTTCCGAACAGGTCTGACACAAACCGGCCTGTACAAGCACAGAAAAGAGCTAGAAGCTTGAAATTTCGGATTTAAGTAGAAGAGGAATCCTACTATCCGAGTAGCGAAAACAAAGGCGCTGATCAGCTTCGCGGTTACCGCGAAGCTGATCTGCGTCTTTGTTTTCGCCTATGCAGATTGTTGGTTTTCCCACGAGGCGGCTCATTTATTTCCAACTTTTAAATCAATTTAATGCTGTTATTTTTATCATGGCAAAAGGTCCCATCCATTTCAAGGTGTTGTTCACCAGATCTGGCTAGTCTAGTAATTCAAAAGGATCAAATTTGACATTTTTTTTTTGTTTTTTTCAATTCCAATTAATTTAATTACAGAATCTTTGAGGGGTATAGACAGACAAATCTGTTCCAAGGCTGTCAGCCATCATGAAAGATTCTTTATTGCTTATTTAGATTAACAAAAAAAACAACATTGGAAGCACAAATCACCATGATTATACAATACTGTTTAAACATAACAACAAACAAAACACATGCAGGCAGCCCCCGTGGCTGAGTGGTTAAGGTCACTGTTTTTATTACTGCTCTTAATCTTCTATCATTTCATCCGTGTCCTGTGCAATTTCAAGCGCTGCACATGAGACAAGCCAAGTTCTGTTTGTCTATGTGTCAGGTGTCAGGTGTTTTTTTTGTTTTTTTTTGAGGGGTGGATTACTCCAATTGTTGTTGTTGTTTCGTAGAGTTCTGCCGTTGACTTATCGGCACACCCGGTAAAAGGGGGAATTTTTTTGATAAAAGTTTTGCATTATACAAAGTCACTATCTTGGTGAAGTCTATCTAAAACATGAATAAAATAACTGTGTTCCAGTGAATAAAAGTTTGTGATGTCTACTAGAACTTAGTGCTCCGGTGAATAAAAGTCTGTGAATTAAAAGTTTATCTACAGGCATTCTTCCACACGGGGCAGTGTTCTGATAGCTTTACACAGCTGTTTGTGAGATTGCCAATCTTCTGCTTGGCACGTCTTCGAACAGTATCTCACATATTTGCATGCAGAACACTTTTGGAAGTTCCCTTAAACAGCTATTCTAATGCACTTGAGAATGTAACGCGAAGTCTGATTGGTTAACGTCAAAACCTTGCGACGGTATATTCTGCGATATACCGTCGGAAACCCAACGTCATGAGCAACGTCGCTTGTGATTGGTTAACGTCGTGTTTTTCGTCGCTGGTGACGCTCACGTTTCGCAAAAAAAAAAAAAACAATGCATTTTTTCGATGTTTACAGTTAAAAAGTACATTAGAATGGGGATAAGAATATTCAAATTTTTCATTTGGGGTGGTATATCGTCGGATATACGGTCGGAAATCATGTTTTACGGCTCCGCTAACGCGTCGCCGTAAAACAAAATTTCCGACCGTATATCCTACGATATACCGCCCCAAATGAAAAATTTGAATACAGTTATCCCCTAATTAGGTGATTCAATGTCTAATTCAGGTATTCGATTGAACAAACACTTTTTGAACTGAGAATCGTCACTATCAGGATTCACTGATTTGTCTGTTTCCGCCTCCTCGGCAGCCAGTTTGTTTAAAAGATCCGATTGAATGTTGGTTTGTTTTTCAATGGTTAAACAACTGTGAGACTCTGAAACTAAGGGTGTATGATCCAAGCACCCAGATTCCTCTGAATGTCTGACCACTGGCCCCGAGGTTATAAAACTTTTTTCAAGCTCAGCTCAGCTGAGCATGAAATTTCAACTGCTCATAAATGCTGAAATAGTCAAAAATTGTGGAAAATTCAGGTTCAAAACTCAAAAACTAGTAATTTATCCTGCTCATAAATGTTAAAATGCCAACAATTGTTGGCATTTTAACATTTATGAGCAGGATAAATTTTAGACTCAGCTGAGTTGAGCATGAAAAAAGTTTTATAACCTCGGGCCCTGGTGACTGCGGACTGGTAATCCCCAATATTTCGACCCATCTACAGATTGGCCTTTCTCATGAGTGAAATAATCTTGAAAGGGACATAAAACTGAATAAAACATGACAACAAACAAAACATACACAGCACTCTTCTAGAAAGCAGTTCAGGTCATTCAAAACAATTTCCTTATACAAATTCAAATAGGTTAAACACATAACTTCATAGCAGCCAAAAAGCAAGAGTATTTGATAATTTGGAAAAAATTGATTTGAGTTTTTCACAAACAAATATTGAAACAGAAAGCAGACAACAGCCTAACAATTTTATTCATTATCCAAAAATTTTAAAATATAACCAATAGCTTACAAAATCGCAAACTTGATTCCCACCAAATACCCCTCATCTGAAAACCTGCCTTTTACAAAAGCAAAAACATGAACAGCCCCTTTATTGAAATGATGTGCAAGAAATCATTAACAAAGCCACGACACAAGAAAAACAGCTTCTTTATAAACAAAGGCCCAGATCAGCTGTGTAATAACTGCAACTTGTTACTGCTACACATACAGTATAGTACAATTCCTTTTTATCTTAAAACTGAAAATTCAAGCTTCTAACCTTCTTCTATGGCTGTACAGGCGATTTTGCGACACACTTGGTAGAAAACCCAAGCCTGTTTTCTCGAGTTGGGCTCAACAAAGCACTGGAGTAAAACATGCAACAAGATAATATAAGAGCCGCCTCGTGGGAAAACCAACGTGGTTTCCGAACAGGTCCGACACAAACCGACCTGTACAGTCACAGAAAAGAGCTAGAAGCTTGAAATTTTGGAGTTAAGTAGAGGAGGAATTGTACTATCCGAGTAGCGAAAACAAAGGCGCTGATCGGCTAAGCTGATCTGCGTCTTTGTTTTCGCATATGCAGATTGTTGGTTTTCTCACGAGGAGGCTCATAATATGCCATCAAAACTGCATATATTGCACAACAAAGTTTTCAGCAAAATCCACTGGGTGCTTCCTTCGTCCCAATATAAAAAGGTTTTGTTTGACTTTTACTATAGGTCCCGATAGGAATCGGTTTTGTTTGATTTCGGTATCAGATTTTTTTCTACAATAATTCCCAGAATTTGGTCAAAGACTTGATTTGATTCTAATTTATGACTTCACTGAAAGAATTTTAAGTCAAAATATAGTGCTTTAAATGAAATTTTATAGTAAGATTTAATTTGATTCATTAAAAAGTGATAAAAATCAAGCAATTTATGTTATTGTTGACTCTGTTTTGTGGAGATTTACAGTGTTAAAGAAGTAGAACAAAATCTGTTACCAAAAAGTCAAACAAAACCTTTTTATATAGGGACCAAGGAAGCACCCAGTGATCAGTCTGTATTTAGTTTCACATGCAACAAAATTTAACAACACTTAAATAAACTTCTTTTCTTTTCCTTACAAAAATACATAAAAATTTGCTTTCAGTTAATTCTGTTTTTCTAATTTCATTATTATTAGATATACAATCACTTTGTCTTACAACATAATCTGGCTTTGCATTCTTGTTTATCGTAAACCGGCACCTAAAAAGCATGTTGATCAACAGTAGAGCATTTTATTTCTCATCCACACAATTTTGAGAGAAAAACACAATTCTGAGTGCAAAAAAAATCAACCACTGCTGAGCGCTATGATGATGGCACATAATGAGCTTTCTTTTTTTCTTCTAATTTTCAATTGAAAATTCATTTACATTTGTATCTATAACGAAAAACTTTTCAAAATTGCATCCTATGTGGTTTAGATGTTGTAACCTGTGCGTAAAATCAGACTCATCATGAAGTGCCATTGACGGCATTCAGACAAATGTCGAGTTTCGATGCCTGTTCTGCCGGTAGAGTATTTCTCAGATTCTTGAAGTCTGTCGGGTATTTCTGGTGAACATCTTTGATAAAGTGGACAACAATGGGCTCACAATCTGAAACACCAATTACATGTGTTGTCATTTTTATTTATTTTTTTATTATTATTATTATTATTATTTTTTTTTTTTTTTTTTTTTTTTGTAAACAACAAATAATTTGCTTCTTCCCTTGTCATATGTTTATAGAACTGCTAAAATAAATCACTGCTCCATTGACAGGTCTTCTCTGACTTGAATACATAAGCTCGTTACATTATGAAACCAGCTACCTGTATCTTCTACGAAAAACGTTTCTTCAAATGTTCATGCAAAGCCATCCAGTTCAACCGAAGAAAACAATAATTTCTGTTGAATTCTTTACATCTTTTCATCGTTTGTTTGGTTTAGTGCTTTACATTCTCCAGGCTGTCAACCAAGTCTTCTAAAAAATATAGGAGTTTATATAGGAATTTTTTCTAAGAAATATAGGAGGTTTTAGCTAATTTTGAGGAAAAAATATAGGAGTTTTCTCGTGAAAATAGCTTCATTCTTTGCTCTTATACTAAGAATCCTTACCTCCACACTCACTTTTTCTATATAAGTAATATCTAAAATATCTAGATACGAGGGTGGGTCAGAAAGTTCTGTCATATGTGTTATAACTTTGTTAATAGACATGATAAGTTGCTGTATTATACCTTGATTGAAGGGCTACATTTCTCCTTTATTTAATATGATGCCAAAAGAATGCACGAAATAAATAAATACTTCAAAATAGACGCCTTGAAAGACACCTGGGGTAAAACCAATGACACTTTTTCTTGAATTTGTGATATTGTTTAAAGAAAAACGACTTCGAAAAAATATAATCCATGCAATATACTTTTCAAACATAGATGAATATATCCTGCAAAAATCAAAATAATTCAATTGAATTTAATTGAGTAATTGCAAATGGAAATATTAAAATTGGCTTGTAGTACATATATTAATTAAATTACAATTTAAATTCAAAGGGAATTTATTGACATTTTAACGTAGACCAGGGACCTTAAAATGCATTTAACTATTTTATTGTTTCATCCTTGTGTGCCTTGTAGTAAACTCATAAAGAAGAAAGCAAATATAATGGTTCAGCGGTGCCAAGAATGCTATAGCGGTACGTATTTTAATGACGTCATATATATCGCTTTATTATACAGTCAGCATATCATCGATAACGGTAATTTTTGTCATATTGCTTTTCTAAATATACTATAATTTATCACTGTAAAGTTGGAGAAAATTTGATCGGTAGTTATGAAGATATGACGCATGAAACGCACACAATAATATTCACAAATTCTAGAAAACGTGCCATTGGTTGTACCCCAGGTGTCTTTCAATGCGTCTATTTCTAAGTATTTATTTCTTTCGGGCATTATTTTGGCATCATCATAAAGGAGAAATGTAGCCCTTTCAATTAAGGTATAATACAGCAATCTATCATGTCTATTAACAAAGTTATAACACCTATGACAGAACTTTCTGACCCACCCTCGTAAAGCCAAAGCATCACAATCCAGACAGGTGACCGTTCATGTGATGAAGTGTGCTGAAGCATTATGCAGGATGGTGATACTACACAAGCCCATTGGCTGACTCTCACAGAATTAAAGGTTTTTTAAAGGCAGTCTTTTGGCAAAATAAAGGCTTTTTCCATGAAAATGTATACATATTCAAAGAATAAAGAGAAAATTAAGGTCAATTTTTTCTCTACATCTAAACTTAGACCCTATTTTTTATTTTCCACACTGATCATTTATAAAAGGTGAAATAAATCCACAACTCCCAAGCTTAGCTGAAATTCTAAAGTCCATAATATAGAACATAATGTTTAATAGCACATGTACTGTATGTTATAATGTCTTGAAATTAGGCGGGGGTCTGGGGGCCGCCTAGGCCCCCAGAAGCTCTAAGGTGTATACCTTTGTCTCCTGTGATCTCAGCCTTTCCTGGGATCAATTGTACACAGTACAGTTGCATCATTTTACAACAAAATTAAGGCATAGAAAGAAAAAAGACACACTATAAAAACATAACTTTCATGGAAACTAGGATACATAACTTATTGTTATGAAAATGGGACATGCTTGGGACTTAAAAGTAACCCTGACTAAGGAGTGACATAATGGCCATTTATGCACTATATACATGTAATATACATTATGAATTTGATTTTATTCTAAAAATTAAAGAATGAAGTATAAAGATGCAAAAGGCAGTTTCAGAGCACTACTATTTACTATATATGATCATTCATCGGCAACAAATTTTCCTAAAAATATAGGAAATATTTTCAAAATATAGGAGAATTTATACAGCGAAATAGATAACGATGCGTACTGCGTATGTACGCACGATTTTTCGCTCTGTACGCATTAAAAATTCAGACCTGTGCGTACCATGTACGCAGTAAAAATCAGTGGTACGCTAACAGTTTTCGGTTTTATGCGTACTCAGATAAAAATACCTTTAAAATGGTCACTAATGACAATTTTTCAACTAGTCTTGTCTGGCGACTCTGTCAACAATCGAAAAATAGTAGCAATATCAATGCAGCTTTTGATCGTTCCACATTACATATCATGCAATATATTATGTATCATCAGTAGCTATACTATATACTTCCTCTCAGTTCAGTACCTCGCCAGACAAATTGTCTATCAAAGGTTTATTCATGAAGTTTAATGATAGTCTGTCACTTTGGTTTATTGCATAGGCATTTTGCATCGATTGCTGGTCATTGTTTTCAATTTAAAACTTGATGTATCCATGTTCTACAGCCATCCCAGTCTTAAATCTTTTCCTCATTTGGTTCTCTCATTATCTATGCAGGGGACAAAGGTATAGTTTATCATGCCTATATGATAGAATGATTTGTAATTACAGGATTCTCAACCAGTTTACTTGAGTTTTCATATTTGATTAAATGGTCTCATCCATACGTGTACCTTTATAAGTTTGATTCTAAATGAGAAGTTAGAATAAGAATCCTCAGAAAACTTGTACACAGTTGTATTGTCGGTACGCACTGAATGTTTATTTTGATGCGTACAGTACGCATTGTGAAAAATAATTATCTACATCACTGTTTATAGGAATATAGGAGGTGCTTAAAAATATAGGATTTGGACCCAAAATATAGGAGTTTAATAGGAATATAGGAATTGGTTGACAGCCTGATTCTCAGAAAAATGATATGGTCAGGTCAGAACTAATCCTATCCACACTCTTATGTCGAGCCTTCGTCAGATTTCTTTCACCATAAACTGGCAACTGCTCTTCTTGAATCATTTAAAAGCAACAAAATCAAAGTTTTCATGGAATCCTACAACTTATATTGGATGTGTTACCTGGTTTAATCTGTTCTGTACCCAGGGAGAGAGAAGCTGCCTTCAGTATGTCTGGTATCAACTTTGCAACCTGAAAAACAGAGCACATTTGATAATGCTTGCAACTTCTGTACGAACTTTGTTTGCATTGTGGTTTAATGTCCTAGTAAACAGTTTTTCAGCCATGGCAGGACAGAGCCACCCCTTCCATGTGTATACACCAGTACAATATACATAAGATATGAATATACACGACAACACATTTTTTTTTATATATTAAAAGATACTAGGACCCAACATTTCACCCACATTTGCAAAACATTTGCGCCACATCATGAGAAAACCAAAAATCTGCATATGCGAAAACAAAGGCTCCGCAGTCACTGTGCCTTCGTTTTCGCTACAGATAGTAATTAGTATGATTCCTCTACTTTCTAAATCCAACGTCTCCAGCCTCTAGCCATCTTCTGTGCTTATACAGCTTGGTTTGTCAGATCTGTTCGGAAACCACACTGACGCAGCTTTTTTTATTCTCTTCATCTTACCTCAGCATTTCCGGAACTGTGTAGCTGGTTCAGACATTTATACACTGTAATATTTTCTTCAAAATCTTCCTTCAATGGTAGACATCTCACAACCACGGGTAATACCTGACAAACATGAAGATACGTCACGAGAAAAAAATGATTTTTGAATGTGAAAGCAAAGCGGGTCATCTGGTAAGCGTCTTTCTTTTACCAGTGGTCGAAATTATTATTTTTTTCTCACTAGCCCGAACCCTTATATCTTTAATCATTTGCCAAAATTTTCCAATAGCCTGACCTATATAGGAAATAGGTTTAACTGAGAATAACTACTAGCCCAACAAACCTTTGGCTAGTGTCGGGCTAACAGGCTAGTGCTAATTTTGATCACTGACTACTAGTACATTCTGTAAATCCTAAATTTTAAGCCTTAACTCATCTTTTTTTTTGCTTTACAGACAGGGTTCCTTTTGAACCAGCTCAGTTTTAAGGAGACTTCACCATGATCATTTGGTTGATATCACATACATTCCTCTTAAGAACTAATCATATGGACATGGGACCTCAGTTTAAAGTCACATCCAAAAGACTGGAGAAGCCCGGGATCAAAACAATGACCCATTGTTTACAAGGCAAGGGGCTTAACCCATATTTGACGAATGGACTCTCCCATCATTATCAATTGGGTGAGTCCACTTTCATTTTTAGGGGTGTGAAGTGTGATTTTTATCTCATTTTTTGATGAAATTTGTGCAAACAGAATAGCCCCAGATGTGACACCGCGTTCTGCGGCATCACATCTGGGGCTATGCTGTTTGCCTATGTCCCATAAAAAGGACGCCAGGCTTATATGAGATAACCACTATGACACAGAGGCTTTTTGTCATGATAAGACCTACACTTTCAGCCAATACAAATGATAAATGGAGCAAATGAGCTAGCTCAAAAGATTCTATCCAAAGTCATGTCGAGCATTTTTTTTTTTTTTTTGGCATCTAATGTTCTCACACAAATACAACAGATGAAGAAGCATAAATTGTGGTATTTATGACATAAAGCAGGCTAATAAGACAGTTGTACATTATTGTCAATCACCAATTATAAATTAACAATATCTTGGCACTGGTGATTTTAATTCTGATCAACTGCTATAACTTTAACAATACCTACCACTTCTACAGGACAAGCAGTCTGACTGGCCATGATCAATATACACACAGCAGCACATATATTGTCTATCACTCGAGGGTTCTTCTCTTTATTTAACAGCTCAAACATAAGACAATACCTACCACTTCTACAGGACAGGCAGTCTGACTGGCCATGATCATTCTACACACAGCAGCACAGATATTGTCTATCACTCGAGGGTTCTTCTCTTTATTTAATAGTTCAAACATAAGACAATACCTACCACTTCTACAGGACAGGCCTTCTGACTGGCCATGATCATTCTACACACAGCAGCACAGATATTGTCTATCGCTCGAGGGTTCTTCTCTTTATTTAATAGTTCAAACATAAGACAATACCTACCACTTCTACAGGACAGGCCGTCTGACTGGCCATGATCATTCTACACACAGCAGCACAGATATTGTCTATCACTCGAGAGTTCTTCTCCTTGTTTAATAGTTCAAACATAAGACAATACCTACCACTTCAATAGGACAAGCTGCCTGACTGGCCATGATCATTCTACACACAGCAGCACAGATATTGTCTATCACTCGAGGGTTCTTCTCTTTATTTAATAGTTCAAACATAAGACAATACCTACCACTTCTACAGGACAGGCCGTCTGACTGGCCATGATCATTCTACACACAGCAGCACATATATTGTCTATCACCCGAGGGTTCTTCTCTTTATTTAATAGTTCAAACATAAGACAATACATACCACTTCTACAGGACAGGCCGTCTGACTGGCCATGATCATTCTACACACAGCAGCACAGATATTGTCTATCACTCGAGAGTTCTTCTCTTTATTTAATAGTTCAAACATAAGACAATACCTACCACTTCTACAGGACAGGCCGTCTGACTGGCCATGATCATTCTACACACAGCAGCACAGATATTGTCTATCACTCGAGAGTTCTTCTCTTTATTTAATAGTTCTAACATAAGACGAAACCTACCACTTCTACAGGACAGGCCGTCTGACTGGCCATGATCATTCTACACACAGCAGCACATATATTGTCTATCACCCGAGGGTTCTTCTCTTTATTTAATAGTTCAAACATAAGTTTCAAAATCTCGGAGTATCGGCTGATCATGGAAGTTAAGGAAGATTGCAATACATGTAAACGCCTTTTAACAATGGTCATAAATATACATGAAATTCTATCTTCAAAAATCTGTTCCATGCTATAAGAGCACACTACTAAAGCTTCCATGTCATGCCATGTTAGCCCCCTTTACCATAATTCTACTTTAACAGTCTTAGCCTCCAGGGGCATATCCTTTTCCTGGAGAATGTATACCAAGAAAGGGTATTAAACTGCCCAAATATTTACTCAGAGGTAGGGTAAGCATGATCATAGAAAAAATTTCATGGCTAATGTACATGAAAACACAAGGAAATCAAACCAAAAACTCCGAAGAGATTCTCATAACTAGGCAGCCTTCCAGTATATGTTGGGATTTCAAGGCAAAGGATACCCCTGTATTTTCTGTCCACAGTTAGCAGCCAGTACCCCGAGGGAGTATACAGAATTACTGCGCACCTCATCATCGTGATCTCTCATCATCTTAACAAACACTGGGTACAATGTCTCGGCGTACATCGCCACTGACGGACCCACGGCTTCTATTGTCTCTCCCAGGGTTCCCACAGCGAAAGATTTTTCTGATGTTGAGCTTGTTTGCCTCTGTAAGAGAAATGTATACAATGAAATGATTTAGCAAGAACAAACTTTCTTTAAGTCATCTAATAGAATTTAAACAAAATCAGTTAACTGAATTGTTCTTAGCCTTAGCACTGTTCACACAGTTTCTCTGAAATTTCAAGCACTTGATGTGTACATATGGCCCTTTTGCTCAGCCTCTCTCATGCAGAAAAGATTGGTTCTATACCAAAACTTAAGTGCCATGTATTCAAAGAGATTATCAATAAGACAATAAATATGACAGTAGTTCCACAGTAGCTTATCTTTACCTGGTTACGGTTAGTACAGGAAGCTACAGGTAATAATCTCCTGCCAGGTGGCAAAGGACTTAGACCCCTTACCACAAGTGGATAAACCAATTTCATCAAAGCATCTCTATTTACCATTCGTTTCAGCAGGTCTGGTAGAAATCCTCCAAGGAAACTGAGGAAGTTCTCTCCCCCTACCAGTTTAGCCATGACAGGGATTACATCCCCTGCCGACTCGATCAGCATGGCGTCAAACTCAGCTTCTTCTTCTTCATCATTTTCTTCTTCCTCCTCTTGACATGCCACCTGGTGGTAGAAAATTAAAATTATGAAGTTCTCTCCTCTACTAGTTTAGACATGACAGGGATTAGGTCCCCTGCTCACTCTTCTTGATACGCCATCTAGTTGCTGAAAAACATTCATTGAGTTATTTCCTCTATTAGTATACGGCTCAGCCAAGGTCAGATGCAATTTTTGTACTTGTGTCTTGTTATATGCTTGTAATTTGCACACCAATACACTGACACACTTTGTTTTTTGTTCAGGGAAGAGCTGATGTATTGTCCTAAGTGGCCCCAGAAAGAAAAAACCTTCTCGGGCTTCATTATATTTGTGGTATTGGTCGAAGTAGTCCAAAAATGGCCAAAAATCAGTGTTATGCTGTTTCATTTAAAAAATGGCTTTTTTGGACATAAATTTTCACATAAATGCATCTTCATGTGCTTGTTCTGTTTTCAATATTTGTATAGCTAATTATGACTTCTTTCTTTTGCAGGTTGAATTAACAGTCTATGTTAAACGGATAACAAATGGCAACCAAAACAACAAATGTCTTCTTTGTTATATATTTCCCCAAAAATGAAACCTGAGTGTTAGCATGACATCCCAGTCTCAGCTAAAGCAATGTATTCAACACTGCTGAAATGAAATGTGTATTGTTTTATATCAGTTAATGAAATTATATAATGCTGCCACCATCAACAGACACACCAGTTCAAAATTTACTCATTAAGTGTATGCTACAAAATGTCAAAAAAATCTGTCTTGTCCGTAGACACCCTTTCTTTTAAAGAAGGGTTTGAGAGATGTAGGTTATGCTTTTGTATGTGATGTATGTTTTCATTAAGACCAAGTTTATATAGAAAGTTTGTAGATGTCAACTGTCTACAAACACATACATACAAAAATGCTTTGTCCGTAGACATGTCTTGTCCGTAGACGCCCAACATCTATGGATACTGAAGTAAATATACTAGCAAAAACTGACTTTTTATCATCAAATTTGGTTTAGTTTTATTGTCAGGACTCATTTAAACAAATTTGGAAAATATTTGTCGAGTAAGTCTCCATGATTTCTCTTCAACATACGACGAAAAGCCATTTTAGCACAAAAAATATCTTCTGTAAGTGGATATACAAAGAATCATAGGTATATTTTTGTCCTTTTTTATGATTATTGCAAAACTGGTGTTGTCATGCTAAAATACACAAGGCAAGTAGCAATACATACAAAAGCATAACCTACGTCTCACAAACCCTTCTTTAAAAGAAAGGGTGTCTACGGACAAGACAGATTTATTTGACATTTTGTAGCATATACTTAATGAGTAAATTTTGAACCGGTGTGTCTGTTAATGGTGTCAGCATTATACTAGAAAAAGTGCCTTGAGAGGCACATATACCCCCGGCTGGTAGCTCCCCACCCCGACCCCTAAGCCCACCGCCCCCGACCCAGACATATTCACTGACACATTGAATCTCAATTCCCAAATTAAAGAGCACCCTCAACAAGTAAATCTTTAAAATTTGAATTTGCAAAAAGCACTGTCTAAAAGCATTGACAGGTGTGTGTGTGTGGGGGGGGGGGGGGGGGGGGGGTGAGAGTGGGGTGGGGGGGGGAGAAGTGTAGTAGAATGACAGACTATTATAGAGCAGTATACAGAGTTGACTTGTATACTCAATCTAGGACTTGATTGCGGACATAGAGGGTCAGGTCCTCGGTCCTAGATGGAAAATAGAATGTCATTCTTTAATAACATTAATAAAAAATATGATATATTGTCCTAGATCTTGACCTCTAGCCCCACCCTGGGCATGGAACCTAGAGTGTAATGTCATTAGGAACAAGGCAAGCCTATGGTGCAAGTATGAATGATTTCTAAACATGGTGGTAAAAAAAAAGAGTACAGAAAATACAATTTTTAAAGAAGTTCTAGATGTTGACCTCTAGCCCCACCCCCTGCACATGGACCCTAGTCTGAACCTTACAGGGTACCTATGGTCTAAGTATGAATGCTTTCTGACAAGACTTATTTGATGTCAAGAAAATAGACTTACAGAAAATTTATCATGGTCTCTATCATATTATAAATGTGTCCTAGATTTTGACCTTTAGCCCCACCCCTGGGGATGGTACCACTGATTATGAAAGGAAACCCTATAAGGCATCTTTGAACTAAATATGAATACATTCCTATGATTGTTTGTTAAGATATGGACTTAGAGAAGAAACAGTAACATTGTATAAAGCACACTTTAAAGGTGACCTAGATTTTGACCTCCAGCCCCACCCCCCCGGGCATGGACCCTGGGGTCCGACCTCATGGAAACAAAGCAAACCCTATAGGGTACCTATGGTCCAAATGTGAATAGTTTCTGACCATTGGTTCATGAGATATACACCTCTAGAGAAACTTTAACCAAAACTTTGACATAAATTGTACAAATGTTCCGGAATTACGAACGAAGAAACGAACGAGCGAACATACGAACGGAAAAGCGAAAACTATATACCCATCCGCATAAATGCCGGGGGTATAATAATTTCATTAACTGATATAAAACAATACACATTTCATTTCAGCAGTGTTGAATACATTGTTTTAGCTGAGACTAGGATGTCATGCTAACACTCAGGTTTCATTTTTAGGGAAATATATAACAAAGAAGACATTTGTTGTTTTGGTTGCCACTTGTGATCCATTTAATTCAACCTGCAAAAGAAAGAAGACAATTAGCTATACAAATATTGAAAACAGTACAAGCACATGAAGATGCATTTCTGTGAAAAATTGTGTCTTTAAATGAAACAGCATAACACTGATTTTTGGCCATTTTTGGACTACTTCGACCAATACCACAAATATAATGAAGCCCGAGAAGGTTTTTTCTTTCTGGGGCCACTTAGGACAATACAGCAGCTCTTCCCTGAACAAACAACAAAGTGTGTCAGTGTATTGGTGTGCAAATCACAAGCATATAACAAGACACAAGTACAAAAATTGCATCTGACCTTTATCCTATATATGTCTTGTCCGTAGACAACCAGATTGTCCATTTACAAGCAAAACAAGAAGGATTGATCTGCCTTCGCATCATGAGATGGCAGCTGTCATAGACAAACCTACAGAAAATATGTTTTAGCTCTTGGAATCAAATAGCTATCTTTTGTGCATTCAATGTCCTGTCCGTAGACACCTGAGTTAGCGAGAAAAGCCAGCATGATTGAATGATATAGGAAAATTTCTGGTTTATTATTTTTTTAAAACCAGTTATAGGATCACAAACTTTGTATAATGATTAATGATATGTTTTCTTCTTTTCATACTGTGAGCAGGATAGCAGGGATAATTTTGGAAGGGGCCATGGGCAAAATAGCCCTTTAATTTTCAAAATGGCCCCTTCATTTTGAAATAATGGGCCGGTTTTATAATGTAAAGAGATAGGCGATAGCAATTCTAGCTGAGTGCTTTCTGTGAAATGGCCCCTTACATTTTTAAGCCAACAATATCCCTGGGATAGCCCATAATAATATAATAATAGCCCAATCTATCATTTATACGTACATTTTCATGTTGACAAAATTGGACAAAACAGTTACCTGTATTTAATGCTTCCTAAATATTTCTTATGATGTTTTAATTAGAAAATATGGTTCATAAAATGTTTGTGTGTTTTATTAGGCTTACTACAAAGGAACATACCAATTTGTCTTGTCCGTAGACATTTTAGCTAAATTTTGGATGTAATTTTGAAATCGTGATTTCTTAGGTATAAGAAGACATAGAATAACAAACAAGGTCTCGTTCTGTTCGGTATGACCAACAGTTTTTTATCAAGTGGGCTATTTATCTTACTGAAGGCCCAAAAATTATTTATTAAATAAGATATGAGGTATTTCTTTGTCAATACAGGACTTTTTGTTACTTTCTTTGCCATAAAAAGAACAAAAAGTATGAAAACATAGCATATTTACTACCAAAATCTTTCTTATAATGTACCCATCAACTTATGAAAACATTTGAACCACTGTGAGATATGTGAAATCAATTAAAGTTCATTTAAATTTTATTGCCTTGTTGTTTTATTTTCACTTAAAATTCATTTTCAACCTAAAATCATGAAGTTACAATTTATACTAAACCAAAATACCACTTGGATTCTGGTATTTCAAAGTACATACTAAATGGAAATGCAAACAAAAACTGAAATGTAAGAACTTGATTTTTGACCTCTGGTGAAACAAAAAATTGCATCTAAGCTTGGCTGAGCCGATAGTCATGGTGGGAATTACATCCCCTGCAGACTACCAACATGGATGGCATCAAATTCTGCTTCTTCATCTTCATTTTTTTCTCCAAATTTGATCAGCAAGCTGTGAGCTGTCAAAAAATTGACTATATCAGTATGAAAGTACTGCTTACATGGGTGACAAACTCCGCAATTTTGTTGTTAGGACACAAACACTAGACTCTCATTCTTAAGTGCCTATCAGTAAATTTACCCACCCATCCCCTCAACTTTTGGTCAAACTTTGTCACACTGAACTAACCTGATGTGTAAATATAAGTTTCATTTTGGTCAGAATCTGGTCTGTGGCATTTGGAACTTGTAACACAGGTGCACCAATCTTTTCCAACATATCGTGAATATTGTCGACGGCTGTCATCACCACCTCTCTGTCAGACTCATCCGCAATTATCGATAAGAATTTCGGCACCAGGGTGTTTAACATTGTGTTTAGGGCTGAAATTAACATACCAAAATGATTATATTGATGTGACAGTGGTCAGAAGGTTAAGGCATATAAAATGGTAATTACAAGTTAATTTGTCATTTTTTTCCATTTATGGAAGTGCAGTAGCCAATAAGTTGAATGTCAAACTCAAATCTAGAGGTCCTGGGTTCGGATCTCGCTGGGGTGCTGTGCTGTCACATTTACTCCCTAAAGTACTAGTTAATATCCAGTTAACGGAGGCTCCATCCCTACATGACTGAAAAATTGTCGACTGGGATGTTAAACAACATACCAAAAGAACCTTTAAGACTAACAAGAAAGATACTATCCGCAATTTATGAGCTATCTAACATTTTGTCATAGTTTGAATTCACATATATCCTACCTATATGTGATGCAGTATGATCAGCTCCGGGGGAGGGTGGGGTTTTACCCACATTATGAACACAACAGCAGTACTGCCCCAGGGCTGTGATGGCTCCCTTCTTTACCCGAGAGGCAGGGTAGTCTAACAACTGTAACAGTTCTGTGTAGCTTTCTTCTAGGTAAGGCAGGAACACAGCACTGCAATTCATACAATTCATAATAAACATACAATACATGTAGTAGTATCTTATTCATATGAAGAAGATAGGGGATCCTAAAATATGAAGACATTACTTCTTTTTGGACATATTTGGTGCAAAATTTTGAAGCAGACCAATGGACTTTTTGTTTGTTTGTTTGTTCGGGTTTAACGTCGCTTTCAACATTATCTGTTATATCACGACGGTGTCTGGTTGTGACAGGGGTGGGGTGTCAATGCTCACTTTTATAGTGCTGCCTCACTGTGGTATCAGATCCCAGACACTTTTACCTGATCCCAGCCCCAGTCACATTATACTGACACCGGAGCGACCAGTCCTAGCCCTACCCCGAAAATCTGAGTGCCAAGCAGGGAGCAACTAGTACAATTGTTAACGACTTGTATGTCGCAGCCCGGGATCGAACCTGGTACCTCCCGATCTCGGAGCGGACACTCTACCTACTGAGCTACCAAGGCCGGTGATAGCACCTTTTACAACAGCCATTTCTTTCCTTTACTAGGTCTTCTTAAAATTCTTCAATAGAAAAAATTACTTACTCCAGCTTCTATTCAGTTGGCTGTGTTGATAGTGCAATTCCTTTTTTCTTTAATCTGAAATTTCAACCTTCCAGCCTTCTTTTGTGGGGGTACAGGCCAGACCTGAACAGAAATCTCAATTTCTGGTGGGGCCTCTTTGTAAATCCCAGAAACAAGCTTTCTCATGACATGATTCAAGTAGTATCTTACCCAGCATTGACAGCAATTTCTCCCATAGCTGCAGCAGTGTCTTCTTTCTCTTCCATATATGCATTCTCTACACTGATCCTGAAAGCAGAAGACACAAGGTGTTTTCAATAGTCAGCACTTTCTAATATTCACAATAATCAGTTGCTAATCAATTAGCTAATTTTGGGCTTTACAGTCCTTCAACTTATTTAAGGTTATATCTCTTTGTATTGTTCAACTTCCCAGTCAATAGTTTTTCAGTCATGTTCAACATATCCACTGCTTCCTGGGTTTAATAAGCACTGTGGGGAGTTGAGGTTATGTTTAGCCACTCTGTTTGTGGGCAAGCTTCTTGAAAAGCAGTAAACTGGTATTGTGTGCTAACTCTTGTTTCCAATATCTGGCGACTGGTCTTCATGAAACAGTGGAAATGGAAAAAAGCAGTAGAGAAGTCTGATTCTGTCTGGTGTGTCTATGTGTCACAGTTAAAACCACCTGAGAGTCCCAGCATGCATAGCTACCACTAAGCCACAGCTTGGATTTAGTACTTCAGTGTCATAAGCAGAAATGGTGAGGCCAATCCAAAATCTAAAATTAGAAACAAAGGAGCTAATCCGGTGCCTAGTTACCTACCCAGCAATATCAGAATCATCCTGCTCATTTTCTTCCTCTTCAATGTCTACCTCGTCATCAAATTCCTGGTCATCAAACACAAAACTCTTGTCTTCTTTTATATGGGCCTAGAAACAAATATATATATGGGTCCAAGATTTCATAAACGGGGCCTTAGTGAAGGCCCAAAATTCTAAATTAATTCACACATAATACATGTTTATTATACCTCATTAATATTCATTGGCTGAGTATGGATTTTGATTGGTCCAGAGCAGGTCAAGCGGAGGGTGCTATTCTGTCATGTTGCATAATCATATTACCCTTCGATGTCATATCTGCCTAAAAACGTGCAGCTGCACTTGAAGTCACATGCATTTGTTTACAGTGCACGTGGAGGGTGCTATTCTGTCAGGTTGCATGATAATATTACCCTCAAATATTCTATTTCAGACTCTGATTTCTTTTGAGTTTTAACGTCAAAGTCTACAATTTTTCAGTCATATTTGTACAGAACTATCATTTCCTGGGTTTTAACCAGTACCCGGGGAGTAAATGTGCCTTGCTCAAGGACACAACACAATGCTGTCACTGGGGATCAAACCCAAGACCTCTCCATTCGCAGTCCGATGCTCTACCACTACACCACCACCCTCCCCAAGGATATTGTAGAAATACATTTTTTTTTAAACTTTGAAACAAGTACCTACTTTGACTCCCTCTGTTGTTTTCAATGAAAGTATCATAAAATGCATCATGGTTTGTAAATACTCTGCAATGTCAGATTTCAGTAGGGTGGATAAGGCAGCGAATAGACCATAACTGAAATTGAAAGCAAAGTGGAGAGGGAGTTAAAGTCCGTCTATCATTTTTCAGTCATGTAGGGATGGAACCATCGCTTCCTCGGTATTGACCAGGGCCCAGTTGTTCAAAACTAACGACGTCGTTAGTTAACATTTCGTTTAAATTTCAAACATTAATTTTACAAATACACTGTTATTTTTTGTTGAAAAAATGTGAGAATCCTTTGCACTGCAAACGGCTAAAACACAATCAGGGTGGACAATTCACAAAATACATGTTATATGCCAGTATTTTGCCCTGGTGCACTCCTAGAATAATGTTATTGTCATAGCTATATAGGAAATTTCACAACCTTTCCAGTGATATATAATATGTGTGGGTTATTAGTAGAGGAACAGTTTACTGCCTAGTCAAAAGGCTAAAATTGGGCCATTTTTGAGTGTTATAAAGTTTCACTTCAAATTTTCTATTATTTTACAAGGCACCAGCTATTATAATTTCATCTTTAGCCAATAAATTTATGTCAGAAATTCAAAAGGAATACCCAAACTCTTATCTGAGGTGATAAATACATTGGTACTTGCCTTTGTATAAATTTTCAAGAGCTTTTCTTAGAAGTAGCCCTTTGTTATACATTTTGGCTTTTTTAATAACCCCCAAATCAGGAGCTTCCAAACTTAATAAACTGCAAAATATAAAATCACAAATGCCATATTAAGCCTAAGATGCTTTTTGAATTTTGATTGGAGAGCCCTTATTGAATATAAAGTGATTGTGGAATCTGCCAGATGCAATTTTGTAACACCGTGTAAATGTCGTGTCCGTAGCCCCCTATTTTCAAGCCCCTATTAAAGTATGTTAACAATGGTCAATATAAACATGACCTTCACTTTCATTTTCGGGTCCAGCCATTAAACATTTTATAATAAACGTTTTGTGGCTAGCTGAATGGTTTCATCAGATATCGCGGTAACTATGCTGTCCGTAGCCCTGTCGTGTCCGTAGCCCCCATTTTTGTTCTTTGCTTAAAATGATCATTTTAAGCTTATCTCATTTTGTTTTGAGTTGTAAACAAACAAAAACATCATTAAAAGTCATAAATGTACCAGTACATATGAATATTGCATGTTAATATTTGTGACAAAACTGTCTGAAAATAGATAGGGCTACGGACACGACACATTTTCATATTTTCCATAAGTTAAAAAATCTGACATATTTTCCAGATAGAATCTGTTATCTGACACAAAAAAGTGTCCCAAAAGTAAAAATTCTCGATACAAGATAAATTGCATTAGCCATTATGCATGTTATATTTTCAAATATGTAGGCCCCTAAGCCCTAGGGGCATAGATATGGTAAAATGTTTGAAAGCCTGAAAAGAAAATGAAAATTTCTGCGTTTTTGCACAGGTCTACAAGGTGTCTTGGATAACAAAAATGCCATCTAAAAATGCCCCACTTAAAATTCATTTTTTGACAAAAGTGAAACCCAAATGTCCACCCTGATTGTGTTTTAGCCGAAAGGATTCTCACATTTTTTCAACAAAAAATAACAGTGTATTTGTTACTTTAGCTGATATTTGCTTAACAAGTTTATGTCTTAACGATATGGTTAAGCTAACGATGCTTTGAACAACTGGGTCCAGTATTATGGAGAGTTAATGGGTCTTGCTCAAGGACACAACACAATATCAGTACTATGGAGAGTTAATGGGTCTTGCTCAAGGACACAACACAATATCAGTCTCTCCAAAAGACAGTCAAAAAATTGTTCACAAAATTAGGTTTGTCCAAACAAAATCTTAATGCCTTAGCCGTAGTAATTCAGTCTCCATCTTTAAATTCAACATTCGATGGCTTATTCATATACATCTATATAAAAAAAAAAGATGTTTTGGACCAAAAACCATATGACTATATTTTCAAAATTATTATAGATCTTAATTCTTCAAAAATTCTAATACAGAAATGTTGTTTGTTTGTTTGTGTTTTACACCCAACTCAACAGCTAATGTCATAAGGAGACAAGGCCTCGGTTTAAAGACTCTTTCAAGGTGATACTTTAACAGACGTTACCACTATAAGCCCTGGTAGACCTTAATGTGGCTGCTACCTCAAGCTTATCTTTGGAATCATAAGCCTACTCACATGCATCTTCTCTGGTCAGGATCTTCAGCAGTGTTGAGAAGATTAAGACCAAACTGCATACTCTCTTTAGTCAAGGGCTGAAACACCTCGGCTCCCACACACCTTGCTAACACTCCTAGGGTATCTGCAGTAACAGAACATGAAATGGAGACTCATCATTATGAGAATGTTTGTTTGTTTGAGTTGGTATTTAACATCCCAGTCAACAGCCAAGGTCATGTCGCGATGTTGCCTACATTTTATGGAACTTTTACCCAAACAAACATTCAAAAGTGCTTTGAATATAACCACCCAACTAAGCTACAAAGGCTTATATGTATGGATAGTTTAACTTGAAACACTTCCTCAGCAGGCATATACCAGAGAGGTTAACCAGTAATCAGATGGTCAGTCAGTTGCCTATAGGCTTTGCAAGGAGGCACAAGCAGCCCATCTATTTCTTTAGGCCCCAATGGGCGGGGGCCTATATATATGACAATCTGTCTTTGGATTTCCAACCAATGCACACTATAGTCTCAACTCCATGCCTTAGAGCTTGTTACAAGTGGGCAAGCTGAATTCAGCCTCAAAAGAAAATGGCACTTTTACAACTGAGCCGCCACACCAGAAAACCAACAATCTGCATTTTCGAAAACAAAGACACAGATCAGCTGTGCAGTAACTGCACAGCGGATCGGTGCCTTTGTTTTCCTTACACCGATAGTACAATATCTCTTCTTTAATAGACCATTGATGTTTCTAGTGACAATGTTTGTGACTGTTTTGATTCAGGAAGACATTCCATTTCATGAGGCGAGAGAACCAGTCTTCGGGGTTTCCAACCAGGTCTGACATAAACTGGTCTGCGCAGTCATAGAAGCTATAATCTAACAAGAAAAGAAATTGTAGTATCTGTGAGGCAAAGTCAAAGGCCATGATCAGCTGTGCAGCTACTCCACAGCTGATCTACAGCTTTGCTTTAGCACAGGCAAAATATATTACAGGAGTACAATAGCTATACAAAATGGGACCTTTTTTCTGTAACAAATGTAATCATATAAATATGGATGAGCATTCAAAACTTATTGAAATTTCATCATACATGACCTGAACTTACTATTTTGAAAAGATGTAAACACATTAAAAGGCCCGCTTTCCTATCCTTACCTATAGTTTGTATCTGTAGTTTAAACATTTCTTCCCCTGCATCACCGACCGCACCCAGGTACATCCTAAACTGGTTGATTATCTCTTCAAAATATGGAACAATTAGCTTCTCGGCTGCTGACGCTGAAAACAGTTAAGCCTTGGCGTCAGTCTTTAATTCACCAGAGGAAATTGTGTTGTTTTATTTTTATGTTTTTCTTTTTATTCTGCTAATAATCAAATGCATCTTTCCCTTATGAAGCTTTTGTTAAAATGTTTTTGTATGGCTTTTATTCAAGCTCTTGAATGTACACTTCACTTATGTCTGAACTGAATCCATGTTCATTAGCATTATAGGGTTTCTATAAGTACCAACCGTTGTGGTCTAAGGGATAGAGTATTTGCTTTCCAGTGTGGAGGTTTGATCCCCGGCCAGTACATGTCTGTTATTATGGTGACAAATGTTCATCCTGATGTAATAAAGGCAAACCAACCACACCTCATAATACCCATAACACAAGTTTAAGAAAGAGCCATGTTACTATACCTGTTGCCCCTATGGCACTGATGGCCAACTCTTTAGGCCTGAGGGTGGGGGAAGTCTTGAGAACTGTCATCAAATGTTCCATCAGCTGGGGTAGGTATGGTTCTATATCTTTACCTGGAAATAATAATAAATATTTTGTTCATGTTTTAACGCCTAGTCAACTATTTTCTAATCATGCCATCATTGTCATGACAGAGCCAACACTTTTAGGACTTTAACTAGAGAGTTTATGTGCCTTGCTCAAGGACACAACCCATCGCCAAAGGAGTTGGAACCCAGGACCTCTCAATTCAGAACTGATGTTCCACCACAAGGCCACTGCACTCCCTTTATTAATAGCATTTGAGCCGCCTCGTGAGAAAACCAACAATGTGGTTTCCGAACAGGTCCGAAACAAACCGAGCTGTACAAGCACAGAAGCAGGCTAGAAGCTTGAAATTTTGGAGTTAAGTAGAGGAGGAATTGTACTATCCGAGTAGCGAAAACAAAGGCGCTGATCAGCTTCGCGGTTACCGCGAAGCTGATCTGCGCCTTTGTTTTCGCCTATGCAGATTGTTGGTTTTCCCATGGGGCAGCTCATTTATGCCATGCAAAAGCTTTTGATTGATCTTAAACAATTACTACATGTACTTTACATTTTCATTCAATGATTGCTAGATGAATTTTAAGGAAAACTTAATTCTTCAAAAGTACATTTTGTTATGAAAGTTGAATCCAGTAGACTAGAAATTCAGGATATTCCCTGATTCTATTTTTTTTTTCCTAAATAGGAAGTTTTTGGTACATGTTAAATGCCTGTTCTGAAAATTTTATGGACAATATTTCATATTGAAATATTCGCCAAAATACATCGTCGGTCGGGTGTCAAAACCTCGTAACTCGACTTTTTGCCAAAATGCTTTTTTTACACCGCGGGAATAATAGACATGAGGCGCACATTCTGTCAAAATATCGTAGTCCTAGGCCAATCAGATCATAGAAAAAAATCATAAAAATTGCTTGTGTTACGAGGATTTGGCTGAATATTGTAACGGAACAGGGCTATTGCTGCTTCTTTGTATCGGGTATTAGGACTGTCGAAATTATGTAAACATCGTGTGCCAACTTTCTTCGCTAATTTTACTCGCTTACTCGCTGAATTGACGGGAATCCGTGAATGATCAGTTAGATTTACCTCTATATTTTACATTTTCACCAAATTTGCGTGTTGTTATGTCTTTGTACGGCTGTATTTTTGGATTTTTCGATCGAATCGTCGGGTCTTCTAAACTGCACCATCATCGTATATTTTCGGTACTTTCTGTTGGTTGTAATTGCAGAATGGTCCCCTGTAATTTGAGGGGTCAGATAATTCCAGCAGACCAAAGACTTGGGTATTTTGAGGAGCAGAGTACTAAATTAAATAATTTTTTCAAAGGTTGTGATTACTGATTCTGAATTTACAAAGATTTCTTCTTTGATTTCTGCTATCAAATTGCAAATATTTTTCCATTGTAAAATTCTGTTTAAAAAGACTATACGTTCTTAACTTGTTACCTGTGTGTTTATTTTCACCATGAGTAGACTGTGTTTTTTCTTTCCAATTAAAAATAAATTTAGTTATTAAAGCATTTAAAACTTTTCTGTATAAATATTTAGAATTGCTATTTAAATCAGCCTTAATGTTCAAGTAAGATAAGATGCTTTTTATGAATCGACCGGATATTTCCGGGCACAGTCCGGCACTCCGAAGTGATTTTTGTGGGGTGGGTGGAATAGTTTGTCTTTTTGTTATTCACTGCCTTTTATGGGCGCATTTCATGTATCCATTGTCAAATGTTATATGATTTGCAAATAAAGTTGAGTTGAGTTGAGTTGCATCGACCGAAACTGCACCAACGTTACGGAAATTCCCGAATGCAACCATCCGCCTTTCGTGGGCTTCCGTAGTAGCGTCCCCTGGGGTCATGTGACCCATGGGTATAAAAGCAGAGCGGAGTAGCTCTGGCGGCATTATTTGAATTTGATTCAAATAGTCAATTTGAATTTGATTCAAATAGTCAACTTGAGCTGCTTTAGCCCATTGTTCTTGAATATTCTCGTATAACAACTCTCACTTGCTAAGTCTATAGCACCATCATGCCTAGACCACACCAGAAGGGTCCACTTGATGTAATCTCATAATCATTTTGTGTTGTTTAGACTTGTTGGTGCTGTGTTTATTTGGCATTTGATACTTTAAGGCTGGTTGGCACATGAATTTTATATTAATTTCTCTAAAGTATGTTTTCTAAAATAGCAAGAAATATATAGGAGAATATTTGAGTTTATTTGATACACTACTTTGTTAGTGTAAATTACATTATTGTTGGTGCATACCATCTGGAGGGTGCAACTTGTAAACTCTCACCATTGGTGTTGGTGCACACCATCGTTGGTGCACTTTATATTGTCACTCAATCATACATCTTTGTTGGTGCACACCATCATTGGTGCACACCATCGTTGGTGCACTTTAGATTATCACTCAATCATACTTCTTTGTTGGTGCACACCATCGTTGGTGCATCTTAGTCTTTAGCAATCAAACTTCACTCTTAGGTTGGTGCACATCATCGTTGGTGCACTTAGTTATACAACCATCAAATACTATCATCCATCCTTGTTGGTGCACACCATCGTTGGTGCACCTTAGCGAATAATCACACCATCCCTCACACCATCGTTGGTGCACACCATCGTTGGTGCATTTTAGTGAATCATAAATTAACACATCCTTCGTACTTGTGCACACCATTGTTGGTGCACTTTGTACACATTATAGGGTTTCATATCTAACATACTAGGTTTGCACCTTCTTATGTTGCATTGATGATATGGTACTTTAGAAGTATTAGTGTAATAATATTGAGATTGAGACTCCCCCGAATATTATAAATCATTGGTTTAAGCCAGCACATCTGTATAAATGTTGAAATATGTATAGATATTGCTCACATTTAACAGAGTATGTTCAATTAAATTAATTGAAATTTAACCCCTCCAGACTTGACTCTATATCACTACCCTTAGCTAAGCTACCAGGCCAGGCGAACCTATGCAAATTATGCGACGATCCTAGTTTATCCTGACAAGATTATCTCGGCGCTAGGCTCCCGTTGCAATATTTTCACCAATTTGTGGTCAAAATGTCGTATTACATGCTAAAATAGGGTCAAAAGGTCGTATCTCAGCCAAAAAATTGTGAAAAAATGGATCAAAAGGTCGTATCTATCCAATTATTTGATTTTTCTCCATGATCCTTTTCATTGATTTAAGAAAGAAAACTAGAATTGTCAGAGGATCTGACTATAGCCCCGCTTCTGAGCTTTTTGCTAGGGAGAGACAAACAATGACGGGCAACAATGCCAAGTTAGATCTTGTTAATGTTGATGCACATAAAAAGATTGGTCAGATTCTGACAATTTGTTCTTAAGGTATTGAGCAGGAACAAAATTCGCGCATCAATCAAGGGCCAAAACTCTAAGATTTTGCAAAAAATGACAGGCAACAATCCCAAGCTAGATCTTGTCAATGTTGATGTGCATACAAAATTTGGTCAGATTCTGTCAATTCATTCTCAATATATTGACGTCAATCAAGAGCTGTTACTCCGTCAAAATTTTGCGAAAAGTAACAGGCAACATTGCCATGCTAGATCATGTCAATGTTGATGTGCATATAAAATCTGGTCAGATTCTATCAATTTGTTCTCGAGATATTGAGCGGAAACAAAATTCTGACCTCAATCAAGGGCCATAACTGCGTCAAAATTTTGCGAAAAATGACGGGCAAAAATCCCAAGCTAGATCTTAACAATGTTGATGCGCATATTAATTTTGGTCAGATTCTGTCAATTTGTTCTCCAGATATTGAGCGGAAACGAAATTCTGACGTCAACCAAGGGCCATAACTCCGTCCAAATTTTGCGAAAAATGACGGGCAACAATCTCAAGCTAGATCATGTCAATGTTGATGTGCATATAAAATTTGGTCAGATTCTATCAATTTGTTCTCGAGATATTGAGCGGAAACAAAATTCTGGCGTCAACCAAGGGCCATAACTCTGTCCAAATTTTGCAAAAAAAATGACAGGCAACAATCTCAAGCTAGATCATGTCAATGTTGATGTGCATATAAAATTTGGTCAGATTCTATCAATTTGTTCTCGAGATATTGAGCGGAACGAAATTCTGACGTCAATCAAGGGCCATAACTCCGTCAAAATTTTGCGAAAAATGACAGGCAACAATCCCAAGCTAGATCTTGTAAATGTTAATGTGCATACAAAATTTGGTCAGATTCTGTCCATCGGTTCTCGAGATATTGAGCGGAAACGAATTAGGACGTCAATCAAGGGCCTTAACTCCGTCAAAATTTTGCGAAAAATGACGGGCAACAATCCCAAGGTAGATGTTGTCAATGTTGATGTGCATACAAAATTTGATCAGATTCTGTCAATTTGTTCTCGAGATATTGAGCGGAAACAAAATTCTGACATCAATCAAGGGCCGTAACTCCATCAAAATTTTGTGAAAAATGACGGGTAACAATCCCAAGCTAGATCTTGTCAATGATGACGGGCATACAAAATTTGGTCGGATTCTGTCAATTCGTTCTCAAGATATTGAGCGGAAACAAAATTCTGACCTCAATAAAGGGCCGTAACTCCGTCAAAATTTTGCGAAAAATGACGGGTAACAATCCCAAGCTAGATCTTGTCAATGTTGATGTGCATACAAAATTTGATCAGATTCTGTCAATTTGTTCTCGAGATATTGAGCGGAAACAAAATTCTGACATCAATCAAGGGCCGTAACTCCGTCAAAATTTTGTGAAAAATGACGGGTAACAATCCCAAGCTAGATCTTGTCAATGATGACGGGCATACAAAATTTGGTCGGATTCTGTCAATTCGTTCTCAAGATATTGAGCGGAAACAAAATTCTGACCTCAATCAAGGGCCGTAACTCCGTCAAAATTTTGCGAAAAATGACGGGTAACAATCCCAAGCTAGATCTTGTCAATGTTGATGTGCATACAAAATTTGGTCGGATTCTGTCAATTCGTTCTCAAGATATTGAGCGGAAACGAAATTCTGACGTCAATTAAGGGCCGTAACTCCGTCAAAATTTTGCAAAAAATGACGGGTAACAATCCCAAGCTAGATCTTGTCAATGTTGATGTGTACACAAAATTTGGCCGGATTCTGTCAATTCGTTCTCAAGATATTGAGCGGAAACGAAATTCTGACGTCAATCAAGGGCCGGAACTCCGTCAAAATTTTGCGAAAAATGACGGGTAACAATCCCAAGCTAGATCTTGTCAATGTTGATGTGCACACAAAATTTGGTCGGATTCTGTCAATTCGTTCTCAAGATATTGAGCGGAAACGAAATTCTGACGTCAATTAAGGGCCGTAACTCCGTCAAAATTTTGCAAAAAATGACGGGTAACAATCCCAAGCTAGATCTTGTCAATGTTGATGTGTACACAAAATTTGGCCGGATTCTGTTAATTTGTTCTCAAGATATTGAGCGGAAACGAAATTCTGACGTCAATCAAGGGCCGTAACTCCGTCAAAATTTTGCGAAAAATGACGGGTAACAATCCCAAGCTAGATCTTGTCAATGATGATGTGCATACAAAATTTGGTCGGATTCTGTGAATTCGTTCTCAAGATATTGAGCGGAAACGAAATTCTGACGTCAATCAAGGGCAGTAACTCTGTCAAAATTTTGTGAAAAATGACGGTCAACAATCCCAAGCTAGATCTTGTCAATGTTAATGTACATACAAAATTTGGTCAGATTCTGTAAACTGGTTCTCAAGATATTGAGTGGAAATGAAATTTGGACGGAATAACGGAATAACGGAAGGACAGAAGGACGGAAGGACGGAACGACGGAAGGACATGGTGAATCCAGTATAGCCCCACTTTTTCAAAGCGGGGCTATAATAATCTGTAGTATGAATTTTTGTAAATAGTATTATATCTGAATTTAATAAACATTGAAAGCACCTGTCAAAAATTATTAAGTTTTTTCTCTCTCCTGAAAAGTTGGAAAATCGCAGATACCAGGTTTTGACACCCGACCGACGACATGTACCACATATTTTATACACTTTATCACTACATCTGATCTACCCATCTAATGAGCAACCTTGTTTTAGCAATAGGTCTTTTTAGTCCATAGAATCAAATCATGTTACAAGTGTTTTCATGAAGTAACTTACAATAGTCATATAGCATAACAAGTCATATAGCATAACAATCATTTTGGGAGTCATGGAATGGTCATGTAATGCTAAAAACAGCAGTAAAGTGGCTGAACTGTAATAGGTGCATCAAATTCCTACCCAGATTTTCACAGAACATTTCAAGTGCATAGTAACTTCTAGTCAGTCCCTTGGAATGTTTCTCAGGATCTTGACTAACTTGTAATAGATATTGGAATAACAGCGGCAAGATCTCTGACGCATACTTGCTGATGTCAGGCTGAAATTGGATAGAGGATCTTGCACAAGTGATAATTTCATGCAACCTTTATTAAAAAGACCATTGGAAAGACATGTTTATTGGGCACAAATAAATATTCTTTTCATACAGGCTATCAATACACCAGCAGTAGCTTGTCATTGGCCAAAGTATTGCTATTTAGTATTAAGTCACGTTAGTTGTCTATACTAAATCACATTTACTTCAACAAACAAGGCATAAGTGACATATTCCACATTTCTAAGGGTCTAGATGTTTCCACAGTCTAATTATGAATGACTACTGAAGCCATTCAATCAAACATATGCAAACCCCGAGTGGTGTGTAAATGTGTGTATCATATGAAAATATATGAAGTCTACCTGTAAATGCTCTGAAAACTGCCCCATAGCAAACAATGCACAGTTTCTGACATGCTGATCTGGGTCACTCAGACCTTTACACACACTCTGCAACACTGCTGGAAGGTATCTGGAACAGAAAAGAAGTATCACATTTTGTTCTAATTAGCGTACATGCTGCAATAAGCGCACAACCTGGTCGTTTTTGAAAATCATGTGCATAAGCGGATACTGCTCGACCTGTAAATTGTCATTTTATACCAATTTTACACATTAATACCATATTCCCTGTATTAAAACTTAACCATAGATGATCAAACACTATTTTGCAACCTTTCGGACATTTAAATGACAACATCATTGGTATTTTTGACATGGTTATTTCAGCAGTTTATGTGTTGTTTTTGCACCTAGTGTGCGCTTATTAGAACGAAATTTTGTTACATTAAGTAATTCTGAAAAGTAGCGCTAATTAGAACAAATACGGTATTATCAAAACTTAAACCATCAACAAAGGAAACTGCTATGGTCAAGTTCAGATGTCTTCTCTGTTTGAGCTTCTTGAAAGCAATAAGTGTGAAACCAAATGAAAGCTTTCAAGAAAACATACACCAGCAGTCCATGAAATTTAGTTCTAACAAGTCCTAGGCAGCCGTTTTTGTCCTTTACTCCCACAGAGCATCATACTGTTGGTTCAATACACACATGTCAAGGTTCTAGATCTATAGACAGGGTTTTATTTTTATGTTGTAATTTGAGCCGTCGAATCAGAAAATATGCGAAAACAAAGCCGCAGATCAGCTTAGCAGTAACTGCGAAGCTGATCAGCGCCTTTATTTTCGCTACATGGATAGTACAATTCCTCTACTTTCTAAATCCAAAATTTCCAGCCTCTAACCATCTTCTGTGCTTGCACAACTCAGCTTATGTCAGACCTGTTTGAAACCTACATTGTTGGTTTTCTCATGATGCAGCTAATAAATCATTCATTACATTACCTTTTTGCTGCCTGTCTGTTGAATTGGTCATCTTTGTTTTTTTGGTTGATGCTAACAGAAGGCTACCTTGTTGGGAAAGAGCAAGTCATCATGCTCTTCATCTTGCTCTTAAACATGTCATGTCGGGATTGAGATATGTAAAATTGATGTTCCAACGTCAATACAAGTTTATCAACAAAGTCCCAAAGGCTTACTTGTTTGTAATATGATCAGCACAGCCCTCCACCACCACTGCCATGGCAACAAAGCCTGCCCTCCGTCTGCTGGGCTTATCATCTGACAAGGCTGGGTTGATCATAGACATCTAAAATATAGGATGTGTACTGATGAATAAACATTACCAAATTATAGCATTATTACTACTCTTTCTACTAGAGTATATCTATTTTCATTCTTATTTTTAATTTAGAGGTCTGATTAGGATTTGTTTTTGTTGTTTTTTCCCGCGTAAATTTGAAGTAAGTTTGTAGTATTTTGTTAGGTACAAATCAGATGTATTTACGCATTGTGGTCATAAAAAGTTCCCTTCACTTAAGATTTTTAAGTTTCAACTCACTAGTGGTGCAATAATCTTCTCTGGTGGTAAATGCATGGCCATAGTGTCTATCACCTGGAAAAATATGTTAACATATCAGAGAAATAAACGCTGACATTCTGAAACAATAGTTTTAATGTATTAATGCAGGTGGCTTATAGAGCAGGTGGCTTATAAAGCAGGTGGCTTATAGTTTATTAACAGTAAGAAATGTTCCTTAAATAATTTGCTTGCCCTATTTACTAAATACATTGTGCACATATCTGAAGTTGTTCAAGAGATACAAGTTAAAAACTCAAACCTGAATGTCAAGCTGTGGCGATTTCTGACTGTAATCCCCCCATTCGAATTTGTAATTTGTAAGAGGGTAATGTCTCTCACCATAGTTGTTGAGCTAACCCCCATACAACCTGGTTTCTCACTTTCAATTTCTACTCTTCTACATTATCGTACCTCTTAGGATGGGAAATATCATTAATGTTGTTAAATTACCTGGTAAAACCCCTCACCTGAGCAGCTAGCTGAGCTGGCTTCTGGCTTTCAACATCTTCCTCCTCCTCATCATCGTCGTCATCGTCAGCACTCAAGATAGGAAACATTACATTTAATATCGGCATTACCAGCTGGTGTTTCTGGATTTGCTGAAAGATGGTCAATATTCTAGCTAACCCACTTGTGAAGTTGTCCATCATTGTCATTTGGGTGAGTCCACTTTCATTTTTAGGGTCATCAGAAGTGAATTTATATTCCCATTTCATTTTTTGATGCAAACAGTATAGCCCCAGATGGGACCCCCCATTATGTTTGCCCATGTCCTAAAAATAAGACTCGCAGCTTATACAAGTTAACCTTTACATTCTACACAACCGTGAGGCTGCAAAAGTCCAACAGCCATTTTAGCATCGTGCTGAAATTCACAGTTTTCTTGCAAAATTATCCTTTTACAGTCATTGACCATAATGCTTCTTTGCAAGAGCAGTTGTTAAAAATGACTTGAATCATAATTTTCATTTAGATAATTTACATATGCACTTTTGGAATGCCTGGAACAGCTTTGCACAGATTTAAGTGGCAGCTCAAGAAGGAGTTGATTTCTTATTATATAATTATGTGCGCATATAAAGAGAACATAGTGAAAATCACAAGTATTTTAACCCTATCCAAAATGAGCTGCGACATGAGAAAGCTGGATTATTGCCTACATGTATGCGAAAACAAAGGCGCAGATCAGCTTCACAGTAACTGCGAAGCTAATCAGCGCCTTTGTTTTCGCTACACGGATAGTTTAATTTCTCTTCTTCTTAAATCCAAAATTTCAAGCTTCTAGCCTGCTTCAGTGACTACACTGTACAAGCCGGTTTGTGTCAGACCTGGTCGAAACCCCCGAAGACCGGTGTTCTCGAGTCGTGGCTCAAATAATACCTTTTTCTTCAATCTTGTCAGAGAACTGATAAAGGACATGGCTTTCACCCTTATACTGTCATCTAAATTGGTGTTACTGGCAATCTGAAAAATATATCATCATATAACCAAATTAAAATTGTTTATATTCCAAACACAGATAGTCAACTGGCTACTCTCCTCAGCATGCTCGCTTCAAATAAGACTGAACAGAAAACATGATACCATAGTCCACAAACATATGTGATGAAGTTGAACTTGTAAATCACCTGTAACACGTTTCTCTGCTACCCAATCAAGATACAATACATTTCAATTCTGCTGTGATTTATCATGTTTCCTGTTTATTCTGTGTTGTAGTACTATCACCACTGTATTCGTTTGATGCTAGTCGGATGGCTACCTTATTGGGAACTAGAAATTGGCTGCAAGCAAGGCTTTCAGTATACCCCCCGCAAAATTATCTGAAGCTGGCCAATAACTTTGTCAAAGATATCTGTTCAGCATTATAATTCTTCAGTATGCCAGTCACATCTATAAGATATTAAAAGAATATATTGAAAGCTTGAGATTGATTTCACTGTATGCACTATGATCATTATTGTTTATCACGAGAAATGGTAAAAAAATGGCCAAGTTAAATAAAAGCTGTAAATTTGTCAAAAAATAACTTTTCAGCATCAAAATTATTCATGCACATCTAAAATATATCTGTAACAAATCTACAAAGAATTTAAAAGAAACACTGAAAGCCCTAAGAGGAGTTGATTTCACAAACTTATGCACTACCAACCATTATTGTATATAAGCAATGGTCAAGAAATGGCTATGTTGAAAAATGATGTAAATTTGTCAAAAATCACTTTTTTCAGTATTATAATTATTCATGCACATCTTCAATATGTGTGGAACATGTCTGCAATGTATAAAACCATTTCGTCTAAAGGACATTTCGTCTAAAGGACATTTCGTCTAAATGCCATTTCGTCTAAAGGACATTTCGTCTAAAGGACATTTCGTCTAAATGACATTTCGTCTAAAGGACATTTCGTCTAATGGACAATTCGTCTAAAAATTCAAGCAGGTGCGACATTTGGTCTAAAAAAAAGTTAAGAAAATTAAGAATTTTTAGACCAAATGCCGCACCCTACTTTAAATCAATATTAATCAATGTGGTACGTCTATAATTTGTTTATCTTTTTTTTTTACACAGACATTAGTGCAAATCATATTTTTCTTTCGATCCTTTTAGATCAGTAAGAACATTCCGAACATGTTTTTATTATTTGACCTTGCACAATATGCACAGAATTGCACAATCTGCCATTGACTGTTAAATTCTATTACACCACTTTATATATGAAATACATGGACTGTCTCCGGGATAGTCTACAATAAGAGCTATTAAATGGCCTGAAATCTATATCTCATAAAATGTTGTTGAAAAATATTTTCCTTATCATTTATGTTTTAGACGAGTTTTAGACGAATTTTAGACATTTTTAGGCGAACTTTAGACGAAATGTCGTATTAGACGAAATGTCCATTAGACGAAATGACGTTTAGACGAAATGTCCTTTAGGCGAAATGTCCTTTAGACGAAATGTCTTTTAGACGAAATGTCCTTTAGACGAAATGTCCTTTAGACGAAATGGTTTTTAGACGAAATGGTTTTAGATGAAATGTCATGGATCCATTGAAAAGAAATATTGAAAGCCCTAGGGGGAGTTGATTTCACAAACTATGCACTACCAACCATTGTTGTATTTAAGCAATGGTCAAAAATGACTGTTTTGAAAAACGCTGTAAATTTGTCAAAAATTAATTTTTCATTATAATAATTCTTCATGCACACCTTCAATATGTGTGGAACATGTCTGCTAAGTATTGAAAAGAAATACTGAAAGCCCTAGGAGGAGTTGATTTCACAAAATATGCACTACCAACCATTATTGCATAAGCAATGGTCAACTAGAAGGAGTTTTCAGAGGAAAACATATGTCCCCCCTCTCTGCCCAAACCCACTTTTAATTTTGTAAATTTTTACATATAACCCTGAAAAATATATACCAACAGACATTTTGAATTAAAACCAATACATACCAACAGACATTTTAAAATATCACATTTTTCAGCTTTCCATATTTATAAAGTTTGAAATTTCAAGAAATTTACCCATCTGCAATCCCAAACCAATCCTTGCCAGTATCAACTCATATGCAAAGTTTGAAGAAAATTGGTCAAAAACTACTCAAGTTAGAGAGCGGAAACGAAAAAAATGCAATTTTTAACCTCAATCAAGGGCCATAACTCTGAGGGCGTTTGACGAAATTTACCCATCTACAATCCCAAACCACTCCTTGTTGGTATCAACTCATATGCAAAGTTTGAAGAAAATCGGTCAAAAACTACTCAAGTTAGAGAGCGGAAACGAAAAAAATGCAATTTTAACCTCAATCAAGGGCCATAACTCTAAGGTAATTTGACGAAATTTACCCATCTATAATCCCAAACCACTCCTTGCCAGTATCAACTCATATGCAAAGTCTGAAGAAAATCGGACATAAACTACTCAAGTTAGAGAGCGGAAACGAACAAAATACAATTTTAACATCAATCAAGGGCCATAACTCTAAGGTCGTTTGACGAAATTTACCCATCTACAATCTCAAACCACTCCTTGTGGGTATCAACTCATATGCAAAGTTTGAAGAAAATCAATCAAAAACTACTCAAGTTAGAGAGCGGAAACAAACAAAATGCAATTTTTAACCTCAATCAAGGGCCATAACTCTAAGGTCATTTGACGAAATTTACCCATCTACAATCCCAAACCACTCCTTGCTGGTATCAACTCATATGCAAAGTTTGAAGAAAATCGGTCAAAAACTACTCAAGTTAGAAAGCGGAAACGATCAAAATGCAATTTTTAACCTCAATCAAGGGCCAAAACTCTAAGGCCGTTTGACGAAATTTACCCATCTACAATCCCAAACCACTCCTTGCTGGTATCAACTAATATGCAAAGTTTGAAGAAAATCGGTCAAAAACTACTCAAGTTAGAGAGCGGAAACGAATGGAGACACCTGGATTATCAAACAGTTAATTGACCTTTGTGACCTTGCAAATTAGGTCAAGGTCACCAAAATCTAATCACTCCATTCGGCTGTCCCAATGAAGTTTCTGTGCCAGTTTGGTCTAAATCCATCCAGTGGTTCAGGAGATATCGTGCAGACAAAAAGCTACGCCGCCGACGGGATCCACACCAAAAACAATATGTCCCCCACCCCTTCGGAGGGGGGACATAAAAAATTGCTATGTTAAAAATTGCTGTAAATTTGTCAAAAATTATTTTTTTCAGTATTATAATTCTTCATGCACATCTTCAATATGTGTGGAACATGTCTGCAAAGTATTGAAAAGAAATACTGAAAGCCCTAGGAGTTGATTTTTACAAACTATGAACTACCAACCATTATTGTACAGTATATAAGCAATGGTCAAAAAATGGCTATGTTGAAAAATGCTGTAAATTTGTCAAAAATTACTTTTTCATCGTTATAATTCTTCATGCACATTTTCAATATGTGTGGAACATGTCTGCAAAGTATTGAAAAGAAATACTGAAAGCCCTAGGAGGAGTTGATTACACAAACTATGCACTACCAACCATTGTTGAATATGGCAATTATCAAAAATTGGCTAAGTTTAAAATACTGTAAATTTGTCAAAATACATTTTTTTTCAGCATAATACTTCTTCATGCATATCTTCAATATCTCTGGCACATATCTGCAAAGTATCAAAAGAGAATATTGAAAGCTGTAGGAGGAGTTGATTTCACAAATTATGCACTATTAGCACCATGGCAAACATTCTATGTATAGGTTTAAAAAGTCCCATAACTCTTGCAAAACTGACCCTTTGGCCCCTAAATTCATATCACACGTGTTGTCTAATGATGCAGGTGTGTTGAAAATTTGAAGAACATCGGACAAAAACTACTTAAGTTATTCAGCAAAGATCTCAAAATGTTGACGGAATGACAGAATGACGGAATCACGGACAGGCTGAAAACAGTATACCCCCCTAAATCTTCGTTTTGCGGGGGGTATAAAGAGCTAGTCATCTTGCTCTTCATTTGTGTTGTCAAGAATTTTTTATGGTGTTTTGTACTGTCCTTTCTCTCCCACCTGGGTTGGGATTTTAAATGAGCCAATGCACCAGAAGACCAACGATCTGCATATGCGAAAACAAAGGCGCAGATCAGCTTCGCAGTAACTGCGAAGCTGATCAGCACCTTTGTTTTCGCTACATGGATGGTACAATTCCTTTTCTTCTTAAATCCGAAATTTCAAGTTTCTAGCCTGCTTCTGAGACTGTACAGCCTGATTTGTGTCGGACCTGGTCGGAACCACAAATTGTTGGTTTTCTCAAGCAGTGGCTCAAATTCAATTGTACCTTCTATTATAAACCTCTCAATCTGGGTCTCTTAAAGCCAGAGAGTCAAAGATAAGCAGAAACAACGTCTTACCTCCAAACAGAACTCTATAGTTGCTTTAATATGAGGCGTTATTATGATGACTTCACATTCTAGCATCTCATCAAATACTTCAAAAGCTTCACAAGCCTTCTCCTGCAAGTGAAAACAACACGTTAACAACATTTTTGGGTCCAGACCAGGTGCGACACAAATGGCATACATGTATAGTCACAGAAGCGGGTTAAAAGCTTGAATTTTGGGTTATACGTAGAAGAGGAATTGTACTATCTGTGTAGCAAAAACAAAAAAGTTACTGCACAGCTGATCTCTGTCTTTGTTTTCGCATAAGCAGATTGTTGGTTTCTAATGCGAAGGCTCAAATGCTATCCTTATCCAGGGATTTTTCTCACCTTTTTGGGAAAACAAAGTGTGATTTGAGAAGAAAAATAAACCAGAGGACCAATGGTCCTGTAAACGCTCACCTGAAATCTGTTGTACGTATATACCAATAAACATTTTGCATATTATGGAAAAAAGCCCCAGTAAAGGGGCAGATGATTCCCTGGTGTCCATTATTTTTCTTCGTAATAATCAATATCCTGTCCATTTGCCAATTTCCTGCAAGTCTTTCCCTTCAACCGACAAATAACAGTTATCCCCATTCAAAGGCATAGGCAACCTATGTTGACCTTGTCGTAAAATAGGTCAAGGTCATCACAGTGTCATGATTTATATATACATTGTAGTACTTAAGCCATTGATGTTTCATGCCAAGTTTTGTTGAAATCGGTCCACCGGTTCCAGAGAAGAAGATTTTGGAAGGGTTTTTACCATATATGGGCATGGCGGCCATCTTGATCATGTGACCTGGATCATTTATATATACATTGGTTCCCCCATTCTATAAATGCTTCACATAAAATTTGGCTTTAATTGGCTAAGTGGATTCAGAGAAGAAGATGTTTAAATATTTTGGTAATATACATGTATATTGCCCCTGGGTGTGGGCATATGAGCCCCTTGAGTCCATTTTTTTTTTTCAGAATCATTAATATTCAGTCAAACTACCCATTCCTGCAAGATTTTCACCTCAAATTACTTTTTAAAAGTTTTCCGGAATTCCCCATTCAAATGCATAGGCGACCTATGTTGACCTTGCCATAAAAAAGGTCAATGTCATCACAGGGTCATGATATATATATACATTGTAGTACTTGAGCCATCAATGCTCCATGCCAAGTTTCTTTGAAATCCGTGTACCGGTTCCGGAGAAGAAGATGTCTAAAGGGTTTTTACCATATATGGGCATGGCGGCCATCTTGGTCATGTGACCTTGATTATTTATATACACATTGATTACCCCTTCGTATTGATGCCTCACATAAAATTTGGCTTTAATTGGCCAAGCGGTTTCAGAGGAGATGATGTTTGAATATTATGGTAATATACATGTATATTGCCCCGGGGTAGGGGCATGAGCCCCTGGGGAGCAAATTTTTTCAGAATCATTAATATTCAGTCCTACTGCCCATTTCCTGCGAGACTTTCACTTAAAATGACATTTTAAATGTTTTCCCCATTCAAATGCATTGGCGACCTATGTTGACCTTGCTGTAAAATAGGTCAAGGTCATCACAGGGCCATGATTTATATACACATTGAAGTGCTTGAGCCATCGATGCTTCATGCCAAGTTTCGTTGAAATCGGTCCACCGGTTCTGGAGAAGAAGATTTTTGAAGGGTTTTTACCATATATGGGCATGGCGGCCATCTTGGTCATGTGACCTGGATTTCTTATATACACATTGGTTCCCCCTTCCTATAGATGCTTCATATAAAATTTGGCTTTGATTGGCCAAGTGGTTTCAGAGGAGAAGATCTTTGAAATTGTGGACGGACGACGGACGACGGACGGACGGACGCCGGATCATGGCCATCCTATAAGCTCACCTTGTGAGCCTAACGGCTCAGGTGAGCTAACCAGAGGACCAATGGTCCTGTAAACGCTCACCTGAGATCTGCTGCATATACCAATAAACATGTTTGAATATTATGGTATTTAACTCCAGTGCAGGGGCAGATGAAGCCCTTGGGCCATTTTCTTTTTTCAGAATCTTCAATATTCTGTCCATTTGCCAATTTCCTGCTGGCTTTTCCCTTCAAATGACATTTTAACAGTTTTCCCAATTCAAATGCATAGGCAACCCATGTTGACCTTGCCATAAACTTGGTCAAGGTCATCACAGGGTCATGATTTATATATACATTGGAGTACTTTAGCCATCGATGCTTCACACCAAGTTTCCTTGAAATCAGTCCATTGGTTTCAGAGAAGAAGATTTTTGATGGGTTTTTACCATATATGGGCATGGCGGCCATCTTTGTCATGTGACCTAGATTATTTATATACACATTGATTCCTCAATTCTATAGATGCTTCACATAAAATTTGGCTTTGATTGGCCAAGCGATTTCAGAGGAGAAGAGGTTTGAATATATATTATGGAAATATACATGTATATTGCCCCGGGGTGGGGGCACATGAGCCCCTGGGGTCCAATTTTTTCAGAATCATTAATTTTCAGTCCTACTTCCCATTTCCTGCAAGACTTTCACTTTAAATTACATTTTAAAAGTTTTCCCCATTCAAATGCATTGGCGACCTATGTTGACCTTGCCGTAAAATAGGTCAAGGTCATGAAAAGGTCATGAATTATATACACATTGTAGTGCTTGAGCCATCGATGCTTCATGCCAAGTTTTGTTGAATTCGGTCCACCGGTTCTGGAGAAGAAGATTTTTGAAGGGTTTTTACCATATATGGGCATGGCGGCCATCTTGGTCATGTGACCTGGATTATTTATATACACATTGGTTCCCCCTTCCCATAGATACTTCATGTAAAATTTGGCTTTGATTGGCCAAGCGGTTTCAGAGAAGAAGATGTTTGAATATTATGATAATATACATGTATATTGCCCCGGGGTGGGGGCGGATGAGCCCCTGGTGCCCAATTTTTTTCAGAATCATTAATATTCAGTCCTACTGCTCATTTTCTGCAAGATTTTTCCTTTAAATGACAATTTAACAATTTTTCCCATTCAAATGCAAAGGCGACCTATGTTGACCTTGCCGTAAAATAGGTCAAGGTCACCGCAAGGTCATGATTTATATACACATTGTAGTACTTGAGTCATCGATGCTTCATGCCAAGTTTGGTTGAAATCGGTCCAGTGGTTCCGGAGAAGAAGATTTTTGAAGGGTTTTTACCATATATGGGCATGGCGGCCATCTTGGTCATGTGACCTGGATTATTTATATACACATTGGTTCCCCCTTCCCATAGATGCTTCATGTAAAATTTGGCTTTGATTGGCCAAGCGGTTTCAGAGAAGAAGATCTTTGAAAATGGTGGACGACGGACGACGGACGGACGGACGGACGGACGACGGACGGACGCCGGATCATGGCCATCCTATAAGCTCACCTTGTGAGCCTGACGGCTCAGGTGAGCTAAAAATAGGACTTTTAGCCAAATTCATAAAGTGAGCCTTTTCAATTGATAAAATTGGGTATATTTCAGGCCAATTGGAATTTTTTCCACCAACTGGGGAAAAAAATTGACACCGCAAACCGGACCAAGATTTGTATACTGAAAAAGCCTGGTTACCTGATCGACTGCGATGAGATTTTTTATGACTTGCAACGTCTGGGGTACAACTTGCTGCACTGGTTTCTGAAGACGGAAAGTAGCAACGTCATAAATGAGCCGCCTTGTGGGAAAACCAACAATGTGGTTTCCGAACAGGTCCATCACAAACCAACCTGTACAAGCACAGAAAAGAGCTAGAAGCTTGAAATTTCGGATTTAAGTAGAAGAGGAATTGTACTATCCGAGTAGCGAAAACAAAGGCGATGATCAGATTCGCAGTTACTGCGAAGCTGATCTGCGCCTTTTTCGCCGTCTTCCCATGTGGTGGCTCAAATCATAATTTTTCAAACAAGCAAATTACAACAAATAATGTAGACCCAGATGATCAAGCTAAACTTGAAGGAAGCCCGACCAGTCCTTACTGTTATATATTTTATTCAAATCTTTTGGAGATGTCTGTAAGGGCTACTCAATATAAGGTAGTTTTGCGTATGATACAGATCTATAAATTGTTTATTATTATGAATATTAATGTCAAAATTTAGTAGCTTTATTGTAACATATTAAGTGGGGTAAAAGCAATGAGCTGACATATAAGCAATAATTTGCAGCGAGACATAAAATGGAAATTTTAACAGCAATACATACCAGTTCATCATTCCCCACAAAGAAAACTATCTCTGACAAGGTCCTGTAAAGATATCAATACAAATGAGCCACTGCATGAGAAAACCAACAATCTGCATATGCGAAAACAAAGGCGCAGACCAGCTTCGCGGTAACCGCGAAGCTGATCAGCACCTTTGTTTTCGCTACATGGATAGTACAATCCCTCTTCATCCGAAATTTGAAGCTTCTAGCTATCTCTGTGACTGCACAGGCCGGTTTATGTCGGACCTGGTCGGAAACCCAAATTGTTGGTTTTCTCATGCACATGCTCATTTTTGAAGCAATTTTGATTCTACTTATAGCAAGTTGAGTATTATAAACATCATTATTTCCATTAGAGAGGATACAGTCCTTTGAATGTTAAAACAAAAACCTGTGAAAACCTGTGTAGATGATGTTACAACCAAGAAATATGTCATTTAAGGACCTCTAAAATGTAAAAACTGTCATTTTTGTAAATGAAGTATAAAATTCACTGTTTGCAAATATTTTCCACTCTCCATACAACCTGAGGTGTAACGCCGAAACTAACAATAACATTTTCCTGTACTTCTAACTTACTTGATTGCATAGAATGGTGCCAGTGTACTCTGCTGGTCCTGAAGAACCATCGCCACCAAATTGATAACATCCACCAAGTGAGGTTTGAGCTGCTCGGCCGCTGATGATGCCACGCAGAACAACAGGTACATACCAACCTAGAAATATACAAATAAACATCTTTTTTTTTTTTTCAATTGATGACCTGGGCCCAATTGTTCAAAATTAACATTGTTAGTTAACAATTCGTTAAAATTTCAAACATGAATATTACAAATAGACTGTTATTTTTTGTTGAGGCAAAGGATTCTCACAATTTATCAACAAACTAGAAAATGTGTTTACGAAACACTATGCCCCCAACTGGTAAGCCACTTTCAAGATGTAAAAATGTCCAAAAAATGACTAAGTTCAAATTGTAAAAAAAGTGACAAAAATTAATCTGAGGAGTATTTCCCAACCACATGCATATCTTCAAAGCATGGTCACAATGTCTGCAAAGTTTCAAAAGTATCAGTATTAAATTGTAGGAGGAGTTGCGCACACATGGTACCCTCTATCCATCCACTAAAATGCCGAAAAAATGACTAAGTTCAAATTGTATTGTGAAAAAAATGACAAAAAATAATCCAAGGATTATATCCAAACCACACACATATCTTCAGACCATGCCCATAATACATGTAAAGTTTTAAATGAATTGGCATGAAACTGTAGGAGGAGTTGCGCACACAAGGTACCCACTGCCCATTCACTTTCATTGTAAAAAGGCCAAAAAAATGGCTAAGTTCAAATTGCGAAAAAAGTGACAAAAATTAATCTGAGGATTATATTCAAATCACATGCATATCTTCAAAGCATGGTCACAACATCTGTAAAGTTTGAAGAGAATCGGAATAAAACTGTAGGAGGAGTTGCGCACACAAGGTATACACTATCCATTCACTTTTATCAAAAGTTAAAAAGGGAAATAACTCTCACAGAATTGGCCCCTAGCCCCTTGAATTTACCTAAAAGAAAAAATACGGGTCCTCTTAATTTTCATATACAAACTACATACCAAATTTCAAGATCCTAGCTCTAACAGTTCCTGACCGAGTGCTCACGCATCACAGACAGACAGACTGCAGACCACTCACACCACACCACTGCATGGACAGACCCAAACCAATATGCCCTCTCAACTTCTTCCGAAGTTGGGGGCATAAAAATAACAGCGTATTTGCTTATGTAGTCGGCATTTACTTAACAAGTTGGTCTTAACGATGATGTTAAGTTAGCAAAGTTTTGAACAACTGGCCCCAGACAGATACACAGGCCAAGGAGAAAAGCAAAGATTTGCCATTAGCCAACAGCTTCCTAATATGATCCAGGTCTACACTAGCTGGTATCTTGTCTGCATTTTCTGGATTTTTTTTTCTTTTTTTTATCCCTTTTTACCCCTCCCCCGTTTTTTTTCCCCTGTTCATTCAATTCAGCAAAGAATCAGGCAAGCTGGACATCAAACAAGGCTGATCACTCATTGCAAATGGTTTCAAATCAGTATCTTAATTTTCACTGCCTCCAGCAAAGTTCATGTTGATTATTCTACCACATTGTTCCTAGGCAAGCCTCCCAGGGGCAGTTTACCAATTCTAAGTGCATATTTCTTGACAAAAATAACTTGATGTTTATATGAATCAGATAAGCAACAAATCGAGATATCGCGCCCTGTTATGCATCTTCGAGTAAATACCTCTCTATGTGCTGGGTCGTCACTTTTAACATGCATTGATATAAACTGAAACAGTTGTGGCCAGGCATTGGTCGGCAGATCATGTTTGGCTATAGAAGCTATCAAATTGGCAATGGCTGTTCTGGCACTCTTTCTGTAGGGGAGAGAAAAGTAAGGGAAAAATTCTTTTGTACCTTCCAAATGTTGTCAATCAGATTTGATGAATTTGCTGTATCGTCGTAGGAAAAACTTTCTTGCATACATTCCAAAAACGGCATATTTAAGTGGCAGTGTGGTAACCATAATGGTGATGAGTAGCCATTTTGTTGTGGTTTACAACCCAGTCAATAATTTTTCAACAAAACCACCACTTCCTGAGCATTAACCAGTGCTATGGGGCGTTAATGTGTCTTGCTCAAGGGCTAATCCTGCTGCCAGTTGGGTCTGAACTTCAAACCTCACAATCTGCAGTATGGTGCACTAACCAGCAACAACTAGGCCACAACACTCCCTGATGTGCACCATTAATCTTAAATGGACAGTGGACACAGTTATTGCTCAGCCGATCAGCATCTTTGGTTTCGCTTCACGGATAGTACAAATCAATTTCTTTTTAAATGTGAAGTTTCAAGCTTGTTGGCATTTTAACATTTATGAGCAGGATAAATTTTAGTCTCAGCTGAGCTGAGCATGAAAAAAGTTTTATAACCTCCAGGCCAGGTCATAAACCCATGATGCAGCTCAACTTCTCTGACGTCACTTACTCAGATTCTTGTAGCAACAGCTGGAGGATGTTTTCTCTGATCCTGAAATACATCAAAAGTCAAATGAGCAACCAGCCATTCAATATGGAGAAGAAAGGACAAATTTATCTCTAAATAATAATTAAAGGTTTGTTAAACAATATTCTTCTTGCAAAGTTAAATGCCTTCCTTTGCCACTTTTGAACGGGTGCTGATGATTTATTGCATGAAGTTGTGTCATGTTGGCCCACCTCTTTTTCTTTGTAATGTTCTAATGCTTCAAAAGTATATCATTTATTTTCTTCCTCCTTATTTTTAACTTACGTTTGGGCCACATCAGCTGGTACCTGGCTCCATTTCTTGGCTTTAGAGATCTTCTTCCTGAGCAGTAGGGCTGCATACTGTCGAATCTATGGAAGACAAAAGACTTTATATTTCTGCAAAATGTGCCTTTATCTTATGATGATGTACAAGTTTCTGAATTTTTTTTGCTCGAACTTTGTCTGACAACAGAATTTTCACTGCACCAAATGAACTTTCCTGCATATTTTTTCTTATCAGAAAACCTGTCTTTTAGTTTTCCATAGTAAATACAGTGTTAGCTGAAGGCTTAATAAAATAAATGTAGTATGGCAAATTGGCAATACAGTATAAGTTGCAGAATTAATATACCAAAATTGATAGGCAGGTGCATAATCATAATCAAATTAATTCAACAATCTACCTGAGGGTTTTGTGATGAGCCCAGGACCTGACACAGCCCGGGTACGATCTGGGGGTCTTTAAATAGTGTCTTCAATTGCTCTGTAGCCTACAATAAAACAATCAAACATACATCAATTAACATTTTTATACAAAAAAAAAAAAAAAAAAAAAAAAAAAAAAAAAACTTGACACACCAAATGACATTTTTATAAAAAAAAAAAAAAAAAAAAAAACTTGACACACACATTACTCACAAAGCAAGTATGTAAGAGCAATGTTATAAAACATTTAAAACATTTCCAAGTTTCTCCTTGATAAGGAGTCTTTGTTTTCGTATATGAAAATCTGGTTTTCGCATGATGCAACTCATACTTTCCATTCCACTGTAAAAGTATTTTTTTTTCATTATTATTATTACAAGTATAAGCTTTAACAAAAAGCTTGGTCTACGCTTCGCATATATAAACTATAATGTCAAAGAATCTGAACGTATACTCCCATTTCATCGTGGTGCATTTGACTGAACAGAAATAAAACGCTGTGCGGTGAAAGCATTCATACCTGACAATCGACCGTCACGATACTGTCGGTTCATTTTATTCCGTTGTGGCTTGGATAGAATGTAATTGGCTACAAGGCAGGTGGGGCGCGGTCAAAGCTTTCATACCTGACCATATAGCGTCACAATACCGTCGGTTCATTTCATTCCGTTGTTGCTTAGATACGGAATGCAATCATGCACCAGTTCCACGAATTTAACAATTTGTCCCATTTTTGGTACCTACTGCACCATTGGTACAGCCAACCAAAAGGAGGTTTGCATGGGTGTTTGGGGGTGTTTACACGGTCCTTGGCAAAACGACACGGAATCCTACTAACACGATGGTCAAGCCACTAGACTCAAACGTGCAGTTGCAGTTGTAGAGAGGTGTATGAGTTGTCTTGTAAGTAGGTCAATCTCAAACCTTAGAGTAGTCTACGCGATGGCGCGTAGACAATAATTCCGTTTTGCATCCCTTTCAAGATTATTTCAGCTCATATGAGACAGGCTAATCAGTAGGTGGGGCAAAAACGGACCCCCCCTCCCCACAACAAACCACCTGGCACACCTTAGGTTGTCTCACATGCACCTATTGTGGGGCTCAGACCAACACCAGACAAAGCGGTGAGATGATCGAATGATTAAGTCTGTTGATTTATTGTTTTCAGCAGTGCTACAGATAAGCAGCGTATCTGCGTATTTACCCAATTAAAATGTCTTAAAACCCAATTAAGATTTACAACTCTGCGTACAAAAAAGCAAAAGGAATCTTCGATACGCAAATCAGATTATTTTCTTTGCATACAGCCTAGACTTGTACAAGTCTCCTACTTATTTCATTTTATTTTAATATATTTTAACATATACTACTATTATTTTGCTAATTCTAATGAAATTTTCTCTCCTTAGACTGAAGTAGGAGACTTGTAGAGTCTGCATTTAGGCCCATTAAGACCTCCCAGGAGGAATGATTTATCTGACCTGACAGTAATGGTGTTAAATGTTTATTTGAATAATCTAAGAGCAATAAAACTTCCAGCTGATTCTAAGAGGTGAAACTGACCATTTAATTTACGGTGGTCTGTAAAACCTGGGCTGGGCTCATAGGTCTGGGCTCTGGGCTAGGCTCAAAATTGGGCTATACTCAAAATATTGGGCTGGGCTCAAAATGTTATTTTAGGTGAAAGGTGGAGAAAGGTCATAACCTGGCCAACCATGTACCCTAAGACTGAGTGATCCGGTCCAGATTCCTTAATTAGTGTCAGATCAGTTCCCTTGAGGATATTGATTATAATCAATGCAGGTCAGTATTTACTCCAGAAATCCATCCCAAGCCTTTAACATTTTGATTTGTATTTCCTAAAAAATTGCGATCATTTTGAATGTTACACAGTTTGCAGAAGTTGTATAATTTTTTTTATCAGTGGACGTCGAAACAGACATAAATGTGATATTGAACAATATGCAACAAAGCAATGGTATTCAGGGGAGCACTCCATTCAGCTTTCTACTGTGTCCGAAAGTGACCATTTGCACTCAATGTAGTCAATCAAATAGCTTATTCTCTTTATATATTTTTTCTTTTTTAAACACACGTGTAAATTACACATAGGAAAGGCAAATTAAAACAATTTCCCTTATTTTGAACTAGGTCATTAGACTGCAAAGGCACTCTGTTTTTTTCACAGTATGGCTCAGTGCGGCTACTTATCACGTGTATTTTGTATGTTTGTCATGTATGTACAGTATATAATTGCTCTCTTACACAATCCATGTATGGCCTGAGTTTATATGCAATAAAGTTATGTTCATGTTCATGTTCAGGCAATGATCATGAAATGGCGCAATCCAAAAGAAATTCCCACTCCAAAAAACGAGATGGGAAGAACTAAATTATCAATCAGGTACTTATACTAAGAAAACACATCGTAAGCTGAGTGAGCAGCTCTTTTCCCAACAGGCAGCCAGTCAGTTAGTAATACCCAAACTTAACTAAAAATATGAAAAAATACATAAGGTGCAAACAGCACAAAATTTCTACACCAAGACACAAATTAATAAGAACCACCACCTTAGTATCCACCTATAGGACTTACGGCTTATCAGTTACTAGCATCTAGTAAAAATACAACATGAAGTATAGGAAAAATCCCGCCCACTTTTGCAAACTCTTGGCGTGAGTCTCTATGGTATATCGTCTTGGAACGATTAGTAATATAAAATTACTGGCGGGCTTAAACTAGTTTTACAGGCCAAACCTCACCCTCAGCTTCTGCATTGTCTCACAAAATTGCACATGACCATCTTGAAAACAAATAATTCCCATCTTTTTTATTCAATTATCGGTACACTGCTACACAGAGAGACGCCCATGAAAGAATCAGCATGCTATCATGCTTGTGGTTAAAATATGAACTACAGTCAATACAAATGCAAATGTCTTGTACAATGATGGATCAGAAACATCAACTGAGACTTATCATGCAATGTCTGAACAGTATCTAGCTAAATATATCATGCACACAGTCTTATCAGCAGCTGCACTTTAAAACTGGACATGCACAATTATTGCTTTACATTTAAGTACAGCCTCATAAGTACCTTTCAAAATATTTTCTAAAGTATATATGCAGGTATTTACCGTAAAAGAGCATTTAAAACTTGGCACACACACATGTATTTGTTTGAAAGAACTAATGTGAAAGCTGTTTATTAATTAGATAGGGGCCATTAGCAGACCTAAAAATACCAATCACTTCATATAAGGTCAGTGGGTCCATTTGCAGGAAAATGTATTAAATTCTATTGAAGTGGTAGACTCTTTGAAAATTGATTTCAACATTTTTTCGGTATGTCGTGGATCACATGGTTTTCCCCGCATTCCATTTTGCAATAAAATGTACAGAAAAAATCAGAAATCTGAATGCAATCAAATCTTAGTACAATCAAATTCTAATGTTGTGATTTGTTGTGGAAGAAATCAATGAGCCACAGCATCAGAAAAACAACAATCTGTGTTTCCTACCAGGTCCGAGACAAACCAGGCTGAACAGCAACAGAAGCAAACATGAAATTTCAGTTTTAGGAAGAAGAGATATTGCACAATTTATAGAGCGAAAACAAGGGCGCTGATCAAATTTGCTTTTCTTTTCGTCTATGCAGGCTGTTAGTTGTCTTATGCGGTGGCTCAAACACAGATTTTCAGGATCACTCTGATGACTGACCCCGTCCTCTGTTAGATATTGCCTCATAATACCATAGTCTAAAACTCCACAAACATTCTTGTGTATAAGATATCTTTCTTCGTAGTCATCAAAAGATTTCAAGTAAAATGAGATGTGCATGTTTTCCTGACAGAAACAAACGTTTGACAACGTCAGTCAGCCTATACTGCCTGAATGAAGCAGGTGAAAAATTTGCGAAATCAACATGCAGCCTGGGTTGCGTGTCAAAGGGAAATTCAGGGTGCGCGGTGGCGTAGTGGTAGATCGTCGGACTCCGAATCGAGAGGTTCTGGGGTCGATCCCCACAAGCGTCACCGTGTTGTGTCCTTGAGCAAGGCACATTAACTACCTACAGCACTGGTTAAACCCAGGAAGCGTTGGCTCCGTCCCAACATGACTGAAAAATTGTTGACTGGGACATTAAGCCTCAACACAAACAAACAAACAAATCAAAAGGAAAATCATCAGCTTTTATCTGCTGGTAGAAATATATCGGCTAAAACATGCTGTACAAAATTACAGACAACATGCTTAAATTTTAGAAAAATATGACAAATCAAGTGTATACTTTCTTTTGTCTCTCAGTATATTTCCATTTTGATTTTGTGGCACCCACCCATGCAGCTAACATATGCCCTGCAAAGATTTAGTTTCATTTATGTTAGACCTTTTCCTATGGGACATCTAATGAACAACATTAACAATTAAGCAATTATGCGAATGCTGAGTCTTTCACCTTAATTAACTGTTTGCCTGAAATGACCCTCAATCCAACGTAGCCCAAATTTGAGCCCAGCCCAAATTTGAGCCCAGCCCAGAACAAAATTGAGCAGAGCCCAGCCCAAAATCAAGCCCAGACCAATGAGCCCAGCCCAGGTTTTACAGACTACCTTAATTTACAGACACTGCTAGCAGACTGTAAAGAGACTGATATGAAAACTCCACCAAATCAAACCAAGTGGCATATTTTTGCTTATATGCCACTTGATCAAACTCATGCATATTAGTTTTCATTCTGCCAACAAATAATAGAAAATGAGAACAAAAAAAAAAAACAACCTGAAGTGACTCAAAATGCAAAACAATATTAATTTTGTGAAATAGGAAAGGAGGGTTAGAATGCAGTTTATTTTTGAATGAACTGAAGAAATTTCAATTCTACAGACTTGCCGACTTATAAAAGAAATCTAACATATACAGGCCCCTGCTCATTGGGACAGTGAGGAATAGATGCGCTCTTAATTGTGTCTCCAACCCACGGACCGACCACCAGATTCCTGGTTAAGCACTTGATAAGTCTGAGCCTGCCTGGAGAAAGAGATTATTCAAGCAGTGGCGTAATAATAATAATAATAATAATAATAATAATAATAATAATAATAATAAAAATATCTTTATTTCAAGATATTAAACAATAAATTACTTAACTAACATAATTTTTATGGTAGCGCATCAGACTCCGAATGGAGAGGTCCAGGGTTCAATTCCCAGTGGAGGTTTCATATCATTACGAAAACATGTCCATGCAATATACAGAGAATTTTTAAAAAGAGAAGTTCTAAAACATGAAAATTTTCAATAGAAAATTTTGGATATTTTTCTTATTTTTGCTCCGAACATAGATTGCAGGTACACGTTAGAACCGCCTCGCCGAGGCGGTTCTAACGAGTACCCACAATCTATGTTTTGGAGCAAAAATAAGGAAAATAGGTATACCCCTGCATACCCCAGTTTTGGTATATAAAAGTGGGGTTTAAGGGGGTATATATTATACGGACAGGTTTTCCTGATGTTGTGTCCTTGAGCAATGGCACATTAAACCCCATAGTTTGGGTTAATACCGAGGAAACGAATGCTCCGTCCCTACACAAGTGAAAATGTGTTTACTGGGACGTTAAACTGCAAAACAAACAAACAAGCAAGCAAGCGTTTCGCATGTCATGACATCCAAAATAAAATGGAGGAAACATCTCGATATGACCACAGCTGATACTATGATGACTTGGATGTAAAGCAACAAATCGAGCAAACATTCGAGCAAACCAACATATGCCATTTTGCTATGGTTAATAAGCAGTTTTAGGATATAGATACATGTTCCTGTTACTTAACTTTTAGACAAAAGCTTACAAAATGAAATCAGTGAAGACTTGAGAAAGAAACAAATTTCTCTTTCAAAAACAACCATTCCATAAACTACTTTATCTTCAGTACAATCTTGAACTTAGTCCGGCAGAGAAACAGGATATTTTTGGTGGACCTGGATTTGCGGTGTATAGAAAATGTTTTGACTGATAATGATAGCCAACACCTTCAGGAACAAGAATCCACTTGATGCCACCTTGTCACCCTTGGGCAACTCCCATAATTCAAGATGGCGTCCAAGAGGGTTGCGATCTGTTAAACCCTTACAGCTCTAAGCAGTTAGAGTGCAAAATCATGTGTTTTCTTTTCAGATTAAGTCTGTGAATGTTACATAGGTATCATATTGTGGAATAGTTGCACTCTCATGGGTATTGTGTAATTGTAAAATGATGATGGCATCCAAGATGGCTGCCAAAATGAAAAAAAGGTTGAATTTTCAACCGAATTCCATAATTTTACATTCTTTCTTATCTTATAAATGGTGTAGAAGAAGAATATGCAACAAATGAACCCCATGGATACCCTTTGGCAATTAAAGTAATTCAATATGGCATCCAAGAGGGCTGTCATCTGTAACAATCACACAATACTTGGCCATTATAGTGTAATATGGTGCATTATCAGATATAGTCCACAAATATCATATATGTATCATTTTCTGAAAAAGTTGCACCCATATGGGTATTGTATAATAATAATAATAATAATAATAATAATAATAATAATAATAATAATAATAATAATAATGGCATCCAGGATGGCCACCAAAATTTAAAAAGTTGAATTTTCAACCGTATTTCATAATTTTACATTGTCTCTACGTTTTTAAGTGATGTAGAAAAAGAATGTGCGACAAATGAACCCACCAGATTTAACTGTTACCCTTTGGCATCTCGCATTATTCAATATGACGTCCAAGAAGGTTGTCACCTGTTATATCAATAGAGTACTTAGCCCCTATAGTGCAAAATATTGTGCTTTCTGATCAGATTTAGTCCACACATGTTGCATACCCTCTTGGGTAATTATATCATTGTAAAATTGTCTCATCCAAAAGACCAGAGAAGCACGGGGTCAAACCCAGGGCTTTGACAAAAAGATGGTCTGATTGTGCCTCCAGGCCAAGCTCTGAGCCTGTTCTGAAAAAGCGGTTACGTAAAACCATTTATGCATAAATTTAAGCCTTAGTTGTTTATGTGGATGGTTGGTTTTTGAAGCATATGTCACATGTCATGACATCTTATGGTTGGGTAGGAGTCTTAAACATGGAGACAACATCCGGAAACAGCTATGGCAGTTGACTGGACTGTAAAGCAACAAATAAAAAAAAACAAGGTAAGTGAATGAATTTAGCCAGCAGACAATTCAAAACATCTAAAGCAACAATATCACAATCATTTCTGATATTACAGCTGCTACTTCTTTATTATTATTGTTTGTTTATTTCTAGACCATTGGTTACATGTATGCCATCTGTCATATGGGGTCACTATTTGCTGTGTGTTGTTCTTACTTCAGCAGAATAGCGTTTCTCTTTTTAGGATTTGTAAGTCCTAATTACGGAACAGTGTTTCTTTGCTTAGATTGATAGATGATAGTGTGGTGAGACCACCAAGGAACAGTCAAAGGCTGAACAAAAGAGAGTTCAAACCATAATAAACTGTAGCAAAATATACATTGAAACCCTATATATAGTGCTCTAAACGCAAAAATTGAAATTGACCATCACATTTTAATTCATAACCAAAGATCATGTTTTATGTACATCACATACGAGCGTTGTTCGCTTTCTGAAATGTCAGATACCACTGACTGCACCAGTTTATCATTTAAAAAGCAAAGGATTCAATCTACCACCCTTATATATGACTTTTCCACATACTGTATGTCTAGTGGTGAATTTGTTAACAGTACAAACAACCACATACATTCAGATAGGTGGCACTAGTTATATTTGTGTCAGTAAGTGTGACTTTGTAGACCCAAAATGGGATATTCTATATAAGTACCAAGACAAGTTGACAAGCTGAAGTGAATAATATTCATGGGATAGGTAGGGATTGGCACCCAGAGTATGTTAGATATGATGTTTAGTATATGGGAAAGCTATACAATGTGGTACATTTTTTTCTCCTTCTCTAAGTGACCTATACAAACACACATTGCGCCACCCATCTGAACATGTTTGGTCTTTTTCAAGGTAACCCCACAGAACAGACTATCTGTCCTGAAGAAAATTTGGGCGTGGTTGATTGATGCCTTCTATTCATATTCATAGTTGATAAATTTGCCCAGTCAATAATATATATTCCAATAGTTGTTCCACGTGAGTATGTGATGTGTATAATGGGTATGATATGAAAAGTGTCATCACCAGTTTATGCCTTTAGCGTACAATATGTTATTATTGTATATGCTATTGCCGTTTCTTGTGATTTGAACTCTCTGTGGTCCATCTTTTATCGCTTCTGTGGTTTCACAATGCAAGCATTTCGTCAATCTTAGAAAAGTCACAAAGACCCATGTGATGATGTTAAGCACTTCCGAAACCAAAATAAAATAGAAATATTATTTGAATAAAGAAAATTCAACACACAGCTCATGACCCCGTCGGACATATGGCATTTTCAATAGAAAGTATGCATTTCTGATATAGAAATAGTGATTGCAATACCAGTAGCAATTGAAAATTTTGATATTATATCCAATACCATTTTATTTCACTCTTATTAAACACTATGGACCTGCAACTCCATTGAAGCACTTGTAGATGCATGTGTGACATACTAAGTTTATGATCAAAAACACCTTTTGCGTTATCTAGAAGTATTTTTATTATTATACGTAATTATATACGTAAAATGTGCCAAAACACAACCCTCTTGGATGCGATATTGCATTTTGATAGTAAACCAAGGGCGACAAGGTGACATCAAATAGATTCATTATGTTGCATGCCACTTTGGCACCAAAAGTAAAGATATGATAAAATAGTGTTAAACTGTTTCACATTTTTTACTTTTGGTTGCCATCTTGGATGCCATTTTATTTATCACTGAAAAAGGCCAATGGGCATGCAATTATATTATGCAAATATATTTTATATCTCTTAACATGATTTCCTTATTGCTTGTTTATATGTGTATATCAGAGCCATTGCAGAAGATGAGGGTGAGGTTATGGCCATGTAAAATCGATTTAAGCTCGCCAGTAACTTTTTGTTACTGATCGTTCCAAGTCGATACTTCTGTGGTGGTTCTTTTTGTTTTATGTCTTGGTGTTTAATATTTTTGTGCTGTTGGCGCCTTATGTATGTTATCATATTTTTAGTTAAGTTAAGTGATTGGCCACCTATTGGGACAATAGCTGCTCATTCGGCTTACGAAATGTTTTCATGGTATAGGTACCTGATTGTTAGTTTGGTTTTTTCCCACCTCGGGTTTTTGGAGTGGGAATCTTTTGCTGATTGCGCCTTTTCCCGATCTTTGCCTACTTGTACCTTTTTTTTTTCATCTCAATATGATACATAATACATACAATTAATCGTCTGATCAAAGCATTTTACACTGACCTGGGAAAATGTGATGTGTTCACCCCAGAGATAAAGAAAATCCTTTTGCATGAACTTGCATTTTACCAGTACACAAATCATATACAAACGGCATTCTTGATCCCTGTCATTTTTACTTGTTCCACACCGCTACACGTATAATTTATAGTGATAACAGGGTACCTGTTTAGTTTACCCCGCCTTTTTGTCCACCTTGTCATTGTTTTACGGACATTGTCAATGACGTTAAGGTTTCCTTCAAAAGTGTTAATATACACAAGAACTGTATTGTCTTAAGAGATGATAACCCTCTTTGGTGCGATTTTGATAATGTGTTGGAGTATTGAGTTGCATATCAGTTGTCTACACTACTGATAAATAAAAAGTGTGTAAAATATTTGATGGAAAATTCCATTTTTATTTATTTTTAGCAGCCATCTTGGATTCCATTTTTATTCCACAATGACACACATTTACACAATATGATACATATATGACATTTCTGGACTATATCTGATCAAAAAACACAAGATTTTGCACTACAAGCCTTTAGTACTGTATGGTTCAAATAGATGACAGCCATCTTGGACTCCATATTGAATTAATCTTATTGTCAAAGGGTGATAAGGTGGCGTCAGTTGTGTTCATGTGTTGCATATTCTTCTCCTACACCACTTATAATGTTAAAAAAAAAGAAAATGAAAAAGTGTGAAATTTGGTTGAAAATGCAACTTTTTTTTATTTAGGCGGCCATCTTGGATGCCATTTTTGTTTATCACTCACAAAAGACCAATTAGAGTACAACTTTTTTCACAAAATGATACATCTGTAACATTTATGGATAAAATCTGACCAGAAAAGTTTGAACTTTGCACTATACAGGTCTTGTACTGTAAGGTTTTAACAGATGACAACCCTCTTGGACGCCATCTTGAATAATGGGAGTTGCCCAAGGGTGATAAGGTGGCATCAAGTGGACTTTTGTTTCTGAAGGTGTTGGCTATCATAATCAGTCAAAACATTTTCTATACACCGCAAATCCAGGTCCACCCCCGAATCTGCCAGACTAACTGGTCAGATGATGGCTATCAAAATGAACCCTACTTGATGGATTAGTTCTGGTATTTCAATGCTTCAACTGGTAATTGGCCCCAGCCAGGAGCCTATAATATCTCACGGGGCTATCACCTGGTGTAAGCCTTATGCTTAGGAAGACAGAGGTCTATTGGCTGTTGTTCCCAGCAGGGATTTCAACGTATCTGTCAGTTCAAAGAAAGTCGTGTCCTGGGAACTTTTCCAGCATTTAATTCAAAGTGTTTTCTGATAATTATGGTTGAATACTGTTGTATTCCGCAATTTTAATCGACTTCACATGAAAGGTGATGTAAAAAGTGCATTATGGTGCTTTTTCTGACTTTGACTGGACTAACATAAAAGATTGTTTTGCTTGGCTGTGGCTTATAAGATGCTGCGGCTGTGGATTATCCATTAAAATATGTTTACACTAGTCATGTCATGAACTTCAAAATGGCTAATAAAACAAATGATGCTGATAGTGTGCTGATAAAACTCTTCTCTACAAATCCAATGCTGGAGAGTTTGCCATCACACTAGGCTTTCACAATACTATAGAGAAAGCTACTTGCTCCGTGAGAAGATTATATGCTCCTGCCCCAGCTGATAAGCTAAAAATAACCCACCATTATACGGAGGGTGGACTGCAGACTCTATCAGTCTCTAATTCTGAAGCTATCAGAGAAGCATACAAAGATGCTGTAAGGTATTGTGAAGATAGAATTATATACAGAATTAGAGACTGAATATCAGTCTACGTACAGCCCTATAATTTGTCAAAAGCATAATCTTGTTTACCCAACCTGTGCCTGCACATGCGTACAGTAACAATCGAGCATATGGGTCTATTTTTGAACTTGGTTCCCGTTTTGCCATTCATATCGTATAGAGCATCTTGATGATCTAGACTATGAGCCAAGAATTTCAGCCAATCGATTTTCGCCGCCAGGTTGGCTCGTGTGAGAATAGAATTGTACTTTCAGTTTGACTGGGAGAAAAAGGAAGCCCAATTCTATAGCCTATTTCTTTCAATAATGACCCATCAGATTTGTTTTATTGAATGTAAAGTTAAGAACACTTGTTGAAATTTTATTTTTCATTATTTCCACACAAACAATTTATTGGTTCTGGAATTAACAGCTTAAGGGCATCCTAAAATCTTACGCAACTTACGATCTCTGTTAACCGAACCCCACCCACTATGCCTGTATTACAGAGCGTGATGGCTCTGCCTATAGTTGCAATAGGAGTTTTAATATATAAAAAATGACCATTTCCAGATATTACTTCATTAACCAAATTATTTTCACAACAGGAAGCAGCTTCCAAAATATTTTGTGTCATTTAAAATGTGGATTTTTGTCTTTTCTTGTTGCTTAATAAAATAGATTACAAGTATTAGCTTTTAAAAAAAAGCTTAATCACAAAGCCCTGTAGTCAGTGATAATTGAGGATAATTTTTTCAACTTGAAGATTTCAAGTGTTACATATATATATTAATTGACATTATATAATTGTTTACTATTTAATTATTGAATGACCCAGATTTTTGACATAAACAAGATTTTTTTATTTAGGAAAATTCTAGAAAATTCAATTTGTTCTTTGATGGAACAATCTGGAAAGGTGTGGAAAGTTCTAGTAATATTTCCACTGTCAAAAAGAATTTGGTAGAACACGGTAGAACCTTCCAGAAAGAACTTATTCCACCAGAACATTCTGGAACTTTCAAATTATTCTAAAATGGAAAGTGCTGGAAGCTTATGGAAAATTGTGGAAACTTGTAGAAATTTCTTTTTATCTCCAAAAGAATGTTCTCCCATGTTATAGAAAGAAATGATTTAACTGGAAGTTTCCAGAACAACTTATTTTGGTAAACATCTTGTTATTTTTAGTATATGACATCATAGATTTTTCTGGAAAAGACTCATGTTTTCCTCATCACTATATAAGAACTGAAAATTTTGATTAAGGCATTCTTTGGGTAGTTTCATTACTAAAAAGCTAAAATATTGTGATACTGGAATTTTAACTTAAAATTGGATTACTTTATATTATTCTATTCTGGAACTTTTGGATCAGTGCTCAAATTGTGTAAAGACTGAAAGTCAGGGGATCAGAAATATTTGAGGACATTAAAATTGTTCAGAGGGACACATTAACATCTTAAAAGGTACTGTAAATTACTTTTGTTTGTTTGTATATGTTTTTCATTGTTTTCACTGTAATCATTCATTTAATCATTTCTAAATAAATTTTGTTAAATTTTAAATCTAGCTTGTTGCTGGCTTTCTCCAAAAATTAGCTAGCTTCACACACAAAATTTGGTTTCCTATCTGTCTTGTTACGCCTGGCACGTAACACAAGTACCACTTCCAATGTTATAGGAAATTAGTTGAGATACCCTCAAAATAAGGGACAAATCAGTTATCACTGAAAAACATGATTTTTGTTTTTAATTTTAACTTTATTTTCAACCTTAATTACTATACCCAATACAAAAACATGAAGTACCCAATTTGAAATTTTAAAAATTATATGTTTACCCAATGGATTCCGAAATACCCAATTAAGCCAAAAAGGGGTGGGTAAATACCCATTGACCATCAATCCTTATCTGGAGCACTGTTTCAGCTTGTTAAATCTATTTGCATATTAAAGAACTTTGAGAGCAGTAATCTGGAGTTCAAATCTACTGCTATGTTTCAAATACAATCTATTACATATTTAAAAGTCTCTAAAAATATGATGATTTCCATGGATTTCCATGCCTGTTTTCTGTATACAGGCATCTGTCTTGGACGCCAAGTCACGCCATCTTGAATTTCTGAAATTGCTCAATGGTGACAAGATGTCATCCACCGGATTCTTAATGTAGAAGGCCCCAGCTTTCCAAATGTGTATAAACATTTTCTATGTACCATACTGCAGATCCAGGTCCACTGAAGGTTCTGCTGGACTATTTGAGCTGTGACGTGAGAAAACCGGTCTTCAGGGTTTCCGACCAAAACCTTAAAATTTTGGAAACAGGTAGAGAAGGATTTGTACTATCCGTGGAGCGAAAATAAAGGGGCTGATCAGCTGTGCAGTTACTGCTCAGCTGATCTGCGCCTTTGTTTTAACATATGCAAAAGTCTGGTTTTCTCGTGATGCGGCTCATTAATCCTCATGCTTAGTACTAGTTCAATACCCAGGATACAGTGGCTCATCTCAGCATGACCTAAAAAAAGTTGACTGGGGCATTAAACCATTTTTGTTAAATCAAATAAATGCAACAACGCATAAAATTCTCTAAAGCACAATGTAACTGAATAGGTGTGGACATGCAACTTTTTGTTCAAGATGCAATGCTTTGAAAAATTTCTGACATGATAGAATTTGAGGCCACATTTATAAGCACCTGGACCTCTTTATAACACGCTTCATTATAACACGGTTTTGGATATAACACTGATCACTGTTGGACCCCAAATGCTCATTTTAGATTATTTTTGCTATATGTTTATACATTTTACACTCATTATAACACAGATTGGATAGCTAACACGGAAATTGGCCTGGACCCCAACAATAGTGTTATAAAGACTCTTTAAGAGGTTGTGGTGTATCTCTTCAATCAAAATCTAAATTAACAATAGAACTAAAGAGCCAACACATAACAAAACCAACCAAATAATTCACTGGAGATGCTTATCATATCTACATAAATTTTAGGAAAAGGATTCTTCATGTTTGATTTTTGAGAATCCTTTTTTGGTCTTTGCTACAAATGTATAAAGTAAATCAGATTGAAGCTGGTATTGTAACGTGATGACTCAACAAACGATTTATAACTTTTTAGGCAACTTTCATACTTACAAACTGATAATACTGGAATTTAGAATGATAAATCTGATTTTTATAAAACAATGTAAATGAACTTGCATAAAATGAAGAAAAGGTGTACATTTTGGTGAATACATTTTTATTGAAGTATAGTTAATGTTATTCTTGTTTAGTTGTGTTATGTGTTGTTTAATGTCCAAGTCAATAATTTTTAGTCATGTCTATATAGAATAAGTCACTGTTTCCTGAATAGTGAATACCACACTCTACCACTAGCCACTCGTGACTGTCTGTGATGTTTGTCTCAATGCTGACATGTTCAAGTTTTATGGATTTATAATATAGCCAATAAATTTCTCCCCTGGGTTCTGTGAAACTATCAGTCTACTCAAGAGTGAAAACCAAATACCCCAGATTTACTCCAGAATGTCAGAAACAAGGACAAGAATCTCAGATAAATCATAATATACACAACTCATTCCCATTATTTTAAAAACTAAAAAAAAAAAATATGTTTCTACATTTTATTGTCAGAGGTAAACTCTAGACAATGCAGAAGAAAGAGACTAAACCGGGCTGTACAAGCATAGGAGATGGCTAGAGACTGGAACTTTTGGATTTAGGAAGTAGAGGAATTGTACTATCCGTGTAGCGAAAACAAAGGCGCTGATCAGCTTCGCGGTTACCTTTGTTTTCGCCTATGCAGATTGTAGGTTTTCTCATAGGGCGGCGCATTTTACATATCCCAATCAACAATTTTTCAGCCACTGATTTTCAGAAATAGGAGCCTTCTCATTTTGAGGAGAAAAAAAAAAGATTTTTAAGTGAAAATCGTTTCATCCTATGCTCTCATAGTATAAACAATCCTTACATCCAAAAACACTTTCTACTATAATCAATGTCTAATATGTCTAAATAAACATAATGTAACCATTCAATTTTTTCAACATGTTAAAAGCATCATAATACGTATCATACAGGTGACGATAAAGTGCACCAAAGCATTACGCAGAATGGTGATACTTTGGAAGGTACAGAGATACACTTACCGGAAGAATAAAGAAGCAAATATCCATATACATGTACAAAAGAATTATTTGCTATCTAATCAATTATCCTTAACAAATTTTTCCTAAAAATATAGAAGTTTAGGAATATAAGAATTTAAAAATATAGGATTTGGGCCCAAAGTATATAGGAGATTTAAAGAAATCAGTTGACAACCTGTAACCAGTACCATAGGGAGTAATTATGTCATGCTCATGCATACAACTCTGGTTTCCTAGTCCGGGCTCCTAGTGGGGATCCAACCCAGGACCTTTAGATAGTCAGATGCTCTGCCACTACTCAAGCTTCCCCGCATAAGGTCGCATGTTGGATAATTCAACTGGTGCATAAGCAAGTCCGGTACAAGTCAGGATTGAGATAGTATACCTCCATCGAGGTTTTTAACCTCCATTGAGGTTTGAAAATGTACATGAAATCACTTATTTTGAGAAAATAGCTTTGCAAAAATTGCAATATCATCCCCAACAAAAGTTGTTTGCAAATTGTGCAGCTTTCAAATGAAACATTTTTCAGCAAAATCCTTTTGGGATTTTTTGCAAATTCCTCCAATTTCATTAGTTGAGGAGGTAGTTTTTGAAATATGAAACAATATTCTTCAATGTATGGCATATATTTAAATAGTGTATCAGTATTTCAGCTGCTTTCTGTATATTTAAACTTTTTTTTTTCTAATAATATCATTATTTGATGTTTAAAATTGCTGAAATGCTATTAAACAAAAGATAAAAACAAGTATATACTTTTAAAAAGGCTAACCATTTACCCCTGGTATCAGTGGCAGAAGCCAGTGTTAAGTCAATCAGAACTAGAAATAAGTGTTTGTAAAACACTATGCCCCCAACTGTATGCTTGCCTCTAACCTGGCACAGTTTATATGATTCATTTATTTCATTATTTTTTTTTTATGAAAATCCTGTAAGCAAACAGAGTAGACCTGGGCACAAACAGCAAACTTGAAGACTAACAGTGACTAACACTTAAAATTGGAGTTAAAATTTCACAATTCCATGATTCTGTCAAACTTTACGTAAAGTCCTCAAAAGTTAACCAGGTGATCTTCTCCACCCCAATCAGTAAACCAAATATGAAGGCTCTAGCTAAAATACTTTTTGAGATATCTTGCACATGAGATTTTCAAATTTTGTTTCCAAAGGGACATAACTCAAAAAGACGGCATAACTCGGACATGAAAAATTACAGGTCAACTATTTTCTCATGAGGAATCTGTAAATGAAATTTCAAAACCCTAGCATTCATCCTTGAAAATTTTAAAACTTCGCCGAAAACAGGAAAAATCGATCAAAATTTCAAAAATGCGTAATTTTGTCAAAATATGAGGTGAAGTTCTCAAAAGTTAATCAGGTGATCTACTCCTCATCCAAAATCAGTATACCAAATATGAAGGCTCTAGCTAAAATACTTTTTGAGATATCTTGCACACAAGATTTTCAAATTTTGTTTTCAAAGGGACATAACTCAGAAAAGGGACATAACTTGGGCATGAAAAAAAATATGTGTCAACTATTTTTTCATGAGGAATATGTATATGAAATTTCAAAACCCTAGCATTCACCATTTAAAAGTTTCAAGCTTCACTGAAAAGTTGAAAAAATAAGCAAAATTTCAAAATTCTATAATTTTGTCAACATTTGCGGTAAAGTTCTCAAAAGTTAATCAGGTGATCTACTTCTCAGCCCCAACTAATATACCAAATATAAAGGCTCTAGCTTAAATACTTCTTGAGATATCTTGCACACAAGATTTTCAAATTTTGTTTTCAAAGGGACATAACTCAGAAAAGGGGCAAAACTTGGGCATGAAAAAAAATATGTGTCAACTATTTTTTCATGGGGAATATGTATATGAAATTTCAAAACCCTAGCATTCACCGTTTAAAAGTTTCAAATTTCACTGAAAAGTTGAAAAAATAAGCAAAATTTCAAAATTCTATAATTTTGTCAAAATTTGCAGTAAAGTTCTCAAAAGTTAATCAGGTGATCTACTTCTCAGCCCCAACTAATATACCAAATATGAAGGCTCTAGCTCAAATACTTCTTGAGATATCTTGCACACAAGCTTTCCAAATTTTGTTTTCAAAGGGACATAGCTCAGAAAAGGGGCATAACTCGGACTTGAAAAAAAATACGTATCAACTATTTTTTCATGAGGAATGTGCATATGAAATTTCAAAACCCTAGCATTCACCGTTCAAAAGTTAACAGACGCACCCACCCACCCACACACAAACAGACAAGCCAAAAGCAATATGCCCTTCCAACTTTTTCAAAGTTGGGGGCATAAACACATCAATGGCTGACAGAAACAATTTCTGCAAGTAAGAAAGAGGATTTTAACCTTCTCCACAAAATTGTAAATGGTAATTGCAGAAATCAATGGTAACATTAGGTAAAAGAACATGTTTGTAAAAATAATCACTGATGAATTTTCAAAACAGTTGTGTCAAAATAAGACAAGAACTCCGCGGAGGTCGATATCGCACCTGCATTGGGCAAAGTCAAAAGACCATGAAATACAGTTCAAGGGCACCGGATCAAGGTGCGTGCTTAACGGGTATGTCAAGGACAATTACTATGCAAGGTTTCAGACTCGCAGCTATCTCTGATGTTGAGAAAACCAAACTTCGACGTTAAAACTTTCAAAGTCAGTGGACCGTGAAATATAGGTCAAGGGCACCGGGTTAAGGTGCATGCTTGAAGAGTATGTCACGGACAATTACTATGAAAGGTTTCAGACTCGCAGCTATCTCTGATGTCGAGCAAACCAACCTTCGACGTAAAAATCATCAAAGTCAGTGGACCGTAAAATATAGGTCAAGGGCACCGTGTTAAGGTGTATGCTTGAAGGGTATGTCAAGGACAATAACTATGCAAGGTTTCAGACTCGCAGCTATCTCTGATGTCGAGAAAATCAAACTTCAACATAAAACTTATCAAAGTCAGTGGACCGTGAAATATAGGTCAAGGGCACCGGGTCAAGGTGTGTGCTTGAACAGTATGTCAAGGACAATTACTATGCAAGGTTTCAGACTCGCAGCTATCTCTGATGTCGAGAAAACCAAACTTCGACGTAAAAATTTTCAAAGTCAGTGGACCGTGAAATATAGGTCAAGGGCACCGGGTTAAGGTGCGTGCTTGAACAGTATGTCAAGGACAATTACTATGCAAGGTTTCAGACTCCCAGCTATCTCTGAGGCAAAAAAAAAAAAAATGTCTTGTTTCCGGAAACATCAAATTTATTTGGGGGGTCGGTAGGTAGGAGAAATTTTTTTTTTGTAATTTTTTTTAAAAAATCTTGTACGACTGCAGGTAGATTTATAAGGAATATCATGTTTATCATGTTTATGTTTATTGTACAGTTATGTTTGTTTTATAAAATGGTATTAAAGGAGTAAAAGAGACAAAGTATAAAGCACAGACTTTCTTTTATTCATTTTCCCTTTATAATAGATCTAATACACAGAAAAAAAAGACAGGCAAAGTTCTGACTAGTATTTTGGGGCCTTGAAGGTAGACTAAAATCATGACTTTTACTGTTGCCCCATCCCAATTACCCAGGCATAAAGATATGGACAAGACAGAAGAAAGGGGGAAAAGGTGGGAGGAGTACACTGTCATTGGCTCATATGAGTTTAGAAGTCTTGATGAATGTCAGTGTCCAATGCACAACTTTTCCCCCCTTAATTAATCTAGAAACATTAAATGGATACAAACCTGCAAAGCTTCAGTCCTGTCAGAATTTCAATCTGTGTTGTTGTTTTTTTTTTATACAAAGCTTATACTTGTTTTCAAAAAAGACGGGGATTTTCAACCAAACGTAGTTTCAAATGGACAAAACAAAGAGCGCATTTAGCGTTGAAAATATGAGAAAATCGTAGATGTCAACAGGTCGTTCACTCGTTGAGAGTAGTATAAAAATTATATTTAAACTTGAAAGTGAAAGTGGTGGAAAGCAAGCAATATTCCGCTTACTGAGCACATAGCTTTGATCACAAATCCCTTCTCAAAGGGATGAAGGCCTTCCATTATCGCATTGATCGTTCGAACATGTTCCACTGTTTTAATTACATACCTTTTGGCCGTAATATGTTCGCAATTCTCAACGTGAATCGGGATCAAGGAGGCCGCCATGTTCATGTTGATACTGGTATAAAATCGATTGCGGTAATGGCGGTGTTCGAATTGAGCCGGCGAGAGTATAAAAACCGGAACTACCGGAACGCTCGAAAAACGTGTTTTTCGAAGGTTGGCGATTTATACCGATGGCGGGAAGCTCAAAAAAATTTCGAGTCGGCAGCAAAAACAGACGGTCGGTCGGGTTTCCGGAAACAAGACATTTTTTTTTCTAGGCCTGATGTCCAGAAAACCAAACTTCAACGTAAATGTTGACAGATGGACGAACGGACAGAAATTTGGACTCCTTTATCGCACCCTGCTATAAGCAGGTGCGATAAAAATGACCAAGGTTTACAGATTTATCAACACAAAGTTTTGCAATTTTCAACTTAATGTTGCATTTTTTGAAATTTTGCAGGTGTCTGTGAATATTTCAAACCTCAATGGAGGTTACAAACCTCGATTGAGGTATAGTACCTCAATCCTGACTTGGACCAGACCTGATATTGATAAGAAGATAGTACACTGAAATCATCAGGACAGACAAATGTTTTGATCCTTTGAATATAAAAAAAAATCTAGAAATTTGTCAAGTTGGCCTTGTCAGCCACATATACCACCTTTTTACAATTTCCCGCGTTTTTGACTAATTGGCAATCGGACGGGAAATTCACGTGGCCACAAAGAAAGATGACTTTTTCGCCAAAAAGGGCTAAATATGCAATGAAACCTCAACAAATTGTGAGCCTGACTTATTGTCCGATTTTGTAGACGGTAGTTCTTCACATTACCTGCTGAATAGCAGTGTTATCAGGCACTAAAAGTTTGCCAAGAATTTCTTCCAGCGAGGCGGCCATTTTCGAAGGTTTCTTTGTTTCTAACGTAGAAGAGCTTTTACTGACTATTGACATAGTTACCGTTGAAGTCATTTCGATCCTGGCAGGAAAGAGAGAACAAAGTGCTGTTCAAAGTATTCTGAGATAAGTTGGTTCGTCTAACAAAACAAACACAAAAAAGTCTGAACAAAAATGATTCAATGTAAAATCGATTAAGCCCGGCAGTAATTTTATATTACTGATTGTTCCAAGGCGATACTTCTGTGGTGGTTCTTATTGTTTTAGGTCTTGGTGTTAAAATATTTTGTGCTATTCGCACCTTACCGGTATGTATGTTTTCATATTTTTAGTTAAGTTTAGGTAACTGAGTGGCCACCTATTGGGGAAAATAGCTGCTCATTTGGCTTACCATATGCTTTCATGGTATGTGCCTGATTGTTAGTTTGGTTTTTTCCTGCCTTGGTTTTTGGAGTGGGAATCTCTTTCTGATTGCGCCTTTTCCTGATCGTTGCCTAGTGCCTACTTGTACCTTTTTGTTTCCAATTTCTAGTCAGAAAGATCTTAATGGTGTATGTAAATGTAAACTATCTGCATCATTTGGACAGTATAATCTCACACAGTTGATTCAAGAACCGACACATTTCACAGAAAAATCATTGTCCTTGATTTAGTCTACACCCAAAAACCAGACTCCGTAATTTTAAGTGGAGTTGGTCAAGCATTTTTGAACCAAAATATAAGATATCATTTTGACGGGCCAAATTTTTACTCCCATTTTAGACACAGCAGGAGTTTGATTCCCTTTTTAGACAAGGCAGGATATTGGTTCCTATTCTTGACAGGGCAGGAATTTTGTTCCAAAACTTGGCAGGATGCCAGAAGTTTGGTTCTGATTCTAGGCAAGGCAGGGATTTGCTTCTGATAGTGTAGGACTTTCGTTGATACTGGACAGGCATGATTTTGATTCCCATTCTGGTCAGGGCAAATGTTTGGTTCACTTTCTGGAAAGGGCAAGATCATTTGTGTGTGCTGGAAAATTCTTGACCAGCACACAACTAAAATGTTTTATGAGCAAGTGAATGGTACCGTATGGAATTGGTTGGGATATTGAATAAATAAAATATTAATAGTTAATTCCTTCATTTATTTTCAAAACACTTTAACAGAACAAAAATGTCACAAAAAGGTTATAGTATTACCAGCATGAAATTGATGCAAAACAACCAGAACAGATACAATATATATTTGATGACAAATGAGCCGCATCATGAGAAAACTGGATTTCTGCATATGCGAAAACAAAGACGCAGCGCATTTGTTTTCGCTCCACGGATCGTAAAATCCCTTCTTCTTCTTATATCCAAAATTTCAAGCTTCTAGCTTTTTTTCTGAGAATGTACAGGCCAGTTTGTGTCGGACCATGTCAAATTAAAGATGCCAAATCTCCATAAATATGAAAGTTGGGGTACCCAAATGTAGTGCACCCTAGATATAAATTAAAAACATGCTTGTATCTCATCAAATATATACCTACTGGTAAACTGTTTCTCTAGAAACAAAATTCAATTTTTGATGGTATTTTACCCTAATTGGTCATATTTCAAGGATTTCCAATATTACATAGATTAAATTGTGATGTGGGTCTGATTAATTTCAAATCATATTAAATTTAGTGATAATTCGTATTTTGTTCACGTTTTTAATGCAAGAACAGATGTTTTGGCAGCATCTTTTTAAAATGAGAAGACAGTGGAAATGAGAAAACAGTTTTATGTCTGCATTTTTTTTTTCTTTGTTTATATACATAGGTAGATGGGTGGGGTTTACTGATTTACTGATCAGCTATTTGGGGTAATCTATACCTACTGATTATGAAATTTTGAAGCATTATAAACTTGTTAGCAAACTGAGGAATACGACATAATAATTGATTTTGTCTTGAAAGTTTACTTATTGCCGATTTCTGGTAAAAACACTGATTACTGATATCAAAGGTACACAAATGAGTAGATACTCATATTGAAACACTTTCACTACCAACCAGGGACCAGTTGTTCAAAATTAAAGACATGAATATTACAAATACTGTTATTTTTTGTTGATAAAATGTGAGAATCTTTTGCAAGGATTCTCACATTTTATCAACAAAAAATTACAGTGTATTTGCTTATGTAGTCAGCATTTACTAACAAATTGAGGTCATAACAATGACATCAAGCTAACAAAGTTTTGAACAATACAACTGGCCCCAGATGGCAAAGAAAATGATGGCAATATTTAAGAAATAGCTGTTCCAAGTCTTTCTTATAATTGCTGCTTAAATGGATAAACCAGAGGACCAATGGTCCTGTAACCGCTCACCTGAGATCTGCTGCTTATACCAAAAAACATGTTTGAATATTATGGTATTTAGTTCCAGTGCAGGGGCAGATGAAGCCCTTGGGCTGTTTTGTTTTTTTAGAATCTTCAATATTCTGTCCATTTGCCACTTTTCCTGCTGGCTTTTCCCTTCAAATGACATTTTAACAGTTTTCCCAATTCAAATGCAAAGGCAACCCATGTTGACCTTGCCATAAACTTGGTCAAGGTCATCACAGGGTCATGATTTATATATACATTGGAGTACTTAACCATTGATGCTTCACACCAAGTTTCCTTGAAATCAGTCTATCAGAGAAGAAGATTTTTGATGGGTTTTTACCATATATGGGCATGGTGGCCATCTTGGTCATGTGACCTAAATTATTAATATACACATTGGTTCCCCCATCCTATGGATGCTTCACATAAAATTTGGCTTTAATTGGCCTAGCGGCTTCAGAGAAGAAGATGTTTGAATATTATGGTAATATACATGTATATTGCCCCGGGGTGCGGCCATATAAGCCCTTGGGTCCAACTTTTTTAGAATCGTTAATATTCAGTCCTACTACCCATTTCCTGCAAGATTTTCACCTCAAATGAGTTTTTAAAAGTTTTCCCCCATTCAAATGCATAGGCGACCTATGTTGACCTTGTCATAAAATAGGTCAAGGTCACCACAGGTTCATGATTTATATATACAATGTAGTACTTTAGCCATCAATGCTTCATGCCAAGTAGCTTTGAAATTCGCCCACCAGTTCCAGAGTAGATTTTTGAAGGGTTTTTACCGTATATGGGCATGGCGGCCATCTTGGTCAAGTGACCTAGATTATTTATATACACATTGATTCCCCCATTCTATAGATGCTTCACATAAAATTTGGCTTTGATTGGCCAAGCGGTTTCAGAGGAGATGATGTTTGAATATTATGGTAATGTACATGTATATTGCCCCGGGGTGGGGGCATATGAGTGCCTGGGGTCCAATTTTTTTCAGAATCATTAATATTCAGTCCTACTGCCCATTTCCTGCAAGACTTTCACTTTAAATGACATTTTAAAAGTTTTCCCCATTCAAATGCATTGGCAACCTATGTTGACCTTGCTGTAAAATAGGTCAAGGTCATCACAGGGTCATGATTTATATATACATTGTAGTGCTTGAGGCAACGATGCTTCTTGCTAAGTTTTGTTGAAATCTGTTCACTGGTTCTGGAGAAGAAGACTCTTGAAGGGTTTTCACCATATATGGGCATGGCGGCCATCTTGGTCATGTGACCTAGATTATTTATGTACAGATTGGTTACCCTTTCCTATTGATGCTTCACATAAAATTTGGCTGTGATTGGCCAAGCAGTTTCAGAGGAGATGATGTTTGAATATTATGGTAATGTACATGTATATTGCCCCGGGGTGGGGGCATATGAGCCCCTGGGGTCCAATTTTTTGCAGAATCATTAATATTTGGTCCCACTGCCCATTTCCTGCAAAGACATTCACTTTAAATGACATTTTAAAATTTTTCCCCATTCAAATGCATTGGCAACCCATGTTGACCTTACCGTAAAATAGGTCAAGGTCATCACAGGGTCATGATTTATGTACACATTGTAGTGCTTGAGGCATCGATGCTTCATGCCAAGTTTCGTTGAAATCTGTTCACTGGTTCTGGAGAAGAAGATTTTTGAAGGGTTTTTACCATATATGGGCATGGCGGCCATCTTTGTCATGTGACCTGGATTATTTATGTATACATTGGTTCCCCCTTCCTATAGATGCTTCATATAAAATTTGGCTTTGATTAGCCAAGCGGTTTCAGAGGAGAAGATCTTTGAAATTGTGGACGGACGACGGACGACGGACGGACGCCGGATCATGGCCATCCTATAAGCTCACCTGGTGAGCCTAACGGCTCAGGTGAGCTAATAAATAAGTTTTATCATAGTTTAAACATCATTTGAAAATACATTAAATACTGGATTTTACTAAAAATACAAACCTGTATTTTCAAAAAATCACTAGCTGCCAAACAAAGTACACACATATGCAAAGTCATTGTTTTTTTCATGATTTGTTTGTTTGATTTGTGACTTGAGATCCCAGTAACAGCTACGGTCAGTCATGTCTGGATGTTGCTTCCACTTCTTCTCAATATAAGCATGCCATAAATTTAACCAGCCAAGCAAACAACTAAGGCTTACAAGTATATGTATTGGTGGTTTAACTAAACCACTTTTCATGGGCAGGCTCAGACCTTCTATGCAGTTAAACAGTAATCAGACAATTGTTCGGCTGGTTATGAGCTTTGCCTGGAAGCACAAGCAGTCCATCTATTTCTCACAGACCCAAATTTCTTTAATGGTGTCTTATAGTGTCTATGACTCTTTGAATATATAAATATATACTAGTCAAAATAAGTTAAGCCACATGCCAGTGTTTCTCCATAGGCATAATGTTGAATTGATTACATTTAGATGCTAAAATATCAAAATTGATTATACACTCTTACAAGATTGTCTTTAGATATGTGCTTAAAAACTTTAATACCCAAATCAGTGAAAACCAACCCATTTTTAGAAAACCAACCCATTTTTAGATGAATACCCGTAATTCAAGCTTAGCTGCTGAAAATTGCAAGAAAAAGTTACGACAAAAATAAGTTTAAGAATTTTGCATTAAGTATTGTATACAAGGAAAAACCTTAACTGGGGCTTAACTTATTTTGACCAGATTACAATTGGTAAAATAAAACATAAGGAACTGACACATCTTATTACAGGTTGTCCTGGCATTAATGTGGAAAGTTTGATAGAACTAAGGAATAACCTCCTGCTTACAGATGTGATCATCATGAAAACATGTCCGTGTAATGTATATCCCCTTGAACTCCACTTACCGAGGCGGTTCTAACGTGTACCCAAAATTTATGTTTTGAGCAAAAATAGGAAAAATATCAAAAATTTTCCAGTGAAATTTTCATTTTTACAACCACTTTTTTTTTTCTATTGCATGGGCGTGTTTTCGTAATGTCATTTTGAGATCATCAGGCAAGTATTTTTCATTTTCATTATTTCATGTACATGTATGTGGCCACTCTGAAATTTCTAGTCAGTGAGTTGAAAATAAAAAAGAATAAGAAAGTACCAGTCAGTTCAAAAAACTTGGTTACAGTTTAACTGATTTTTTATATATAAAAAGTGAAATTCTTACAAAAAGAAAACAAATATCCTGAACAACTTATATGTTTGATTTCCTGCTTTATGTCATTGATAATCAACTTTGGACATGTCTAGATGGCTTAGATACTAGAAAAAGTGCCTTGAGAGGCACGTATACCCCTGGCTGGTAGCCACCAATCCCCCCCCCCCTTCCCCCTACCGGAACAGCCCAGCACATGCTCTCCCCTGATATTGAAACTCAAATCCCCAATAAAAGACAACACCCTTAGCAAGTACATTGTAGAAATAAGCACTGTAAAGCACTTTGGGTACAAATATGGGGGAATGTAGTTTTAGAATGACAGATCTATTTTAAAACAGTATACAGGGCTGACGTGTATACTAATCTAAGACATAATCACAGACATTGTGGGTCAGATCCTCAGTCCTAGATTGAAATGAAAATAGAATGAAATGTCCTAGATCTTTACCTTGAGTCCCACCCCCACCCCCATGCATAGACCCTTGGCCGGCCGGCCTTGGGTCTAACCCTCATGTGGTACCTATGGTGTAAGCATGAATGCTTTCTGACACATGATTATCAAGATATAGACCTACAGAATATTAATCATGATGAATACTGTATTTTATAAGTGTCCCAGATTTTGACCTCCAGCCCCACCCCTAGAGTTTGGTGCCATGGAGTATAATTCAAACCTAAAGAGTATCTATGATCCAAATAAGAATACATTGCCATAAGTATTTGTTAAGATATGAACATAAAGGACAAAAAAAAAACTATGAAAATATCAAATTTTCAATGTGACCTAGATTTTGAACTCTAGCCCCACCCCCGAGTATGGACCCTCAGGTCCGAACTCATGTAAACAAAGCAACTCATAGGGTACCTAAAGTCCAAATAAGAATGATTTCTAAAAATTGGCTCATGACATAAACACCACCAGAGAAACTTAAGCCAAAGCTGTGACCCAAAATAAAGGTGACCTAGATTTTGACCTCTAGCCTCACCCCTGGGCATGCACCCTGGGGTCTGAACTCATGGAAACAAAGCAAACCCTATAGGGTACCTATGGTCCAAATATGAATGGTTTCTTATCATTGGTTCATGAGAGATATACACCACTAGAGAAACTTTAACAAAACCTTTGACGTAAATTCTACGAACTAACGAACATACGAACGGAAAAGCGAAAACTATGTACCCGTCGGCATAAATGCCGGGGGTATAATAACCATGCATTTTCTGGGATGGCTTAACCTACAGCCCTTTTTCTCTCAAGCTTGCTGTTAGGGCATTTGAATTACACAAGAAGACCATATTGTCCACAGACATTTGGATTGATTGGTTGATCTGCTAATTTGAGTGACAGTTTCAAACTAAATGACCTTTAAAACGGCATGCTCAAGTGAAATTTTTATCTTACTATGTGGAATTTTGGCCATGTAGATCCAACAGGTAACTGTTAAAATTAATAAAATTCTGCTTTTGTTCCTATCCTACTTCAAATGTATATTCTTGATATGCATTGTATAATATAATATTATGTTGTGCAAAGAATTTAACCAAAGAGCTTTAACCAAACAATTACAATGTTTTTATTGGGAGAAGTGACAGAATTACCTACAGATGAATGATGAATAGATTTTAAGAATACCTGGCACCTGGGACACTGTTTCGGTTCTAAAATAGAATAAGTTACACAAAAACTTGACCTAAATGCTGAAATGGCAAGCTTAAATAGAAAGGGCTGTAAGTGTCAAAACAATACTCCAGGCTTATATTTTTCACTAAAAAAGGACCATAAGTCCTCAACAGGCAAAAATCTTTAAAGTTTCATTCAGAAAACAATTAATAGAAGAATGCTGGCATTAATTTACATAAAATACTAAAATAGAACTAATTTATATACAACAATGTTCACAATACATTATGACAAAACCAACTAAAGTCTCGACCAGTCTGAACATTTCAATTTAGGACTGGCTACATGGTTCCAAAGTACATATATTTATAAAGATGTTTAAACCTCTTATAGCACTGTTGAAATTCAGCTGAATTTCTGTGCAGACTATCCATCTTCACATTGAGAGGAAAAATCATAACTATACTCAGCGTCAATGAAAAGTTACCACTAATAAAATTTCGATATTTTGAAACATGTAAAATTTCTTTCAAAAATTGTAGTTTCATTTATGATTCTGGTCAACAGCAAATTGATTTAGAGACATTCAAGTGTTCCACTAGCCTTTGAACTATGGTGCACGTGTACCACGTGCAATTTGTGATTTTTGAAATTTTTGAGAACTAGAAAGCCATGTTTTGACAAGTCGTCATGTCTTCTCATGCCTCTAACATCTTCAATGAAAACGCCACCAAATTGGTTTCAATTGCTCCATCGACTACCGGAATTTAGGACTTTACTTTTAGGTAGTACCCAAATTTTGCATTTCTCCATACATTTCAATGGAAGCTTCTACCATTTGCCATGGACTGCGTATAATCTTTTCGGCTGTGATGAGCACCATTTTCAATAGCAGTAATAGATGACATTCTATGCCATGAAAATGAGTGCTGAAGTATCGGCAGTTGTCTTTACAGAATGAACCAAATATTGTTGTGTGTTAATTGAACCTGATTTACTGGTAACTTTTCATTGACGCTGAGTATAGATCATTTATAACAAATCAATAAATCAATGAATTTTGATAGTTTGTTATAGATATGTCACATTTTCACAATACATTTATGTCAAAATGAAGTTCTCGGTACTGGCAACAACTTCACGTTAAACAAACATTTACCCTAATAGTTTACTGAACTGCCTTAAAGGCAAAAGTTCTTCAACAGAGACAGGCTTTACTGTGGTTCTAAATAGATCCTTTAGCTGGTTTTGTCATACTGTAGATCAATTCATTTGGAAAACTTGAAAAAATAAATATTGCACAAACCAGATTTCTGAATCAACATCAAGGGGTTCAACAAAGGTGGTTCTTGTGATTGTTTTTCAATTTGTGGAGGTCAGATTATTCTTCTCGTTGTTAAACAATGTATTTCAGAGCATGATATGCAGACCATACTTGACAGAAAGATAACCACTGACAGCCTGTACATAGACTGTCTATGCATCATGGTAATTCAATCTCTTATTCATACAATACATGCTCACAGTCACACAGTGACAATATATCAAATCATCTGAACAACTACATGTATAACAGGAAACATTAGTCACATTAAAAAGACAGAAGCTATTAGCAAATATAGTCTTCACATCTTGCACAAGGCAACAAGTTAAAAACTGGGTAGAATAGAAAATGACCACTAGCACCACCTTTGTTACCCCTTGCTACATTTACATCAAAGTCACATCACAAGACTATGGTACTAGTATGCTCCTCCATATAAAGAGTGGGACTAAAAATCAGTTGACAGATGCTAAAACCAGATGTGCAATATGCTAAGACATTAACTTTATAAGTATGCTTTGACTACATACATGTACATGTATAGCTTGCTCGAAAAAAAAAAAAAAAAACAACTGAGAGACTTGTCTCATATTTTCTCTAACAAAATTGATGTGCATTTTATCATGTGGTCAGTTCATACTGACATGTAACACACTGATGTCTTAACAACATACCTGGCCTATAGCATCTATCTCAACTAAATGTCGGTAAAATTAATGTGCGCTTGAATATTGGGAACACACAGTACAACAATTTCATGATATGGCTTTTTCAGCCACACTGTGAGAAAACCTACTTTAAGCCTATGCACATGACATTTATGCTCTCAGCTACATGCATATCAATGCAATCGGATAAGTGCAAAAGCAGCTTGATGTCTATATATGGAAACTTTGCTTAAGTACTTCCAAAAATTTCAGACTTCTATTCACCATTTTTGCATTATCTGCTGGTTCCCAGCTCACCAAAAATCAATATTGGAAATACAGGTAACCAAACCCTGAACTCAAGGTCAGGGTGGTTTTGGTTACCTGTTTTTTTTTTCAATAACAATTATTTCTAAGCTGGAAACCAGCCGTCAATGCAAAATTGGTGAATAGCTGGAGAGTCTGGTTTGAGTTTAGCTTGGTTTTAGACCCGTAAGACAGGTATTCTCATAATGTGGTAAAATTTTCATCACAGCTTCACTTTACAGCACTAAACAATTTTGCACAATTACAGCCAGAAGACCAGAATGAGGGAGAAATTGATAAAAGAAAGATATTTGAGCCTTCACATGAAAAAAACAAACAACAAAACAAACAACTATCTGAGTTTTCGACTAGGTCTGACACAAACCGAACTTTGCAGTCACAGAAGCAGGCTAAAAGCCTGACATTTAGGCCTACCAGCTATGAAGCGAAAACAAATGCACTGATCAGCTGTCCAGTCACTGCACAGCTGATCTGCATCTTTGTTTTCGCATATGCAGATTGTTGGTTTTCTGATGCAGCTGCTCATTTTACGTTACTTCTTCTAATAAGCAACTACATGTACAACACCGATTTTTAGGAGGTTATGAGCAAAATCATCCCTAAATCATCATCAGTCTCATCAATCTTACACTCCATCTATCAGGTCTTCTGAATACAGCACAATTTCTGAAGCTTAAATATGAATAAGTCAGGTATTTCTTGATAGCAGTGGAATATCTGGACATTTCTCCACAAAAATGAAGCAGTGGGTATTGAGTTTCTTCTTAACCTAATTAGCATCCTTACTTATGCTTTAAGAGAAAAAAAAGTATTATTTCCAAGTTATCACAAAATACCTAATTTAACGAAGGTACTGACCTATACTTCTGCAAGAAGATCAATATTTGTAATATTACATTCTTGATTCCATCTAAACAACATTTTGACTGTTAGCTTTGCATTGAATATGAACCAGAATTCACTACAAAATGTGCAAAATTTGATTGTATAATTATCAAATAAAATTTAGAAAACCTGTTCTAAATAGTACTTAGTGGGTCTCTTACATGGAGAAAACTGATTGGTCTCCTCTTCTGTTACACAATTAGATCTTAGACTAACAAAGTTGGTACCTATGTTTCATATTTAACATTTAACCACTTTCACTTTATTTTAGGTAAGTTTGTGCGCTTCCATTAATATATACATATCAAATTCAATTTTTATTTATTTTTTTTTTTTTTTTTTGATTCAGTTTTACGTCCCTTTCAAGCTTTTTCACTCATATCGAGACGAATCAATCGGTAGGTGGGGCAAAAACCGGAGTACCCGGGGAAAAACCACCTGACACACCCGCAAGCAGAACATGGCTTGTCACACATGTGACTCGCGCCCCGAGCGAGGCGCGAACCCACAGCGGTGAGATGATCGAATGATTAAGAGCACTGAAATCAGCGACCTTAACCACTCGGCCACGGGGGCCGCCAAAAATTCAATTTTTACATTAAATTTTGTTATTAACATTTAACACCGGTATTAGAATGTTTGCTTACAGCACTTCAACATGAACACACAATGATGCAAACAACTAGCACAAATTACCACTTTCTTGAAAACTTAACTTTTTTCCAGCGCACATTTCCAGTACATGTATTATTATGGCATATTCACACTTTATGTATCTTTACCCTATGAGCCACCTCACAAGAAAACCAACAATCTGCATATGCGAAAATAAAGACACAGATCAGCTTCGCAGTAACCGAGATAGTACAATTTCTCTTCCTTGTAAAGCTTAACCTTCAACGCTCTAGCCTGCTTCTGTGCTTGTACAGGCTGGTTTGTGTCAGACTTGTTCGAAAACCACATTGTTGGTTTTCCCACGAGGCGGCTCCTATGTCTGGCAGTCTTTGTTGTCAAAAGTCAACAATTCTGAAACACTGACTATTGTGAATTTTTCAGCACTTCATATTCTTAAATGATACTGCAAACTGGTTTGAAATGCTGGATCCACATTCATCAAGCTTTTTTCATCCTTGAGCATGCTAAATCACACCTCAAACAATGTTTATGTGACATTTTAAGACAAAGATTTATCCTCAACAGTTTGATGAAAGCGGACCCTGCTTGACGATGTGGACTTCACATAAAAGCAATTACTGTTGTTGTTGTGGGCTAGGTTGATAGGGTGATTGTTGCTCTTGATGCAGAATTTGCGGTTGTGGACTGGGCTGGTAAGGTGAATGTTGCAGTTCATGATGACTCAGATTTGATGGTGGACTAGCCATATAAGGTGACTGCTGCTCTTGATGCAGCAAGGGCTGTTGTGGACTAGCTTGATAGGGTGACTGTTGTTCTTGCAGCAACAATTGTTGCTGTTGTAGTTGCTGCTGTTGCTGATGAGCTTGCTGCTGTTGACTCAAATTCTGTTGATGGTGCAGTTGCTGCTGATTATGCTGACACTGCTGTTGATGTTGTTGCTCATGTATCTGTAATCCTTGCTGACTCTGAAACTGTGACTGATTTTGTGAATGCTGTTGGAGATCCTGTTCCGATAAAAACTGATGTTGTTGTTGTTGTAAATTTTGTTGTTGTTGTAACGTTTGTTGCTGTTGCTGCAACTGAGTTTGTTGCTGCTGTTGTAGCTGATTATGCTGGTCATGTAACTGAAACTGCTGTTGCTCATGTAACTGTTTCTCTTCCTGTAAATGCTGTCCAAATTGTGAGTCTTGAAGGTGCTGGTGTGAGGATTGCTGTTCCTGGAAGTTTGACTGTTGTTGCTGAAGCTGCTGTTCACCACTGTGTTGCCTATGATGCCCTTGTTGTTGCTGTTGTTGTTGTGAAAGTTGGTCCACATTCTGCTGTTGTTGCAAATGGTGGTCAATGCACTGAGTTTGTTGCAATGACTGTTGCAAAATCTGATGTTGGGTTTGTTGTGGCTGTTGTTGTTGAAACTGTTGTTGTTGGATATTCTGTTGTTCCACTGGATGCTGTTGTGCTGTTTGTTGAGTCTGCTGCTGCTGTGTGGCAGGCTGGGTCAAAGTCCCTAGTATTGACCGGATCAAATTCTCCACTGAAACCAAGGCAATTATATGTATTGTAGTATAGAAAATCACTTGAGATTAATTTCTTGGAATAATATCTGTAAAATCTTATAACCCTAAGGCATAGTAGTAGAATTGATATTCTACGATGACAGAGCACAACTGCCAATTTTACATCAGGAATTGAGTTTATTTAAGGATTGAAATTCAGATTTTAGCTTTCACTGGATGATGAAAAACATTTGGCTGTTTTAATGTCTGTGAAGCCCTTCAGGCTTCTCAGAGACATTAAAACAACTCATGTTTTTCATCATCCAGTGAAAGCTAAAATCTAATGAAAAACATTTGGCTGTTTTAATGTCTGTGAATTCTCAGAGACATTAAAACAACTCATGTTTTTCATCATCCAGTGAAAGCTAAAATCTGAATTTCAATACTTATACGTGGGGTGATCGGAAAGTACGTATAAAAATGTTGTCATTTCTTTATCTTTTGTTATTTCGAAATGAAATTTCATCAAATAATGCAGCAATATATATGCAATTAATCCATTGCAATAACGCATGCATAAAACGCACACGTGCGTTGCAGCTGTCGTTATGGAAACACCGCCTAACGTTATGCCGAGCAACGAAACGTCAAAATTTTATTCTTATTTCAAAATACTTCTTAGTTCAAAGTATTGTAACATCCGTTTTGATTGGGTATGCCCACATTTTATTTAATACTCATTGACTGCAACCTACACGGCTTATATTTGTAAAGTTACGAGGTTGTTTATCGAATGGATTTGTCTGTAGAGTCTTGCAAATACCGACTGTGTCAAAAAGACAAAACTGTTAAGATTTTCGAAAATGTTGCATTGTCGGGAAGTCATTGTTTTAAACATATATATTTACTGCAAGCTCCAAACATATCTATTCTTGACATTGTCTCTACTACTTATAGTTTATGCCAGTTTTTTTTATCATTTCGTTAAACATCGGCCAGAAAACAAGGTATTGAATTTAAGTTTACGTAATGAAATCGACGCTCTTGCATATTTTACGCTAACCTGTTGCATTCAATTTCACCGTATTAGCAGATAAAGCATTAGAATGCCATATATTTTCGAAAAATAAAAAATCAGTTTCCATTAAAAATTGTCGACCAACTTTCCCAACCCCATCAAATACACTAACAACATCAACCCAGGGGTGGTACAGATGCACCGGGTCATGTGAAGTGACGTCATTACGCTGCCTCGTGCATGAACGTCATGTGAAGTGACATCATTACGCTGCCTCGTGCATGAACATCTGACGTCATTGTTTTAAAATGAGAATGGCATTTAATTACAAAAGGAACAATGTTTATTCGTGCTAAATTTCATATCAATCGGTTGACGGAAACTTATTTTGCAGCATTTTTATACGTACTTTCCGATCACCCCTCGTATTTACATTTTATATTATCAATCAAGTAATCAGATTTTTAATTGCACATATCATTTTGGAACAGCCAAAACGCAAAATTTTCGCGCTTAACGTCATGGGGATATGCGACCAATGTCACGCCAACAAGAGTAAACAAACAACATCACTGGCTGGCTTTGACCTCTCCCTTTGACCTCTCCCGGGATCTCTCTCGGCGTGGCCTCTAGATCACCTGACTTAATGTTATTCATCGGGAAATGAAGAACTTCAAGAAAGATAGGGGCCTACTTTCATCTAGGGTGATTGCAATAAAAATGTAAATACTGCCCTATATGGGCACCAACTAGCCATATATATTTGGGATTGTGACTGAAACAGATGATTTAATATTTCTGTAATCAAACAGTTTGCCTAGACAATTTAAATATTTACTTAAACTTTCCCAATAACCATAACACAATCTGAAAGTTACCCCCTTTCAAACTATGTTTTGGTTGAACTTCTGTTGTCACTTAACATCCATCAGGAGATGCTCACCTTCTATTTTTGGACTTTGGCCTAGTAATGAAAGACACCCCAGGTTCAGTAATAATGCTCAAACATGATGAACTAAGCTGGAGATGGTCAGAGATACATGCCTGTTTTAACAATGTGAAAATAATATGCTGTCACAGACTTAACTCGATGTCTAAAGAGCCTATGTGGCGCAGTGGGTGTGTCACTTGCCTTGTAAACAAGAGGTCACAGGTTTGATCACAGGCTTCTCCAGTCTGTTGGATGAGACTGTAAACAGATGTCCCATCTCTATATGACTTTAGCTGTTGGTGGGACTTTAAACCCCAATCAACCAACCAATTGTAATCATACAAAAGAACATACTTTGATTTGATTGGCCTCCAGCACCACCGACATTGATAATGATACTTGGTCCAGTTTGTTGTGTTGTCCCTTGTGGTGGTTGTTGAATTATGATCTGGGAGTTTCCAGCCATATTTTGTTGACTATTTCCCACCAAACCTGAAAAATTTCAATTTTAAAAGTTTTATGAAAACTTCTTTAAACTTGCTGTCAGGCTAAAATAAAACATACACATAATGAGGGATACTAAGTCATAAATAAATGGAGATAGATAAGTGTGATATTCATTTTTAACCATGGGCATTTTAAAAGAAAAACAAAACTACAAAACAAAATATTAAAAAAAGTGATAAAGGCAAACAAAGCTAAAACATGTAATCTTATAGCATTACCTTGATGGGATTGTGTCGTTGTGCTGATGGAAACTGATGTGTTGGTCCCTGGTACAGTAAGTGAATGGCTGAGCGCAATGTTTTGTAGAAACCCACTTGCTCCTAATTGACTTGTGTTTAATTGGTTTGACATGGTTTGATTGGGACTGCTAGCCATGCTCTGGGGTGTGGGGTCACTTGGGGTACCTGGACATGAAGAAGATGCAAAGCTACTGCTGTTTCGTCTCAATATCTGATCGTTGGGTGACTGGAGAGAAGCGTTATCTGACTGTCTATTCACAGGTCCTGGGGACTGCTCTTGTAAAGAATTATTAGGGTTTAAGGGAGGGGAAAATAAGTTATCACTTGACAATCTTCCTTGTGTAACAGTGTTTGTTGATTCCGTCTGTGAGATAGATCCAGCAATATGTTCAAGTGCAACAGAATCAGATATGTTTTGATTGTCTTGAAATGGTCCATCTAGACGTGGAAGAGAATCAGCAAGTCCTAATGATTGAGATATCATTTCACTCTGCCTTTGCTGTTCTGTTAGCAAGCCTAGGTTTTCAGAGGATGTACGATAGCTCTGACCCCCAGTCTGGCTCTTCAAAGGAGTGGATGTTTGATCTACAGCAAGATTGGACTGCTGGTATGAGCTTGACACTACTGGGGCCGATGGGATTCTTGATTCAGCTGTTAGGTTCTGAAAAATTGAAAATATAAGCTACAATGTATAGGTCTTAGGAAGAAAAAACTGACACCAATTGATTACTGCCCATTAATCCTAATTTTGACAGAAGATTTGACAAATGTATTATGATTTCTATAAAAATTCATTATGATATCAACAAATAATACACAATTTCCAATTTTGATGTTCAAAATTTAGTAACTTTCCTGTCATTCTATCGAAGGAAAAAGAAATATTTACCTCTCTATTGCTTAACATTGTATCTGAAGGCAGATGAATGCCAGAGCTTGAAACAACTCCAGATGAGAAAGCAGATCCTTTGTCTAAATTGAACTGTAAGTTATCAAGATTATTCCAATTGTTATTAGACAGAATGTCTTTCAGACTATCTTCAGATTGGTCTGGTTGACTCCCTTGGCAATCATGCAATCCAAACTTAACTGGAGAGGAATTCAAACTGTAATCCATGGAAGATGGCTGTTCATTGTTGAATAAATGGCCACTTGAAGATCTAGGCAAGCTGGTAGCTTCTGTTGTCAATGTATTTTGATTTTGAGATTGAGTATGTATCGTTGAAAAACTTGTAGAAAAACTTGTAGAAAAGCTACCAGAACTAGAATTCTTTGGGTTGTCATTTTGACTTTTTAATGCTTCTGACATGTTCTCCAAGAATTGAGAGACAATACTATCAGAGTAACTTGTAATTGGTGTGAATGCACTGTCTGCTTTTGATATTCCTAAACTACTTGGTTCGAATGAAAAGCTTTCAGAGCGTATCTGTAAATTTGATGGCTCCGGATTGTGCTTTGTCTCTACTTCCGTTGCTTTATGTGAATTTTCAGACATAAAATTGTCTGTATTATTAGTAGCATGAAACTTTTGGTCATCACTGCTTTGCAGTAGATTTTCATGTTCATCAAGCAATTCTGTATATTCCGATTGCTGTTGGTCCAAAGCTCCCAAGGAATTTCCTTGTTCCATGGGAACAGGATTTCTTCCCTGCTCCATAGGCACATGTGTCCTTTCCTCAGGATCAGATATAACACCAGGGGGTAACTGAAACATCTCGGACTCCTGTTGTACTTGTTGTATCTGCTGGTTCAGCTCTAAAGCCTCTGAAATTGTAACAAAAAGGGAAAGATACTGTAAGCAACGATCAGGAATAAGTGCAATCTGAACTACTTTAAAACCCAGGTGTGGAAAACAAAACAGCAATTAAGTATCAATTCAAATGATGCTAATAATATTGCCACTACAAATGTAACTTTTATATGTATCTGTTCATGATTTTCTTGTCTTCAATCTAATTTGAATAGCAGAAAGAGACTGTGCTTATTTATTTGTTTGCATTGTTGTTAAACATCTTAGACATTATTTTTTCTGATAGGTCAGGGGCCAGTTGTTCAAAATTAACAATGTCGTTAGTTAACGATTCGTTAAAATTTCAAACATAAATATTACAAATACACTGTTTTTTTGTTTTTTTTTTAAAAATGTGAGAATCCTCTGCATTGCAAAGGATTCTCACATTTTTTCAACAAAAAAATAACAGTGTATTTGCTTTTGAAGTCAATATTTAGCTAACAAATTTAGGGCTTAACGACACCGTTAAGCTAACGATGTTTTGAACAACTGGGCCCTGGATGCCTAAAGATGGAGACACATAGTTTGTGACAGGGAAAATCCAAATAAATTGCACACAGAAAAAAAAAAGAAAAAAAAAGGATGGAGACACACACACACACACAAAAAAAAAAAAGATGGAGACATTGCTATCTGGCTACTTAATCAGTACAGAGAACATAGTGTCATATTCAAGGATTCCTAAATGGTGCAGGTAGGTTTCAATTCCTTAAAGTGTATATTTATTAAATATTTTTGATTTCCTATTAGAAAGGTATGTTTATATTTTTGTTTACTATTAAATGGCGGATTTAGAGGGGGTTCAAGGGGTTCGCTCAAACCCCCCTCTGGACCCATTTTTTCATTTTCATCGGGAATTTCAAGAGACTTTGTGTGAAATTAGGCAAATTACCCCCCTTTTCTTCATTTGAACCCCCCTCTTCAGAAATCCTGGATCCACCTCTGCTATTTGAAAAAATAATTTATAGTTTTTGTTTTCTATTAGAAAAATAATTTCATCCAAAATATTTAGTGAAAAGCAACATCATATCTTAAATATGATCAAACACTCAACTGCTGTACTAAGAACATAATAATTTACCTGGTGCTGCAAATGTTTTCTTGGTGGACTCTTCTGTTTCCATGGGCACTTCCTGCTTTACCTGGGCAGGAGTTTCAGCTAAAATGTAATCATAACGTTATTAATACTATACCTCTGAAAATCTCATTATACAAATTATTCATGCCAAATCTTTGAGCTATTTAGGATTTCAGCTTCATCCTTTGAATGTTTGCTGTTTTTAGATTTACTCTTTTCAAAAGATATTTTGTGTGTAATTACATTTCTATGAACTTTTAAGAGAAGAATATGGCATATTATAATGTTGAGTCTAATTTATATGAATGAATATACATTAGACCAACAACGAGCAAGATAGACCTTCTAAAGCTCTGACTTGGCATGAATAATAAAACATACAAAGAAAGAGAAAACTGATTGTGTGGAATGGAGGTCTTAGATTTTCTAGACCAGTTAGAAAGAGTTGAGGCAAATCCATGCAGATTGTTACTGTGGGATGTATTTCAATTTTCTCTTTCAAAACGTGAATAAAGTATGAACTTGATGGAATTTTATGATCTGGTGTAATTAGACAAAAGAAACGAAGAAACTATGACTGCATTTCATGAAATGAGTATTAAACAAAGACAAACAAATGGATGTAAATGAAACATTCAATGGTGAAATCTAAATAATGAGAGTACTTAATCACTAAGTTGCTGATCAGATAATAGGACAAGTTTTTTCAGGTCTTCCAGAGAGCACAAACTATGGTTGAGAAATGGGGACTCAAAAGACACATTCAATAAACACAACAAAAAGTAAACTGCTGAATTGCCCAATATGGCCCATACTAAATCCCTTTGAATGTTTTCACTGCTTCCCAAGGATCTAACCTTTATACCTTATTCATGTCCACACTTTTATTATTTTCTCTGCAGAAAGACTGCTAAAAATTTTAAGAATAATTTTGGGCAACTGAAAAACCTTTATTGTTATACCCTTTTATCTGATCAATAGAGCATTTTTCAGACAAACACAAAACACTACTACAAAAGCCAACAGCAATACAAAACAAAAAGTGAAGATATAGTCCTATAGTTTCAAACCATGTTTCAAAGATTGATATTATATTTGACATTAACTCAAAAGTGTCCTTCAAATCTGCTGTCAGAATTCTATATGAAAGCACAAATACACAAGCACTAAAGTTTCATTCAATACATTGATTCCAAACAAAGCCTAATAGAAATATTAAGGTTTAATTTTGGAGCTTGACTTCCAAATTTCAAGCACTTGTCACCTGAATTATTTGATACCCAATCTAATAACTGGTATTCAATATGCATTATGCACATTGTGAGATTCCATGTCTCATACAACGGTTTTCTTAAAAGTTTCCCATCATACAATGCCTTGGAAATAGGGAAATCCAAACATATTCAAGTGAAAGCAAAGCAACTACAAACAAAGTAAGAAGCAATGGCCTATCATTGATGTACAATCAGAACCAAAATCCTGCCTTAAGCATCAAAATGGTAATTTAATAAATGGTCAAATAGGCAGATAAAAATGAACACAGTCAGTCCTGTTTCACTTTCTTTGCACAAAGCAAGCAACTTTAACAAATGTACACATAAGAACAGATGTTGTGTATATTTGACAGGAACTGGAAGAAATCCAAGTCAAGTTTCTATGAGAGCCGAACTGTTGATGCAGAAATACTTCCCTAATGTCTTTGTTTTAAACATCCAAAGGGTGTATGAGATAAACAATTAGTTTTCCCACAACTGTCGTCAAATATCTACAAGATCTGTTCCACCATGTATAACAATTTAGTATGTGGCTTTAAATTAAATACAAAATATTACAGCACAGGCCTAGAATAATGAAATGCCATGCACAATTCTATATAATTTTGCAAAATGCTTTTTCAGAAATGGGTGTTAGCAGTGACAAACTACACTAGGATTTAAAGAAGTACTACATTTAAAGCCACATTATAAAATGCATTTGGAAATAATATAAGGATGAGTAAACATTTAATGAAAGTGATTTTAATGAAAAGCCAACTCTGATATATGCATTTTGCGCATAATTTGATTCTTTTTGTAAACACAGGGGGAATCAAATGGTACTACTTGTGTAATATAGTAGGTGATACATTTGTTTGTCAGTTGCCCCAGACATGCTAAGGTTGTCTATATTGAAGACAGCAGGTTCTTGTGTATGTATGTATGTAAGTATGTCGTAAAACTGACTTGATCTACTGCAAAGGCAGTACCATTGATTGAAAGTCACTTACATGTTTCTTAAAATAAAAGCAGTCCATCAAGAAAAAAGTATCACTTCAAAATGAACCATACAGTGATTCTTCTGTCATACAGATTAAATTAAATTGAAGGAATTAAGAAAATGTAAATTACAAAAGCTCTTTAATTCATTTAAGCCTGGCGTCCCTTTTATGGGACATAGGCAAACAGAATAGCCCCAGATGTCACGCCGTAGAACGCGGCGTCACATCTGGGGCTATTCTGTTTGCTTAGAGAATTTTCATCGAAAAATTGAATAAAATTTAAAAATCACTCCTGACGCCCCTAAAAATGAAAGTGGACTCACCCAAATGACAATGATGGGAAAATCCATTCGTCAAATATGGGTTAATACCTTATAAATGTCAGTGATATATCAGAGATGGCTGGCATTCCATGAATTTTTAAGGGTCAATGACATGTTATAAGTATCTATTTTTATGGAAGAAAATAGGATACACTCAACCTGATGATGGACATGAATGAAACATTCGAGAATCAGAAAAAAGCAAAATGTGCTCCATTTTCCCCCTGTCAATCTGCTCTCTAACCAAATAATATTCAATGATCTTAATTTTCCACGGAACATTTATCAGTAATATAAATAGTGAATGAGAATAAAGGTTCTTGTTTTCCCATAAAAAATGAAAATGAGACATAAAACCTTATCATTTTTTATCAAACTGTCCAACTGAGAAGTTTACATGATGCTACATAAGTAAATATGTATTTTCTGACCATATAACTTGTGAATTGAAATCCTGCCATGATCCTCAAAATTAGGTATATTAAGCCCTTAAATATTTCCAGTTAGAATAGTTACATCATTTGAAAAGGAAATAAACATTCTTGTTTTAAAATTTTAAGGGTAGGCAGTGACTTGGAACTTGTATAATCAGAAAACTCATTCCCTCAAAACATTTTTATATTATACACTGAAAAAAAGTTATAAGAGGCCACTTTTCAAACTTTAGAAACTTGGTTTCTAAGTCATGTTCAAAATTGCATGATTTTTTGCTTAAAGACGTGTCTTTCAAGTAAGTAAAGTTCCAAAGTGTTCAGAAATAATTTTCTTTCACTTAGCACGTTTTTGGAGTAAAAATGCAAAAATCATTATTTTTAAATCAAAAATTGGATAAAGCACAACATTTATTGAAATTAGGAACAGGTGTCATCAAAGGGGCCCTTCTGGCTTGGAAAAACAACAAACATTCAAATTTTCTCTACTGGTAGATTTCTTACGCATTTTTAAAAAATCGCTAGTTTTGAGATTTTTTGGAAAATTCATCAATGTGCCTCTTAAACATGTTAATCCCTGTTAAATTCACTTGATGAGGCCTGGAAATGAGACATATAACTCGAATGAGCTGTTTTAGACTATTTTCACGGCTGCCGCACACTTCCGGTTTAAATGCCAATGTTTAACGAACAACATAACAAATTTTGTGGACGATTTTTTTTCAATTTTTAAAGTTTATCAGAGTCTAGTATTAGATTAATAATCGCTGAAAATTTCAACGCCATACTGCTGAAAATAACGGAACCGGAGACGAACAAAGTTTGTATGCTAATTGCATGCAAAAAGCTGATTCCTGTTATTCATGTTGCTGTCTTCTTGCATGTACAAAACAGAAACGAAGATTCTTATTGCAGCAACACAACTGACTTAACTTTATCTTGCATCATGGCAGTCAGTAGCACTTTCAAATAAATTAAAATGTAAAACACAACGTTATAATATGACATTTAATTTCATGTTAATAAAGTGTGACTTTTTGAAAAGAGGGTATCTTTACTCATGCTTCGTCTGTGTGAGGCATATCACACATTTTGGAATGCAGAAACTCACAGAGCCACTGTTAGACGTTGGTTTATTTATATGATCATGAATTTTAGCTGATCATATTTTACTTTCTGAACTAGAAGAAAAAATATGAGGCGGCCTCTTATAATAACTTTTTTTCAGTGTATATAAATAGATTACATATAGAACACGCTGTTGACTGACTTCAATTTGTATATAAATTGTAAGTCTTCTTTTTACAACATACTATGGCAAGTGAATGTGCCATTTTCTTTAACTTTTTAAACCAAAACAAATAACTGATATTAATGCAGGTAACAGAGAAGACACACAACATGATTTAGCAACAAGTGGTGCAGGTTTAATAGAAATAGCCTTTGGACAAAAATGTATTAAACTAGTTTCAAAAAAGATAAATCTACTAATTTATACTTTTTCAGTAGATATGACAGAGGGGAAATGAACAGAAACATTTTGGGAGTTTTCAACTGTTGAAACCACCTGAAGCAACTCTCGTAGCCAGGCAGTGGCAGTGACTAGTCAGTCGGCTCTTGGACCAACAGATGGTCACACACTCTGCTGGATCAGCGACCATAAAGGTCTCACTGGTTCAGCCTCTGTTGCGAGCTATGGGAAGATCACAATGAAGTTAGATTTACCCCACCCATACATAACAATCCCAAATACAATGCTTTGTCATTGCTTATGAAGTTACTTGTGGTAGACAGAATAATTGTATTTTAGTTTTCTTCCAATCAAAAATTGTTTTAATGAATGAAAATTTAGTTAAATATTTAGCGAAACTCAAAAGGCATTCTTTGCAGGAATTCAAGCATATCTGAACTTTTGACAGACTTTTTGTTTTACATTACACATTTTTTATGCTTCCACACATGTTACTTCATAAACAAAAACTCATGTGAATACAAATATAAAATAGAATCTAGTTTTACAATACCTTCTTTTGCAAACACATCGCGAAAACCCTACTTCTGTTGACCAATCACACTGACGATCTTAGGTAGCCGATACGCCAGCTTGTTATGAGTTTAAGGGGTGAAAAGGCATCCATTAGTTTCTCTGTTTCACATGAGCCAGACTTACAGCAGCTTTTAATGCTGCTAAGTATGTACTGTGGGTGCATTACTTTGTTCATGTTGTTTAAACACTTCAACAATATGTCAAAAAGTCTTATCACCCAATCTCTAAGAGGAACAGGAGGCCCCTTTCAAAGAACTTTACGAAACAGAATGAAAGGAGAAAAAGCCCCATTTTACAACAGTTCAAGCCATCTTTGAGCACAAATTACTTCAACTCACTGTAAAAGAGTACTCCACTGAGTATAAGATAATAATTAACAACAAAATCAAAGATTAAATGTAAGTTATAACAGAGAACTGGGGCATTAAGAATCTGTCAAATACCTTATCATGTTGAAAACTCACGTATGGACATAAAATGCACATACATATTCACAGAATATCTTCAGCTTTTATTTACATAAATCTGAATTACTTGTATTCTGTTCTACTCATAAAAGGTTTATCACATTGATAAACTTTACACCAAATTACAACACCATGCAAAAGACCAAATCAAAAGTAATGTTTTACCACTGCCGGCTGTACCAGTTGTGAAACAATGCTAAGGGCTAAAGCCAGTTAATCAATTACCAATTCATTTGTAAAAAACTTGAAGTTACAACTTCTATGTGCATTATGTGGATCCTCATGCCCTGACCTTGACATCAGCTGTATCTTCTGCCAGGAAAAAGGCACATTTAACATCCAACTGATGAAAAAATAGTTTGGATGATGAATGTTTTGTTTGATTTGAGGTTCAATATTCCAGTCAACAATTTTTCAGTCATATCTGGATACAGCCACTGCTTCCTGAATATTAACCAGTACTCTGAGGAGTTAATGTGCCTCGCTTAAGTACACAACATGGTGTCCCCAATGGAGATCAAATCCGGGACATATCGACCTATGGGTCTGATTCTCTATCACTACGCGACTGCACTCACCCAGATGGTGCATGTAGGTGACAAAAGGCTCATCCAGAACTATGTTGCATAGGAGACATCTTTCTGCTGTCAGCAGAATAACTGGTCTTCATTAAGCTGACTGAGGTAAGCTCTCACCAACCCTAATTTCTGGCCCAATGTGGGGCATTCAACATGAGTGAGAGGTTCTCACTACAGTGAAAACTAGGACTATGAATATCATTTCACTGAAATACCTTGGATCCAATAACCATGGAACAATGTTTGAATCTGTAAGAACAAGGCTATATATATGAAGTTAGTTCGGACAGCCTTCTCTCAAAGCCTAATCAGATATCTCTAGCTATAAATGTGGTCAAGAAGAGATAACTCAAGCCAGTGAAAACATGAGTTTCGATGAATACAGATAGAAGCTTGAAATATTAACAGGAAGATGACAAGCATATAGGTTCTAAAATGGATATGATATGATGAATGAATCACAAAAATACCAAGAAGTCAAGACCAATATCTATTGGAATGACATGGTTCTAAAGATCGCCAAGACTTCAGTGTCACACAGCCCAAGTAACCAACACAATTATATATTCAAACCAAGATTCCATGCTTCTTGAACAAAGAAATGGACATTCTAATCAATGAATGTTAATAATGATTCTGATTTTTTTTAATTACTTTCAAGATATTTAAAATTTAGATGACTCATAATTAGATTTAGAAACTTTCCAAATAAAAAATCTCTATTTCTATCACAGTTATTGTGCGTTTCTTGGACAAAGTGTAAAGTAAAAAAAACATTGTTTAAATATGTTAATCATCCTTTATACAATACTGGTGAATGTGAAACAGAAATACACAAAAGGCTGAAATTTAAGTTCTCAAATTATCACAATTTCAGACCATTTAAAATGGATGCCACAAAAGAAAAAAAAAGAAAACACAAAAATTGTTACCTCAAACCTAGCGTGACAAAAGAGCACCCTTTCTCAAGTTAATTTATGCATTGGGAAATAATTAAGTTTTTGTGAAAAGCTGGGTCTCTCATGATTTCATGATTCAGAAAAAAAAGCAAAAAAAAAAAAACAAAAAAAAAAAAAAACAAAAAAAAAACAACAAAAAACAAGCAAAATCCTTTTCTTTTATATTAAATATTTAAGTTGATAACATTTCCCTATGATTTAAGATGAAGCTCTATGTACTGGTGAATATTTATAAAGTACATTACAGAAGAAACCAGCTAATTCTTTCCAGAGTTGAGCGCTATTGCAAATAAATTACATACATGGTGGTTACACTCTAAAATTTAATTTGTGCCATGTGCAGAAATGGGAAAATGAAAATCTGCACTATGCATTCATACAAAATGATAATAGTAATAATCATTATAATAATAACAATAATTATAATATTAATTAAAACAAGAATAAAATAATGTTTAATTTTAAATTTGTCACAATAAATCATTAGGTACCTTCAAAAGGTTAGAGTAAGCAATGATCAATGTATCAATTTCTAATGAAAGCAGTGCCAGTAGGCTAAATGATCTCTGACAGTAAAAAAATCAAGAATATATAAACCATTAAGATGTCAGAAAAATGTAATAAATTAACACTTTTGGTAAAAAATGTGAACCAAAAATAGCAATTCAAAATCCCACTGCCCTACGATATATTTGCTCTTTCCATCACACCAGGTTTGAAAAGCCCACCCTGTCATACTGATGCTCAACTTCAATATTGCAGGAGGGAAATTTTGATACATAGCTAGGCCTAAAATATGGGCTTTATACATCTTCAAATCCAGGGATAAGAAAACTTTCAGAACAAATGAAATACTTTGTTTTATTTCTAAATTCTTGGTTTAACATTTAACAGAAATTTGTAAAATAAAATGCCAAATGCAACCTTAGATTTGTTGGGATCAACACATCAAACAAGTAAATGTGTACCTTATATTGAGTTAATTGGCAAAGTCTTTTGAAATTTTGAAAATCATCATATGCTAAAGGAAAATGTATCTCACATCTTTAAAAATGAAATTTACTGAATACATTATTAGGTGAATTATTCTTCTAAATTATGTCTTCAGAAATGTTTAACTTGTTTAGCCGAGCTGTCCACAACACCTTACTGATTTTTGTGTGAGTTTAGAATACAACTCACCAAAGCCTCTGGATTTGTAAGGAATCTTTTGAAGTTTTTAACTTCAGGTAAGCAAACAGATGACATAAAATCTCTCTAATGCTGTGAGTGTTATCTTGTGAAAGAATTGGAGTTTGTTTGGAAGAACTAATCTGCTCTCATGCAAATTTGCTATTTGCTGTTGGCTTTCATTCTGCTGCATATGGACTAAAATGAACCAGATACATTTCAGCATGCACAAAAGCATTTCACTTCACTGGCTGCCTGATAATTTCAACACATAGCACTAACATAAACCATACACAGCAACTGTACTGTTATGCAAGTCATAGGGAGAGAAAACTGGTTTCTGGGTAAAACAATAACCAACATAGCAGTCTCTTGGTAGACTTGTATAATTACTAAAAAATTTAATGAAATCTAGGCGGTGACAGATAGTGTATCTAGACTTTTCTTCTCAGATAGCATAGAAGAAATATTAGACCAAACTACGTTTAGGAGACCAAACTATGTTTACGAGAACATTTCTCAATAATGGCAAATTTAAACATTCAGACAAACAGACCAGGACACCAAAGACCAGTTTCCTCCTGACCTGCATCATACATATTCGTAACAGCAAGGATGCAAATAACATGAGAGCAATTGTTCAAGCCAATTTCTTACAATTAAAATAACAAATCACCCACTATATATATTAACTGTGCCACTTTATTCATGTATTTATAATCAGAATTCTTAAAACATCATCAATCACATCACCAGACAATAATCTATCTAATGCAAGTTATGTCTCACTCAATTAAAATTTACATAAATGTGCAGAGACAGATGTATGCTTCAGTGAAAGTTACTTGCTCTTTACTTTTGTTACGAATTTCAGCTCTTTTATTACAAATTTCAGCACTCACAGGATGAAAGAGTATTAGGTGGGCATTAAAATGTTGATGGTAGAAGTTGATTGAAACCGAAATCTTACCTGGTATATAGGTGAACGGCTGCCCCTCACTCAGCTTACCCCCACTGTTGATCACAACCTGACATTCAGTTCGGGTTCCAGAACCTAGCTGTGGGCCCCCATATTCTGGTATTGTACAGATTATATGTGTCTGCAAGAACAACAGGTAGTTTATGGTTGATTCCTTTTGAATTTAAAGATCATTCCTTTTGGGTTGATCAATTCTTCAACACGTCTCATACAATTAATGTAATGTACACTATGTGACTTCAAAAAAGCAAAAACCATTTTTGAGCATAGAAACAATCATGGGAAGACAGATCAGAAATGATAGGATAGTCCATCTGATTTGGGGTCTCAGAACTGTAGGTTTAGTTTTTTAGCTTTCATTGGCAGTTAATGAAGGATCATTGATGAGGGTCTGTTACTTTCCTTCTTTTGAATGTTTTCATTGCTAAAGAAGGAACTTTAATATTTCAATATAAATCTGTCATTTTTGCTTGCTTTAGTTGTAACAACTTTTTCAGACATGATGAAATCAAGCAAACACTTCATGCTTCCTTAACACTTTTGCGAGTTTATGGTAGTTGCTAAGTTTTATCTAATATACTTACAGGCTGAAAGTAATCTCTATCAATATCACTCTCTTTTTCCCACTTCACTTCACCATTCTCTCCCTCAGAAAGTTCTTGGAAAAAGACTTTGGTTCCTCGTAGGAAATTTTTGCCGATGATGAAGAGTTCATCCCCACCATTAGCTGGACTTTGTTTCAAACTCATTTTACATATCTCTGGTTGACCTATCGGCTGAGCTGAAATGTAGGGAAAATGTTGTGTTAAATACTTATGAGAGGACTAAATCATTTTTGTTCTATGTTAAGCCTTAACTCACTCTGAACAGAAGAACCAGTCAGTTCCATTCAGGTTGCAGAAAGATTACAGTGTTGAAGGAATATTTCGCTCATTGAATTTATGTGTTTAGTTACTTTACATATTTTGTTATTTTAGCTCTCTCTCATTTAGTATTAAAAGCTAGATTTAGATCTAGGTTGCAGCAGTTCACTTGTATTCATTTTCAAACTGACAAAGCAAACAATCCGGCTTAACAGCAGCAACAGATGCAGTGGGCACTGCTTGAAAATTTTGTAACTAATATGCATATTGCTCCATTTTAATAAACATTGTATGATCAGTTATGAAATTGGCTGATGATTTTTGTTTGGACCCAAATGTTTGATGGAAAATTGATTTTTGCATGAAACCAAAACGTAAGTTTAATGGGAAGCTATCAAAACCAATTTACTACATTTATCTTATACCATCCACCACTGCAGAAGATGAGTGTGTAGTTAAGCGCCTGTAAAACTGGATTAAGCCCCCCAGTAATATTATAATACTGATCGTTCCAAGGCAATACTTCTGTTGTGGTTCTATTTGTTTTATCTTCTGGAGTAAAATGCTTGTGCTGTTTGAACTTTATAAACGTTTTCATATTTTTAGTTAAGTTCGGGTAACTGAGTGGCCGCCTATTTGGAAATAGCTGCTCAATCGGCTTACAATATGTTTTCTTAGTATAAGTACCTAATTGTCAATTTAGTTTTTTTTTTTCTCCTCGGATTTTGGAGTGGAAATTTCTTTCTGATTGCGCCTTGTCTTGATCATTGCCTACTTGTACTTATTTATTGTTTTTGTTCCTTTTCTGACTTCAAGACTTACTACAAAGTATAGGATGTGATGCTATCTGGAGGGTCTGTGTATTTCCATCAGACTTTGTGAAGTTGACTCGGAAGATCATTCTGGCTTTAGTGCTCTTTTTCTTCGCTTTAGCTATACCTATCCTCTGTTCAACATCGGCATTACGCAGTTTCAGTATACCAACACAGTCAACCCTGAAAGTAGCAGGAAGAAAGTCATTCACAAGCACTTATATTTGAACCTCGCGTGACAAAATCAACAGATTTCCGACCTGGTCTGACACAAACCAAGCTGTACAAGCACAGAATCAGGCTAGAAGCTTCAAATTTCAGATTAAAGATGCAGAGGGATGGTACTATCTGTGTAGCAAAAACAAAAGCGCTGATCAGCTTTGCAGTAAACTGCACAGCTGATCATGCGCCTTTGGTTTCGCATAAGCAAAACCTTTGTTTTCTTGTAACGCCACTCATTTGTATTTTTAGAAAAACTTCCTGTTTTGTAGTGGAAATGGGATTTTGGATTAAATTAAGTTCCTGGTCTTTGCTTCTAAGTCAAGCTCAAATGAGCCGCCTCGTGGGAAAACCAACAATGTGGTTTCCGAACAGGTCCGACACATACCGACCTGTACAAGCATAGAAAAGAGCTTGAAGCTCGAAATTTCGGATTTAAGTAGAAGAGGAATTGTACTATCCAAGTAGCGAAAACAAAGGCGCTGATCAGCTTCGCGGTTACAGTGAAGCTGATCTGCGTCTTTGTTTTTGCCTATGCAGATTGTTGGTTTTCCCATGAGGCGGCTCAAATGATTTTACAATCAACTTTTCAAGGCCTAGTTTTAAATTTTTGTCCTCTCTTTTATTTTGTTTTTCCTCTTTTTATAGACTTAAACATTCCATAGATGGTTTTCAATGGGTATTAATTTTGTTGAAAACACATGCACCATGATCTTCAAACCAATCTCTAGTACTTACGAAGCCGTCATATCATTGACAGGTCTGAGATCTATCTCAATAACATTTGTCCCATCTATCTCTTTATCTGTACACATTGTAGCATTCTTCCCACACACCTTACATGCCTGGTAGAAACCATGAGGCCGTACACGACCCGTGTCATTACCAATAAATACTTGCAAAGTGGCATCATCATTATAGCCAAACAGCTGAAATATAGAGAAAAATGTATGTACATACTGTAGCTGTCTTTGCACACATTTTACATGCCTGGTAAAAACCAAAAATCATGAGACTGAGCATGCTCAACTCAGCTGAGAATACAATTAAAATGCTCATACATACCAAAATAGCCCAAATTGAAGTATAGAAGTATTAAAACTGAAGTATAGAACTCCAAAGCCTATAATTTATCCTGTAATAAATGTTAAAATGCCGACAACTGTTGGCATTTAAATATTTTGAGCAAGATAAATTTTAGTCTCAGCCGAGCTGAGCATGAAAGAAGTTTTATATCACTGGGGCCAGGTTTCATTATTCCCCTTTGGCTTTCTATTATTGATCACTGACTTTATGAATGAATTGCAAAAATCTTCTTTTTTTCTTTTCTAACCTCCCTTATCATGAATTTTGAACGAGACTTTTGTACACTTTGCATTCTCATCTCAACAAATTTCAATGATGTTTACTGACATTCCACTAATTAACCACTTCCCTTTAATATATAGTTGAGCAGGCTGAACAGAAACTATGGCAAGCTTCTACACTATCCCTCTCTCAAAGAACAGAAGTGCTTCTGTGCTTACTATGGTTAACCCTAATAACAAAACTTTAAAAACCTAAATCATAATATGCGTAGAGGCAAATGTAATTGAATATTCTGATTCCAACATTTCTCTGTCCTACCTTGACACATGGGTACCCCTCTCCTGTCCTATTCTTCACAGCTCCCCGGCTACCCTCCGTTAGATACCTGGCCCTGTGCTGTTCCTCAGGTTGACTGATTATCTTAAGTTCATATCCACCAAGCTTGGAAGGGAACTGCTGGTTAAGTATTGGCTCCTTGGACTTTCTGGGTGGTGCATGCCTTTTTGTCTGTAATGGAAGAATACAACAGAGAGGTTAAGATATGCACAGTTATGCCAAAATGTACTTTAATGTTACTGCACATCAGCCATGGTGCAGTTATGGGTTTACATTTTATGTGTTTTTGGTGTTTGAAAATTAGCCAAATTTATAAAGAAGTCAGCAAATATCAAAATATAGCCTAGGATTATCCTTATATAAAAAGAAGTGGAAAGTTGGAAACATTTAAAAAGAAAATGGGTTGGTCAGACATGTTCTTCAATTCCTCATTTATATGATTTCAACAAAGCAGTTAAGTAACATTTGCAATGTTTCTTCCTCATTGTTCATGTGTGATGCTGACTACACTTATTTTAGCTCTAAATTGTCGGTTGCAAGAAGAACAAGTCAATGTCAAAGATTCTGGTGATGGCCCATGGCTTTGATTCTATAATATGCTCTCTATGAGCTGTTCCTTTTGTTGATGAGGCAGCATCACTTTCATGGATCATGCGCAGCTGTTCTCAAGACTACTGGTATGCTGAAATACATCAGCGAGGCTTTGAGGGAGTCTGTAGCCTTTCTTCCAGCCACCTTGAGACTGCTTCCCCCTTGCAAATCTCCGCAGCAAATTCTCTGTGCTAGCTTTCAAACCACATGCATGCTTTACATCCTCGCATTCTTCTTGACCTCAGTGTCTTAAATCTTGTCTTGACAAATGATTTTTAACAGTCTTCTCAGACAGCTTAAGAGGAAATGATTTAGTCTCTTTGCACGATATTGGTATACTGTCCAGTTCTCACAGGCATATAAGAGGGTTGGCAGTACCACACAGCCTTGTGGACAGTTAGCTTGATTCCACTTGGCTCCCAGACATTCACACCATTTGTCTCCCAGACATTCAAACAGTCATCCAAATGACACCTGGCTTCAATGTACGGCTTTCCAGCTGTTGTTTGGTGTACAATCTTTGTCTTTTTTTGTGCTAAAAAAGAACAGCAAAAATGTCTATTTAACACAGGAATTACCAAATTAAATTATTCATAATGTTTAAGAAATTGCTTACTTGGTGAGGGATTGGATGTGGCGTCTTAAACTGTTCAGTTCCGAGAACAGGTGGTATTGAACCCACAGAACTAAAACAGAAGAATATTCAAACTTCATATGAGCCGCGACGCGAGAAAACCGGTCTTCGGGGTGTCCGACCAGGTCCGACACAAACCGGGCTGTACAGTCTCAGAAGCAGGCTAGAACCTTGAAATTTCGGATTTAAGAAGAAGAGAAATTGTACTATCCGAGTAGCGAAAACATAGGCGCTGATCAGCTTCGCGGTTACCGCGAAGCTGATCTGCGCCTTTGTTTTCGCATAGGCAAAAATCCGGTTTTCTCACGATGCGGCTCATGTTGTATCATACAAGTATCAGGTTTCTTTTTGTTTAATTAAAGTGGTCTATTTGAATTATGTTTTCTGTTAGTTGGTTAAGATTTCAACAGAACATCCTGTTTTAAGCACTTCATTAGCATTTGCATCAGTAATTAACTAGTTTTTATCATTTTTTTAATAAGTAGCTTTATGAATTGCAAAAGTCTGACATCACAATTTTATAATATACTACTGATGAAGTTATTGAAAGGATGCAAACATTTACATTGTTTTATGCAGATGCAAGATTCCAAACCAAGAGTTCACGAACCTGTGTTCAGCATTAGCTTGAGTCCCAAAAGTAAATAGACCAGGATCATCTTTCTTTCCGAACTTTGAGAAAGTGAAATCCGCTGACTTTGCCGCAGCTTCACCAGCGTCAAACACTCTCTCAACAGATGGAGCCACAACTGACGTGGGAGCATCGGAATCCTCTGAACACTTCTGGGCTTTCCGAATCTTCTTTGCTTGTTCAATATGTTCAATTTCATCATCTTCGATGTGTGTCACATCCCAGGAAAATGTTTCCAATCTTGGATTTATATTCTCATCATGATCCAGGGCAAAACCGTTTGAGCAAGTGGAATCTAATCTCAATTTTTCTGACTTAATAATCAATGAAGATTGAGTAGTGTCTGCAAAACTGACAGCACCGACATTGCTGTCAGCATATGGGCTATTACTAGATGAAGTTGGTGAGCCCGTCGGATAATCTGGGCTTGAAATAGACTTAGAACCAGGACTTGTAATAGTATTGAGTTTATTTTCCAAGTTTTCACTTGTTAGAAGCCTTTCCAACACTGAGGATTTATCCACATTGAAATCTGTATTTATTTGTGCGTTTACACTGGATGAATTTTCAAATGATGGCAAAGCTGGATTTTTACTCAACGAATCAAAGTTTAAATTATTATCCGGCATGTTTAAATGTAAAGCTTCACTAAAACTAGTAGGCATTTGTTGTGAACTAACTACTGGATTTGAAAAACTCGTCAAAATTTGAGTCTGATGTGATGGCACACTATGATGAGCTAGCTGAGGAGGGGAAACAGCCCCAAAACTGGAACCAGTCACTACAAATTCAGGGGAACTTACTGCAGAAAACATTGGATTCTGAGAGTGATGTCCCATGATTGGGGAAGTGTCTTTGTTGAGATCCAGTTGGTCATTCACAGCTTGAAAGTTTGAAGACTGAAATACTGAGGGGGTTGGATTGTGGGTGGGGGATGACAGGGTGAATGGATCTCCTTTGAATGATTGTAGATCCGCTGGTAATGGCACATGGTTGGCATTTTTTATATCTGAAATAAAAAAAAAAGATACAATGTCAACTAATTAAGATCTCAATAATGCACTGCTTACTTGTAAGCCCAAGAGAGAGCGAAGAACATTGCCCAGTTCTGATTTTTGCACAAGCCTCACAAAGTGGTACGTGTGTAAAGAGCAGTGTAGTGTAATATAGGATACTGCAGAAAACTTGATTATGCAAAATGCTTATCAAGGATAAGTGTAAGAAAGTGTTATAACTGACTATTTTGAAACAATATTCAATAGAAAGCAATTTGCTTGCACATCAATATTTTCAGGAGGGAAGCGTTTAACCGTAGTATTGACCTCTCCATATGTTTTCAGTATTATGTCAATCATTTGACGTAATAAGGCTCCTTATGGGTTAATGAAGGTGCATTTTCAATTACTGTTTCAATGCATGATTATTGAATTCCCTTTCATGGGCCTCATGCACTTCGAGGCTAGACTACATGTAAGCAAGAGTTTGTTTTGTCGGCCATTTTTGTCACTTTCATTTCGATAAATAAATCTATTTTCTTCATACTAACAAGATCAGTAAATACGATGCTTATGATAAAATTAAACTGGAGATGTATTGTTTAATGATATTCAGTAGTGTTGCTTAGTTTCAAACGTTTTTAAATCATAATATTTGGACGAACTCTCTCGGTGACCTATTTATCGGTTTTTATCGGAAAACGATCCATGTGAAATTATGTTGTTTCCAATACAGTGTTCTCGTTCACGTCCACTGTCATAGATGATTGACATGCGGTATCAAGATTTACCGGATTGGACGAAACTGTCCGAAATGAACCGATAGTGTCCGCAACTGACATAGAAAGCTATAAAAATACAAAGCTAATCATGGGTCACCACATAGTAGCATGTGAAGAATTTTATGTGCACAACAATATTGTGATTTACTTAGAACGCAGGAAAACCGTACCCAATGAGTTATTGCACCCTGCATACATGTATCCGTCATGCAACCAGATTTCTTATAGTACGGATTTAGGCTACATCACACGACGCCAAGTTATTTAAAGGTCAAGTCAACAGTGATGAAACCATTTACGGTTTAACACAGTATCTGTTTTATTTAGTATCAAAATGCACTATACGTTAAAGGAATCATTCTTCTTGTTGGTGTAGACTTCTGTCACAATCACATATTATTTTAAACTTCCAAATTTCTATGAACCCCTCCGTATAGCATGTTACTAAGAACATGCTATAATTTTCTTGTCCCCAATAGGCGGAGCAGCAGGCATACAGGTGGAATTAGACACCAAAAAATTCTCCACTGTCTGGAGTAACTATTTTCCCTGGAATAAATCTAAATTGATTATTTCATTTAAAATGCACTGGTCAAACCAAAATAAAATTGTATAGTATACACAGCTGAGCTCCAAATTCTTAAAATTGTTTCAAAGATTTCCCAGATTTTTAATTTTATGGTGTTTGGATTACCTCCCTTGTTCATGCAAAAGGCGTATTCAAAATGATTTTCGGGCATAAAAAATTAGTGAACCTTTTTTTTTGTCAACCGATTTTCAAAATTTTTGCAGCACTTTTTACTACATTTGGGATGCAAAAGGATGACAGTTTTAAAAAATTCTTTGGTGTTTCAGAAAAGTGAGATCTTGGAAAAGGCAGTGTTAGGATAGTAGGGTGTCCCACTGCTGCCCCTCTCAAGGATAGCAATGAAAAGTGCAGTTACGCTCCGACCATTAATGTATCACACAATTTGTATACATATTGATCAAGCATTATGCTAGTACCACAAAATTGAGAAACAGCCCAGCAAGTGTATTTATTATCTGATGTTAAGTGTTTCACCCGAGTGCTAACTACAGATACCTATAACTGATCAAAACATTTTTTATGTATCAAAAGTTTTTTTCCGCATTTGTGATCATACTGATAACAGTTTGGCTATCTTCAAAATAACAAAGCAGATAACCTCTAACAGATAACATATACACCATGGACAGCTGGTGCAGCACACATATAAGCCACCTCGTGGGAAAACCAACAATGTGGTTTCCGAACGGGTCTGACACAAACCAGGCTGTACAATCACAGAAGCAGGCTAGAAGCATGAAATTTCGTACTTAGGAAGTAGAGAGATTGTACTATCTGTGTAGCGAAAACAAAGGCGCTGATCAGCTTTGCGGTTACCGCGAAGCTGATCTGCGCCTTTGTTTTCGCCTATGCAGATTGTTGGTTTTCCCATGAAGCGGCTCATATATAGGACCCCCTCTACTTCCCGAGTTAAACTACAAATTAAAGGCAGGTTTTCTTGACGGATGGCTCATTTTACCAAAGCATAAAATAATGGTTCTAGTGTACTTCTTTTCAAATAATAAATTTGATTTGTGGTTTAACAGCCAAGTCCTAAATTCTTCGGATGGAGACCCCATTTCCTTGGGATTAACAAGTACTACATGGAGTTAATATTTCTTACTCAAAGACATATTAAACCTGGCACCAGTGGAGTCCTCTTAATCTAGTCTGGCACTCTAACCACCAGGCTGCAGCACTCCCTTTGACCCATATTAGATCACTGATTATAACTGGTAAGGATTATGACCTATTATTGCACAAATACCTGTGTCACATGATATTATCCGGCATGTATTAATGAAGACAAGAGCCATGTATTAATGAGGCAATTCGTGTGCAGGCACACTGTTAATACATGGCTTATATTTATGCTCGATTTCGTGCACCACGAAAAGCATGTGCTAATAATGAGAACTACAGTAGGCTCAGAATGAGCATCAGGATGAACGCTATTAAGCATAAAATGTGACGAGGCTAAAACATAAAGTGAGTCATTATTCCTTTTGTTTTTGCAAGTTTTATGCAATAACAGCGATCAAACATGATTGTGTCATTCATTAACATACACTTGGTCCCGAGGGAAGTGTTGAATACCGAGGGTGCAGCTAAGGTTAATGAATGAAAAATCATGTTTGATCCCATGTTTGAAGTTTTCACATGTGTATACCTGCTGTTTGTTGTACCGGTGGTATATCGTGTGAGTTCTGTGTGGCTTTAATGATAGTCTGCATCAGCTGGGTGGCACTCATTGTGGACGGGATAGAGGCTGTGTCAGCAATACCATAACCTGAAAATATACACATGGTGGAGTAAGAGTAAGTTCACTTGCTCTTATCGAATGACAATTGCAAAACCGACAATAGCAAAGGCTTTAAAAGCGTCTGTTTCAGGCTATTACAAAAAATGCAAACACATGTATACACAATTTAATGAAACATGATCGTACAGACATGAGCTTAGATTTAATTTGGTGGTTGGGTCAATAAATCAGGAGTGAATTCACACAGCAACATCAAAAGTGGCCTTGAATAGTGGCAAAATTAAAATGACACTTGATGTCATTTTGATCAAGTTTCACATCTAATGCATGAAAATAATTCAAGGAAGAAAAAATCATCCCATAATATGATATGGTCATACCGTAAAACGATATGGGAATGACTTTTATTTAATGAGGTCGCAACATTCGGAAAACCTACTATTTGAAACTGCAGCTGATCCACTCCTTTGTTTTTCAGGGTATACAGTACATAACATTGTATATATACTGAGCCCAGCTAGTAATGCAAAAGTGGTTTATGTTCTATAAACTTATTCATACAATGTAAGAAGTTCATAAGGTTGACTTGGTAGATGAACAATAATGTGGGTGCACAAACAAGGACAAAACATAGTGGATGTAGGTTTCTCACCCAAAGTCCAATTTTCTTGTAATTAATATATTTATATGGAGGTCAGGTTAACTACATAAACTTCAAAAATTGATACCTGTCTATTTGTGTCTAATTGAAATTTGACCTGAAATTTGATATGCAAAACATTGTGGGCCTTTGTCTTCCCTCACAATAGACATAATGAGGCTTTGCATGCAAAAAATGTCTTCAATGTTTTTATTCAGGTCGGACACAAACAGTCCCCTCAGCTCACAAACAGTCCCCTCAGCTTTTTTATTCTAGTGAACGAAATCAGCTATGATATTCAGACACTACTGACATAATACTATCTACACAGCAAATTGCTCAGTTCTGATCCGACTGCTGATCTGCGCAACTAGCACATTTCCCGATATTCTGAAACAGGTTGTTCCAAAACACAAAAATGTTCCAAGTGTTGATCAAATTAGAGTTTTTAACAGTTAGTAAACAACAAAGTTAACATGTCAAACTGTCCATATTGAGGCTCCCAGGGAGGAAATATGTCCGGCAGAACCTTCAGTGGACCTGGATTTAGAGTACATAGAAAATGTTTTTTACATATTTGGAAAGCTGAGGTCTTCTACATTAAGAATCCGGCAGGTGACATCTTGTCACCATTGAGCAATTTGAGAAATTCAAGATGGCGTCCAAGATTGCTGCTCGTATATGAAAAACAGTAGTTTCCATGGAAATAATCATATTTTGAGAGACTTTTAAATATGAGATCACTTGTATTTGAAAGCTGAATCAAATGTACATTGAAATTAGTGCAAGAAAACGGACAATGTACGGAGAGCATCCAAGATGGCTGCCAGAATTAAGGAAATTACATTATTGAAAAGAGGTGATTTCAAGACTTAATAATTTCCTAAACCAAACAGTTTGGTGGCATTTTGTTAACATTTAAGACTCCGATGGATGTCATCTTATCACCATTGAACACTTTGAGAAATTCAAGATGGCATTCAGGATGGTTGCCCCTATACAGAGAACAGTAATTGCCATGTAAATAATCGTGTTTTGACAGATGTAAGACCTGAAATTACTCACATTTAAAGGCTGAACTAGTTTGTGTACATTAAAACTAGTTCAAAGGAGATCATCTAAAATGTTCGCCAGAATAAAGGAAAATGCAATATTGAAAAACGCTGATACTGAAACTAAAGAATTAATTATTAGTAAGGTGGCAGTTTTTGTAAACATCAGTCAAAGAATAAGTCCGAATAGATAAAAGTATTCTTGAAACCTGTATTGACTTATGGTCATCATGTAGAATATTGAATATGGTAATGACTCCTGCAGATTAAAATACATGTACCAGTAAGACAAACACATTATCAGTACTTCATATGCAAATTACTCATCCTCCATAATTTGAAACTGTTCTGAAAATGTCTGTTTTGGCTCAAAACTACAATATCAAATATGGTTTTCCATTCCCTTCATTGTTTTCAAGACATCGTCTCTCACTAATGAGAAAGATCATCATTATTACTTGAATAAGGTTCATGTGTGTTGGTGAGCTCTTTGATTGCTGACTAGGCCAATTCTAGCCTAAACTGTCGGTCGTAAGTAATGCAAGTCAATGTAAGTTATGGAAGCTGCTTGTGGCCCATTGGTCTTGGCTTTGCATTTTCTGCGCTTTCTTTCAGCTTCACAGATTCTCTATTTTTTCATAGAGAGCTGCTCCTTCGTTGATGAGACCTCGCCACTTTGATTGCTCCTGTGCAATCAAATCCTTCATCGAAATCCTTCAGAGAGGCTTTGAGAGTGTCTTTCTAGCGTTTCTTCTGGCCACCTTAAGAGCGATTTCTCTCCTGTAGTTCTTCATAGAAAACACTTTCTTTGGAAGTCACGCATTCGGCATGCTTATAACATGGCCAGTCCATCTTAGCTGTGCTAGCTTTAAGACTATATTCATGCTTTGCATTCTTGCTTTCTTCAGGACCTCCGTGTCTGGAATCTTGTCTTGCCACTTGATATTTGGCAGCTTTCTTAACAGCTTAAGTGGAAATGCATGATGTTGGTATACTGCCCAGGTCTCACATGCATGCAAGAGGGTTGGCAGTACAACAGCCTTGTAGACTTTCCGCTTGGTGTCAAGCTTGATTCCAGCCTATAATATTTAAATGTATACCATAAAGTTGTACATGCATATTTTCTAGACCAAGGATGCATGAAAGTATGCATATAGATTGTTTGTCAGTAGAACCAATTGTTCTACAATTAAAACAGATACAGTGTATATACTTCTGAATGAGCTATATTGGTGCCAATGTTTATTCAATTTATGACCCCATTTGTGCAATATGTGCCAATGATCAATGGACTGCCATAATAAGGCGATTATCTCATCGCTTTATGGTATAATAAACAGGCTCCTAAAGAATAATGCATGTGATACCAATGTGTATTGGTTTTATGATCCCTTATTACCTGTACAGTAAAACTGTCCCCCTTCGCAATCTATATTGAGTTTTCGTTTTGGAACCCTACCTGTATTCAGAGCACTTGTCTGGCCACCAGGTCTTCTAGTATCATGTTCCATATTAGTTATCAGCTAATGACTTTCAATTAATAGGAGTAAATGCTTTTACAGTAATCATAATTTACACAAATTTATCTCAAAGACAAAGGGATTGGGCTCCAAGTGCTTACAAATTAGTTACAGCCTGTCCACAAAAATCATAATCATAGGTCACTTGGATCTACATTTCCAGACTTTGCTGTCTGTCTTCCAGAATAAATGATACATACATGTATATGAGAAAAGATACATGTATGTGTGCCTATAGATAATGAGACATTGAACCCCAATTTTTGAACCATAATTTTTAGTCTAGGTCGCTGTGAACTACATGTCCCTGTATTTTGCAGTGATTTGTCATCAGAACTTTGACTTTAATACTATGTGAGAGTGACCACATTACTTGTTTGTTTGTTTGCTTGTGCTGGTGCTTTATGTCCCAGTCAACAGCTACGGTCATGCCGGGACTTCTAACAAATTTTAGGATCACATGACTCTCAATATGCGCTTGAAAGTATAACCACCTAAGTTAACAGCTAAGGCTTACTTGTATGGATGGTTTTACTGTAACCACTTTCCTTGGGCAGGCTAAGGCCTTCTGTGCTGTAACCCATCAATCAGATGGTCATTCGGTAGATCTTTTTAAACTTTGCCTGGAGACAAAAGCAGCTTCTATATATTTCTCTTGATCCGATGGGCGGGCTCACATTCCCTCTTGACCACCCTTCTGTAGTATTACGCATGCAGCTCAAAAGGAAATATTACCTGTCATTTTAGGTTGTGAGAGAAATATGGCTTGCTTGTGTTTACAGATAAAACTAACTGACCATCCTTTGATAACTGGTCTGAACCTGCCTGAAAAAAGTGGTTTAGACAAATAAAAACAAGACTGAGATCCTAATGTGCATCTATATTTATAAGCATGAATTGTTTAATTAAGTGGTTGTAGTTTGAGTATGTTTTGGATGTCATGGCATCCCAGTGTTAGAAATGGAGGTAATATCCCGGCATCACAATATCGGTTGACTTGGGCGTAAAACAACAAAACAAACAAACAAACAAACAAATCAAAAATTGTTAAATTTTCCTATACTGTGGTGGCTATCTTAGATGCAGTCCTAACATGGTATTAATTGCACTTATTTCAGGTGTTAAATATGCCAAAACATGAATATTTCCATAGTAATTATTTTTTGCCATATACGGGAAGCCATCTTGAATGCCATTTTGAATTTTTTAATTTGCTCAATGGTGACAAGATGCCATCCACTAGATCCATAAACGTTAACAAAATTGCCACCAAGTTGTTTGGTTTGAAAATTTTGAATTTTCGAAGGCACCGCTTTCAAATATTGCATTTTTCCTTAATTTTGACAGCCATCTTTGATGCCTCCTTTACAGAGTATATTTTCTTGGACTCATTTTAATGTACAATTAATTCAGCTTTTAAATACAAGTGATTTCAGGTCTAAAAGTCTGACAAACATGATAATTTCACAGGAAAATAGCATGTTCTGTATATGGACAGCCATCTTGGACGCCATCTTGAATTTCTCAAATTGCTCAATGGTGACAAGATGTCACCCATCGGATTCTTAATGCAGAAGACCTCACCTTTCCAAATATGTAAAAACATTTTCTATGTACTTTAAATCCAGGTCCACCTCAAATAGCCCAGATGGCTACAGGACTCACTATCGGCCACCATTGCTTAACCAAAGGCACAAAATACCCCAGAATGTGGCATTTAATGTGTGTCTATTACTGTAAACCAATTTAATTTCATGATTTTTGCAAGAAAGAAAAGTTGGCAAAATTAAGTCGCCACGAAAAATCCATTTTGACAGGCTGCATAGGCCAGTCCTTCAATTCGTGGAAATATGAATGCATTGAAACAAAACCATGATATTTAATAGCCGCATATATAACCTAGGCTACAGTATGCTAAATGCGGATGCATAAGCCATTTTATCTTCTGTAGTTGTTCAGCTTGCATCCTATTTCACCTGTCAAGTTGTGTTGTAGTGGTGTTCACACTTTTATGACCCACTCAAGAGCTTATGTCATATGGACATGGAGCCTCATCCAAATGAAAAGAGAAGCCCAAGAGAGGATCAAGGTCTCAACCCTTGATTTACAAAGCCACTGGCTTAACCACCATGCTACTGAAAGTTTTGTCACAGACAGAAAATTAGATGTTTTTTTTCCAGTCTATTAATGGCTGCAATTGCAAGTTCATACATTCTTAAACGTTAGGATAAAAACCACCAAAGTCTTATGAGCCTACGCATCTTGTCTCTCTAGACATTTCTGTTGACACTTCTGCTTTTAATTTCCTTTAAATGTGAAGCAATCTGACCCGCGTCATGAACAAATCAAAGTACCATACTGCATATGCGAAAACAAAGACGCAGATCAGCTTTGCGGGAAGCTGATATGCGACTTAGTTTTCGCAACAGGGATAGTACAATTCCACTACTTTCTTAATCCAAAATTTACTGTAGCTGTACAGCCTGGTATGAGTCGGAAACCACAACATGTTTTCTTGAAGCTCGTTATTGATTTCTCCATTTCTGGTATGTTAATATCTGCAATTAAAAAACAAGTTGTGCTGCAAGATGAAAATCTTGACTGCAGGCTATATAATGAGAATGCCATGATACGACAGCGACAACAGAAAAATGAGCCGTCTCGTGGGAAAACCAACAATGTGGTTTCCGAACAGGTCTGACACAAACCGAGCTGTACAAGCACAGAAGCAGGCTAGAAGCTTGAAATTTCAGATTTAGGAAGAAGAAGCTGATCTGCGTCTTTGTTTTCGCATAAGCTGATTGTTGGTTTTCTCATGAGGAGGCTCAAATGGTCTTCAAGGTTTCCAACCAGCTTCGACACAAACCAGCCTCTTCAGTCATACAAGATGCCAGAAGCTTGAAATTTTGGATTGAAAGAGTACATGGACTGTACTATCTGTAAAGCAAAATGTAAGGCATTAATCAACAGATTGCAAAGTCAAAATCCGATTTTCTCATTTGCAGCGCAAATGGGCTGCATGTCACCAGATAACATGATTAGAAACAGAAGAACTAATTGGCAAAAAAGACAATAATATCCCTCACCTTATAATAAAGTATCGTCTTTTTCCGGTATACATAACATACCCGAAAAATAAGGATATTATGTAATTTAGCGTCCCTGTGAGGACCCTCATGATAGTGGCACAGTTTTGATAACCGAAATAATTACCCGTGCAATTAAAAGTATCTGGTTTACAACTACTCTTTTGTTGACTTTTTTCAAGGTTGCATTTCTTTCAAAAATGCTTAATATCTAAACAACATTTCATGAGCCTTTGCCTAAAAGAAACGTCTTCTATGTTTCCAACCTCATCATATGCTGATCCACAGAAAACAGTTTCAGAACTGAAGTAGAAACAAGTACATAAAACCAAAACTAAGACACTCATCGAAATGTGTTCATCTACGGGCTGTTACAATCTGCACAAAAAGATTAAGAAGAGCTTTCTTGTGACTGAAATTTGTGTGAATGGGTTGTGGGTAAATCCCTTACATACCCCAGTTTTATAACAAGCAAAATAGATCACAAACAAGTAAAAAAAATGAAAAGTCAATCCCTTTTCTTTTGAAAGTTTATTTTTTTAATCTTTTATTTGGATTTTTTGAAAACCTGTAAACATGCCATATAAATCTGAACAAGGTAGCTATCAAATCAACTGACAACCTTGAGGATGTGGGTTCAAATCTATCTTGACAGTTCAGGTGCAACAAGCCCAGTTTTAGATGCATTTTCTTAGCACCATTTTTGTTCCACCTTATCAAATACTAAGCTCAAGATGAGTGGTAAAGTCCTGGTTCTCACTCATATCTCTTTCATATGAAATAGCATGGCATGTTATAAGTTCATATCAATTAGAACAGTCAGTGCTTGAGATGAAGAGGGTCCAAAAAGATACTCGGCACCCAAAAAACTTAAGAGGTTTATGTGACAAACGGACCAAGGTCAAATGTTGACCCAATGCAGTTAAATGCATATTTTATTCACATATCAACAGCAGAACAAACATAACTTAAGGTTTTGTAAACATAAATTAAACAAATTCGTGAAAGCATATAGCTTGAAAGTTATTAAATAATCATTGTTCAAATACTAGTAAAAGCCTTGACACTGAAGGAAAATTTATGGAATTACAATTAAAACCTCAATACAACATGTTCCCTTATAATGTGGTTTTCAATACAACATGGTCATGTCATGACTTCCAAAATTATAATTTAGCTATACGTCTATTGTTAGTAACCTCATTACAACAGTTACACGGTTCAATTACAACATGGTCTTATTCTAGGAACCCAAAATCAAATATGCTGTTTACATGACAAATTTGTTCCGCACCAGGATCGGTACTGGTTCGGTCCAAGCGTTCAGAGGAACACATTATGTGGATGCCAATTTTATGGAAACAGTACTGAATATAACTTGACAGATTTTTTTCGTTTATTTATTTTCTTTATTTTAGTGTTGTTTTTGTTAAAGCAATACCTTTTACAGCCCCTTTCACTCGAGTTTGCCGTTTGAGCATTTGCATCACACAAGAAGACCATGTGTTCCGAAGATCTGAGTTTCTTTTCATGTTGTCCTCAAAGACATCTTGATTGATTGATCTGCTGATTTGAGTGACAGCTTCAAACTAAATGACCTTTAAAAAATGGCAAACTCGAGTGAAATTTTTAACTTCCTATGTGGAATTTTTGCCATGTAGATACCGATCAGGTAACTGCTTAAATTGATAAAATTCTGCTTTTATCTCTATCCTGTTACAAATGCGTGTCCTTAATATGCAAAGAATTTTGAAATAAAAATGTGCTTTGACCAAGCAATTACAATGTTTTTATCAGAAGAGGTGACATCATTACCTAAAGATAAATGCTGAATAGATTTTAAGAACACCTGGCACCTGAGACACTGTTTCAGTTCAAAAATAGAATAAAAAGTTACCTGATTTACAAACAAACGGCAAACTCGAGTGAACAAATTTGATTGACCTAAATGCTCAAACGGCAAACCCGAGTGAAAGGGGCTGTAAGTAAGAGAGACATTTATGCTTTGCACATACCTACAACTTCTTTACTACAGTCCAGCCTATAATATTCCATTAATCTGACCGATGCCTGATGAACAGCCAAAAGCAGGCAAACATGTATGATTTGACCCTTTTTTCTTGAGATGTATTAGAGAGTTTGTATGCTATTAAAATACAAATCTGGCGCTCTCTTTTAACACACCAAAAAAAAACAACAACGTATATGTCAGCTTATCACACGAGTCATTTGTTCCTATCTGAATGCATTTCAGTTTAAATGGTTTTTTAAGTTTATACTGGTCTACCTTGGACTGGTCCAAGTTGGATTGGACCTGGTTTCGATCCTGTCTAAACATAGAATAACATTATTATGAGGTTGACATGTAAAACTATTTTCCATAATACAGCTCTGTAATTGCATCAACTATTTACAATATTACAAGCATTTCTATAGCAGAAACTAGTGTTTTTCGGTCATTTGGCAGCACTGCAATACAAACATTGCAGCCAGCATAGTTAAATCTGCCCATGACTGGTAACACCGCCTCAGGCAAGTTCACTCGAAGAACCAGAGCCAGAAATTCGGATAACAATGTTAACAATGTATGACGTCTTAAACTAATCAAGTGACAGAAAGGACTATCAGCGTCAATCAGACTAAGCATAAGGACACGATGATCTGCATTTTTCTTACTGACATGACTTTTTGTGCAAGAAGCAAGTTATAGCACAACATAGCTCATAACATATTGATTGCGCAATCACTGCCTGCTATTACCATCTTGGCATCAAAACTAACATTCGGTTACAACATCTGTGTTTTATAGGAACAGAAAAAGGCCAGAGCAAAAATTATGGTTTGGGTCACATGGACTACCCTGGGCACCTGTTTTCCCAATAACTATTATTACATTTGGTACCTGTTTCCCCCCATAACTAATTGACTATTATAGCATTTGATACCTGCTTTCCCCATACCTTTCACTGCATTATGTACTCTCTCCCCCCCCCCCCCCAACCCCACCCCTAACTTTTTTGTCTTTCTAACTACATGTATATTATTGCATTCGGTACCTTTTTACCCCATAACTACATTTATTTGGTACCTTTTTCACCAAACTATCAATGCAAATTAAAGTGCCTGATTTCCCTATATCATCTTATTTGGTGTAAGTTTCCCCTGTAACTACACAGCCATATTTATGTATTTGGTACTATGGCTTTACTGATAACCACCACTGTGTTTGGTACCTGTTTTCTCCATAAATTTTTATTGCATTTGGTACCTCTTTTCTCCATAAATTTTTATTACATTGGTACCTGTTTTCTCCATATAAATTTTGATTGCATTTGGTGTCTGTTTTCTCCAAAACTATTACTGCATTCAATTTGGTGCCTTTATCCCCATACCTATTATAGCATTTGGTACCTGTTTTCTCCAAAATTATTATCACAGTTCGTACCTGTATTCCCCATAGCCATCAATGCATTTTGATACCCATTTGTTCCTGGTTATGAAAATGGAGATCTGTTAATCAAAATACTGCTGGCCTTCAAGCAACCCAGACAACCTGCAATAATTATAAAACTGTCCTCCTGTCCTTGTTTTAAATCTTCTGAGACTGCAGCATTCTGCAGATCAGAAAATCAATATGGATGGTACCAAACATGTCACATCTTTATGATCTTACATGCTTACATACTTACTATTGTGCTAGATGTTAGAGGAAAGTTTAATCCTTACAAGACAAAAACTGAAGAAAAAATTTATCTATTCCTTTCAAGAGGAATCCTAATTCTAATATGGTAATTTTTTTTAATAAAAATATCAACAGACACTTTTGCTTATTTCTTGTTGTACGAAAAACTGGAAATGACCTTGTCCTTCTTTCCTTTCCGAAGAATTCCTGTTTCCAATATGGCTATGTTTAAATAATCAATTAGCAATTTTGATTATTTCTTGATGTAGATTCTCAATTGAGGCTCTATAACTCAAAGTGATGTTTCTATCAGCCACAAACATTCTCGAGGCACAAGCACTTGTACCATAAAATATACCCCCACCCTTTCTATATTATCTATGACCGTCATAGATAGAAAAGGTTGGGGGTATATTTTTATGCTAAAGTGCCTGTGCCTCGCGGTCGGATGGCTTTCATAGAATAAGGTGGTAAATAATTTCTCCTTACTGCTTATTTTCCGTTTTCCAACTGAAATCATCTTAAATAAAACAATTACGTCACAATATAGTAAAACAAATCCAATCAAAAGCTGTGATCACACCAACTAAACAGGACACCTAGATTCAAATGACATCAGTTGCTTTTTTAACAAGCTCCGATGAACCTAGGCCAAGAAAATGAGGGCAAAGATTTATCACATTTTAAAACAGATATAATTTGCAGATAAGATTACTGATTATTCAGCATATTAAAATGCTTACTGTAAACTAATTAATTTTCGCAAGCAATATATTTGGCGTTTTTCAAGAGACAGAAGATTCCCCAGAAACAAATCACCATGGATCCCAAAGTGTCCATTTTGACATACTGCACATTATTCATGCTCTGAGGTAAGTTCTCCAGTTAGCAAAAGTAAATCACTGCAAAAATTCACATGGAGACAAAATCTAAAAATTTGATTACCGCAAAAATATCTTGGTTTACAGTATGCATCTACAAATGAGCCACCTCATGGGAAAACCAACAATCTGCATAGGCGAAAACAAAGGCACAGATCAGCTTCGCAGTAACTGCGAAGCTGATCAGCGCCTTTGTTTTCGCTACTCGGATAGTACAGTTCCTCTTCTACTTCAATCCGAAATTTCAAGCTTCTAGCTCTTTTCTGTGACTGTACAGGTTGGTTTGTGTGGAACCTGGTCGGAAACCACATTGTTGGTTTTCCCACGAGGTGGCTCGAATGTCACTCAAGGTTGAATAACTTAATGCACATCATCAGCCCACAATTTTAATATCCAAGGTTTGTGTCCGAATTAAAGATATTTCAAGGCGAGAGATGTATGAATAACTAGAAGTAAAGATCCTGTTTAAAGTGCCTGACCTGCGTCTGCATCGATCACCTAGACATGTGTCCCAAAAAATTTGTGAGCCGCATCATAAGAAAACTAGCTTTTTCTATGCCAAAAAAAAAAACAAAAAAAAAAAAACATCAGCTGATACGCATCTTTGTATTCATACAAAGATAATGAAATCCCTCTTCTTGTTAAATCCAAAATTTCTAGTCTTCTTCAGTGACTGTACAGACCTTGTTGCAAACCCCAAATACTGGTTTTCCTGTGTCCCACCACATATATATGCTATCACATGATGCAGTGTATTTAGTTAACATTTTGTCTGTAAAATGAGAAGTTGCAGTTGCCAAGTCTAGTGCATGTGTGACAGGTCTCGGCATGATAACATTTGACCGAAATATTTTCTGCGCCTACACTGCATTGTGCAGCTGCAAAGTCAAGTTTCTATTAGCTGCATCGCGAGAAAACCGGTCTTCGGGGCTGCCGACCAGGTCCCACACAAACCGACCTGTGCAGCTACAGAAGATGGTAAGATGCTTGAAATTTCAGATTTAAGAAGAGGAATTGTACTATCTGTGCAGCGAAAACAAGGGCGCTTATCAGCTGTGCAGTTGCTGCACAGCAGCTGCTGATCTGCGCCTTTGTTTTCGCAAAGCTAAAATCCTGTTTTCTCATGACGCGGCTCCTATAATTGTATTTATAGATAACAGTAGGTTTTACTTCATTCAATATGACTTCCCAGATACAAGAGTACAGTACTACAGCAGAATTTTCAGTGTTGCTGCATCCATTGCAGTGTAAAAGTGCCACCATGTCTCTCAACCGCTCAGTCAAGTACTCCCTGCCACTGACAGGTGGGTGGTGGACATGAAATTTATATGAGCCGCCACATGGGAAAACCAGCAATCTGCCTAGGTGAAAACAAAGGCGCAGATCAGCTTCGCAGTAACTGCCAAGCTGATCAGCGCCTTTGTTTTCGCTACACGGATAGTACAATTCCTCTTGTTTCTAAATCCAAAATTTCAAGCTTCTAGCCGGCTTCTGTGACTGTACAGGCTGGTTTTTGTCAGACCTATTCGGAAACCCCGAAAAACGGTTTTCTCACGTCGCGGCTCATGCAGACAAAGTTAACAGTTGATGCAGAATATTCAGTAACCTTGAAGGACACGGTTCCAATATTATGTTTTACACAAAATATTCTTCCAACCGAAGATGATACCAAGATAAAAGCTATCGACTCTTGGATAAATTCCAAACAGAAGTATTAATGTTTTCATACTGTAAATATTGCAATTAAATACCAAAACTTGAAGAAGCATCCATCTGATTTCTTTCGGAATCATCCCTCTAAGAGGTATAGGCAAAGGAAAACTGCCATCCAAAGGAGTGGAGAAGCCAGCCATTGAACACTTACATGTAACCCCTGACTTGCAAGGCCAACAGCTGAACCACTAAGCAGTCCCAGAGGTTATAATACTTTTTTTCATGCTCAACTCATTGAGCATGAAAATTTTAATTCCCCATTAATACTGAAATAGCCCAAATTAATTCAGACCGTCACAACTAGCAATTCTTCCTGCTGATTAATGTTAAAATGCCAACATAAATAACATTTATGAGTAGGAAAAATTTTAGTCTCAGCTGAGTTGAGCATGAAAAAGTTTTATAATCTTGGGGCCAAGTCAGAGGCCACAAGTGATCCTTATTATAAACAAGTTGTAACTGAGCATTTAACCAGTATGCAGAGTTCCTTCGTTCATAAATAAGAGTTAATACTGTGCCTGCCTATGCTTGCTAGCAATGTGAAATATGTTTTTGTTCATTATTCAAAACAGGTACCTGCAAAATCATTTAACTTTTGCAGACAATTTATCTACTTCAATAAAATGTAATAAGCACCAGCATGACAAAACAAACAAAATTAATATCAATGTTCTTAGGGAAGAATCAGACCAGCTTGGCACTGCCAAGCTGGTCTGATTCTTCCCTAAGAACACTTAACCCAAGACCAAGATACAGAGTCTTTACTGTCTTCCGAGACATTTCACAGCTCTGACAAGTAAGCATAGTCTTGGAAGATGGCGATTCTTCGCTTTCTAAAATAATCAGTTCATTTTTTGTCAAACAAAGGCTCAAATTAATTTCGATATCAATATTTTCTGTCTGATGATTCACAATGCAGTATTTATGTTTATTATCACTGAAAAATTAGCAATATGTCTGGCACAAAAATGCAAAATGCATTAAGATGCATTCTTCTGTAAAACAATTTACAAGTAGCCCAGAGTACAATGATCACTTTCGAATGCATCTGTTGACCCTTATATTCTGAATGGACTTGCCCGTTGTTATCATTTGGATAAGTCCGCTTTCATTTTTAGGGGCGCCAGGAGTGATTTTATTATTCCATTTTTCGATTAAATTTGTTTTAGCAAACAGTATAGCCCCAGAAGGGACGCCGCCATCTGGGGCTATATTGTTTGCCTATGTCCCATAAAAAGGATGCCAGGCATATATGAGTTAATGTTTTCTGGACCGATAAACATCCAAGATGGAAGCAAATATATTTGTTTTGTTTGTACCAATTTACTGGCTTCAGCTTGTGGTTTAACATCCCAGTCAACAAGCCTTCAGTCATGTTGGGACAGAGCCATGACTTTCAAGTATTAACCAGTACCTTGTAGAAATAATGTGCCTATGCCAGGGACACAATTATCTGGTACCAGTGTAGATTGAACCCACAACCGCTCAATCCAGAGATTCCAGTACAGGTCAACCTCATTATAACACTATCTTTGGGATCCATAGAGCATGCAGACCATGTTAGTGAAACTGTGTTAAACGAGGTTACTTACTATAGACATATAGCAAAATTAACAACTTTGGAGCCATGATATGGTCGTGTTATATTGAAAATCACATTGTAGTGAGGTATGTTATAATGACGTTTAAGTGTACGTTAATTTATTTTTGACAGCAATCAATTTTTGTGATTTTCCTAGAATGGAGAATCTGCACCTTTGTATTGACAAGATACAGCTAAGGTAAAATTTTGGGACATGCCCCTAATAAATCAACCAAATATTTGTGGTGTCATTTTACATCATATTTTAGGTATACTGAAAATCCCATAAATTTACCTCTTCCTTTTTAAGACAAGTTATGATCTATGACATAAATAAACACGAATATATAAATCTGGCCCGGAGGTTATAAAACTTTTTTCATGCTCAGCTCAGCTGAGACTAAAATTTAAACTGATCATAAATTCTGAAATAGCAAAAATATATTGAAATTTCAGGTTTATGTAATCAAAACCTGTAATTTATCCTGCAAATAAATGTTAAAATGCCAACAATTGTTGGCAAATTGTTGGCATTTTAACATTTATGAGCAGGATATATTTGAGTCTCAGATGAGCTGAGCTAAGCACTGAAAAAGTTTTATAACCTCGGGATCTGGTGTCATCAAGCAGCATTCTGGTTTCTCCTTTCATGTCAAATTAGTTTAAATTTTGGCAAACAGCAATTAACGCAGGTGATCTACATATGCAGTATTCATTTTGTGAAGTAGGTCATCCAAGGTGTCATCAGTGATGAAATTTTAAAACTGAAAATAAAACGACTGCAAAAAAACTAATGACACTGCACATTCCTCCTTCGAAGGAAGAATTCCTTTTTTTTCTTTTAGACATTGATGCTGCATGCATTTATTATATGAGCTGCCTCATGAGAAAACTGGCTTTCTGCCTAGGTGAAAACAAAGGCTAAGATCAGCTGTGTAGCTACTAGATTAGTGGATAGTATAATCCTTCTATCTAAATCCGAAATTTCAAGCATATAACCTACTTCTGAGACTCTATAGGTCTGTTTGTGTCAGACCTGATTTTCTCGCATTGTGGCTCATATAGTCCTATCTTGACCATGCAGATCAAAAGTCAGACAAGTCCACTGTCCATGGAGAAGCATCCCAATGATAAAAATCAAAACCGAAAAATACACTGTTGTTACATGTAACAAACTATTTTCTCTACATAATTACAAACATAACATATAACACAATGGTTATCCAGAATTTCAGCTACAACCAATGCAACTGAGAACAACAAACAAAGGTAAAATCTATATAAGGCTGAATGACGGATACAAATACCTGTCTGGGAACAACTTGCCCCAGGAACAACTTGTCACGGATCATTCTGATCACTGATCAGTGGCCAGTTGTTCTCGAACAGGTATTACAACTCCCTATTAACACTGTTTTACTTCTTTCATTTGCATATATGAGCCACATCATGAGAAAACCAACATTTTGCAAATGCGAAAACAAAGGCGCAGATCAGTTTTGCAGTAACTGCGAAGCTGATCAGCGTTTTTGTTTTCACTACAAAGATAGTACAAATTCCTCTGCTTTCTAAATATAAAACTTCCAGCCTCTAGCCAACTTCTGTCCTTGAACAGCTCCGTTTGTGTTGGACTTGTTCCGAAACCACATTGTTGGTTTTCTCATGACCTGGCTCATATAGGATATTCTCAGTCGCATTGGTTGTCTCTGGAAAACAGTTGTGCATAAAAAGCCTAAAATTTAACTTACTTTGTTTCGACTCCCCGTCAATGTTTCCATGTTGCTGATTGGCCATGCTGGTTACCATGGTTTCAGGTGACAATGCTTCATGTACTGCACCACTTGGAATGTCATTATTCATTGTGTCTGTGATCTGATCGTTGAACGCTTGCACCGACTCCGGTAATGACATTTCTGAAAAGAGACAGGTCATGAGAAAACCAACAATGTGGTTTCCGAACAGTTCTGACACAACCCGAGCTGTTCAAGCACAGAAGATGGCTAGTAGAGGTTGGAAAAGATTTAGAAAGTAGAAGAATGTACTATTCGTGTAGCGAATGTACTATTCGTGTAGCAGTTACTGCGAAGCTGATCTGCGCCTTTGTTTTCGCCTATGCAGACTGTTGGTTTTCCCATGCAGCGGATCATATATGAGCAACATCATGTAAAAACTTGCTTAATCTCATTTGTGGACATTTATGGATTCAAATTCAATGTAATGAGATCTGATCTTGCTTCTTGTTTACACTTTGAAGTTGAACTCCTCTGTACTCTGGGATTGTTCTACTATGAATGAAAATAAAGGCAGTCCATCAGCATTTTCAATCAGCAACTTCGTTTTTGCAAATTTATGCTTTTGGCAAGTTCACATGAAAGGTACAAAGGTAAACATACACTAACACAACCTTTGATGTTTTAAAATCATATGTCTGTATTTACCAAACGTGCATTTATAACCTTTTTTGAATGTCAGATTTGGTCAAACCTGGTGCAAATATGATTAGTGCCCGTAACTAATTAAGCTTATTAACAAAGTAAACTAAAGATCATTTGAGCTGCCTCATGGGAAAACCAACAATTTGCATATGCGAAAACAAAGGCGCAGATCAGCTTCGCGGTAACTAACTAAACTTATTAACAAAGTAAACTAAAGATCATTTGAGCTGCCTCATGGGAAAACCAACAATTTGCATATGCGAAAACAAAGGCGCAGATCAGCTTCGCGGTAACTAACTAAACTTATTAACAAAGTAAACTAAAGATCATTTGAGCTGCCTCATGGGAAAACCAACAATTTGCATATGCGAAAACAAAGGCGCAGATCAGCTTCGCGGTAACCGCGAAGCTGATCAGCGCCTTTGTTTTCGCTACTCGGATAGTACATTTCCTCTTCTACTTAAATCGGAAATTTCAAGCTTCTAGCTCTTTTCTGTGACTGTACAGGTCGGTTTGTGTCGGACCTGTTCGGAAACCACATTGTTGGTTTTCCCACGAGGTGGCTCATTTACTGGACTGAAACTACACCATTAACAAGTCTGAGAACAATGCATCCATGAACAATGCAAGCTTATCTTATACTTCAAAATTCTATAAATGTTACAGTGGTTTGAAGGCTAAAGCTTTAAAATAGATGGAAGTACTTCAGAATAAAAAAAAAACTGCAATTCAAAAGCTTTCCTTTGCACTTAGGTAAAACTTTGTTATTTGGCTGGTTGGCTTTGGTTTCATTTTTACAACCCACTCAACAGCCAAAGTCATATGGAAATATGTTAAAGATATTTGGTTATCCCTTTGTTCGGATACTATTTAACAGCTGAAACATGCAAATAGAAATTTCTGCAGACACAATGCTTAGGCTGCATATGGCCCTCTAGAAGTGGAAAGTGATAAATTTTGTTTGAGTTAGATCTTCTCGAGTAAAGAAACACATTCTGTTTTTTTTTCTTTTTTTTACTCTAATAAATTTAAAGTTCTAAATTTTGAGAACCTAAACTTATTAATATAATATATAATATTTGTAACCATGACCCATGTCTCCCCCACCTATGGGGAAGAGTGGGGAATGGGGATTGTGGCTTTTTAGTTTTCAATGTCCTGCATAGACTGGAAGGTCAAAACCATTCTCTTTGCCCTGTCCTTATTGATAGAAAATCTTCCTGGGGTAAGGATCCTAATATAAAAACCCGATCATTTCCCATGCACTGCCAGGACAATTTAAAAAACTAATTGTCCCATACTTTAGCCTGGCTTTCCCCCACCCTCCCCTGTAGGTGGTGGTGGGGGGGGGGGGGGTGATTACAACTGACTGGTGCATTAAGGAACAACTCAAAATTCTTTAATTTCATAAAGTTGCAATTTGAATTGTAAATTTAAAGGTAAAATCAATTTAAAATTTAGATGAGAGTCACAAGACCATCAATATCGCCAGTTGAGAGTAGACAAGGACAGTAATACAATGGAACCAACTCCCACGTCATATCTGCCTGGCAGAGTCGCTCGATACCTTCAGACACAGGTCGCGAAAATCGAGCACTCCAGACTTAATAAATCATCCAACATTTCTTCTATCTCTTTGCCTTCCTTCTTCTTTTCTTCCTTCAGTCTTTTCTCATCCCTACTTTTCTGACTCATCTTTTTCATTACTTCTACTGAAATTCCCTTCTCGCTCTCCACCGGTGATAATCCTCACAATTGAGGGCATACCAGTAAAACGGCAAAAAGCAAATTCCCCAGGGCTGGGGGACCATGGTTACAAATGACTAGTGCATTACTGACTTCAATCCAACATCCAGCGATATGAACCTTCACTGTAAATCACTCTTATGTAGGGATTTGGTCATAAATTCGAACTGTGTTTGTCCGACTGCTTAAGAGACAAATTAACTTTAATTTTGAAATTTGTCTGTTCGTCTATCCATCGGCTGACAGAGCTACCACTGGCCTAGGCTACTACACAATCAAGGGGATTCAAGAGACACCCTGTACGGAAATAGCACAAGCCCCGACCTTACAAAAATGACAGCTTAATACCTCTCTGGGCAGAAAAGATGTTTCATAAGATTGTGCCCATCCGAATCCGGGTCGTTTCGCCCGTAGGTCGTTTCGCCCCGAGTCGTTTCGCCCTTGTTTTATGGGTGGGTCGTTTCGCCCTTATTAGGTGGGTCGTTTCGCCCGTGGGTTGTTTCGCCCGTGAGTTGTTTCGACCATTATTATAATTATTATTATTATTATTGTTATTATTATTATTTTTATCATTATTATTGTGGTTGTTGATATTGTTGATGATGCTGATGGTAGATAAATGAAAAGATAGATAAGGAAGAGCGGAGAAGGAAGCAAGGAATGGAGGGAAGGACGGAGATAGATAGATAGATAGATAGATAGATAGATAGATAGATAGATAGATAGATAGATAGATAGATAGATAGAAGGAGCAGAGCGAGGGAAGGATAGATAGATAGATAGATAGATAGATAGATAGATAGATAGATAGATAGATAGATAGATAGATAGATAGATAGATAGATGTGGTTAAAAGGAATATTTTGACGTATCTAATGCACCAGTCATTTGTATCCCCGGCTCCCCCGGGGCCGGGGAATGGCGGGGCTTTTAACTTCTCATTTTTTAAAGCCCGGGTAAAAGCCCGGCACCGCCGGGCAAGATTTGTGGTAAAATCCCTGCTAAAAGCCCCGGCTCCCCAGAGGCTGACAATAATGTGGAACAACAGCTGAGAGTTGTTCTGATGAAACTGAAACATGAGAGAAGGGCTTTAATCTGTGCATGGGAATGTTAAGGTGCATTTTCAAATTAAATAAATAGCATAAAAATAATTAAATGTTAAAAAATACCATTAATATCTAATTTGAATTAATGTGACCGTGTATTGGCAGGAAATCATAACCCCGGCAAATCCCAGGCACTGCCGGGATGCATCATAGGTTAAAGCCTGGCACTTAAGCCCTGCTATGTCCCCGCTATCCCCGGCCCCGGGGGAGCCGGGGATACAAATGACTGGTGCATAATTAATATAATATTTATTTAAACATTTAAATAGCGCTTTCCCCTCTGTGGCTTTTAATGTTGTAGAAAGATAACGGAAGGCAGGAGTGAATGAATGAAGGAGCAATAGATAGATAGATAGATAGATAGATAGATAGATAGATAGATAGATAGATAGATAGATAGATAGATAGATAGATAGATAGATTTCTACAGTCAGTTAAACTAATCAAATAATTAACAGAAGTGTGTTATTAGTCCGCGTTAATTGATTAATGCGATAATGATGTTTGTTAATTAAAGTCGATGTGTGAATGATTTGTCTTTGGCGGCATTCTTGAAATTTATAAATGGTAAATGGTAAAAGAATTATGTGAAAACAAACCATCTTCGGTGATAGCGTACAACCTTAAGCACAAGAAAAAAAGTATATTAAGTCAACTAATAGCATTTGCTTGACTTTTGGTGTTTCTTTCCAGAAATCATGTTAATTGAACCTGATGAATATTTTTCTTCACAATTTGCTTTTGTTGAATTTTTGGTAGCGTTTAAAATTATACTGTATGACGTAAATCACTGGAGTTGGCGTTCCCGTTTTGGTATCGAATTTAAGCAGGCTGATTGTACTTTTCTGTTAGAAAATTCTGATAGAAATTATCATCATCGCAGCCAATTTATAGCGAGGCGTTTTAAAAGTCCATTAGTATATATACTCAAAAGACAGTTATGGACATATCATTAAGTCACAAATAACAAATAATACACCAGATCACTCATTTGGGCATGGTAGAAAAATAAGGGCGAAACGACTCACCAAATAGGGCGAAACGACCCACGGGCGAAACGACCCAGGGCGAAACGACCCAGGGTGAAACGACTCACGGGCGAAACGACTCAGGGGCGAAACAACTCACGGGCGAAACGACCCGGGACCTGCCCATCCCATACCACATCAGTCTGCAGACAATATCAGACAAGGCAAAATAAATCAGACAGGGTAATATAAATGTGCCAAGGCCATGCTCTTGTTTTTTGTTGTTATTTTTTTTTAAGCCTTGGTCAAGGCCACAAAGTGGTACCTGACAAATAAACACTGTCCTCCTTGCACCTAATACCTCACAATTAGGTTTGTCAGTAGTGAATGAAATACCAAGGTCACGATTCAATGAATCTGTAAACATTGTTTTCCTAGACGTCCGCCATTTTATGTCAATTAGATCAAGGCGACCTACCTGATTTTTACATCCTGACTTTTATTTTCCAACCAGTCGAAGTTTAATAATTAAATAACGAGAAATGACACAAAAAGTCCCAACTTAAAGTCTTTTTGATCAACTGTCAGATCTGGAAAACAAGCATTTTGATCAAAATACGAGAATTTTGTGGTGGATTATTCTTTGGCCTGACTACAACATAATTTACCTTTTCTAAAGTTGTAACGATAATGTTGATTGGTCAATCCTGAAAATCGGTCACTAGATCTTAGACTGGTTTACGATTAATTGCTCACCATTTTGGCGCTCTGTACAAGTGAATAAAGCGAAAAACCAATCGAGCACATGCTCTGAACCAATTACAATGATCAACCAATCAACGACGTCGTTACAAAGTACACATTAACGTACAACTAAGGTTACAGTGCATCAAATTCTACTGGACAAAGTCCAATTATGGCAGAAAAAACTCAAATACATTTAGCAGATCCTGCTGAAAATCTAAGACGCATTTTCAACCAGTTTGAAAGGGCAGAGGATCCCTTACAAGGACAAGATGATGCTGCATCATTCTTTACAAAAGCGAGTGTTTTAATCCCTTTATTTTACAAGGAAGGGGAAATACATGTGTTACTAACTAAGAGATCACATGAGTTAACATACCATGCTGGTTATGTTGCTTTTCCTGGAGGAAAGAGAGATGACACTGACAAAGATGACATTGAAACAGCTTTAAGGGAGTCGGAAGAAGAAATCGGACTAAGACCATGTGATGTTGAAGTTATAGGAGTCTTCGGTGCTGGATTTGTTCGACCAAACTCGCTTGTCACTCCTGTAATTGGTTTGATTCCACCAGACTTTGTTCCAGTAAGAAATGAAAAAGAAGTGGCTTTTGTGTTTGATTTACCATTACAGAGATTTCTTAGTGATGAAAGGAGGACTGTGAAAGACTGGAGAATGGATTCTCTAGAACAGAAAACATATCATGTCTATCATTTCCTTGACACAATAAATGGGGAAGAGGTTGATACATGGGGCTTTACTGCATCACAATGTTATGTATAATGGTGGCTCTTGTAGCTTTACAGTCAGAAAAACAGTTTTGTTTTGTGGAAGACAATGTTATCACAAAAGATACTGCACATAAAGGCATCATTGATATAAAGCCTTTTTTGAATAAGTTTAAGATAAAACCGTCACTTTGAAATTAACATTTTACTAACACTGATTATGACGTATATGAAGGATCAATATAAAATTGAATTTGTAAAAGATATATTTCAGAGGCACCTAGTTGAAATGCCTTAACTAAATAGTTTAAATTAGTATTATCCATGAGCACAAATGTTAGTTCTTTAGAATTATGAATAAAGAATTTTCGAATCAGAATTTATTTGCTTTACTATTTTCCTGTTTTAAAGATAGTATTAAATATCAAGGTCCATAATGTACATGTATACTAAATATTAAATACAAAGTTATGCTATCCGGTCAAACCGTAATTTACAATACAAAACAATTAAATTACGCATTATTGGTAAAGATGCTGTTTTACAACACATAAAATAATGTATTGACAAAAAATAATGTATTGACAACTTTTGCAAATCTATAATTCATTTTTTTATTTATTTTTTTTTTATTTATTTATTTTTTTTTTATCTATTTATTTATTTACTTTTTTTATATCCATTGAACCATCTTATGGTAATTCATTAATCAGCAGGATTTAGTGATTACTGGATATAAAGCATTCACATTATTGATATCCATATTATGTTTGTTTGTTTGTTTGAATTGATGCTTTACGTCCCAGTCAACAGCAATGGTCATGTCGGGATGTTGCCTCCACTTTACCCAACATTAGGAATGTCATGACACTCAAAATGCGCTTCATAAAAATAACCACCCAACTAAGCCGTTGAGGCTTATGGTTTGATTAAACCACTTTTCCTGGGCAGGCTCAGACAAGAGTGGTTAACCAGTAATCAGATGGTTGGTCAGTAGATTAGAAGCTTTGCTTGAAGGCACAAGCAGCCCATCTATTTCTCCTAGGCCCCAATGGGCTGGGTCCATATTTTGATTTTTGAACATCAAAAGTTCATGCCAAATGGACATCTTTATATCAGTTTTGGGGTATTAAAATTGGCATGAACTGATGATTGACATAGAAATCCAAAATTTGAATATGGTTATCAAAAATTATTGATAGCCCCATATGCACTTGAATAGTGGATATCAATTATTATTTAAATTTGGATACATTTTTTGAACAAGTAGCCAAAAGGGCAACGATCGTTCACCTGAGAATCAACATGAACCTTCTTTTAAACACTCAAGGGCAGTTACCTCAACAATCAGTAATGGAATCTTGTTGAAATTTAAACTCATTCGAGATATCATGGTTGTCCTTGTTACCGCCAAGGATGCAGATGTGATCAAAAATAAAGGCCTTAGAGTGTTAACAACACTAAATATCATTTTTTTTTAGACATTTAAGATCATTTAAGGCCAGCTAACTCCACAGTCCTTCCACCGATCTGGTCAAAATGCAAATTAATCAGAGATATCATGGTTGTCCTTGTTTCTGTCAAGAATGATGACGATCTAATCTAAAATGAAGGTGCTACAGTGTTGACAACTAAATATCGATTTTTCAAACACTCAAGGGTAGGTAACTCTACAACCAGAGGTGGGATCTGGTGGAAATTTGAATTCATACAAGATATTATGATTGTCCTTGTTACTGCCAAGAATGAAGAAGATCCGATCAAAAATGAAGGCGCTAGCCTAGAGTGTTAACAACACTTAATATCAATTTTGCAGCTACTTCTGTACTCCGTAAATGGAATGAGACAAAAAAAAATTAACTCATCCAAGATCTTATAGTTGTTCTTCTTACTGCAAATAATGATGAACATCCAATCAAAAATGAAGGGACTAGAGTGTTGACAACACAATATTCTAGTTTTGTTTATACAAATAACATTGGCAGTGTTAGAAATAAGACCCAGGAAACATTAGTTGTCCGGGGGACAATCTGAAATTAATCTGAACTTGCCCCTCAAGTTTTGAACTTGTCCCCTAGCAAATGTCTTATAATTTTATTATATCAATATTACACTTATTACTGCTTAACTTCAAAGATATGGTTCAATTTTCATTGTTGTGAATTTGTACTTTAGCTCAACTAAGAATTGTCAGGTCAAAAATTGTTGGAGAATTTCAAGTTGTCCTGGGGCAACCTTCCAGTAATGTCAGGTTGCCCCCAACAAATTTAACCTGTGACGGGTAAGAGGGCAACTGCTTATTTCTAATCCTGATTGGAGAAAGAAATTTAAATGCCCATGTATCTCTAACAATAAGCCTGCAATTCTGCAAAACATCAGTTTTATAGAAGGAAAATGGATTATAACTGCAAGTATGAAAATGATTCAATACAAAATAACAGATGGTAAATGTGTTGACACCACTTTCCCCACCATAAAGCTATGGGAATTTTACAAAGAGCTCAAGGGCAGATAACTCCTTAGTCCCTGACCTGACTTGGCTGAAATATGAACGCATCTGAGATATTATGATTGTGATCATTACCTGCAAGAATCAAGATCTGATCACAAATGTAGGGTCTCAACACTAAATATCAGATCAATCAGAAATGGGATCTGGTCTCGAGGTTATAAAACTTTTTTCAAGCACAGCTCAGCTGAGCATGAAATTTCAACTGCTCACAAATTTTGAAATAGTAAAAAATCGTGGAAAATTCAGGTTCAAAACTCAAAAACTAGTAATTTATCCTGCTCATAAATGTTAAAAAGCCAACAATATTGTTGGCATTTTAACATTTATGAGCAGGATAATTGTTGGCATTTTAACATTTATGAGCAGGATAAATTTTAGTCTCAGCTGAGCTGAGCATGAAAAAAGTTTTATATCCTCGCGACCTGGTTGAAATTCGAACTCATCCGAAAACTTACCAGTTTAAAATAAAATGTATAAAATAAGAATAGATCTTAATTTAATGAAACAGAATAAAATAAAATAGTGGCCTTCTCTTGCATTTGATGTCATTTTCTGCTAGTAGTTCTGCTGAGTAGCTTTTCTATGATCCTAAAGTTTCTCTTCTGCATGTATAATTAGTTCCCTTCAGCAGCCTCCCAGTGACTTAATTTGCTATAAATAAATCAGATCTATTTATAAGATTGACATCTATTTTTAGAAAATTAGTTTTTCCAGACTGGTACAACGTAATTACCTGACATTTTGACAGACCAAGGAGATGAATTAATCTACCAGTCAACACACTGAGTGGGCGTGTCTGTAAACATGCTGACCTGACATAAACATGGGCAAGTTGATACTTGTGGGCAAGATTATGCCCAATAATCACCTATATTTACAGTGACATATGGAGAAGTAGATCATTATACTGCACTGGACATAAAGGTAACATACTTTCTGTTACTACTGTGTTTGTTTTCTGTTCTATCATGATTGATTTTGCAAGAGCTTGATGTTGGCAGAGGTAATGATGACATACAAATAGACCCTGCTTGTTTCAACCACTGGCCAGAACTACAAGTCTTGTACAAACCAACCTTCTCTGTTAGAGATAAATAGGCTGCGAAAGAATTGAACAACCATGAGTTGATAGAATAAAATTTAGAATTCCAACCCAGACGCCAGGCAGTCTTCTGAATCATTACGAAAACACGCCCATGCAATATACAGAGAATTTTTAAGTTGTAAAAATTGAAAAATTTCAGTAGAAAATCTTTGATATTTTTCTTATTTTTCAGTAGAAAAATAGGTATACCCCTGCAAACCCCAGTTTTGCTATATAAAAGTGGGGTTCAAGGGGGTAAACATTACACAGACATGTTTTCCTGATGATAACAATACAGGACACTTGGTCTACATGCATGTATATTTTAACAACACTTATGAAGAACAACATGACTAGCTTTTTCCCAGCAAGGTAGCAGTCTGATTTGTTACCCATCTAGCACAGATTAGCAAGTTTATTTATGATGCAACTTATTTCAACAAAACATAACATAAATTTTGCAACTGTTCCCTTAGTTTTATATTGTTGCATTACATTTTGTATCCTTATTTGGGAGCTATCAAAATACCTGGGTTTTTACCAAGGTTCTACAACTAGTCGACAGTACATATTATATAGCTCTATACTTGCTCATCAGGAAAACATGTCTGTGCCATGAATACCCCCTTAAACCCCACTTTTATACAGCAAAACTGGGGTATGCAGGGGTATACATATTTTTTTTATTTTTGCTCCAAAACATAGATTGTGGGTACTCATTAGAACCGCCTCGCCAAGGCAGTTCTAACGTGTACCCGCAATCTATGTTTTGAGCAAAAATAAGAAAAATATCAACATTTTTCAGCTGAAAAAAAATCCAGTTTTTAAAGCTTATTGCCTGGGCAAGTTTTCGTAATGCTGTTTAAGGACTGCTTATGTTGGAAAAAAAAATAGACACTGATCAGCTGCAAAGTTACCATATGTTTCAACGTACATTTCATTTTGTTCAGCAGGCTAGTACACAAAAATTATAAACCAGGAAATTAAATGATAAATGCATTGAAATGCTTTAGCTTAATATATAATTGTAAAATATGTGTAAATGTTTTTTTTTGCAGAAAATAACACAGCGACTATGTCTTCAAAAGCCAAGTGTAAATATTGGGAGAAGTGTTATCGTAAGGATGCTACACATCTTGCGGAGTTTCTCCACCCAGGGGGTGTGAAAGAGAGCAAGAAGGAAATCAAAAAGGAAGAAAAGAAGGAAGAAAAAGGTGAGATTAGATTTTATATGTCAATCATCAAGAAAAAGAAAAGATGTTATTAGATGTCCGACCAGGCCCTGAGGTTATAAAACTTTTTTCTTGCTCAACTCAGCTGAGACTGATGTTTAAACTGCTCATAAGTACTGAAACATCCCAAATCAGTTGAAATTTTGGGTTTAGGTCATCATTGCCAGTAATTTATCCTGCTCATAAATGTTAAAATACCAATGTTGGCATTTTAATATTTATGAGCAAGCTGAGTTTTAGCTGAGCATTAAAAAAGTTTTATTACCTCGGAGCAAGGTCTTACACAAATGGAGCAACTGTGGCCAAATATGATAGAAAGAGGCTTGAAATTTCATATTTAGGAAGGAGAGGTATAGCACTGGTCTATAATAAAAACAAAGGCACTAGCTGATCAGCTGCACAGTTACTGTTCACACACTTCAGTTTTTATATGTGCTAAAAGGAAACACAAAAAGAAGAAGAACCATTCACTTATATTTTCATTACTCTACCTATAGAAGTATTTCATATTTTCATTTTCTTTTCATTTTAGTAGCATTTATGGTAGTCATATGATAACAAATTTAAAGTCTACACCTGAAAATAATCCGACTTTTATTGTTATTGTTTGATCTTGTATCTTTTAGAGGAGGAAGTAATAAAGCCATCATTGAGAAGAGGTAAAACCCATGAACTGAGTTTTGTTGATGAAAGTCCTAGCACAGATGTAAAGAAGAAAAAAGAAGAAAAGAAAGAAGGTTAGAAAATTTTGCCTCTAGTCTTTTTTTTTTTTTTTTTTTTAATGTGATCATATACAGGATTACTACATTATTCTTTTGTAGTATACCTACCATGTTTTTTTGTAATATTTTCTTTAAATAAATAGACCATATCACAAGAAAACCAGTCTTTGAAATTTCCAACTAGGTCTGACAAAAACTAGTTTTGTATGTAAAGAAGACAGGTTCAGAATTTCAGATTTAGAGATTTAGTAGACAGGGGTTCCCTCGAAAAAGTGAAACCAAACTTTTGAGATTCTGGTCAACTTTTATGGCTGTATTGTGTGGCTGATTCCGACCTGAATCAAGGACAGATTTCTTAAAATACATTCTTAATTCAGAGCCAGAAGAGATGGACACCAGTGAATCCAAGCCCGCTACCCGGGGCAAGGAGAGGAGAGAGAAATGTAAATACTGGGCTAAATGTTACAGGAAAGATGCGGGTCACAAGAAGCTTTATGTGCATCCTGGCGACCCGGATGAAAAACAAGCTGCTGAACGTAAGAGAATTACTTGAGCTCCCCCATGGGAAAACCAACAATCTGCATAGGCGATAACAAAGGCGCAGATCAGCTTCGCTGTAACCGCGAAGCTGATCAGCGCCTTTGTTTTCGCTATACGGATAGTACAATTCCTCTACTTTCTAAATCCAAAATTTCCAGCGTCTATCCTTCTTCTGTAATTGTACCGACCGGTTTGTGTCGGACCTGGTCGGAAACCACATTGTTGGTTTTCCCACGAGGCGGCTCACTTATTTTGGCTGATTCAACTTGATTGATAAATTTTTCTTGCTTTATAATTATGATAAATAGCTTAGGTAGTGTCAGGAAGCTAGGTTAGTCATGGTAACCATTCTTTTATTGATAATGTTTGTCCTTGGCAATTAATTAGAACTCTATGCACACCCTTTCACCAATAACTTACAACTGCCTTTAATCAGCGGTAGACAGAGAATGGTTGAATGACCAATCTTATGGAAAGAATGTTAAACTTTGCTGGTGGTAGGTAGAGAATAATTGAATGACCAATCTTATGGAAAGAATGTTAAACTTTGCTGGACCCACAAGCCAAACAGGTGAACCTATCAGTGTCGGACTTAATAGGCATCAATTCAATCCAGGTCTATATTTCCATCTGTTGTGTTGAAATTCGGTAAAACAAACTAAAAACTAATGTTTTTGTTTTATCAGCTGGGAGAACCCGTGCAAGTAACAGACCAAAGCCACTACACAAGATGGACAGTGTTGACTCAGTAGTGTTCGGAGGATTTACTCTCAAAAGAGCTGGCAGTAACTATGCATGCACGTTAGTTATCTACCTTTGCCTTTATACCTATGAATATTGTCTTAAATGAGCCTTCACATGAGAAATCAACAATTTGGGTTTCCGATTGGGCCCGGCACAAACCAGCCTGTACAGTCACAGAGGGAAATTTCGGATTTAAGAAGAGGGGTTGTACTATCTGCCTAGTGAAAACAAAGAGTTACTGCACATCTGATCTAGGCCTTTGTTTTTGCCTGCGCATGTTGTTGATTTCTTATGCGGCAGCTGAAATGTGGGTGATGCCCAAAAATTTTCACTTGTCTAGGCATTGTTTACATATTAGATTTGATTGGTGCTGTCAGAAACAAACATAAGCAAATCCAGGAAAGATATCATAATTGTAAGAACTGCAAATGATAATGATAGAAAAACAATTAAAAAATAAAGAAGGGAAAAGAATAACAAATGACTTGCAGTCCAAGGGAGATAATCTCAGTCATTTTTCTATGTACTATAATTTGAGTGTCTTGACAAATGAGTTTTATACTCAGCGGAACAGACAGGGATCCCTTATTACAGTTACCTTCTCCCTTACATTTCATTTTCTTATATTTTCAGATGTGCCAGTTTTAGCGGTGCCAAGAATTTTGGTAAAGCCAGCAACCAGAAGACATGCACCCACCTGAAACAGTATCTCGGGGAGGAGTTTGAGATCGCTAGGTGTGATCTCCCAGAGAAAGGCAAGAAAGAGAGGATACCACAACATATCAACATCAGTGTACTGCTGGCTCATAAATATCAAGATGGGTAAGAGCTGGGGTTTTGACAGTTTAACTCTCTAATTTGTATGTTTGATCCAGGGTTACCATATTCAAATCTTTTGGATTAGACTTCAAGTTCCTGTGTCCATATGACCATAGCTGTTGATGGGATCTTAAACCACATCTCAATTGTTGTAAACATAATTACATAGCCAAAACATGGCACTGAAAAGCTGAGTGGCTTTACCACGCACCTGATTTGTAACTTAATTAGACTCGTATTCATTTTCTTTTGTTTTCTTAGGATTCATGAAATAGCATTGTGGTTCAATTAAAACAGCAGTCACACAGTAGTGTATAAGTGAAATGCATGCCGGGCATGTTGAAAAAATTGCAAAAGTCCACATACGCCAGACACAGCGTTTCGTGCGCGTTTGGGATACAAAAAATTTAAACTTGCTTAAAAATTTTCTAGAAGCTTGGTGTGTCCCGGGCGTGTGACTTATATGTTTCGAATAAGTTCCACACGTGCTACAGGCACGTTGAATACGCTTCGAACGCGTTTGGCACACATTTTAGGCATGTCAGTGTATGCTACATGCGCATTCCGATTTTATTAGATATTGCTTCAGAAGCGTGCCCCAAGCATGTGTGAGACGCGCATTTAACATTTGCTGCGTGTCTGTAGCACGTGCTTAGCATGTCTGGGACGTAACACAAACATGCTCTAAAACTTCGAGATTTTTTATACGTCCGGCACACGCCTCAGTTGCACGCTAATGTGTGACTGCTAAAGCGAGTTAAAGGAACAAATTAATTTTTATATGTCCAAAATCTTCAGCGTGTTGAGATTTTTCATACGCCAGGCGCACGTTTGGGTTATACGCTAATAAGTGACTGCTGTTTTAAGGTTCCTAATTTTAACTCTTAAATAGTCAAAATTTATTTTCAAGCATTTATTCTTTACCAAGACACATCATTTCCATTTTCAGAGTAACAAATCCAACAGGTTGGTGGATGAGTGAAAAACTGGACGGTGTGAGAGCTTATTGGAATGGAAAGTAAGTAAATAATACACTGAAATTTGTCTATGTAATATACAACACTGTCTTACCAAGAGGAAAAAATCCAGTATTTGGAGTTTTAAGTGTCGCTCAAGAACATTACACAGAGAAGATAGGTATAGAACTGAGGAGCTCTCACTCAGCTTATGGAAGAGTACACATTCGTGTAATTGAGTGGTTTATTGGATTAGTTTTCATAGTTGTATAAAATCAAACTCAATTATAATATTCCCGCTACCTACCTCAGACCTCATTTTTTTAATACAATCATGTAAAAATATTGATGTCCTTCCTGTTGTTTCAGATGTTTCTATTCTCGGCTAGGCAATGCCTTCTTTGCTCCCTCCTGGTTCACACAAGACCTGCCACGTCACATGCACCTGGATGGGGAACTGTTCGGAGGGCGGAAGAAGTTCCAGTCAACTGTCAGTATTGTCAAAACACCTGAACATGCTCTGTGGAACAAGGTCTCGTATAATGTAAGTGATAGTTTTGGACAATTAGTAGATCTTGTAATGAGCCTGTGAGTGAGAAAACCAACAATTTGGGTTACGACCAGGTCTGACACAAACTGGACTGTACAGTCACAGAAGATAGACAGAGGCTGGAAATTTTGGATTTAGAAAATAGAGGAATTGTACTATCCGTGTAGCGAAAACAAAGGCGATGATCAGCTTCGCACTTCGCAGTTACTGCGAAGCTGATCTGCGCCTTTGTTTTCGCCTATGCAGATTGTTGGTTTTTAATAAAAGCATGCAATTTTCTATGCATTAAATCTGCAATAGCCTAGAGAAAACATTTTTGGAAATAAAAAGATAGGAACATCTTTTGGAAACTCCCAAAGATGTAAAAATCTTGACCTAGATGTTATGGCGTTCTAACTTCTTTTGGGAACAATTAATTTTCCCTTTTTTCGTAAGATTGCTTCGAAAATACTAGTCGCTGCAAAAAATGTACTCAAAGCCATAATTTGAATTGTTTTTGAGTTGTCAAGTTCAATAGACCATGAAAGTGCTGTTGTGAAGAAAATAATGTGAAAATCAGTTACAGCTGCAAATTCTCTTCATTTACCAGGTCTTTGATGCTCCACATTTAGAGAAAGAACCATTTGAGAAGAGAATGAAAGCCTGTAAAGAATACTTTGAAAAAGCAAAGTAAGCATCACAAAAACACACCCATGCAATATAAAGGGATTTTTTTCACTTGAAAAAAAAAAAAAAAAATGAAAATTTCAATAGAAAATTTTTGATATTTTTCTTATTTTTGCACAAAACATAGGTTGTGGGTACATGTTAGAACCGCCTCAGTTGAGGCGGTTCTAACGAGTACCCACAACCTATGTTTTGGAGCAAAAATAAGAAAAATAGGTATACCCCTACATACCCCAGTTTTTCTATATAAAGTAGGGCATAAGGGGGTAAATATTACATGGACAATAACTTTGAAAAAGCAAAGTAAGTTGACCCTTAATTAGAAAATATTTTGTGTTGTTCAGAGAATATTTTCTTGCAGCCTACTGGAACAGCAAAATTTAAACCATACTTCGAAGCAACACAGCCTGATCTTGTTTCTTATAGCATTTTAACTCTTCAGTATCATCTAACATGAATTTGAAAATGCTTCTGAGATCAGCAAGCTACCTTAGTCTTAGTCTTACATAACTGTGGTACAATACTCCCAACAAAACTGAACCCAAAAAATTACCTATGTGGCCACATAGTCAATATTTATTATTTTTTACAGACCCAAATATGCCAAGATAGTCGAGCACGAGAAATGCACAGGTACTGACCATGTCGACAAGGAACTGAAGAGAATTATAGCCCTGGGCGGAGAGGGGCTGATGATACGACAGCCGGGATCCAAGTACGAGAGAACTCGGTCTAAAACACTGCTGAAGATCAAGAAATTCCATGATGCCGAGGTTAGTGAGTTTGATGCTGTTTCTCTTTCTCAAGTTGTTAAAATGTCTGTCCTTCTTTTAGAACAAAAACATAAGGGCATTGCTTGAGCTGCAGGCTTCAGTGTCCATATAACGTGACTGGAAATTGAGTGCATGGGGTCTGATGCCGTATTGAAGTAATTCTATTATAGTGAAGCTTATTGTCTATTGTGATTTGACTAATAGATTGTTAAAACCTTTACCCCCAATCAAACACAACCAGAGGGGAGTGCTGTAGCCTAGAGGTAAATTTGTCAAACCCTGAATCGTGAGGTTGGGGTTTTGATCCCCAATGGCACTGGATTGTCGCCTTGAGCAAGACAAACAGCTTATCAAGACAACCATTTTACACCCCTTTATTAGTGGTGCATTTCCAGGAATTGGTGGCTCCTTCCCAGCAAGACTGAAAAGTTGTTGACAGAGACTTTAAGCCACAACAAAACAAACACAACCAGGTTTATGCTTGACAACTCTTACAAATTTTTTCTTGTAGGCTATTGTGGTTGGCTATGAAAAGAGCAAGAGTAATCCCGGTTTAACAGGGGCATTGTGGGTGAAGATGGCTTGTGGGAAACAGTTCAAGGTTGGCTCAGGGTAGGTAACTCTTATAGTCCACATTGTCAGTGGTGTTTAAAACTTCATGTTTTCAAAGTAACATTTGATCGTTTTTATACAAACTTATTTAAGCTTACATATTATTTCAAATGTTTTACCTCTAATTCAAAATATCAAATATCTAGTGGTAGTTTGAGACATAAAATGGTAGCAAACAGTGCTGACACAGATACTGTATCTCTGTGTGCTACATGTACCTGATATGCAGTCAAATCTGATTTTAAATAATTACCTATACCTGTCTACCCGATTAAATAAAGACTTATCATGTTACATGATTCTTTTCTTTATATTGTAGGTAAAACACATGATTGGAATGCTTGTGAGCTTACAGTATATAGGCACCCATTGTTCTTCAGTCGTCAACAATTTCTTTTTGTCATTGCAGGTTAAGTAATAAAGACAGAAGAAATCCGCCAAAGAAAGGCACAATCATAACTTACAAGTTTCAGGAATACACAAACTCAGGGACCCCGAGGTTTCCTACATATGTTGGTATGTATACAAAAGTCACTGCAATGTACATGTAGCACTAAAATTATTCTCCTACATATGTTGGTATGTATACAAAAGTCACTGCAATGTACATGTAGCACTAAAATTATTCTCCTACATATGTTGGTATGTATACAAAAGTCACTGCAATGTACATGTAGCACTAAAATTATTCTCCTACATATGTTGGTATGTATACAAAAGTCACTGCAATGTACATGCAGCACTAAAATTATTCTCCTACATATGTTGGTATGTATACAAAAGTCACTGCAATGTACATGCAGCACTAAAATTATTCTCCTACATATGTTGGTATGTATACAAAAGTCACTGCAATGTACATGTAGCACTAAAATTATTCTCCTACATATGTTGGTATGTATACAAAAGTCACTGCAATGTACATGCAGCACTAAAATTATTCTCCTACATATGTTGGTATGTATACAAAAGTCACTGCAATGTACATGCAGCACTAAAATTATTCTTTGTATTGTCAGTCATGCCAACATGAAAACTTGAAAGCCAAAAATGAACCAAACATCCAGTACATTTCCCCCCCCCACCCCATAACTTGGTAATATAAATATTTTTATGGCCATTTTTCTACTGTGCTGATTATAGAACAGCAATAACTTGTCAGTTGATGGCTAAAGCGTGTACACTAAATACTGTTAAACTGCCTCAGCAAGAATTGCAAGGAGTAGTTAGTGCAGTTGACTCTTCAAGTATGACCTCATTTGTTTAGCATGGAGATACAGCATATTGTAAAATCAAACAATAATTAAACCTGTCTGTTTACTAAATAAAGAGAATGATATTCAGTTTCTAATTTTGGAAACATCTTATTTTGCTTACAGGTATAAGAATAGATCTCAAAGAACCTAAAGACGCTGAAGGTGTAGTTATGACAGCAACCGATGATCCTTAAATCTCAACATGGTGGTTTGTAGTGGGCATGAAACTTTAACTCAGCAACACTGAGGTGATCCTGTGAATTGCTAAGTCCATTTGTTGCTGCACACAGTCACCTAGTCAAGCTTGCAGTTTACCATAGATGATATAGACTTAAATTTGCTTAAAATGGTGTCTTAGGTTTACCGTTATGAGATATGAAAGAAATACATGTATTAGTCCAATCAAGGGAGCTATATATATAGTAGGTATAACCTAGACAACGTCTTTCGTACATGAACATTGACACGGAGATCAAATGGTTTTGAAAATTGTGTTGAACATGAAACCGGTGAGCCAACATTAAATTTCTGTGGTAAATAATTTTACATATACTACAAAAAAGTGTTGACTAGTCGGTGAACAATAACAAAATGCAGTCAATACAAAAAACTTCAAGATCTCAAAGGGCAGCTTTCCATCAGACACATATCTTGCATCAGACATTTGATAATCATTTTCAGATTTTATTATCATTGAAACATGAAAACAAAAACATGTTCAGTTGGTCATATTGTATTTTTTTCACTGACGTCTCTGCATTGTATGTTTGTTGATATTTTTAGTATAAATGTTTTAATAGAAAAATAATATTACCTGTGTTAAGAATAAAATGTTAGAATATCTGTGTTTTACTCTGCTAATGAAGAGTGCTTTGTGATAGGTGTATATTTTTTAGTTTACAATTGTTAAGTATAATCACATGACATTTTTTAAATATTTTAATTTTAATCATCATTTTAATATTAAAGTTTTCTTTTACCATTTTAAATTCTTATTCATATATCTGTGATGAGTCTTTTACAACTTATTTATTAACCATTTAATGCCCATACAGTTTGGACAATGTCACTTAATAATGTATTTATTTTACCATTTAGTTATCCAAATACTGACTTAGTCTGTATCCCAACCTTTTTCTTGGCTGTCAATGGTTTATGTGAGTTTAATTCTTCCAATCACTAGCTGATAAATGTACACCAAAAATGTATGAAGACACAATCATGTTTACCATTAGCAAAATTTAGTCTGAACTGCAGTTTCTAAATCTTAAAAGAAAATAATGTCATGTTTCATGGGGAAGCATATTTACAAGGTAGGCAATTTTCTCATCTTTTGCAAAATGTGTTTTCCCTTTGGTTTAATGGTGATATTCATAATTATAGTCTTTGTTTCATTTTCAAAAGATTTATATAATTTCTATAGTCACTTCTGTGATGTATATTAACTCTTTTACACTCTTTTGTCTAAGTTTCTGATAAGCTGTTTGGATTTTGTTTTAAATCATCAAAGGTATTATTTTGTCTTGCTTTAATGATACCATATACATGTATATATTGTAGTTTTCTCTTATAGTGTGCCATTGTTTTCATTTCTGTAGTATCAACGTGCAATTCACAAAAAATTAAAGAAATTCACTACCAACCTCATGTTTTATTTGGTTTTAATTTTCACCCTGTACAAAAAAAAGATTATCATAATCATTATCATAATCATCCAAAGATTATCATAATCATCCAACATGTGGTTTGATTTAAAAAAGACAATTAAAGAACAAAGTTCAGGAAATGACACAATGGAATTAAAATTCCAATCCATACACCGGGTGGCGCTGGGGTGGGAAAAAAGACAACATAAAACACAAAAGAAAATATAACAGCACAAAATAAGATCAAGATAGCTAGCTCTTTCCCAGCAAGGTAGTGATCCGGCTAGCATCAACCAAAACCAAAGAACTGCCTTAGAACACTGGAAAGAATTTGTTTATGCAGCACACAGAAATGAGATATTTTAGCACTGCAATTAAGCAGAAATATGGACTAAGCAGTAATACTGACTATGAAATACAAAGGCAAAAGAAAGCTAATGATAAAAAAAAAATAATCATCTCTACAACTTTTTAGCTCACCTGAGCCGTTAGGCTCACAAGGTGAGCTTATAGGATGGCCGTGATCCGGCGTCCGTCCGTCCGGCGTCCGTCCGTCCGTCGTCGTCCACCATTTTCAAAGATCTACTCCACTAAAACCGCTTGGCCAATCAAAGCCAAATTTTATATGAAGCATGTATGGGAATGGGGAATCAATGTGAATGTGTTTATAAATAATCCAGGTCACATGACCAAGATGGCCGCCATGCCCATATATGGTAAAAACCCTTCAAAATTCTTCTTCTCCAGAACCACTGGACCGATTTCAATGAAACTTGGCATGAAGCATCGGGGACTAGAGTACTACAATGTGTTTATAAATTTTGACCTTTGGATGACCTTGACCTATTTTATGGCAAGGTCAACGTAGGTCGCCCATGCATTTGAATGTGGAAAATTTTAAAATGTCATTTGAAAGGCAAATCTTGCAGGAAATGGACTGAAGGTAGGTAATTCTGATAAAAATTTGGACCCCAGGGGTTAGTCAGCCCCCACCCTGGGGCAATATACATGTATATTACAAAAATATTCAAAGATCTTCTTTTCTTACATACCTCTATCAAAAAGATAGAAAAATTCCAGTATTTTAGTGGTGGTAGATAAATCGATCTTACACTGCTGGCTTGGTTGCTCATACAAGATAAGAAAAGCACGCGACTAAATTCGATCGTTTCTAGCCCAAAGCAGCTGCGTGCAGCAATAATGTTCAACAAAACTAAGACTAAATTGGTGTGAATTCATTGGGTATAATGTTGATTCACGCTCGTTTTCAATGAAAAACAAATCAAAACTGCATCTCTTTTGACTTTGACAACGATTTATTTACATTTGACGTCATCCGTAATAAACACTACGTCATCAGAGTTAAAGCACGGTACCAGGTTACTTTACCGGTAAAATGAACTTAGGCCTAATCGGGGTATGTAAGAAAAAGAATCCATCAGTGGTGTTCAGTGGAGAAAGGAAAATCTCAACCCTCGGGTCCATCGTTCCAGTGGGAAACTCGGCGAGCCTCGTTTCACACTGGAACGGATGGACCCTCGGATTGAGATTTTCCTATCTCCACTGACCACCCATGATGGATTCTATTTCTCTGAAACCACTTGACCAATCAAAGCCCAATTTTATAGGAAGCATCTATGGGAAGGGAGAATCAATGTGTTTATAAATAATCCAGGTCACATGACCAAGATGGCCGCCATGCCCATATATGGTAAAAACCCTTTAAAATTCTTCTTCTCCTGAACCAATGGACCGATTTCAACGAAACTTGGCATGAAGCATCGGGGACTGAAGTACAGGTACAATGTGTTTATAAATTATGACCTTTGGATGACCTTGACCTATTTTACAGCAAGGTCAACATAGGTCGCCAATGCACTTGAATGGGGAAAACTTTTAAAATGTCATTTAAAGTGAAAGTCTTGCAGGAAATGGGCAGTAGGACAGAATATTAATGATTCTGAAAAAAATTGGACCCCAGGGGCTCATTTGCCCCAGCCCCAGCGCATTATACATGTATATTACCATAATATTCAAACATCTTCTACTCTGAAACCGCTTGGCCAATCCAAGCCAAATTTCATGTGAAGCATCTATAGAATGGGGGAATCAATGTGTATATAAATAATCATGCCCATATATGGTATAAACCCTTCAAAAATCTTCTCCGGAACCGGTGGACCAAATTCGAAGAAACTTGGCATGAAGCATCGATGACTCAAGTACTACAATGTATGTATAAATCATGACCCTGTGATGACCTTGACCTATTTTAAGGCAAGGTCAACATGGGTTGCCTATGTATTTGACTGGGTAAACTGTTAAAATGTCATTTGAAGGGAAAAACTTGTATGGACAGTATATTGATTATTCTGAAAAAAAAAAAAAATGGCCCAAGGACTTCATCTGCCCCTATACTGGGACTATTTTCTATAACATTCGTATATACAGCAGATCTCAGGTGAGCGTTTACAGGACCTCTGGTTTAATGTTGCCATTTAGAGATTTTTTTCCTCTTACTTATGAATAGGGATACAGGAAATTTAACAAAATACAAAAGCTCTTGGTTGGACTGTTCAAAAGCAATGATTAAGCCATATAAATGATCATACAATTACATGTACAATGAAATTAAATATGGACTTTCTTATCCTTCCACAGTTAACTTTATAAAAAAACTATTAAGGAGGATATTTTCATTTTATTTCACTTTTGCAATAAGAATCCTGTAGTGAAGCATTATGTTGTCTTCCTATGAGCCCCACCATATGCTATATGTCCTGAGAATGACACTTGTATTCACTTCAGTTGGTTGATTTGGTCCCTAAAAAATCACTACATGGATCTAAGGTGTCCGGTAAGTTACACGATTTATTGATACATAATAAGCTTTTGTGTCCGTTGTATCGTGCCATCCTATAGGTCCAACCTCACAGTCTGCACATATCAAATACTTGATACCGTCCACCGTGTTGGTAAATCCTACATTCTCAAATGTGAACATGTCGTCGACTATCCAGAAATCTGTCATATTTTCTCCATCTTCTGCCGAACCATCTGATTTCTTTCTCATGTGAGGTAGGTAAAACTGCAAAAATTATAAAAGTAAAAAAATCATGCACTCAAATTTTGTCATATCCTAGATTAAAATTCCAAGAAAGATATCGTTACTTCTGAAAAAAAAAAATGTGTTTAAGCAGAAAAAAGCAAGAAGTGCCAACTCGGAGTAAATAATAGGACATTGGAGCAGGCCAACTTTCACCTGCACTATTTGCCAGGGTTCAATTGACCACCAACTTTGGTCTTACCAAATACTGCAAGGTGTCAATATCATTATGTACCAAAAAAATAACCAGTACCCTGTTCTATTTAATAGAGTAAAAAATCAGTGGCGGATTTAGAGGGGGTTCGGGTGGTTCATTTGAACCCCCCTCTGGGACTAAATTATTTCAATTTCATGGGGAAATTTATGAAAAATCAGGCAAAATATTAAAAATGAACCCCCTTTTGATGGATCTGAACCCCCTTTTCAGAAATCCTGGATCCGCCCCTGAAAATGATATCACAGATTACACCAATCAAAGTAAAATCTCAGAGTTGTTGCATCCGAAGTCTTTTAGGAAATTGCTGATCACCACAGGTTTCACATGGGCATCAGAATAAAATACTGGTGAAACGTCATACACAGAAAATAGTGCTGAGGTACCGCAAGCTTTTTCAAAAGAATCCGGGTCGTTTCGGTCCTGGGTCGTTTCGGCCTGAGTCGTTTCGGCCTGGGTCGTTTCGGCCAATTTTGGGGGTGGGTCGTTTCGGCCTTGGTAGGTGGGTCGTTTCGGCCAATTTTCTGGGTGAGTCGATTCGGCCCTGAGTCGTTTCGGCCAAGGTTTATGGAAATCTTCAGGTAAGTAACAACTCAAAGATAAACTGATCTGCTGGAGTGCATGCATTTTCGTGGACATGTATATGATGTATGCATGAGAGATGTTTTGAAAGTATTGTAGTCACAGTTCCAGCCTCACATATTCCTAGTGTCTCGGAAAAAAGCCCATTAACATTTAATGATTAGTACTGACGAAAGAAAGGATTGATAGGGTTGAGGGAATGAATGATAGATAGATAGATAGATAGATAGATAGATAGATAGATAGATAGATAGATAGATAGATAGATAGATAGATAGATAGATAGATAGTTTTGTACAATTAAACTAAACATGTAGTTATGAAGTCATCGGCAATTGCAAGGGAAAACTTTTCAGTGATGCATCGGTTGTCGGTGATCTAATTATAAGGGTGATTATCAAGGTGTGAAAACTCGTGTTTGTAATCAGCAATGCTAATCCATGGTGATTGATTATCAATGTACTCAAAGTGTGAAAACGTGTGCTTGTCAATTTAAGTTGAGTCTACGCATGAGAAAAACAACAGTTTTGGAATCCGACCAGGTTCATCACAAACCAGCCTGTACAGTCACAAAAGCAGGCCAGAGTCTTGAAATTTCGTATTTAAGAAGAAGAAGATGAAAACAAAGGCACTGATCAGCCCTGCAGATACCTGCGCCTTTGTTTTCGCCTATGCATATTGTTGCCATAGAAATTACCATTGTAGTTTTTCTATCGTTTTTAATGGAATAAAGATGCAATTTTTTCTCCCAGTAATAGACCCAAGTACCCTTGCAAGACTGGCTGCATGGTAAACTAGCCTCATATGGCATACACATCTAGCATAAAGTATATTATAGAGTATTTAAGGATTAAATAAAATCAGGCCGAAACGACTCACCAAAATTGGCCAAAACGACCCAGGCCGAAACGACCCACGGCCGAAACGACTCGGGGCCGAAACGACTCACGGCCGAAACGACCCGTTACCTTTCAAAAAGCTAAAGCTTGTTGTTTAATTGATTTGCCTGACCTCTTTCTTCACCATTTCAGCTTTCTGTGGGAGCAGGATCACAGATGAGCATCTTTCGCAATAGATCTTGTTCTTATTTTTCCCATTTTCAACCAAATCTGTCTCTTTTGCTTGATCAGAATCAGTAGAACTCATTTTTTCCAAGATTGAATTTTTTCAAATCTTAATCTTCAGATGCTTTCATGAACACTTCCTCCTCCAAGTCCCTGAAGTACTCAGAACGGTGTTGATATAGAATTTATCAAAGCAAAAAATTACCCTACAGTATGCCAAGGGAAATAATACAAATGAGCCTAAACTGTATTCTCATTGGTGTTACTTCCCTTAGTTTGGAAAAAATTCCAGCTGAATGCTTTCAAAGGTGTTCCTTTTGAAGAATTAAAATCACAAACAACTGTCAGGAAGCTTTTTGGTTAAGAAATAAAACCAGAGGACCATTGGTCCTGAGAACGCTCACCTGAAGCCTGATCCTGCAGTATTAAGTCATCATGAAATGACCTTGACCTTGAATACTCACACACCTTTATTGAATTCATAAGTTGTCTGCATCTGCAAAGTTTCAGGTCTCAGGCTGCAATAGTTTCCAAACCCAGAGAAAACCACAATTTTAATTTTGATATTTAAATGACTTTGGGTCAAGGTCAAGAAATGACCTTGGCCTTCATTAATTACTTACCTTCATTGACTCCATTGGTTGTCTGCATCGAGCAACTTTCAGGTCTCAGACTGCAACAATTTCCAAAATATCCATTGTTTTCGCCTTTTCCCATGTAAAAGCCTATGTTTCCAAAATTGACCTTGCCGTAAAATAGGTCAAGGTCATCCTATGGTCATCATTTGATCAAACTAGGATGGGCTGGAGTCCCAAATGCTACATACCAAGTTTCGCGAAAATTGGCCTGCCGGTTCTGGAGAAGAAAATTTTTGAGTGGTTTTTACCATATATGGGCGTGGCGGCCATCTTGGTAATGTGACCTGGATTTCGCGATCAAACTTTCGTCTCCCCTACCCATGGATGCTCCACATAAAATTTCACTTTGATTGGCCCAGCAGTTTCAGAGAAGAAGATCTTTGAAAAGTGTGTATGGACGACAGACTGGCCAAGGTCAAGAGATGACCTTGACCTACATTAATCACATACCTTCATCTACTCCATTAGCTGTTTGCATCTACCACTTTTCAGGCATCAGGCTGCAATAGTTTTCAAAAAATGCATAGTTTTCACTTTTTCCCATGTAAAAACCTGTTTCCAAATTTGACCTTGCCGTAAATTAGGTCAAGGTCATCCAAGGGTCATCATTTTATCAAATTATGATGGGCTGAAGTCCCCGATGCTACATACCAAGTTTCGTGGAAATCGGCCAACCGGTTCTGGAGAAGAAGATTTTTGAGTGGTTTTTACCATATATGGGCGTGGCAGCCATCTTGGTCATGTGACCTGGATTCCGCGATCAAACTTTTGTCTCCCCTACCCATGGATGCTACACATAAAATTTCACTTTGATTGGCCCAGCAGTTTCAGAGAAGAAGATCTTTGAAAAGTGTGTATGGACGACAGACTGGCCAAGGTCAAGAGATGACCTTGACCTACATTAATCACATACCTTCATCTACTCCATTAGTTGTTTGCATTTACCACTTTTCAGGCATCAGGCTGCAATAGTTTTCAAAAAATCCATAGTTTTCACTTTTTCCCATGTTAAAGCCTATGTTTCCAAAATTGACCTTGCCTTAAATTAGATCAAGGTCATCCTAGGGTCATCATTTTATCAAACTATGATTGGCTGGAGTCCCAAATGCTACATACCAAGTTTCATGAAAATCGGCCTGCCGGTTCTGGAGAAGAAGATTTTGAGTGGTTTTACCATATATGGGCATGGCAGCCATCTTGGTCATGTGACCTGGATTTCGAAATCAAACTTTCGTCTACCCTACCCATGGATGCTCCACATAAAATTTCACTTCGATTGGCCCAGCAGTTTCAGAGAAGAAGATCTTTGAAAAGTGTGAATGGACGACAGACTGGCCAAGGTCAAGAGATGACCTTGACCTAAATTAATCACATACCTTCATCTACTCCATTAGTTGTTTGCATCTACCACTTTTCAGGCCTCAGGCTGCAATACTTTTAAAAAAATCCATAGTTTTCACTTTTTCCCCATGTAAAAGCCTATGTTTCCAAATTTGACCTTGCCGTAAAATAGGTCAAGGTCATCCAAGGGTCATCATTTTATCAAACTATGGTGGGCTGACGTCCCTGATGCTACATACCAAGTTTCGTGGAAATCGGCCCACCGGTTCTGGAGAAGAAGATTTTTGAAGGGTTTTTACCATATATGGGCGTGGCGGCCATCTTGGTCATGTGACCTGGATTTTGCGAACAAACTTGAAATGCCACTACCCAAGGAGGCTCCACATAAAATTTCAACTAGATCGGCCGAGCGGTTTCAGAGAAGAAGATCTTTGAAATTGTGGACGACGACGACGGACGGACGACGGACGGACGCCGGATCATGGCCATCCTATAAGCTCACCTTGTGAGCCTTCGGCTCAGGTGAGCTAAAAAATTGTTTTTGTTTTAAAAATATCCAACAGACGAGAATTAGAGCTCTGTAAAATCGATTTAAGCCCCCCAGTAATTTGTTACTGACTGTTCCAAGGCGGTTTTGTTGTTATTTACATTCATATTTATATTCATGTTGCGTGTTTAGTCGGTTTGTCTGTCAGTTGTGCTTGTTGGTGAGTATGTTTTTGATTTATTATGGTCAAGTTGCTGGTTTCCTTGTTTGGCATTTTTTTTTTAGTTTCGATGAATGAACATCTCGATAAATCAGTAGCAATGGTCTCCTTCCCGCCTAGTAACTTTGGGTTGAGGTTTTGGCTCAACTGCAGCAACATTTTCTAATACATGTGTTAGCCAGTTCAGATCTTGGTTTAATTTTATTGTAATCCATTTTTAATAATGGCTAATACATTTTCGCTGTACTGGTAGAAATGGTTATTTCGCTGTCCTAGTAAAAATTGTTTTTGGAATAATAATAAATTCAGTATTTCTGCTGTCTTTGGTTGGGACTTAAATCTGATTACATCAGAAGTATTTGTTACACATGTTCGCCAGTTGAACACTATGTTTTTATTTTATTTTCTTTATTTATGAAATGTCCCCAGGAAAAAGAGTTTTCGGCGTTGTCCCCAGTAAAAACGATAATCAGTGCCCCAGGAAAAGTGGTTCTTCATGATACGACTGTTTCTTGTGCCTACCTCTCTGTCGTGCTCGTTGCCTTTCGTTTCAGTTGAAACTTATCCGGATGGCTACCTTGTTGGGGAAAGAGCTAGTCATTCTGCTCCTCGTGTGTGTTGTTGGAAAAATGTTTTGTTGTTTTATGTATTTTCTTTCCCACCTGGTTTCTATGTTGGGACTTAAAATTTAATTGCATGGGTTCCTGGTCCATCTATTCTTACTTTCAATATCATTCTTAATCATTGAATAATTAAATCATGTTTTCTTTTTGTGTCACATGATGCACGAGTTACCTGCTCCAAGAGGTGCATACCTATTCACAATGATTTAAATTGTGTTATTATTTAAGAAATAGATCAGCTCTGGCAGTGAATTGTTGAGTTATTATTCACTGTTTGGAGGAGAGTTGTAAAGCAGAGCAAATCACAAGTGCGCAGCCACACTCTTCCTGGACCAGCCTCCCAGAGACAGCTTACCAAATATTTTGATGACTAATATTCATGAAAGACGTGCCAGAAGTGAGAATCAATTTGCAGGGTCCAATGCTGTACCAATCAGACACACTGCTGATCGAGCTATTGAACCTGTGCTACCGAGCTATTGAACCTGTGCTACCGATGTACATTTAATAGTTAAGAGCCTTGCATTACACAAGCCAAATTAGAAAGCCTTCATTTATCTGTGAAAACAGAGGCACTGAAAAATCGGTTGCTTGTCAACCACACAAATTGTCAATGCTCTAGTTACATGTACTTTCTCAAGACTACAGCTTGGCTAGTGTGAGACCCCGAGACTCGGAGTATTTTGTTTGTTTTCTGTTTTATCATCCCAGTCAAAAATGTTTGTCATGTTGGGATAGAGGCATGGCTTCCTGGGCATTAACCAGTACTAGGAAGAGTGTGTCTTGCTCATGAACACAACTCGGCGCAGAGGCGTCAAAAGCGTTGGCTTGAAATTCTGTTCTGTTCTGATGGACAGGAATAGATAGGAGCCGCTGCATGAGAAAACCAACAATTTGGGTTTCCGACCAGGTCTGACAAACCGGTCTGCATAGTCAACGAAGCAGGCTAGAAGCTTGAAATTTTGGATATACTGTATTATTAAGTCGAAGAGGAATTGTACTATCCGTAGTGAAAACAGAGGCGCTGATCAGCTGTGCAGTAGCACAGTTACTGCACAGCTGATCTGCGCCTTTGTTTTCCCACATACAGATTGTTGGTTTCTGATGTCATGTAAGAAGTACTGTGAGAGACACACGGTATCAAACTAATAAGAAACAACAATCCTACATCAATTACTGTTTAATCATATAACATACATGTATAAAGAAAATTCATGAAAACAAAATTACTTTCTTAAATCAGAGCTGCTTTAAACAAAGTAAATTTTCGTCTCACAAAAGTAAGGTTGTGAAAAAAAAAAAAATCATATATTTTGGTTTTGTTTTAAAACTGTAACTATGGCGACAACTTGTTTTGCTCAAGGACACAAACCTAGTGCCAGTCGAGTTCAAACCCAGAAACATAATAAATTCATAGATCAGTTTGACATCTGACAATTTCGAGGCAAACTACTACAATGTTTTTCTTGATCTTCAAATAGAAAGCGGTTCTTATTACCATAGTTGATTGCAAAGCGCATACAGAGAGAGCATTATCTATAAAACTAGATCCTATAATGCCAAACAAGGGCATTTAACAATTACAACCTTACATATTAAATGAAGAGTGAATATGCATGATTATACGATGAGTACATGTATTTCAATCTTAACTTTTGAAGTTCAAGATTATTGTCATGAAATTTATATAACAACGAAACATTGGTGATAATATTTATAAACAATACAACAGGGTTGGATTACATAAACTATCTTCTCATATTTTATTACAAAACTAAAACTATTGAAATTTAATATGCCTGTTCTACTTTCCTTTAATAAAAGATATGAAATCAAATCTATATGCTCAGCTGTCTTGGGAGTCTTGTGTAACAAACAACTTGTACATATTATTAAAACTGAATAAATTAAACAATGCAGCACATTCTTTTTAAGAATTCCATTTAGGATGATTTAATACAACAAATTCATTGATTTATACTGACTGGGTAGGCATAAATACTTATTTGTGAAAAATGGATTTGTTCACACCTTCACCGTCATAAACAAAGAAGTTATATCCCGTTTCTGACTATTTTTGTCTGAAAATACAAGCCCTTGCCAGTGTTTATAACTGTGCAATCCAGTTTGTGTCCTACCAGGTCTGAACTCTATAGAAACATTTTTCACAAACTCATAATAAGGCTGACTTAATTTGAGCCACGTCATGAGAAAACCGGATTTTTGCCTAGGCAAAAACAAAGGCGCAGATCAGCTTCGCAGTAACTGATGATCAGCGCCTTTGTTTTCGCTACACAGATAGTAGAATCCCTCTTCTTCTTAAATCCTAAATTTTTCAAGCTTCTAGCCTTTTTCTGTGACTGTACAAGCCGGTTTGTGTCAGACCTGGTCGGAAACCCTGAAGACCGGTTTTCTTGTGTCACCGCTCATTTAATGCTACATCACAGAAGATAAGGAAAGCCAAGTAAGCAATGAAAATTACAAATAAAAAAATAAAACTTAATTTCTCCGAAATTCGAAAAATATGTAATGAGAAACTAAGCTTTTTGAGCAATATTTGTAGAATTTTGATTTTTCGTCACACATATGACTGACAGAAACTGAGATGATTCATGTATAGGATTCTTATTTGCTCTAATTGATTTGTTTGTCTGAAATAAGATTAAACATCACAGTCAACAATTTTTCAGTCATTTGGGACGCAGCTACCAATTCCTGGGTATAACCAGTAATATGCAAATTTTGTGTATTTTGCTCAATCATACAACCCTATGTCCGTAGGTTTCAAGCCTGACTTCTTCATTCAGCATCTGATCATCTACCACTAGGACACTGCATTCCTCCACCAAATTACATTTGAGAAAAAAAGAAACATGTAAAGACTATGTACATAGCACTATAGTTTCGCAGCTTGAACAACCAGCTGTTTCAGCCCCTGTGCAAGCTTAGACACGTCTACGACTCTATCAACCATCTCTTGTACCGCCGGCACCGACGGGTATTGAAGAGCTGCCGTCTTTGTAGCCATTACTGTCAATTTTAAACAGTCACACAAACTGTTGGCACTCTGAATTATCCTACTCCGAACTTCATCGTTTTGTAAATTGTGATGTAAAGCGTCACCGATGTATACTAGTTTATGTGCGGAAACCACAACAAATTTACTATTAGAAATGAACACCTTTGGACCCTGGCTACTTTCGATACAACTGAAAAAGGCATCAATGGAGTTTGTTAGTAGTGTTGAATGTGTTTCCATTTGTTCTGAATAGAACAGTAATACTTGTCTATCACTCGGGTCCAATGTTATCAATTCAGTTTTGGCTACATCTCGTTCTGGAATATTTACATCAACTTCATCGGTAATCACAGACTTATCTTTCTCTTGCTGAGAGTCCTTCAGTTTCTCTGTTTCAATCAGTTTTTCTCTACTTCTACTTAACTCATTATTAGATTTTACTTTAGTATCAGCACTATTTGCAACGTCTTTTTCATTAACTTCAACAACTTTATCTAACAAACTTTCATGAGATCCTGTGTGAGTTTTCTTTTCAGTAACAGTTTTCTTATCACTGTCTTTAACTCTCTTCAGAGTGTCACAATTATCACTGTCATTGTCATCATCCAACTGAACATAGTCATATTCAGGAAGTACGCCCTCTGGTTCTTTTTCTGGTGTAGCAATTTCACGGGACAGTCTCTTTACTTGAAAGTCTCCCGACCAATGTTTGAATTCACCCGACTGTCTTTTGAATTCCCCAGAAAGTCTTTTGTTAAATTCCCCTGAAAATCTTTTTGTATCTGGTCCACTGAAACTGAAGTCCTGAGATTTTTTGTCTGTTGGTGTTGGGGGTAGGGGACGTTCAGCCGGTGGGGGTGCGGGGAGGGGACGGGTCTGAAGTGTCTTTGTTGGTAAAGCAGGGGGTTTGCGACTGATTGGGGGTTTACCGGAAGGGGTCAATGTTCCACTATCACGAGAACTTCGCTGGAAGTCCTTGGCACGTTTGAACAATAGCGATGAATTACCCTGGATAAATGTTGCTAGTTTTTTCACACCATGATTTAAGTCTTTTGCAGATGACCAAATTTGTCCTAAATCATCTCTTTTAACTGATTCCTGTGGCACAAGCTTTGCTATCTGCCACTCAGCATCATCTAAATGTTTTATACACACTCTCATTTGCTGTAATGCTTGCTGTAAAGGTATCAGATACTTGCTGAGTTTATTGATCAGTTTTCTGTCCGACAATTTTGCTGAATTAGCTAGAGTTCCTTGACCAAAGTCAACAAATTCACCGAGAGCATGTTCAACGCCTACAACAGCACATCTAATGTCATCTAACTTTTGTGCCAAATTGTCCTTCTTCCTCCATGAACCAGTAACAAATGAACTTAACCTGCTGGTAGCACGCTGAATGTCTTGCTGCAGTTTTATTACAAGGTCATTTGCAGCGTCGCGATCTAACGGTAATTCATCATACATTGGTAGATCTAGATCCCGTGAATCAATGCTACACTGTGATAACCTTTGCCCCTCTGATCCGTCAGAGGAATCTGACCTAGATATGATTGAGGAGTCAGACTTTGACGACATCATAGAGTCCCTCGTTACCTGGGGAGGAATGTCGTACACACCTTTAGGTTCATTTGGTTTTTCTATTGAAAGAGCCGAAAATTCTTTATTCATGCTTCTTACAGGTGCATTGTTTTTGGGAGAATCATACATCATATCTTCGTCCACTGCATGATCATGCTTCTCTAGCTTTGGTTTCACATCCAGAATTTTCTTAACAGCCGGGGCTGCATCTGGTTCATCGTAAGAATTTTCATCATCAGATATTTCAGAATTGTGCGATTTTTGTAAGAAAGAAGAATCTGAAGGCACAGTCTGAGAACAAAGATTATCGTCCATCGAGTAACGGGATGATTGTGGGTTAGGTTTTGGTGTGTCATAATCAAGTAAAGTATCTAATGATCTCTGTCTTTGTCTTTTCCCTAATGCTGATTTATAAGGTCTTTCCTGTGATTTAGGCACATCATATTCATCAAGGGCAGATAAATCTGATTCATTCTCAACACTTTTGTTAGCATATCGTTCAAACGGTCTACCATGTTTTGGAACATCGTAATCCTCCAAGAATGATCCGGGAGAAGAAGGTTCTGAGAGTGGCATTCTCAGATCATTCAACTTTTTCGCTCTCTCAGTTTCTAAGGGAGATAACTTAGGCACATCATAGTCATCCAACATTGAAGCTGGAGATTTCAACTTTGGAGGGGAGTCATACATGTCCAAACCAGAGTCTTTAGAGTTACGCATTTGATACATAGCTCTCATTTCTCTTTCCTTCTGTGTTGGTGGCACGTCATACATATCAAGAGGAGAAATATCCAGACTAGAGCGCGCAGAGTCACACATGCTCGCAGAGTTTGATTTTGAATTTCCGTTTGATATACCACTAGAAATACTCATGATTGATTCGTCAGAAAGTTTGGATGCTAGACTTGTTCTTACAGAACTGGATGGGATATTGAAGGGATCAAGATGAAGCTGTGATGGGGGTGTATCATACATGCTGCTGTCTGGAGATCTAAAGCTGCGACTCTGGGGTGGGGTATCGTACAATGATTGTTCAAAACTAGACTGATCAAGCTCCTCACGCGATGATTTAGCACTACTAGGTGTATTATACAGACTCCCAGGAACAGAATCTGGGTAACGTGTCGGCGGCACATCGTAATCCTGTGTTGGCTTTGGCTGCTCGTAGACATACATGTCGCCTCGCCTTTGAGGGGTTACCACCTGAAAAATATTAAAACAAATTTTAAATTTGCAACCAAAGTTCTTTGGTTTTACGTTATTTATGCATGAATAATGTAGAGGCAGATAGGCAGGCAGGATTGCACTTTGTTGTTTGCATTTGTTATAACATGTTTTCTGTTAAAATTGCTCATATCATTGAAAAGGTGATTACTCATAATGTATAATTTAAGCATGACAATGAAAATGCAATAATTATATGCAGCAAAAAATCTTTGTTAACGCTTTTCACATTCAAATGAAGCGACATGGATTAGGCTCCTTTCTAAAAAGTTTGTATTTTTTTCTTTTGATGTAAGAGACATCAAACAAAACACATGTCCCTTGTGTCATTTACGAAAAACACCATAGGACAGGGAACATGGCCGACTTGTCTGATATGATTAAACATGTTTAGTACATCACAGAGCGAACATGGATACAATCTGTCACACAACTATGAAGATGTTTGTCCGTGATTTATAAGGACAACATGTAATTTGCCCAGTAATTTTTTCCCCCAGGATGACAATCAAATAGCAAATCCAGAGCCACAATTACAATTCAATTCTAAAACATTCCAACCACAAAATCAATGTAATTAAATCATATACAAAGTTCAATCAAGACAAAGGCTATAAAACGTAAATCGAGAATAATTTCAGTATCCTAGACATACATGTATTTTGTTATTTCTCATTTTCCATAAAATTCACAATCTCTGCAAGAGTACACACAGAAGACTTGCTTCGAGATTGATTGTAAAGAGAATCCAAAATGTACCACAACAAAACTAAGATCCTGGACCACTATAAGATTGGACAACTATAATCCATTTAAACTACAAACATGTTCAAATGTGAATGAACAACAACTGAATCAAACATCACAATGGAAGTCCATGTACAAATTTTGACCATGCCAATTTCGGGTGATCATTCTGTCATGAAAATGTCATTATTGCAAAAATTAACCAATTTTACAGTCAACCAAATACATTCATAGCCAATTTACCATCTTAATTTGTTTTGGTCACAGAGAAATAGGCCAAATACTAAACTGCCTGAATGCTTACAAGGGCAAGAACTCAACCGATTTACACCGGATAACTCAAATTATAAGTTGGCCTCATTTTAAACAAGTGGAATAAACATAGCTTTTGTTTGATCAAAAGTCTTCCTAAAATCTTTAAGTAACTGTCTCTGACCATGAGGTGTAAATGTCCTTCCTAAGGGCCTGGCTCATTCAAAGTCATTATTTGAGCCGCATCGTGAGAAAACCGGATTTTGCCTAGGCGAAAACAAAGGCGCAGATCAGCTTCGCGGTAACCGCGAAGCTGATCAGCGCCTTTGTTTTCGCTACTCGGATAGTACAATTCCTCTTCTACTTAAATCCGAAATTTCAAGCTTCTAGCTCTTTTCTGAGCTTGTACAGGCCGGTTTGTGTCGGACCTGGTCGGAAACCCCAAAGACCGGTTTTCTCGCGTCGAGGCTCATTTCCAATGAGGGTAATAAGGGATGAAAAATTTTCACATAATTCACACAAAAATTGTCACAAAGTTTAATGACCAATTCCTCGGGGATAAACCTCTGACCTTTTCTGGCTGCAATTTTAGAAAATTACAGATTAGAGAAAATAACTTAACTCTTCAGAGAGTCATTGAATGCTAGCAGTTAATTTAATTATCATATGTGAAATTAAAAGGTTTTGTTTTCTGTTTATTTGGTCATGAACTCACTGCTGCTTCTTTTTCTTTCAGGGTTTTCATATCATAAAATAAATTTATGACTTATATGAACTTAGAAGGTCTATGAGCCCTATTAAACTGTTTGCAATCTTCAGACACATCAAAAACATTTGATATTATTAATATTATATTTAGCCTATAAATAACTCCAGCTATGAGAAAAACTTATTTCGGCCTTTTTGCATCTGCAACCGTAAGTGATTCTATACAACCGAAGGTATATGTATTTTATACTTCTTAATTAGTTTCTAACTATTTTAGACATTGTCTCAAATCTGAAGCACAGTTGGATGCTCTCAGTCATACACGTTGTCTCTGGATAATCAGTGTGAGTTATCGTTAGACAAGCTTTTTCACAACGTGGCCACATAATGATCTGTAACTGACATGCTGCCTGTTTTATTACAAATCAGCCGCCTTGTGGAAAAACCAGCAATTTGGTTTCCAAACAGGTCCGACACAAACTGAGCTGCACAAGCACAGATAAATGCTAGATGCTTGAAATTTTGGATATAAGTAGAAGAGGGATTGTACTATCCGTTTCGCGAATACAAAGGCGCTGATCAGCTTCGCGGTTACCGCGAAGCTGATCTGCGTCTTTGTTTTCTCCTATGCAGATTGTTGGTTTTCCCATGGGGCGGCTCAAATTCCAGACTTATCAAGCCAGACTTTTAAAAAATAATATAAAAAACGCTTTAATTCAATGTTTTTGCATTGGCAAACAGTAGCAACAAAGGAATATTTGCATCCATTGCCAAGAAATTTCACTTTTTCCCTCACTTTTTCTCTGATCTTCAACATTATTATATATAAATAACATTTTATCGAGAATAAAGAGCATTAATTTTGATTAAATTTCATTTATTCTTTTTATCTAATTTTGCTTATATCTCTTCCCAAATATATGTGAAGGTATTGCCAACATACTTTTTTATGTCCAAGAATATGCATCTTTTCCTTACTAAACTTTCTGACCAATTTCTCAAACATTTTAAATCAGGTGAAAGGGACGTCAGTGTAGATTTCAGTATTAAATCTGTCAATGACTGTGACAGAAATGCACCTTTTCTAGAAAGTTTAAACTTTAAACAGGGAGGTTAAACTTTTAACAGAGAGGAAGTGATTGAAGAATGCCTTGAGCAGTTGTTGACAAACACTTAACTAATGAACTGTGAAAAGACGTCAATACACCTACCACGTTAACGTCACGTCTATCAAATGACTTAATTTTGTTAATTATCAAAATTTTCAAATTCAGTTTCCAATGAAACTTTAAACACATTCAGACCCAAACCTCCTTCATATGAACAGTTTGGGTCCCCTCCCCAGCCATGTAACTGGGATCTATCCAGCTACAGACAGCAGAGAAAAGCTAGAAACAGCACGGTCTTATCAAGGATACAATTGCTCTATTTCATAGTTTGGTAAAATTGTCAACACCATAATACAGACTCAATTTGTTGCCATGGGGTTTAATGGACTTAAAATTGACTTAAAATTACCTTTAATTTAGGCTTATTTCAAAAAGTCAAAATGGTTACCAGGGCTATAATTACACTTTTGTTACAGAGTCAAATTGACTCTAGCTTTAAATTCAAAATTTTAATAGACACTTTGAAAAATGGGCTACAAGAATTGAATTTGTTTATTCATGGTGACCCATCACAATATTTTGTATGACCAGTGAGATGTACATTGTCATCAAATAATTTGAAAACTACCATGAACAGGTGAACAAGAGGAGACTGACCTAAATGATCAAAGGGACAAGATTTATTCTCTTAAAATTTTAGACTAAGGGCTTGAGGTTATCATAATGGTTCAGTAAGGTCAGCATACTACTAGCTTTTGGATGAGATTATCTTTATTCACCAACATAAAAATTTCTTGTCCAAAGGAATGTGCACTTTGTGTATATAAACAGCCTGTAAGAGATACTATACACAAATATTGTAAATAGGTAACTGACCTGTTCTACATTGTTTACTTGGGCATAAAAAAACAACAAACAAACAAGCAGTGACATCAGAGATTTACAAAATTTTCATCTGTTTTTGCATCTATGTTTTTGTGTTTTCTTGTAAATCTTAATCTGAGTCAGACATTTTATATCATTTTTTTTTCTGTTAATCCCCGACAAGAAACATTGAAAATTAACTTAAATTCCCCTTTTGTCAACATATGCCATCTATCTATTGTCTATCTAAACAATCTTGGTACATCTTCAAAGCATTTTAGTTCAAAAACATTTATAAATTTTCAGGTGAAGAACCCAAACTATCCATCAGGAAAACATGTCCGTGAAGCGTCTACCCCCTTAAACCCCACTTTTATATAGAAAAACTGGGGTATGCAGGGGTATACCTATTTTTCTTATTTTTGCTCCAAAACATAGATTGTGGGTACTCGTTAGAACCGCCTCGGTGAGGCGGTTCTAACATGTACCCACAATCTATGTTTTGAGCAAAAATAAGAAAAATATCAAAATTTTTCAGCTAAAAATTTTCATTTTTTAAAGCTCAAAAATCTCGGCATGTTTTCGTGATGTCATCGAAACCTTTCACTGAAAATGGAGACATCTGGGCCTCTGACATTGAAAAGGGCCTTTTGGTCACATTTTGTAGATTTCTTCAGATCATTTATTTTGCATGGTATTAATCTGACACAAATAATTTAACATTCACCAAATGAACCTATTGACAATTTTAAGTAGCTTTACCACTCAAATAATCACCATCCTTAAAAAATTTGTCATTTTAATGACATTTATCACCGATAAATATAAAATTGTATGCATCATAAACACAATCATGATTTTATTGACAGCCTTAAACCATCTTCAATGGATCATTCAGCCTGTTACTATTTTGTCACCCATCAATAAATGCTTTGAAAGAGGGTGGGAGTAAAAGATAATAGTCATGATGCTATTTTTGAAACCATAATCCTAGATATGCATACCAAGAACTGAAAAAAGAAATCTCATGCTAACATCCGTCACATTATTTTCTTTCTTGAAGATTCGGTCATGAAAATATTTCCCCCACCATTCTTCCTCTTCTGCTGAAGTTGTTTGTGAAAGAAATGTGCACTAAGTACTGGTCACCTGCCTCTTAGAGGCTTGCCAATGAAAGTGTGGCTAGGATAATTGACCATCCCTACATGACTTTAGCTGTTGACCATGGATGTAATTAGCTTTAAAAGAAAAATTAACAAAAGTATAAGAATTACTGTACCTCAGACAAATTCCATCCAAACATGTTACAAAATATTTTGTCGGGGTTTTTTCTCTGATTGACACCAATATATTATTAGTTTTATAATAACTGTCACAGAGAAGAATCTGGCTTAAATAATGACAAATTGGGAGGATATTGACATGCGAACCAAATGATGAGAAAATCTGACATTGCCGTTTCTAACGAGATACATATATGAGATGCAAAGTGAATTGTATCGTTGTGGCTTTAAAGTTACAATTTTGGAAAGTACAGCAGAATCATTATTAACTTTGAAAAGCCCCTTTTAGTGCAAAAGAGATCTGCGCTTTTACTTCCACATGCAAAGGGCAGGTTTTGTACTCCCAACATGGCATATGAGCCGTCTCGTGGGAAAACCAACAATGTGGTTTCCGAACAGGTCTGACACAAACCGGCCTGCACACCTACAAAAGCAGGCTAGAAGCTTGAAATTTTGGAGTTAAGCAGAGGAGGAATTGCACTATCCGAGTAGCGAAAACAAAGGCGCTGATCAGCTTCGCGGTTACCGCCAAGCTGATCTGCGTCTTTGTTTTCGCCTATGCAGATTGTTGGTTTTCCCATGGGACGGCTCATATGTTACATTGATCGTCTTTGTCAATTATTAAGCTTGTAATATAGCGGACAAATAATATTATCAATCACGCTGAAGCATCAGAGTAAGTGGTATTCCAGAGTCTTGAGTTATTGCCCTTAAGTGGTATTCCAGAGTCATGAGTTATTGCCCTTAAGTGGTATTCCAGAGTTGTGAGTTATTGCCCTTAAGTGGTATTCCAGAGTAGTGAGTTATTGCCCTTAAGTGGTATTCCAGAGTCGTGAGTTATTGCCCTTAAGTGGTATTCCAGAGTCGTGAGTTATTGCCCTTTAGTGGTATTCCATAGTCGTGAGTTATTGCCCTTAAGTGGTATTCCAGAGTTGTGAGTTATTGCCCTTAAGTGGTATTCCAGAGTCGTGATTATTGCCCTTAAGTGGTATTCCAGAGTTGTGAGTTATTGCCCTTTAGTGGTATTCCAGAGTTGTGAGTTATTGCCATTAAGTGGTATTCCAGAGTCGTGAGTTATTGCCCTTTAGTGGTATTCCAGAGTTGTGAGTTATTGCCATTAAGTGGTATTCCAGAGTCGTGAGTTATTGCCCTTAAGTGGTATTCCGGAGTCGTGAGTTATTGCCCTTAAGTGGTATTCCAGAGTCGTGAGTTATTCCCCTTAAGTGGTATTCCAGAGTCTTGAATTATTTCCCTTAAGTGGTATTCCAGAGTCGTGAGTTATTGCCCTTAAGTGATATTCCAGAGTCTTGAGTTATTGCCCTTAAGTGGTATTCCAGAGTCGTGAGTTATTGCCCTTAACTTGGTTGAGTTATTGCTTTATGTCCACCATCAACAGCTGTAAGGTCATGTTATCCTAGCCACAATGTTTTTGTGCAAGCCTATCAGAGGCAGGTTACCAGCACTAAGTGCACATTTCTTTCAGCACTAACTGACAAATGCTCTTCTTGAATCAATGGATGAGAAGGCACAGCCAAAGAAATATTTTCAAGTTCTGCTAGGTGTTTTTTCTGGAGGTTTTCCCTACTGATTGGCCCATCTCATATGAGCTGAAATAAACTTGAAAGGGACGTAAAACTGAAATAATAATAAGAAGAAGAAATATTTTCATGACAAAGATATGAGGATCAAAACGTGATCAATAATGGATCCCTTTTATTACTGTGTGGATCGGACATGCTACCGCCAGGTAAATGGAATGTTCTATACAGGAAGGCTGGCAGCCACCTTGCAGGTAGATGAATGTAAATCATTAACTTATGACATCGTAACAAAACCGACTTTTTGCATATGCAAAAACAAAGACGCAGATCAGCTGTGCAGTAAATGCACAGCTGATCAGTGTCTTTTTTTTTTGCTTCACAGATAGTACAGTTCCTCCACTTCCTAAATCTGAAACTTCAAGCCTCCAGTTATCTTCAGTGACTGTACAGGCCGGTTTGTGTCGGACCTGGTTGTAAACCCCAAAGACCAATTTCCTCATGGCCTAGCTCAACTTATGGCATCATAACAGTGATCTAATCAAAGAGATCAAGACCTCTGTTTGTGTTTTATATACAAACCTAACCTTAATCAAAAGATCTGAAGTGTGCCTCTGATTAATAGAAATAAATGTAGAAATTAATGTCTTGGGGATTAACAGACTATTTTTTTCTGTAGATTTGAAATATATTTAGATGATTTTAAGAGACCGCTTATAGCCACATGGGTCTGTAATATACTAGCCCCCACCCCCTCCCCCGGTGGGCCAAAAGACTGGGGTAGGGGCAGAAGAACAATTGACTGGTGCATAATAAAGAGGCCAAAATGATACAGCAACCTACTTGGACTATCAAAGGATGCAGCTAACGATGGGTTTGGGGCAGATCATGGTTTCAGTTTTAAATTATACTTAGGTAATACCCAATAGACTTTATAAACTAACTTTTTTATATTGAAAAATGTACCACTAATTAAAACAATGTTTTCTGAGGAAAACTATGTCCCCCCAACCGTTTAGTAATTGAAGTGTAGTTACCTTGTGATATGAAGTTTTTCTAGGGAAGACACCATGTAAGGTGTGATAGTTTAAACTTGTTTTGGACCCTGTCTAAAATTGGGTCACAATCACCAAATTCTTATAAACTCTGAACCTCCTCACAACAATGCTTCTGAGCAAGTTTGGTCAAAATCCATCAATTAGTTTACAAGATATCGTATCGGATAAACTAATTTCAACAGTTTTTATGGACCCGTGACCTTGGAAATTAGGTCAAGGTCATCAAAATCTAATCAACTTTGAGCCTCCTCCAAACAATGCTTCTGTGCAAGTTTGGTCAAAATCCATCAACTGGTTTACAAGATATTGCAGTGAAAAGACTGATTTCAACATTTTTTTATGGACTCGTGACCTTGAAAATTAGGTCAAGGTCACCGAAATCTAATCAACTCTGAGCCTTCTCGCAACAATGCTTCTGTGCAAGTTTGGTCAAAATCCATCAATTGGTTTACAAGTTATCGAGTTGGAAAGATTAATTTCAACATTTTTTATGGACTCGTGACCTTGAAAATTAGGTCAAGATCACCAAAATCTAATCAACTCTGAGCCTCCTCCCAACAATGCTTCTGTGCAAGTTTGGTCAAAATCCGTCAATTGATTTACAAGATACTGCGTTGGAAAGACTAATTTCAACATTTCTTATGGACTTGTGACCTTGAAAATTAGGTCAAGGTCACCAAAATCTAGCCGACTCTGCGCCTTCTCGCAACAATGCTTCTGTAGAAGTTTGGTCAAAATCCATCCATTCGTTTACAAGTTATCGCGTTGGAAAGACTAATTTTAACATTTTTTATGGACTTGTGACCTTGATTATTAGGTCAAGGTCACCAAAATATAATCAACTCTGAGCCTCCTCCCAACAATGCTTCTGTGCAAGTTTGGTCAAAATCCATTGATTGGTTTACAAGATACTGCATTGGAAAGACTAATTTCAACATTTTTTATGGACTCGTGACCTTGAAAATTAGATCAAGGTCACCAAAATCTAATCAACTCTGAGCCTTCTTGCAACAATGCTTCTGTGCAAGTTTGGTCAAAATCCATCTATTGGTTTACAAGTTATCGCGTTGGAAAGACTAATTTCAACATTTTTTATGGACTCGTGACCTTGAAAATTCGGTCAAGGTCACCAAAATCTAATCAACTCTGAGCCTCCTCCCAACAATGCTTCTGTGCAAGTTTGGTCAAAATCCATCAATAGGTTTACAAGATATTGCATTGGAAAGACTAATTTCAACAGTTTTTATGGACTCGTGACCTTGAAAATTAGGTCAAGGTCACCGAAATCTAATCAACTCTGAGCCTCCTCCCAACAATGCCCTTGTGCAAGTTTAGTCAAAATCCATTCATTTGTTCAGAAGATATCGCGTCGGAAAACCTAATTTGATCAGTTTTCATAGGCTGGTGACCTTGAAAATTAGGTCAAGGTCACCAAAATCTAATCAACTCTGAGCCTCCTCCCAACAATGCTCTTGTGCAAGTTTGCTCAAAATCCATTCATTTGTTCAGAAGATATCGCGTCAGAAAACCTAATTTGATCAGTTTTCATGGGCTGGTGACCTTGAAAATGAGGTCAAGGTCACCAAAATCTAATCAACTCTTTCCCCCCTCCCAACCATGTATCTATGCAAGTTTGGTCAAAATCCATCCACTGGTTCAAAAGATATCGCGTAAGAAAGAAGCTACGCGGACGCCGACGCGGACGCCGACGCCGACGCCGACGGGAACCGCACCAAAAACAATATGTCCCCCACCTTCGGTTGGGGGGACATAATGACTTAAAACTTTCAAAATCTGATAAATATGTATGAAAGTTTCAGATTCTGTTTCGCAGTGGTTTCTATGGAAATATGATAGCAATATACTATATCTTGTCTCCAAATAAAACATTTTAACAATCTGCATAGTCATGTGATCATCTCAGTTTGGTTCAGTTTTATCTTTCTCTTTCTTTATTTAGAATGCTATAGAAAAGGCAACAATGACAAGGAACTGATATCCACACTTGTACAGGTAAAACCAGTGGCATCAAAAATAAAATCAGTTCATTATATCCAGGCACTATCTATTTACACTCACTTTATTAATATTTGGCATTTCCATATTTGTAGCCACATTTATTAAGAGCCACGCATTCATTATACGAGCCCCCTCGTGGGAAAACCAACAATGTGGTTTCCGAACAGGTCCGACACAAACCGGCCTGTGCACGAACAGAAAAGAGCTAGAAGCGTGAAATTTCGGATTTAAGTAGAAGAGGAATTGTACTATCCGAGTAGCGAAAACAAAGGCGCTGATCAGCTTCGCGGTTACCGCGAAGCTGATCTGCGTCTTTGTTTTCGTCTATGCAGATTGTTGGTTTTCCCATGAGGCGGCATTACAGCTTTCAATCATCAATAATAAATACGCAAAACACACACAAATCCTTGAACGCAGCATGCATGATTTCTAATTTTGGTATGATTAATAGTTTGTGTCCCACAGTTTTGACACATCAGGAATGTGTTAAAACCACAACGACCCCCTTTCACATCCGACACCTTTGCTGAATATTCAATGAACTGCTACAATACAAGTGCACACCCACATCCTAATTAGCATACTTTGACAGATATATATATGATACGATTCTAATCATGAAATAAACTGCTTTATGACTGCAGAACAAAAGTGCAGATTCAATTATAGCCTGCACATTACGTACAGCACCATGATCATCAGCTTTTTGCTAATTGTCGCTTTCCAATAATAAAACCACCTCAAGTTTTGCATACTACCCAAGTTGCAATTTTGCTATCTGGATGCATGGGACCTGAGGAGGGATTTTCACAGAACTTTAATCTCAAGTATGCAGGCTGCTGGCATTGTGCACTTTTAAAGCTGCAGTCAGCAGTAAAATAATAACTCAAAATGGTAATATTTTAAATGAATAATTTATCTGCAATATCAAATTAAGACAAAGATTTTCTGTGACAATACTTTGGCAATAATCCTAGCATCAGAAAATTTTCTGATTTACATCCCTTCCAAGATTACTTCACTCATAGAGATGTCCCATTTAGGTTGGGTGAAAACTGGAAAGTCAGCAAGCTTAATTACTTTAGAGTGAGTCTAAAGAAGTAATATCCCATACCAATGCCATTCAGATACTTTGTTTCCTTTAAAATCTGAATCTTAAAGCTACCAACTATTATTATGATTATAAGTTATCAATTTGATATAAAAGAGGAAATTAAGCAATCTGGCTTGAAAACTTTCAATATCTCAAACTCCTTCTGTCAATGGTTTTAATGTCTCCACATTGATGAAAATTATTCACTCTCATGTCTCGGAGTACCGAAATGACCTTAATGTTTCAGATAAATTTTCGATGTGTTTTCATATAGAAGATAAAGAGTCTAAGGCTCTGTCAGGCATCTTTGAATTTCATTTATCAAAATATTGGTATGTAAAAATTAATTTAATGTAGTCGTAGGTAAATCCACAGCTTAATGCATGGCCTTTTAAGTTTCAGGCATTCAAATCAAGTAAAGTACCCAGGAAATGAATCATTCTAAATATGTACCCTATTTATTTGTTCTGCAGGCCTCACACAGCCTACATTCATCATGCATTGGATAAGGAACTGACAATGAAAACTATAATTGAGCCTTTACATGAGAAAACCAACAATCTGCATAAACGAAAACAAAAGCGCACATCAGCTGTGCAGTGATTGCACAGCTGATTAGCAACTTTGTTTTCGCTACACAGATAGTACAATGTCTCTTCTTCTCAAAACCGAAATTTCAAGCTTCTAGCCTGCTTCTGTGACTGTACAGGTCGATATGTGTCGGATCTGGTCGGGACCCCAAATTGTTGGTTTTCCCATGCAGCGGCTCGTATATCATTTCCCTAAATAGATTTCTCTATTATGCTTTGGACAGATATGGTTTGCAGATTACCTTGTATAGAAAGTGAAGGTCACTGATTTGAAATAAAGTAGATTAAATCATGTTTAAATGAACTTTTAAGTACTGATATGAAGGACTAAAATGGTCATTCACACCTCCAGTGAGCGAATGTGTGGGGTGAAAAAATTATTACCCCCATTTGCAAAATTTATTAGACCTACAGGAGGTCTGCAGGACAAAGTCAAACTACAGTACAAAAGCATCTTCTCTTGTACGGCCGATGTACCATTCTCCGGCCACGATATATTGCTTTTGTTTGTATTGAGGTTCAATGTGCCAGTCAACAATTTTTCAGTCATGTCAAGACAGAGCCACTGCTAAGTGCTTCCTGGATATTAACCAGTACTGTGGAGAGTTAATGGGTCTTACTCAAGGACACAACATGGCATCCCTAGTGGGGATTGAACCAAGGACCTCTTGGTTCAGAGTGGGCCTCTACACCCACTTAGCCACCACGCTCTCCGATATATTTTTTGCATCTCCAGGTATAACCTATTATTACTGTGATTTCTAATCCTTCATTGTCTTTCAGCGGTCATTCTGATTTATGGAAAATGTCTTTGTCTTTGGCTGAAACTAATCTGACTCAATTACTACAATCTTATCAACTTAATATTTAATCTGGCGGCCATCAAGGACTCGGTAATAATATAAGGACCATGTCTAAGATGATAATTTGATAAGGAACAATGGCCTCTCAGTGTCCCCTCTGGTTCAAGGGCCTTACAGGTCTGATAAGGAAACCCTAAATGGTCAACACATGGGGCCATCTCATGGAATTAAAGTATCCAATATAATTGCAGATAAGGTCAAATTCAGTTCGCCAAGGACCAATTACATTGGAGAGAACTGATAAGGAATCCTTATTAGGTTATTATTAAAGTGCTGAAAGTTCTGACAAAGAGCACTGACAGTTTAGATGAATTTAATATTGGAAAACTTTTCTTGACACTGTCCTTTGTATTGTACTTTTTCGCACACTTATCTGATGGTTCGGTTGGCCCTCTCTGCTGATTTGAGGAAATGAAATTGGGTTTCTGGGAATATTGAGTATGGGACATTCTCTCTGCCAACCTCCTTTGCAATTTTACAAGGTCGTTGCAGGCATTCCATTTTAACCCATTAATGACGAATGGACTTTGCCATTGTCATCATTTGGGCGAGTCCACTTTCATTTTTATGAGTGTTAGGATTAATTTTTAAATTTCATCTCATTTTGCGATGAAATATCTCTATGCAAAGAGAATAGCCCCAGATGGGACACCGCACAACACGGCGTCCCATCTAGTGGGGCTATACTGTTTGCCTATGTCCCCTAAAAAGGACGCCAGGCTTATATGAGTTAAAACAATTTCAAAATGAAAACATGCCAAATAGGCACAACCACAAATGACATCCTTTAGTCTTCTGTTTATCATCATAAAACATTCCTCATTCAATCATGTGTCAAAACAAAAATAGAAAATAAAGGTTTGTGAAAGCCGGATTTTGTCTTTGCGAAAAGCAAAGATGCAGATCAGCTGATCAGCATCTTTGTTCTCACTCAAGATAGTAAAATTCCTCATCTTAAATCCAGAATTTCAAGCTTTTTCTGTGACGGTACAGACCAGTTTGTGTCAGACCTGGGCATATTAAACCAGAAGACCAGTTTTCAAGTGAAGTTTGTGAAAGCATCTGTCGCCGCGGCAACATGACACTTTTTACATGCTGCCAGAAAGGCAATCTGTGATAATGGGCCGTAATTGTTCATTTAACTGGACATTAATTAATAAACTGTCCCATAAAAACAGGAACCTTTTACAGCCTGATGTTATTTATGAAGTACAAAAGCCGTAACTTCATATTGATCATGGCGTTCGGCCCGCCACATGATCCGTCAGCCAGTTAACTGATCTGAACCATCTAATTACCTCATCCTCTCAGGATAATGACAATTGATGGAAATGAACAAAAAATGCAAATCCAATATAAGAAATTGAAAACAGTTTCACAATTAGATTAATGAAATAAGCTATCGATAAAATGGATGGAAAAACAACAAATGACCAAATGCTCATATTTTTACCTTATTTCTTGGTAAATCCCCTCCCGATCAATTAGGTGGAAACCAAATCACTAAACAACCCCCAGTGGAGAATAACTGTCTTGGATGATTGTCCAGAGCTGGATATCATAACAAATGTCCATTCTGTCCATAAAAGGGCAGAGATCACATTGTTCGCACTCTGCTACTCTAAGTGACTGAGTCTCATCGCAGGAAAAATTTGTCAATCCAGTTAGGTACAGAAAACTGACAAAATGTAACCAATTCCAGATCAAGAAATTACAAACATTAACACAATCTACCAAACAAAAAACGACAATCCTGCCCAGTTTGCACTGATGCACCGCCGAGGCCGAGTCTAAGCCTAAGCCGCACCTTGGCTATCCATATAGGCACTAAGTATTTGTTCACATGACAAGGTTCAATTATGATGGCAGAATCCATTTAAATGACCATCACAATTAGACATCTGATCAATGATTGCTACAATGAAATCAGCTTAAACTGCCATTTATAGACGGAGAACCTGTCTTCGGGGTTTTCGACCAGCTCTGACACAAACCGGCCTGTTCAGGCAGAAAAGATGGCTAGAGGCTGGAAATTTTGTATTTAGAAAGTAGAGGAATTGTACAATCCATGCAGCGAAAACAAAGGCGCTGATCAGCTTCGCAGTTACTGCGAAGCTGATCTGCGCCTTTGTTTTCGCCTATGCAGATTGTTGTTTTTTCCATGCAGTGGCTCATTTATAGAGAGAGAACATTACCATACTTATTAACAAAAGATGGAAACTGAAACTAATGGGTGCTGCATCAGCATAATTACAGGTTATGGAATGGGTGCATGTGCTCATGCTTTTGTTTTTCACATTGTGTACTCTTTTTCTATACCAATATTGTCCGAGGAGCTGAAAATGCATGCAAACCTCAGATCACTGCAACAAGACCAAACTTCAGAACATCAAAGTTGTATGACAAAGTTTGAGTAAGATCTTAAATGTTTCAGTTAGCACACTGGAGATTGAACACTCCGGGCATGAGCAACCACACCAAGCAGTTTGCTTACCTTATTCTCATTCAAGGTGGGCAAGCAAGTTATTCTGTTTGCATTACTGCAAAATGACAAGTTTGATCCACATTCTGACAAACAGCACAGGTTGTTGGCAGCATCTGAGACATAGCAGGTAGTATGATTACATCTGCTCTGAGTGGACATGACATGTTGGATGGACATAGCAGTATTATAAGCCGCTTTTAGACAATGGCACAAGGATGACCTCAGTCCAAGACACAGCAACTAGGCCAAGCATGTCAGTCTAATTGTGTTTGTACTAATGCTGTATGACAGGTTGACCAGGAACACAGACTCTTGGCAGTGTCAGCAATTCCTGCAGGTTGTATGGAATGACAAGCTGTATAGTCTAGAGAGGATCACATTGAATGACACCTCTGTAGCTATAGCTAGTCAGAAGCTAAGGTTAGGATTTTGCATTTCTGCCCTAAAGATGCCACTGTAACAGCTCTTATTCATATATGACTGAATATTCAATATTGTATACACTAGAATCAGCTCTCCTTACAACCTAATTTCTACATATCCTCAGAGCTTCTCCTTCAACTTTCTTGTGCATGGTATTCTTCAATCCAACACCCCCTCTTTTAATTTGTCAGTTTAACCAGTTTTCATACATCTGCTTGACAATATCTGATGTCACATTATTAAGTGCAAACTTGCTGTCTGTATTGTATGACAATTCGCATTACTGACCGCCATATGACTTTTTCCACTAATTGTTTCCCCACCTTGCTAATTGATTAGCTCAGATTAAATTAAACACCCATACTGTCCAAAGAAAACATGTTTCTCCTGTTCAAAGTACACATGTACTGTCAAACCTGTTTTTTTATTCAGTTTTACATCCCTCTCCAACTTATTTCAGCTCATATATGTGACAGAAGAATCAGTAGGTAAGGCGAAAACAGGAAAACCCAGAGAAAAAATCTCCTGGCACACCCGCAAACAGAACTTGGCTTGCCTCACACTGCCCTCTTGTAAGACACCGACAAATTTGTAGAAAGTGTCCAACTCCCCAATCATACAATTCCATTTGCTGGATGCAATTTTCAGTTTCACGATACTCTTTCATCAAACAGTGTAAATATTATCAAGGGAAACAACTCTTTTTACTAACTCAATGGACAAATATGGACCTAAATGGAAAATTAATTCAAGAATACATGCTTTTTGTTTGCATTTTTTTTTTTTGCCCCAATTCTTTTACTTCCAGGAATTAAATGATGGCTCACCTGTTGGGAGGTACAATAATAGAAATATTAAATATATAGAACAGGAAATCAGCATATCAGCAAAATCTCAGATTAGTAATCAACTGGTCTGTAGAAAATTCTAACCAATGTAGGTCAGAATATAAAACATGGACGCTTCAAAAGCCAGAAAATTATCAATCAAATACAAGTAAGATCCCTTAGTGACCATGATGCTGATTTCGTTTACTAAGTAATGCCATAAAAGGGTCAGTTTCCACTGTAGACTAAATCTAGAGCAATAAGGCACTTTCTAGTCATCCATGCTGTGGCTCATATGATATTATGATGTGATAATGAGGATACCTTTTGATGATTTTTGATGTTAATTGCATGGAACAAGTTCTCAGAATATTCTTATTCAGGTCTTGAAATAAATCTATTTTCATGCCTGTGGTTTTCTCAATGAAGATGTTCTACAGCAGTTATACCTACACTTGATCCTTTTCATCGGAATACCTGCTTTTAGTCAATTAAATTGCAACAGAAAATTGTGCAGATCTAGACTGGAGGAATCCCACAACTGTTCTTGTTGGCTACCTTGCTTGTGTCAGAATTCAAGTTTATAGAATTTACCAAACGCCTGGAAACAAAAGACCCTTTTCAGTTTCTAAATTAGCAAACCTGATCAGATTGATTATCCCTAAGACAAGATTTCATATGCCAGAGCCCATTTATCATTCAGCTGCTCATCTCAATATTCTTTTTCTTAGATTAACAATGAAAACATATGAGCCTTCAATGTTTCGGAAGTATCAAAGCTGAATATAACAGCCAAAGAAGATGCCAGATTGTGAGCATATTTGGAACTGTATGATGCATAGCATATTGAGCATGGTTAGATTAATGCTCTTTACCCTTGAAATCTGTGGCAATGTCCGTTTTCATTTCATCCATTAATCATCAAAATGAAAACATATTTTGAGAAAAGCATTATATCTGTATTTCCCAAAATTGTGGTGTCCTAACTGATACAAAACATATGAAAATTGACAAATTTTCTTTTAAAAAAAAAATATGTGTCCCAATATTTAAAAGGCTATAAAATAATTATTTGGTACAAATTGTGGGGTGTCCCAAAACAAACAATGTCCAAAAACATATAGTCCTATGTTGATGTTAAACCAAAGTTTAGTACCTTTGTCCTAGTCAAACAACAGGCTTTGAAGCTTGTTCATATATCATGTACATGTATAATAATGAGACCAGATTTTTTTCTTTGCAATGGCTGTTTCCTTTCCAGAATTACTTCACAGGATAACAGCTATATTATAATAGATTCTAATACATCATCTTGACATAAAAACATCTTTTCATAAGCAGCTGCCAAATTAAAATAGGATGGATTTTCTGGACCATTTCCTGGCCAATTTGCTGTAAATCAATGGTATCCAAGAACTTCAATAGCCATACAAATTGTGTCTATAATCCTGCTGGAAGAAATGGTTTTCAAGCTTCCTGTATCTACTGATGAAGGCATGGAATATCCGATAATGTGAAAAGTCTTTGTCAGCCCAACCCATATCTCAGGGCTCCCTTTCTTTAAATCAGGTGAGGGCACCAGTTGAAGCAGTGACTCCATGCAAAGGAACCTTGACAACTACTATGGGGTTTTGTCCATAAGGCAATGTTGGTAAAACTACTAAAGATTTACCAGCTTGCTGACCTAGCAGTGGGCTTACTCAAGATGACGCCAGTCCTGGCATTCCCTGAGGGTTGGACATGGTTACATCCAATATGAAATACATTTACATGCTAGAGTAAGACAGTCCTGAAGCCTAAACAGTCAAGCAAGGTAACGAGGTAATCATTTCACCTTGATCAGGTAAAGCACCTGGGAAACACAGATCATACTCAGGTGAAATAACCAGGTGGAAGGGGTTGATTATATTTACAAATCTTATCAGAAATATTTCCTCATATATAAACATAAGTGCATGGAAGTGCTTTATATCTGCCCATGTATATTTATCAGTATTTATATAACCTTCCCTAAGCACCACTATGCAGGTCATGTGTGAGGATTTTATTGCCCATTTGAACCATCCCAGCACACCTGAAGTCTTTGAGGTTACTTTCTGTTTTATCTTTCCAGTTTTATTTCACTATCAAATCACATTCATGTACATGAAAGTCACGTTTTTTTTCTTCTTCCGGTTGCTACTTGATTTTATTGTCAGTTCTTCCATATCTGGTTGTTTTTGTTCGAACTCCCAATCTTTATCTACAGTCCGACAAACTAGCCACCAACCGGGACAAACTAACCACAAGCCCACTGTGCTCCCCATACAAAAGGTTGTCTTTCAACATTTAAGCAAGTGTTATATATTTTCGGTTCATTATTATGATCTATGTCCATTTGGTACTTATTTACATTTATATGATTTATAATTATTACTTTTTCAAAAATATTTGAAAGTATGACATATCCATACAAGGTAAACTTTCATATCAATGCAGATAAAATATTCAAAGTGCCCGATCATCTTGAGAAATCACTAAACCATAAATATCACAACATTCTGACAATTTATTATGACAAAATATCCCATAGCAAAGTTTATTGAACTATTTTATGACTCAAGAACTGTTCAAATTACAAAACCTAAACAAAATAGGCCACAACACCCATGAGCACCTATTGGTCCTTTTGATACACCCAAACACTTTAGCCCATAGACAGATCGAAAGATCATCTTGAATCAATTGAAATTGCAAAATTTGAAAGGGGATACCAGGAACTTTTGTGTGACAAATCACAATTAATAAGAAGAAATACAACTTGACATGAAACAAGGATATGAACACCCAGATATGAACACCCAATGTTATATTAATAAAAACACCTGGGAAATGCACTTGAACACCCCGAAACAACTCACTGAGCCAAAACCTAAGATTTTACTATGGTAAAATTACTTGTACACCAAGTGGTCCAAACCAATTCAAGAATTTTTCAGTATATAGAGACTGGGTCACTGCTATGTATTTAGCCCATACAGCAAGGAGTATGCCTTTGGGACATGAACCCAGACATTTCACCCCACAATCAAACGCACTACCAAAGTGCCACTTGGCCACCATTGACTGCTCCCCTATCCCCAGTCTGATCTTGGACTATGTTATTTTTGAAAGAATCTAGGATCAACGTCTCAACACAACATGCTCAAGACTGGGGATGTCTTGAACTGAGCCTTACTCCATGTTAAATCCTGTTTGGTTTTGTTTGTTTGAGTTGAGGCTTAACATCCCAGTCAACAGTTTTTCAGTCATGTCGGGACAAAGCCAACACTTCCTGGGTTTAACCAGTACTGTAGGGAGTTAATGTGTCTTGCTCAAGGACACAACACGATGACACCTGTGGGGATCAAACCCACGACCTCTTGATTCGGAGTCTGATGCTCTACCACTATGCCTACGCCCTCCCTCCTGTTTGTTTTGACTTAGTTGATGTCCAAATATTCAGTGACATAGACCATCATCTTGCATTACCTTATTTGTGGAGCCATCCCAACTTCTGCGGTGCCATTCCATCGACTCCTGTGACGGACTGGGATAATCTGCCGTGCGAGATCGTTCGTGATGCACCATAGTGCCGGACATCACTTTGAGCCTGTTGCCTGGGGCAATGCCCTGTTTCCCGCGCAGAGAGCATAGCCACCATCCCTCTAGACCACCAGTATCCTGCTCTAGGATGGTGATTACATCCCCTTTCTTGAAGGCAAGTTCGTCGGGTGTCTCCGCGATATTGTCATACTGAGCCCTGGCTAGCAGTCGCTGCTGAAACGAGATAAAAATACATTTTTAAATTATGTGCCCCCTCCTTTGCAAAATCCAGTTCTAAATAATGGAACAATATGAGCAACCAGGTCAGAGGCTGCCACTGTCTGCAATTCTATCATCATCTTTTGGAGGCAGTTTCTCTTTGCTCGAACATCTTGGTTCAAATTTAAGCATGATTGCAGTAAATTTATAGGGTGTTCAATTTTCTTTTTTAATTATTTGACAAGTATAAGATGTGCTTCCAAGAAAATCCTTCTTAACCTTCATCAATGACAAATGGATTCATCCATCATTATCATTTGGTTGAGTCCACTTCATTTATAGGAACATCAGGTGCGTTTTTAAATTTCTATCTCATTTTTCAATGAAATAACTTTTAGCAAACAGAATAGCCCCAAATGGAGAATGCGGCTTCGCATTCTCTATCTATGGTGTTTGCCTATAGATGTCCAATACAAAGGAGTTAATGCCTACCATGTTTTTCCTAGAAACGTTGACAAATGAATGACACAATATCCAGATTTAACCACAAGCAAGACCCAGCAAGGAAATTCCAATCCATATTTGAAATGCAAATGTAGGGATAATACTGGCTGATGAATTACAAAAGGGTGTCAAAATATCACCACTTTAGGATAGTCTTATTATCACTTCCTTTTCTGTTACATGAGGTGTAACAAAATCTTAACTGATGTCATTAACAATCTAATATGATAAAGAATTGACACAATATCGCTTACCCCATAGGGGTGAAGATATCAAATAGCTTTTAGGTTGACAAATATTATATAGCATGTGATTTACATTTAACTCTGAAGTCCACAAATTGAACAACATTTATCAGATGAGCCGCGACCGAGAAAACTGGTTGTCAGGGTTTCCGACCAGGTCTGACACAAACCGGCCTGCAGACCTACAGAAGATGGCTAGAAGCTTGAAATTTCCGATTTAGGAAGAAGAGGAATTGTACTATCCGTGTAGCGAAAACAAAGGCTCTGATCAGCTGTGCAGTAACTGCACAGCTGATCTGCGCCTTTGTTTTCGCCTAGGCAAAAATCCAGTTTTCTCGCCATGCTGCTCAGATAAAAACCAACAGAAAACAACAAAGTAAACAGATGAAAACCAGTACTGGGTCAATGTACTTCCCATTAACAGATATAATTATGAAATTCGGAAGATGAGTTGTCCAATTAGGGCTAATTTACCGAAATGACAAATTGCTGTGCCATTCATAGATTACTCACTTCCTAAATGTTGTTCAGTTTTGTTCTGGAGAAATACTATAGAGGAGGGTCTGGATGGGGCATAATGATTAATGAATAATGGCCTAAAATTTTTAATGAGAGTGAATAAAGAGCAAAAAAATTAATGATTAGTGAATAATAAGGTCCTAAAGAATAATGAATAACTGTAAAATTTTAATGAATAGCAGAGTAATATAATGAATAGTGAATAATAACATTTTAAAGAACAATGAATATGCTATGAAATTGTCTTAGATGGCCTCCCTGACATTCCAGAATTTCATTTTTTTCTGGGGTCTGGACGCCCCCAGACCCGATTTAGTTCAAATGTTGTATTCATATTTCAGAAATCCTTGAATGTTTGGAAAGACATATGTCTGGAAGCCAAGCATGTAGGGACTCACCTCATGGACCAATGGAAAAAGAAATGTGTCATTTGAAGGCATATATTGCATAAAAAGTACACAGTTTTCCAGCAGATGCATTTAGTTACGTCCGTAACGGAGTAACAAACGTAACGAAGGATATAAACCAAACTACTTACAGACCCACACATCTTAAATAGACTAATCATATAGTTGCAGATATGACATATTCGGAGGAATGATTTGATGGAATGTAATGTAACATAACAAAACTTCTTGAAAAAGTAAAAAAAAATTGGGACATCTTCTCCTGTGTAACGATCGGAACAAATGTAACAAAGGGAGTTTCCATGATAATACAGGCATCTCTGAGTCCAGCACTATGTAACGAGAGTAACGATGGATTGTGATGGGTGCATAAATCACTGTAACGAAACGTAACGAAAAAGTCCCCCAAAAATTGGGGGCATCTTTTCTCATGTAACGATCGGAACAAATGTAACAAAGGGAGTTTCAATGATAAGGCCTGCATCTCTGTGTCCAGCACTATGTAACAAGAGTAACGATGGATTCTGATGGGTGTATAAATCACTGTAACGAACGAAACGAAAAAGTAAAAAAAATTGGGGACATCTTTTCCCATGTAACGATTGTAACAAATGTAACAAAGGGAGTTTTAATGATAAGGCCCCATCTCAGTGTCCAGCACTATGTAACAAGAGTAACCATGGATTTTGATGGGTGTATAAATCACTGTAACGAAACGAAACAAAAGAAGTAAAAAAAAAATTGGGGACATCTTTTCTCATGTAACGATCGGAACAAATGTAACAAAGGGAGTTTCAGTGATAAGGCTTGCATCTTACTATGTAACAAGAGTAACGATGGATTCTGAAGGGTGTATAAATCACTGTAACGAACGAAACGAAAAAGTCCCAAAAAAATTGGGGACATCTTTTCTCATGGAACGATCGGAACAAATGTAACAAAGGGAGTTTTAATGATAAGGCCCCATCTCAGTGTCCAGCACTATGTAACAAGAGTAACCATGGATTCTGGAGAGTGTATAAATCACTGTAACGAAACGAAACGAAAAAGTCCCCAAAAAATTCGGGACATCTTTTCCCACGTAACGATAGGAACAAATGTAACAAAGGGAGTTTCAATGATAAGGCCTGCATCTCTGTGTCCAGCACTATGTAACAAGAGTAACCATGGATTCTGATGGGTGTATAAATCACTGTAACGAAACGAAACAAAAAAATTAAAAAAAAAAAAATTGGGGACATCTTTTCTCATGTAACGATCAGAACAAATGTAACAACGGCGAAAAACGGTCAAGTTAGCAGCAAATTTGTGCTGCGAAAAATGTCAAATTAACATCACTAAGTTGCTGCAGAGAATTTAACTTTTCTATCCCACCTTTGACCTGAATTATGGACCCAAATCCCCGCCAGCAGAATTAAAATGAAAAAACAAATTGTCGACTTTTTTTTTTTAGTCCGGCTGTGAGCGCATATAGAAAACGATGATGAATGTTGGAAACAGAACTCATTTTTCCTGCTGGCTGGGAATTAGGGTCCATAACTCGGGTCATAAGTCGGATCTAGGTTAAGTTCTCACGATTTACGGCATTTGTTATAGTTTTCTATAGCGCTCATGACAAGACTAAAACGAAACAAATCGTCTACAAAAGATTTTTTCTGCTAGCAGGGAATTTAGGTCCATAACTCGGGTCATGGGTAGGATAGAAAAGTTTTGTTAGCAGCATACATCATTGTATTCTATAGTGCTCACATAGCTAGATTGAAACGGGAAAAAAATCATATTTTTTTCTGCTGGCAGGGAATTTGGGTCCATAACTCGGGTCATAGGTGGGATAAAAGAAGTTCTATTTTAGGCATTTGTCATTGTTTACTATAGCGCTCACACACACGCTTAAATAAAAAAAAATGTTGACAAAAGATTTTTTTTCTGCTGGCAGGGAATTTAGGTCCATAACTTGGGTCATGGGTAGGATAGAAAAGTTTTGTTTGCGGCATTCATCATCGTTTTCTATAATGCTCACATAACAAGATTGAAACGAAAATAATCATAGACACATTTTTTTTGCTGGCAGGAAATTTGGGTCCATAACTTGGGGCATAGGTGGGATAGAAAAGTTCTCTTTTCGGTAATCATCATTGTTTTCTTTAGCCCTCACAACCACACTAAAACGAAAACTATTGGCAACAAACAATTTCGCTGCAGAAAATTGCCTCCTTACTTGACCGATTCTCACTGCAGCAAATTTTCTGCTAAGTTGACCATGTTTTTCTGCCGCAAATATTCTACTAAATTTGTGAACAAATGACTAAGACCATAGGTTGGATACTGAGAAATGATATTGCCCTCACAGCCAGACTAAAACGGAAACAATCTGCGACAAAAATTTCGCTGCAGCAAATTTGTGCTAACTTGGACCGCTTTTCGCTCCAGCAAATTTTCTTCTAAATTGAACGGTTTTTCGCTGAAGCTAATTTTCTGCAAACTTGACTCGTTTTTCTGCTAAATTGACCATTTTTTTTTTTTTTTTTTTTTGTTTTTTGTTTTGTTTTGTTTTGTTTTGTTTTTGCTGCAGCAAATTTTCTGCTTAATTGACAGAGCTCAGTTGTGACACCAAATGCTGCTGCCCAGATCTGACAAAGGAATGCGCACCAACAAAGACAGTGCCATAGGTTGAACAGTCTATTCAGCTTTCCCGCTTTTGTGTCACACATGCAATGTCCCACGTTGTGATAATACGTGCCGTTCTTGTATGCAGGAAGAAACAAGATGGTTTGATAACATGAAGTTGATAAATTTACACATAAAATGTCATTTCACTAGTTAGTTAGTTTGGTTTTGAGACGACCCCGAGTTTTAGCTTGATTTCAATTGAAGTTCGATCGCCGTATCCGTCATTGTCTTAATTCATAAATGTCTATTATAGGCATGATCCGGCATCTGTCCGTCAGTCCGTCATCATCCACAATTTCAAAGATCTTCTTCTCTGAAACTGCTTGGCCAATCAAGTTGAAATTTTATGTGGAGCCTCCATGGGTAGGGGGAATGAAAGTTTGTTCATGGGATCTTAGTCACATGACCAAAATGGCCGCCACGCTCATATATGGTAAAAAATCTTCTCCAGAACAGGTGGGCGGATTTCCTCGAAACTTGTTATGTAGTATCGGGGACTCCAGCCTTTCAAAGTTTGTTCAAATGATGATCCTGGGATGACCTTGACCTATTTTACAGCAAGGTCAGTTTTGGAAACATAGGCTTTTACATGGGATAAGGCAAAAACAATGAATATTTTGGAAACTATTGCAGCCAGAGACTTGAAAGTTGCTAGATGGAGACAACTAATGGATTCAATGAAGGTATGTAATTATAGATAAAGGTCAAGGTCATTTCTTGACCTTGACCCAAGGTCACTGAAATATCAAAATTAAGTCATAATTTCAAAGATCTTTTCTGAAACAGCTTGGCCTGTCAAGTTGAAATTTTGTATGGAGCCTCCATGGGTAGGGGGAATGAAAGTTTGTTCACTGGATCTTGGTCACATGACCAAGATGGCTACCACACCCATTTATGGTAAAAACCCTTCAAAAATTTTCTTCTCCAGAACCAGAAGGCCGATATCCACGAAAATTGGTATGTAGAATTGGGAACTATAGTCCATCATAGTTTGTTCAAATGATGACCCTAGGATGACCTTGACCTATTTCATGGCATGGTCAATTTTGGAGACATAGGCTTTTACATGGGAAAAGGCGAAAACAATGGATATTTTGGAAACTATTGCTGCCTGTTCGCTATATCTTGGTCACATGTCATCAAGATGGCCACCACACCCATATATTGTAAAAGCCCTTCAAAAATCTGCTTCTCCAGAACCGGTGGGCCGATTTCCATGAAACTTAGTATGTAGTATTGGGGACGCCAGCCCCTCATAGTTTGATCAAATAATGACCCTGGGATGACCTTGAACTATTTTACGGCATGGTCAATTTTGGAAACAGGCTTTTACATTGGAAAAGGCAAAAACAATGGGTATTTTGGAAACAGTTGCAGCCTGAGACCTGAAAGTTGCTAGATGGAGACATCTGATGGAGTCAATGAAGTTATGTAATTAAGGTCAAGGTCATTTCTTGACATTGATCCAAGGTCATTGAAATATCAAAATTAAGTCACAAATTCAAAGACCTTCTCTGAAACCGCTTGGCCAATCAAGTTGAAATTCTATGTTGAGCCTCCTTGGATAGTGGCATTGATATTTTGCTCACGATATCTTGATCACATGACCAAGATGGCCGCCACGCCCATATATGGTAAAAACCCTTAAAAATCTTCTTCTCAAGAACCGATAGGCCGATTTCCATGAAACTTGGTATGTATAATCAGGTACTCCAGTCCATCATTGTTTGATCAAATGATGACCCTGGAATGACCATGACCTATTTTATGGCAAGGTCAATTTTGGAAACTATATAGGCTTTTACATTGAAAAAAAAAACCAAAAACCAATAGATATTTTGGAAAATATTGCAGCATGAGACCTGAAAGTTGCTAGATGCAGACAACTGATGGAGTCAATGAAGGTATGTAATTAAGGTCAAGGTCATTTCTTGACATTGACTAAAGGTCATTGAAATATCAAAATTAAGTCACAACTTCAAAGATCTTCTCTGAAACCCCTTGGCGGATCAAGTTGAAATTCTCTGTTGAGCCTCCTTGGATAGTGGCATTGATATTTTGCTCACGATATCCTGGTTGCTAGATGCAGACAACTAATGGAGTCAATGAAGGTATGTAATTAGTTAAGGTCAAGGTCATTTCTTGACCACACTAAGTTACAACAATGTGTACACCTGGTACCCCATCCACTGGCCAGATAAAATATATTTTAACTGTTGCCTCCTGTAGACCAATCGTAGAGGTGGGAAGTGGGATTTGATTTAAAAGCACATGTATTAAAAGCGCTATTCAGCACATTTCTGTCAAAAATCACTGTACTTTGCACAACTTATGTGGTTCTTGATGATCCATGCCAACCGGTAGACATTCAGACGTTCACTGGTGGAGCTTTATATATCATTCTTCTGACAAACTTAAGTCTATCAATTTCTCCACTGTCCTATTCATGTTGAATGTCTCAATTTCTGGAGCTGTTCTCTTTCTCTCTTTACAAGAGGAGCTTCCAATCTCGAAGCATGGATGTTTAAGTAAGTCTTGGTTTGAACAGAGTTAAGTTTACCCAGAAACTGAAAGACTGCTGGATTGGAGTGATAAAATATGACCATAAAACCGTTAAAGGTACTATTATTAAAGGTATTTGTATTGAAAATTGTTCACATATCACAGGTAATGTCTTAAGAAGCGTCATGCTGAAACATGTCTTTCAAAAGTTCGTGCAAATGTATAATCACGTAAACGTAGTGTTAAAGTGGCAAAAAGTTTGCGCAAACGTATGCATACAAAAGTCGCGCAAAAGCCTTCTCGCAAACGTATTGGTCACATAAACCTGTTGCGCCCCAGAGGTTCATCTGCCCCACCTCGTGGCAATAGGTATACACGTACCATAATATTCAAACACCTCTTCTAAAACCACTTGGCCAATCAAAGCAAAATTTTCTATGAAGTATACATGTAAAGGGTGTTAAGAAAGTTCGTTCCGCGCAAAAATTGCTTTCCTGGTTGCTTGATTTTAATGCTTCAAAACTTAAAAATGACATAACCAGACTTTAATTTTGTTGTATATGAAAAGATAAAAGCAAAGATGTTTGAAATCATATATCTGATCATGAACAAAATGGCCATCAAACACTGGCATCCATTTTCTAACCTTTGAACTTTTACACTAAAATGGGGGTATACTTGTAAATATCTTTGCCATGCCGAGACCGATGCATCAAAATTTTGTATAATTCAATGAATAAAGCCTAAATGCACTACTTGTTAGTTATTTATTATAGTTTTGTGATGTATTCAATTATAAGTCTGAAAAGAAAGATCGCATGTCAAACATTTTACAATTTTTTCAGAAAATCTAATTATTCACGAATTTGTGAAAAATAGTACCCTTAGAAAATATACAATTGTAAAGCAACTCGACATTAGATAACGTTACAACTGCTATATTGTATCTGAGACAACAACATATTCATGGACAGTGCATCATTTCATTAGTTTTTGCGTATAAAATACTTTCAAAACATGTGGTAAAGTGCGGAACGAATTTTCTTAACACCCTTTAGGAAGGGGACCAATGTGTATACAAAAAATCCAGGTCACATGACCAAGATGGCCATCATGCCCATATATGGTAAAAATTCCAAATACTTTTATCCAGTGACTGTACTTGTTGACTACCAGGTGAACGATCATTGCCCTTGGCCCACTTGTCTCAATTTATCCAAAATTTATTTAAAAAATCTCAAAAAATGCAAATGCTTTTTGACAAAAATTTGATTATTCTTTGCTTTATCGGTTGTTTGGGAGCTCTAGGGTGTAAGTTTGGAAACAAAAAATTATTGTTGAACACTGACATTTTTTGAGGATTTTTTTTTTTTTTTTTTTTTTTCAAATTTTCAGTCTTTACAGAAAATTATTGGAATTTTTCATTGTCTTTAAATTGTTTCTACAAAAATTGTTTTATTGCACACTATATCAAATTCTTTCTAACTGTGCAAATTTAAAAAGATGGGTTTGGAATTTGTTAGTGAAAATGTCACTTTGAAATATGGAAAAAAAAAAAAAAAAAAAAAGTGGTGCAAAACTTCATTTTTAGGTAATATATACCGTACATATAAAGATGATTTCATTCTTGAGAGGGAAATATGTGTGGGTTGTTCCTGGACGTTTAAGTCATTGGCATTTCTTGGGGTAGGACTAGATAGAGAAAAAGGTTCTTTTGTGAAGGGGCTAAATTACTCAAAGAGGTAGAGCATTGCGAAAAGAAAAGAAGCATAAATGTGAAGGAAATGTGCATTTGATGCTACAGAAATTAGTTATTTTATGTAATTACAGCAGAAGCAGTAAGCCACAAGAAATTAATAATAATGGTAAGAAAATGCTGTTCATCTTAAATGTTTTGATAGTGGGGAATGTGTTTTATTTGTTGTTGTTGTTGTTGTTGTTGAACCATGTCAATCCATCAGTTTACTAATGCTAGCATGATAAACATGTTTATTTTTGGTCATGGGGTAGTAATTTACTATATCAGCTGAACACTCTTGCAAGCTATACACCTATACTTTTCCACTGTTGGATTTTAAAATTTCATTTTTTAATCCCTCATATGGGTGAAAATAAAACATTTTCAGCCGGATTATTTCATTTCTTGCAAAATTTTGCAATACATTTAAACAGTACACCTTGTGAAAAAATAGAGGCTACATAAAGAATATAATTTAAATATCATCCATTCTTATTCATTAACAAAAATCAGTTTTTCAACATTAGGACAAAAATGAATTGGCACATATTCTTTCATGCTCATATTCAAGTTTCAAGCCATAGAAGCAGTCTGAACTACTATGGTAGGGACATGCAGAGGGAGAAAATTAGATAAATATATCAAATTTCAATTTGGGAAAATATGCAACAGTAAGGTCTGTAAACCAGTAGAATAAACTTTTATCAGCTAAGATCAGTTTATAAGTAGGAAATATATATCTATTTTTTTAAAAGACAATTGATAAGGACATACAGTGCAGTAGTTGTGTGCTCTTCATTCCTTGTGTATTTACCTGTTTATTGCATTTCCATGTATATTGGAGGGGATATATACTTTATTTTCAATATTTCACAGTGCTACTGTGTATTGGAGACAATGCTACTGTGTATTGGAGAGATGTATTGCAGTCCATGTATATTGCAGGGGATATACTTTATTTTCAATATTTCACAGTGCTACTGTGTATTGGAGACAATGAGAGATGTATTGCAGTCCATGTATATTGGAGGGGATATATACTTTATTTTCAATATTTCACAGTGCTACTGTGTATTGGAGACAATGCTACTGTGTATTGGAGAGATGTATTGCAGTCCATGTATATTGCAGGGGATATACTTTATTTTCAATATTTCACAGTGCTACTGTGTATTGGAGACAATGAGAGATGTATTGCAGTCCATGTATATTAGAGGGGATTTGCTTCATTTAATATCAATAACTTACTGCTAGTGACTTTTATTTGGTTGGTTGGTTGATTTGGGGTTTAACGTCCCACCAACAGCTAAGGTCATATGGAGACGGGAACTCGGTTTATAGTCTCATCCGACAGACTAGAGAAGCCCAGGATTGAACCTGCGACCCCTGGTTTACACGGCGAGTATTTGGAGAGATTTATTGCATTCTAGGTATACTCTATGGCTTCATAGTCTGCTACTGTGTTCTACTGTTTCAGCACTGCCCATAATTGGCATACTGGAGGGGTGTATATTGGAAGAGATTGGCTTCACAATTAATAATTCTTACTGTTTAAGTGTGCAGGTGTGCTATTATATTTTATTATGTTTTTTTTATAAATGTCCTTTTCAACAGTTATGGTCATGTTGAGATGTCTCAATTTGTGTGTGTGTGGGGGGTGGATGGGTTTTCTATCCATAAAAAAAATAGTATTGCTAACAAATCGCAAATTTCTGATCAAATCACGTTGAGCATGCATGAAGATGTGTTCTATACCAATATGAAGAAAAAACATGTCCGCAACTGGCGAGCATCTCTAGGACGTGATTATTCAAAGGTACCATATAAACAGAAATTTTGGGTATGAAGTTCAAATGTAAGGTGCAAAAACGATACCTTTTGCGTGAATTTGGAAGCTTTTGAAGTTGAATTATGCTTTTTGTCTATAAGATGCTCTAATTTGATCAGTCTTTACCACTACAGCTCATAAAACTATACCTAAAAAATTTTATGGTTTATAGGGTTTATCTCCAGTATGCATTTTTTGTTTAAAATGCTGTTTAAAGCATGAGCTGCCAAGCCATAAGAGCCTGCGTTAGAACAAAATGAGAATAAATGGCATGGTCGATTTAAAGATGGGTGGACAGAAAGTACACAGCATGGACGGATACCATTCATGAACATCCGTAACATACCTTCCGCAGATGAAATCCCATCTTCAGTGTTAACGTTTTCAGGTCAGAGAGAGGTTCATGTAAGCAATTCAACAGGTCATTTCATAGTCTATGGTTCAGTGACATATTTCAAAAATTGGTACAACCATCACTGGTGTATCGCACACAACAAAGCGTACCTCTATAAAGAGTAAACGGTAAGAACACGTAGTACATGAAATTGACGCATACCAGTAGACGACGTCAGCGTGCGCCGGGTCTGCATGACTTGTAGTTTTGTATTGTGTACTGAGATTTAATTCTTAGGTGTATTTTTCTGAAATTTTGTATGCATACCCAGAACATGTGTACATAATATACTTATAAATTGGAAGCCTCTGCATTTAATAGTTTTTAAACAGCAAGCACAGTCCACGATTTACTGGGCCACCCTTCGTATATACGTATATACATTTTTAACTACCCGAAAGGTAAATTTGGAAATAAAATCTATTCTATTATCTTATTCTGTTCTGTTAATCCCAAATAGTATGTGTTGCAATATTTCAATATATTAAACAAGTAAACAAATAAGATTATTGTTAATAATTTATTAATCTTATTGATATTGCTAGCCTATGATGATGTGATGATGTGAACAAGCTTAGTATTTATGCCCCCAACATTGGAAGAGTCGAAAGCATATTGCTTTGGGCATGTCTGTCTGTCTGTGAGTGTGTCTGTCTGTGCATCTGTTAGTCACTTTTTTAAACTTTTGAGTAGTGCATGGTAGAGTTTAAAAATTTCAAAACCTCATGAAAAAATAGCCCCCCCCCCCCCCCAAGTGTCACTTGTGTAGAAGCTGAGGTTTTCGTTTATGTTACCCCTATCGACATGGGTTACCCCTATCAGCACTATTGCATCAAATGAGACGAATTCCTGCTATTGCAGCAAAGTCCATTTGAAGATTATTTTATAATAAAGCAACAACTCAAAAACTGTGTATTGGAGACAATGAGAGATGTATTGCAGTCCATGTATATTGGAGGGGATATATACTTTATTTTCAATATTTCACAGTGCTACTGTGTATTGGAGACAATGCTACTGTGTATTGGATTGGAGTGATAAACCTATCACAGTAAGAACACTGACCCCTAGGTTGGATCTGCGCCGGGCGTAAAAATTTAGTGTCCTTACACGTTTCCCTTCGTGTCGTTTGCGGAGACGACGTGAGTAAAATGGGATTGTAGCGCTTGTGGTACGAATTACATTCATTACACCCATTAAACCCCTGAAAACCTGACCATTTCATGTATGTTATAGTTTGAAACATGAATTTTTCCACAGCAACACACGTTGTGCGACCGGTTTATGATTGCATATAAAATCGGTATTAATCTTTTTCAAGTTGAATTTGTGCATGATGGCACATGGCATTGCTCTTGTTCTGGTTTTTATCTAAAAAGCAAGAATAGTTTCGCCCATGTGATATCATGCTGGATTGGTGGCCTTGTAAAGCATTAATTCTGGCGTGCTACTCATATTATATTTCGTATCTCCTATTGTACTAATAGGTGAGATTTTGCGATTAAATTACTTCTACTAACGAGCATTTTTTGTGTGGTTTTCTGTTCAGGAGGTATTCCTTCTTCTTTCGGTTTTTGGGCGTTCACTGCACTTTCCTATCATATATACTGATCAAAATAAGTTTATTCCGACTTTATGATTCTCGATTATTCTTAGAAGCGTGGAGTATTTCTTAATTTGTGGTATGTAGTAATTGAGAAACACATTCAAGAAAGGGTTCACGGCAAGAGTTGACTTAAAATTGTCTTGACGTCATTTAACGTCATCTTATCCATATTTATACAATTGAAGTGCCCACATTTTTATGTGCGGTCAAATTCAACAAAACTTGCTTTAAAACATTTGTTTGGTGTCAAGGAAGCAGGAATCCGCTCAAAGGTTTGCATTTTGTTTCTTCAGACACGCGTGAGAGACTATGTTATTCTGACGTTAAGTTGCCTTATTTTTCAATGTGCCCTAAAACGTTCAACACTTCTCAATTAAGAAAATTTCTTTCTGAATGATTGCTCTCTGTATCTTGGGCTTCTGATTATGACAAAAATTTAGTCTGTACATTTCTGGATAGTCTACTGAATAAGAAAATCGTGCATAATTTTGCGCGGCTGACGTTCGTTTACGTTGAAATGAATCAAATCTCAATCACTGCTTTTCAAAAAGAGACACAATAAAGATTGTTAAAGAGGTGTTTAAATCACAAAATGAAGTTATCAGTAAAGAACACGGACGACTTTACTTTTAACGTCAGCTTTGACGTTTCAGTCGCGTTATGCCGAAAGCAGTTTTTGATCGCTAGCTTAATCCAATATTTAGACAGCCTTTAATGATTCAAATGATAAAAGAGAATACAAATGTTTATATCGGCGACCTAAATGTAAATGATTTCCAACCTCTGTTTTAAGCGAAATGATGCTGTTTTCTGTCACTACAATTTGACGTCACTTGTAACACTAATACACGCATTAATATGCACCAAATTCCAAGCGGAAATGAAATTTTGACACGTGTTTATTTGTGCTTAATATAGAGATCAAATTTTGTCCGTGTAAATGCCGATCCAAGGCTTGCCGAAAGTCTTGCTTTTTCAGCAGCTTAATGTGTGAATTTTCATAGTGACCCCTTCTTGGAATCAGGGTCGATAGGTCTCCTCCTCTCTGCCTATCTTTTGCCATAATGTTTGTGTAACAATCATTTAGAGAGATGAAATTTACTTTCTGAGTAAAAGAATCTGCTCCAATTGCTTAATACCTCACAACATTTTCAAAACATTATAGTAGGAATAAACTTATTTTGATCAGTATAACAAACATTTGCCTTTAAAACAACATTATAAAGTTTAAGCACAAAACCCCATATTTGCGCGGAAATTGTTTTTACTAACCGATCACATGGCTTTTGAATGTTTGAGTAGGTTTTGGATGTTTCCATGAGCCCTTCTGCAGGTCCACTCGTTAGGGGTAACCGGTCCGATAGGGGTAGTCATGTCGTAAGTCATAACTTTTTTTCGTTTCTTCTGTTGCAAACTTTTTAAGCAAGATGTCTATGGCAAACGCTTTGGACAAGGCATTCTACAGTGAAAGGCTTGCATATGAATTAGGTTTGTCTACATAAGCTCGGCGACAATGCACCAAAACATGTCCAGTAACAGCTCAGAACAGAACAAACAACATACCTCGCATCTAGGAAAACCTGGATTTTAGACATACAACAACAATACCCTCTCCTACGATCTCAAAAAAAATAGGCAGAAATAAATACTTCTTGGAATAGTATTGCCCGATTTCAGAATATTTACCTCCCAACAAAGAAATTTGCCTAAACATAAACAAATGTCACGTTATTTTTCGTGTTATGTTTCTGTTACTCATGTCCGGAAGCTCTAGTAATGCGTCAGTTTGCATAACATTTGATTGCCCCTAACAACATTACCAGCCGAGAGTGAGTACCTTGTGTGCGCAACTGTTCCTACAGTTTCATGCTAATTTTTTTAATACTTACATGTGTTATGCACATGGTCTGAAGATATGCATGTGGTTTGGATGTAATCCTCAGATTATTTTTGTCATTTTTTTCACAATTTGAACTTAGTCTTTTTTTTCGGGCATTTTAGTGAATGGGTATAGGGTATCTTGTGAGTGCACTCCTCCTACAATATGCATGTGGTTGGGATATACTCATAAGATTAATTTTGTCACTATATTTGTAATTTGAACTTAGTCATTTTTCAGACATTTTCATAATGAAAGTGAGGTATCTGTTGGGTGCATAGTGTTTCATAAACACATTTTCTATAGTTTTCTCACTTTGTTATTTCGTTGTTTCATAAAATATACCAGCAAGGTATCATGAAGAGCAACATTTCTGCAACAGGTTTGATATAGCCTATGAACTTTTTCAGGTGAACATGAAACATGCATCTTTATTAATTATTATTATTATTATTATTATTATTATTATTATTATTATTATTATTATTATTATTGAATAGACAATAATTAACAAGATTCTTCAGTTTTTGAACACATGTTTTTTCTTGTGAAAATATCTGTTTATATTATTCAATCAGTACATATTGAAGCTGCATTCACAGGTGCTAAATTGTGTATTGGAGGAAACAGTGCTACTGTGTATTGGAGAGATGTATTACCATCCATGTATATTGGAGGGGATTATACACTTCATTTCAATAGTTCACATGTGTATTGGAAACAGTGCTACTGTGTATTGGAGAACATTATTGCAGTCAGTGCTTATTGGAGCTGAAATGTCCCCATCAATAAGTCACATACACACACTGTGTATTGAAGCAGGTTTGATAAGCTTGTGAGCATCATAGTACTGGTCTTCAATACCCCTGTATAATTCTGATAATCTAATCAAACATGCAGTGCGTAGCGAAGGTTATTTTTTAAGATCTCTGCTTTAGATTTTCTTTAATTCTGGCTTTTAAAGGAATAAAAATAGTAATTACAGACAGTTGCAGGCCCCAAATGGTCAAAAGTATATATAAACAGGTTTTTATAGCAGTCCGCATACTTAATGTGTTACGGCCTGTCCCAAAACACACACACACACACACACACACACACACACACACACACACACACACACACATAAAAAAAAAATGTATAAGGATAATGGTAAAACTGTGAAATTGCTTGCAAATAAATGAACATCATTATAATATGCTCATCAAAAGAAGTTTTGCACCACCTAATAGTTTTTGCTACTTTTTCAAGACAAATTTCTTAATGTTAGAATGAATCAAATCATACAAGTCTGATGAATGTGAAAGCATTCATTTTGGGATACACAATGACGTTGAAACAAATGCCTTATGGAATTAAATGCCTGGTTTTCTCATAGAATGCAGGACCTGGTGGCCTTGACCTATATTTCATAGTCTATTGACTTTTTAATTTTTTTTATATCGATGTTGGATTTTCTCTGCACCTTCGATAGCTGTGAGTGTGAACTTGACCTAGGTACCTTGGCCTATTGTGTTTGATTTACGGTTTAGTTTTAATGCGTTTTTAATCTGGTATGTATTATTTTGAAAAAGAAGCGACTACGTAACTGACAGAAAGCTCTTTGGCCAGACAAGACCGTATCTGTATCATACATGTTGTAGATGGTCGTGTCCATGTTCAACGCCTTCCTGGTGAACACTTAATTGGGCCCTGTGTGTAAGGAACTGTGGCTGGGGAGGTGGTGTGGGGTGTGCTCTCTTCCGACCGCATTCGTTATTAAAAAGTGTTGAACGGTACTTTGAATTCCCGAACGTGACAACACAAGATGCTTGAACCCATCGTTCCTTAACTCCCCTAATGACCAGCATATGGTACTACAAGATGAAACTGCAATGCTACACCGTGCAGACACCACAGAGGAAAACGAATATCAGCGCCACATCGCTAGTTTTCCATGGCTTTGTACCCCATCTAACACTTGAGGGACGAGCTCGGCCGACGAGTTTGAAACCGGGAACCAGTCATACCATTATTCATGAGCTTTACCAAGCTCTTCTGTAGAAGTGGGACAGGTACCGGGTGAAAAGCGCGAGAAACTAGTGATTTCCATGACCAGCAGGCTAAGTTGTTATTCGACAGAGGGGATAATACATGCAATGTGAACCGGAAGTGGTCAAGTTTTCTGTCGTGCCATTTGCAATTTTTCAGCATATTCTGAAACTGGATGTTCAAAACTAAATCTTTAGAAAAGTTCTTCACTGTCTTGGTGGTTTCTGAGACGTTGTGCTCACCTATGGCCTCCAAAATTTTTCTTTTGAATTTTAACAATTTTATGGGTAATTTTCTTTGTGCAGTTACAGCCCTTTGCTAACTTGTGCATTGCTGATTGTCTTTTCTTCATTAAATTGCTGGTATATGTATATTGTTTTTGTCAAAATTTATAACAAAATTTTGAAATGTTTCAAAAGATTTTATTCTTAGAGTTCCAAAGTCCCAAAAGAAATTCACAAAATGAATATGCTTAAATTTATGCCAATAGTATATTTACGGGGACAGTATATAACAATTGATTTCTAAAGTCACTCTTCTTCCAATTTTTTGGCCTGTTTTTAAAGCCAATCTTTCTTCAAATTTTAATTAATAGAGCCAGTTTCATCAAAAAGTCTTAGGACAAATCTTAAAGGTGTACTAAGACATGTTTGGGGATAAGCATAAGTCCATGGGAGTTATCTGTTGCCAAGGAAACCAGAGTTCTGATCTGACTTGGCCTTAGACCTATCACAATCTTTCCCCCACCCCAATGCTTCAGACAAAATTTGTTTGCAATTGGCCCATTGGCCTTATCTTGTTTGAAAGTATGGATGAACGGATGCACAGACGATGGCTTGACTGCTATACTATAGGCTCACCTTGTGAGCCTTTGGCTCAGGTGAGCTAATAAGTTGTATGTATCTCTGTATCTACCAACTTCCAGGTCACGAGATACAAAACTTTCTGAAAAATCCAATGTTTACACTTTTTCACCATTGAAAAGCCTATGTGACCAAATTTAACCTTGCTGTAAATTAGGTCAAGGTCAAGCAGGTCAACCCAAGGTCATGAGTTATGACCTTGAGGCTGGAATCCATAATGCTACATACTAAAATTCATTGAAATCAATCCACTAGTATCAGAAAGAAGATTGTTAAAGGTTTTTGCTATTTATAGCCCTAGTGGCCATCTTGATCATGTGACCTTCATCATTTATATAGACATTCATTCTACCTCCTCAAAGAGGCTTCACATAAAATTTGGTTTCGATAGGCCATGTACAGGTTTCTGAGAAAATTAAGTTTTAATTTTTGATATGTGCATAGTCTTGAGCCAAGGTCACAAAATGACACTGACCTTGAATATGCACATAACTTCATCAATTCAATAAGTTGTTTGTATCTACCAACTTTCAGGTAACAAGCTACAAAACTTTCTGAAAAAATCCAATGTTTACACTTTTTTTTCCATCAAAAAACCTATGCAATAAATTAGGTCAAGGTCAACCCAAGGTCCTGAATTATACAAATTTATACAGATTTATGATAGCTTGTCCAAAGCAAGTACATGACCCTGACCTAAGGCCTTCACCGTGACCTTGTCCAAAGCAAGTACAACATCACGGGTTAACTACAGTTATCACTTGTGTCCCACTTTGACACAATTTAAAGGTGACCTAGATTTTTAGCTCACCTGAGCCGAAGGCTCACAAGGTGAGCTTATAGTATAGTAGTCGAGCCGGCGTCCGTCCGTGCATCCGTGCGTCCATCCACATTTTCAAACTTGAATATCTCTTAAGACAACAAGGCCAAACGTGACCAAATTTTATCTAAAGCATCATTGAGGAGGGGGAAAGGTTGTGTTAGGTTTTGGGCCAGGTCGGATCAGAACTCTGGTTTCCATGGCAACAGATAGCTCCCATAGACTAACAATGGGAAAAACATATAAAAATCTTCTTCTCTGAAACCACAAGGCCAAGAGCTCTCATATTTTGTGTATAGCAATGTCTAGTGGTCCTCTTCATAAATCCTGCCAACCGTGCCCCTGGGGTCCATACGGGCCCCGCCCCGGAGGCGTCATGGGGAAAATATAAAAAAATCTTCCCAAAAATGGCCCCGCACCGGTGTTCATTAGCTCCCATAGACTTACAATGGGAAAAACATAAAAAAATCTTCTTCTCCTAAACCACAAGGCCCAGAGCTTTCATATTTTGTCAGTAGCAGTGTATAGTGGTCCTCTTTATAAATCCTGCCAACTGTGCCCCTGGGGTCCATCATGGGAAAAACTTTAAAAAATCTTCTTCTCCAAAACCACAAGACCCAAAGCTTTCATATTTTGTATGTAGCAATGTTTAGTGGTCCTCTATATAAATCCTGCCAATCATGCCCCTGGGGTCAAAAATGGCCCCGTCCCGGAGGTCATTAGCTCCCATAGACTTACAATGGGGCCTTATCATTAAAACTCCCTTTGTTACATTTGTTCCGATCGTTACATGAGAAAAGATGTCCCCAATTTTTTTGGGACGTTTTCGTTTCGTTCGTTACAGTGATTTATACACCCTTCAGAACCCATCGTTACTCTTGTTACATAGTGCTGGACACAGAGATGCAGGCCTTATCATTGAAACTCCATTTGTTACATTTGTTCCAATCGTTACGTGGGAAAAGATGTCCCCAATTTTTGGGGGACTTTTTCGTTTCGTTTCGTTACAGTGATTTATACACTCTCCAGAATCCTTGGTTACTCTTGTTACGTAGTGCTGGACACAGAGATGCAGGCCTTATCATTGAAACTCCCTTTGTTACATTTGTTCCGATCGTTACATGAGAAAAGATGTCCCCATTTTTTTTTTTACTTTTTTTGTTTCGTTTCGTTACAGTGATTTATACACCCATCAGAATCCATGGTTACTCTTGTTACATAGTGCTGGACACAGAGATGCAGGCCTTATCATTGGAACTCCCTTTGTTACATTTGTTCCAATCGTTATGTGGGAAAAGATGTCCCCAATTTTTTGGGGACTTTTTCGTTTCGTTTCGTTACAGTGATTTCTACACTCTCCAGAATCCATGATTCTCTTGTTACATAGTGCTGGACACTGAGATGGGGCCTTATCATTAAAGCTCCCTTTGTTACATTTGTTCCCATCGTTACATGAGAAAAGATGTCCCCAAATTTTTTTGGGACTTTTTCGTTTCGTTCGTTACAGTGATTTATACACCCTTCAGAACCCATCGTTACTCTTGTTACATAGTGCTGGACACAGAGATGCAGGCCTTATCATTGAAACTCCATTTGTTACATTTGTTCCAATTGTTACGTGGGAAAAGATGTCCCCAATTTTTGGGGCACTTTTTCGTTTCGTTTCGTTACAGTGATTTATACACCCATCAGAATCCATCGTTACTCTTGTTACATAGTGCTGGACACAGAGATGCAGGCCTTATCACTGAAACTCCCTTTGTTACATTTGTTCCGATCGTTACATGAGATAAGATGTCCCCAATTTTTTTGGGACTTTTTCGTTTCGTTCGTTACAGTGATTTATACACCCATCAGAATCCATCGTTACTCTTGTTACATAGTGCTGGACACAGAGATGCAGGCCTTATCATTGAAACTCCCTTTGTTACATTTGTTCCAATCGTTACGTGGGAAAAGATGTCCCCAATTTTTGGGGGACTTTTCGTTTCGTTTCGTTACAGTGATTTATACACTCTCCAGAATCCATGGTTACTCTTGTTACATAGTGCTGGACACTGAGATGGGGCCTTATCATTAAAACTCCCTTTGTTACATTTGTTCCGATCGTTACATGAGAAAAGATGTCCCCAATTTTTTGGGGACATTTTCGTTTCGTTCGTTACAGTGATTTATACACCCTTCAGAACCCATCGTTACTCTTGTTACATAGTGCTGGACACAGAGATGCAGGCCTTATCATTGAAACTCCATTTGTTACATTTGTTCCAATTGTTACGTGGGAAAAGATGTCCCCAATTTTTGGGGGACTTTTTCGTTTCGTTTCGTTACAGTGATTTATACACTCTCCAGAATCCTTGGTTACTCTTGTTACGTAGTGCTGGACACAGAGATGCAGGCCTTATCATTGAAACTCCCTTTGTTACATTTGTTCCGATCGTTACATGAGAAAAGATGTCCCCAATTTTTTTTTTACTTTTTTTGTTTCGTTTCGTTACAGTGATTTATACACCCATCAGAATCCATGGTTACTCTTGTTACATAGTGCTGGACACAGAGATGCAGGCCTTATCATTGAAACTCCCTTTGTTACATTTGTTCCAATCGTTACGTGGGAAAAGATGTCCCCAATTTTTGGGGGACTTTTTCGTTTTGTTTCGTTACAGTGATTTATACACTCTCCAGAATCCATGATTCTCTTGTTACATAGTGCTGGACACTGAGATGGGGCCTTATCATTAAAGCTCCCTTTGTTACATTTGTTCGGATCGTTACATGAGAAAAGATGTCCCCAATTTTTTTGGGACTTTTTCGTTTCGTTCGTTACAGTGATTTATACACCCTTCAGAATCCATCGTTACTCTTGTTACATAGTGCTGGACACAGAGATGCAGGCCTTATCATTGAAACTCCATTTGTTACATTTGTTCCAATCGTTACGTGGGAAAAGATGTCCCCAATTTTTGGGGCACTTTTTCGTTTCGTTTCGTTACAGTGATTTATACACCCATCAGAATCCATCGTTACTCTTGTTACATAGTGCTGGACACAGAGATGCAGGCCTTATCACTGAAACTCCCTTTGTTACATTTGTTCCGATCGTTACATGAGATAAGATGTCCCCAATTTTTTTGGGACTTTTTCGTTTCGTTCGTTACAGTGATTTATACACCCATCAGAATCCATCGTTACTCTTGTTACATAGTGCTGGACACAGAGATGCAGGCCTTATCATTGAAACTCCCTTTGTTACATTTGTTCCAATCGTTACGTGGGAAAAGATGTCCCCAATTTTTGGGGGACTTTTCGTTTCGTTTCGTTACAGTGATTTATACACTCTCCAGAATCCATGGTTACTCTTGTTACATAGTGCTGGACACTGAGATGGGGCCTTATCATTAAAACTCCCTTTGTTACATTTGTTCCGATCGTTACATGAGAAAAGATGTCCCCAATTTTTTGGGGACATTTTCGTTTCGTTCTTTACAGTGATTTATACACCCTTCAGAACCCATCGTTACTCTTGTTACATAGTGCTGGACACAGAGATGCAGGCCTTATCATTGAAACTCCATTTGTTACATTTGTTCCAATTGTTACGTGGGAAAAGATGTCCCCAATTTTTGGGGGACTTTTTCGTTTCGTTTCGTTACAGTGATTTATACACTCTCCAGAATCCTTGGTTACTCTTGTTACGTAGTGCTGGACACAGAGATGCAGGCCTTATCATTGAAACTCCCTTTGTTACATTTGTTCCGATCGTTACATGAGAAAAGATGTCCCCAATTTTTTTTTTACTTTTTTTGTTTCGTTTCGTTACAGTGATTTATACACCCATCAGAATCCATGGTTACTCTTGTTACATAGTGCTGGACACAGAGATGCAGGCCTTATCATTGAAACTCCCTTTGTTACATTTGTTCCAATCGTTACGTGGGAAAAGATGTCCCCAATTTTTGGGGGACTTTTTCGTTTCGTTTCGTTACAGTGATTTATACACTCTCCAGAATCCATGATTCTCTTGTTACATAGTGCTGGACACTGAGATGGGGCCTTATCATTAAAGCTCCCTTTGTTACATTTGTTCGGATCGTTACATGAGAAAAGATGTCCCCAATTTTTTTGGGACTTTTTCGTTTTGTTCGTTACAGTGATTTATACACCCTTCAGAATCCATCGTTACTCTTGTTACATAGTGCTGGACACAGAGATGCAGGCCTTATCATTGAAACTCCATTTGTTACATTTGTTCCAATCGTTACGTGGGAAAAGATGTCCCCAATTTTTTGGGCACTTTTTCGTTTCATTTCGTTACAGTGATTTATACACCCATCAGAATCCATCGTTACTCTTGTTACATAGTGCTGGACACAGAGATGCAGGCCTTATCACTGAAACTCCCTTTGTTACATTTGTTCCGATCGTTACATGAGAAAAGATGTCCCCAATTTTTTTGGGACTTTTTCGTTTCATTTCGTTACAGTGATTTATACACCCATCAGAATCCATCGTTACTCTTGTTACATAGTGCTGGACACAGAGATGCAGGCCTTATCATTGAAACTCCCTTTGTTACATTTGTTCCAATCGTTACGTGGGAAAAGATGTCCCCAATTTTTGGGGGACTTTTCATTTCATTTCGTTACAGTGATTTATACACCCATCAGAATCCATCGTTACTCTTGTTACATAGTGCTGGACACAGAGATGCAGGCCTTATCACTGAAACTCCCTTTGTTACATTTGTTCCGATCGTTACATGAGAAAAGATGTCCCCAATTTTTTTGGGACTTTTTCGTTTCGTTCGTTACAGTGATTTATACACCCATCAGAATCCATCGTTACTCTTGTTACATAGTGCTGGACACAGAGATGCAGGCTTTATCATTGAAACTCCCTTTGTTACATTTGTTCCAATCGTTACGTGGGAAAAGATGTCCCCAATTTTTTGGGGACTTTTTCGTTTCGTTTCGTTACAGTGATTTAGAATCCATCAGAATCCATGGTTACTCTTTTTAGGTAGTGCTGGACACAGAGATGCAGGCCTTATCATTGAAACTCCCTTTGTTACATTTGTTCCTATCGTTACACGAAAAAAAAGATGTCCCCAATTTTACATTGACAAATGTCCTAAAGAATTTCTAGTGCAATCTACTCTTAATTTTTGTTACATTTGTTACTCCGTTACAGGTGTAACTAAATGCGTCTGCTGGAAAATCTGTGTACTTTTTGTGAAGTATCTATTTGAAGGCAGAGAAAATAAATTAAATCATTCTGGATGTTTACTGAGCCAGATACTATTTCACTGTTTTATTTGCTTATGTATATGTATTTTCTGTTCATTCTATTACCCCACTTTGTCCTTATTATGTTTGTTCCAATCCTGTAATGATAATCTTTTCTGTGGATGGACATCATCTTGCTTTTTTATGTGACAGAACATAATTATAGTGTCTTTTGCAATCAGAAACAAGGCAGCACTAAGAACGTTAATGCGAATCTATCTGGCAATATGTATGGCGCTACATATTTTTTTCCTCGCTCGCTTCGCTCGCTCGGCATTTAAGACATACATAAAATGTATTGTACAATCAGGTACAACCACAAATCCATACATCACAAAGTATTCATAATGCTAACTAGTTTACTAAATAAAAACAACAGCATTTTATTATAACTTTTATCCCTGAAGTTGCATTTTTTCTAATAACCTTTGGTATTCTTAACTGAAGAGAAAGATTCAGGGTAAATCTTAGGGCGTATTCAGTATTTAAGGTGGAGGGGATTATACCCCCAACAGATTTAAAAGGGGATTTGCTATAAAAATCGGTATACTATTTCGGAAAGTTTCTACGAGGCTTTGTGGTCTAGCAGAGTATGTATGCTTCTCCCAAGATATTGATATCAAGGTTGCACTCAGCAGTCTACAATCTAATATCATAGAACTAGTCCGTGTGGCTTGTGTTAAGGGATGCCTTGGGGGGGGAACACCTATTTGCTTATGGATATTAGCTGGGTGAAGAAGGCATGACTAGTAATTATCATATTTTAATGAATAATCGAGCTAATTTTAATGAATAAGCCAAAATTTTAATGACAGTGAATAAATGGCAAAATATTTAGTGATTAGTGAATACCAGGACCCCCCATCCAGACCCTCATAGAGCTTTGCTTCCTTCAATATCCTGAAGAAATGTGTCACAAATTAAAGAAGGGAAAATCTTGCACATTCTAGAATTTTTAAGCAGATTTGCTTGAGTTTAATGAAACACTGTATTTATCTCCTCTATAGATGCTTATAACTGTCAGTATGGCTGTTTAATCCATTTTCTCTATTGTCTTTGTGCCATTTCTCAACAAAACATGTCTTGGAATACCAACAAGCCATGATATAACAATATCTAGAACCTGTAAACAAGCATACACTTTAATTATACAACAGCAGAGCTTATCAGCAAATTGTTTGTCAGTCTGCATGTGTCCTGGTTACCATCATGTTTGTAGATGTAAAGAATCTTGTTAAAGCAAAGGTACAACTTCAGACATACACTATAAAGATCAAGGATTACAATTGCTCAGCAGAGATTGAAATGGCAACTCATTTCAAACATCATTAAAGCTCCATTAACTCTACTACTGGGCAATTTACTTTCACATATTTGGCCAAGGCCAAGAGAATAGGCACTTTGGGTTGGTAAACAATGACCCACAACCATTGTTCTCTTTTATTCTTGGCTAAAAGCACCTAGCCCCCAACTTTGCCCAAGATACCAATTGGCCCCACGGACATAACTGCTTGCAGCTTCAATCTCACACATAAACATGCATCAAAACCCATTTCCCATTTGTTGCAATGATGGGCAATGATGGGTATGTATCCAGATATGGATTGGATATCTGACATTTTTGAGTGAAAGAACCATCGGTTATAATGTAGCATAATTACATGCCCTAAACTACCAGGTATAGCATACCAAATGGCAGTTGCTAAATGGCATGCTCAACTAATAGCCCCATTGATGATATGTCTAGTTCTAATGCAGATGAGCGTACAGAAAAGATTTAAAATTGACATTTTACAAAACGTCAGTGACCGTGTTTAAATGTCAACTGTTCGTGGCATGGACCAAAGTTGTGTATGCCATAAAGGTATTTTTGGAGAATCTGTATTCAAAATAGCTGTCTGTTTACGAACATTTATACATGTATATTCAAATACATTAAAGCCACCTTTTTGCATTCTGTCTAGTTTTTATGGCCAACATGATGAAGCATATATGGCTAACAAGTTGTGAAGAAAACAGTATCTATTTGACAAGCTACAAGGTTTTATTATTGTCCGCCATAAAATAACAATAAAACCTTGGTTTGCTCATCATTTAGGTATCCACAGGGCTGCAAAGGACACTGCAAGCTAGCTTGCATGACCCGGTAAAACCTTTCAAATGTTGTCTTGTGTCGTATTCACTAGCTATCTAGCAGACAAGGGTAAAACACAGACCATGTGCAGACATGGGTAAAACACTGACCAAGGGTATCAATCCAAATATACCATCCAAATTAGTACTGTTTCTTTTCTTGGTAGTGGGCTTCATGGTGCAGCAGTAAATTATAAACAGGACCAACGTAGGTCACATGTTTGTCACATGTTATTGTTTTAATGCTGCATGATAATTCAAGGTTGCCAGAGTTTCCCCACATGCAAATAAAGGTACATTTGTGGCCTGGAGCATTTAATTAGCAGATGATATTGAACATGAGATACATAGATTAGTAAATTCACCCAGAAGTGAGGCAATCCACCTGAGACGGCTAATGAGACAACTGACAGCTCAGGTAATGTCTAAACAGGTACATAATTACAATTACACAAGAGGAAAACTTGACATTATGATACCAGAACCAACAACATGATTGCATAGACAAAACACAGTCTATTGAAACATGAAGCTACCTATTGTTGGGTCTTAAAATCAGAAAGAACAGAATCTGATTTATGCAAAGGAACACAAAAAATTGTGGACCCTGATCTTACAGCTGTTCAAGATGACATCCGGCCTGTTAGTAAACTCACGGGATACCTGTCCACAAAACAGCATGATAAAGACAGGTTTTCTGTTTGCTTAATTCGCTCAAGCAGGTAATAAATGATGCATGAACCTGCGCCACTTGCAGTCTAGTATGCCCACCAGCTAGGCAAGAAAATAACAATATGGCTAATTTAGTGAAATCAGACAATACACTAGAGACTGATATAGATCAATGAGTGTATGATTAAATTGAAGATCTTGCCTGAAGATATTGTAATAATAGATAGATGTGGTAAGACTGCAATATAACACAATACCCCTGGGTGATTACTGTAACTAAACAATGACCACAAATATGTATCTTGCACATTTGACCAGATGAACTGGCAAATTGAAGGTGACAAGAACACAGGCTGGTAACACTACCCAATGACCACAAGAATGTACAATATGATAATGACCTTCTGGACAATACAAAAGCCAAGGCCAATAAAGATACCACCTTGCCATTTATTGCAATTTGTCTTTTTGTGAAGGTCTTTGATGAAAGGATTGTATTTGATTTTTAATACCTGCTTTTTGACATTCCTTGTGCAGTTAGTGTTCTAACATATTTCAAATCTACCTAACATTTTTGGAGCCAAGCTTTGTATGTATTTGGTCCGGTAAAATAAGAATGATGTGTATAACATAAAGATGCTTTACTCCTTTCACTATACTTACCAAATTACAATGCTGCATCATGCTTATGCATGTAATTAATTAGCACCTAAGGCTAGATGCAATGACACTTATAGTTATCAAACACTTGTGCATGTCAGAATCTGCGCTTTTCTGTCTCTTTGCCACATGATGGATTTTCCAATGTGTCACATTCTTCCTGTCAACTTAATTCATCATTTTATTGTTGCAAAATCAACAAATTATGCAAATATCTGAAAATAATTGTTTATGTGAAATCATGAAAGAATACCACAGAAAATTCCTCCTTGAAGAACACCCCTGTTTTGTTAAAATATTTCAGTGACACATGAATATTGATTGATTTATTCCAACTTCATGATTTATAAGTAAAACTTCACAATAAACCACTTCCTAATACAGAAATCTAGTAGCCATACAAGGTCTTTCTTTAGAATTCAAACTTTTGAAATAATATTGATCCAAGGGGCCTGGATAACAATCTGCCATCTGATTTACATAATATGGCCTTGTGACATGATCTATTTAATAGGATCAGTGGCCCCTTGGTGACAGGGGTGAGGTAAAGCATAGGGAACCACACAGATACAACAAGATAGTGTCTAATTATGTCATTATAATTATGTAATGATTATTTAGGGCCAGAGTTTTATCAGTGCTTGAAGGACAGAAAGTCAAATTAATGAGATTTATGATTATTTTGATTTCAAATGAGTTGACCTTGATTTCAAAATGAAAATTACCAAAACAGAGTATTCCGAAATTAGGCGACAGAGGGCAATACGAAATATGCATGCCAAAGTACAACTGAAATGCAAAGGAGGGTGCTCCGAACAAATAAGCGACGGATCACTATGAAGAACAGAACAGAACAGAACCTCAGCTGGAGTATCTAACTGGCCAAACGAGTTTCAGGTGCAAACTCATAATGCACTGTCAAATGTAACAACATGCATGATATTGCAATTATCATAAATAATACCTTCCCTAACCCAACTGACAACTTCAGTAACAATTATTTAAGTAGCTGACAAACATGCTTTTGACAAGTAATGTTTCATTGGTCCTCGGCTTTGATTTTGCTAGAAGTCCCAGTCAACAGTTTTCAGTCATGTCGGGACACTGCTTACCAATCAACCAGTACTATGGGGAGATATGTCTTGCTCGAGAACAAAAACCTGTGCCAATGAGGTTCAAAACACATTGACCATATCTACATTAATTACTGGTTTCCAGCTTATAAATAATCAATATTGGAAAACCAGGTAACCAGTAAAACCACCCCAGTTAGTCATTGGTCAATATTTGAAGGTGTGTCCAATTTTGACCAATGGCTAACTGGGGTGGTTTTACTGGTTACCTGGATTTCCAATATTGATTATTGGAAAACAGGGAACCAGCAAATTAATGTGGATTTGGTGAATGATATATATGCTCTATCACTAGGCCAACACAGCATTTCCTGGTTTGTTGTGGAGCCCCAGCAACAGCCTCATGTACCGGAAATTTTGGATTTTGAAAGTAGAGGAATTGTACTATCCGTGTAGCGAAAACAAAGCCGCAGATCAGCTTCGCAGTAACTGCGAAGCTGATCTGCGGCTTTGTTTTCGCATATGCAGATTGTTGGTTTCTCAGGTAACCTCTTGTGTAAATTTTTAGCAAACCTTGCCTGTGTCCTGCCAGGGTACCGCAAAAAGCCCTGATTGTTTATATTCTTCACTGACCAATAAATTACACTGTTTTTGTTTATTTCTTTTTCTTTCTTTTTTTTTTCTATTATGACCCTACCTCATCAATCCAACGGCAAGTACGCCACTTATCCATTCTAAGGTCTAGAACAGCTTCAATCCAAATTGACACATACAGAACTATCCTTCAATATAATCCGATTGTCACATTGTTTTGATCGCCAAATTGTTTTCACATTTCATCTGCTGCTAAAACCGTCTGGGCCAAAGATGTTTAAAAGTAATCCTCCAATACTTGCAATAGCGGAAAAATCACACTTTTTTCACCGCAATATAGAGACGACCACTAAAACTGTCTATAGGCCAAAATCTTCAAAAGTAACCTCCCAATACTTGCTATAACGAAAAAATCACACTTTTTTCACCACACAATAACTGTACAACACAGAGATGACCAATGTTATTACCAGGATGACCAGTGTCAAACACCATAATGACCACTTAGTCCGTCACATGACCTACAGGTCAGCCGTGACACAGTTGAAGAGGCCTTCATGATACTGTGCTTTCAATTGTTTCTAACCTCCACAGAGACTACTTCAAAGATGGAACATAAAACTGGTACAGAAAGTAACTGAACACAAGTTAATTTCAAAATTTAAAGCAATGGAAAGAAAGGAAACATGGGAACAAATGATCGTGCCATATGGCCCTTTACTCATGCACTGGCTGTAAAGGGCAGATAAACAGGTAAATAAATAAGGAAGTATATAATTTAGACAATATGGTCCACCTACAATGTGCTTAGAGGGCATTAAAAGTCAACCATTATTTCAGCAATGTCTAGGGGCTATCTGTCAGTTGAGATTTTATTTTAAACTTTTGATCAAACAAAGTGATCCAGCAAAAAACTTTTTGTGTGGAACTTCCTATGGCCAGTTTCTCTTTCAGCCTCAAGATATGTGTCTTGTCAGTTACTGGTTTAAGAATGTACACTTAATAATGGTAAAATGCATTGATGCAGCACCTAACCAACAATGTCTTTGGAAAAGACCTTCAAGATAACCTAAAGAAAATTATAGAAAGATTGGATATCACTGTTAGAATCTATGACAGTGCAATATGGCATCAAGCTGCATGCAGAAATCCTTAATTAGAGACTTTAATCAAACCCAGACAGAAGATAATCTTAAAATTGCATATAACTGTCAAGCTCATTAAAACTTTAGTAGCATCAAAGAGAAAAATATCTTTGCTGAAATCTTGTCAGCTGCAATGGGTGCTGCTTGGTTTTGGGCATATCCTGACAAGTAAAAGCTTTTACAAACACCAACTAAATCAAAAATTTTAGATTCGGGATTTGGGTTCAAATTTACAAAGTGATCAAGTTTTATGATATCAAAAACAGATATGGCGATAGCACCCATGAGTTTTTAGCATGGAATGAGTGCACATAATCATTTTGCAGTATTTTTTGCAGCATGCAAATGATATGAGCCGCCACATGGGAAAACCAACAATCTGCATAGGCGAAAACAAAGGCGCAGATCAGCTTCGCAGTAACTGCGAAGCTGATCAGCGCCTTTGTTTTCGATACACGGATAGAACAATTTCTCTACTTTCTAAATCTGGAATTTCCAGCCTCTAACCATCTTCTGTGACTGTACAGCCTGGTTTGTGTCGGAACTGGTCGGAACCCAAATTGTTGGTTTTCTCACGGACAGGCTCATAAGATAGACATGCTTCATGAAATTTCATCACAGCATGATCCCCTTGGAAGATATTAGATCACAGCTGATCTACTACTGAACAGCTTTTTGAATCTTTCATATATATATTGAAAATTTGCAGGCAAACCAGACTGGATACTGGGTACCCTTTAAAAGATACATGTACAATTTTGGACACGGATCAGGAAGTCTATACTCCGCACCAGCTTTCAACAAAATGAACAACAGAAATGCCAGTCTGACAACATTTCTTTTCAGAATTATACCATGTCATAATCAGGATGTTCCATGATGAGGCCGAGATTATTCTGTGCTTTCAATCATTTGTCTATTAAATTCTACAGTTGCACTCAATATCTGCTGCTTTTTCAGATGGGAATAATTATTTTATTGTATCTTTAGTTTCTTTGAAAAGATGCAAAAGAATATAATTTCAGCTGCATCATGAGAAAGCCGGCCTTTAGCATATGCAAAAACAAAGGCGCAGCTGACCAGCTGATCAGCGCCTTTGTTTTCGCTACTTGAATTAGTACAATTTGTCTATTTAAAGTCCGAAATTTCAAGCTTCTAGCCTACAAGTCAGTTTGTGTCAGACCTGGTCGAAAACCCTGACGACCATTTTTCTCGTGTCTTAGTTCATTTAAACCAGCATTATGCAGGTTTTCTCTTGACATGACTTGATTTACAAGTACTTGTCAGCATTGGATTTTGGAAAAGTTAAGACTTCATAGGTTCACTGACTTCTTAAGGACCATGTTACAATGTATTACATTGGTCTACAATGTAGTTAAAACAGCCAGATGAGCCGCGACGCGAGAAAAACGGTCTTCAGGGTTTCCCCGACCAGGTCTGACACAAACCGGCCTGTACAGTCACAGAAAAAGGCTAGAAGCTTGAAATTTCGGATTTAGGAAGAAGGGGAATTTTACTATCCAAGTAGCAAAAACAAAGGCACTGATCAGCTGTGCAGTGACTGCACAGCTGATCTGCACCTTTGTTTTCGCACAGGCCAAAATCCGTATTTGTCATGACGTGGCTCATAGGACATGCTTGTCAAAGTTCAAATCAACAAAAACAATAATATCTAATTAACGGAATATGCCATTGTCTAAAAGTATCATATTAAACTATATGATCTAAATATTCATGGCTTTTTAGGTAATATTAATACTAGTAAGCATAATCTTTTCAAAAGATCTTTTGAAATATTTAAGAACCATGCGCATTTAAGTAATAAATTTTCAGACACAAGACAATATTGTTGCCAATAATTATTATCAGCCAAAAATCAAAATAAAATTTGCTTTAATGACAGCTATATCAGCCATGCAGAAGAACAGTTTATCTGGGTCTACCTAGATTTCCACATAGCTCTTTGATTTATGAAAAGAAATAGAATGCTATGGGCTTACATGCAAATTACAAAACAGCTAAATTGAATAGGGTGAAACTGTATCAGACCATAACAAAGGCCTTGTCAAAAAATCATGTTCTCACCTTGTGCTTTTGATAAGAAAAATCAGGGCGGAGTCATTTGAGCCGCCTCGTGGGAAAACCAACAATGTGGTTTCCGACACAAATCAGGCTGTAGAGTCACAGAAGTAGGCTAGAAGCTTGAAAAAAAGAAGTGTACTATCCGTGTAGCGAGAACAAAGGCACTGATCAGCTTCGCGGTTACCGCGAAGCTGATCTGCGTCTTTGTTTTCGCATATGCAGATCGTTGGTTTTCTCACGAGGTGGCTCATTTTATCTCATGTACATGTCAGAAAGTTCTGTTAATTATCTGATCTTACTTTGGTCTACATGTAGCATTTATACTGGTACCTTAACCTTCCAGACCACCCAAAATCTTTTACTTGAAGGGAAAGAATGGAACTGAGAACTCTTCTATTTTCATTTGTCTGTATAGGTGCTTTACTTCCAAGCTAGCTAAACAGCTAAGGTAATGTAAAGGTAATGTTGGGATAGTCAGTTATCCTAGCCATATACTGCCTGGTGTCCTACATTTCACTTGGTAACAATATTTTGTTAGAATCGTACAAGTGGCTTATATGCCACTTGAATCATAACAATATCATGAACTTCAATGCTGAAACTTTCATTGAAAACCACATTCTATCTACAGACTGCATAATTTACACACAGAAAGTCAAATATGGCATGCAATGATGTTCTAAATTATTTATGTTTATCTTCCATATATGGAGCTTAATAATTAAGGCATGTCTTACCATAACTTAATCCGTATTCAAATACTGCCTTATCATAACATGCACAAACTGAATGGCACTCAAAATACATACAAACTCAAGGCTACCATGCACTTTAATTATGTAGATTATTAAAAGAAATGCACTTGAATAATCGGAAGTTGTTCAAAAATATTAGCTATAATCCTCCAGATTAAAAAAGCGCCAGACAAAACATAGGAGAAAAACAAAGTTAGATCAGATCAGTAGCCAGATATGGTGAGATCAATGTGCCTTATCAAGAGAAAACCTGATATTTGCCTATGCGAAAACAAAGGCACAGATCTGCAGCTGTGCAGTAACTGCACAGCTGATCTGCCCCTTTGTATTCACTTCTTGGATAGTACAAACCCCTCTTCTTCTTAAATCCAAAATTTCAAGCATCTACCCTCCTTTTTAACTGTACAGGTCAGTTTGTGTCAGACCTGGTCGAAACTCCCAAAGACTGGTTTTGTGGCTTCGCGGCACCATGTTTTCCTATCCAAACACAGTCTGCAAAATCTAAATCTACAGATAGAGAGCCATGTTTAATTGTTGCTGTATAGATTAATTCTCAGAGCAAAGGACCTTATCATCATCAAATAATCCTTGAACAAACAATTTTAGTGGCATTTAAATAGAAAATCCTGATGCTTTAATCCTCTTTTAATGAAAAAGAAATGATTTATTGAGCCAAAAGGGAGATAATCATAATGAATACTGCATGCAGACAGCATTGCAACCTGAGATACAAGGCTTAAAATGGAAACAAACCATGATCACAATCATATACTTATTTGTATCTGAACATGGTAAACTTTGATAAAATTCCAAATTTGACATCTCATGGATATAATAGTCAATGTGTGAGCATGCATCATAAAGAATTTCTGCCTCAGCTCTTAAATCACAATTATGAGATTTGCATGCTCTTGCCAACTTGCAGGAAATATGCCCGCCCTTCATTAGATTCAAAATCCTTTGATCTCAGGCCATTGATTTTGAAATGAGCTTTAATTGGGAAATTAATTATGAAGGGTTTGTTCTTTATTTGTCCTGGCTCATGCCAATGAACCAGATAAACAGCTGAATATTGAACTGGATTAAAGAAATCTTAAAATGAGCCACCTCGTGGGAAAACCAACAATGTGGACAACAGGTCCGACACAAACCGGGCTGTACAGTCACAGAAAAGAGCTAGAAGCTTGAAATTTCGGCTTTAAGTAGAAGAGGAATTCTACTATCCAGGTAGCGAAAACAAAGGCGCTGATCAGCTTCGCGGTTACCGCGAAGCTGATCTGCGTCTTTGTTTTCGCCTTTGCAGATTGTTGGTTTTCCCATGATGCGGCTCAAATATGCTTTGTAAGATTAAACATCCAAATTGAGTCTAAGCAGTGCTGAACTATGATCCTTGGCATGCAAGCCTGTAAGCTAATGCATGAATTTGAATCAGAATGTATGCTAATGCATAATATAATATGTACAGGATGAACATACAATTGGGCCACCGCATGGGAAAACCAACAATCGGCATACCTGGCGAAAACAGAGGCACAGATCAGCTTCGCAGTAACTGCGAAGCTGATCAGCGCCTTTGTTTTCATTATATGGATAGTACAATTCCTCTACTTTCTAAATCCTAATTTTCCAGCCTCTAACCATCTTCTGTGACTGTACAGCCCTGTTTGTGTCGGACCTGCTCGGAACCCAAATTGTTGGTTTTCTCATGCACAGGCTCAATTAAGATATGATAAAATGACATTTTGGCTGAAATACAAGCTTTAGTGGGACCTGTATGTAAGGATAAAATGACAAAATCTAAACTAGTTCTTTCAAATACTAAAATATAGGTTAATTTGCAATTTTAATTCGATAAACCGGTCCAAGGAGATACTACTGCACTTGTTGTAATTTAAAAGTACAAAAGTCAGGCTTCGATTGTAGTCCGCATCAAAACTTCATAAATTGATGATTCATTTTGTGGTTTAAGTCCCACTAAACAATTTTTCAGTCAGGTCAGGATGTAGCCACTGCTTCATGGGTATTACTCAGTGATGTGGGACATCTAGCTTATGAAGGTTCATGATGAGCTTGTGTGTCTTGTCATGGAAACAACCTCAGTGGACTGGTGATGTCTTGATCTGGAGTCTGATACAGTAACCACTGGGCCACCACGCTCCCCTCTGAAGTCTGTTTCAAACTTGGAAGGCTGCAGATTCAACTTTCAAAATGCTGACTTTTCATTTTTGGTGTACTTCCAGTTTAAATGCATTATCAACCAGATTCCTTACTTTCTGCCAAGATAATGACAAAATATTTTACTTTAAACTTTTGAAAGCCAAACTATTCAGACACTGCAAAGTTTTATTTGCATTCCTTGGTATTAAATTTTAATGAGCCTCTACTAGGCTCTACATGACATATTTTTGGAAGACTTTTGGAAAGTCTGATTCCAGTCTATGCTAAAGTTGAAGTCCCAAGCTATTTGGTGTGTAGAAAGATTCAGTGAGCCCCTAAAAATGATTACTGAGCAGTGCATGACCAAAAGAGTAATCTTACTCAACATCCATGCTAAAAAAATTTTGTTCCCACCAGGCAGCAGCTATGTATGTAGTAATTTCTGGGGTGATGCCAGAGGAAAGTGCAGCAATCAAGACTATTTAATTTTTTAAAATTTATCTAGTTTTAATCACAAAATAAGTGCACAAGCTTTACCAGCCTGATTTTAATTTGAAATGATGCAGCAAAGTTATGTGTTCTGTCCCAACCTGACTGAAAAAAAAATGTGGGCTTGTTGAAATGTTAAGCCATAACCAAACCACACCAAGAAAGTTAATTGTTTTTGGTAGAAAAAAAGAGACATTAAAATGGTTTCTATTGTGTTTGTTCGATGTTGTATTTGGTGTTGTATTAAATTTATGTCGAAACCCTAGCAAGAATTAGTCACACATGTATAAATCTGACATACACAATAAATAAGTTTTTTAACAACCCTTACCTTAATCATGGTAATCTCTCCTAAATCACATATCCAACCAAAATAAAGTAATATTTCGTAACCATATTATAACATATCCAAAACTATTATAATCCACTTGCAAAACAATAATTACCAACACCTTTCAGCTATAGGCGAAGAATGCCAACAATTTAGGTTTAGTATTCACACAAAACATATGAGCTCACCACAAGGTTACGGTCTACCGAGCCCTATTATAAGTAGTTTCTAATTTAATTTGTACTTTTTAGTCATATTTGGGTGTTGAATATGTATATCCTCTTGAATTAACGCCTAGTTTTAATAATGTTTTGTCCGCTTATTTTCGCTAAAGATTACTAATTATAGATCTTTTTTGTTTCATTTTGTGCTATTTTGCTCTATTAAATTTTGTGAAACTAAAACCCACACTAAAACCCAAACAAAAAACGTTTTGGCTGCAGAAATGAATTATTTGTACTTAATTATGTGCAGTGCAGATTTATTTCTCATCTTGCATTATGTGCAATATTTAAACAGGGCTTCGATTACACAACTTGGTTATTGGATAAGGTCACAAAACAAATAGATCTGTCTGGTAGGATAGTGTTTTCATAGAAAATTAGACACCAAAATTAATGAGCTTTGTGCAAGAAAAGCTGCATCCAGGTTTTCGATAAAATCTGAAAAGTTGTGAAGTAAAGATATAAACTACATAGCTGTGATTTGAAATTTTGGATTTAGAAAAGTTGAGTGTATGCATATTGTGAAAAAAGACATTACATGCAGTGATCAACTGCGTGGAAACTGTGCAGCCGATCTGCAACGGTTTTCACGAATGAAAACTCTGTTTTTCTCATGATGCAACTCAAGTAAAGAAAGCATTATTGATCAGTAATCTCCCTTGAATGAGATGTTTTATCAAGACAGGGCTAAAATTCACACTTGGTTATAAAAGTTTTAACAAAAATCTAAATTGTCAAAAATGTTAGCTTGGGAATGTTCTTTTATGATTTTACAGTGTTTTTCCATGAAAACCCTTGAGACATGGGACAAACATCATTGTAAATAAAGATAAGAATGTTGGGATTTTCCTTGAAAATAAGGGGCATTTCTTCTTTTTTGTTTTATTTCTAGACAGATTTTGAGAAATGAATCTGGTAGGCAGTCATCAGAAGTGTCCTGTAGAGTTCCTTGTAGAGTTACAGGGCCGTCGCCGCGTTCTAAAAAGTGGTCCGGCGGAAGACATGGTAAAGTGCCGAAGGCACGAGAGGGGGAGAGCACGAGAGTGGGCTAGCCCCCTCTCGTAAGGGGGGTTCGGGGGATGTCCCCCGAGAAAATTTTGATAAATTGGTGCCTCTAAACGCGTTCTGAGTGCGTTTGGGATCAGAGTTTCGATCGTTTTTGTTAACAAAAATGACAGAAATTCAGACAGTTTAAATTGGAAGATTTATCAGAAAAACAGTTTCTTTTTAACAACCTTTTCGATCCCTTTGCGAGTCTCATTATGCGGTGGCCTTCTGTCGAACCAAGACGCACCGGCGTTGTGGGAACCGAAAATTTTAGGCTGATTTTCTAACGGGCGGCACTTGCATATCCCAACATGAAAACATGTCCGTGTAATGTATACCCCCTTGAACCCCACTTTTATATAGAAAAACTGGGGTTTGCATGTGTAAACCTATTTTTCTTATTTTTGCTCCAAAACATAGATCGTTGGTAGAACCGCCTCGGCGAGGCGGTTCTAACGTGTACCCAGAATCTATGTTTTGAGCAAATATAAGAAAACTATCTTTTTTTTTCAGCTGAAAATTTTCAATTTTTAAAGCTCAAAAAATCTCTGCCATATTGCATGGGCAAGTTTTCGTAATGATAATGGAATTACATTGACATATTGCTATGAACACAGTCTCAGAACTTAAAATATACATGCATGCAAATTCAAAATGTTTTGTATATTAATCATTTGCCAGTCGACATTTTCTTTGATAAAGTACATTTCGAGATTAACAGTGTTATCCCCTGTTCCGTCTTTTTCATGTCATTATGGCATACAAAATAAAAAACGAAGATTGGATTAAAACGCAACAATTTAATTAAAACTCTAATCTATTAATCCTAAAACCCAATCAAATAGGTATCATTTTAATGACCGCAATGTTTTGACACGCCTCGTGTTTCTTGTGATGTTTGTTTTCGCACCTTTGCCTTGATGACACGAGTTTTGGGTGTTGATTAAGCCGCGACTCGTTCAAGATGAGACGATTAGAAGAACAAAGGTAGGTAAGCAATGCTGCGGCGATCGAAAAAAGTGGTACGGCGGATACCATGGTCGGCCAAAAAAGTGGTCCGGCGCTCGCCGGACCTGCCGCACCGGCGACGACGGCCTTGAGTTATGCACAACTTATGGTTCCATGGAGAAAAGAACATAATATCCAAAAGAAAATGTCTCCCATTATTCACCTTGTTTGATTTAAAATTATTGATCTCAAATCATTGTTAAAGTACACCACTAAAACAAGCAAATGATATGAAAACAATTTGCTGTTCAAACATGCTACAACCATCGACAAGGGCCCTTTGTGGACACAGAACTATTTGGGTGTGGGGCCTATCAACCTCCTGAAACCATTACTTGTACAGTCAAAATATTTAACAAGCAACCATAAAGCTCTCCTTCTGATTAACTTGTGGTTTTTCATCCCACTCAACAATTTTTCTGTCATGTCACGACAGATCTAGCAAGAGGGGTCAATTCTACTGCATCAGAGTTGTAGATGGATGGAACCTGAACCTCACTAAATTTGTTCCAATCAAGATTAAACAAGTGTTGGAAAGGGTACCCATACAAGTTCGATCCATGGTGTTACACTCCCGACGAAAGAATTCAACAGAAAATCAACCAGAATGCGTCTACAGTGGTCTTCGGGCCTGGATTAGCAAGCAATACAGGGAGTTGATGGGTCACACACAAGCACACTACACTGCACAGTAGTAGGTTCCGAACCCCTGACCTCAAGATATGAACTCTGACAGTCAAGCTCTTCCCAAACAGTGTCACCTTGAATTGACATTTCAGTACATGACATTTCAGTGCTTACATGTGTACTTTTTTGAGATGCATGTGGAGTCGTCTAGACAGGGTATGATTAAAATACCATGTCAAAATGATAAAACACACACTACACAGTAATGTTTTGTGCATATCATAAATTTCCACTGACAATTTTCAAGCCCCTGTCTGTCTATCAAAACAATGTAATGTTTCATAATAATTATGTTTAAACTTTTTGATACCCAACTAACACCCCTGTGTCTTCCATACTTGTAAGAATTTTTGCGCATTAGCTGTGAAAGTATATGATGAGACTGCAAAGTAAAGCGTTATGTAGATTTTATCGAGATGAGGTTCATACAATCTGACAAAAACAAAATTGTTCCTCAGGTTTCTTGATACTTCACATTAATTAATGAAACATCTAAACAACATGTGACAACATAATGAGAAAACCAGACTTTCAACTGGGCGAAAACAAAGCTGCAGATCAGCTGTGCAGTAACTGCGAAGCTGATCAGCGCCTTTGCTTTCGCTACACAGATAGTACAATCCCTCTTCTTCTTAATTATATCCGAAATTTTGAGCTTCTAGTCTGCTTCTTTGACTGTACAGGCCGGCTTGTGTCGGACCTGGTCAGAAACCCCAAAGAACAATGTTCTCACTTTGCGGCCCATGTGACAATGGTCCCAAACACTGGTCGACAATGGAGGGAGTTCATTCACACTTGCGTATAACTAATTACAACTGCCTACCGTGAGGGTTCGGTTACCGTCCTGACAATATGATACAAGCGTTTAGGATGAAAATAGGGACATTAGATCCATGTTTCTTTATCTGTACTATTGTGTTCGGCTGTCCAAAATAAATGTGACATGTTCCATCAATTTTTCACATGTAACCAAAGACCAAAACAGCAAAAGAGTGGAGCTTTAAAGCAGACATGTACATTGACCCTAAAAAAGTGAACATCCGTCTACATTAATATAGAGGAAAACTCATTATCAGCAAAACAAAAAGAAATTATGTTGCTTTGTTGAAAGATGCTCTTTAAGTTATTGTCCACAAACTGTCCTTAAAATTTTGAACTGTCCTTAAAATTGTTTGAATAAACTGCATTTTGCCATGGCTTTCTTGTTTTGAACGAAATGAGAAAATATTTTTTGTACCAAAGGGAGGTAACAAAGCAACCTAAGATGACACTTATTGTCACATGCAATCAGTAACAGCTGTAGAGAAGATTACAGACAGCTGCAGTTGCAAGTGCAATTTCTTTCAATTTCAGCTACTTGAACTTGCATAATTTCTGCTGTTCTAACTGTCAATGGCATTATTTCATCTGTCAGCAGCATTTGTCTACACTGCCTTGATTTCATGTTTTACCTAATACCGAACAGCTAAGATCATATATGCAGACAGAAAATTGGTTTTAGTGTCTCATCCAAAAGACTGAAGAAGTCCCGGATCAAACCCGTAACCCCTGGTTTACAAGGCGAGCGACGTTAAGGTGTTGAAGAAGTTGAAAATGGATGTTGACAACGACCACAATGAAGACAACCATGAGCTTCTAAATATCTACAAATAACTCCATCCAAAACTGTCACGTTTGTTTACAACAAATTGCTTGGTCAGAGTGACACTATTAAAGTTGACCTATTTAAAACTTTTTAAAATCAGTGTCCAGAAACTCTAACTACCAACTGTTACATGACAGGGGTAATTTGAGAGCAGTTATTGGTCTAATCAAGCAGCTGGAGACTGCTCCAATTACAAATGATCTGGTTCATGAGTAAACACCTATGAGCATACAATATACCTTTCTGCGATACTTTTCCGAACCACAAAAGCTGAGGGCCAGCCTTCACGTAGCATGGTTGTTCACTGCTTAGCTAGTAAAAAATATACTTCCAATTAAAGCTTAAATCTCTGCCTAAATTGTGCAAGCTGGTTAAAGTTTAAACTAACCATAAACTGTGACAAAACTGGGCTGAATCAGTAATGAGCAGGTACAATATCTCTGACAGGGTTTATACCTGGGACACCAGTCCTGGGGGTGTCAGGTAAATAAATACAGGTAAACCAGGTCACTGATACAGCCATAAAATCGGATGGCATTCTTATAGTTGTGTTTGATTTGAATTCATGTTATGTCCCTTTTAGCTAGTCCCACTCTACAGCTAAGGCCATATGCAGACAAGTTTAATGTCTCATCTGAAAGACTGGAAAAGCTGGGGATTGGACCCAAAGCACCCTGTTTATAATGCTGGTGGCTGTACCACTATGCCACAGTGACATCTCATTCTTACATTTTTCATGTAGTATATGAGCCGCCTCGTGGGAAAACCAACAATGTGGTTTTTGAACAGGTCCGACACAAACCGGCCTGTACAAGCACAGAAAAGAGCTAGAAGCTTGAAATTTCGGATTTAAGTAGAAGAGGAATTGTACTATCCGAGTAGCGAAAACAAAGGCGCTGATCAGCTTCGCGGTTACCGCGAAGCTGATCTGCGTCTTTGTTTTCGCCAGCTATGCAGATTGTTGGTTTTCCCATGAGGCGGCTCATATAACTGCAAATATTTTTGTTTCTTTTCTGTTCTAAAACATTTGTTTTAAAAGAAAGTACCCACAATCTTTTGTTATCAGTATTAAATATAACACAGTATAAAAATACAATTTCTCATGAAAATCGTCACTTTTCACAGTTGTAAAATACACATAAAAGTACTGTTTTATAATGTTCTAAAAGGACGACAAACTATATACTGACCTTCGACTGATTCACCATATCTTGACGATTATTTATTTAATCCACAAATCACTGCAATATTTCTGGCTGTCAACTATTTTCTCACATTATTTCCACAATTTCAAATCCCTGTCCACAACATTCAATCCCTAGTCCAAATCTCTGTTTGTTCTCCCAGCATAATTGTGTTGATAAATAATCTCCGAATGATTCAACTCCCAGTTATCTTTCTCTTTTCATATCTCACCTGAGCTAAAAATAGAAAACGTAAACAGTTTATGTATTCTGGTATCAAAGAAGATTCACCTGTAAAATATACCTGTATAATCAAACTAAGGTCAGCTGTTTCTATAAATGCCTCAAAATTCTGAGAGAAAAGAAAACTAAAATTACAAAAAAAAATCAAGAAAACATGTCCGTGAAATGTATACCCCCTCAAACCCCAATTTTATATAAAAAACTGGGGTTTGCAGGGGTATACCTATTTGTTTTATTTTTGATCCAAAGCATACAATTTGCGGATACTCGTTAAAAATTTTCATTTTTTTCCTCTGTAAAAAGTCTCTGTATATTGCATGGGCAAGTTTACGTTATGAAAAGGTGATAGAAATAATGAAATTTTTTTTATTTTAACTAGGTTAACAATTATCGAAACTTAAACATTACCTTCTTACAAAACCTGCATGAGCGAAAAACCTAAATCCACTTTTTTTCAACACAACACCACAAACTCTCTACGTTTTTTGTCACAGTTTTTTTCGACACTTAACCGCAAACTGGAAGTGATTAATTCATCTGATATAACTATTAACTTATAAATATAAGTATAAAGTACTTGACACAATAGTTAACTGTTGGACTAACACTGAGAAAGGTTTCAATATTCTAATCCCCTGAAACCATGCACAAGTTCATATCAATAATTGCGTTATTTTTGTAAAGTTCTTAAGAAAGGAAGGATACATCACGAAAATATGTCCATGTGATGTATACCCCCTTGAACCCCACTTTTATATAGAAAAACTGGGGTTTGAGGGGGTATACCCATTTTTCTTAATATTGATCCAAAACATACATTGTGGGTACTCGTTAGAACCGCCTCAGCGAGGCGGTTCTAACGAGTACCCACAATGTATGTTTTGAGCTAAAATATTAAAAATATCCAAATTATTCCAACGAATTTTTCAATTTTTACAGCTGAAAAAATTCTCTGTATATTGCATGGGCAAGTTTTCGTAATGGAATGTAAATATCGGTGACAAATATGGTGTTAAAACTGTCAACATGATGGTCAACTTTAGCTGCGTACATGTAAACACTATCATAAAATTTTTCACAACAAATATCCAATCGCCCTGTGCAACAAGTTAAGTCAATGACGCAAATGAAGGCGGTCTATCCAAATAGTTTTATTGCACTGTGTATTTAGTAGTGGATGAATAATATTCATATCACATGAGCCGCGACGCGAGAAAACCGGTCTATGGAAGTTCCGACCAGGTCAGATCTAAACCGGCCTGTATTGCCTCAGAAAAAGGCAAGAAGCTTGAAATTTCGGATTTAGGAAGAAGAGGAATTGCAGTATCCATGTAGCAAAAACAAAGGCGCTTATCAGCTGTGCAGTTACTGCACAGCTGATCTGCACCTATGTTTTTGCATAGACAATAATCCCATTTCTCACGAAGCGGCTCATATATATGAGCTATATCGTGAGAAACCAGACTTCTGCACAGGCAAAACGGTACATGCAGATCGGTAAAAGCTTCAATGCCCTTCAGACTGCCTTTGTTTTCTTTACAAGTATATGGTTATTACAGTTACCCACCCTCTTGCCTTCCCACCCCTACGTCAATTAGTCTGTCCCCCAGTCTTTCAAACTTCTATGGCTGCACAGCAAGATTTATTTCCGTTTGGTTCGGTGATGGGCCGACATCCCAACCAACACTTTTTAAGTCATGTTAGGACAGAGTCACCCCTCTCTAGATGTCAACCAGTACTGTGATTTGTTCTGGTGTCTTGTACACTAAATGGAACAGAATGATGAGGTTATAGTTTTTGTTGCATGAATGTCAGATGGCCAGTTCCAAATTACAGGCTGACTGTTTCCACTTACCGGTAATCATTTTCATTTGACAAGTTATCAGAGCAAAGTTCCTGAAAATGTCCATTGTATATATGAAACCACTAGAAAAGCCCATCAAATCTGAGAGTTTAGTCATAACTTTGACAAAAGCACTTTAACCCCCAGGTCATCTTGGTCAAGTATATAGAGTGAATTTATCAAACTGTCCAATATAATTAATGAAGTCCTAATTTTTTTGCTACCAATGGTAGTTCCAACAAGTTTTAGCTTCTCTGAAAAGCTGATCAAAGCTTGTGATCTTTCAGTGCTGTTTACCGAGTATGACAGAGTAAACCCACTCTGTGTCCAGTTATTATAATAAACAATGGCCCAAAAAGACTCACGCCAAAATAACATACAGGTTATACTTCAGATGGGTTTAATTTTGATCTCATTTCTCTTATCATAAATGCTAGCTCGGAGCTTGAATTCATGAACATTCATATACATGTATTGCTACATTATTTCAATATACAAACACTGGTGTATCAGTTCCTAGTCATTGCTTAATTTTTACTGATGACTGTACATAGGTTTATTAATTGTTTCTTTTGTTTGTGTTATCTCAGTCTTAAGGCTACCAAAACCTTAGATCTTTTCTAAATTGAATAATATTCAATTACCCCTCCAATTTACTCCTTTTCAAGCTGAGCTAAATGAGCCTAGTCACGAGATAACCGGTCTTCGGGATTTCCAACCAGTCTGACACAAACCGCCCTGTACAGTCACAGAATAAGTCTAGAATCTTGAAATTTTGGGTATATGTAGAGGAGAAATTGTACTATCCCTGTGGTGAAAACAAAGGTGCTGATCAGCTGTACAGTTACTGCACAGCTGATCTGCGTCTTTGTTTTCGCATAGGTAAAAGTTCTATTTCCTCATGTCGGTCTCAAATACAGTAGTGAAAACCTTGTCTTATGGTAATGAGGCATGAACACCAGTTAAACTGACTGGAAGATTTATGCAACTGTTACAAAGATAAAAACAAGACTCCACTTTGGAAAACCTAGCTTGAAGGTATCGGATCTGGTACGGCACAAAACAATTCTGCACAGCTATCTCCAGTAGAAGTGAGTGAGTAGTAAGTAGAAGCAAAAGAATGAGAAATTTATTCTGCTAGAAATCTTAGAATCTCAATAAACTATTAAGATTATACCATTTGTATGTGAGTAAATTTGACCGAAAACAATTACAGCCAAAGAGGTCTCTTGGATAAGTTCTGGCTCAGTCACATTGAAGCATACAAAGCAAAACACCAGAAAATTTCTCTACTCACAATGATAAACCTGAGACTAATATTTTGTGAAACTGATTGATGCCTTGGGAAAGCAAGGAGAAAAGAGTCGGGATTATATGACAACCACAAAGGGTATTGGTGATAGCTTAGAAGAGGAAATAGATTCTATCAAACTTACATCTGAACCAAAACATGAGAAAACAAATGAGCCGCCTCGTGGGAAAACCAACAATCTGCATATGCGAAAACAAAGACGCAGATCAGCTTCGCGGTAACCGCGAAGCTGATCAGCGCCTTTGTTTTCGCTACACGGATAGTACAATTCCTCTTCTACTTAAATCCGAAATTTCAAGCTTCTAGCTCTTTTCTGTGCTTGTACAGGTCGGTTTGGGACCTGTTCGGAAACCACATTGTTGGTTTTCCCACGAAGCGGCTCAAATGTTCAGGGTTTCCAACCAGTTGAGATCTGACACAAACCAGCCTGTACATTCACATAAGAAGGCAGGAAGCTTGTAAAGGATAGGGATTTTACTACTCTTTAAGCGAAAACAAAGACGCTTAAAGTAAGTGCACAGCTAATCTGACTGTGTCTTTATTTCCGTTACCATATATGCAAAAATCTGTTTTTCACATGGTGTGGCTCATCTTATCTCTGAGTTAAGCTCTCATCCTATAGATGGAATGGAGATATGGAATAATGAAGAAACAAAGGATAAAGAGAAAAAGAACAATTTGACTTTAATTGATAAAGAAGTTCTCAACATTTGTTTAAAGAAGCCTGATCCTGGTGAAACAGTAATTGTGGGCGCCTGTGTACGCTGGAGCACTTACACAATTTTGACCACACCTGGGAGTGTTTGTTCAATACTTTATTCTTACTTCTTTCGGTCTACACTGGTTCAACTATTTACCGCTGTCTAGTCATTAGTAGCGCACCACAAGTTGGGGTCACCTCAGTATAACAGCGTATATCAATTTAGGTACACCACACAGTTTGGTCGTGAAAACCACATTTATCGTGTTTTAGATATTAATGGGACGAATCCCGGGGGAACCCATCGATCCGCGATATAGTTAAGGCATCGGAATTAAGTTTGGCCCAAAAAAAGTGTCAGTATAATGTGACTATGGGTGATATCAGGTAAAGTGTCTGGGATCTGATACAACAGTGAGGCCACTGTAAAAGTGAGCATTGAGCTCCCTATCACAACCAGGCGCCATCATGATATTACAGATAATGTTGACAGCAACGTTAAACTCAACAAAGTATCTACTCACAACACTGCAAGACTGTGTACACCGAAATTTAGCTAAATGCCCACCAGCTTTTTAGAAAAGCTAATACTTGTAAAACCAAGCGTTATTGGATTGATCTGAGCTTCTCCAGACCTTCTGATGACACTTTATTCCAAGGTTTTGTCTCCATATGACAATAGTTATTGAAGAGGACAAAAACATGAAAAGACCAAACCAAAAACGCTTTTTCTATGCTATCAAATATGAAAACAAGGCCTGGAGCAAGTGTAGCAGCCTCTAGGAGGAGCAGAGTGATCAGTGTCTAAACTGTTTGCATTTCTGTCTGCATCTTATGGATTTTACTATCTGTTTTGGTGCTAACCAAACTGAAAGAATATGGTATGAGATCTGCAATCCCATGTCACACAGTCTTTAGGCCTTCTCAATAACTTTTTTGTTTGTATTGAGGTTTAACGTCCCTGTCAACAATTTTTCAGTCATGTCAGGATAAAGCCACTGCGTCCTGGATATAAAACAGTACTTTGGGGAGTTATTGTGTCTTGCTCAAGGACAAAACACAGTGCCCCGAGTGGGGATCGGACCCAAGACTTGATTAAGTTGCCACCATATTATAGGTTGAATGTTACTTTAAATAATTAAAGCTCTTCAAATGAAACAATTAGGAATATTCAAGCAGTAAATCACAGCTAAACTTTCATTGCACAAAAACAAAAGACAAACCTACGCCCATAACGATTGAAAATCATTTTTGCTCTTGGTACTTAAATTATTCAATATTGTGTATGACTACATGAGAAAACCGGCTTTTTGCATAATTATGCTAAAACAAAGAGGCAGATCAGCTGTGCTGTAACTGCACAGCTGATCAGCCCCTTTCTTTTCGGCCCTTTTCACTACACCGATAGTACAGGCACTCTTCTACTTATATCCGAAATTTCAAGTTTGTAGCCTTTTTCTGAGACTGTATAGGCCGGTTTGTGTCAGACCTGGTCGCCGTAGACCGGTTTCCTTGTGGCGCGGCTCATATTGGGTACCTCCCTGAGTCTTCTATCCATACTACTCTTTTAAGAACAAAGACACATCATGAAAAATGTTATATGCTTCTTTTCTCATTTAATTTGACAAATAAGGAACATTTTTCCTTCAGTCAGATTATTTTGTCATAATTAATTGTAACATTAATGACCCAAAACACTTAATGATATAAGCTTTCAAAGGGTGTGCAGTTTGTGCCAAAAGATATGCCTTTTGAAAATGAACCAAGAATTTTAAACATTTGATTACCTTTAAAATACCACTTGGAATAAGTCAAAGGGTTCAAAACAAAAATGACAAAAAACTTAATGTACTAACTTCTGTTAAATTCATAGGGGACACATGCAGTGTCCTTGGGTAAGACACTTTAAGCTCCCAGAGTACTGGTAGTGCTTATCATTTAGAAAATTGTTGCTCCATCCTGACATGACTGAAAAATTGTTGACTGGGATGCTAAGCCACAGATGCCAGTCATTCTTTGCAATACCACCGGTTGTCCAGAGACAACCAAAGCAGACAACCGTGACTAAGAACAATAAACATATCAATGGAATCAAAACTTTAACCAAAAACTCTAACACAAAATTTCTAAGTCCGTAACCTTGACCTCAAGGTCACCCAGGTGGGTCATGATGGTACAGCATAAAACTTCAGACCAATATCTACCAACATGCAAAGTATCAACTTGATCCCTCTACATATTCAAGAGATATAGACTTATAAAAACTTTAACCAAAAACTCTAACACAAAATTTCTAAGTCCGTAACCTTGACCTCAAGGTCACCCAGGTGGGTTATGATGGTACAGAATAAAACGTCAGACCAATATGTACCAACATGCAAAGTATCAACCTGATCCATCATTAACTTCAAGAGATATAGACTTATAAAAACTTTAACCAAAAACTTTAACAAAAAAATTCTAAGTCCGTGACCTTGACCTCAAGGTCACCCAGGTGGGTCATGATGGTACAGCATAAAACTTCAGACCAATATCTACCAACATGCAAAGTATCAACTTGATCCATCAACAACTTCAAGAGATATAGACTCATAAAAACTTTAACCAAAAACTTTAACATTTTGAGCAACGCCGACGCCGACGCTAACGCTAACGCCAACGCCAACGCCGGGGTGACTGCAATAGCTCTTCCTGTACTTTCGTACAGGCGAGCTAAAAAGAATCTTACACTCGTGGTCATTTCATATGAAATTTATTAAACTCGCCAAAGGCTCGTTTAATAAATTTCATATGAAATGACCACTCGTGTAAGATCCTCTATTTATTCTCTATTGGGCTCAGTGTATATTATAAATCTGCATTGGTTGTCGTCAGCTGTCTTGGTTTTCTCCCGGGTTTTCTCCGGATAAAAATAACTCAGCACACTTACCTTCTCACTCATGCCTTTCATTCTAGAGAAACATCATTCAGGAATCATCAACTTCTGTTCAACCAGTACAATGCTGTCTGAAATTATATACATGTACACTTGTATAATCATAATTGAAGTTTAGCACATAAATGAGAATTATTTAGGCACATGCAGACTTGATTTATACTGTAAATTTGCAAATGTTCACATTAACTCATTCAAAAGTTCAAAAATTTGTTGCCTTGTGAATTCAAAATTCACACTAACAGAGAGTTAATATAAGCTTTGTAGTTCAACCAATAATTCAAGAACTTGCTAATAATGCGGAAATGGAAAAATGGCAAAATAAAAGAGATACATGCAAATTTCCAAACTTACAGTAAGTCACAATGCTCATAGCACATGCAAATATCACTCCTTTGTAAAAATCTCATATTTTTTACCCAAATATTTTTCTCCAAATTGTCTCTGATTTCTAAAACTAATTAATCCATCAAAACCTGAGAGCAGGGCTGGGGTCGATTACATTGCAATGTAATCGATTAAATTACAGATTACTTTGTCCAAAAAATGTAATCGATTACAACTGATTACTTTAGATTTTGAATGTAATTGATTAAATTACAATTACTTTGACAAAGTAATCAGATTACTTTCGATTACTTTGGTGAGATGACAATTTACATCTCTTCTATATTAGTTTCTTTAATGCAAGTGTTTGCATCTCTCTGATATTTAAGTGGAAACAATAGCAACTCACTAAAAGTATCATTTGGATTCAATTCTTTTAATTTAGAATATCATATACATGATTCACCGAACCAGACACGATTGCAGATTTTAAACCATGTTCCCACTTCGTGACCCTAGTTGTTGGATAAACCATCATAAAAAATTTATATACTGTTCAACGAATTGTTAAGTTTTGTCTTTCATTGAGTTGTTGTTATTTTGCAGAATTTCATATAAACGAGTAGGAAAGGATGATAAGTTGCATATTCATGAAGGTTTTGCAAAATATACACCTGCATTATGGCATAATGCATATTATTTTCTAAAACACAGTCAGAAAGAAGGCCTTTCATGAGTAAAGCAATAAGCAGTGACCAGGAATGACACAATTATAGACAAGCCCTTATCATTGAAAACCAAACTACAAGAAGCTAAAACTTTGGTTAACTTCACTAACTTAATGATCTTTGATTAACTTAACATGCCCCATTTGTGGAGAAAATATAGTTGTCTACTAATGCATATCTTGATTGTTAACAGTTTGTACAGGTATGGTCACAGGTAAACCTCCCTTTTGTTTGATTCAAATGCTTAATCAAATTAATTCAGCAGCATACAACAAAAGAAATTGTTCACACCTTGCACAACCTTTGTTTTCAATAGACAAACAAGCCAATTAAAGTGACACAGCCATATAAACCTTATTGTTGCATTAGACTGAGCTTTAGAAGAATCATTAATTTGTAGGCTGTTGAAATGCTTGAATATAGCTGCATGTTATTGCTGTAGCTTAGGGTGTTCCATAATGTAAATTTTCAGTGAATGTGCAGTTTCCAAATATGCAGTTTCCATATCAGACTGCAACAGGCATCAAAATGTATATCAAATATATTATAAGTTTGTGATGTTTATTTCATTTTATAACTGTAATTTAAAATAACATCCTTTGCCTGTGCCATTGCAGACGAGAAAGACAAGTTTCATTGCCATTGCAGACAAGAAAGACAAGTTTCATGAATTATTTCTTTTTTTTTTTTTTTTTTTTTTTTTTTTTTTGGGGGGGGGGGGGGGGGGTGGTGGTGGACTTTGCCCATATTGTGTGTATACCATTGATGCACATTAACATTTAGCATAAAAACAGTCAGAACCTATCTAATTGTAATCAGATGTAATCAGAATGTAATCATGATTACAAGCCATTTTTTCAATTGTAATTGATTAAATTAAATTACTTGTAATCAGAAAAATGGCTGATTACTGATTACAGCTGATTACTTCAAGATCTGTAATCGATTACAGCTGATTACGATTACAAATTACGATTACCCCAGCCCTGCCTGAGAGCAATGTGTTGATGAATAATTCTGACTCAGCAGTTCAGAAGTGCCTCTTCAATAGCAGAACAATAACATGAATTGTCAGAACAATACAACTTGGATTCTACTGTTTCAAAGATAGAAGCTTTATGTTACACCAATTAAGTATAAACATCACAAAAACCTGCATTTGCAGAAAATACAGTGAAAGATTTGAGTAAATACATTAGTTCAAGGAATTAGATCATGAACTCAGGCCATACATACATGGCATAAGAGAGTAATGCCGGAAAAGGAAAGAAGGCTGTAGGTCACCTGAATTGATAACCTACATGTTCCAGAACTGGCATAGCAAGTAAATAAAGTCTTTTAGAGAGTACCGTAACAAGATTTAGCAGTACACTAATCTTCCATGAGGCCCTCAATATGACAAAATGGCAAAATGTAAATAGGGTATCAAATGGCAAAACAGTTTAGTAATCTCAGTAATCCTTATACCTAAACACATAAGTTCTTGCAGCCAGGTGCATATTCTTAAGAACACTTAAAGTACAGTAGTCCTAGAATAGAACATATTTATAGTTTATATCATTTACTTTAGCTTAAAATCTGAGTAATTAAAATAGCCATAACAGACTAAGAAGAGATTAATGAATGATTGATCAGGTAATCACCAATGTCTTATCTCACAGGCTCCCCTGGTGACCATGAAACCTTCAAAGTGAGAAACCTAATTGAGTTGTGATACCAGAAAAATCGGTCTTCAGGAGTTTCCAACCAGGTCTGACATAAACCACCAAGTACAGGCACAGAAGAGTGCTAGAACCCTGAAATTTCAGATTTAAGAAAAACAGGGATTGTACTGTCTGTGAAGCAAAAACAAAGGTGCTGATCAGCTGTGCAGTAACTGCACAGCTGATCTGCACCTTTGTTTTCGCATATGCAAAACTCCATTTTTCTCATTATGCGAATCAATATTTTAATTCATACTAGACCAAAGCTGATTTAGATTAGAACTTATGGCTATGGAGGACACTGTTTGATCTCATATCTTTCTGATCAGACCATCAGATTATTCACACCTTTACTTTTTTCATATTCATACAATGCCACATGGTCAGTCTTTGAATCAGTCATTACTATGCACATGAATCCAGGCAATACTGCTAAACCTTTTGGAGAATTTTTGTTTGTTAGTTAGATTTAATTCTTTACCCCATGGCCATGGTGAAGTTCAACAGCCAAGGTCATGTCAGGATGGCCAGTTACCCTATCCAACCAGTTTCCTACGCCATGGGCGGATCCAGAGGGGGGGACAGGGGGTCCGGACCCCCCCCCCCCCCTGGAATTGCCTAATTTTTGCCATGTTGAAATTTTCCGTCAGACCCCTTCTGGGAATTTGGACCCCCCCTGAGAAAAATTTCTGGATCCGCGCATGTACGCAAGCTTCCCAGAGGCATGTTACCAGTACTTGGAGCACATTTGAGCTTCGTCATGAGAAAAACTAACAATGTGGTATCTGAACAGGTGCGACTCAAACCGGCCTGTGCAAGCAAAGAAGATGGCTAGAGACTGGAAATTTTGGATTTAGAAAGTAGAGGAATTGTACTATCCATGTAGCGAAAACAAAGGCGCTGATCTGCTTTACTGTTACTGCGAAGCTGATCTGCGTCTCTGTTTTCACACATGCAGAATGTTGGTTTTCTCATGACATAGCTCATTTCTTTCATTATGTCATGTGATAAACCAGTAGCCTTTTTTATGAAAGAATGGCCATAAAAAAATATTTGCATGGTCAGACAGAATGACAGAAATAAACCAATATGGAGGTGGTACCCTGACCTAACCAATGATATGAATATGAGCAACATGCTCGGAGATTTGGGTCATGTTTAGACAGGCCTTGATTAAGATAAATATTTAGCTGAGGTAAAATTGAGATAATTACCTGGTCTACCTGAGCTATAAGTTAATTAGGACAGGATAATTGTGTCTGGGTTGCTTCTATACAGACAGAATACTGGACAGGTGGCTTTATACACCAGTTATCCAGAGACAACCAAAGATTTGTTTGTGTTCAGGCTAAACGTCCCAGTCAACAATTTTTCAGTCGTGTCAGGATGGAGCCAATGCTTCCTGGGTTTAACCAGTACTGTAGGGAGTTAATGTGTCTTGCTCAAGGACACAACACTGTGACGCTTGTGGGGATCGAACCCAGGACCTCTCGATTCGGAGTCTGACGCTCTCCCACTTCACCACCACCCTCCCTACACCCAAAGAGACAATGGGCAACAAACACTGATGTCATCAATAAATGACAACAGAGAGTAAAATAATGCTTTTCTGGGAACAACATTCTGATCTGAGGCATGTTGTTCCCAGGCAAGTATTCCCTACGATTTCATCTGAGTTGGTTATACTCAGCCATGTTGGATGTTTCTGGCTAAATGGTGTGTAATCTAGTAGTTTTTGGCAAACATTTAACTGAAGTACAATATTATACATGTTATGGCCATAAAATATGCAAACAGGAACTTTAAAGTAGCCATGCATAGATATAAAGTGTGGGAAATATGTGACATTTTCAAACATCTTAATGACACTAGCTAAGGAGTGTGTCCCTTATCTACATGTGGACAGTCGCGTCATGAGAAAACCTGATTTTTGCTTATGCGTTTACAAAGGCGCAGATCAGCTGTGCAGTAACTGCACAGCTGATCAGCACCTTTGTTTTTGCCACTCCGATAGTACAATATCTCTTCTTCCCAAATACGAAATGTCAAGCTTCTAACCGTCTCCTGAGACTGTACAGGGCTGTTTGTGTCAGACCTGGTCGGAAACCCCGAAGATCGGTTTTCTCGCGTTGTGGCTCAAATAACTGTGGGAATTTTAAAATATGTCAAAAATGATAAAACATGCTTAAAACTATGCCAAAAGAAAGAGCTCATTGATTAGAAGGGAAAGGAAAATGTAATGACCCACAAATATAGAAATCATGATGGTACTTTAAAGCCCATAACTAAACATGGCCTAATAGGTCTGATTCAAATAAGAACAACATAGATTCAGTACGGGTACCTCCATATAGAAAGAATAGATGCTGATCAGACTAGGCCTTGCTTTTTCATGCACATTGCAATGATATACCATACAAATTCCATATTATCTGGTATTGAGGGTGTGAGGGTACTAGGCAATGACATCATGTCTTTTTCACCCCAATGGTCAGTGCTTTGGAATTCTGCACATGACAAATATATAGAAAACATGCACTTTGAAATCTTTGACATTTAGATAACTGTATTGTAAGGACTTGCCAGTTGGATAATTTTCAATGGTTTACCAGTTACATGTAGTTCGATGTGTCATAAACAGAACTTCTATATGGTTCTGACATCAATTAGATTCAGGTTGGACTGGACATATATGCAGCAGCATCGTGTAATATAAACCCCCTTGAACCCCACTTTTATATAGCAAAACTGGGGTTTGCAGGGGTAAACCTATTTTTCTTATTTTTGCTCAAAAACATAGATTGTGGGTACTCACTGAGGCGGTTCTAACGTGTACCCACAATATATGTTTTGAGCAAAAATAAGAAAAATATCAAAAATTTTCTGATGAAAATTTTCCATTTTTACAAATTAAAAAATCTCTGTATATTGCATGGGCGTGTTTTCGTAATGATTTCTGAAAGCAATATCACTGAATCCATTCATATTGACCATTTCTGTGATGGCAGATAATATTTCCCCTCTAGGACCATAAAAGGGCATTAAACTTTCAGCTGCCTTCAGGTAATTTGAGCCGCGGCGCGAGAAAACCGGTCTTCGGAGTTTCTGACCATGTCCGACATAAAACGGCCTGTTCAAGCGCTGAAGGTAAGAAGCTGAAATTTCGGAAGAAGAGGACAGCTCAAGAGGTATTGTACTATCTGTGTAGCAAAAACAAAGGCGCTGATCAGCTGTGCAGTAACTGTTACTGTACAGCTGATCTGCACCTTTGTTTATGCATAAGCAAAAATTCTGTTTTGTCATGACAGCTCCGGTACTTTTGCAGAATGATTTCCAGCAAGTGTAAGCATTATGCCACTAATTGCCGCTTAATTGGCAGCAAGGTGCCCTAACAATGGAGCAGTGGTCTTGCACAATTATGGATGTCTGATTGCATTATCTGTGACCAATATCAAAGGGAACTGTGCTGAATTACAAACTACATGTACCATATGAGCCGCGTCATGAGAAAACTGGATTTTTGCCTATGCAAAAACAAAGGCGCAGATCAGCTTTGCAGTAACTGCGAAGCTGATCAGCACCTTTGTTTTTGCTACATGGATAGTACAATTTCTCTTCTTCTTAAATCCGAAAATTCAAGCTTCTAGCCTGCTTTTATGACTGTACAAGCCGGTTTGTGTCAGACCTGGTCGGAAACCCGAGACCGGTTTTCTAGCGTTGCGGCACATATAATGTATTGAAACCTGTAATTTTTTCGAACAGCTTCCTATTTATCGATGTGCATTGTGAAATATTGAAAATCCTGAGGATATGGTTCCAATACTTCACAATGTGAAATTTCAAATTTGCGACTGAACAGCCCTTTGCTGTGTCACACGAAGTATGTGATGTATGAAATGTTATGCATTCTCCAAGACGTGACAATGAATGCAAATATGTCCTAGTGCAGCCTGCCAAGTTTAAATGATGTAAAGTTCTAAGTAAATTTCGTATTCACCTGCATGTGCCAGACGAAAGGATGATGCAAATTTAGTCAAAATTATTGTAATCTGAATAAATTAAATACATGTTGTAATCTGGACTTGCTGAAAATGTTTTCGCAATAGCCTGTTTTATGGAATGGAGGGAGAGGCAGGGAGAAAAAAAAAGACATTACATATCACAGCTAGCAATATGGTTAGTATCTAAAAACCTAAAACCTCTACACTACATAAGTACAGACTAGACCAGAGGCCTGGGAGCAACTCATTTCCCCCTGAGTTGTATGTAAGTTTGGTTACTGCAAGTCGATAGTAAGAGTGAAATACTTAATAATATCTGACAGGAATAATATCTGACAGGAAAAAAGCAATCAATACTTAATAATATCTTGACAGGAAAAAAGCATATATATATATATATATATATATATATATATATGCAAATATCAATCTGGCTGCGGTTTATGCCATAAACCGCAGAAACCGTACAAATGATGAGACAAGTGGCAGTGTTTCATCATTTAGCTTGATACTGTTGACAGACAGAAATGCCAATCACGTGAATCTAATCATATAAGGCCAGTTACATCAACTATATTCGATGCTTTTGAACAAAATTTATAATACCGACAATGCTTTGCATAATGGCATAAAAACATTATAATTTTCAAACTTTAGTTATAATCATGGCTGGAAAATACCCGAGTAACAGAACAATGGAAATTTTCAAAGATTTTGCCTTAAAGGAATTTCTGTTTCCAGAAATGAGAAAATGGTATGTTTTCTTTCGTTAGTTTAAACGATAAATATAATTTTAACACTAGCCACAGATCATATTGTCAGTGGTACCACACATACTGTAAAGAGGTTACTTACAACTCAGATCTTACAATAGCGAACTAAGGCCAAAAAAAATAATAAGAATGTTTCCGGTAACATGCCAGAAAAAAAAAATGGGTCGATAGGTCGTTTTTTTTTTGAGGGAAGCCATACCATGTAAAATACCTGAACATAGATATACAGTTTAATCAGAATTAAACTGTTTTCTCCTCCAGTGCACATGCACAGCTTCTTAGTAAAAACTTCAATTCAACATTTTTTATTCTTTTGCCGGTCCAATACTTGAAAAACACAATCTTTTTTCGATTTTCGAGTTTTTATTTTCGGAAAACAGGAAAAAAATATTAGAGCCGGGGAGTTTTTGACAGGGTCGGTCGGGTTACCGGAAACATTCCTTTTTTTTTTCTCGGCCTAAGCGAAATAACTGCTTTTGGGCAAAAATAGGATGTGTTAAATCCTTGAGCACCCTTGTGGGGATGTTAGTTTGTTTGGTTGCATTGAGGTACGTTGATGACCCTTTTTTTTAACCCTCACACTAATGACCGGCCATCTCAAAACTTTTTTTTCTAGCCACCTCATTTTTTCGCACAAAACTAATGAGAAACATTTCAAAACTCCTACACAACAATGGAGCCGCGACGCGAGAAAACCGGTCTTCGGGGTTTCCGACCAGGTCCGACACAAACCGACCTGTACCAGCTCAGAAAAGAGCTAGAAGCTTGAAATTTCGGATTTAAGTTGAAGAGGAATTGTACTATCCGAGTAGCGAAAACAAAGGCGCTGATCAGCTTCGCGGTTACCGCGAAGCTGATCTGCGCCTTTGTTTTCGCATAGGCAATAATCCCGTTTTCTCACGATGCGGCTCAATGCATTTATATCAACAAGCATAGCGGCTATTTTGAGAATATTGAAGAAAAATGATCAGCAGCACTTCTGTAAGAACCCAGAGGTTGATGGCCCATAAGTTGTGATTTAATCCTCTTATGATCTAGCACAAGATGACAAATGCGTTGACATTTACACCATTCCTCAAGCTTCAATCAAGGTTCAATAACCCTGTTAAAGATATACTGTAGATAGAAAATAAAATAAAAAAAAAAAACAACACTGTTCTGAGAAAACTGAGGTGATCAGGCAGACAACTTACCAGTCTCATTACGAAAACTTGTCCATGCAGTGTACAGAGATTTTTAAAGTTGTAAAAAATGAAAATTTTCAGTATAAAATTTATGATATTTTTCTTATTTTTGCTCAAAACATAGATTGTGGGTACACGTTAGAACCGCCTCGGCAAGGCGGTTCTAACGAGTACCCACAATCTATGTTTTGGAGCAAAAATAAGAAAAATCGGTGTACCCCTGCATACCCCAGTTTTACTATATAAAAGTGGGGTATAAGGGGGTATACAGTCAGGGGCGGATCCAGGATTTCTGGGAGGGGGGTTCAAATCCATCAAGAGGGGGTTCGTTTTCAACATTTTACCTGATTTTTCATACATTTCCCCATGAAATTGAAATAATTTGCTTCCAAAGGGGGGTTCAAGCGAACCACCCGAACCCCCTCTAAATCCGCCACTGACAGTTCACGGAAATGTTTTCGTGATGTGAGTCTTCTGACATTGCCTGGGTCATGACTGTGACAACTCAGTTTTTATAAAGTAGAAAGACCTTGGTATTAACAGTCAGTAATGCTGTGCGAGCTGTCTGGAAAAATCAGCATGCTACAGTCTTTTTTTATTTTGAACGCCAGATTCTGGATCTCAAATTCAATGTGGAGCGTAGATCAGCTGGCTAACCTGCAGTCCGATACACTTCGTGACCTCGCTCCTCTCCCATGACAGCTTAGCATAGGTTGCCTTTAAACTATGGTCGAACAGATTATGGATTTCGTAAGAAGCTTATAGTCGCTTTATTTGGTGATAATTGTTAGAATTTTTGTTATGTTTCGTTAGAAAATGTATAAATCTTTTAGTAAACATCTGGTTAGTCTACAGAATTTCAATAAATTTGCAAAAAGCAATCGATTTTCTACTTTTTGTCTCATATTCTACAGTAGTCTCCCCTTATCTATTTATGGACGTATGTGATGTTTTCAACAGAAAACACAAAGTATTTTATGAATCTGCGTCATTTTGCATCTGGAATATATATAAATTAAGTCCTATCAGTCAGAAAAGATATAAGATAACATGATTTTCAATTTCTTAGGAGTCTTCGATGATTTTTCATTTTCGACTAAGGGCTCAATGTAAGTCATTTCCGTCGGTTTGGAGAGGTCTAACGGAATACCGATGGAAATATTCCGTCTATGTGGAGCGGACTGGTGCAAGGGTAGACTGTTGAACTCCTGTCCCTGAGGTTCTGGGTTCAATCCTCATCCAGGGAGCCTTTCATTGTAGTGTTGCAAAAGTCACATTACCACAGCTCCTGAGCTAATGGTCAGAAAATGATCAACTCAGTACACAGTAAAAAAAAAAAAAAAAAAAAAAAAAAAAAAAAAGATTGTTTTACAATAAGGCGTCTCGAGAAAAAAAGCATCCAATAGAGCCGCTTAATCCCGACTAAACATCCTGCTAAACAGAAATAGTTTAACATGAACAATGGTGCATTTTGCAATGTAAAGTCTTCATGACACGTTTAGCTTCTACACCTCTTAGGAATCAAGTCACTTTTGTAGATGTCAAACTTTTCAAAAAGCTGAAACTTGTACTGTGATATTTTCATGTCGAGTCACCAATTAACAAATTCAAACAATTAGTGGTTCTTACCAGGTATATTGCAAAACAATTAAGCAGCAATTCTGTTGAAACTGTCAGTTACTATAGGTGCAAAAAGATAACAATTGTGCGAAACACTTTTATCAGAAATCAAACTCTGGAAACTGTCCCAAGCAATGTACACAACTTGGCCAACTTTACACAGCTGTCTTGTCACCCGGATGTGTGGTTACCTTGAGGCCCAGACAGGGAAATTTTACTTGACTGACAATCAAAGTACTATCAGTACTGTAAATTTTTTTTACAAGCACACATGATGCATGACATGTCCACTGAATCCAAAGCATGGTCAAATAAACTTTTAAAATCAATTTCAATCAATCAATCAATCAATCAATCAATCAATCAATCAACCAACCAACTAACCAACCAATTACATGTTAAACAAACACATTAACATGACTGATTACTTCTTTAGACTGTTCAAGGCCGTCGTCGGCGGTCCGGCCGGTCCGGCCATGGCCGGACCACTTTTTTGGCCGAACATGGTTTGGGCCGGACCACAATTTTCGATTTTTCGGCCGAAAATGTGTTAGCCTTTGCGACTTTTTTGAGGTGTGGTGGCCCAATCTTAAGTTATCAATTGATATTAAGCGTACTCGGTCAATCTGCCCAAGGGTGTGAAAGACGGCCCTTATAAAAACAATCACGGAAATGACACCTGTATTAAAGACAGGTATTGCCATTGTTGGATTGTGACGGATTATCGTTTGAAGTGAAGTTGCGCCAAAGTGTTCTTTAATTCATAATGAATAAAACCGATTTTCTGTAATCGAAAAAACAATTAAAACAAATGTAAAGCTGTATTTCACTGCTGAAAATGCTATAATTTCACAATAACCCCATCTTTGTTTAAAATTACTGCATTATTAAATCAAACAACGTGCCGAAAATTCGTTTACGTATAAAGTTTTGTAAACATTATTTTGATTCATATTCCAAAATTTGTTAAAACGTGCATGTTATTCTTCTATCATGGATATGCCGCCGGTTCCTGATCAACCAACGTCTTTCAATTTCCCTCAACGTTCCTAGCTTCGTCAAGGCAAATCCTGTGAATGGGAGCTTTCAGCTTCATGGTTTTCGACCAGGACATGGCTTCATCATGATGAAATCTATAAAATAAGCAGCGCTTCAAGGGCTAAAGTTGTCCAAAAGTGCATTAAAATCGTCTCTATGGACGTCCGGAAATATGAAATTTTCTCGGGGGAGATCCCCCGAACCCCCCTTACGAGAGGGGGAGTACCCCCTCTCGTGCTCTCCCCCAACTCGTGCCTTCGGCACTCTTCAAATGTCTTTGGTATTTCATGGCCGGACCACTTTTCTAAAGCCGACGACGGCCCTGCTGTTAGAGGGCACTGTTTTCTTTTTTGTATTGAGGTTTAAGGTCCCACCATCCCAGTCAACAATGTTTCAGTCATGTCAAGATGGAGCCAATGCTTCCTGGGTATAAACTGTACTGTGGAGAATTAATGTGTCTAGCATGGAGAATTAATGTGTCTAGCACAAGGTCACAACTTTGCGCCCCATGTGGGGATCGAACCCAGGGCCTCTCACTTTGGAATTTGATGCTCTCCTACCAGGCCACAGCACACTCTTCAGGTATTGATGACCCCACTTATAAAACAAAATTTAAACAGAGTGTATCATAAGCATCATAAAATCTGTCTCAGTTGTGCATTCACACTAGACCTGAAATATTTAATCCGGATCTGATTGATCCAGATAAAATTAATTTTCACTCTAATCTAGATTAAATTTATGTTCACAATAGATAGTCTCTAACTGATAACTAGGTGTGCCACTGATCAGATTCAATCTGATCCAGATTTAAAATGTGTCTAATATGAAAGCAAATTTACATGTATAGGGTATGCTAATCTGGATAATATAAGAATCTTGGTATGGATAGACAAATCTGTCCCGAGGGTCACATTTTGGCATCACGAGGCTCGCCGAGTGATGCCAAATTGTGACCCGAGGGACAGATTTGTCTATCCATACCTTACACGAATGATGGATTCTTTTTCTTGCACGCCTTAATGCGGCGTAGCTTGATTTTTATACTATTTACCTAGAAAAATGCCACAATCGCGGCGTCCGCCATTTTGATTTAAAACATTTTGACGTCATTGTGACGTGTGCGCTTAGCGATGAAATTACGTGACGTCCTATACAACCAGTGTTAAAAAAGAACATTTGAACGCAGGGTGCGACCGGGGTGAGATAACGAGGATGAGATAAGAATTTCTCACATGGGGTAAAACGTTGGATTTCTCTATCTGGTGTGCAAGAAAGTTGATTCGGATCAATTAAAAATTTGTTAATTATTCTGCAATTATTTCCTTTATAATTTTTTTATAGTTGGCTTATTGTTTTCGACCTGTTTTATGTCTATGGGAATGGAACCATTTAGCTCAGGGTGCTTTATTAGAGAGCATATGGTATTTTTAAAATCGTTATCTGGCCAAAGGGATATAACTCTAAATTGACCAGATAAATTGAGTTAGGATTAAACCTATGTTAACACCGAAAGTTTGGCGGAACACGTGGGTAAACAATGGCTGACTCTACTGAAAAGCTCAGCAAAAAGTGAGATTATTTCTAGTTAAAGCTTTCTGCAGTGATTTCTAAACGGTTTTGTTTATTCCTAAATAATGTAGACTTTGTTTCTTTCTGGCACTCTCTGAAAATAGTCTAAATCTTTTTAATTTAACTTTATTTCTTTTATTTTATTTAGTTTTTGTGCCAAATAGAAACTGGTGAATGATGCAACTGTGATTTGGCATTAAAATTTAACAATAGTGATGCAATTTTATTGAAATTATCAACTGTTCCTGTTATCGTTTTTGCGTACTGAGCTAGAATCATAGAATGTCTGCTAGGGGCCGAGGGCGTATGGCAGTACACATAGATAGATAGCCTGGTGCCTTGCATTTGACCATTAGTCAAGCGCCAGGCTGCTGTGTCCCTTACTCAAGGCACATTAATTAATCAGGGTAAAAACATCAAATTCCAGACCACATGTAAAAACGGACATTTCTGTTATAATCTGTTTGGGTCATCCGATCAGGCTCTGCTCAAGTCAAAATTTAGGTAGTGTACCTCAATTGAGGTACATAACCTACATTGAGGTTTGCAATTTGCATAGAAATTTGCAAAATGTAAAAAAATTAAGTTTAAAACTGAAAATTGCAAAATTTTGTAATGATAAATCTGCAGGCTCAGGACAAATCAAAATTTAGCTACAGAGCTCGATTTAGCTATAGTAGCTTAAAGGAGCTTTAAAATTGTGTATATTTCATATACAGTATGGTATATAAAGGCAAGAAATTGAACAAAATTTGTTCAGCCAGCTTCATAGGTTATCTTGGTTCTTAATCTCTATCAAAACATATCTATGCAGCATTGCAGGGTCATGTTTATATGTTCTCTCGGACAGTTCCAAAGTAACATAAACATTGTATATACTAGAAGCTAAGCTTCCCTGTGTTAAGTTTCAAAGTGTATTTGTATTAAATTTTAAAAATGCACATTTCTCTTAGTATACATTTGTTAGGACAAATAAAAAGGACTAAGCGTTACTGAAACAAAAGATGCTTCAATTTTGTTGAGTTTGATGGGTATACGCTATAATACACGAAGATAGCATAATGTTAGCTTCAACTTTTTATCAGTTTGTCCAATTTTGTCAGTGAGTATAAATGATCTTGTACTTTAAATGCTTTCATAAACATTTAACCAGTCTTGTCAGGAATTTGTTTTGCAATACAGATACAGTTAGAAAAATAATCACATGAAGTGGTCGTTTTTGAACAAATTTTCTGAAATCGGACTTATATTCCTCACTGTATATATATCATAATAAAAAGACTCATAGAAAAAATTGCAAGTAAATGATTAATAAAAAATGTTAACTACTTTGTATGGGTTGTGTATACATCAAATTTGAGAAAATCCAGCCAAGATTTTTTTGCAAAACTTAATTTTATAATTGCAGGAAATTATGAGATGTTATAAAATACCTCATTGTGGCAGTCATTGCAAAAAAAATGGAATGCCAAACACAGAGCACAATTTATGCAGCAGAAAAAAATATGATAGCATATCTAACTGTTGATCGAGGTTTTATGAATTCTCATTTTTTGAAATAAACAAAAATTGTGTTTTTTGCAGAAATTTCTTCTCTGGATTTTCCCAAAAATGTTGTTTACACAAAATATTTAAAGTTGTTAACAATTTTAATCGAGTATTTGCCTGCAATTTTTTCACAATATTAAAGTTTAATAAAACATATATGAAATATACACAATTTTTAAAGCTCCTTTTAGCTACTATAGCTAAATCGAGCTCTGTAGCTAAATTTTGATTTGTCCTGAGCCTGATCTGTAAACCTTGGCCATTTACTTCTTTTGATACAATTGTTTTGAAAATTCATCAGGGAGTTTTTTTGCAAAACATGTTTTTCCTAATGCTACCTCTGATTTGAGACAATTTCCATACATAATTTTAATGAGAATGTTAAAATCCTTTTTCTAGCTTGTGGAACTTTACATTTCTGTCCTTCCCTGATGTCTTTCTGAATAATTTTAACTGTTTTCTGCCACTGGCACAAAGGGTAAGAGGTTTGCCTTTTTAAAAGCTTATACTTGTTTTCATGTTTTTTTAAAAAGCTTTTACTTGTTTTCAATTTTTGTTTTAGCAGCAATTCAGCAATTTTAAGCATCAAATGATGTAATTCTTATGAGCAAAGGTATAAAATATACAGAAAGCAGTAGAAATACTGTTGCACTATTCAAATTGTCATACATTGAAGAATATTGTTTAAAATCTCGAAAGATTACCTCTTCCACTTATGAAATTGGAGGAATTTGCAAAAAATTCTCCAACAGATTTTGCTGAGAAATGTTTCCTTTGAAAGCTGCACAGTTTGCAAGCAACTTTGGCCAGGAATGATAGATATTGCAATTTTTTGCTTAGCTATTTGTTTTCCTCAATATAAGCAATTCCATGTACATTTTCAAACCTCAATGGAGGTTATGTACCTCGATTGAGGTACACTACATAAATTTTGACTTGAGCAGAGCCTGCCGATTGCTTTATGTACTCTTATCAGGCTCAGGACAAATCAAAATTTAGCTACAGAGCTCGATTTAGCTATAGTAGCTAACAGGAGCTTTAAAATTGTGTATATTTCATATATGTTTTATTAAACTTAAACATTGTGAAAAAATTGCAGGCAAATACATACTTGATTAAAATTGTTATTCTAACACACCTCGCCTATATAGCCAATGGTAAAAAACGTGTTATATTGTGCAACAATTTCACTAGGCGAATAAGCGTGACGTTATTTTGCGGCATTTGTGACGTCAGCTATCCCACAAAGCAGCGTTAGACGGTGAAACGTCGTTTTAGCGCACAACAAACGAAAATTGTGTATATTTCATATATGTTTTATTAAACTTAAACATTGTGAAAAAATTGCAGGCAAATACTCGATTAAAATTGTTAACAACTTTAAATATTTTGTGTAAACAACATTTTTGGGAAAATCCAGAGAAGAAATTTCTGCAAAAAACACCATTTTTGTTTCTTTCAGAAAATGAGAATTCATAAAACCACGATCAACAGTTAGATACGCTATCAAATTTTTTTCTGCTGCATAAATTGTGTTCTGTGTTTGGCATTCCATTTTTTTTTTGCAATGACTGTAACAATGAGGTATTTTATAACATCTGCGTATACATGCCTATTTTTCTTATTTTTGCTCAAAACATAGATTGTAGGTACACATTCTGACGAGTACCCACAATCTATGTTTGTGAGCAAAAATAAGAAAAATAGGCATACGCCTGCATACCCCAGTTTTGCTATATAAAAGTGGGGTTCAAGGGGGTATATTTTTCAAGGACATGTTTTCCTGTAGTCTGACTGGTCAGCCGTCAAAATGAAGTATCATACCTAGTGGTTCATTTTGCCAAAATGATAAATCAGTTATCAAAAATTAATTTTGACGGCTGACCCGCCAGACTAGTTTTCTAGTCTGACTGGTCAGCCGTCAAAATGAAGTATCATACCTAGTGGTTCATTTTGCCGTCTGACTCCAGCACATTATCAAAAAGCCAAGCTGTTAGCCACTTTTGGGTGAAAGCCATTATTTACAGAATAACAAGTTTTTTATGAAAAAAAAATGGTGTCAAACACTGTCAAACAAAATAATAAACAAACCTCCATTTGAAAATTCATAAAATATATCCAAGTGTTGTTAATCCATTCATCATGGCTGACATCTTTTTCTTCAAAAAGTCATCTTGAAAGGGAGACAATTCTAATTGCGAGCTTCTGATTGGCTCTCAGAGAGTGCATGACCTCAGCACCCAGCCATCAACCAATCAGATTAGGAATTCCCATAAAATCAATGTCTATAAACAGCTTGCAGAGATATTAATAGAACTTGGGAAATTTTGATAGAGTTGGAGCCAGACGTCAAAATGATAAATCAGTTATCAAAAATTAATTTTGACGGCTGACCCGCCAGACTAGTTTTCCTGATGTGAATGTGGAACTTGCAAATGCAGTGAAGAAAAAAATCATTTCTTGTCATTTGTGGCTGTCTCGTCACAAAATCTCTGATGTCTGGCCAGTGAACTTTTATGATTCATGCTTGTCTCTGTTGTTTTAAAAGATATGAAAATAATCTATTTTGTTTCAGATTTTCTCTCTTTTTTACTATATTTTTTTTTCTCAGGTCTAAAACATGGCAAATTTAAGTTCATGTTTTCTGATTGTGGATTGTGATCATAAAATTTTGAATTCATAATATAGATGTTAAAATGGCTGTGTGCCCAAGAATTCTGTATACAGCTGTAGGCCAGTTGTTGAGGATACAAGCCCATGTTCAGTTCAGAGCTGCCACGCTACAGTGTAGACCTGCTGTACTACAGTGTCGGACCTACAGGTGTCGGACCTACAAGAATATGAGAAATAAGTAAGGCTTTCCTAGTTGTTGTGGTTACTGGTTCTAGGTTACAATAAGCTGTGTGGTTCAAAGTTCTCCATATACATATGTATCAATAATTCAACTTTCATTTCTCTGTTAAAGCCTATAGGTATGATTTGTGGTTGTTAGATTCATCACTCACAAGGCCATACCCTAGGTTTTACAGAGAAATATGCAGATATATATGAGGGTCTGGATGGGGGGTCCTGGTATTCACTAATCACTAAAAAATTAGCCATTTATTCACTGTCATTAAAATTTTGGCTTATTCAAAATTAGCTCAATTATTCATTAAAATATGATAATTACTAGTTACGCCTTCTTTACCCAGCTAATATCCATAAGCAAGGTGTTCCCAACTTAAGGCATCCCCTATCTCAAGCCACAAGGACTATTAAAGGATATTAAATTGTTTGTATATGAATATTTTTGTGAGTACACCCTATTCTTTAGAATCACACTAGGGGTGGGTGTTTAGAATCACACTAGGGGTGGGTGTTGAAACTATGTAATTTTACATCATGCAAATGTATTCATCGTTGAGGACAATATTTTATGGCATTAAGATAGTCCCTCTGACCACACTCAGGCAGCCATGAAAATTGGTTTCAGGGATACAAGATAGGTCTTATAACTCATCCAAAACCTTGCAATGGCTATAGTTTATCCCTCATTTTACTCGATTTTCGACATTTTCTTAATATTCATGAATATGCAAATGAGATAATTTTCATTGAGGTCTAGGACATCAATACATTTGTCATATGCTGTTACTGGTTCCATAACAAAGTGTTACAATAATAGTTTGGGCCTCAAATTAGTTTATTTATGGATTTTTAATGAATTTTCTGTCATTTTTTAAATGTTTTCATTAGAAATCATGAATATGAAAATTAGATTTCTTGTACTCCGTAACATAGGATAATAGGGCAATGTCTAAGCTTTAAAATGAGACCAGGTTCAGGGGTCTAGGGTAAGTAATAGCGGAGATATAACCAATTGTGTATGTACACCTCCATGCTCAAAAATCACGTTAATCGTTGCAATGGAAACCATGCATTTTTTCATAGTGCAAACAAATTTTTCTTTGAGGACAAAAAATATTTGCATTTCTGGGGTCCCAATGAACGATTTGGCACCCATGAAAAATTGTCCTGGGGAGGGGGTGCAAGGTAGGTCAAATTAGCTCCCGCGGTAAATTGTAGACTGCTGAGTGCAACCTTGATATTAACATCTTGAGAGAAGCATATATACTCTGCTAGACCACAAAGCCTCATTTAAACTTTCCGAAATAGTATACCAATTTATGTTAGCAAATCCCCTTTTAAATCTGGTGAGAGTATAATCCCCTCCACCTTAAATACTGAATACGCTCTAAGTTTTTCTCTGAATCTTTCTCTTAAAAATGTAACTTCAGGGGTAAAAGTTATAATAAAATGCTGTTGTTTTTTTTAGTAAACTATGCGGTGTATGGATTTGTGATTGTGCCTGATTGTACAATACATTTTGATATTTATTAATGTCTTAAATACCGAGCGAGCGAAGAAAAAAAAATACGTAGCGCCATATAAATTGCCAGGTAGATTTGCATTAACGTTCTTAGTGCTGCCTTGTTTCTGATTGCAAAAGACACTATAATTGTTCTGTCCTATAAAAAAGCAAGATGATGTCCATCCACAGAAAAGATTATCCTTTTAGGATTGGAACATACATAATAAGGACAAAGTGGGGTAATAGAATAAAAAGAAAATACATATAACATAAGCAAACAAAACAGTGAAATAGTATCTGGCTCAGTAAACATCCAGAATGATTTCATTTATTTTTCTCTGCCATCAAATGACACATTTCTTTTTCAATTGGTCCATGAGGTGGATCCCTACATGCCTGGCTTTCCAAACATTCAAGGATTTGTGAAATATGAATACAACATTTGAACTAAATCGGGTCTGGGGGCGTCCAAACCCCAGAAAAATATGAAATTCTGGAATGTCAGGGAGGCCATCTAAGACAATTCCATAACCAAATTTTAGCATATTCATTATTCTTTAAAATTTTATTATTCACTATTCATTATATTACTCTGCTATTCATTAAAAATTTACATTTATTCATTATTCTTTAGGACCTCATTATTCACTAATCTTTAAATTTTTTGCTCGTTATTCTCTCTCATTAAAAATTTTAGGCCATTATTCATTAATCATTATACGGATTATTACCCCATCCAGACCCTCATATATAACAAGAGGCTGTACTGCGCATTTATCGATTACGAAAAAGCCTTCGATAGGGTCGATAGGTACCTATTATGGTACAAACTGATGCAAAAAGATGTCAGTCCAAGAATGTTAAAAATCCTTAAATCTATGTACAATTCAGTAAAAGCATGTATAAAATATAATAATAAGTTTTCGGACTTCATGAGGTCTGATGCTGGTTTGAAGCAGGGGGATCCCCTGTCACCTATACTGTTCATGTTTTTTATAAACGACATAATCACTTGTATTGATACTCATGCAGAGGACACTATATCAGTGGATGATGTTGTGCTCTTTATATTATTGTATGCGGACGATGCAGTCATTTTTGCAAAGTCAGCTGAGTCCCTTCAAAATATGATTAACGATATTCAAAACTACTGTAACACATGGCATCTCACCATTAATTCGAGCAAGACTAAAATTATGGTTTTCGAAAATGGAAAGCACTCTCATCCCCGAATTTACTTAAACGGAGTTGAATTAGAGGTAGTAAAATCATTCAGATATTTGGGAGTCGAACTTTTTAAAAATGGCAATTGGTCACGGACTCAGAAACACATAGCACAACACGCTACACGAGCTCTTCACAAGCTATACAACCTATTTAAACAAATAACCGTACCGATTTCACAACAACTTAAATTATTCGACTCACTCGTGGGATCTATAATGAGTTATGCCTCAGAATCATGGGGTCATCATGAAGCACCCGACATCGAGAAAATACATACTAAGTTTCTGAGAAATATATTAGGGGTAAGAAAATCGACTAACGTCACTGCACTCTATGGGGAGCTTGGGCGATACCCGATGAAGACGTTAAGAAAAATTAAGCTTATAAAATACTGGATAAAACTGCTGTCTAAAAGGGACACCCTAGAATTCAAAGTATACACCATGTTAAAGAATGACTGCGAAAATGGTAACAGTTACAATGGCGCCAACTGGGCCTTCCAAATTAAACATGAACTTGATATGTGTGGTTTTTCAGATATCTGGACTAACCAGCTTCTGATAGATATTCCGTTTGAAGCTATAAAAATAAGGATTTTAGATCAGTTTAAACAGTCGTGGTATGCAGAAATAATAAACTCAGACAGATTAGAAGTGTATCATAACATAAAATTTGATTTTGGTCTCGAATCATATTTACAAATTCTTTCATCAGTCAAATTCCGAAAAGCGTTAACTAGATTCAGAATATCGGCACATTCATTAGCGATCGAAACCGGTCGACATCACAGAAAAGCAAGACGTGAAAGAAAATGTATCTACTGCAACATGAATGTTATAGAAAGCGAATATCACTTTTTGTTAATATGCCCATTGTATAACGACATCAGAACCAAGTACCTACCGAGGTACTATTACACATGGCCAACAGTTAACAAGTTTAATCAGTTAATAGGTAAACAATCGAAACACGCTTTGCACCAATTAAGTAAATATTTGTATTTTGCTTTTCTAAAAAGAGATGACAACGCCAGTTCCTGAATCAAGATTTGATTTGAAATTATACGTATATTTTATCCAGGTGAAAAGTTTTTACCCGGTGTGGAGCTGACATATATGAAATACAGATATGATATAGCAACTTGTAAACCGTGCACGAGAACGAAACAGTAAGATAAAACTTACCAAATCATAGAATAAAATACGGAATATAAATAATCCATTTGGTTACATATATTTTCTCATATTTCGAATAAACCATCGAAAAGAATATGTAAAATCCGTTTGACCACATATCTTCCACCTTCTTATGAACGTAATAATGTTATCCTAAAATAGCGTCCGGCTAACTGCACGTGTTAAATTGCAACGATCAAATTATATCAACAGATCAAAATTCGATAATTGTCGATTAGCTCCACAATACTAGGGTAATACCTTTTCAATTTTGTTATTAATAACCCTTTTCGTGCCAATTTTCGGGGACTTTGTTTTCATGTTTAAAATCAATCATATTGTTCTTTATGTACTCACATTCTTTCCTTTGAGAAAATTTCTTCTCATCCTGGGAGATCATGTTCACATATTATGTATTTCTGTGGGCTATATTCATATATTGTATGTTTAATGCCTAATAAAGTTATGTTATGTTATATATGAACTGTTGTGTGAGAAACCCAACAATGTGTTTTCTGACCAGGTCCGACACAAACCGGCCTGTAAAAGCACAGAAGATGGCTAGAGGCTGCAGATTTTGGATTTAGAAAGTAGAGGAATTGTACTGTCCATGCAGTGAAAACAAAGGTGCTGATCAGCTTCGCAGTTACTGCAAAGCTGATCTGCGCCTTTGGTTTTGTAAATGCAGATTGATGGTTTTCTCATGATTGAATTCTAATATATTGATGTAAGATAATGTATTCTTTTCTTTTTTTTAAAAGAAAAAAAAAAAGAGAAATAAAAAAGTTGGAATAGTAATTTAAACATGTTAAAAGAACCATATTATGTCTTTGTGATTTTTGGAGATCATTTTGAACCACACAGTCTTGTTATGTGACTTTATTCCAAAAACCTGAACCACACAACTTGTTGAGCCTTACTCAGTTACAGTGTAAAATACTAGCATTACGAAAGCTTGCCTATGCAATCAACAGAGGTTTTTTTAGCTTTAAAAATTTTCAGCTGAAAAATTTTGATATTTTTAAAAAATTTGATATTTTTCTTATTAGCCAACGAGTACCCACAATTTATGTTTTGGAGCAAAAATAAGAAAAAATAGGTATACCCCTGCATACCCCAGTTTTGCTATATAGAAGTGGGGTTCAAGGAGGTATACATTACACGGACATGTTTTCATGAAGTGCTTCGATTAAGCCACCCGCAAATAAAGATGTATAATTGTGGATTTCAGAGATCATACTATTACTTGAGTTTATTCTAATAACTATCCACACAACCTTTCTATATGGTAAAGTGAGATTAAATTTCTCAGTTACTGACAATATTATCATATGAATGTCCATCCTCTCATGGTTGTCTGAATGTCTTCATTAAAAAGATTAAATAGAACCACACTTAATTAATATCAATATATTGTAATTTTCTTATAATAATGGTCCATATATGCATTTATTTTTAAATTTCTCTCTACAATAAATCTTTTTCACACTTTTAACCACTGAAAGAGACTTGTTTCTGTCAGGTTGAGCCATTGTTACATCTCAGATTTGGGAGCATGATGATAAAGTGTCAATTACAAAACATGCCCATGCATTATATTGAATATACTGAGAATTTCTTTGCCCAAAACATTGATTGTGGGTACACGCTAGAACACTAGGTGGTTCTAACGAGTACCCACAATGTATGTTTTGGATCAAAAGTAAGATAAATAGGTATACCCCTGTACATCCCAATTTTGCTGTATAAAAATGGGGTTTAAGGGGTATACATTTCAAAATCAAAAGTCAGTCATCCAATGAAAACAAGCAAGAATGGTTTTCTGATGACAAAGTTTCTTTATGATTTCAGTGAGCTGAAGCGTCGACAGAAGCAGGAAAAGAAGGAAAAAGAAAAAGCGGAGAAGTTGGCGGCAGCGGCGGCGGCACAACAGGAAAAGCAAGACAAGGCGACAGTGAAGAAAGAAAATGATGAAGACCTGGATGAACATGTGAGGACTTCTTCCGTTTTCAATTGATTGAGCAGTGTCAGGAGAAAACATGTTTTTTGGATATGCAAAAGTAAAGAAGCATATCAGCTGCTGAGTTTCGCTTTTGCGACATGGCTAGTTTAGTCCCTCTACTTTTTAAATCAGCTTTTTCAAGTCTCTAACCATCTTCTATGCCTGTACATGTGAGTTTATGCAAGAACCAAGATCCCCAAAGACCAGGTTTCTGAAGACATCGCTGAAATTTTAGTACGCCCTGATTAAAGTGATAGGTAGTTGAAGTTCATTGTCTCTTTCTATGGTAAAACCGAAGTGCCATTCCCGCCATGTCTGAAAAATTGTTGACTGCGATGTTAAACCACAAGTTACACAAACAAAATGCAGTGGACTGTATAATCCAATTTTGTAAACATGTCATGTTTTTGTACTTTTAAATATCGACTATTCCTCGAAAACGGGCGTGCAGGTGAGCTGACGAAATTAGACGCGTAGTACCGGAGATTTTCGGGAAGTCCGTTATATGTAAGTAAAGACTTTATGTAAAGAGGGTTTCTACATTTAGCATATATATGTGCAATAGCTAATCTTCCATGAGGCCCTCGTGAGGTAAACATGCATATTAAATCATGTGCGTTTTCTACATTGATTCCCAGTTAAACACTAAAGCCGTGTGGTTACGAGTCCGTCGTGCATTACAACATATTGTACAGGTATGAGGATGGGGCTGAGGTTCGAAACCATTTATTAATTTTTTATCTTCTGAATTTTATTTGTATTCTCTCACAAAAGTATAACTTCGATTTTTCATATATAATTTATACATAACTAGTAAGCAATTATACAGTAAGTTAATTAAAATAGTTATTCAGTTTCTGTATTAACAAGGATGATGTGTGCATACATGTATATATGTACGTGGCACTTGTATTATGGACCAGTCATTCGCATTCCCGGTACAGCGGGGGCAAAGTGTGACTGAAGTGCCGGGATTAAACATTGGACGAGTCCCGGCAGTACCGGAGATTTGCCGTAGTATTGTCAGCCTAAGGGGCCCGTGGCTATTAGCAGGGACTTCATGATTACAAATATGACCCCGCAATGCCGGGCTTTTAGCGGGGTTTTAAAATTGAAAAGTTAAAAGCGTCGCTATTTCCCGGTCCTTTAGGGGCCGTGGATATAAATGACTGGTGCATTACATGTACATTTTACATGTGTAATTTATTTTAGTAAAACACTCATTTTGCTTTCCAAATCGACCTATCCAGTATCCAATGTCATTCACATCATTCTACGAAGTGGAACACAGGGCGACAGAACATTTAAACATATCAGCAAAGAATATATACGAGTCTTGTAGCCTAGGAAAGAAGAGAGAAAAAGTGGCATGTCCATATCCTTGAAGGCGCACACAGCTCATGACAGGAGTCAATAGGCGTAGAATCTGGAGAGTTTTGCGGGACATAAAATATTATAAAATAAATACAGGCAATAGTGCACTAATAAGAAGGAAAAAAAAAAAAGAAAAAAAATGGCATTCGAACGCCTACCAAAATATAATCGCTAACTAAACACTTTAACCACGGTCGTACTATCACGACTATGACTGCAACGTTAACTTATAATGGTTCTTAAATGTACTCGTATTTAGCATAAAAGGGAAAACTCTTGATTCTCCGGAAAAAGGCGTACACTTTCTGGATTGCTATTTATAACATGTTTACCTATTTCGACGCTGTAAATGGAATGTGCGACCTATTGACATGACAATCAACAGTGCGCGGATTATAGTATATTAAGTATACAGCATTTTTGCCTCAGTGGAAATTGAATTAAAATAAGGCCTAAATGAAATATATGTGTGGTTCCTGTTTCATGCCCCCAAAAATTAGGGCAGGTAGGTAGGGAGTATTATTTAATTTAGTCAAAACATTTAACGGCCTCAAAATTGGAAAATGTGGCTATTTTAGTTGTTTTTCTCTCCAAAGACTATTTTAATGTTTAGTGTAGGGTGAAAATAGGGTAGGTAGGGAAACCAGAACCACACATATACAATGTAACTCATTTAGGCCTAATGCTGATAGGGTATGACCATTGAAAACTTAATCTGCTTTTCAGGAATATTTCAAGCAACGGTCGCGAGCCATCGCACAACAGAAATCCGAGGGAGATAACCCCTACCCTCACAAGTTTCACGTACAGATGTCGCTGCCGGAGTTCATTGAAAGATTTGGCAGTATAGAAGCAGGAACAACCACAGACACAGAAGTCAGTGTATCAGGTAAAAACTAACTTTGCTTCGAACAAATGTTTTGTCTTGTTTTGGGCTGGGTCAGACATATACCCAGGAGAGACTTACTTATTAGGATTTGGTGGTGTTACTGTAGTACAGACAATGATATGAAACTCAGTGCCTCGGGACCAAAGATGTGTGTGCCTTACCATTTGCAATTGTTTACCCTGATTCGAAAGCATTTCAAAAGTTTTATGAGATTTTCATGAGATTTTTCCTGTAATAGAAATGGCCCATGCTTTCCAAATTCATGGGCCATTTTGAAAATAAATGGGCACTTTGCCAATGGCCCCTTCCAAATTGTCCCTGATGTCGCATTCATTAGAAGAAAACATTCCTAGCTAATAGGTAACAAGTGCACACACCCATATATCCTGTTTTGTATAGCCAGTGGTATAAGTTTGTTGTGCTAGAGTAATAAGGAAGATGAAAAACAGTGCTGGGTTATCTCCCTTACACTGTTGCTGACTTCCTGACAGTTTTAATGCTGAAATTATAGTACATTGCATGTAATCTAGGCATGTGCTGCATATTACTATATCTGTATTAATTATTATACCCCCGGCATTTATGCCGATGGGTATATAGTTTTCGTCTTTCCGTTCGTCCATTTGTATGTTAGTGTTCCAGAACGTTCGTGGAATCTAGGTTAAAGTTTTGGTTAAAGTTTCTCTTGTGGTGTATATCTCATGAACCAACCATCAGAAAGAATTAATATTTGGACCATAGGTACCCTATAGGGTTTGCTTTTTAGCTCGCCTGTACGAAAGTACAGGAAGAGCTATTGCAGTCACCCCGTCGTCGGCGTCGGCGTTAGCGTCGGCGTTGCTCAAAATGTTAAAGTTTTTGGTTAAAGTTTTTATGAGTCTATATCTCTTGAAGTTGTGGATGGATCAAGTTGATACTTTGCATGTTGGTAGATATTGGTCTGAAGTTTTATGCTGTACCATCATGACCCACCTGGGTGACCTTGAGGTCAAGGTCACGGACTTAGAAATTTTTTGTTAAAGTTTTTGGTTAAAGTTTTTATAAGTCTATATCTCTTGAAGTTGTTGATGGATCAGGTTGATACTTTGCATGTTGGTAGATATTGGTCTGAAGTTTTATTCTGTACCATCATGACCCACCTGGGTGACCTTGAGGTCAAGGTTACGGACTTAGAAATTTTGTGTTAGGGTTTTTGGTTAAAGTTTTTATAAGTCTATATCTCTTGGATATGTTGATGGATCATGTTGAACTTAGCATGTTGGTAGATATTGGTCTGAAGTTTTATGCTGTACCATCACAACCCACCTGAGTGACATTGAGGTCAATGTCTTTGGTCATAGATGTAATAGATTTAGTGACAAAGCACAAGTCAGGCGAGCTACGCTGTCCTGCGACAGCTCTTATTGTCCATGAGTTCAGACCCCAGGGTCCATGCCCGGGGGTGGGGCTAGAGGTCAAAATCTAGGTCACCTTTTATTTGGGTCAAAGTTTTGGTTGAAGTTTATCTGGTGGTGTATATATCATGAATCAATGACGGGAAATCATTCATTTTTGGACTTTAGGTACCCTATAAGGTTTGCTTTGTTTCCATGGGTTCGGACTCAAGGGTCCATACTTGGGGGTGGGCCAGAGTTCAAAATCTAGGTCACCTTGAAAATGTGCTATTTACATAGTGTTTTTCTTCTCTAAGGTCATATCTTAATAAATACTTATAGGAATGTATTCCTGTTTGGATCATAGATACCCTGAAGGATTGAATTATGTTATATTGCACCAAATTCTAGGGGTGGGGCTGGAGGTCAAAATCTAGGACACATTTATTATCGCACCTGCTTATAGCAGGGTGCGATATAGGAGTCCAAATTTCTGTCCGTCCGTTCGTCCGTTCGTCCGTCCGTCCGTCCGTCAACATTTACGTCGAAGTTTGGTTTTCTCGACATCAGAGATAGCTGCGAGTCTGAAACCTTGCATAGTAATTGTCCCTGACATACCCTTCAAGCACGCACCTTAACCCGGTGGCTTTGACCTATATTTCACGGTCCACTGACTTTGAAAATTTTTACGTCGAAGTTTTGTCAACATTACGTTTCTCAACATCAGAGATAGCTGCGAGTCTGAAACCTTGCATAGTAATTGTCCCTGACATACCCTTCAAGCACGCACCTTAACCCAGTGGCTTTGACCTATATTGCACGGTCCACTGACTTTGAAAATTTTTACGTCGAAGTTTTGTCAACATTACGTTTCTCGACATCAGAGATAGCTGCGAGTCTGAAACCTTGCATAGTAATTGTCCTTGACATACCCTTCAAGCACGCACCTTAACCCGGTGCCCTTGACCTATATTTTACGGTCCACTGACTTTGATAATTTTACGTCGAAGTTTGGTTTTCTCGACATCATAGATAGCTGCAAGTCTGAAACCTTGCATAGTAATTGTCCTTGACATACCCTTCAAGCACGCACCTTAACCTGGTGCCCTTGACCTATATTTCATGGTCCACTGACTTTGAAAATTTTTACGTCGAAGTTTGGTTTTCTCGATGTCAGAGATAGCTGCGAATCTGAAACCTTGCATAGTAATTGTCCTTGACATGCCCTTCAAGCACGCACCTTGACCCAGTGCCCTTGAACTATACTTCACGGTCTGTTGACTTTGCCCGATTACGTCGAAGTTTGGTTTTCTCAACATCAGAGATAGCTGCGAGTCTGAAACCTTGCATAGTAATTGTCCTTGACATACCCTTCAAGCACGCACCTTAACCTGGTGCCCTTGAACTATACTTCACGGTCTGTTGACTTTGCCCGATGCAGGTGCGATATCGACCTCCGCGGAGTTCTTGTAAAATACAGTAGTTACCAAGATTAATATTCTGTAGGTCTATACATGTATCTTGACAACCATGTGTCAGAATACATTCATGCTTACCACATAAGGGCTTGACCCAGGGGTCCATGCAAGGGGGTGGGGGTGGGGTGGGACTTGAGGTCAAGATCTAGGACATTTATTTTTATCGCACCTGCTTATAGCAGGGTGCGATATAGGAGTTAAAATTTCCGTCCGTCCGTACGTTCGTCCGTTCGTTCGTCCGTCCGTCAACATTTATGTCGAAGTTTAGTTTTCTCGACATCAGAGATAGCTGCGAGTCTGAAACCTTTCATAGTAATTGTCCCTGACATACCCTTCAAGCACGCACCTTAACCCGGTGCCCTTGACCTATATTTCACGGTCCACTGACTTTGAAAATTTTTACGTCGAAGTTTTGTCAACATTTACGTCGAAGTTTGGTTTTCTCGACATCAGAGATAGCTGCGAGTCTGAAACCTTGCATGGTAATTGTCCTTGACATACCCTTCAAGCACGCACCTTAACCCAGTGCCCTTGACCTATATTTCACGGTCCACTGACTTTGAAAATTTTTACGTCGAAGTTTGGTTTTCTCGACATCAGAGATAGTTGCGAGTCTAAAACCTTGCATAATAATTGTCCTTGACATACCCTTCAAGCACGCACCTTAACCCGGTGCCCTTGACCTATATTTCACGGTCCACTGACTTTGAAAATTTTTACGTCGAAATTTTGTTTTCTCGGCATCAGAGATAGCTGCGAGTCTGAAACCTTGCATAGTAATTGTCCTTGACATGCCCTTCAAGCACGCACCTTGACCCGGTACCCTTGAACTATATTTCACGGTCTATTGACTTTGCCCGATGCAGGTGCGATATCGACCTCCGCGGAGTTCTTGTTTTTTTTAAGATTGACATTCTATTTCATTTCAATCTAGGACTGAGGACCTGACCCACAATGTCCGCGCTTATGTCCTAGATTGAGTATACACGTCAGCTCTGTATACTGCTCTAAAATAGATCTGTCATTCTTAAACTACACTCCCCATGTTTGTACACAAAGTGCTTTACAGTGCTTATTTCTATAATGCTTATGATAAGGGCACTGTCTTTCATTGGGGATTTGAGGTTCAATGTCAAGGGTGAGCATGTGCCGGGTTGTTTGGGTAAGGGGTAGGGAGTGGGGGGAGGGGCTTGCTGGCTACCAGCCAGGGGTATACATTCCTCTCAAGGCACTTTTTCTAGTTTTCCAAGCAAGATAGAGTTTATTCAGAATGCACAATTACATATGGCCCATAGTTTACAAAATACACTGATAAACAAATAAACATACAAGATAAGGCTCACCTCTGTCAAGTTGTCAACTGACCATCTTAGTGCAGCCAGTTTGAGTAGCACAGTTTGGCTTGCAGTGCGAAAAAAATTAGATTACCTGCATTAAATCTGATTTGGAAAAGCTTCCTGCCATGACCATACCTGTTTACTGTGAACATTTGAGCAAGGAATCAAACAAACATCTTGCCAGACTCTGGATTAAGAGGTCAGAAGTTTGAACCCCACTTGTGCTTGGTTGTGAGTGTCCTGGAGCTAGACACATCAACTGCCAGTGGTACTGATTAACACCAACATCAACATGACTGCCAAAATTGTTGACTAGGACATTAAATCACAAAACAACTCATTTGTATCCCTTTGCTGTGTTACAGGAAGAATTCACTCAAGAAGAGAAAGTGGGGCTAAGTTACATTTCTATGACCTCAGAGCTGATGGTGTCAAGATACAAATCATGGCTAATGCCTCGTAAGTTAAACTCCTATTCCTTTAAAAAAAGGTATTGCATGTTCATTGGCTCAGTGGTAGAGTATGGGACTGAATTAAGTAGTCCTAATTTTGCTGAGTTGCTGGTCCTACCTCTGCTGAGTAGTGTCCCTCAGACACATTTGAGCCACTGTGTGAGAAACCAACAATTTGAGTTCCCGACCAGGTCCATCACAACTCAGGCTGTACAGTCACAGATGCAGGCTAGAAGCTTGAAATTTCGGATTTAAGAAGAGGAGGAAGTGTACTATCAGTGTAGCGAAAACAAGGGCGCCGATCAGCTTCGCAGTTACTGCGAAGCTGATCTGCGCCTTTGTTTTCGCATATGCAGATTGTTGGTTTTCTGATGCGGCAGCTCATTTATTCTTTATAGATATGTTAACAACATAGTGTTGGTTCCTTTCCAACATAACTGAAAAACTGTTGACTGGGACATTAAGAATCAAACAAGAAATTAAAATCTGAAAGTGTAAAATATACTAAATGAAATGCATAAAAATGTGAAAAACACATGAAAGCTTTGAACCAAAATTATTATCTTCAATACAATACAGTCACATTTGCACATCCACAATTTTATTCTGATTCCATCCTCCTATAGACATTGACCTGCTGTCTATGCATTTTGAAATTCATTATTGAACCGCTGCTTAAAAAAAACAAAAAGTTTGGGATATCAACCAGGTCCAACATAAACCAGCAGTTACCAGCCTGTACAGTCATAGAAGAAGGCTAGAAGCTTAAAATTTCGGATTTAAGAAGAAGAGGGATTGTACTATCTGTGTAGCGAAAACAAAGGCGCTGATCAGCTGTGCAGTTATTGCACAGTTGGTTTGCGCCTTTGTTTTCGCATATGCAGATCGTTGGTTTTCTTATGCGACGGGCTCAATTTACATATAACACTTGGCTGATGTTGTACTTGTTTGTTTCTAGGAAATATTGCAGTGAAGCTGAGTTTCTGAAGATGACAGATAAAGTCAAGAGAGGAGATATAGTGGGGGTTAGAGGCAAACCAGGTGAAATGGCTACTACAAATGTTACACCAACGAAAAATGTTATAAATGGGCCTTAAAGTGAGATGTCATTATGCGTGGCTTTAAAAGCTTGTGAGAGACTCCTACTTTAAATCAAGGAGATATTTCTTGGCTGTTGAAAATACAATCTACTTGTACTTTATAGCAACTGTTTTTCGAAAAACTTACCAAATATATTTCAAAAGTCCTTTGTTTCGTGCTTTATTTTGAAAATAATTATGGTTTAGAAAGCCTCCACGTTTGGAACACCGAGAAGTGATATGTCTTGAAGGAAAACAATTTCAATGGTTTTTCTGTACCAATGACTGTACAGATGTACCTCATTATAACACTATTTTTGGGGTCCATGGAAGCAGGCCATGTTATATGTGAACCATGTAATGATAAGGTTACTTACTGCATGTATAGACAGTTAGCAAAATAATCAATTTTGGAGCCATAACAGAGCCATGTTATAATGAAAACATTATAATGAGGCATGTTATAATGAGGTTGAAGTGTATACATTTGCCTTCAGATGTGTAAATGTGGATAATGTAATTTTAAAATAAACTTTCTGCAATTTTCTGCCTACAGGCAAGACAAAGAAAGGAGAACTGAGTATCATACCGACAGAAGTTGTATTACTGTCACCCTGTTTACACCAGTTACCTACATTACACTTTGGTGTCAAAGATAAGGTATAGTTCTCTTTCAGACAAAAACAGTGCCATTGAAGAGGTACTTGCAGTCTCTCTTATGCCTCTCCTTTGTCAGTGAAGTAAGAATCATATACATGTACTCTAGAAGTTGACACTGTAGAAAGTAACAATGATATGGTATACTGAGACTTCAAGTAGACATTGCGTAAATCTACATCTGAAATATCACTGTGACTGAAGATACATGTATCTTCTTATGCCTACCTGTTTCTTATAAATAAAAGCTGAGAAAGTTTCAGTTTCATTACTTAATGTTTTAAAGTCTGATAAAAAAAGTTATCTTACATTTGTAGGAGACAAGATTTCGGCAGAGATATCTAGATTTAATAATCAATGAAACAACACGGAACAAGTTTATAGTACGAGCCAAGATTATCAATTATGTTAGAAAGTTCTTTGATGAAATGGGCTTCTTAGAGGTATGTATATGAATATCTGATAAATTTTATCGCCTGTAAATAAGAAAATATAGACAAATTGTAGATTCAAAGTGAGATTGATGTAAATTGTCATCTTGTATTAAAAAACAAAACAAAAAGAAACAGCAAAAATAAATCCGTACTTGCTAAATTTATTCGAAACATTCTATTTTTCAGACTTTTAATGATCACAAAATTAGTTTTTTTATTTTTTGTCCATGTAGGATATTTTCGAACAGTTTGTTTGCTATATAATATTACATCCACATCTTTTAAGCATGTTTCTGAGCTAGATGCATATTTGAGCCACCCCGTGGGAAAACCAACAATGTGGTTTTCGAAAAGGCCCGACACAAACCAGCCTGTACAAGCACAGAAAAGAGCTAGAATCTTGAAATTTTGGATTTAAGTAGAAGAGGAATTGTACTATCCGAGTAGCGAAAACAAAGGCGCTGATCAGCTTCGCGGTTACCGCGAAGCTGATCTGCGTCTTTGTTTTCGCCTAAGCAGATTGTTGGTTTTCCGATGGGGCGGCTCAAATGTGTATATTTCCCATGGTTTTAGGTAGAAACTCCAATGATGAACATGATTCCCGGTGGCGCCACTGCCAAACCCTTCATAACACATCACAACGATCTCAATATGAACTTGTACATGAGAGTTGCCCCAGAATTATACCTCAAGGTAAACATCTACAATGACCATTATGAAAACATACCCATGTAATATACAGATAATTTTTCAGAAGCAAAAATTGAAAATTTCATGCAAAAATTTTTGATAGCTTTATTATTTTTGCTCAAAACATTGATTGTGGGTAGACGTTAGAACCGCCTCGGCGAGGCGGTTCTAACGAGTACCCACAATCAATGTTTTGAGCAAAAATAAGAAAAATAGATATACCCCTGTAAACCCCAGTTTTGCTATATAAAAGTGGGGTATAAGAGGGTATACATTACACGGATATGAGCTGATAATTAGAGCGGTATGCCCAGATGGTCAAGATGGCAAAGTTGATCAGTGATCTTGTTTATGCTTAATTATTTAAAAACATGTTTGAACCAATCATGCTTAAACATGAGATCCTCTAACTTGGTTAGACTAACCACTGTTTGAGCCCTGCTTAGGTCACATGGGATATATAAAGTTCTGTGAGGGGTATTTTCTCATTTTACCCCTGTTAGCACCCAACTTGCTGTGTGTGATTGATTCATCTCAATGTTGTGATATGTTGAAAATGACATGAAAAAAAGAGAACAATTGATAAAACAACAACTTACAATATTCATTTTGAATGTGTCGGTAGAATCTCTAACAAGAGCAAAATTGCATTATGTATCAGATTTATATATTAGAATTTAATTACTAGATTGCAGTGGTAATTTATTGCTGTTACAGATGTTGATAGTAGGTGGATTAGACAGAGTATATGAGATTGGCCGACAGTTCAGGAATGAGGGAATAGATCTGACCCACAACCCAGAGTTCACCACCTGCGAGTTCTACATGGCGTATGCCGACTACAAAGACTTGATGACAATCACAGAATCCCTGGTTTCAGGTATTAAATGAAAATATTGATTTCAGTTTGGATCACACATATAGAATATTATCGACATTTGTGTCTCAATTTCTTTATGACCAAGTATACAGCCTTACTGATAATTATGTTAAAGAGTTCGGGGTTAATGATAAAACAGAGAATGAAGAGTGTGGTATTGTCAGTTTGACGTTTTACACCTTCATTAAAAAAAATCTGTGACATGTTTTACTCTGTTTCTTGTTGATAACTGATACAACATGACCTATCACATGGGGGCGGGAGAAAGAGGTCTGTTAAATGGATTTTACCCTTCCATTCAGGATCAGTGGCATATTTTACCCTTTTATTCAAGACAACCAGTGACATACTTTACCCTTTGTTTCAGGCATGGTAAAGCAAATCACCGGCAGTTACAAGGTGACCTATCACCCGGAGGGTCCAGAGAAAGAAGGCTGGGAGGTGGATTTTACCCCTCCATTTAAGAGGATCAGTATGATAGACGAACTTGAGAAAAAACTCCAAATAACTTTTCCTGATCCCAGTAATCTGGGTACTGAAGGTAAGTCTCAATTGACGTGAGCAGTGACACGGGAAAACTGGTCTTTGGAGTTTCCAACCAGGTCCGACACAAACCGGCCTGTACAGTCTCAGAAGATAGCTAGAAGCTTGAAATTTTGGATTTAAGAAGAAGAGAAATTGTACTATCCTTGTAGCGAAAACAAGGGGCTAATCAGCTTCGCAGTTACTGTGAAGCTGATCTGCGCCTTTGTTTTCGCATCTATAGGAGAAATTTCGGTTTTCTCACGATGCGGCTTATTTCTTGTGACATTTCTGCAGGGATGAATTTTAATTTAGGGGTTATGGCAAAATGTACATGCTTTTGTTTGGGCGTGCTATTATATGTAATGTTGTTCTGAGTGGTTCTCAAAGTGGTCCATTATCAACGTTACACCACATCATAGAAGCCCGTATTTATAGTTGCTGTAAGAGTATTTGACGCTTAAAAATTCTCTCAAGCACACATTGCTAAAACACATTACATATAATGTTACAGTGTAGTTGACGGCTGATTCAACTTAATACTGCTTTTAATAGACTTTATCTCAGTGTTTTGTTTAAGTCTCATAAAAACAGCGACAGCATCCTGACATACCCATACAAGGTCTGTTTGCAAGACTTTAAAGCTATGAAAATAAAATCTCTAGATGACGTAAGTTGTGAGTAGGATATTAAACAAAAACGTAACAACAAGATTTTTCTTTTCACTTCATTTTCAGAGGTTCGGAAGTTTTTAGATGATCAATGTGTTAAGCACAATGTAGACTGTAAGGCACCTAGAACGTCAGCAAGGTTGTTGGATAAGGTGAGGAACATGGAATGATTAAAGCTGTATCTAACACAAAGAAAGCAGACCATGTTTGTTGAGCTTAGTTCTGCAACATTAAAGACCAACATTATACAATTTATCTGTTTTATGTGTAAAGTAAATTATATAAGAAAACAACAAGTTATCATAAAAAGACATCTTGTTTGCCATCTTGGTTAATCTGCAAATGCACCTTGGCTTATCTGCAAATGTTAAATCCTTGGTAACTGAGTAAGTTATCATGCAATTTAGAGGTGAAATTACAGTTATCATGTTTGTATAAATATCAAATGTCCTTTTCCACTGATTCAAGAAGAGCATTTGAGCCGCCTCGTGGGAAAACCAACAATCTGCATATGCGAAAACAAAGACGCAGATCAGCTTGGCGGTAACCGCGAAGCTGATCAGCGCCTTTGTTTTCGCTACTCGGATAGTACAATTCCTCCTCTACTTAACTCCAGAATTTCAAGCTTCTAGCTGTCTTCTGTGACTGTAAATGCTGGTTTGTGTCAGACCTGTTCGGAAACCACATTGTTGGTTTTCCCACGAGGTGGCTCATTTGTCAGTTAGTGGTTAAAGAAATGTGCATTATGTACTGGTAACCTGCCTCCAGTGGTTTTTCCCAGGAAAAGTGTGGCTAGGATAACTGACCACAGTGACAGACTCTACCTGTTGACTGCAGATATCAGCACTAAATCGGCCATTAATTGTTTTGTCTTTTTTATATATATTATAGCTTGTCGGAGATTTTATAGAAGAGACCTGTGTTAGTCCTACATTTATCATAGATCATCCTCAGGTTATGAGTCCTCTTGCTAAATGGTAAGTTACTATAAAACAACCGGATTTACCATACTAATAATGACAAAAGACCAGCTTATGGTAGTGTTTGCTGATTGAAAGATAATTTTTGTTATTGTTTCATCTTAATTATTATAGAAATCTGTTCAAAATACTGTGTTTTACATGGGTAAAATGAAATTGTAGTGAAATATGTCAACATACATGGTCGCAAATCATATTAAACAGGTCGCAATTCATATTAAACAATAAAACAGAATTTTAGACAGTATATTCAACAAGATGCCTTTCCAAATGAAAAAATTTAACAGTTTTCCTCTGAATCCTATTTCAGGCACAGAGAGAAGTCCGGTTTAACAGAGAGATTTGAATTGTTTGTATGTAAGAAGGAGATTTGTAATGCCTACACAGAGTTGAATGATCCAGTTGTACAGAGAGATAGGTTCCAACAACAAGCCAAGGTATGCTTCCCTACACAAAGTTTGTTTCTAATATTTGAATTTGATCCAGTGTTCAGCCCAAACAGCAAACTCTTCTTCCATTTCATCGGGCATCCATCATGTCATTTGGATTGCTTTTCCCTCTCCTGCTGATTTAAGAAGAGCAAAATTGTTAGATACTGGCAAAAGCATGAGTACTGTAATGATGAACAGACTCTTTTAACTGATCAGCCTCAGTTAACGCAATATTTGTTACTGGATAAACACAGATAGTTCTTCATAGTTATAACGGTTAACCAGTAACATGGGTCTAGGCTGAGTTTGACCTATATTATCTCTCTTCTTGGGTGGATCGAATAGCTGAATCGTGTCCAGATATGAATATTAATGCTGCAGCATATACTTGACCTGGTTGCCTTATTAAACCACAAAATCTTATCATAATTCCAGGACAAGGCTGCCGGTGATGACGAAGCTATGTTTGTTGATGAAAACTTCTGTACAGCCCTAGAGTACGGCCTACCCCCTACTGCGGGATGGGGGATGGGAATTGACAGATTAGCTATGTTCTTGACAGACTCAAACAATATTAAGGTTGGTAGAGCTGTTGCTTTATGAAATTGACATTTAAAGATTTTTGTCTTTTGAAACAGGAATGACTGAAAGAAGAAAGTTCTTTATGTGAGGTTTTAGATCTAGAGTTGTAAACTAATTTTACTTTTGAAACAAATCGAGAAGCCTGGTTAAGCAGAGTTCATCTATTACATCTTGGGCTTTTCGGCGATTCAGAAACAGTTTGAAAAGACCCCATCTCACTTTACCCTTACTACAAAATGCAGAAGTGTGTGGCAAAACACCTGGACAGGAAAGAGAGCCAAAGCTACTGAGATTGACAGGTCCTTTGAATAACAGTAAAGGTAGCCTTTGAGCTTGCCTATACTGTTACCGTAAATACTTTCATAGAAACAATTGACAGTTTAGAAGAAACTAGTATATGGAACTGAACTAGACCATTATTATCATCACCATTATCATTGCAACCACATTCACAATCATCATCAACAAAATAATTTTCGCAATAGAATTCAGTATTGTTTTACCTATTTTATGAAGATTCCTCCTTAAAAAATCAATACTTCCTTTGACAGCCTTTATGGTAAGATCAAATACTACATTTACTGTTATGTTTTAAGGACATGACAATCATCTAACTTGGTCTCTTTGATGTTTGAATTTTTAACTGGATATGCCACTTCCCAGTAGGACTGCTTTTGTTTTCTGACCACCTGGTTTGCCACACACGTCTGCATTTTGTAATAGCTGTTAGTTGGCTGAAAACTAATACATGTCCCACAAATATTTTGATGCACAGTTCCCTATGTACTGTCTCATATAGGCAGTGGTATATGTATGTCTGTGCTAGAGAAATGTGGAAGATGAAAAACAGTTGAGGTTAAATTGTACCTTGATCTGTTGCTTACTTCCAAACAGCCAGCATGATAGATTCAACTGTTTTGAACTTTAGAAAAGTATTCATGATAAAAAGAAATGCATGTACTTTTGATAGTGAATTTTTAAGCAATTTTCTTTTCTGTGATATTTCAAGCATCTAGCTAGCTTTAGCACCGGACACCCTTGTTAAGATTAACCTGATCAAAACTCCAAATGCCAGGATTTCTTATGGGAGTGAAGTAGCATTGTCGTTGCCTCCTGATCCAGAGGCTGGGAGTTTGAATCCCAAGTTGGATCCTTGGGCAATTTACACTACTTCATAGTACCAGTCATGTACCCAGGAAATGGGGCTCTGTTCTGGTATGACAGAAACAATGTTGACTGGGAGGTTCAACAACTTATGAGCAAACAATTAAGCCCAGTTTTCTGTCAGTGAGACTGTATGTCTTTTTGCAGTGCTACAGATAAGCAGCGTATCTGCATATTTACCCAATTAAAATGTCTTAAAACCCAATTAAGATTTACAGGTCTGCGTACAAAAAAGCAAAAGAAATCTTCGATAGCAAATCAGATTATTTTCTTTGCGTACAGCCCTATTTCAATTCATGTCAAAATACAGGATGTTTACCAATGGTGTAGTTACAATGGAGCACATGTGTCTATTTTTGGAATTTGGTTCCCGTTTTACCATTTATACTGTAAATAGCGTCTTGATGATCAAGACTATGAGCCAATAATTTCATCCAATCGATTTTCATCGCCAGGTTGCGCTAGAGAATAGACTTGCGCAATATGAATTGTACTTTCAGTTTGACTGGGAGAAAAGGAAGCCCAATTCTTTAGCTTATTTTTTTCAATAATGACCCATCAGATTCAATTTCTTGTATGTAAAGTTAAGAACACTTGATAAAATTTTATTTTTCATTATTTCCAAACAAACAATTCATTGATTCTGCAATTAAAAGCTAAAGAGCATCCTAAAATGTTACGCAACTTACGATCTTTGTTAAACGTACCCCTCCCACTATGCTTGTATTATAAACAGCGTGATGGCTCTGCATCTAGTTGCAATGCAATTAGACGTTGAGGAGCCAATAGACCCTGGTGCACCATGCCGGGGATTTTTGTAGGGTATAATTTTCTGAAAGCCCATCCAATTCCCTTCAAAATGACACTTGTTAGCACTCTGACCGTTGGGGCGTTTGGACGTAGCGGCCTTTCAAATGTGTTACGCACGTGACATGTTGCCAATTTCATGAGAATCGCCATAAAATAAACATTTGGTATATTTTTTATGAAGTTTTGTGTTAATACAAACACGAAAATTAGCAAATAGAAAAAATATGCTAAAACATACAGTCAACCCTCTTTACAACGACGGTGTTTGTCGCCAGTGTTTTGTGACGTTAAAGTGAATTTGCTGTTATAAGGAAATCGGGTCTTCTGACGGACAAACAAGAACTGCTTTAAATATGCTCCCATAATTATCCTAGGTCTACATGTTAGTTGCAAAAACATATTTATTTCACATCGTGGTTAAGATGTATGGCTAAAAAAGGATGACAAAAATAAAACAAAACAAATTTAAATTAATACTTTATTGCATGTAATACATTTCATTTAACAACATCCACATAACAATTTAGAACAAGAAAGCCGGTGCCCATGCACATGCTTTGTCAAGCAACATGTCGTCGTCATTGACGATCGAACGTCGGTAAACCACCTGTACAGCGCTTGCTCTAGTTTCTCGTGCTTGCCGGAGATGAGTCACCATTTTTCGGCACGCTAGACCATTTCTCTTTGTCACGGAGAATGTCACTCACGGTTGATCTGCCGACCTGCTTCCCCCAGTCTCTTGCGAAACGGGTTGCAATCTCATCTTGGGTTGCTGTCGGATGGTTGGTAGGCGACGATCTCTTTCTTCTCGGCGACGGAAAACTGTGTTCTTCGTCGTTTTGCTGGAGGCTGCGACATTATAAAGGTTTTTACACTCTCAAAAGATTGATAAATTTAACGGCGATCGCTCCATTTTTCTACCCCATTTTGACACCTGTACTCAAAGATCTCATCTTGTCACTCAATTAAAGAACGCAAATTATATCAATTAATTCTCTATTTTGATAATTGATAACCTTAAAGCGATGAACACCTTTCAAACAATTAATGCGGTATTGTTAAAACATCAATCGGTACTGTATCGGCGTTCCGACTAATTAATCCGATACTGTAAGATTAGTCTCCCTTGATTACCTGTCAATCACTTTGCCGGTTTGCGGTATGTCGCAAAATTCAATAAACACATTTTCGGAAAATTGTCTGTGACGTTGTAAAGGCAGAAAAATGTGTACAAAAGTCATATTTGTTCCCAATAATTACTGTCGGTGTCGGTAAGCGTGTTTTCCGTTATAACGTAGTAATTTTAATAGGGAAAAATCCGTCCCCACGAAATTTTTGTCGGAAGTCGAATATTCCGTTATAGCGTTCACCGTTATAAAGAATTCTGACTGTACATAATTACACCACGTATGGTAACGTATGTAACAAAATATGCAGTAGACGTTCCACATGAACAAACAATACATCAAATTTCTAACGCAAATAAACAAACTGATTGTATTGAAATAATTTTGAATAAAGTCTGTTATCCATATCAGTTCACTCACGAATTTGTACTTTGTTTGCCGCTGCATGTCATATATTGAAACTTGTGTCGTCCCCACTTGCCAGTACACATATATTTACGTGTAAAACTTAACCATACTTAGTCATTCTCAAAGGGACACTGGGGAATTATACAATTCAGCGATACATTCTAGTTTAAACTTGACATTATCTAAATGGTAAACTTATCATAAACCAATGACATCTATTGATTGTTACCGAGTGGTTTGTCATTGGTAACGTAGATAACGGCAAGATACCGTAAGAACATTCTCAGCATACAGAGGGCTGAGGTGAAATAAGTTGTGAGGATTTGCTTTGAAATAATGAATTAAGTGTTTGAAAGTAAGTCTGCTGTCCAAATTATTTAACCAACAATGTTTGGACTTTGTTTGCAAATGTATCCCGTTGAGTGAAACTTGTATCGTTCTTGCTTGACTACATACATGTATTTGACATATACATATCTGAAAATACATAATATACTTTCTTGAAGGATCATTGGGGAAAAACTCAATTCAATGACGCATTTCCAGTTTAAATTCGCCATTGTTTTAATGGTTACAAGCCTAATACTTACACAGCGGCACCTTAATGCATGTGGCCTAGTGTCTTTTTATATGGTAACGTAGGTAACGGTAAGTGCCGTAAAGTCATTTCCACTCATACAAAACGGGCTGAGATTTCTAAACGCTTATGAATCTGAAAAATATAAAACACATCTTAGATTTCAGAATTTGGCTCTAAAATGGTTTCAGTGTTTTTGGTCAACATTATATAATTCTAATCAGTCTTTCAATCAATCAATTCACTAGATATTACAAGAGAACAATCAATCTTCGTCATATTTGTGCAAGCGAAATGTGAAGATGGATTGATTAATTTTAGCCATGATTATGTGACATAGCCTTACAGCTGATGTGTAACAAGGCACTATAGGGCTAAACTTGTTGAAGCTACATAAAAATGAGCCTTGCAGATATGTCTATTGACGTCAAGATTGGTGTCATCAAGGTTTTTGAGTGAGTGTGCTATAGCTAATTCGAAACTTTCTTTACCGTGAATTTTTTACAAGTATGGTCAAAAACAAAAACGGCAACAAAGGAAATATATTATATCTACTCCATCTAACATCAAGAAAGAATCACTTAAAAACAATTAGTAGCAAGCAACAATGGTGGTTATGGGACAGAAAGCACTTAATAGCTGCCCTCTTTATCATGAAAATTTGTCATTTTGCGCATTTACTGTCTGCGATACCGCAAGCTACATGTATTTTAATTAGACAGATACAGTTCTGCAGTTTAAATGCATAAGGAAGAACCAGATCAGAACAGAACTCCGGTTTCCAATTAATGGGTGAAAGTACTATGGTTACTCTAGCGGTAACATGTTCGATCGTATCTCATTTGAATAACGGCATAAGCTGCCATTGAGGGCCAAGATAAAACATGTTACACGTGAAACTGTGAATTTGCTATAGCATCTTCACTATCTTGTTTAAACTGCTGTAAGAAGTAATCATATGTAAGTAAGGGATGAAAATTCACATTACTGGCGTGTCTGGAAATAGTTTGAATAGGCTGGGCTGGGGCCAGACCCTTCGTGTTTCTTTGCTCAGTCCACTGAGGTTCATATGGCAGTTTCCTTTTGCTCCAAAGTTTCTTTGTTTGGTTGAATTGATGCTCGGCATCCCAGTCAACAGCTATTGTCATGTCGGGATGTTGCCTCCATTTTATGGGACATACCCAAAATTAAGACGTCATGACATCCAAAAATTGCTTCAAATATAACCACCCAACTAAACCATTGTGACTTATGTGTGAATGGCTTTACTTAACCACTTTTCCTGGACAGGCTCAGACCTGAGCGGTTAACCAGTAATCAGATGGTCAGTCAGTCAGTAGTTTGAGTTATGTTACCTGTGATCCTAAAAAGGTACACGTAGGCAATGGTCAGGAAAAGGTGCTATCAGAAAGAAATTCACACTCCAAAAACGGAGGTGGGAAAAACTAAATTGACAATTAGGCACTAATACTTAGAAAGCATATACAGGCTGTACCTGTGGTGTAGTTTTAGGTTTATTGTGAAATAATGGATGCATTTTATGAGCAAATCCACATGAATACACAATTTTACATTGCTTCACAAACGTCCCAAAGTTGTATTTCTTTTGTGGTCCTACATGTATTTGTTTTAGGTTTTGGTGTCGATTTCTGAAGTCACACGGAAGTAGTTAAGTTCAGGTAGTTGTATGGCCACCTTTAGTGAAATAGCTGCTCACTCAGCTAATATAATGTTCTTTAGAGCCTTCACTTTATGGTCCATTTGATATGTATGATATATTATACCGATCGTAGTAGACTGACATCACAGCTTTACCATTAACATTTTGAAGGAAGTGAATGTATTTGACCAATCGCAACAGGGGAGTCATTCAGTTTTATAACGGTTAATATGTGACGTGAGTCTACGATCATAATAGAACTATACAATAATGTGAATACGCAAAATTGTATTTTAGCAGAATAGAACCGCAATAAATAAATGTTATTCCATTCCTGTTACTGATTTAATCCTTTTCAGACTTAACTATTATCAGGTGAGCGATTGTTGCCCTTTTGGCTCTCATTTCTTTCAATTTTAGAACAGATATTCAGTAAATTTAATTTACTTATTGAAATATTTATGGGAGAAGAATGATAATCTGCTATAAATTATAAGTATTTGATTCTATAGATAAAATACAAAATTGTAACGTACGTTACCATGCCATTACGTAAAATATGTTACCGTTATCACGAAACATGGTCTGTTACTGTAGTTGATTTGTGTGTATTTTTAATACCTTTTAGGACAGATATACCATAAATTTAATTCCCTTATTGAAATAACTGTGAGAGAAAAATGATAATCTGCAATTAATCATAAGTATATGATTTTATAGTGAAAATACAATATTGTTACATACGTTACCATGACATTACGTAAAATATGTTACCATTATCATGAAACATGGTCTGTAGTTGATTTTTCGTGTGCTTTTAATACCTATGGAAGTTTTATTTTGAAAACTTGGATGTTGTTCAGGAAAGGAAGTGTCTTTGTTCTGTTTCTGCTGAGACATGTTTATTAATGGGCATACTATTTAAATGGGGGTAGGGGAAGACAATCAGCATCTGTGGAGTGATGGAAGGTCACAGAGAGCTCTTCTATATGTCATTTTAAAGGGAAAGGACTGTAGATAACTGTAATAGAAATTGTATTTTGGTATTTGGTCTAAGCTATATTCTATAAGAAACGAAACACGGTCGATATGCCAAATTACACGAGTTATTTACGTTACTTCTGTTGTACCAGTAGTCATGAAATCTAAATGTTATTGAATTTGGTCCTGTTAGGTTAGGTAACATCTCTGCAACATATTTAAATGCAAAGTTCTTGTCAAATATTTGTTTTTGTCATAAATCTTGGTGATCCCCTTAGCAGCTTGAATTTAAAAGTCATACATCGGTAACGTACGTAACACGCTCTGGCACGATAAAGCCCCAGCAGTCAGAGTGCTAACAAGCGGCATTTAGTAGCTTCGGGTACTGGCTTTCAGAAAATATATGTCTACAAAAATCCCCGGCATGGTGCACCTCTGCCATATACCATGTGATAGCCTAAATAGTTTATATAAATTATATAAAAAATAGATCAATTTCAGATATCACCTCATTGAGCAAAACAATAGGAAGCAGCTTCCTAAATATTTTATGTCATTTGAAAGGTAGATTTTTGTCTTTTCTTGACATTGCATAAAATAGATTTAACACGTATTAGCTTAATAACATAGACCTGTAGTCAGTGATAATTGAGGATAACTTTTCAAGTATCACTTTATACAATGTTATAGCAAATGAGCTGAGATACCTTCAAACCAAGAGGCAAATCATTTATTAATGAAACACATGATTTTTGTTTTTAATTTTAACTTTTACTTTCATCCTCAATTAGGATACCCAATTCAAAAACGTGAAGTACCCAATTGGAAATTTTAAAAATTATATTTTTACCCAATGGAATCCGAAATACCCAATTAAGCCAAAAAGAGGTGGGTAAATACCCATTGACCCTCAATCCTTATCTGGAGCACTGTTTTTGGCAAATTATGTTTTTATGATGCACACACCCATATAGCCTGTTTTAGATAGACAGTGGTATAAGTTTGGCATGCTAGAGTAATGTGCATGTGAAAAGCAGTGAAGGTTAACTTGTGCCTTTTTTTATCGCACCTGCTTATAGCAGGGTGCGATATAGGAGTCCAAATTTCCGTCCGTCCGTTCGTTCGTCCGTCCGTCCGTCAACATTTACGTCGAAGTTTGGTTTTCTCTACATAAGTGATAGCTAGGATTGTGAAACCTTGCATAGTAATTGTCCTTGACATACCCTTCAAGCACGCACCTTGACCCGGTGCCCTTGACCTATATTTCACGGTCCATTGACTTTGTTAATTTTTACGTCGAAGTTCCGTTTTCTCTGTATCATTGATAGCTGTGAGTGTGAAACCTTGCATAGTAATTGTCCTTGACATACCCTTCAAGCACGCACCTTGACCCGCTGACCTTGACCTATATTTTACGGTCCATTGACTTAGTTAATTTTTACGTCGAAGTTTGGTTTTCTCTGCATCAGTGATAGCTAGGATTGTGAAACCTTGCATAGTAATTGTCCTTGACATACCCTTCAAGCACGCACCTTGACCCGGTGCCCTTGACCTATATTTCATGGTCCATTGACTTTGTTAATTTTTACGTCGAAGTTCCGTTTTCTCTGCATCAGTGATAGCTAGGATTGTGAAACCTTGCATAGTAATTGTCCTTGACATACCCTTCAAGCACGCACCTTGACCAGCTGACCTTGACCTATATTTTACGGTCCATTGACTTTGTTAATTTTTACGTCGAAGTTTGGTTTTCTCTGCATCAGTGATAGCTAGGATTGTGAAACCTTGCATAGTAGTTGTCCTTGACATACCCTTCAAGCACGCACCTTGACCCGGTGCCCTTGACCTATATTTCATGGTCCATTGACTTTGTTAATTTTTACGTCGAAGTTCCGTTTTCTCTGCATCAGTGATAGCTAGGATTGTGAAACCTTGCATAGTAATTGTCCTTGACATACCCTTCAAGCACGCACCTTGACCCGCAGACCTTGACCTATATTTCAAGGTCCATTGACTTTGTTAATTTTTACGTCGAAGTTCCGTTTTCTCTATCAGTGATAGCTGTGAGTGTGAAACCTTGCATAGTAATTGTCCTTGACATACCCTTCAAGCACGCACCTTGACCCACTGACCTTGACCTATATTTCACGGTCCATTGACTTTGTTATATTTTTATGTCGAAGTTTGGTTTTCTCTGCATCAGTGATAGCTGTGAGTGTGAAACCTTGCATAGTAATGTGTATTTTGCCCGATGCAGGTGCGATATCGACCTCCGCGGAGTTCTTGTCTGTTGCTTACATTCAAACAACACACTGGAAATATCTAATGCAATTACATATGAACCTCAATGCGACAAAATGTACCTTTGGACATTTTGACATTACTAGTAGAAAACTGCAAAAATGTCCTTGAAGTATGTGGCTGGCTTTCACCCTTGCATATAGATCAGATCTGGTCTAAACCCCAACATGAAAGAGTGTCCATTTGTCTGACCATGTTCTTGTGACGGCACACACCCACATGTCTTGTCTGTTAATGACTGTGGTATAAGTTTGCAGTGCTAGAGTAATATGGAAGATGAAAAACAGCAGAGGTTTTCCTAGGTCTTTAGCTGTTGCTTACTTCTAAACATTAGGCCTAAAAAAAAATGTTATGTTTCCGATTTCATCATAAATTTAGCATAGGGTCGGTAGGTAGGCTTTTTTTCCTTGGAAAATCGGGGTCGGTAAGTATTTTTTTTTTTTTTTTTTTTTTTTTTTTGACCAGACTTTCTTCTTACCGCACATTTGACTCCAAATCGGAAACCTTTACACCGAGGATGGCCGTCTTCGTATAACAGGGATAACGGGGCATTGTGCCGCAAGGCTTTTATTACATTTGAAGCAGGTATGTGGCTACATTTGTCGAAATAAATGGCGAATAATGTGCTTGGTCGTGTCAACACACTACACAGTAGCCATGTTGTTGTTCTTGATCGTAATTGTTAAAGACCGAAAATATCCGAAAATCGGCGTGGACAAATTCTCGTAACGAAATGGTTTTGACTTTTGATAAAAACCGGAATCGTTGAACAGGGTCGGTCGCCGACTTTTTTTTTTTTTTTTTTTCTGAGCGCTAAAAAAGTTGCAGTCGGCGCAGATTTTGACCAGTCGGTCGGGAAATCGGAAACATAACATTTTTTTTTTTAAGCCTTAGATCTTAATTGTTTCTTCATAGTCTTGACTGTTATTGTTGAAAGGTCTGTCTTCCAAATGGTTATTAGCATAGTCTTTATATGATTAATTCTGATCAGGAAAAGAGTATAATCCAGCAGAACTGAAATTTTATAATGTTGACTGCACACACCCATATATCATGTCTTGTTATAGACAGTGGTATAAGTTTGTTGTGCTAGAGTAATGAGGAAGATGAAAAACAGTGCTAGGTTATCTCCCTTACACTGTTGCTGACTTCCTGACAGTTATGGCATATATGGTTGAATACACCATAAGCCATTATGTTATGTATTTGTGTATAACACCATTAACTCATTGAAGCCTGGCTTCCCTTTTGTGGGACATAGGCAAACAGGATAGCCCCAGATGTGACGCCGCAAAACGCGGCGTCCCATCTGGGGCTATTCTGTTTGCACAGAGAAATTTCATTGACAAAGGAGATAAAAAAATCACTCCTAACACCCCTAAAAGTGAAATTGGACTCATCCAATTAATAATGATGGGAGATTCCACTCGTCAAATATGGGTTAAAAGGGAGAGTGTGGTGATCTAGTGGTTAGATCTGGGGTTCCAATTTCACTAGCCCCAGGCTTTGTCCTTGAGCAAGGCACATTAACTCCCCATGCCACTGGTTAATACTCAGAAAGCAGTGCCTCCATCCAGTCTTGGGTCCTTAAGCAGCAAAACTAACAAACAAGATTTTAAATTATACCCATTTATATTTAATGTTCTATGATGCCTTTTTAGCTCACCTGAGCCGAAGGCTCATAGGTGAGCTTAAAGTATACCCATGCTCCGGCGTCCGTCCGTCGTCCGTCCGGCGTCCACAACTTCAAAGATCTTCTTCTCTGAAACAGCTGGGCCGATTGTTCTCATATTTCACATACACCATCTACAGGTAGGGGGAAAGAATAATTGTGTTTTTTGTTTTGATCGGATAAGAACTCTGGTTGCTATGGCAACTTATGCTTCCCATAGACTTATAATGGAAAAAAGTGAAAATTGCTAGTTTTTGCTGTCTTGTTGGAGATATTTGAATTTGTGTTTGCAGAAATGTTTATTGAGTAGTCCTCTACGTTTCATGTGACTTTTGTCCTAATCCTTTATTTTGATTGGTTGCAGGGGCCCCATATAGGGCAAAATTTCGAAAAACATTCAAAAATCTTCTTCTCAGAAACTGTCAAGGGGATTAAGCCTGTACTTTGTATACATGTTCCTGACAGTGGCCTCTACATAATTTGTGTTTTTTATTCCAGGCGGATAAGAACTCTGGTTGCTATGGCAACTTAAAGTTTCCATAGACTTATAATAGGAAAAGTGGAAATCGGCTATTTTTCCAGCTAAAATTGCAGACATTTGACTTTTGTTTTTGCAGAAATGTTTATTGAGTAGTCCTCTACGTTTCATATGACTTTTGTCCTAATCCTTTATTTTGATTGGTTGCAGGGGCCCCATATAGGGCAAAATTTCGAAAAACATTCAAAAATCTTCTTCTCAGAAACTGTCAAGGGGATTAAGCCTGTACTTTGTATACATGTTCCTGACAGTGGTCTCTACATAATTTGTGTTTTTTATTCCAGGCGGATAAGAACTCTGGTTGCTATGGCAACTTAAAGTTTCCATAGACTTATAATAGGAAAAGTGGAAATCGGCTATTTTTCCAGCAAAAATTGCAGACATTTGAATTTTGTTTTTGCAGAAATGTTTATTGAGTAGTGTTTGACGTTTCTTGTGAGTTTTGTCCTAATTCTTTATTTTGATTGGTTGCTGGGGCCCCATAAAGGGCAAAATTTTGAAGAAAAAAAATAAAATCAAATTTAAAATCTTCTCCTCAGAAACTGTCAAGTGGATGAATCCTGTACTTTGTATACATGTTCCTGACAGTAGCCTCTACATAATTTGTGTTTTTTATTCCAGTTTGATAAGAACTCTGGTTGCTATGGTTTCCATAGACTTGTACATGGGAAATGTGGAAATTAGCTATTTTTTTCTGGACCAATTGTAGGTATTTGAATTTTGTCTTTGCAGAAATATTTATTGAGTATATCTCTATGTTTCATGTGTCTTTTTTCCTAATCCTTTATTTTGATTGGTTGCTGGGGCCACATAAAGGGTAAAATTTGGAAATTTTCCTCAGAAATTGTCTATGGCATGAAGCCTGTACTTTGTATATATGTTCCTGACAGTAGTCTCTACATAATTTGTGTTTTTTATTTCAGTTGGATAAGAAATCTGGTTGCTATGGCAACTTAAAGTTTTGATTGACTTAAAACGGGAAAAGTGGAAATTGGCTATTTTTTTCTGGTCCAATCGCAGATATTTGAATTCTATTTTTGCAGAAATGTTTATAGAGTAGTCCTCTACAGTTTGGTTGACTTTTGTCCTAATCCTTTATTTTGATTGGTTGGTGGGGCCCCATAAAGGGCAAATTTTTTAAATAAATATTTGGTTAATATAGCAGATCTCAGGTGAGCGTTTACAGGACCGTTGGTCCTCTGGTATGGGACAAGTTACTGGTTGTAAATTTTTCACAAGGAAACCCACTTACAGTACCTTATCAAACTGAAGTTATTCTTCTAATTTCAGGAGGTGTTGTTATTCCCTGCAATGAAACCAGATGATCCAAATAAAGTACCGGAGGAAAGTGTCAGTATCAAGAAGGAAAATTCCTAGCAATAAGCAGAGGACAGTGTCAGTGTTAAGAAGGAAAATTCCTAGCAATACATAATACTGAGAGAATGTAGTTGAACTCTTCCACCAAAATTCCTTCTGTTCTAGAAAATGGAAGAAAAAAATCATGACTAAGACAGGTCCACTATTCATTAGAGAGGTGACTGGTGCTTTAAATACGGTGATAGGAATGCTAACGGGCCTGTTTGGGTCTGCACTGTTTCTGTAGTTCCATTTTTAAGTGCTTGGAATAATTAAGTTCACTATGTTTAATTTGCTGACGGTTAAAAAGTGCTATAGTTTTATGAGTGCTGGTTTGTGCTACACTATAGATCAATTCAATTTCATCTTCATGACCTTTTAAACCATTAATTGAGCCTGTGGGTGAGAAAACCAACAATTTGGGTTCCGACCGGGTCCAACACAAACCGGGCCGTACAGTCACAGAAGATGGCTAGAGGCTGGAAATTTTGGATTTAGAAAGTAGAGGAATTGTACTATCTGTGTAGCGAAAAGAAAGGCCCTGATGTAACTGCGAAGCTGATCTGCGCTTTGTTTTCGCCTATGCAGATTGTTGGTTTTCACATGTGGCGGGTCAATTTTCTGTCTCGGATTACCCTGAGCTTATTATTTATTGCATAGATTTCAGTATTGTAGTGACCGGATGATCTGTCATAATTTTTTGGCTGTTGGCCATCATGCTGAACTTTTTAATGATTAAGGCAATTTGAAAAGTGTATTCATCATATGCTTATCTTTAAGAAGATTTATGGATTGTGTAATTATTTTTGCAAATAATGGCAAATTGCAGTCAAACTGTAGCGAAGGATAGAGAGACTACAGTTGAACCTGCTGAATCAGCCACCTTTATAAGAGCTCCACCTGCATAAGAGAGCCAGTCTGAAACATTCCCAATCATTTTCACTATATTTTATCTCTGCATAAGACGGCCACCTCCACCTTAAATGGTGGTGGTGTTATGCTCCTTGTGCACAAGGACATCCCACACATGCCCCTCACAGAATTGGACAATGACTCAGAGTCAGTTTGGGTCAAACTTTTTGTAAATAAGAAAACTCACTTTGTGGCTAGCTGGTATCGACCACCTGTCGATGGTCATTTACCAGTATCGGACAATGGAAATGACTTATTGAATTCCCTGGAAAAGTTTGACAATTTATTTAGAGAACAGCTTGACAAAATCAAAAATATTAATAAAGGCAACAAACCCCCCTTAATTCACGTTTTAGGTGATTTCAACTTTAGAGATATTGTATGGCCGGACAGACTCAGCAAATCTGGGTCATCATTGAGTCAGACGGAGGGTCAGATTTTGATAGATATCATGAATGACCACGGTTTGGAACAATTAGTCAATTTCCCCACCAGAGAAAGAAATACTTTGGACTTAATTTTGACCTCTCTTCCTGGTCAGTTTGCAGATATTCATTCCCCGGATAAGCTAAGTGATCATGACATTGTTTCTGGCACTTTGAAAATTGCTATCCCCCCAATAAAGAAACCTAGGAGAAAAGTGTATCGTTATCAGAAAGGTGATTATGAATCTATGAGAGCAGAAACACTTAAATTTGCAAAGGAAAGATACTTCAACGGTTACTCAGATACTCGGTCGGTCCAGGAAAATTTCAATCTCATTACATCGTTTATTCAGGAATCGGCAGATAAACATATCCCCTCAAAAACTAGTCGCTCAGTTTCCTCTGTCCCTTGGATAACACCTGAGATAAGGAGGAAGATTCGCAGAAAAAATGCAACTCATGCAAAAGCTAAAAAGACTGGTAGTGCAAAATTTAGATCTAAATTTGAATCTTTACGGAAAGAGATCAAAGCTGATATCAGGAAGCAGCATGATCTTTACGTGAACAACTTGGTAGGAGATGTTAAGGCTAATCCTAGAGATTTTTACAGGTACATAAACAGTCAGAAAAAAGATACCCAAGGTATTCCCCCGTTGAAAAAGAGAAATGGAAGTGGAATTGCACAATCTGAATTTGAGAAGGCGGAAGAATTTAATGGTCAGTTCTCGGATGTTTTCACTAAAAGTGAATACAAACAGGTCCCTCTTATGGATAGATCTGCCCCATTCATGCATGATATTGTGGTCACAAGGGAAGGGGTGACCAAACTTCTCAAAGGTCTAAACCCGTCTAAAGCCATAGGGCCTGATGAGCTTCATCCCAGAGTCCTAAAGGAACTGGCTGTGGAATTAGGGCCAGTATTCGCCCATCTCTTCCAGCAGTCAATTGATACAGGTGAAATTCCTAAAGAATGGTCTCTTGCTAATATTTGCCCCCTGTTTAAGAAGGGCGACAGGGCACTTGCCCGCAATTACCGCCCTGTTTCTTTGACATGCATTCCTTGTAAGCTTCTTGAACATATTGTATGCTCAAATATTATGGCCCATCTTGATGAACATGAACTCTTGTCGGACAGGCAACACGCATTTAGGAAATGGCATAGCTGTGAAACTCAGTTGACTACAGTGATAAATGACTGGGCCAAAATCTTAGACAAAAAAGGCCAGGTCGACACTTTTATACTCGATTTTGAAAAGGCTTTTTGATACTCCTCCCCATGAACTCCTTAAAAGCAAATTGTTTAGCTATGGAATAGGTGGAACAACACTGAATTGGATAAATGCTTTCCTTTGTTTCCGACAACAAAGGGTAGTGGTTAATGGTATTAAATCGGATTGGGCACCAGTTGTGTCAGGTGTCCCTCAGGGCACCGTTCTCGGCCCCTTGCTGTTTTCCTTGTATATAAATGACATCTCGGCAGACATTGAGTCTGAAATAAGACTCTTTGCTGATGATTGTGTTTGCTATCGTGAAATCAAGAATGAAGAGGATACATTGAAACTTCAGAGAGACATTGATCGTTTAGGCAGTTGGGCTAGGAAATGGGGAATGAGATTTCAACCCGTCAAATGCAACATGATGCAGCTGACAAATAAACGGTCTAGTAAGATACAGGCTAACTACACCCTTGAGGGCACTGTACTGGAAAACGTTGAAAACATCAAATACCTGGGTGTAACTATCACAAATGATTTGAAATGGAATACTCATATTTCCAATGTCTGTACAAAGGCTAACAGAACTCTTGGATTCTTAAGGAGAAATTTGTATTCTTGTCCCCCAGATGTGAAAGAAGCAGCTTATAAAGGACTGGTGCGGCCGGTCTTGGAATATGGAAGCTCAGTTTGGGACCCTCACACTCATGGCTTCCAGGAAGAACTGGAAAAGGTACAAAATCGTGCGGCAAGGTTTGTGACCGGAAATTATGTTTTTGAAACTGGGAGCATGACTGGCATTTTAGGTCAACTGAAATGGGAATCTCTTAAGAAAAGGAGGAAGGATAGTAGACTTATATTGCTATACAAAGGTCTAAAGGGTAAAGCCAGAATACCCACAGATGACCTTATCCCAAAGAATAGGCGTTGTAGAAATCAACACTCTTTGGCTTTTCAGATACCTTCAGCTAGCAAAGAAGCGTACAAAAGTAGTTTCTTTCCACAGACTATCAGGGACTGGAATGACCTCCCTGATTCACTTATCTCCTCTGCTGAAATGTCTGATGACTGTGTGTCCAAGTTCGCTACACTCGTGCGTTCAAGGGACTAGTTTCTCCCCCATCCGAACCCCCTGGTGAAATAATGTCATTTGGCGTGTCACCAGTAAACTATTCAGTTCAGACAACCAGCAGCCAGTAAAATCAATCCCAAAATGCTTATAACTCTCTATAAGACAGCCACATCATACTTGCCTAAAGTCAAATTTCCCATTTACAAGCTGTTAATTGGACAATTATTATTCATTATTGTATTTAAAACAGTTAATTAGCAGAAAAAATCAATTAAGTTAATACCCATGAGGCTTTGTATATATTATTGTGTAACGAAGCATGAAATGACGTCAACTTATGAAACACATACAGGTAGTCCTTCCTTAGAAAGGATTTTTCTTGTGACAGTAAGAATATTTTCTGCATGACAACTGCTCTGACTGATCCTTGATAAGACAGCCACCTGTGTATAACAGCCAGCTTAGCTCACTCCCAAAGGTGGCGCTTTTATAGAGGTTTGACTGTATACACATTACTGAAATGATTTTTTTTTTTCATGCAAGCTACAATTTTAGTGAAACAAGCGATCCATATTGATCTTTGCCTATGAGAGAGTTAGCCAAGGGTCTAGTAGGCCATATTCTTCGTTCAGATATACAAAGTACAATTGCTCTGATATATTTTAACAGATTTTTGCCTTTCTGATATTTACATATACATGTAATGAAACTTCATGTTGATTAATGTGCATTTATTTATTATCTGTTTTTGTTTTGTGCTACATCAACATTGAAATTTAGCGATATGAGCCACATTGTTAGAAATCCGGTTTTTTTTTGCATATGCAAGAACCAAAGGCACAGATCAGCTGTGCAGTCACTGCACAGCTGATCATCGCCTTTGTTTTTGCTTCACGGATGGTAGAATCTCTCATCTTCTTAAATCCAAAATGTCAAGTGTCTAGCCTTTTTCTGAGACTGCTCAGGCCTGCAGGTTTGTGTTGGATCTGGTCAGAACCCCCGAAGGATTTCTCGCTTCGTCGCTCATATAATATTTTGGCCAAGAGCAGCCAAGATGTTGACCTTAGTATGTTTTTCTCATGATGTAGCTCATTTGTTTCCTGATCATGTCAGGGGCGGATCCAGGATTTCTGGAAGGGGGGTTCAAACCCTTCAAGGGGGGTTCGTTTACTACATTTTACCTAATTTTTCGTAAATTTCTCCATGAAATTGAAATAATTTGGTCACAGAGGGGGGTTCGAGCGAACCGCCTGAACCCCCTCTAAATCCGCCACTGCATGTAATATTTACATCATGCCATATTAAAACATTTGTCTGCCAGTTTGCGTTTTTGATTTGTTTGGGCCTTTATAAGTGTGCCATGTCACAAAAGCTGTCTCGAAGTGTTTTCTGATTTTGCCCAGGTCCGACAAAAGGAGGTCTGTATTGCAATAAAAGAAGGCTTAAAAAGTGACATTGTGGTTAAGGTAGCTGATTCCATTATCACTTCTCCGTTTTGATCCCTGCATGGGACACTTAAGATAAGCTACTGTCTGAACACCATCTTTCAGAAACTGCATTTTTAGAAATCTCAATTTTCTGAAATACCACAAGAAAAAAATGACCATGCCATCTTTTTGCAACTCATGAGTCCTAAAAAGTGCCACAAAAAGTTTGAAAATTGGTTCACTAATAAAATAATAATGCCCAAAAATTATTTTGAACAGGCATTTTGCATGTGCAAGGGAGGTAATCCAAACACCAAACAAATCTGTGGAATGATTTTAAGAGTTCGGCGCTCAGCTATGCATACAAAACAATTGTGTTTCAGTTTGGTGCATTTAAGATGAAAAAAAATGAATTTAGATTTTTCCGGGAAAATAGTTACTTCCCTTGCTGGCAATTTTACAATGGAAAAAAACCCTATTCAAAAATATTTTCTTGCATAAAATTTTTATTTGTTAACCGATTTTCCAAAATTTTGTGGCACTTTTTAAGACTTTTGAAATGCAAAATGATGACATGCTCATATTTTTCTTGTGGTCTTTCAGAAAAGTGAAATTTTGAAAAATGCAGTTTCTGGAAGATGGTGTTCAGACAGTAGTCTGCATGTGTGTGAGTGCCAAGTGTGTTGCCTTGGTGTTCTTGTTTTCATCCCAATCTACTGATGAGCATGTCTCACATGAGCAAAAATAATCTTGAAAGAGACGTTAAACTGACTTAAAAAAAGAGAAATTTTGGATTTAAAAAGTAGCGATTTGTACTAGCTTTGCATGGATTAAGAAAATATCTAACCACAAGTTGAGCAGCTAAAGGTTTGGTCAAACCTAACTCCTCACAGTACTTGTTTATACCCAGAAAGTGGTGGTTCAGTCTGGACTTAGTCAACTGAAAAAATGTTGACTCGGAATATGATGTCATCATCCTCTTGTCAGCATTTTCTTCTTTGGCACTATTTCCTACTATTCAAGTGCCTCATTATAGCAATTCACACTACAAGCTTTTTTTCTAAGAGCCGGTTAACGCAATAATGAACAATTACGAAGTGTTTAGTGTTAACAGTATTTGAATCTTGTCACAAGATATCTAACATTGTCAAGTCACAAACTTGTGGCAAATTAATTTTGGATGTGGAAACTGGTTGTCACCGTGAAAACAACGATAATATCAGATTGCGAAGACGTGTTCAGTTTGATCTGTTTTTATGAGAGATCAAAATGTTTTCGAACCAGTCAGACCAGCCACGATATACAGCCAAACATCTTTGATTTGGAAGTAAAAAAATAGTATATTATTGTTGAGGCAAAATAGGGACAGATGCACCGATCAGGTCAATTCCAGTGTACCTAGTCTTCAACTGACATCAAACTTAAGAAACTAATCAGGGCCCTGTTGCATAAAACTATTAACTCTTAATTGAAGGTTAAAGTCTATGAAAATCGACATTAGCGTCTACTTAAAGCTATCATTAGTTGTAATTTTGCATAAGCAAACGCATACATTTCTCATGACTTGCCTCATATATGAAGTTGCTTTTTTTCTAATGATGGTGCTCAAGTTTAAATGTTGTTGACACAGCAGTCACTTACACTAGAATTGCACTTTGACCATAATTGTTGAATTTAATTATTTGAGCTGCGTCATGAGAAAACCAACATTTTGCATATGCGAAAACAGGCGCAGATCAGCTTTGCAGTAGCTGCACAGCTGATCTGCATCTTTGTTTTCACTACACTGATACTACAGTACTATTCCCCCCACCTTCTGAATCCAAAATTTCAAGGCTTCTAGCCATCTTCTGTCACTGTACAGACCGGTTTGTGTCTGACCTGTTCGGAAACCACATTGTTTTCTCTTGACGCGTCTCATTTATTTGGTAGTGTTTTGAAATAGAGAAACCACCGTGGTATAGCGCTGAAGATACCTTGAAAACAGTGGTGGGTATGATCTGGGGCTTCTCCAGTCTTTTGGTGAACGTCTCAGTATGGTCCTAGCTGTTGGTAAGCAGTTAAAAACAACAACAAAGCAATTGAGACTGAAACCAGTCTTACTTGGTTACCCAGAAACAACTGGGCCGTCTCGTGGGAAAACCAACAATGTGGTTTCCGACCAGGTCCGACACAAACCGGCCTGTACAGTCACAGAAAAGAGGTAGAAGCTTGAAATTTCAGATTTAAGTAGAAGAGGAACTGTACTATCCGAGTAGCGATAACAAAGGCGCTGATCAGCTTCGCGGTTACCGCGAAGCTGATCTGCGTCTTTGTTTTCGCCTTGGCAGATTGTTGGTTTTCCCATGAGACAGCTCAACTGATGCTACTGAGAACAACCAATGCAGATGAAGTCAAGACATTATGGAGTGAATACTTGTGTGGGAACATCTTACTACGGATCATTCTGATTCATGGTAAGTTGTTCCGAGGCTCAATGTTGATTTCATCTGTATGGGTTCTCGGTCATGCTGGTTATCTCTGGGAAACTGGTGTGGTCTTGCTATGCCATATATCTTTTCTTTCCATCGGCCTTGTGTGAAATTTAGACCTTCAACAGTTTAGAAGAGATAAACTGTACAAATATTGTGACCATTTTGAGACAACAAAGATAACTTTCATAGAGTCCTGATAAGATGCCTTGAAATTCAGCCAAACCTTGTAGATATTTGAGCCACCTCGTGGGAAAACCAACAATGTGGTTTCCGACCAGGTCCGACACAAACCAGGCTGTACTGTCACAGAAGACAGTTAGAAGCTTGAAATTTCGGATTTAAGTAGAAGAGGAACTGTACTATCCGAGTAGCGAAAACAAAGGCGCTGATCAGCTTCGCAGTTACTGCGAAGCTGATCTGCGTCTTTGTTTTCGCATATGCAGATTGTTGGTTTTCTCACGAGGTGGCTCATTTGAAAGTATGGTTTGCGAAATACGTACAGGATGCTATAAACACCCTAAAAATGAGGACACTTGGACAAGTTACTTTTTGAAAAGTAAGCTGTCACCTTACATTGAAGCTGAAGATATAAAATGAGCCGCATCGTGAGAAAACCGGTCTTCGGGGTCTCTGACCATGTCGGACACATGCCGGACACATGCCGGACTGTGCAGCTACAGAAGATGGCTAGAAGCTTGAAATTTAGAAAGAAGAAGAATTGTACATGTACGATTCCTGTAGTGAAAACAAAGGTGCTGATCAGCTGTGCAGTTAATGCACAACTTTAAAGACAACATTATATATGGTAATGTTGACACAGATAAGCTAACACATAAAAATATATAAGTATCTCGGTACTTATCTAGCAACTACGTTAGTTTGGACAAAAAGGCAAATGGGCCAACTTGCGGCAAAGTCAAAATTTTGGACCTTGATCAGCATGACAAGTCGACTAGTCTGCAGTGCACTTCATATAATGTAGCTTTAAGGAGCGTGTTAGCTTTACGTCTTCACATAGTGAAGTCAGAAGTCTGATCACTTAAACAGTCTGGTTACAACTTAGTAAGACGTAAAGCTCACTGTTCTGGTTTTGTCGGGCTGTGCCTCAGATAAGCACATAGATAAGTCTGATAAATGTGGAGAAATAGGTGCAGTTCGTTGTCACCAAGGACTAAAGAAATAATATTAAAGGATCCAAATTTCAGGTAATGCGATTGTTTTAGCTAAAATTTATTTATTTATTTATTTTTTTTTCAAATCAAAGACTTTTTTTCACTTTTTTATTTACATAGAAGTCTGATATTGGGAATATCATTTTCATTCGTACATTAAACCCCATAAAACTTGTGAAGAACCTTATTTCAAACACAGACTTTTATTGAACAAAATTGTCTCCAAATGCTGCAGTCTGAAAGGCAAAATCTGCAGACCCTAATCTGGCTGTGTCTGAAGGAGCATTCTTATCTAATGTCTTCAATACCTGGCCATGCCCATCTTTTAAAAAATTAAAGATTTTTTTTTTACAATAGGTGCCAATGTTTAAGGCAGAATTTGGGCATAAAAATAGAATTTATTTTAACAACAATATCTGTTATGAAAATTATTTTCAAATTTATTGAAAACATTGTTTTTTACAAGATAATTATGTAATCATTTTCACTGACAAATGCTGAGATTTCATTTCAGAATATTCATGGATAGAGAGGTATGTATGACTTCTTTTTCATATATCTAATCATGAAAGATCGACAGTTTTGATGTGACTGAGAAGCAAACAGATGAAGAGGATCAAGAATCGGTGCGTCTAAAACAGGACTTCGCTTGCGATCGTAAAACAGGACACATCGCGACCGTTAGGCACAATAATGTTATATCATGAATAATGCAATTTACCATGAATAGAATGGAAATGGAATGTTTGGAGATAATTGAAATCATGTAATCTGTAAATCAAATGGCAGACAGATTCCTGTCATTTTTTTATATATTTATCCATAAAAGAATATCCTAAAAAATCTTATTCTCCAATCTGAACACTATTCATGGTAGCGGACTATGTCAATGTTTTCAGGAGCTATTAACAATTTTGTTCTGGATTTGTTTCAGGTTCACAGAAAAATTGAAGTTACTAATGATCACATAGGCTAACCAGGGACAACCAATGTGACTAAGAACAACCAATACAAAAAACAATAACAAGGATGTGAAATGCAATTACGTGTCTGAGAACAACTTATCATGCATAATTCTAATCTGTTGTTAGTCGTTCCCAGACTGCTATTAAGTTCCCATTATCACTTATCTACCTTATTTCATTTGTGTTGGTTCTTCTCAGTTGTGTTGGTTGTTCTTAGTTATGTTGGTATCTTTGGACAACTGCTGTGATGCTGTTATCTTTACATGTAAAATATTATGATACAATGACTCTGTATTCTTCATTTATAATAACTTCAAATAGAACCATAAACTTTTTATGCTTTAAAAAATTATAAATCTGTCATTCTTGAACTATAGATCTATTATAACTACATGTAACCATTTTATTTTTAAAAAATATTTTCTCCCACAGTCCATAACAACTCTTTTGATTTTTATTATAGTGCCAGACACAACAACTACTACCACCGCTGTCCCTGTCCAGCAGAGGTCAGATATACAATGTCTGGCCGATTCTATCTCGATCTACCTTCCTGAGAAACTCATACCCGGGAACCAGAACGTCACATGGCGTGAGGAATCGTGTCTCGTAACCTACAATGTCACCCACTACACAGACACTATCCACCTGTCTGACTGCGGAACAACTGTTCAGATCGATGACAACTTCATAACTTTCTCAAATGACCTCATTGTTCACAAAGCAGACGACACATCGACTGGAAAAGGGGACTTAACTTTTGGTGAAGATTATGAGACTGTCATTCCTGTAAAATGTATCTACGCCAGGGAAAAGAATGTCACCACAGGCTATGCACCAATCAAACAGCATGTTCGGTTCATGGAAAGGCGCTATGGCCAGCTTGATCTAAGTATTGAACAATACCAGACGGCAGACTATAAAACTCAGGTACCATCCAATGGCTTCCCTAGAAAGGTTCCCCTAAATGATGATGTATATCTACGAGTGGGGCTAAACTTTCCCGCCAAGGATTTGAGGACCAAAGTCGACCAGTGCATTGCCACGACAACGCCATCACCTTCAGATGCTAACTGGCACCAGCTTATTAAGTCAGGGTAAGCATTGCCTTTTAAATACCGGTACATGGAATAAGATTGTCTAGTATCTTTTCTAACACATTTTGGGGGAGAAAAAGCAATATTCAGACATTCAGCTCCACTGATATCATTTTGTTCTGTTCATGAACATTTCAGAAAAGATTTTTACATGATATTACATGCATGTTTCTTGGTATAGTTTTAACTTTAGCAGTCCCAGAAACTTCAAGCAGTTTCTTTAGTGCATTATTCAAATAAACCCCCATGGAAAAGTCTATATAAAGAACACCACAGCTATAAAAGCAAACTTATAACAATTTCCTGGGGACAGCCAAAGTGGAAGTGTTCCCTTTTATTAAGAAAAAAAACTCACATGAACTTAATTAACTTTTTTTTTTCTGTTTTTTTTTAATTCAGTTTTACGTCCCTTTCAAGATTATTTCAGCTCATATGAGACGGGCCAATCCGTAGGTGGGGCGAAAACGGGAGAACCCCGAGAAAAACCACCTGACACACCCGCAAACAGAACTTGGCTTGTTTAATTAACTTTGTCACATTGAAAAAAAAGAGAGAAAAATCTGCATGTTCAACAACATGGACCAATTTTTACAAAGGTGTTGATGAAACAAGTTCATCTGCACCTGAAAACTGAAATGTTTCTATTATAGCTGTCCAATCAGCCCTGTCCGTCTGCTGTCAAGCCCAACCTCCCAGGATGTAAAGTTCAGCTTCAAGGCTTTCGACTTCCGCCACAACTCTACAGGCTTTGTTTACATTCACTGTGAAGTGACCGTCTGCAGCACTACTGATGCCAATTGCATGATGGGATGTAGCAGACGGACAAAACGAGCTGCGTCTGTCAATCCATTTGGTGGATCCCATTTATTGTCAACAGGACCTTTTGTAATGGAGAGGGAGGAGGCCGAAAATGGTAAAAGTTTTTCAACATAATAAATTATTCTTTATGATGTTTTAAATTTATTTGAATATTCTCTTATACTATATTGTCAAGTTTTTTGGGAAAAAATGACGAGCTGATATGACTTAACTTAAGGAACTATGAATTATGCATGTTTTGCACACACGTTTAACAATCAACAGAATTCAAGATAATTTATTTCAAACAAAAAGATGATTATATTGATACCAAAAAGTTGTATTTCCACAATTTTAATAGTAAACCTGATCCTTGTGAAAACTGTGCTTTGTCAAAATACTAGTCTTTCATGAAAAAGGTGATTTTTTAGTGAAAGCGCAATATTTGCTCAAAATTTTCATTCTTGTTTTTGTTTAATAATACTTCATCAAGTGTTTTATTCAGAACGATTGCATTTTTTGTTGTATCTTACAGGAGCAGTGACCTCCACCTTGGTATTTGCTGGTGTGTGTTTGTCCTTGGCTGTTATATGTGTGGGCATCGCCATTCTAGGATGGACCAGAAAATCTCCTAGACATCAGAAAGTTGACAGCTTAATGTGAAAATAGACTTTGAAATGTAGTCAACATTCAGCAATGTTTTTTATTCTCTGATAGAAGTATATTATCAAAACCTGTGTACACATACAATGATGTTACATTTTGTCTTATTTAAGTAATCAATATCATATTGTAACAATTCTTTTGACTTTCCTTTCATTTCCTGTAAAACATAAATTATATCAATACTCAATAACCCAGGCCCGCTAAATTTTGTACCCTATATTCTTGATGAAGTTCAACAAGATATCACACCTGGCCTGAGTTTATAAAACTTTTCATGCTCAACTCAGCTGAGACTAAAATTTTTTCCTGCACACAAATGTTGGCATTTTAACATTAGCAGGATAAACTGCAGTTTTTATTGCTTTAGACCCAAAATACCAATTTATTTGTGCTATTTCAATATTTACGGACAATTTAAATTTCAATCTCAGCTGAGGTGAGCACGAAAAAAAGTTTTATAACCTTGAGATGTGGGTAAGGGAGGATACTATTATGTTCATGTATAGTGCACCAGAATTCAGAACATGGTAAATGCAGCGCAAGTTTTTACACGCTTTTCGTGGCAATCTCCCTATTATAAAGCATTTCTCGTTCTTTATTACTAGTATATACATTAAGATTACTTTCTCAATAGCTAAAGTTTGCCTCCCTTGAGTCGAGGGAAAAAGAGGGAAATATTTTCACAAAAGAATATACGGGACACTATCAACCAAGCTCCTCACAAATGTGTATTATAAATTGAGCAGCAATACTTGGTCATGATGAAATCCAACTACTTTTTAAGTGTTATCATCTTTATATTTCTGGCATTGTTTATATACAATCAATTTGATAAACTATAGAGATCAAATGAGCCGCATCGTGAGAAAACGGGATTATTGCCTATGCGAAAACAAAGGCGCAGACCAGCTTCGCGGTAACCGCGAAGCTGATCAGCGCCTTTGTTTTCGCTACTCGGATAGTACTATTCCTCTTCTACTTAACTCCAAAATTTCAAGCTTCTAGCACTTTTCTGTAACTGTACAGGCCGGTTTGTGTCGGACCTGGTCGGAAACCCCGAAGACCGGTTTTCTCGCGTCGAGGCTCAAATAATCATAACATTATGTCTATGTCTGTCTGAAAAAATAAATGGCATGAATTTGTGCAGTCATCTTTATGTCTCACTCGACAGCCAAGGTCATGTGCAGACGGAACCTGGGTTTAACGTCTCGTCTAAAAGACTGGAGAAGCATATGCTCAAAGAACCCTGGCCCTGAGGTTATAAAACTTTTTTCATGCTCAACTAAGCTGATATTAAAATTTATCGTGCTCATAAATGTTAAAATGCCAACAATATTATTGTTGGCATTTTAACATTTATTAGCAGGATAAATTATAGGCTTTAATTATCTAAACCTGAATTTTGAAGTTATTCGGGCACAAGCAGTATTTATAAGCAGTTTAAAACTTGAAATTTCATGCTTAGCTAAGTTGAGCATGAAAATATTTTATAATCTCGGGGCCCTGGTTACAAGAAGGGTGGCTTCACTAATATGCCACACATGCTTTTGCAGGCAAGATGGTTGCATGTGCAAAGATTGGAGCATCATAGCCTTCATGCATAAAATCCATACATATCTAGCCGTAGTAACATTTTGCTGTAAGTTAACAAGATTTAAATATAAAATAAAAAAAGGAGCACTGCACTTTAAAATATATGTCATGGTGACTTAACATCATCATCACCGTGACTTATCATCATCACCGTGACTTATCATCATCACCGTGACTTATCATCTTCACCCTAAAAGGGAATAATGCATTGCGTTTTCTAGAAATGACATGAAGAATCAATCACAAAGGCTTGGCAGAATATGCATAACCACAGTCGACCAGTATGAGCTGTTTACTCGTATTCATATTCAACCAATCCTGAGTGACAGATGTTTTTTTTTTTTACATCATGGAGATACAATGTATTATTCCATGACCCTTAAAGGCATAGCTTCTGAAGGAGCTAAATTGGTACCACTGTTTATTTGATCTATGACCTATGTGATTATCTCATCTCTGCAGAGGTAATAAAGAGGCCCCTAAAGGATAATACCTGTAGTACCACTGTTTAATGGTTTTATGGTCCCTGCATAACATGTGAAACAAACATTCTCCGTCTGCAATCATTATTGATTTTTCCTGTTTTGGCCCCTACCTGTATTCTGATTCATCGTCAGTCCACTAGGTTTTCTAGTGTTCTGTCCCTTATCAAACCCTAAATAGACAGGAATATATAAGCCATGTTGTGAGAAAACAGGATTATTACCTATGCAAAAACAAAGACACAGATCAGCTGTGCAGTAGCTGCACAGCTGATCAGCGCCTTTGTTTTCACTACACGGAAAGTACAATTCCTCCTCTACTTATATCAAAAATTTCAAGATTCTAGTTTTCTTCTGTGCATGTATAGGCCGATTTGTGTCGAACCTGGCTGGAAACCCTGAAGACCGGTTTTCTCGCATCGCGACTCATATGTCTTTAAGTCAATATCACATGATCAACTGATGCCTGATCATCAACAAGGCATCAAGTATATTTACATAACTGGCTTTCAAAACTGTTGTGTCATAAGAGTTTGTGACCTCAAGCCAAAGCTTAAGAGATGGGTTCGAGAGTTAAGTCTATCCTAAAAAGAGTTCCAAATACAAATATTGTGAAGTACCTGTTAGGTAAGAAGTTTAAAAACATGAACAAATGCATTTTATGCAATAAAGAAAACAATAAAGCTATAGTAGGGTGACAATGTACCTTCTTTTACTCCGTAAAATCTCGCTAAAATTCATCATTTACTTAAAAAGAGCCACACTATGGCACAATACAGACAATTAAATAGATTAAAATGGTACATGTATTCAATACCTAAAGAAAATATCTGAATATCTGGGAATGAAATGCTTACTTTCTATCAATTTGAACACAATCACTTATTTTAAAAGTAGTAAACCAACAAACAAAAAGATTAAACTGAACTTTCAAATTGTGCAACAAAGTGACACTTTACTGGACTAGCAGTTTTTGACTACATAATTAAATGCTCCTAATGTGTTACAGATATATGTAACCATACCATGCTATACAAGCAGTGATGTACATACAAAAACAAACAGAAAAAAAATAATTATGATTCTTTTTTAAATTACTTGAAAAAGTCTTTAAACTCTTAAAGCTATTCTATGAACTTGAACAATTATCCAGATGTTATTTTTTTCCAACAAACCTGATGGCTCTTAAATAAAATTCTTTCAAGGCATAGATTTTTGTTGAAACAACACATTATAAGTAACATAATCATCGAAAAAAAGCATTCACAGGAAAACTGACAAGTAAGTTATAAACTTTTATCTATGTTTTGGCCTCTGGTCATTTCTACCCCAGGTCGTTTTGGTCCCGGGTCATTTCTACCACAGGTTATTTTGGCCCCATGTCATTTCTACCCTGTGATGTTTCGACCCCTGGTCTTTTCCGTCCAGAGTTGTTTTGGCCGAGTCGATTTGATCATTTCAACCCTGGGTTGTTTCAGTCCTAGGGTGTTTTGACTCTGGGCCTTTTTGGTCCCTGGTCTTTTCGGAACTAGGTTGTTACGGTTGGGGTTGTTCGGTCCCAGTGATATTTTCGTGTACTGTTATAGTGTTTCACATTCACCGTGTAAAATAAATTTGTTTATAAAATTCCATAATGTTTTTGCCAACGGAACTAAGCTAAATTAGAATAAAATATTCCCTTGTGGAGGGTAATATTGTTGTTCGCTAATTTGTTTCAAAAGTGGTTTGGTATAACAAAACAATTGTTGCCCTTCGAGTGAAGGGGACATGACGATTTGTTCACCCTCAACAGGTATTATTGCCCTAAGGCTTTCAATAGTGGTTTGGTAAAATAAAACTATTGTTGACGATTTGTTCACCCTCGGTAGGTAATATAGCCTGCCTTGGGTGAATAAATCGTCATGTCACCCTCAATCAAGGGCAAAAATTGTAAAGTATCATTATATAACACAGTAGCAAATACAACTGGCCGAAATCTTGTTATCATTGTTATTATTGAATTGAATTATTGGGCAAAAAGTACAGCCCTATACCCTGTTTGCAGACCCAGATGGGGCTGCATAAAGAGGATACAAAAGAATGCCATTATGACAGGGGCGTATCCAGGCGGACGCCTGGAAGCTCGGGCTTCAACGTGATTTTTTCAAGTATGGTATTTCCCCGGGTCTTTCTGAGAAAAAATTATGAAAAACAAGTAATTTTAGCTGAAAAAAGGTGTTGGGCTTCAACATTACACATTTCCTGGCTACGCCCCTGATTGACATATTAACTGCGTCATGAGAAAAAGGGACTTTTGCCTATAGATGCAAAAACAATGGTGCAGATCAGTTGTGTAGTAAATTTACAGATGATCAGCACCTTTGTTTTCTCTACACAGACAGTACAATTCCATTTCTACTTATACCGAAAGTTTTGAGCTTCTAGCCTTCTTCTGAGACTGTACAGGCAGTTTGTGTCAGACCTGGTCGAAAATCCCAAAGACTGGTTTTCTCATGTCGCAGCTCATATCAATTCAGATATAATTGCCAATTAGTCTAGTAAAACCCCTTTGTACAAGTCAATATATCATTATCACAGCCTTGACAACAAAAACAAATCTTCCTCTGTCCAAATTGTTTTAAGGCATATCTTAATTTGTGATGCACCTGCTCTACCACAGGCTCTTAAAAAATTATGTATGATCATCATACTATATCAAATGAAATAACCTGTAGCAGATTACATATTACAAAGCAAATAAGACTAGCGATCACACATTATTTTTTCCACACAAATTACAAAACAGTCAATATGTAGACTCACACACACATGTACAATCATGATTTTATTACAGTTGATGAAAGCACATTTGGAGTTGATAACTTATAACAAGACAAGATGACTATTAAGACAGCGAAAAGCATAGGTTCTTACTTACAGCTGGCTTAATATTTACAAAAAGGTTTTCTCATGATTTGGCTCAATAAATCTTTGTTCTAAGTACTCCATCAAGGAGTTTGTTCAATAAAAACTATACACAATCTGAAATTATAGACTTTTTTAAAAGACATCCAGGCTTCCATTGTACAGAGAAGACCTAATAAGAAAGGGTGGATGCCCCTATTAGTTCAAACCCACATTGATAGGTGCGTTCAGGGATCTACCATCGCTAACATCTACCATAGCCAATGGTATCGATGGCTACCAACTGTACCAATAGGTACCGATGGTAGATCTCAGAATGCACCCATTGCTTTTCTTTGTACCACAATGGTTATCCGGAAACAACCAACATAAATAAGAACAACAAAATGCAGGTGAAATTGATTAAACAACAAAACATTGTTTGGAAACAACTAGCCAAAGATTGTTTTTGTTCCTAGACAGGTATTTGCATCCTATAGCCTTATATGGATTTTATCTACATTTGTTGTTCGCAATCTTGTATATTGTCTTCTAGATAACATCTGTGTACACCGCCCATTTATAAAATACATGTAGTGCACTCAGTTTCCATAAAATTTCAAAAACACATACCCTAGATAAAGATATTTCTGCTTTGTCACAGCAGACTGCATTGTTTCTCTTAAAGTATTAAAAAGTATTTTTAAAAAGATAACAGGACACCCTGAGAAAGAAATCTGATTGGATGAAAATCAGAGCAGCTCCGCACTGAATGATCACAGTCCTGCAGTGAATGGTTACAGTTCCGCAGTGAATGATTACAGTCCCGCAGTATGGTTGCCAGGCATCAGTTGTACAGCATTGATTACATAATAGTCATGGAAGTAGGCTAGCACAGCTATCGGTTGGCCAAGAATTAATGACAGCCAGACAACAATGTTCCCCCATTTTCCGTGGATATAGCGGGTCTGTATACAAGCCAGGGGAACCTGTAAATTGATGACAAATGCAATTGATTTACAGTTACCAGACATTGGTACACAAGTGTCCTTGCAGTAAACAATCTTAACTGAAAACTTAAAATTATGCTTTATCGAGAACAACGTAAATGAAACAGAAAACTATGAAAGCTGATATCTGACAACTCTTTCAGTGAATTTTTCTAAGAGCATTTGTAATTAAAACATTATACCAAAAAAATCTTGTTGCTGCTTGAGAATCTAAAACCTTGCTTACCATTAAGAAAAAGAAAATTCGCAAAATTAATGTCAGTGATGCAAAAATTTCCATTTCCAAATTTACCGTAAGTAATCAGGGAAATGCTGAACAAAGGGAGGCAACCTACCTGTCCCAACATGGCTGTAAAGGCCCAAACTCTGAACATTCTCAATGGCACACTCAATAAATACTGAAATGGAGTTATAACACGATTAAACCTAATATCATTATTATTTCCAAACCTTTTTGCGACAATTCAATTTTTTTTGTAAAAACAGGCTTGAGTAAATGCACAGACAAAATCAAAGCACTAATTGCGGTTGACTGAAAACAATTATCAAGTAGCAGTTATGAATTCCTATGATAAACCATATTCAAATATTTGGTTGTAATCATTATATTCGTTTTTCAACATATATTTGATGGAGAAAAAGAAAGAATGAACTTTTCAACATTCAACAATAAGCTTTACTTCTGCCATAATCATCACTATATATGTTCTTAAGTACAGGCTGATCTCATTATAACACTATCATTAGGGTCCATGGAAACAGACAGTGTTTAAAGTGAAACCATATTATAATGCTTACATTAGACATGTGGCAATATAATCATTGGGAGCCATGACATGACAGTGTTATATTGAAAACCCTACAATACTGAGGTGTGATGCAAGGTTGAAATGTACATGTATGTAATAATTGAAATCTTACCTCATGGAAAAATGCTGAACAGAAGAAAACTGCTATTGAGGCATTCAGTTTAGAGAACCCCCTCTTCACCAATGGTTTATACAGATGTCTCAGGGCCCACCGGTGGACAGGAATATTCCAGTGGGACCAGAAATGGTTCACTGTCTCACTATTCCTACAAACACAAAGTATGCTTAATCAAAAGCATCCTCCTTTATAAAGACAAACATTGATGCTTAACATCCCAGTCAACAATTTTCAGGTATATCAGGATGTAGCCATTAAATCTGGGTATTGGTAGTGAAGTGTCATGCTCAAGAACATGAAATGGCATCAGTAACTTCCAAATGCCTGACCAGTACGCACTGTACTTTTATGTTTGGTTATGGGAACAACCTAGGGGGCGACTGGGGCGACTAAGTCGCTTTTTCCGTCGGCACTTCGCTCCCGGTGGACCGGCAGGCGAAGTTTCAGTCGCCGGGTTTCGCTCACGATGAGCCGTTGGGCGAAGTCCTTTTTTGTGTGTGGTTTATTGGGGGAGTACTTACGGTATGCCGTTAATCCGTTATCAATAATGACACCTGTATTGTGATTGTCAAATTATCACGCATCAACAATCCGTGAACAAAAGGTGTGGAACAACAATCGACACGAGTTTGGCCTAATTATGTCCAATTATCATGATTACGGTACAGTGATGTTTTACAACTTTGACACGCGCACTGCCTATTCTGCATCAGATTTTGTGTTTTCGTCCAATGATCGATAGCGTTTTAATACGAACTACGTCAGAAAATATTTTCTATAATTAGGTTGTGTAATAGTGAAACTGATACGTGTGTACTGATTGAAGTTTGTCGGCGTCTTCTTTGAAAGTTGGAAGACGCATTTTATATGCGAAAAACATGGATGATTAACAAACGGATTAACTAATCATTCCTTAATTATTCCGGTGAGTCGCGAAAGACTTTACAAATGCATGTTTGTTTTGCTCATCGCCGATCATTATTTTAATTGTCTTTTTACCAAACAATAATTACTCAATTTGCCAAAACTATGAAACTTTTTACCAAATCAACTTCCAAAATGGAAAGCTGGTCGATCAAACCGGGAAGTATTAAAGCGTAAGGCGGAAAATGCATCGGATTCAGAGCCGCCTAGCACGTACATGTAACACTCAGTTGAGGGTGTATGCCGTATGAAGAGATAGTAAGAAATTTACGAAAGAAGTTTCCCAGGACGAGGCTGGCAAGTGGCACTGTTCGATTTGCCGACTTGCTTTTAAAGATCGACGGTACATGTTCTCGTGGTCACGACACCCCAGCTAAGACTAGCAACCACACCAGACATATATATAATCAGCTTTAAACAAAAAAAAAAAAAAAAAATACCATGTACAAATACACAAAAACCCATGTTGTGTGTGTGTGTGTGTGTGTGTGTGTGTGTGTGTGTGTGTGTGTGTGTGATATCAATGTAATTCAGTAGTAACACAGTTATAAAGTATAGACATATTTCTGTTTGTCCGTCCATTCATCATCCGTGTTACTACCCTCACTTCTCCCTAAGATTAGCAAACTTCTCTCTAAAATTCTCAGAGGGAGAAGTCACTTCTCCCTAAAATTTTGGGCCAGGATGAACCCTGGGTCACATTTTCAAATTGAGTATTTGTTTCTGTGTGTGTGTCTTTTTTATTCTTTTATGTTTAAATTCGGTGACAACAAAACTATGTTGACTAGATAAGGTTCTGCCCACTCTAAAGTTTAATACTCACCACCAATCTTTATAAAACTCTCTGTCTCCAAACTTGAGCAACTCTGCTATCACATTCAGTGTGGAATGGAAAAAGCAATAGAAACCTATCAACCAGATAAAATGATTGGGAATCTGAAACAAAAGATGATACAAATAAGAATATTTATTTCAATAATAAAAATAATATTTGTAATTCTTTGAGGATAACATATTACTATATATGCCAGTCTTTCATATGGTACTCTGATGAATACAGACATTAATTATTATCAGCTATTTTATCAAGCAATGTTAGATATGCTATATTTGGCGAAGAGTAGTCAAAGCTGAGGTGATGATCAGGTGATGATCAGAAATTCATCAACTCAGTATCAGAAGATAGAATCTTTGCATAGCACTAAGTCAAGCACGGCAGCCACTAGTACCATTATAAACACATTTGATATGGTGGGGCTGCGGTTTGTACCTCATCCTGAATAACATACTCTACCACCTGAGCTACACGGGCTGGTTTCTTCAATTCCTGACAGAATGCTGTACACCTACAGTGTGAGCTATGATTTTTATATGAGCCAAGACGCAAAAAAAACGGTCTTTGGGGTTTCCAACCATGTATGACACAAACCGCGCTGTATAAGCACAGAAGATGGCTAGAAGCTTGAAATTTCGGACTTAGGATGAAGAGAAATTGTACTATCCGTGTAGTGAAAACAAAGGCGCTGATCAGCTTCGCAGTTATTGCAAAGCTGATCTGCGCCTTTGTTTTTGCATAAAAAAAAGTCTGGTTTTCTCATGACACGGTTCATATGTCACTATATGCATTGGAAGTCCATAAAAATCCAGAATTTTGCCTCTTGGTAAAAATCGAAAGTTTGTAGCCATTTGCATAAAAACAAACAACTTACGGCTAATTTCAATAATCTCTCTATTGTTCGGCCTATTTCCATGTCAGCCAGTGGCTTCATAGAGTTCTGGACGGTTGGAAACATCCACTGAAAAATAAACCCATTTTTAGTAACGCAAAGAATTTTATTTTCTTCTTCTGTGTTTTTTTTATTTTTTGCCAATACATGTACTGCTGATTGAATGTTTTTTTTGCATTTAGTGTTATTGCCTATTTAACACATTTTTTAGCAGCAATTCAAGTTGTGATTTTGAGTCTTTGATGAAACATTCTATAACAATGTCAAATCGCATAAACTCCTAGAAGATAATATGGTTGACCCATTGTTCATATCAAATCCCCATAGTACTTGACGAGGTAGAAGCTGCAACCATGAAGGCCAAAAAGCTATCGGCTTGTAGAATGGACAAAATCCCTAACATAATAAGTTAAAATTTCTCCGTTATAGCTACTTTTCATAAATTGGTTATTTCAACAGACTTTTAGACAAAGCTACTGTGGATCAGGAAATATTCACGAAAACATAATTTTCGCTAATATTTGCGAATTGGTTGCCTCGCGAGTTCAAAGGTCTCGCTAATAAAAAGTCACTACTTTATAAAATACATGGACACTCACTCGCGAATTCAAGAACTCGCTAATAATTCGGCAATAGAAAATTCGCGAAATAAAAGTCATGCGAAAATTTCCAAATTTACAGTATCATCAACAATTATTACCTGCTGAATACACCCCAACATCAGTTGTGACAGAAAAATCTGAAATAGAAAGGAAGTAAGAATCAACCTGATTGAAAATGTAAGTTGTCTGATAAGCAAGTTTGGGAGATATTTTCTAAAGGCAGATGCAATATTTTCCGAGGTAAAATTGAGTTTGTCTTAAAATAAACAGAAAAATTTTAAATACATGTGTATTTGGGTAAAATTGAAATAAATTCTGCCCAAAATCAATCTCAGATTGAGATTTTCTTTAGTAGAGATTCATGGGAAATAATTATTTGGCCACAAAATTTTGAAATTCATCATAAAATTTTCATGAATAATCAGAGTCACTGTTATTTATGATTTTGTTTCTACATCTTTCAAGGACCTACCATTTCTATAATTCTCTTGAGCAGAAATCTCTTTCTAATTCTCAGACTTCTGGGGAAGTTGAGCTCATAACACAGAGTGGGAGCAAACATGAAGTAATATAAATCTGAAATAAAATAAATATCAAATTTACCATAACTGTCAAAAGGTGGGCCAAATATGTGTAAAAAAACAACAACTGCTTTTACACATGTTCAATATAAGCATACAGATTTAGTAATTGTGCAGTAGAGTGTCTCCCTTTTCATTGCAAAGATACATGTATAAAATTTCAGCTGAAAAAGTCTCTTGCCATCTGTTCTTGCGGTATTCCCGATTATGGAAGGGATTCGATTTAACAAACTCTGATTGCGAGTTCCAAATGTTTAATCAAAATTTAACAATTATATGTACTATGATTAATGGCGATTCTTTACTACCTAGCAACTCCTGACGTTCCGAAACGTTACAAAGACGTAACGCTCAACGTAACGTTCAACTAGTGTCATTTATAACATATCATTTGCATTATTCATCCGTCCATTTTCCCCTCCTCAAAATATGAATTATTTTGACCATTGCTCGCACAATACTATTTTGCTTGGAAAAACGCTACAATTGTGTAAAATTAAAACATGTTTAAAATTGACCAGTAATTTGAATGATTAGTATTGAATAGTCTGAGTTAACCTATGACAAAAATCAAAACCTTAAGTATATCTAAATAACACTAGTGTTCTACTTAGTGTGTCCTTGTTTGATTGTAATAGTTAGTGACTCGGATGGCTTTAAAATGCGTTCCGTTAAACAAGTTCTACACATCGAAGATTGGTCTCTCTGACCGGAGACCGGCAATCGTGGTTCCCCTCCAAGAAAACGTGCGCCTTTTGTTGTCCGTGGTCTGTAAGTCTTGTCAAATACGAGCTATGTGATCCACATCTTAGCTGTCCTCCTGCATTCGATGTCAATGCTCGTCCATCGGTAGTGTTAACTGGTATTACATTTTCTGTTAAACATTTTTGTTCGGTATTGCTTTTCCCCTCCATGGCAAAACAGAGACGACTTGAGCATGTAGCTTCTGTTTCGTGGCTCTCAGACGACGAATCGGCCTTAATCTTTAACTTTGTTTCAACATCTTGCATTTGATCGAAAACTGACGTTCTAACGTTGTTTACATGAAGCAGTCTATGGTGTATCTTATGACAGCCATCTTTTCCACATCGTCGGATGTTTCGGCATGATTTCCTAAGATGCCCTTTCTCTAAACAGCGAAAACAAAGATCGAGTTTTTTCGCAACATTCCAGCATTCCGATACATCCTTTCGAAGAAATGTTTTACATTTCTTAATTCCGTGTTATCCTGTACATAACTGACACGAATGCAAACTTTCAGGTTCAACTGTTCTAGTGTTGATAAAGAACGCCCTGTCCGCATCGTTATTTAATCTCGTTTCAGTCAACCGGGCATTTTCAGCTTCATGTTGTCCAGTCAATCCATTAACTGTTTCTGAAGCGATCGTCTGGAACCGGGATTCTTCCACTACCCATGTCCTTAATGTCATTACCGATTCTTTAACGTTGTTTTCGTAGAGCCAGCGATGATATCTTGCCAACAGAAATTGTGGTAATTTCCATTGAAGTTGTACATACAGGGAACCGTCTCCAAGATCTTGATGCTCACCTGCTTCTTTTAGATTTATAACTGTCAAATCCAACAAGTCTGCAAATCGTTCTAATTCGTCGTCATTGCAGGATTGTATCTGTTCGAAACGCTCCGAATCTTCAAGAAAAATGGCAATTTGCCGACGCTTGCCGCCATACTTTCTTTCCAAGCGGTCTTCGGCGGCCTCGTAAGCAGACGAGGAATGCCCTAAATTCTCGATTGCGTTCAGTGCTTCTCCAGCAACATACTGTCGTAATTGTAACATTTTGTATTCTGGCGTGACTGGCGCATTGTCTATACACGCATAGAAAGCAGCTTTCCAGCTCGGATAATTTCTTTTGTCTCCCGAAAATATGGGGATCTGCACTCATTTAAGTTGCGTCCAGAGGTCCTGTCCGATGGCAGGGGTATTGCAGCTCTCTGTCGGTGCGATTGTTGCTGTTTCTATTTTGTCACCCAAGTATTTCCACTGTAGCACAGAGCTTTGTCGTATTGTGATCGTTGGTTTCGTATTTCGCTTTCGTATTGATATCAGTTTCTGTTTGTAGCGTCTGGCTAGAAAGGTTGGGTGACGTGCATTTAACTGTTTTTCGAATCGAGTCGCGGATGTCTTTATTACCTAAAATTCCTACCTTTTCAAATACCTGGCGTGATTTATTCTGCTGGCCAAGATGCGCCCATACAACCTCGTATGCTTCATAGAAATCTGTCTCTAGCTTCTCCATTTCATACACCTTCTGCAGCATCTTATTTTCAATATAGAATGACGCGCATTTTGATAGAAGTTCCATTGCTTTTTCCATACAAATGTCCATATCGAGACAGGCATCCATGATTTCTAATTCCACCATTAATAGCAATGCGTTTCGTGATCGAGTAAAGGCAGCCTTCGCTTTAGCGCCGTGATTTCTTAACTCTGCTTCCTGCATAGTAACTTCCATAGCACACTGGTGCCCTTCGAAGTTGTCAAGATTTGTCGATGTCATTTTTAATTTTCTGTAGTTCTACGCTGATACTTTCGTATTTAACCTCGCTCTGCTACCAGAATGTTCTTGCGATATTCCCGATTATGGAAGGGATTCGATTTAACAAACTCTGATTGCGAGTTCCAAATGTTTAATCAAAATTTAACAATTATATGTACTATGATTAATGGCGATTCTTTACTACCTAGCAACTCCTGACATTCCGAAACGTTACAAAGACATAACGCTCGACGTAACGTTCAACTAGTGTCATTTATAACATATCATTTGCATTATTCTTCCGTCCACCATCTTCTGTGCCAAAAGCCCCAATGATCACAGATAGTAAGGAGCATAACTAGACAGAAATAGCCAAAATTGTGTAGAGAAAATTAAATGTACTACAGATTTTGATCAGAAACACTCCCTTTGATGGTTTCATAGCTTCTATTTTGTTTTGGTCACGGTTTAAATACTTACCATTAAAGTTCAGGTTTTCAGGATATGATACTAGCATAGTCTCTTCTTTACCATTGGCCATGGCTGTAAAGGCAAACAAAATACATGTACTCTGTATTTCTAAGAGGCGAGTCTACTTATTAATACTCAAGTAGGAGGTGGAATTAACTTGATATTGGAAGTTATAGTACACATCTGTCAACTGGTGCACTGTCAAGTTAGTTAAAGACCTAGTAGAAAAAAAATCCCGTCTTCGACTCGCTTTAATTTACTTGTTTTTCTACTCGGTGCTTTAATTTACTTGTTTTTCTACTCGGTGCTTTAATTTACTTATTTTTCTACTCGGTACTTTAACTCTAACTTAAAATATACATGTACAAGTACATGTACTATTAAAAATCGAATCAAGTAGGAGGTGGAATTAACTTGATATTGGAAGTTATAGTATGCATCTGTCAACTGGTGCACTGTCAAGTTAGTTAAAGACCTAGTAGAAAAAAAATCCCGTCTTCGACTCGCTTTAATTTACTTGTTTTTCTACTCGGTGCTTTAATTTACTTGTTTTTCTACTCGGTGCTTTAATTTACTTATTTTTCTACTCGGTACTTTAACTCTAACTTAAAATATACATGTACAAGTACATGTACTATTAAAAATCGAATTGCTTTTGTTTGTTTTCTCATGTCAAGGATGGAACCAATGCTTCCTTTGGGAAAGTATATGTACTATGGAAATTAATGTTTCTTGCTCAAGGACACAACTTGGTGCCACATAAGTTTAAACCCAGAACCTCTCGATTTGGAGTAGGGATGTCAACGAATATTCGAATGTTCGAATATTCGCATTTCATACGAATATTCGAATGCGATTTCTGGATTCGAATATTCGCATAATTTTCTAACCTGCAATATTTTCATGTATCAGTTTAATACTGCGTTTACACTATGTTCCCGGCGGCCCCGGCAGCCCCGTTTGCTTGAAAAGTAGCATGCCGTGGAGTTTTGGTAATTAATTTCTCTGATTTTCAAGATCTATCACGTTTTGTTACGTTTTCTTATGTTGTATTACGATATCCGTAACAAGCCGTGGTAGTGATAAGCCGGTGTGTCACGGAGGCGCTAAGGTACGTTACGGTTATCCACGATCTATCAAGATCATTAGCACGTTCTATTACGGTCTGTTACGTTCTGTTGCGGTCAGTTGCGTTTTGACAAAGGCGTAACGCGTTTTTTTTCAGTCTGTCAAGGTCAGCTACGGAAGAAACGTAGACACCATACAATATAAGATATAAAGCACAGTATTTTTCCTTTTGTATACGAATAAGCCCTTTGAAATAATAACAATCGCGCTCCTCAACAACCGACTGCACAGTTGATTAAGAAAGTTCAGGATTGTAATTCTTCTTCAATTGCATAGTGCAACGTATGGTCTGTATTGTTCACTATAGTGACTGCCCCAATATGAAGGAACTTGTCCACATGATATGCCATTTTATATTTATAAACTTCACGCGCCGTGATAACCGTAACAGAACGTGACATACGTAGTAGAACGGGGTGAACACCGTCAAAGACCGTAACGGACCGTAACTTGACGCAACAAAACGTGCTGAGTATTCCGTAGGAAACGGGACGAGACGTGAGACGACCGTGATCAAACGCAACAGAACGTGGAAGATCCGTAGCTTGCCGGGCTATTCACTGGCTTCCCATTGCACTACGGACCGCCTCCACATCTCGCTACGTACTGTTACGTTCTGTCACAGTGTGTTACGTTCAGCCCGTTTTATCACGGCCCATTACGTTTCTCATTTCCGCCGTGACTGCCGTGGCGGATTTTTAAACTGTCAAAAAATTTGTCACGGTGTCCACGGTTATCCCGGCGTGCTACGTTTGCATATCCCGTTCCCCTGCGTTGCCTCACGGTTATCCCGTTTTGCTCACGGTTGTCTGAAACGTGGCCGCCGTGACCGCCGGGAACATAGTGTAAACGCAGTATAAAGGAGGACTCAAATTTAAGGCCAAAGGTCGAAAAATAATATGACCAGTAATCCTGCTTGTCTGTTGAGTAATTCAAGATGGTCAACATTTTGACACACTTGCAAATTGAGATTGCTCAATTAACAGTTTGACACTTTGTTGATTCAAGTGACACTTTGTTGATTCAAGTTGAGAAGAAAGCATTGCTTGCTTTCAATAAATGTTTTTAAGGTGTGAAAGTCCTACAATTTGAGCTGTGTCATGTGAAAACTTAAGATGGCTGGATAGATTGACAACTCAATCCTTTAGGAACAGCACAGTCACAACAGACCTTTCACAAAGTACATGTAGGCCACGCGATTAAAATAGACACTAAGCATTCTTGGTGGCGGAATGCAGAACTTAATCTTGGCTTGACAATAATGGTGTGTCGTTGCTTTCTCAGACAGAACCCCAGAGATTTGTCATTATTAAACACCTCCAGATTGTCTAGTTTTCTGTGCAAAATTTGTTGATTTTCTTACATGGCGCCATTGGTATAGCCCAGATACGATACCATGCATATACACTTCAACCTCATTATAATGCGGTTTTCAATATAACACGGCCATGTCATGGCTCCAAAATTATTTATTTTGCTATATGTCTATAGTAATTAACCTAGTTATAACACGGTTCACTTACAACACGGTCTGTTTCTATGGACCCCATAGATAGTGTTATAATGAGGTTGGCCTGTACATGTACCTCATATTTTCAATACATGTACCACCATGTAAGTCATCGTAATGGGTCTATTGGGCATAGATGTGTATATCATTTATTCGAATATATTCGAATATCCTATGCGAATATTCGAATACCAATTTCGGCATTCGTTGACATCCCTAATTTGGAGTCCTTCACTTTACCAATGGGTGACTGTGTTCACCCAATTGAATTGCATTTTTCATTTGACTTCTGCATTTAATGATCTATCAAATTCCCTATGATTCTAGCTGGTGCCTAAAACTTTAACAAGAAAGTCTGTCTGTCTGTACAATGTATTGACAACCATGAAGTTCTCAAATTAATGTTGTTGTTTGTCGAAGACATCTCAGATCATTTTTGACCTGCATCCGGGTTTTTCCCATATGGAAGATGAAAAAGGCAACAAACTGCATCTCTTTAAAAAGTACTTTTAGATGATGTTTTTTTACTATACAGACCATCATTGGTCCTTATTGTTATTGATTTTAATCCCTTTTTGTGTGAAGAAAGCTTTTGCAAAGAAAAACAAAATCTAAAAACTTTGGCTTTCGAAATTTTATGATCCATGCAGGCCATCGTAGATAGGATGCGTTCAGATTTTCTCCATTGAATATAGGCGTGTTCGGATCAACGGCTCTGCTCAACAGATTGAGTCGTTTCGGTCCTGCGACTCTTACAGACTCTCGCCGTAAGGACATTTGAAAAGCATTTCCTCTCAGTCATGTCTTGGGTGGGGTTGGCTCTGCAAGAGTCATACTTTCTATCTGTCTGTCTGTCTGTCTGTCTGTCTGTCTGTCTGTCTGTCTGTCTGTCTGTCTGTCTGTCTGTCTGTCTGTCTGTCTGTCTGTCTGTCTGTCTCTCTCTCTCTCCTGCAGATTTGCAACCACCAACGGCCAGATTTGCTGATTTACGGATAACCTTGCCCAGATAAACCTGAACGCAAATCATATCTGCGGGATGTGAAGGAATTAAGTTTACATCTTTTCAGATTTTCCTGGTATAAAGAGAACAAATTTAAGCAGTGCATTAAAGAGCTTAGATTAAAACGATCTTGTTCAGTTCAAAAGACAGGGGTCAATGTTACAAACATTTTAATCAGCAATAAATCATTAGTTCTGTTACTTGTTTCGGTTTTATGCTTCTGTTTGTTTTAATGAAAACTTAAAACCCCATTCAACAATTTTTCAATTAATAGGTTGGAACAGGACTAGTACTTCCTGAGTATTAAGTACGAACCCTAGGAATATTTTTTGTGGATTATGTGTTCTCTGTGATTTTAGGTTGTTTGGAGGTGGGAATAGGCAAATGGACAGAAGATTTATGTTTATTAAAAAATTTAGCCACAGGGAGTTGTCTGCCCCTGCCCCGGGGCTATATACATGTATATGACTGTAATATTCAAACACCTTCTTCTCTGAAACCACTAGGCCGATTGAAATGAAATTTTATTTGGAGACTGCTTGGATAGGTACCCTATTACAAAATAGATATTAATCTTCTACAATTATCTTTTTTAAAGATGTTTCTTGTTTATGCTATATGCAATAAAACCTCTCAAACACTCACCCCCATCTCCATAGCTGACAGATTTGGTACGTCTCAGACCCTTCTTCTTAGGTGTGGACTGTCTGCACCATTTGTTTGTAGAAACATAGGACACCAGCTTCAGAAAACATACTGTGTATACCCCTAGGCTTACCATGGAAAATGCTGAAAATAAAAAGGATTTCAATGTGACCTTTGCACTTTGCAATCAGGAGGTTGCCCATTCGATCCCAGGCTGGTACAAGCATTGTCATGTTTTGGCGTCTTATTATGTTCATCCTGACTTAATAAAGACTAACCGCTCATGGTGTATCAGAAGCAATGTGATTACTATAAATTACTACATCATACATATCCAGTTTATAACTGTAAATAATATGATTATTTTGTGTCTATAAGGGGTAAGATCTGGACTCACTCTGGTTCAAAACTTGTTAACCATTTCGTTTATTATAGCTTCAAATCACAGGCAACAATTTTTCAGTAATGTTGGGATGGAGCCACACTTTTCTTCGAAGTTGACCAGTAAGCTTTAAGCGTCTTGCTTAAGGGCAGTACACGGTAAAGGTAGGTAACACACAAAGGACCTCTACGCCTGTACACTACCACTAGACAAGGTGCTCCCACATGTCCATGTAATGTATACCCCCTTATACCCCACTTTTATGTAGTGAAACTGGGTTATGCAGGGGCATACCTATTTTTCTTATTTTTTATCCAAAACATAGATGTTGGTACTCATTAGAACCTTAGTAAGGCAGTTCTAACGTGAGTTCTAACGTGTACCCACAATCAATACTTCGAGCAACCATATGCATTTAATGAAATTTTCAATTTTTACAGCTCAAAAAAAGGTGTGAATATTGCAAGGGCAAGTTTTTTTAATGGATAGTCGGCTTACCAGGGTTAGGGTGATAGTATAGCACCACTGCAGCTGGAATGACCAGTAACAACACCAGGTTGATAGTGTGGATCACCAGGGTGGTCCTCTCCGATATGTACGACTGAAATGTGGGGGAAATACCAATATAAGTGTTTTACAAATATCTAGGAAGTTTAAAACTCACAACTGCCAATTCTAATGCTCTTGAGAATGCAACGTGAAGTCTGATTGGATAACGTCAAAAATTTACAACAGTATATTCTGCGATATACAGTCGGAGACCCAACATCATGATCAAAGTTACCAAAGTTAAGTGATTGTTTAAGGTAGTGGTTATACTTCACTCCTGACGTTCATGTTTCTCTTTAAAAAAAAAACAATGCATTTTTTATGTTAATAGCTAAAAGTACATTAGAATGGGGATAACAATATTAAAATTTTTCATTTGGGGTGGTATATCGTTGTATATACGGCCAGTAATCATCAAAATTTTCAACAGTATATTCGATGATATAATGCCACAAATAAACTAGAGGACCATTGGTCCTGTAGCTCACCTGAGAGATTATCACATTGTAAGCTCATGAGATTTAAATTAATTGAGAATCGACCAATGAAAGTCTATGCATGGACACTATTGACCCCCGGGGCATGGCCAAATTTGACCCAGGGACATGACTGGCACAATTTATAATGGGGACTACCAAACATTGCTACATACAAAATATAGAAGCTCTGGGCCTTTTGGTTTCAGAGAAGAAGTTTTTTTTTAGTTTTTCCTATTGTAAGGCTATGGAGACTATCTACCCCCGGGGCGTGGCCAAATTTGACCCCAGGGGCATGGCTGGCACAATTTCTGTAGAGGACCATTAGCCATTGCCACATACAAAATATCAAAGCTGTGTGCCCTGTGGTTTCAGAGAAGAAGATTTTTGAATTTTTTTCCCATAGCAAGTCTATTGAGACTATCAACCTCCGGGACCTGGCCAAATTTGACCCCAGGGGCATGAATGGCACAATTTATGTAGAGGACCATTAGCCACTGCTACATACCAAATATCAAAGCTGTGGGCCTAGTGGTTTCAGAGAAGAAGATTTTTTTAGTTTTTCCTATTGTAGGTCTATGGAGACTATCGACCCCCGGGGCGTGGCCAAATTTGACCCCGGGGACATGATTGGCACAATTTATGTAGAGGACCATTAGCCATTGCCACATACAAAATATCAAAGCTGTGGGCCCTGTGGTTTCAGAGAAGAAGATTTTTGAATTTTTTTCCCATAGTAAGTCTATGGAGACTATCAACCTCTGGGGCGTGGCCAAATTTGACCCCAGGGGCATGAATGGCACAATTTATGTAGAGGACCATTAGCCATTGCCACATACCAAATATCAAAGCTGTTGGCCTAGTGGTTTCAGAGAAGAAGATTTTTTTAGTTTTTTTCCTATTGTAGGTCTATGGAGACTATCGACGCCCGGGGCGTGGCCACATTTGACCCCAGGGGCATGATTGGCACAATTTATGTAGAGGACCATTAGCCATTGCCACGTACAAAATATCAAAGCTGTGGGCCCTGTGGTTTCAGAGAAGAAGATTTTTTATTTTTTTTCCCATAGTAAGTCTATGGAGACTATCAACCCCCGGGCCGTGGCCAAATTTGACCCCAGGGGCATGAATGGCACAATTTATGTAGAGGACCATTAGCCATTGCTACATACCAAATATCAAAGCTGTGGGCCTAGTGGTTTCAGAGAAGATTTTTTTAGTTTTTCCAATTGTAAGTCTATGGAGACTATCGACCCCCGGGGTGTGGCCAAATTTGACCCCAGGGGCATGGCTGGTATAATTTATGTAGAGGACCATTAGCCATTGCCACATACCAAATATCAAAGCTGTGGGCCCTGTGGTTTCAGAGAAGAAGATTTTTGAATTTTCGACTATCGACCCCCCAGGGCGTGGCCAAATTTGACCCCAGGGGCATGAATGGCACAATTTATGTAGAGGACTATTAGCCATTGCTACATACAAAATATCAAAGCTGTGGGCCTAGTGGTTTCAGAGAAGAAGATTTTTTTAGTTTTTCCCATTGTAAGTCTATGGGACCTATCTGTTGCCATGGAAACCACAATTTTGATACAATCTACTCCAAAACCTAATGCCATCAATCCCCCAACCCAATTATGGTTCACATTAAATTTGATCAAGATCGGCCTACTAGCTTCAGAAATATTCTTCTTTGAAATTGTGGACGGACGACGACGGACGACGGACGACGACGACGACGGACAACGGATGCCTGCCTATCCTATAAGCTCACCTGTGAGCCTTCGGCTCAGGTGAGCTAAAAATTTGAATATACAGTTAACCAGTACTTGGGACTGGTAGCAGCTCTGCAGTGTAGCTTTATGCAGTCCATAAATTTCTTTACAACCTTATGTTAAGTGAACTGACTCCAGTTTGAGTTATGAGTAAGTGCAGGTGGTTACAACTTACAAGGAAATTCTCATGACTTTAATGTCTCAGTATGTACAGGTACTACACTTAGTATAACAAATAAAACACCTAATGAGAAATACAATATTGTATTGCTTAAGATTGATTTCAGAAACAAAAGAACAACCAACATCAGGAAAACATGTCCGTGTAGTGTATACCCCCTTATACCCCACTTTTATATAGCAAAACTGGGGTACGAAGGGGTATACCTATTTTTCTTATTTTTGCTCTAAAACATAGATTGTGGGTACTCGTTAGAACCGCCTCGGCGAGGCGGTTCTAACGTGTACCCACAATCTATGTTTTGAGCAAAAAATAAGAAAAATATCAAATTTTTTCTATAGAAATTTTCATTTTCTACAATTTTAAAAATCTCTATATACTGTATGGGCATGTTTTCATAATGTTTCATGAAACTTAACTAACCCTCAGTCAGAAATACAAGACTTGTGTTTTTAAACCATGACAACTTACCTTTAAAACCCCTATTTCTGTGTAGAAGCATATCAGGATAAAAACATTGGCCACTGCAAAATAAAAACAATCATTCTTTAAGAAATACACATCAACCTCTTTATAACACTATTGTTGGGGTCCAAGCAAATTTTCGTGTTAGCTATCCAACCATTGTTATAACGAGAGTAAAATGTATAGATATATAGCAAAAATAGTCTTAAATTACCATTTAGGGTCCAACAGTGATCAGTGTTATATCCAAAACTGTGTTGTAACGAAGCGTGTTATAAAGAGGTTCAGGTGAATGTTTATTGATAATTTATCATTTAGCTATTTGCCTTGTCTGACTACTCACTGAGATAGCATAGCAAAATATTGTCTTTGTTTGAAGAATATAAGCTCTGGTCAAACAAGGCTAATAATAGCCTTCGCTTTTTAGCTATAATGACACATTCAAGTTTTCATTAAGTGCAGCTTACACAGACTATGATTACAAAAGTGAAATGCATTTCTTCCATCAAATCATAATTCTCTTGATGGATTCATGGTTTTCCACACATTTCGGTGCATTTTATTCATTTGTGCCACCCTTCTTTTTAGGAAAACACAAATTTTCAAGGCCTTTTGATTTATGTCTTACCTTGCTGTGATTTGTTGCTGCCAAATATCACACCGATTATTAGCAGACAGCCAACACAGATGACTATAAACCCATGCAGATGAAATCAAAGACAATTAGAAAATGTGTTTATGAAACACTATGCCCCCAACTGGTAAGCCACTTTCAAGATGTAAAAATGTCCAAAAAATGACTAAGTTCAAATTGTTAAAAAAGTGACAAAAATTAATCTGAGGAGTATATCCCAACCTCATGCATATCTTCAAAGCATGATCACAATGTCTGCAAAGTTTCAAAAGTATCGGTATTAAATTGTAGGAGGAGTTGCGCACACAAGGTACCCTCTATCCATCCACTAAAATGCCGGAAAAAATGACTAAGTTCAAATTGTGAAAAAAATGACAAAAAAAATAATCCAAGGATTATATCCAAACCACATGCATATCTTCAGACCATGCCCATAATACATGTAAAGTTTTAAATGAATTGGCATGAAAATGTAGGAGGAGTTGCGCACACAAGGTACCCACTGCCCATTCACTTTCATTGTGAAAATGCCCGAAAAATGGCTAAGTTCAAATTGCGAAAAAAGTAACAAAAATTAATCTGAGGATTATATCCAAACCACATGCATATCTTCAAAGCATGGTCACAACATCTGTAAAGTTTCAAGAGAATCGGAATAAAACTGTAGGAGGAGTTGCGCACACAAGGTATCCACTATCTATTCACTTTATCAAGGATTAAAAAGGGAAATAACTCTCACAGAATTGGCCCCTAGCCCCTTGAATTTACCTGAGAGAAAAAATATGGGTCCTCTTAATTTTCATATACAAACTACATACCAAATTTCAAGATCCTAGCTCTAACGGTTCCTGACCGAGTGCTCACGCATCACAGACTGACTGACTGACTGACTGACTGACTGACTGACTGCACGCACTCACTCACTCACTCACTGCACTGCACGGACAGACCCAAAGCAATATGCTCCCTCAACTTCTTCCGAAGTTGGGGGTATAAAAATAGAGCCTCATCGTGAGAAAACCAGTCTTTGGTATTTCAAACCAAGTACGACATAAATCGGTCTGTGCAGTCACAGAAGAAAGCTGATCTGTGTCTGTGTTTTTGCTTAGGTAACAAGAAAAAGCAGCAAAGCTGCGGGAGTTTAAATACTCTGGTTTCATCCAGAGTTTAGGCAAAAACCAACAACGGGTGTCAGAAACATCAGTCCTTTCAGAACAATTTCAGTTACTGTTTAAAGCATGAGCAATCAGATTTGGTATGCCATTCACTGATATGAAGCTGTAAATACATGTGACGGGATAGCCTCCCTTGGAAAAATACGTTGGTGCAACGTATGAGCGGCATATTGAGTGCTTGTAATATGCAAATTTCAAACTCGAACCTTTGTGAATCGAGTAAGTGTTGAGTATATAGCGCAGTAAACCACCCTTGGTGGATGAGCATGCTTTTCCACCGACGGGGTTTGCTGTGGCTTGACTCGGCTGTTCGTTACATTTGGTGGCAGCGGTGGGATGATGACAACTGCCAGAACGGAGTTTCCTTACCCATGTGTTCCCAGGCCAAGACTCGGGACGAGTCTTCTCGGAGGGGAAAGTAATGTGACTGGATAGCCTCCCTTGGAAAAATACGTTGGTGCAACGTATGAGCGGCATATTGAGTGCTTGTAATATGCAAATTTCAAACTCGAAACTTTGTGAATCGAGTGTTGAGTATATAGCGCAGTAAACCACCCTTGGTGGATGAGCATGCTTTTCCACCGACGGGGTTTGCTGTGGCTTGGCTCGGCTGTTCGTTACATACACATGGAGTTGGCTATATGCCGGATTGTCCTCAAGGTTGCAGAGATCTGTGATGCGAGAGCACAGGTAAACTGTATGCTCACTTTTTGAGCCAGAAGGCTCGGGTAAGCTCAAGTTGGTGTAATATGTTTGGCAATATGACAGCTAATTTCCAACCTTTCCCGAAAGCATGTGGGTTATTTTGCAAAATTTTGACTTTCCTGTTCTTTTTTCCTCAATGGCAAGTGCCCGATGTGATGTCGGGATGCAGATCATAGTGATCACGATGATTCTACACTACTAAGGCTACATACTTTTCTATAGTTTTACATGAATGTCTCATTACACAAACATCTCTCATTATTTGTCTGTAACTTGCACTTTGATTAGTTTCTGTCAAAGCACAAAATGATGTGTTAAGAACATTTTAATCAGAGGACCATTGGTCCTAAGAACGCTCACCTGAAGCCTCATCTTAGAGCATTGTCTTTTTGAAATGACTTTGACCTAAGTCACCTTGAAATGACTTTGACCTAAGTCACCTTGAATAATCTCATACCTTTATTCACTTCATTAGTTGTCTGCATCTGTCAAGTATCAGGACTCAGGTCTCAGGCTGCAATAGTTTCAAAAACATTCATTGTTTTCACTTTTTCCCCATTTAAAGGCCAGTTCCCAAAATTTACCTTGCTGTAAAACAGGTCATGGTCATCATTGGGTCATCATTTGTACAACCTATGATGGGATAAGGTCCCTGATGCTACATACCAAGCTTCATGAAAATCTACCCACTGGTTCTGGAGAAGAACATTTTTGAGCATTAGTGAGCATGGTGGCCCTGTTGAGCATTCGACCCAGATTTTGCACACAAAATGCTGTTCCCCCTAACATGGAGACCTTGGGTCAAGGTCAAGAAATGACCTTGGCCTTAATAAACTACACACCTTCATTGGCTCCATTAGTTGTCTGCATCTAGCAACTTTCAAGTCTCAGGCTGCTACAGTTTCCAAAATATCCATTGTTTTAGCCTTTTTCCATCTAAAAGCCTTTGTTTCCAAAATTGACCTTGCCGTAAAATATGTCAAGGTCATCCAAAGATCATCATATGAACAAAGTATGATGGGCTGGAGTCCCCAATGGATCATACCAAATTTCGAGTAAATCTGCCCATCGGTTCCGGAGAAGAAGATTTTTGAAGCGTTTTTACCATATTTGGGTGTGTCATTTGACCAAGATATAGTGAACAAAATATCAATGCCACTACCCAAATAGGCTCCACATAAAATATCATCTTTATCGGCCACATGATTTCTGAGAAAAACCATTTTAATATTAATTTTAATGGCATTAGGTCAAGGGAAAAATCCCTTGAACAAACTTTCATTCCCCCTACCCATGGAGGCTCCACATAAAATTTCAACTTGATCGGTTTCAGAGAGGATCTTTGAAAATGTGGACAAATGACCAACGACAGACGGATGCCCGATCATGGCTATACTTTAAGCTCACCTCATGATCCTCCTATTGGCTCAGGTGAGCTAAAATGGCTGCAGAAAGTCCCAGTCAACAATGTTTCAGTCATGTCAAGGCGGAGCCACCTCTCCCTGGATACTCTTGGGAGTTAATGTGTGTTGCTCAATGACAAAACATGGCACCTCAAGTGTGGATCCAACCTAGGACCTCTTGATTCAGAGCCCGATGCTCTACCACTAGGCCACCACGCTTCCCTTAAGTGAATTTATTTTTTTTTACTATGTAGACAGAACATAGCTTTTGACTTTGATTTATAACCTGATCTTCATGAAAGAAATGTGCTGTATGTGGGAAATTGGGAATGCCTGTCAGGACCATTTCATTATGAATCGGACACTATCGTCCAAGCTATAGCACCTGCACAAAATAAAGCAGAACATAAATCCATTTGTTGGTTTAGTTTGGTTGTGGCAGAATATCATTTTTTTCTGTCATGTTGTGTTAGAACCAGCCATTTCTGAGTATATAACCAATATTATTAGAACTCAAGGACACGACCCTGAAAATGTATGGAACCCTGGGTATGGAACCCAGGACCTCTAGCTCAGGAATTTGCAAATCTACCACCAGGCCATCGCTGTCCCGTAAAATACCAAATTTCATGCATATCTTTTGTCATTTTTATAAAGCATGTTGTGTGCATCTAACCTGGTTGTAAGCCCCTTTGAAAGAGGTTTGGTGTAACATCAATATTAAATGTGAACATGTAGGTTGTAGCTATGAAATTTGACATGAAACAGACAATATAGCAGTCTATTCCTTTATTTATTTTTGTTTTCTTTGTTTCTCATTCTTGGACTGTGTCATGAGAAGATCTTTGCTTTGTGGTTATCATTATAAAACCATTTTAATTCTCAATTCAACCGAGCATACAAATATCAGCATAAACTTATTAGCTGTACTGTTTATTACATTTGAGCCACCGCAAGGAAAAACCAACAATCTGCATAGGTGAAAACAAAGGTGCAGATCAGCAACTGCAAAGCTGATCAGCACCTTTGTTTTCGCTATACAGATAGTACAAAATTCCTCTACTTTCTAAATTCAAAATTTCCAGCCTCTAACCATCTTCTGTGACTGTAAAGCCTGGTTTGTGTCGGACCTGGCCGAAACACAAATTGTTGGTTTTCTCACGAACATGCTCATTTAGCAGCTAGGACAACTGGCTGGCTTTGATGATTTAGATCTGAAACTGAAAGTCCCATTGACTTTGGCTAGTCCAATATTTATGAAGAAGAAAAATTTAAACTTGGCTGAGCTGTGTTTGTTATGGTGTCCTTCTTCATTTGAGCCGTATCATGAGAAAACTGGATTTTGCCTATGCAAAAATAAAGGTGCTGTTTTCGCTACTCTGATAGTATAATTCCTTTTCTACTTATAGCCAAAATTTCAAGCATATAGCCTGCTTCTGTGACTGTACAGGCTGATTTGTGTCGCACCTGGTCGGAAACACCGAAGACCGGTTTTCTCGCGCCGCGGCCCATTTATACAGTTGATAAAGTTTTTAACGATTTATCATCAGAGAACAATAAGCCATCTTTAAGCTTTCTGGTTTGTGGAGTTAGTCAACGATTATCACATCCCCTGCCTCTGAACATGGTCAAGCTGAAAGAAAATAGAAATAATGCATAAGAAAGTGTTTGAGATGAAAGCTGCGTGACATTTTTATATAAATCAATCTTCAATAATTTCAAACAGTGGCTGTAATTTCACAACATAATCTTCATAAGTTATAACATTTAACGGAATATGCAGTCTGGTTTATATGAGCCATGTCATGAGAAAACCAAATTTTTGCCTATGCGAAAGCAAAGGCGCAGATCAGCTTTGCAGTAACTGCGAAGCTGATCAGGCCCTTTGTTTTCGCTACAGGGATAGTACTGTTCCTCTTCTTTCTAAATCCAAAATTTCCAACCTCCAGCCATCTTCTGTGACTGCACAGGTTGGTTTGTGTTAGACCTGGTCGGAAACCCCGAAGACCGGTTTTCTCGCGTTGCAGCTCATATTATTCTTTGTCGCAAACCTCGAAGGCAAAGCTCATGTGTAAGCAGCCACTGTCATGATAAAATTGTGTATTTTGCAAATGCAGAAAACACTGTATCAATGCAATATCAACAACACAGTATCAGCATAGAGCTATGATCAGTAGTACATCACATTTCTACAGTTATCCCCTTGCCACTGAGTTTCACAACTATTAAAATATGAATTTTTACTGTTTATTCCCAATAAAGATAAAACCACTTCAAAAATGGTAAATTAATTATAAATACCAAAGAAAGTGTCTGTTGTCAAAATGTGCATGTGTGGTTCTTGGTTTGGAAAATGTAAGTTTGACAAATGACTGGTTAACACTCTAGCAGCCCATCTATTTATCGAATTCTCACAGCCTGAGGGTGACAAACTTAACAATTTTAGTTTCTTTATTAAACTACTATAAAAAGTATTTAGAATTAGAAGTATACAAAAGATACATACAATGATACATACCTAAAATACTGCTCACTGAATCACAAAAAGTCATGAGCTAGCTGTTCTGAGTACCGCATCAGCCAGGTTCTGCCCCTCTGCATCTTTCAACCAACCCTCCCAACCATTGGCTATTATACTGAAATAAAGACAGGAAACCGTTTTAAAAAGAGCCATATCATTAGAAAACATTTTATGCTTTCTAAAATCGAGAGAGACTTAGATAAGCTGCAGCAGCACGATAAACACAGCTACATGATCAATAAACAAAAAGATAGTACATTAACTACATTTCCACTGCTAACTCAATCCTATACTTCAGGCATCTACCCAGTGCCTGTGGTTTTGTCTATCTATCTATCTCTGTATACTGCCATAGGCCCTCGCAGACATTCTAGGCAGGGTGGCAGGTTTTCTTTGCATGTTATAATGTTGCTTAAAATCCCAGTCAACAGCAAAGCTCATATCAGAATGCATACATGTGACATCTTCCTACGTGTATTTTTTATGTATTTGTTCGGCATGTGGAGTAAAAAACCAAAGATACTTCGGAGAGAGAATGGGAACACAAACTGCTGTCCATACACCAGCTTTCAGAAACTGTGTTTTTCAAAATCTCACTTTTCTGAATCACCTCAAGATAAATATCACCATAACATCCTTTTGTAACCTGAAAGTCTTGAAAAGTGCCGCAAAAAAATAGAAAAAAAAAAATGAAAATCGGTCAACTTATGAAAAAACTATGCCACAAATTTATTTTACTTTTTCACATGGTCATAGTGAGATTTTGAAAAACAGTTTCTGGAGGATGGTGTATGGAGCGTAAAGACACCATCCAGCCTGTGGCTAGTCTTGCAAGAAAACTGATGGGTGATTCCTCTGTATGATAGACACTGAATACAGCAGAGCCCTGGTATCCCAGTCTAGCAGATGGTGTATTTAGAAAAGACACAGAACATAGTTTCTGGAAGATGGTGTATGGACAGTAAAGACATCATCCAGCCTGTGGCTGGTTGAGCTGCCTGCAGCAGCTAGTGTATTTATAAAAAACACAAAATATAATTTCTGGAGGATGGTGTATGGACAGTAAAGACCTGTGGCTGGTCGAGCTGCCTACAGCAGCTGGTGTATTTAGAAAAAACACAAAACATAGTTTCTGGAGAAAGGTGTTTGGACGGTGAAACCACTGCTCAAAATGTATGCCGCAGCTAGTGCATTTAGAACTTTTCAAAAGTTTCTGGAGAAAGGTGTATGGACAGTGAAACCACTGACCAGCCTGTGGCCTGGTCAAAATGTATGCGGCAGCTAGTGTTAATTAGAAATTTTCAAAAGACACAAAAATTAGTTTCTAGAGGATGGTGTTTGGGCAGTAAAGACACCGACCAGCCTATTGCACACACAGGCTGGTCGAGCTGCTTGCACAATAAAACTTGTGATTCACTGCATGCCCGGATATAGAAAATTTTCTCAGAGGGGGTCCAAAGTCCCAGAAGGGGTCTGACGGAAAATTCCAACATGGCAATTCCAGGGGGGGGAAGAGACACAAAACATAGTTTCTGGAGGATGGTGTATGGACAGTAAAGACACCAACCAGCCTGTGGCTGGTCGAGCTGCCTGCGGCAGCTAGTGCCAGCAGCTAGTGTTTAAAAAGTTCAGAAATTTTCAAAAGACACAAAACATAGTTTCTGGAGGATGGTGTTACATAATGGACTGTAAAGACACAGACCACCCACAGGCTGGTGCTGCCGGCTGGTCGAGCTGCCCTGCTTGATAAAACTTGTGAATCACTGACTTACAGTCTAATTGTTTGTGTATCGTCTACTAAGTCTGTTCAGCGTTTTACGTTTGTTTGAGCTTCTGCACAATTATTCACTTTCCCAATATCTTTCATTGTCAGGCTAATTAGTCACTTTCTGTTTGACTAAAATCCGGACTTCAATGCATTTCCTCGGACAACTATCAAATTTAAAGCTCCATACAGAAAGCTTTGCAAAAAGATTCTTGATTTGTGGGTTCCTGCTGCCGCATGTCACAGTCAGGCTTGAAATTTTAGAACTTTGTTGTCGCTATTATGAGACCCGGAAACGCTCTGGTACAGGTCAACCTAATTATAACTGATTTTTTTCGCTATAAAACAGACTCCGGTTTTAGGAGTCGTTCCCAATGGCAAAAATTATCTTTTTTTCCCAAATGCATGGTTAAAAATTCCCAATCTGAGAAAGTTTCCCAATCAGGCTTACAACTGCAACCATAATTTAATTAAACATGTACATGTACTGTTATAAGCACCAATTAATCTGATATTTGTGACATCATTGCATAATGCTAATTTTCATGTGTCATAGTCATATGATGTTTACTTTTAGAAAACAAATCATGGTAACACTAATCATGATATTTTTACTGGTCTTAAGATTTTCTTAATTGATGGTAAAATTAGGCTGTTTTTCCCAATTGAACCGGTACTGGTACCGTTCCCAAAATGCTGAAAAAAATCACTGTATAACGCTATCTTTGGGGTCCATAGAAACAGACCGTGTTATAAGTGAACCATGTTATAATGAGGTTATTTACTATAGACATTTAAAATAATCAACTCGGGAGCCATGACATGGCCGTGTTATAATGAAAACAGCATTATAATGAGGCGCGTTATAATGAGGTTGAAGTGTACTCAGTTTTCGCAAATCTTGAGATTGAATCGATTAACTGGCGAAAGAAACAACAACTGACTTCTGGCAGTTAACACACTTCCATAGACAGTGTCAGGCCATCAGTCTCAGCAACCGAATGACACTTTTATGTAGACAGTGAGGACATCCCTCTCAGGAACTGAAAACTGCTTTCCAGCAGTTTAAGACACTTTAATAGAAAGTAAGCCATGCATCTAAGGAACCGAAAACTGCATAACCAGCAGTTAAGACACTTTGACAGACAGTGAGGCCATCCATCTCGGGAACGGAAAACTGCCAGTAGGCAGTTAAGAAACTTGGATAGACTGAAAAGTGCCTACCGGCAGTTAAGACTGATAGACAGTCAGGCTATCTGTCTCAGCAACCGAAAACTGCCTACCGGCAGTTAAGACACTACTAAAACATGGATAGAAACCTTTCAATTGATTAGATTAAAGATCAAAAGTTATTGATTTTTTAAAGTTGAATAATAAATGACAAAGTTATAACATTTTCAATTATTATCCTTAAATGCCTGTGCGCCGCACAGGTTTCAGGACTCAATTTTTTCGAAATTCAAAAATTTCAAGAATATACAGCAAAACAGGCATAAACATCTTTCAAGTGATAAGATAAGATGAAAAGTGTTTAAATTTTGGAAATTGATCAACAGATGACAAAGTTACAACATTTTTCATTTTCACCCCTAACTTCCTGTGCACTGCACAGGTTTCAGGACTCAATTTTTCCAAATTCAAAATTTTCAAGAATATGCAGCAAAATCTGTACTGACACCTTTCAATTGATGAAAAAGGATAAAATCTTTTTAAATTTTGAAAATTGATCAATAAGTGACAAAGTTATAACATTTTCCATTTTCATCCCTTAAAACCTGTGCGCCGCACAGGTTAAAAGACTGAAAAATTTCAAAATTCAAAAATTTCAAGAATATACAGCAGAACATGCATAAACTCCTTTCAATTGATGAAAAATGATAAAAAAAATTTAAATTTTGAAAATTGATCAATAAGTGACAAAGTTATAACATTTTCCATAACATTTTCCATTTTCATCCCTTAAAACCTGTGCGCCGCACAGGTTAAAAGACTGAAAAATTTCAAAATTCAAAAATTTCAAGAATATACAGCAGAACATGCATAAACTCCTTTCAATTGATGAGATAAGATGAAAAGTGTTTAAAATTTGGAAATTGATCAATAAATGAAAAAGTTATAACATTTTCATTATCACCCCTAACTGCCTGTGCAGGACTCAATTTTTTCCAAATTCAAAAATTTCAAGAATATGCAGCAAATTCTGCACTGACACCTTTCAATTGATGAAAAATGATAAAATCTTTTTAAATTTTGAAAATTGATCAATAAATGACAAAGTTATAACATTTTCCATTTTCATCTCTTAAAACCTGTGCAGCGCACAGGTTAAAAGATTGAAAAATTTCAAAATTCAAAAATTTCAAGACTATACAGCAAAACATGCATAAACTCCTTTCAATTGATGAGACAAGATGAAAATAGTTTAAAATTTGGAAATTGATCAATAAATGACAAAAGTTATAACATTTTTCATTATCACCCCCCTAACTGACCAATTTTTTTTTCCAAATTCAGAAATTTTAAAAATTTATACCCAAACATTTACAGATACCTTCCAATTGATGAGCTATGAGGGAAACTTTATATATCTTTGAAATTGATCAATACATAACAAAATTGTGAGACATTTTCATCTCTAAATGCCTGTGCAATGCACAGGTTTTAACACACAATATTTTCCCAAATTCAAAAATGTTAAAAATTAATACCAAAACAATTACATATACTCTCTAATAATAATGAGCTAACACGTATAAACTTTTTAAGTTTTTGAAATTGATTGATCAATAACAAAGTTATGAGACATTTTCATTTCATCTCAAAATGTCTATAGATGTGACACACAGGTTTTAAGACTCATTTTTTCCAAATTAAAAAATTTTGAAAAAATTATACTCAAACATTTACAGATAACTTCCAATTGTTGAGCTTAGATGTCAACTTTTTAAATTTTGCAAATTGATCAATAAATGGCAAAGTTATAACATTTTCCATTTTCACCTCTAACTGCCTGTGCGCTGCACAGGCTTTAGGACTCGGTTTCGAAATTCAAAAATTCAAGAATATACAGCAAAACCTACATTAACGCCTTTCATTTGATGAGATATGATGATAAGTTTTTAAATTTTGCAAATTGATCAATAAATGACAAAGTTATTACATTTTCCATTTTTACCCATAACTGCCTGTGCGACGCACAGGCTTTAGGACTCAATTTTTCCCAAATTCAAAAATTTCAAGAATATGTACAGCGAAACCTACATAATCACCTTTCAACTGATGAGATAAGATAAAATGTTTTTAAATTTTGCAAATTGATCAATAAATGGCAAAGTTATAACATTTTCCATTTTCACCCATAACTGCCTGTGCGCCGCACATGTTTCAGGACTCAATTTTTTCGAAATTCAAAAATTTCAAGAACATAAAGCAAAACCTTCATAAACCCCTTTCAATTGATGAGATAAGATGAAAAGTTTTTAAATTTTGCCAATTGATCAATAAATGGCAAAGTTATAACATTTTCCATTTTTACCCCTAACTGCCTGTGTGCTGCACAGGTTAAACAACTCATTTTTTTACAAATTCAAAAATTTCAAGAATATACTACACAACCTGCATAAACCCTTTTCAATTGATGAGATAAGATAATAAGTTTTTAAATTTTGCAAATTGATCAATTAATGACAAAGTAACATTATTTTCCATTTTCACCCCTAACTGCATGTGCGCCGCACAGGTTTTAGCACTCAATTTTTTCAGAATTCAAAAATTTCAAGAATATACAGCAAAACCTACATAAACCCCTTTCAATTGATGAGAAAAGTTTTTAAATTTTGCAAATTCATCAATAAATGGCAAAGTTATAACATTTTCCATTTTCATCCATAACTGCCTGTGCACCGCACAGGTTTTAGGACTCAATTTTTTCCAAATTCAAAAAATTCAAGTATTAACAGCTAAACCTGCATAAACCTCTTTCAGTTGATGAGATAAGATGATAAGTTATTAAATTATGCAATTTGATCAATAAATGGCAAAGTAATAACATTTTCCATTTTCACCACTAACTGCCTGTGGTGGTTCTTTCGTTTTATGTCTTGGTGTTTAAAATTTTTGTGCTGTTGGCGCCTTATGTATGTTTTCATATTTTCAGTTAATTTTAGGAAACTGAGTGGCCACCTATTGGGAAAATAGCTGTTCCTTCGGCTTACGATATGTTTTCATGGTATAAGTACATGTACCTGATTGTTATTTTTTTTTCCCCATCTTGCTTTTTGGAGTGGGAATTTAGGACTCATTTTTTTGTACCAATATAAAAAATTTCAAGAATATACAGCAAAACCTGCATCAACCCCTTTCTTTCTTTCTTCAGATACTGAGTCGATCAATTTCTGATCATCACCTCTCAACTGATGAGATAAGATGAAAAGCTTTTAAATTCTGCAAATTGATCAATAAATGAGCCGCCTCGTGAGAAAACAAAAATCTGCATAGGCGAAAACAAAGACGCAGATCAGCTTCGCGGTTACCGCGAAGCTGATCAGCGCCTTTGTTTTCGCTACTCGGATAGTACAATTCCTCTTCTACTTAAATCCGAAATTTCAAGCTTCTAGCTCTTTTCTTTGACTGTACAGGTCGGTTTGTGTCAGACCTGTTCGGAAACCACATTGCTGGTTTTCCCACGAGGCGGCTCAAATGTCAAAGTTATAAAATCTTCCATTTTCCTCCCTAAAAACCTATGCGGCACACAAACCTTTCAGTTGATTAGATAAGATGAAAAGCCTTTTAATCTTATAAATTGATCAATAACTGAAAATGTTATTACACTTGCCATTTTCACCCCTAGCTGCCTGTGCTTAATATTTTTCCAAATTCCAAAGTTTTAAGAATATACAGCAAAATATGCACAAAAAAAACCTTTCAACGTACGAGGTAAGATGTAAAAATTTTTTTAAATTTTGGTAACTGACTAAGTTATAACACTTTCAATTTTCACCAATGGCTTAAAACCAGTGCAGCGCATGCACACATTAAAAGACTGAAAAATTTCAAAATTCAACCAGAGGACCAACGGTCCTGTAAACGCTCACCTAAGATCTGCTATATTAACCAAATACTTATTTAAAAAAATTGCGTTTTATGGGGCCCCACCAACCAATCAAAATAAAGGATAAGGACAAAAGTCAACCAAACTGTAGAGGACTACTCTATAGAGTCTATAAACATTTCTGCAAAAACAGAATTCAAATATCTGTGATTGGACCAGAAAAAAATAGCCAATTTCCACTTTTCCCGTTTTAAGTCTATTGAAATTAAGTTGCCATAGCAACCAGATTTCTTATCCGACTGAAATAAAAACACAAATTATGTAGAGACTACTGTCAGGAACATGTATACAAAGAACAGGCTTCATGCCGTAGACAATTTCTGAGGAGAAGATTTTTAAATGTTTTTCGAAATTTTACCCTTTATGTGGCCCCAGCAACCAATCAAAATAAAGGATAAGGAAAAAAGTCATATGAAACATAGAGATATACTCAATAAATATTTCTGCAAAGACAATATTCAAGTACCAACAATTGGTCCAGAAAAAATAGCTAATTTCCACTTTTCCCATTATAAGTCTATGGAAACCATAGCAACCAGAGTTCTTATCCGACTGGAATAAAAAACACAAATTATGTAGAGGCTACTGTCAGGAACATGTATACAAAGTACAGGATTCATCCACTTGACAGTTTCTGAGGAGAAGATTTTTGAATGTTTTTTTTTGTGTTTTTTTTTCCAAAATTTTGCCCTTTATGGGGCCCCAGCAACCATTCAAAATAAAGGATTAGGACAAAACTCACAAGAAATGTCAAACACTACTCAATAAACATTTCTGCAAAAACAGAATTCAAAAGCGGAAAAATAGCCGATTTCCACTTTTCCCATTATAAGTCTATGGAAACTTTAAGTTGCCATGATAGCAACCAGAGTTCTTATCCGCCTGGAATAAAAAAACACAAAGTATGTAGAGGCCACTGTCAGGAACATGTATACAAAGTACAGGCTTAATCCCCTCGACAGTTTCTGAGAAGATTTTTGAATGTTTTTCGAAATTTTGCCCTATATGGGGCCCCTGCAACCAATCAAAATATAGGATTAGGGCAAAAGTCATATGAAACGTAGAGGACTACTCAATAAACATTTCTGCAAAAACAAAATTCAAATATCTCCAATAAGACAGCAAAAACTGGCAATTTTCACTTTTTTCCATTATAAGTCTATGGGAAGCATAAGTTACCATAGTAATCAGAGTCCTTATCGGATCAAAACAAAAAACACAATTATTCTTTCCCCCTACCTGTAGATGGTGTATGTGTAATATGAGAACAATCGGCCCAGCAGTTTCAGAGAAGAAGATCTTTTAAATTGTGGACGACAACGGATGGACGGGTAGACGGACGCAGGAGCATGGGTATACTCAGGTGAGCTAAAAATTGAAGAATCCACAGCAAACATGCATAGACACCTTGAAAAGTTTTTAAATTTTGCAAACTAATCAACTTTTCATTTACACCCCTTGTGTGCAGATTAAATGACTGAAAAATTTCAAAATTGAAAAGTTTGTATATGAGGGTATCATGGAAGATTAGTTAAACTACTAAATGTTGTTACCCTCTTTAAATAAAGACTTTACTTACTTACTTATCTACTTATTAACTGCCTGTGCAATGCACATATTTCTCAAAATTCAAAAAAAATAAGTATGTACAGCATAACATGCATAGAGCTTTCAATTGATGCGATAAGATAAAAAAGTTTTTAAATTTTGGACATTGATCAGTAAATTACTAAGTTACCACACTTTCCTTTTTCTACCCTAAAATCTGCGTGGAAGTTATTGAACTATTTCAAAATTCAAAACATTTTAGAATATACAGAAAATTTTACAAATATACAGCAAAATATGCATAGATACCTTTCAATTGATGAGAAAAGATATTTTCGAAATTTATCAATAAATTACAAAGTTGTACACTTTTTTTTGCTTTGATTGGTTTCAGAGATGTGTGAATATTATGGGAAGTACTTGACTATAGGCTCACACATATGAGCCTTTGCTTCACCTATGGGCCTTAAAATTGACAATTTACATTTAAACATTCATAGAATTCCAGTAAGCATGTTTGTTTATGATTGTGTTAGTTCCTGGTCACTTTTGCAACATAGCGACGGTCTTGTAGACTGTAGTACTTGTTTTTCAGCTGCCAAATGAGTGTGAATCAAACTGTCCAGACTGGCCCTGAATGTTTGCAACACATGTTCAACAAGTAAGGAAATGTTGAGAAAAGACACTGAATGTTTCTTAAATGTCTATGCACTGTAAAAATTGAGCAACATCATGAAAAAATCAGATTTTTTGCATATGAGAAAACAGACACAGATCAGCTAAGTGCGATCAGCTTAGTGCTCCACAGCTGACCAGCGCTGTTGTTAATCTTCTGAAATGAAAATCTGAAATTTCAAGCTTCTAGCATTCTTTTTGTGACTGTTAACAGGCCATTTTGTGTTTGACATGATTGGAAATTTCTCATTATGTTGCTAAATTTATCTTGTGCAATTTTTCTGTGGTCTCTTCTGCTGTGTCTGGGCATGTACCCTGTAAAAAGATAAAAAAAAATTATTGTACTTCTTTATTACCTCATTACATACAAAACTGCATAGAAACACTATGATAATTTTTAGCTCGCCTGCACGAAGTGCATAGAGCTATTGTAGTCACCTCGGTCGTCCGCGTTTACGTTTACGTTTACGTCCGCGTCACACTTTCCGTTAAAGTTTTTTAGAAGCCTATATCTCTTGACCATGTTGATGGATCAAGTTCATACTTTGCATGTGGATAGATATTGGTCTGAAGTTTTACGCAGTACCATCATGACCCACCCTGGGTGACCTTGAGGTCAAGGTCACGGACTTAGAAATTTTGTGTTTAAGTTTTTGGTTAAAGTTTTTGTAAGTCAATATCTCTTGACCATATTGATGGATTGAGTTGATACTTTGCATGTTGCTAGATATTGGTCTGAAGTTTAACGCAGTACCATCATGACCCAACCTGGGTGACCTTGAGGTCAAGGTCACGGACTTAGAAATTTTGTGTTAAAGTTTTTGGTTAAAGTTTTTGTAAGTCTATATCTCTTGACCATATTGACGGATTGAGTTGATACTTTGCATGTTGCTAGATATTGGTCTGAAGTTTTATGCAGTACCATCATGACCCACTCTCGGTGACCTTGAGGTCAAGGTCACAGACTTCGAAATTTTGTTTAAGTTTTCGAAAGTCTATAATCTCTTGACCATGTTGATTGATCGAGTTGATACTTTGCATGTTGGTAGATATTGGTCTGAAGTTTTATGCAGTACCATCATGACCTACCTTGGGTGACTTTGAGGTCAAGGTCACAGACTTAGAAATTTTGTGTTAAATTTTTTGGTTAAAGTCTAAATCTCTTGAACATGTTAATGGATAAAGTTGATACTTGCATGTTGATAGTAGATATTAGTCTCAGGTTTTATGCTGTACATCACAACTCACCTGGATGACCTCGAGGTCAGGGTCACGGACTTGGAAGTTTTGTGTTTAAGTTTTGGTTAATGTTTTTATAAGTCTATATCTCTTGAACATGTAGATTTATCAAGTTTTTGCATTGGTCTGAAGTTTTATGTTGTACCATGATGACCCACCTGAGTGACCTTGAGGTCAAGGTCATGGGTCACAGATTTTAACAGATGTAGTGGCAAAGCACAAGTCAGGCGAGCTACGCTGTCCTGCGACAGCTCTTATTCACTCTTGTTCGAATTTTCGGCCCTTGGCCTTCATCAGGAAAACAAAAATCTTATTCTCCAACTAAGTGGCATCTATATTGAATTTCATAGGCATTGTATATGTAGTCAGGGGTGACATCACATCATTTCCTGTTAAGGCAATGTCAAGTTGGCGTAACACCAAATGACGTAACACCAAATGACGCGAGTTCATCTCCTGTCAAAAAACACTGCCTATCAAGAGCACAAGTACAACAAATAAAAATATATAAAATACTAACAAGAGTGAAAAATTATCATAGTGTTTATCTTCTATTCCCTCCGGAATTTTCATTTGAGAATATATATAGAAACCCGTATGGTGTATTATTTTTTCTGCTATTCCTGTAACTACTGTTTATATCTGAAACAGACTTGGTAGTACAAACTTCTGTTGCCCGGGTAGTGATCAGTCTGATTATGTTATAATAAATAAATCTGCATAATAGTGAGGCTAGTAATTATGAGCTTGATTCTAATATGGGAAGTTAAGTTTTATGGTCTTGCTCAAGGACACAACTCAGCTCTAATACTGCGTTTACACTATGTTCCCGGCGGCCACGTTTCAGACAACCGTGATCAAAACGGGATAACCGTGAGGCAACGCAGGGGAACGGGATAGGCAAATGTAGTACGTCGGGATAACTGTGGACACTGTGACAAATTTTTTTACACTTTACAAGTCTGCCACATAAATGATAATAGATCTTGAAAGTCAGAGAAATATATTACCAAAACTCCACGGCATGCTACTTGCAAACAAGGCTGCCGGGGCTGCCGGGAACATAGTGTAAACGCAGTGAAAAGGCTCTCAAGCTCGTTCCAAAGACCTCAGTAGTTGATCTATCACTGAAGTTGCATGGTTTACCTTCTTAGTTGATCTGTATTTATCTTCACTTTTCCTTCCATGTTAGTAATAACAGTAATTGTGTGTCAGTGTTCTTCCTGTGCAATGGCAATGGTTGTCTTGGTAATTCTCCAAGTATCTCCTTTTACCAACCATCTTCCCTTGAGGATCTGAAAATAAGTATCAAAATATGGGAGTTAATATGCCTTGCTCAAGGACACAGCCTGAACCTGGTGACAATTTGGTTTGAAGCCAAAAATTCAGAGTCTGATTCAAACTGACACAACCGGACTGAAAGAATGCATAAACCAGATGACCAATGGTCCTGTAAACGCTCACCTGATATATAAACCAATAAGTTTGTTTGACTATAATGGCCATATACATGCATAAGAATATTAACCCCTGGGGTCAATTTCCTTTTCAAAATCATAAATATTCTGTCCATTTGTTCTTTTCCTCAGTGTTTCCCTTCAACAACATTTTAACAGCTCTCTGAATGTGTGACCTAAGTTGACCTTGTCATAAAAATTGCCAAGGTCATCACAGTGTCATGATTTATGAACACACTATAGTACCTTAATCCCAATTGCTACTTGTCAAGTTTTGTTTTAATAGGTTGAGCAGTTCCAGAGAAGATTTTTAAAAGACTTTTACTATATATGGGCCTGGTGGACATCTTGGTCATATGACCTAGATTGTTTACATGCACATTGGTTCCCCTTCATATTGATGCTTCCTATAAAATTTGACTGATAGGCCAAGTGGGTTCAGAGAAGAAAATCTTTGAATATTATGTTTATATAGTTACATGTATACTGCCCCATGTAAGGGCAGACCAAACCCTGGATTCCAAATATTTTTCAGAAATCTTCAGTCTGTTTGCCCATTTCCTGCAAGTTTTGCTTTTCAAATGACATTTAAAAAATTTTCCCCATTCCAATGCATGGACAACATATGTTGACCGTGCCGTAAATAGGTTAAGGTCATCCCAGAGTCATGATTTATACAAACTTTGTAGTGCTACATTCCCTTATGCTTCATGCCAAGTTTCAAAATCATAGGCCTTCTGGTTCTGAAGAATTTGCTATTTATAGGAATTTGCCATTTATAGCCATGGTGGCATCTTGGTCATCATCTTGGTCATGTGATCATGACCATTTATACAAACTTTCATTCGCCCTTCCTAACGATGCACCACATAAAGTTTGGCTTTAATTGGCCAAGTGGTTTCAGAGATGTTTAAATGAATATTATGGTCATATACATACTTACTTAATGTATATAGCCCCAGAGCAGGGGCGGACAAATATTTTTCCTAAACATAAATCTTCTGTCCATTTGCATACCCCCAGCAAGTTTGACCGTGAAATACAGGTCAAGGTCAGCGGGTCAAGGTGTGTGCTTGAAGGGTAAGTCAAGGACAGTTACTATGCAAGGTTTCACACTCGAAGCTATCACTGATGCAGAGAAAACCAAACTTTGACGTGAAAATTAACAAAGTTAATGGACCGTGAAATATAGGTCAAGGTCAGCGGGTCAAGGTGCGTGCTTGAAGGGTATGTCAAGGACAATTACTATGCAAGGTTTCACACTCGCAGCTATATCTGATGCAGAGAAAACCAAACTTCGACTTAAAAATTAACAAAGTCAATGGACCGTGAAATAAAGGTCAAGGTCAGTGGGTCAAGGTGTGTGCTTGAAGGGTATGTCAAGGACAATTACTATGCAAGGTTTCAGACTCGCAGCTATCACTGATGTCGAGAAAACCAAACGCAAAAATTTTCAAAGTCGGTGGGCAGTGAAATATAGGTCAAGGGTATTGGGTCAAGGTGTGTGCTTGAAGGGTATGTCAAGGACAATTACTATGCAAGGTTTCAGACTCTCAGCTATCACTGATGTCGAGAAAACTTAACTTCGACATAAATGTTGACCGACGGACGAACAAACGGAAGAAAGAATGGACGGACGGAAATTTGAACTCCTATATCACACACTTGCTATAAGCAGGTGCGATAAAAACCCACTGTAACCAGACAAGAATGGTTAATTGTATACAGTAAATTAACTCTAAATGACCTTTTTATGAAAATTTTGCTATTGTATACCACATGTATGTGTGGGGCGTCTCGCGGAAGTGGACCAAGGAACTCAAGTGGAACAGATTGAAGCCTATCTAGCTGATCTATGCCAGTTATAGCAATAAAATTCTTATATGTGATAAAATCTTATATTTGGTACCCACCTAAAAAAGTGATCATTTGTGAAATCAGCATTCTTGCCAGACATAGAGGAATAGTATATTTTCTTACCTATTCTTCTTGACACCATTCTTCTAATACTGTCACAAATGTAGCACCTTGGTGTTATTTGGCATCCACTACCTACAAGTTGACGAGAGAAATAACTTTCAACTTATGTCACTTTAAATGATATTCTAGACAAGGAATTACCAGGAATTCTTTCAAAAATAAATGTTTTATTTTTTCATAGGCCTAAAGAGATTTATCTGCTTAGAGGAAACCAGAGGACCATTGGTCCTGATAACGCTCACCTGAAGCCGGATCTTGTTACAATTATAACTGCAACTGCAGTCTGCATGGTTAAAATCTTATGGAGTCATGATGATGGTCCAAAAAATGGCAGGCGATTTGCTTTGCTTCTGTTGAGAATGACAAATTGCTTGATGCGATCGCTATATTTCACCTTCTTTAATCCACTGTCAATCTTTTCTACTGTCAATATGAGTTGCAATTCAAAGCACAACTGCAATTTCAAGCAAATCACTCAAATTTCAGAAAATATTTCAGATGCGAAATAGAGGCAGCTCCTGTGGCCTAGTGGTTTATTAAAGAGTGCTGATTTCAATACCATACTTATTAAGCAAAGCAATTTTGTTTGAAATATGAAACCAGAGGACCAATGGTCCTGTATGGCTCACCTGAGATCTGGGATATGCGACCTCAGCTGACCCTGCCATAAAATAGGTCAAGGTCATCCAGGGGTCTTGATTATACAAACTTTGTAGAGCTCCATTCACTGACGCTTCAAGCAAAGTTTCAAAACCATAGGTCTTCAAGTTCTGAAGAATAAGATTTATAAAGGTTTTTGCTATTTATAGCCATGATGGCCATCTTGGTCATGTGACCATGACCATTTATATAAGCTTTCATTCTCCCTTCCTAAGAGTGCTCCACATGTTGTTTAGCTTTGATTGCCCAAACGGTTTCAGAGAAGAAGATCTTTGGATATTATGGTAATATACATGTATATTGCCCGGGGTTGGGGCAGACCTGCCCCTGTGGTCCATTTTTTTTTTTCAGAATCATAAATCTTCTTACCATTTGCCCATTTCCATAAAGGTTTTCCATTCAAATGACATTTTGACAATTTTCCCCATTCAAATGCATGGGCGACCTATTTTGACCTTGTCGTAAAATATGTCAAGGTCATCCCAGGGTCATGATTTATATAAACTTTCTAGAGCTCCTTCCTCTGATGCTTCATGCCAAGTTTCAAAATCATAGGTCTTCTGTTTTGGAGAGGAAGATTTTTAAAGGTTTTTGCTATTTATAGCCATGTCAGCCATCTTGGTCATATGACCTTGACCATTTTATGATTTATATAAACTTTTGTTCCTTCATCCCAAGAATACTACATATATAAAATTTAGCTTTGATCAATTGGTCAAGTGGTTACTGAGAAAATTAAGTTTTACATTCATCTCGGCTACGATCAGAGGCAAATTTTTGTTTCACCTGTTTTTAGAGTTTTTTTTTTGTCAAAGTTATATATCCTTGGCTTTGTTTCACTTTTTCCAAAATTTATAGGCTATACAGTTTCGGAAAACATATTATACCTTTTTATCATTCTATGCCACATAATTCCGTTATATCCAAAACACTAATTCAACTTGAAAAATCATGAAAATTTTAGAAAGGGGAGCTAACTCCTTACTTAGGAATCGGTTTTGGCCGAAATTTAATATAATTAAAGCTGATGTGTATATCCTGGTTACAAATTAGTTTGAACAAAATGAGATCGATAGCTAGCTAGAAAATAACAAAACATTGTTTTCCCCATTATAACCCTATGGGACCTATCCGTTGCCATGGTAACCAGAGTTTTGATCCAGTCCACCCTATATTCTAAAAAAAACATTTGTCCTGCTAAACGTATGCATCATGTGAAATTTGATGGCTCTGAGTTCATTGGTTTAAGAAATTTTGCATTTTTGTTGTAGAATTTTACTCTACGGACAGGACATTTTTGACCAAATTATTATTTCCATAATTCTACATTGTCCTTGGTGTTGGTGAAATATTTTTCTTGTGACAATTATCAGTTCTGAAGACTTCATTCCCCAATATGATTTTGAACTTCCAGAAGTATGTGACATCACAGAGAAATGTATGTCTTACGGACAGGACACTTTTATGTTACAAAGCCCTCAGTAATTTTGGATATAAATTTCTATCCAGTGATAAAAGTAAGCCACGCAACTGGTTATTTTTACCAATTAGGTACATGTATGTCCAAATATTGTTTATATCCCATTGAAAGTAGTATTGGATGTAACAATCTGGCTTATCTGGCAGGTCACTCCTTTCTTACTTTAAAATACCTCTGTTTGGCACATGCCATCAGCTTTAGTAATCATGGCATAACTCAAAAACAGATAGTCGTAGCTCATTCAAATAAACGGCAGAATAAAGGGGATATGGTCGCTTTCTAGCTATTTCCAGACTATTTTATATGCACATAAAGTGTCAGTTTCAATCCCCTTACCCATAAAAAGAAGAAATTTTCAAGTGAGACAGTATAACACCTGTTTTGGGGGTATTTTTGGTCATTTAAACTTATACTTTGAAAAAATGGCTTGTTCAATCATCATGATTTTTTTACCTCAGTGAGACTTAATTGAGCCTGACATTCTGCATTTTAATTTAAGTATTTTATGGTTGAAGCTTTTGTTACACGAACGCATAACACCTGGTGAATTTAAAATTGTCATCTGATCTTAGCTGACCCGACTTCATTTGTAAATGACCTTGACCTTTTATACTCACAACACTTCATACCTTAACATGTTGTCTGTATCTACCAACTTTCAGGTCTCAGGCTACAAAACTTCCTGAAAAATTCAATGTTTTCACTTTTTGAAAATCCAGTATAACCACAATTGAGCTTGCCGTAACATAGGTCTAGGTCAACCAAAGGTCATAATTTATGACCTATAATCTATGATGGACCAGTCCCCAATGCTACATACCAAGTTTCGTTGAATTCAGTCCATCGGTTCCAGAGAAGATTTTTTTATGGTTTTTACCATATATGGGCATGGCGGCCATCTTGGTCACGTGACCTAGACCATTTAAATAAACTTTCATTCCCCTTTCCTGTGGATGCTCTACATGAAGTTTGGCTTTGATTGGCCAGGTGGTTTCAGAGGAGATCTTTGAAATTGTGGACGACGAAGGACGCCGGACCGACGCCAGAGCATGGCCATCATATAAGCTCACCTTTTGAGCCTTCGGCTCAGGTGAGCTAATAAGAGACAACCACTGTAGCTGAGTCGCTGATTTCATTACCTTGCTTAATCAGTCAATCATCTCATAACTCGATTGTGACATGATCATTTCCTCTCAATGCTGTTAAGTGTTTTCTGGTGTAGGTTTGAGAGCCTGACATGGAGCACATTAGAGGCATACTCATTTCTTCTTGGGGATGATGTGCCAGATATTTTTCTCGGGTTCACTTTTCATGCCCAACCTGCTGATTGGTCTGTCTCATATGAGCTGAAATTATCAAATAGTGAAATAGTCATGAAAGAAACATAAAACAGAATCAAAACCAGATGACCATTGATTCTGAGAACTCTCCCCTAGGCTAGGATTTGTCTTTCAAAAATGACATTTGAACAAAATGACCTTGACCTTTGGTACATAACATAAGTTGTCTGTATCTACCTACTTCAGGTCACAGGCTACAAAACATTCTGAAAAATCATGTTTTCAATTTTGATCATTAAAAAGCCTAGTATTCGACCAAATTTGACCATGATGTAAAATAGGTTTAGGTCAACCCAAGGTCATGATTTTAAACTATGGTGAGACAGAGTCTCCAATGCTACATAACAAGTTTTTAAAATTGAAGATTTTTAAGGTTTTTACCATATATGGGCATGGTAGCCAAAAAGCCAGCCATTTTGGTCATGTGATAGTTACTTCCCTTTTTAATTCTTGATAAAGTGACTAGATAGTGGGTACCTTGTGTGCGCAATTCCTCCTACAGATTAATTCTGATTCTCTTGAAACTTTACAGATGTTGTGACCATGCTTTGAAGATACTTTACAGATGTTGTGACCATGCTTTGAAGATATGCAGCAGCATGTGGTTTGGATATAATCCTCAGATTAATTTTTGTCACTTTTTTCGCAATTTAAACTTAGCCATTTTTCAGCATTTGACAATGAAAGTGAATGGACAGTGGGTACCTTGTGTGCACAACTCCTCCTAGTCTCCTACAGTTTAATAATGATTCTCTTGAAACTTTACAGATGTTGTGACCATGCTTTGAAGATATGCATGTGGTTTGGATATATTCCTCAGATTATTTTTTGTCACTTTTTTTCGCAATTTGAACTTAGCCTATTTTCAGGCATTTTGACAATGAAAGTGAATGTGGGTACCTTGTGTGCGCAACTCCTCCTACAGTTTCATGCCAATTGCTGGCATGGTCTGAAGATATGCATGTGGTTTGGATATAATCCTTGGATTAATTTCTGTCATTTTTTTCACAATTTGAACTTACCGTATTCGTTCTAATTAGCGCACATTACACAGGAAAACAACACATTATGCTGAAGAAATCGTGCCGAAAATATCAATGATGATGCCATCTCAGTGTTTCAATCAGCGCAAAATAGTATTTGATCATGTAAGGAAATGTTTTAATGCAACAAATACAGTGTTCATGTGTAGAATCAATATATAATTACAATTTGATAGTCTGTCCGTGTGCACTTATGCATATGTTTTTCAGAAATGGCCAGGAAGTGCGCTTATTGGAGCATGTGCGCTAATTAGAACGAATATGGTAGTCATTTTTTCTGGCATTTTAGTGAATGGGTAGAGGGTACCTAGTGTGAGCAACTCCTCCTACAGTTTAATACTGATGCTTTTGAAACTTTACATACATTGTGACCATGCTTTGAAGATATGCATGTGGTTGGGATATACTCCTCAGATTAATTTTTGTCACTTTTTTGCAATTTGAACTTAGTCATTTTTCAAACATTTTCACATCTTAAAGGTAGCCTTTGGGGGCATAGTGTTTCATAAACAAATTTTCTAGTTTTGACTTTTTTTTTCCATTAAAAAAGCCTATGTGACCAAATTTGACCTTGCCATAAAGAGGTTAAGGTCAACCCAGACAAGGTCATGATTTAAACAAACTATAATGAGCCAGAGTCCCTTATGCTACATACCAAGTTTCATTGAAATAGATCCATCTGTTCCAGAGAAGATTTTTTAATGGACTTTGTGGCCATCTTAGTCACATGACCTGGACCATTTACAAGGTTGCCACTCATTTAAAATTTCAAAATTCCCCGACTTCTCCATGACTTTCCACAGTTGATGCTGGGTGGATGGCAATACATGTACGGGTATTTCTCAAATTCTGGTTTAAAAAAAACAACAACATTTGTTTGTTTGAATTTGCTTGTTTAAATTGATGTTAACATCCTAGTCCACAGCTATGGTCATGCTGAGATAAAGATGAAGAGATAAGAAAGTCCACCTAGCAGTCACTTTTGATTGACGCGCCTCTACCTGTGGCTCCACCTACTTCCGCCATTTTGTTTTTTTACTCTAAACGAAGACAATTTCAACGCTATAAAAATCAACTTCCATCGGCGATTTTATACATCTAATGAAGCAATATTTTAGTCCTAAAGAAATGATAAACATTTTATCTTTCATTTATGAACCAGATTCTGAAATTTGTAGTGTTCTTATTGGGTTTTTACTCGTGTATTTTACGTTGATAAAACGATGCAATCCTTGTTGAAGGTTTCAAAATGGCGACCAAGCGTAAAATAGTCGGTACTTTTTTACTGCAACGCGTTGTTATTAATAGGCTAGGTAATTTTTAATCAACAAAATATGAAAGAAGAAAGATGTAAAAGTCGTTTTATTTGTAAATTAGCACTCAGCGCGTGACTGCGTGTGGGTTATGATCGTATAAATATTGACTATTTTTGTAATTTTAGGAAAATCTGTTCCGTCCGATCTCAAAACGATGCGTTTTATTTTTCATTATAAGGCTTCCGTGAATGACATTTTTTTGATAAACATGATCAATATTCTTAAAGAACAATGTCTTACAAATCGTTTTATTGCCCTTTGATACTGTTTGGGTATTTTTGACAGGGTCAAATCGTCCGAATTAAGCAGCTGTTTTTCACAACTTTTCGCGCTTTTGAATTTAAAATGGCGATATTTTCTACACCTTATTTGGCATTGCAAATAAGATGAAAAAGTTACATTTTGAAAGAAAAAAATGACAAATGATTTTACAGCAGGCTCAGGACATCCTAGATGTTAGCTTCTGAACTGAATTTAGCTAAATTGTGGCTAAAAGGAGCTTAAAACTGATGATGATCAGAAATTGATCGACTCAGTATAGCTATGAAGATAGATAAAAATTGTGTATAATTATTTTAACCTTTAGCATGCTGTAGGTGACTGCGGTCGACCGTGGAATACCTATCTGTGCCAACTAGAGGCGACTGCGGTCGACAAGAAAAACCACTTTCAAATTTCCCGCACTTTTCGCCCACTGCCTACTTATGAATATTAATGAGCGATGCCCAGACAGTTGCGCATGAAAACAACATGGCGGCTTGTGGTTTTGGGACCGATTTGTCGGCCAATTTTGATCGGATTTTCGTTATTTTTGCATTAGAAATGCATTTTCAGCGCTTTTTTCGCTGGTAAATGGAAAATTGGGTGCATTTACACCCGAAATATGACATCGTAACGGTACGTATGATGAATTTTTACGCTAGAAATCGGCGTAACAAAGACTTCCGAAACCGAAAGTAGATTTGTTTACTTCGTTTGTTGAATTTATTCAGCTGTTTTTATGGCTCAAAAATTAAGAAAACACGGAAAAAAATTGGAAAAAACGTCAGTGGGCTGCGATATCGATTTCACTATATTGCTCAGCATGCTAAAGGTTAATTCACATGTTCGTTAAACATTGTGAAAACATTGCAGGAAAACACCTTTTGGGAAAATCGAGAGAAAAAAAATCGAACAATGAAATATACAAGATCAAAATATTGAATGGCCTCCTTACCTTTTGCATTTGTAATTCCATGTTTTTTTCGTAAATGACCGCGCAACCCAGATATCGACGCATACGAATTAGTACACTCGGAACAATTGTACGTTTTAGCCTAAGCACTATTTTCACTATTGTCACTTTTCACTTTTTTTTGCTTTCTGTTTTTTTTTTGTCAATGGTTCATCATCGTCCGTGAGTTCAATTTCACTACACGTATAATCACCTAGCAAAGAATCAAGATCAATATCATCATCCCAATGTAAAAAATCGTCTTTTCCGTAAGACATTCTGACGCGCGTTTAATGTAAATTGCGAATTTGAAATGCCTTGAACTGTCGGAGTTAAAGATTAAATATGCATTTTATTTTAATTAGCGCCTTGTTCACTAATTATCGTTTCTTTTTTCGGCGTTAAATATGATTAGTATTACGGCGAGATTAATCAATCGGCGATTTCTTTAATCTAAAGATAATCCGTAAATAATTGTTTCAAATGTGTCCAGTCGCGTAGATAATAAGCATAATTAAAAACGTATTAATTTGTGGGAGAAAAAAACAACAACAACGGCTTTTACAAATCGTAGGACAAAGGATAATAATTATATAAATTATCAACCGTAAATAAATAACTCTTATTAACAAAGATACCGGGCGTGTTTAGTATCTATTTGTTGGAAATTCGAAGGCCTATGTAACAAAAATAAATATTTCTACTATTATCTAGATAATAGCGAACCAAACGAAGAAAATATTAACAATGTATTTTTGCTAATATACAAACTTTCAGAACAGATTCAGCGGCCGATAAAAATATTGATTTTTTCCCTCGATTTACCTGTCTACCTGAGCGACAGTCATAGCGGGGGCAAATATCGATGTTCAATAGCAGTTTCAAATCTCTGTATAGTATATATCTCTGGGTCATGTCGGGCCGTTGCCTCCACTTTATGGGACTTATACCCAAAATTAGGATGTCATGACATCATAAAGTATATCCACCAAACTAAGCCAAGAAGACTTAAACTGAATAGATATGAACGGATCGACTTGAAACCTGAAACCAATTAAAACGATATGAACGGATCAACTTGAAACCTGAAACCAATTAAAACCATTTTTCCTGGGCAGGCTCAAACCAGAGTGGTTAACCAGTAGTCAGATGGCCAGTGAGTAGGAACAAGCTTTGTTATGAGGGCGGAGGCACAAGCAGCCCATAGGGCAGGTCGGCTAACTTAAGTACTCTTCCATAAGAGAAATCAATATCGGTCACCTTTCCTGCTATTTTCCTCATTTGGTGGTCCATGGTGGAGGTGGTCATTATCGTTATGCGTAACTTTTTTAGACCCTAACAAAATCATAATATGTCCAAAATATTGCAAATTTCTTACCTTGGAATAAATGTTATTCATTAATCTAAAAGAATATCCAATGTTTTGATGAAAATATTCATTTTGATTCCATATTTTGTGTGCCACATTTTGTAAGGGCATAGCGATAAACAAAGAGTAATGTACCTCCACAGAATGAGCAAAACTACCTGTATGATGTCATCCCTTCATGCCCTATCTTAGTTGCTAAACCTCACTCCACTACGTTCCGAATGTTGACACACAGCCTCAGGAGCATGTGTAAACATACTACACGTAGATTGTAAACAACAGCTGATGGTCTGAGTCTAGCCCTATCTATTTCTTTAGGCCCAACCAGGTGTGGGGGGGGGGGGGGTATTCCCATTAGACTGCACTAACACTAGACTACAGCCCTCCATCTAAACAGGGCCATTTATTGTGTATGCTGGGTAGTTTGAAACTTAAGAGATCAAAATGTATAAAACTGATTAAATATTTTGCTCAAAACTGGCCTAACTCAAACAGATGAGATATTGTCAATTTGGAAAATATCACCATTGAGGTCGAGTCTGAGCCGATATTAAAGAAGAGGCCCATTTGAAATAGCTACACCTACCCGGAAAGATGACCCACGCCCTCTAAAACCACTTGGAGAAAATGATAATTGTCCAATTTACTGCATTTTTATACAATCCTACGCAGATAGTGTTGTACTTTCATTTTCAATTGTCCCTTATGTCGCTAAAAATAATGGCCGCTTAAACCGCCGCTTACGTTCTAGTGTAAAAAAAAATGTGTCAAGTCAAACGCTGATCATTTTTGCAATGTTCTAAAAAAAAAGTTTCTTTTGAATTATTATTATTATTATTTATTTATTTTTATTTTTTTTTTTTTTTTTATTTATTTATTTTTTTTTTTTTTTTTCATAAAGGCGAGACAGAAAGAATGCGCATTTTTACGATGTCATGATGTCCATGGATGGGCGTTTGAAACTTTTTCCACATTAATTCGTGTTCGTATTTTGTGAAATTCGCGAAAACGATCTTTTTCTCAACAAAAATTAGTTACTTGAATTACCTATTCTGTTGTTTATGGTGTTAAGACAGAGAGGAAACAAATTTATTTTGATTTCACAAACTGACAAAGCAAACTTGTGTCGTCCATCTTGCAGGCTCTTCTGATGACGTAACGAAAAACACGTCATCGAACTTGATCACGTGGTGAGTCTCCTGACAGCAAGCAGAGCTGATGAAACAAAAAAAAAAAAAGAAAAAAGAAAAAAGAAAAAAAAAGAAACTGAATGAAATGGTTTGTATAAAATTCCCAGTTTTTCACAATATTTTCAATGCACTTACACTTCACTGGACTCCTGGCAGGCGGATCGAGCCTGAAAGTAGGGTTTAAGAACCCCCACCCCCTGGCCAATGTGAAGGAGAATGACTGGGCCCTGGGACCCTACCAGGGGTTCTTGGGGAAAGTAGGGTTAAGAACCCCACCCCCTGGCGATTGAGATGCCAATGTGAAGGAGAATGACTGGGCCCTGGGGTCCTACCAGGGTTTCTGGGAGAGAAAGGCCATTTATGATGGTACCTTCGAAATTCGATGTAGTTAATGTTTATTTGTAATTTATAGCTCTCTCTAAAATCTCGGGTTTATCACAGTTCTTGCACACATGCAGTGACACATGCTGCACTAAAACAGAGTTGAGAAATTGGTCACTTTCATGTGTCAAGATAACTATCCTTGATTAGAATCACTGAGGTAGGTTTTTCAGCCAGACGAAAAGTCCCTTCTAAATTCGGTGTAGTAGTAAACAAAACTCAAAACAAAATTATCCAGTGGTGCCAGAACAGTCTGATTTTTACCAATCTGTAGACCTGGATATCCCCAAAGTAGTCATGGTAATTAAACTTATCTATCATGTCTGGTTTGTATTTGAGATGAATTTAATCTCAGGGACTATATTTTATTAAGAATTTCTTTTTTTCCTTGTTGAAAAAATAAGTGTGTGAATTTAAATGCTTGTGAACTTGCACAACATTGTTGTTCAGATACAATTTTTATACCATTTTAAAGTGCAAACATCAAGGTTTCAACTGAGGTTAAAATCTTTTCAGAACACTTCACAGAGAGAGAGAAACTATCAAAAATATAAATTACCCCGAATTTCGAATTGCCCCGAATTTCGAAGGTTCCGCCATATTTATTTTCAGTGATCAGCTGATCTGTTTTGTTTTCCTGTTACTCCCATCAATCAGTTTCTGATTATTCTTGGGAGGTGTACATTGTACACTCCGGTGTGTTTGCAGGATGAGCCTACATGCATGAGGATAGAACCTGTGTAGGGATCTTTAACCTGCACAGATGACTGTCCCTGCACAGGGGGCCTCCAGTTAACGCCCCGATCCGAAGGACGGCGCACTGTATCATGTCATTCCTGCAAATGACACGAAGGGAAGCAAGTTCGTACCAACAAATTTTCCTCGCCGCCGGCGGGGATCGAACCCGGGACCTCTAGCACAAGAAGCCAGTGCGCTAACCACTCGGCTATCTCGCTTCCAAGAGCAATCCAAATTTTTTGGAGCACAGATCTGACGATGGGCTTGGGAGAAAGGTCATTTTTCTTTCGGGGAGCAGAGAGGGTGCTGCAGTATATATAGAAAGAAAGACCCATCCCCTGGTTGGGCCTCAGATTTGAATGGCGAGGTCTGCCTACTACAGTAGGGTTTTTAGCTCACCTAAGCCGAAGGCTCACAAGGTGAGCTTATAGGATGGCCATGATCTGTCGTTCGTCCGTCCACAATTTCAAAGATCTTCTCTGAAACCGCTAGGCCAATCAAAGTGAAATTTTATGTGGAGCATCCATGGGTAGGGGGAACTGAAGTTTGATCGCAAGATCCGGGTCACATGACCAAGATGGCCGCCAAGCCCATATATGGTAAAAACACTTCAAAAATCTTCTTCTCCAGAACCGGTGGGCCGATTTCCATGAAACTTGGTATGTAGCATCGGGGACTCCTACCAATCATAGTTTGATAAAATGATGACCCTTGGTTGACCTTGACCTATTTTACGGCAAGGTCAAATTTGGAAACATAGGCTTTTACATGGGAAAAAGTGAAAACTATGGATTTTTTGAAAACTATTGCAGCCTGAGGCCTGAAAAGTGGTAGATGAAAACAACTAATGGAGTAGATGAAGGTATGTGATTAATTTAGGTCAAGGTCATCTCTTGACCTTGGCCAGTCTGTCGTCCATACACACCTTTCAAAGATGTTCTCCTCTGAAACCGCTTGGCCAATCAAAGTGAAATTTTATATGGAGCATCCATGGGTAGGGATGACGAAAGTTTGATAGCAAAATCCAGGTCACATGACCAAGATGGCCGCCACGCCCATATATGGTAAAAACCACTCAAAAATCTTCTCATGAACCGGAAGGCCGATTTTCACGAAACTTGGTATGTAGCATAAATTAATTTGGGACTACAGCCCATTATAGTTTGATAAAATGATGACCCTAGCATGACCTTGACCTATTTTACGGCAAGGTCAATTTTGTAAACATAGGCTTTTACATGGGAAAAAGTGAAAATTATGGATTTTTTGAAAACTATTGCAGCCTGAGGCCTGAAAAGTGATAGATGCAAAACAACTAGTGAAAGTATGTGATTAATTTAGGTCTTTTACATTGATATTTTGGACACTGTTGCAGTCTGAGACCTGAAAGTTGCTAGATGCAGACAACCAATGGAGTCAGTGAAGGTAAGGAATTAATGAAGGTCAAGGTCATCTCTTGACCTTGGCCAGTCTGTCGTCCATACACACTTTTCAAAGATCTTCTTCTCTGAAACTGCTGGGCCAATCAAGTTGAAATTTTATGTGGAGCATCCATGGGTAGGGGAGACGAAAGTTTGATCGCAAAATCCAGGTCACATGACCAAGATGGTAAAAACTACTCAAAAACCTTCTTCTCCAGAACCGGTGGGCCGATTTCCATGAAACTTGGTATGTAGCATCGGGGACTTCAGCCCATCATAGTTTAATAAAATGATGACCATAGGATGACCTTGACCTATTTTACGGCAAGGTCAATTTTGGAAACATAGGCTTTTACATGGGAAAAAGTGAAAACTGGATTTTTTGAAAACTATTGCAGCCTGAGGCCTGAAAAGTGGTAGATGCAAACAACTAATGGAGTAGATGAAGGTATGTGATTAATTTAGGTGAAGGTCATCTCTTGACCTTGGCCAGTCTATCGTCCATACACACTTTTCAAAGATCTTCTTCTCTGAAACTGCTGGGCAAATCATAGTGAAATTTTATGTGGAGCATCCATGGGTAGGGGAGACGAAAGTTTGATCGCGAAATTCAGGTCACATGACCAAGATGGCCGCCACACCCATATATATGGTAAAAACTACTCAAAAATCTTCTTCTCCAGAACCGGCAGGCCGATTTTCGCGAAACTTGGTATGTAGCATTTGGGACTCCAGCCCATCATAGTTTGTTGAAATGATGACCCTAGGATGACCTTGACCTATTTCACGGCAAGGTCAATTTTGGAAACATAGGCTTTTACATGGGAAAAGGCGAAAACAATGGATATTTTGGACACTGTTGCAGTCTGAGACATGAAAGTTGCTAGATGCAGACAACCAATGGAGTCAATGCAGGTAAGTAATTAATGAAGGCCCAGGTCTCTTCTTGACCTTGACCCAAGGTAATTTAAATATCAAAATTAAAATTATGGTTTTCTCAGAAATCACTGGGTTTGGAAACTATTGCAGCATGAGACCTGAAACTTTGCAGATGCAGACACCTTATGAATTCAATAAAGGTGTGTGAGTATTCAAGGTCAAGGTCATTTCATGATGACTTAATACATGTACTCCAGGATCAGGCTTCAGGTGAGCGTTCTCAGGACCAATGGTCCTCTGGTTTTGAAATGAACCAAAATACTGGACAAGAGGATAAACACTTCAGACAAGAGCTATTCTGTAGATGTAAGTAGGGTTTCCAGGTCACATAAACCTTTAGTACTACTAAAAAATTTGTGAATTGCTTCCAACCAAATTTGACTGACAACATATTGAATAGGTCATTAAACCACAATGCAAACAAACTTAATTTCATATCAATGTTTCTGTCATTTCAGGACAAAAAGCCTTCCTAGAACACATTTCTTGCTCTTACAATATGCTTGTACTGCCATGTAGCTAGTGGGCCCAACATGATGGCCCCATCTTCTTCAAAGCCCCAGGAAGATCCCAGTGTTTGACTTTTGTGCAGAAGGATCAGGTTAGTAAATTTACTTGCAACTTGCAACAATGACCTCATGAATCATTTGCCAAACCATCTCTGGTTATTTAATATCTATTCTTTGTTGGAAAGAGCACACTTTGAATTAGATATGTGCATAAGAAGAACTAACTGTCACACATGTATATAAGAATGAACACACACACACACACACACACACACACACACACACACACAGAAAATGTGGACATTCTCTTAATAATTGAAGCCACTCTGTTGTTGCAGGTATCGATTATGGAGAGTACTAGTGAAGCCTGTAGAGTTTTCAACCATGATCATACAACATTTCATCTAGACACATTTAGGAGGGTGGAAGGTAACTATGTATTGTCAACAACATGAATTTATAATTGAAAACTTAAGGTCGTCTGATGCATTCTATCATACTATTTTCTTGCTTGTCAAAAAGTGACATGTATATTTGCTGCTATAACTCAAGACATTGAGCAAAGAAATTTTATCATTTTTGAAAACTGCAAAGATTAATAATGACTGATTAGGCTACATACACCTGATCTGGGCCTGCACTGTCGCTCTAGCATGGACATTGCTGAAGGTAATTGGAATTTGAATTTCTTTCTGATTTCGCCTTTTCCTGATCATTGCCTACTTGTACCTTTTTGCATCCCATGACAATAAAAGCAAATTGAATGTATAACATATTGACACATGTAACTAGAAAGGTAAAAGTAGGCAACCATGCCCTTTGGGTCAAAAGTGGCCCCACTCCAGGGGTCATTAGCTCCCATAGACTTTCAATGTTTATGACCATAATATTCAAGCATCTCAGAAGCAGCTTCGCCAATAAAAACCAAATTTTAAATGAAGCATTTTTAGGAAGGGGAAACCAATGTGTACATGAAAATCCACATGACCATATATGGTAAAACCCCAGCTACTTTTCTTTTGTCCAGTTACTGTACTTGTTGATCGTTGACCTTGGGCTACTTGTTTACATTATCCATTGGTTCCCAGCTTCCTGTAATCAATATTGGAAATACTGGAAACGCCCCCTCTCCCCACCCTCACCCTGGATCATACATTTTTTTCCTGGATTATTCATTATTTCCAATATTATTCAGTGTAAGTTGTAAACCAGCAAATAAGGCAAAAATAACATTAGGACATTATATAGATTTTGGGAAAATGTTTTTGGTGAGGTCATCTGTTTTAATTTTGTGTACATATACACAATGGAGAGGGATGCTACTAAATCAATTTACTAGCAGTTTGATAGACAAAATCATTTGATTTGATCTGAGATTTGGTGTGTAATTCTTACTATATTTGATAGGCTAACTGGAGACAAAGCACAGCTGAGACTATAGAGCAGATAGCTGAAACAGCAAGAATGGTCAGTCATCTGATTCTACAGGTATATTTTTACCATAGTTTCTTAAAGTATGCACACATTACAACTTCCTTGCAACAAATGCAAGTCATGCCTTTGAAATAGTTGTAGCAGCTCCCACATCATATCACAAAAGTTCACAGTTCAGTTTCCCAATATCGTATAAAATGAAAACGAAACATTCAATACAAATAGAAAGGACTTCAACCTCCTCATAAAAATGCATCTAAATTATCTAATGAGTAACTACATGTTAGGTTTTCTTTGAAAGTTAACAACCCACCTTAATTAATTTATCATCATAATACTTACCAACTTTTAAATACTTTATTCCAGCTAGAAGACCTAGAAAATCCTGTTACCTTACAAGTGGACTCAATTTTTGTCAAAGTACATGTACTTCTACGAGATACCATCCCTGCAACCATTTTCATGTTTCATTGTGGTCAAGGAATATGCCATAATGCCCACAGTGAAAAAGAAGAAAAAAACTGTTAATAGATGAGGTTGATGTTTGTGTTTCAACTTTCAGGAATCTGTGGGGGACATTCAAGCAATGACATTCGTTTAGAATTTTCAAAAATACAAACAGTACTCTGTAGTCTTGTGCAGTATATCAGGGGTTATCGAGAAGCCTGTGGACAAATGCAATAAAATTTACACACATCAATACATTTATCTGAAAATTGATACACATGTTTTATGACACTCTTACGAAATATGCCAAAATTTCATGCAAATATCTAAAGAAATGTGTAATTGGCATGATTACTTAATAGTATGTTGGTCAAGGTGCGGCATGTCAAAATTCAAATAACATTGCAACATCAGTTTTCTCAAAGTACGCAACTGTGACTTAAAATTATGGTCTTAAAATTCTCGAGACGAGAATTTTTCATTTTCAGTGCATAAGCTCATTGTCCCGATGCAATGAGACGTCTACCAAAGCCATTAGGTCACTTCCTAGTCATTAATCTCATTCAACGACAGAGAACATATATAAATGGATCTGTAACTCTCTTGTATAGAGTGGGTGGATATCTTTGTCCTGGCGCATAACTAACCACTCGATTTTCTTTCAAGTTAAATCATTACTACTAAAAGATCAAAAATAAAACAAATATTTCATTCATAAAATGTCGAGACTGTATATGCATTCTCCGTAGAATGAGCCGCACACTGCAAGTGCAAAGCATCATTGTGCACTCATTAAGGAAATTACAAATGCTGCAATGTCATCACAAATTTTGATGTGCGGCAACTTGTCGAGCATAGCATTAATAAACTGTGTGTAATTAAATCATTTTTTGTACTTTTCAATGAAATTTCGAACACTTTTCAGAAATATCGTTTGAAATATTTATAAATTCTTGGAGAAATCGACAACTTTCATAACTTTTATTGCACTTGTCCACGAACTTCTGGATAACATCACTTATTTCTTGTGAGTCAATGACATCGACACACTACTCAAATTGTACAAAAGCAGCATGGGTTGACCTTGGATTGTTGTACAGCAGTCCTTATTAGCTCACCTGAGCCGAAGGCTCACAGGTGAGCTTTAATATAGTATATGCTCCGTCCGTCCACAATTTCAAAGATCTTCTCCTCTGAAACCGCTAGGCCAATCAAAGCCAAACTTCATGTGGAGCATCCTTAGGAAGAGTGAATAAATGTAATGGTCAAGGTCACGTGACAAAGATGGCCACCATGGCTGTAAATAGCAAAAACCTTTAAAAATCTTCTTCAGAAGTAAAAGGCCTATGATTTTGAAACTTTGCATGAAGCATCAATGAACTGCACTCTACAAAGTTTGCATAAATCATGACCCTGGGATGACCTTGACCTATTTTACGGCAAGGTCAACTTAGGTCACCCATGCATTTGAATGGGGAAAGTTGTTAAAATTTATTTGAAGGGCAAAACTTGCAGTAAATTGGCAAATGAACTGAATTTTTATGATTTGAAGAAAAAAAAGACTTCAGAGGTTATTCTGACCCTGCCCTAGGGTTATATACATGTATATTACCATTCTAGTCAAACAAGTTTATTAATACATATCTCAGGTCTCAGGTGAGCGTTTACAAGACTATTGGTCCTCTGGTTTTATTTTGTTGAGTGTATAGCATACAAGTACATCTACTTTCATCAATTGAAGCTATCTGATATATAGAAAATGGAACAAATTGATTCTTTCAAACCTTTTGCTCTGCCACTCATGAAATCAAAATATTTTTGTGCTGTATGTGACATATGAACATGAAATATTTTATAGAATTTCTGACTTCTTTTATTACCTAGAATTGTGTCATTATATGTCAATATTTTTGCAGCGACTTTATTTTGTGATTTTTTTTCAGCCCCAGGAAATTCGCAAAAATAAATCGCTCACGAAAAAAAATTGGTTTACAGTATAAATTTGTCATTTATTGATCAGTTTACAAAATTTAAACACTTATCATCTTATCTCATCAATTGAAAGGTGTCTATGCATGGTATAAAATTTTTGATTTTTGAAATTTTACAGTCTTTTAACCTGTGCTCTGACAGGTTTTTAGGGATGAAAATTGAAAGTTATATAACTTTGTCATTTATTGATCAATTTGCAAAATTTAAAAACATTTCATCTTATGTTATCAGTTTGATAGGTGTATAACTGTATATGCATGTTTTGCTGTTAATTCTTGAAATTTTTGGTCTTTGAAATATTTCAGTCTTTTAATGTGTATGCTGCACAGGTACCGTTCATTATCTGGGTGAAAACAGAAAATATTATTACTTTATCTATTATTGATCAACTTGCAAAATTTAAAAACTTTTCATCTTATCTCATCAATTGAAACGAGAATAATTGTTTATGCAGGTTTTGCTGTATATTTCAAAAATTTTTTAATGAGAAATAATTGAGTCATGAAACCTGTGCAGTGCACAGGCATTGGGGGTGAAAATTGAAACTGTTATAGCTTTGTCATTTATTGATCAATTTCCACAATTTAAACAATTTTAATCTTATCTCCTCGATTGAAAGGAGTTTTGCGGGTTTTGCTGTATATTCTTGATTTTTTTTTTAAATTTTGAAAAAATTGAGTGCTAAGATCTGTGCGGGGCAGAGGCAGTAGGGATGAAAATGGAAAATGTTATAACATTGTCACTTATTGATCAATTTGATCAATTTGCAAAATTTAAAAACTTTTCATCTTATCTCCTCAATTGAAAGCAGTTTATGCAGGTTTTGCTGTATATTCTTGAATTTTTTGAATATGGGAAATAATGAGTCCTATTGCCTGTGCGGCGCACATGCAGTTAGAAGTGAAAATGGAAAATGTTATAACTTTGCCATTTATTAATCAATTTGCAAAATTTAAAAACTTATCATCGTATCTCATCAATTGAAAGGGGTTTTTGCTGTATATTCTTGAATTTTTTGAATTTTGAAAATTTTTTGAATATGGGAAATAATGAGTCCTAAAGCCTGTGCAGCTCACAGGCAGTTAGGGATGAAAATGGAAAATGTTATAACTTTGTCATCTATTGATCAATTTTCAAAATTTAAAAAAGATTTTATCATTTTTCATCATTTGAAAGGTGGCAGTGCAGAATTTGCTGCATATTCTTGAAATTTTTGAATTTGGAAAAAATTGAGTCCTGAAACCTGTGCGGCGCACAGGCAGTTAGGGGTGATAATGAAAATGTTATAACTTTGTCATTTATTGATCAATTTCCAAATTTTAAACACTTTTCATCTTATCTCATCAATTGAAAGGAGTTTATGCATGTTCTGCTGTATATTCTTAAAATTTTTGAATTTTGAAATTTTTCAGTCTTTTAACCTGTGCAGGTTTTAAGGGATGAAAATGGAAAATGTTATAACTTTGTCACTTATTGATCAATTTTCAAAATTTAAAAAGATTTTATCCTTTTTCATCAATTGAAAGGTGTCAGTACAGATTTTGCTGCATATTCTTGAAAATTTTGAATTTGGAAAAATTGAGTCCTGAAACCTGTGCACAGGAAGTTAGGGATGAAAATGGAAAATGTTATAACTTTGCCATTTATTATATTTGCAAAATTTAAAAACTTATCATATCTCATCAATTGAAAGTGGTTTATGTAGGTTTTGCTTTATATTCTTGAAATTTTTGAATTTGGAAAAAATTGAGTCCTAAAGCCTGTGCGGCGCACAGGCAGTTATGGGTGAAAATGGAAAATATTATAACTTTGCCATTTATTGATCAATTTGCAAAATTTAAAAACTTTTCATCTTATCTCATCAATTGAAAGGGGTTTATGTAGGTTTTGCTTGAAATTGCGCATTTTAATTAAATGAGTAGCAACAGCACTGATCAGCTGTGGAGCACTAAGCTAATCTGTGTCTGTTTTCACATATGCAAAAAATCTGATTTTTTCGTGCTGTGGCTCAATTTTTACAGTACAGTGACATTCAAAGAATTAGAAACCTCCAGTGTCTTTTCTCAACATTTATTGAACAATTTTCAAAATTTAAACACATTTCATCTTCTCTCATCAATTGAAAAGGGTTTATGCGTGTTTTGCTGTATATTCTTAAAATTTTTGAATTTTGAAATTTTTCAGTCTTTTAACCTGTGCGCCTTTTGAAAATTTAAAAAGATTTTATCATTTTTCATCAATTGAAAGGTGTCAGTACATAATTTGCTGCATATTCTTGAAATTTTTGATTTTGGAAAAATTGAGTCCTGAAACCTGTGCGGCTCACAGGCAGTTAGGGATGAAAATGGAAAATGTTATTACTTTGTCATCTATTGATCAATTTTCAAAATTTATAAAGATTTTATCATTTTTCATCATTTGAAAGGTGGCAGTGCAGAATTTGCTGCATATTCTTGAAATTTTTGAATTTGGAAAAAATTGAGTCCTGAAACCTGTGCGGCGCACAGGCAGTTAGGGGTGATAATGAAAATGTTATAACTTTGTCATTTATTGATCAATTTCCAAATTTTAAACACTTTTAATCTTATCTCATCAATTGAAAGGAGTTTATGCATGTTCTGCTGTATATTCTTAAAATTTTTGAATTTTGAAATTTTTCAGTCTTTTAACCTGTGCGGCGCACAGGTTTTAAGGGATGAAAATGGAAAATGTTATAACTTTGTCACTTATTGATCAATTTTCAAAATTTAAAAAGATTTTATCCTTTTTCATCAATTGAAAGGTGTCAGTACAGATTTTGCTGCATATTCTTGAAAATTTTGAATTTGGAAAAATTGAGTCCTGAAACCTGTGCACAGGAAGTTAGGGATGAAAATGGAAAATGTTATAACTTTGCCATTTATTATATTTGCAAAATTTAAAAACTTATCATATCTCATCAATTGAAAGTGGTTTATGTAGGTTTTGCTTTATATTCTTGAAATTTTTGAATTTGGAAAAAATTGAGTCCTAAAGCCTGTGCGGCGCACAGGCAGTTATGGGTGAAAATGGAAAATATTATAACTTTGCCATTTATTGATCAATTTGCAAAATTTAAAAACTTTTCATCTTATCTCATCAATTGAAAGGGGTTTATGTAGGTTTTGCTTGAAATTGCGCATTTTAATTAAATGAGTAGCAACAGCACTGATCAGCTGTGGAGCACTAAGCTAATCTGTGTCTGTTTTCACATATGCAAAAAATCTGATTTTTTCGTGCTGTGGCTCAATTTTTACAGTACAGTGACATTCAAAGAATTAGAAACCTCCAGTGTCTTTTCTCAACATTTATTGAACAATTTTCAAAATTTAAACACATTTCATCTTCTCTCATCAATTGAAAAGGGTTTATGCGTGTTTTGCTGTATATTCTTAAAATTTTTGAATTTTGAAATTTTTCAGTCTTTTAACCTGTGTGCCGCACAGGTTTTAAGGGATGAAAATGGAAAATGTTATAACTTGGTCACTTATTGATCAATTTTCAAAATTTAAAAAGATTTTATCATTTTTCATCAATTGAAAGGTGTCAGTACATAATTTGCTGCATATTCTTGAAATTTTTGATTTTGGAAAAATTGAGTCCTGAAACCTGTGCGGCTCACAGGCAGTTAGGGATGAAAATGGAAAATGTTATTACTTTGTCATCTATTGATCAATTTTCAAAATTTAAAAAGATTTTATCATTTTTCATCATTTGAAAGGTGGCAGTGCAGAATTTGCTGCATATTCTTGAAATTTTTGAATTTGGAAAAAATTGAGTCCTGAAACCTGTGCGGCGCACAGGCAGTTAGGGGTGATAATGAAAATGTTATAACTTTGTCATTTATTGATCAATTTCCAAATTTTAAACACTTTTCATCTTATCTCATCAACTGAAAGGAGTTTATGCATGTTCTGCTGTATATTCTTAAAATTTTTGAATTTTGAAATTTTTCAGTCTTTTAACCTGTGCGGCGCACAGGTTTTAAGGGATGAAAATGGAAAATGTTATAACTTTGTCACTTATTGATCAATTTTCAAAATTTAAAAAGATTTTATCCTTTTTCATCAATTGAAAGGTGTCAGTACAGATTTTGCTGCATATTCTTGAAAATTTTGAATTTGGAAAAATTGAGTCCTGAAACCTGTGCACAGGAAGTTAGGGGTGAAAATGAAAAATGTTGTAACTTTGTCATCTGTTGATCAATTTCCAAAATTTAAACACTTTTCATCTTATCACTTGAAAGATGTTTATGCCTGTTTTGCTGTATATTCCTGAAATTTGTGAATTTCGAAAAAATAGGGTCCTGAAACCGGTGCGGCGCACAGGCATTTAAGGATAATAATTGAAAATGTTATAGCTTTGTCATTTATTATTCAACTTTAAAAAATCAATAACTTTTGATCTTTAATCTAATCAATTGAAAGGTTTCTATCCATGTTCTATCCATGTTTTGATGGAAATTCTCATTTTTTAAGTTATTGTAACTTGTTATTTTATGTTGTCAATGTTGGTAAGACAATAAAAGACAAAGAATAAAATTTGTTTTCTTGTTTATTGTTGCCAAATTGTTTTCCAGATTGTACAGAAAATACCAGATACATAAAATGCCCTATATTGCTGATGACTAATAAATCATCTGAATAAGTCTGATAAGCAAATGGGAATCCACTTAATAGATGGTAAGGAAATGCTCATACATGTCTAATATCCATAGATGCAATGTATAAACAGAGGTTATCCTTTGTGGTTTGCATCATTACAATGTATATAAGAGACACAAATATGGCATACATACATACACTGAAATATTTCTTAAATATGCATAAACACCTTTTCAATTGATAAGATAAGATGAAAAGTGTTTAAATTTTGGAAATTGATCAACAGATGACAAAGTTACAACATTTTTCATTTTCACCCCTAACTTCCTGTGCGCTGCACAGGTTTCAGGACTCAATTTTTAAATTTTGAAAATTGATCAATAAGTGACAAAGTTATAACATTTTCCATTTTCATCCCTTAAAACCTGTGCGCCGCACAGGTTAAAAGACTGAAAAATTTCAAAATTCAAAAATTTCAAGAATATACAGCAGAACATGCATAAACTCCTTTCAATTGATGAGATAAGATGAAAAGTGTTTAAAATTTGGAAATTGATCAATAAATGACAAAGTTATAACATTTTCATTATCACCCCGTACTGCCTGTGCGCCGCACAGGTTTCAGGACTCAATTTTTTCCAAATTCAAAAATTTCAAGAATATGCAGCAAATTCTGCACTGCCACCTTTCAATTGATGAAAAATGATAAAATCTTTTTAAATTTTGAAAATTGATCAATAGATGACAAAGTAATAACATTTTCCATTTTCATCCCTAACTGCCTGTGAGCAGGACAGGTTTCAGGACTCATTTTTTCCAAAATCAAAAATTTCAAGAATATGCAGCAAATTATGTACTGACACCTTTCAATTGATGAAAAATGATAAAATCTTTTTAAATTTTGAAAATTGATCAATAAGTGACAAAGTTATAACATTTTCCATTTTCATCCCTTAAAACCTGTGCGCCGCACAGGTTAAAAGACTGAAAAATTTCAAAATTCAAAAATTTTAAGAATATACAGCAAAACACGCATAAACCCTTTTCAATTGATGAGAGAAGATGAAATGTGTTTAAATTTTGAAAATTGATCAATAAATGTTGAGAAAAGACACTGGAGGTTTCTAATTCTTTGAATGTCACTGTACTGTAAAAAATTGAGCCACAGCACGAAAAAATCAGATTTTTTTGCATATGTGAAAACAGACACAGATTAGCTTAGTGCTCCACAGCTGATCAGTGCTGTTGCTACTCATTTAATTAAAATGCGCAATTTCAAGCAAAACCTACATAAACCCCTTTCAATTGATGAGATAAGATGAAAAGTTTTTAAATTTTGCAAATTGATCAATAAATGGCAAAGTTATAATATTTTCCATTTTCACCCCTGCAACTGCCTGTGCGCTGCACAGGCTTTAGGACTCAATTTTTTCCAAATTCAAAAATTTCAAGAATATAAAGCAAAACCTAGTCCTACATTAACCACTTTCAATTGATGAGATATGATGAAAAGTTTTTAAATTTTGCCAATTGATCAATAAATGGCAAAGTTATAACATTTTCCATTTTCACCCCTGCAACTGCCTGTGCGCTGCACAGGCTTTAGGACTCCATTGTTTCGAAATTCAAAAATTTCAAGAATATAAAGCAAAACCTACATTAACCCCTTTCATTTGATGAGATATGATAAGTTTTTAAATTTTGCAAATATAATAAATGGCAAAGTTATAACATTTCCCATTTTCAGCCCTAACTGCCTGTGAGCTGCACAGGCTTTAGGACTCAATTTTTCAAAATTCAAAAAGTTCAAGAATATACAGCAAAAACCCCTTTCAATTGATGAGATACGATGATAAGTTTTTAAATTTTGCAAATTGATTAATAAATGGCAAGGTTATAACATTTTCCATTTTCACTTCTAACTGCCTGTGCGCCGCACAGGCAATAGGACTCATTATTTCCCATATTCAAAAAATGAATGATGTACTAAATTGACAACATAAAATAACAAGTTACAATAACTTAAAAAATGAGAATTTCCATCAAAACATGGATAGAAACCTTTCAATTGATTAGATTAAAGATCAAAAGTTATTGATTTTTTTAAAGTTGAATAATAAATGACAAAGTTATAACATTTTCAATTATTATCCTTAACTGCCTGTGCGCCGCACAGGTTTCAGGACTCAATTTTTTCGAAATTCAAAAAATTCAAGAATATACAGCAAAACAGGCATAAACACCTTTAAATTGATAAGATGAAAAGTGTTTAAATTTTGGAAATTGATCAACAGATGACAAAGTTACAACATTTTTCATTTTCACCCCTAACTTCCTGTGCGCTGCACAGGTTTCAGGACTCAATTTTTCCAAATTTGGAAATTGATCAATAAATGACAAAGTTATAACATTTTCATTATCACCCCTAACTGCCTGTGCGCCGCACAGGTTTCAGGACTCAATTTTTTCCAAATTCAAAAATTTCAAGAATATGCAGAAAATTCTGCACTGACACCTTTCAATTGATGAAAAATGATAAAATCTTTTTAAATTTTGAAAAATGATCAATAAATGACAAAGTAATAACATTTTCCATTTTCATCCCTAACTACCTCTGAGCCGCACAGATTTCAGGACTCATTTTTTCCAAATTCAAAAATTTCAAGAATATGCAGCAAATTCTGTACTGACACCTTTCCATTGATGAAAAATGATAAAATCTTTTTAAATTTTGAAAATTGATCAATAAGTGACAAAGTTATAACATTTTCCATTTTCATCCCTTAAAACCTGTGCGCCGCACACGTTAAAAGACTGAAAAATTTCAAAATTCAAAAATTTCAAGAATATACAGCAAAACATGCATAAACTCCTTTCAATTGATAAGATAAGATGAAAAGTGTTTAAAATTTGGAAATTGATCAATAAATGACAAAGTTATAACAATTTTCATTATCACCCCTAACTGCCTGTGCGCCGCACAGGTTTCAGAACTCAATTTGTTCCAAATTCAAAAATTTCAAGAATATGCAGCAAATTCTGCACTGACACCTTTAAATTGACGAAAAATGATAAAATCAGTTTAAAAATTTTTAAAATTGATCAATAAATGACAAAGTAATAACATTTTCCATTTTCATCCCTTAAAACCTGAGCGCCGCACAGGTTATAAGACTCAATTTTTTCCAAATTCAAAAATTTTAAAAAATTAGATGAGATACGATGAATTTTTTTTTAATTTTTGCAAATTGATCAATAATTTTAATTTTTGCAAATTGATCAATAAATGACAATGTTAGAACTTTTTCCATTTTAACCCCAAACTGCCTCTTTTAATAGGACTCATTTTTTTCAAAAATCATAAATTTTAAGAATATACAGCAAAACCTGCATAAACCCCTTTCAATTGATGAGATAAGATGAAAAGTTTTAAAATTTTGCTAATTGATCAATAAATGGCAAAGTTATAACATTTTACATTTTCACCCCTTTAGCACAGGCTAAAGGACTCAATTTTTTCGAAATTCAAAAATTTCAAGAATATACAAAAAGAAACTGTCTAAACCTCTTTCAATTGACGAGATAAGAGGAATAGTTTTTTTAAAATTTGCAAATTGATCAATACATGACAAAGTTATAAAATTTTCCATTTTCACCCCTAACTGCCTGTGCGACGCACAGGCTTTAGGACTCAATTTTTGTACAAATTCAAAAATTTCAAGAATATACAGCAAAACCTACATAAACACCTTTCAATTGATGAGATAAGATGAAAAGTTTAAAAATTTTGCAAATTGATCAATAATTGGCAAGGTTATAACATTTTCCATTTTCACCCCTTACTGCCTGTGCGCCGCACAGGCTTTAGGACTCAATTTTTTCCAAATTCAAATATTTCAAGAATAGACAGCAAAACCTGCATAAACCCCTTTCAATTGATAAGATAAGATGAAAAAATTCTTAATTTTGGAAACTGATCAATAAATGGCAAAGTTATAACATTTTCCATTTTCACCCCTAACTGCCTGTGCGCCGCACAGGCTATAGGACTAAATTTTTTCCATATTCAAACATTTCAAGAATATACAGCAAAACATACATGAACACCTTTCAATTGATGAGATAAAATGAAAAGTTTTTAAATTTTGGAATTGATCAATAAATGGTAAGGTTTTTCCATTTTCACCTCTAACTGCCTGTGAGCTGCACAGGCTTTAGGACTCATTTTTTACAAATTTCATAATTTCAAGAATATACAGCAAAACCTGCATAAACCCCTTTCAATTGATGAGATAAGATGAAAAGTTTAAAAATTTTGCAAATTGATCAATAAATGACAAAGTTATAACATTTTCCATTTTCACCCCTTACTGCCTGTGCACCACACAGGCTTTAGGACTCATTTTTTTTTTTTTCAAAACTCCAAAATTTCAAAAATATACAGCAAAACCTGCATAAACCCCTATCAATTGATAAGATAAGATGACAAGTTTTTACATTTTGCAAATTGATCAATAAACGGTAAAGTAATAACATTTTCCATTTTCACCCCTAACTGACTGTGCACCACACAGGCTTTAGGACTCATTTTTTTTTTCAAAATTCAAAAATTTCAAAATATACAGCAAAACCTGCATAAACCCCTATCAATTGATAAAATAAGATGACACACAGGCTTAAGGACTATATTTTTTCAGAATTCAAAAATTTCAAGAATATACAGCAAAACCTACATAAACCCCTTTCATTTGATGAGATAAGATGAAAAGTTTTTACATTTTGCAAATTGATCAATAAACGGTAAAGTAATAACATTTTCCATTTTCACCCCTAACTGACTGTGCACCACACAGGCTTTAGGACTCATTTTTTTTTTTTTCAAAATTCAAAAATTTCAAAAATATACAGCAAAACCTGCATAAACCCCTATCAATTGATAAGATAAGATGCCAAGTTTTTAAATTTTGCAAATTGATCAATAAATGGCAATGTTATAACATTTTCCATTTTCACCCCTAACTGCCTACAGGTGCACTGCACAGGCTTAAGGACTCATTTTTTTTTTTCAAAATTCAAAAATTTCAAGAATATACAGAAAAACTCACATAAACCCCTTTCAGTTAATGAGATAAGATGATGAGGTTTTAAAATTTGCAAATTGATCAATAATTGGCAAACATTTTTCATTTTCACCCCTTACTGCCTGTGCGCCGCACAGGCTTTAGAACTCAATTTTTAAGAAATTCAAAATTTTCAAAAATAGACAGCAAAACTAGCAAAAACCCCTTTCAATTGATGAGATAAGATAAGTTTTTAAATTTTGCAAATTGATCAATAAATGGCAAAGTATAACATTTTCCATTTTCACCCCTAACTGCCTGTACGCCGCACAGGCTTTAGGACTCAATTTTTTCCAAATTTAAAAATATACAGCAAAACCTACAAAAACCCTTTTCAGTTGATATGAGATATCATGATAAGTTTTTAAATTTTGCAAATTAAACAATAAATAACATTTTCCAATTTCACCCCTAAATACCTGTGTGCTGTTTAACAACTCATTTGTTTTGAAATTCAAAAATTTCAAGAATATATTGCAAAACCTGCATAAACCCCTTTCAATTGATAAGATAATAAATTTTCAAATTTTGGAAATTGATCAATAAATGGCGAAGTTATAACATTTTCTTAACTGCCTGTGTGGCACACAGATTTTAGCTCTCAATTTTTTCAGAATTCAAAAATTTCAAGAATATACAGCAAAACCTACATGAACACCTTTCAATTGATGTGATAAGATTTATAAAAGTTTTAAAATTTTGCAAATTTTCCATTTTCACCCATACTGACTGCCTGTGCACCGCATAAGCTTTAGGACTCAATTTTTAACAAATTCAAGATTATACAGCAAAACCTGCATAAACCCCTTTTAGTTGATGAGATAAGATGAACAGATTTTAAATTTTGCAAATTGATCAATAAATGGCAAAGTTATAACATTTTCCATTTTCACCCATAAACTGCCTGTGCGCAGCACAAGCTTTATGACAGGCTTTTTATTAGCTCACCTGAGCCGTTAGGCTCACAAGGTGAGCTTATAGGATGGCAATGATCCGGCGTCCGGCGTCCGTCGTCGTCCACCATTTTCAAAGATCTTCTTCTCTGAAACCGCTTGGCCAATTAAAGCCAAATTTTATATGAAGCATCTATGGGAAGGGGGAACCAATGTGTTTATAAATAATCCAGGTCACATGACCAAGATGGCCGCAATGCCCATATATGGTAAATACCCTTCAAAAATCTTCTCCTCTGGAACCGGTGGACCGATTTCAACGAAACTTGGCATGAAGCTCGGGGACTAGAGTACTACAATGTGTTTATAAATTATGACCTTTGGATGACCTTGACCTATTTTACAGCAAGGTCAACATAGGTCGCCCATGCATTTGAATGGGGGAAATTGTTAAAATGTCATTTGAAAGGCAAATTTTGCAGGAAATGGGCAAATGGACTGAAGGTAGGTAATTCTGAAAAAAAAAATTGGACCCCAGGGTTGGTCTGCCCACACCCCGGGGCAATATACATGTATATTACAAAAATATTCAAAGATCTTCTCTGAAACCACTTGGCCAATCAAAGCCAAATTTTATATGAAGCATCTATAGGAAGGGGGAATCAATGTGTTTATAAATAATCCAGGTCACATGACCAAAATGGCCGCCATGCCCATATATGGTAAAAACCCTTCAAAATTCTTCTTCTCCAGAACCACTGGACCGATTTCAACGAAACTTTGCATGAAGCATGGGGGACTAGAGTACTACAATGTGTTTATAAATTATGACCTTTGGATGACCTTGACCTATTTTATGGCAAGGTCAACATGGGTCGCCCATGCATTTGAATGGGAAAAATTGTTAAAATGTCATTTGAAAGGCAAAGCTTGCAGGAAATGGGCAAATGGACTGAAGGTAAGTAATTCTGAAAAAAATTGGACCCTTGGGGTGGTCTGCCCCCACCCTGGGGCAATATACATGTATATTAAAAAATATTCAAAGATCTTCTTCTCTGAAACCACTTGGCCAATCAAAGTCAAATTATATATGAAGCATCTGTAGGAAGGGGGAATCAATGTGTTTATAAATAATCCAGGTCACATGACCAAGATGGCCGCCATGCCCATATATGGTAAAAACCCTTCAAAATTCTTCTTCTCCGGAACCACTGGACCGATTTCAACGAAACTTGGCATGAAGCATCGGGGACTAGAGTACTACAATGTGTTTATAAATTATGACCTTTGGATGACCTTGACCTATTTTATGGCAAGGTCAACATAGGTCGCCCATGCATTTGAATGGGAAAAATTGTTAAAATGTCATTTGAAAGGCAAATCTTGCAGGAAATGGGCAAATGGACTGAAGGTAGGTAATTCTGAAAAAACATTTGGACCCTAGGGGTTGGTCTGCCCCACCCTGGGGCAATATACATGTATATTACAAAAATATTCAAAGATCTTCTTCTCTGAAACCACTTGGCCAATCAAAGCCAAATTTTATATGAAGCATCTATAGGAAGGGGGAATCAATGTGTTTCTTAATAATCCAGGTCACATGACCAAGATGGCCACCATGCCCTTATATGGTAAAAACCCTTCAAAATTCTTCTTCTCCGGAACCACTGGACCGATTTCAACGAAACTTGGCATGAAGCATTGGGGACTAGAGTACTACAATGTGTTTATAAATTATGACCTTTGGATGATCTTGACATATTTTACGGCAAGGTCAACATAGGTCGCCAATGCATTTGAATGGGTAAAACTTTTAAAATGTCATTTTAAGTGAAAGTCTTGCAGGAAATGGGCAGTGGGACTGAATATTAATGATTCTGAAAAAAATTGGACCCCAGGGACTCATTTGCCCCAGCCCAGGGGCATTATACATGTATATTACCATAATATTCAAACATCCTTTCCTCTGAAACCGCTTGGCCAATCAAAGCCAAATTTCATATGAAGCATCTATAGAATGGGGGAATCAATGTGTATATAAATAATCTAGGTCACATGACCAAGATGGCCGCTATTCCCATATATGGTATAAACCATTCAAAAATCTTCTTCTCCGGAACCGGTGGACCGATTTCGAAGAAACTTGGCATAAAGCATCGATGACTCAAGTACTACAATGTATGTATAAATCATGACCCTGTGATGACCTTGACTTATTTTAAGGCAAGGTCAACATGGGTTGCCTATGTATTTGAATGATTAAACTGTTAAAATGTCATTTGAAGGGAAAAACTTGTATGGACAGTATATTGATTATTCTGAAAAAAAAAAAAAATGGCCCAAGGGCTTCATCTGCCCCTATACTGGGACTATTTTCTATAGCATTCGTATATACAGCAGATCTCAGGTGAGCGTTTACAGGACCATTGGTCCTCTTGTTTTTACAAATTCAGAAATTTCAAGAATATACAGCAAAACCTGCAATTACATTTAAACATTCATAGAGTTCCAATTTGCATGTTTGTTTATGACTGTGTCAGTTCCAGGTCACTTTTGCAACAAGCGAAGGTCTTGTCAAGTCTTCATAAAGAGTTCTTGTTTTTCAGCTGCCAAATGAGTGTGAATCAAACTGTCCAGACTGGCCCTGACTGTTTGCAACACATGTTCAACAAGTAAGGAAATGTTGAGAAAAGACACTGAATGTTTCTTTTGTAAAAATTGAGCCACATCATGAAAAAATCAGATTTTTTTTTCATATGTGAAAACAGACACAGATCAGCTTAGTGCGGACAGCTTAGTGCTCCACAGCTGACCAGCGCTGTTGTTCTGAAATGAAAATCTGAAATTTCAAGCTTCTAGCATTCTTTTTGTGATTGTATAGGCCTTTTTGTGTTTTACGTGGTTGGAAATTTTCTCATTATGTTGCTCAATTTATCTTGTGCAATTCTTCTGAGGTCTCTTCTGCTGTGTCTGGGCATGTACCCTGTAAAAAGAAAAAATATTGTACTCCTTTATTACCTCATCACATACAAAACTGTATAGAAACACTACGATAAGTTTTCACTCTTGTTCGATTTTTTGGCCCTTGGTCTTCATCAGGAAAACAAAAATCTTATTCTCCAACTAAGTGGCATCTATACTGAATTTCATAGGCATTGTATATGTAGTCAGGGGTGACATCACATCATTTCCTGCTAAGGCAATGTCAAATTGGTGTAACACCAAATGATGTGAGGTCATCTTCCGCTGAAATCTCTCTGCCTATCAAGAGCACAAGTTCAACTGATACATCTTTTTATGAAAAAAAAAAACAAAAAACATATAAAATTTTAACAAGAGTGGAAAATTATCATAGTGTTTATCAGCTATTCCCTCCGGAATTTTCATTTGAGAATATGTATAGAAACAGCTGATGTATTATTTTTTCTGTTATTCTTGAAACTACTGTGCACTATCTGAAACAGACTTGGTAGTACAAACTTCTGTTGCCTGGGTAGTGATCAGTCTGATTATGTTATAATAAATCTGCATAACAGTGAGGCTTGTAATTATGAGCTTGATTCTAATATGGGGAGTTAAGCTTTATGATCTTGCTCAAGGACACAACTCAACTATAAAGGCGTTTGAACCCAGGACCTATATGTGCTTACAAGCTCGTAACAAAGACCTTAGCAGTTGATCTTCACTAAAGTTGCATGGTTTACCTTCTTAGTTGATCTGTATTTATCTTCACTTTTCCTTCCATGTTAGTAATAACAGTAATTGTGTGTCAGTGTTCTCCCTGTGTAACGGCAGAGGCTGTCTTGGTAATAGTCCAAGTATCTCCTTTTACCAACCATTTTCCCTTCAACTTGAGGATCTGATAATATGTATCAAAATATGGGAGTTAATATGCCTTGCTCAAGGACACAGCCTGAACCTGGTGACAATTTGGTTTGAAGCCAACAATTCAGAATCTGATGCATTGATGCTATTCAAACTGACACACCAGACTGGAGGAATGCATAAACCAGAAGACCAATGACCTTCTCTTTGTGAAAATTTTGCTAATATATACCACATGTATGTGTGCAGTGTCTCGCGGAAGTGGACCAAGGAATTTAAGTGGAACAGATTGAAGCCAAGCTAGCTGATATAGCTGTGAAGCCAAGCTAGCTGATACAGCTGATCTATGCAAGTTAAAGCCAAAGAATAAAATTCTTATATGTGATAGAATATTATATTTGGTATTGACCTCAAAAAGTAAATATTTTCAGTGTTTGTACTTACCTAATCATTTGTGAAATCAGCATTCTTGCCAGACATACATGAAGAGTATATTTTCTTATCATTTTTCTTGACACCATTCTTCTAATGCTGTCACAAATGTAGCACCTTGTGTTATTTGGCATCCGCTACCTACAAGTTAACGTGAGAAATAACTTTCAACTTACGTCACTTTAAATGATATTCTAGCCAAGGAATTACCAGGATTTCTTTAAAAAATAAATGTTTTATTTCTTCATAGGCCTAAGGAGATTTTATCTGCCTAGAGGAAACCAGAGGACCATTGGTCCTGAGAACACTCACCTGAAGCCGGATCTTGTTACAATTATAACTGCAACTGCAAAAAAAAAAAAAAAAAAAAAAAAAAAAAAAAAAAAAAAATAACTGCAACTGCAGTCTGCATGGTTAAATACTACGGAGTCATGTTGGTCCGAAAATTGGCAGGCGATTGGATTTGCTTCTGTTGAGAATGACAACGTGCTTGATGTGCAGGCTATATTTCACCTTCTTTAATCCACTGTCAATTTTTCTACTGTCAGTATGAGTGATGCCTGTAAAATTGCAATTCAAAGCACAACTGCACTTTCAAGCACATCACTCAAATTTCAGAAAACATTTTCAGATGCTACCAGTGGAAAACACATCTATTGCTTTAATATGTATATAGCCTCCACACCAAGCACTTGGTCACTCATAGCATTAGTTTCGCAAAATATTATTTCAAATGCGAAATAGAGGCAGCTCCTGTGGCCAAATGGTTTATTAAAGATGCTGTTTTCAATACCATGCAATTTTGTTTGAAATATGAAACCAGAGGACCAATGTCCTGTAAAAGCTCACCTGATATCCGAGATATGCGACCTCAGCTGACCTTGCCATAAAATACATCAAGGTCACCCGGGGTCATGATTATACAAACTTTGTAGAGCTCCATTCCATGATGCTTCATGCCAAGTTTCAAAATCATAGGTCTTCAAGTCCTGAAGAATAAGATTTATAAAGGTTTTTGCTATTTATAACCATGGTGGCCATCTTGGTCATGTGACCTTGACTTTCATTCTCCCTTCCTAAGAGTGCTTCACATGACGTTTGGTTTTGATTGGCCAAACCCTTTCAGAGAAGATCTTTGGATATTATGGTAATATACATGTATATTGCCCTGGGTTGGGGCAGACCTGCCCCAGTGCTCCATTATTTTTTCAATATCATAAGTCCCCATTCAAATGCATGGGCGACCTATTTTGACCTTGCCGTAAAATATAAACTTTGTAGAGCTCCTTCCTCTGATGCTTCATGCCAAGTTTCAAAATCATAGGCCTTCTGTTTTGGAGAGGAAGATTTTTTAAGGTTTTTCAGGCCCCCTAAGCAGATTCCAAGAAAAATAAAGGTTTTTTATAAAGGCTATTTTTGCCAAAATAAAGGCTCTTTAAGACAGATTTTTGAGAAAATAAAGAGCACAGTGTGGTCTGCTAACAACACAGTGAAATAGTTTTCAGAGATCAGCAACACCTACTCTTTGTGAAATAACCCAGAAGAGTCCCCCCTTGTAAAAGTATGAGTGAAGCATAAAGCTTAATTAAGCCAGGGGTCTGGGGGCCCGCTAGACCCCAGAAGCCAAATACTAAGCCTCGAGTTCCCTTACAATTTCAGCATTTCCTGATGGCAATATGTAAAATAAAGACTATTTAGTTAAAATTATCACAGAATAAAGGTTTGAGAGTAAAATTATAGGCTTTTTGGTGGATTTTGGAACAAAATAAAGGTTTTAAAGGATTTCCATTAAAATAAAGGTTTTTAAAGGTTTTAAAGGCTCCCCTAGGGGCCCTGGGTTTTTGCTATTTATAGCCATGGCAGCCATCTTGGTCATGTGACCATGACCATTTATATAAACTTGTTCCTCCATCCCAAGAATACTACATACAAAATTTAGCTTTGATTGGTCCAGTGGTTACTGAGAAAATTAAGGTCAAGAAATGACCTTGATCTTTTATACTCACAACACTTCATAAGCTTAACATGTTGTCTGTATCTACCAACTTTCAGGTCACAGGCTAGAAAAAAAAAAGTACAAGTAGGCAAAGATCAGGAAAAGGCGCAATCAGAAAAAGATTCCCACTCCAAAAACCGAGGTGGGAAAAAACCAAACTAACAATCAGGTACTTATACCATGAAACATATCGTAAGCCGAATGAGCAGCTATTTTCCCAATAGGTGGCCACTCAGTTACCTTAACTTAACTAAAAATATGAAAACATACATAAGGCGCCAACAGCACAAAAAATTTTAAACACCAAGACATAAAACAAAAAGAACCACTACAGAAGTATCGACTTGGAACGATCAGTAACACAAAGTTACTGGCGGGCTTAAACCGGTTTTACAGGTACCTAACCTCACCCTCAGCTTCTGCAGTGGTTCACAACATTTAGTTAGTTCTTCGGTCCTCGTGGTGAATCTCTAACTAGTCAATGAATCATCAAGAACAAACAAATAAATCATGATAAACATCCTGATGAATCAAAAACCAGGACTCACAGATTGAGTAAGCTGCCCGACGATGGAGATCCCTGGGTGCCGAATAACCTACTAACTCCGGAGCAAAAGAAAAACACCAGTTGGACCCCGGTGGGCCAAGCAACAGACAAAAAGCTCCGGCCCCAACCAACTAAAATGAATAGCTTTAAGTCGGGGCCATCATAGAGTCTGACGCCCGACCCACCGGCGTGCAATTAAAGAAGGCAGCATAGTTATCAACCATGATTGGGTTAAAAACTAAGCATGCAGACTGTCGCATAACATTCAAGTTATAACCTATATGTCTGTAACGTGTTATGATTTTTCCGAACTGAAGAGAAAAATCATTTATTCCTTTAAGTTTCTTTAATTTGTAAACCAAGTCACCATAAAATTCAGGTTCCGAAAGGCCCTCACTTAAAAGTGTCTTTAACCCAACATTATATTTGGAAATCAATTCATAGTGTCTACGATAAAATTTAGAAAAGGTTTTTCGAAGTTTATGATACCGATAGCCCTGTTGGAGAAGTTTTGCCGTTAAACATTTATTTCGAGCGTTGAAGTCTGTAACATGATTGCAGACTCTAGCAAACCTAATAAGTTGCGAAATGTATACACCATAAGAAGCACGACGAGGAACGTCACCATCCAAAAAAGGAAAATTTACTATATCAAAATCAAAGTCATCGCGCTTATCATAAATTTTAGAAGAAACAAATCCATTTGCAACAGAAAGATGTAGATCTAAAAAGGGGGCTTCGGTATCTGAGATATTAGCTTTGTTCAACTGAAGTTCAGGTGGATAAATTTGATTGACCATACCTTCAAAATAAGGGTTGTCAATGTACTTCCTGAAAAATTCAATGTTTTCACTTTTTGAAAAATCTATGTAGCCACAATTGAGTTTGCCGTAAAATAGGTCAAGATCAACCAAAGGTCATGATTTATATAAATTATGATTGACTAGAGTCCCCAATGCTACATACCAAGTTTTGTTGAAATCAGTCCACCGGCTCCAGAGAAGAAGATTTTTATGGTTTTTACCATATATGGGCATGGGGGCCATCTTGGTCATGTGACCTAGACCATTTAAATAAACTTTCATTCCCCCTTCCTATGGATGCTCCACATGAAGTTTGGCTTTGATTGGTCAAGCGGTTTCAGAGGAGAAGATCTTTGAAATTGTGGATGACGGCAGACGCCGGACGGACGCCGGAGCATGGCCATCATATAAGCTCACCTTTTGAGCCTTTGGCTCAGGTGAGCTAAAAAGAGACAACCGCTGTAGCTGAGTCGCTGATTTCATTACCTTGCTTAATCATTCCATCATCTCACAACTCGATTGTAACATGATCATTTCCTCTCAATGCTGTTTTCTGGTGTAGGTTCGTGAGCCTGACATGGGGCACATTAGAGGCATGCTCAGTTCTTCTTGGGTATGTGCCAGGTATTTTTTCTCGGGGTTCACCTTTTATGCCCAACCTGCTGATTGGTCTGTCTCATATGAGCTGAAATAGACATGAAAGAAACATAAAACAGAATCAAAACCAGATGACCATTGGTTCTGAGAACTCTCCCTAGAGGATTTGGCCTTTCAAAAATGACCTTTTGACCAAAATGACCTTGACCTTGAATAAGTTGTCTGTATCTACCTTCTTCAGGTCACTTTTGATCATTAAAAAGCCTAGTATTTGACCAAATTTGACCATGATATAAAATAGGTCAAAGTCAACCCAAGGTCATGATATATGATTTTAAACTATGGTGGGACAGAGTCTCCAATGCTACATACCAAGTTTCATTGAAGATTTTTAAGGTTTTTACCATATATGGACATGGCAGCCAAAAAGTCAGATGTGAATAGATAGTGGGTACCTTGTGTGTGCAATTCCTTCTACAGATTAATTCTGATTCTCTTGAAACATTACAGATGTTGTGAACTTGTGACAATGCTTTTAAGATATGCATGTGGTTTGGATATAATTCTCAGATTAATTTTTGTCACTTTTTTCGCAATTTGAACTTAGCCCTTTTTCGGGCATTTTGACAATGAAAGTGAATGGGCAGTGGGTACCTTGTGTGCACAACTCCTACAGTTTAATACTGATTCTCTTGAAACTTTACAGATGTTGTGACCATGCTTTGAAGATACGCATGTGGTTCGGATATATTCTTCAGATTATTTTTTGTCACATTTTCTAGTTTTCACGTTTTTTTCCCATTAAAAAGCCTATGTGGCCAAATTTGACCTTGCCATAAATAGTTTAAGGTCAACCCAGACAAGGTCATGATTTATACAAACTATAATGTGCCAGAGTCTCTTATGCTACATACCAAGTTCCGTTGAAATAGATCCATCTGTTCCAGAGAAGGTTTTTGAAAGTTTTTACCATAATTGACTTTGTGGCCATCTTAGTCACATGACCATTTACAAGGTTGCCACTCATTTAAAATTTCAAAATTCCCCGACTTTATCATGACCTTCCACAGTTGAAACTAGGTGGATGGCAACATTTCTCAAATTCTGGTTAAAAAACAACACTTGTTTGTTTCACTTTGTTTGTTTAAATTGATGGTTAACATCCTAGTCCACAGCTATGGTCATGTTGGGACGTTGCCTCCACTTTATGCAACTTATACCCAAAATTAGGATGTCATGACAACAAAAAGTGCTTAAAATATAACCACCAACTAAGCCAAGAAGGCTTAAACTGTTATAGATATTGATGGTTCGACTTGAAACCTGAAACCAATTAAAACCATTTTTCCTGGGCAGGCTCAAACCAGAGCAGTTAACCAGTAGTCAGATGGCCAGTCAGTAGGAACAAGCTTTGTCTGGAGGCACAAGCAGCCCATTGGGCACGCCGGCTAGGTACTCTTTCGTGAAAAGAAATCACTATCGGTCACCTTTCCCGCTATTTTCCTCATTTGTTGGAGGTGGTAACCTCGGGTCATTATCGTTATGCGTTACTTTATTAGACGCTAACAAAATCCTAATATGTCCAAAATATTACGAATTTCTTACCTTGGAATAAATGTTATGCTAGATTCTAAATTTAGCCAACCACCCCACACCTGAGGACTGGTGATGATCAGATATTGAAGAATTCAAGATAGGTAGTTATGCATTAATCTAAAAGAATATGCAATGTTTTGATGATAATATTCATTTTGATTCCATATTTTGTGCACCACATTTTGTAAGGGCATAGCCATAAACACTGAGTAATGATACTTATGTCCACCGAAAGAGCGAAATTACCTGTATGACGTACGTCATCCCTTCATGCCCTATCTATTTCTTTAGGCCCATCGAGGCGGGTGTCCATATTCCCACCTATCTATCTATCTATATACTGCCATACGCCATCGCAGAAATTTTAGGCAGGTGAGCGCTGTTGAGCTTGGTTAGCTGAAAAAGAAATGAATAAAAGCATGATAGTGAAGGGGATAAAAGATGATAGGTTAAAATAGTGAAGAGGAGATTAAAATCAGGTTAAAACAACAATGTTTGGGTCTAAGGTTCGGAGTGTTGAAGTTTGCTCGCTGCGACCTTGAATAAGCCAAGGTCCTGCAAACTTACAACGGCTTCTGGAAGTGCATTCCACTGGCCAAATGGGAAACGGATTGGCAAATGAAATTTAATGTTAGCAAATGTCATTCAATGAGGGTGACTCGGCTACACCCAAGCAATCACATACAGTTCAGCTACACACTGCACCAGCAAATATTAGAACAGGTTCAGTCCGCTAAATACCTAGGTTTAACTATCACAGACAGCCTTGATTGGGGTCAAAATATTTCGATAATTACATGCAAGGCAACTAAGACTTTGGGCTTTCTTCGGCGCAATTTGGCATTGGCACCTAGGCATACAAAGGAAGTTGCATACAAAACATTGGTTCGTCCTCAGCTTGAGTATGCAGCCCCTATTTGGCATCCCTATCATGAAACTCAGACTGAGAAGGTGGAGAAGGTGCAGAAGACTGCAGCCAGGTGGACCTGCAGGAGATGGAGGAACTCCAGTAGCGTCGGTGATATGCTTGACGAGCTTGAGTGGCCATCCCTGCAGTCCCGCAGAGAGCGGTCATCCTTAACCTTCTTCTACAAGATACACTCCGGTACAGTGTCTCTTGATCAAGACAAATACCTGACCCCGGCACCCAACCTAAGGCAAACTCGGGCATCGCATGAATTACAGTATACAAGACAATTTGCCTATAGTGATGCCCTGAAAAACTCATTTTTCCCCAGAACTATTTCGGTTTGGAATAGTCTCCCTTCTTCAGTGGTCTCATCTAAGACCATTGAGGAATTTAAGGCTTCTATTTAATCATAGGCCCAGAGGCATGTGTTTTAGCATGCCTCTATCTATATCTTGTAAATAGTTTTAATGGCCCACCCCAAATGTTTTTTTTCTCCCTTGACTAAATTCTAAATTTAGCCACCCACCCCACACCTGAGGTGATGATCAGAAATTGATCGACTCAGTATCAGAAGATAGATAGTACAATGGCCAGTGGAAAAAAGGAGTACTTGTAGTAGTTCTGACCGTGACCGGACCGTGCAATAACACTAGGCTACACCCCTCCATCTAAATAGGGCCATTTATTGTGTGTGCTGGGTAGTTTGAAACTTAAGAGACCAAAATGTATAAAACTGATTAAATATTTTGCTCTAAACTGGCCTAACTCAAAATTTGGAAAATATCACGTCGAGTCTGAGAAAGTTTTGGGAAAATACAGCCGATATTAAAGAAAAGGACCATTTGAAATATCTACACCTACCCGGAAAGAAGACCCACGCCCTCTAAAACCACTTGGAGAAAATGACAATCGTCCAATTTATGCATTTTATACACCGTCACACTCCTAGAGTTGTACTTTCATTTTCGATTGTCGCTTATGTCGCTAAAAATAATGGCCGCTTACGACGGAAGCGGGTCAACTCGGTCTGATACCAACGCGGCCGTGAGTCAACTCGGCCTCGGGTCAACTCGGTCGGGTTAACTCGGCCAATTATTTGGGGTATTTTATAAGTGCATGATGCTTTAAGTCCCAGTCAACAGCTCAGGTCATGTCAGGACGTTGCCTCCACTTTATGGGACTTTTACCCAAATTAGGATGTCATGACATCCAACAAGTGCTTAACATATAACCATCCAACAAAGCCACAAAGGCTTATATGTATGAACGGTTTGAAATTGACTTGAAACCACTTTTCCTGGGCAAGCTCAGACCTGAGCAATTAACCAGTAATCTGATTGTCAGTCAGCAGCGAACAAGCTTTGCCTGGGGGCACAAGCATGGCAGATAATCCTCAGTAATTGAGGGAGTACCATAATCACAAAATCGCGCAATAATTGTGCTAAATTATTCAATCAGAAAGAAAGGAAAATAATTTTTGTCTTTAATTTAATCTTGTACACTCTTGTTGGTGCAACATATGAGACAATAGCATTGGTAGTCCAATATTGTTTGAAATCTGGTTGACATGCCATATGCGCAATGTTCTGTTCTGTTCAAGGTAAATCTAGCGCTGACTTTTCGGAGAACCGTCTGACGACGTAGTTGAAGAATACAATTATGTTGGTGTTAATGTCTGGTTTTGTGAGCTCCATATACACTGGTGAATATACTATTTACAGTTTTATCAACAAATGCTGTGTACTGAGTCGCTAAAAATACTGAGTCTTTTAAGCTCTGAGAATCTCTTATGGTGGATTTTACTTAAATATTCTCGAGGGCCGCGCAATGTTAGGGGACCCGACCGTACTTAAATACATAAGGCCGACTCGACCCGGCCGAGCTGACCCGGGCCGACTTGACCCGAGGCCGAGTTGACCCGGATTCCTTACGACCGCCGCTTACGTTCTAGATCTAGTGTAAAAAAAAAAAAGAACGCTGATTATTTTTGCAATGGATTACGGACCATGTGTCTAAAGGCTTCTTTGGAATTTGTTACATTTTTCATAAAGGCGAGGCAGAAAGAATGCGCATTTTGTCCATGGATCATTGGATGGGCGTTTGATTTCCACATTATTTTGAAATAATTCGTGTTCGTATTTACTGAAATTCGCGAAGACGAGGTGCAGTTGACAGCTTTTTCTCAACAAAAAATGAGTTACTTGAATTACCTAATCTGTTGTTTATGGTGCCAAGACAGAGAGGAAACAGATTTATTTTGATTTCACCAACTCTGACAAAGCAACTGTCGTCCATCTTGCAGGCTCTTCTGATGACGTAACGAAAAACACGTCATCGAACGGGATCACGTGACGAGTCGCCTGAACTAAAGAAGAAGAAGAAAAAAAAAAGATATTCACGTTCTAGCAGAGCTGAAGAAATAAAAAAACAACTGAATGAAATGGTTTGTATGAAATTCCCAGTTTTTTTTTGTACAATTATTCACTTCATCTGTTAATTGCCAGGACCTGGCAGGAGGCAGGTCGAGCCGGAAAGTACGGGTTAAAGAACTCCCCTGGCAATTGAGGCACCGATGTGAATTGGAATAGCTGGGACCTACCAGGGGTTCTGGGGGAAAGTAGGGCTAAAGAATCCCCACCCCCTGGCAATTGAGGCACCAATGTGAACAGGCCGACTCAGCAACAGGTGAAGGAGAATGACTGGGGCTGGGGCCCAGGGATTCTGGGGGCAAGTAGGGTTGACCAGGGTTAAAGATCCCCCACCCCCTGGCGATTGAGATGCCAATCTGAAGGAGAATGACTGGGCTCTTGGGCCTGCCAGGGTTTCTGGGGAGAAAGGCCATTTATTTTCAGGGATCTGATTTGCTGAATCTAAAGAGCAATCCAATTTTTTTGGAGCACAGATCTGAGGAAGGGGAGAAAGGTCATTTTTCTTTCGGGGAGCAGAGAGCTTTATTGACCCATTCCCTGGTTGGGCCTCAGATTTGAATGGTGAGGCCTGCCTACTACATTTTCTTTCTTTCTTGGTCTTAGCCCAGTGCTCCCTAGGACAAATGACCTTAATCTACCATTTGTCTATAGATCACTTTCGTTGCGAAACCTCACTCCACTACGTTCTGGCTGTGTCTCAACATTGGGAGTGTGTAAACATACTACACATAGATTGTTAACAACAGCTGATGGTCTGAGTCTACTATAGATCTACCTACTCCTACTGTCCAAACACAAACTTTCAGAAACTGCCCTTTTAGCTCACCTGAGCCAAAGGCTAGCAGGGATTTTCCTACCTTTTCAAAACAGGGACCCGGGACCAATGATTTTGGGAAAAATAATACGTATATCAGTCAAATTGGGAAAATGGATACAAAACAGAACAGGGGATAATATGCATATTTGGTGTTAATTTGAGGATATTTCTCCGAAAAAAATATTTTGAGGGTATGATCTACGTATCCACAACAAATTTAATAGGATTTATTTATTATTTTGGGATTTTTTACCTGGAAATTGGGAAATTTTACACATTTTTTTCAATTGGGAAAGGGGCCCATAATGGGCCCCAAAATCAGCCTAGGAAAATCCCTGGCTAGTAGTCACAAGGTGAGCTTATAGGATCGTTGTCATTCACAATTTCAAAGATCTCTAAAACCTCTTGGCCAATCAAAGCCAAACTGCAATGCATGTTGAGCAACCTTAATATATAGCGTTGCAGGGGAAATGAAGGTTTGTTTAAAGCTGGCCACCAAGCTGGCCACCATGGCTATAAATAGGGAAAAACTTTAAAAATCTTCTCCAGAACCAGAAGGCTTAGGATCTTGAAACTTAGCATGTAGCATAAGGGACTCAAGGTCCACAATGTGTATATAAATCATGACCCTGTGATGACCTTGACCTATTTTACGGCAAGGTCAACATAGGTTGCCAATGCATTTGAATGGGGAAAACTTTTAAAATGTCATTTAAAGTGAAAGTCTTGCAGGAAATGGGCAGTAGGACTGAATATTAATGATTCTTAAAAATAAAATGGACCCCAGGGGCTCATATGCCCCCACCCCGGGGCAATATACATGTATATCTCCATAATATTCAAACATCTCCTCTGAAACCGCTTGGCCAATCAAAGCCAAATTTTATGTGAAGCATCTATAGGATGGGGTAACCAATGTGTATATAAATAATCCAGGTCACATGACCAAGATGGCCGCCATGCCCATATATGGTAAAAACCCTTCAAAAATCTTCTTCTCCGGAACCGGTTGACCGATTTCAACGAAACTTGGCATGAAGTATTGATGACTCAAGTACTACAATGTATATATAAATCATGACCCTGTGGTGACCTTGACCTATTTTACGGCAAGGTCAACATAGGTCGCCAATGCATTTGAATGGGGAAAACTTTCGAAATGTCATTTAAAGTGAAAGTCTTGCAGGAAATGCACAGTAGGACTGAATATTAATGATTCTGATAAAGATTGGTCCCCAGGAGCTCATCTGCCCCAACCCCGTGGCATTATACATGTATATTTCCATAATATTCAAACATCTTCTCTGAAACCACTTGGCCAATCAAAGCCAAATTTTATGTGAAGCATCTACAGGATGGGGTAATCATTGTATATATAAATAATCCAGGTCACATGACCAAGATGGCCGCCATGCCCATATATGGTAAAAACCCTTCAAAAATCTTCTCCGGAACTGGTGGACTGATTTCAAAGAAACTTGGCATGAATCATTGATGGCTAAAGTACTACAATGTGTATATTAATCATGATCCTGTGATGACCTTGACCTATTTTACGGCAAGGTCAACATAGGTTGCCAATGCATTTGAATGGGAAAAACTGTTAACATGTCATTTAAAGGGAATAAATAAAATAGAAATTGGCAAATGGACAGAATATTGATTATTCTGAAAACAAATGGCCCAAGGGCATCATCTGCCCCTGCACTGGGGCTAAATACCATAATATTCAAACATGTTTATTGGCATATGTAGCAGATCTCAGGTGAGCGTTTACAGGACCATTGGTCCTCTGGTTGTGTGTTAGAATCAAAATAGATCAGCTCAAGTGCGTGAATTGTTGAGTAATAATTCACTGTTTGGAGGTCAGTTGTAAGAAGATACGCGCTCGTGATTTGATCTTCTTTACAACTGACCTCCAAACAGTGAATTATTACTCAACAATTCACTGCTAGAGCTGATCTATTTCTTAAACAAACAACTGTCCATACACCAACTTCCAGAAACTGCCTTTTTCAAAATCTTCCTTTTTCCGAAACACCTCAAGAAAAAATGACCATGACACCGTTTGCATTCTAAGTCTTAAAACGTGCTGCATTTGAAAAGTTTTGAAAATCAGATAACAATTAAGAGTTTTATGCAGAATATAAGGGCTTTTTCCATGGTGAAATTTCAGCAAGGGAAGTAACTATTCATGGATAAAACTAATAATGAACAGATAAAAAATTATGACATAAACCTTTTGTACTACTAAAACATTAAGGATCAGGAATTGCTGAATTGCCTTCAACCAAATTTGACTGACAACATTTTGAATAGATAACCACAATACAAACGAAGTTAATTAAAACTTAATTTCATATCAATGCTTCTGTCTTTTCAGGACAACACGCCTTCCTAGAACACATTTCTTGCTCTTACAATATGCTTGTACTGCCATGTAGCTAGTGGGCCCAACATGATGGCCCCATCTTCAAAGCCCCAGGAAGATCCCAGAGTTTGCAGAAGGATCAGGTAACTTAAGTAAATTAAATTCACTGAATTTACTTGCAACTTGCAACAATAACCTCATGAATCATTTGCAAAACCATCTCTGGTTATTTGTAATATTTTGTATCGATTCTTTATAGGAAAGAGCACACTTTGAATTAGATATGTGCATTTAAGAAGAACTAACTGTCACGCATATAAGAATGAACACACACACACACACACACACACACACACACACAGAAAATGTGGGCATTCTCTTAATAATTGAAGCCACTCTGTTGTTGCAGGTATCAAATATGGAGAGCACTAGTGAAGCCTGTAGAGTTTTCAACCATGATCATACAACATTTCATCTAGACACATTTAGGAGGGTGGAAGGTAACTATGTAGTCAGCAACATGAATTTGTAAATGAAAACTTCAGGTCGTCTGATGCATTCTAATGATTCTATCATACTATTTTCTTGCTTATCAAAATGTGACATCATGTATATTTGCTGCTATTACTCAATTCATTGAGCAATGAAATTTTATCATCGAGGAATAGAAGCTTTTGAAAACTGCAAAGATAAGATTATTAATAATGACTGATTAGGCTACATACACCTGATCTGTGCCTGCATTGTCACTCTAGCATGGACATTGCTGAAGGTATTTGGAGTGTGAATTTCTTTCTGATTGTGCCTTTTCCTGATCATTGCCTACCTGTACCTTTTTCAGGGCTTGACATAAAAATTTGAGCAGCACTTGCCCGGCAGGCAAGCTGGATTTTATTGCAGCTTGCCCCCAAAGTTTTAAACAAACACTAGATTTTCGGCATATGGAGGTCATTTTTTACGTAAAAACGCTGAAAACTTCTGCTAGTGCAAAAACTGAGTGTAGACTGGTTCTTTTAGTGTGTGACTTAACTTTAAGATCCTTAAAGATCCAATGACCTAAAACTGAAGGGTAAATACAGGAGTTGATAATATGGGACCAATTTTTACTAGCCCGGCTGGCTAACCGCTGGCAATTTCAACTTGCCCCCAGCAGTTTCAGCCCGAATAGGGCATTCGGGCACCCGATTATGTCAATCCATGCTTTTTGCATCCCATGACATTAAAAGCAAATTGAATGTATAACACATTATTTTAGAAGTTATGTAAATGATATTTAATGACACATGTAACTAGAATGGTAAAAGTAGGCAACCAGCCAACCATGCCCCTGGGGTCAAAAGTGGCCCCACTCCAGGGGTCATTAATAGCTCCCATAGACTTACAATGGGAAAAAAAAAATCTTCTTCTCCAAAACCACAAGGCCCAGAGCTTTCATATTTTGTGTGTAGCAATATATAGTAGTCCTCTTTAAAATTCCTGCTAACCATGACCCTGGGGTCAAAAATGGCCCCATCCCGGGGGTCACTAGCTCCCATAGACTTACAATGGGAAAACATTCGAGTTCCTCTTTATAAATCCTGCCAACAGTGTCTCTGGGGTCCATACAGGCCACACACCAGGGGCATCATGGAAAAACATAAAAATCTTCTTTTCCGAAACCACAAGGCCAAGAGCTTTCATATTTTGTGTGTAGCAAAGTATAGTGGTCTTTTTTTATAGATCCTGCCAACCATGCCCCTGGGGTCGATACAGGCCACACCCCGGGTTCTTCATGGGAGAAACAATAAAAAAATCTCCAAAACCACAAGGCCTAGAGCTTTCATATTTTGTGTGTAGCAATGTGTAGTGTTCCTCTTTATAAATCCTGCCAACCATGCCCCTGGGATCAAGAAAGGCCCTGCTCTGGGAGTCATTAGCTCCCATAGACTTACCATGGGAAAACAAAAAGAAAATCTCGGAAATACAGGGCCCAGAGCTTTCATATTTTACATGTTTATAACCATAATATTCAAGCATCTCAGAAGCAGCTTGGCCAATAAAAGCCGAATTTTATAAGAAGCATTTTTAGGAAGAGGAAACCAATGTGTACATAAAAATCCACATGACCATATATGGTAAAACCCCAGCTACTTTTCTTTTGTCCAGATACTGTACTTGTTGACTCTCAGGTGAGGGATCGTTACCCTTGGGCTATTTGTTTGTCTCCCAGCTTACTGTGATCAATATTGGAACCCCCTGCACCCACCCCCACCCTGGATTATACATTTTTTCCTGGATTATTCATTATTTCCAATATTATTCATGTATAAGCTGTAAACCAGCAAATAAGGCAAAAATAACATTAGGACATTATAGATTTTGGGAAAATGTTTTTGGTGAGGTCATCTGTTTTTATTTTGTGTACACAAGTACACAAAGGAGATTGATGCTACTAAATCAATTTACTAGCCATTTAATAGATAAATTCATTTGGTATGTTTAAAAAAAACCACTCAAACTGATATTTGATGTGTAATTCTTACTATATTTGATCTATAGGCTAACTGGAGACAAAGCACAGCTGAGCTATAAGGCAGGTAGCTGAAACAGCAACACTGGACAGTCATCTGATTCTATAGGTATATTTTTAACATAGTTTCTTAAAGTATGCACACATTATAACTTCCTTGCAACAAATGTTAGTCATGCCTTTGAAATAGTTGTAGCAGCTCCGACATCATATAACATATAAGTTCACTGTTCAGTTTCCCAATATTGTTTGAGGCATAAATTGTGTCTAAAATGAAAATTAAACATTCGATACAAATAGAAAAGACTTCAACCTCCAAATTAAAATGCATCTAAATTATCTAATGAGTAACTACATGTTAGGTTTTCTTTGAAGGTTAACAACCCACCTTAATTTATTTATCATCATAATACTTACCAACCTTTAAATACTTTATTCCAGCTTGAAGACCTAGAAAATCCTGTTACCTTACAAGTGGACTCAATTTTTGGTCAGAGTACATGTACTTCTACGAGATATCATCCCTGCAAACATTTTCATGTTTCATTGTGGTCAAGGAATATGCCATAATGCCAGCAGTGAAAAAGAAAAAAAAAACTGTTAATTAAATAGATAAGGTTGATGTTTGTGTTTCAACTTTCAGGAATCTGGGGGGGGGGGGGGGGGGGGGGACATTCAAGCAATGACATTTTTTTAGAATTTTCAAAAATACAAACAGTGCTCTGTAGTCTTGTGTAGTATACGTGGGGTTATCGAGAAGCTTGTGGACAAACACAATAAAATTTACACACATCAATACATTTGTCTGAAAATTGATACGCATGTTAAAGGTTACTCTTACGAAATATGCCAAAAATTCCATGCAAATATCCAAAGAAATGCATAATTGGCATGTAATTACTTGATAGTATGTTGGTCAAGTTGCCGCATGTCAAAATTCAAATGACGTTGCGACGTCAGTTTTCTCAAAGTATGCAACTGTGACGTAAAATTCTCGTAAAATTCTCGAGAAGAGCATTTTTCATTTTCAGTGCACGAGCTCATTGTCCCAATGCAATGAGACGTCTACCAAAGCCATTAGGTCAACTAGTTATTAATCTCATTCAATGACAGAGAGCCTATATAAATGGACCTGTAACTCGGTGGATATTGTCCTGGCGCATAACTAACCACTCAATTTTCTTTCAAGTTAAATCATTACTACTAAAAGATCGAAAATAAAACAAATATTTTATTCATAAAATGTCGAGACTGAATATGCAATCTCCGTAGAATGAGCCGCACACTGCAAGTGCAAAGCATCACTGTGCACTCATTTAAGAAATTACAAACACCGCTAGGTAATTACAAATTTTGATGTGCGGCAACTTGTCGAACATAGCATTAATAAACTGCATGTTATTAAATCATTTTTAGCTCACCGGAGCCGAAGGCTCACAGGTGAGCTTATAGTATACCCATGATCCGGCGTCCGTCGTCGTCCACAATTTCAAAGATCTTCTTCTCTGAAACCACTTGGACGATCAAGTTGAAATTTTATGTGTAGCCTCCTTGGGTAGTGGCATTGAAATTTTGTTAGCGATATTTTGGTCACATGATCAATTTGCAAAATTTAAAAACTCATCATCTTATCTCATCAATTGAAAGCTGGTTATGCAGGTTTTGCTGTATATTTTTGAAATTTTTGAATTTGTAAAAAAATTGAGTGGTAAAAACCGCACAGGCAGTTAGCGGTGAAAATGGAAAATGTTATGTAACTTATTGATAAATTTCCAAAACATTAAAAACTTATCATCTTACTTCATCAATTGATAGGGGTTAATGCAGGTGTCTTTTTTTTAAATTCATCTTTACGTCCCTTTCAAGATTCAGCTCATATGAGAAGGACCAATCAGTAGGTGGGCAAATACTGGAGAAAAAACACCTCACACCCCCACCCCCGCAAGCAGATCTCTGTTCGTCTCACATGTGCCCAGTGCATGGCTCGAACCCACACCAGACACCACCGTGAGATGATCAAGTGTTAAAGAAACAGCACTCTTAACCGCTCGGCCACAGGGGTCGCTTTTATGCAGGTTTTGCTGTATATTCTAGAAATTTTAAAAAGGCTGTTAGGGGTGAAAATGGAAAATGTTATAACTTTGCCATTTATTGATCAACTTGCAAAATTAAAAAAAAAAGGAAAAAAAAATCATCTTATCTCATCAATTGAAAGAGGTTTATGTAGGTTTTGCTTAAATTCTTGAAATTTTTGAATTTCGAAAAAATTGAGTCTTAAAGCCTGTGCGGCGCACAGGCAGTTGCAGGGGTGAAAATGGAAAATGTTATAACTTTGCCATTTATTGATCAATTTGCAAAATTTAAAAAACTTTTCATCTTATCTTATCAATTGAAAGGGGTTTATGCAAGTTTTGCTGTATAATCTTGAAATTTTTGAATTTGGAAAAATGAGTCCTAAAGCCTGTGCGGCGCACAGGCAGTTATGGGTGAAAATGGAAAGTGTTATAACTTTGCAATTCATTTATCAATTCACAAAATTAAAAAAACTTTTCATCTTATCTCGTCAACTGAAAGGAGTTTACTGTTAAGTGATTTTTACTATATATTCGTAAAATTTTTGGATTTCGAAAAGAATGAGTCCTAAAGCCTGTGCGGCGCACAGGCAGTTAGGGGTGAAAATGGAAAATGTTATAACTTTGCCATTTATTGATCAATTTGCAAAATTTAAAAACTTTTCATCTTATCTCATCTATTTAAAGGTGTTTATGTAGGTTTTGCTTGATATTCTTGAAATATTTGAATTTCGAAAAAATTGAGTCCTAAAGCCTGTGCGCAAGTTGCATGGGTGAAAATGGAAAATGTTATAACCTTGCCACTTATCGATCAATTTGCAAAATTTTTAAACTTTTCATCTTATCTCATCAATTGAAAGGTGTTTATGTAGGTTTTGCTGTATATTCTTGAAATTTTTGAATTTGTACAAAAATTGAGTCCTAAAGCCTGTGCGTCGCACAGGCAGTTAGGGGGTGAAAATGGAAAATTTTATAACTTTGTCATGTATTGATCAATTTGCAAAATTTAAAAACTGTTCCTCTTATCTCGTCAATTGAAAGAGGTTTAGACAGTTTCTTTTTGTAAATTCTTGAAATTTTTGAATTTCGAAAAAAATTTCACCCTGTGCTAAAGGGGTGAAAATGGAAAATGTTATAACTTTGCCATTTATTGATCAATTAGCAAAATTTAAAAACTTTTCATCTTATCTCATCAATTGAAAGGGGTTTATGCAGGTTTTGCTGTATATTCTTAAAATTTTTGATTTTTGAAAAAAATTGACTAAAGCCTCGCACAGGCAGTTTGGGGTGAAAATGGAATAAGTTCTAACATTGTCATTTATTGATCAATTTGCAAAAATTAAAATTATTGATCAATTTGCAAAAATTAAAAAAAAAAATTATCGTATCTCATCTAATTTTTTTAAATTTTTGAATTTGGAAAAAATTGAGTCTTATAACCTGTGCGGCGCACAGGTCTTAAGGGATGAAAATGGAAAATGTTATAACTTCGTCATTTATTGATTATTTTTCAAAATTTAAAAAGATTTTATCATTTTTCATCAATTGAAAGGTGTTAGTGCAGAATTTGTTGCATATTCTTGAAATTTTTGAATTTGGAAAAAATTGAGTCCTGAAACCTGTGCGGCGCACAGGCAGTTAGGGGTGATAATGAAAATTGTTACAACTTTGTCATTTATTGATCAATTTCCAAATTTTAAAAAGATTTTATAATTTTTCATCAATTGAAAGGAGTTTATGCATGTTTTGCTGTATATTCTTGAAATTTTTGAATTTTGAAATTTTTCAGTCTTTTAACATGTGCGGCGCACAGGTTTTAAGGGATGAAAATGGAAAATGTTATAACTTTGTCACTTATTGATCAATTTTCAAAATTTAAAAAGATTTTATCATTTTTCATCAATTGAAAGGTGTCAGTACATAATTTGCTGCATATTCTTGAAATTTTTGAATTTGGAAAAGATGAGTCCTGAAACATGTGCGGCTCACAGGCAGTTAGGGATGAAAATGGAAAATGTTATTACTTTGTCATTTATTGATCATTTTTCAAAATTTAAAAAGATTTTACCATTTTTCATCAATTGAAAGGTGTCAGTGCAGAATTTGCTGCATATTCTTGAAATTTTTGAATTTGGAAAAAATTGAGTTCTGAAACCTGTGCGGCGCACAGGCAGTTAGGGGTGATAATGAAAATGTTATAACTTTGTCATTTATTGATCAATTTCCAAATTTTAAACACTTTTCATCTTATCTCATCAACTGAAAGGAGTTTATGCATGTTTTGCTGTATAGTCTTGAAATTTTTGAATTTTGAAATTTTTCAGTCTTTTAACCTGTGCGGCGCACAGGTTTTAAGGGATGAAAATGGAAAATGTTATAACTTTGTCATTTATTGATCAATTTTCAAAATTTAAAAAGATTTTATCATTTTTCATCAATTGAAAGGTGTCAGTACAGAATTTGCTGCATATTCTTGAAAATTTTGAATTTGGAAAAATTGAGTCCTGAAACCTGTGCAGCGCACAGGAAGTTAGGGGTGAAAATGAAAAATGTTGTAACTTTGTCATCTGTTGATCAATTTCCAAAATTTAAACACTTTTCATCTTATTTTATCAATTGAAAGGTGTTTGTGCCGGTTTTGCTGTATATTCTTGAAATTTTTGAATTTCGAAAAAATTGAGTCCTGAAACCTGTGCGGCGCACAGGCAGTTAAGGATATAATTGGAAATGTTATAACTTTGTCATTTATTATTCAACTTTAAAAAATCAGTAACTTTTGATCTTTAATCTAATCAACTGAAAGGTTTCTATCCATGTTTTGATGGAAATTCTCATTTTTTAAGTTATTGTAACTTGTTATTTTATGTTGTCAATGTTGGTAAGACAATAAAAGACAAAGAATAAAATTTGTTTTCTTGTTTATTGTTGCCAAATTGTTTTCCAGATTGTACAGAAAATACCAGATACATAAAATGCCCTATATTGCTGATGACTAATAAATCATCTGAATAAGTCTGAAAAACAAATGGGAATCCACTAAATAGATGGTAAGGAAATGCTCATACAAGATGCAATGTATAAACAGAGGTTATCCTTTGTGATTTGCATCATTACAATGTATATAAGAGACACAAATATGGCATACATACATACACTGAAATATTTCTTAAATATGCTATTTCTTGTTGCTGCATTGACAGAAAGCTTGTTTAAATGCATTATTTTGGATGTGTCTCCTCAATTCTCAAATTTCATATTTTTCATACATTCCATATTTAAAAAATACATTGTTCCATTGCATAATGCTAATTTTCATGTGTCATAGTCATATGATGTTTACTTTTAGAAAACAAATCATGGTAACACTAATCATGATATTTTTACTGGTCTTAAGATTTTCTTAATTGATGGTAAAATTAGGCTGTTTTTCCCAATTGAACCGGTACTGGTACCGTTCCCAAAATGCTGAAAAAAATCACTGTATAACGCTATCTTTGGGGTCCATAGAAACAGACCGTGTTATAAGTGAACCATGTTATAATGAGGTTATTTACTATAGACATTTAAAATAATCAACTCGGGAGCCATGACATGGCCGTGTTATAATGAAAACAGCATTATAATGAGGCGCGTTATAATGAGGTTGAAGTGTACTCAGTTTTCGCAAATCTTGAGATTGAATCGATTAACTGGCGAAAGAAACAACAACTGACTTCTGGCAGTTAACACACTTCCATAGACAGTGTCAGGCCATCAGTCTCAGCAACCGAATGACACTTTTATGTAGACAGTGAGGACATCCCTCTCAGGAACTGAAAACTGCTTTCCAGCAGTTTAAGACACTTTAATAGAAAGTAAGCCATGCATCTAAGGAACCGAAAACTGCATAACCAGCAGTTAAGACACTTTGACAGACAGTGAGGCCATCCATCTCGGGAACGGAAAACTGCCAGTAGGCAGTTAAGAAACTTGGATAGACTGAAAAGTGCCTACCGGCAGTTAAGACTGATAGACAGTCAGGCTATCTGTCTCAGCAACCGAAAACTGCCTACCGGCAGTTAAGACACTACTTTGATAGACAGTGAGGCCATCTGCCTACGGCATTTAAGACACTTTGATAGGCAGTGACGCCAACGGTCTCAGGAACCAAAAACTGCCTACCGGCAGTTAAGACACTTTGACAGACAGTGAACCCATCTCAGGAACCGAAAACTGCCTACGGCAGTTAAGACACTTTGATAGGCAGTGACGCCAACCGTCTCAGGAACCAAAAACTGCCTACCGGCAGTTAAGACACTTTGATAGACAGTGACGCCAACGGTCTCAGGAACCAAAGTTAAGACACTTTGACAGACAGTGAGCCCATCTCAGGAACCGAAAACTGCCTACGGCATTTAAGACACTTTGATAGGCAGTGACGCCAACGGTCTCAGGAACCAAAAACTGCCTACCGGCAGTTAAGACACTTTGATCAACAGTGAGCCCATCTCAGGAACCGAAAACTGCCTACGGCAGTTAAGACACTTTGATAGGCAGTGACGCCAACCGTCTCAGGAACCAAAAACTGCCTTACGGCAGTTAAAACACTTTGATAGACAGTGACGCCAACCATCTTAGGAACCAAAAACTGCCAAGACACTTTGAAAGACAGTGACACCAACCGTCTCAGCAACCGAAAACTGCCTTAGGGCAGTAAAGACACTTTGTCTTTGATGGACAGTGACACAAACTGTGAGGCAGTTAAGAACTTTGATAGACAGTGATTCCGTAATTTTAGAACGGAATCACAAAACATAGACACCTTGACCCAGTGACTGAGTGAGGCCATCCACCTCACTCAGGAACCGAAAACAACTTTACGGCTGTTGACAGTGATGTCATCCATCTCAGGAACCGAAAACTGCCTGCGTCTGGTCGAGCTGCCTGTGGCAGCTGTTGAACATGTACAAAATATGTGAAATATAATTAATTGTGTGAAACACTTACACCTGTCTACTTTCACTTTCGAAGAACGATTTCCTCCTGAATTTATTCCACGTTAGAAGGTAAATTCCTGATTTAACAACTTGTTTCTACGTCAGTTATCACTTTAAAGACTCAGGCATTTGTAATTACAACTGTCCATAACAGCTAGCGACTCGAAATAGCTCTTGAAATCGCGAGAAACGTTCATTGCTGCAGTGCGTTAGATTTCAATAATTTTAGAACCTTGCCGTTGCTACGGAGACCCAGAAACGCTATGGTACCCGCGTTTCGCATAACGTGAGATTCGATAAGCTGGTGAAAAAAAAAATATGATGGATCCATTCCAAAACAATATGGCCACCCAGTTCGGTCGATTCCGTATTTTATTTAGAAAATCATTTATTGAAAATGTATACATAAATATTTTGAAAAACATATTTTTCTGCAATTCATTTTATTTGATCATTTTTTAAAAACACCTTCGGTGTTTTTTTACGAACGCCTACGGTGTTCGTATTTTTTCGGCATGTTGCGGAAACAGCCGAAGACACTTCGGAAGGACAATGTGTTTACATACTAAAGACACCTCGACCGGCCAGCCTACGGCTGGCCGGTCGAAGCTGCCTTCGGCAGCTGGTGTCTTTAGAAAAAAAAATCCTGTTTTCTCATGAAGTGGCTCAATATATATATAGGTAGTAAATACCCACTTGCCACAGATCATTCTGACAGGTATTTGCACCCTTAAGCTTAAGCCTTATGATGATTTCATCTGTGTTGGGTGTACTATAGTCAGTCACATTGGCTGTCCCTGAATAAACGTTGTACATAGATTGCTTCATACTGGTCAGGTTTGATAGTGAACCTATTATTCACCATTTTTGCATTATCGGCTGGTTTCCAGCACACGAAAATCAATATTGGAAATACAGGTAACCAGAACCACCCTGACCTCAAGGTCAGGGTGGTTCTGGTTACCTGTATTTCCAATATCGATTATTTGGAAGCTGGAAACCAGCCAATAATGCAAAAATGGTCAATACTTACAAGGGATAAGAGCTACATTAGGCCAGCTGTAAGGGTCCTTCATTCCCAGCTGAATCCATTGGAATGGGTCTATCAACACACCATACCTGAAAATGGACAGGGAATGTGTGTAATTTATTTAAAAAATGAGTGAAAGTCTATTTCTTATTCAAACTGCTGCTTCTGTATAAATAGCTATATGATTCTTGCTACAAAGAGAGTAAAAGATGAACAAAGATATGGTGAAGGAAAAGCAGTCTTTATATTAATAACCCATATGGATCTAGCACTATTACATCCAAAAACGTGTTATGTACCACATAAGAAAATATTATTTGATGAGTTTTAATTGTATATACCTACAGTTTCTTTTCTATACTTACTTGATGATATTTTCAAGGACCAGTCTTGCATTGGATAAAACCTGCAAGTGAAAAAATAGAAATATGTTATTGCTAAAATGTATGACAGTTATATAATTTACTGTTTCTCACTGACAACGTCTACAGCTGAAAATTAAGACCTAGCTTCAAAACTACTTTTGCTTTATACGTAATTTAAGCTGTATTGCTTGAAAGCTTTCCCAGTAAAAGCAGGAGTTTTGGGATCTGCGAAGGGCAAATTATTTTCAGGGATCTGGGGAGCAAGCCAAAAATTCTGGGGTTTTAGTGCACAGCGATCTGAGGAAAAACATTTTATGGGTAATTTTACTCTAAGGCAGTTGAGATCCTTCCTGTCAGGGCCTCGTGAAGTCACATTAGACAGTCACATTTTCTTTATAGTTTTGCTAAACAATATATTCACTGAGACTCCTTCACATGTTGATAGGAGGGTATTTCTTTCGTTTTTCGTTGTTTTTTTTTTTTTTTTGTGAGACTGTAGTTTATTCACTGATTAAACACACGACCACAAACAAAATATTTGTATCATATCAGTATTAAGAAATCTTTATTGTCTGATTCAGATATAATATCATGACTCAACAATATGTAATTTGATATTTTGCAGCTGTGCAATTAAATGCACTGAAATGGCCTACATATATAAAGTACAGTTTAGCACTCAGGCCTTTGAAAGGCCGAGACATACTGCTCACAGTTGTACCATGAAGAAACCTCCCTTTAAAAATAGTATATGAGCAGCGTCATGAGAAAAACAACAATGTGGTTTCCGACTATGTCTGACAAAAACAGAGAGCTCTGTACAAGCACAGAAGATGGCTAGAGGCTGGACATTTTGGATTTAGAAAGTTACTTACAGGAATTGCACTATCTGTGTAGTGAAAACAAAGGTGCTGATCAGCTTCGCAATTACATGTACTGTGAAGCTGATCTGCGCCTTTGTTTTCGCATATGCAGATTGTTGGTTTTCTGATGATGCAGCTTATATGAATAAAGTAAGAATAGAGGGACCAGGAATCCCTTATAATAGGATGGGACACCATATGTTCCACACTTAATGTTATCTTGACAATGTTGTACTATCTTGGGAGGCAATCTTTGGAATATATTTGTTTTATTTTTCATGAATTCCATAAAATTGAAAGAAAACTTTTTTGAGGTACAAGTACATTTGTTCAGTCATGTTGTTTTTGTTACTACTTTAATTAATTTGATTGGATAAATTTATATGTATATTTACATCATATACATGTATTCTGACATGTAGAATCTCCGAGAGAAATAAACATTTTATATTTCCATTCATATATCACATTACCTGTCTAAACATATATTATATGCTCAAATGACTAAAGTTTAACATGCATCGCTAAAAGCTTACCTAAACAATACAACAAATAAAATAAATAAACACAAAACAACTTAAAAGACGTGTAACCTCAAATCTCAATCATAATTACATGACATGGCTTCATGTAGTGAAGTCAAACTAACTGAGTCACAAACTTGGTTAATGATCCACCAATTGTTTTCAATCAGGGCAGAAGCAATAGCACTCTGAGGAATCAAGAGGCTATGCATGTGCTGGGGTTCTCCAAAGGTAGTACCATTGGTTGGTAACATTTTTACCATTTGAACAAATTTAATTTAATTACCAGTGGTACCATTGGTAATGAAATTGGTGCAACTGGTAAAATTGTTAATACCATTGGTACTAATGGTACAAATGTTACCAACCAACCATACCATTGAAAACCCAGAATGCACACAATGTATCCATAATGTACTCTGTGTCATCTTTGTCAAATGACAACCAGCTCTTTCCCAATTAGGTGATAATCTAGCTAACCAAAGGCTGACATAGGTCTTGCATTTTTGATAAATATTGCAGTGAGATCATGATCAATTCAGGGAAACAACAGAAAAAGTGGTAAGTTTCTCCAATATAAAGGAAAACTTGAAATATTCTGATAAGCTAATGTCCTAGATATCAGTAGTACTTGTGTCTTTAAAGAACCTGTTTATGCCACAGATCCCTGCATAGAGCAGCCTGTACAACCGTGAAAATTAATCTGTGCCTTTGTCATCTGCTGCCAGAGAGCAGATGAAAGGAATGGCTAATGTCAGACCTACATGTATTCGCAATTCTGAACACTTGTTTTAATCTCATAAAGTGCATGTGTCCCAAGAGATAGTTGAGCCACTTCACGAGAAAACCAGATTTTTGCCTATGTGAAAACAAAGGCGCAGATCAGCTTTGCAGTAACTGCGAAGCTGATCAGCGCCTTTGTTTTCACTACTCGGATAGCACAACTCTTCTTCTTCCTAAATCCGAAATTTCAAATTTCTAGCCATCTTCTGTAGCTGCACAGGCGGGTTTGTGTCGGACATTGACGGAACCCAGAAGACAGGTTTTCTCACGTCACGGCTCAGTTGACAGCTAGTAATCTTGAACTTGTCATTAAACAAATATGCCCTTGACCTTAGGATTATCACTTTTGAAAGACCACCAAATGCCCAAGAGCTTAAACCCCATGTCTAGTAGGTTAACAATAGAACTCAATCAGTCTATTCAGTGCCTATACTTTATACCATGCTCAATTTTAGAAAATACAGTTTTTATTTTCAGGTTGTACAAATATTTACATCTTTTCCACTCTTACTCAATGATAACAAGGTTATACAAGGTAAGTAGCCTGATGGGAAAACATCAACTTTTCAACCCTTGGGCCAGAGTAAATCTCACACATGCAATTATCAAGATGTGATTGGTAATTTAATGTTTATGTGATCCCAGTAATGCGAACATCTGCTTTAAGCATACCAAGAGAACAAGATGTCATTACGAAAACTTGCCCATGCAAAATACAGTGATTTTTTTCCATCTGTAAAAATTTGAAAAGGGCCTGTTACAGGGTATGGGAAATTAACATGGGAGTTTGCCCACGCATGGAATTTTATGAAATTATGTGCATTAATTGTCTTGGTTATGACTGCTATAATAATGGTGTATTCTCTTATAAATTCAATTCCACTGGCAAATTATGACGTAATATATGACGTCACCACGATAGCTAAGGGCACCCCACTTTAAACGTTTCTATAGTGACCAACAATTCATGAAGCAAATGTTGGAAGCTTTCCAGAAATAAAGTAGTCATTGGTAAGTTTGGTGATACTATTAATGACTTTGTTGGTATCAAGATAGTGGCGGAGCTATCATTTTCATGTACATGTAACCCCAATTTTCACCTGCTTATTTTAAAAGAGGTAGAATTTGAATTAAAATTTTTCTGTGTTCCAGTCTTTGTCAAGACACCATTTTAATATAAAAACTGCCCACATATGTTAGAAATATATTCGTGAAATTTCACGAAAATCGTGGACCGGTAACATGGTGTTTTGTTACCTTCATTACACATGACCCTTATTCATCAAAATGTTAACTTGTTCACTAATAATTACAAAGTACTTTAATAAATGATTTATGACTGTAGGAGTTTTACTGTAGGCTTATTATAAGTCATTTATATTATTATAGCATGCTTTTAATGAAACCCAACACACAGACCTTATACCCTGTTACATAAGTTACCATTTGGACAGACTTAAAATAATTTAAAGATTTAAATAAAGTTTTGTGTTTAAACATCACATTAGTATAACTGCAGATTTTAAAATGCAATATTATTGATCTTCCTGAATTCAGAAGTTGTCTCTCAGAACCCTTTCAATTTGTTACATATGTTACATTTAGCACAAACATGTACTGTGAACAATTTTCATATGATACGATCTTTAAATGCTGAACTTTTTCTTCTTATTTTAAAAGGAGGTTATATGTAACTAGTTAATACACATGCTAAATCATGGGGCTGTTCAATTGCATTCATCTTATCCTTATTTAATTAGCATGTTACAACATTATAAATTAAGAAATTACATTTCATTGAACATCACAATACATGTACCGCGATATTAATCTCAAGAAAAGATTGTAAGCTCATAACCCAATCTGTTTTTCTGACATTTATTCATCATTCAATGTTTTATTTTGATGCAAACCCTATCTTAGTACTTTTGCAGGCTTGTGCAACCGATAAGAACACATAATATGCAGATTAATGTTTGTATTTATATGAAAGGAAACTAATTTGTCTACAAGACGTTTGTCATGATATGACAGAACGTACTTTATTAAACCTATTTTTACCAAGAAAATATAAACTTTAATATTCAGTTTTGAATGATGTAATGTATGTAACGTACAATATACATTTAATATGCTAAATAAGATCCATAGGAATGTGAATATAGGAAGTGGACTTGCTTTAACGATGAAACATACTTCATAATCAGCCTAAATGCATACATTTTATAGGAGATTTTGGTTTGATGTTTATTTTGCAAGCATTTATGTGGGTAACATATGTAATGCAGAGATGTTGCATTTGAATGAAGGCTAAATGCTTAAAATACTTATGGCATATGCCTTTACAGAATTTATGTCTGTTTTAATCTCATGTAAAGATCAAAATCAGATCGTTTGTTGAAAATCAAAGTTATAAAATTTGGGTACAGTAAGAGATATAGGAGGTCAGGTACTCTAGCTTTCCCTCTAAAGAATTAAAACATGGAATTGGTACAGTATGATAAAGTAATATATACATGTAGTGAACATTTGTCTATATTTCCAGTTGTGTCTTTTACAAGAAAATACATTTGGTCCAAGAGTGAGAAATAATAATATCAGATTCAGTTTATCACTACGAGACAATTTCACATGGACCTCCCTGTCTCACTCCTATACGAGAAGCATAACATATGATTATCAGTTAAACAAAGTTAAACATCCTCTATTATTTCCTCAATAGAATAATTCGGAGTCCAGAGCTTTCAGCATTGATTCAACTGAAGGCAAACTGTAAGCCATTTGGTCTCACTGCTATTTTAGAATTACTTTATATCGTTCTAAACCTAAAGAAAACAGTCAATTGTGAAAAACAGATGGTAGAAAACCATCACGAATAACATCTTTTTGGCAAACGTAAGCAATGACCAGAAGCTGCTGCAATTAGAACCAAGGTTCAACCTAAAATCCCACGTGGAAAACAAGCGAAATAACAAACAGTTACTTGTACAAAGAGAATGTACAGTTTGCCAAGAGAATGGCTATTTCCCAACAGGTGGCCACTCAGTTACATAAATGTAACTACATGTATGCCATTCAGGATTGTCTTATCACAATGTGCGTCAGAAATATGCATTATGGTCATAATCCAAAACCTTTTTGCGATGATTTGGAGCAATTTCAACATTTTGTTAAAATTATGAAAAGTGACCTACATGTATACAACGTTAAAAATGACAATGTTACCGGCTTTGAATTATCATGAAATTTTTCTCATATCAAGAAGATATATACGGCATGTTTTTATGCAAATATGGTATCTTGACAAAGACTGGAACATATTTATGTTTTAAGTTGAATTTGGTATTTTTTGTAAATTTTTGAGAAAAAATTGAGAAATTGCATAATTATTTAATCAGGAAATCAATATAATACTTCTGTAAAATGATTTAACGGTATAAGTATAATGCCTGGGATGTTCTCGAGCCAATCCACTTGACAAATCTTAGAAAATTATAAAACTTAAATTTTAGGACACACAAAGATGAGGGCGGGTATCATGTCATTGTGGGAGTGAGCCAAGGTTGCCTCCTGAGTCCTATAATTAATTATTCAATTCAATATATACATTTTCGTAGGTCATATATGATGACCTACGTATTTGTAAAATTTAAAGAAAATCCATGCGTGGGCACATTTGTAACACCCCCTTTCATTGGAAAAATTTTGATACTTTTGATAATTTTGTTCAAAACATTGATTGCAGGTACACGTTAGAACCACCTCGGCCGCCTCGCCGTGGCGGTTCTACCGCCTCGGCCGGCCGCCTCACCGAGGCGGTTCTAACAAGTGCCCACAATCTCTGTTTTTGTTTTTGGAGCAAAAATAAGAAAAATAGGTATACCCCTCTATACCCCAGTTTTGCTATATAAAAGTGGGGTATAAGGGGTATATATTGCACAGACATGTTATCCTGATGGTAAACAAACAAACATGGTTATAACTTGGCTCCGATCAGGGCTTTTTCTCTGTATAAAACAGGATCCCGGTTTCTAGTACCAAATTTTTTCCCAGTTGGCTGAAAAAAATCCCAATTGGACTGAAAAATTCCCAATTGCCAAAAATAATGCTAAAGTTTTCCCAATCTAACAAAAAAAATGCACTTTTTTCCCCAATTTCAGTGCAAGAAAAAAAAAAAATCTTGCTATTTTCCTTTTTTTAAAAAAAAAAATTTCACTATTGTCCCCAGTTTCATCGGTACCAAAAATTTCCCAAAAATGTAAGAAAAGGCCCTGCCGATGTTATCAAACTTTTTTCATGCTCAAATGTGTTGAGTGTAAAACTTAAGCTGCTTAAACTTGTGTCTACTGGTTTGGCTATATTAACTTATAATTAAGCTAAAAGTCATGGAAATATCAGGATTAAGTAAATGAAAAAGTGCCAGTCACTGTAACTTATCATCCTTACAAACAGTTGTTGGTATTTTTAACCTGTCTGAGCATGATTTTATTTCATGCCACATACTGCTATTAAAGATATGCATAATGCATGAAAGTGTTTAGGTACTTTCTAAAAGCAATTCAAATAGCACAAATAGAACAAAAGTTGTGTGCCACTGGAGTCAAACTCTTTTCTTGAATTCATTACCACTTAATTCTTAAGAGGCTCAAAGATGCTTCCTTCTAAAGAATGTTGGCTCAAAGATGCTTCCTTCTAAAATGTTATCACTACTCTAACAGGAAATATCTTTTTATTTATCCATCACTCTGGCATTCAGATTATTTCTGCAATCATCTTAAATATTTCTCAAAAAATATAAAAATACGAGACGAGATATTTGAGCCGCCTCGTGGGAAAACCAACAATGTGGTTTTCGAACAGGTCTGACACAAACCTGCCTGCACAGTCACAGAAAAGAGCTAGAATCTTGAAATTTCGGATTTAAGTAGAAGAGGAGCTGTACTATCCATATAGCGAAAACAAAGGCGCTGATCAGTGATCTGCGTCTTTGTTTTCGCATATGCAGATTGTTGGTTTTCCCATGAGGCGGCTCATTTAATAGAAAACCTGAACTTACCAACAATATTATGCATAAATTCAGGAGTCCTCTGTAATTGTTAAAGCCACTAGATGTACTGAATAATGAGTCTGCATTATGATGAACACTGAAAAGACAACAAAAAAATTGTGAATATTGTTATAATTGAGCCGCCTCGTGGGAAAACCAACAATGTGGTTTTTGAACAGGTCCGACACAAATCAGGCTGCACAGTCACAGAAGCAGGCTAGAAGCTTGAAATATCGGAATTAAACAGAAGAGGAAGTGTACTATCCGTGTAGCGAAAACAAAGGCGTGATCAGCTTCGCAGTTACCGCGAAGCTGATCTGCGTCTTTGTTTTCGCATATGCAGATTGTTGGTTTTCCCACGAGGCGGCTCAATTATAATTTCTAATGAAATATTTTCATATCATAAGGCTTTAAAGTTTAAATCTAAATGCCTCAAATCTATTTGCTGCTGAATTGATGGATCTAGGAACTACATTTAATGTTAATGGTATTAAAGACCAATTCTGGTACTGTACTTTAGGCCACATTTAAAATTATTTCTGTTGCCCTCTCCCTACCCTGTCTAGAAAAGTTGGGTAGGTAGGTAGGCATTATTTTTTTTCTTTATGAACTGATGTTGTATGCTAAATTTTGGTCGAAGGTATTAGTTACAAAGCTACTCATATTTACAGTTTCATTACAGGCACCATTTTCAAGAGTAGGTAAGGAGAGGGTAAACATTTTTTTCCTTATTTCTAGCCTTACTATGAAAGTGCAGACTTCTTGGCTGCAAGATGCCTTATACATTTAGACATCATGACAAATACAAATGAATTAGCATTTCTGATGGTATTCCACCACAGAGCCCATTTATCTCAAAAGCCCACATACTGACAAACTTATAATGCTGCATTCACAGCAAAACAAAACATTTGCAAATATAAAAGAATGATTAAAGCAAGACATCCATTGAAATAAAAATTACCACTTGATTCAAGGACTATATAAACGCTAAGAAAATAAATACAATACCATGGTATGAACATGATGAATGAAAAAATAAATGGCCTATTCTATTTTGTGATTTTGGATAACTTACTCATTATGTTCTGCCCTTTTGCCACCCTCCATGACAAATTCAGGGTCTCTCAAAAAAGATTTGAACCATTCTGGTGATAAGTCCATAACAGCTGCACGAAAGCTACTTGGCTTTGAAACTCTGTCTGAGTCTTTCTTTTTATAAACAGAAATTTGATTTGTCTTTTTCTGCTGTATTTTACAGCTTTTACATGAAGACAGTTTCTGAATAAAAGGGATATCATTGTCAGTACAAGCTCTTTTGATTTCAGACTCTCCCTGAATACGCATGTCTTCAGATTGTTTAGTTTCATTCATTCCAACATCTAGACATGCACAAGTCAAATTATTAAATGTTTCAGTATGATGAACTATGTCGTTAATTCTGCTTTCAGTATGGGGGTCCTTTTCATTAGCAGATACAGTCTTTATTTTTCTCTGGTTAATTTTATTTGAGTCTGTATTGAAAAAATATGAAAGCCAGCTGTTCCGTCTACTGCCAATATCACTAACAGCGACATGACGATTTGTTTCATCGTCATTCAGAGGTGCCATTTTAAACAAAATCTAAATAACTTGTTACATTCAGCACCAACTAAATAAATTTCCAGTTCTATTGACTTCCATTACCAATAAATTGTGACACTGTCCAGTTTTAATTATTTAATATTTATGAATGATGTATGTGAGTCCACTTAAATAAATATTACAACTTCTACAAGGTTCCCCTAAGATATCCAAAGTCCTTCTGAGATATACATGCATATTAAGATTAGCCTCAAGTGAACCATTCATGTAGCATGTGTGCAACAGACTAACAATAGTCAGGAGATTTTCCACAGCCAGATAAGTAAACAAATACACGTGTTCCATGCATGGATGATTCGTGGCCAAAATCTAGACCGGAAGTAATTGGCAATTAAGGAAGACGATCAATAAACTTCTTAATTCCTTAAAATCGAAGCGTTTTTGAAAATTATCAGACAGCTTACGCTTTTCCATGTGGTTTAGCCTTTTCTTTCTGCACATCGTTTGTAATTTCTTGCACTTTATTGTGGCTGACGGACCGTCTTAATCTTGGTTTTGGCGATGACATTTCGGCATATTTCTATGAAGCCGCTTATACACATAACAAATGTAAATAATATCTGAGACAAATCGCGTAATATTTTCATAATAGTACATGCAAAAAATAATTGGACTTCTTTTATCCTATTGACATAATTTCGAATTTTATATGCCATTAAATTTAGTTTTTGTGACCCTTTTTCTGCTGACGTGATGATCAGAAATTGATCGACTCAGTATCAGAAGATAGATAGACGTTTTCGTTTCAACGACTTAAGCGGTAAATAAAACCGGTGTGCCATTAAAATTTTCCAGATTAAAAATCCACATCCTGACAAACATGAAAACTCCAATTTCTCAAAACATTCAGTCCAATGAACACTTAGTTTGCAATGGAGATTCAACAAGTAATACAACTGACACAGGTATAGCCACTGATGATGATTTATTATTGTAAATTCCACCTATTCAGGCTATTGATCAATCACAAGCAAATGCCATCAGGCCATAAAATGTGTTGTTTACAGATAGGAAGTGTCTCGGCGTCCGGTACCGGACGAATTAGGCTAGAGTCTCCGCGTCCGGCAATGCCGGACACCGAGCCTATCCTCACTGGAATGGCTCCATGTCCGGCACTACATTTTTCTTACAAGTTTCCCGGTAGTAAATGATAACAAAAGAAACATAAATCAGATTAATATCGGCTAATGTGTCACAAAATGAATTCGCTAGATATTTTTCACATCGAACGCCGCCATATTGGATTTTTACAGTGACTATTTGTCCAATCGCAGTATGCCGTTTGATATAAGGGCTAGTGACACAGAAATATAAGATATTTGTTCGCTCCGTATATGCTAAATGGTAATGGTTGGTAAAACTTTTTTAATCAGCAAAAAGTAAAAGATACATTGATTATTTGACTTACTCACAATTGTTAATGATAATTTCAATATTAAATAAAAAGTGATTCTCATAAAGGTTGTTTTTCATACAGGATTTGATCAAAGTTTAGAGTGACAGTAATTATGTAAAATTAGATTTATGCCTAGTAAATGTCCTAATTAGCTGAGCAATTTTCCACTCACTTGTTGTAATTATTTTCAGTGTCAAAAGCTAGTGAGATGTGTCGTCTCAGTATGATGATAAAAGGTTCATCTAAATGCGCTACTGCATGAATTACTTCATAAACCTTTACACAACGCCCAGTCGCCCATGTAATATAGAATCTACACAGATTTTTTTTCACTGAGCCGTAAAATTTGAAAATTGCATAGGAAAAAATTTGATCTTTTGAATATTTAAGCTGAAAACATTGATTGTGGGTACACGTTAGAACCGCTTCGCCGAAGCGGTTCTAATGAGTACCCATAATCTATGTTTTGGATCAAAATTAATAAAACTTATATACCCGTGTACATGCTACATGTAATTAATTTTTGCCAAATGCCAGAGAGTGATTGCGACCTTTATTTAAACATTATATACATGTGTTAGACATAGATCGTACGTTCTATTAACGTAGGTCATATAACCGGCAAATTGAATGCTTCTATTTTGCCGGTTTGTGCCTGATCTGGTCGAAAATCAAATAAAACATTTTTTATGATAACGTTATTTAAACATTTTATGCATTTTTATATGACAAGCTTAACTTAGGCTGAATATTATATACAAAAGTTTTAATCATAGGCCGTACGTTCATATAAGTTGCAGCTGCATGATCACCGGTTTGTGTCTGATCTGGTCTAAAACAGAGACAACATAATTTATTTTTGTATTGCACATCTTAATGGATGGATTGTTTTCTAATTTACGTAATTATATTGTTTGTTTGTTTTACTTGAGAATGGTCGTTTGTTGTCGGAGATCATTTCAAAAGGAACAAAAGAGGTGCGAAATTCGCGGTTAGCTGGCTATAGCTACCGTAAAGATGAGAAGAAGCTAATTGGCATTATTTAACGCAAGGTTAAATACATGGGCTTAAAGAACTTATTTGATAGATAATTATATTTGATAAAAAAAAAAAAAACAACAACAAGATTATATATTTTTTATTCAACAACCAAAATGCAACATGATATTGAATTCGCTACAGTTTCATCTTTACACAAGACATAAACAAATTAAGAGATACATCCCCTTTTTCAAAATGGCGGAGCACGAATGAAAAAATATTTATTCTTCAAACTGTATTGATAGTAATCAAATTATTTGTACTTTTTACTTCTTACAACCAAGAAACTGGTAGGAAAAATGTAGTGCCGGACACGGAGCCATTCCAGTGAGGATAGGCTCGGTGTCCGGCATTGCCGGACGCGGAGACTCTAGCCTAATTCGTACGGTACCGGACGCCGAGACACTTCCTTACAGATACCATACCAACAGTATTTTTTGGTTCCAAAGGTTCCAACCAATGGTAAAAATGACAATTTTGAAAAATGCATTTATTCGTGCTTTCTGAGAGTTTGGTTCTTATACTGTCTCAGTCTGGCTCAATCCAATATGCGAGGAGGTTTCCTACTTTGCTACATACAGTACCACTTTCGTACGGGTTCGCGCCCCACTGTGGCCAAATGTTTTTCAGAATAAAAATGAATTAACCCGTCGAAATGTATGTGGTCTTGCTGTCGCCAGGCGGACGAGGTGGTTTCACAGGCATATCCCGGGTATGCCGATATATGTCCTGGCTTTCCTCCACCTCAGGCAGCCTGTGTCACTGTTGCATCTGGGGAAAAGGGGTTTGGGTAATATGGTTCAACAGTGACGTGGTTAAGGTTAAGGCGCAAGGGAGGGAAATCTGCATTGGCAGGATTCAAATATGTGTTGGGGTTATTATTGTACTGGTGGCGGGCATTAATCCTATCACTGCGGAGTGGTGATGGTTAGGTGAAGGGTTACCCATACTCGTGGGTTAAACGAGGTGTGCCAATAATGGCAGAATCTATACAATACAATATAATACAATACAATATGGCATACATTGCCATTGATGACATTGTCAGTCTGTCTATCTATCTAATGATACTGCGTCACCCTCATTACTGAGTTTTATACGCAGGGATGGGTGCGAGAGAATAAAAGTATAAAATTTAAAGTGAGACTAAAAATAATGACAGTGAAGAATGAAAAAAGATGATAGCGTTACTGTGCTAGATTTGTTAGTAAAGATGAAAGGTTGAAAGCAGGCTAAAAGCAATATTTCTCGCTATGGCATTAAATAGTTGTTCTTGCTCACCTCCCTCTTAAAGGAGTCAAGATCAGGTAAAAGAACAATTTCTGCTGGGAGCTGGTTCCATAAAACAATCGTCATGAGATAGTCTATTATAAAATCATATCAGCCTCGTTGGTCATCATTCATATAAAAAAATGTGAACATACTCCAACAAACAGTCCTTAAAGAGATCGATAAATTCAACCATGGTAGACGGTAGACCTCCATTTTTATGAAAAGTAGTTTGTGATCACAAGCTACATGGTAACTACTTATAAATCTGCCTAAAGTCATCCCCTCAGCAATAATCATCTCCCTAAATCCTAATGTATTATACTTAAATGCTGCACAGGAACAAGCAAAGAAGTTCTTCAATTATTACTGACAATTTTTAAATGTCAATTACACTGGGTGCTTCCTTGGTCCCGATATAAAAAGGTTTTGTTTGACTTTTTGGTACCAGATTTTTTTCTACTACATTAACAGAGTAAATCTCCACAAAACAGAGTCGACAATAACATAAATTTCATAATTAATATCACTTCTTGAATAATCAAATAAAGACTTACTATGAAATTGCAATCAAAGCACTATTTTATGACTTGAAATTCTTTCATTGATGTCATAAATAAGAATCAAATCAAATCTTTGACCAAATTCTAGGAATTATTGTAGAAAAAAATCTGATACCAGAATCAAACAAAACCAAATATAGTAAAAATCAAACACAACCTTTTTATATCGGGACAAAGGAAGCACCCAGTGAATTAGCTAGTAAGAAACCTAACATACAATTAACTGTTATTAGCTGTCTGGGCACCCAGATCACCATAGGTCCACTATAGTTTTTCATGACAATTCACTCTGGTCACAAAGACATATGATTCTCTTGATTCTTCTGCACATGTCCAGTAAACTTAACTATGGTCTATTATAAAATATATACAGACTAGACATGTAGTAGGTGTCACATGGTGTGACAGAAATGAATTTTCACAAAACTGTTGTTGATTTATGGTGACCAGTCACCATAGCCTGAATTTGTCAATTGTTACTTTGGTTCCAATGTAGTTGAGGACTTCAAATTTCGAGTCAGACACCTTACAGATAGGCCACCTTACTCCTCCATCATTTTCAGCATGGCAAATCAGTGATAACCAAATGCCCACTGTTGACTTTTCAGATGATGTTTATCATGACTTGGACGAGGACACAGACACATACATAGACAATGACAGTAATGATAACCCAGAATTCCGGGAAAAAGAGAAACAGATACTGGCTGCCCTGAGCAGTGAACCAGCTGACACAGAAAGATTGAAACAGCTGGCCATTAGCCCTGAAGGTCTACTCACAGATGAGCTAAGGAAACTAGCATGGCCTAAACTGATCAATATAGATGTGGATAACATTCTTCTAAAACCAGGTAAAGTCATGTTGCAGATATGTTACCGGCATGTCATTTTTGTAAGTTACAGTAACTCATGTAATTGTAGTCTCCAAAGGACTGAATGGAAGATTAGTATTTTTGCCAGATATGACTTTCAGAACCACAATAAATAAATTTACTTATTTTGCCATAAAGGGCTTTGGGCCTTGGCATTTTGATCAGCACTTAGAAAAGATGTTATTTTAAAGACCCAAATATGCTTGCCAATTTATTTGTTTGAGCAAGACAAATTAACTTTCATAGTACTGGTTGATACCCAGGAAGCAACTGCAGCTCTGAATGATTGAATAGTTGTTGAAAGGGATGGTAAACCATAAAATGAGAAAACAGTACACACTGTATTCATCAAATACATAGAGGATATTCAAGTTTTTGGAGTGAATATGAGTTTTATTTTATTGAGTGAAGTGAAAAAATTTATATTTCATGAGTGCCGAAGGCACGAATGAAATATATAATTTTTCACTTCACGAGATGAAATAAAACTCATATTCACGACAAAAACTTGAATTTTCTTTTTATTATATTGCATGTAGTCATTGTAACGTTGCGCGCTAAAGCATATGACGTCAAAATTTTAAATGACGTCATTTCGTCACGTCATTACGTCGCTATTGTGTGTGAACGTTCATTGCGTCAACAATAGCATAGATTATAAAATTTAGTTATGTATAAATTAGAAATGAAACCGTGAAATCGTAATTTGCGTATTCCCAAATCTTATATTTTCACATGTGAAAATATAACTTTTTTATATTTTCACATGTGAAAATATAACTTTTTCAAATATTGGTTTTATTTAATACATATTTCTCTATATTTCATCACTTGCCATATAATAAAATGTACCTTCAACTACCTTGGGATGAAAGTGAATTATTGGAAATGAATCATAACTTTGTCTGTTAAATAATGTGACAGCTGTTCTTGCCTTCTCAGATTCAATGAAGTTATGATTCAGCAAAGCACACATCTGATTGGAAGGTTGTCATTTCTGATATACTGTCTATAATTTGAGCCACTGCATAAGAAAACCAACAAAATGCTTGGACGAAAACAAAGGCGCAGATCAGCTTCGCGGTAACCGCAAAGCTGATCAGTGCCTTTGTTTTTGCTACAGATATACATGTAGTACAATCGCTCTTCTACTTAAATACCAAATTTCAAGCCTCTAACCGTCTTCTGAGAGTGTACAGCCCGGTGTGTGTCGGACCTGGTCGGAACTCAAATTGTTGGTTTTCTCAGGCACAGGCTCATTTAATTTTGCACAGATAGCTAAAATTCAACCTTCTACAATATGACCAAGACCTGTATTTCTGTCCTTGTTTTAATATGAGACCTGGCCTTGCTTATGTTGATAATTCAACAACAACAAGAAAAAAAATGCAAGGACAAACCTTGTCTGTCTGTACTGTAACTACATGTAACTCATAAAGTGCACTTTATGAAATGCTGATCAGAAAATTACTATTTCAGCTGCCGCATGGGAAAACCAACAATGTGCATAGGCGAAAACAAAGGCGCAGATCAGCTTCGCAGTATCTGCAAAGTTTACTGCGAAGCTGATCAGTGCCTTTGTTTTTGCTACATGGATTGTACAATTCCTCTACTTTCTAAATCCAAATTTTCCAGCCTCTAACCATATGCTGTGACTGTACAGCCCGGTTTGTGTCGGACCTGCTCGGAAACCAAATTGTTGTTCTCATGCACAGGCTCATTTTATATGCTTTTCACATGGTTCCAGTAAAAACATGTCTCACTTTTAATTATTTTGTTACTGGTTCCAAATTGCTAAGCATGGTGACATTTTCCCATTTTGTCAGAAGTGTATAAGTATGAATATGAGACATGATGGCCTAGTATTTTGTCTATGATTTGAGCCGTGACATGAGAAAACCAGTTTTTGGGCTTTCCGACCATTGTCAGACAAACCAGCCTGTACAATCACAGAAGAAAGCTAGAAGCTTGAAATTAGGAATATAACAAGAAGAGGGATTTTACTGTCAGTGTAGCGAAAAACAAAGGTGCTACTGCACGGTAGCACTGCACAGCTGATCTGCGCCTTTGTTTTCACACAGGCTAAAATCTGTTTTTCTCATGACACAGTTCGTTAACCCAAATGATCCCACCAATTTCAGATGAGGAAATACTACATGGTCACCGAGACTATAACCAGGTGGTGTTAGATGTCAACAGATCACTGAAAAGATTCCCTCCAGGTAACTATACCTTGGTCTAGAACATCTGTTGCACCAAATACTGTAGATCCGGAAATATTCGCGAGAATTTAATTTTCGCTAATATTCGCGAATTGGTTGCCTCGCGAATTCAAAGTTCTCGCTAATAAAGAGTCACTATTAATTTTATAGAATACATTGACACTCACTCGCGAATTCAAGAACTCGCTGATAATTCGGAAATAGAAAATTCGCGAAATAAAAGTCACGCGAAAATTTCCGAATTTACAGTACTGTAAACCCTGTTCCCCTCAGGGCTGGGGATAGCGGGGCTTAGCCCACTGGGTCTACTGCAGTGTTTCGACATAAGTATTGTACCCAAAGTGTCGTTCCACAGCGCTGGGTTTGATTCCTTTCCAAAAAATGGCGGTGAAAAATTACATTGCCAGGATTTGAGCTCGGCTTTCAGCAGAGCCTTGAATTCATAATACTGAAAAAAAAAAAAACACACACACGTTGGGATTGCATCTACGTGGGTATTGGAAAGGTAAAGGTCAATATTCCCGCTATTTCATAGCCTTGTAGGGGACGTGGTTGCAATTCTGAAACTGTCAAAGTCACCATGACCAGTAGATACACAACAGGTCTTATGATAATTATTGACCCACTGTGAAAAGTTAAGGACACACAAGTTAAAACAAACTGTCGAGAATTCAAGGTTTTGTTCTATTTAGACTGTAGACCAAACTGTCAAAAATTCAAGGTTATGTATGTTTTTGCCAGCATGCTATGGTTATTGCTTTTCAAATATTACATGATAATTTGGGCTGAAAAATATTATGAGAGAAATATCTCTCACTTGGCCAAAAATAGCGAGAAATTATGAATTTTCAGTGAGAAATAAAATAGCAAATTTTAGCAAATTAACATTTTCCTCCCATTTCATTGAAATTTTTGGCAGAAAAAATGAGAGAATCTCTCCAAATCTCCCCAGAAAATAATCCCTGCATGAGCCATATTGCAAGAAACCCTGGTTTTCTTAGTAAATATACATACAAAAGCTATCTTTGTTGGCCGCAGTGATAAATAGTGGTACATGTACTGGTACTGGTCAGCCCTGTATATTGAGCTGTTGATTTTTTATGCTTTTTCCAAGTTGGAAATGCAGTTTGTTTTATTGACGTGCAGTTTAATAACATTTCAGTTTTTAATAACATTTCCGTCAGTGCATGTTAGTATGTCAATTGCATGTCAAGGCAGTAACGTGCATACACTGTCCTTGAAAGAAAGATTAGTCACTTGTACACTATCATTATTGTCTACTCATTTTTTCTGGTACATGTAAAATACTGCTGAGTTGACATGAAAAGGTACAAGTAGGCAATGATCAGGAAAAGGTGCAATCAGAAAGAAATTCCCACTCCAAAAACCGAAGTGGAAAAAAAACCTAAATTGACAATTAGATACTTGTACATGTACTAAGAAAACACATTGTAAGATGAGTGAGCAGCTATTTCCCAATAGGCTGCCACTCAGTTATCTAAACCTAAACTGAAATATAAACACACATAAAACGCAAACAGCACAAAAATTCAACACCAAGACATAAAACAACATGAGCCACAACAGAAGTATCGCCTTGGAAGGATCAGTAATACAAAATTACTGGCTTACATGTATGAGATGTATTTTGTTTGCTATTGAAGCATAACATCGGTAGTAAAACAGTCCTCATATCTGGCCAAATTTTAGAATTGAACAAGGAAAGGCTGTATGCCAGTTGTAAGCTTAGACCTTTTTGGTTTGCCTGTAATTCGTGACAACAGATCAGAGTTATTTAGGGGTAAAAAAAAGACAAAGGGTTCCATTTTAAATTTTATTTTGAAAAGATAGACTGTTGCACATTTTGTTATTTTAAGATACATGTTCTGATTGATACATTCAAAGCATATACATTTTTCATTACATGAAGCCAGTATATTTCTATATCTGTATGCGTGCGTTCGTAGTTTTTTCCAATGGTAAAAATGGTACCATTGGTAGACAAATTCCATTCAAGGTTTTACCAATGGTACCATTGGTAATGCCATTGGTACCAATGGTACCAATGTTACCAACATACGGCAGCAAATGGTGCAGACAGACTACAGCGTGGGTAATTCTACCAACGCGGGAAAAGTCACGTGATTCAATATGGCGAGCCTAAAAATATATCATGAATTTCGTAAATAAGCAATATTTGTGTCATACATGCAAATGTAAATGTTATATATAACACAATATACATGAAGTAAATAAGAAAGACAAAAACAAGTGAGGTGCATTGATCAATATGATAAAAATTCCACCATGTGATCTACCAATGGTACCATTGGTACCAATGGTACCATTGGCAGCAAAAAACATTCAGGGTTTTCTGGTTACCATTGGTAAAAATGGTACCAACAGTACCATTGGTAGATTTACAGATTTTACCATTGGGAGAACCCCGAACGTAGCCTATATTAGTTATCATGTACTCTGGCATATACCATGTGCATATGACCTGACTTTGAATTCGAATAAAAATTTTAACTCATGCTCATCATCATGGTATGATATGACAATTTTGATAATAACTTTATCATTCATTTATTTGCTGCACATTTTTCCATTAAATCAAAGGTCAAAAATTGATAAAATATGCAAACACAAGGTGAAAAATTCATAAATAACAACTGACCAGTGTTTGACATTGAACTTTGCAAAAACCTCAGTGAAAGTGCTAAAACACTATACATAGTACACTTGACCATTGGTCAGACAAGGTCATAGAAGTGTGCCACTCAATTATATCAGAGGAAACACACATACAAGTACAGCAAGTGCACCAAGCATATGACTTAGATCAGCATGTGAATCATCAGTGTGCCCAGTCTGAACAGAGTCCAAGGACAACAATGTACACAATGAAGACCATGTTCGGACTGAATGATCTGCCCTGCTTATCAGTGGCCATACTGATCTCACTATCATTTTGTTTGCTTTCACATGTCAAGGCCTAGGAATATGTTAGGGTCACTAGTATATGGGCTGTATTATGACTGATAAGGATATGATACTCTGTTGACTGGACAGTTTGATTAGGTCAAGTTCAGGTGAAGTAAAAAGTTCAAGATCAAGGATTTTCACTGTCCAGGCCTTTTACATAAGTCTATTTTAGACTGGCCTTGCTGTTATTGATAAATATCAATAATAGTTTTGTGATTTTTAATTTATGTAAATGCCTACTCAGCACATTGATACCATAAACCAGTTTCTACCAGTTCTGAACAGGTACCCATCATATCAAAGTGTGCTGAGTATTACCCATAGTAGCAAGTCATTATTTTTGTCATGGTATTGCTTTCAGCAGCTGTTTTTGCATGTATGGTAACCGTTTTCAACTCGATTAGTACATGTAGTTTGTAGTTTGACAGGTTGTACCAATGCATGGTCATTGTTAACTGTCTATTTTACTTTTGACAAAAATTGTTTGCCATGTAACAATCACAAAAGGAAAATTGCAACATAATACTGTGACGGCCAAGTGCACACGTTTTTCATAAAAAGAAACATATCCTTGACTGCAGACTAAACTGAATCTGATACAGTATCTTAATCATTGACACTTTGTTTGCTATTCAGTTTTTTGAGCTGGTGGATATGATACCAGTCATAATTGTATCATGTGAAACTGCTTACATGCTTACATAAAAATGAGGGCTACATTAGTATTCTCATCTGTATTGACTGATCATGTCCTTTGTAGCTTAATGTCCGTAATATCATATGTCTAGGCTCTGAAATTAAACTATCTATTCTTATATAAGCTTGCCTAGCTCAAGTTCTCACAGTGTCAGAGAAATTTTTCTTGTGACATAAAGCACCCAATGACAGTGTTGGCCTGGCATACATAAGTGTATATCAGTTTTGTGATATTACAAAAGTTCAAGATCAGTAAAAGACATTGACTCATCAGTTTAAGGCTGATTGGAGTGAGCTGTGAAATTACTTTATTAATAAACGAATGAAACAAAAAAAGTCCTGGGGCCGATAGTTCAAAACCTCTTTAGCTTAATGTCATCATTAAGAGTAAATGCCGACTACAAAAGCGAATACATGTACACTGTTATTTTTTGTTGCATAGGATTCTCACATTTAATCAACAAAAATAACAGTGCATTTGTAATAACATGTTTGAAATTTTAACGAATCGTTAACTAACAATGTCGTTAATTCTGAACAACTGGGCCCTGAAGTCAAGGTGTCCCTCTTATACAGGGGCAAAGTTGCTAAATGCGAGCACTACATTTGAGCCGCCTCACGGGAAAACCAACAATCTGCATATGCGAAAACAAAGACGCAGATCAGCTTCGCGGTAACCGCGAAGCTGATCAGCGCCTTTGTTTTCGCTACTTGGATAGTACAATTCCCCTTCTACCTATATCCAAAATTTCAAGCATCTAGCATTTTTCTGTGACTGTACAGCCCGGTTTGTATCAGACCTGTTCAGAAACCACATTGTTGGTTTCCCACGAGGCGGCCCCAATATTTATGTGAGGACCAGAACCAGGTACAAAGTGTAACTATGGCAACTCGACCCAGATGAAAATAATTGCAAGGAATACAATGAATGTGCGTTTAGTCAGGGAAACTCATGGAATACTGCGATCATCAAGAGCGTGGTTTTCCGTGACCTTGTATCCTAGGTGGCCATATATATTTGGTGACTGCAAGTATAAACTAATTTTTGTCCACAGGTATGGATGTTGACATACGACTGGGCCTACAGGACCAACTAGTGGACCTTATCATGAGAGTTCTGGTGAACCATGATGAGCTTCATTATTATCAGGTTAGTATGTGATATAGGCCTACAGGACCAACTAGTGGACCTTATCATGAGAGTTCTGTTGAACCATGATGAGCTTCATTATTATCAGGTTAGTATGTGATATAGGCCGACAGGAATAACTAGTGGACCTTGTCATGAGAGTTCTGTTGAACCATGATGAGCTTCATTATTATCAGGTATATGCCAGTCAGTCATGTAAGGGGACACTGTGGCCTAGTGGTTGGTGTATAAGACTTTGAATCAAGAGGTCGAGGGTTCGACCCTGACTGTTACCGGAGTGTCCTTGAGAAGGACACATTAACTCCATAAAACTGGTTAACACCCAAAATGACACCAAAAAAACATTGGATCTATCCTTACATGTCTGAAAAAGTTTTGATTGGGATGTTGAACCTCATCATAAATCAATGTATTAATCCTACTCAAGTATCACTTTGTAGCTTTTCGAATGACTTGAATGATTTTCATGTGCATCACTTTTGTTCATGATACTTCCTGGCTTTATCTGGTCATCTGCATTGTTACATATATATTATATGTTTCAGGGTTATCATGATATACGTGTGACATTCCTGCTGCTATATTTCAGGGTTATCATGATATATGTGTGACATTCCTGCTGCTATATTTTCAGGTTATCATGATATATGTGTGACATTCCTGCTGCTATATGTTTCAGGGTTATCATGATATATGTGTGACATTCCTGCTGCTATATTTCAGGGTTATCATGATATATGTGTGACATTCCTGCTGGTTGTAGGGGAAGACATAGCCTTTGCTTTGGTCGACAGACTCTCACTTAATCATCTCAGGTAAGCATCTATAATGTTGACGGCCATGGCATGCATACATTGATTTTAGTCGCTGTGAAGGCAAAGCATTTACTTTGGTTGGCAGATCCTCACTTACTGTAAATTGTGAAATTTTCATGACTTATTTCACAAATTTTTCTATTTCTCAATTATTTGCGGGGCCTTGCACTCGCGAAATGAGTTTTTGTTTATTCTTATATGGCTTATAGAGATAATTAAGCGGAACTTTAATTTGCAAGGCAAAAAATACTCAAATATTTCCAAAAATTAAGTTCCCACAAAAATTTCAGAATTTACAGAAGCTATCTTGTGTATGATTCTTACAAGAAAACTCCAGTCACTGGCACCTATAACTTCTTATGAAAAAAATAATCATTATTTTGCTCTACAGTAAACAATAATTACAATAGTCATGAAAGAGTTGCTCATGTTTTATTAAAGTATCAACACGTGGTCAACACCTTTGCAAAAGCAACTTGTGTTATGATGAGTAAAAATACCGGAAATTAAATATCATGATTATACACATGCTGAATTTCAAAATTAAATAGATTTCACATATGAATCCTATTTATACCATTGTATGGTACTTTTTATAATAGATAAAAAGTATGATGAACCATTTTCCAATTTCCAGAGATTTTATGGATTCCAATATGGACAGAACCAAACACATGCTGAACTATTTATACCCTATAGTTAGGAGGGCCAACCCTGATCTACATGATTTCATGATTGAGTAAGTTTAATGTAGTTTCTAAATTTGTAGACACAAAATATTGAGCATGGTGTTGTAGTTGTAGAGCATCAGACTCCATATCAAGAGGTCTTGGCTTTGATCCCCACTGGTGGCACTGTGTCCTTGAGCAAGACAAATTAACTCCCCAGAGCACTGGTTAATACCCAGGAAGTGGTAGCTCTGTCCCGGATGTTAACAAAATGTAGACGATAATTACCCAAAATCTTCCCTTGCTTAGCACCAGAAACATTTTTTTTGCCTTTTATAAGATCACATAAGCAGTCTGTTTAATCAGTGTTTTATGGGACCATAACAGTAAATAGTTAATCTTTTATTCTACAATACATTGAAGTGTGTTACCGTTGGCAAAGTTCTTATATTTTTCGTAGGATATTGGTTACTTTTTAGCCCTTTTTATGGTATCTTTTCCCCATTTTTTAAGCATACATGTAACTTATCTCAAAGTGTCATTTTTTTATTTCTAACAGGTCAGAAGTTGGCACTATATTCAGTCTAAGTTGGTTGATCACCTGGTTTGGCCATGTGTTAAATGATCTCCGCCATATAGTACGGTGTTACGACTTCTTTATAGCGTGTCATCCCCTCATGCCTATATACCTAGCAGCTGCAGTAAGTACACAAGGTTCAGTAAAAACATTAATAACCATTAGAGCCTCGTCATGAGAAAACCAGATTTTTGCATATGCGAAACCAAAGCCGCAGATCAGCTGTGCAGTAACTGCACAGCTGATCAGCTCCTTTGTTTTCGCTACACAGATATTACAATTCCTCTTCTTCTTAAAACCGAAATGTCAAGCTTCTAGCCATCTTCTGTGGCTGAACATACCGGTTTGTGTCGGACCTGGTCGGAAACCCTGAAGACCTGTTTTCTCGCGTCGCGGCTCATAAGAAAACCATTGTTAAGTATGTGGTATAGTAGGATGTTATGGCCTCTTTAAAGCATGTCACCCTCTCATGCCTATATACCTAGCAGCTGCTGTAAGTATATTTATCAAATGACGTCACTGTTTTCCAGTGGATAAGATCATGTAATAAAAGTGTTATGACCACATTTGTATTAACACTTTTGCTGGAATATGTTACATCATTTATGACGTCCGTAACAATAATGTTAATTTTCATGAAGATATGCCCACTTTGAAGGCGATAAAATCCAATCTTAATAGTCAAATTATAAAAATGAATTTTACACTCGTGGTCATTTCATATGAAATTTATTAAACTTGCCAAAGGCTTGTTTAATAAATTTCATATAAAATGACCACTTGTGTAAGATCCTTTATGTATAAACCAGGCAGAATAGCTTGCTCAGTAGCAAGTCCAATTTGTAACAAAGCTCACCCGGCATTGAAACTCACATCCAGCATATTTGTTTTTGGTCATGAAAATATTTCTTTGGTCATTCCTCCTCTTATGCTGACTATGTCTGACACAAACCGGCCTGTGCAGCTACAGAAGATGGCTTAAAGCTTGAAATTTCGGACCTAGGAAGAAGAGGGAATGTACTATCCGAGTAGCGTAAACAAAGGTGCTGATCAGCTTTGCAGTTACTGCGAATATGATTATGGGGATTCTGTCTGGGTGGAGGGGATTTTGTCCTATTTGCAAGATATACTGGGGGGGGGGGGATTATATCCCTTTCAACAAAAAAGAGTGGGTTAATTCTGTCATTTGGAGAGATTTTGTCCTACACTATAATGTGCTTCCCTGCTGTTTTCAATATAACATGGCCATGTTAAGGCTCCTAAAATGATTATTTTGCTATATATAGCAGTTTGATTGGCAGTTTGTGGCTTTGAATTTCATTGATATGTCTATTGATAATAACCTCATTATAACAGGGTTTCACTTACAACAAGGCCTGTTTCCATGGACCCCAAAGCTAGCATTATAATGAGGTTGACCTGTATCGACATCCTTGACTAAGATAATAACTTTTTACATGTACCATGTTTTATTCACAGATTGTGTTACATCGTGAGAAAGACATTCTATCGTGTGAGTGTGAAATGTGTGTGATACACGGACTACTGTCTAAAATTCCTGATGATCTTCCTTTAGAGACGTTAATCGCTAAAGCATACAGTTTATATCAACAGTATTCCCCAGATGAGCTGGCTCACGAGGCGATACTCAACTTTCAAAGACAACAAAGGTATGAAATGAGTCGCTGTGTCAGTCTTCGGGGTTTCCATCCAGATCCAACACGAACCGGCATGTACAGTCTTAGAAAAAGACCAAAAGCTTGAAATTTCAAATTTAAGAGGAAGAGGAATTCTGTTATCTGTGTTGCTGAACACCTGTGCAGTTACTGCAGTTTACTCATAATGTGGCTCAAATATTTTAAGGTTTTATACCGAAAGATTGAAAAGCTTGAGTTGAAATTCAAAGCTTTTATGATTTTTTACAAAAAAAAAAAAGTTATTTTAAGGAAAAATCCATTAGGAAATAGTAAGAATTGAATCACATATATTTCTTAGGTATGAATAAACAAAGACAAACACCTGAATTTGCATATCTGACATATTTCACGGAAAGTATCAAACATTATAGACAATTACAATCAAAACAAGTGAAATGTGGGTCATTGTGGAATCAAAAAATTCTAAGTTTGAATCCAACCTACGCCAGGTTGTGTCCTTGAGCAAGACTTTTAACAGTGCTGATACTAACCAGGAAGCATTGAATCCATTCCAGTATGACTGAAAAATTGTTGATTGGGATATGTGAGGTTTGATAAATCTGTCTTTCTAATGTATTGATTATTTCTTATATCACTTTTACATTCTTTCAATTTCAGTTTCACCAAAGCTAGAATACGAAATAAACCTCATAGGAACAAACAAATTATTCAAAGAAATCGCTGGTCATCGTATATATTACCTGATGGTAGAAATGGATATTTTAAAGTGACGTTCTGGACAGTGACGGCAGTGTGTAGTGCTGCTGCAATAGCTTACTTTAGAACTCAGAGCTGGACGCTAGGCTGGTGGTGATAGTCAGTTATCTTAGTTGTTGTTTTAATAAACAAACAGGTTCTCCAGGGACAACAAACACAGATGAAACCAATATAAGGCAGTGGTATGCAAATACTTGCTCCAATGAGAATAACTTGCCATGTATCATTCTGATCCCAGGAAAGCTGTCACCAAACATTGCAGACAGGGGCCAGTTGTTCATAACTATGTTAGCTTAGCGTCATTGTTAAGACCTCAACTTGTTAAGTAAATGCTGACTACATCAGCAAATACAGTGTTATAGTTTGTTGATAAAATGTGAGAATCCTTTGCATTGCAAAGGATTCTCACATTTTATCAACAAAAAATAACAGAGTATTTGTATTATTCATGTTTGAAATTTTAGCGAATCGTTAACGACATCGTTAATTTTGAACAACTGGCCCCATGTGTTTACACCCTAGAGGCTTGATGATTTCATCTGCATTGGTTGTTGTCAGTCATATTGGTTGTCTCTGGATAACCTTCGTGATCAAGTGCTGTACATTTGGTGCAATGTGATGTGTGGAATAGCATGTTTTGCATGAAACTAGTCACGCAAACCTGATAGGTCTAAAATATTATTGTTGTTGAATATATTGCATGTCATACATGCCTTGCATATACAAGAAGGGCGTTGTATTATGAAACAGCTCCATAATGAAATATATGTGCAATGAAGTTTGTTACTGTGTAATAATTGAGCCTTTTGCATGAGAAAACCAACAATTTTGGTTCCGACCAAGTCCGACACAAACCAGCATGTACAGTCACAGAAGAAGGTTAGAACCTTCAAATTTCGGATTTAAGAAGAAGAGGAATTGTACTATCCGTGAAGCGAAAACAAAGGCGCTGATCAGCTTCGCAGTTACTGCGAAGCTGATCTGCGCCTTTGTTTTCGCCTATGCAAATTGTTGCTTTTCCCGTGCGGCGGCTCAATTATGTTTCTGTATGTTACAGAAATAGTTTCATACATTAAGAAAACCTACGTGTATCATTGGGGTGTGTGTGAGTCCCATGATCTAGTGAAAACTCATCAAATTATTTGGCTGTCAGTTTCGTGCATATGTTGAAACAATTTATGTTCTTTCTTCTGTGATACTTATTTAATTGATATAATACATGTATGTCTGTTTCAATGATTCCTTTTTACTGTTGAAGGCACAGGTAATGTGCATGTTTGATAATAAAGGCATGTTATCAGCTCTCTGTAATATGAGCCGCGGCACGAGAAAACCGGTCTTTGGGATTTCCAACCAGGTCTGACACAAACCGGCCTGTACAGTCACAGAAAACGGGTAGAAGTTTGAGATTTTGGATTTAAGAAGAAGAGGAATTGTACTATCCGAGTAGCGAAAACAAAAGCACTGATCAGCGCTTTGTTTTCGCTTAGGCAAAAATCTGGTTTTCTCGTTGTGCGGCTCATATTATGTTGTTGATACAAATATCACCTTTGATTATGATAAGTCAAACAGAAGTCTTTGTTGCACATTGTTTAAGCAACTTGACTTGTAAATCAGGGCTGGCGTTCCAGACTGGGCTTTTTGAGTTTTTCAAATGGTACTTTATGCTGAGGTCCTGTATATCATAGCCATTGAATGTGACATAAAACATGATTGTTCAAGAGTTTGTTGTCATTATCTGTATTACTGCTGTTTATAGACTTGTTTCATCTCAATCTGTCATATGCTGACAGATTTAGAGGGGATTGTGGGGGTGGGTGGGTAGCCCAAACCCCCTGTCATACCAAATTATTGCTATTTCATGGGGAAATTTATGAAAAATCAGGTAGATTCTAGATAATGAGCCCCTCCTTGATGGGGTTGAACCCCATTCCAGAAATCCTTGACCAGCCCTTGGTCATACAAATGCAGCAGTCTGATTAGGAGCTGCATGTTTTGGCACCTGAATTGGATTTTTGTAGGTATATTTATTGCCAGAACTACCAGTCAAATTGAAATTACATATACAATGTAGTTATGTTGGCCCAGTTCAAATTGGGTCAGCTGCAGCAATACATGTAGTTCTATTGACCATTAACAGAAGAGCCTGTCCATTCAAGTATTCCCAGATTTGCAGTGAAAAATTTTAATTGCGAAGATTTGGGCTGGAAATGAAAAATTTTGTAATCGAAAATGATGAAACACTTTTGCTGTCATAGAATATTTTTAATAGATACTCAGAGATGTTTATAATACCTCTACTCGCAGTATTCTAGATGCTTTTATAATATAATTCTCTTTCAGCTGGATGATGTAATCTTGCAAGTCTTTTTTAGGTGTTATTGATTTTTTAAAAAAATGTTGTAATAACTGTATTGCATAATACTTTCATTATTATTGCATTTTTCTTTTATTTTCATGCAGTTTTAAAACTTATATGATCATCGATTAAAACATGAGCTGCCGCATAAGAAAAATGACAATTTGTACATGCGAAAACAAAGACACAAATCAGCTGTGCAGTAACTGCAAAGCTGATCAGCGCCTTTGTTTTCGCACTATAGATAGTACAATTCTTCTTCTTCTTAAATGTGAAATTTCAAGATTCTAGCCTGCTTCTGTGGCTGTGCAGCCTAGTTTGTGTCAGACCCGTTCTGAAACCTAGATTGTTGCTTGGCTCATCTCAATAAAAGCACAGTATAATCCAATTGTTTGGTTGACTGAAACACATGTTCTGAGAGAAACCTTTCTCAGAAAGGTTTCTTACCATGTCAAAGGTTTTCAAACTTTCTTCCCATGTCAGACACAGAACTCGATATATGGCCACAAGTTTTGCCTATAATCATGAACTTTGATGTAGGAATAATACTTAACATGTTAATGTAGCAGACGAAGCATCACGAAAACATGTCTGTGTAATGTATACCCTCTTGAACTGGGGTATGCAGGGGTAAACCTATTTTTGCTCCAGAACATAGATTGTGGGTACTCGTTAGAACCGCTCGGCGAGGCGGTTCTTACATGTACCCACAATCTATGTTCTGGAGCAAAAATAAGAAAAATATCAAAAATTTTCAGCTGAAAATTTTCAGTTTTTGAAGCTAAAAAAATCTGTATATTGTATGGGCAAGTTTTCATAATGGACACTTACCAGCTGCACTATTATCACACAACCATTGATCTGTGCCAATCATTTTCATGGCACATGTCAGTCTACAAAGGTTGTCATAAATACAAATTAGAAGATATTATAAGAGATGCGACGCGAGAAAACTGGAGTGGTCTTCAGGATTTCTGACCAGGTCCAACACAAACTGGTCTATACACCTACAGAAAACAGCTAGAATCTTGACATTTTGGGTATAAATAGGAGGAATTGTAGTATCCATGTAGCGAAAACAAAGGCGCCTTAGATTTCGCAAAGGCAAAAATCCGGTTTTCTCATGACATGGCTCATAAGGTTTCAGACAAGTTTTCAAGAAATGTCCTGGGAAAAGGGCAATACAGGCATATCACCAAACTTGTATTTGGCATTTCAGCGATCTCGATGCCACAAGATTGATTTTGCAATTGCAGAAAGTAGGCATGCGCTCATTTTACTTAAATGGTACTTAAATTTCACAAATCAAATGGTTGGAAATCACAAATACAGGTATTGTGATGGCTGATATCATTGTTATGAAATGTTTTTGTTGAAGCTGACCATGGAATAAAATGACCAGAAATAGATTTTGTGTTTTTATTGCATTTAATATTCTGAAAATATCACAGAATTTTGTATTGAAAGACTGGTGAAAAATGATAACAATTGAATATGAGCCGCATCATGAGAAAACTGGATATTTACCCATGCAAAATACAAAAACACTGATCGGCTGTGCAGTAACTGCACAGCTGATCAGCATCTTTGTTTTCACTTCACGGATAGTACAATATCTCTCCTTCTTAAATACAAAATTTCAAATTTCTAACTAGTTTCTGTGGCTGTACAGTCTGGTTTGTGTCAAACTGTCAGAAACCCTGAAAACTGGTTTTCTCATGAATCAGCTTGTATCAAATTACAATAAATAAAAAGTTTTAACAGCCAAATGGATGCTGATGTCCATGTTTAACATTTCACTAAACAAATTAGGTCATATAAAAGACAGGCCCAGATTTAAAGTCCGAAAGACTGGAAAAGCCCAGGATCAAACTTGTGGACCCTGGTTTACATGCAAGTGGTTTAACCAACATACCACATGTCTAAAATCCCACAAATGGCCACTAGGTAAAGTTAAGCTTTTGTTTCAACTTTCAAGGTTCACCCTAGAAAATAAGATATGAGCCGCATCATGAGAAAACCAGCAATTTGCAAATACGAAAACAAAGGTGCAGCTGCGAAGCTGATCAGCGCCTTTGTTTTTGCTACACAGATAGTACAATTCCTCTACTTTCTAAATCCAACATTTCCAGCCTCAGGTCATCTTCTGTGCTTGTACAGCTCGTTTTGTGTTGGACTTGTTCGGAAACCACATTGCTGGTTTTCTCATGACGTGGCTCATATTGTTGTTTCTCAACAACTTAGGGTCAAATGGAGATAAGACCTTGTCGTCTAAAACCCATTGCTCCTGATTAACAATAGCAGTGGCTTTGCCACTACAAAATAGAGGCATCTTCAATAAGGCACGGGCAGGACCAGTGAACCAATGGCATGTTTGGCTAGTAATCTCTATGCTGTAGTTGGTCATTAAAGTGGCATAGTCTGTTGATACTAATTTTATAACTAATTTAATAATCTACAACCTATATCTTCTAAGACTGTGACACCATGGGACACTAGCTATTAATCCCATGGTTCGGCCTTTTCCAGAACCAAAATTCTTTAATTTCTCTCTTTTGGGAGCTTCTGACAAGGTCAGACAGATATTGCTGTTTTGACTTCAGTGTTTGAAAACAGCATTTAATTTTCAGTGTTTTTTTCATGTGTAGTTCGTACCAGACCACTTGTTCACAGAAGTCTAGGATAACTTGAGATCCACATGACATGTCAGACCTTTAGCATACCTCATACATTGTTTTTATCTGTAGTTTGTACTGAACCACTCATTGACGGCAGCCAATGACAACTTGAGATCTATACTGGTGATGAAATATTCTTTATGGTCAGTCTGTAAATAGAAAACTAGAAGATGTGTTTATGAAACACTATGCCCCCAACTGGTAAGCCACTTTCAAGATGTAAAAATGTCCAAAAAATGACTAAGTTCAAATTGTAAAAAAAAAGTGACAAAAATTAATCTGAGGAGTATATCCCATCCACATGCATATCTTCAAAGCATGGTCACAATGTCTGCAAAGTTTCAAAAGTATCGGTATTAAATTGTAGGAGGAGTTGCGCACACAAGTTACCCTCTATCCATCCACTAAAATGCCAGAAAAAAATGACTATGTTCAAACTATGAAAAAATGACAAAAAATAATCCAAGGATTATATCCAAACCACATGCATATCTTCAGACCATGCCCATAATACATGTAAAGTTTTAAATGAATTGGCATGAAACTGTAGGAGGAGTTGTGCACACAAGGTACCCACTGCCCATTCACTTTCATTGTGAAAATGCCCCAAAATGGCTAAGTTCAAATTGCGAAAAAAGTGACAAAAATTAATCTGAGGATTATATCCAAACCACATGCATATCTTCAAAGCATGGTCACAACATCTGTAAAGTTTCAAGAGAATCGGAATAAAACTGTAGGAGGAGTTGCGCACACAAGGTATCCACTATCTATTCACTTTATCAAGAATCAAAAAGGGAAATAACTCTCACAGAATTGGCCCCTAGCCCCTTGAATTTACCTGAAAGAAAAAATACAGGTCCTTTTAATTTTCATATACAAACTACATACCAAATTTCAAGATCCTAGCTCTAACGGTTCCTGACCGAGTGCTCACGCATGCTCACACATCACAGACTGACTGACTGCACGCACTCACTGCACGGACAGACCCAAACCAATATGCCCCCTCAACTTCTTCGAAGTTGGGGGCATAAAAATTATGGATTATGGAAAGGAACGACAAACTGTCAAGGATATGGAAAAATATACTCTTCGTCAAAAGTTTAGCATAATTATTTGTGTAAAAGGAGGCAAAAATATCTGGTAACAACTAATCTCAGTGAATAAATATTTCGACACAATTGTTCCTATTCGATGTCATGGTTACGGTGGAAACAATCAAGACTTTTACAGATTTAAAATCGGCAGTAAGTTAGATACTGAAGGACAAAAGATAAGTCACTAGTTTTAATCTTGTCTTAAAGTACACCATTTCAGTATTTTCAATCAAAAGTTATTATAATTTTTAGACAATAGATAGACTAATAATGTGGTATAACATTATTATCATGTCATGTGAGGTATAGGCATTAGACATCTTTAAAGACAAACTTGTTTTCAAAATGTTAAACATTGAAATTTTGCTATACTTTCTTAATAGTTTTGTTCCTTCCAGAAATGTCAGTGTTTGAAGCCTGATCTCCACTTTTTGTTTATAACAGATTGTTCCATCTTACTCTTCCTTGGCATGGGGTAAATTTTGTACTGGCATAGCCTACAGTGTGCAAAATTCAGCATTAAGAAACATGGCTTATCATTAAAATAATGCATTATTAACAAATCCAAAAATTAACAAAACCTGATAGGCCTAGACAAAATTGTCATTTGTTCTTTGCTACGACATGCTTTCTTTCTAAATCAATGAATGCTGAAGTCGTAATATGCTTTGGGAATAATTTTCAGGCCATTTTGCTTTAGCACTATAAAACCAGAATATGTTAAACTTTTGGCGAGGTGTATATGTCGTACATTTGGTCCTCTAATGCACATGGACATAAAGCTTAAACAGACTTTCTGTTGATAATGAATCCTGTGATGTTTGTAACACAAACCTGTGTTAGTGGCGATGTTTATGTTATACAACCCACTCGACAGCTTAAGTCATATGGAGACGACACAATGATAATAAGTCTCATCCAAAAGATTGAAGACAACCTGGATCAAACTCGCCACCTGTGATTTTACCATGCCTGTGGCTAAGACAATATTCCATGTTGGATTCCTTCATCTGGGCCCAAAGCTAAAAGCTCTGATCTGAAGTTGTTTCCAAACTTTAGCCTGATACTTCAGCAAATTTTATCTGCTCTTCACGAAATGATTTTCAGAGTACATGTTCTTCCACATTGTAAACAGGCATTTGTTTGGCCTGGAGAATAATGTATTTGTTTCTATATTCTCACCTGGCTTAAATTCATTACTATCTTCCCTCTTTCATCAGTGTAAGATATCTGGAACACCTCTTGATTTGTGTAATCAAAATTATAATCTGTGAACAGAGTAAGTTTAATACATATATATGGTGATGCACCTTGTTCACAATGGTTTTCATAATAGAAACTAGAGGACCATTGGTCCTGTAGCTCACCTGAGAGATTATCACATTGTAAGCTCATGAGATTTAAATTAATTGAGAATCGACCAATGAAAGTCTATGCATGGACACTATTGACCCCCGGGGCATGGCCAAATTTGACCCAGGGGCATGACTGGCACAATTTATAATGGGGACTACCAAACATTGCTACATACAAAATATAGAAGCTCTGGGCCTTTTGGTTTCAGAGAAGAAGTTTTTTTTAGTTTTTCCCATTGTAAATCTATGGAGACTATCTACCCCCGGGGCGTGGCCAAATTTGACCCCAGGGGCATGGCTGGCACAATTTATGTAGAGGACCATTAGCCATTGCCACATACAAAATATCAAAGCTGTGTGCCCTGTGGTTTCAGAGAAGATTTTTGAATTTTTTTCCCATAGCAAGTCTATTGAGACTATCAACCTCCGGGACCTGGCCAAATTTGACCCCAGGGGCATGAATGGCACAATTTATGTAGAGGACCATTAGCCATTGCTACATACCAAATATCAAAGCTGTGGGCCTAGTGGTTTCAGAGAAGAAGATTTTTTTAGTTTTTCCTATTGTAGGTCTATGGAGACTATCGACCCCCGGGACTTGGCCAAATTTGACCCCAGGGACATGATTGGCACAATTTATGTAGAGGACCATTAGCCATTGCCACATACAAAATATCAAAGCTGTGGGCCCTGTGGTTTCAGAGAAGAAGATTTTTGAATTTTTTTCCCATAGTAAGTCTATGGAAGGTACAAGTAGGCAAAGATCAGGAAAAGGCGCAATCAGAAAAAGATTCCCACTCCAAAAACCCAGGTGGGAAAAAACCAAACTAACAATCAGGTACTTATACCATGAAACATATCGTAAGCCGAATGAGCAGCTATTTCCCCAATAGGTGGCCACTCAGTTACCTTAACTTAACTAAAAATATGAAAACATACATAATATGAGACTATCAACCCCCGGGGCGTGGCCAAATTTGACCCCAGAGGCATGAATGGCACAATTTATGTAGAGGACCATTAGCCATTGCTACATACCAAATATCAAAGCTGTTGGCCTAGTGGTTTCAGAGATTTTTTTAGTTTTTCTCCTATTGTAGGTCTATGGAGACTATCGACCCCCGGGGCGTGGCCAAATTTGACCCCAGGGGCATGAATGGCATAATTTACGTAGAGGACCATTAGCCATTGCCACGTACAAAATATCAAAGCTGTGGGCCCTGTGGTTTCAGAGAAGAAGATTTTTTAATTTTTTTCCATAGTAAGTCTATGGAGACTATCAACCCCCGGGGCGTGGCCAAATTTGACCCCAGGGGCATGGCTGGCACAATTTATGTAGAGGACCATTAGCCATTGCTACATACCAAATATCAAAGCTGTGGGCCTAGTGGTTTCAGAGAAGAAGATTTTTTTAGTTTTTCCAATTGTAAGTCTATGGAGACTATCGACCCCCGGGGCGTGGCCAAATTTGACCCCAGGGGCATGGCTGGCACAATTTATGTAGAGGACCATTAGCCATTGCCACATACCAAATATCAAAGCTGTGGGCCCTGTGGTTTCAGAGAAGAAGATTTTTGAATTTTTTCCCATAGTAAGTCTATGGAGACTATCGACCCCCGGGGCGTGGCCAAATTTGACCCCAGGGGCATGAATGGCACAATTTATGTAGAAGACCATTAGCCATTGCTACATACCAAATATCAAAGCTGTGGGCCTAGTGGTTTCAGAGAAGAAGATTTTTTTAGTTTTTCCCATTGTAAGTCTATGGGACCTATCTGTTGCCATGGAAACCACAATTTTGATACAATCTGCTCCAAAACCTAATGCCATCAATCCCCCAACCCAATTATGGTTCACATTAAATTTGATCAAGATCGGCCTACTAGCTTCAGAAATATTCTTCTTTGAAATTGTGGACGGACGACGACGACGACGGATGCCTGCCTATCCTATAAGCTCACCTGTGAGCCTTCGGCTCAGGTGAGCTAAAAATGAGCTGCCTCACGAGAAAACCAGGCTTCGGGGTTCCTACCAGGTCTGAGAAAACCGGCCTGTACAGTTACAAAAGATAGCTAGAATCTTGAAATTTTCTTTATAAGTAGACGAGAAATTGTACTATCCGTGTAGCCAATACAAAGGCGCTGATCACAGTTACTGCGAAGCTGATCTGCTCCAATATTTTTGCATAGGTAAAATTCCAATTTTCTCATGACGTGGCTCAAATAAAAGTTACTTTGTGAATTTTCAATGCTCCATTGAATCTAGGCAAGAACTCCAAAGATGATCTGTGTCCCATGTCATAAAATCTTTTTCATGCTCAACTCAGCTGTCAGAGACTATAAGTTATCCTGCTCGTCAATGTTAAAATGCAATATTACTGGATATTAAATGATGATGGTAGAATTCTTTTTGACCAAGTGTGGCAGTATTTAAGAAAAAAAAAATCGACCAACAGTTCAAGATTGTTTCAACCAATTGCTATATTCGACGTAATGTTACATTCGACCAAATGTCATTTGACGAAATGATGTGCGTCTATCTGAACTCATTCAGCAGATTTTGACCAGGCATTTTTTTGTCCAAGTACCTTCATGCAATATACAGTGAAATTAAAAGCTGCAAAACCAACATTATGATTGAGGTGATTCCAGCAAATACCCACAATCTATGTTGTCAAGCAAAAATAAATATATTGAATACCCATACTTTATAAAAGTGGGATGTAAGGTGTCAAAATTACACAGATATGTTTGCATGATGTCAAGTAAGACAGTGTGACCGCCTAACTCACTGTAAGAATACAAAATCCAGGACACTTACTATCTGCTTGCATCTTTCCTGTTACTCTGGCAGAGGAACTGTAAAGTATGCAATCACAAGATGAAACTATATTTCAGAAACAAATCAGCTCTAGCATGGAACCTTTTGAGTAATTACATGTATTCACTCATTCTGTTTGGAGGTCAGTTGAAGTCAACAATCTGCGAATTATACTCTCAATTCACAAACTAGAGTGAAATAAATCCATTTCAAATATACAGCTTCTCCCAACTTTTTGTCATTGCACCAAATAAATCCTACTTCAAATTTGAGTGTTGCAAATGTCTACATATGTATGTGACATCATAAGAAAGAATAAATGATGCCACACGATTTGTCGCCAACTGCACAGACATCCTTTTGAGCAAACATTGACTTTAAAGCTGGCATGCCCATATAAAGCTGTGAGTTTGTCGCATAAAATCTACAAAATTTTCAGCTATATAAGTGGTGTGTTTAAATGAGGTACAGATAGCAACAATTTGGGTCCCCAGGTTATAATTTTTTTTTCATGCTCAACTCAGCTGAGACAAAAATTTATCCTGCTCTGAAATGCTAATAAATGTTAAAATGCCAACAACTGTTGGCATTTTAACATTTATAAGCAGGATAAATTCCAGACTTTGGTGATCTAAACCAGAAATTTCAATTTATTTGGGCTATTTTGGCATTTATGAGCAGTTTAAATTTTATCCTCAGCTGAGCTGAGCATGCAAAACGTTTTATAAAACCTAGGGCCCTGATATAAGCCCACAAGAGTGAAATTCTGTGTCACATTTTTGCATCTCATGGCTTTGTAGGGCGACACAATTTTCCATCTGCACTGAGTATGTGTGTAAAACACTGAATCATTCTTCGCAATAGATAAGTTTTTTATCGTATGACGTCACTGTTTTCCAGTGGGTAACGTCATGTATAAAAAGTGTTATGACCAAACGTGTATCAACACTTTTGCAGGAATACATAACGCCATTGACCACGTCTGTAACAACAAGGTACCGTAAAAATTCTATTAAACGCCCACGCTCTAATAAACGCCCATACGCCTATTTGGATGCCAAAAATGGACATTTTATCAGAGAGTTTTGGAATTCCTGGAACCTCTAATAAACGCCCACATTAAAAATGTTGAGAAAAATCCTATATTTTAAGCAGTAAATTTTTATTTTTTCTACTTTATCACATAAAACGCATATCTATTTTTCTCCTGTAGTTCAAATAAATGGTAAAGCATGGGATATCCGAACAACAACTTGGAACAAAAGTCATGTATGGGGCAGATCTAGATCAACCAATAATTTCAGTTCTTAATATATGAACTCTTTAATGTTGCCATACAGTGTAGCCTCCAATAAACCCCCATCAGCTTCTATTCCAAAGGAACTGTTTTGAATAAGCGCCCTGGCGTTAAATAGAATTTTTACGGTAAATTTTTACTGAATATGTGTCCACTCTGAAGGCGATTAAATCATAATTTAAAGGTCATATGATAAAAGGAATCTTACACTTGTGGCCATTTCATATGAAATTTATTAAACTCGCCGAAGGCTCGTTTAATAAATTTCATATGAAATGACCACTCGTGTAAGATCCTCTATTTAACATATCATATCTCATGTATCTATGTAAATCAAATGTATCCTTACCTTACACACCAGAAAGGTTCCTGTCTTTCATCAAGTACTGTTACATCTAGCCATACTATGTTCTGTAATAAGACAAGAACTCCGCAGAGGTCGATATCGCACCTGCATCGGGCAAAGTCAACAGACCGTGACACATAGTTCAAGGGCACCGGGTCAAGGTGCGTGCTTGAAGGGCATGTCAAGGACAATTACTATGCAAGGTTTCAGATTCGCAGCTATCTCTGATGTCGAGAAAACCAAACTTCGACTTAAAAATTTTCAAAGTCAGTGGACTGTGAAATATAGGTCAAGGGCACCGGGTTAAGGTGCGAGCTTAAAGGGTATGTCAAGGACAATTACTATGCAAGGTTTCAGACTTGCAGCTATCTCTGATGTCAAGAAAACCAAACTTCGACGTAAAAAATATCAAAGTCAGTGGACCGTGAAATATAGGTCAAGGGCACCAGGTTAAGGTGCATGCTTGAAGGGTATGTCAAGGACAATTACTATGCAAGGTTTCAGACTCGCAGCTATCTCTGATGTTGAGAAAACCAAACTTCGACATAAAAATTTTCAAAGTCAGTGGACCGTGAAATATAGGTCAAGGGCACCAGGTTAAGGTGCATGCTTGAAGGGTATGTCAAGGACAATTACTATGCAAGGTTTCAGACTCGCAGCTATCTCTGATGTCGAGAAAACCAAACTTCGACGTAAATGTTGACAAAACTTCGACGTAAAAATTTTCAAAGTCATTGGACCGTGAATAATTCTACAGAAATTTTCAATTTTTACAGCTTAAAAATCTCTTATTTATTGCATGGGCAAGTTTTGGTAATGTAAATTTACCTCCACCACTCCTTTAAAAGCATCAGTTTTCCATGGAAACTGCAGTTTCTTCTGTAACACAACATGGTCTGTGTGGTAATCCTTCCTTATCAACGGCAGAACAACATACCCGGAACCTGCTGAAAATATTGAAAAATTAAACATTACAAATGTATTTCCAAAGTGTGTGTGTGTGTTTTGTTTTGTTTGTGCACCCATTTTCTAAAGTACTTTGTAGCAAATATTGTGTACAATGTGGGAAATATTGTTTTTAGGGAGATAAAATGATTGGCCTATGAAAAACAACAACAAATCAACATATCATCCCCTGATATGGATGGTTTGCCTTTATTAAGTCAGGGTGAACATTTGTAACCAACTAGACAGGCATTTCCCAGTGCTTGGCTGACTTATAATGCTGAGCATCAAGCAAGGAATCCACTGGTACCATTTTAGCATCTTTGGTATGACGCGGCCCAGGATTGAGCCAATACCCTCCTGCTGCCAAAGCAGCAGACTTTATTATCATTTTTGATGAAATTCTTCTATTAGCAAACAGAATGCCCCAGATGGGACTAACAATAAACATACCTATGGATTCCTTTTTACAGTTAAGATGTGTGAACTGTTGACTCCATACAGGTTGACGTAATGTGTGGAGTTCTATGGTACACTGATAGTCATGTAGACCTATAAGAGAAAGATTAAATCAATAGAGCCACAACAATCACACATGATTTTGTCAAGAATAGGAAATAGATAAAACTGTGCCAATATAGGGATCAAACATGATTTTCCATTCATTAAAATTCGCTAGGTCTCGAGGGGAGTGTTGAAAACCGAGGGCTATGCCCTCGGTTTTCAACACTCCCCAAGAGACCTAGCCAATGTTAATGAATGACAAAATCATTTTTGATTGGCTACTACTGCATAAATTCTGCACAAACGACAGAAATAATGGTGCACTATATTTTACAGCCTCATCACATTTTCATGCGTGTAAAAGCTTTTATTTTGGACATTATTAGCACATGCTTTGGGTGGCGCTCTGTAACAAGCATAAGTGAAAGCCATATATTAACAGCACGTGGGCACGTGAATTGCAATATTAATACATGGCTTTCTGTTCGTTAATATCGTGTGACACTTGTATTAATGCAATGATATAGGGATCAAACATGATTTTCCATTCATTAACATTCGCTAGGTCCAGAGCGGAGTGTTGAAAACAGAGGGCGTAGCCCAAGGTTTTCAAAACTCCTCGAGGGACCTAGCAAATGTTAATGAATGGAAAATCATTTTTGATCGCTATTATTGCATTAATAAACTGCTGTTAATATCGGTGACACTTGTGTTTATGCAATAATAACCTTTAAAACACCAGTCAAGTAAAATTCAACAACATGGGCAAGGACCATGACAGTCTATTTATCTTTTATTTATTTATTCATTTTATTTTTTTCATTGAAACAATGTCGTCTACAGCAAGAACTGTAACTGCATTTTAAATCTCAAAATGCTAAGCATACTTTAATTTCTACAGAATTGAAATTTAACCACTAAAAATCCCATCTATTATTGAAACAAATTAATCATCAGACAGAGTTTTTAATATTGTTATGAAAGAGATTTTTTATCACAAGGAATTATTTTTTTACAATGACATACCATATGTAGTGTCTATGTCATCTTTAACAACTTTGTGTTTCTGTATGGAATATGGCCTGAAAGGATGGTATCATTGAATTTATGTTCTAACATCTAAAATATTATATAGGCGACTTAAATATTTACATGTATGAAATCACATGTAGTAGTATGATTTACAATGTAATTACACTATTTTAGAAAACCTGCTAACACGAAAAAACATTACACTTGGATGTGACAAGCTAGTCCAAAAACAGACCAGAGGACCAATGGTCCTGTAAACGCTCAACTGAGATCTGCTTCATATACCAATAAACATATTTGAATATTATGGTATTTAACCCCAGTGCAGGGGCAGACGAAGCCCTTGGGCCATTTTCTTTTTTCAGAATAATCAATATTCTGTCAATTTGCCAATGTCCTGCTGATTTTCCCCTTCAAATAACATTTTAAAAGCAGATGAGCCCTTGGGGTCCATTTTTTTTCAGAATCATTAAAATTCAGTCTTACTGCCCATTTCCTGCAAGACTTTCACTTAAAATGACATTTTAAAAGTTTTCCCCATTCAAATGCATTGACGACCAATGTTAACCTTGCCATAAAGTAGGTCAAGGTCACCACAGGGTCATGATTTATACAAACATTGTAGTACTTGAGTCATCCATACTTCATGCAAAGTTTCGTTGAAATCGGTTCACAGGTTCTGGAGAAGAAGATATTTTAAGGGTTTTTACCATATATGGGCATGGCGGCCATCTTGGTCATGTGACCTGGATTACTTATACAAACATTGGTTCCCACTTCCTACAGATGCTTCATATAAAATTTGGCTTTGATTGGCCAAGTGGTTTCAGAGAAAAAAATCTTCGAAAAGTGTGTATGGACGACAGACCGGCCAAGGTCAAGAGATGACCTTGACCTAAATTAATCATATACCTTCATCTAATCCATTAGTTGTTTGCATCTACCACTTTTCAGATCCCAGGCTGCAATAGTTTTCAAAAAATAGCTAATTTCCACTTTTCCCATTATAAGTCTATGGAAACTTAAAGTTACCATAGCAACCAGAGTTCTTATCCGACTGGGATAAAAAACACAAATTATGTAGAGGCTACTGTCAGGAACATGTATACAAAGTACAGGATTCATCCACTTGACAGTTTCTGAGGAGAAGATTTTTGAATGTTTTTTTTCTTCAAAATTTTGCCGTTTATGGGGCCCCGGCAACCAACCGAAATAAAGGATTACGACAAAACTCCTCGCAAGAAACGTCAAACACTACTCAATAAACATTTCTGCAAAAACAAAATTCAAATGTCTGCAATTTTAGCGAAAAAATAGCCGATTTCCACTTTTCCCATTATAAGTCTATGGAAATTTTAAGTTGCCATAGCAACCAGAGTTCTTATCCGCCTGGAATAAAAAACACAAATTATGTAGAGGCCACTGTCAGGAACATGTATACAAAGTACAGGCTTTATCCCCTTGACAGTTTCTGAGAAGAAGATTTTTGAATGTTTTTCGAAATTTTGCCCTATATGGGGCCCCTGCAACCAATCAAAATAAAGGATTAGGACAAAAGTCACATGAAACATAGAGGACTACTCAATAAACATTTCTGCAAAAACAAAATTCAAATGTCTCCAACAAGACAGCAAAAACTGGCAATTATCACTTTTTTCCATTATAAGTCTATGGGAAGCATAAGTTGCCATAGCAACCAGTCCTTATCCGATCAAAACAAAAAACACAATTATTCTTTCCCCCTACCTGTAGATGGTGTATGTGTAATATGAGAACAATCGGCCCAGCGGTTTCAGAGAAGAAGATCTTTGAAATTGTGGACGACGGACGGACGCCGGACGGACGGACGCCGGACGGACGGACGCCGGACGGACGACGGAGCATGGGTATACTATAAGCTCACCTATGAGCCTTCGGCTCAGGTGAGCTAAAAATGGTCATTTTAAGTCAATAATAAACAATCATGCTCTGACTGTAACAGATGACAAAGTCTAATAACAATCTTTACTTACTCTACAGAATTTCCAAACAGACATCTCCGTGGTAACTCATAGTGGTGTAATCCACAACAGATGAAGGCCAACTCTCCATCACCCTAAAATTAAATGAACCTTCACATGGGAAAACCAACAATTTTGGTTTCAGACCAGGTCCGGTACAAACCAGAGGCGTTTTACCATCTCTGGAGCAAAAACAAAGGCCCTAATCAGCTATGCAGTTAGCTGATCTGCGGCTTTGTTTTCGCATATGCAGATTGTTTGTTTTCTGATGCAGCGGCTCAAATACTCTTCTTATCTAATTTACAAAAGTCCACTTTTTAGGGGTAGGAGGGGTTGTTACACTTATAATGGGGTTTTACTATACAAAGTATATTTGTCAACTGTTAGAAAAATCTGAACAATGTTTTGCTTTAACCCAGATAAGCCTGTGTATAATGATTAGGGACATTATTATACTCTGCAAAGATATTGCCTCATATGTTCAAAATTCTTGCAATTTTAAGCCATGCAGCAATTTAGGCTGGTTTGTGTTTGACTGGTTCAGAAACTCCAGAGACTGAGATTTTCTCACAACAGTGCTCATTTGTGCTATCAGCTTGACATCAAACTTGATTCTAGCATTACTTGATATTATCATTTGAGCCACCTCGTGGGAAAACCAACAATGTGGTTTCCAAACAGGTCCGACACAAACGGACCTGTACAAGCAGAGAAAAGAGCTAGAAGCTTGAAATTTCGGATTTAAGTAGAAGAGGAATTGTACTATCCGAGGAGCGAAAACAAAGGCGCTGATCAGCTTCGTGGTTACCGCGAAGCTGATCTGCGCCTTTGTTTTCGCATATGCAAATTGTTGGTTTTCCCATGAGGCGGCTCATTTATAACACTGCACCTAACTGAAACGTTACTGTGTTTATATTAACGATAATTCACAGGAAACTAAATGAAATGTTTTAGTGATTTAATTCTTAACCCTTCCTGCCCCCCTATGCCTGGAATGAGTCCATTAGAAAACATTTAAGGATGTTCGCTGCCAATGAAAAAGTATTCAAACTTTTTTTCTAACCACTCTTTTTTTATTCCAAAATACAACATAAGACATTTGAAAGCAAAATAAATATAGGGTAGTGTGCATTTTTTCAAGCTACAGGCCTCTGAATGAGACCTCTGAGCATCATGTTTTAAATTTAGTAAATTTAATTTAATTTTTAATTCTTTGAAACAAACCTGTCTTGAACAAACATACACCTAGAATGCTTTCAAAAGTCTTAATATTTATGTAACGCAGACTATTTTGGACCAAACGCATAGAAAAATTTGCAACTGGGAGTGGATGACAAAATTTTACGAGTATTTTTCCAACCCTACCCCCATACTTGAATAGTCGGAAAAAATCAATATTTTGAAATGTGCCAAACCCATATTTGTTAATTCAAACTTTTTCTTGTATTTTCACACAACATAGAACTTTGTAATATTGTTCGAATAAAAGAAAGAAATATATAGGGTAGTGTGCATATAAGAGAGATCCAACAACTTGAAAATCACCATTTTCAGCCTTTTTTCGGCTGTTTTGTTTCTTTAAGCCCATTTCATAAAACCACCTAAAATTTTAAAACCAGCACACCAAAGACACAAAGACTGACTTAGAAGACCATGTACACATATACTGCAGCTAAAATAAACAAAGAAATAGTGCAATTAATTTGAAAATGTCTAATATTCAAGTTTAAACTACCCTACCCCCTAAATTTCACTGACAACTAAATTTTTCTGAAAAGTTGCAGAAAATGGGGTGAAAAAATGAAGTTTCTTAGATTGACAATTTTCATGGCTCGTTCAATGCATATCATCATTATGTATCCAAATATAAAATATTGGGAAAATATCTGCAACCGTTTACGAGATATTCAACAAAAGAAAAACCGGAAGTTCCGAAATGTCAAATGTTAGCAGCGAACATCCTTAAAAGATAAGTATTTTTTTCAAGGAGTGTGTAAGAATCAAAATGAATTTTTCTTTTCTGTGTGTCATCTTTGATTAACATGCAATATTGTCGAGCAGATGTCATAATTTATTCGCTCCAGCTACACGTCATGAATTAATAAATTGCAATCTTTCCTCCAACATCCCACTTTAATCTATCTATCTATCTATCTATCTATCTTTCTTCTGATACTGAGTCGATCAATTTCTGATCATCACCTCAGGTGATTGGTACAATTCTGACACAGTAAAATGAGAATTATTTCTTAAATAACAAAGTTTGAACCAACCTTCCATGTAGCTATGAGCAGACCCTGTGGAAGTGTGTAGAGGTTGACCATATCGTCCGAGGCTGACGGGGGGTTAGTCTTCAACCACTGACCCCAGTCGAGGTCCTGGGATAGTAATAAGGACCTTTGGAATGGGCTGGGGATAAAAATAATATAATTTTGATGATTCAAATGAGCAGAATCAGTAAAATCAGAAGTAATTCTTAACTTGATAAAATGCTTACAACATAGGATCAAATGCTTAACCAAGTGTGCAGAAAGATGCTTATGTGAGGAAGATCATTACATCTTTGAAGTCAGGAAAAGTCTGATCTAGGACTAAACTGTGTCACAAACTTAAAATAAATAGTAACTAACTACCCAGTGACCAAAAATAAACTGATTTATCACACTAGGATTAGTAAACTGATGAAATAGCAAGCTTTCAGCGAGCCATTTCACCTGTTGATAAATCGGTTTATTTTTGGTCACGGGGTACTTATTCACTTCATTATGCAAAGAATGTCAACAAATTTCGCGAAAAAACTCACCCAATGTGAGGAAATTTGCCTTCCGCCATTTTGTTTATACAGACAACTCCTCAAAATTTGCCACCATAGCAATAAATTTTGTTAACAATTCATATCTTGTATGTCCATTGTTTCATCTGAGTAATGCTACATCATAACAATGGCTGAAAAGGACGTCACTAAATGTCATCGACGTCACTCAGGGTTCCCACGCTCCAGCAGAGTCAAAATTCCCTGACATTTCCCTGACTTTTCCCTGACAAAAATCTGATTTTCCCTGACAATTTATCGGCCTTCGATCAACGTTTCTCTCCATAACCAAACATTTCAATGAAAGTCACTAGTGCTAATGCGTATAAAGGTTACAGTGTATAAAGATTACATCATTATCCAGCTTTTTTGCAGCCCAAAACAAAAATACTGTAAAGAGCATGTTTTGAAAGAACTTCTGGTGAAAGTACATGCACAATGTCAATGTAACTTTGATTCTGTCAACCCATGTATTGTTAAAGTTTCAACTGTTATACATTAAGATCAATTTGCAATCATATGTCGCAATAGACATAAATTATTCAAAATGCCTCTACAGATAATTTGTTTATTTGAGAAGTGCTTAATATCATGTTGGTACTGAGAATTGTTTCCTAGATATTAAGTACAGTTTCTTGATCAAGGTAACAACATGGTTGTGACAGGTTTCGAAGCAGGAATAGAAGACTTCAGAAATAAGAAAGAAAATCCTTGTCAAAATACCAGGATGGAGAGAAACGGACAACACTTGATTCAACAATAAACATATTCAAAATAGGAAATACATATAAACAGCAAGACGGCCAACTCTTTTTCAATAAGGCAAGTGGATTAAGTAAATAGTAAACCAAACACACATTGAAGACCTAAAAAGACAGTCTGATAAAAGCTGGCAGTGTGGTTCATCACTTCCTTTATAATTCCAATGATGTTGAACACATTTCAGGGCACAATTAAAACAATGTTTTCTGAGGAAAACTATGTCCCCCCAACCGTTTAGTAATTGAAGTGTAGTTACCTTGTGATATGAAGTTTTTCTAGGGAAGACACCATGTAAGGTGTGATAGTTTAAACTTGTTTTGGACCCTGTCTAAAATTGGGTCACAATCACCAAATTCTTATAAACTCTGAACCTCCTCACAACAATGCTTCTGAGCAAGTTTGGTCAAAATCCATCAATTAGTTTACAAGATATCGTATCGGAAAAACTAATTTCAACAGTTTTTATGGACCCGTGACCTTGGAAATTAGGTCAAGGTCATCAAAATCTAATCAACTTTGAGCCTCCTCCAAACAATGCTTCTGTGCAAGTTTGGTCAAAATCCATCAACTGGTTTACAAGATATTGCAGTGAAAAGACTAATTTCAACATTTTTTTATGGACTCGTGACCTTGAAAATTAGGTCAAGGTCACCGAAATCTAATCAACTCTGAGCCTTCTCGCAACAATGCTTCTGTGCAAGTTTGGTCAAAATCCATCAATTGGTTTACAAGTTATCGAGTTGGAAAGATTAATTTCAACATTTTTTATGGACTCGTGACCTTGAAAATTAGGTCAAGATCACCAAAATCTAATCAACTCTGAGCCTCCTCCCAACAATGCTTCTGTGCAAGTTTGGTCAAAATCCGTCAATTGATTTACAAGATACTGCGTTGGAAAGACTAATTTCAACATTTTTATGGACTTGTGACCTTGAAAATTAGGTCAAGGTCACCAAAATCTAGCCGACTCTGCGCCTTCTCGCAACAATGCTTCTGTACAAGTTTGGTCAAAATCCATCCATTCGTTTACAAGTTATCGCGTTGGAAAGACTAATTTTAACATTTTTTATGGACTTGTGACCTTGATTATTAGGTCAAGGTCACCAAAATATAATCAACTCTGAGCCTCCTCCCAACAATGCTTCTGTGCAAGTTTGGTCAAAATCCATTGATTGGTTTACAAGATACTGCATTGGAAAGACTAATTTCAACATTTTTTATGGACTCGTGACCTTGAAAATTAGATCAAGGTCACCAAAATCTAATCAACTCTGAGCCTTCTTGCAACAATGCTTCTGTGCAAGTTTGGTCAAAATCCATCTATTGGTTTACAAGTTATCGCGTTGGAAAGACTAATTTCAACATTTTTTATGGACTCGTGACCTTGAAAATTCGGTCAAGGTCACCAAAATCTAATCAACTCTGAGCCTCCTCCCAACAATGCTTCTGTGCAAGTTTGGTCAAAATCCATCAATAGGTTTACAAGATATTGCATTGGAAAGACTAATTTCAACAGTTTTTATGGACTCGTGACCTTGAAAATTAGGTCAAGGTCACTGAAATCTAATCAACTCTGAGCCTCCTCCCAACAATGCCCTTGTGCAAGTTTAGTCAAAATCCATTCATTTGTTCAGAAGATATCGCGTCGGAAAACCTAATTTGATCAGTTTTCATAGGCTGGTGACCTTGAAAATTAGGTCAAGGTCACCAAAATCTAATCAACTCTGAGCCTCCTCCCAACAATGCTCTTGTGCAAGTTTGCTCAAAATCTATTCATTTGTTCAGAAGATATCGCGTCAGAAAACCTAATTTGATCAGTTTTCATGGGCTGGTGACCTTGAAAATGAGGTCAAGGTCACCAAAATCTAATCAACTCTTTCCCCCCTCCCAACCATGTATCTATGCAAGTTTGGTCAAAATCCATCCACTGGTTCAAAAGATATCGCGTAAGAAAGAAGCTATGCGGACGCCGACGCCGACGCGGACGCGGACGCCGACGCCGACGCCGACGGGAACCGCACCAAAAACAATATGTCCCCCACCTTCGGTTGGGGGGACATAACAAAAATTGACATAATAATCATAAAGGAATGATTTAAGAGGCAAGAAGATACCTTCAGTTTCTATTACATTTAAAAAAAACAAAACATAAAAAAATGAATTTGGCAGTCTGTAGTCCTTTATGAAAAAATAAGAAATAAAAAAAACAACATTAGAAACTTTTTTAAGTATTGAATGACCTAACACTATAACAACCCCAATTCAAAATTCCCTGACATTATCTCAAAATTCCCTGACATTTCCCTGACATTTGCCTTATTTTTCAAATTTCCCTGACACTCATCAAAATTCCCTGACATTTCCCTGACTTTTGCAAAATTCTGTTTGTCCCTGACTTTTCCCTGACGCGTGAGAACCCTGTCACTGGCGCGATTCTTTTTGGTGCGTAAAACAGAACCGCAAAGCAGCCTTTATTTAGTCAGTAGAGGTGGCCTTTATTTGGTAAGTAGCTCAATAAAGCAATAGTTTATGAAACCCCTTTATTAGGCCGACATTTAGAGTCATTGCGTTATAAATGATGGTATTCAATCATTGCAACAGCTAAGGACAACTTTAAAGACTAACACAAACTGGATGTGGGCAAATTGAATTGAAACTCTATCTCACCTATTTTTCAAAGCTGAGCCATCTTTATTAAAGAAGAAGGGGTTACAGGAGTACACCCTGAGTTGCCTAACTTTGTTGATAGGGGTAATCTCAAGGTCAAACCATCTGACACAGGTTGCCATGGTGTGGTGCAGAATATCCCTGGAGACCAGAGAATGTTCTGTCTTGTCAAGGTCAACCAGTTCTAGCTGGAAATATATGCCTGCTGACCTGAGAGAGAAGAAAAACAGAACAGTATAATACATGTAATATCAAATGTTTGTTTGTATTGAGGCTTTATTTACCAGTCAACAATTTTTCAATCATGTCAAGACGGATCCATCGCTTCCTTGGTATTAACCAGTCCTCTGAGGAGTTTTAAAATATGTCTTATTCAAGGACACAACACAGCATCCCGAGTGGGAATAGAACCCAGGACCTCTGGATTTTGAATCCCATGCCCTACCACCAGGCCACCAAGCTACCCTAACAAGCCATTATAAGCATTTGACATGATTAGTGTGATGTATGGATAAAACAATCTGTACAGACCAGGGATCACAGTTTATCACCATTCAGTTTTGTCCAGTAAACCAGCGACTCCAGAGAAAATATCAATCCACATTTCTTAGAGCAAACTTTGAATGACAATAAATCTTTTGCCTTTCTTTTCATAAAAGTTAAGCTATGTTTGTTATGACTAACAATAAAGACTTACACATACTGGATATGGGCCACATTATAAGAGAATATGTTTTATTGCTCAATAGAACCATTTATTAACTTCCTAAATCCAAAACCTTCAGTCGCCAACCATCTTCTGTAGCTTAACAGATCTGTTTGTGCAGAACTTTTTTGTCCTAGCTGAAAGCTTTTCTTTACCACATACTCACTTGATAGCCCTATCAGTATCTCTCTGTAAGCCAGTAAACGGGCTGATCTTCTTTAACAATCTCATGGCTTTCTTGTTTCTTCTCTCGGAACAACTGAAAAATTGTTAAAAGAAACTTTTAATGTCAGTCATTTTGATGGACAATTCTGAACATCCAGTACAAACTGATGGCTGATCAGTTTTGGATATAAAATCACTCTTACATGTACATGCAATATGTATAGCTTGCCAAATAGGTTACTGTGTTAGCGCCAACTTTAATAATTATATCTGGGCATGATCAGCTACTGACAGTTAGTCCATGTATTCAAAGAGGGTGTCATAGAAAGCCGAACTCAGTAAGCTTAGACCAGCCTCACATGTTTACCTTTAGAAATCAGTATGATTTGGCATGAGACTTAAGGTGTTATTGTCATATCTTCACCAAAATTGAAATCTATGATGCTATAATAAGCTAAAAAAACATTCATCACTGCATTTATTGAATATGGCTAGATTAAATTTGTTTGGACTTTGAATTTAGAAAGTAAAAGGGCTGTACTGTTTATATTGCAAAAACAAAGGCCTATTGAGCTAAGCCTGTAATTTTCATATGCAAAGTTTTAAGGCTTAAAAAAAAAATGTTATGTTTCCGATTTCCCGACCGACTGGTCAAAATCTGCGCCGACTGCAACTTTTTTAGTGCTCAGAAAAAAAAAAAAAAAAAAGTCGGCGACCGACCCTGTTCAACGATTCCGGTTTTTATAAAAAGTCAAAACCATTTCGTTACGAGAATTTGTCCGCGCCGATTTTCGGATATTTTCGGTCTTTAACAATTACGATCAAGAACAACAACCTGGCTACTGTGTAGTGTGTTGACACGACCAAGCACATTAGTCGCCATTTATTTCGACAAATGTAGCCTTATACCTGCTTCAAATGTAATAAAAGCCTTGCGGCACAATGTCCCGTTATCCCTGTTATACGAAGACGGCCATCCTCGGTGTAAAGGTTTCCGATTTGGAGTCAAATGTGCGGTAAGAAGAAAGTCCGGTCAAAAAAAAAAAAAAAAAACCTACCGATCCCAATTTTCCAAGGAAAAATAATAAAAAAAAAAAAAAAAAAAAAAAAAAAAAAAAAAAGCCTACCTACCGACCCTATGCTAAATTTATGATGAAATCGGAAACATAACATTTTTTTTTTAGACCTAAAGGCAGGGTTTCTCACTATCAGACTATTTGAGCCATGTCTTGAGAAATACAGATTTTTGCCTATGCATAAACCAAGACGCAGAATACAGCTGATCAACGCCTTGTTTTTCACTATAGTACAATTCATTGTCTCCTAAAACCCAAACTTTCAAGCTTCTATCCTTCTTCTGTAGCTATACAGGCAAGTTTGTGTCAGACCTGATCAGAAACCCAAAAGACTGGCTTTCTCCCATCATGGCTCATTTAATTCAAAACTTACTGTCTTATACACATAGACTTCCAGTGGTTCGATGGCTGTCTATCTCCACTGCTTCTGGCGCCATCTAGATTACCATACTTCTCATATATAGCATTCCAGAGCAAACTGAAAAGTAACAATAGACCAATTTTACAAATCAGGGGCTAGTAATTCATAGCACGATGAACATAAAGATAATTTTCAGATGGCACATGAGAAATTAATACCAACTACAGAAGGAAATTGACTGTTAAATTTGTAAAAACGAATGAGAGAATATTTTTTCAAAAAAAAGAGTATATCCTAACATACCCGTTTACATTAAAAACACAAGGCTAATTGGCATTACAAAAGCTAATTGACGACATTACAAGCTAAACATAATTGTGAATAGCAATGAACAGACGAACAGCTATTACAATTACGAAATATAGCAATTAATGAACAAGCTACTGGTAGTGAGACAGACTTTTTGTGTCTTGTATCAATATTTTTTGATAGTTTATGGTTGCATGTAAAACTGATACATACTTATCACTGGCTAAAGGCTGCCATCTCTTACACACTCTTGCTGCCGTCAGTAAATCACCAGCATTTAAGTAACTGAAGATGTTTAACACTAGTTCATCTGGTAAACTGGAAAAGAAACAGGCATTGTGATGTAATATAAATGCTACATGAGTATGAAAAGATCACATCTCACATGCGCATTATGCACATTTTTGTCCATAGTCAGAGCATTTATCTTAGATACAAAGCTAAGCAATGTTTTATTTGACAATACAAATGGACAAACAATTAATATAATTAAAGTAGATATGCAACATGAACATAGAAATAAAAGATTTTTTTTTAGGATAACATGCACTGAAAACACACTGAAAACCTTTATGAAAACAGAGCCATGACATGACATGAGAAAATCTGTCTTCTGCATTTTTAAGCCGGCAGCCAACACAAATTATTCTGTACAGCTTGAAGCTTGAGGAGTCGAGGTTTGAAGAGTTGGATTTATGAAGCATCTATGTACATGTACCAAAAAAGAAAGGTATCTACTGCACTGTCAAAATCCTGAGCTGATCTGCTCTTTGCTTTCACATATGAGCCACCGCATGAGAAAACCAACAATATGCATAGGCGAAAACAAAGCCGCAGATCAGCTTCGCGGTAACCGAGAAGCAGATCAGCGCCTTTGTTTTCGCTGCACGGATAGCACAATCCTTCTTCTTCTTAAATCCGAAATTTCAAGCTTCTAGCCTGCTGCTGTGACTGTATAGGCTGGTTTGTGTCAGACCTGGTCGGAAACCCAAATCATTGGTTTTCTCATGCACAGGCTCACATGCAAAATCTATGTATGTGATGCAGTTTTACTTACTGGAGAATGTTAGTTTTCTCTCTAGCTCTCCTTGGTCTGTAACTGGAGTTTGCTCTAACACTGACATGTCCAATAGAATTACCAGTAGCTCCAATGTCTGACCTGCTTTTAAACATGTGAAAAATTAGTGTAGTGATACAAGTATTTCTTAAATGGAAAAAAGCCTGAACCTGATTGCATTTAGACACAAAATGTCCTATTCTGGTGTATATAATAATTTGAGACATAAAATTTTAGCTATAGGAACTAGACACTCCATGTTATATTCATTATGACATGTATAGGGTATCTGGCAGACTCAAATATTTTATACTATCGTTACAGTAATACCAACTAGGCCTTTACCAGAATGCACAAACTATGAAGGTACTCACTGATCCTAGCGTGTCTAAGAGTATTTCAAGTTATATAATATAAATAGCTAGATATCCACAATCATATTGTTCCATAGTTTTACATCCAAAACTAAGGTTGTGTTCATCAGACCTAGTCAGAAGCCCCAAAGACAGCTTCTGATGTTATGTAACTCATTTCTGTCAACCTACTTCGGCTTGGAAGATACAAGTACAGGACTAGCAGAGTGTTTTCTGTCAGCACCACCATCACTGTTGCTGTGTGTAGATTTTCCTGCCTTGTGGTCACTGAGATACTGCTTCAGATGCTGCCTGTGCTGAGAGGCCATAACTGTGTCTTACTTTAATTTGTAAATGCTGTAAGTAACAAAATATATAATGTTTATTTTAAAATCTTCAAAATTATACAATAAGAATTTCAATGTAAATATTGTACATGACATATATACAAATTGTGTTTTAAATTTTACAAAGAGGGTTATGACTGATGCATCTGATTCAACACGAGAATTTCTAAAACATTAAACACATCAAAAAACATATATTGCATGTTTGAAAAAATCACGAAACATCCAAAACAATGCCATCATTCCTCTACTGTAGAATAATTGTCAAGTGCAATATTTCATTAGTAATGAAGTGAAAAGAAGTCAAAGAGGTTAAAGCCTAAGATTCCCTGTTCTTGCTTCAGAAATGTAACAATACTAAAGTATGTTTCCTAGGTCTGACAATGTTTTTTTTCAGTAATTTTCACAGATATTTTGTAACTGTTTAAATGTAGACAAAATAATTTCTTGCCACAATTGAGCATATTGTTGCAAAATGTGCAGCAAAAATTTTGAAAATCTGTCAACGACAGTCTTCACGAAAATTGCCGGTCTGTCTGTCGAAACCAGAAAAATTTCTTTCTGTCTGACAAAATATTTTATTCTGTCGGACAAATATCTGGCAAAAATTACCTTAATTACAATGATAATGTATAGAACTGTCCTACAAAATTTGGTTTTGTCCTGCGAAAAATTGCAGTCTTGCAGACAGCAGCTGTCCTACAACTGAAAAAAGATTTCACGAAGACTGCAACAAATAAAAAAGTTTGGTTAAAAATGGCTGTAGCCCGAATATCCGAGTGTTCCATATATCGCTGCAGCCCTAGTCAAAAACACTTTTAAATTGGGATTTCCTGTACAAAATCTAATGGAAGGGTGATAAATATTTTCTCGCAAAATAAAAATGATACAAATTATATACGTGAGATAAAATCTTCATAATCAAGTAAAAATTTAAGAAAAATATTATTTTTCATGATCATTGATTATCTCCCTTGCCTATGCAAAATCCATAGATTCAATAATCATATCCTTGAGTATGCTAAGTTCGTGGGGCTAAGAAGTCAAAGACAGCTTGCACAATCTTCAGAGAAAAAATAGTCTAATTTCCTACCTTATCAAGAGTAATTTATTCCTTTCCTCAGTTTCTAAATCAAATTTGAAGTTTCAAACACCAAACTTTTCATTAAAATACTCTTTTTACAAACATTGTCTGCTACATTGGGCAGCCATTTTTGTATATCCTAAGTCCGTGACGTCACTTGTTTGGAAATTCCCGCCATAAAAATAGGCCACAAAAATTAATTATTGGGTTGCTGAAAATTCTTAAGGCACATTAAAATGATTCCAATGAGAAAAAGCCCTGAAATTCAAACAAAATTTGGCAAATGTGATGATGATTTCATCTCAAACTGTACCTCTGCAGTCATTTATGAGCTTATACCCTTAGGGGCATTTCTTTTCAAGAATACCAAGAAATAGCAATATTTTCAAACTAAATATGACTAATAATGAAAATTTAGACTTTGACAAGTCAGATAATGCAAAATCAATCCATCACATTTATTTTGTATGCAATTAAAATACATTAGTTTTTATTTTTAAAACCTACACATTCTTAGGTAAAGGGTACGTAAGCACCCCTAGGTTGCAACAACCTAATAACAAAAATGTCTTTGGCCTTGCTCTTCCTGGAAATCACATGACCTTGACTGCCATATTGTAAACAAACTTCAGACACATGCTGGTTTTTTGACAGTTCTTATTTAGTAGCTTTTAGAGCATTTTAAGAGGTACAAAATTTGGAAATAAGAAAAATTCAATATTTTGAGACCTTTGCAAAATAACTGCACACACTGGTCTTATGTAGATCAGAATTACAACAATTTATTTATAAATGAAGGTAGTTGACCCTTTGAAACATTTTGGCACCTTTCCAACCATTGCACAAGCAGACGTCTGCCAGAGAGGCACACAAACATTGACCCCACGAACTTGGAATATTCACGGACTTAAGATATTCAACGATATTGGTCACAAAAGTTTTCTGCGAAAAAACATTGTCAAAGGCAAAGTTTTTGACTTTAATATGTTTTGGACTGTCTGTTTCACACAAATCAAAATTCATTTTCATTTGATTTTTATAACAATAAACAGAAATTGTGGTTACCTGTCTTTACAGAGAACACCAGTGATATGTTCAACATTTGTTGCGCGAAAACTAATGACAAATTATTTTTTTCGTGTAAATTGTTGCAGAAAAAGTGAACCTTGAACACTGGAACAGGACTTCAAAACTAACCCACTTTTTCAATGCAGAACCATGCGAAATATACCGGTAAAGTATATCAATTTATCAAATGTCTCTTAAACTGTTAAATATTTTCAACTTCGTGTTTGTTTACCCAAGATACAGAATCTATTCGCATAGCTATCGTTTTGAAAAATGTTCGTGGATAATCCATACCGTTTCGCCCCCACCTAGCTAGGAGGAAACGACTCGGGGCAGGCGACTTGGAGGGAAACTTCTTGTATGCGAAACGTGTTGTTTCCATTTCGGACCCGGGTTATCGTTTATTTTTGTCTTATGAATAAATCGGCTCATCTCGAATGTTCTCCCCGTCTTGCTAAATTCAAAATTTAGCACCGACCCAACACCTGAGATGACGATCAGAAATTGATCGACTCAGAAGATAGATTGAAATACAAACAAGTCTCACACAATGTCTCCATTTTTGCATAGCTTACCGTTTGTGTATATAAATTTGAAGAAAGAAGCCTGTCTAGAACGTCCGTGATGGCCTATGGTAGTGTAGACAGACAGAGACAAGAATAAAACTAAATGGACCATTAGACCTATTAACAAAAAGATGCACACGGTGAGGTATGAAAGGATACTCATAACAAACTCGGTCCATGACAATCAGATAGGTGTCAAAAATAGTTTTCGTCATGAATACTTTGAAAGTGAATTTTGATGGCATTTTTGTACTTGATTGGTACAAAACCTGAGATTTTCTGTCAAATTCAATAAATTTGGCAAATCAGTTTATGTAAACGGTTTCCAATAGTTTAAAATAATTTCAAATGCTAAAATATTATTCTGAAAATTATTTTCCATGGAGCTATCGAGCTTTCAACAATAATTAGTGAAAAACCTTACTCGGCATTCGAGCTCGGGCTCGAATTGGACTTTCATTCCCCACCGCTGCACAACTCATGTCATTGGCCGAAATAAATGCCCTGAATTCATCAGAAAGAGAGTTAGAGGACTTCTCCCCTGCGACTGGACTGTCAACCATGGAAGTCCTGTGTTTAAGAAACCATTAACTGAACCAAGATAGGTCTGAAGAAAGATTACACAAACTTCAACTATCTACCCAAAACATTGAATTCAAGCACGGACAAATTGCATTTACATTGTTCCGATAACTCAGTGACTAGAGATTCAGGTTCAGATTACAGCACTTGTGGTTGAACTATAAATCATAGAATGATGATTCAAATAATTGTTTACAATGCAACGTGTGCCCTGATACATCGTTTCACGATTTTATGGATATAGCTTCAAGCGCCTATGAGTAACGCATCCGCTCCGAAAGCGGTAGGACGCAGATTTGTGTCCCAGCCGCGCAATTTATTTACCAAAAACATTAAAATGGTACTGGTCGCTCTCTTGTAGACGCTTGCAATAAAAGGCAGTACCTGGAAGATTCAGGAAGAGAGGGGAGTACCTGTTAAGGATTCTTGTTGTTATGTCACATTGATCAAAATTAAATTTTGCATTAGATATGTCCTGGTGATAATCCAATTTAATCAGCTCATGATAAGAAATTGGTTGTCATGCTGTCCATTAATGACAATAATCCCAAACGTGCTAAATGTATAAATTATGTTTATGTATTTTATTTTTTTCTGAGTGTTGCTGTTCTTGGACATTGTTTTGCCAACATTAATGGTTTAAATGAAAAAGAAAACTCTATATTTCTTATGCTTCGACGTACCCAAAATACCTATTTTTTTATTAAATAAAAAGCAAGCAATTACCAGGAAAAGCCACAATCATTTATGGTCGTTTAAAACTCAAACGAGTCTATGGCAAAAGCAATGTTGTCAAGAAATAATTATAAGTAAGTTTCCGTTACCATTTTATATCCGTTTAAAGTGTATAGATATACATTGTGAATCAGTTATATTAAGTTTTGTTATGTTCTACTGTGAACGATTCATCTGTAAAATTAACACCCATCAGAAAAACACGATGCCTACAGGTGCTTCCAATTTTCTTGCATATCATGATAGCGTGTAATGTATACCCCTTACACCCCACTTTTATATAGCAAAATTGGGACATGCAGGGGTATACCCATTCATTTTTCTTATTTTTGCTCATAACATACATTACCTACAGGTGACCTTATCCCGAAGAATAGGCGTTGTAGAAATCAACACTCTTTGGCATTTCAGATATCATCAGCAAGCAAAGTAGCGTACAGAAGCCTGTTCCCCCTGATGGGCGGTTTGCCTTTATTAAGTCAGGGTGAGTATTAGTCACCGACATGACATGCATTTCCCAGTACTAGCCTTATAATTCTGAGTGCAAAGCAAGGTAGATACCGGTACCATTTTTAAAGTCTTAGGTATGACACGGTCCGGGATCGAACCCAAGACCTCCCGCTCTCGAAACAGACGCTCTAACCATTACGCTAACTGAGCCTCCACAGTGATGCTAGTGATGTTGCTGATGTGGGTGTCATAGGACGAATTTCTATTTCATTGTCCATGGCTTTTATCTTAAGGTACCGTATTTCTTAAGATCTTTCACTCTAATGGCAATTCCTCTCAAGTTATTCGTCCTTCCATGTATATTGTTGACTGATGGAACTAGTTTATGTAGTGTTACGATAGTTAATAGCAGTTAGGTAGTTAATAAGCTTTTTATTTGGTAGGTAGCTGTAGTTACTAGGCAAAATACAAATGCCATTACACGTACTTTACACATTCCATTACGTTGCTGTATTGCACAGCACACATTTTGTCGTCTCAAATACATTTGTTTATTTATTGAATCTATTAAATATATAATTTTGATATATATTTTGCAAGTCAGTAAGTTTCTCATACTTACTATGTTAATCATGAAAAGCTTGTTTTGTGCTTTTGAAACAATATTTGCATCATACTTGATGGTTATTTCTTTTAATAGAAAATTGTGCACGCCGCATAATGGCGACTGTATGGATATACTTTGACATTTACATAGATCTATAACATAAATCGTGTGGCAGTCGACGTTTGTATTTGGACCTTGTTATCGGATATTTCAACAGGAACTTCATAATAGAAAATATCAGAAATACCCGATCTTTCAGGTTATGGGAGTAACATTTACATTGACACATTTCATTACGTTGCAGTATTGTACAGCACACATTTTGAAATCTCAAATACATTTGGTAATTTCATCTATTAAATATACATTTTGATATATGTCAGATATAATTTGCAGGCTCGTTCATTAGAACCCTTGATAACGCCGGTGGGTGGTGTACTGCGGCACAACATGCCCAGTGCGTACCCCACGGAACAGTTGTTCTACTATATGGGGTTTCCAGGTCAAGTCTGAAGGAGATGATCCAGGCAAGAAGAGCTCGTTGCTGGCGCTGCAAAGCCATGGACTGGTCCATCTGTTGGTTATTCCAATGACTCCACAATGTTGGATCTAGTGGAGAAGTCTTCGATGAGCCACGGTATCAAAGGTCTTTAAGTGCTGAAATCTAGTATCAGCAAGTCCATGGTCTTCCTTCTGTCAAGTCTCACGGGGATAGGTCTTCGACTGTGTTGAGCAACTTTGTTTCGCATGAGTAATAGACCCGGAATCTGTGCTGGAATTCTACGAGAATGTTATGTTAGTCAATGTGACTCATTGTTTGGCTGAAAATTATTTGTTCCATAGACTTACAGCAAATGCATGTCAGTGAGACTGATCTGTAAATAGTCGGGTTGGTCTTGTCGCCTTTTTGAAGACATGTTTGATGTTTGCCGTCTGCAAGTCTGATGGTACTTGCCCAGTGCCGTAGGACTGCTGGTATATGAGACTCAGTACTGGTGCGAGTTCCTTTGATGCCAGTTTCAGTATTCTTGCTGGGACCATATCAAAGCCAGATGCCTTAGCTGGGTTCAGATTTCTGTGTAGCTTCAGAGGAGATTACCATCGGATTTCAGGACTGGGGTGTTGCTTTGCTCAGGTTTCTTCTGCTTCACGTAGGATTTCTTAGGATTACATGACTGTTAATCAGATTGGTGGCATTATAGCTATAAAATTTTCAAATCTGCATTGTGCAAGATGATTGTGATATGTATGAATAGCTATTATTATTGTGAAAGGCAGATTTGATCAAAACATTTTATTTTAGGTCGTTGGGGTGTATCTGCCAAGTACTCCAAACACCTCATAAACAGAGTATTACATGGAGCTCCCATCATTGAAGATATCATTTTGAGAGAAGAGAAGCCAGTGCTTGCCTTATAACTGCTGAGCGCCAAGCAAGGTAGCCACTGGTACCATTTTTAACGTCTTTGGTATGACGCGGCCCGGATTAGAACCCGCGCCTCCCGCTTCCGAAGCGAACGCTCTAACCATTACGCTATCGGGACCGGTTTCGCATCACTGGAATATCTATCTATCCCTGTATACTGCCATACGCCCTCGCGGACATTCTAGGCAAATAAATTTTGATAATATTTGTATAAACGACTTACGTGTTCCTGAATTATTGTAATTCGAGAAACTTACCCAATGATGGATCTCCGATGCGCATCTGACTGGCGGGATATATCCCTTCGCTCACTTTACCTGGGGTGAAACGACTCTGATCGCTAGACACGGTATGTGCTAATAGACCATTTAATGGCCGCTTCCACGAAACTGTCAGAATTGGAAACAATTTTTTTTGAAGCTTGTAACTTGGTTGTAGTAGAGTCTGTAAGTCCTAAGGATTTGTCTTCTGCTTCTCTTCTTTTCATACAGTTTATGGTGATACCTTCGAAATTCGAAGTAGTTATTGTTTAAGAAATAGATCAGCTCTAGCAGTGAATTGTTGAGTAATAATTCACTGTTTGGAGGTCAGTTGTAAAGAAGATCAAATCACGAGCGCGTAGCGCGAGCGATTTATCTTCTTACAACTGACCGACAAACAGTGAATTATTACTCAACAATTCACGCACTTGAGCTGATCTATTTCGATTCTAACACACAATAAACGGAATAAATGTTGCTGAAACCGTCGATATCGTTCAGCTTTCCGCCATTGCATTGCAGATATCCCGCCAAATATTTGACTGTAATGCTGGTATTTACACACACTTATTACGTTTGTTGTGCGCTAAAACGACGTTTCACCGTCTAACGCTGCTTTGTGGGATAGCTGACTTCACAAATGCCGCAAAGTAACGTCACGCTTATTCGCCCAGTGAAATTGTTGCACAATATAACACGTTTTTTACCATTGGCTATATAGGCGAGGTGTGTTAGAATTAGTTGTAATGTACAGCTCTCTCTCAACCACATATCAGTTATCACACCGGAACTGAGTGGCGGAAGTCACAGTTTTAGAGAAGATTACAGAGGGGGAAATAAGAGCCGTCCGGGCTCATCAGTTCCCACAAGAAACAAGTTAACAAGTACAGTTACGTGCCAAATTAATGTCCACGACGTCAGAATCTCCATAGACTTCAATGCATTTTCACGTTCACAAGAAAAATTATCCTGCCTCTCCTGATCAACCGATTTTCACGATTTTGGTGTTATTTGAAAGGTAAATGAATAAAGCAATAAACAAGGCTTTTTCATTCAATTCTATACATGCGTTTCAAGGCTGCAATTTTTTAAAGAAAATGTAAGAATATTTTTGCAGTTTTTGGGCAACGTCACCATTGATGTCAATGGGAAAATGGATTTTTCAAATTTTCCTCAAGTTTTAAATTGTTGTATATGAAAAATGCAAAGTCAGAAAATTTTATCAAAAATCTTATTTATTGCTTTATTCATTTACCTTTCAAATGACACCAAAAATATGAAAATATGTTGACCAGGAAAGACAGGATAATTTTTCTTGTAAATGTGAAAATACATTGAAGTCTATGGAGTTTGCGACGTTGTGGACATTAATTTGGCACGTAACTGTAAGTAAACAAGTAAATCTCCCTTTCATTACATTACAATACATTACATTAGCTTTCAAAACAGTTCTAGCACCCGTACATGCAGTAACTAGTGAGATTTGTACAAGCCGGGAACCGGAATTCAGGCAGAATAATCCATTGTTTTTTCTTACTCAGATCGTGTCAACTGGAAGTGCATGGTTTTGATATTAAAATCGAATTTTGATGTTTTTCTTTCTTGTGGATCTTATCAATAAATGGATAAATGTATCAGCTAGTAACATTTTTGATGATTATCTCTGTTGCGATGACTTGATTGAAAATTGATTTTTTTTCGCATCATCATTCCGAATCAATCCGTATGTGATAGAACGAAGCTGTGCATTAGAAATGTGACCAGTTTGAAATGAATACATAGCAGCACAATGAAGCGGAAGCCAAAATCATAGTAAATTTTGTTTACTTCATTTTCATACCTTGCTCAGTGGCCATATTGGATTTGGTACCTTGCTCAGTGGCCATGTCCATTGCATAGCTGAGAACTTGTGAGGTCACTTACAGGTCACTGCTTGACCCATGCTCTGAGACTATTTGACCTTTTGATTTTTTTTTATCATTTTTCAAATTGAACAATTTTCTAGCATTTAATTTGGCTGTAACTATTCCATGCAATGTTTTGCAATAGAACAATAAAAGTAAAAATAAAATGCAAGGTTTTGTTTTGGGTTTGAGACTATCAGTAATTGTCAACAATAGTGAAGGTTTTAGTGTGTGTGGCTGTTGTCAAGGCAATAGTTTCTCATTTAAATGAACTTCTTTGTGGAAAGCTGATGTAATTCTATATTTCTAGAGGACTGGAGACACCATGTTTGTAAAAGCTGAGCAGAAAAGTTGAGTTTGAAAAAACAGTTGGAGTCACTACAGTAACACATGCTGTACCTAAAGACTTCAGGATTTTTTCACTTTCATTTGTCAACATAAGTATTGTTGATTAGATTCACTAAGGTAGGATTTACAGCCAAAGGAAAAGTCCCTTCTTTTGGTGTAGTATCAAAGCTAAAAACAAAATTATCCATGTGGTGCCAGAACATCTTGATTTTCAGCAATTTGTGGAGCTGGAAATCCCAAAAGTACTTGTGGTAATTAAAATTATCTATTCTGTCTTGTTTGTATTAGGGATGAATTATATCCTGTCTGGTTTGTATTTAGGATGAATTTAAGGACTTATGTGTGGTCACTGTAGTGTATATACATGTTTGAAGATTTACCTGTATAAAAACATTGTTTATTTTTGTCAACAATTGTCCCTTCTTTAGCATGCTTTATCATGGGGCTGTTGAATATGTTGCAAATACATGGATTTGTGTATACATGATTGTGAAAATGAGTGGTCAGCTCAGAGCAAGTGAGTCATTTTTCAGTTACTTCCAGGCTGAAATCATGGGACCCATTTTTCTTAGCTTTTGAAAAAAATAAGCCAAATTTTTCGATGTAGTCATTGACTTCAATCATATAAGAATCTGAAACAAAAGGCATGTCATCTTTCAGCAAACAATAAGCACACATGAGCCACCCCCACAGATACAATTTCTAATGATGGATTTTTATGGTTGATTAGCTATGATTTGGGCTCCCAACTACCTGATGGAATAAGAAAATGAAAAGAGCAAGAGAAAATGATTACACCCCAAGTTCAGCATCATCCACACCCCAGCTGAATGGACAGAGTGTTGCAGCATGCACTATTACACAGAACAAAGGTCGGTAGATTTTAAGCTGAGCTGGGTAAGAACAGCTCCCGTAAAGGATGGTCACAGGTCCCAGGGTTATAAAACGTTTCTCATGCTCAACTGAGCTGAGCATAGAATTTAAAAAATGCTGAATGGCCCAAATAAGTTGAAATTTCAAGTTTAGATCACCAAAGCCTGTAATTTATCCTGCTTATAAATATATATAAAAATGCTAAAAGTTGTTGGCATTTAAATATTTTTGAGCAGGAAAGATTTTAACCTCAGCTGAGCACAAAAAAAAGTTTTATAACCTCGGGGCCAGGTCTGACACAAACTAGTCAGTCAACCACAAAAAGATGGCCAGAGGCCGGAAATGTCAGATTTAAAGGATGATGGTGCTAACAAAGGATATGTTCAGCTGCCGATATGCAAGAAGCAAGTTTTCTCATGTCACTGCTTATAATGATAATTCATTACATGCATATACAATATAAACATTCATACAATAGCTTAATATAAATTAGCCTGTGCGTGGGAAAACCAACAATTTGGGTTCCGATCAGTTCTGACACAAACCGAAGTCAGTCACAGAAGATGGTTAGAGACTGGAAATTTTGGATTTAGAAAGTAGAGGAATTGTACTATCCGTGTAGCGAAAACAAAGGCACTGATCAGCTTCACAGTTTCTGCGAAGCAGATCTATGCCTTTGTTTTCGCCCGTGCAGATTGTTGGTTTTCCCATGCGGTGGCTCAAATGCATGTACCGGTAGATGTTTTGCAATAAATAGAAGTAATTTCTCCATAAAACAGGTATACACAGATTTCTAATGAGTGCTTGCAGCTTTGGTCTTTTATGGAAAAGACTGACCATTACATTTTTCATACACCTGGACCTCTTTATACTAAGCTTTATTACAACAAGGTTTTGGAATAGGATATAACACTGATCCATGTTGGACCCCGAATAGCCATTTCAGAATATTTTTGCTATATGTCTATACATTTTACTCTCGTTATAACACAGTTTGGATAGTTAACACGGAAGTTGTGTTGGACCCCAACAATAGTGTTATAAAGAGGTTGGGGTGTACTTTGTTGGTATGATCGATAAAGTATGGGTAACACAGATATGCAGTTTTTTACACAGATTGTACTGTCTTGAACTGTTTTGCAGTTTGCTTATACATATACAAATTTACAAAAATTAGAAATTCTCATGATCATACTGCTTTATTTTACTTACTTACTCACTTACTAGAGATAGGCATCAATTTAATGATACTGATCAAGTCATGGCACTTTATTCAAATTCCAGATGACATACATGATGACAAACTGTCTTGTGGACTATGTTCCTATGTTGGTCACAGTGTGAAAGATTTTCTTAGGCACAAGATTTGTAAGTCTTCTCTCATGTTAATACAAATTTAAAGTGGTACATGAATAAGAATTTTTATGGACATCAGGTAAAGATAGAAAATCTGTTGGTTAGATATGTTTCAAGGGTTTTAGTCAGATTTGCATGTATGCTATTATGTCAGTATGGTCAGTTATCCTAGCCTTACTGCTCATCAAAAAAATTTGTCCATGAAACAGATTCCTCCTTTTACCCCACTCTTATATAGTAAAACTGGGGTGTACATGGGTATACTAATTATCCAAAACATAGGTTGTGGGTTCTTGTTAGAACCTACTCAGCTTTCTAACGTGTACCCCAAATCTATGCTTTGAGCCAAAATATTTAAAATATCCAGTTTTTCTAAGGAAATTTTCAAAATTTTTATAGCCAAAAAATCTTTGTATATAATATTGCATGAGCAAATTTTCATAATGTCCAGGCATGCTTTCCAGGGACAGGTTACTATGCTCTTATTGAATCAGTGCAATTGCCAGAATGGCCACAGAAATAGTTTCATGATCAAATCATCATTCACGAACTGACACATACTAAGCAAGCCTTGGCACTCAGTCAGAAGTTTTGAAAACCAGTTGAAGCAGAGGAATTTAAAACCTTGAAACCATGTTAACTAGATACTTATCATTATGAAAACTTGCCCATGCAATATGCAGTGATTTCTAAGGTTGTAAAAAATGAAAATTTTCAGTAGAAAATATTCAATATTTTTCTTATTTTTGCTCAAAACATAGATTGTGGGTACACGTTAGAACCGCCTCGCCGAGGCGGTTCTAACGAGTACCCACAGTCTATGTTTTGGAGCAAAAATAAGAAAAATAGGTATACCCCTGCATGTCCCAGTTTTACTATATAAAAGTGGGGTTTGATGGGGTATACTTACACGGACATGTTTTACTGATGTTTCTATTTACAGCTTTTGGACATCTGAAGCACCACTGTTGTGAGCTATGTCAACAAACATTCACAGAACCTAAACTCCTGACCAGTCATTACAAGTTGAAACATAAAGTAACCTTGGGGGCCGGTAAAGCAAATAAAAAGAATCAAGCTGTGATATTGACTGAAACTGCTGTAGAACAAGCTAAAAATGAAGAAAACCAGATGGATACAGGGTTAGATGCAGAGAATTCAAGCAGTAATGACGTAAGCCATAAAGAGATGGTAAACTATGATGAGAATCCTGCTGATGACATTAATTCAGTTAGAAAAGTTATAGTCATTGCACCTGAGCTGAACACTGATGCATTTATAAAAGCAGATGAAATAGTAGAGCAGGATTTCATTAAGACAGTAATTTTTCGAAATTCGGTTGATGAGGTTAGTAATGTGATTCAGAATCATATTGGAAATGATGTTACTGATAATTGCACTGTAATCAGTGACAGTCCAGTAGTTAAGGAATATAGTGCTATCAAAATAAGTAATACAGTGGAAAAGAATGAAAATAGTGAAGGCAATATAACATTAGAAAACATGACAGTTGGATCCGATAATGAAGAAAATACACTGGTTGTAAATCTTCATGATGAAGTGGTCAATCACAATAATGAAATTTCATATGTAGGTGTGAAAGAAGGCGGTCATTTCAATGCAGTGGGAGCCAGTCCTGCTGAATTACACCATAATATGCCCACAACTGATGATAGTAATGTGAAAGTTGAACCAGCAGTAACATTTGTCATCCATAAGAATGGTACATTTCACTTCAATACAATACCAGATAAACAAACTGGTATACCAGTTAATCTCATCCCAGCTAGTGCTGACATGATAAAGCATGTTGATCCATCAACAGTGATAGTTGCTAGTGGTGAACCTGATTTTCACTTCATATCTAATATTGGTATAGTTAAAGGGCAGTCACTGTGTTATGGGAAACATGAATTCAAATGCTTACACTGCGCTTTCAAGACACAGTGGAGAAATACACTCTGCCTACACATGAAAGAGAAACATGCAGCGCTTATAGGGAGTGGCAAACAACTTGAAGTTAACATCCCTCCGCATAGAGACGGAGGGAAAATCTTGAGAATGTCGGAATATATTGAGATGCAGAAGAAGAAGATGAAAGTAAAGACAGTTAGAGGAGTGGAGACACAGGACCTCCCTGGTGATTTTCCTTGTAATGTCTGTGGGAAGGTCTACCACCGACTACGATATCTACGATGTCATATGAAACTTCACAATCAGTCTGCTGATCTACTGTGCTCGGAGTGTGGAAAGGCTTTTAAGACAAAGGCTTACCTGGCACAGCATTTACGAAGTCATAGAGTTAAGGAAATGTATCAATGTTCACAGTGTGAATTTAGGTCTGATTCTAATACGCTAATCCATGCACATATTCAGATTCATAGTGATGGATGCCTCATTTGTGACATATGCAATGCAGCCTTTACAGATAAGACAACTCTGCAGAGACATAAAAGAGTTCATGATAAAAGTCGTCCTTTTGGGTGCAGTTTCGAAGGATGTACTATGAGATTTAAAACAGAAATGATGTGCAATGGTCATTATAAGCAACATTTTACAAAAGGGAAATTTGAATGCAGTGTTTGTGGCTATGTTTTCAGACAAAAACACCATCTTGTAAGACACAGGAAACATATACATAACTTATATTTAAATGAAGACATTAATATTTCTGAAAATCATATTTCTGAAAATCATAATACTACAGATAGTAGCATTGATAGTCATAAACCTTTTGACTCTCCTCTTAAAATTGATGAAATGACAGGCAGTAACAGTATAGAAACCTTAGAAAGTCACACTCTAGAAAACTTGGAAAGTAACAGTATGGGAACCTTAGAAAGTAACGGTATGGAAACCTTAGAAAGTAACAGTATGGAAGCAAACAATGATACAGATCAAGTGATCCAAGCTAATGAGGAACAATATGACCTTGACAGTGCTCTACAGCCAGGTGAACTTGTTGTAGCCACTGATGAGGATGGTAACCCGGTGACATACAAGATATCAGATATAAACGTTAATACTGCCTTTCAAAGTATACTACAGGTTGGAGAAGGGGAGAATTTAGATCCACACACCATATTGATACCACAGGCTGATGCAAATAATGTTGTGTTTGAAGATGCTATTGAAACAGTCGGTACTTGAATTTACCATCATAGCATAGGAACACTTGGAGCATGTTAGCCTAATAGTGGTAAAGCATATTAGACTTGGGATGGAGAGGTCAATGGCTTGAACCACACTGGCTTTGACTTGTGTTTTTGAGCAAGACACATTAACTTCCAGAAGTATTTTTAAATTACCTAGGGTGTGGTGGGTTGGTCCATACATGATTGAAAACTTGTTGACCGGGAAGTTAAACAATAAGAAACAATATACCACCTCCTTTTCTTAAGATTATAGTGCAATCATATTTTTTAATTGTTTGAAGAATGCTGAAGATGTGTTATCAGGCCTTGCTTAATTTGCCCAGATTCTTTTATATGCATTATTTTGTGATACTTTGATGAGCCTCTTTAAGAGAATGTCAGTATTTAATGAGCCTTCGTGTGAGAAAGCCAACAATCTGGCTTTCCGACCAGGTCTGACACAAACTGGCCTGTACTGTCACAGAAGCATGTTAGAAGCTTGAAATTTTGGATTTAAAAGGAGGAATTGTACTATTTTGTGTAGTGAAAATAAAGGCACTGATCAGCTGTGCTGTTACTGTATAGTCACTGCACAGCTGATCTGCACCTTTGTTTTAGCACATGCAGATTGTTGGTTTTCTGACGCAGCGGCTCTAATGTAAGATACATAGAAGCCTGAGGTTTCAGAGACTCGCTTTACAACTTGATGATTTCAAAAGCAAAGATACATATCTAGTCAGACTCATTTGCATCTTCATTAATAACAAGAAACAAAAACAATGCTTCTAAAGATAGGCAAGTGATGGTGTAGCCCGAGTCTTCTCTGGCTGCAAACCCATAATGGTTCAATAGCCGCCAGTCGAAACTAATAGAAGACCATTTTAAAGTCAGAGAAGTCTTGGATTACTGATTGTGATAATTATTGAAGAATGACTTTATGGTCTAACTGTATAATGAGCCATCACTTAAGAAAACCAACAACATGCATAGGCGAAAACAAAGGCGCTAATCACGCCTTTGTTTTTGCCTCACATTGTACAATGCCACTTTTTCTGAAATCCAAAATTTCAATCTTCTAGCCTTATTCTATGACTGTAGTGACCAGTTGTGTCAGACCTTGTCAGAAACCCCAAAAGACTGGTTTTCTGGCGTTGCTGCTCATTTTATGGTATAGTTTCACTTTAATTAATTTAACAGGGGCTTCAGGATCTTTAGTCACTATTTTTCTATTTATAGAGCTGAAGTTTGTTATTAAAATGAAATATCTCTTTGTGATGTGTACTGTTTTGGATGCCATGTTATAGATCCCGTATGATCGTAGTAGACTTTCGTTTCAGATTTACTGTTATAGATATGAATGACATGCCTGTTCCTATGGGTCAAATACATTCATTTCATTCATATGTATAACAGTAAACCGTTGACGAAAGTCTACAATCGTCCGGGATCTATGTAAATTTGTCGTCATCTCTTTGAATGTAAATCTGATTTGGACATGCATTAGTGATGACTTTTTGAAAGAACTGGACAGGGTAGCTCCATCACGAGTGTCTTTGTATGGAATGGATACGCGATCTGCACTTTTCTTTCATGAAAGAGTATTTGTTAGTGGTGAAAGAAATGTACCGTAAGTACTGTGATTAGCATGACTGACCGTCCCAACATGATCCGAGTTGTTGACCAGACGTAATCAAACTTTCTGTGAAAGTTCTTTTCATCGGCAAGATTGCAGAGCACTCGGTGCTAGAGTACTGTCATACTTGTGAGCAGGTCTAGTATTGGAAGCCTACCTTCAATGTTTTGTGCCTTTTACATGTATATTTAAACTACTAGAGTACTGGCTGAGAACCCAGAAAGCAAAGGATCCATCCAGACATGATTGAACGGTTGCATTTGGTGTAAAATATCAATTAAAAAATCATTTTGTAAAATTGTCTACTCGTAGCTTTAGCTGTTTCTTGTTTTGGTATAGAGGATATGATGTTGATTCTGGTTGTTAACTTCTTGATCATTGCCTATCTTCAAATTTTCCTTATACATATATGTTTCCCAAATGGACACTTTTCTCCAAGATATCAATTTGATAGACACTCTGCAGATAATGAGCAATTAGCTATAGCGTTTGCTAGCGCCAAAGGTCCATGCGATTGGCTGACTAGGTATTTCCATACTCGAGTTGGACTTGAAATAAATAAGGCCTGTTTCAAATCTTAAATTTATTTCTAAAGTACCATATTTAACAGAAGATACAAAAGTATCCTATCCAAAAAGATTACAAATGCTATATAATAAATATAAGGTTGATTAGCATACTCTATATTCAGTCCATGATCAATCTAAGATATATTCAAACATAACTAAATCATCTGAGCCGCGACACGGGAAAATCTGACTTTGGGGTTTCCAACCAGGTCTGTCACAAGCCCAGCTGTACAAGCATAGATGGCTAGAAGCTTGAAATTTCAGATTTAGGAAGAAGAGGAATTGCACTATCTGTGTAGCGAAAACAAAGGTGCTACAGCTTTGTTTTCGCATATGCAAAAATCTAGTTTTCTCATGACATGGCTTGCCTTACTTATAACAAAAATGTGCAACTACTATGATTGGAAAAGTATAAGACTCGTACTTCATTTTCCGTTGTGGGTGTTAAGTAAATGGCATTGAAGGGCCAATGAAAATTAACCATATTGGAAATAACCTATACTACCTTCAACTATGACCCTCATTGATTTTATACATGATATTGTAATATAAATGAGTGTCTAAGCAGTGTGATCAGACATAATGAGATTCTATCATTCTATGTAATTTACTCCACCTCAGTAGTTTAAAACATTGGTTATCCCTATCCAAATAATGCATGTTGACAAACAATGGTCATCCCAAGCGAAATAATGCAAATTGTTATATATAATTGATTCAATAATATTGATTCTTTTAAAAGCTATTACTTATAATTTATATATATATAATCAAAGGGGAGTAACCCAATTAATTAATATATATTTCTTTTTATGTTTCTACAATTTATTATCTAGAACTTTGTAGAAGAATGTCATTGATTATTTTTATCACTGTTATATAATTTAGAAGTATAGAAAATTCTATGAGCACTTTGTGGATAATTCCAGATGAAAATGGAGTGAGTGTTTTTTTTTTACCATAAGTTAAAAATATATTTGGACTATGTATACTGAGATCTCGAAGGGTCTAGTGGACTCTCGTTTAGTCTTGATGGTCGTTGCGGCCTTGAATTCTCTCTGGAGAATTCTAAATTCTCTTTGGAGAATTTAAAAGAACTTTCGTTTAGTTCGTTTCTTTTCTAGAGAAAAGTTTATTATATCATTCTCTAGAAACCTGGAGAATTTCCTTAGATGTATAAATATAGGTCCCAATTCAGTCGTAGGTATTCAGAAATTTGAAGTGATTTAAAGTATATAATTTTGGTTGTTTCACTAGTGTTTTGGATTAGAATAAAAGTGTGGATTAAAATATACATGTGCTATTTGAGGGACAAGGACTTATTTGACATTAACTTTGTAAGTTATTTATTTATTTATTTACTTATCTGTTTGTTTGTTTTTATGTATTTGCAGCATTTATTTGTTTGATTAAATATTGTTAAGTTTAAATTACTTGGTTGTTTTTCGCTGTACCTGTCTAGTTACGCTAGGTCGTAACAGATTTTGGGGGCTCTGAGCCGGGATTGAACATTTTGTGCACCTATTTTATTCTGAATTTGAAAAGATATTTATTGTTTGTCATACCAGCAAAAAGCAACCATGTTATTCAAACTTGAAGATTTCATTGCTGCGCCTTCTCAAGAGCTGTTAAACTTGGCCAAAAAGAGTGATCTTTTAGACATTGCTAGTCATTATAGCATACCTGATGTCAAAACATCTATGTTAAAACGTGAAATTAAGAATGTTATCATTCAGTTTCTTGTTGATGAGGAATTTTTTGAACCCTCAGCTACATCTCTAATTATGGTCTCACAAACCGACATACAGTTGAAAGAGTTAGAATTAAAAAGGCATCTTGAACTGGAAAAATTAAGATTAGAATTTGAAGAAAAAAGAAGGGCAGATAAGGAAGAAAGGGAAGAAAGAATGCAAAAAGAAAAGTTAGAGTTTGAAAAACAAAAATTAGTATTTGAAAGAGAAGAAAAACAAAAGCAAAGAGAAATGGAAGAACGACTTGAAAAAGAAAGATTAGAAAAACAAAGAGAGTTAGAAGAAAGGCTTGCAAAAGAAAAATTAGAGCAAGAAGAAAGAATTGAGGTTGAAAAAGAAAAACTGCAATATAGTTTAAAAATGAAAGAGCTTGAATTGAGCAGTAAATCAATGCCTCCTGTGTCTTTTGATCCTAGTAAAACATTTGATGTTACAAAACATATCAGGCTCGTTCCTCCATTTCAAGAAAAAGAAGTAGATAAGTACTTTTTACATTTTGAGAAGGTAGCAGAAAATTTGAAATGGCCAAAAGAGCATTGGACCTTGCTTCTACAGAGTGTTGTTATTGGTAAAGCTCGAGAAATTTACACTCAGCTTCCACTTGATCAAAGTTCAGATTATGACACAGTCAAAAATCTGATTCTTAAGGCTTATGAATTAGTACCTGAAGCTTACAGGCAGAAATTCAGAAATTGTAGGAAAGAACATGATCAAACCCATGTAGAATTTGCTAGAACTAAGGAGCAATTATTTGATAGGTGGTGTTCTTCAAAGGATGTAAAGTCTGATCATGCAAAATTAAGACAGCTCATGCTTGTTGAAGAGTTCAAACGATGCATACACTCTGATGTCAAATCTTTTCTTGACGAAAGGGAAGTAGAAACTTTAGATGTAGCAGCACGATTAGCTGATGATTATGCTTTGACTCATAAGGTGTCTTTTGTAAATAAGCCTTACAAGAAACCTTTTAACCCCCAATTTAAACCTAATACACCTCAGTCAAAACCATTTAACCCTCAACAGAGAAATAATTCTCCTCAACCTAATCCACAACCACAAGCTGGACTAACAGCTGATAGTTCCAGTCCTTCACATAATCCTAAAAATAAAGATACTAGTGAAAACAAAGGTCAAAGATCCTCATACTCACCCCGGCTGTTTTGCAATTATTGTAAAGGTGACGGTCACGTCATTTCTGAATGTGAAACTTTGAAAAGAAGAAAAGAGAGACAAAATCAAAATAATTCTAGACCAACAGGTCTTACTTCTTTAAGGTCAAAACCACAGTCTATTATTCAGGATGAAAATCCTATTTTGGCCAAAACGTCTGCGACTGATTGTATTATGGAGATTTATGAACCATTCTTATCAGAAGGTTTTGTGTCACTTACTAGTGATTCTGCCCAGTCTACCCCTATTAAAATCTTACGAGATACCGGAGCTTCTCAGTCTCTTATTTTAGCAGATACCCTGCCTTTTTCCGAGAAGACTTCAACTGGGACAAGTGTCCTTATTCAGGGAGTAGAGTGTGGATTTGTTAATGTACCGCTCCATAACATTTATTTGTCTTCAGACTTAGTTTCTGGTCCTGTGGCTGTAGGTATTAGGCCTTCTTTACCTTTTAAAGGTGTTCACTTGCTATTAGGCAATGACTTAGCCGGAGATAAAGTTGTGGTAAACCCACTTTTGACCAATACACCTTGTGAGAATCAATTGCCTGATCCCATTGAGCAGGAAATTCCTGATCTTTACCCTTCATGTGCCGTTACAAGGGCTATGGCAAAAAAAGTCAAATTGAATGATGGGATACAGGATATTGACTTAACTGACACTTTTATAGGTCAGTCTTTTCATGATGAGATTTCAAAATCTCTTTCTTCAAGTCAAACTGACTTCAACAATCAAAGGTCAGACAATGACCTTTCACCTTCAATTTTTGACCAAGGTCACGACCAAATGTCAAGGTCACAACTTTGTCAAGAACAGCACAGTGATCCTGAAATCTCGCCTTTATTTGAAAGGGCTTTAGATGAAAATGAAATTTCTCAGGTTCCTGTTTGTTTTTATGTCAAAAATGACATCTTAATGAGAAAATGGCGTCCCCCTGATGTTTCAGCGGAAGACGAATGGACCATAAATCACCAAATTGTGGTTCCTAAGGCTTATCGTCCTGAAATCTTAAACTTGGCCCATGAAACTCCCATGTCAGGTCATTTAGGGATAAATAAGACTTACCACAAAATTCTCAAGCATTTCTACTGGCCAGGATTAAAATCTGATGTTTCCCAACATTGCAAATCCTGTCACACTTGTCAAATGGTAGGAAAACCTAATCAGACTATTCCAAAAGCTAATTTACAGCCTATTCCTGCATTTGATGAACCATTTAGTAGGATTATCATTGACTGTGTAGGTCCGTTACCCAAGACTAAATCAGGTTGCCAATATCTCTTGACTATAATGTGTGCTTCAACACGTTTTCCTGAAGCAATTCCGCTCAGGAATATCAAGACGAAAACAATAGTTAAGGCCCTTGTGAAGTTTTTCACACTTGTAGGTCTTCCAAAATCAGTCCAATCAGATCAGGGTTCCAATTTTATGTCAGGAACATTTCAGCAAGTAATGCATGAACTTGGCATTAAACAATACAAGTCATCAGCTTATCATCCTGAAAGTCAAGGTGCTTTGGAAAGATTCCATCAAACTTTGAAGAACATGATCAGATCTTACTGTTTTGACACCGAAAAAGATTGGGATGAAGGCATACATTTACTATTATTTGCTGTCAGAGAGTCAGTACAAGAGTCTCTTGGGTTCAGTCCGTTTGAACTTGTTTTCGGACACACTGTTCGTGGACCTTTAAAACTTATGAAAGAGAAGTTTCTTTCAAGTAATGACAGTCCTTTGAACTTACTTCAGTATGTGTCTGACTTCAAAACTAGATTGACAAAAGCTTGGGAAGTTGCTCGGTCCAATCTTAAGTCAGCTCAGAGCAAAATGAAGTTGCATTTTGATGAAAATGCTCAGAACAGAAATTTTGACCCTGGAGACAAGGTGATTGCTCTTTTGCCCATTCCTGGCAGGCCATTACAAGCTAGATATTATGGTCCATATACTGTTGAGAAAAGGTTAAGTGATGTAAATTACATTGTTAACACTCCTGGGAGGCGCAAGCAAAAACAATTATGTCATATTAACATGCTTAAAAAGTACATTGATAGGGATAGTGATAATGATAGTTCAGTTATTTCCTCAGTAAGCATAGTTAATTCTGTCCCTCATGAACAAAATCAGACAGACTTTGAAGAAATGAACTCTGTGAACTGTGAACCATTATCCTCAAAACTCCAGAATTCTGACATTCTTCATGACCTCGATCAGAAACTGTCACATCTAGATCCGGACAAGAAACATGAACTAAAACAATTAATTCTTCAATATGAGCACTTATTTCCGGACATTCCATCCAGAACCGATAAAATCTACCATGATGTAGACATTATTGAAGGAGCAAAACCGGTGAAACAACATCCGTATAGACTTCATCCTGAAAGACAACAATATCTCAGGAAAGAAGTTAAGTATTTGCTGGACAATGACTTTATAGAACCTAGTTAAAGTGAATGGAGTTCTCCTTGTATACTTGTGCCAAAATCTGATGGGACATTCCGAATGTGCACAGACTATAGAAAAGTAAATTCTGTCACAAAAACTGACACATTTCCCATACCAAGAATTGATGACTGCATCGACAACATTGGTCACGCCAAATATGTGACGAAATTCGATCTTTTGAAAGGGTTTTGGCAGATTCCACTTACAGACAGAGCAAAGGAGATCTCGGCATTTGTTACTCCTGATGGACTTTATCAATATAAAGTGATGCCTTTTGGCATGAAAAACTCTCCAGCAACATTTCAGCGCTTGGTTAATAGTTTGATTTTCGGTCTGGATGGGTGTAAAGCTTACATCGACGATGCCATCATCTACAGTGAAGAGTGGAAACAACACCTGGAGATCATCAGAGAATTCTTCAAAAGACTCAGTGATGCTAAACTGACAATAAACTTACCGAAAAGTGAATTTTGCCATGCTAGTTTGACATTTCTAGGACATATTGTTGGACAAGGTCAGGTCAGACCTGTAGAAGCCAAAGTTGAGGCTATATCAGATTTTCCTGTACCTACAGGAAAACGGCAACTGATGCGCTTTTTGGGTATGGCTGGATATTACAGAAAGTTCTGTAATAATTTTTCAGTTATAGCTGAGCCTTTGACAAATTTACTTGGTAAGAAGGTCAGGTATGTTTGGTCTGAGGCTTGTCAGAAGTCTTTTGATCAGTTAAAGGCCATACTTAAGAGTGCTCCAGTTCTATCAGCACCACGCTTTGACAGAGAATTCAAAATGGCGGTGGATGCAAGTGATGTTGGTGCAGGCAGTGTATTGTTACAAGAAGATGACAATGGTGTTGATCATCCTGTTTGTTACTTTTCAAAGAAGTTTGACAAACATCAAAGAAATTATTCTACTATAGAGAAAGAATGTCTATCTCTTATTCTTGCCCTTCAACACTTTCAAGTGTATCTGTCTTCTGCAAATTCACCAATTGTCGTCTTCAGTGATCACAATCCACTGATCTTCATACACAAAATGAAAAACAAGAATCAGCGTTTGCTCAGATGGAGTCTCATGTTGCAAGAGCACAATCTTGACATTAGACACATAAAAGGTAGAGATAATATAATTCCAGACACCCTTTCAAGAGCTTGACAGTTTTGCCTTGTATGTTTGCATATGAGTATTGCAAAAGAAAGTTTTATTTCACAAAACTTTCTTTTCGTTGAAGAGGGGAAGTGTTATATATAATTGATTCAATAATATTGATTCTTTTAAAAGCTATTACTTATAATTTATATATATATAATCAAAGGGGAGTAACCCAATTAATTAATATATATTTCTTTTTATGTTTCTACAATTTATTATCTAGAACTTTGTAGAAGAATGTCATTGATTATTTTTATCACTGTTATATAATTTAGAAGTATAGAAAATTCTATGAGCACTTTGTGGATAATTCCAGATGAAAATGGAGTGAGTGTTTTTTTTTTACCATAAGTTAAAAATATATTTGGACTATGTATACCGAGATCTCGAAGGGTCTAGTGGACTCTCGTTTAGTCTTGATGGTCGTTGCGGCCTTGAATTCTCTCTGGAGAATTCTAAATTCTCTTTGGAGAATTTAAAAGAACTTTCGTTTAGTTCGTTTCTTTTCTAGAGAAAAGTTTATTATATCATTCTCTAGAAACCTGGAGAATTTCCTTAGATGTATAAATATAGGTCCCAATTCAGTCGTAGGTATTCAGAAATTTGAAGTGATTTAAAGTATATAATTTTGGTTGTTTCACTAGTGTTTTGGATTAGAATAAAAGTGTGGATTAAAATATACATGTGCTCATATTCTGGTTACTGGATTGTGGACTTACATTTGAGGGACAAGGACTTATTTGACATTAACTTTGTAAGTTATTTATTTATTTATTTACTTATCTGTTTGTTTGTTTTTATGTATTTGCAGCATTTATTTGTTTGATTAAATATTGTTAAGTTTAAATTACTTGGTTGTTTTTCGCTGTACCTGTCTAGTTACGCTAGGTCGTAACAAAATGTCGTCAATGATCAATGGAAGCTTATCAAATGAGCTGCCGCATGAAAAAACAACAATGTGCATATGCGAAAACAAAGACGCAGATCAGCTGTGCAGTAAATGCACAGCTGATCAGCGCCTTTGTTTTCGCTATATGGATAGTACAATCCCTCTTCTTCTTAAATCACATATCTCAAGGTTCTAGCCTGCTTCTGTCACTGTACAGGCTGGTTTGTGTCAGACCTAGTCCGAAACACCGAAAACAGGTTTTCTTGTGTCGCTGCTCAAATGCAAAGGTGGCCACAATATGATCAAAAAAATTGTTGTGGAATTAAAATCAGTATAAAAACTGAAAATGCCATTAAAAATGCCTTCAAAAGTATATTTTTATTAAAGACTTGTATATGCTCATCAAAATATGATATGCGCATTTTTATTCCAGGAGATACTGTTTGAAAGAAAGCATCTTTAGTGTAAGTGCACAAAGTTAAAACTTGAACATGTTGCTAAACAACAATACTGAAAATTGTATGCAAATATCTGAATGATAGTTATTTACAATTTTCTTGGAAATTCCAGCTGGGGTGGAACTCCTCTTGCTGTGCTTAGAAGAAATGTAAAACACATATCTGTCATGTTGAAAATCACAAAAATCATTACTACAAACATAATATACAAAATAAAGGGTTGTAAGTTATGAACTAAAACACCATGTTTATGTATGCTTAACATATGAGAAAAAAGAAACTTATTTGAACTACTGACTGAACTTTATATACCAATATGTATACTTTATATTGCACTATATAAGTAACTACATCAAATCAATATCAGCAGTGGCCTAGTGGTTTGGACGTCAGACTACGGATTAAGAGAGGCATTTGAACCCCCACTAGAGCTGGGTTGTGTCTTTAGCAAGACGCATTAATTCCCCATTCCAGTGGTTAATACCCTAGAAGCAGGGGGCCCTGTCCTGACATAACTGAACCAGAGGACCAATGGTCCTGAGAAGGCTCACCTGAAGCCTAATCTTGGAGTATTAAATCATCATGAAATGACCTTGACCTTGAATACTCACACACCTTTATTGATGTCATAAGTTGTCTGCATCTGCAAAGTTTCAGGTCTCATGATCAGGCTGCAATAGTTTCCAAACCAAGTGATTTCTGAGAAAACCATAATTTTAATTTTGATATTTAAATGACCTTGGGTCAAGGTCAAGAAATGACCTTGGCCTTCATTAATAACTTGCCTTCATTGACTCCATTAGCTGTCTGCATCTAGCAACTTTCAGGTCTCAGGCTGCAACAGTTTCCAAAATACCCATTGTGTTCGCCTTTTCCCATGTAAAAACCTATGTTTCCAAAATTGACCTTGTCGTAAAATAGGTCAAGGTCATCCTATGTTCATCATTTCAACAAAGTATGATGGGCTGGAGTCCCAAATGCTTCAAGTTTTGCCTAAATCGGCCAGCCGGCTCTGGAGAAGAAGATTTTTGAGTGGTTTTTACCATAGTTGGCCATTTTGGTCATGTGACCCGAATTTCACGATCAAACTTTCGTTCCCCCTAACCATGGACGCTCCACATAAAATTTCACTTTGATTGGCCAAGCAGTTTCAGAGAAGAAGATCGTTGAAAAGTGTGTATGGGCGACAGACTGGCCAAGGTCAAGAGATGACCTTGACCTTAATTTATCACATACCTTCATCTACTCCAGTTGTTTACATTAGTTTTTAGGTCTAAGGCTGCAACAGTTTCCAAAAAATCCATAGTTTTCACTTTTCCCATGTAAAAGCCCATGTTCCAAAATTGAAATTGCCGTAAAATAGGTCAAGGTCATCCTAGGGTCATCATTTGATCAAACTATGATGGGCTGGAGTCCTAAATGCTTCATATCAAGTTTCATGAAAATCGGCCTGCCGATTCTGGAGAAGATTTTTGAGTGGTTTTTACCATATATGGGTGTGGTGGCCATCTTGGTCATGTGACCTTGATTTTGCGATCAAACTTTCATTATCTCTACCCATGGATGCTCCACATAAAATTTCAGTTTGATTAGCCATGCAGTTTCGGAGAAGAAGATCTTTGAAAAGTGTGTATGGACGACAGACTGGTCAAGGTCAAGAGATGACCTTGACCTAAATTAATCACATACTTTCATTAGTTGTTTTGCATCTATCACTTTTTAGGCCTCAGGCTGCAATAGTTTTCGAAAAATCCATAATTTTCGCTTTTTCCCATGTAAAAGCCTATGTTTACAAAATTGACCTTGCCGTAAAATAGGTCAAGGTCATCCTAGGGTCATCATTTGATCAAACTATGATGGGCTGTAGTCCCAAATGCTACATAACAAGTTTCGTGGAAATCGGCCTGCCGGTTCATGAGAAGATTTTTGAGTGTTTTTTACCATATATGGGCGTGGCGGCCATCTTGGTCATGTGACCTGGATTCCGCGATCAAACATTCGTCACCCCTACCCATGGATGCTCCACTTAAAGTTTCAGTTTGATTGGCCAAGCGGTTTCAGAGGAGAAGATCTTTGAAAAGTGTGTATGGACGACAGACTGGCCAAGGTCAAGAGATGACCTTGACCTAAATTAATAACATACCTTCATCTACTCCATTAGTTGTTTTCATCTACCACTTTTCAGGCCTCAGGCTCCAATAGTTTTCAAACCAGAGGACCAGTGGTCCTGTAAACGCTCACCTGAGATCTGCTTCATATACCAATAAACATTTGAATATTATGGTATTTAACCCCAGTGCAGGGACAGATGAAGCCCTTGGGCCATTTTCTTTTTTTTTGCAGAATAATCAATATTCTGTTCATTTGCCAATTTCCTGCTGATTTTCCCCTTCAAATAACATTTTAAAAGCAGATGTGCCCCTGGGGTCCATTTTTTTCAGAATCATTAAATTTCAGTCCTACTGCCCTTTTCCTGCAAGACTTTCACTTAAAATGACATTTTAAAAGTTTTCCCCATTCAAATGCATTGACAACCTATGTTGACCTTGCCATAAAATAGGTCAAGGTCACCACAGGGTCATGTTTTATATATACATTGTAGTACTTGAGTCATCCATACTTCATGCAAAGTTTCGTTGAAATCGGTTCACCGGTTCTGGATAAGAAGATATTTTAAGGGATTTTACCATATATGGGCATGGCGGCCATCTTGGTCATGTGACCTGGATTATTTATATACACATTGGTTCCCATTTCCTATAGATGCTTCATATAAAATTTGTCTTTGATTGGCCAAGTGGTTTCAGAATAAAAAATCTTTGAAAAGTGTGTATGGACGACAGTCCGGCCAAGGTCAAGAGATGACCTTGACCTAAATATCTCTTGACCTTGACCTAAATTAATCATATACCTTCATCTAATCCATTAGTTGTTTGCATCTACCACTTTTCAGATCTCAGGCTGCAATAGTTTTCAAAAAATAGCTAATTTCCACTTTTCCCATTATAAGTCTATGGAAACTTAAAGTTACCATAGCAACCAGAGTTCTTATCCGACTGGAATAAAAAACACAAATTATGTAGAGTCTACTGTCAGGAACATGTATACAAAGTACAGGATTCATCCACTAGACAGTTTCTGAGGAGAAGATTTTTGAATGTTTTTTTCAAAATTTTGCCCTTTATGGGGCCCCAGCAACCAATTAAAATATAGGATTAGGACAAAACTCGCATGAAACGTCAAACACTACTCAATAAACATTTCTGCAAAAACAAAATTCAAATGTCTGCAATTTTAGCGGAAAAATAGCAGATTTCCACTTTTCCCATTATAAGTCTATGGAAACTTTAAGTTGCCATAGCAACCAGAGTTCTTATCTGCCTGGAATAAAAAACACAAATTATGTAGAGGCCACTGTCAGGAACATGTATACAAAGTATAGGCTTCATCCCCTTGACAGTTTTTGAGAAGAAGATTTTTGAATGTTTTTCGAAATTTTGCCCTATATGGGGCCCCTAAAACCAATCAAAATGAAGGATTAGGACAAAAGTCACATGAAACGTAGAGGACTACTCAATAAACATTTCTGCAAAAACAAAATTCAAATATCTCCAACAAGACAGCAAAAACTGGCAATTTTCACTTTTTTCCATTATAAGTCTATGGGAAGCATAAGTTGCCATAGCAACCAGAGTCCTTATCCGATCAATACAAAAAACACAATTATTCTTTCCCCCTACCTGTAGATGGTGTATGTGTAATATGAGAACAATCGGCCCAGCGGTTTCAGAGAAGAAGATCTTTGAAATTGTGGACGACGGACGGACGGACGCCGGAGCATGGGTATACTATCAGCTCACCTATGAGCCTTCGGCTCAGGTGAGCTAAAAATCCATAGTTTTCACTTTTTCCCATGTAAAAGCCTATGTTTCCAAAATTGACCTTGCCGTAAAATAGGTCAAGGTCAACCCAGGGTCATCATTTTAGCAAACTATGATGGGGTGGAGTCCCAGATGCTACATACCAAGTTTCGTGGAAATCGGCCCACTGGTTCTGGAGAAGAAGATTTTTGAAGGGTTTTTACCATATATGGGCGCAGCGGCCATCTTGGTCATGTGATCAAGTTCCAGTGAACAAACTTTCATTCCTCCTACCCATGGAGGCTCCACATAAAATTTCAACTTGATCGGCCAAGCGGTTTCAGAGAAGAAGATCTTTGAAATTGTGAACGCCGACGGACAACGGACGCCGGAGTATGGATATACTATAAGCTCACCTGTGAGCCTTCGGCTCAGGTGAGCTAAAAACTGTTGACAGGGAAAATAAACCACAAAACAAACAAACAAATCAGAATCAAATTTAAAATATAACAAAAATAAAATTCAATAGTTTTCTGAACTGTGATGAAAATAACGATATGTTGTCAAAGATACATTTCGTATAAAAAGGGACATAAGCAGTTTCATACAAAGCAGCAGTGCATAGCCATTTATGCTATCAACAGTGTGTAAACGTAAATATAGCCCGGCATAATATAATGCCAACTCAATGTGCTACATGATGTACATGGTTGATAGTTGTTACTTGAACTTGTGTTCTTAGAAAATATTCCAATGTTGAAAGAAAGAAAAACATAAGCAGATGCAATAAAATGATACCATTTTCTTGTCTTTTATTCCAAATATAAATAATACTATAATCATTTGTGTTTTCTCTAGTTTCTTTTTTATAATATTTACATATTTCATAAAACTGAAAAAAAAATGTGTTGCATACTCAGAACAAGGGCTATGCATAATTGAGCCGCGTCGTAAGAAAAAGGGATTATTGCCTATGCGAAAACAAAGGAGATCAGCGCCTTTGTTTCCGCTACAAAGGTAGTACAATTCATCTTCTCCCTGAATCCGAAATTTCAAGCTTCTAGCCTTTTTATGAGACTGTACAGGCCAGTTTGTGTCAGACCTGTTCGGAAACCACATTGTTGTTTTTTCCACGAGGTGGCTCAATTAAGAACATTGAGCATAAATACAGAGGTTCAACTTTTCCTTCAATGGACAACAGTAAAGCTGTAATAATGTTACCTCTTGGTAAAATCACAAGAAAAAACAGAGCTACATAGTTCTAAACTAGTGCTCAGAGAAACTAGTTTTAAAAAGTAAATACAAAATAATGTATCAAACAAAAAAAAATTAACATGTTAATTTTAAAAAGCACCAAGCCTTGACTTCCCACACTATGAGACAACAAAGGTCTCAGATTATCTTGAAAGACATTATTTCCAATTTCTTTAAAAAAAAAAAAAAAAAAAAAAAAAAGAATGGAGTACCCAGTCTCCTTCGAAATCTCAATTAAATGAAAGACGTGTTTGAGAAAAACTATGCATGTCAAATGCTGTGGTAATACTCGTATGTTAGTTACTAATCTACAATGTGGTTACAAATATTGTAAAAATATTTTCACTGTGACGACATGTAAGCTGACCAGACATCAATTATCGTCTAAAGATGTCTGCACATCAGTTATCCAGAGACAACAAATGCAAATGAGAGCAACAAATACAGATGAAATCAATATAAGGTGTGGGATGCAAATACTTGTATGAGAACAACTCTTCATGGATCATTATGATCCATGCCAAGTTGTTTCCTAAACAGGGCCCAGTTGTTCAAAATTGATTAACGACATTGTTAGTTCACATTTCAAACATGAATATTACAAATACTCTGTTATTTTTTGTTGATAAAATGTGAGAATCCTTTGCATTGCATTGCATTGCAAAGGATTCTCACATTTATCAACAAAAAATAACAGTGTTTTCGCTTATGTAGTTGGCATTTACTTAACAAGTTGAGGTCTTAACGATGCTGTTAAGCTAACAAAATTTTGAACAACTGGCCCCAGGTGTTTACTCCATAATGGCGCATATTGTTCTGTGTAAGTTGTTTCCAGTCACATTGATTATCTCTGGATAACCAGCGTGCTTTAATTATCAGCCTGATTTGGCCTAGTAGACCAGATTTTCCTTCTTAACCTATATTTGACGAATGAATTCGCTTATCATTATCATTTGGATAAGTCCACTTTCATTTTAGGGGGACATCAGGAGTGATTTTAAATTTTTATTCACATTTTAGATGAATTTTCTCTTAGCAAACAGAATAGCCCCTGATGGGACGCCACAGAAAGCGATGTCACATCTAGGGCTACACTGCTTGCCTATGTCCCATAAAAAGGATGACAATGAAATGAGCAAGAGAACAAAGCAGCAGCTGGGAGATATGATGTCCTATATTTTAGATTCTCTGGTTGGTTTCTTCAAACTCACAGGCTGTTTTTCAGCTTTCTCCATTTGCTGTAAAGAAATAAAAGACATTACATGGACTACGCTAGAAAACTTAGGTTTGCTTCTGGCTTATCTTCTCAGTCAACAATTTTTTAGTCATGTTGGGACAGAGCACTCATTTCTTGGGTGTTAACTAGTACCCTGATGAGCTCAAAGTGTCCTGCTCATGGACAAACCACAGAAGAGGCAGGAATCAAACCCAGGACCTCTCATTCTGGACTTTACAACTAGCCACTGAGTTCCCCTATGCCAGAAAGGGTCAGTTATGTGAACCTTGTAAGAAAATCGACTTTTCCATTGCTAAACCAGGATAGACATTTAAAATGCTCTCTGTAAGTCTTTCAACTTCTACATTTTGAAGACTCGATAATGTCACATGACCACAAATCAAAGGTCCCTAAATTTTTAATACAAAACAACAATAACATAGTTGAATAGATTTAAAGTGAGTTTTGAGCCATTAAAATGTTTTAAAAGATTCACAAAAAAGAATTTTATATGCAGGTATGTGCAGCATAATGCACCATAAAACAACTCTGGATTCAAGTGAAATTGAAAAAGTTATGTTACTGGGGTAGTGCATTAATTAAAGGTCATGAAGTGGTTTAAGGTGCCTTGTACCCTTCTGATCTGAGTCAATACTTCAAGTTTTGGGGGGCAAATTTCAAAATCATTAATGCCCCAATTTTCTGTGGGGTTGCCTAAGATTTTCTATCACAATTATTATAATAGACAAAATGTTATTGGCTGCAAGAGATTCAACACTTGCCTGGTAGCATTTGTTACTTTGTACATGGGAAGTTTTTGTAGGTTTGAATTAATGTGAAACCTTGATTTCTTTCTCTAACAAATATTAGAAAGTATGTGTTACAAAACCTACCTCCTTTTGAAGAGCTAGTCTTGACTGGTATGCAATCTTAGCCAGTTCTACCTCCACCCACTTGGGAGTGTCGGGGATAAAATATGCCACAGCAACCTTTACTACCAGTAATATATGCTAGAAAACAAAGATACAAATAAATTTCAACCACTATCTGCTTTATTTTGTTTGTTTTGAGTTTAATGTCCTAGTCTACAGTTTTTCAGTCATGCACAGCTGATCGGCATCTTTGTTTCCACTCTACTGTGAATGTGGTGTGGCACTGGAAAATAATAGTCTGGAGTCCATATATCTCTGAAGACCTCTAAATGTTCCGAAATAAACTTTTTCTATTCAGCCCAAAATGAAAAATCAAATCACATAATGTCAATCCACTCCTATGGGAAAATCTTGAACCAAATATTGACTAAGCCACTGAAGATTACTTAAAGAAATGGAATCAGGTTGTTCACATTTTATGATATTTCCTCAAAATTTTGAAGGTAATTATTACAAATAACATTTATCATTTTCTGAAAAGCTAAAACCCTTATAAAAGATTAGCCTAATGCTCCTTTGAAGAACATGTCCCTGGTTTAATCAAACTAATGGACAAACTCACCTCAACAATAACAAACAGTAGGACAATATTAACAGAAGTCATGTCACTGGGCAGTAGTTTCTGGACCTGTGGGTTCATTCCTATCAGAGCACAGTTTGTCATCACCGCCATTACGCTGATCACTTCAAATGCCATCTGTTGAAAGGAAATATTGTTTATTCATCATTTATGATGATTTATTTTAAGTTGATGAGATGAAATGCATGAAAAAGTAAGATTTTATGTATTTTTATCACAGAACTTGAGCATAAATAATAATACATCTGGCGAGAGTTGCATAAGGCTAGCGCTTTTCTACGCTTTGTTCTTTATATGCAACAGTTCGTTACGTTAGAGCGCTTTTCAATATGACGGCGCCTATTAACGATACCAAAAACATGAACAAGACATTGTATATCTCCGTTCAGAAGGATAGAAATTCAGTTTAGAACTGTCGGACAGATGATAACTGTCATATTTACAGTGGACTTTTCTTTGTACAGGGTTCAGATGTCAAAATTCATGTGGTCGAAATATTGATGACGCCTTTTTTTGCTTATGCAAAATGTTAGTTTTCTCATGACATGGCTCCTTTCTGACTTGCCCTTTCAAAATCATATTCGGTCAAAACATGTATTGACTTAACATGTTAAAATGTCCATTTAGGCATTTAAGGGATTTTTGTTAAACCATATACAATTATAACAAAATTTTAATATTTTTGCATTGCAAACTCCAGTTTTTGTGTTGCCCTTGCAACAACTTTATTACATACCTGCCAAGCCCCAATGTTAGAAGCTCCTTCAGCGAATGGTCTCTGAAACACTCTGCACATCTTGAAGGCGTCGGACCTAATCTCAGTGATGTTGTTGATAAGAGCCCACAGCGCGGCTAGAGGGAACACAGACGAGAACAGAAACACATAGCCAAACTGTAGGAACATCTCTAGATAGTCATTCAGGGTACCCTGTAATAGTTCAATATATGCTTTAATTGAGAAGAACTCTATAAGCCCTGCTTTCGTTCTAATCCTTTTCTTCCTGTACTTTCAGCCAAAGTATGTAGATATACTATTTGCGAATGCTGAATAAAATGTTTAAACTAAAGGCAGATTTTTAATGGCTAGCATTTGTTAGACTGAGTTGATGCATCAAATTCATGGTGCATCTCACAATTCATATCTAGGTCAAGCTCAATCCTAACCATACTGTTCAGTGGTAAATACAGGATTTCTGAAAAGCGATCAAATTGACAGAAATCGATCGTACATCATAAACATTAGCTGGGGTTTACTGTCACAAGCCTACTAGTAATCATTTGTAATATGGTTAGCTGTTTATTGATCAAATGAACAGAAATTTATCCAACCTCATAAACATCCATGGTGCTCTCAACACTGGTTTGTTTCTGAAGATCTTCGCTGACTTCGCCATTGTAGAACTCAACTTTTTGAACAACCTCCATTTTTTTCATGGCCTTGTCCACCTTTGCAGCGCGCCTTCGGTGGAAAATAAATGGGATGACTGATTCTTGAAGCTGGCCGACTATTTGGGTAGTTATGAGCAGGGCTGCTAGATGCTAGAATAAAGAACAATTGCAGTATTATTTAACTTAACTATCATCAGTGGGAAAAAGGAAATGGCCGACTTTTCATGCTAGACGGTTGAATAGTTGTGTAAATAAGTTTAATTTAATAGGTTAGCCTTCAGTTGTTCATTTCAATCTGCTTGCTGTCAAATAACATAAACTAACATACCTATATCCTGGAAATATTCAAGCCTTGAGTATGTCACATCAAAAGCTAATACTGCACTTTTTATCATATGACGTCGCTGTTTTGCAGTGGATAATGTCATGTAATAAAGTTTTATGACCACACTTGTATTAACACTTGCTTGAATGTGTGATGTCATTGACGACGTCCATAACAACAATGAAAATTTTCATTGAAAATATGTCCACTTTAATAGAAAGCGATGAAATTCATTGATAAAACGGATCTTACACACATGGTCATTTTTGAACACGTATTTTGAACACTGCAAAATGTTAGCATGTACAGTCAGAATTCTTTATTACGGTGAACGCTATAACGGAATACTCGACTTCCGACAAAAATTTCGTGGGGACGGATTTTTCCCTATTAAAATTACTACGTTATAACGGAAAACACGCTTACCGACACCGACAGTAATTATTGGGAACACATATGACTTTTGTACACATTTTTCTGCCTTTTCAACGTCACAGACAATTTTCCAACAATTTTCCGAAAATGTGTTTATTGGATTTTGCGACATACCGCTAACCGGGAAAGTGATTGACAGGTAATCAAGGGAGACTAATCTTACAGTATCGGATTAATTAGTCGGAACGCCAATACAGTATCGATTGATGTTTTAACAATACCGCATTAAATTGTTTGAAAGGTGTTCATCGCTTTAAGGTTATCAATTATCAAAATTAAGAATTAATTGATATAATTTGCTTTCTTTAATTGAGAGACAAGATGAGATCTTTGAGTACAGGTGTCAAAATGAGGTAGAAAAATGGAGCGATCGCCGTTAAATTTATCAGTCTTTTGAAAGTGTAAAAACCTTTATAATGTCTCAGCCTCCAGCAAAACGACGAAGAACACAGTTTTCCGTCGCCGAGAAGAAAGAGATCGTCGCCTACCGACCATCCGACAGCAACCCAAGATGAGATTGCAACCCTTTTCGCCAGAGACTGGGGGAAGCAGGTCGGCAGATCAACCGTGAGCGACATTCTCCGTGACAAAGAGAAATGGTCTAGCGTGCCGAAAAATGGTGACTCATCTCTACGACAGCGTTCCGGCAAGCACGAGAAACTAGAGCAAGCGCTGTACAGGTGGTTTACCGACGTTCGATCGTCAATGACGACATGTTGCTTGACAAAGCATGTGCATGGGCACCGGCTTTCTTGTTCTAAATTATTATGTGGATGTTGTAAAATGAAATGTATTACATGCAATAAAGTATTAATTTAAATATGTTTTGTTTTATTTTTGTCATCCTTTTTAAGCCATACATCTTAACCACGATGTGAAATAAATATGTTTTTGCAACTAACATGTACACCTAGGATAATTATGGGAGCATATCTAAAGCAGTTCTTGTTTGTCCGTCAGAAGACCCAATCTCCTTATAACAGCAAATTCACTTTAACGTCACAAAACACTGGCGACAAACACCGTCGTTGTAAAGAGGGTTGACTGTATATACTTACACTTTTGAGGACTGTCATATTCTGCATCCAGAAGGCCACATAGAACAGTGAGATAAAACAGTTGATAAACTCAAACTGTAAGATAGAACATAAACTCTAGACTGATCTATACTGAGCTTCACCATTTCCCAGTCTATCGTAAAACTGTCAACAACAGAGAGTCTGGCCAGGAAATGCAACATTTACAACATTCCATCTGCAATATTTGGAGGTACTGTGTCTATAAGGCCCGTTTTAAATTTAGATCGCTATAAAGCTCTTGATGTCAAAAAAAATTAGAATTTTACATTACTTTGCTTGTGACCTGCCAAATTTCTCTAATTGTCAACTTATTCTAATTTTATTCCACTAAAATAAATTGGTACAACATTGAGTTTGTTAACATTAGAACAGAGAGACCAGCAGGATAACAATTGCCCTGCAGCAGCTTCTGCATTGTGGTCACAAGTCAAATTTTCGTATCTGCCGCCTACTTACCAAAATAAGTTTCAAAATGAGATGATTATCATAGGAGCTCTGCAGCCGATGGTTTTCTGGAAAAATAAAAACTAGGTTTTGACATTTTTTTTCTTTTAAGTAAAACATGAAAATTTCAGTAATGTTTGTTTTGCTCACCAATAGTGACAACACATTTTGCACATAAAATCATATGTAAGATCAAATGTGTATTCTATCTACCACTCTTTACACAGAATTATAGCATGTATTGAAAATAAACTTCATAGAAACGCATTCAAAATACAAATTTTTTATATTGCATGCCTTTTTGTTGTTCCAACAAACACAAATCATTTTTTCAATAAGCTTACCAAATTCATTCAGCAGCACAGCAATCTTCCTATAGATAGCATTAATAATAGCAATAACCACAGCGTAAACGACCGTTGGCAAATACACCTCCAGATAATTAATCCAAGTATTCTCTTCCTTGTATTTCAGATCGACATAATCTTGGAACCAGAAATATCCCAACATAGCATAGAATGCCACAGTCAAACACAGGGCAAGCACGGGAACCGTCACACCCCAGAATCTCAACAATCGCATTGACTTTGGGTACACTGGTTCCGGTTTTCCAGTTATCAAGTTTTTCCCTATTCTGCCAAAGTAGTTAGCTCTAGGTTCCTCAAACTTTGAAGACACAACGTCTATACTGCCCCATTTGAACGATAATTCCGCACAATGTCTTTTCCATGCCTCGAGAAATATGGTTGCCCACACAAGATTGAACACAGCAAATATAGCTTCCCTGAAAGGAAGTAATTGTTAGACAATTCTTGGAATCCATTCAACTGAGACAGAATACCTTGCAATGCAGCAATAAAAGCTTTATAAATAAGTAAGAAACTATAGATGTTCCTTTTATGACTAAGAGTAACTGTACATATACAATTTGAGCCATGTCAAGATTTAACCAGATTTTTGCATATGCATATGCAAAAGCAAAGGCGCAGATCAGATGTGCAGTATCTGCACAGCTAATCAGCGCCTTTGTTTTTGCTTCACAAAAGTACAATTACAGGGAATAGCCTTCAAGGTGACTAGGAAGAAAAAGTCTCCCTAAATGAATAAACTTCTCCCTATTTCAGCTGAGGGAGATATGAAAATGTACATGTATAGAATATATAGGCAAACCCAAAATTCAAGTACAAGCTTGGGGAGAGACAAAACTCCCTAAATTTCCTGGCTAGTGTGAACCCTGAATAACTCTTCTTCTTACTTCTAGGCGTCTTCTGGTACAGTACAGGTCACTTTGTGTCAGGCCTGGTCGCAAACCCTGAAGGCCAGTATTTTCTGGCATTGCCACTTATTTGGTTACAGGAAATCCCAGCTACTACATTAACCTAACCTTCTTTTGGCAATTTGCAACCAGAATGACTGTTCTTGCTGATATTCTAAATTAAATGCGATGTAAAGTGGTAAAACCTCAACACATAAATATACACAATATAGTACAAATTTGAGTTAGTAACTAACCTATACATGCTCTCCCATGATGTGACAAAGTATATGATACCAATAAATGCCGGAGGTATGAGAGCTATCGTGTAGAATCCCAGGAAGGCGAAGTATAGCGCTATCTTGTCTCCAAAATAATGATGAATCTTATCTGTAAGGGAAAAAGACATTACAGGTCAACCTCATTATAATGCTATCTTTGGGGTCCATGGACACCAACAATGTTATACGTGGGACACATTATAATGATTATTTACAATAGATACATAGCAAAATAATCATTTTGGAAGCCATGACAGTCATGGCTGTCATACTGAAAACTGCACTATAGTGAAGCGTGTTATAATGAGGTTGAACTGTAATCATTTTGTAAGTAAATACTTAAGAAAAGGTTTGGAGATCTATGCTATGTGACATATATAATACAGTGATCAGGTGATATTACCATCTTGTGTACCAAATGAAGGCAAAAAAAACTGCAGATCAGCAATTATGGTGCACATCAGAAAAACATATTCATTTAATGCATACCCCCTTGAACCTCACTTTTATATAGGAAAACTGGGGTATAGAGGGGTATACCTATTTTTCTTATTTTTGATACAAAACATAGATTGTGGGTACTCATAAGAACTGCTTCAGCAACCCACAATCTATATTTTGAGCAAAAATATTAAAAATATCATTTTTTTCCCCAATGAATTTTTCAATTTTTAACGCCAAAATAAATCGCTGTATATTGCATGGGCGAGTATTTGCAATGTATGGTGCAATTTGTATCAAGTATATAACAAGACGTAGTAGAATTGCCAATTTTAGAAGCTTGCCTCACATACAACATAGTTTATAGACCATCCCAATTGTGTATGTAAAACAATTAGCATTTGAAGTAAGAAACCAGCAAAAGTATTTCCTTTTCACAATATTTTTATCTCAATCTCACCTATAGGTTGAGCAGCAAATGATTTCTTGTACCATTCTGGACCTAACTTCTTCAAGAACTCTTGGTCATGTATGGGAAAGAGATTCACTATGATCTTCTGACTAAGCAGCTTCTTCACTGAAACATACAATTAAAAGATACACTGTTATCTTCATGAATGTTTCTAAGAACCAATCACCTTAGTCTACTTTCTTCCATTTTCAATTCATCTATGTATTAGATAAGTTGAAATTTTGGCCAGGTACATTTAGCGTAGAGATCAACTATTTAACAAACGATGAGTCAATACATTCACATAGAGGCCTAGCAAACAGTTTAAAATAAAATTGTATAACTCATCTTAATATGATGAAGCTGATTTCCAATCAGAATTTTATAGAATTCTCTTAAAATATTATATGACAACAATGCCATACGTAGGAGCCATGTCATGAGAAAACCAGACTTTTGCCTGCGAAAACAACGACGCAGGTAAACTGAGCAGTAATTGATCAGCACCTTTCTTTTCACTAAACAGATAGTATGATTCCTCTTCTTCATAAATCCAAAAGTTCAAGCTTCAAGCTTTCTTCTATAAGCCAGTTTGTGTTGGACATGGTCAGAAATACAGAAGACCGGTTTTCTTGCGTCGCCTCTAATATAAAATCAAAGGACTCACCTATGGTTCTACCAGAATACAGTTTCACAAACTCATATCCAGGGACATGCTCGTCACTCTCTGTAGCTCGTATGGCCTCCAACTCGTGCAGTATAAGCTGCTGTTTCTCTGCCATGGTCAAGAAGTTGTCCGGATCGTCCCCGCCCCGGAAGTTCTCAATGTCTCTGATAGTAAACTCCCTGTGGGAGTTGTCTTTGTAGAGTTTCATCATGGACGTCATCTCGGCAGCCACGAGCAGTCTCTCCGTCGTGGCACCAACAAATAGAACAGTCTCCTGAAAGAGATATGTAATGAAAAAACAATAAAAAATTGGACAGCTTAGTAACAGTGATCACAAGAACAGAAAAGCATCAATAAAGTAAATGATGCAGACCCAGGGCAGGCTGCTAAAGATGTGACTGCTTCAAGTCATCTGAATCTACATAATTTGACTGGGCCTGTATGATACTGTAAGATAACTGTTTTTAAAATATGGAAGAAAACAAACGAAGTAACAGATATGAGTGATAATATATTTGCACATTTTAGATGGAAAAAATGTGTTAAACAAGACAACACATATCATATGATTGGAAAAATAATGGCAGTTGACTCTTACATATAGCTTCTTTTCACTGTGAATAAGACTGAAACATTACAAGTACCCACTACCAGTGCACATTTTGTCTGTAAGAAATGTATTGTTCCTTGTATCACTTTCATATACATGTGCTTCATGTAATGAATTGCCCCGCTTGTTTAAGATTACAAATAAATATGAAAATAAACACCATGCTTTTAATCCACAACAAAACTACTTTAATGCATTCCAAATGAAATGTACAAGTTAGCCAGTTAATGAATATATGGCATTTTGAGTCATAATGTTTATCTATGTAATAAAATACACAAACATATGTCAAAAAGCACAGTCTCATATGAAACCTCCATGTTCAGCTTAGTGAAAAACATCATTATCTGGCATAAATTGTTATCATGCTTTTCAAACTCACAAGTTCTACCTACTAAAATCATACAGTATTTATAAAAGTTTAATTAAACAATCTTGTTTTGTTCTTTCAGAGGGCACCCATAGAATATAAATATTGGTCAAACCAAATATGGGCAAACCTCAGAACATACATGTAAGGATTGACTAACTACTAAGATATGAGCTGCATCGAGAGAAATCCAGGTACAACCACTGATGACACTCAATGTCAGCAAAATATTGAGTATTAAAGCATTATATGAGCCGCGACGCGAGAAAACCGGTCTTCGGGGTTTTCGACCAGGTCCGACACAAACCGGCCTGTACAAGCTCAGAAAAGAGCTAGAAGCTTGAAATTTTGGATTTAGAAAGAAGAGGAATTGTACCATCCGTGTAGCGAAAACAAAGGCGCTGATCAGCTTCACGGTTACCGCAAAGCTGATCTGCGCCTTTGTTTTCGCCTAGGCAAAAATCCGGTTTTCTCACGATGCGGCTCATATGTACTACTCTAATCTAAGTTTATTGGATACTATCAATAGATACCCACAACGGTCAGAATTACTATCAGATTTGGTACTTACAAAGTCCCTGTCAGTCTAATAATAACAATTACATTATTACATGTATTATCTCATTTAAGCCTGGCGTCGCTTTTATGGAACATAGGCAAACAGAATAGCCCCAGATGGGACGCCGCAGAACGCAACGTCCTATCTGGGGCTATTCTGTTTGCTTAGAGAATTTTCATAGAAAATTTTGAATAAAATTTAAATCACTCCTGATGTCCCTAAAAATGAAAGTGGACTCGCCCAAATGATAGTGATGGACAAATCCATTCGCCAAAAATGGGTTAAATTATGTTAGTGCTGCTAAGTTTGCAACTATATTAAAAATTGTTGAATATATTATGAGCCGCGACGCGAGAAAACCGGACTTCGGGGTTTCCGAACAGGTCAAACACAAACCAGTCTGTGCAGCCACAGAGGATGGCTAGAAGCTTGAAATTTCAGATTTAAGAAGAAGAGAAATTGTACTATCCATGTAGCGAAAACAAAGGTGCTGCGAAGCTGATCTGAGCCTTTGTTTTCGCATAGGCAAAAATCCGGTTTTCTCATGGCCCGGCTCTTATATGTATGGGCAATGTATCATGTGTTGAATAGCAGTACAAAACTAATCTATAGAGATATATGCCCTTGTAATGTTCTTCTACATGTAAGCCGCATCGTGAGAAAACCATATTTTTGCCTGTGTGAAAACAAAGGTGCAAATCAGCGCCTTTGTTTTTGCTACACGGATAGTACAATTTCTCTTCTTCTTAATTCCGAAATTTCAAGCTTCTAGCCTGCTTCTGTGTCTGTACAGGTCGGCTTGTGTCAGACCGGAAACCCCGAAGACCAGTTTTCTTACGTCATGGCTCATTTATGCCCCTGTAATGTTCTTCTACATAATCATAATAAGTGCCTCGGTCAATCTAATGTGCAGCATCCCATGGCCATCATCACTGACTCATTGCGTAAAGAAACTCTGCAAAGCTGTCTGGGTATACCAATACTGTGCATCTATCACATGATTTGTTTTCAAAAACTAGGCTTTATTACAAGAACGAACAATCATTAGAGAAATGTCAGTATTTGTATTATACTGTTTCCCAGCAGATTCATATACATGTATAAAGGGGTGCTTTGATTAGGTACAACATGTTATGACCATTAGCAGCCCTATATAATCACCAAAAATACAGATTGCTATGGGTGCAACTCCATGCAAATGATACTTACAACTTCTTTCTGAAAACAATCCAGAACAATACTGATTCAGATACTAAGTGTATATTTCCATATGTATAAAAAAGCCATGAAAAAATGCTTGAGTGGCTATAAATTCTGATATTTGGTTAGCTAAGCTGACCAAACGCTGTTGGCCTTCATTAAATCTGTTGAATATGCAATTTTATGGTGTCGTTGTGTATGTCTAAATCACCACAGTTAGTCTGCCTTTGGTTAGATGCTTCCTGCAGCGATGCCGCAGCGGTTAAACCCCTTTCTCACCTTTTTCTACTTTTACACATTTGATAAAAATTATCAGTTACAACCGCCACAAAGTTGATACATTAATGTAAAATTTGGCAATACAGCGGCTACGTTCGGGGTTCTCCCAATGGTAAAATCTGCAAATATACTGATGGTACTGTTGGTACCATTTTTACCAATGGTAACCAGAAAACCCTAAACATTTTTCTGCTGTCAATGGTACCATTGGTACCAATGGTACCATTGTTAGATCACATGGTGGAATTTTTATCATATTGATCAATACACCTCACTTGTTTTTGTCTTTCTTATTTACTTCATGTATATTGTGTTATTTATAACATTTACATTTGCATGTATGACATAAATATTGCTTATTTACGAAATTTATGATATATTTTTAGGCTCGCCATATTGAATCACGTGACTTTTCCAGCGATGGTAGAATTACCCATACTGTATTCTGTCTGCATCATTTGCTACCGTATGTTGGTAACATTGGTACCACTGGTACAAATGGTATTACCAATGGTACCATTGGTAAAACCTTGAACTATATTTGTCTACCAATGGTACCCTTTTTTACCAATGGTAATAACTACAAACGGACCCATCATTTATCACTACCCGCAGCCATCAAAACTGCCCAGCCACCACCTCAAAAAGCCACCACGTAAATTTCTAAAAATAGTTTATCTTTTTTTCCCAAAATTAATTTATTTTTACCTCATTGTGTTGCATCACCATGGCCTTGACTGACAAGTCGCCCCCATTATTCTGTGTGGAAGCCTGCAGCTTGGTGATTAACCAGTCTATAGCTGCCCTGTTGGTGTTAACCGCGAACTCAATGACCACCAGAGGTTCGAAGTCCTCACTGCTGACCTTTGTCTGCTGAAGGCCCCCCAAGGTCGCATCCTTGACCTCTCTTCTCACCTCCTCCATCGCTGACTGCTCTTGCCTCTGTCTGGATTCAGTTGTCACATGTACTACTCAGATCTGAAAGGAATTGATTGGATGGTTTTTAATGATAAGTGCTTAATTTCTCAGATTATTTTTTGTATAAAAAACATGTTGTAGAGACTCATCATAAATGCTTTATTTCTTTATCAAGGATTCCTAAAAGCCAGCGAACCATTGGTAAGTCTCCTCAAGCATGGCAGCCATTGTGAGCATGTGACACAGGTTTTGCATCACTCTATTTATGGAGGCCTCATACAAAATATGACTTTATCAGCCAAGTATGTCAGGGAAGTTCTTTGTGAAAATGTGAATCAGACCAATGGACAACAACTAATGTACGACAGATCACTGATATACTAAAAGCTCACAGTCAGTCTTAAAGCTCAGGTGAGCAATATGTTTCTTTTTCTTTTTTCTTTCTTCACTCCCTGGGTAATTAGCGAGTACTATGAAAATATCCATTTGTTTCTTTGATTTGGTGCTTTACATCCCAGTCAACAGTTATGGTCAAGTTGAAAAGTTGCCTCCATTTTATGGGACTTCTACTCAACATTGAAATGCCATGACACGTGAAGCATTATCCTGGGAATCTGTATGTATTTCACACTGTACAACATATATTATGTGATAGACCAACAAAAATAATGTAAGTGGCCAAAACTGAGCTCCTCTCCAAACACCAAATTTTGCAAAGGGAAAAAATGTTATCTGTATTTAATTACCCAAAACCTTTACACCTTTTCCCTATGTATACAGTATTTGAATATCATCTACATATACTTAATGTAAATACTATACACAGTAAGCAATAATTTCCCAATAAAATATTTTCTTTTGCACATTCCAACACCTATCTATTATGCGTGGATAAATCCACATCCATTATCAATCCCCATAACACCTACAATTTCATTATTTATGTTGCAATTGCATATGAATCATCCCAAATATTCATTAAAGTAAAACAAAACACAAAGTCTACCTCTTAAATGTCAAATCTGGTAAAAATAATCACAGTATAAAACACGTCAAATATGGATACTTTTACCTTAATGATCCAGTGTCATACCTGTGCAGATAAACTGAGATAATCCCTATACAATAATGGACTAGTCCAGGTGAAAACATGACAAATTGCTGTCATACCTGAGATATTTACAGGTAGAATAGCCCAATGGGGGACGCAACCAGGACAGTGCAAGGGTCATGTGAAATGTGCAGAAACATGTAATAGGGATTGATAAGTTAAAGTGAAATACTGTTTGGTTATATGCTACTTCAGATTAGTGAAAAGTGGAGAAAATAATAGTATTTTCAACCTTGGATTGTAAAAATAGGAAGTGAATTTTCCAATATGGCTACCTTTATCAATAAAGCGTAATATCATGTAACATTTTTGTCCTGCTGGATATTTTCATTCAATTATTTGGATAATGCATTAGTGGTCACAGGTAGCAATATTATACCTGTGTGGCCCAAGTGTAGGTGGACCATAAAATCATGATGATTATTGATTATTTACCTGGCTACCTGGGGAATTCCTGACCTCACCTGACCAATACACAATGACCAGGTAAAGTTCACCATTTTTATCTCATAACTATGTCATTATTCGACAATGCTCAAGGCTGACAAAATGCCAATGTTGTCAAAATTATCTACTATCATTGGTCAGTAATGCACAGTTGTCATTAGTTTACACAAAATTGCAGTTGTAAGATTGTAGAGTCAGTTAAAGGACAACAACAAAAATATTTTAAATATTAATATTAGAACACATGCTCAATGTCAAAAATTGTCATACCTAATGGCCACTGCAATTTACAAATTTCAGATATGTTCATTTATTGTAAAAGTAAACCAGTCTTGTCCTGTTTAATCTTGATTTAAACATGTGTCAGTGTATATTGAATTGAATCTGGTCAAATTGTGTCAAACCATAATCTGATCTTATCTAAGTTTCAGGTCACTGAGTGGCCACCTGTTGGGAAATAGTTGTTTTCTCAGTTTACAACGTTTTCTTTGTATCATGCAGTACCTTCAAGTCTAATTATTTTTTTCCCAACTGGGGTTTTTAGGGTGGGACTTCTGGTTACTGGACAGTGTTTTCTTTTACAGTTACATATTACAATCTTATGTGGTAAAACAGCACCATGGTCAAAACCCATAGATTTTTTCATGACATGGGCCAATCGTTTTTTAAGTGAATTTAACCAAAAGCCACAGGGTTCAGTGATAGTTATAAAACAACCAATAAATGAAAAAATATACATAAATAAATAATCTTATACCAGTGTTTATACAGTACATAAATTATACATAAAAATGTACTGTAAGTGATCATTAGCGATGAACAGGAAAAGCCAAAGTACTGCTTACATGTATATCAAAGGTGGAAGACAACCATAATTATACATCAGAAAAATATATCCGTGCAATACATGTATATAGAAAAACTGGGGTATGCACAGGTATACCTGTTTTTCTTATTTTTTGCCCCAAAACATAGATCACGGGTACTCATTAGAACTGTCTAATGTGTACCCACAATCTATGTTTTGAACACAAATACGAGGGGCGTTCGGAAAGTTCGAATAATTGTCTGATCATTCACATAATATTTATAGTAAAACAAAAAGAAACATATCTATTTTAACTTCAACATGTCCTCTATAAAGGCTGTGAAAACCAAGATGATGCACTGAGACATAATAAAAATATGTTCATTACAAAAAGGTGAGGTATGGGTACCCGGAGCACGCCAACGTCAACATGACGTTGCAAAAACGTCAAACGTTATTTTTATCCAGTTGGCGATGATCACACTTTCTCAGCATAAACGGCAACAATATCTACGCATTTCATGTGTCTGACCATTCTTTTGCAGTAAGGTTTCGTAACCAGTATCAGTATGTTGTGATACATCTCCCTTCAAGTCTACTTTGCTAATATTTTCCGCTGAATCATCCAATTTTTCGCAATTCTTAATGGAACAGAATTCCAAGTGCCGTTTGGTTACTTCTAAAGTCGCCATCATTTGCTTTTGTTCCACTCTGAAAACATGAGAATCATTTGTACATAAATGCTGGGCTACATTATTCATAGTTTTCCAGTTTATTTTACCATCTCAAGTGTTTCTGTGGGTGTTTTATGAAGAAAATACAGAAGTTTATAATCTTTTTCAACATAACGACACAGTTTGACGTCATTGTTTTCCCATACAACCCTCGAAATAAAGGACCATAACTTCTTTGTGGAACATCAAATTGATTTTAAATTTTCAGGAAACAATGTCATGATGTTGAAATATAACAAGACGATTCCATGCTTTTCTGACGATGAGCAAACAGCCAGAAGTTATGTTTATTTCTTTAAAACTTCGTTTAAAAAGGTGATAGTTTTCGGACTGCTCCGGGTACCAATGATGACGTTGCCACGGCAACCTGTATTTTTGGTTTCTATGCCCACTTTTCTTTCTTTTTTCTATCAAGAATTCAGAATAAGTTGAAGTTCACGCACACCAACTTTCAAGTACAATGGATGTGAATTATGAGAGATATAACACAATTACACGAACTTTCCGAACAACCTACGTATACAAAATATCAAATCTTTTCCGATGAAATTTTCACTTTTTACTACTGAAAAAAAAAAATCTGTATATTGCATAGGCGAGTTTTCATAATGACAAAGAGATGATATCTTTATCTGACTAAACACCTATTTCCCAGAAGGTGGCCATTCTGTTTCCTAAACTTAACTAGACATATTATAACCATATAACTAAACATGAGTAAGGTATATTAGGAAACATTACAAAAATAAGCACCAATTTCTAAAACAAGAAGCATAGGCAACCATAAAATACTGTTTCATATTTATTTCAGAATGCTAGGAGTTTCGACCTTGATACTGGCGGTTACCCTGATAACGGAACTGACGGCACTTTCAACACCATGTCCACCAAAGTGTAAATGTGGCTGGTCTAAGATAGTCGAATGTGAACAGCTGACATCTCTAACTGATCTCTCAACAGGGATTCCGTCAGATACAAATGAAATTCACATAGATAACAGCCAGATTCGGACACTGACACAAAATGACTTCTCGTCACTCCAAACTACGCAGATCCTAGAGCTCAAAATCACCAACAGCCAGTTAACTGAAATCCAAGACTATGCTTTCCAATCTTTGGGCACACTTAGAAAGCTAACACTCAGTGAAAACCGCATTTTTTCATTATCAGAGAACGCCTTTGAGGGTATTGTGTATCTTCAAGAACTAGACTTGTCAAAAAACAAAATCCAATCATTTACTAGTCTTCAGGTTCTAAACCCACTGACGGGTTTGAAAATCCTTGATCTGGGTTATAACCTCTTACATTCAATTCCAAGTGGATTATTTATTGCTCAAAGAAGTTTACAAAAATTGACTCTAGAAGGCAATCATCTTGGAACGCTGGAGGGTAATTCATTCCAAGGTTTACACAACCTAAGAGATCTCTACGCACGAAAATGTGACATCCGAACCATTGAGAGCTCTGTGTTCAAACAATTAGGAAGTGTCAACACGCTGGATTTATCTGACAATGATTTGTATCAGTTCCCAGCGCACACTGATTTAGAGACACTGCAAGTGTTGAGGAATCTAACCCTACAGAGGAATCAATTGACGGGCTTAAGCGATGATCAGTTCCAAGGTTTACACTTGGATACGCTAGATCTATCACACAATAGCATCACCAAGATTGAACCAAATGTGTTCAGAAATATTGGAAGTATCAGATATCTAAAACTTTCACACAACAACTTGAATTCTTTACCCGACAATGTCTTTAAGCCGATGGCGGAGCAGATCATCGACTTACAGCTTAACGACAATAAAGGTCTTACACATCTCCCGCCTAATCTGTTTGGCGGAATGACCACACTAACTGACCTAAATCTCTCATCGTGTTCACTTCAATCTTTGGATGAGAATCAATTTCAGGACCTCCATAATCTACATACGATAGACGTTTCCGGCAACTTTCTGAAGTTCTTGCCACAAACTTTTTTCGAAAAGGCAGTGTTGCTAACACGTGTTAAGCTGGAGAAAAATCCATGGCATTGTGACTGTTTGATCAAGCCCCTGAAGAACTTTCTACAGTCATCACGTTCATCCTCAGCCGTTTACTGCTCAGAGGCATTTGCTGGCTATAGTACGGATTGTGAAAGCGTTACATGTGCTTCCCCAACAAATTTGGTTGGTAAGAATATAAAGACTATAAAGGATAATGAATTGGCAACATGTGCTAAACTACACAATGATTCTGGGCCACCAGTGACAATTATAGTAGTAGTCGTTGTTGTAATTTTCGTCTTAGGGATATTAGGTTTGGTTGCTGTGTGTTTATTTTATCGCCGACATAAACATGGCGAGCCATTATTGTGTACAGACGGTGACCATCATCGCAAGAAACGTAAGCGTAGCAAGAGGGAAAATAGGGAAGACTTTTATATAGAAAAGAAAGATCGTGGGAGTATAGATCCCGATATTGGATCACTCAATGAATCAGATAAAAGTTATGTGGTTAGAAACTATTTTAGTTCCATGCTACCAGACCAAGATGCAGTGTCAAGGGGAACGCCATCTATGACTCGTAAGGAATCATTTGATAGCATATCTAGATACAGTGGTGTAACGGGACGTGGTTCAGAACATTCAAGTCAGTATAGCCTAAATGCTGGATATAGAATCGAGTCAGCAGTGTGACATACAGCCAGCAGTAGTACTCTTTAACCATTGCATAGAAGGGCCTCGGCGGAAAGCATATATGAGCCACGTCATGAGGAAACCAGATTTTTGCCTATGCGAAAACAAAGGCGCAGATCAGCTGTGCAGTAACTGCACAGCTGATCACAGCTGATCAGCGCCTTTGTTTTCGCTACACAGATAGTGCAATTCCTCTACTTTTTAAATCCAAAATTTCAAGCTTCTAGCCTGTTTCTGTGACTGTACAGGTTGGTTTGTGTCGGACCTGGTCCGAAACCCCAAAGACCGGTTTTCTCACGTCACGGCTTATATAGTCCAGCTGACGAGGGTCTGCACCATGTGCCATTTTCTCTGCATCCATAGAGATACATGTATTTCTTTCATTGAAGGTTATTACCGTATTCATTCTAATTAGTGCACAGAATACTTATTTTTCTAAATACCATATTATTTCTAATTAGTGCACAGAATGCTTATTTTCTTTTAAATTACATGTAACCAAAATCGTTTAGGTTACAAAGTAAAAATATCTTTCACAATACAAACAATACAACAGAATGCAAAGTAAGAGTGACAATTGTAGTTCACTATTTGTATCACTAAGGCTGAAAAGTTGTCTAGGAAGTCTAGAGGTAATTTTCACGAAAATGTATTTGCAGTTATTAGAATAGTTTTTCTTAACTAAAAACTAAAAAAAAAAACAAATGGCTGTGCGCTTATGAGGGTGATCCAATAATGAATGGGACTTTTCTCCTATTTCATAAACCCTACTGACTGACTCATGTTTTTTACTTTCATTTACTAGAAAAACATCTGCTCTCTATACAGGGTTCATACAGGCAAGGCCAAGTAAAATTCAAGGACTTTTCAAGGACTTTTCAAGGACAAATCTTACCATTTTCAAGGACTTGGGGTGGATGCTGTAGTAGGGGGTTCTGTCTTAACTTTAGTCTCCTTCTTGATAAAGAAGTTTGTGAAAGTCCCAGATAAAGACTGCTCATGTTTCTTATGTCGATCTCCACTCGCGTGTGAGCGCAAAGCACTTTCACCCATTTGAGCCACATCAATATCTTTATTACATGCACGACAATGTGCCTTGTGTTTATTGTCCGTTTCCTTGACCCAAGAATAACGTTTCGGCCAGTCCCTGCTGTACACGCACTTTTCCATTTTGTTAAGAAATGTTGAAATTAAATTTGTGCTCGAAAAAATATCATTTCGACGTCATTTTCCGTCATTTTGGTTCAGTTTAGTCTGTATTCATCATGGATTTTCATTGCAGATAAAACAGATGCAATAAATCGTGAACCATTCCTCAAGGGAAGCAACCCAATTACGGTACGAACCGATTCGTGCCATATATTTTCGGCCCAAGTTTTCGCGACCATTTCGCAAGGGAAGCAACTCAATTACCGATTCGCGCCATACGTATTTGGCCTGTTTCTTCATTATGGCGCTCTCGCCGATCTTTTTGTATTCAAACATGCCGAACGTCTTCTTAAATGCTCACATTTGATTTTGAAACCGAATCTTATTGTCTGGAATACCGGAAGAAGTGAAATTCAAGTGCTTTTCAAGGCCAATGGCTAATTTTCCAGCACTTTTCAAGGCAAATTTGGTTTTCAAGTACTTTTCAAGACAGCCCTTCATTTTCAAGTACTTTTCAAGCCTGTGCGAACCCTGCTATATAGAGCACATTTTATCAGATGTGCTCAACAACTTTCGTTGTCATGGTTACTTGAGAACTACTCGTGTAGTATCCATGGCCATGAACTGTCTTTTGAACAAATATAACCTATTAAAATGGAGCTATGCCACACATTTTAAAAAAAGATAACTGATCATACTTGAGTATTGTCTTTGTTAAACATCATTTGTGAAAGATTTTTTCTACAGTCAATTTGGATCTAGCGTTAGTGATCTAGAGGTGGTTGCCTAGCAACCATTCTACTCTATGAATTCTGACTTAAAGCATTTTCTGAGTTCTGTGGTTGCTAGGCAACATAAATCTAAAAGGTCAGTTGTCTCGTTTGTAATTCATGTCATTTATACTCAGGCTATGAAATATATCCCACCCCTACCCCCAATTTCATTGTACTTTTTTTCGCAAAAATGCTCACCCTGTTTAAAGTTTCAGCTGTAAATATGTGATATGTGCAGCGCATAAAGCCAGCAAAGCATGGTATAAACTACAGTGTGTCTTGAGTGGATGTTTTGCCACCAGTTGCCATGGCAACCAAATTTAGGTACATATTACCCACGTGGCCATGGACTGTTAACTATTATTCTGTCGTTGCTAGGCAATGGCAGGTTGTTGTTTAGATGTCAAATTTTAGCGATGAACTGGGGTTGCATTATATTGAGCAACAATAGTAATTTACTCCCAACATGCAAATTCTATTTACATAGAAATAATTCAAAAAGTCCCATTCTTTATTGGATCACCCACTTATTGGAGTATTGCAATAATTAGAACAAATACAGTACTGGAATTTTAAGGAAAATGTTCATGTTTCATAAATTTTCATGGTATTTTTTCTATCATAGTTTACATATACCTTCATTGTGACTATATATTTTCATCTTCCATACATGTATCTGATTTCAACTTGAATCATTAACTATGCCATACCATTTTTAAATGAACTTCTACATAAGGAAACATGTTTCCTTATAGCAGGGTTCAAATCATGTATACGCTAGCTTCATTTATAAATTTTCATTGACAAGATATCTTTGTATAAGTCATATTTATATACAAAGACATTTTAAACATAAAGCTAGAAATTCAGGTATTTTATCAAATTATTTTACTTTAGAGCTTATTTTAGTGCTTATAGTACTACAGGTCAACCTCATTATAACGCTATCTTTGGGGTCCATGAAAACAGACCGTATTATAAGTGAACCGTGTTATAATGAGGTTATTTACAATAGACATATAGCAAAATAATCATTTTGGGAGCCATGACATGACCGTGTTATACTGAAAACCGCACTATAGTGAGGCGCGTTATAACGAGGTTGAACTGTAGTGCCTTAAAAAGTAACATAGATTGTATCTGTTCATACCCATTTAACAACTCTTTTTATTTTATTGAGAAAGCCATTTCATTATTTTTATTATGTATCAGAGTATGTGTATGTGTTAAGCTAAAAGTTCAAATATTACATCTTAAACATGTAAAAAACTACCAGTTTATGTTTTCATAATAAAAATGTATGTCTGTGTGTCATATACTCTTGATGTCTTTTTTTATTTCGTATTCTTTTTTTAAAGTTTTAAAAATATCCACCCCATTGGGCCCAGTGCAAAAGTGGTTTGACACATTATAGTCTCATTTACTAGTAAATTGCTATGTCTAAGAAACAGTCTTAATTTTCATTTTTATAATAATATTATGCAATTAAAATAGGCCAATGCATTCAGCTAGAGCTATGAGCTGTACTTTAAGAATTAGAAGCAAACAAACAGTTTCATGTTTCTTATGTCATTAAGTATATTATTGCAAAATATGCCTTTTACCTATTCAGATTATTCAAATACATTGAAAAGAAGTAGAAACATATAAAATGTCCTGTCCCTATCATGAAAAAGCCAGTCATAAAGATCTCTTATCAGACCATGCGCGGATCCAGAGGGGGGGACCGGGGGTCCGGACCCCCCCTGGAATTTGAAAATTTTACCTAAAAAAAGCCCCCCTCGTCTGTGACCAAAAATTACCATTTTCGTTGGACCCCCTCTCATGAAAATTTCTGGATCCGCGCATGCAGACAATGTTCAAACCATAGGTATACAAGTGACACATAGAAGGAATTTCTTGATAGGGAGATCCAAAATTCCAAATGGGGAGGTTTATTAGTCATATAGGGCAATTCTGAAATTCCGAGTAGGGAGATTTTGTCAAAAATAAGAAGATTCCTCTGAAATAGGGAGATATCACCTGAGCCACATCATGAGAAAACCGGATTTTTGCCTACATGTATGCTGAAACAAAGGCACAGATCAGCTTCAAAGTAACTGCGAAGCTGATCAGCGCCTTTGTTTTCGCTACTCAGATAGTACAATCCCTCTTCTTCCTCCTAAGATCCGAATTTTCAAGCTTCTAGCTTAATCTCCTGTGACTGTACAGGTTGATTTGTGTCAGACCTGGTCAGAAACTCCTAAGACTGGTTTTCTCGCAATGCGGCTCACATGTATGCCATAGGCAGCAATCAGAAACTAGTCTTATATGAGATGCATAAAAAGAAAACATACCTTCAGGTCCATATCTGACGCAGACCAGACTGTACAGCTACAGAAGATGATTAATAGCTTGAATGTTTAGACAGTATGACATAGAGGAGGAATTGTACTATGCATGTACATGTCTGTGTAGCAAAAACATGTTTTTGAATGACGCAAATCATATTAAAAAGATCTTGTACTATCTCATGTCAATCAGACTGCATGGCAAAGCAGAATAATCATTTGATAACAGCCTCATTGCATTGCTGTTTAATAAAACACAAACAAACAAAACAAGCCTTTAAAGACACACGCTGGTCAATGTAAACACATAGTCAACATCTGAAACGCACAGGCTCCTGTCTTAGGGGGTACTTTAAGGCATGTGTCAGATTTTTCGTAGCTGCGCCAGGATAGATCAGCTGGCTAACAATCACTCCGCTCCACTTCGGTACCTCGTTCCACTTCCCTGACAGCTTACATAGGTTGCATTTAAAATGTCGAAATGATTGCGGATTTCGTAAGCGACTTGCAGCTGTTATTTTGCTATTAATTGTATTATTTTTGGTATATATTTGTACCAGTGCTGAAGATCTTCCAGTAAACACAAAAAATTGCCTAAATGTTTAAATTAATGTAGAAAAAACAAACAATTTTGGACTTTGAGTCGCTAATTCTACAGTAGTCTCCCCTGATCTATTTATAGGCATCTTTGAAATTTTCCAAAGGAAAAATGAAGTAGTTTATGATCGTGCATACTTAAACAACTAGAAAATTTATAATTTATGTCATATATGCAAGAAAAGATCTAACATAAGTTAGAATAACACAGTTTTGCAGAATTTTCATTTTCGACCAAGAGCTGAATATATCCCATGGAGAGGTTTAACGGAATACCGATGGAAATATTCTGTCTGCGCCAGGAAAGACCGGATCACACTCGTCTTCGACTCGCGCGACCCGGTCTTTCCTGGCGCAGCTACTCGACGTGATCTGACCCATCAGATCAAGTTACTGAAGTAATAATGTGTATGTATCATACCTTTTTCTCCTGTCAAATATCCGCCATTTTATGAGGTAGCTGTGCGTCCTAATACGGGAGCCTGTGCGTTTCAGATGTTGCCTATGCATTGACCAGTGTGAAGGAATGGGATTACAAAATTATAATTATGCTTTATATGAAAGTATTCATGTAGCTGAACAGTTTGCAACAAACTTCACGAAAATCAACTGAGTTGTATGATAAGAAAGTTATGAAGATTTGAAAATTTTGAATATTTGAACCCAAAATGAGGCTGTCAGGGAGTGACATCATACCCTTACAATCTGAAACAAGTAGCCCAGGGGCAACGATCGCTCACCTGAGAGTCAACAAGTACAGTCACTGGACAAAGTAATTGGGGTTTTTACCATATATGGGTATGGTGGCCATTTTGGTCATGTGACCTTAAAACCCTACTTAATCAGCAGAAGAGCTCTTGTCTGGATTGTGTATCCTCTTTTCTGCCATTTTGGTTCACTTGAAAAAATCATCTAACAAGGTCAGGGTCCTATAATGACCCCCGTGGTGGGGCCATATTTGACCCCAGGGGCGAGATTGGCAGGATTTATGTAGAGCTCCACATGACAATGTTGTATATCAAATATACAAGCTTTGTGTCATGCTGTTCCAGAGAAGATTTCCATTATAAGTCTATGGTAGATAATGACATGCCTGGGGTGTGGCCTGTATGGACCCCAGGGGCACCGTTGGCAGCATTTATAAAGGAGAGTATTATACATTGGTCCACACAACATATGAAAGCTCTGGGCCATACGGTTTCGGAGAAGAAGATTTTTTTTCGTTTTTCCCATGACGCCCCCGGGGCGGGGCCCGTATGGACCCCAGGGGCACAGTTGGCAGGATTTATAAAGAGGACCACTATACATTGCTAAAAACAAAATATGAAAGCTTTGGGCCTTGTGGTTTCGGAGAAGAAAGATTTTTTAAAGTTTTTCCCATGACGCCCCTGGGGCGGGGCCCGTATGGACCCCAAGGGCATGGTTGGCAGGATTTATAAAGAGGACCACTATACATTGCTACTGACAAAATATGAAAGCTCTGGGCCTTGTGGTTTTGGAGTAGATTTTTTTATGTTTTTCCCATTGTAAGTCTATGGGAGCTAATGACCCCCGGGGCGTGGCCATTTTTGACCCCAGGGGCATGATTGGCAGGATTTAAATAGAGGACCACTAAACACTGCTACATACAAAATATGAAAGCTTTGGGCCTTGTGGTTTTGGAGAAGATTTTTTTATGTTTTTCCCATGACACCCCCGGGGCGCGGCCCGTATGGACCCCAGGGGCACAGTAGGCAGGATTTATAAAGAGGACCATTATACATTGCTACACACAAAATATGAAAGCTCTAGGCCTTGTGGTTTTGGAGAAGAAGATTTTTTAAAGTTTTTCCCATGACGCCCCCGGGGCGGGGCCCGTATGGACCCCAGGGGCACGGCTGGCAGGATTTATAAAGAGGACCACTATACACTGCTACACACAAAATATGAAAGCTCTGGGCCGTGTGGATTCAGAGAAGAAGATTTTTTTTTTATTTTCCCTATGACGCCCCGGGGCGGGGCCCGTATAGACCCCAGGGGCACGGTTGGCAGGATTTATGAAGAGGACCACTAGACATTGCTACACACAAAATATGAAAGCTCTGGGCCTTGTGGTTTCGGAGAAGAAGATTTTTTTATGTTTTCCCATTGTAAGTCTATGGGAGCTAATAACCCCTGGGGCGGGGTCATTTTTGACCCCAGGGCCATGGTTGGCAGGATTTATAAAGAGGACCACTATACACTGCTACACACAAAATATGAAAGCTCTGGGCCTTGTGGTTTCAGAGAAGAAGATTTTTTTTTATATATTCCCTATGACGCCCCGGGGCGGGGCCCGTATGGACCCCAGGGGCACGGTTGGCAGGATTTATGAAGAGGACCACTAGACATTGCTACACACAAAATATGAAAGCTCTTGGCCTTGTGGTTTCAGAGAAGAAGATTTTTATATGTTTTACCCATTGTAAGTCTATGGGAGCTATCTGTTGCCATGGAAACCAGAGTTCTGATCCCACCTGGCCCAAAACCTAATACAACCTTTCCCCCTCCTCAAAGATGCTATAGATAAAATTTGGTCACAATTGGGCTTGTTGTCTTAGAGATATTCAAGTTTGAAAATGTGGACGGACGCACGCACGGACGCACAGACGGACGGACGCCGGCTCGACTACTATACTATAAGCTCACCTTGTGAGCCTTCGGCTCAGGTGAGCTAATAAATATCAACCTTTTTCATGTATATTGAAGTAATAAAGAGAAGAAAATGCTTTTGGTTTATTCAAAGAAATGAGTCTCTCAGCTTTCGAGTGCAAAACCATAGACACGGCTACCAAACAGTTAAATGCGTAACCGCCGGTTAAGAATAGACATCCGATTAACATCCTTCCGGTTTTGCGTGTGAGGTGCAACAAAATGTAAACAAAACATACACTACTCGGATCGATCGATAATTATTTTGTAGTACAGAACGGTATCAAAAATCTAAGAATGCTATTTTGTCACTTATTTATCATTGTTAGACAGCACCAAAACAGTTTGCAACATTACTTGATGTTTTTGGGGGTTATTTGTTCCCTCCTACGAAACATGTGTTTCAACACGGTCAAGAACGGCAAAATACAACTAAAAATTGGACAATTTGCTGTTAAATATCATGTTTTGTGATTGTTTCGCGACAAAGTTTGTAGTTATATATTAAATAAATTACAACTGATGTCTGCCACAGTATGCACTTTTCTTAGGGTTCAACATTTATTTTTCGAAGGGAAGAAAAAAATGGTTAAGCATTTAATCATTAAAATAAGAAGGATTTATTTCAAGATATGTTTGAAAACCTCTGCTTGTTTTATGATATTTAACATTCTCTGTACAGCGTTTTAGATAAAAGCAAACGAAAAAAAAAGCAAATTACAGTATTCACAATGTTTTAAAGTCTAAGTTTTATCATAAACAGGAATACCATACATGTGAATTACAGTGTTTTGTATTGCATGTTTGTTGCAAAAATGTTTGTATTTTGATATATACCAAGTATTCTCACTGCAAACATCACAAATAAACCAATTTTGGATTTTTGTTTTCATTTTCCTTGAGAGGGGTTGTCTATATGTATTAACTGGGTTAATTATTTTTAACATTATCACTCACTAAAACCATGAGCAAAAGGAAAACCAAGGTATATTTAAGGCTTTTGTATATGCATATTCTCGTTTGTTTGTTTTTTCTTGCACACCACTGTAAGTCAAAAACCCTTCAATAAAACTTGATTTGTAGAGGTAAAAAACATACAAAGATGACGAGACACTGTGAGTCTGTGATAATTAAATTGTTAAACGTAGAACTCGAGAGAGAAACTAAAATACAGGTGCTTTTAATGTCGATTATTTTGCTATCATTCTAATGATTAAATGCGTGACCGAAATTTTGACACAGCTTTTAGCCACATATACATAGAATGCAGCGGTCAATGGCAAGGAAAGTGTTCGCAGAACTTATGCAATGTTAAAATCATCTGTTCGCTGCTTTGCCGTCCGTTTATAATGACGCAATTAGCGGGGATCTAAAAATATCCCTATGACTGACCCACATTTTCTTCATGTACAATGCAATCTCAACTTGCATTTTGGAGGAGGGAATAAAAATCACGATTATAAGGAGACAAATCTGGAAATCCTTTGAGATACGATAAGATCAATTTATAACTAACAAAATTGCATTGAGAAAATTTTAATAACTTTCTCCAGGTGAGAATAAACTACTTGGAAACGCGAGCTGCGAAAGTTTGTTTACCTTTTACTGCACCTCACACGCAAAACCGGAAGGACATGAATCGGATTTCTTTTCTGAACCGCGGTTACGCATTTAACTGTTTGGTAGCCATGATAGACAGATACTGTAAATTAGTAATTTTCAGTTTTGGTCACATGACTAGAGAAACAAAATGACAGCCTCCATGAGCCACCATTATAAAATGTACAAATGGTCGTAACTACAAAACTGCTTGGCTGATTTTCATAAAATTTGTGGCAAATTGTTTGTTTAATCGACCACTTTTTTCTGGAACAAGTGAGAATCTTTATGTGTGTATCACGTTAATATCCAAGGTTTCCAAGCTGTGTTCAGAGAAAACCTGTCTTCTATAGATTAATAACCATGTCAAACACAAACCAGGCAGATGAACAAGCATGAAATTTGTGATACAGAGGGATGTTACATGCACATGGATTGTCTAAGAAGCAAAATTTTCTCATAACTTATGGTCAATATGCATATAACATAGAAAATATAAACTAGAGACTGTATATGTATCCTTTACTTTGCCTGACTGCAAAGTTTCTTTACATTTATACATATTCTTAAGAAAGATCTTTTTACAGCTATGTTTATGAAATGTGCGTTTTACATTCTCTTACTTTCTATAACACTATAACAAAATAAATAAATCTGCTTAAATCATTTCACCAGAGTTGATTTATCTGTTTATTTCTCCAGTCTTCCATGTGTAATGTTTTACTATCCTTCTGCAAAATTTAGTACTATTTACAACTAAACGTGTTTTCTAAGGAAAACTAGGCCCCCAAACTGTAAACAAAGCAAGCAACATCATGTTTCTATTTTTATCGCACCTGCTTATGGCAGGGTGCAATATACGAGTTTCCATCCATCCAACCATGCGTCAATCCATCCATCAACAATTCATGTCAAAGTTTGGTTTTCCCCCGCCCTATGCATTGTGATTCTCCTTGACATACCCTTTAGGCATGCACCTGGACTTGGTGCCCATGACCAATATTATTTTCACAGTCCAATGACTTTGTAAATGTTTATGTCCAAGTTGGGTTTTCTCTGCACCTATGATAGCTGTGAGCATGAGACCTTGTATAGTAATTGTCCATAACAAACCCTAAAAGCATGCACCTTGGCCTAGTGCCCTGGACATATATTTCACGGTCCACTGAATTTGTAAAATCTTTACATCAAAGATTGATTTTCTCTGCATCTTTGATAGGTGTAAGTGTGAAACCTTGCACAGTAATTCTACTTGACATATCCTTCAAGCACACACATTGATCCAGTGCCTATGACCTATATTTCATGGTTTACTGACTTTGTAAATTTTTACTTTGATTTTGGTTTTCTCTACACCTATGATAGTTGCGAAACCTTACATAGTTACTGTCCTTGAGATACTCTTTAAGCATGCACCTTGACCTGGTGCCCTTGACCTACATTGTATATTTCACAGTAATCTGACTTGTAAATTTTCACTTTGAAGTTGATTTTTTTCTCTATTGAGGTTTGGTTTTCTCTGCATCTGTGTTCGCTTTGAGTGTGAAACCTTACATAGTTATTCTCCTTCACATGCCATTCAAGCAGGCATCTTGACCTGGTGCCCATGACCTATATTTTACGGTGGACGGAAAAAAAGTCACAGGAAAAAAAGTCACGGAAACTAGAAAAAGTGCCTTGAGAGGCACGTATACCCCCGGCTGGTAGCCACCAAGACCCCCTTCCCTACCCCCTACCTAAACAACCCGGCACATGCTCACCCCTGACATTGAACATCACATCACCAACGAAAAAAGTACCCTTATCAAGTACATTTTAGAAACCACCAAGCCCCCTTCCCCACCCCCTACCTAAACAACCCGGCACATGCTCACCCCTGACATTGAACCTCACATCACCAATGAAAGACAGTACCCTTATCAAGTACATTTTAGAAATAAGCAGCGTAAAGTACTTTACATATAAACATGGGGAGGTGTAGTTTTAGAATGACATATCTATTTTAGAGTGGTATACAGAGCTGACGTGTATACCCAATCTAGGACATAAGCGCGGACATTTTGGGTCAGGTCCTCAGTCCTAGATTGAAATGAAAGTAGAATGCCATTCTTAAAAAAAATAAAAAAAAAAAAAAAAAAAAAAAAAAAAAAAAGTCCTAGATCTTGACCTCAGGTCCAACCCCCACCCCATGCATGGACCAGTGGGCCTAGCCCTTATGTGGTAACTATGTTGTGTTGTAAGCATGAACACTTTGTAATACATGGTTGTCAAGATATAGACACACAGAATATTAATCTTGGTAACTACTGTATTTTATGTGTCCTAGATTTTGACCTCGAGCCCCACCCCTAGAGTTTGGTGCCATGGAATTTAATTCAACCCTAAAGGGTATCTATGATCCAAACAGAAATACATTCCTATAAGTATTTGTTAAGATATGAACTTAGAGATGAAAAAAAACACTATGTAAATAGCACATTTTCAAGGTGACCTAGATTTTAACCTCTAGCCCCACCCCCGGGCATGGACCAAAGGTCCGGACTGACAGAAACAAAGCAAACCCTATAGGGTACCTATGGTTAAAATATGATTGCTTTCTGATCATTGGTTCATGAGATATACACCACCAGTGAAACTTAAACCAAAACTTTGACCCAAAGTAAAGATGACCTAGATTTTGACCTCTAGCCCCACCCACGGGCATGGACCCAGGGTCCAAACTCACAGAAACAAAGCAAACCCTATAGGGTACCTATGGTTAAAATATGAATGGTTTATGATCATTAATTCATGAGATATACACCACCAGAGAAACTTTAACAAAAACTTTGACATAAATTCCACGAACGTTCCGGAATAACGAACGAACTAACGAACGAACCAACCAACGAACATACGAACGGAAAAGCGAAAACTATATACCCGTCGGCATAAATGCCGGGGGTATAATAAAGTCACGGAAAAAAGTCACAGGAAAAAAAGTCACAAAAATAAAGGACTAAATAAAATGCAAATAATCTGTACATAAATGAAGTAGGATATACATTTCATGTTTAAAGTAAGAAATGATGAGGAACTGTCATAATCAAAACTCAATTCGTGCTCTAGAAATTGAAAATAACTGAAACAAAAAATGATGGGAACCACCCTAGTATATTGGACAAGGTGGTGCGATGGTAGACCATGGAGCCAGAGGAAAGGGGATGGAAAACTAATGCTGCAATGTATACATGTTGTTTACTTAAACAAGCCTCTAATAAGCTCCCAGAGAACTGGTTTAGTACTCAGGAAACATTAGCTCCATCCCGGCATAGCTGAAAATTGATAATCAGGACATAAAACATCAATCCAAACAAAAATATTTTCAATAATATAAGTAATAATAAAAATAATAATGTCCATTTCTAACATAAAGTAGAAAAAAAAAGTTTTTATTTTTGTGACTTTTTTTCCTGTGACTTTTTTTCCTACCCAAATCTGTGACTTTTTTCCGTGACTTTTTTTCCTGTGACTTTTTTTCCTACATTCGACTTTGTAAGTTGGTTTGGTTTTCTCTGCACTTATGATAGCTGGGACTGTGAAACTGTGCATAGTCATTGTCCTTCACTTAACCTTCAAGGGGTTATGGTCAACTCATACTTAATCCAACTCCTCCCTAGTCAAGTCATACTTTTTAATTGGTCAACACGTACTGTCGTAAACTCGTACATTGAGTCAACTTGTACTTTATTTTTGGTCAACTCATACTTTTTTGATAATAATTTATTTCTATGATTATAAATATGACAAATAGTTTTTTTTAATAATATATTGCATCTTTTGTGAAAAAGTTGTAATCTGACACCCGAGTGAGCAGATTCTATTATGTAACAATAACTAGTATACTATAAGACATAAGTTTAGCAATTTTTTTTATCCATCATTATTTTCAAAATCAAATGTTTGAAAACTTTTTATATGCTTTTAATATGTCAAGTGATACTCAAGTTCATGTTTCCAGACAAGTTTGTGTGCTTTTCTTACGTCCATGAGTTGCTATGACACGTTTAAAACCAGAGGACCAATGGTCCTGTAAACGCTCACCTGAGATCTGCTACATACGCTTTTAATATGTCAAGTGATACTCAAGTTCATGTTTCCAGACAAGTTTGTGTGCTTTTCTTACGTCCATGAGTTGCTATGACACGTTTAAAACCAGAGGACCAATGGTCCTGTAAACGCTCACCTGAGATCTGCTACATATGCCAACCAGAGGACCAATGGTCCTGTAAACTCTCACCTGAGTGAGGCTGAGTCTGCTGCATATACCAATAAACATGTTTGAATATTATGGTATTTAACCCCAGTGCAGGGGCAGATGAAGCCCTTGGGCCGTTTTCTTTTTTCAGAATAATCAATATACTGTCCATGGATGCTTCACGCCAAGTTTCATTAAAATCAATCTATTGGTTTCAGAGAAGAAGATATTTGAAGGGTTTTTACCATATATGGGCATGGTGGCCATCTTGGTCATGTGACTTAGATTATTAATATACACATTGGTTCCCCCATCCTATAGATGCTTCACATAAAATTTGGCTTCAATTGGCCAAGTGGTTTTAGAGGAGAAGATGTTTGAATATTATGGTAATATACATGTACATTGTCCCTGGGTGTGGACATATGAGCCCTTAGGTCCATTTTTTTTTCAGAATCATTAATATTTAGTCCTACTACCCATTTCCTGCAAGATTTTCACCTCAAATGACTTTTTAAAAGTTTTCCACATTCCAATGCATTGGCGACCTATGTTGACCTTGTCGTAAAATAGGTCAAGGTCACCACAGGGTCATGATTTATATATACATTGTAGTACTTCAGCCATTGGTGCTTCATACCAAGTTTCTTTGAAATCGGTCCTCAAAATTCGGAGAAGAAGATTTTTGAAGGGTTTTTACCATATATGGGCATGGCGGCCATCTTGGTTATGTGAACTAGATAATTTATATATACATTAATTCCCCCATTCCATAGATGCTTCACATACAATTTGGCTTTGATTCGCCAAGCGGTTTCAGAGGAAAAGATGTTTGAATATTATGGTAATATACATGTATATTGCCCCGGGGTGGGGGCAGATGAGCCCCTGGGGTCCAATTTTTTTTTCAGAATCATTAATATTCAGTCCTACTGCCCATTTCCTGCAAGACTTTCACTTTAAATGACATTTTAAAAGTTTTCCCTATTCAAATGCATTGGCGACCTATGTTGACCTTGCCGTAAAAAAGGTCAAGGTCATCACAGGGTCATGATTTATATGCACATTGTAGTACTTCAGCCATCGATGCTTCATGCCAAGTTTCTTTGAAATCGATCCACCTGTTCTGGAGAAGAAGATTTTTGAAGGGTTTTTACCATATACGGGCATCGCGGCCATCTTGGTCATGTGACCTGGATTATTTATATATACATTGATTACCCCTTCCTATTGATGCTTCACATAAAATTTAGCTTTGATTGGCCAAGCAGTTTCAGAGGAGATGATGTTTGAATATTATGGTAATATACATGTACATTGCCCCGGGGTGGGGGCATATGAGCCCCTGGGGTCCAATTTTTTTCAGAATCATTAATATTCAGTCCTACTGCCCATTTCCTGCAAGACTTTCACTTTAAATGACTTTAAATGACATTTTAAAAGTTTTCCCCATTCAAATTCATTGGCGACCTATGTTGACCTTGCCGTAAAATAAGTCAAGGTCATCACAGGGTCATGATTTATATACACATTGTAGTGCTTGAGCCATCTATGCTTCATGCCAAGTTTCTTTGAAATCGATCCACCTGTTCTGAAGAAGAAGATTTTTGAAGGGTTTTTACCATATATGGGCATCGCGGCCATCTTGGTCACGTGACCTGGATTATTTATATATACATTGATTACCCCTTCCTATTGATGCTTCACATAAAATTTGGCTTTGATTGGCCCAGCGGTTTCAGAGGAGATGATGTTTGAATATTATGGTAATATACATGTATATTACCCCGGGGTGGGGGCATATGAGCCCCTGGGGTCCAATTTTTTTCAGAATCATTAATATTCAGTCCTACTGCCCATTTCCTGCAAGACTTTCACTTTAAATGACTTTAAATGTCATTTTAAAAGTTTTCCCCATTCAAATGCATTGGCGACCTATGTTGACCTTGCCGTAAAATAAGTCAAGGTCATCACAGGGTCATGATTTATATACACATTGTAGTGCTTGAGCCATCAATGCTTCATGCCAAGTTTCGTTGAAATCAGTCCACCGGTTCTGGAGAAGAAGATTTTTGAAGGGTTTTTACCATATATGGGCATGGCGGCCATCTTGGTCATGTGACCTGGATTTCTTATATACACATTGATTCCCCCTTCCTATAGATGCTTCATATAAAATTTGGCTTTGGTTGGCCAAGCGGTTTCAGAGAAGAAGATCTTTGAAATTGTGGACGGACGGACGGACGGACGACGGACGGACGGACGGACGCCGGATCATGGCCATCCTATAAGCTCACCTTGTGAGCCTAACGGCTCAGGTGAGCTAATAAACATGTTTGAATATTATGGTATTTAGCCCCAGTGCAGGGGCAGATGAAGCCCTTGGGCCATTTGTTTTCAGAATAATCAATATTCTGTCCAATTGCCAATTTCTATTTTATTTATTCCCTTTAAATGACATGTTAACAGTTTTCCCCATTCAAATGCATTGTCAAGGTCACCACAGGGTCATGATTTATATACACATTGTAGTACTTTAGCCATCAATGCGTCATGCCAAGTTTCTTTGAAATCAGTCCACTGGTTCCGGAGGAGAAGCTTTTTGAAGGGTTTTTACCATATATGGGCATGGCGGCCATCTTGGTCAAGTGACCTGGAATATTTATATATACATTGGTTACCCCAACTTATAGATGCTTCACATAAAGTTTGGCTTTGATTGGCCTAGTGGTTTCAGAGGAGAAGATGTTTGAATATTATGGAAATAAACATGTATACTGCCACAGGTTGGGGGCATATGAGCTCCTGGGGACCAATCTTTTTCAGAATCATTAATATTCAGTCCTACTGTGCATTTCCTGCAAGACTTTCACTTTATATGACATTTCAAAAGTTTTCCCCATTCAAATGCATTGGCGACCTATGTTGACCTTGCCGTAAAATAGGTCAAGGTCATCACAGGGTCATGATTTATATATACATTGTAGTAGTTGAGTCATCGATACTTCATGCCAAGTTTCGTTGAAATCGGTCAACCGGTTCCGGAGAAGAAGATTTTTGAAGGGTTTTTACCATATATGGGCATGGCGGTCATCTTGGTCATGTGACCTGGATTATTTATATATACATTGATTACCCCATCCTATAGATGCTTCACATAATATTTGGCTTTGATTGGCCAAGCCGTTTCAGAGGAGAAGATGTTTGAATATTATGGAGATATACATGTATATTGCCCCCGAGCCCCTGGGGTCCATTTTTTTCAGAATCATTAATATTCAGTCCTACTGCCCATTTCCTGCAAGACTTTCACTTTAAATGACATTTTAAAAGTTTTCCCCATTCAAATGCATTGGCAACCTATGTTGACCTTGCCGTAAAATAGGTTAAGGTCATCACAGGGTCATGATTTATATACACATTGTGGACCTTAAGTCCCTTATGCTACATGCCAAGTTTCAAGATCCTAGGCCTTTGGGTTCTGGAGAAGAAGATTTTTAAATGTTTTTACCATATATAAGCATGGCAGCCACCTTGGTCATGTGACCTGGATTATTTATATACACATTGGTTCCCCCTTCCTATAGATGCTTCATATAAAATTTGGCTTTGATTTGCCAAGCGGTTACGGAGGAGAAGATCTTTGAAAATGGTGGACGACGACGCCGGACGGACGCCGGATCATGGCCATCCTATAAGCTCACCTTGTGAGCCTTACAGCTCAGGTGAGCTAAACCAGAGGACCAATGGTCCTGTAAACGCTCACCTGAGATCTGCTGTATATACGAATGTTATAGAAAATAGTCCCAGTATAGGGGCAGATGAAGCCCTTTGGCCATTTTTTTCAGAATAATCAATATACTGTCCATACAAGTTTTTTCCTTCAAATGACATTTTAACAGTTTACCCATTCAAATACATAGGCAACCCATGTTGACCTTGCCTTAAAATAGGTCAAGGTCATCACAGGGTCATGATTTATATAAACATTGTAGTACTTGAGTCATCGATGCTTCATGCCAAGTTTCTTCGAAATTGGTCCACCGGTTCCGTAGAAGATGATTTTTGAAGGGTTTATACCATATATGGGCATGGCGGCATTCTTGGTCATGTGACCTTGATTATTTATAAACACATTGATTCCCCCATTCTTTAGATGCTTCCCATGAAATTTGGCTTTGATTGGCCAAGCGGTTTCAGAGGAGAAGATGTTTGAATATTATGGTAATATATATGTATAATGCCCCGGGGCTGGGGCAAATGAGCCCCTTGGGTCCAACTTTTTTCAGAATCATTAATATTCAGTCCTACTGCCCATTTCCTGCAAGACTTTCACTTTAAATGACATTTTAAAAGTTTTCCCCATTCAAATGCATTGGCGACCTATGTTGACCTTGCTGTAAAATAGGTCAAGGTCATCCAAAGGTCATAATTTATAAACACATTGTAGTACTTCAGTCCCCGATGCTTCATGCCAAGTTTTGTTGAAATCGGTCCATTGGTTCAGGAGAAGAAGAATTTTAAAGGGTTTTTACCATATATGGGCATGGCGGCCATCTTGGTCATGTGACCTGGATTATTTACAAACACATTGATTCCCCCTTCCCATAGATGCTTCCTATAAAATTGGGCTTTGATTGGCCAAGTGGTTTCAGAGAAGAAGATCCTTGAATATTTTTGTAATATACATGTATATTGCCCCGGGGTGGGAGCAGACCAACCCCTGGGGTCCAAATTTTTTTCAGAATTACCTACCTTCAGTCCATTTGCCCATTTCCTGCAAAATTTGCCTTTCAAATGACATTTTAACAATTTTCCCCATTCAAATGCATGGGCTACCTATGTTGACCTTGCCGTAAAATAGGTCAAGGTCATCCAAAGGTCATAATTTATAAACACATTGTAGTACTCTAGTCCCCGATGCTTCATGCAAAGTTTCGTTGAAATCGATCCAGTGGTTCCGGACAAGAAGAATTTTGAAGGGTTTTTACCATATATGGGCATGGCGGCCATCTTGGTCATGTGACCTGGATTATTTATAAACACATTGATTCCCCCTTCTCATAGATGCTTCCTATAAAATTAAGCTTTGATTGGCCAAGTGGTTTCAGAGAAGAAGATCTTTGAATATTTTTGTAATATACATGTATATTGCCCCGGGGTGGGGGCAGACCAACCCCTGGGGTCCAAATTTTTTTCAGAATTACCTACCTTCAGTCCATTTGCCCATTTCCTGCAAAATTTGCCTTTCAAATGACATTTTAACAATTTTCCCCATTCAAATGCATGGGCGACCTATGTTGACCTTGCCGTAAAATAGGTCAAGGTCATCCAAAGGTCATAATTTATAAACACATTGTAGTACTCTAGTCCCCGAAGCTTTATGCCAAGTTTCGTTGAAATCGGTCCAGTGGTTCTGGAGAAGAATTTTGAAGGGTTTTTACCATATATGGGCATGGCGGCCATCTTGGTCATGTGACCTGGATTATTTATAAACACATTGGTTCCCCCTTCCTATAGATGCTTCATATAAAATTTGGCTTTGATTGGCCAAGCAGTTTCAGAGAAGAAGATCTTTGAAAATGGTGGACGACGACGGACGACAGACGGATGCCGGATCATGGCCATCCTATAAGCTCACCTTGTGAGCCTAATGGCTCAGGTGAGCTAAAAGTCATGCAAATCACGTGCCAAGCACTCCATGTGCATCACATGTTATCAATATTTGCCTTGTTTGATTGGTAAAAGTGTCATAACAAATAAACCGGAATGACATTTGAAAAATTACATGAGGGGATGCCGTTATGACCTGATGTTAAACCAACGTAACATGAAGATCAATATGCTCAGTGCAGACATGAAGAATAAGAAAGCCAATTGAAATGTTTAAGCTTGCGATAGTATGATACAGTCTCCTAGAACCATGTTCCATCAGCTGACATCGTCAAAAATCGACATCATGATGCCAGACAATGTAAGGCTATCATGATACAGGGCAATGACCATTTGACGTCAATTTCTAGGCAAACTACATATTTTAGGCTTGATAATTAATGGCAAGAAAAGATGGATTTGTATAAAAAAAAAAACAGCTGACAGGAAACAGCCTGTGTGGTGCGTGCTAATTAAGACCGTAAATATCACCGATATGTTTTCGGTCCTGTCAACGTTAAACATAAAGGTGCAAGACTAGACTTGACCACATCACATCAAACCATATAACCTACTAAGCGAAAGTTTACGCTTATAAAAAGTGAAATCGCATGTCATTTCAGCAATTAAACACTTATGGGATCACCTCGGGAGAAATGCCAATCAGTTACATTATACACTGAGGGTGTTACCTGATACCAGAATGGAACCAAGTCTCTACAATCACGGTACAGTACTCATTTTGAGCACATGAAGATGTTGAATGAATGTTTTGGCAATAAACCATTAAATTTAAAGATGCCGAGAAACAATGTGAATTTTGAGGTGACACCCCTGTCAAAGTTGACGCACCGTAATTGCGTTAGGAAAAGATGGCGTGGAAATGGTGGTTCCTTAAGGTTTAAATATTGATGGGTTAAAGAGTTTCTTTCAGTTCATCTTCATGACAATTTGCAATTCGGAGATCAATTAAAAATTGCTAAACTTAAGTCTCATAGTGTAGATCTAATTTCGATTACTTTAGTACTACTTTTACTTGTTATAAGATGGACTTTCACTGAAAAGTTTTTCACGGAAATTTGAGCCACCTCATGAGAAAACCAACAATTTGCATATGCGAAAACAAATACGCAGATCAGCTTCGCGGTTACCGCGAAGCTGATCAGCGCCTTTGTTTTCGCTACACGGATAGTACACTTCCTCTTCTTCTTAAATCCGAAATTTCAAGCTTCTGGCCTGCTTCTGTGACTGTACAGCCTGATTTGTGTCAGACCTGTTCGGAAACCACATTGTTGGTTTTCCCAAGAGGTGGCTCATTTATCAGCAAGTTCTTGAATAATATTAGATTTGCTATGTTAAATGGGATTAAAACAAAATAACCATAAAATTATGAATTTACCAAATATCTGTTAGTAATACCACTTGTAGGCAAAGCTCACACTTGATGATGGTTATGTACACTCAACAACGAAAAGTCTTATCGAAATGTACGGTATTTGGATAGTACTGCTGGTACTTTTCTTTTCGAAATTTTCATTGCCAAAATGTAGTAGCAACTGGCAAAAAAAGACTTTTTTCCTCACACCCAATGGGTGTTCTTTAAACTGGTATAAATCAAAATTAAGCCTGGTGACCCCCATGTTTTATTTGCTCAGTGCAAAGACAACATGTTAAAGTATCTACTAAATAAAAATAAGAGGTATTTCTTTTTTTTTTTTTTTTTTGAAAAAAATCACCTGTACTGTCGGTATCATCCTTAAAGGTATTTCTTTTTTTTTTTTTTGAAAACCTATGACACAAAAGTTGTTGGCCGCTGCCAATTGGGGCCCGCACTTGCATCAGTTGACTGAGTTTGTTTGGACAGTAGGATTAACTTGATCACTAGTGCCATTTAATACATGTAGGTACAAGAACGCCGCGGAGGTCAATATCACACCTGCATCGGGCAAAATAACTAAAAACGTGAAATATAGGTCGAGGGTACCAGGTTAAGGAGTTTTCTGAAAGGGTATGTAAAGGACATTTACTATGCAAGCTTTCACACTCGCAGCTATCACTGATGCAGAAAAAAACAAACTTCGACATAAAAATTAACAAAGTCAATGGACCTTAAAATATAGGTCAAGGTCAGTGGATCAAGGTGCATGCTTGAAGGGTATGTCAAGGACAGTTACTATGCAAGGTTTCACACTCGCAGCTATCACTGATGCAGAGAAAACCAAACTTTGACGTAAAAATTAACAAAGTTAATAGACCGTGAAATATAGGTCAAGGTCAGCGGGTCAAGGTGCGTGCTTGAATGGTATGTCAAGGACAATTACTATGCAAGGTTTCACCCTCCCAGCTATCACTGATGTCAAGAAAACCAAACTTCGATGTAAAAAATTTCAAAGTCAGTAGACCGTGAAATATAGGTCAAGATCAGCAAGTCAAGGTGCGTGGTTGAAGGGTATGTCAAGGATAATTACTATGCAAGGTTTCAGACTCGCAGCTATCACTGATGTTGAGAAAATCAAACTTCGTCGTAAAAATGATCAAAGTCAGTGGACCGTGAAATATAGGTCAAGGGTACAGGGTCAAGGTGCGTGCTTGAAGGGTATGTCAAGGACAATTACTATGCAAGGTTTCAGACTCGCAGCTATCACTGATGTTGAGAAAACCAAACTTCGACGTAAAAATTATCAAAATCAGTGGACCGTGAAATATAGGTCAAGGGTACTGGGTCAAGGTGCGTGCTTGAAGAGTATGTCAAGGACAATTACTATGCAAGGTTTCAGACTCCCAGCTACCACTGATGTCGAGAAAACTTAACTTCGACGTAAATGTTGATGGACAAACGAACGAACGGACGGACAGAAATTTGAACTCCTATATCGCACCCTGCTATAAGCAGGTGCGATAAAAATCAGTGGTGATTTTCAATGGGTCAGTAAATTTTTGCTCTTTAATTACATTAATAAAGAAAAGATAATTAGTAAATAACCTGTATGCCAGAAAATTATCTTCAAATCCAACATCATCACCTTGGCCCTGAATTAAAAAATTGTTTGTTTGTCCTTTACCTACCCAGCATTTTAGTCTTGGGTAGGTAGGTAGGAAATTTATTATATTATATTTTGCTTTTTGTAGAAAATAGAAAATTGAGTTTCGACATTTTAGTCTAGGCGCATCACCTTTTATTTTGCATATCAATATTTGCATCACCTTTTATTTTACATGTCAATTAGGCAAGTATGAATAAAAAATTACATTTCATATGAATATGAATTTCACAATAAGTGAACAGATTTTCCAAGAAAGGCAAATATATATACTAGCATTTAAGGATGTTCGCTGCTAACATTTGACATTTTGGAACTTCCGGTTTTTCTTTTCTTAAATATCTCGTAAACGGTTGCAGATATTTTCCTAATATTTTATATTTGGATACCTATTGATGGTATGCATTGAACGAGCCATGAAAATTGTCAATCTAAGAAACTTCATTTTTTCACCCCATTTTCTGCAACTTTTCAGAAAATTTTAGTTGTCAGTAAAATTTAGGGGGTAGGGTAGACTAAACTTGAATATTATATATCTTAAAATTAATTGCGCTAGTTCGGTGTTTATTTTAGCGGCAGTATATGTGTACATGGTCTTCTAAGTCAGTCTTTGTGTCTTTAGTGTGCTGGTTTTAAAATTTTAGGTGGTTTTATGAAATGGGCTTTTAGAAACAAAACAGCCGAAGAAAGGCTGAAAATGGCGATTTTCAAGTTATTGGTTCTCTCTTATATGCTCACTACCCTATATATTTCTCTCTTTTATTCGAACAATATTACCAAGTTCTATGTTGTGTGAAAATACAAGAAAAAGTTTGAATCAACAAATATGAATTTGGCACATTTCAAAATATTGATTTTTTCCAACTTTTCAAGTATGGGGGTAGGGTTTTAAAAGGAATCGTAAAATTTTGTCATCCACTCCAAGATGTAAAATTTTCTACGCTTTTGGTCCAAAATAGTCTGCGTTACGTAAATATTATGGCTTTTGAAAGCATTCTAGGTGCATGTTTGTTCAAGACAGGTATGTTTCAAAGAATTAAAAATTAAATTAATTTTACCAAATTTAAAACATGGTGCTCAGAGGTCTCATTCAGAGGCCTGTAGCTTGAAAAAATGCACACTACCCTATATTTATTTTGTTTTCAAATGTCTTGTGTTGTATTTTGGAATCAAAAAAGAGTGGTTAGAAAAAAGTTTGAATACTTTTTCATTGGCAGCGAACATCTTTAAATAAAATAAACCCCAAATCATGCAAACTATCAAATATTTCAGCAATAGGAAAATAAAAATATTTTTTCCTGAAGAAACAGTTACTGCAATATAATTTTTTTTTATTAAGGGGATAAATTGTGGGTAGGTAGATAAAAGACAAACAAACAAAATTTTATTTTCAGCCTTGCATATTGAACCAAGCATTAAAGCATTAAAGCTATTTTACTGATTTGGCGAATTTAATACTAAAATTACTGATTAGCTGCTTTTGGGCCAAAATTTTACTATTAAGCCATTTTTTGGCCAAAATTTTACAAATTACTGATTTCAGAGGCACCCTATTGAGACTCTCATGACTGCTAAATGGCGCATGGGTTATTGCTGTCTGGGATGTTAAGAATTACATCAAAAAAGCATACAAATGAAAGAAATATGCAGGGTGTACGTGTCAGTTTTATGCATTAGTCATTTGTAACCACGGCCCCTCATCCCCAGGAAATAGTGAGAACCAACTTTTGGTCCAGCAAAATCCCGCTAAAAGCCCTACCCTGCGGGCATTGCTCATTGGTAAAACTACTGCAAATTTCCCCCGCAGCCTGCTATCTTTTCATTTCACAGCCCTTTTAGCCTGTATAAAGCAAGCCCCGGGTGTTTCCCGGGCACTGCCTTGGCAAAACTTTGGTCACAAACCCCGCTCATTTCCACGGCTATCCCCCGCACTCCCCTGGGGGTGGGAGGGCAATAGTTACAAATAACTAGTGCATCAGTACTGTATCTCAGTCACTGTCATTCTAAAAATTATGGCTGTCAAAAAGAAGTGGTCAACTGTTTGGCTGTTTGTCTATAGATGTGCTGGTGTCAGAGGTAAAAATAAACAACAACAAGCAATTGGGTATGATACTTGCATTTTTAAGGCTGAACAGCAAGACTAGTCATTGTACAGGGGCGGATCCAGGATTTCTGAAGAGGGGGTTCAAATGTACAAAAGTGGGGTTCGTTTGCTTAATTTTAAACAAAATCTATTGAGATTCTCCATGAAAATGGAATAATTTGGTTCCAGAGGCGGGTTTGAGCGAACCCCTTGAACCCCCTCTAAATCCGCCACTGATTGTAGCCCTAAATGGTAGCTTGCAACCAATGTCACTAATCAAATGCTCCACAACTATCATGCAGATCTATCTTCATATACTGAGTCAATCAACTTCTGATCATCATCTCAGGTTTCACAGGGGAGAAAATGAAAATGGCACGACTGGAACTCGAACCCAAGGTCTCTCGCTTACCATGCAAGGCCGTCGTCGCAGGTGCGGCAGGTCCGGCGAGCGCCGGACCACTTTTTTTGGCCGACCATGGTATCCGCCGTACCACGTTTTTCGATCGCCGCAGCACTGCTTTAGTGCTTACCTGTCTTTGATCTTCTAATTTCGTCTCATCGAGTGGCCGCTTATTGATGAACTTATCATCAACACCCGAAACTCGTGTCATCAAGGCAAAGGTGCGAAAACAAACATCACAAGAAACACGAAGCGTGTCAAAGCATTGCGGTCATTAAAATGACACCTTTTTCATTGGATTTGAGGATTACGTTCGGTGAAAGATAGATTAGAGTTTTTTTTGTGTGCCACAGGACGGAACATAGGTTGACACTGTTATTCCCAGGGGCTATAAATCTCCAAAAGTAGTGAAAATGTCGGCTGGCAAATAATATACAAAACATTTTGAATTTGAATTTGAGTGCATGTATATTTTAAGTTCTGAGACTGCGTTGATGTTATTTCATTATGGACATGCAATTGCCACCCGGTGCACTTTTCGGTTCCCACGACGTCGTTGTGAAAAAATAAATAAATAAGATAAAATAAAATAAAACAAATAGATAAAAAAAAGAAGAAGTTGCTGATCTGATAAATCTTCCAATTTAGACTGTCTGAATTTCGGTCGTTTTTGTTGACAAAAACTATCGAAACTCGGTCCCCAAAACGCACTCAGATCGCATTTAGAGGCACCAATTTATCAAAATTTTCTCGGGGGAGATCCCCCGAACCCCCACCCCTTTACGAGAGCGGGTATTCCCCCTCTCGTGCTCTCCCCCACTCGTGCCTTCAGCGCTCGTCCATTTCTTCCGCCGGACCACTTTTTAAAACGCGGCGATGGCCCTGCCGTGCGAGAACTCCACCAACTAGCTACCGAGCCACTTCAACTTGGTCGACCAGTTGCCTGTTGGCAGTTACACTTGACCAAACTGGCCAAGCGGATGGCCTCACTTGCAATGGGCAAACAACCATGCGCCTATTTTTGGGCCCCATATTTTAACCCAGTGCTGAAAACCTCAAGGTACTTAGGTTATAAGGCGAACCTGCGAATGCAAATTGACCAAACTCACATTTTGGTTTTTTTAATTGCCCTGCTGTTTGACAACCGGAAGTATTCTGCATGCCTAAAAGTAAAATAGGAGTTGACCACAACACAGACAAGAAAAAATAAAACCCGGAACCTCTCAGGTAAATCCGGTATTATTACTGATTATTGTTAAGGGTCGTTAATTTTCACATAGAATTTAATGATCCAGTTCACAGTTAATGGTCCGTGAGACAAAATTAGCACAAGCAACTTAAAGAAGTGTCACAACAGATGTTTATGTATTGTATTGTATTGTATTGTATTGTATTGTATTGTATTGTATTGTATTGTATTGTATTGTATTGTATTGTATTGTACAATGCATCAACTGATCCAATGCTTTGTAGAGTTTTTCATTCATTTTTGTTTCTGTTTTATTATGTTTCCTCAAAGCATTGATTGTGTATACACGCAATCTATGTTTTAAGGCGAAAAAATAAGAAAGAAAGAAAAAGATAAGAAACATGTACTCAAATGAAACAAATCACATATAATTGAGCCACCGCATAAGAAAACCAACAATAGGAATATGCGAAATCAACGCCTTAGATTTCGCTACAGGGATAGTAAAATACCCGGCTTTACATTTTAAATAAAAAATCCAGCCTCTCTCCTGCCAGTGTGCTTGTACAGGATCACAAAGTCGCATATCAGCCTGCACGGTGTTCGATATCCCTTAGCTTTTGTTATTCACAAGTCCGAAAACCTCCGTTAGCTGTATAATAGAGAACTTGACATATCATTGAGATATATGTTTCTGCATCAGGGGCGGATCCAGGATTTCTGGAAGGGGGGTTCAAATCCATCAAGAGGGGGTTCGTTTTCAAAATTTTACCTACATTTTCGTAAATTTCGCCATGAAATTGAAATAATTTGGCTCCAGAGGGGGGTTCAAGCGAACCACCCGAACCCCCTCTAAATCCGCCACTGTGCATTATCCGTTCACGTAAATGCAATTTAGTCATACATGTAGCTTTCTGGTGTTTTGTTTGTGCTTAATATTGGCAAGTTGCTATATACTTATTTTAGGCGTAAAAAAATAATAGCTGTGTTTCCGCTAACCCGACCGACCCTGTCTCAACCCGCCGACTCTGCTATTTTTTATGGTTAAGATAAAAAAATAAAAATTACGACATCCGACCCAGCATTTTCTGTATCCCGACCCAAGCATTTCGTTTCGCGGGTTTTGTTGTTGTTTCTGACACGTCTCTGATAGTTTCAGCGTCTATTCTGTTGTATCGTAGAGTTCCCCCGATTATTTAGCAAAGCTCCATCGAAATGACGTAGAATTTGGTGTCATTTAGAAGCCTCCGAGGCGCTGTGGTTAAGCAATTTGCCTTGTAAACCAGGGGTCGCATATACGATCACGGGTTTCTCCAGTCATTCGTATTGAGACTATAAACCTGACAATTTTCCAGGACAAACTGCTCACAAGGACATACCGTGACGAGGCTGGAGACTGTGCTGTGAATAGTCTTCAGACATGACTTACGGATAAAAAATGTACACACACGCACACACACTGACTTCATGCGTCTTCAACTGGCATACGAGTTAACTGAGCTATTCAGGAATTTATACCACTGTGAATTAGAAAAGTCTTGTTCTAAAAGTGAATATACCGAAGGCATGTCACAACACTTCAAAGTGTTCTTAATTAAACAAACTTTTCTCATCTGGGTCTTACCTGTCTTTCTGCAATATGATATACCGGTCCCGATAGCGTAATGTTAGAGGGTCCGCTTCAGAAGCAGGAGGCTGTGGGTTCGATACCAGGCCGCGTCATACCAAAGACGTTAAAAATGGTACCAGTAGCTACCTTGATTTGTGCTCACTCATTTATAAGGCGAACACTGGCTTCTCTCCGACCCCCTCCCCACCTCCCCCGCATGATAAAATATAAAAAATAAATAAAATGACTTCAATGATAGAGTATTCATACTGAGTGTAAATATGTTAAGATGATGATAGTGGCGGGTAGTGTAGTTCTATCACCGGAGACTTGTGATGGTAATCATACCGTAACTCGGGGATAGCCGAGGCGCTCCTAGCGGTTGATAATACATTCAGAATAAACAGGTGTTGCTTTCAAATAGTTTTTATGAATTACTAATTCAGCTGTGCGTTCTAGGGACTAAATACTCCCCCATCCAAACCCCTGGTGAAATTATGTCATTTGGCGTGTCACCAGTAAACTATTCAGATTCAGTAGTCCCTTATAAAGGGAGTCCCTGCATTTGGCATTTTCGTTGGTTCAGTTGCAGTTGCAGTTGTGCAATGGGCCGAGGTGACCCGGAACAGATATGCAGTTACAGTTATAGTTTTTAATTCGTGAGTAGTCTTTCTATCGAAATTTATATGTTGATGGTTTGTGTTCTTCAGATTTCGTTTTGAAAATAAAGTTGTTTATTTCTTATTAGTTTGTCATTAATGACCGTACCTGTAAAGTTGCATGTAATAAGTGTATTGTTGTGTGAAATATGCTAGGTTACCATCCCCTAAATTGTTTGTATTGGGGTTTTACATCGTAGTCAACTTTATTTAGGTCATGTTGGGATGCATATGGGAGATAGATGGGAGAGGTTTCTTTCTGAAGGACAAGACCCAGTGCTGGTGGGATTCAAACACTGTACTTTACAGTTCAGCGTCTGAGGCTCTACCACTAGGCCGCCCTGCTCCCAGATAGTGGTCTATGAACAAGACAAGATTTGTCAGCACCCATTACTGAGAACCACAAGTGATGTTGTTTCCAGTGGATGTGATTTCAATACAAAGTCGAGCCTGGTGTTAAGCCAAGAAGTGTTTAATTTATTGTTAAATATTTCATTGTGTATGATTTAAAACTTTTCGGCTACAACCGCTATTATACATTATCCCAAAGTCATATTATTGAGAAATACGACACCGGAAGTCAGCAAACAGAATCTAGAAAATATAGAGATAAGGATGATGAACCGTATGAGGGTTCAACTAGACCCTCTTACAGAATAAGTAACAGAATAAGTAAGTAAGACAAGACTGAAAGTTTTATCAACCTCATTTGAGGCAAGGAGACTGAATCTTATAAAATATGTGGCCAGTCTTTTTTATTAATGGGTTCACATGGCTGAAGAACGTAGACCTCGTACATTTGCAAGGCATTGACAATTTTGACCTTTTTCGATAAAAACTGCGTATAAAAAATTACATTTACCTACCTACCCTGGATTTTTTCGCGTAAAAAATAAAATAGAAATAAAAAGATTTTCCTACCTACCTACCCTATTTTTTTTCAGACCGTTAGCGGAAACACAGCTATTTTTTTTTTTAGGCCTTATGCAGACTTAAGTCACATCAACCGACGAATATGTCGCTATGTGCATGTTTATATGAATGTAAACAAGTAACTTGAATGTTTGAATGTTAGTACGAAAGCACTATACTGTCAATTACGCCATTACGTATGTATGTAAATATGTTTGTATCCTCGTGAGCGTTTGTATGTAAATATGTTTGTATCCTCATGAGCTTTTAAGCCTATTGGACTGTTGAAATTTTCTCCTTCTTCTTCTTCTTAAAATAAAAAATCTATTTAGCTTTTGCAATGAACATGTACTCCCTTTAGCGCTGGTTAATACTGAATACACAGGAAGCGGTGATTATGGCTCGACATGACTGAAAAATTGTTGTTTGGAACGATAAACCACTTATCAAACAATTAGAAAAAAGAAGTTGAGCACGCTGTGTGCTAAACATAGCGAAAACGATATTTGCTTGTGTCGTACTTTTATGGATTTTTTTATTTAAAATGTAAAGCCGGGAATTGTGCTATCCCTGTAGCGAAAACTAAGGCGCTGATCAGCTTCGTAGTTACTGAGAAGCTGATCTGCGCCTATGTTTTCGCATATGCCGATTGTTGGTTTTCTTATGCGGTGGCTCAATTATATGTGATTTGTTTCACTCGAATACGAGTGCAGGTTTCTTATCTTTTTCTTTCTTTTTTTATTTTTTATTTTTTCGCTCTAAAACATAGATTGTGGGTACTCGTTATAGCATCGCCTCACCGAGGTTTTTACGTGTCTCCACAATAAATGCTTTGAGGAAACATAATAAAACAGAAACAAAAATGAATGAAAAACTCTGCAAAGCATTGTATCAGTTGATGCATTGTACAATACAAAACAATGTATCCTCTTCAGTCTTGATTTCGCGATAACAAATACAATCATCGGCAAGGAGTCTTATTTCAGACTCGATGTCAGCTTAGATGTCATTTATATACAAAGAAATCAGCAAGGGGACGAGAACGGTGCCATGAGGGACATCCGACACGACTGAAACCCAATACGATTTAACACCAATCACTACTACCCGTTGTTATCTGAAGCAAAGGAAAGCATTTATCCAATTCAATGTTGTTCCACCTATTCCATTACTAAACAATTTGCTTTTAAGGAGTTCATGTGGAGGATCGAAGGTTTTTTTTTAAATCCAATGTAAAAGTGTCAGCCTGGCCTTCTTGTCCAAGATTTTTGTCAAATCATTTATCACCGTAGTCAACTGAGTTTCACAGCTATGCCATTTCCTAAATGCGTGTTGCCTGTCCGACAGGAGTTCATGTTCATCAAGATGGGCCATAATATTTGAGCATACAGTATGTTCAAGTAGCTTGCAAGGAATGCATGTCAAGGAAACAGGGTGGCAATTGCAAGCAAGAGACCTGTCGCCCTTCTCAAACAGGGGTAAAATATTAGCAAGAGACCATTCTTTAGGAATTTCACCAGTATCAATTGACTGCTGGAAGAGATGGTCGAATACCGGACCTAATTCCATTGCCAGCTCCTTTAGGACTCTAGGATGAAGTTCATCAGGCCCTAAGGCTTTAGACGGGTTAAGACCGCTGAGACGTCTGCTCACCCCTTCCTTTGTGACCACAATATCATGCATGAATGGGGCAGATCTATCTAGAAATGAGACATGTTTGTATTCACTTTTAGTGAAAACATCCGAAAACTGACCATTAAATTCTTCCGTCTCAAATTCGGACTGTGCAATACCACTTCCATTCCTCTTTTTTAACGGGGTAATAGATTGGGTGTCTTTTTTCTGACTGTTTATATACCTGTAAAAATCTCTATGATTAGCTAGCCTTAAGTTGTTCATGTGACGGTCATGTCTTTTTGATAATAAATCATACTGGGGATAACACTTATTGGAGGAATATAAATAAGTATGAGATCTTGGATAAATGATAAAAATGTCGAATTTCTGAAGATTATGGGCTTTTCCTAATTTTTATTCAGCAATAGTGTGCTAAAGCAATACAATCAATAAACAAAAGTGTTATTGTGCGAGTCTACCATTTTTACACACAGGTCAAAATCTAACGTTAACTGGTGCCTTTATGTTTGCTTACATTATTTCCATATGCATATTTTGTATAAATCAACGCCACAAAAAGTTAAGAAAAAAATGTACAAGTAGGCAATGATCAGGAAAAGGCGCAATTAGAAAGAAATTTCCACTCCAAAGACCGAGGTTGGAAAGAAAATAAACTGACAATTAGGTACTTATAGAAAACATATCGTAAGCCGAGTGAGCAGTCATTTCCCAATATTCGGGCACTCAGTTACCCGAACTTAACTTAAACTATGAAAACGTACATAAAGTTCAAACAGTACAGACATTCGACTCCAAAACATAAAACAACTAGAACCACAACAGAAGTATTGCATTGGAACGATCAGTAATATAAAATTACTGGAGGTTCTTAAGTCGATTTTACAGGATGCTAACCTCACCCTCATCTTCTGCAGTGGTTCTCAGCATTTAGTTAGTTGTTCAGTCCTCGTGGTGAATCTCTAACTAGTGAATGAACACAATTTTGCGGTACCTAAACCACACACTTCTTGGACTAATCATTGTCTATGCATATCCTATAGATCAGCTGGCTAGCCTTCACTCCGCTTCACTTCGGTATCTCGTTTTCCACTATCGCTAGACAGCTTAGCCTAGGTTGCCTTTCAATTAATGTTGAACATATTATGGATTTTGTAGATCTCCATCGTAGGGCAGCTTACTCAATCTGTGAGTCCTGGTTTTTGATTCATCAGGATGTTTATCGTGATTTATTTGTTTGTTCTTGATGATTCATTGACTAGTTAGAGATTCACCACGAGGACCGAAGAACTAACTAAATGTTATGAACCGCTGCAGAAGCTGAGGGTGAGGTTATACCCTTTCTAAAGGGTAAAGCCAGAATACCCACAGATGACCTTATCCCGAAGAAAAGGCGTTGTAGAAATCAACACTCTGACTTTTCAGATACCTTCAGCAAGCAAAGGAGCGAACAAAGTAGTTTCTTTCCACAGACTATCAGGGACTGAAATGACCTCCCTGATCTCCTCTGCTGAAATGTCTGATGACTGTTTGTCCAAGTTCGCATCTCCTGTGAGAGCAAGTGACTTCCCTCCTGGCGCACCCCCTGGTGAAGTATTGTCATTTTGGCATATCACCAGTAAACCATTCAGATTCAGAGCTACAGATGGCAACAAATAAAATAAAACTGAGATCCTTTAAGAGCAATGCATATCAAGTAGAAATATGATGGGCCATACCGCGGTTTCGGCTACTTAAGCCTCTTCAGTGACCCTTTAGATTTAGCAAAACGAAGCCAAAGAGAAATACTGTAATTTTGCAACTTTCAACAGAATAGTCGACACAAAGAATACTATTATCCAAACAGAGCCAAATACATAAACGCTGGTTAGAAAAGGAATCTAAACCGATAATGAATTTCTAATTTCTCAGAACACCCTCGCTGATCTCAAAGGACCAAAAGGAAAATATAATCTGCACTATGGATGATGTATGGGGAGACTTTTTAGAGTCGCCAGACGGCACAACACCAGCTGCAGTAATAGCAAATAAAAGTAAAACTGACATCCTTTAAAAGCAGTGAGTATATCAAGTAGAAATGAGATGGGCTATACCGCGGATTCGGCTACATTCATCTGTGAATGGTAGGACATTTTCAGTGGTTAATGATTCTGATTTAGACTGAAAATCAATGGATCTTGTATATGTTCTTACTTGAAATACAAACAATTGTAGGATGCAATATGTTGGACAAACTTGTCGAACTTCGCAAAAACGATTTGGTGAGCACTATCGTAGAATCAGAAAGCCCAAAAATAATGATACCTTTCTGTACCAGCATTTTAAGCGCACTGGTCATTCTCCCAATGATGTTAAAGTTCAACCAGTGGAGAAAATCTCATATGATGAAAATTCTTCAGTTAGATTCAAAAATATTAAACGATTTGAAACTGAACTTAAATGGATAAAATTACTGCAAACACCCTTTCCACTGGGATTTAACGACAACATTTACCATGAAGGCAATATTTCCAAAATGCCCGATTTTGATGTACTTACACTTTCAGAGTCTCGTAAACGTAAATCTAGATCTCATGGTATACGGAAAAGGGGTAATGACAAACGTAAACGGTGCGCTGCATTGAAATTGAACATTTCCCTTAATGATTTAGCTGTTAAACTAAGGATTCACGGTCGACATCCAATGCTGTCTTATCTTAGTTCTCTACCTATTGCTGCATTACGTTCCCTGGACACAGAGGCTAATAGATTTTACGATAGAAATCATCAAATGTATGACGCTGCACTGTTAACAAGATGTTATACTCAGCATGCTCTTCGTCCATTTATCGATTCCGAATCTAATCACATTAGAAGTTTTATTAAAATTCCTTTCATCAATAAAGGAATTGACTTTATTGATTTACCAAGCATATTCCAGGATAAATCAGTGATACAGTCTATACCTACCTACTTCCAAAATTCAGAACCTCCTATTATTTGTTACAAATATAACAAACCAATCAGAAATACTATTTTTAATTTCAATAAACTTGCTTCTGATCTTGATATCCATGCTAATACTCCTAAGTCTTGAGATTGTAAAGATTCAAAATATGTTTATCAACCAGCTGGACATATAGTTACTGGAAATTTAAAAATAATTTCGGATTCTAGAATTCGCAAAATTGTTTCTAAAGGTCCGAAATATAGATTCCCTTCCTACATTAATTTCGACAAATGTAGAGAGGAGATTGCATCTGCATTAAATGATTTCGGTAATCGATGGTGTAAACGAGAGGGTGTTGAGGATAATGCTCTTAAAGAATGGAAAAGAAGTATCTTCACTATCGTGGATAAACGTATTAAGTTTTATTCACAAAATACTAATCTTTTACCTCCTAAACCCAAATCGTCATTTAGGCATTTGAAGCAGGGTATCCAAGAATTTCATAGAAAGTATGTCTTGGTTCCGGCAGATAAAGCCGCAAACAATGTTGTTGTCGTTTGTAGACTTCACTACGTTAACACCTTAAAACAGGAGCTTGATGGTACCAGGGCTTATCTGGAGACAGATACTGATGAGGTGTCTGTAGTAAATGCCCACTTAAACGATTTACCTGTTAAGTTTTCTGTTTGTGTCAATGAAGGCCAAGACAAACTTCCTACGATGTATTGGTTACCTAAGCTTCACAAAAGACCATACAAAGCTAGATTTATTGCAAATTCTAGCTCTTGTACTACCACTGAACTTTCTAAATTATTAACTTCTTGTCTTACTGCTATCAAATCTCATGTTATAAGATACTGTGAGACAGTGTATGAAACTTCAAATAAAAATTGGTTTTGGTCAATAAAAAATTCTGGTGAGGTGCTCAGTAAATTGAAGTGTAGAGGGTTCCGTGCGACAAGCTTGTCCACATATGATTTTTCTACTCTGTATACAACATTACCACATAATCTAATTAAAGAAAAACTTCTGGATTTGATAGAGTGGACCTTCAAAAGGGCATTAAAAAACTATGGTTCACTTTATTTGGCATGTAATGATAGAAAGGCTTTTTTCACTTCCTCTGACCAAAGTCGGTATACCCTTTGGTCATGTCAGAATGTGTGCGACGCCTTATCCTATCTCCTTGATAATATTTATATTAGATTTGGGACCAAGTTATACAGACAAATTGTTGGAATTCCGATGGGTACAAATTGCGCACCTCTCGTAGCTGATTTATTTTTATACTGCTACGAAAGAGATTTCATGGATTCTCTTAACCATGATAATCAAGCTGATGTTATCGAGGCTTTTAATTCCACATCTAGGTACCTCGATGACCTTTTGAACATTGACAACCCTTATTTTGAAGGTATGGTCAATCAAATTTATCCACCTGAACTTCAGTTGAACAAAGCTAATATCTCAGATACCGAAGCCCCCTTTTTAGATCTACATCTTTCTGTTGCAAATGGATTTGTTTCTTCTAAAATTTATGATAAGCGCGATGACTTTGATTTTGATATAGTAAATTTTCCTTTTTTGGATGGTGACGTTCCTCGTCGTGCTTCTTATGGTGTATACATTTCGCAACTTATTAGGTTTGCTAGAGTCTGCAATCATGTTACAGACTTCAACGCTCGAAATAAATGTTTAACGGCAAAACTTCTCCAACAGGGCTATCGGTATCATAAACTTCGAAAAACCTTTTCTAAATTTTATCGTAGACACTATGAATTGATTTCCAAATATAATGTTGGGTTAAAGACACTTTTAAGTGAGGGCCTTTCGGAACCTGAATTTTATGGTGACTTGGTTTACAAATTAAAGAAACTTAAAGGAATAACTGATTTTTCTCTTCAGTTCGGAAAAATCATATCACGTTACAGACGTATAGGTTATAACTTGAATGTTATGCGACAGTCTGCATGCTTAGTTTTTAACCCAATCATGGTTGATAACTATGCTGCCTTCTTTAATTGCACGCCGGTGGGTCGGGCGTCAGACTCTATGATGGCCCCGACTTAAAGCTATTCATTTTAGTTGGTTGGGGCCGGAGCTTCTTGTCTGTTGCTTGGCCCACCGGGGTCCAACTGGTGTTTTTCTTTTGCTCCGGAGTTAGTAGGTTATTCGGCGCCCAGGGATCTCCATCGTCGGGCAGCTTACTCAATCTGTGAGTCCTGGTTTTTGATTCATCAGGATGTTTATCATGATTTATTTGTTTGTTCTTGATGATTCATTGACTAGTTAGAGATTCACCACGAGGACCGAAGAACTAACTAAATGTTGTGAACCACTGCAGAAGCTGAGGGTGAGGTTAGGTACCTGTAAAACCGGTTTAAGCCCGCCAGTAACTTTGTGTTACTGATCGTTCCAAGTCGATACTTCTGTAGTGGTTCTTTTTGTTTTATGTCTTGGTGTTTAAAATTTTTTGTGCTGTTGGCGCCTTATGTATGTTTTCATATTTTTAGTTAAGTTAAGGTAACTGAGTGGCCACCTATTGGGAAAATAGCTGCTCATTCGGCTTACGATATGTTTCATGGTATAAGTACCTGATTGTTAGTTTGGTTTTTTCCCACCTCGGTTTTTGGAGTGGGAATCTTTTTCTGATTGCGCCTTTTCCTGATCTTTGCCTACTTGTACCTTTTTTTAAGCCTCTTCAGTGACCCTTTCATGCATTTTGAAACTACACGGAAACAGAAAAATATCGACCTTCATTTATTTGTACTTTCGGTTTGATGCGTTCTATTTATAGACACATGTAGTGTCTTCGTTGAAAAATATGGCATACATGTATATAAACAACTCCAAGCATTTTTTTCATTGGAATAGTCAGTTCTCAAGTCATATCTGTTGAAAGAGACCTAACTTAACACTATCTTGCTTTTCTTCGCTGTTCTTGTTGATTTTTTGACTTTCAATTAATTATGGTTCAATGTAAGGCGTCCCCGTCGGTGTGGAGGTAAAACGAAACATCGACGGGAATATCTATCTATCTATCTTCTATCTTCGTATACTGCCATACGCCCTCACGGACATTCTAGGCAGATGCGCTGTCGAAAAAGAAAAAGACTGAAAATTAATGAAGAGACAGGTTAAAAGCATTCAGTAAGACGGATAAAAGATGATAGGTTAAAATAGCTAAGTTGAAGTTAAAATCAGGTTAAAAACAACTATTTCTGTGTCTACGGCCTGGAATGTTGCAGCTTACTGACTGCAACCTTGAAGGAATCAAGGTCTGGTAAGCTTGCAACATCTGCAGGGAGGGCATTCCACTGGACAATCGCCAGTGGAAAGAAGGAGTATTTGTAGTAGTTTTGGGTAGTCTGGAGTTGTTGGAATGTCATTGAATGGCAATGCCTAGAAATTCTGTTTGGAGGGTGGATATAATCAGGAAGGGGTACAGCGACAAGGCCATGTACTATTTTGAAGAAAAGTACTAGACGCGCATCTGCCCGTCGTAATTCAAGCGTTCTCCATCCAAGGTTATTAACAGTGGCAGTAGTGCTTGACCGGTAGTCGTAATTGCTGGTGGTCCAGCGTGCTGCCCTGCGTTGTACTTTTTTCCAGCTGGAGTACCTTCTCCTTTGTGTGTGGGTCCCAAACTGGGGCGGCATACTCCAGCTGAGGGCGGACCAGTGTGTTATAGGCAGTCTCTCGTACCTTTTGATTCTTTGTTTTAATGTTTTAATGTTGTTCTTTTTTGTTTTAATGTTTTAATCCTGTCTTCATATCCTAGTCCACCCTGTCTTAAAAAAAATAAATGAAACGTACCCTAGGACACATATAAATGTCCATTCCGGCAGTCCATTCCGGTAACCTGAGATAATGATCAGAAATTGATCGACTCAGCATCTGAAGAAAGAAGGAAAGGTAATTATGCCCATTCCGGTCCATTCCGGTAAATGAACGTATGATTTACCTGATCTTGACTCCTTCAAGAGAGAGGTGAGCAAGATCAACTTTTCATTGTCATAGAGAGAAATATTGCTTTTAGCCTGCTTTTAACCTCTCATCTTTACTAACAAATCTAACACTATCATCCTTTTTTTTCATTCTTTACTGTCATTCTTTTAAGTCTCACTTTATTTTTTTTTTTCACTTTTATTCTCTCGCACGCATCCCTGCGCATAATACTCTGCAGTGAGGGTGACGTAGTATCAATAGAATAAGATAGATAGGTAGATTCACAGCAGTACCCAGTCAGATGGTAGATGGGTCCCGAAAAGACTTGAACCCTGCGCACAAGTTATGCGCAAGTCTACGTTTTACAATTAGCCAATCGGTGTTTACAGAAATTTATACAATGCAAATTTGTCCGTACACTTTAATGGAAGGGAAAACGTCGTTTCGCCAATTTGAATTCTGCAAGTTGTGTAGAATCAGTCACAAGAAGAGAAAGAAACATGTATATTCTAAACATCACCAGGAAATACTTGGCAATATTCTGAAGAAATTCACCTTGAAGGTTCAATTCAATGTAGCCTCCTAGGGGTGCTGGTCAACTCTACTGTAGTCTGGCTGGTCAGCCGTCAAAATGAATTCTTGATAAAATGAATTCTTACTGATTTATCATTTTGACAAAATGAACCACTGGGTATGATACTTCATTTTGACGGCTGACCAGTCAGACTAGGTCAACTCATACTTTTTTTTCTCGTACTGTGGTCGACTCGTACTAAAAAAACTCGTACCGCATTTTACCTTAGTCAACTCGTACTTTTTACTTTGGTCAACTCGTACTTTATAATTGGTCAAGTCGTACTTTTGCCAAATCGCACCCCTTTTGTTATCTTCAGGTTAATTAGATTTAGAGTAGATAATTGTATCCAATTATGGAGCAATCAGTGAGTCTCTGTTGGGGGTTTGACTATGTTTTTCAGACATAAAAGCAAGTAAGAATTTATTCATATATTTAATTCTTGCAAAACTGGTTACAAAGATCAAAAATGAAATTAAACAAATACATGCGTCAGCCCGCCATGGTGTCACTGGGGTTCAAACCCATGTTTAGTCAGTTTATGTTGGAAGGTGCTAAGTAAATTTGCTTACCGGTGTCGCATTTTCTATTTTGCCACATGCCACAGGAATCGCACTGAATGGCATGCTGTCTCCCCGTCACCTTGCTTTATGAAATTTATGCAATTTTCAGTTTTTCTTTAATTCCCCATTTATGTTAAAATTGATAAAATCATAAAACTGATAAAACTTTATTTAAAATAATTTAAAAGACGCAGTCGTTCCCATTCTGCATGGTCATGTAGGTAAAATATTCAATTAACCGTTACTATTATGTAGTAAAATCCGCTCACTCAAGTGATGATTTACGTCATGCATGACTAAGCCTGTATATGAGATTCAGATAAATTCTTCTCACACGGTCAATGATTTAATTAACTACAGCATAAATACGTCATGCATGTAGTGCGTGTGATTACATCTTTTTTCAAGAAAAGGCACAATAAAATGCAAAACATCATATTTGTCAAATAAAATATATAAGATTATTTCAAAAGTACGAGTTGACCAAAAGAAAAGTACGAGTTGACTAAAGGTACGAGTTTACGTCAATACGAGTTGACCAATTGAAAAGTACGACTTGACTAGGGACGAGTTGGAAAAAGTACGAGTTGACCATAACCCAGCCTCCTGGTACCATTTCTCGAACGGGAGCAACTCTCGAACAATAATTTGATTTACACTAAATAAAACAAAATCTGGTCCACATAAAACATTTTGGGCAGGTTTCCTTTTGTCAGTCGATGGGCGATAAAACTAGCACACTGCCAAGTGTCAGCCTCGTTTTGGATTTCCCTAATACCTAGCGGCCAATGGAAATCAACCAAAATCAAAGCAAAATACATTACTCAGTTTGTTTAACAAGAAATTCTCTGCTGAAAAACATTGAATTCCATTTTTTATGCTGTCTCATGCCAGAAGCTCTCTTAAGCTTCTGTGTATTCAAATCAAATTTTGATGAAGGAAACATGCCTGGAGTCTTTTAGCTTTACAAATCTTTGTTTACACCCCTGTGAAAATACAGTGCTCGTGAAAATCGCATTGATGCTGGCAAAATACATGGAAACAAAGTTTAGTAAGAGACTAGTGTTTAGGTTGGACCTACTCATAATAACCTACGTGGTGACATGCTTGCACTTTACCATATTTTCTTGCATTTAAATACCTCTGGTGAATATACACTGTTTTCCCCTATTTCTCTCGCATTATTACAACTGAAAACGATCTCCAATAGTCTGTTCGAGAATTTGTTCCATTAACTGAAGGAAACATGCTTTTTAGTGGTGATGTAATGGGCCGTGCTGTGCACGCGCCATATGACATCACACATAATTTATTAGGTCAGTGACATTGGCAATGTTCAGTACCTTAATTAATTTTTTAGACCATTGGGTAATTACCCACCCCTTTTTTATTCAATTGGGTATCTGAAATTTTAATTGGGTATGTTCATATTTTTTACCCCCTCTGTTTTCAATCATTTGGGTAAAATTGAAAATCAATTGGGTAAATGGTCACGAAAACAGATTATTTGGGTATTTAGTGTTTATTTTTTTATCATTTATTTAATTAAGTTTATTTTTAAGAATTGCCTGCATCACTGTTGTATTGAACTGAAGGGACAAGTAAGAAAGGGCACCACTCATTGTCAATGGTATTTAGCTGATTTGCATGTGCTACAAGGTACAAACCTGGATCATTACTGATTTGCCAACTTTCTTAATGATTTGATAGCAGCCAAGGTACTTTGAAAAGCCAAAGTTCCAACTCGCTACTTTCGTTTTTCATTACGTCATGTTTACCCTCCATCGAACGTGATTTCAAGCGTATATTCCCTACCAGACACATGTCAAAACGTTCGTTTACAATTCCAGTGATGAAAGGATGAGTGTAGATATCAAATCGCCATAGACTACCTGTTATTTTATCGTAATTTAATTGCTTTGTGGAAGATTGACGCCATATTTGTCATTTTTGAGATTTTCCCCCAATACTGTATCTCGTCATTATCGGATATTATCGGATACCTGGTGAAATAATGTCATTTGGCGTGTCACCAGTAAACTATTCAGATTCAGATTGTAATGAAATACTTTGGCGTGCGCTGGAAACCATTCTCGCCACCAGGTCGCTTACGCACTGGCAAACCGGAAACGTTATAAACGCCGGTACTGATAAAAACCGGTACGCATTGAATTTTCCCGGGATTGCGTATCGCCGATTTCTTTTGCGTTTTTGTACGCAATCGGGTCGTCTTGTATTGGGTTTTTTACTAATTGAATTGCGTAATTACGCAAATACGCTGACTAATTAAGCTACTGAATGTTGTGTCTACAAAATCTGAGGATTAGATTAATTTTATTGCATGTTCTAAGATTTTTACAAGTAACAATGCTGTAAAAGTGGTTCGAGATATGGTATCAGGAGGCTATTCTCACTCAGTCCTGTCAGTTACACTTTCAGAGTGATCTTGTCAATTCAACTGTTACTTGCGGCCCAATAGCTTCATAAAATATGACATCATCATTTTATGGTAAAATTTCCGCGGCAACTGTCTATGTAGAAATGGTGTCATTACTTTAATGGGTTTTATAAATGTCATTGGTAGACTCTGGGGACACTGGCTATCCACACGACGGTTGTGCCAATATTTTGGTTTATCGGCATAATTGTTGTGCTGATGCCACTTATCAGCACGACAGGCATATTTATATTCAAATGTGAAAATGTATAGAAAATTGATACATTTTAAGTTGATAAATATTATGCATTGGTTACAAAACTGAATCAGAATATTGCCCATGCAGGAAATTTTACTTTTTAGTGAACACAATTATCACTTTGCTGAAATTGGCTTACCTCATTACCTACATAATTAAAGAAAATGGTAATCCAAAAGAATATACAACCTTTGATTTAATAACAATACTTGTAGATCGATGACTGAGTATGAAGACATTTGAGCCTGTGCGTGAGAAAACCAACAATTTGCATGGGCGAAAACAAAGATGCAGATCAGCTTCGCGGTAACCGCGAAGCTGATCAGCGTCTTTGTTTTCGCTACACGGATAGTACATTTCCTCCTCTACTTATTCCCAAATTTTCAAGATTCTGGGTTTCTTCTGTGACTGTACAGGCTGGTTTGTGTTGGACATGGTCGGAAACCCGAATTGTTGGTTTTCTCATGCACATGCTCATTTCAGTAACACACAAAAAAGCATTTACAAATCAGTTTTCACGAAATCTTTTTTCAGCTGCAGGACAGCTGTCTGACAGACTGCAAGTTTTTGCTGGTCAAAATCCAATTTTGTAGGTCAGAATTTTCTATATGTTATCATTGTAATTTTGATTTGTCTGACAATAAAATATTTTGTCTGTCAGAATGAAATTTTGCTGGTTTTGACCGACAGACCGGCACTTTTTGTGCGGACTGCAAATTTATGGTTATATTTTTCTCCGCTGTTAGTATTAGTAATCAAGTGTGATTCAGTTGACATCAGATGAAATATTCAAATCAAATCAAGTTTTCATATTCATAATTAACAAAAATTTTAAATTTGAATGTATTTATATTTCAATAGCTAAACACATGAGTAATTTATTTAATGGCAAATTCATAGTTTAATGCATACATAAGCTTGTTAGAAAACCTCATACTCCCGTCATGCCGATAGCCAATACCTGTAGCACTGGCTATACGCTTATCGGCACGACCATTGTGTGGATAGCCTCAGCCTAGACTCAGTGCCATTATTTCTACTATTAAAAAAAGTTGCTCTGCAAGTGTGGTAACACAATGTGGAAGGCTGTAGAGGGTGAACATATGTCCTGGTCTACCACAGGATACTTGTGTTCAAGGTTCTAGTTGTCTAATCATCCTCTGACTTTTTGCACGAACACCATCCAGTTCAGGATCACTTCGCCTTCTAACTACAATTGAGCCTGTATGTGAGAAAACCAACAATTTGCATATGCGAAAACAAAGGCGCAGACCAGCTTCGCGGTAACCGCGAAGCTGATCAGCGCCTTTGTTTTCGCTACACAGATAGTACAATTCCCCTTCTTCTTAAATCCAAAATTTCAAGAATCTAGCCTGCTTCTGTGACTGTACAGGCCAGTTTGTGTTGGGCCTGGTCGGAACCCAAATTGTTGGTTTTCTCATGCACATGCTCAATTTAAAGATATTAACAAGCAGACTGGGGTAGTGGGAGAATGTACAACTCTGGCCTCAGATGTCCTAAGCTGGGTCGCTGTTTGTTGTGGCCGAGAGCAGTTGAACAAGTTTTATTTTCACAGCTCAGTACTTGTGTCAGTGTTTTGTGATACCTTCACACCGACGTGAATGGCTTACCCTGAATTATTAGTCACAAAATCTTTCTTTTCACAGATATCTGCAGCCAAGAAAATGCTGTTTGCTCCTGTGGCTAAGGAGCCAGACTTTGAGGTTGGTGCCAAGTTCTGGTGCTATTTCTGTGAGGAAGAATATGACAAACACAAGGTTATTGAGATGACCACATTGTTAGCGGCAGGGCTTCTCGAACATATTGCCAGGTAATCAGTTATTTACTCCTTGTGATAAACGAAGTGCTGTGATATTTATGCCTCCAACTTTGAAAAAAAAATGAGGGTTTTTGTGTGGTGGCATTTGTTGGTTTAAAGATGCTTGACTACCCTGTTGAAAGTTGCAAAATTACTGTAATTCTCTTTGGCTCTATGTTTCCAAATCTAAAGGGTCACTGAAGAGGCTTAAGTAGCCAAAACAGCAGTATGGCCCATCCCCTTTCTCATTAATATGTTCAATGCTCTTAAAGGATCACGGTTTCATTTTTATTTGATGTAGAATCACAGCAGACTACTTGAAAAGTAAGGCAGGGTGAGGGATGCCATGAAATAAATTTCAGCCTGTAGTAAATTCTTTACTCATGGTGGTCCTGGTCTGAATGTCACTGATCTTTTGAGTGTCATCAAATAGTATATATTCTTTCTGTTAACAAAATAAAATACCTTTCTTTCAGCTCAAGGCACAATGAGAACTTAACTCAGTTTTTCTGGGATAACTTGGTGACAGACAAGAAACTTAAGACTGGTTATCTCATCTCTGATGGAGATTTATTGATGTAAGTTTTCATGAATTTATTATGATAAAACATATCAAACTGTAAAAAGTATAAACACATTTAAAACAACAAAAATGATAAAGAAGATCACTATGGTTAAAGTCACACACCCCTCAATTAAAACAGTAAAAAGTACAAACACATTTAAAACAACAAAAATGATAAAGAAGATCACTATGGTATTGAGGGAGGTGCGACTTTAACCATAGTAAAGAAGATCACTAGGGTTAAAGTCGCACCTCCCTCAATTAATTGAGGGAGGTGCGACTTTAACCATAGTGAACTTCTTTATCTTTTTTGTTGTTTTAAATGTGTTTGTACTTTTTACTGTTTGATATGTTTTATCACAATAAATGAGCCGCCACATGGGAAAGCCAACAATCTGCCTAGGCGAAAACAAAGGCGCAGTCAGCTTCGCGGTAACTGCGAAGCTGATCAGCGCCTTTGTTTTCGCTACTCGGATAGTACAGTTCCTCTTCTACTTAAATCCGAAATTTCAAGCTTCTAGCCATCTTCTGTGACGGTACAGATCAGTTTGTGTCGGACCTGTTCGGAAACCACATTGTTGGTTTTCCCACAAGGCGGCTCAAATGACCCTTACTTCTTCTTTAATGGTGTGAAAACTATCTATTTACCAGGTAAATGTACTTTAACCCATATTTGACGAATGGATTCTCCCATCATTATCAATTGGATGAATCCACTTTCATTTTTATGGGTGTTAGGAGTGAATTTTAAATTTTATTCATTTTTTCGATGAAATTTCTCTAAGCAAACAGAATAGCCCCAGATGGGACGCCGCGTTCTGCGGCGTCACATCTGGGGCTATACTGTTTGCCTATGTCCCACAAAAGGGACGCCAGGCTTATATGAGTTAATTTTGTCCTCGTTCTTTTCTTCGTACTTTGAATAGTACTGTAAATGTTAATGAGCACATATTCAGTAGATAGTTTATGGACGTTTGAAAAATATAAGAGCATGATTCAGTTAATGGGGAGATGATACTATATATATGCTTCATTGTGGACAATAGAGATGTACTGGATCCGTTTGAACCTCTTGTAAGAAGAGGTTGTCACAAAACCTATTATTTATTTTCAGTTTCAAGAAGGCATCATTTCTTGCTGTCAAGAAATTTCAGAAGGCAAAAGATATGGATAGAAAAAAGGTTAGTTGAAGTTCCAATGTTGTTTTCTTACATGATTTACTTATATTTAAATGACTGATTTATTATCAGTGTCCCTAGAGCTGCTTAGGCATGAAGTAGAGACCTCTCTGCCCTTATTCCGTTAGTTGTCTTTGTGGACACTTGACACTGGATATACTGATGGAAGTTTAAACAGATAGTCATTAAATTTTGACCAGTCAGATGACACTTTTGGTATCCTTGCTGTCATGCAAAGAAAAGCGGTATAAGCAAATGAAAACAGTAAATATTGGTATAAACTTCAAAGAGTTGATAAAGCTGTGGTTTGCTATCTTTCCAGGTTGCAGCAACAATCACTTTCAGTGAGTTCCAGAGACAGAATTTTAGCCAATCAGAAGTCGAGAAGGTTGGTTCTGCAGGGTAGTCTGGGAATGGTTGCTATGGACACCATTTCAAACTGTATCCATTGCTAATTTTAATGGAACAATCTGGTTTATAGTATGATATAAGGTTTGAAAAGAGGTTTGGGCCCATTTTGTTGAACCCTTGCAAAGCTTTTTGCTATGTTGTAGGGTTGAGGTTCTTTCGGTGCATTTCAATTTGTCTAAAGTCTCTGGTGTAATCTGTTTTTCTAGCAACATTTCTTGAAAAAAAAAAAATGACTGTTAGGGGTTAAGTCATACAAGTGCCTTCGGGGAAGCTTGATGGCCTTGTGGTTAGTTTGTTGGGCTGCAGATCTCAAGGTCTGATAAATTTGTACCTTACCGGTTAAGAATTCAATAAAGAAAGATTGTTAGGAAGTATTGATTATTAACATTTTGCATATTAAAAAAAAGTTCAAAAGTAGATTATTTTAGACTGCTTAATATAATTTGTTAACCTGGCATGAAGGCCATTAAAAATAAAAGAAAAAATAGTAACACTGGCAGTTTCTGAAAAGATTCTGCTAGTGTAATCCCAGCAGGCACATGACGTCAGATTGACGTCAATGATGACGTCGCGATTGACGTCGATGATGACGTCGCATCGACGTCAATATGACGTCATTTTGACGTCATGGTCATATGCCCGCTGGGATCTATTTCATGACTTGCAAATTATGTTTTTCCTGAATATGTTCAGCCTCAGATAATAGCAACAGATGTCAGAAATTTACCAGGAAATAGTAGAAATTGTGAACAAACATTGCTGGACAATAATGGACAAACGTTACTTTGGAAACGTGGACATGCTGAGAAAGAAGAGAGAATTGCTGGAAAGAAAACAGTGTCTGCTTTTGCTGAAGGACTGACCTGTGTGAATATTAAGGTCTGTATACAATAACTACAACGATTCTTATTTTTTGTGCATAGTGTAAATAGATAAAGGTACAGGGGCACATCAGACCGTGCTTTGAAGATATTGAGTCATTATGCAGCATTGTAAAAGATCATAGTCTTAATTTTAGATTGTTAATAATATTAATAATAGAGGTAGTTGATGCCTGAAAATGTTAAATTTCATTGTGGCTTTACATTCTTTATTTGTATGGACATATATATGAGCCGTCTCTTGTGAAAATCAAGAATGTGGTTTCCGAACAGGTCTGACACAAATCAGGCTGTACAATCACAGAAGCAGGCTAGAAGCTTGAAATTTTGGATTTAAGAAGAAGGGGAACTGTACTATCCTTGTAGTGAAAACAAAGACGCTGATCAGCTTCGCGGTATCCGCGAAGCTGATCTGCGTCTTTGTTTTCGCATATGCAGATTGTTGGTTTTCTCATGAGGTGGCTCATATTATCAGAGCCACGTCATGAGAAAACTGGTTTTTCGCTTATTCGAAAACAAAGTGCGGGAAAACAAATTGCCTTTGTTTTCGCTATACGGATAGTACAATTCCTCTACTCTCTAAATCCAAAATTTCCAGCCTCTAACCATCTTCCGTGACTGTACAGCCCGGTTTGTGACGGACCTGGTCGTAAACCTCGAAAGTTGGTTTTCTCAAGTCACGGCTCATATCATCTAACACAAGTGACAGGTACAGATAGGCAAATCTGTCAAGAGGGTCAATGTTTGTCAACATGAGGCTCAGCGGAGTGATACCACACTGTGACCAGAGGGTCAGATTTGTTTATGCATAACTTGAGATTCTTTTTCTTTCACACATTTAGGGGATGATGCTTGCTTTTCATCAATTTTACTTCCGAAAATGTAGCTAGTTTAGTGTTCATAGTTTGAAACTGAACACTTTTGAAGTTTTTGTGATGTGTGCGCTTAATGAGCTGCTACGCGAGCCAACAGGTCTTCGGGGTTTCCATTCAGACACAAACTGGCCTGTAAAGTCTCAGAAGATGGCTAGAAGCTTGAGATTTTGGATATAAGTAGAAAAGGAATTGTACTATCCGAGTAGCGAAAACAAAGGCGCTGATCAGCTTCGCAATTACTGCGAAGCTGATCTGTGTCTTTGTTTTCGCTCATGACGTGGCTCACTTGTAGTCACAATGTTAAACAGAAACGTGACTACAAGGTCAGATAGAAATGTTTTACCTAGACCAAAATGTTGGATTGACTGATATACTATCGTCACCTTTGTTTTGTTTCTTTCTTTGCCCAAATATTTAGTAGTAAAATGTGTTGCTCCATAGGGTGATGAGACAGAAGGGAACATCTTTACCGGTGCCACCCCACCATGGTTACAGAAAGATACAGCACAAGATACTAGAGATTGTATCGGACCCACAATAGAGGATTATCAAAAACATTGTAAGGAAATCTATATGCAATTGTTTGAGAAAGACAGGATAGGTCATTTTTATGGGACATAAGCAAACAGTGTAGCCCCAGATGTGACGCCGCAGAATGTTGCGTCCCATCTGGGGCTTTTCTGTTTGATTAGAGAAAAATCATCAAAAAAATTTAAAAAATCTCCTAAAAATGAAAGTGGACTCATCCAAATGATAATGGTGGGAAAATCCATTCATCAAAAATGGGTTTAACCATCAGACTAGTGGAACACACCATCCCACACACCCGTCACAGTAACTATAACCACATATCAAGAGCAAGATAAATAGCTCTTTCCATTCCATTTAGGTGACCGCTAATCCAAAAAGCTCTGAAAAAGGCTAAATCTTGTATGGCTAATATTAAGTTTCATTAAAAATAAATTATAAATGATAGAGTGTTATTAGTTTACCACATGTTTTTACAGTGGAGGCTGAACGGAAGTCCAAACTGCCAGCTGTGAGAGTTGGAGCCAAGTTTGATCATACTGCTGAGTCATCACAAAGCTGGTTACCTTCTTTTGGGAGAGTCTGGAGCAAGGGGAGACGACTCCAGTCTAAGTTTGTTTTTATCCAAATGTTTACAGTTTTGCAAACAAAATAAGAGCATCTACATGAGAAAACCAACAATTTGGTTTCCTACCAGGTCCTACAAAAACCAACTTTACAGTCACAGAAGCAGGCTAGAAGCTTGGAATTTTGGATTTAAGAATAGGGATTGTACTATCCATGTAGCGAAAACAAAGGCGCTGATCAGCTGTGCAGTTACTGCACAGCTGATCTGCGCCTTTGTTTTCGAATAATGCAGATTGTTGTTAATCTGATGCAACAGCACATATTTGAGCCACGATGCAAGAAAACCGGTCTTCGGGGTTTCCGACCAGGTCAGACACCAACCGGCCTGTAAAGTCACATGAAAAGGCTAGAGGCTAGAAATTTTGAATTTAGAAAGAAGAGGAATTGTACTATCCGTGTAGCGAAAACAAAGGCGCTGATCAGCTTCGTAGTTACTGCGAAGCTGATCTGCTCCTTTGTTTTCGCATATGCAAAAATCTGGTTTTCTCATGACGCGGCTCATTTAATATTGCTGTTTGTAATACTTACTCATTAATGTAAAGTTTTGGATACATTTGAGCTGTTTCTTACTGCATTCATTTCTTGTGATTTTAAAAAATTGGATTTATTTTTCTAATGCTGTGTTTAAGTATTATAAGAGAAATTGTAATGGAATAAAGAATTTTTCAGTACATATTGTTGCCAATTCTAATTAGCTTATTTATTGGAATTCATTTTTGCATGTAGAGTGGCTTCATGACATTTTTTTTGACTAAGTTGATTCTAACAAAGATCTAGTATGCTGAAAATTAAGACAAGTTTATATTTCTGAATTTGTTTCAGGATACACTTTGAGAAAGAAATGAAGTCGATTTCCAAAAGACAGAACTTGCCCAGTTACCATAAGAAAAATGATTTGCCAGCTGCTTCTAGCACACCTGGAACCAGTGAAGCTGGTGTCAACCAGTTGGACACCAACTATGGCATGACATCTGCATCACAGACCCATATGAATCAAGACACCGTTATTCATCACAATGGAGGACCTGTTCACAATTTTGAAAATGATACTTTCCAAGGTTCCAGTTCAAAACTTTACAGCTATATTGTGCCATATAAAAGAAAAGTCAAGGGAGAAACTTTAAATGATAACACTGCTCCTCATTGGTCTATCTCTGAGGCACTGTCAGCCAATCACAGCAGTTTTCACACTTCAGCCAATCAAATTGTTCCTTACAAGAGAAAGAGAACTGAGGCTGTTTCATCCACTACATTGATACAAACACCATTGTTGTATGATGAAAAATTCAAACCAAATAAATAGAATTTCTACTGAAGTATTATTATTTAGTTCTTAAACACCATATAAATGATGCTGACATCTTGACCAAGTAATTGACTACGATTCTACCTGTATACCGACTGAGTCCTCGAAGGACCTTTCATCATATTGCTTGATTAAACATGAAAGGATTTTCAATAAATAAGTTTAAAAAGAAAGCTTATGCTACTGTATTTCCAAAAGCTATTTGGACATCTTCTTTTGTCCATTTTTCTTCAATGGGTGTTTCAAATGAAAAACAAACTTTGGAAATTGGTTCAGATATAAACCGTGTAATTGAGGTTATTATTTTTGAATGAATGTGAGCCTGTGCATGAGAAAACCAACAATTTGGGTTTCCGACCAGGTCCGACACAAACCGGGCTGTACAGCCACAGAACATTGTTAGAGGCTGGAAATTTTGTATTTAAGTAGAAGAGGGATTGTACTATCCATGTAGCGAAAACAAAGGCGCTGATCAGCTTCGCGGTTACCGCGAAGCTGATCTGCGGCTTTGTCTTTGCATATGCAAATTGTTGTTTTTCCCATGCACAGGCTCATGTGATTATCCATAGAGGCTGGAATTAGATGGAATTTTGGCGCATTTTTGTTTCTGCTTTTTTGTTTGTACCCACTTGAGCCTACGAATAGTCAATAGATTAAACAGGTCATTGGTGTTTACTTGTGCATTGAGATACAATTGTCAGCTTATACTAACTTGTAAAATAAATTTTGCATCGCAGGACGCACATAATTATTGATTCTGCCTTCATTTCAATCATAATTAGCTCACCTGAGTCGAAGGCTCACAAGGTGAGCTTATAGTATAGTAGTCAAGCCGGCGTCCGTCCGTGCGTCTGTGCGTCCGTTCACATTTTCAAACTTGAATATCTCTTAGACAACAAGGCCGATCTCAATCAAATTTTATCTGAAGCATCATTGAGGAGGGGGAAAGGTTGCATTAGGTTTTGGGCCAGGTCGGAGAAATCTGGTTTCCATGGCAACAGATAGCTCCCATTGGGTTATTAGCTTACCTGAGCCGTAGGCTCAAAGGTGAGCTTATAGTATAGAGAGCCATCCGTTGTCCGTCCGTCGTCGTCAACATTTTCAAACGACTTCTCCTCTGAAGCTGCCAGGCCAAATCTTTTCATATTTTACATATAGCATCTACAGGTGTGGGGAAAGAATATTTGTGTTTTTTATTTCGATCGGATAAGAACTCTGGTTGCTATGGCAACTTGAAGTTTCCATTGACTTGTTTGGAGAAAAGTGGAAATTGGCATTTTCCATTGTCAGGCTGGGGATATTTGAATTTTGTTTTTACATAAATGTTATTGAGTAGTCCTTCACGTTTAAGGCACTTTTTGTAAAAATCACTTTATTCGTTTGGTTGCTATAGCAACATAAAGGGTAAATTTTCGAAAAAAATATTAAAAAATCTTCTTCTCAGAAGCCGTATGGGGGATGTAGCTGAAATTTAGCATACATGCTTATGACATTAGCCTGTACAAAGTTTGTGTTTTTTATTGACTTTGTCCAACTACTTTGGTTGCTATGGTAATTTGAAGTTTCCATTGACTTATAAGGCAAAAAGTGGAAATTTGCAATTTCTGCCGTTTCATTGAGGATATTGAAATTTTGTTTTTACATAAATGTTTATTGAGTAGTCCTCCCCGTTTTTGGCAACTTTTGTCAAAATCGCTTTAATTTGTTTGGTTGCTATAGCAACGTAAAGGGTAAATTTTCAAAAAAATATTCAAAAATTTCTTCTTAGAAGCTGTTAAGGCGGATGAAGCTGAAACTTTGCATACATGCTTATGATATTAGCCTCTACAAAGTTTGTGTTTTTTATTGTCCTTGTCCCACTACTTTGGTTGCTGTGGCAACTTAAAGTTTCCATTGACTTATAAGACGAAAAGCGGAAAATTGCGCTTTCTGCCATTTCCCTTGAAATATTTGAGTTTTGTTTTTAAGTAAATGTTTGTTGACTAGTCCTCCACAATTTTGGCAATTTTTGTCATAATTGCCTAATTATTTTGGTTGCTATAGCAACGTAAGGGTGAATTTATTAAGTTTCTAATGTGTGTATATCTCGGCAACCACTTATCAGAAATCATTCATATTTGGACAAAAGTTACCCATGAGGGTTGGGATTCAGCGCATGACTTTGGACCCCTGGGGCCATGCCCCGGGCCCCTGGGGCCATGCCCCGGGGCGGGGCTAGAGGTCAAGATCTAGGACACTTTTGACATTTTTTATGTTGAATTTTGCGAATATCTACAAACGCAGCGTTTCTGCATTACTCAGGTGAGCTACGTGGCAGATAGGCCTCTGGTAATGGGGAAAATGTTGTGGCCACTCTAGCAACTTCATTTTTGATTGGATCTTCTTCATTCTTGCAGGTAACAAGGACAACCATAACATCTCAGATGAGTTCGAATTTCGGCCAGGTTCGACCTCAGATTGCGGAGTTAGCTGCCCTAATCCCCATAGACTTATAATGGGAAAAATGTTGTGGCCACTCTAGCGCCTTTATTTTTCATTGGATCTTCTTCATTCTTGCAGGTAACAAGGAAAACCATAATATCTCAGATGGGTTCGAATTTCAGCTAGATCCGACCTCTGACTGTGGAGTTAGCTGCCCTTGAGTGTTTGAAAAATCATCATTTTGTGTTGTGGCCACTCTAGCGCCTTCAATTTTGATCAGATCTTCTTCATACTTGGAAGTAACAAGGATAGCCATAACATCTCGGATGAGTTCGAATTTCAGCCAGATTCAACCCTTGACTGCAGAGTTATCTGCCCTTGACTGTGTGAAAAATCAATATTTAGTGTTGTGGCCACTCTAGTGCCTTCATTTTTATTCGGATCTTCTTTATTCTTGGAAGTAAGAAGGACATTCGTAACATCTTGGATGAGTTACGAATTATCTGCCCTTGAGTGTTTGAAAAATCAATATTTAGTGTTGTGGCCACTCTAGCGCTTTCAATTTTGATCGGATCTTCTTCATACTTGGAAGTAACAAGGATAGCCATAACATCTTGGATGAGTTCGAATTTCAGCCAGATCCGACCCTTGACTGTAGAGTTATCTGCCCTTGACTGTGTGAAAAATCAATATTTAGTGTTGTGGCCACTCTAGCGCTTTCAATTTTGATCAGATCTTCTTCATACTTGGAAGTAACAAGGATAGCCATAACATCTTGGATGAGTTCGAATTTCAGCCAGATCCGACCCTTGATTGTAGAGTTATCTGCCCTTGACTGTGTGAAAAATCATTTAGTGTTGTGGCCACTCTAGCGCCTTCATTTTTATTCGGATCTTCTTTATTCTTGGAAGTAACAAGGACATTTATAACATCTCGGATGAGTTCGAATTTTGACCAGATCCGACATCTGACTGCGTAGTTATCTGCCCTTGAGTGTTTGAAAAATCCATATTTTGTGTTGTGGCCACTCTAGCATCTTTGTTTTTCAGTGGATCTTCTTCATTCTTGCAGGTAACAAGGATAACTACAATATCTCGGATGAGTTTGAATTTCGACCAGATCTGACCTCTGACTGCGAAGCTATTTGCCCTTGAGTGTTTGAAATCAATATTTTGTGTTGTGGCCACTCTAGAATCTTTGTTTTTCAGTGGATCTTCTTCATTCTTGCAGGAAACAAGAATAATAACTATAATATCTCAGATGAGTTCGAATTTTGGCCAGATCTGACCTCTGACTGCGGAGTTAGCTGCCCTTTAGTGTTTGAAAAATCAATATTTTGTATTGTGGCCACTTTAGGGCCTTCAATTTTGATCGGATCTTCTTCATTCTTGGAAGAAACAAGGGTAACCATAACATCTTGGATGAGTTCGAATTTGAGCCAGATTCGACCCTGGACTGCAGAGTTAGCTGCCCTTGAATGTTTGAAAATTCAATTTTTAGTGTTGTGGCCACTCCAGCATCTTCAATTTTGATCAGATTTAAAAAAAAAAAAAAAAAAAAAAATCAACCACTTTGTCCAGTGACTGTCCTTGTTGACTCTCAGGTGAGCGATCGTTGCCCTTGGGCTACTTGTTTTACTTTGCATTTGTTGACAAATCATTAATAAATTTGATCACATTTCTTCATCCATAAGTCAGTGCTATGCTTAAATTCAGACGAAGCCCAGTGCATCTAATTTGTTTTATATAAGCCTTGCAGCAGTTGCAGTCTTAATTTGTTACGAGCAGAACTTGTAGATACAGAAACCCCATATGAAATAACAGGTTCACAACGCTGTCACAACGCATCTTAGGACAAGGTGAGATCCATTAACCCATATCTGAGGAATGGATTTGCCCATCATTATCATTTGGGTGAGTCCACTTTCATTTTTAGGGGTGTTAGGAGTGATTTTTAATTTTTATTCAGTTTTTCGATGAAATTCCTCTAAGCAAACAGAATAGCCCTAGTAGGTAGGACGCCTCGTTCTGCGGCGTCACATCTGGGGCTATGCTGTTTGCCTATGTCCCATAAAAGGGACGACAGGCTTTAATGAGTTAATTTGAACTTGATTCAACGCGATGAATGTAAGTTACAAATTGCAGTGAATCTGGGTGACCGCAGATGCAACAACCTTGAAAACTAAAATTTTGGCATGCACATTTTTTTGCTTTGATGATCTAGTTTTAATGAAATGTAAGGAAGCTAGGTGGTCTAGTTGTAGAGCATTTAGCCCCATCCCTGGGCATGAACCGACTGATACAGTAACATTGTTACTGTAACAATGAATGAAGGCAAACACTATATAGGGTACATATATCTATGATTCAAGTATAAATGTGTTCTGGTGAGTCGTAGTCAAGGACTTCTAAAAAAATAACTACCACACTGTGAGGTGCACAGGAACTCGCATGATTGAGGCAACTACATTATCTCTCTTCCCTTCATGCAATCATTCATAAAGCCAACAGTGATAACCAAAAATGGCTTGTCACATAGATTGTGGCCATTGAATGTAGACTATAAATTGTGTAGGTGAGATAAAATGCAAATATATCGTGTGTCTCGCAAGGTTGATTTCGTGAGGAGAAAATGGGTATATTATAGTCTTAAAATGACGTCAGTTCTCAATTTCGAAGGATTTGAGCTTTTATCAAAAATAGAATTGAACAAGTAGCCCAAGGGCAACGATCGCTCACCTGAGAATCAAAACAAGCAGTTACAGAGAAGATCTTTGAAAAGCGTGTATGGACGACAGATGGGCCAAGGTCAAGAAATGACCTTGACCTTAATTAATCATATACCTTCATTCACTCCACCAGTTCTCTTCATCTACCACTTTTCAGGTCTCAGGCTGCAACAGTTTTCAAAAAATCCATTGTTTTCACTTTTTCCCATGTAAAAGCATATATTTCCAAAATTGACCTTGCTGTAAAATAAGTCAAGGTCATCATTTGATCAAACTACAAGGCCTAGGGTCATCATTTGATCAAACTACAATGGGCTTCAGTCCTAGATGCTGCATACCAAGTTTCGTGAAAATCGACTTGCCGGTTCTGGAGAAGAAGATTTTTGAGTGGTCTTTACCATTTGGGCGTGGTGGCCATCTTGGATCATGTGACGAGGATTTCACAATCACACTTTTGTTCCCACTACCCATGGAGGCCCCGCATAAAGTTTGGCTTTCATTGGCCAAACAGTTTCAGAGAAGAAGATCTTTGAAAAGTGTGCAAGGACAACAGACTGGCCAAGGTCAAGAGATGACCTTGACCTAAATCAATCAAATAGTTTCATCTGCTCCATTAGTTGTTTGCATCTACCACTTTTCAGGCCTCAGGCTGCTATAGTTTTCAAAATGTCCATAGTTTTCACTTTTTCCCCATGTAAAAGCCAATGTTTCCAAAATTGACCTTGCCGTAAAATAGGTCAAGGTCATCGCATGGTCATGATTTATATATACATTGTAGTACTTGAGTCATAGATGCTTCATGCCAAGTTTTGTTGAAATCGGTCCACTGTTTCCAGAGAAGAAAATTTTTGAAGGGGTTTTACCATATATGGGCATGCCGGCCATCTTGGTCATGTGACCTGGATTATTTATATGTACATTGTTTCCTACTTCCTATAGATGCTTCATATAAAATTTGGCTTTGATTGGCCAAGCGGTTTTAGAGAATAAGATCTTTGAAAAGTGTGTATTGACAACAGACCGACCAAGGTTAAGAGATGACCTTGACCTAAATTAATCATATACCTTCATCTAATCTATTAGTTGTTTGCATCTACCACTTTTCAGGTCTCAGGCTGCAATAGTTTTCAAAAAATTCATAGTTTTCACTTTTCCCCATGTAAAAGCCAATGCTTCCAAAATTGACATTGCCGTAAAATAGGTCAAGGTAATTGCAGGGTCATGATTTATATATACATTGTAGTACTTGAGTCATAGATGTTTCATGCCAAGTTTCGTTGAAATCGGTCCACAGGTTCCAGAAAAGACGGTTTTTGAAGGGTTTTTACCATATATGGGTATGGCGGCCATCTTGGTCATGTGACCTGGATTATTTATATACACATTGGTTCCCACTTCCTATAGATGCTTCATATAAAATTTGGCTGTGATTGGCCAAGCGGTTTCAGAGAAGATCTGTGAAAATGTGAACGGACGGACGCACGGACACCAGCTCAGGTGAGCTAAAAAAATAAGCAAAAGTTTTACGCGTTAATCATCTAAATTCACATGCAAAATTTCTTTTATTTTGGAAACAATTGAAGATGCTTTAACCCAAGAGCAACAATCACTCACCTGAGAGTCAAAACAAGCGGTTACAGAGAAGATCTTTGAAAAGCGTGTATAGATGACAGATGGGCCAAGGTCAAGAGATGACCTTCCAAACTTGACCTTGCCGTAAAATAGGTCAAGGTCATCGCAGGGTCCGATCAAAATTGAAGGTGCTAGAGTGCCCACAGCACTAAATATTGATTTTTCAGACACTCAAGGGCAGCTAACTCCGCAGTCATAGATCGGATCTGGCTGAAATTCTAACTCATCTGGGATGTTATGAAAGTTCTTGTTACTTCCACGAATGAAGAAGATCCGATCAAAATTGAAGGTGCTACAGTGGCCAAAACACTAAATATTAATTTTTCAAACACTCAAGGGCAGCTAACTCCGCAGTCAAGGGTTGAATCTGGTTGAAATTCAACTCATCCAAGATGTTATAGTTATCCTTGTTACTACCAAGAATGAAGAAAATCTGATCAAAATTGAAGAAGCTGGAGTGGCCACAACACTAAAAATTGATTTTTTCAAACATTCTAGTGTCGAATCTGGCTCAAATTTGAACTCATCCAAAATGTTATGGTTATCCTTGTTACTTCCAAGAATGAAGAAGACCCGATCAAAATTGAAGGCGCTAGAGTGGCCACAATATAAAATATTGGTTTTTCAAACACTAAAGGGCAGTCAGATATGAGGACGAATCTGGCCGAAAGAATAAAGAAGAACCGAATAAAAATGAAGGCGCTAGTGTGGCCACAACACAAAATATTGATTTTTCAAACACTCAAGGGCAGATAACTCCGCAGTCAGAGATCGGATATTGTCGAAATTCGAAATCATCTGAGATGTTACGGATGTCCTTGTTACTTCCAAGACTAAAGAAGATTCGAATAAAAATGAAGGCGCTAGAGTAGCCACAACACTAAATATTGATTTTTCACACAGTCAAGGGCAGATAACTCTGCAGTCAAGGGTCAGATCTGGCTGAAATTCAGACTCATCCGAGATGTTATGGCTATCCTTGTTACCTCCAAGTATGAAGAAGATCCGATCAAAATTGAAGGCGCTAGAGTAGCCACAACACAAAATAATGATTTTTCAAACACTCATGGGCAGCTAATCCCACAGTTATAGGTCGGATCTAGCTGAAATTCGAACCCATCCGACATATTATAGTTATCCTTGTTACCTGCAAGAATGATAATCATCCACAGAAAAAAAATGGCGCTAGAGTGGCCTCAATATTTTTCCCATTATAAGTCTATGGGGATTTTTCCAGACACTCAAGGGCAGCTAACTCCGCAATCTGAGATCGAACCTAGCCGAAATTTGAACTCATCCAAGATGTTAGGTTGTCCTTGTTATTCCCAATAATGAAGAAGATCCAATCAAAAATGAAGTTGCTAGAATGGCCACAACATTTTCCCCATGGGAGGTTTCTGTTGCCATGGAAACCAGAGTTCTAATGCCGCTCCTGAACTAGGGACTGCACTTTTTCTGTTGCAGTTGCAGTATAGAAAAACTAAAATTATGCAAGAGTTGCTTCCTGTCTAAATTCAAGGGAAGTCACTCTAAATGATTACCATGATTGCCTCCCCTGAACAAGGGACTGCACTCTTTCTGTTGCAGTTGCGGTATAGAAATATGAAAATTGTACAAAAGTTGCTTCCCCTCTCAATTCAAGGGAAGTCACCTTAAATGACTATGGTGGTTGCCTCCCCCTAAACAAGGGACTGCACTCTCCTAAACCTTCTATATCGCAACTGCAACAGAAAAAGTGCAGTCCCTTCTTCAGGGGCAACGACCACCTTAGTCATTTAGAGTGATTTCCCTTGAATTGAAAGGGGAAGCAAGTCTTGCATAATTTTAGTTTTTCTATATCGCAAACTGCAACAGAAAGAGTGCAGTCCCTTGTTCAGGGGCAACAACAACCTTAGTCATTTAGAGTGATTTCCCCTGAATTGAATGGGGAAGCAACTCTTGCATAATTTTAGTTTTTCTATATCGCAAACTGCAACCGAATGAGTGCAGTCCCTTGTTCAGGGGCAACAACCACCTTAGTCATTTAGAGTGACTTCCCTTGAGTTGAGAGGGGAAACAACTCTGGCATAATTTTAGTTTTTCTATATCGCAACTGCAACAGAAAGAGTGCAGTCCCTTCTTCAGGGGCAACAACCACCTTAGTCATTTAGAATGATTTCCCTTGAATTGAAAGGGGAAGCAACTCTGGCATAATTTTAGTTTTTCTATATCGCAACTGCAACAGAAAAAGTGCAGTCCCTTCTTCAGGGGCAACGACCACCTTAGTCATTTAGAGTGATTTCCCTTGAATTGAAAGGGGAAGCAAGTCTTGCATAATTTTAGTTTTTCTATATCGCAAACTGCAACAGAAAGAGTGCAGTCCCTTGTTCAGGGGCAACAACAACCTTAGTCATTTAGAGTGATTTCCCCTGAATTTAATGGGGAAGCAACTCTTGCATAATTTTAGTTTTTCTATATCGCAAACTGCAACAGAAAGAGTGCAGTCCCTTGTTCAGGGGCAACAACCACCTTAGTCATTTAGAGTGATTTCCCTTGAATTGAAAGGGGAAGCAACTCTGGCATAATTTTAGTTTTTCTATATCGCAAACTGCAACAGAAAGAGTGCAGTCCCTTGTTCAGGGGCAACAACCACCTCAGTCATTTAGAGTGATTTCCCTTGAATTGAAAGGGGAAGCAACTCTGGCATAATTTTAGTTTTTCTATATCGCAACTGCAACAGAAAGAGTGCAGTCCCTTGTTCAGGGGCAACAACCACCTTAGTCATTTAGAGTGATTTCCCTTGAATTGAAAGGGGAAGCAACACTTGCATAATTTTAGTTTTTCTATATCGCAACTGCAACCGAATGAGTGCAGTCCCTTGTTCAGGGGCAACAACCACCTTAGTCATTTAGAGTGACTTCCCTTGAGTTGAGAGGGGAAACAACTCTGGCATAATTTTAGTTTTTCTATATCGCAACTGCAACAGAAAGAGTGCAGTCCCTTCTTCAGGGGCAACAACCACCTTAGTCATTTAGAATGATTTCCCTTGAATTGAAAGGGGAAGCAACTCTGGCATAATTTTAGTTTTTCTATATCGCAACTGCAACAGAAAAAGTGCAGTCCCTTCTTCAGGGGCAACGACCACCTTAGTCATTTAGAGTGATTTCCCTTGAATTGAAAGGGGAAGCAAGTCTTGCATAATTTTAGTTTTTCTATATCGCAAACTGCAACAGAAAGAGTGCAGTCCCTTGTTCAGGGGCAACAACAACCTTAGTCATTTAGAGTGATTTCCCCTGAATTGAATGGGGAAGCAACTCTTGCATAGTTTTAGTTTTTCTATATCGCAAACTGCAACAGAAAGAGTGCAGTCCCTTGTTCAGGGGCAACAACCACCTTAGTCATTTAGAGTGATTTCCCTTGAATTGAAAGGGGAAGCAACTCCGGCATAATTGTAGTTTTTCTATATTGCAACTGCAACAGAAAGAGTGCAGTCCCTTGTTCAGGGGAAGCAACCATCATAATCATTTAGAGTGACTTCCCTTGAGTTGAGAGGGGAAACAACTGTGGCATAATTTTCATTTTTCTATATCACATCTGCAACAGAAAGTGCAGTCCCCCAGTTCAGGGGAGACAACCACCGTAGAGTGATTTCATCTGAATTGAGAGGTGAAGCAACTCTGGCATAATTTTCATTTACCTATATCGCAACTGCAACAGAAAAAGTGCAGTCCCATGTTCAGGGGAGGCAAAAATTGTAATCATTTAGAGTGACTTCCCTTGAATTTACAGGGGAAGCAACTTTTGCATAATTTTCATTTTTCTTTATCGCAACTGCACCTGGTCGGAAACCCAAATTGTTGGTTTTCTCACACACAGATCCAATTATGGTGTGGGGCCACAGCTTCCTGGGTTTAACCAGAACCAATATAATGTCTTGCTCAAGGACACAACATGGTACCTGTGGGGAATCTCTGTCTCAGTTTCGACAAAGTGGTTGTGACAGTCCCAACATGATCACTGGCCCCGAGGTTATAAAACTTTTTTCATGCTCAGCTCAGCTGAGACTAAAATTTATCCTGCTTATAAATGTTAAAATGCCAACAATTGTTGGCGTTTTAACATTTATAAGCAGGATAAATTACAGGCTTTGGTGATCTACACCTGAAATGTCAATTTATTTGGGCTATTCCAGTATTTATGATCAGTTAAAATATTATGCTCAGCTGAGCTGAGCATGAAAAAAGTTTTTTATAACCTCAGGACCAGTTTACTAGAACATTGTGCAACAAATGAATAAGACAACTTTGACTCAAAACTCTTCTATCCTCCTCAACTTCACAACCCTACTGAATCCTTACCCAGGAAGTGGTAGATCTTTCCCGACATAATTGAAGCAATTTTGAATGGGATGTTGAACCAAAATCAAAACTAAATAAAAAATATCATTTTCAACATCTCACAACAATATGGAATACGAAATAACAAGAGACATTAAATGCATTACATGTATTTTATTAACAAATTACATGTACATGCAAGAGGTTTGGTCTGTATTCTGTTGGACAAAAGTTAAGCTCCAAATAAAAATGATCAGAAAACAATGATATTAACAAAACAGGTATACATGTACATAGACAAGTAAAACAATTTCTTCTACAAAAGTAAAATTGGCGTTAAAAGTATATATTTTGCAACAGAATGTTTCCGCTTAATCCACTATGATGAAATTAGGCCCTTAGCCATCTTCTGTGGCTGAAATGCCTGACTTCTGTCAGGCCTAGCCCCATGGTTCTAAAGCTTTTTTCATCAAATGGTTGAGAGTGAAATTTATCATGCTCATAATAAATGTTAAAATTCCAACAATTGTTGGCTTAATAACATTTAATAGGCTGATACATGACTGGCTTTCATGATCTAGGCATGAAAAATCAAATCACTGAACCTAGTTTGGTGGTTATTCTAGCAATCAGTATACATTACTGAGTAAGTGTCAATGACCTGGCCCTGAGGTTATAAAATAAAACTCTTCATGCTCAGCTCAGCTGAGACTAAAATTCATCCTGCTCATAAATGTTAAAATGGCATTTAAACATTTATTAGCAGGACAAATTACAGTCTTTGGTGATCTAAACTTGAAGTTTCAATTTATTTTGGCTATTTCGTCATTAATGGACAGTTTAAAATTCATCCTCAGCTGAGTTGAGCTTGAAAAAAAAGTTTTATAACCTTGGGGCCTGTGGTCGGGCCATTTTGCAATCCTCAATATACATGTATGAAAATAAATGTTTTCAGGTCAGAGAAAATTAGGTTTTTTGAAAACTTGCCCATGCAATATACAGAGATTTTTTCAGCTCTAAAAATTGAAAATTTAATTAGACAATTTTAAATATTTTTTCTTATTTTTGCTCTAAACATAGATTGTGGATACTCGTTAGAACCGCCTCGCCAGAACCGCCTCAGCGAGGCGGTTCTAACGAGTACCCACAATCTATGTTTTGGAGCAAAAATAAGAAAAACCCCAGTTTTTCTATATAAAAGTGGGGTTTAAGAGGGTATTCATTGCACGGACATGTTTTCCTGATGAGATTTTTTGAACCCCATTTTAGTTGGACCTCAATGAAACCCCAAGCAATGCAGCATAATTTTCAAATATTCATTCTCAGACCTCAAATATATTCATTCCAATTGGAATGAATCAAATGAGCCGCAACATGAGAAAATGGGATTATTGCCTATGCGAAAACAAAGGTGTAGATTAGCTGTGCAGTAACTGCACAGCTGATCAGCACCTTTGTTTTCACTATATGGATAGTACAATTCCTCTTCTACATACAGCCAAAATTTCAAGCTTCCAACTTTCTTCTGTTACTGCCCAGCCCGATTTGTGTCATACCTGGTCGGAAAACCCTGAAGACTGGTTTTCTTGCGTCACGGCTCAAATGAAATGGTAAAAGCACTTAAAGAGAGTGAAAATATTACTAACAATAAAGAACTCCAAAATTTGGCACAAAGTCTCTAAATAGAAAAAAATATGACAAGTAAGAAAATCTGGACATTATGCACTCTGTGCACCTACAAAAATGATACATGGCAAAACATCCAGTGAAGAAATGAGCCACGTCAAGAGAAAACCAACAATCTGCATAAGCGAAAACAAAGACGCAGATCAGCTTCGCAGTGACTGCGAAGCTGATCAGTGCCTTTATTTTCACTACACGAATAATACAGTTCCTCTACTTTCTAAATCCAAAATTTCCAGCCTCTAGCCATCTTCTGTGCTTGTACAGCTCGGTTTGTGTCGGACCTGTTCGGAGACCATATTATTGGTTTGCTCATGAGGTGGCTCAAATTTTGTCAATACATAAACTGGTCCAAGAATTTGGGAAATAGCAACAAAATGGCAAGTAGCAAAAATGTCTACAGCTTCACAACATTTATAATGGTCTCTGCAATAATGTTTAACAACCCAGTCAACAATTATTATTCAATCATTTTGAGACTGAGTCATGACTTGAGTACATAAAACGCGTAGTGTTGTGCTCAAAGACACTATTGGGTGGAGGAAGATTTCTAATCCCTGAACTCTTTAAACTTTTTTCATGCTCAACTCAGCTGAGCACAAAATTCAAACTGCTCATAAATGACAAAACAGCCCAAATAAATTGAAATTTTTGGTTAAGATCACCAAAGCCTGTAATTTATCCTGATCATATTTGTTGGCATTTTAATATTTATGAGCAGGATAAATTTTAGTCTCACCTGAGCTGAGCATGAAAAGTTTTATAACCTCCGGACCAGATACTGACACTCCACCACTTGGCCACTGTGATCCAAAAATAAATGTCACAGCAGTTCAAACCAATTTTCAAAATGTATTCTTTGTTTGGTAAAACTTGCTCTACTGTTTTTGGTACGTTTTACCATGCAACTGAAAAATAAAATGAAGTGCTTTTCAAAGACAAAGTAAATTTGGTACAAAATTGTAGAACTAAGATGATGAGGGTACTCAGGCACTTTCCCTTGGTACATTTTACAGTAAAATGATAACAAAATGATCAGAATATAAAATTAATGTATTAGCACAATTCAGCTCTCATGAAAGGAGATAGCACTATTAGAAATCAATAGGAACCAGGTCATCAGAAATGTCTATGGGACCAGCAAAGATGTAGATCAGCTTGTACATCTATTTGAGCTATGTCATAAGAAAACAAACATTTTGCATATGCGAAGACAAAGGCCCAGATCAGCGAAGCTGATCATCACCTTTGTTTTCGCTACACAGATAGTACAATTCCTCTACTTCCAAAATTTCAAGACCATCACGATAACATGTCCGTGTAATGTATACCCCCTTGAACCCCACTTTTATATAGCAAAACTGGGGTATGCAGGGGTATACCTATTTTTCTTATTTTTGCTCCAAAACATAGATTGTGGGTACTCGTTAGGCGGTTCTAACGTGTACCCACAATCTATGTTTTGAGCAAAAATAAGAAAAAATATCGAAATTTTTCAGCTAAAAGTTTTCAATTTTTAAAGCTCAAAAATTCTATGTATATTGCATGGGCATGTTTTCGTAATGCTCTAGCCATCTGTGCTTGTACAGCTCGATTTGTGTCTGACCTGTTTGGAAACCACATTATTGATTTTCTCAGTGTCGCGGCTCATATATATTGCCATATCAAACCCTATCAGTATTAGAATTAGATCTACATAGAAAATGATATATACATAGAACATAATGTACATATACACAAAATTATACAAAACCATGCTAAATTCTGTACAATAATCTTTGGTCAAATTTATTGCTTTATGAATATTGCTTAAAACAAAAAAAATCTTTTGCTATTCCATATCTCCTTTTTGCATATTTTGAAAGTTACATGTATGTCACAAATCAGTTAATCCATGCAGATGATCAGCGTCATTGTTTTTGTTAGACAGATATTAAGTCTCCTTAGATCAGAAGTTCAAACTTTTTGTCATGTACAGCCTGGTTTGAGTCTCAAGCCTGAATGATAGGTTTTCTCATGATTTAGCCCTTCCATGGTAGAAAGTACAATGAACATTTAAAATTCTGTGCTCAACTGAGTTGAGCTTTAATGCAAAGCCTGGTCTAAGTGTGTTTCCTTACCCATAAGTAGCTGAGCTACCAAAATTATGCACCAAAAATCATGCATCACACACCTTTGAATTCTTTTATGTAGCATTTTCCTTCACCCATTAGTGACAAATGGATTCACCCATCATTATCATTTAAGTGTGGTCACTTTCATTTTTAGGGATATCGGGTATGTTTTAAGATTTTTTCATGAAAGCAAACAGATTAGCTTCAGATGGGACCCCACGTTCTGCGGCGGCACATCTGGGGCTAAACTGGCTAAACTGTTTGCCTATGTCCCATAAATGGGATGCCAGGCTTATACGAGTTAAGAAGTACATGTATAGGTAGGTCATTCAGATACGGTATAGGCTGCAATTTATATATTCATATCTGGGCTAATTGCATGTTCCAGCCATTCAAAGAAGTAAACCCTATAACGCTCAAAAGCAGTATGCTTAAACTGCATATTTTCAGCTTTTACCAAACAGGTTAAAAGTAATTATTCATAGGGTGTTGCCTATACAATAACCCAAATGCAATAACACATGAACAAGTGCACCAATAAGTATTTTTGTGTCCTAATCATACAAATCACAATATTCTGTGTCTGTATGTAACTCGATGGCACAGTTCAACTTGTGGATGTCCGTCTGTAGACACGCTGACGAGATGTGTTTCTGAAATAAAATCAACGATAAATGAGTCACCTCTCAAGAAAACTTTATCTCAGAGGTTTCCAACCAGTTCCGACAAACACAGGTCTGTACATTCACAGCAGAAGTTAGAAACTTACAATTTGGGCTTTGAGAAGTCAGAGATTGTACTATCTATGCTGTGAAAACGAAAGCGCTGATCAGCTGTGCAGCTGATGCACACCTATCCGCGCCTTGATTTTAACATATGCAAAAAATCTGGTTTTCTGATGTTTTCTCAATTTACACTAATTTTTATCTTGCAATAAATGCAGTAAAAGTTCAATAATTTAACTTCATTCCCCTGATTTTACGATATAGTCCACAAAACAAAAGTATTCATCAACATTTTGAAAATGACTTAATAATGCTTCCATCTTTGATATCATGTAATGATGTATAAGGCTGGGATTAGGAGCAGATTGAAATGTCAGCCATTGACTCAAGTTTGGGTTAACAATGACTACAGATAAACGAGCAGCCTCATGATAAAACCAACCAGAGGACCAATGGTCCTGTAAACGCTCACCTGAGACCTGAGATATATATCAATAAACTTGTTTGACTAGATAGTAATATACATGTATATAACCCCAGGGCCGGGGCAGAGCAACCCCTGGAGTCAGTTTCTATTTGAAAACATGAAACTGCAGTCCATTTGCCAATTTACTGCAAGTTTTGCCCTTCAAATGACATTTTAACAATTTCCCCCATTCAAATGCATGGGCGACCTTAGTTGACCTTGCCGTAAAATAGGTCAAGGTCATCCAAGGGTCAGGATTTATATAAACATTGTAGAGCTCCATTGCCTGATGCTTCATGCCAAGTTTCAAAATCATAGGCCTTCTTGTTCTGGAGAAAAAGATTTTTAAAGGTTTTTGCTATTTTTTGCCATGGCTGCCATCTTGGTCATGTGAACTTGACCATTTATATAAACTTTCATTCCCACTTCCAAACAATGCTCCTCATAAAAGTTGGCTTTGATTGGCCAAGCCATTTCAGAGACGAAGATCTTTGAATATCACAGTAATATACATGTTTATTGCCCCGGGGTGGGGGCAGACAGACCCCTGGGGTCAAAATTTTTTTCAGAATCATCAATCTTAAGTCCATTTGCTCATTTCCTGCAAGTTTTCCCTACAAATTTATGACATTTTAACACTTTTGCCCATTCAAATGCATGAGCAACCTATGCTGACCTTGTGTAAAATAGGTCAAGGTCATCCAAGGGTCATGATTTATATAAACTTTGTAGAGCTCCAGTCACTGATGCTTCACACCAAGTTTCAAAATCATCGGCCTTCTGGTTCTGGAGAAGAAGATTTTTAAAGGTTTTTTCTATTTATAGCCATGGCAGCCATCTTGGTCATGTGACCTTGACCATTTATATAAACTTTCTTTCCCCCTTCCCAAGGATGCTCCATATGAAGTTTGGCTTTGATTGGCCAAGCGGTTTGAGGGGAGAAGATGTTTCATTATTATGGAAATATACATGTATATAGCCCCTGGGCAGGGGCAGACAACCCCCCAGGGGCTAAAATTTTCCATTAATATTAATCTTCTGTCCATTTGCCTATTCCCAGTAAGTTTTACCCATTAAATAGCATTTTACCATTTTTTCCCATTCAAATGCATTGGCCACGTAAGTTGACCTTGCCGTAAAATAGGTCAAGGTCATCCTAAGGTCATGATTTATATAAACTATGATGGGCCCACCTCCCTGATGCTACATACCAAGTTTCGTGGAAATCGGCCCACTGGTTCTGGAGAAGAAGATTTTTAAAGGTTTTTGCTATTTATAGCCATGGTGGCCATCTTGGTCATGTGACCTGGACCATTTATATAAACTTTCGTTCCCCCTTCCTAAGGATGCTCCACATGAAGTTTGGCTTTGATTGGCCAAGCGGTTTCAGAGGAGAAGATCTTTGAAATTGTGGACGATGGACGACGACGGACGGACGCCGGAAAATGGGTATACTATAAGCTCACCTGTGAGCCTTCGGCTCAGGTGAGCTAACAATTTGCATAAGCAAAAACAAAGGCGCAGACCGCGAAGCTGATCAGCGCCTTTGTTTTTTGCTGCTCGGATAGTACAATTCCTCCCATACTTATATACAAAATTTCAAGATTCTAGCTTTCTTCTGTGACTGTACAGCCCGGTTTGTGTCTGACCTGTTCCGAAACCACATTGTTGGTTTTCCCACGAGACGGCTCAAATGATACAGCCTCTTTGGCATGTGGTAAAGACAAGTTGCTGTCCCAATTCTAGATGCATTATACATCGGAACCGTTCATAATACACATAATTTACCATTACGAAAACACGCCCATGTTAAATATAGATTTTTCTTAAGTTGTAAAAATTAAAAATTTTCAGCAGAAACATTTTGATATTTTCCTTATTTTTGCTCAAAACATAGATTGTGGGTACACGTTAGAACCGCCTCGCCGAGGCGGTTCTAACGTGTACCCACAATCTATGTTTTGGAGCAAAAATAAGAACCAGAGGACCAATGGTCCTGTAAACGCTCACCTGAGACCTGTTGTACGTATATACCAATAAACATGTTTGCATATTATGGAAAAAAGCCCCAGTAAAGGGGCAGATGATTCCCTGGTGTCCATTATTTTTCTTCATAATAATCAATATCCTGTCCATTTGCCAATTTCCTGCAAGTCTTTCCCTTCAACCGACAAATAACAGTTATCCCCATTCAAAGGCATAGGCAACCTATGTTGACCTTGTCGTAAAATAGGGCAAGGTCATCACAGGGCCATGATTTATATATACATGTACATTGTAGTACTTAAGCCATTGATGTTTCATGCCAAGTTTTGTTGAAATCGGTCCACCGGTTCCAGAGAAGAAGATTTTGGAAGGGTTTTTACCATATATGGGCATGGCGGCCATCTTGGTCATGTGACCTGGATCATTTATATACGCATTGGTTCCCTCATTCTATAAATGCTTCACATAAAATTTGGCTTTGATTGGCCAAGTGGTTTCAGAGAAGAAGATGTTTGAATATTTTGGTAATATACATGTATATTGCCCCGGGGTGGGGGCATATGAGCCCCTTGGGTCCATTTTTTTCAGAATCATTAATATTCAGTCAAACTACCCATTCCTGCAAGATTTTCACCTCAAATTACTTTTTAAAAGTTTTCCCCATTCAAATGCATAGGCGACCTATGTTGACCTTGCCATAAAAAAGGTCAAGGTCATCACAGGGTCATGATTTATATACACATTGTAGTACTTGAGCCATCAATGCTCCATGCCAAGTTTCTTTGAAATCAGTGTACCGATTCCGGAGAAGAAGATTTTTGAAGGTTTTTTACCATATATGGGCATGGCGGCCATTTTGGTTATGTGACCTTGATTATTTATATAAACATTGGTTACCCCTTCCTATTGATGCTTCACATAAAATTTGGCTTTAATTGGCCAAGCGGTTTCAGAGGAGATGATGTTTGAATATTATGGTAATATACATGTATATTGCCCCGGGGTTGGGGCATATGAGCCCCTGGACTGCAATTTTTTTCAGAATCATTAATATTCAGTCCTACTGCCCATTTCCTGCAAGACTTTTACTTAAAATGACATTTTAAAAGTTTTCCCCATTCAAATGCATTGATGACCTATGTTGACCTTGCTGTAAAATAGGTCAAGGTCATCACAGGGCCATGATTTATATACACATTGAAGTGCTTGAGCCATCGATGCTTCATGCCAAGTTTCGTTGAAATCGGTCCACCGGTTCTGGAGAAGAAGATTTTTGAAGGGTTTTTACCATATATGGGCATGGCGGCCATCTTGGTCATGTGACCTGGATTTCTTATATACACATTGGTTCCCCCTTCCTATAGATGCTTCATATAAAATTTGGCTTTGATTGGCCAAGTGGTTTCAGAGGAGAAGATCTTTGAAATTGTGAACGGACGACGGACGGACGCCGGACGGACGCCGGATCATGGCCATCCTATAAGCTCACCTTGTGAGCCTAACGGCTCAGGTGAGCTAAAAATAGGTATACCCCTGCATACCCCAGTTTTGCTATATAAAAGAGGGGTATAAGGGGGTATACATTACACGGACATGTTTTTTCTGATGCACACATCATTCTCATAACCATTTAATGTCTTATGTAGGAATTTGAATACATATAGGTAGAAAATTGCCCTGTTTGTTTTTGTTTTTAACTTAAACTTTTCATCTTTGAGACAGAAATTAGCAAAAGCAGCAGTCAATCATTGCGCAGTCTTTGTTGTAATTAAGAAGCATAATGTTTGCAGTTACTGAATTTCTTGTTAAGCTTTTGTACAGATAAAAAGGACAGCCTGCATGTTTTGTTTTGACAGTGTCACAACAAAACTTAATGCAGGCTGCCTTTTTTTATGAAACACAGAATACAAATTTTCAAGAATCCAACATAATGCAATTTTCCACTGTGATTCTGATTAACATATCATACATAGTATACAGTCGGACATGAGTTAAGCATCACCCTTATTTTTTTCAAAAGGTGCTTTTTAAGTAAATTTTTTGCAAAAACAACATTTAGTTTGCAAGGGTCTTTAACTCCCGTCAAGCCCTGATTTGTTAGGCCTTTCAGTATGTTTTTTGACCTTGTCACTCAAATTCTATGGTGTCCAGACTACGCCTATCCCTATTTTTGGGGTAAGCCATTAAAAGTTGTTTTAATGACTGATCCCCATATGTTCGCTACTGAGTTGGTATAAGCAAAGAAAGAAACTAGAGTTATATTGTAAAAATGTGCCAGAGAAGTTTTTTTCTACTCACTGTTTTAATGGCAGGTACAGGCAGATACAGGAAAAGTTATTTGCTTATTTATCAAACACGACGTTTTCACTATGTAACATGCCATTCTTTAAACTCTGATAACTTTTCATGTGTTTGAGATATCTGTCTGAATTTTTTAGATTGATTATGGTGTTGGAATTGTCAAAACATGAAATTATCATTTTACACTGTTTGGCGGCCATCTTAGATTTATGCAAAATGCATGACTTGCCAAAAGATAGCAGTGTTGCATTCAAGCCAGATTAGTTCTATAACTCCTGTATAGGACAAAGAAACCAAGAAGCTCATAGTACAAAACATTTCTAGGTAAAAGTTAAGGGCACAAAGCAGTGTGAAATGAATGATAAAACAGTGAATTTGGCTATGTAGGGGTATGCCTGCATAAACAAAGCCTCGTTGTTTACCGTAAGGTTAATTTAATCAGGATTTGCTTTAATTTATCACTCAAAAATCAAATATCACAAATATCAAAGAAAATATTTCTGTTTTGAAAGGTGTACTGTTTATTCCCATAAAATATTCAAGCGATGCTTAACTTATGTCTGACTGTATATATATCATGCAAATAAGTTCCGCACCAACTGATTACCATGCACCATATAACAACACGAACCCAGACCAGCTAGCACATGTATTCAGAATAATTAGTATAAATTAGGGGCTTTAGGTTTTCTGCTTTCAATTCTAATTATTGCCCTGATCTCAAAATTGAGACAGAATTAATAGACCAAACCAGTTTTACCAAGTCAGGAATAGAATATACAACAATTACCAATTAAGAACCTTCTATGGTATAGAGGTTAAGCCACTTGCCTTGAAATCCAGGGGGTTGCAGGTTGGATCCTGGACATCTCCAGTCTTGGCAAGGGACTTGAAACCAAGGTCCATCTAGTCTACATATGACCTTAGCAATAAGTGGAATGCTAGACTCGTAACTCAATTCAACTGGGCAATAATTACCACATTATTTTGGGACAATGATTAGAATTTGGCCGAGAGAAATTGGAAATCAAAGATGGAAATAGTATGTTTTATTGAAAAAAATGTGGCATTCATTTAAGACGTCAAAGGTCTTTGACTTAGAATGTTAAAAGCACTAAGAGGCAGAGTTCAGACATAGTGTCCTAGAGCCAGACAATTTGAGTTCCACACAGTACTTTGTCAAGTTCCCTGGAAGTATTACCCAGCAGGCACATGACGTCAGATCGACGTTGATGTGACGTCATGACGTTGTATCGACGTTGATACGATGTCATTATGATGTCATGTGCCCACTGGGTAGCTTCTGAAAAATTGTTAATTGCGATGTAAAACAACAAAACCTTAAAAGCATTTTGGAGGACAAAAACATTGCAACAAGATCAAGCCAGCCCAATGTAGAAGGTATAGTCAGCTAGTTTACATGCTTTCTTTTTCAGCATAAGTGAAAAATGACTAAACTGTTTGAGATTAAGATATGTACAGCCACAGGAGATTTTTAAGATGGGAAAGAGCAAGACATTACAATCACTTTACAACCTACTTGATCAAACTTGACTGAAGGCGTAAACATTGATCACTCTGCTAAAGTCGCCAGCACTATCAATCATAAATACATTAATGAGCACAATCAGGCAAAGTTTCCAAACAGGTCAGACACAATCTGTGCAGTATGACCAAATTGAATAAGCAGGCAAGCGAAAGAGACCTGGAATTTTCTTGAAAAGGCTTCATATTAGGACTGTTGGGAGGAATATGTATACATTCTAATGCACTAGTCATTTGTAACCACGGCCCCCCAGGCCCGGGGGAGGGCGAGGAATAGCCTTGGAAATGAGGGGCTTTGACCAAAGTTTGCCATGGCAGTGCGGGGGAAATACCCGGGGTTTGCTTTATATAGGCAAAAAGGGCCCTGAAATGAAAAAGATAGCAGGCTGCGGGGGAAAACAGCAGTGGTTTTACCAACGAGCAGTCCCCGCAGGGTGGGGCTTTTAGCAGGGATTTGCTGGACTAAAAGTCAAAGTCCCTGCTATTCCCCGGGCCTGGGGGGGGGGGGGGGTGTGTGGTTACAAATGACTAGTGCATAAGCAAGGGTGTCCTGAGCACATGAGTATTCCCAGTATTAATACTGTAAGCCAGCCAGGCTTAGCGTTTCGTGCATCCTTGGAACATATTAAGATTTTTGGGGTATTATGTATACATTCTAAGCAAGGGAATCTTGTTTATATGAATATTCTGAGTATTAATACTGCAAGCCGACCGAGCTCAGCAATTTGCCCAACCAAAAACTTACCATGACCTTTTATATATCATTGAAACATTGGATTTGTTTGGGCTCCTAGATAATAATTCAACATATAAGCCCCGTCATAAGAAAGCCAACAATGTGGTTTCCGAACAGATCTGACACAAACCGAGCTCTACAAGCACAGAAGATGGCGAGAGGCTGGAAATTTTAGATTTAGAAAGTAGAAGAATTGTTCTATCCGTGTAGCAAAAACAAAGGCACTGATCAGCTTTGCAGTTATCGCAACGCTGATCAGCAACTTTGTTTTCCCATATAAAAAATGTTGGATTTCCCATGCTGTGGCTTATATAACATTAAAAATGACAACAAATTGACAACATCTATTAAAACATTTGTGCTAGCAGCAAAACTAACAGAAATGTGCAATTACATAAAACATGCACCATTATCCTACTACTTGTGATGAATATCTCTATCACATTCTTAATGCATCTTATGGAGCTAAGAATTTAAAATAAATACTTTTGTAGTGCCCAAAACATGCAGTTCTAATTATCAATTACATGTGTGTAACAATGTCCTATTTGACTTATGAAAGCGTGCATTTATTTTCAGTTTTTCAACATAGTTTACAGTATTAAAACAGACTAAAAGTCTAAGCAAAATCTGAAGTGAAAGCAGACCTGGATGAACTGAAAGTAGACCCATCAATGTACTTTGCTGTCCAGTCTGCAACTATTTAAGGCATTTCTCTCAAGGCAGGGTGAAACAACTTCAATTGACATTAATGTATGTAACAAATTCTATGATTATTACAACATGAATGAAACAAATTTTAAGTATTATTATTATTACTTACTTTCTCTGTCGACGTTCCTCATTTTTCTGTATAATGCGTTCCTCAGTTTCCTGTAACTGATGTCTAAATCGCTGGGCACCGGCATTGTCTCCGGACATTTCTAGGTCGGCGAGCCGTTGACTCAGATCGTCTTTTGTGTCTCGTAAATCTTGTAAACAAGAATATAGGTCACCGTCCTCTTCTTCCTGCCAGAAAATGACAGCCATTTAATAATTGAAGTTGCCTTTAAGGAGAGTCAGGACGAATATTAGTCACCAAAACGACATGCATGTGCCGGAAGCCACCGGTACCATTTTCAACTCTTTTGGTATGTTTTGGTCTAGGGTGAACCCATCTGGATAACATCTGTGTAATGTGTATCCCCCTATACCCCACTTTTATATGGTAAAACTGTGGTTTACAGGGGTTTATCAGTTTTTCTTATTTCTGATCCAAAACATAGATTGTGAGGTGGTTCTAATGTGTACCCACAATCAATGTTTTGAGCAAATATATTGAAAATGTTTCAACGAAATTTTCAATTTTGAAAGCTCAAAAATTCTGTATATTGTATGGACAAGTTTTCGTAATGCCACAATCTATTGCTCCTGTAGCCAATGCTTTGACCACTGAGTTATCAGGACCAGTCAATTTCACTTTCAATGATTCACCAACTACATGTATTAGTCAAGCACATATTCTGCTATTTTCCGAATTTCCTCATAGAGACTTTCCATACTGTATAAGTCGTAAGAATAAGATCAGTTGTAAAATTGAGCAGCACTGAAATTAAATGGAGTATCAGAGACTGTTAAAAGGGTTTTTGAAACTCATTTAAGCCTGGCATCCTATTGATGGGACATAGGCAAACAGTATAGCCCCACATGAGACAACACAGAAAGCTGCGTTCCATTTGGGGCTATTGTTTGCTTAGAGAGTTTTCGTCGCAAAAAATGAATAAAATTTCAAAATCACTTCTGATGCCTCTAAAAAAACAAAGGACTCACCTAATCGATATTATAAATGACGGGTAAGTCCATTCTTCATTTATGGGTTAAAATAGTCTATATAACATTGCAATTCTATAAATATGTGATTACATACCTTAGGATTTCTCATGTCAATGCAGATGAGTAGAGCTGCCAGTTCTTGAGGTTCACTGTACTCGTTCTTCAGTGGGACACTCCGGTAACCTACAGGGAAGATACATGTATTTAGATAACAGTGTATGAACATAAAAAGGTGCATTATACTACATAGAAAATTTGTCCCATCCTTTTGTGAACAGATTTATAACCAGGCAAGCTACCATACATCATTATACATCAAACTCCCTGATAATTTAACACGGATTCGATGAGCCACATCACGAGAAAATGGGATTATTGCCTATGTGAAAACAAAGGCACAGATCAGCTGTGCAGTAACTCCACAGCTGATCAGCGCCTTCTTTTTCGCTTCACGAATAGTACAATTCCTCTTCTTCCTAAGTCTGACATTTCAAGCTTCTAGCCCTTTGCTGAGACTGTACAGGCTGGTTTTGTCGGACCTGGTAGGAAAACCCAAAAACAGGTTTTCTCACATCGCGGCTCAGATAGCAATTAATCTGGCAGATATTGGCCTGGACCCAAACAATAGTGAAAACATTACACACTCAACCAAATTGTCCCTTACATCAGGAAAACATGTCCCTGAAATGTATACCCCCTCATACCCCACTTTTATATAGTAAAAGTGGGGTTTACAAGGGTATACCTATTTTTCTTATTTTTGATCCAAAACATACATTGTGGACATACCAAACATACATGTGTACCCAAAATGAGCAAAAATATTAAAAATATCAAAATTTTTCTGATGAAATTTTCAATTTTTACAGCTGAAAAAAATCTCTGTACATTGCATGGGCATGTTTTCGTAATTAATCTTTTCACAAACCTCTTGCTTATTTTATTGTAATTAAAAGCTTGCTTAACAGTTTACCTGGTCTAAGACACTGTACGGGAAACGTGGCCTGTCCGAGAAAGTTTGGATCCCCAAAAACGTCTTCATCTTGGACCAGAAACCTGATCAATGCTACGTCAGGACACACAATGTCGAAATCTACCGACGTCTTGGTCCATACAGGGTTCAGGCCATTCTCCTCTGAAAATATAGAAATGTAAATGCATAGGAATGTTACAGGACAATTCTTCAAACCTTGTTGTCATCATTAAGTATTTGAGCAATTAGCATTTGGCAATGAGCTTTAATTAACTAGCATGCCATGCAAGCCTTCATACAAGACTGCAATATCAGCCATTCACAAAGTGAAAATATCATAATACATGACAGTGTATCAGATGAGCCGCGACACGAGAAAACCGGTGTTCGGGGTTTCCGACCAGGTCTGACACAAACCGACCTGTACAGTCACAGAAGCAGGCTAGAAGCTTGAAATTTCGGATTTAAGAAGTAGCGAAATTGTACTATCCGTGAAGCGAAAACAAAGGCGCTGATCAGCTTCGCAGTTACTGCGAAGCTGATCTGCGCCTTTGTTTTCGCATAGGCAAAAATCCGGTTTTCTCACGATGCGGCTCAGATATAGCTGTTCCATTTCTCACAAGATTCTTTACACTCCTAGAGCAATAGAAAAAGAAGATAAAATCAAATATTTACATTTTTCTAAAACCTCCTTAGATGAACCATTTAGATGTTCATCTGTGTTCATATATCCATGAACAACATCGTGTCACGCAACGTCACACTTGACGTCAAAAAACAATGCTCGCGCCAATCTGATTGGACGTGACGCCGTTCCACTGTTTGTATAAACACAGTGTATAAATTATCTATCTGTTCGTAAATATGATCGCCTTGATGATTTTTCAACAAGCGATAGAGAGAAATGAATATAAATATAAGAAATGAGTTTAATTTTTCTGATGTCCATGGAGCTATGAACGGCAGTGGGTCGCTAGCAAAGCTTACATGAACCCCCTTCGGGGTTCGTTCACTTTGCACGTGACCCACTGCGGTTCATAGCTCCATGAACATCAGAAAAATGAAATTCATTTCTTAAGTGAATACTTACGTATGGTGACAGTCTTGAATTTATTGTTATCACAGTCAAGGCCGACTATCTCTATCTCTACAAAAGGTGACACATATCCTCTCCCTGACTTCATCAGATGTCGGGCACCAATCACCTACACAAACAGGAACCAGCATCAAGATACATTACAAAAACACACTTATTCTGTATATTCATCAGAAAAAGAAAGTATCTGAAAAAAAGTGAGCCCAAAACATAGATTGTGGGTACACGTGAGAACTGCCTTGGCAATGTCTCTCTGAGTTAAACCTACGATTCAGCTCAAAAACTGATAAAAGGAGTCACTGCATGGGAAAACAAACAATCTGCATAAGCGAAAACAAAGGCGCAGATCAGCTTCGCAGTAACTGCGAAGCTGATCAGCGCCTTTGTTTTCGCCACACTGATAGTACAATTCCTCTTCTACTTATATCCAAAGTTTCAAGCTTCTAGCTTTATTCTGTAACTGTACAGCCTGGTTTGTGACAGACCTGGTCGGAAACCCAAATTGTTGGTTTTCTCATGCACAGGCTCATAGCTTATTATATTTTACTTTCCATAACAAAGAAATACTTACAGTTATAGAGATAGTAAGAGGGTCAACATGTACAGATTTCTTCTCATATGGTGAGAAATCTTCATATCTCATACAGTCGGGCTGCAGAACATAGCCACACCTAGCAAGAAAAATAACTGGAAAGTTCGGAAATGTTCACATGAACCTAATTTTAGTGAATATTTAGGAATTTGTTGCCTAGTAAGTCCAAGGTCATCACCAATAAAAACCTACAATAAGCTTTATAGACTACATAATTATGTACTTAGTCCACAACTTGATAATAATTCAGACATAGAAAATTCATGAAATAAAAGTCACATGAAAATTCCTGAATCTACAGTATACAAAACATCCTGATTATGCATAATCAAGGTTTGCTTCTATTGTCTTAAAACTATTCCAAAGTTCACTGTTATTTACGTAATCAGGGTTGCCACGCTCCAACACAAAAACAATTCCCTGACATTTCCCTGACAATACCCTAACGAAATTTCAAATTTCCCTGACAATAACATCTTGGTGTGCAGTCCCTAATGACAGTTTATTAGAACAATTCTTAAAATTTGGAAAGTCATTCATTACTACAATACACAAATCAGAACTTAATTAAACTTATCATATGACGTCGCTGTTTTCCAGTGGATATCGTCATGTCATAAAAATCGTATGACCACACGTGTAATAACACTTTTGCGGGAATACGTAACGTCACTGACGACGTTCATAACAACAATGTAAATTTTCATTGAAAATATGTCCACTTTGGAGGCGATAAAATACTATTTTAAAAGTCATATGATAAAACGAATCTTACACTCGTGGTCATTTCATACGAAATTTATTAAACTTGCCGAAGGCTCGTTTAAAAAATTTCATATGAAATGACCACTCGTGTAAGATCCTCTATATAAAATACCTCTGGTTTAAGACTGCCCCAAAAACACTGATGAGATTTAGACAAAGTCACTACATAATATGGCTTGAATCTGGTATGTTCAAAATTCCCTGATAATTCCCGGACATTTACCAATAATTCCAAATTTCCCTGACAGTTTGCAAAATTCCCTGACAATACCCTGACCTTGAAAAAAACTGAACAACAATGAAATGATGAATTCTATTAACTGAAAGCATTTCCAACATAGTCTGGACATACATGCTTGTGAGGCACCTTGGGAATGGTTCAAAGAATGTGACTTCCCTAATGCTTTAAAGGGAATTTAGCATTTTCTCATCAGCGTGACACACTTTGGCCTATACATATGACATGTTTGTCTCCTATGCCAAAGTGTGACAGAGGTTTAAGCTACAGAATACACGAGTTGCATCATAAGAAAAATGGATTTTTGCCTATGAGAAAACAAAGGCGCAGATCACACCTTTGTTTTCGCTAATCGGATAGTACAATCCCTCTTTTTTCCTAAATCCGAAGTTTCAAGCTTCTAGCTATCTTCTGTGACTGTACAGCCCGATTTGTGTCCGACCTAGTCAGAAACCCCGAAGACCCATTTTCTCGCGTCGCGACTCACACTATACTTACGTCCCATTCAACAGAAATCTTCCCTGATTCAGCTGCATGCTCCTGTCTGGTGTCTGATAGTTCAGAGCGATCAACTGTGACCCACAATTCCACATGCTGACCGGGTCATAGTTGGACGAGTCCACACGGGGACCTTTAGGGTAGACTCTGCTCAGCTGCCTTCTGTTGTATGCCAAGAACTGTTTTGCTTTAGACTTGGTACACAACTTTTCAGCTTTGGTTTCTTGAAAGGATGACATTTCACATACATTGGCTGACGTTCCTGCAATGCAAATACAGAATTCAGTAATCATCAGGAAAACATGTCCCCCTTATACCCCCTTATACTCCACTGTTATAATAAATATAGCAAAACTGGGGTATGCAGGGGTACACCTATTTTTCTTATTTTTGCTCCAAAACAGATTGTGGGTACTCCTTAGAACCACCTCGCCAAGGGGTTTCTAAAGTGTATCCACAATCAATGTTTTGAGCAAATATATTGAAAATAAAAAAATCTTTCTCATGAAAATTTTCAATTATTACAGCTGAAAAAATCTATGTACATGTGTATATTTCATGGGCATGTTTTCGTAATGTGCCATTGAAACCTCTGAAAACCAATAGCCATGCACAAATACGGAAATGTTAGTTGTGATTACTTACTTCCAGTCAAAAGGACACTTTACAATATTCAATGAGACCAGAGTTCTGTTCATTGTACAGCTAGTTGTGATTATTTACTCTCTATGCTATATGAGCCGCGTCATGAGAAAACCAGATTTTTGCCTATGCGAAAACAAAGGCGCAGATCAGCTTCGCAGTTACTGCGAAGCTGATCAGCGCCTTTGTTTTTCGCTTCACGGATAGTACAATTTCTCTTCTTAAATCTGAAATTTCAAGCTTCTAGCCTGCTTCTGTGACTGTACAGGTCCGTTTGTGTCAGACCTGGTCAGAAATCCCCGAAAATCGTTTTTTTCGCGTCGTGCCTCATATAATACACAATGTGACCAGATAACTGTTCCCTGTATGGGCAGTTGTTATTGCTAGTTTGGGCCCAACCGTTGGAAATCTTAGCAGATAAACTGCATTCCAAAATATTGGAAATATGAGGCTTGACCTCTAAAATTATTTTCAAGTTCCCGGACTATTGTTATTGCATGTGATAGTCATGCGCCAGCTGTGATTACCAACTCAAAATCTTGAAGTGCAGCTATACGATTAGTAATGAGATTGCAGGATTGCTCACTGTTTGGCCAAGTTAGGTAACACTTTCACTCTCTAAAAATCAAAAGGTACAGCTATACAATAAACAATGAGATCTGAGAACTGTTAACTGTACAATTAGTTGTGATTACTTACTCTCTAAGTCAAAAGGTACAGCAATACAATAACCAGAGGACCAATGGTCCTGTAAATGCTCACCTGAGATCTGCTGTATATACGCATGTTATAGAAAATAGTCCCAGTATAGGGGCAGATGAAGCCCTTGGGCCATTTTTTTTTCAGAATAATCAATATACTGTCCATACAAGTTTTTCCCTTCAAATGACAATTTAACAGTTTACCCATTCAAATACATAGGCAACCCATGTTGACCTTGCCTAAAAATAGGTCAAGGTCATCACAGGGTCATGATTTATACATACATTTTAGTACTTGAGACATCGATGTTTCATGCCATGTTTCTTCCAAATCGGTCCATCAGTTCCGGAGAAGAAGATTTTTTGAAGGGTTTATACCATATATGGGCATGGCGGCCATCTTGGTCATGTGACCTTGATTATTTATATATATATTGATTCCCCCATTCTATAGATGCTTCACATGAAATTTGGATTTGATTGGCCAAGCGGTTTCAGAGGAGAAGATCTTTGAATATTATGGTAATATACATGTATAATGCCCCAGGGCTGGGCCAAATGAGCCCCTGGGGTCCAATTTTTTTCAGAATCATTAATATTTAGTCCTACTGCCCATTTCCTGCAAGAATTTCACTTTAAATGACATTTTAAAAGTTTTCCCCATTAAAATGCATTGGCAACCTATGTTGACCTTGCTGTAAAATAGGTCAAGGTCATCCAAAGGTCATAAATTATAAACACATTGAAGTACTTCAGTCCCCGATGTTTCATGCCAAGTTTTGTTGAAATCGGTCCATTGGTTCAGGAGAAGAAGAATTTTAAAGGATTTTTACCATATATGGGCATGGTGGCCATCTTGGTCATGTGACCTGGATTATTTATAAACACATTGATTCCCCCTTCCCATAGATGCTTCCTATAAAATTGGGCTTTGATTGGCCAAGTAGTTTCAGAGAAGAAGATCTTTGAATATTTTTGTAATATACATGTATATTGCCCCGGGGTGGGGGCAGACCAACCCCTGGGGTCCAAATTTTCTTCAGAATTACCTACCTTAAGTCCATTTGCCCATTTCCTGCAAGATTTGCCTTTCAAATGACATCTTAACAATTTTCCCCATTCAAATGCATGGGCGACCTATGTTGACCTTGCCATAAAATAGGTCAAGGTCATCCAAAGGTCATAATTTATAAACGCATTGTAGTACTCTGATCCCCAATGCTTCATGCTAAGTTTCGTTGAAATCGGTTCAGTGGTTCCGGAGAAGAAGAATTTTGAAGGGTTTTTACCATATATGGGCATGGCGGCCATCTTGGTCATGTGACCTGGATTATTTATTAACACATTGGTTCCCCCTTCCTATAGATGCTTCATATAAAATTTGGCTTTGATTGGCCAAGCGGTTTCAGAGAAGAAGATCTTTGAAAATGGTGGACGACGACGGACGGACAACGGACGACGGACGGACGCCGGATCATGGCCATCCTATAAGCTCACCTTGTGAGCCTAACGGCTCAGGTGAGCTAAAAATGAGATCCAAAAACTGTCCAATGTATGACTAGTTGTGATTACTTACTGGGTCAAAAGGTACAGCTATACAATAAACAATGAGATCTGTGTTGTTAACTGTACAGCTAGTTGTGTTTTCTTGCTCTCTAAATTGAAAGGTACAGCTACATGTATACAATAAACAATGCGATAACAGAACTGTACACTGTACAACTAGTTACCATTACTTACTCTCTAAGTCGAAAGGTACAGCTATACAACGAACAATGAGATCTGAGCACTGTTAACTGTATGGCTACTTGTGATTACTTACTCTCTAAATCAAAAGGTACAGCTATACAATAAACAATGAGATCTGAGCACTGTTAACTGTATGGCTACTTGTGATTACTTACTCTCTAAATCAAAAGGTACAGCTATACAATAAACAATGAGATCTGAGAACTGTTAACTAACTGTACAGTTAGTTGAGATACTTACACTCTCAGCCAAAAGGTACAGCTATCATGCATTCTCAATAAAGCGGTGCAATTTGCCTTTTAACGTGTCGTCATATTATAAATAGTTTTATATAATTCTCCCCATCTTAAATTTATGCAATACAAGCAGGGTCAGTGTCGATAAAAATTTGATGTGCGTACTTCTTATCTACTATCTTATTTGTGTTTTACAACTCACTTACTGTGCGATACGGTAAGGTTCGTTACTGTCGCCACTGCTATATGCGGCTTTAAAATGCAGTTTTCGTGCTGCTGTGGTCCTCTAACACACAGACTTTGTATTTTTATTATCAACATGTATGTAGGCCTCAACAAGCACATAAAATACTTTGCAGTTTATCACTTTCTATGAGCACGATTTCTAGTTTTGCATCTGTCGAAGTAGTTTCTGTAATTTCTATTATCTGACTTATGCAGTGCATCTACCCCGTTCCGGACCAGCCAATACCAGAAATCTTTCCTTACATATTAAGATCGTATCGGTATCTTGACATTAAAAACATGTAAATTGGAATGGGGCTTATAGTGTTGATGCAAAGGAGTGAATTCAGTTCCCCTCTTGTGTGTAGATTTAAGAAAGTAAGGTTTGTTACCGCAATATTTACGAAACTATTTGTAATACTAAAGACAGAAGCCGTCAAATTATTCCATGTTATCCCTCTCGCATTGGTTTGGTACGAGAACGTATATGTGCATGGTTTAAGGTCCAGAAAATTAGCATAAAGAGAAAAAATGTAAGGTTCGTTTTTGAAAGGTTCGTTACCTAATATTGTCAATTAGCTCTTTAATTGATATCACACACTTTCGCGCCAATTTTTTCTTCATATTTTGGAGGGAAATGACACCAGAGATACTTACACGCTATCGCAGCCACCGTTTTGCGGATGATTTGGTATGGGCGAAGCCCCATGATTTCCTGTTTACAGACAACGTATCATTCAAAATAAAAATTTGTAACGCCCTGATCTGATGATTTCATTTTATGTTATCTTCAAATAAAATGCATTTCAAACGAAGTTTGATTTACTATGTTTGACAGAGGAGGTAGTCATAGGATGGCATAAAAGTTAAAGTAAGGTTCGTTACCAGATGTAACGAACCTTACGGAGCATTGTTAAATTGTGTAACTATATTTACTATGAATAAAATATGTATTCATTATTATGGTTGGTTAAATTAATGCACATTCTTTTGGTAGGACCCTGACAGGACTTGTTCTTGTTCGATTTTATGGTTCTAAAAGAACGATAATTTGTACCTGCAAGCTAGGCATTTCTATGCATGCTTTGTCATGGAGTATGTGGGAGTCAAATTATTCTGAGAACATGCAAATCTGTGTTTTTAGAACTAGTATGCTCTTTCTCTCCCTCTCTCTACACTCAACATATGTCTATGTAGAAGACTATATGGTATAAACCATGGAAGATCTTTCAGTAAGGTTCGTTACGGAAAGGTAACGAACTTTACAACAAAAATCTTTTGTTTTCTACGCACAAACCTTGAAATAAACATGCACTTGCGATTGGAAATTTCATGTACAGTGTGGCTAAGGGCAATAAGCTACCGTACGATTAAAGATACATTGTATAGGGAACTGGCATTCTAGAACAGTGTTGTATCCATAACGAACCTTACAACAAACCTTACATCTTGGGGAAAATTCAAGTCATTTTTGTAAGAATATTAATGTGTTCATGTTGAAAATACTTTGGATATTAGAAATTAATGCATTTTCCTTGAGGAAAATGTTATTTTCATTGGTATTGAGCAATGCTGAAATTTTTATGTTTGAAAATGCCAATTGCACCGCTTTATTGAGAAAGCATGAATACAATAAACAATGAGATCTGAGAACTGTTTACTGTACGGCTAGTTGTGATTACTTACTCTCTAAGTCGAAAGGTACAGCTATACAATAAACAATGAGATCTGAGAACTCCTGAGCAATCTGCCTCCTTCGTTCCTCTCTTCTCCTATTCTGTTGCTATAAATACAAAAATTTGTTTATCATGAAATCCTCTTTAATTAAAATAGGTACATACAAGCATGTATATTACATTTTTGTTGCGAACTGGTACTTATGTAATGTAATCATGTTAACTTATAGAAGAAAGCTTTTGTACATTTGAAGGCATTTATATATTTCTTTTTCATTTATTTATCTTGTTTTCTGCTGAGGCTAAATGATTTACTATTTAATGCTTAAGTTGAAGCCCCCTCACCTTCCAATTAAAAATATATGTTTGCAACTTCCTTGAAGCAAAATATAAATGTATGTTTACAACAGTGAAACTATGACTAAATTGTACCTAAGTTCTACAAAATGGCATTATAACTCTATAGGCTGAGCTTTGTTAACAAAAGCTTGTGCAGGTCAAATTTTTGTTTTTTATTTTCACTCCACCATTTCTCACTGAAGAAACCGCCCATATGCTTCTTGGTGTCAGGATCCTGGTTAAGGATGCAAACAAATTTTGTTTAGGCCACAACTTTCAGCTCTTAATTTTTGTTGTATACATTTTGTTTGGTTTCAGTAAATTTTTGAAATTATGTACTATATGCAGCATTTTCAAAGATGAGAAAAAGTGTACACTCAAAATATATACAGAAATTTAGAATGGATACATTCATGCTTTACATGGCTATTTTGGATTCAAAGGTTTGAAGTTTATACCAGACCCAAAATACATAATACAATATAAAAGCGCTGCAGGCATGCATGATACCCCGCCACGCAAATTTAATTTAGTACAAATGCACGGCATTAATCTACAATACCAAACCACATCTTCCAGATATGAACTCCTTAACAAAGTTTGAAGCAAATTGGTCTACAGATGCTCAAGACAGCGCCTAAAAACAATATTGTAACATAAATCAAGGGCCATTACTCTGTATTTATTTGATGAAAATTACCAATCTTCAATCCCAAACCACCCCTTCCTGATATAAACTCCTATAAAAAAATTGAAGAACATTGGTCAATAAATGCTCCAGATAGAGCCCAAAAATGAAATTTTAACGTAAATCAAGGGCCATAACTCTGTACTTATTTGACAAAATTTTCCCATCTTCAATCCCAAACCACTCCTTCCTGATATGAACTCCTATACAAGGTTTGAAGAAAATTGGTCTATAAATGCCCAAGATATAGGCCGGCAACGAAATTTTAATATAAGTCAAGGGCCATAACTCTGTACTTATTCAACAAAATTTACCTATCTTCAATCCCAAACCACTCCTTCCTAATATTAGCTCCTATACAAAGTTTGAAGAAAATTGGTCAATATATGCTGAAGATAGAGCCCAGAAACGAAATTTTAACGTAAATCAAGGGCCATAACTCAGTATTTATTTGACAAAATTTACCCATCTACAATCCCAAACCACTCCTTCTTAACATGAACTCCTATACAAAGTTTGAACAAAATTGGTCAATAAATGCTCAAGATAGAGCATGGAAACGAAATTTTAAAGTAAATCAAGGGCCATAACTCTGTACTTATTCGACGAAATTTGCCCATCTTCAATCCCAAACCACTCCTTCCTGATATAAACTCCTATACAAAGTTTGAAGAAAATTGGTCAATAATTGCTCAAGTTAGAGCACGGAAACGAAGCGCTGACGGACGGACGGATGCACGCACGGACGCATGGACGGACGTCAATAAATGCTCAAGATAGAGCATGGAAACGAAATTTTAAAGTAAATCAAGGGCCATAACTCTGTACTTATTTGACGAAATTTGCCCATCTTCAATCCCAAACCACTCCTTCCTGATATAAACTCCTATACAAAGTTTGAAGAAAATTGGTCAATAATTGCTCAAGTTAGAGCATGGAAACGAAGCGCTGACGGACGGACGGACGGACGGACACTCGAACGCAAATTTTTTGCGGAGGGTATAACATAATACCCCGCACTTTTTGAAGTGGCGGGGTATAATAATCATAATAAAGCTGATAACTTGGTGAATAACAGACCTTTTTGCTTTTTTCTCAATAAAAACAGACCTTAATCTAGAAACAACTTCCAAACACTTGCAAGCAATTGCTACAGCACTTCATATGAATGTCTACTAGTGTTTTTAAAGACAGCTGAAAATCAGTCATCCTTCTTTTATCATCAAATATTTGTAAATCAAGTATTAGATTAGCTAAGGCAGTACGCATTATTGGTAAAAAGTGTTCCTGTTAAGGCAATGCAACATTTTACAAATTTTCAGGCTAAATATTAGAGTGGACTTTAAAGTATGATAATTATATATGTGGTGAAATGAATCTGTTTCTTTTCCTTTTTTTATGTAAATGACTGGACACTTTAGAACCAACCTTGTTGTAGTTGTTGTTGTGTTCCAAGTTTGGGTACAGTTAAGGTTGTAACATTAAGAAAGCATGCCCATGTAATATACAGATTTTTCAGTAGAATTTTTTTATATTTTTCTTATTTTTGCTCAAAACATAAATTGTGGGTACACATTAGAACCGCCTTGCTGAGGCGGTTCTAACGAGTACCCACAATCTATGTTTTGAAGCAAAAATAAGAAAAATAGGTATGCCCCTGTATACCCCAGTTTCACTATATAAAAGTGGGTTATTAGGGGGCATACATTACATTACATGGACATGTTTTCCTGATTAATTAACAGACAATTTCACCACAGACAATGTAATGGGAGCTTTTTATTGACAAACACGGTTTAACAAATTATACGATATAGTTCCATAATACAAGAAAATCGTAATCAGACAAAATTGCCTTTACAAGAATGTTGTTCTATTGTCAAAAATTTGGAGTTGTCAATAAAAAAGCTCAAACTATCAATTGAGCCGCCTCATGGGAAAACCAACAATCTGCATAGGCGAAAACAAAGACGCAGATCAGCTTCGCGGTGACGGCGAAGCTGATCAGCGTCTTTGTTTACGCTACTCGGATAGTACAATTCCTCTTCTACTTAAATCTGAAATTTCAAGCTTCTAGCCGTCTTCTATGACTATACAGGCCGGTTTGTGTCGGACCTGGTCGTAACCCAAATTGTTGGTTTTCTCATGCACAGGCTCAATTATAAGGTATCAAAAGGTAGTGTGAGTATGGATTTGAGTGATTTTTGGATTGGCACAAACCTCGGTTCTTCTCTGAAAATCATTTCAATGATCAATGATTATGGTATTTGAGGAATCATGAAGTTCAGATTTGCAAGAATTGAGTCTGTAACGGAATAAGAAATTTTGCATACTGGTTTTTTGCGAAATCTTTGTAATATGGTGTTAAAAATTTAAGAACATTGACAAATTCACTTTAACCATCAGCCCCCTATTCATTAATTGCAGACGAGTAAACCTTTCAATATAATACCAACAAATAAAGGACTAAACATGTTGAAAATCAAATGTCAGCGGTAACCTTTTTTAAGCAAAAATATTCTTTGCAAAATCCATTCTCCATATCAGAGTGGAGTTACAATGATAGACATATTCAATCTATTTCAGAGACAACTAAAGGCTTCAGAGAATGACATTTTTACTAGTAACTCTACCTGGTCCTGCAGATTTTCAGCACAAGCCCTGATATTGGTGATCCAATCATTCATGTCAGTCTCGGAGTCACTAGCCACCTCTAGTGGCTGACCACGACAGGGGCTGTAAATCTTAAAACAGCATGGCTTATTTCCCCTTCCAGGAGATACATCTGCAAGGAAACAATACAAATATTCAGGACCAAATATTCAAGATTTTATCCAATCATTTATGTCGGTCTCCGAGTCACTAGCAACCTCTAGTGGCTGACCACGACAGGGGCTGTAAATCTTGAAACAACATCCCTTATTTCCCCTACTTGCAGAAACATCTGTAGTAGAAGAAACAGTCATTTTTAATAAAATATGCACAGACAACTTGACTTTAATAGTAACTGCAATGTCTGTCTACTCTTTCTGAAGACATTATGATGAAAACTGTCAGAACTTCTCTTTTATGCAGACCATCTATATTCACCATGCCTGTTGAACCTAAAAAATGGCATTTTAGAATTTGCACCTATTATGGTAATATGATGAAGTATTTTCAAATTAATTTTACTCATATATTTGAGCTGTATCATGAGAAAGCCAACATTTTGCATATGCGAAAACAAAGGTGCAGATCAGCTTTGCAGTAACTGTGAAGCTTATCAGCGCCTTTATTTTCACTACACCGATAGTACAATAACTCTATGTTCTAAATCTAAAATTTCCAGTCTCTAGCCATCTTCTGTGCTTGTATAGTTTGGTTTGTATCAGATCTGTTCAGAAATCACAATGTTGGTTTTGTCATCACACCGCCAGAAAATTCCTGTAATTTCTCAATAATCATTCCAAGTAGAAGTATTTAGCTCTGAAATAAGCCGAATCCCAACCTACCTATGATACATCCCTGTACATCTATGGCACCTTTCTGCAGGGAACCGAGAGGCGCAGTCTCAGCGGAGTCCTCCTGTGGCTCTATCTCCGCTACAAAGTTAGCTGGGAACCAGTATTGTTTCTTGTCCATGTAATCTCCTCGCCACCTACCAACAGCAATACATATGAGCCTTTGTGTGAAAACAACAACAACCTGGGTATCAGATCAGGTCAGGCTCAAACTGGGCTGTACAGCAATGGAAGCATGCTAGAAATTTTGGATGTAGGAAGAAAGGGGATTGTAATATATATGGAGTGAAAGCAAAGGCGCTGATCAGCTGTGCAGCTACTGATCTGCGCCTTTGTTTTCACTTATGCAAGTTGTTGGTTTTCCGATGCAGCAGCCCAAATTATAATATTTTATTCAGTACATGAAGTCACAAACATGGTATTCATGAAAATATGAGCCACCTCGTGGGAAAACCAACAATCTAAATAGGCGAAAACAAAGACGCAGATCAGCTTCGCGGTAACCGCGAAGCTGATCAGCGCCTTTGATTTCGCTACTCGGATAGTACAATTCCTCTTCTACTTAAATCCAAAATTTCAAGCTTCTAGCCTGCTTCTGTAGCTGTACAGGCCGGTTTGTGTCAGACCTGTTCGGAAACCACATTGTTGGTTTTCCCACGAGGCGGCTCACATGGTAATTGTTGTCCACAATGGTTATCCACAGACAACCAGTGTGACTGATAACCAGAGCAGATGAAATCAAAAAGCAACAGCATTGAATAAGTACATGTACCTCTTTGGGAACAACTTGCCACTGACCAGAATGATCCAAGCTGTTCCTCAACAGGTATTTGCATCCTTAAGCCTTATAATTCCAATGCATTTGTTGTTCTCAGTCACACAGGATTTCAATGGATAACCAGTGTGACCTAGTAAAGAGTGAAGTGCATGTATAACTCACCATCCATTATCGTGTTTATTGACATTGGTTATTATGCTCCCTTTACAGAACGACAGCTCATCATCCCTGTTAGCCTGATAGTCATGAAGGGCCTTAACTCTTACCTGAAATATACAGTATTGTATGTTACAAGTTGAAGCTTTTAGAAAACTTTGCAAAAGGCTCATTTTATAATTGTGGGTTTTCATACATTCAAGCATTCTAAGAAATGATCAATGTGTCAATTAAAGCAAACAATAAAACTAATCGTTGGCCTATTAATATTTCTGAAGATGTGTTCTACTTTAATAGAGGCTGCTCAGATGGCATATCTACAAAATATTATGATACATGTATTTGTTTTTGTAGTAGGCCTAGTATTATGTATTTTTGGGCATTCTATCTTAAAATATGATGTACTCAATTTTTGATCAGGAAAAAAAATACATGTAAGTGGCTTGATGCCAGAGTCCCTTTAAAAAGTTTCTGTCTACTACACAATATAAGTTATGACTTGGAAAATCGATGTCAAAATTTTGAGACTACAAGTATATGAAAGCATTAAAAATGGTAATAAAGCATGTTAAAATGTTATTTTGGCAGTAATATAATGTTAATGGACAACACATGATACCATAATTCCTCATGATGCTCTAGAGATATTACCCTTTTTCTCGAAACTGCCTATCAAGTTAGACTTCAAGTCAGTTAGAATACCGGTACTCATGTTTATTGTTTATTTAAGGATTGAAATTCAGATTTTAGCTTTCACTGGATGATGAAAAACATTAGGCTGTTTTAATGTCTGTGAAGCCCGACTGGATGATGAAAAACATTAGGCTGTTTTAATGTCTGTGAAGCCCGACTGGATGATGAAAAACATTAGGCTGTTTTAATGTCTGTGAAGCCCGATGAAAAACATTAGGCTGTTTTAATGTCTGTGAAGCCCGACTGGATGATGAAAAACATTAGGCTGTTTTAATGTCTGTGCCCGAAGGGCTTCACAGACATTAAAACAGCCTAATGTTTTTCATCATCCAGTGAAAGCTAAAATCTGAATTTCAATACTTATATTTACATTTCATATTATCAATCAAGTATCAGATTTTTAATTGCGCATATCACCGCTCATTTTCATGTTATTTGACATTAAATTCGACTTAACGAAATTTTGGAACAGCCAAAACGTCAAATTTTCACGCCTAACGTCATGGCGATACGCGACCAACGTCACAACAACAAGAGTAAACAAACTACGTCACTGGATGGGTTTTGACGTCGCCCCGCCCATAGGCGTGGCCTCTAGACCACGTGACTTAATGTTTTTCATTGGGAAATGAAGAACATCAAGAAAGATACTTTCATCTAGGGCGATTGCAATAAAAATGTAAATATTACATCTTGAATGTTTGTCAAAAGGGTAAAAATGTTAAAAACTATCAAATGTGGGCCTGATTGTCAAAGCCAGTTTCATTCAAAGTGTTCTTTTATTACTTGCACCATTCCCTTTAAGCTATAATGTATCTACCACCATAAAAAGCTGGGAAATTGATCATGTTAAACCCTTTATAAAAGTATAATACTGTGAATCCCCACTTACCTTCGACGCTACAAACTCATTTGGTAAAGTGTATATCCCAGCGGCGTATGTGGGCTCATCCTCTGGGTCCTATAATCATGCAAATAAAAAACACCATACACCAACCAATATGCTCCAAGATTACATAATGTGCAATAGGGAATAATATGTTCTGGCTGTGCTCAGTTTTCTTTGCTTTTTAAATCAAATGAATCATATGACTGTGTACCAAAGTACCAAAGTAAGGATCAATTATTTTAAAAGCCTCAAATTAAAGTGAAGAAAACCTCAAGAAGCTGATTTCAACACACAAATGTGGATAAATTTTTGATGGATAAATTCCAGTACCTGAGGTTATAAAACTTTTTTCATGCTCAGCTCAGTTGAGACTAAAATTTATCCTGCTCGTAAAATGTTAAAATGCCAACAATTGTTGGCATTTTAACATTTATAAGCAGGATAAATTACTGTCTAATGGGATTCATGCCAGAATTTTCAACTTATCTTGGCTATTTTAGTATTAATGAGCTATTGAAATTTCATGCTCAGCTGAGTTGAGCATGAAAAAAGTTTGATAACCTTGGGGTCTGTACTTCTGTTGAGCAAATATTACTGGTGTTACTTGACAAAAGAAGACTGAGCACAACTCCTTGATACTATTATCTACATTTCAAGCTAACCCAATGTTACTGCATGCGAAGTGGACAGTTGGTTACCCATAATGGCATTTGTGATACCAATAGTTAGAGCAAGAAGCTGATTAATCTTAAGAATAATATCAAAAGAGTTTTGTAATGAAAATCAAATGAAGAAATGACTGTCCACTCAGCATTTTGGTTATTATAAATACCATACCAGATTTAGATCTCAGCAGTCTGTTATGTTAAGTAATTTATATATAATATAATATAACCTTTTCATAGAAATTCAAGCTACTGTTTATTCACCATCTTCCAGAAACTGCATTTTTCAAAATCGCACTATTCTCAAAGACCTCAAGAAAAACATTACCATGTCACCATTTTGCATTCCAAAAGTCTTAAAAAGTGCCACAAAAAATTGAAAATCGGTTAACAAATAGAAATTTAATGCCAAAAAATAATTTGGAATAGGGCTTTTTCCACTGTAAAAATGTCAGCAAGGGAAGTAACTTTTTTCCCTGAAAAATGTAAATTGGTTGTTTTTCATTAAAATGCACCAAACCAAAACAAAATTGTATTGTATGCATAGCTGAACAACAAACTCTTAATTTTTTTTCCACAGATCAGCTTCATTTTCAATTTTAAGGTGTTTGGATTACCTCCCTTGCACATGCAAAATGCCTATTCAAAATGATTTTTGGACATACCATAATTATTTTATTAGTGAACCGATTTTCAAAATTTTTGTAGCACTTTTTACGAATTTTGGGTTGCAAAAAGATGACATGGTCATACTTTTCTTGCAGTATTTCAGAAAAGTGAAATTTTGAAAAATGCAGTTTCTGAAAGATGTTGTGCAGACAGTAGTACCGCTTCCTGTCAATTCTAATTTACATACAGCAGAAATTTCTCATAATGTTCACCTATGACAGGATTCCTTGCATTGTAATACTAACAGGACTGCTGAGACCTACCTGACTATTAATAAAGATACACAGTTAAAATAAAGTATTTTTCTTTCTCCCTTCCTCTGCAGACGGCCATATATGTTGCCATGACTTTACCTTGGTTGTAAAAGGATTAGGATTATGGTATATTCCCTCACTGACGCTGCGTCTGTGGGAGGCAGACGCTGGTAATGGTGGTCCCTAAAACAGCATGCTACCATGACAACAACATAAACATTGCAAGAATCTTTAATGATTGCGCAGTTCAGAAAAATTATGTCGTAAAATAATAGTAACACCTCGATGGTCTTGCTAATGCCATACTATATTTTCAATAAGAGCTGTCGCAGGACAGCGTGCTCAACTGCTTCTGACCTTTGTCAAACATAAGGCCAAACCCGACCTGTAACCCAAAGCATTATGTTCATACATCTCTTTGCCTTGATGCAATAAGGCAAAATCACTGAACCATGAAAGTTAACTATAACTTACTAAGATTTAAAGGTCTCACTCATATTTTAAAAGAAGTGTGTTCATATACCTACTGAGTGCCAAGATACAAGGCAAAATCACTGAACCATGAAATTAGGTCATAGTGACCTATAAGTATGTTTGGGTTAAAGGTCTGGTCATACTCATTCATAATCTGAAAAAAGTAAGAAAAAATACCAACTGAGTGTCGAGATATAAAGCAAAATCGCTGTACCATGAAATTAGGTCACAGTGACCTAGGAATACTTCAGGGTCAAAGGTCTTGTCATACGCAAACATATCGTGAAAACAGTATGTTCATATACCAATTGAGTGCCTAGATACAAGGCAAAATCACTGAACCGTGAAATTAGGTCACAGTGACCTAAAAGTATATTGGGGTTAAAGGTCTGGTCATACTCACTCATAATCTGAAAAAATTATGAAAATATACTAATTGAGTGTCAAGATATAAGGCAAAATCACTGAACCCTGATATTATGTCATAGTGACCTATAAGTATATTGGGGTCAAAGGCCTTGTCATACTCACTCATAATCTGAAAGAAGTAAGAAAATATACTGATTGAGTGTCAAGATATAAGGCAAAGTCACTGAACCATGGAAAGTAGGTCAACCGACCCTTACCTTACAAGTCAGTGTCGCAAAGTCAAAAGATGAATGACCAACCATCTTCCTGAGTTGTTTCTATTAAGAAATAGAAAAAAAAAACAGGGAGTTCTAGATTTTGACCTCTAGCCCCACCCCCCCTGACTGACCCAGAGGTCCGATGTTATGGAACCTAAAGTGTATGAAGTATGAATGCTTTAATTATGATAAGTTGTTGTAAAGATAAGGACTCCTTGTAAAAGTAGCACAGCAGTACATCATTTTTACAGTGTTCTAGCTTTTAACCTCTAGCCCCACCCCCCAGGCATGGACCCAGAGATCCGCTGCCATGAAATTAAATCAACCCTACAGGGTACCTATGGTCCGAGTATGAAAGCCTCCTGATAAAAGTTTTTCAAGATATAGAGCTCTAGAATACTATATCACAGAAAAGCCATTATTATTAATGGTGTTCTAGATTTTAACCTCTAGCCCCACCCCCTGGCATGGACCCAGCAATCCCATGCCATGGAATGAAAGCCGACCCTACAGGGTGTCAGTGGCCCAAGTATCAATGCTTTCTGATGAGTGGTTGTCAAGATATGGACTTCTAGCAAACTTTAACACAAGAAAAGTCATTTTTGAAGGTGTTCTAGATTTTAACCTCCAGCCCCACCCCCTGGCCAGGACCCAGGGGCCCGATGCCATGGAATGAAAGCTAACCCTACAGGGTATCTATGGTTCAAGTATAAATGCTTTCTGATGAGTGCTTGTCAAGATATGGACTTCTAGAAAGCTTTAACGCAAGAATGGCCATTTTTGGTGTTCTAGATTTTAACCTCCAGCCCTACCCACTGGCCTGGACCCAGGGGCCCGATGCCATGGAATGAAAGCTAACCCTACAGGGTATCTATGGTCCAAGTATGAATGCTTTCTGATGAGTGGTTGTCAAGATATGGACTTCCTAGAAAATTTAACGCAAGTGTGACGCGCACGGGAACGGGGAACGTGGACAACCGGGGTGACTGCAACGGCTCTATGCACTTCGTGCAGTTGAGCTAAAAATGAAAGTTGCAGTGTAGGACCCTAACCAGACAACTCATCATGGAGTAATCTGATCAAGATACACACTATTAGCAAAAAAAAAATGTCTATAACAAGATCATCATACCGCAGCTGAAAATTTTATTGATGAGCAAAATTTTCTGTCAGAAAACATTAACACCATTAAAAATTCTTTTTCTTGCAGATACTTCATTATGAAGGTCACTTCAAGATGACAATGAACTGCAAGACACACTAAACAAAACTTAAAATTATTAAAACAAAACAAATTAACATCTAATTAATCAAAATGAAATGAAAAATGTGCTACAATAGCATTAATACATGCTCTATACTTTGAAAGAAATCACTGAGATTTTGATAAAGTATCAGCCAACTTGAAGATTTCATATAACGGCAACAAAGGCAAAATTCAACAACCAGCAAGTAGATCCGAGGTGTCCCTTGTGTCGACTAGAAGACGAGGACCTCGCCCACTTTATTCTGAGGTGTCCAGCTCTGGGATGTGTCAGAGAGATCCATATAAAGCCGCTCAGATATCTTGTGATAAAAAAGGTTGGCCGGGCTGAGTGGTATGAGAAATTTTGTTCAGAGACTGTCCTATTGGCGCTGATAATTGACTGTCAAACACTTGTGGAGGGAGGTGTACTACCAAACTGTTTACAGACTCTAAATGAGATTGAAGTTATTTCCCGGACATTATGTTACAAAATGCACTTACAAAGACTTAACCTGCATAAGCAAATATTGTGAGAAGGTGGAGGTTTTCGTAGCTATGGTCCATGATCTCTCAAGGTCCCACCCAGTATTTGTATAGATTTGAGACTTTTATCAACCCAACAACTAAAGTCATTACCCTACCGGAAATCCGGGTGTGCCTTCGAAAGGCAGGAATTACACAGAAAAGAAGAATAACTACCACTGATTCCATAGCCAAATGGGTCAGAAACTTAACTTTTCCTTTACATCAGGAATATATGCCCACAAGATAAATACCCCCTTATACCCCACTTTTATATGAGCCGCGACGCGAGAAAACCGGGCTTCGGGATTTCCGACCTGGTCCGACACAAACCGGGCTGTACAGTCTCAGAAGGTGATTAGAAACTTGAAATTTCGGATTTAGAAAGAAGAGAAATTGTACTATCCGAGTAGCGAAAACAAAGGCGCTGATCAGCTTCGCGGTTACCGCGAAGCTGATCTGCGCCTTTGTTTTCGCCTAGGCAAAAATCCGGTTTTCTCACGATGCGGCTCATATGCCCGTGAGATAAATACCCCCTTATACCCCACTTTTATATAGTAAAACTGGGGTATGCAGAGGTATTTTTCTATTTTTGCTCCAAAACATTGATTGTGGGTACTCGTTAGCAAGCCTCATCATGGCGGTTCAAATGTGTACCCACAATCTATGTTTTGAGCAAAAATAAGAAAAATATCAAAATTTTTCTACTGAAAATTTTCATTTTTTACACCTTTAAAAATCTCTGTATATTGCATGGGCATGTTTTCGTAATGTTAACTTTTTTTTTTTTTTTCAGGAGATGATGTTTATAAGCTTAAAGCTTTTAATAAAATCTATCCCAAGTTACAGGAGTTTCATAGATCAATCTATTTCCTAACACAAATCAACATTAAATGCACAAAATGCAACTAACAATTAACCTAGATGCAACCCAATAACAAGGCAAGCTGGCTTCCATAACCTTCTAAATCACACTGTATCAGCGGCAATCTGGAACATATCATTGTAAACAAAATTGTTCTCGACTGCCAAAAAAGGTGTTTTAGATTGCCAAAAAGCATTTATTGGCAATTCAGAACATTCAATTTACATTCAATGATCATCATTCTGGAAATCCAAAATACGTTTTCTTGCAATCAAGAACTGTTTTTGTGCATGAGATAGGCTGTTCGCAATTGCCACAAATAGTGTAAATATACTATTAAAATAATTCTGCTATGATGTATTAATAGCCTAAAATGCAACTAATCATGCAACTGCTGGTGCAAAAAGTCCAGAACATTTTAGATGAGCTGTACAGTAAATATGCAGCTGATCAGCATCCTTTTCATTGCCTGATCAATAGCAATAACCGTCCTTATACAAAATCATGTTTTAAGTCTGCAACAATCTTCTGTGGTCGCATACCCTGGTTTTAAGTGATTTGTGTCTGACCTGGTTGGAAACCTTGCGGACACTGGTTTTCTAAAGACACAGCTAGTATTATAGATCATATCATTCATGCAAACTGCAAGATGCGCCCAAATGATCCATTGCAAAACTACTTATCATATCGTCAGGTGAATGCAAAACTGCGGTAACTCAGTTTTTGAAAACTTTTCAGGAGAGACAAAAAACTTTCTCATTTTGTTCATTACAGTCAAATTAAACTGAAATTCACAAAATTAGAAGCTTACAGTGCAATGGAACAGTGGAAAGTGATATAAAACATAACAAAATATTGAAGTAGTAATTATTAACCAAAATCATAGTTACCGCATTCTTGCATTCAATTATCACTATTATAGACAAAATATTTGAGTGCAAAACTATTGTATGTTGAGTTACCACAGTCTTGCGTTCAAATATTACCATTATAGACAAAAAATGTTATGCAAAACTGTTGTATCTTGAGTTACCGCAGTCTTGCGCTCAATTATTACTATGTATAAACAAAATATGTTAACGCAAAACTGTTGTATCTTGAGTTACCGCAGTCTTGCGCTCAATTATTACTATATATAAACAAAATATGTTAACGCAAAACTGTTGTATCTTGAGTTACCGCAGTCTTGCACTCAATTATAGCTGTTATAGACTAAATATGTTAGCACAAAACTGTTGTATTTTGAGTTACAACAGTTTTGCAATTCATAAAGCTGTTGTTTGCTTATGAAAAAGTTAGTACAAGACTGTTGTATCTTAAATTAAACCCCCTTTTTTCAATATTAAAGCATGATAATTTGATTTTTGTATTCAAAAAGCTAAGTAGCAGGAATAATTCTTTAAAACATGCACCCAATGGGGGTATGTTTACCCCTTGTATAACCCCTTACTAGTGCTACCATCACCATGCTAGCAGCCCCGGTGTCTGAGTTGTTAGGACGCTGGTTATCAGGGCTCTTTATCATACGCTCATCTTACAACTGTGGGTTCAAACCCCCAGTTGGGTCACAAGTGAGATAAGCCAAGTTCTGCTTACAGGTGTGGCAGGTGGTTTTTCCCAGGGTACTATCATTTTCGCTCCACTTCTGATTTGTATTGTCTCGATATGAGTGAAATAACCTTGACAGGAATGTAATACTGAATTTAAAAAAAAATCACCACCAAGTCTCTGACCCCATCCCACACTCACTATGGTGCTTAGGAAAACTTTAGACTTACAATTACCACCTGGCCAAATATCAAATCAATTGAAGGGTCTTAGTATGTCAGAGGTATAATAATGTATGTATACCAGACTCTCAAATGAAACTGTAGCTCTACCAAACATGTTTTCACACCACTGTTGGTGGAGCTAGACTAGACTGAGAAATGGTGGTGTGGATTAGGGTGGGATGTGGTTAGGATACTGTATGATATAATTTTGGATTTGATTTACTTAAGTTGTTTGTTACCGTTGAGCAGAGTAGGGAGTACTTGAGTTGGGTAGGGCATCTAAGCTAGTCTATGCAGTTAACAATTATTAGCATTTACCAATTTTGATTTACCAATTAAGGTATTTTAAAAACCCAAAATAGGATTGACAATTTCCAACAAACATCGGAAAACATCATTATCTTCCTTTGCTACATGTATCTATGAAGTTTACAATAGAAGTTCACAATAGAAGTTCACAATGATGGCCGATAAGAACCGGAGCTAAACACAGTATTACCACCTCTGAAGGAAAGAGCTAATGACCCGGCTTCCCTTGTTTGCTTGATTGTGACTCTTTTTGTATTGTACTTATTTCCGTAGTGAAATTGTGGGTGCTGATTGTATCAGTTCCTAGGCCTTGCTTATTCTCACTTGGAAATGCTTTGGTATTTGTCAATCTTAGACCATGTTAACTTATTAGTTAATATACTTCATCAGTTCATTACTAGTGTGAAATGTTCATCTATTGTTTAGGAATCTGAATAAAAAAACAAAAAGATTAATACTTTTGCTTTAACAGAAATCTTTGTTTTAATGTGAACGTTCAAAACTACCCCTTGTTCCATTTCAAATGTGCTGCCATGACCTAACCCTTGTACCATCTCATCCTGATCAACCCCGTATCCCATACTTAGTGCACTGTCCTGACAAACCATTTGTCCCTTTCAACCACCTTGACGTTCTATTGTCTCGTCCTGACCAAAACCATGTCCCATTTCAACCATGCCTTCCTGATGTACTCCATGTCCCATTTCAACTGTGCTGTCTCGACCTACCCCTTGTCACATTTCAACCTACCTTCCTTACCTACCCCTTGTCCCATTTCAACCTACTGTCCTTACCTAACCCTTGTCCCATTTCAACCGTGCTGTCCTGATGTACCCCTGGTCCCATTTCAACTGGTTTGTCCTGGCAAATCACAAGTCATGACTAATCACATGTTCTGTTGTCTCTTCCTGACCAAAACCATGTCCCATTTCAACCATGCCTTCCTGATGTACTCCATGTCCCGTTTCAACGATGCTGTCTTGACCTATCCCTGGTTCCATCTCAACCGTGCTGGGGGTAGGTCAGGACAGCATGGTTGAAATGGGACAAGGTATAGGCCAGGACAGCACAGTTGAAATAGGACAAACCGTAGGTCAGGACAACATGGCTGAAATATGACAAAGGGTAGGTCAAGACAGCATACATGTAGTTTAAATGGGACAAGGGGTAGGTCAGGACACCATAGTTGAAATTGGACAAGGGGTAAGTCAGGACACCACAATTGAAATAGGACAAAGGGTATGTCAGGACAACACAGTTGAAATAGGACAAAGGGTAGGTCAGGAAAGCATGGTTAAAATATGGGACAAGGAAAGGTCAGGGCAGCATAATTGAATGGGACCATGGACAGGTCAGGGCAGCATGGTTCAAATAGGACAAGGAGTTCGTCAGGACAGCACGGTTGAAATGGGACAACAGATTGGCCAGGACAGCATGGTTGAAAAAGGACTATGGGTAGGTCAAGACAGCAAGGTTGAAATGGGACAAGGGGTAGGTCAGGACATTACGGATGAAATGTCAGGAGACAATGGTTGAAATGGAACCAGATTCAGGTCAGGACAGCAGGGGTGTAATGGGACCAGGGGTAGATCAAGACATCATGGTTGAAATGGAACATAGGATACGCCAAGACAGACCATTAAAATGGGACAAAGGGTACCTCAGGCCATCACAGTTGGTTGAAATGGGACAAGGGCCAGGTCAAGATAGCAAAGTTGAAATGGGGCAAGGGGTAGGTCAGGACAGCATGGTTGCAATGGGACAAGGGGAACGACAAAACAGCACAGTTGAAATAGGACAAGGGGTAGGTCAGGATTGTATGGTTGAAATGGGACAAGGGGAATGAGAGGACAGCGGAGTTGAAGTAGGACAAGGGCTAGGTCAGGACAGCACGGTTGAAATGGGACAACAGATTTACCAGGACAGCATGGTTGAAATAGGACAAGGGGTAGGTCAGGACAGCACGGATGACATGGGACAAGGGGTAGGTCAAGACAGCATGGTTGAAATTTGAACAAGGGGAACAACATGACAACACAGTTGAAATAGGATAAGGGACAAGGGGATCAACATGACAACACAGTTGAAGTTAGATAAGGGGTACATCAGGACAACACAGTTGATATAGGACAAGGGGTAGGTAAAGACAACATGGTTTAAATAGGACAAGGGGTAGGTTAGGACAGCACGGATGAAATTGGACAAGGGGTTGGTCAAGACAGCATGGTTAAAATATGGGACAAGGAAAGGTCAGGGCAGCATAATTGAATGGGACCATGGACAGGTCAGGGCAGCATGGTTCAAATAGGACAAGGAGTTCGTCAGGACAGCACGGTTGAAATGGGACAACAGATTGGCCAGGACAGCATGGTTGAAAAAGGACTATGGGTAGGTCAAGACAGCAAGGTTGAAATGGGACAAGGGGTAGGTCAGGACATTACGGATGAAATGTCAGGAGACAATGGTTGAAATGGAACCAGATACAGGTCAGGACAGCAGGGGTGTAATGGGACCAGGGGTAGATCAAGACATCATGGTTGAAATGGAACATAGGATACGCCAAGACAGACCATTAAAATGGGACAAAGGGTACCTCAGGACATCACAGTTGGTTAAAATGGGACAAGGGCCAGGTCAAGATAGCAAAGTTGAAATGGGGCAAGGGGTAGGTCAGGACAGCATGGTTGCAATGGGACAAGGGGAACGACAAAACAGCACAGTTGAAATAGGACAAGGGGTAGGTCAAGATTGTATGGTTGAAATGGGACAAGGGGAATGAGAGGACAGCAGAGTTGAAGTAGGACAAGGGCTAGGTCAGGACAGCATGGTTGAAATGGGACAACAGATTTACCAGGACAGCATGGTTGAAATAGGACAAGGGGTAGGTCAGGACAGCACGGATGACATGGGACAAGGGGTAGGTCAAGACAGCATGGTTGAAATTTGAACAAGGGGAACAACATGACAACACAGTTGAAATAGGATAAGGGACAAGGGGATCAACATGACAACATAGTTGAAGTTAGATAAGGGGTACATCAGGACAACACAGTTGATATAGGACAAGGGGTAGGTAAAGACAACATGGTTTAAATAGGACAAGGGGTAGGTCAGGACAGCATGGATGAAATTGGACAAGGGTTTGGTCAAGACAGCATGGTTAAAATGGGTTAAGGGGTATGTCAGAACAGTGTGGTGGAAATAGAACCAGTTATAGGTCAAATCAGCACAGTTGCAATGGGACAACGGCTTGGTAAGGACAGCACAGTTGAAATGGTACAAGGACTACCGGTAGGTCAGGACAGCATGGTTGAAATGGTACAACAGATTGGTCAGGACAGCATGGTTGAAATAGGACAAGGGGTAGGTCAGGACAGCACTGTTGAAATGGGACAAGAACTAGGTCAGGACAACATGGTTGAAATAGGACAAGGGGTAGGTCAGGACAGCACACTGTTGAAATTGGTCAAGGACTAGGTCAGGACAGCATGGTTGAAATGGTACAACAGATTGGCCAGGACAGCATGGTTGAAATAGGACAAGGGGTAGGTCAGGACAGCACAGTTGAAATGGGACAAAGGGTACCTTAAGACAGCTCTGTTGAAATGGGACAAGGGGTAGGTCAAGACAGCATGGTTGTAACTGGTCAACGGGAACAACATTACAGCATAATTGAAATAGGACAAGGGGTACATCAGGACGATATAGGACAACAGATTGGCCAGGACAGCATGGTTAAAATAGGACAAGGGGGAGGTCAAGACAGCACGGTTGAAATGGGACAAGGGGTAGGTCAGGTCAGCATGGTTGAAATTGGACAAGGGGTAGGTCAGGACATCACGGATGAGATGGGACAAGGGGTAGGTCATGTCAGCATGGTTGAAATTGGACAATTGGTAGGTCAGGACATCATAGGTGAGATGGGACAAGAGGGAGGTCAAGACAGCAGGTTGAAATGGGACAAGGGGTAGGTCAGGACATCACGGATGAGATGGGTCTAGGGGTAGGTCAGGTCAGCATGGTTGAAATTAGACAAGGGGTAGGTCAGGACAGCATGGTTGAAATAGGACATGGAGTACATCAGGAAGGCACAGTGACAGTTGAAATTGGACATGGTTTTGGTCAGGACAAGACAACAGAAGTGGTTAGTCATGACAGGCTGGGATATGCCAGGACAGACCAGTTGAAATGGAACCAGGGGTACGTCAGGACAGCACGGTTAAAATGGGACAAGGGATAAGTCAGGACAGCACAGTTGAAATGGGACAAGGGGAAGGTCAGGAGAGCACAGTTGAAATAGGACAAACGGTAGGTCAGGACAACACGGTTGAAATATGACAAAGGGTAGGTCAAGACAGCATAGTTGAAATGGGACAAGGGGTAGGTCAGGACAGCACAGTTGAAATGGGACAAGGGGTAGGTCAGGACAGGACAGTTGAAATAGGACAAACCGTAGGTCAGGACAACATGGTTGAAATATGACAAAGGTTAGGTCAAGACAGCATAGTTTAAATGGGACAAGGGGTAGGTCAGGACAGCATTGTTGAAATGGGACAAGGGGTAAGTCAGGACAGCATGGTTGAAATGGGACATTGGGAACAACATGACAATACAGTTGAAATGGGACAAGGGGTACATCAGGACAACACAGATGATATACTGTAAATCCGGAAATTTTCGCGAGAACTTAATTTTCGTTAATATTCGCGAATTCGTTGCTTCGCGAAAATAAAGTTCTCGCCAATAAAGAATTACTATAAGCTTTATAGACTGCACGAGTACTCGCTCGCGAATTCAAGAACTCGCTAATAATTCAGAAATCGTAAATTCGCGAAATAAAAGTCTCGCGAAAATTTCCGAATTTACAGTAGAACAAGGGGTAGGTCAAGACAGCCCCTTGTAACTGTGCTGTCTTGACCTATCCCTGGTTCCATTTCAACCATGCTGTCCTGACATACCTTGTCCAATTTTGGTCATGCTGTTTTGACCTACCCCTTGTCCCACTTCAACTGTGCTGTCCTGAGGTACCCCTTGTCCCAATTCAACCATGCTGCCCTGACCTGTCCATGGTCCCATTCAACAATGCTGCCCTGACCTTTCCCCATTCCTATTTCAACTGGTGTCTTCTGACATACCCCTAGTCCAATTTCAACTGGTCTGTCCTGACGTAGCCCTTGTCCCATTGGAACTGGGTTGTCCTTTCCTACCTCTTGTCCCTTTTCAATCATGCTGGTCTGACCTACCCCTTGTCCTATTTCAAACATGCTGTCCTGACCTACCCCTTGTCCCATTTCATCCATGCTGTCCTGACGTACCCCTTGTCCCATTTCATCCATGCTGTCCTGACCTACCCCTTGTCCCATTTCATCCATGCTGTCCTGACCTACCCCTTGTATCATTTCATCCATGCTGTCCTGACCTACCCCTTGTCCCATTTCATCAGTGCTGTCCTGACCTACCCCTTGTCCCATTACATCCATGCTGTCTTGACCTACCCCTTGTCCCATTTCATCAGTGCTGTCCTGAGCTACCCCTTGTCCCATTTCAACCGTGCTGTCTTGACCTACCCCTTGTCCCATTTCATCCATGCTGTCCTGACCTACCCCTTGTCCCATTTCATCCATGCTGTCCTGACCTACCCCTTGTCCCATTTCATCCATGCTGTCCTGACCTACCCCTTGTCCCATTTCATCCATGCTGTCCTGACCTACCCCTTGTCCCATTTCATCCATGCTGTCCTGACCTACCCCTTGTCCTATTTCATCCATGCTGTCCTGACCTACCCCTTGTCCCATTTCATCCATGCTGTCCTGACCTACCCCTTGTCCCATTTCATCCATGCTGTCCTGACCTACCCCTTGTCCCATTTCATCCATGCTGTCCTGACCTACCCCTTGTCCCATTTCATCCATGCTGTCCTGACCTACCCCTTGTCCCATTTCATCCATGCTGTCCTGACCTACCCCTTGTCCTATTTAATCCATGCTGTCCTGACCTACCCCTTGTCCCATTTCATCCATGCTGTCCTGACCTACCCCTTGTCCCATTTCATCCATGCTGTCCTGACCTACCCCTTGTCCCATTTCATCCATGCTGTCTTGACCTGGCCCTTGTCCCATTTCAACCATGCTGTCCTGACCTACCCCTTGTCCCATTTCATCCATGCTGTCCTGACCTACCCCTTGTCCCATTACATCCATGCTGTCCTGACCTACCCCTTGTCCCATTTCATCAGTGCTGTCCTGAGCTACCCCTTGTCCCATTTCAACCGTGCTGTCTTGACCTCCATCTTGTCCTAGATCAACTGTGCTGTCCTGATGTACCCCTTGTCCTATTTCAACTGTGCTGTCATGTTGTTCCCCTTGTCCTATAACAACCATTAGTACTGACCTACCCCTTGTCCCATTTCATCGGTGCTGTCCTGACCTACTCCTTGTCCCATTCCAACCATGCTGTTTTTGGGTACCCTTTGTCCCATTTCAACCATGCTGTCTGGACCTACTTCTTGTCCTATTTAACCATGCTGTCCTGGCCAATCTGTTGTCCAATTTCAACCTTGTCCCATTTCAACTGGTGTGTTCTGACACACACCTCGTCCTATTTCAACCATGCTGTCCTGACCTACACCTTGTCCTATTTCAACCATGCTGTCCTGACCTACATTTAGTCCGATTGCAACCGTGATGTCTTGACCTATCCCTGGTTCCATCTCAACCATGCTGTCCTGGCCTACCCCTTGTATGATTTCATCCATGCTGTCTTGACCTACCCCTTGTCCCATTCCAACCAAGCTGTCTTGACCTACCCCTTGTTCTATATCAACCAAGCTGTCTTGACCTACCGCTTGTTCTATATCAACCATGCTGTCTTGACCTACCCCTTGTCCCATTTCATCCAGGCTGTCTTGACCTACCCATTGTCCCATTTCATCCAGGCTGTCTTGACCTACCCCTTGTCCCATTTCATCCAGGCTGTCTTGACCTACCCCTTGTCCCATTTCAACCAAGCTGTCTTGACCTACCCCTTGTTCTATATCAACTGTGTTGTCCTTGTCCCATTTCAACTGTACTGTCATGTTGTTCCCCTTGTCCCATTTCAACCATGCTGTCTTGACCTACCCTTTGTCCCATTTCATCTGTGCTGTCCTGACCTACTCCTTATTCTATTTCAGCCATGCTGTCCTGGCCAATCTGTTGTCCAATTTCAACCTTGTCCCATTTCAACTGGTGTGTTCTGACATATACCTTGTCCTATTTCAACCATGCTGTCCTGACCTACCCCTTGTCCCATTTCAACTGTGCTGTCATGACCTACCCCTAGTCCGATTGCAACCATGATGTCTTGACCTATCCCTGGTTCCATCTCAACCGTGCTGTCTTGACCTACCCCTTGTTCTATATCAAATGTGTTGTCCTGATGTACCCCTTGTCCCATTTCAACTGTATTGACATGTTGTTCCCAATGTCCCATTTCAACCATGCTGTCTTAACCTACCCCTTGTCCCATTTCATCCGTGCTGTCCTGACCTACTCCTTGTCCCATTTCAACCATGCTGTCTTGAGATACCCTTTGTCCCATTTCAACCCATCAGCCCCAGCATCTACCCTATAACCCCCAGAAATTCCTGGTCTGACGGCGGATCCCAAAAGATACCAGGAATTTTGAGTGTACCCCAAAAATATCTGAACTTACTGCAAAACCTTTAAAACAGTCTTTTTTCTACACTAAAACACCTTCCAACATTATCAAAATTTGGTGGGACCCCAAAAAATACCCACAAAAATCTACATACCCAAATAAATACTATTTTTTTCCAAAAACCACAAAAATACCAATACATTTACTTATAATTTTGACTGAGAAGTTTGACTGAGCCTATTAATATAGAAAATATCGGAGTAAAGCCCCATCCAAAAACTTGTTGATGTAACCAAGAAAGGGAGCAATCTTTTTTTTTTTCCACAGTATAAATTGAGCCACCTCATGGGAAAACAAACAATGTGGTTTCCTAACAGGTCTGACACAAACCAGGCTGTACAAGCACAGAAGATGGCTAGAGGCTGGAAATTTTGGATTTAGAAAGAAGTGGAATTGTACTATCCATGTAGTGAAAGCAGTAAGTGCAAAGCTGATCTGTGCCTTTGGTTTCACAAATGCAGATTGTTGGTTTTCTCATGATGCAGCTCAAATACACTTGATTTGCCTAAGTTCTGTTTTTAAGAAAATTTTCCCGGCTTTACAGCACCATTTCAGTAATGATATTTCATGGTTTGATACAAAAACAAATGTGGATCAGACTGGCACAGGGGTAGAGTGGTTGAGTTTGGTCCCAGAGGTCCTGGGTTCAATCCTCAGCCGGGGCGCTTTTCTAGTTGTGGCCTTGAGCATGTCACATTTCCACAGCTCTTGAGGCAATGGTCAGAAATTGATTAACTAAGTAAACAGTAAAAAAAAAAAATTAAAAAAAAAAAATAAAAAAATAGGTATTTGTTCTAATTAGCGCACACTGCGCTTAGCTTTTCAAAATAACTTAAAGTTAAGGCAACATCATATTTTTCTAATTAGCGCACACTATGAAGGAAAACAACACATCAAAATGCTGAAACAACCATGTCAAATCTATCAATTGGTGATGTCATTTAAGTGCAAAGTATTTTTAATCATTTACGGTTAAGTTATAATGCGTCTAATGCGGTGCTAATGTGTAGAATAGGTGTAAAATACCAATAAACTACAATATATTCAAGTGCTTATGCACATGTTTTTCAGAAACAACCAGGGTGTGCGCTTATTGGAACATGTGCGCTAATTAGAACAAATACGGTACATCAGTTCTGGACTGCTTTAGTGAAGATACCGCTGTCTTGCGTTCAATTTTCTCTAAGAATCATATGGAACTGTAGTGCAAGACTGTTGTATCTTAGGATACCGCAGTCTTGCATTCAGTTTTTATCCTGAATCAAACTAAACTTGAATGCAAGACCGTTGTATCTTAAGATACCGCAGTCTTGCATTCAAAATTGAGATACCGCACTTTGCAAATATTAAATATCTTTATAAATATTTAGAATTGAGAGAAGAAACTTTGTCAGAACATGCATTATCATTAATACTTTTATTTTTTGCAAAAAAAGTATTTTTGATAAAATGTACAGTTACCACAGTCTTGCGTTAACCTGACGATATGGCAACAATTTATGACAAAATCTGTCATTTCCATATTCCAAAGCATAAGTTACCATGCAAAATTAAATGATAAAACCAGCTACCAATGCATGTTGTCATGGGAACAGATAAAGTACATTTTTGATATGATTTTGTCATTTTCCCATTACCTGCACTATAGGTACTTATTAAAATCTTTTATTAAATGAAGGCAATTTTACGGTCTACATAAAATATAGGCTTCTAGGGCAAAATAATCAAGATTATCTCTCTTATTATCTGCTCCTGTTCTGTTTGTTGCCTTGAAGAATGATAAAAATGGCAAAAACATGCTAAATAGAAATGAAAACGAACCAAAATTCTTGAAGGCAACAGAATACTTGAACCTCAAAACCTCACTGACAATATCAACTGAAATATACACCAAGTCTTGATGATTTATCTATTTCCAAATTATAAGCGAGTTCATGAATTTGCAAATGAATTCTTGTGCAGTCTTTAAATGAGCCGCATCGTGAGAAAACCGATTTTTTGTCTAGGCGAAAACAAAGGCGCAGATCAGCTTCGCGGTAACCGCGAAGCTGATCAGCGCCTTTGTTTTCGCTACACGGATAGTACAATTCCTCTTCTACTTAAATCCGAAATTTCAAGCTTCTAGCTCTTTTCTGAGCTTGTACAGGTCGGTTTGTGTCGGACCTGGTCGGAAACCCCGAAGACCGGTTTTCTCGCGTCGAGGCTCAAATCATGTCATAGCTCTTTATTAGCTAGAACTTTGAGTCGGCAAGGCAATGCATTCACGAACATTCGTGAAAATTAAGTTAACACAAACAATGCCAAATTCACAGTATCACATAAAAGGCAATGCACAGAGTAAGATTATGAGGTTCACTGTATCAAAATAAACCATAATCACTATCAAAATACTATCTAAAGCATGAAAATAAACATGATGCACATATATTTCATCATCAGCTGATACCTTGGACGTAAAATCATTGGGATTTATGTACGAGTCAAAATGACCGTACACATTTCCATATGCCACACCTTCACTGGGGTCCTGTGTAAAGTGGTATCACCAAATAAACATACAAAATACTCATATTGCAGGTAAAACTGTCTTAACTTTCACAATTTATAACATATGTGTTTTATATTTGTTTGTTTGAATTAATGCTTTACGTCCCAGTCAACAGCTATGGTCATGTCCGGACGTTGCCTACACTTTATGGGACTTTTACCCAAAATTAGGATGTCATGACACCCAAAAAGAGCTTCAAATATAACCACCCAAGTAAGCCTCTTGGATGGTTTGACTTGAACCACTTTTCCTGGGCAGACTCATACCTGCACAGTTAACTGGTAATCAGATGGCCAGTCAGTAGTGTGTAAGCTTTGCCTGGAGGCACAAGCAGCCCAATGGGTGGGGGCCTTACAGTATGGGAGAAAGCTATCACATTGTACAAAGCACAGTAATTTCATTGCAGTTGTTTGGATGGACTTGCATACTTTTCAAGCAGTAAATCTGTTTCTTAATAAATCGAGAACGGCATTAGATCAACTGTGCTTATTCAAAAGTTTAGTTTTGTGAAAAGAAACAAAAAATTGGTTGTTCCGAAAATTCAGATATATTACAGTAATAACAACAATGATAAACTGGTGGAAAATGTACCTTTCTATGCACAGCAGTACGCTTTAAAAAGAAATGGCTGATAATAATTATTGTGGTTATGTCAATTTAGCCAACAAGTCAAGATATTTCAAATGAATTTAGCCAAGATAATGCAAACAAATTTAACCAAAACTGATGCCTTATTGCAAATGTTGCATCTACTAGAAAACACTTCTTTTTCAATAAATTTGAAAAAATAACAGAATTATGGGACAATCCATGATAAAGAAATATTCTGTTATGTCTTTAATATATTAAAGAAGCAGTCTATCTATTCTGTAATATATTAAGGAAGCAGTCTATCTGAAGAAACGTTAAAAACCCAAAAATTTTCACAGATACGTACCACGCCTTCCACATCTACAACACGTTTGCTGACTGCTTTCCGTAACCTCATCTTCTTATATAGAGGATATTTCTCATAATATTGCACTAGCGCCACCAGGCTTTCGAACTCGGCGGTCCCTATAGTGAACAACCGACCCTCCTGTCGGATACGACAATGTTTGATTTTACCTTCTGCCCTGAAAGAGAGATTTGAGCCATGTCATGAGAAAACCAACAATGTGGTTTTTTGAATAGGTCTGACACAAACTGAGGTGTACAAGCACAGAAGATGGCTAGGGGCTGGAAAGTTTAGATTTAGAAAGAAGAGGAATTATACTATCCATTTAGCAAAAACAAAGTCGCTGATCAGCTTGGCAGTTACTGCGCCTTAGTTTTCGCATATGCAAAATGTTGGTTTTCTCATGAGGAGGCTCATTTATTTTGTGGTTTAACAACCCAGCATTTCTTGGGTATTAACCGGTACTTTGGCAAGTTGATCTGTTTCTTTCTCAATGCCGTTAACACAGCTTCAACAGGATTCAAACACCGTACATCTCAATCTGAGTCCAATGCTCTACCAAAGGGCCACTCAGCTCCAGCAACAGCCATCTGTAGGAAAATACCTAATATTGTTGCACTTTTTGACTCCTTAAAGATTGTGTACAGTGTTGATATATTCTTGCTTATTTCAAGACATGCTTTGCTGTGGGCTTAGTATTTTTTTCATATTGATATATAACGTCTGAAGACTAGGTCCCACAGATTTAACAGATAAGGCACAGCATCAAGCATTCTAGAGGCTAGACAACGGGAGAAAAACGGTCGTAGGGGTTTCCAACTGGTCCGATACAAACCGGCCTGTACAGTCTCAGAAGAAAAGCTAGAAGCTTAAAATTTCGGATTTAAGAAGTAGAGAAATTGTACTATCCGAGTAGTGAAAACAAAGTACGTAATTGCACAGCTGATCTGAGTCTTTGTTTTTTCGCATAGGCAAAAATCTGGTTTTCTCATGACGCAGCTCATTTAATATTATCCACGATCTACTTATTCTTTACCTGAATGAGATAGCGTATGACATATCATCTGTCACACTACGTCTCACCAGAAATGCCCCGTCATATGGGATACGTTTCAACATCTCCTCCGCTGTATCCCGGTCTATACCTTCATGGTACCATCTACAAGAAAGTAAGAGGTAACCACAATGTAATTATATTACTTAAAGAAAAAGAGATGTTTGTTTAAATTATTATTAATGTTTAATTTAGTGTTTGTTAAAATAAAATTATTTGTTCAAATTTTTAAATGAAGATTCCATAAAAGTACACAAAAGATTTTTTTGTGAACAATGAATGTGTGATAGCCATTAAATTTAACTATGGGTCAAATGTCAGGTCAAAACACTAGTTTGAAATCAAAAAGTATGAAATACATGTAGTAAGACAATAGATTGCCTTGGTATATATTTCTATGTCAAACAATTCGGTAATTCTGAGAGTATGAAATTTATTTACATAATACATGGTCTTAAAGACTGGATATAAGCTACAGGGCGATATGGGCAATGAAGTCGCTTTTTCTGATGACGCTTTCCAGGGGATGAGCAACAATCAGTGTCAGAGTCACTGTGATATGGCAAAATTACTGAAATATAGGTCACAGTGACCAATATCAATTTTCAGATCAAACAATAGGATTTCAAAGCAAAGGTAATGTGATAATAAGCAACAAACAGGAATTCGCACAATCTACAAATACACATACATCAATGAAACCAATGGGAAATAACTAAAGCAACAAATGTATCAGATACGATAAGAATAATGTTTTAAAACTTCAACACTGAATCTCATTACTCATTTTTCCCCGCATGACTGTTAGGCTGGAGTAGCAGCTCTTTAATATTCACAGAAGTTATTCCTCAGAGGCTGCGTACAATAGAATGAGACCAGGCTTGATAAACTGTCAATTTTTATTCTATTACTGTATCACTGTTTAATCGTATTACTCATTCTTTCCCCACATGACTGTTAGGATGGGTACCGGCTGTTTAACGGTCATAGTGCAGGAGTTATTCCTCAGAGATTGAGACCAGGCTTGTTAGATTGTCAAAACATTTTCTATTACTGTATCAGTCTTTAATCATATTACTCACTCTTTCCCCACATTACTATTAGGTTGGGGTAGCGGCTCATTAACAGTCATAGTGCAGGAGTCATTCCTCAGAGGCTGCTTATGATAGAATGAGACCAGGCTTGATAGACTGTCAAATTTTTTTCTATTACTGTTTAATCATATTACTCACTCTTTCTCAACATGACTGTTAGGTTGGGGTGCCGGCTCTTTAAGGGTCATAGTGCAGGAGTTACTCCTCAGAGGCTGCGTACGATAGAACATAACCAGGCTGGAGAGAGTGTCAAACTTTTTGTTTTCCCTTATGTAGTACTTTGTTTGACCTTGAACCTGTCGGACCTTGATATGGATGTGGTTGAATGAGTCATGCCACCTGTGTAACAAACATACAACACCTATACTGCACAGACATGTATTATTACTCACTCCTTTCCCTCGTGACTCTGGGGTTGGGGTACCGGCTCTTTCAGGGTCATCTGGAAGTTGTTGCTCCTGAGCGGGTGTTGGCGGTAGAACATTATCAGACTGTACAGGCTGTCAAACATGTTGTTATCTATCAGGTAGTACTTGGTCTGACCCAGTTCTTGGCGCGACTTGATACGGCAATGGTTCACCGTGTCATGCCATCTGTAAATCAGAGATTAGTGTGTGCATTCATGCCATCACCACGAGGACAGAAAACATGCTGTACAGACTTGGAAAACAAGAATTAAAATTAGTCAGGTGATAATATACAACCTTGTTGAAAGAAAATACATAACCGTTGATATATTATATAATCAGACTGTGCAGATGCACAAGATTATCTGTAACTTTCTAGCTTTTATTATCTATAAATCAACTATAAGCACACTGATACTTATTTATCTTATACAGGTGTGAAACAAGGTTTAGCATTTAGTCCATTTAAATATGACTTGTTCATCAATGATCTATGTCTTTCATTTTTAAATGTCATAATGATTTTGTCACATTAAACATTCTTTGTTAAAATTTTATGGTACATGTACTTAAAATTTTATGGTACATGTACTTAAAATTTTATGGTACATGTACTTAAAATTTTATGGTACATGTACCATGTACATTATTGACCAAATGACTTTTGCTTTTGCACTTCAGTTTAGAGATGGAAGTCATAAATTTAGAACTAAGTTCAGATGTTACTCTTAGAATGATTTTATCATAAAGCAATAGAGCATATGCAGTATTAGAAAAAGCATTGGTAAAAGGAAGAATGACATTTTTTTATATCTTAGGTGGTCTGTTTAATTTGCTGAGATTTAAGCTAGAAGCATGCTAAATGAAGATATAGAAGTAGCATATTCAGTTTTATTTAAGATGGGTTTCTGAAGAATGAGATAAAAGACTTCAATGCTGAAATCAATTGTCTGAATGGCACAAATGTGATAAATGCCACTGTAAAATGATGACAATAATGAACATTCATTCAAGGAATCGGTAATTTTCTGTCTATATACCCTTTTAAACACATAAATATAGTTGTTGCTTCGCCACCCACATAAAGCAGTCTGATCAGAGACTAGGCATCTCTTTATGTTATGTAAACTCCCATGATAAATGAGCCGCATGATGAGAAAACCAACAATATGGTTTCCGACCATGTATGACACTAACCGAGCTGTACAAGCACATAAGATGGCTACAGGCTGGAAATTTTGGTTTAAGAAAGTAGAGGAATTGTACTATATGTGTAGGGAAAACAAAGGAGCAGATCAGCATTGTGGCGGCCCCCGTGGCTGAGTGGTTAACAGCGCTGGTTTCTTCTCTCCACTGTGTCTGGTGTGGGTTCGACCCCGCTCTGGCCAGATGTGAGACAAGTCTCATATAAGCTGAAATAATCTTGAAAGGGATGTAAAACTGAATAAAAAATAAAAGCGCTGCAGGCATGCATGATACCCCGCCACGCAAATTTAATTTAGCAAAAATGTTTGTCAATAAATTCTCAAGATAAAGAGCAGAACAAAATTTTGTCATAAATGAAGGACCATAACTCTGTATACATTGATAAAATTTACCCATCTTCAATCCCAAACCACTACTTCCTGATTTGAACTTTATACAACGCTTGAAGAAAATTGGTTGATAAATGCACAAAACAGAGGCACGAAACGAAATTTTAATGTAAATCATGGGCCATAACTCTGTACTAATTACACAAAATCTATTCATTTTCAATCCCAAACCACTCCTTCCTGATATGAACTCCTATACAAAGTTTGAAGCCAAATCGGTCAATAAATGCTCAAGATAGAGTCCGGAAACAAAATTTTAACGTAAATCAAGGGCCATAACTCTGTACTTATTTGACAAAATTTACCCATCTTCAATCCCAAATCACTCCTTCTTGGTATGAACTATACACAGTTTGAAGAAAATCGGTCAATAAATGCTCAAGATAGAGCCCGGAAACAAAATTTTAACGTAAATCACGGGCCATAACTCTGTACTTATTTGACGAAATTTACCCATCTTCAATCCCAAATCACTCCTTCCTGATATGAACTCCTATACAAAGTTTGAAGAAAATCGGTCAATAAATGCTCATAGTGAGGGTCGAGATGTATTCCCGTGCGATTTTCATGCTAAAATTGATTTCTTTGCTTTAAATGATTGTTTGTGTGTTATTATTATGGAAAATGATGGTTTTTTTTTGACTCCTTGACCCAATTCTATGGGCTCTTTTTCTAGGCCACGCCCATTTTTGCGCATTAACTACTCTATTGACACTTGTCGTGTTGTTTCTGCTACTAAAACTAGCTTTTGACCTTGTATTTTGCATCTGAGACCCCCTCTAGAAAGGTATGTAACAATAAAAACACATTTATGATAGGTATTGGCGATTTAAGCACAATATATCTCTAAAACATAGTGGGTGGGGTAATTTAAACGGTGGGAAATAATTATTAAAATTAACCATACTCTATCACCGGCGTATAATGACACTGAAAGAAAACAAAAACACATCAAGCAGATGAATATCATATAATAAACAGTTTTTAACATGGTATTATCTTTGCGTTGCCCATAATTAACTATATACGAGGGCAATTCAATAAGTAATGCGAATTGGCATGCAGTTTCTTCTGCGTTAGAATTATGTGCCCTTAACTCTGTTTCTCAACATAGTATGCTAAATGCGTTAGGATAAAGCTATTGCATGTTTGATGGTGTCTACGCAGTGCCTATACATATTATATACGAGGGTCGTTAAAAAAGTAGTATAGATGCATATGTAATTTCGCGCATTGCACCGTACATGTAATGCATAAAAATGCACACATAACATTATTACAATACAACTGTGCTAGAATCGATCTTGGCTAATATAATGTAAGATTTCATACTTCTGGTGAATAAAATAGTGCCATGTAAACGCGATATTGTTGTGATTTGAATTATTGTATAATAGTTTCAAATGATGGATAAACCGAAAGCCCATGCATTTTATAGAATAAAGTATCGTTAATAATATCCGACAATGATTTAAACGTCATACAAGTTAACAAAAATAAGCAATGCCTACGCATTAGAGTCATCTTATTAGCTGAAAGCAGCAAAGGCGTCCATAATTAATAACTCGAAGTGATCAATGGCAATGTATTGCAGGGTATAGCCACTTACATCAACATCGGTAAAAATTCTGCAAACACTTTTGTACTTTCCATAATATGCATCTGAAAGAACACATATCTATGCAAAGGGTGGTCGGGTGGGATATGGGCACGAGCCTATTTGGGCCTAAAGAAATAGATGGGCTGCGTTTGCCTCCAGACAAAGCTTCTACGGTAATGACTGGCCATCTGCTTACTGGTCTAAGCTGCCTAGGAAAAAGTGGTTCAAGAGTAAAATCATACATACATAAGCCTTAGCGACTGAGTTGTTGGGTGGTTTTATTGGAAGCACTTTTTGGTTGTCATGACATCCTCATTTTGGGTAAAGTTCCATGTAATGACGGCAACATCCAAACATGACTATTGCTGTTGGTTTGAATGTTAAGCATCAACTCAAGCAAACAACACAAAATATATATTCCAAAAACAAACAAATAGTGTCGTTTTGATGCAAAGAGGAGTGCCCTGTATGTGTTTCTTTGGTCACACAATTTGCACAATTTGTTGTCTCATTCACTTTATTACAAACATTGAATTGTACTATTACATTAAAGTATTCTGTCAAATATGTCGGGGCCTGGATAGCGTATTCGATAACAAACGTACTTGTCACCGCCGCGGTCCAGTTCCAATCCGGGTCAAGGCATGTGGCAGGCGTCGGTGGTCTTTGTCGCATTTTTTTTTCGAATTTTCCTTTCGACATTTGGGTGAAATGGCACACCATTTCCCTTCAATACCGATCAGTAATATATAACAAATTTTATTGGACCGTAGCATATTGATCCCCTAAGCGGCTAAGTTAACGATTGAGCCCTTCGTCAAACCACCCATCATTAATATTCATTTTTAAATTGACCATTCAAATCAGAACATTTGCTAATGGTCAATGACGGTTAGACAACAAGGGGTTAGAAAAACAAACCAACACATGCTTTTTACAGGTAAATATAGGTGCAAAAACACAATGTTTGTCTAAGGAAATAGGGGTGGGCGTGGTTATACCTTGCTGGCGGAGGAGTCAATTGCTCAGGTGGTCAGGTATTTACCTTCTCTGTGCGGGTGACATCTTGTGACCCATTAATTTCTTAAAAAAAAACCCTGATGCTGGAAGGCAATCCAAATATACCCATTCAGTCGCAAACAACCTCCAGGCATGACCATAGCTGTAAATGTGATGCTAACCATCGAATCAAACAAAGCAGACTACATTATTGACCTCTCTAGCACTCTCTCCCACTCATTCCTACTCATACTCTCTGTACTGTATTGTATTTATCAACTTATTACTTTGAAATTAAGGAGATTAAGAAGCAAAGTCGTCATCATGTGTTCCTCTTTGTTCTCATAGAACACCCTTATCTGGACGCTGATACTGACCAGTCAGAATTCAACACCGGAATAGCTTACTGGTACTGAAGAATTGTTCTCCGAAGCTGACCGAAATGTATTTTGCTGCCATTACGATAGTACAATATTGGATGAGAGTTATTACTCTGTTATATTATTTCAGAGGTCTCACGTTTAGAAGCATACGTCTAAGCGATGTGTAAATCATTCGACCCCGAAACATACTTCTAAGCAATGTTTTATTTAGACTTCTCGTGTAAAGTTTCGAAATTGCATTACAGTAGTCTGACGTTTGTTGCTGGTTTAAAAAGGGCTAATGATGAAGGTTTATTACCCGAAATTGTGCAATATACTTTTGCTTCCAAAGGATCAAACCTTTATATTTATTCATGGTTCGTGATAAATAGAGATCACCAAGGTTTCTGCTACAGCAAGGAATGTAGGTTTAACCATTTATTTTCGGGCTTAACGCGATCTGGTCATATTCGAGATCACCTTGTCTTTCCAAAAGAAACGAAAAGTACCCCATGACACATAACCATGTACGAAATGTCCATTTCGGAAGACCATTCAGGTAATTTAGATCCATGCCTGTTACTATGTACTTCACCAAGACCTTAAATTGTGATTTATTCGTTTAACATTGACCGTGATGATAAGTCATAAGAACGAAACAAGTAATTTAATACTTTAAGCAACTGGACCTAGGATCGCGTTTTCAACGGTTGAGCGCTTGTTCTGTTTCGGTCAGTTTGATTTTCCTTCATATGCATTTGCATTACTTATTAAACGACCCTCGTGCATTTTCTGTATTAAGTACAGCTAATATTGCACTGCGCACACACGCCTGCTTTACTCTTAAACATTTATTCATAGCGTTGTTAATCAAGATATGAGAATATTTTCCCGGCGACATGTAAGTGGAAAAATGCATATGAGTTCGCACTACTTATTGAATGTCCCTCGTACATGTATAAAAATGAAATAGTAGGTTTCTTCTTAAACAATAACACGTGTAACTTTTTTTATATCTGTTCATCTGATTCAATGTCGGGTTTTACTCTGCCAGTATATGTAAGCGAACAGAACGAATTATTCCATTGAAGTTCCCCATTATATTACCCCACCCACTTTCAATAAGAAGAAAATGAAGAAAATATAAACAGCAACTGTAATAAATTGGTTCTCTGGCTTTACATAAGCCACAAAATGATACATTTGATGCAATATACCACACAAAAGTAAAATTTTCATTCAGAAACAGCTTAATTATTGTCTGCAGTGTATAAAAATCATAAAATGGGCGTGGTCTTAAGAAAAAGCCCACAAAATTGGGTCAAGGGGTCGAAAAAATTGAACCCCATGATTTTTCAACAATATAACCCATAAACAATCATTTAAAGCAAAAATATAAATTTTAGCACAAAAATCGCACGGGAGCAATATTTCTTACATCTCGACCCTCACTATCAAGAGAGAGCCCGGAAACAAACTTTTAACGTACATCAAGGGCCATAACTCTGTACATATTTGACGAAATTTGCCCATCTTCAATGCCAGATCACTCCTTCTTGATATGAACTCCTATACAAAGTTTGAAGAAAATCGGTCAATAAATGCTCAAGAGAGAGCCTGGAAACAAAATTTTAACATAAATCAAGGGCCATAACTCTGTACATATTCGACGAAATTTGCCCATCTTCAATCCCAGACCACTCCTTCCTGATATGAACTCCCATACAAAGTTTGAAGAAAATCGGTCAATAAATGCTCAAGAGAGAGCCCGGAAACAAAATTTTAACGTAAATCAAGGGCCATAACTCTGTACATATTCGACGAAATTTGCCCATCTTCAATCCAAAACCACTCCTTCTTGATATGAACTCCTATACAAAGTTTGAAGAAAATCGGTCAATAAATATTCAAGACAGAGCCCGGAAACAAAATTTTAACGTAAATCAAGGGCCATAACTCTGTACTTATTTGACGAATTTTACCCATCTTCAATCCCAGACCACTTCTTCATGGTATGAACTCCTATACAAAGTTTGAAGAAAATTGGTCAATAAATACTCAAGATAGAGCCTGGAAACGAAATTTTAACATAAATCAAGGGCCATAACTCTGTACTTATTTGACGAAATTTACCCATCTTCAATCCCAAACCACTCCTTCCTGATATGAACTCCTATACAAAGTTTTAAGAAAATCGGTCAATAAATGCTCAAGATAGAGCCCGGAAACGAAATGCTGACGGACGGACAGACGGACGGACGGACAGACAGACGGATGTACGGACACTCAAACGCAAATTTTTTTTTGAGGTATAACATAATACCCCGCACTTTTTTAAGTGGCGGGGTATAAAAAAGAGAGCAGTATCACAGTCACCTCAAGGTCGCTCAGGTGGGTTGTGATGGTACAGCATAAAATTTCAGACCAATATCCACAAACATGCAAAGTTTCAACTTGATCCATCAACATAGAGATATATAGACTTCAAAAATCTTTAACCCAAAACTTTAACCAAAAATTTCTAAGGCCATGACCTTGACCTCAAGTTCACCCAGGGTGGGTCATAATGGTACAGCATAAAACTTCAGACCAATATCTACCAACATGCAAAGTATCAACTTGATCTATCTACATGTTCAAGAGATATAGATATCTAAAAACTTTAACCAAAAACTTTAACAAAAAAATTCTATGTCTGTGACCTTGACCTCAAGGTCACCCAGGGTGGGTCATGATGGTACTGCATAAAACTTCAGACCAATATCTACCAACATGCAAAGTATCAACTTGATCCATCGACATGTTCAAGAGATATAGACTTCTAAAAACTTTAATGAAAAAGTCACTAGAGCACGAAATATAGGTCAAGGTCACTAGATCAATGTGGGTGCAAAGTCAGGACATCGAGGAGAAGCCATATGCAAGGTTTGATGGTTGTAGGCTTTATAGTTGATGAGATATTAAGGGTTGGCTTAATAAATGACAAAGTCACTGGAGCATGAAATATAGGTCAAGGTCAGTAGGTCAATGTGGGTGCCGCGTCGGGACATCGAGGAGAAGCCATATGCAAGGTTTGATGGTTGTAGGCTTTATAGTTGATGAGATATTAAGGGTTGGCTTCAAAAATGACAAAGTCACTAGAGTTCGAAATATAGGTCAAGGACACTAGGTGAATGTGGGTGCCGAGTCGGGACATCGAGGAGAAGTCATGCAAGGTTTGATGGTTGTAGGCTTTATAGTTGATGAGATATTAAGGGTTGGCTTCAAAAATGACAAAGTCACTGGAGCATGAAATACAGGTCAAGGTCAGTAGATCAATGTGGGTGCCGAGTCGGGACATCGAGGAGAAGCCATATGCAAGGTTTGACGGTTGTAGGCTTTATAGTTGATGAGATATTAAGAGTTGGCTTCAAAAATGACAAAGTCACTGGAGCATGAAATATAGGTCAAGGTCAGTAGGTCAATGTGGGTGCCGAGTCCGGACATCCAGGAGAAGCCTTATGTAAGGTTTGACAGTTCTAGGCTTTACAGTTGATGAGAAACTAACACAGCATCTGAGCATTGTAGAAAGGTGTTCTAGATATTGACCTCTAGCCCTGTCCCCAGGCACGACCCCACGGGTCCCTTCACACTAAATCACAGAGGACCCTCATATGCAGCAATGTTCCAAATATGAATGATTTCTGGTCAGTGACTATCAAGATATAACAATTTTAAAAAACTTTAACCGAAAGTGTGAAGCGGACGTAACGAAATTACTACAGCCCTGTCGTAAACCCGGACGACCGAGGTGACAACAATAGCTCTGTGCACTTCATGCAGGCGAGCTAAAAATCGTGAATTATTACTCAACAATTCACGCACTTGAGCTGATCCAAATCGATTCTAACACACAATACGCCGAAACCATCGATATCATTAAGCTTTCCGCCAATGCATTGTAGTTAACCCACCAAATGTTTTACTGTAATGTGGGTATTTACACAAATTTATTATGTTTGTAATGCGCTAAAACAATGTTACGTTGTGATTGATGAGATAGTCAATGTCACAAATGATATTGAAATGGCGCAAAGTAACGTCACACTTATTTGCCCAGTGAAATTGTTGCACAATTTAACACGTTTTTAACCATTGGCTATACAGGCGAGGTATGTTAGAATATGCTGCTTTACAACTTGAATATTTACCCTGACACATATGGGGATCTATTAACAAATTTAAAAGTACAATATTCACAATTACACACTTAATAGATCAAGATGGGCATAAGTTGAGAGCATTTTTCTCTGAGTGCAAGAAATGGGGTGACGTGTTTCTAATGTCTTATGCAATTGTAGAATATTTCTTTTATACCTGTCCTTGTGTGAAATAACTCGGTTATTACCAACTAGAATGCTGAATCTGTCAAACGCTATCGCCTTATTAACTGTTTAGTTAGTGTACATGTATCTTAATTGAGCCGCATCGTGAGAAAACCGGATTTTTGCCTAGGCGAAAACAAAGGCGCAGATCAGCTTCGCAGTAAACGCGAAGCTGATCAGCGCCTTTGTTTTCGCTACACGGATAGTACAATTTCTCTTCTTCTTAAATCCGAAATTTCAAGCTGCTAGCCCTTGTCTGTAACTGTACAGGCCGATTTATGTCGGACCTGGTCGGAAACCCCGAAGACCGGTTTTCTCGCGTCGAGGCTCAGTTAGTGTATATCTTAATTAGTGTACATCTTAAAACCATTCAGTGTAACAATCCCACAGTGTAAGAAAATACCTTGCTGTGAGATCATAATGCATTCAAGAAGTTAGTTTATACTTTGTTTTGAATGTTACACATGTGGACTGAGGCAAGCACGGTATAGTTCGGCAAATGGGTCACTGTATGGGCGGCAACTTTAATATTCATATCTGGGCGTGGTCGGCTAGTCCATCTGTTCAAGTAGGGTGATTTTAGAAAAGTCGAACTTAGTCAGCCTAGAGCGCTGTCACATATTTACCGTTAAAGATCAGCTACCTGTATTTTGTCCAATCCAGTAAATGAGACAAACTCGGATTTCATTCTAACGGACAACATGTGAGTTGAGTCTCTCAACTGTATACCTTTAGATTTTACCTAGGTCAAACGTAGACCATACCCAGTAACGTATTCATAAGGTAACGCCCATACAGTGACCTATTTGCCGAATTATACACTCAAAGCAAACTAATCAGAGTCATAGGTTTGTCAGTGGCTTTGCAGGACCAGCCATCTTGTTAAAGTGCCCAATATTAACAATTATTTGCACATCTAAAACATAGATGAGCCACTGTATGGGAAAAACCAACAATCTGCATATGCAAAAACAAAAATGCAGACCAGCTTCGCAGTAACTGCGAAGCTGATCAGGGCCTTTGTTTTCGCTACTCGGATAGTACAATTCCTCTACTTTTTAAATCCAAAATTTCAAGCTTCTAGCCTGTTTCTGTGGATGTACAGCCTGGTTTGTGTCTGACCTGGTCAGAAACCCATATTGTTGGTTTTCTCGCGCAACGGCTCAGATGGACCTAACCATTTCATCACTCACCGAAATGATAAAGAGAAGTCCCCGACGAAAGTATCGCTCTCCCGCACCAAGAATGTTCCATCTCCGAGGGAAGCATATTGTTTCAGCAGATCTTCCGCGTCTTTTCTCCCGCCTGCCAGGCGGCCATGAAACCATTTCTCACCGAAGTGGAGCTCATCTTGCCGGGCTTCCTGGGAAATATTGAAGGAACTCTTAATGAATACAGTCAAAACTCATTATAATGTCATTCGTTACAACAGAATATTCAGTATCCGACGAAAATTTGCTGAGGACAGATCTATTTCCATAAAAATTCCCGCTTCATAACATAATATTCACTTAACGACACCGACCGTCAATTCTGGGTACTGACTTGCATTTTTAGTAGTGAAAAAATTCATTATAACAGAATTTTTCCTTGTAGTTTCTTTGCTTTTATATTGTTTATTTTATATAAGTATAATTGTTTTCTTTTCCCTTCCAATTTTTGTTTCTTTGTGTTTGTGTTGCAGGTCAACCTCTCAGTCAATAATTTTCGGGGCGGCCACCGTGGCCGAGCGGTTAAGAATGCTGTTTCTTAATCACTCGATCATCTAACCCCTATGTCTGGTGTGGGTTTAAGCCCCGCTCTGACCACATGTGAGACAAGCCAAGTTCTGCATGTGGGTATGCCAGGTGGTTTTTCTCGGGGTTCTCCCATTTTTGCCCCACCCACTGATTGGCCCGTCTCATATGAGCTGAAATATTGAATGGGACATAAAACTGAATCAAAAACAACTAGAATTGTCAGAGAATCTGACTATAGCCCCGCTTCTCAGCTTTTTTGCAGGGTGAAAAAACAATGACAGGTAACTATCACAAGCTAGATCTCGTCAATATTGATCCGCACACAAAATTTGGTCTGATTATGTCAATTCGTTCTCAAGATATTGAGCGGAAACGAAATTCTGACCTCAATAAATGGCCATAACTCCGTCAAAATTTTGCGAAAAATGACGGGTAACAATCCCAAGCTAGATCTTGTCAATGATGATGTGCATACAAAATTTGGTCGGATTCTGTCCATTCATTCTCAAGATATTGAGCGGAAACGAAATTCTGTAGTCAATCAAGGGCCGTAACTCCGTCAAAATTTAGCGAAAAATGATGGGTAACAATCCCAAGCTAGATCTTGTCAATGATGACGTGCATACAAAATTTGGTCGGATTCTGTCAATTTGTTCTCAAGATATTGAGCGGAAACGAAATTCTGACGTCAATCAAGGGCCGTAACTCCGTTGAAATTTTGCGAAAAATGACGGGTAACAATCCCAAGCTAGATCTTTTCAATGATGACATGCATACAAAATTTGGTTCGATTCTGTCAATTCGTTCTCAAGATATTTAGCGGAAACGAAATTCTGACGTCAATCAAGGGCCATAACTCCGTCAAAATTTTGCGAAAAAAGACGGGTAACAATCCCAAGCTAGATCTTGTCAATGATGACGTGCATACAAAATTTGGTCGGATTCTGTCAATTCGTTCTCAAGATATTGAGCGGAAATGAAATTCTGACGTCAATTAAGGGCCGTAACTCCGTCAAAATTTTGCGAAAAATGACCGGTAACAACCCCAAGCTAGATCTTGTCAATGTTGATGTGCACACAAAATTTGGTCGGATTCTGTCGATTTGTTCTCAAGATATTGAGCGGAAACGAAATTCTGACGTCAATCAAGGGCTGTAACTCCGTCAAAATTTTGCGAAAAATGACCGGTAACAATTCCAAGCTAGATCTTGTCAATGATGATGTGCATACAAAATTTGGTCGGATTCTGTCAATTCGTTCTCAAGATATTGAGCGGAAACGAAATTCTGATGTCAATCCAGGGCGGTAACTCCGTCAAAATTTTGCGAAAAATGACGGGTAACAATCCCAAGCTAGATCTTTTCAATGATGATGTGCATACAAAATTTGGTCAGATTCTGTCAAGTCGTTCTCAAGATATTGAGCGGAAATGAAATTCTGACGCCAATTAAGGGCCGTAACTCCGTCAAAATTTTGCGAAAAATGACGGGTAACAATCCCAAGCTAGATCTTGTCAATGTTGATGTGCACACAAAATTTGGTCTGATTCTGTCAATTCGTTCTCAAGATATTGAGCGGAAACGAAATTCTGACGTCAATTAAGGGCCGTAACTCCGTCAAAATTTTGCGAAAAATGACGGGTAACAATCCCAAGCTAGATCTTGTCAATGTTGATGTGCACACAAAATTTGGGCGGATTCTGTCAATTCATTCTCAAGATATTGAGCGGAAACGAAATTCTGACGTCAATCAAGGGCCATAACTCCGTCAAAATTTTGCGAAAAATGACGGGTAACAATCCCAAGCTAGATCTTGTCAATGATGATGTGCATACAAAATTTGGTCGGATTCTGTCAATTCGTTCTCAAGATATTGAGCAGAAACGAAATTCTGATGTCAATATAGGGCCATCCAAGGGCAATAACTCTTATGCAAATTTGGGGAAACTGACATGCATTTATACATAAGTTAATATTGTCAATATTGATGCATATGCCAAATTTGGTTAAAGTCTTACAACTGGTTCTCAAGTTATGAGTGGTAACAGAATTATGGACGGAATAACGGAATAACGGAATAACGGAATGACGGAATAACGGAAGGACAGAACGACGGAAGGACAGGGTGAATCCAGTATAGCCCCACTTTTTCAAAGCGGGGCTATAAAAAATATTTTTTTTGGTCATCTCTAGATAGAGCTACCCCTGGGTAATCAGTATTACAGCAAATAAATGTCTTGCTCAAGGACACAATATGAGCCGCATCGTGAGAAAAACGGATTTTTGCCTATGCGAAAACAAAGGCGCAGATCAGCTTCGCGGTAACCGCGAAGCTGATCAGCACCTTTGTTTTCGCTACACGGATAGTACAATTCCTCTTCTATTTAAATCCGAAATATCAAGCTTCTAGCTCTTTTCTGAGCTTGTACAGGCCGGTTTGTGTCGGACCTGGTCGGAAACCCCGAAGACCGGTTTTCTCGCGTCGCGGCTCATATACTGGTAGGTTACATCCTAACATTAAGCAGTTCCAGCTTGTGCCAAAAACCATGAACCAGAGGACCAATGGTCCTTTAAACGCTCACCTGAGTCTGCTGCATATACCAATAAACATGTTTGAATATTATGGTATTTAACCCCAGTGCAGGGGCAGATGAAGCCCTTGGGCCGTTTTCTTTTTTCAGAATAATCAATATTCTGTCCATTTGCCATTTCCCTTCAAATGACATTTTAACAGTTTTTCCCATTCAAATGCATGGGCAACCCATGTTGACCTTGCCATAAACTTGGTCAAGGTCATCACAGGGTCATGGTTTATATATACATTGTAGTACTATAGCCATGGATGCTTCACGCCAAGTTTCACTGAAATCAATCTATTGGTTTCAGAGAAGATATTTGAAGGGTTTTTACCATATATGGGCATGGTGGCCATCTTGGTCATGTGAACTAGATTATTAATATATACATTGGTTCACCCATCCTATAGATGCTTCACATAAAATTTGGCTTCAATTGGCCAAGTGGTTTTAGAGGAGAAGATGTTTGAATATTATGGTAATATACATGTATATTGCCCCGGGGTGGGGGCACATGAGCCCCTGGGGTCCATTTTTTTTTCAGAATCATTAATATTCAGTCCTACTGCCCATTTCCTGCAAGACTTTCACTTTAAATGACATTTTAAAAGTTTTCCCTATTCAAATGCATTGGCGACCTATGTTGACCTTGCCGTAAAAAAGGTCGAGGTCATCACAGGGTCATGATTTATATACACATTGTAGTACTTGAGCCATTGATGCTTCATGCCAAGTTTCTTTGAAATCGATCCACCGGTTCTGGAGAAGAAGATTTTTGAAGGGTTTTTACCATATATGGGCATTGCGGCCATCTTGGTCATGTGACCTGGATTACTTATATATACATTGATTACCCCTTCCTATTGATGCTTCACATAAAATTTGGCTTTGATTGGCCAAGCGGTTTCAGAGGAGATGATGTTTGAATATTATGGTAATATACATGTATATTGCCCCGGGGTGGGGGCATATGAGCCCCTGGGGTCCAATTTTTTTCAGAATCATTAATACTCAGTCCTACTGCCCATTTCCTGCAAGACTTTCACTTTAAATGACATTTTAAAAGTTTTCCCCATTCAAATGCATTGGTGACCTATGTTGACCTTGCCGTAAAATAGGTCAAGGTCACCGCAAGGTCATGATTTATATATACATTGTAGTACTTGAGTCATCGATGCTTCATGCCAAGTTTGGTTGAAATCGGTCTAGTGGTTCCGGAGAAGAAGATTTTTGAAGGGTTTTTACCATATATGGGCATGGTGGCCATCTTGGTCATGTGACCTAGATTATTAATATACACATTGGTTCACCCATCCTATAGATGCTTCACATAAAATTTGGCTTCAATTGGCCAAGTGGTTTTAGAGGAGAAGATGTTTGAATATTATGGTAATATACATGTATATTGCCCCGGGGTGGGGGCACATGAGCCCCTGGGGTCCATTTTTTTTCAGAATCATTAATATTCAGTCCTACTGCCCATTTCCTGCAAGACTTTCACTTTAAATGACATTTTAAAAGTTTTCCCTATTCAAATGCATTGGCGACCTATGTTGACCTTGCCGTAAAAAAGGTCAAGGTCATCACAGGGTCATGATTTATATACACATTGTAGTACTTGAGCCATTGATGCTTCATGCCAAGTTTCTTTGAAATCGATCCACCGGTTCTGGAGAAGAAGATTTTTGAAGGGTTTTTACCATATACGGGCATTGCGGCCATCTTGGTCATGTGACCTGGATTACTTATATACACATTGATTACCCCTTCCTATTGATGCTTCACATAAAATTTGGCTTTGATTGGCCAAGCGGTTTCAGAGGAGATGATGTTTGAATATTATGGTAATATACATGTATATTGCCCCGGGGTGGGGGCATATGAGCCCCTGGTGTCCAATTTTTTTCAGAATCATTAATACTCAGTCCTACTGCCCATTTCCTGCAAGACTTTCACTTTAAATGACATTTTAAAAGTTTTCCCCATTCAAATGCATTGGCGACCTATGTTGACCTTGCCGTAAAATAGATCAAGGTCACCGCAAGGTCATGATTTATATACACATTGTAGTACTTGAGTCATCGATGCTTCATGCCAAGTTTGGTTGAAATCGGTCCAGTGGTTCCGGAGAAGAAGATTTTTGAAGGGTTTTTACCATATATGGGCATGGCGGCCATCTTGGTCATGTGACCTGGATTATTTATACACACATTGGTTCCCCCTTCCCATAGATGCTTCATGTAAAATTTGGCTTTGATTGGCCAAGCTGTTTCAGAGAAGAAGATCTTTGAAAATGGTGGACGACGGACGGACGGACGGACGACGGACGGACGACGGACGGACGGACGCCGGATCATGGCCATCCTATAAGCTCACCTTGTGAGCCTGACGGCTCAGGTGAGCTAAAAAAAGTATAGTTTTGTTGTTATTGTTTTTTTCACCTGAAAATGCAGCATTTTGCTCAGTTTTTGCACATTTTGATTTTATTTCTTTAATGGTTTCACATCCCAGTCACCAATTTTTCAGTTATGTCTGACAGATCCAAGACCTCTCAATTTGGTGCTCTACCACTAATTTGTTCACAATATAAGCTACCTCATGAGAAAAACAATGTGGTTTCTGAACAGGTCCAAAACATACCGGTCTGTGCAGTCTAAGAAGATGGCTAGAAGCCTGAAATTTTGGATTTAGAAAGAAGAGGAATTGAACTATTCATGTAGTGAAAACAAAGACGCTGATCAGCTTCGCAGTTACTGCGAAGCTGATCTGCGTCTTTGTTTTCGCATATGCATATTGTTGGTTTTCACATGACGCGGCTCATCATTATTACCTCCATGCCATCCATGCTGGTAGTATCATCTTCAATGTCATCATCATTTTCACTGGTTGTCTCTTCACTGTAGTACAGACGTGTGGACGTCAGCACAAAGAAATGGGGACTCCATGTCTGTAAATAGAGAGATCAAACATTGTGGTACTTTATCACCATCATAGTGAGATTAAACATGATTATATTGACAGCAATTTTACTGGTTGTTTCTTCACTGTACACTGTAGTAGAGACGTGTGGACGTGAGCACGAAGAAATGGGGACTCCATGTCTGAAAAACAATTATCAAACATTATTTTATTGTTATTATACGGATATTAAACTTGACTAAATTGACATTAATGCCCTCGTCATGACGTACAATTTTTTTCATACAGAAATTGAAGTGTTTTAGATATCTCTAGAATTTTACACTTTGACCAAAAGTTCACTGTAGCAATAAGCAAGTTGTTTATAATATTGTCCATGGTGTTGACTTGTCACTCAGAATTCTAATCAAGCATAATCAATTTATTTGTTTGACTTGTGTTTGTCTGACTTGTGGTTTAGCATCCCAGTCAACAGACATGGTCATTATGTTACATTCCCTCCATTTCATGGGATTTCTACCCAACAATAGGATGTTATGACACCCAAAATTGCTTGAAAATGTAACAACCCAAGTAAACAACTTAGGCCTATATGCATGGTTTGACTTGAACCACTTTTCCTGGGCAGTCTCAGTCCTCCTAAGTGGTTACCCAGTAATCAGATGGCCAGCCAGTATTTAATAAGCCTTGCCACGAGACACAAGCAGCCTATCTATTTCTCTTGGACCAAATGGGTGGGGGCCCATTGTTTGTTTGATGCTGGTTACCTGGTCAATAGGATCTTCCAGATATAAGATACCATTTTTCACTGAGTTGCTAAGATCACCATCACGAGCATCTGAAAAAGATTCACAATTTTTTTTTATCTGGGTGAAGTTAATACTATCAGTGTCATCAGTAAATTATCAATTAGGTAGATTAGAAGATTATGTTGCCCATCTTTTAAGGATTATGCTTTTGAGTTAATTTATGCACCAGTCATTTGTAACCACTGCCCCATCTATGGGGAAGGGCGGGGATTATGACTTTCAGCTTTCAGTGCCTTGCTATAAGCACCAACCCCAGGGGGCAAACTGGAGGTCAAAACTTTGTCTTTGACCCGCCCTTCACAACAGAAAATCTTCCTGGGATAAGGATCCTCATGTCAAAACCCCGTCATTTCCTCTGCACTGCGGCGACACACAAAAAGTAATTGTCCCACACTTTAGCCCCGCTATCCCCCACCCTTCCTCGTAGGTGGGGGCAGTGGTTACAAATGACCGGGCATTGCTACCGTATATATTCAGATGTTTGAATTTTTTACATTTTTATAATGCCAATCAATTGTCCAAATGAGGCTTAATTTGTAGGATGGGCTTTCCCATCCATTTGACAAGTCCGGATTCAATTTTTCAAGTTCAATTTTAGAGACATAAGGAGACAGCACAACACAACAAGGAGATGTCAAAGATGTCTCATCAAGAGCAGTAATCTTAGCCCTTTTCAAAATCTTGCCTGTTTGTTTGTTCATCTGTGCACAATCATTATGTCAGCCGCAACGCAAGAAAACAGGTCTTCGGGGTTTCCGACCAGGTGCGACACAAACCGGCCAATTCAGTCACAGAAGATGGTTAGAAGCTTGAAATTTCGGATTTAGGAAGAAGAGAAATTGTTCTCTCTGAGTGGCATAAACAAAGGCGCTGATCAGCTGTGCGGTTACTGCATACTACACAGCTGATCTGCACCTTTGTTTTCGCATAGGCAAAAAAATCCTGTTTTCTCATGTCATCAGTGTCTCACGTTTGGTGTGGCTATATCACTTTGAAGTTTAGGCATACGAAAATGGTTGAAAAAAGAATCTTACTTTCTTCCAGATATAAATCTTGAGAATCTCCCTGACTGCCGTCTGCTGGTAATTTCTTATGCTGAAATAATAGAATAGTTTGTTGAGAATCATGATGACTTAAAATCAGGGATAAGCTTGGTATAAAGTGCACTAAAAATGAGAAGGCTCATGCTATTATACCAAAGAGCAAACCTAAATGTTGATTCAATGACAGACGATGGACCTCATAAAATCCTTTCTATATGAGGAAAGAGGAAAAAACAACTGACTGTAGCGCAAAGGTTGAGTAATAGCATATTCTAACACATCCTGCCTATAGAAGCCAATGGTAATTGATTGATATATCACTGGGCAGATTAGCGTGACGTTACTTCGCGCTGTTTCGACGCCATTTTGATTATATTATGAGGTCAGCTATCCCAGAAGTCACGTTACCTTGACGTTAGATGGTGTAACGTCATTTCAACGCGTTCAAAACGTAACAAACATATGTAAACATTTGCGGTACTGTCAAAAGTGTGGCGGGATTTCTTCAGTGCAATGGTGGAAAAGTTAAAGGAACTGAAGGTTTAAAATGATTTTATTCCGTTTATTGTGTGTTAGAATCGAAATAGATCATCTCTGGTGCGCGAATTGTTGAGTAATATATCACTGTTTGTCGTTCAGTTGTAAGCAGATAAATCTGCTGCGCGCTCGTGATTTGCTCTGCTTTACAAATTACCTCCAAACAGTGATATATTACTCAACAATTCACTGCTAGAGCTGATCTATTTCTTAATTCTCGAGTAGTCGAAGAAAAAATAAAATCTATTTAATAGGGGTAGAAATTGGCTGTGAGTGTTGTACAAACCTTGAGTAATATTTTATTCTTGAGTTGATCTGGGGACGGGAGGCAAGTGGCATCACGCTGTAAACTTTCTGTACATAACATATCTGAAATCAGGAAACAGGATATGGTTTAAAGCGCATACAATATATGGCAATTTTTAAACTCTTAAATTCATTACGAAAACATGCCCATGTAATATACAGATTTTTTTTAAGTTGTAAAAATTGAAAATTTTCAGTAGAAAAAAAACCAGAGGACCAATGGTCCTGTAAACGCTCACCTGAGATCTGCTGCATATACCAATAAACATGTTTGAATATTATGGTATTTAACTCCAGTGCAGGGGCAGATGAAGCCTTTGGGCCATTTTCTTTTTTCAGAATCTTCAATATTCTGTCCATTTGCCAATTTCCTGCTGGCTTTTCCCTTCAAATGACATTTTAACAGTTTTCCCAATTCAAATGCATCCATGTTGACCTTGCCATAAACTTGGTCAAGGTCATCACAGGGTCATGATTTATATATACATTGTAGTACTTTAGCCATTGATGCTTCACGCCAAGTTTCCTTGAAATCAGTCTATTGGTTTCAGAGAAGAAGATATTTGATGGGTTTTTACCATATATGGGCATGGCGGCCATCTTTGTCATGTGACCGAGATTATTTATATACACATTGATTCCCCATTCTATAGATGCTTTACATAAAATTTGGCTTTGATTGGCAAAGCGATTTCAGAGGAGAAAAGGTTTGAATATTATGGAAATAGACATGTATATTGCCGCGGGGTGGGGACACATGAGCCCCTGAGGTCCAATTTTTTTCAGAATCATTAATGTTCAGTCCTACTTCCCATTTCCTGCAAGACTTTCACTTTAAATTACATTTTAAAAGTTTTCCCCATTCAAATGCATTGGCGACCTATGTTGACCTTGCCGTAAAATAGGTCAAGGTCATCACAAGGTCATGATTTATATATACATTGTAGTGCTTGAGCCATCGATGCTTCATGCCAAGTTTTGTTGAAATCGGTCCACCGGTTCTCGAGAAGAAGATTTTTGAAGGGTTTTTACCATATATGGGCATGGCGGCCATCTTGGTCATGTGACCTGGATTTTTTATATACATATTTGTAGCCCCTTCCTATTGATGCTTCACATAAAATTTGGCTTTGATTGGCCAAGTGGTTTCAGAGGAGAAGACGTTTGAATATTATGGAGATATACATGTATATTGCCCTGGGGTGGGGGCACATGAGCCCCTGAGGTCCAATTTTTTTCAGAATCATTAATATTCAGTCCTACTGCCCATTTCCTGCAAGACTTTCACTTCAAATGACATTTTAAAAGTTTTCCCCAGTCAAATGCATTGGCGACCTATGTTGACCTTGCCATAAAATAGGTCAAGGTCATCACAGGGTCATGATTTATACATACATTGTAGTGCTTGAGCCATTAATGCTTCATGCCAAGTTTCGTTGAAATCCGTCCACCGGTTCTGGAGAAGAAGATTTTTGAAGGGTTTCTACCATATATGGGCATGGCGGCCATCTTGGTCATGTGACCTGGATTTCTGATATATACATTGGTTCTCCCTTTCTATTGATGCTTCATATAAAATTTAGCTTTGATTGGCCAAGCGGTTTCAGAGGAGAAGATCTTTGAAATTGTGGACGGACGGACGACGGACGGACGGACGGACGATGGACGGACGGACGCCGGATCATGGCCATCCTATAAGCTCACCTTGTGAGCCTAACGGCTCAGGTGAGCTAAAAAGATATTTTTCTTATTTTTGCTCAAAACATAGATTGTGGGTACACATTAGAACCGCCTCGCCGAGGCGGTCCTAATGAGTACCCACAATCTATGTTTTGGAGCAAAAATAAGAACCAGAGGACCAATGGTCCTGTAAACGCTCACCTGAGATCTGCTGCATATACCAATTAACATGTTTGAATATTATGGTATTTAACTCCAGTGCAGGAGCAGATGAAGCCCTTGGGATATTTTCTTTTTTTCAGAATCTTCAATATTCTGTCCATTTGCCAATTTCCTGCTGGCTTTTCCCTTCAAATGACATTTTAACAGTTTTCCCAATTCAAATGCATAGGCAACCCATGTTGACCTTGCCATAAACTTGGTCAAGGTCATCACAGGGTCATGATTTATATATACATTCAAGTACTTTAGCCATCCATGCTTCACGCCAAGTTTCCTTGAAATCAGTCTATTGGTTTCAGAGAAGAAGATTTTTGATAGGTTTTTACCATATATGGGCATGGCGGCCATCTTTGTGATGTGACCTAGATTATATATATATATACACATTGATTCCCCCATTCTATAGATGCTTCACATAAAATTTGGCTTTGATTGGCCAAGCGGTTTCTGAGGAGAAGACGTTTGAATATTATGGATATATATATGTATATTGCCCCGGGGTGGGGGCACATGAGCCCCTGGGGTCCAATTTTTTTCAGAATCATTAATATTCAGTCCTACTGCCCATTTCCTGCAAGACTTTCACTTTAAATTACATTTTAAAAGTTTTCCCCATTTAAATGCATTGGCAACCTATGTTGACCTTGCCGTAAAATAGGTCAAGGTCATCACTAGGTCATGATTTATATATACATTGTAGTGCTTGAGCCATCGATGCTTCATGCCAAGTTTTGTTGAAATCGGTCCACCGGTTCTGGAGAAGAAGATTTTTGAAGGGTTTTTACCATATATGGACATGGAGGCCATCTTGGTCATGTGACCTGGATTTTTTATATACATATTTATTACCCCATCCTATTGATGCTCCACATAAAATTTGGCTTTGATTGGCCAAGTGGTTTCAGACGAAAAGACGTTTGAATATTATGGGGATATACATGTATATTGCCCCCTGGGTGGGGGCACATGAGCCCCTGGGGGCCAATTTTTTTCAGAATCGTTAATATTCAGTCCTACTGCCCATTTCCTGCAAGACTTTCACTTTAAATGACATTTAAAAAGTTTTCCCCATTCAAATGCATTGGCGACCTATGTTGACCTTGCCGTAAAATAGGTCAATGTCATCACAGGGTCATGATTTATATACACATTGTAGTGCTTGAGCCATTAATGCTTCATGCCATGTTTCGTAAATCGATCCACCGGTTCTGGAGAAGAAGATTTTTGAAGGGTTTTTACCATATATGGGCATGACGGCCATCTTGGTCATGTGACCTGGATTTTTTATATACACATTTGTTACCCCTTCCTATTGATGCTTCACATAAAATTTGGCTTTGATTGGCCAAGTGGTTTCACAGGAGAAGGCGTTTGAATATTATGGAGATATACATGTATATTGCCCCAGGGTGGGGGCACATGAGCCCCTGGGGTCCAATTTTTTTCAGAATCATTAATATTCAGTCCTACTGCCCATTTTCTGCAAGACTTTCAATTTAAATGACATTTTATAAATTTTCCCCATTCAAATGCATTGGCGACCTATGTTGACCTTGCCGTAAAATAGGTCAAGGAGAAGAAGATTTTTGAAGGGTTTTTTACCATATATGGGCATGGCAGCCATCTTGGTCATGTGACCTGGATTTCTTATATACACATTGGTTCCCCCTTCCTATAGATGCTTCATATAAAATTTGGCTTTGGTTGGCCAAGCGGTTTCAGAGAAGAAGATCTTTGAAATTGTGGACGGACGGACGACGGACGGACGACGGACGGACGGACGGCGGATAATGGCCATCCTATAAGCTCACCTTGTGAGCCTAATGGCTCAGGTGAGCTAAAAATAGGTATACCCCTGCATACCCCAGTTTTGCTATTTAAACGTGGGGTTTCAGGGGGTATACATTACAGACACTTTTTCTTGATGTGAAGCTGAAAATTCTCAAGTTTTACAATACTTGTCACTGACTTCACCTATTACAAGGCTCGGTTGAAAATCTATGAAGCTGGGAAATGTTTTTTTGTATTGAAGCATAGCGTCCCAGTCAACAATTTTTCAGTCATGTCGGGATGGAGCCCACGCTTTCTGGGTTTAACCAGTAGTGTAGGGAGTTAATGTGTCTTGTTCAAGGACACAACAAGGTGTTGCTTGTGGGGATCGAACCCAGGACCTCTCGATTTGGAGTCTGACACTCCCACCACCGGACTCCCTGAAGCTGGGAAATGATCCAGGCATGTGTTACATTAATCTTCTCAAATGTATCAAAACATCTCACAGCAGTTTTCTATTGACAAACTCTTGAGATGGACATACTTTATTACTGTTTATAAGCCACCGCATGTGAAAACAAACAATCTGCATAGGTGAAACCAAAGTCGCAGATCTGCTTCGCAGTAACTGCGAAGCTGATCAGTGCCTGTTTTCACTACACAGATAGTACAATTGCTCTACTTTCTAAATCCAAAATTTCAAGCCTCTAGCCATCTTCTATGACTGTACAGCCTGGTTTGTGTTGGACCTGGTCGGAAACCCAAATTGTTGATTTTCTCATGCCAAGGCTCATATAAGAAGTTACCCTTGGAGCTTCTATTAACCCATATTTGACGAATGGATTTTCCCATCATTATCAATTGGGTGAGTCCACTTTCATTTTTAGGGGTGGTAGGAGTGATTTTTATTTTTTATCTCATTTTTCGATGAAATTTCTCTGAGCAAACAGAATAGCCCCAGATGGGACGCTGCGTTCTGCGGCGTCACATCTGGGGCTATACTGTTTGCCTATGTCCCACAAAAGGGACGCCAGGCTTAAATGAGTTAATTAAAGCTTCACAGACATAAACTGAACTAACTGGCTTGGAAGCATAAAATGAGCAAAGACGCGAGAAAAACAGTCATCTGGGTTTCCGACCAGATCCAACACAAACCAGACTATACAGTCACAGAAGAAGGCTAGAAGCTTGAAGCTTGAAATTTTGGAATTAAGAAGAAGAGGGACTAGAAAAAGTGCCTTGAGAGGCACGTATACCCCCGGCTGGTAGCTTCCTCCAACGCCCCCACCCGTTAGCCCACCGCCCTCCAATCCAGACATGCTCACTGAACCTCAATTCCTGATGAGAGTGCCCTCAACAAGTGCATCTTATAAATTTGTATTTGCAAAAAGCACTAAAAGTCTAAAACCATGGGAAGGGGGGTGGAGGAGTGTAGTAGAATGACAGATCTATTTTAGAACAGTATACAGAGCTGACTTGTATACTCAATCTAGGACTTGATCGCGGACATTGAGGGTCAGGTCCTCGGTCCTAGATGTAAAGTAGAATTCTTCAATAATATAAAAAAAAAAAAAATAAAAAATAGGACGTCCTAGATTTTGACCTCTAGCCCCACCCCGGGCACGGACCCTAGAGTCTAATGTCTTAAGGAACAAGGCAAACCTTATAGAGTCCCTTCGGTGCATGTACAAATCATTTCTAAACATGGTGGTAAAGAAAAGTACAGAAAATACAATTTTTAAAGAAGTTCTAGATTTTGACCTCTAGCCCCCCCCCCCAATCCCCCCCCCCCCCCCCCCCGCACTTGGACCCTAGTGTCTGAACCTTACATGGTACCTATGGTCTAAGTATGAATGCTTTCTGACAAGACTTTGTGGATGTCAAGAAAATAGACTTACAGAAAATTTATCATGGTACTGTATTTATCATATTATAAATAAGTCCTAGATTTTGACCTCTAGCCCCACCCCTGGAGATGGTACCGAGCATGGAATATGAAAGCAAACCCTATAGGGTATCTAGGAACTAAATAAGAATACATCCCTATGATTGTTTGTTAAGATATGGACTTAGAGAAGAAACATTAAAACTGAAAATAGCATATTTTAAAGGTGACCTAGATTTTGACCTCCAGCCCTACCCCCGGGCATGGGCCCTGGGGTCCAAACTGATGGAAACAAAGCAAACCCTATAGGGTACCTATGGTCCAAATATGAATGGTTTCTGACCATTGGTTCACGAGATATACACCTCTAGAGAAACTTTAACCAAAACTTTGACGTAAATTCCACGAACGTTCCGGAATTACGAACGAAGAAACGAACTAACTAACTAACTAACTAACTAACTAACATACGAACGGACGAACGGAAAAGCGAAAGCTATATACCCGTCGGCATAAATGCCGGGGGTATAAATATACTGTGTAGTGAAAACAAAGGTGCTGATCAGTTGTGCAGTTACTACACAGCCAGTGTGTGCCTTTATTTATGCACAGGCAAAAATCTGTTCTTCCCATGACATGGCTAAAATAGATACCTACCACCAAATATATCTTTGAAAGCACTGGCCATGTTTCTTTGTTGTCCTAAACTACAGTGGTTTTCTATAGATAATATGAGTGGGTAGCTGTAACAGAAACATAAACTAGTCAGTTATATGTTGTGATTCCCATGTTAATAAACATTCTATTAAAGTGTATTGTATGAAGTTTGTATATTTATCAAGGTCTATTCATGATTTGAGCCTTCACATGAGAAAACCAACAATTCTGGTTTCCGAACAGGCCCGACAGAAACCAGCCTAGGCAGTCTCAGAAAAAGGCTAGAAGCTTGAAATTTTGGTCTTAAATAGAGGAATGATTGTACTATCCAAGTAGCGAAAACAAAGGTACTGATCAGCTGAGCACTTACTGCACAGCTGATCTGCAGCTTTGTTTTCACATAGGCAAAAGGTTGTTTTCCTGGTGCAATGGCTCATTTAATGTATGTTTATAGAGAAACAATGGAACATGACCTAGACATTCTGTGCTTTTGGTAGTTTCTCATTTTGGTTTGTAGTGCAGGACTTTGGCTCTAATTGTCTGTTCCAGGACATTGCTCAATTTCCACATTTCCCTTTAATGTTTATTAATGTCATTATCATTTATTATCATTATTTTTTGAGAGACCCGGAGTTCTTTCCCTTAACGGAGAAATTATCATATGAGAAATAAGCGAAAGACCAAACTCATTCATTATGCTTGTAATAAGCCAGAGATATTGAAAATAAACTGTTTCAACTATTATATACATCATGTACACAGCGACTATTTCTAGGACTTACTCCGATGCTACCCAAGCATACTCCTTGATGCACTGCACAACCTCCAGAAACTTGATCTTAGATGTAAGGGTGTGACCGTGAAACACAGAGGGGTAACCCTCTGGACCATCCCAACAATCCACTGCAGCAGGAAGGGAACCAGCAATGATTAACCAATCAGTACCAAGATCTCATATTCAAATCAACCAATCAAAACCATGCTTATATGAATAAATATGCAAAATAGTGAACATCTATAGCAGAAAAATCAAAAACAAAAAATCCAAATCCATTTCAACAAGCAACAACAATAACCACTTACTAGAGAATATATAATATATCAAAACAAATAAAAAATAAATGAAACGTAAGTTTCACAACACAATGTGTAAAAGTACAGAAATAACCACATACTGAAAGCAAACACATTTAAAAGATAAAGTCTAAAATACACAAACACGAAATATAAAATTCATTTCAAAATGCACAAAAGTGACAACAAATTTAACCCGTTTGGCATGCTTGAAACATCATTTCGTGACTCATTTGACTACCAATAACACAAATATACCAATACGAGTCTACAACTACTTTGAAGAATGCAAAGATATATGTGTACATGCTCAAAACAATTTACTATATGCAAGTCATAAACATAGTGACATACAGAAACAATTTAAACTGTTCATCAATTGCAATTTACATCTGCAGAAGAAGAACAACCTTGGACTGCCACACCAAATCAGCAAACTCACTGTAGTCTGCATACAGAAGAAGAAACCTACAATGTGTACAACTGTTGAAAGCCTTGACTGTCTTTTACTTGCTTCTATTTTCCTATATAAGGCAAAGTCAATTCAAATCTATATAAGTCCGCAAAAGCCTAAAAATGTGTGTTTCATGTTATATGAAATTTTAAATAGGGGCAAGAAGGAAAATATCTTTTTATATATTTTATAGGTGGGAGATAGGCAAACAAAATGGCTGTGTGTGGAAATCCTGAGATATCCCTTAAAACAGCTTAAAAAATCGAGTCAGTGGTAAAAATTTAGGCATGGTCGGATTACCTGAAACACACAAAGTTTTAGGCCTAACTGCAGCTTATATTTGATTGGCACCCAATCTACCCTGGGGTCCTCATTTGAGCCGCCCCATGGGAAAACCAACAATCTGCATAGGCGAAAACAAAGGCGCAGATCAGCTTCGCAGTAACCGCAAAGCTGATCAGTGCCTTTGTTTTCGCTACATGGATAGTACAATCTCTCTTCTTCTTGAATCCGAAATTTCAAGCTTCTAGCCTGCTTCTGTAGCTGCACATACCGGGTTGTGTCGGACCTGGTCGGGAACCCCAAAGCATGGTTTTCTCGCGTCGAGGCTCATTGGATATCAACTTACTCTGATACAGACCAAGCATGTTCTTTGATTGTTTTAAGTACGTCTAGGAAGCGTATACGTGAAGTGAGGGTCATTCCGTGGTAGATCTGTGGATAGCCATCCGGTCCGTCCCAACAATCCACTATATACAGGGAAATTATACACATATAAAACACAATACAATACCATACAATATATAAATAAATACATAAAACATGACAGCAAGCTTTAAAAGATACATAGGCATGCAAAAATAATAAAAGTAGCCATAAGATTTGTTTTGTTTGCTTTTTATGTGTGGTTTAACATCCAAATTAACAACTTTTCAGTTATGTAGTGATGCAGCAACTGCCTTTTTATTATGAACCAGTATTATGCGGAGTTATGTGTCTTGCTCAAGGACACAACTCTGTGTAAGTGGGCTTTGAACCCCCAGACTTGGATCATCTACCACTAGGCGACCATGCTCCCCACTATGCTAGCCAGGCCCTAAAGTGGTGTCCAAAAATTACCATTACGAAAACTTGCCCATGCAATATACTGAGCTTTTTTTCAGCTGTAAAAATTGATAATTTCATCAGAAAATTTTCTCAAAACAAGATTGTGGGTACACATTAAATCCGCCTCAGCCTACCTTGCTGAGGCATTTCTAACAAGTACCCACAATCTATCTTTTAGACCAAAAATAAGAAAACTATGTATACCCCTGCATACCCCAGTTTTACTATTAAAACTGGGGTTTAAGGGGGCATTCATTGCACAGACATGTTTTCCTGATGCTTCTGATCTTAAGATGATGCAAGGTTTGCTGAAAAGCTATCATAGCTTGCAATTCCACAAACACAAAAGCTAACACTAAATTTACACAGACAACAATTATACACTAGAATTTGTTTTCTATGTGAAAACTGATGTCTCCCCCCTCTCTACGTGCATGTCCAAAATATGCAAGCAAGAGTTATAGTTCTTGTGCATCACATATCCTGTCATTCTGTTTTATAAGTGTACCAAGTTTCATTGAAATATCTCTTACGGTTTTCAAGTTATAGAGGGGGCATGAAAGTGTTTGGAAAATAATCAAAGGGAAATAACTCCAAAGATATGAAAGCAAGAGTAATGATACTTGTGCATCATGCTTTATAAGTGTACCATGTTTCATTGAAAAATCTCTAATGGTTTTTGAGTTATAGAGCAGACACGAAATTGAATGAAAAATAATCAAAGGGAAATAACTCCAAAGATATGCAAGCAAGAGTTATGGTTCTTTAGCATGACACATCATCTCATCGTGCTTTATAAGTGTACCAAGTTTCATTGAAATATTTCTTATGGTTTTCAAGTTATAGAGTGGACATGAAATTGTATGGACAAATAATCAAAGGGAAATAACTCCAAAGATATGAAAGCAAGAGTTATAATTCTTGTGCATGACACATCGTCTCATCATGCTTTTTATGTGTACCAAGTTTCACTGAAATTTCTCTTACGGTTTTCAAGTTATAGGGTGGACATGAAATTGTATGGAAAATAATCAAAGGGAAATTACTCCAAAGATATGCAAGCAAGAGTTATGGTTCTTTAGCACGACATGTAATCTCATCGTGCTTTATAAGTGTACCAAGTTTCATTGAAATAACTCTTATGATTTTCGAGTTATAAAGCGGACACGAAATTGTATGGAAAATAATCAAAGGGAAATAACTCATAAAATACTCAAGCCAGAGTTATGGTTCTTGTGCATGACACATCGTCTGATCATGCTCAATAAGTGTATCAAGTTCTATTGAAAAATCTTAAACGGTTTTCAAGTTATACAGCGGACACGAAATTATGTCGAAAATAATCAAAGGGAAATAACTCCAAAAATACTCAAGCCAGAGTTATGGTTCTTGTACATGACACATTGTCTTGTCGTGGTCTACAAGTGTACCAAGTTTCATTGAAAAATCTTTAACGGTTTTCAAGTTATACAGCGGACACGAAATTGTATCGAAAATAATCAAAGGGAAATAACTCCAAAAATACTCATGCTAGAGTTATGGTTCTTGTGCATGACACATCGTCTCGTCGTGGTCTACAAGTGTACCAAGTTTCATTGAAAAATCTTTAACGGTTTTCAAGTTATACAGCGGACACGATATTGTATCGAAAATAATCAAAGGGAAATAACTCCAAAAATACTCAAGCTAGAGTTATGGTTCTTGTGCATGACACATCGTCTCGTCGTGGTTTACAAGTGTACCAAGTTTCATTGAAAAATCTTTAACGGTTTTCAAGTTACAGAGCGGACACGATTTGTGACGGACAGACAGACAGACAGACGGACGGACGGACGGACGGACGGACGGACAGACGCACGGGGAAAAACAATATGTCTCCCGACCCTGTCGGGGGGAGACATAATTAGATTACAAGTATTGAAGTAAATGATTGTAAAAGTATCAGTCTAAAACAGCTAATATTTTGTGATTATCAAAGGATAATTTCTTTATTTTATTTTCTGCGTTACAGTTATGCTGTATGCTTTATTTGAGCCGCCTCATGGGAAAACCAACAATTTGCATATGCGAAAACAAAGGCGCAGATCAGCTTCGCGGTAACCGCGAAGCTGATCAGCGCCTTTGTTTTCGCTACTCGGATAGTACAATTCCTCTTCTACTTATATCCGAAATTTCAAGCTTCTAGCTCTTTTCTGTGCTTGTACAGCTTGGTTTGTGTCGGACCTGTTCGGAAACCACATTGTTGGTTTTCCCACGAGGCGGCTCATTTAGTAGAAGCTGCTTGCATCAATGTCACACGGTAATCAGCACCATTTTTTTTTTAATTTAGACAAAAAACACACCCACAAAATTTTACTGATCAACAATTGCAATAAAATAATCATTCCCTCTCCTATATAATATGAGCCGCATCGTGAGAAAACCGGATTTTTGCCTATGCGAAAACAAAGGCACAGATCAGCTTCGCGGTAACCGCGAAGCTGATCAGCGCCTTTGTTTTCGCTACTCGGATAGTACAATTCCTCTTCTACTTAAATCCGAAATTTCAAGCTTCTAGCTCTTTTCTGTGCTTGTACAGGTCGGTTTGTGTCAGACCTGGTCGGAAACCCCGAAGACCGGTTTTCTCGCGTCGCGGCTCATATGATTTATGCAAAAACAAATTGCACATGCCACTTTACTTCTGTGCACATTATCTGCAGTGCAGACATACTAGATGCATGTGTATCATATACATTCCATTCTATCTAATTTCAAAATAAATTCAGGCAAACTGTGTATAAAACTATGAATGTAAATAAAGCCTTTTGCTATATAGAGTATCTTAAATAATCAAACAAGTCTCTGGTTTGTTAATTCAATTTCAATTTCAAACGAAATTACCATGAGTGTAAAGACTGTTCATTATCTCAGCATATAAAATATTAAAATCAATATCATTGACTCAATTTTTGTTAAAGCCATACATGATCTCTAAGGCAGTTTAAATCTGATCTCAAGATGAACTAAATGCAAAAGTCCATCAATACTACCTAAGCCAAAATTTGCAAGAAAGATTATTAATAGTAGTGTAGTAAATAGGCTAGTCATCTTGCAGCCAAGAGGTTGCCAATACATGCTTATCAAGTTGGTGACTAATGTTCATCCTGGCTTAACAAAGGCAAACTGCCCATTCAATGGAGACAGTACCTCAGTTTTAAATCTCGACCAAAAGCCTGGAACTTTCAAGCTTCTAGCCTTCTTCTGTGACTGTACAGAATGGTTAATGTCAGATATGGTCGGAAATCCTGAAGACCATTTCAGCCATGTCAAGAGAAAATCGGATTTTGACTAGGCTACACAAAACTAAAACCGCAGATCCTCTGTGCAGAACTGCACAGCTGATCAGCGCCTTTGTTTTCGCTACTCAGATCGTATGACGCCTCTTCTTGTTAAATCCGAAATGTCAAGCTTCTAGCCTTCTTCTGTTACTGCAAAGACCAGTTTGTATCTGAGCTGGTCGGAAACCCCAAATACCAGTTTTCTTGTGACATGGGTCATTTTCCTCTTGATGCATTGGAATGGTAATAGTATAACACACAAGGTAACTTACATTCCAGACATTTACAGCCCATTTTCAGTGCCCTTGTGTATGCCTCTACCGATGACTCGCTAGCCATTTGATCACCTGTTAAATACCTGTAATATAATGCAACAAAAAATAACTAGAATTTGTTTTCTATGTGAAAACTGATGTCTCCCCCCTTTCTACGTGCATGTCCAAAATATGCAAGCAAGAGTTATAGTTCTTGTGCATCACATATCCTGTCATTCTATTTTATAAGTGTGCCAAGTTTCATTGAAATATCTCTTACGGTTTTCAAGTTATAGAGGGGGCACGAAAGTGTTTGGAAAATAATCATAGGGAAATAACTCCAAAGATATGAAAGCAAGAGTAATGATTCTTGTGCATCATGCTTTATAAGTGTACCATGTTTCATTGAAAGATCTCTAATGGTTTTTGAGTTATAGAGCAGACACGAAATTGAATGAAAAATAATCAAAGGGAAATAACTCCAAAGATATGCAAGCAAGAGTTATGGTTCTTTAGCATGACACATCATCTCATCGTGCTTTATAAGTGTACCAAGTTTCATTGAAATATTTCTTATGGTTTTCAAGTTATAGAGTGGACATGAAATTGTATGGAAAAATAATCAAAGGGAAATAACTCCAAAGATATGAAAGCAAGAGTTATAATTCTTGTGCATGACACATCGTCTCATCATGCTTTATAAGTGTACCAAGTTTCACTGAAATTTCTCTTACGGTTTTCAAGTTATAGGGTGGACACGAAATTGTATGGAAAATAATCAAAGGAAAATTACTCCAAAGATATGCAAGCAAGAGTTATGGTTCTTTAGCACGACACGTAATCTCATCGTGCTTTATAAGTGTACCAAGTTTCATTGAAATAACTTTTACGATTTTCGAGAGAGTTATAAAGCGGACACAAAGTTGTATGGAAAATAATCAAAGGGAAATAACTCATAAAATACTCAAGCCTGAGTTATGGTTCTTGTGCATGACACATCATCTGATCATGCTCAATAAGTGTACCAAGTTTTATTGAAAAATCTTAAATGGTTTTCAAGTTATACAGCGGACACGAAATTGTATCGAAAATAATCAAAGGGAAATAACTCCAAAAATACTCAAGCCAGAGTTATGGTTCTTGTGCATGACACATCGTCTCGTTGTGGTCTACAAGTGTACCAAGTTTCATTGGAAAATCTTTAATGGTTTTCAAGTTATACAGTGGACACGAAATTGTATCGAAAATAATCAAAGGGAAATAACTCCAAAAATACTCAAGCTAGAGTTATCATTCTTGTGCATGACACATCGTCTTGTCGTGGTCTACAAGTGTACCAAGTTTCATTGAAAAATCTTAAACGGTTTTCAAGTTATACAGCGGACACGAAATTGTATCGAAAATAATCAAAGGGAAATAACTCCAAAAATACTCAAGCTAGAGTTATGGTTCTTGTGCATGACACATCGTCTCGTCGTGGTTTACAAGTGTACCAAGTTTCACTGAAAAATCTTTAACGGTTTTCCAGTTATAGAGCGGACACGATTTGTGACGGACAGACAGACAGACAGACAGACAGACGCACGGGGAAAAACAATATGTCTCCCGACCCTGTCGGGGGGAGACATAATAATAATGTGTATTACCTGGTGATTATCATAAGAAATGCCTTGTTAAAAGCTATATTGTATATGATGATAAAAATGGCATCCAAGATACATTTCAAATAATCAGTCCTATGGATTGTGTTTGTTCAAATTTTTAGTGATCAAAGCAAATTTTTGATGCTTTAAAGTAGTGTTATTGGAGACTGTACATGTACTTGTAGTTTGAAAGTAACTTCACAAGAAAGTAGCAAGTAATCACTTCATTTAACAAATTTATCTATTTTTGTTTGTTTGTATTGAGATTTAACATCCCAGTTAAAATATTTTCTGTAACGTTGAGACGGAGCGAGCCACCGCTTCCTGCGTTAATGTGTCTATCTCATGGACACAACATGGTGCTGCCTGTGGGGATCAAACCCAAGACCTCTCGATTCAAAGTCTGATGCTCTACCACGCCACCATGCTCCCCAAATTTATCTATTCAGTGAAATGAAACATGATTGGTAAAGCCAATCTTCCCTGAGGCCCTCAAAATGCTACTTACGTGTTATGTGATGAAGCAATCCAGTAATGTGATAAGGGATGGGACATGTCCTGTGTTATAGCGTTGTATTTACTATCCCACACAGTGTTGTGCTTCGAGAATAAATAATCTAAAAACTGAAAATGAAAAAAACAACAACATACCTTATGAGCCGTGTCATGAGAAAACCGGATTTTTGCCTAAGCGAAAACAAAGGCGCAGACCAGCTTCGCAGTAACCCCAAAGCTGATCAACACCTTTGTTTTCACTACAAGGTTAGTACAATTACTCTTCTACTTAAATCCAAAATTTCAAACCTCTAGCTTTTTTCGGAGACTGTACAGGCCGTTTGTGTCGGACCTGGTCGGAAACCCCTCAGACCGGTTTCCTTGTGTCGCGGCTCATATATAGACAATGGTGATTGCTAAGCCTCATGGTTTTCAACTTTTCAGGTCAGTGATGACATTTGAGGGGAAAGTAATACTTTTTCCAAGCTTAAAACTTAGAAAGCACATTAGAATGGGGATAACCATATTCAAAATTTTCATTTGGGGACATACATTGTCATACATTTGTACCTATGGTCGCAAAACAAAATTACGGCTGTTTATCATACAATAATGTCCTTCAACAGAAAACTTTGAAAGCAGTTATGTACACGTACCTCTTCCTCTGTAAAGTAGACCCTGTCACTGATCTCTCGTCCCACATCATTCAGGTATGACTTTATCATCTCCTTGGCATCAGACGAGTCTATACTCCGGCCACCAAAGTCCTAGAAAAATGTAACGTTACCTTAACAGTGGGTTTAATACAGATGACAACTGCAATACCCAAGTTTCAAATATCTTATCAGAGTCTACACTTTTTTTCATTCCATGACCATTGTTTGGATAAATGCATCCATTTGATAAAATTTTACAAGGATAATTAAATTTCTGATTTTCTAAAGCATGGTAATTGGGTGTTCGACCAATTGGTGTCTATTGCCTTTGCATTAAATTGCAAAAAGCAGGCATTCTCATCATATGCCATATGGTACCTAAGTTCACTAGCATCAGTAAATCTAAACAATTTACACTACAGTCTAAACTGCCGATCCGGTCACCTCTATTCAGCGTGACCCTGCAGTCAGCGGTCAGTTCCGGGTCCCCCCGAACGATTTCTAACGCAAATGCACCTTTATTCAGCACGCACCTCTCAAACGCGGTCAACGGTCAGCAAAAATTGTCCCAAATCGCTAAATTTTCACTTTAAGCGGCCATGTTTTTTTTTTTTTTTGTTGCGGTCAATTTTGTTTGTTTCTGAAAGTGTAAGCCGTTTACGCTGTGCGGCGACTAAAATAATGGTTTCGGGTAAAACGATCACCCGAAATTGGAGGAAATTTTTGATTTTTTACCTAGTCGATGAATGGAGCACGGCGTGCGGTTACCGGTTTCATTAAAAAAAAATTGTTGTAAAAGCGGTAACCAGCAAAGGCCTATGACTGTATCCCGGCGTTAAACGCTGATTGCCTTTGAAATTAGAGGATAAAGAGAACCATACCAGCTGGGATTTTTTCGGCGACATAAAAAGAAGTTTTGGATCGTTTGAAGCATTATTGCTCTTCACTGACCGCATAATTAGCCAGGTGAGGTTAATTGCCAATCAGCACATGTTTGTTAAAGGTGCGAAAATTCGATAGTGTCATCGTAAAGGTGAGAAAAGTCGATTGAATAAGGTGACAATGATCAAAGCATTGTCAACAAATTGGCCATGCTTACCGATAATCCTGATAATTGTGTCTCGTTAATTGCTGTCACGTGTTTCAGCATGTGTGCGCGTGTGTGTTTGTGTGTGTGATTAACCAAGTTGTCCAATGAGGCTCTGATCTGGTAGTTTATTGAAATGTGTTTGGGAAAAAGGTGTGGCTTCCTTTGTTTTCATTCAAATTGCTTTAATGACAGCCCCCCTTTAAAAAAAATGAGTACCCTTGGCCGGGACGAAACAGAATCTTGAAAACTTTGACTAAAATCGACCCTCTATTCAGCAAGCACCTGTCTTAAGCAAGCGATTTTGCAATTTCCCTTGGCCGCTTGCTTAAGACAGGTTAGACTGTATACTGACCTTCTGTTCTTGAAGTAAGAACTGTTTGAACTTGTCTACAGAAACAATTCTGAAAAAGAAAATACAAAAAAATTAAATAAACCATTAGATAAAAGGTAAATTTCCTTTTCAGCCCAACTTTGTTACTTGCAAAATAAGAAAAGAAAGACCAGGAACTGATACATTTAAATTCAAAACCCAGACACCAGGCGTGAGACAACACAAGATACGACATTAATCTTAACACCACATATGAAGAGCAGCCTGGGCCCAGTTGTTCAAAACTAACGAAGTCGTTATAACGACATGAATATTACAAATACACTGTTATTTTTTGTTGAAAAAATGTGAGAATCCTTTGCACTGCAAAGGATTCTCACATTTTTTCAACAAAAAATAACAGTGTATTTGCTTTTGAAGTCGATATGTAGTTAACAAATTGAGGGCTTAACCACAGGGTTAAGCTAACAAAGTTTTGAACAACTGGCTCCAGGATAATTAACTTTTTCTGAGCAGGCAGCCTTCGGCTAGCCTTGTATTGACTCAAAAGAAAGATGGTGGGTACTACTGAGAGGTAGACACAATAATAAAGATAAATGAGCCACCTCGTGGAAAAACCAACAATGTGGTTTCCGAACATGTATGACACAAACCGACCTGTACAGTCACAGGAAAGAGCTAGAAGCTTGAAATTTTGAAGTTAAGTAGAGGAGGAATTGTACTATCCGAGTAGCGAAAACAAAGGCGCTGATCAGCTTCGCGGTTACCACGAAGCTGATCTGCGTCTTTGTTTTCGCCTATGCAGATTGTTGGTTTTCCCACGAGGCGGCTCAAATCACAGCAGATCCACCTTGGAATGGTAAATACAGAAATTACCAAAGGGTTCTAAATCAACTTAAACCATTTTGTCTGCATTTGTTGACTACTTGCAGCACATTCATGAGCTTTGGCACTAACACTGAAAAAATTGCTGTCTCATCATAAGCATTGACTTCCTGGGAGAGGAACACTGTACAGCTGATTAAACAGTGGCTGACACAGACCATTCCCTTTATGTTTTATTTCTAAGAAAAAAATGGCAAAGATAATGTAATTTGTACCTACCTTTCATTATTCCTGGGTACAAAATAATCACCAGTATACTCATTTATAATCTGTAATGAGATCACATATTGTAAATTAACGATCATGGATAAAATTGCTTTTGCATCGAGGGTGGCAGTAACAAGTTCTGCAACCTATAAGCCAACCAGAGGACCAATGGACCTATAAACGCTCACCTCAGATCTGGGATATGTGACTTAAGTTGACCTTGCCATAAAATGGGTCAAGGTCATCCCAGGGTCCTAATTTATATAAACTTTATAAAGCTCTATTGCGTGATGCTTCATGTCAAGTTTCAAAATCATAGGCCTTCTGGTTCTGGAGAAAAAGATTTTTAAAGGTTTTTGCTATTTATAGCCATGGCAGCCATCTTGGTCATGTGACCTTGACCTTTTGTATAAATTTTCATTCCCTCTTCCTAACAATGCTCCACTTAAAGTTTGGCCTTTATTGGTATAGCAGTTTCAGAGAAGTAGCATGTATATAGCCCCAGGGCAGGGGCAGACAACCTCCTGGGGTCAAATTTTTTTCCATAAACATAAGTTTTCTGTCCATTTGCATACTACCAGCAAGTTTACCCCATTTAATTCCATTTTACTATTTTTTTCCCATTGGAATGCATTAGTGACCTAAGTTGACCTTGTCGTAAAATAGGTCAAGGTCATCCCAGGGTCATGATTTATACAAACTTTGTAGAGCTCCATTGCCTACTGCTTCATGCCAAGTTTCAAAATCATAGGCCTTCTGGTTCTGGGGAAGAAGATTTTCAAAGGTTTTTGCAATTTATAGCCATGGCGGCCATCTTGGTCATGTGACCTTGACCATTTATACAAACTTTCATTCCCTCTTTCTAAAGATGCTCCACATAAAGTTTGGCTTTGATTGGCCAAGCGGTTTCAGAGAAGAAGATGTTTGAATATTATGGTCATATACATGTATATAGCCCCGGGGCAGGGGCAGAAAACCCCCTGGGCCCAAAATATTTTCATAAACATAAATTTTCTGTCCATTTGCTCATTCCTAGCAAGTTTTCTGCCATCAAATGAAATTTTCCTATTTTTCCCATTCAAATGCATGGGTGACCTAAGTTGACCTTGCCGTAAAAAAGGTCAAGGTCATCCATGGTCATGATTTATATAAACTTTGTAGAGCTCTATTGCCTGATGCTTCACACCAAGTTTCAAAATCATTGGCCTTCTGGTTCTGGAGAAGAAGATTTTTAAAGGTTTTTTTCTATTTATAGCCATGGTGGCCATCTTGGTGGCCATCTTGGTCATGTGACCTTGACCATTTATATAAACTTTCTTTCCCCCTTCCCAAGGATGAAGTTTGGCTTTGATTGGCCAAGCGGTTTCAGGGGAGAAGATGTTTCATTATTATGGAAATATACATGTACAGGGTGATCCAGAATATCTGATACCATTTTAAGCTTACATAATTTTGTTCCACAAACACATATCATAATAAACCTTTAATCACAATGGGCTGTGATAATTCAAATTTTGTTTGGTATATAATAATAAGTACTTTAAGTAATGATATTTTGAATAATGGAGATCAAACAATTTGATGGTTTTTGCATAATTTGTTATTTTACATCAAATTAATGTTATTATAACATCTCGTTCAATCCGCATGTGAATGTTTGCTACTACTGATGCACGAATGTGTGGCATTAATTTTCAAAACATTTATTAATTAGAGCGTTTCGGCTTTCAAAAAGTATTTGATTGAGGTGAATATGCCTTTTCATTTAAGTGTCCTCACAAGAACAAGGCGAGCTATTAAAACAAGCTTGCCATCATTGTAATCCAATATGGACCTCATAAAAGGCTTATATGTAAATTTTATGAAATTGTTTGAACAGTTCTATTTTACATGTTAGTGGTATATATATCAAATGTTGTATACCAAACAAAATTTGAATCTTTGTAGATTATTTTGATATAGATTTAAATAATTTATATGCTGCTGAAACAAAATTATTAAAGGTTGTAATGGTATCAGATATTCTGGATCACCCTGTATATAGCCCCAGGGCAGGGGCAGACAACCCCCCAGGGGTTTAAATTTTCCACTAACATTTATCTTCTGTCCATTTGCCTATTCCCAGTAAGTTTTACCCATTAAATAGCAGTTTACCATTTTTTCCCATTCAAATGCATTGGCGACCTAAGTTGACCTTGCTGTAAAATAGGCCAAGGTCATCCTAGGGTCATGATTTATATAAACTATGATGGGCCCGCGTCTCCGATGCTACATACCAAGTTTCGTGGAAATCGGCCCACTGGTTCTGGAGAAGAAGATTTTTAAAGGTTTTTGCTATTTATAGCAATGGCGGCCATCTTGGTCATGTGACCTGGACCATTTATATAAACTTTCGTTCCCCCTTCCTACGGATGCTCCACATGAAGTTTGGTTTTGATTGGCCAAGCGGTTTCAGAGGAGAAGATCTTTGAAATTGTGGACGACGGATGACGACGGACGGAGCATGGGTATACTATAAGCTCACCTGTGAGCCTTCGGCTCAGGTGAGCTAATAAAAAGAGCCGTAAGAAAAAAAGTTTGAATACTTTCAATTGGCAGCAAACATCCTTAAACAACAAATTTTTCCAACAGGCTATACATACAAAGTAAGAATAGAGGGACCGGGAATCAATGCAATCAAATTTAAAGTCCCAACATAGACACCCGGTGGGAAAGACAAGAACTCCGCGGAGGTCGATATCGCACCTGCATCGGGCAAAGTCAATAGACCGTGAAATATAGTTCAAGGGCACCGGGTTAAGGTGCGTGCTTGAAGGGCATGTCAAGGACAATTACTATGCAAGGTTTCAGACTCGCAGCTATCTCTGATGTTGAGAAAACCAAACTTTGACGTAAAAATTTTCAAAGTCAGTGGACCATGAAATATAGGTCAAGGGCACCGGGTTAAGGTGCGTGCTTGAAGGGTATGTCAAGGACAATTACTATGCAAGGTTTCAGACTCGCAGCTATCTCTGATGTCGAGAAAACCAAACTTCGACGTAAAAATTTTCAAAGTCAGTGGACCGTGAAATATAGGTCAAGGGCACCGGGTTAAGGTGCATGCTTGAAGGGTATGTCAAGGACAATTACTATGCAAGGTTTCAGACTTGCAGCTATCTCTGATGTCGAGAAAACCAAACTTCGACGTAAGAATTATCAAAGTCAGTGGACCATGAAATATAGGTCAAGGGCACCGGGTTAAGGTGCGTGCTTGAAGGGTATGTCAAGGACAATTACTATGCAAGGTTTCAGACTCGCAGCTATCTCTGATGTCGAGAAAACCAAACTTCGACGTAAAAATTTTCAAAGTCAGTGGACCGTGAAATATAGGTCAAGGGCACAGGGTTAAGGTGCGTGCTTGAAGGGTATGTCAAGGACAATTACTATGCAAGGTTTCAGACTCGCAGCTATCTCTGATGGCGAGAAAACCAAACTTCGACGTAAATGTTGACAAAACTTCGACGTAAAAATTTTCAAAGTCAGTGGACCGTGAAATATAGGTGAAGGGCACCGGGTTAAGGTGCGTGCTTGAAGGGTATGTCAGGGACAATTACTATGCAAGGTTTCAGACTCGCAGCTATCTCTGATGTCGAGAAAACTAAACTTCGACGTAAATGTTGACGGACGAACGGACGAACGAACGCACGGACGAACGAACGAACGTACGGACGGACGGAAATTTGAACTCCTATATCGCACCCTGCTATAAGCAGGTGCGATAAAAATACATAAAACACAAGAAAACATTTTTCCGACAACACACACAAAGAGCAAAAAGTCTGATAATCAAGGCTGTGCTTTTTTTTCCAGCTTTGCAGTTCAGACAAATCGAATTAGCATGTCCATCTTAAACTTAAAGAATTTTGCTGAATTGAAATACGTAAACAAAATCTTATCAACTTACACTGGGTACATGGACCAATCGTCTAAAAAATTCCATAAACTCATCTAGACTTATCTCCCCTTTTCTGTCCCTATCCACAGCCTGAAAAAATCATTTCATCTTTGTGAAAACCTATAAACCAAGAGTTCATGCATGATGATGTCACTGATGAATAATAACAGAGCCGAAGAATGGAAAATTTCTAGAAAGTAATTTTAAAAACATTACAATTTTTTCATACATTTTTAAAATGTCATAAGCTAATGTCATTTTCTGTGCCATTTTAGGTGCACAAAATTTTGCAAAATCTGGATAATATCTCCAAGTTTTCACATAAAATAGTTGTATAATGCAATAATAATGTTCAAACATATTCTTTCTGATGCATTAACATCTGTTGGGCCCCTCGGAAGAATTGAAACCCTTGCCTCAAAGGCTCCGGTTTTAACACCTCCTTCAGGGCCCAGCAGATGCTAATGCATAGAAATTCATGTTTGATCCCTATACCAGTACCGGTACATGAACTTACAAGAGGGGTGTTTAAATACTACCAGAAAAAAAAAAAAAACGCTACTAACCTGAAATCTGTCTCTGAGTTTGTTTGTTGAGAGTTTGTAGTTTATTCTTGTCATCCAGGACTTCAGACTTTTGAGAGCCAGTCTGTGAAATCATAAGATAAATTGGTCACATATCAGCCGCGGCGCTAAAAAACCGGTCGGGGGTTCTCACCATGTCCGACACAAACCGACTGTACAGGTTGGTTTGTGTCAGACCTGGTCGGCAACATAAATTGTTGGTTTTCTTATTCAGCAGCTGATAAACGCTGATTTATCACTATCACTTTACAAAACATTTTGTCTGTCAGGAGTCAAAACCACGTAATTCCGACTTATGGCAAAAATAGTCCTCATAGTCCTAGGCCAATCAGAAACCATAAGATTGTCCGAGTTATGGGAGTTTGGCACAATATTTTCATCCATTTTGTATGCAAAAGGTCATAATTTGAGTGACAAAAATTGGTCAAAAAGTTCTACCTCATAGCTAGCATTATATGATTTTTTTTCCATGATGCTTTTCATTAATTCAAGAATGAAAAAACAACTCCAAATATGGAATTTTGTAAATATCATTATATTATTTTGGATTTCATAAACATTGACAGCACCTACTAAAAATTATTTTTTTCTCTCTCCTGAAAAAAATGAAAATGGCAGATATGAGGATCTGACTCCCGAGTGATGATTTGACTCAACAAAGAAAAGATCCTTGAAAAAAAATTCAAAGAAGCAATTATTAATTTCTGGGGGATACTTCAATGCATAAGTAAATACATGTAGTTGCAAGTTCACACCTAAAACGGGAAAGGTGACAACAAATATGGCATACCTGTCAGCTCTTTCTACCCGAAGTCTGTTGACCATAGCTTCAAACTCTCTGGCTAGCCACCTGTAACAAATATGAGCCTTCGCATGAGAAAATCAACAATTTGGGTTTCCCACCAGGTTTGACACGAACCAGGCGGTACAGAAAATAGTTAGAAGCTTGAAATTATGGACTTAGAAAGGAGAGGCATAGTACTATACATGTATATGGAGTGAAAACAAAGGCACTGATCAGCTGTGCAGTTAAATATCATTTAAATATAAAGAAACCCTAGTGGAACAAGCATTTTTCATGATGATTCTACATGTAACATGTTTGAAAGCAAAATTAATGGCAAGATATGCATTTAACACGCTTTTCGGTGGCGTTCAACACCCAATTCAAAGCCATTAAGGTTATTTTGCCAATATATGAGCCGCCACATGGGAAAACCAACAATCTGCCTAGGCGAAAACAAAGACGCAGATCAGCTTCGCGGTAACCGCGAAGCTGATCAGCGCCTTTGTTTTCGCTACATGGATAGTACAATTCCCCTACTTTCTAAATCCAAAATTTCCAGTCTCTAGCCATCTCCTGTGCTTGTACAGTCCGGTTTGTGTCGGACCTGTTCGGAAACCACATTGTTGGTTTTCACACGAGGCGGCTCATATGTAATTGTTTACCCAATTACATGTACCCAGTACTCAAAGGATTCAAGTGCCTGTTCTTTAACCAATGACAAAATCAAATTTAAACATTAACATCATGAACCAGACTTTTGCAATGTTAACAGCAACTACTGTCTGATCACCATCTTCCAGAAACTGCATTTTTCAAAATCTCATTTTTCTGAAAAACCTCAAGAAAATTACGAGCATTTCATCATTTTCCAATCCAAAAGTCTTAAAAAGTGCCACAAAAATTTTGAAAATCGGTTAACAAATAAAAATTTGATGCAAGAAAACATTTTTGAATAGGGCTTTTTCCATTGTAAAATTGCCAGCAAGGGAAGTAACTATTTTCCTGGAAAAAATCTAAATTGATTATTTTTCAACATAAATACACCAAACCAAAACAAAATTTTGTATGCATAGCTGAGCGCCGAAGTCTTGAAATCATTCCACAGATTTGCTTGATTTTCAGTTTTAAGGTGTTTGGATTACCTCCCTTGAACATGCAAAATGCCTATTCAAAATGATTTTTGTGCATAATTATTTTATTAGTGAGCCGATTTTCAAACTTTTTGTGGCACTTTTTAGGACTCATGAGTTGCTAAAAGATGGCATTGTCATATTTTTATTGTGGTGTTTCAGAAAAGTGAGATTTCGAAAAATGCAGTTTCTGAAAGATGGTGTTCAGACAGTAGGTAAGGTTGCACATAAAATGTAAAACAAATATAAACCTACCTTTCGACAACAGTGACATGCGAGACACTGACCGTGTCTGCAAGCAAGTAATCCAGTCCCCGGTACCATTTGTCTCTCTCGTCTGTCGAGGATGCTGTTAAAATATTAAATGAGCCACCCCATGTGAAAACCAACAATCTGCATAGGCGAAAACAAAGGCTCAGATCAGCTTCGCGGTAACCGCGAAGCTGATCAGCGCCTTTGTTTTCGCTACACGGATAGTACAATTCCTCTTCTTCCTAAATGCAAAATTTCCAGCCTCTAACAATCTTCTATGACTGCACAGCCCGGTTTGTGTGGGACCTGTTCAGAAACCCAAATTGTTGGTTTTGTCACGCACAGGCTCAAATGTAATTCTCAATGGAGAAAGCCAGTTACATAAAGTGTACTGATAGTTTCGATATGTAGTATTACATGTATTATCTAAACTATTCACATTTCTAGGAAATCTTTTAAACACTAGCAGTTATCCAGAACTCAGTGCTCATTATTTGAGCCGCCTCATGGGAAAACCAACAATGTGGTTTCCGACCAGGTCCGACACAAACTGGCCTGTACAAGCACAGAAAAGAGCTAGAAGCTTGAGATTTCGGATTTAAGTAGAGAGGAATTGTACTATCCAATTAGCAAACAAAGGAGCTGATCAGCTTCGCGGTTACCGTGAAGCTGATCTGCGTCTTTGTTTTCGCATATGCAGATTGTTGGTTTTCCCATGAGGCGGCTCATTTCACTAGTAATTGACAATTAATGAAAGAGTCAAAAAAAAAGAAATCTAAGCTGTGGGCACAAGAGTAGACACAGACTGAGATGCACTACCAAGATGGCTTTCTTTGCAACCGAGTAGGCTCTTCTGAACAAATTTTCAGTCGATAGTGAAATCACTAGACAATGTCATAAACTAGACATGCTAGAGGACAGAATATTATAAAAGGGTTTCTGTTTATTTGTTATTTTATATATTTGAAATTTGTAAAGGTTTTACTGTTACTTACTGACAACTGACAATGTTCGTAACTTGAAGTCATTCCCATAATACACTATGAAACACAGCCGAGAATCCACTTTCCGAGCATCATCTGGCCATTTGTCGAAGTCCTTTGATTGTTTGCCTTTTCTGATCTCTTTAATGTCACGAAAGTTGACTGAAAGAGAATAAAGCCCCACATGTATGCATGTACTTTTTAATTTAGCTTATGACTTAGTTTGTTTTGTAATTTGATGTCCAAGACATGATATTTCTCAACTTATGACTCGGTTTCATGTATTTTTTTTTTTCCATGACATTTTTGTAATTTGATGTTCAAGACATGATTTTTAATTCTTAAGTATGGCGACTCATCGATCTTCGTGCATGCTTTTAAATTATGATACTGGCTAATCTGACCACAAAGAATCCACCAAGGCTGGCATGATTAATAAAAAAAATTGTTAATAAACAAATAAAAAACGATTATCTGTGAGCAAAAAGAAAATGTTTTGTCAAGATATTACTTGAAAATTAAAACTGTTTTATTCTTTTCTTCTCAATAACTTCAAATATTTTGCTTAATTTTCAATACACATCAGGAAAACATGTCTGTGCAATGTATACCCCCTTAAACCCCACTTTTATATAGAAAAACTGGGGTATGCACGGGTATACCTATTTTTCTTATTTTTCCTCCAAAACATAGATTGTGGGTACTCGTTAGAACCGCCTCGCCGAGGCGGTTCTAACGTGTACCCACAATCTATGTTTTGAGCAAAAATAAGAAAAATATCAAAAATTTTCTACTAAAATTTTTCGATTTTTACAACTTAAAAAATCTCTGTATATTACATAGGCGTGTTTTCGTAATGGGGAAGTGGATGTACAATGAATTTGGAGATTGCTATCACACAAAAATATTACATCATGAAAACATGCCCATGCAATGAATATCTCCTTATACCCCACTTTTATACAGCAAAACTGGGGTATGCAGGGGTATACCTGTTTTCCTTATTTTTGCTTCAAAACATGGATTGTGGGTACTCGGGTGAAGCGGTTCTAACGTGTACCCACAATCAATGTTTTGAGCAAAATTATTAAAAATATCAAAGTTTTTCTAATGATATTTTCAATTTTTGCTTTTTTAAAAACATCTTTCAATATTGCATTGGCAAGTTTTCGTAATGAAAGTGTTTTCCAGGGTGTTTGGGTGCTGTCATATCAGTCCACACAGTTTCAAAAGTTATGAACTTCAATTACAATATCACTATTCTTAGGCTTGGTCGAGATGTTGATATGTGTTTAAAGTTTAGGACGTCAAGGTTCCCACTGCATTTTGAAATTGAGGGTATACCTTTTTTTTCCTATTTTGTACCTCAATGTACAGCTACACATAGAGAATCCCTTTAAATTTGGGGGATACATGACAAATTTTGGGAGTAAAAAGTTGAAAACCCACTACAGAAGATTAATGGGAACACTGACACTGTTATATTGGCAATAAATTGTACAAAGCATCATGGTAACATCGTATGAAAGCTACCCAACATTTGCACCTTACAGTATAGTAAAAATAGGAGAAATCGGGGTAGGTATAAAAAGTATCAATTTTTTATATTAATCCATAAAATCATATGTTTAGGGCATCTGTTAGACTTAACTCAATGAGGCTATAATATTACAGATACTAAAATTTGTACCATTTTGTGAGTGGGGGACATGTGTAATTAATGCAAAAATACAATCAAAATAAGCTTTATTACGAAACACTTTGTTCAAACAGAGATGTTTCCATAATGGAAAAGAAATCTGCTCCAATACAAAATCAGACATGTAAACTATCGGTAGAGCAAACCACAATTAGTGTAAATTGTATGTGACCGCCCTGACATTGCAGGGCTTTTTCTGACCTTTTTGGGAAATTTTTGGTACCAATGAAATTGGTAAAAAATTGTGTGATTTGGGGAAAAAATACGACCATTTTGGAAAAAAAATAGTGCAATTTTAAGCAATATTGGGAAAATTTACCTTTTAAATTGGGATTTTTCTGCTAATTGGGAATGTTCCAGGTCAATTGGGAATTTTTTAAGCCAATTGGGAAAAAATTTGGTACCGGAAACCGGACCCAGTTTTGTATAGAGAAAAAGCCCTGCATTGACTATGGCTTATCATCTTGACACTATAACACTATAAATACACATTTTAAACCTTCCAGTGTGACTGGCGTCATGCAAGCAAGAATCTAAGTATCTAACACCCTTGTCGAGATGTCTGCCTAGCGGATTTTGGCATGAAATACCATTGGAGTTGATGTCATTACTCAAACACCACCAAACACAGAAGTTAGTTCAACTTAAATAATGATCAGGCATATGATAATGCTAAATAGTTAATTGCCAATTAAGACTTGCTAAATTGGCAATTAGACTTTCTTAATTGGCAATTTACCTTGAAATAACCATCAACAACGAGCTTAAAAATAACTAAATTAAAAACTTAAAAATAATCTGACGAATTTATCAGCATTGCAAGCCTATCAATTGATCAGTTTTCTTTTATACTTACTCGAACCCTCTGGTCTGACCCCCTGGGCTTTGATCCACACCAACTGTCCAGACAATGGCTTGATCTCTAGTGTACGCCTCTCAGGTCGCTTCTTAGCAAAGAATATAGTGACAACTTTGCCTGTTTCTAGACTCCCTATCAAAGTCATTAGCTCCACATCAGGCAATCCATTGTACATGGGTCCGGGAGCAGCCATTTTTGTGGCTATCCAACTCTGATCACATAGAACAAACCACTGATCTAACCTCACATGTTTACAGCTTCAAAAAGTATGAGTGCTAATGACGAATTGCTTGGATCATTGCCAGGGAATGCATCATCTGCTGTTTCAGCTTTCTAGATCACAATGAACTTGGTTTGCCTCGAATTTTATTTTCTCTTCCGGGGTAATTCTTGAAAGGGCACGAGGTCATGGTCTAAGGGAAATAACTCTAGGATAACTCGCAGCTGTTAGCAGATTGTAAAACATGAAAAAACTTTCTGTTGGGGATACTGTTGTAGATGGCCTTCTCATAGAGTTAGTTAAATGACTCATTGATTCATTGATTGATTGATTGTGATTGATTGATTGATTGGTTGATTGATTGAGTGAGTGAGTGAGTGAAGTGAGTGAGTATCCTGGTCTTCTGAAAAAATGTGGCAAATGAATTTTTTTTTTTTTTTTTAAAAATGCATCTAGTGTGTCAAGTGGGTGAAATGAGCATTTCATGGAGTGTAAAAGAATGAAGTGTGTAATATTATTAGCTTAACTGAGCCGAAGGCTCACAGGTGAGCTTATAGTATACCCATGCTCCGGCATCCGTCCGTCGTCCTGCGTCGTCCACAATTTCAAAGATCTTCTCTGACACCACTTGGCTGATCAAGTGGAGCCTCCATGGGTAGGGGGAATGAAAGTTTGTTCACGGGATCTTGATCACATGACCAAGATGGCCGCCATGCCCATATATGGTAAAAAAAAATCTTCTTCTCCAGAACTGGTAGGCCGACCCTTTTCCACGAAAAACTTGATATGTAGCATTGGGGACGCCAGCCCATCATAGTTTGCTAAAATGATGACCCTGAGATGACCTTGACCTATTTTGCGGCATGGTCAATTTTGGAAACATTTAACATGGGAAAAGGTGAAAACAATGGATATTTTGGAAACTATTGCAGTCTGAGACTTGAAAGTTGCTAGATGCAGACAACTAATGGAGTCAATGAAGGTATGTAATTAATTAAGGTCAAGGTCATTTCTTGTCCTTGACCCAAGGTCACTGAAATATCAAAATTAGGTCACAATTTCAAAGATCTTCTCTGAAACCCCATGGCCGATCAAGTTGAAATTTTATGTGGAGCCTGCTTGTGTTGTGGCATTGAAATCTTGTTCACGATACCTTGGTCACATGTCCAAGCTGGCCGCCTAAAAACCCTTCAAAAATCTTCTTCTCCAGAACCGGAAGGCCGCTTCACATGAAACTTGGTATGTAGCGCCGGGGACTCCAGCCCATGATAGTTTGCAAAAATGATGACCCTAGGATGACCTTGACCTACTTTAAGACAAGGTCAATTTTGGAAACATAGGCTTTTACATGGAAAAAGGTGAGAATCATGGATATTTTGGAAACTACTGCAGCCTGAGACCTGAAACTTGGCAGATGCAGACAACTAATTGAGTCAATAAAGGTGTGTGAGTATTCAAGGTCAAAGTCATTTCATGACGACTAAATGCTCCAAGATCAGGCTTCAGGTGAGCGTTCAGGACCAATGGCCCTCTGGTTAGTTTTGGACTAATATGTGTAGGGTATTGATAAGTCAAGCATTTCATACCAAAAGTGCTATAGAAGTAAATTCAGGAAACAATCTCAACCAGTTTTCATTCCTGCATTGTAGAAAATTTACCATTACAAAAAGTAAGAAGAGAACCCCAAGTAATTGATACAACCCAGAGTCCCAGACACCAGACAGGAAACATGAGGACAATACCAGTCATCACGAAAAATATAACAACGTATGAAGAGCAAGAAAAGTGAGGTTGCAATCTGGCTAGCATAAACTATAAAGTAGGATAGTGTGTACAGCAGTGAGGTGACCAAAAGTAAACAATAGAGTATTAAAATTTGCAGAGTAGTTTTCTGACACTCTCTTCAAGCCCAAAGTGGAAGGTTACTCTGAGCTTTTCTTAATTGAGCCGTGACGCGAGAAAACCGGTCTTCGGGGTTTCCGACCAGGTCCGACACAAACCGGGCTGTACAGTCCTAGAAGCAGGCCAGAAGCATGAAATTTCGGATATAAGAAGAAGAGGAAATATACTATCCGTGTAGCGAAAACAAAGGCGCTGATCAGCTTCGCGGTTACCGCGAAGCTGATCTGCGGCTTTGTTTTCGCATAAGCAAAAATCCGGTTTTCTCACGATGCGGCTCATTTATGTACATACCAGTAGGCTTGGTCAATTTCTTGGGAAGGGCAGCGGGTAAAAAATTTGAATTTCAGTAGGGGAGAGGGAAGGGGGGGGGGGGGGGCAGAAAATATTGACCATATCTACTTTAATTGCTGGTTCCCATGCAGCTTACCAACAATAAATATTGGAAAAGCAGGTAATCAGTTGAACCTCTGGTCAATATTGACCATACCTTCATGAGGAATTGGAGAAGAAATGTGAGAAAACAGGTCTTTGGTGTTTCCAACCAGGTCCAACACAAACCGCCTGTACTATCACAGAACAAGCTAGAGGCTTGAAATTTTGAAAGTAGAAGAGGGATCGTACTATCTGTGTAGTGAAAACAAAGGAGCTGATCAGTTAATGCACAGCTGATCCGCAGCTTTTGTTTTCACATATGCAAAAATCCGGTTTTCTCATGCATGCAAAACCTAAATTTCAAGCCTTATTGGCTCCATTTTGTATCAAAGGTTATTTTTTCTCCACATGATAGCAACAGGTGTGAAACTGTACTCATTGTTTGCGATAATTTTAAGCATGCATTATGATCTGGCAGAGCTTTGAAACAATTTACATACTTTGCTGACTTTGTCAACATGTTATGTCAGTTTCGGAACTAAAATGTGTTTCTCTGCTGCTGTAGTACATGTAGTTGGAAGACGTGGTGACAAACTCTGTGTAGTTAATGTCCCTGACATATTTTTTAAGCTGTGCCCTTGACCTACATTTCACACTTAAACTCTGTAAAAACTTTACATCATGTCTAGAACTAAAGTTCCATGACTGTAATATGGAAAACATCAGGAAAACATGTCCTTGAAAAGTATACCCTTTCAACCCCAATTTTATATAGACAAACAAGGGTGTGAAGATGTATAAAATTTTTATTATTTTTGATCCAAAACATGGATTGTGGGTACCCATTAGAACAGCCTCCGAAAGGCAGTTCTAACATGTAGCCACAATAAATGTTTTTAGCAAAAATATTAAAAATATCAAATTTTTTCCAGTAAAATTTTTAATTTTTATGGCTGACAAAAATCTCTGTATATATAACGTATGGGAAGTTTTCGTAATGCAGTAGTAAAACAAATAACAGAAACTTTATTTTCTGTTTAATATCATGTTTATTTCAAGAAGTAATAATAGTACATGTATAAAACATAATCAAAGGTAAAATACACATTACGAAAACATGCCCATGCAATATAAAGGATTTTCTGAAGCTGTAAAAATTGAAAATTTTCAGTAGAAACATTTTGATATTTTTCTTATTTTTGCTCAAAACATAGATTGTGGGTACACGTTAGAACCGCCTCGCCGAGGCGGTTCTAACGAGTACCCACAATCTATGTTTTGGAGCAAAAATAAGAAAAATAGGTATACCCCTGCATACCCCAGTTTTGCTATATAAAAGTGGGGTATAAGGGGGTATATATTACATGGACATGTTTTCCTCATGCATGTGCATGCTATGAAAACATCCAACAACAAAGCTTCCAGTAAACTAGAATTGTTTGAAACAGTGATTCATCCATGTTAACTGATATCTGACAAATGGTCTTGTCCATCATTATCATTTGAGCCACCTCGTGGGAAAACCAACAATGTGGTTTTTGAACAGGTTTGACACAAACCAACCTGTACAATCACAGAAAAGAGCTAGAAGCTTGAAATTTAGGAAGAAGAGGAAGTGTACTATCCGTGTAGCGAAAACGAAGGCGCTGATCAGCTTCGCGGTTACCGCGAAGCTGATCTGCGTCTTTGTTTTCGCCTAGGCATATTGTTGGTTTTCCCATGAGGCGGCTCATTTGAAAGAGTCCACTTTCATTTTTAGGGTCATCAGGAGTGATTTTTAGGTTTTATGTTACTTCTGGATGAAATTCCTCTCAGCAAACAGAATAGCCCCAGATGGGACACCACATTCTGCTTGTTTTTTGCATACCATATGCATTAATTCCATTTTCTTATGACGCGGCTCATATCTGTTTGGTACTAACAAGGCAACTCAAATCTAAAGCTGGGTTTAAGCTCTCAGATGTGCGCTAATTAGAAAGATAGTTTGTTACCTTACTTTTAGCCATTTTGAAAAGTTACGTGCACTCTGCACTTATGTAGAACAAATACATTAAATACATTAAGAGACATTATGTAGAGCTAGTTTGCCAAGATGGCGTTATATGGGAATACAGGTCAACCTCATTATAACACTTTCTTTGGGGGTCCATGGAAACAGACCGTGTTACATGTGCAACTGTGTTATAATGAGGTTATGTACAATAGACTTATAGCAAAATAAACATTTTGGGAGCCATAACATGTCCATATTATATTGAAAACCCCACTATAGTGAGGTGCATTATAATGAGATGAACTGTATGTGGTTGAATTTAATAGTGGTATCATGAAATATTCATATAATAAATCAAGAAACATTTAATTGTAAAATCTTTCACCGTAGGCATGGAATGTATGATGGCACAGTCTTAATAGTCAGTAATAGAAAAGGGAAATATATAAAGTAAAAGAAAAACAACACATCAAAATAAATATATAGCAAAAACGAAGGCTTTGGTACATGCTGTAGTTTAAAAGAAATGCCTTGGACAAACAAAAAAGAAGATTGGTTGAATCTAATCACAAATACTCATGTAATCAGTTTCCCACAAAAATCTGGCTGATAGTGAATAATTGAAATTTGAGATACAGACATTAAAGGAATTGGGTGAGCACTGTAAGTATGTAAATTCTTCATTTTGAGAGGGTACCCTAATTGGTCTAGTACCAATCTTGAAGAAAAATGAAGAAATGATATTCCCTAAAGCTTGTATCTCACTGGCATGCGAATTTCTCGTGACTGATTTGCGAATTTAGTCGCGGACCTTTCGCACGACATTCGTGCGAGTGTCGCACGAGTGTATGTGTGGTAAATTTGTCACATAAATGTCCATTCATTGAGACTGTAATGTGAAAGTTGTAATTACCTGCCATCAGATAATTGCTTTTTAATTACCGTAATTCCATTTTCAGCATCATATTAATGGCTGGTGTCCAAAGAGATGGACATACAATGTACAAGGAATTCAATGCTCAGATGATATAAATGAGCCGCTGCATGACTAAACCAACAATTTGGGTTTCCAACCAGGTCTGGCACTAACCGGCCTGTACAGACATAGAAGCCGGCTAGAAGCTTGCAATTTTGCATTAAAGTAGAAGAGTGACTGTACTATCTGTGTAGCGAAAACAAAGGTGCTGATCTACGCGGAAACTACCGGGAAGCTGGTCTGCGCCTTTGTTTTCGCATATGCAGATTGTTAGTTTTCTCATGCAATGGCTCATATTTATTGTGTCTGTGGGGCCTAGTTGTGGTTGGCAAAATACACACTTTGTACGCATTTAGTAATCTTGATGCATGCAACTGTCAAATAAATGGCAGAATACATGTATCACAAGTATTTGAGCCGCCTAATGGGAAAACCAACAATCTGCATAGGCGAAAACAAAGGCGCAGATCAGCTTCGCAGTAACCGCGAAGCTGATCAGCACCTTTGTTTTCGCTAAACAGATAGTACAATCCCTCTTCTACTTATATCCAAAATTTCAAGCATCTAGCCTGCTTCTGTGCTTGTACAGGTCGGTTTGTGTTGGACCTGTTCGGAAACCACATTGTTGGTTTTCCCACGAGGTGGCTCATTTACAGAGTTCAGTCTGTCAGCTTCAATCAATCATGTTAGCTGGCAATGAGTATAAATACAGCGGTGATCTCTGTGGTAGACAGAGATTGACACAGAGAGAGAATCATGACATTTACTTAGAACATATTAGAAATATATTGGAATCTGGGAAACATTATTATATATAAAATGTTGAAATGACTGTAGTATATAAATACTACATTTCTGTAATATATAAATACTGCATTGCTGATTCACAATCTTCCTATAGATTATAGGGGAATTCAATATTCGAGCACCAAAGGCCTGTTTACAGTTAAAATCAAAGACAACCCAAAGCTGTTTCAACATCGGACTTCAAAGAGTATGTAATCCCTTTGTAGTAAAAAATGAACTAGGTTAACCTCAGGACAGCAGCATCAGTGAGCATAGAGTAGCCAATAATAGGCTGCTAAATCTGGTAGATAAACCTAAGTCCCGCCCATATATTTTGTGTGACAGCAGCTGGTCAGTTGAACAGTGGTAAAATCAATTAAATATTTACATGCTTCAAAATATTTAGTCCTCCTATAATTAGATCAAATTGCAAGATTAAATGTTTCTCTTATCTGTTATAATGTGCTTTTGTACCTGTCACCAAAACACATATTTCATGTACTAAACTGAAATAAATTCAGCCTCTGACAAGTGAAAATACAATTTAATCAGAGGTTAGGTAGTTCTTCCTTCAGTGGTGGCAGGTAGGCGGAGCTAAACTTGCCCTAAGTAGATGGCTATTTAGCTAAATCATTTGTATTGAAACTGAACTGTTATATTGGTGCTATTTTGGGAACATCGAATTCTTTGATCTTATGAGGAGACATCATCCAGGTGTTATGTCAGAAAACCACAAAAGGTGCTTGAATATTGAATTCCCCTATAATTGCAATCTTAGCCCAGTCACTGACCCAAGTAATCACTTTCTACCATTCAATTTGCACTGTTTCAAGGTATTACTATAGGGATCAAACATGATTTTCCATTCATTAACATTCGTTAGGTCCCGAGGGGAGTGTTGAAAACCGAGGGCGTTTCTCAAGGTTTTTAACACTCCCCGAGGGACCTAGCGAATGTTAATAAATAACAAAATCATTTTTTGATCACTATTATTGCATAAATTCTGCAGAAACGAAAGAAATAAGGTGCAGAGACGAAAGAAATATGGTGCACTATTTTTTACAGCCTCATCACATTTTCATACCCGTAAAAGCTTTCGTTTTTATGCTCGTTCCGGGCAGACTTCAGTTTCTCATTACTAGCATGTGCTTTGTGTGCCGCCCGGTAACGAGCATAAGTAAAAGCCATGTATTAACAGCAAGTGCGCGCGTGAATTGCAATATTAATGCATGGCTTTCTCTTCCTTAATAAACGGCTGTTAATATCATGTGAAACAGGTATTTATGCAATAAATCATGAAAGAACCTTTAGTTTAAACATATAAAGTTAAGAAAACTAACTATGTTTATGTTAAAATAATGACAATAGCAATGTGGAAGACTGCATTTATAGTCAAAAGAAAACTATAAAAGATCAATACAAAAAGAAATTCTGTGAACCATCAATAAGGTTTGATTTTGACTACATGTACTTCTAAATAAGGTAGATGAAAAAATAATAATTTAAATTGCATTTTATACAATAGAATCACAGCTAATATAATTGAGCCGCCTCTTGGGAAAATCAGCAATGTGGTTTCCGAACAGGTCCGACACAAACCGGGCTGTACAAGCACAGAAGCAGGCTAGAAGCTTGAAATTTCAGATTTAAGAAGCTGAGGGATGGTACTTTCCCAGTAGCGAAAACAAAGGCGCTGATCAGCTGATCTGGGTCTTTGTTTTTGCATATGCAGATTGTTGGTTTTCTCATGAGGCAGCTCATATGGAAGGAAATGTTACAAAACAATATTATGCATCAATATTAAACAGCATGTTTCCATGGGAAATAATACTGCAGAGCTGTAGCATGAGAAAACCTAAATTTTGTAAATGCACCCAAAGTTGCAGATCAGCCTGTTGTTGAGACATGTCTGGTCTATGACTTTGTACAATTTATATGGGAAAAACAAACATGCTAATTAGCACCTTTGATTTCACTAATGCAACAAACAGGTTTTCTCATTCAGCAGCACAATTAAGCCACATCATGAGAAAATCAGATTTTTGTCTATGCGAAAACAAAGACGCAGATCAGCGCCTTTGTTTTTGCTACACAGATAGTAAAATTCCTCTTCTTCTTAAAATCAACATTTCAAACTTCCAGTCTTCTTCTGTGACTGTACAGGCTAGTTTGTGTCAGACCTGGTCAGAACTCCCAAAGAACTGTTTTCTCGTGTCACAGCTCAGTTTAAGGCCACTAGCCTTCAATTATATCACAGTCTATAGACTTCATGCCACTAGCCTTCACAGTGTTTAAGCTACATAGTTGTGATATATATATGAAGAAGTTTCTTCTCTGTCCAATAACACTTAGAAAAAGTTTGGAATTAAAATTCAAGTTACACTTTCACTTCTCCCTCCCTCCCTCAGCTAAAACTAGGGCGAAGTTTGCTCATTTAAAGCGGTTCTCCCAGTCACCCTGCTTCCAATGTTAAGTATCACAGTGTGCAGACTTCATGCCCTCTGAGATGAGGTAGTTGATGGCTGTTTGGAATGATGTGAGACAGTAACCCTCTTCTCCGTACATATACCTACAAATATATTGCAAATATGTTATTTATTCGATACAGATCAGAAAACTCAGCTAAACCTAGGGTGAAGTTTGCTCATTTAAAGCGACTACTTCTGCCAGTTGCTCTGTGTCTTATTCCCTGCTTCCAACATTATGCATCACAGTGTGCAGACTTCATGCCCTCTGAGATGAGATAGTTTATGGCTGTTTGGAATGACGTGAGACAGTAGCCCTCCTCTCCGTACATATAGCTACAAATATATTCCGCTGCATTATCATAAATGTCCGTAATTTGAAGGAAAAGGCATATTAGCGGTACAAGCAACAGCATCATACTAGTGAACAACTTCAGATGAGGGTGTCATCCTCATTTTTACCATATCATTTTTTTCTAGAATAAAAACTCAGAATACAAAATGTAACTGATTTTTGCCTTGATTCAAGCAAACATTTTTCAGATTCCGGAGGGAACCCTGGCACCTTGAACCAATACAGCTACTATAGCCATATTTGAAACTGACACCTGTTGCTTAGTTGATATTGTTAGTTTTTGTTATTTGTTTTAACATTCACTGTTATAAGCCTAAAATGTGTCAGTTACAGAAAGTTCCAGAGCCCCAGATAATTTTTTTCCTGAGGAGTATTTTACTCCTGAAATTTTGTCCAGAGGAGTAAAATGACATCACAAGGTGTAAAAAGCCTTTTTTTAAATCATGAAGTTTTTGTCGTAGGAGTATTTTGGCGCGCAATGATCAAATAATATTTTTTTTAAATTAATGTTAAAACTAATTGGCTTAAAAATTTAAACACCAAACAATCAAATTCAATATATAATTGCATTGCCATTAACTTTTGATTCTTGATCTTTTTTTTTTTTTTTTTTTTTTAATTCAGTTTTACGTCCCTTTCAAGATTATTTCAGCTCATATGAGACGGGCCAATCAGTAGGTGGGGTGAAAACGGGAGAACCCCGAGAAAAACCACCTGACACACCCGCAAGCAGAACTTGGCTTGTCTCACATGTGGCCAGAGCGGGGCTCGAACCCACACCAGACACAGCGGTGAGATGATCGAGTGATTAAGAAACAGCGCTCTTAACCGCTCGGCCATGGGGGCCGCCGATTCTTGGTCTAAGACTAAAAGTGACATCCAGTTGAAAAGTGTTATTGGCAAAACAACATCCAGTGAATGAGTCCACTAAGTTGCGTTGAACAGTTTTTGAGCATTTGAATGCAGAGGTCAAATAGCGGGTTGATAGCGTTTTGTTGTCTAGAAATCTACTTTCGTTTTACTGTTGTACTTGATTTTTGATTTTTTACGATAAGCCGTTGCATACATACAAGGTCGTTTCGTACCATTTTCACTTCGGCCGAGTCTGTTCAACGGCGCGAATGAATCTGATTCGGGACTTTCAAATGGGGCATATCGTGTGAGTTTGTTCACCTGAATTGAGTTTATCACCGAAATAAACTATCAGAACTAGCTTTAGGTAATAAAATTAAGATCGCTCAACTCTATTTTTGCGGGTACATCTACGGTCACGCCAAGGATGATATCTGTCACCACTATGCTATGTGTAATCCATTAACGAATGCATGGTCCACTATTTTTTTAATTCGAAACTCGTAGACACTATGAATTGATTTCCAAATATAATGTTGGGTTAAAGACACTTTTAAGTGAGGGCCTTTCGGAACCTGAATTTTATGGTGACTTGGTTTACAAATTAAAGAAACTTAAAGGAATAACTGATTTTTCTCTTCAGTTCGGAAAAATCATATCACGTTACAGACGTATAGGTTATAACTTGAATGTTATGCGACAGTCTGCATGCTTAGTTTTTAACCCAATCATGGTTGATAACTATGCTGCCTTCTTTAATTGCACGCCGGTGGGTCGGGCGTCAGACTCTATGATGGCCCCGACTTAAAGCTATTCATTTTAGTTGGTTGGGGCCGGAGCTTCTTGTCTGTTGCTTGGCCCACCGGGGTCCAACTTGTGTTTTTCTTTTGCTCCGGAGTTAGTAGGTTATTCGGCGCCCAGGGATCTCCATCGTCGGGCAGCTTACTCAATCTGTGAGTCCTGGTTTTTGATTCATCAGGATGTTTATCATGATTTATTTGTTTGTTCTTGATGATTCATTGACTAGTTAGAGATTCACCACGTGGACCGAAGAACTAACTAAATGTTGTGAACCACTGCAGAAGCTGAGGGTGAGGTTAGGTACCTGTAAAACCGGTTTAAGCCCGCCAGTAACTTTGTGTTACTGATCGTTCCAAGTCGATACTTCTGTAGTGGTTCTTTTTGTTTTATGTCTTGGTGTTTAAAATTTTTTGTGCTGTTGGCGCCTTATGTATGTTTTCATATTTTTAGTTAAGTTAAGGTAACTGAGTGGCCACCTATTGGGAAAATAGCTGCTCATTCGGCTTACGATATGTTTCATGGTATAAGTACCTGATTGTTAGTTTGGTTTTTTCCCACCTCGGTTTTTGGAGTGGGAATCTTTTTCTGATTGCGCCTTTTCCTGATCTTTGCCTACTTGTACCTTTTTATTAAAATCTGTTATTCTTTCGGGTGTTTATGAATGATAATTAGAGCACAAACTGGCAATGAAGAAATCTCTTTAAATGCTTAAGAGAAGCCATTAAGTGATTTGAAGGCAAGTTTTCCCTGTCGTTTCCTTCAAAACTTAATTACCAATTAAAAACTGGCAAGCCTAATTACAGGTAATGCTCACTTCAAACAAAGATGATATACAAAGAAATAAGTATGCAGTTCACGCTTCATTGACTCTTGAAAAATGAAATGTTGTTTTAGTTAATAATTGGTGACAATTATCACATTGACACTTCCACATTCTAGGGTTTTTCAGTTGGAAAAAATTACATTTTTAGTCCGAATGAGAAAAATATAACAAATGAAATTAGTCTTGACAGCTTTTAATACAAAGTTAACTTCAGATCAGAATCGTTATTTGAAGGTTCGATAAAATTATGTTTTCGAACAAAGAAAAAAATCTGTGAATGTAATCGGGCTATAGTAAAAAAAAAACGATCACTCTATCTCTAAACAAATTGAACATTTCGGCGGTGAAAGAAATCACATTAAAAAGGGCGACTCGGCGTTCGAGAGTGTTGTATTTTGTCATGGAACAAATCGTCTCGGACCAAGTATCTTAAAACACAACACGCGAAATCAAGTGCAACACCATCGTCCAATCAAAATCAAGATGGTCCGGGCATCGTGGTTTGATAAAGGCTTGACATAAGTATAACAGATACTTTTCTCAGAAGCATGCAAGCATCTGTTATTGTTTTGATTGGATTAAGATGGCGATAGCCTACGACGTCAATTTGGATTTGTTGCGTATATTAGAAATTGCATGCGTAAATGGTACTCATCAAATTTCAGTCAGAGGTGTATCTGCCGATTTTAGGGTCGCAAAATACGCAAATACGACCCTTATCTGGGGCTCTGCAGAAACAAATGGGAAATCTGCATTAAAATGACCTTCAATAGTTCAGTTTTACTACTTATTTATCCTTCATGAATAAAAAGACTATCTCTTTACCCTTCATGTATAAATCTCTCCATGGCATGGCACTCAGAGACTATTTCTGGCAGTTTAGATCTGGCAACAACATAACATAGCACCGGCAGTAAGTCATCAGCTCCTCTGAAAATACAGTAAACAGAGGATCTTGCACGAGTGGTAATTTCATATGAAATTCATTAAATGAGCCTTCAGCGAGTTTAATAAATTTCATATGAAAATACCACGAGTGCAAGATTCATTTTATCATATGACTTCTTAAATACAATTTTATCGCTTTTAAAGTGGACATATTTCCAATAAAAATTAACGTCATTACGGACATCCTCAATGACATTACGTAGTCTCGCAAAAGTGTTAATTCAAATTGGTGGTAACACTTTTATTAGATGACGTTATCCACTGGAAAACAGTGACGTTATATGATAAAGCTAGATAAGTCTTGAAATGGATGTATTTTCAGTATACACTTTTATTACATGACGTTATCCACTGGAAAACAGTGATGTTATATGATAAAGCTAGATAAGTCTTGAAATGGATGTATTATCAGTATACACATGTATAGGTAAAGGCCTTCAAAAAGTCTTTATTCAGCAGAATGCACAGCTGTTGCTTATCCATGTATGAATTTATTTATTGTTAGTGATGGACTTAAACTAAGAAGTGAAAAGGCAAAACCAACAATGCACCAAACTCAAAGCTTTAAAACACGTGGGGAGCATGGTAGACTAGTATTAGAGCATAGGACGCCAAATCAAGAGTTGGGGTACTGATTAATCCATAGTACTGGTTAATATCCAGGCAGTGATGGCCTTTCTGATAGGACTGAAAATTATAACGCGAGCCTTCGCATGAGAAAACCAATAATTTGCATATGTGAAAACAAAGGCGCAGACCAGCTTCGCCGTAACCGCGAAGCTGATCAGCGCCTTTGTTTTCACTACACGTATAGTAAAATCCTTCTTCTTCTTAAATCTGAAATTTCAAGTTTCTAGCCTGCTTCTGTGAGTGTACAGGCCGGTTTGTGTCAGACCTGGTCGGAAACCCAAATTATTGGTTTTGTCATGCACAGGCTCATGTTATATCGCATAATGATTACTCACATGCTGGGTTTTTCAGAGACATCTTTGTCTTTCTGTTCATAATACTGGTCCACACATAGTAATACAAGGCGAGATGTTTTCACTGAAATAAGCATAAAAAAATCACACAAGAAAATCCTCTTTTGCACATGCACGACAAAAGCCTAGATGAGCTCGGATGTAAATTTTCACTGATCAATGCCATTGTTTTCCCTGCATGGACAATTTATCAGCCACCTATTCTCTGATTTCAAGCCTCTAGTCATCTTTGGCTGTACTGCATAGCTATTGGTAAGAAACCAGTGAAAAGAAACATTTTTTTGATGCTACTCATATTGATGAAAGTCACTCTAGTTTGATCATTGTACATGTATTCTGTATCTACTGTCTATTCACCATCTTCCAGAAATGCAGTTTCTGAAAGATGGTGTACAGACAGTAGCCTAACAATTCATGAATTCAATTATATACAACTTTATCATTTTAATTTAATGATTCAAGTGCCTAATGTTAATCTTCAGAAACTTTGAGAACCACTAAATCTATCTTGGTTTTCAAAAAAAAGAACATGAAACAGTTGCTCTACCTAAACAGTCCAGTTTATCAAGCATAGTAGGTTTCTCTACAACTCTACACAACTCTGTTACAGCAGCCTGGTAGGGGAAGTCACTGTTGTCAGGGGAGGTAAGACACAGTTTCTGTCGAACACTGAAATCTGCAGGCTGTCTCTCTTCTTTCAGGGTCATCATATGAGCTATGGCAATTTCCTTTGGTTCATTGGCAAGCCTAGAAATAAATTGTTTTCCAACAAACTCCTATTAAAGTTTGAATTATGAGCACATCTATTTATTCTTCTTTAACCAAAATATAATACTTCATGCCATCCAATATCTATAAAGCTAAATGTTTTGGTTACTTATGGCAGTAGCAAACAAAGTAGATGTGCCAGGAATGCCATGTTTTGTTTGTCAGCAGTCTGGGTCAAGGCTTAATATTCCTTTCATCTATTTATCAGTCATGTAGAGGTGGAGCCAAATGTGTCTTGCTCAAATCATTCCTTAAATTTTGTTCAATAACATGAGATTACCATAATACAGAAAAATATGTGCAAAAACTTTTAAAGACTTCAGATAAATATCTTCTTACCTAAACAACATCAGTAAATATTTCCATATTGGTTTAAAGAAATGCTTTTCCACAAGCACATTACACTGGTCTCTTCCCTCAGCCGTATCAAGCTGTTCAAACCCTATCACGAACAGCACCTGAATCTTTTCGATACTAGTCAGAATGTCTTCCGTGATGTTTTTCAAATGTCTGTGATAAGCATCGTTACGTAGCTGTTTTATTGCACTTTCAAGATTCTGGAAACTTACATTCTTTGTCAAACTGTTTCTTTTGTTTTCATTTTCATCTTTTGTACAATTCCCAGCAATTTCTGATTCAGAATTATTGCCTGCCTTTTCAACTGTTTCGTTATCAGTTTCATTTATATCTAAACTTATTCCAACATCACTTTGAGCATCACTTGATATCTTACTTATTTGCGTACTTAGTGTTTTCCTGGAATTTGTCTCTGATGCTTGGCTATTTGTTCTCCAACTCCCTGATGTACTAGAATAGAATGAACTCCCAAAGGCGCTATCATCAGCATCATCATCCTCCTCATCAGTGTCAAATAAATCATCCATATTTTCCTCATTATATTTTTCAATATCAATACTGCTTATCCTTCCATGTGACATTAAGATTTTATTTTCTCTTTCTAACTTGTCTTTCAATTGCTGACCTTTCACCATTGCAGTTTCTAAATCTCTTTTTATGCTTTTAGTTGTATCACTTAGATTCTGCTCCGTCAAAGAATCAACATTATTTTTAACTTTATTTAAGATTTTGTCTTCCTCTGATTCTTTTCTTTTTAATTCTATTTTGTTTTTTCTTTCTGATTCCACCTCATTCTCTGATTTATTTTCCGGATTTTCTTTTGTTTCTTTTTTAAAACTGACTTCTGCTGTGCCACTTTTAATACTCGCACTATCTTTATCTTTATCAGAATTTGTTTCGTCACTAATGTGTTTATTAGAATCATTTTTGCTGTTTTTCTTTTCCAGAGATGTATCAGCTTTGTCTGTTTTCTCTGCAATAGTCTCTATATTTTGCATATCAGAATCAATTTTGCCATTTTCATTTGACTCGTTGACACAATTTATGTCTCCATTTTCTTTCCTTTCTCTCACTTCGTTTAAACTGTCTTGTGAACATTTATCTTTTATTTCTGAATCTCTATTAGCTTCTATAGTTGTATCCTGGTTAACACTGTCAACTGATACATTAGCACTGTCATCAAATTTTGTGATAGGTATATCCTCTGGATTTTCCCCAGCAATTTCTGATACTTCTCCATCCTTTTCTGTAATGTCAACAAAATTGCATTTCATTGATTCTCTATCTTCATCAAATGAATACAGTTGCTTTTCTTTCTCTAAAGCTTCAAAATCTGGCAAGTTTGGGTTTTCATCACCTTGGTTTTGATCTTGTGACTGTTCAATGTCTTCTTTGCCTGACTCTATGCTAATACAGTCTTCATTTTCAACTGTTGGTCCATTTTCATTTGTATTCAATTCTTCTGAACTATCCTGCATCTTTTCTAAACCTGTTCTTATATCATCAGAAATTTTCTCATTCTCAGTTTTTGGTTTGGCTGTATTTTTTGATGTGATGTTGATTTGGTCTTTTTGGAATTTAGTTAAAATTGACAGCAAATGTGTTGGTAAAGGAACTCTGACTAGATTAACTTGCTCAGTTTTGTTCTGAACAAGAGGATAAATCCTTTCTAACGTCTTCTCTTGGTAGACTTTCATCTGTTGTGTGAGTGGGTGGGTCTCACAGCTGTAACAATATTCAAATTTGAGATGTAGTGGGAAATAATGAATATTGATTCAAACTGAGGTGCATTCTCAACAATGTGTCTTTTCACTTATGCACTTTCTGAACACAACCACTTACATGTACGCTAGTAAGTGCTCGCATAGCAAGCAGAAAGGTGTGTGTTCTGGTTTCCATATATGACATCACCGAAGGAAAATTACTTAAATGCTATCAAAACCACGCAAAACTATAAATTATAATTCTGAAATATTGATTAAGTTTTGTTCTAAGAATTAAAGTAAATAAGATAATGACAAATTAACATCATAAAATGCCCATGGCCGCCATCTTAAGATGGCGTATAGTCACTATCTTTGTTGATGTTAATGCATGCATGCAAACAGTCGCATTGTTGAACACATGACTGCATTTAACTACTGTATCTAGCATGTCATACACATTCTTCATTTTTAAAACTGGGTGGTGTTGCTAGAAAGACAAGAATAGGCAGAAGTTTTTCTTCATACTGAGTTTTTTTCTTTTTTAAACTTCTATCTTATACTAACCAGAGAACTTTCTCAATGAGGTTAAAGATAACTAGGACATCATCTGGACTGTCTCCCAACTGTTTTCTCAAGTCAAGCACCCAGATCTGTTGGAAAGAATCACCAGAGATAATTATATATACCAGTCTATGTATGGTGCTGGCATAACACTGCCAGACTGCAGGAACCAGCATAAATTAAAATACAATAAATGCATTATGTTTACTGGGTCACATATTTACAATAAAATGTTTGTTTTTTGTGTATTGGTACATATCTGGCAAGTATGCTTATTCTTTAATAGACTAGCTAAATGTCTTAAGGATTCGACCATATCAGGCTCATTTTTCATAATTCATTTTTTAAAATGCAGACAGACAGACAGGTGTACCTCCTCTTGTTCAAACTCCAGTATTTTGGTATAGATTTGTCTCTGTTGTTGTTCTTCCTCTGACATACCTATAGGTGTATGAAATCTCCTGAAATGATATTCAAACCAGAGGGCCAATGGTCCTGTAAGGTCCTGTAAACACTCACCTGAGACCTGAGATATACATGTATACCAATAAACTTGTTTGACTAGAATGGTAATATACATGTATATAACCCCAGGGCAGGGTCAGAGCAACCTCTGGAGTCAATTTCTTTTTTAAATCATAAAGATTCAGTCTCTTTGCCAATTTACTGCAAGTTTTGCCCTTCAAATGACATTGTAACAAGTTTCCCCATTCAAATGTGTGGGCAACATAAGTTGACCTTGCCATAAAAAAGGTCAAAGTCATCCCTGGGTCATGATTTATATAAACTTTGTAGCGCTCCATTGCCTGATGCTTCATGCCAAGATTCAAACCCATAGGCCTTCTGGTTCTTGAGAAGAAGATTTTTATAGGTTTTTGCTATTTATAGCCATTGCTGCCATCTTGGTCATGTGACCTTGACCATTTATACAAACTTTCATTCACTCTTCCTAAGAATGCTCCACATAAATATTGGCTTTGATTGGCCTGGCGGTTTCAGAGAAAAAGATGTTTGAATATTATGGTCATACACATGTATATAGCCCCGGGGTAGGGGCAGACAACCCCCTGGGCCCAAAATATTTTCATAAACATAAATCTTCTGTCCATTTGCTCATTCCTAGCAAGTTTTTTGCCATTAAATGACATTTTCCTACTTTTCCCGTTCAAATGCATGGGCGGCCTAAGTTGACTTTGCCGTAAAAAAGGTCAAGGTCATCCCAGGGTCATGATTTCTACAAACTTTGTAGAGCTCCACTGCCTGATGCTTCATGCCAAGTTTCAAAATCATAGGCCTTCTGGAGAAGAAGATTTTTAAAGGTTTTTGCTATTTATAGCCATGGCGGCCATCTTGGTCATGTGACCTGGACCATTTATACAAACTTTTCATTCACTCTTCCTAAGAATACTCCACATAAAGTTTGGCTTTGATTGGCCATGCGATTTCAGAGAAGAAGATGTTTGAATATTATGGTCATACACATGTATACAGCCCTGGGGCAGGGGCAGACAACCCTCTGGCCCAAAATATTTTCATAAACATGAATATTCTGTCCATTTGCTCATTCCTAGCAAGTTCTTTGCCATTAATTGACATTTTCCTATTTTTTCCCATTCAAATGCATGGGCGGCCTAAGTTGACCTTGCCGTAAAAAAGGTCAAGGTCATCCCAGGGTCACGATTTATACAAACTTTGTAGAGCTCCATTGCCTGATGCTTCATGCCAAGTTTCAAAATCATAGGCCTTCTGGTTCTGGAGAAGATTTTTAAAGGTTTTTTGCTATTTATACCCATGGCGGCCATCTTGGTCATGTGACCTGGACCATTTATACAAACTTTTCGTTCCCCCTTCCTAAGGAATCTCCATATGAAGTTTGGCTTTGATTGGCCTAGCGGTTTCAGAGGAGAAGATCTTTGAAATTGTGAACGGACGACGGAGGACTGACGACGGACGCCAGAGCATGGGTATACTATAAGCTCACCTGTGAGCCTTCGTCTCAGGTGAGCTAATAAAAGTCAAGTCAAATACAAATCTGCATATGTGGTTGCATTAGCATGGAGAAAAGAATCATATTTTTTACATATTGTGACTTGCATTTATGTATGTTAAAAATGTTTTCACCGATAGAAGGCTTCCAGTGGCTGACATTTTATGTCTGACTTTACAAGTTAAGAGTGTATTTTTTTTATTTTTTTTTTCAAATGTACAGTGAATAACAACAATTCTAAAATGAAATATCACAAGAATTCCAACAATTACATGTAAATGAATAATTAATACTGACTCACCTTGCAGCTTGCTCTTCCAATCTTTTCTGTCTTTCTCTCATCTTCTTGGCAAGCTAGGATTTGTTCAGGAAACTTGGAAAATGTATGATGACAAAAAACAATCCCAGTTTATGAACTGTGAATTGAAATTAATTATTTTCAAGAATGTGAGGTGAGAGTATATCATAGAAAATGATTTGAGATCAACAGTAACTCATTACTGACCATTCATCACGGCTAACAAACCTTTAAATGCGTAACCGCCGGTTAAGAAAGAAAATCCGATTCATGCCCTTCCAGTTGCGCATATGAAGACCAAAAAAAGGTAAACAAAACATACACTGCTACGATCAATTGATGATTATATTTTAGAACAGAAATATATCGATTATCTATGAATGCTATTTTGTCACTTATTAACTATTGTAAGTCAGCACCAAAGTTGCTCGCAAAATAATTTGATGGTCTTTGAGTTATTTATTCCCTTCTTCGAACCTGGTGTTACAACACGACCAAAGTCGGCGAAATACAATTAAACCAGAGGACCAATGGTCCTGTAAACGCTCACCTGAGATCGGCTGCATATACCAATACACATGTTTGAATATTATGGTATTTAACCCCAGCGAAGGGGCAGATGAAGCCCTTGGGCCATTTTCTTTTTTCAGAATAATCAATATTCTGTCAATTTGCCAATTTCCTGCTAGCTTTTCCCTTCAAATGACACTTTAAAAGTTTTCCCCATTCAAATGCACAGGCGATCTATGTTGACCTTGTCGTAAAATAGGTCAAGGTCACCAGAGGGTCATGATTAATACAAATATTTTAGTACTTTAGCCATCAATGCTTCATGCTAAGTTTCTTTGAAATCGGTCCACCAGTTCCAGAGTAGAAGATTTTTGAAGGGTTATTACTGTATATGGGCATGGCCGCCATCTTGGTCATCTGACCTAGATTATTTATATACACATTGATTCCCCCATTCTATATATGCTTCACATAAAATTTGGCTTTGATTGGCCAAGTGGTTTCAGAGGAGAAGATGTTTGAATATTATGGGAATATGCATATATAATGCCCCGGGGTGGGGGCAGATGGGCCCCTTGGGTCCAATTTTTTTCAGAATCACTAATATTCAGTCCTACTGCCCATTTCCTGCAAGACTTTCACTTTAAATTACTTTTTTAAAGTTTTCCCCATTCAAATGCGTTGGCGACCTATGTTGACCTTGCCGTGAAATAGGCCAGCGTCATCACAGGGTCATGATTTATATATACATTGTAGTGCTTGAGCCATCAATGCTTCATGCCAAGTTTCATTGAAATCGGTCCACCGGTTCTGGAGAAGAAGATTTTTGAAGGGTTTTTACCATATATGGGCATGGCGGCCATCTTGGTCATGTGACCTGGATTTCTTATATACACATTGGTTACCCCTTCCCATAGATGCTTCATGTAAAATTTGGCTTTGATTGGCCAAGCGGTTTCAGAGAAGAAGATGTTTGAATATTATGATAATATACATGTATATTGCCCCGGGGTGGGGGCGGATGAGCCCCTGGTGCCCAATTTTTTTCAGAATCATTAATATTCAGTCCTACTGCTCATTTTCTGCAAGATTTTTCCTTTAAATGACAATTTAACAATTTTTCCCATTCAAATGCAAAGGCGACCTATGTTGACCTTGCCGTAAAATAGGTCAAGGTCACCGCAAGGTCATGATTTATATACACATTGTAGTACTTGCGTCATCGATGCTTCATGCCAAGTTTGGTTGAAATCGGTCCAGTGGTTCCGGAGAAGAAGATTTTTGAAGGGTTTTTACCATATATGGGCATGGCGGCCATCTTGGTCATGTGACCTGGATTATTTATATACACATTGGTTCCCCCTTCCCATAGATGCTTCATGTAAAATTTGGCTTTGATTGGCCAAGCGGTTTCAGAGAAGAAGATCTTTGAAAATGGTGGACGACGGACGGACGACGGAAAGACGGACGGACGACGGAGCATGGGTATACTATAAGCTCACCTTGTGAGCCTGACGGCTCAGGTGAGCTAAAAATTGGACAATTTGCTGGTAAATATCAAATTTTAGTGATTGTTCCAGGACAAATTTACAGATATATATTAACTAAATTGCAACTGATGTCTGTGCCAGTATTTCGTTGTGTTAGTCCCGGCATTACCGATTTGAAGGGAAGGAAAAGATGGTTACGCATTTAATCATTAAAATATGAAGGATATATTTCAAGATATGTTTGAAAACCTCTACCGGTTCAAGTTATGGTATTTATTTTCCCTGTAAAGCGTTTTGAATGACATAAAACAAGGAAAAAATAAGTTAAAGTATAAAGAATGCTGTAAAATCGTCTTCATGAACAGGAATATCATGCATGTGAACTATTGTATTACATGTATTGCATAGACAGTTTGTATTATTTTATATCAAACATTTTCACTGCAAATATCACAAACACACCAATTTGAGTTAGCACCTATTAAGAAAGGACGAGAGAATGTGACAATTAAAACTTTGGCGTAAAACTATTAACAAAAACAAAAACTTTAATACATGCATTTTATAATGATTATATTGCTATCATTCTAATGATTAAATTCGTAACCGAAATGTTGACACAGCTTTTAACCACATATGCATAGAATGCAGTGGCCAGAGGCATCGAAACTGTCAACAGACCTCACACAATGTTAAAATCATCTGCACGCTGTATTGCTTTCCATTAATATGGACGTAATGAGCGGAAATCTAAAAATATCCCTGCGACTGACCCACATTTTTCATCGTGTACAATGCAATCCCAACATGTGTTTTGGGGTAGGGAATAAAAATCATGATTATAAAGAAAAGTTTCTGGAAATCCATTGGGGTCCAAATATAGCAATGTCTAACTAATAAAATAGCATTGAGAATATTATAATATCTGTCTTCGAATCAAAATATTTTACTCGGAAACACGAGCTGCAAAAGTTTGTTTACCTTATGTTGGTCATCTGATGCGAAACCGGAAGGACGTGAATCGGATTTCTTTTCTTAACCGCGGTTACGCATTTAAAGGTTTGTTAGCCCTGATTCATAGGCAGTAGTTTAGGTTATGGTTTGCATAATGTTTTTGCTTTGACAACAATTTCAGAGGTATTTTCATTATAGATGTAGACTAAGTAACTAAGTAGTCACCTTTTGCAAAAAGGTGCTCCTTTGGGTAACCTCCTGCCTGCTCCTTGTTTTAGCTATCCATTTTTTTTTTTCAACTTAATTCTGTCTCTGTTTACTATTTACAAGGATACAGCTTCCTCCCTGGCTTTAGCAATAGCCAGATTTTCAGCCATCTTTCTCTGTACAGTTAGGGCTAAAGTCTGAAAGAAAAACATGCAAAAGTTCCTGTTATTTTGACTGCCTTATGTCATGTGTAAACATTTAAGGCCATGTCGGGACGGCCAGTTATCCTAGCAGCACTGTTCCTTGGCAAACCTCCTGGGCCCAGTTGTTCAAAACTAACGACGTCGTTAGTTAACGTTTCGTTTTTTCAAACATTAATATTACAAATACACTGTTATTTTTTGTTAAAAAAATGTGAGAATCCTTTGCACTGCAAAGGATTCTCACATTTTTTCAACAAAAAATAACAGTGTATTTGTTAATTTAGCTGATATTCGCTTAACAAAATTTTGTATTAACGATATCGTTAAGCTAACGATGCTTTGAACAACTGGCTCCTGGAAGCTGATAACCAGTAGTAGTACATGTAGTAATTACGTAAATATTTCTTTTGCTATTATATGACATTGGCTCTTCTTGAATCACCAGGCGAGCAAGAATGGTTGAAAAAGTACATGTACATGTACTTTCATTATGGAAAGAATGATGCTGGACAAGGGAGTCTACCTAGAGTCCACTTCATCAATTCGGCAAACTATTAATCATGTTACTGGCCTTGTCATGAGAATGTTTAGTTTAAACAATAATTTCTCCTTCTAAAATATTAATTCTTATTTCCTAGGAATAAGGAAAAGTAATAGTATACAATACACTATGATTACATAAACTACTTTTCTTTAGTTACACAAAAAGCTGCTTAAATTTGAGCTGCATCACAAGAAAAACAGATTTTTGCCTATAAGAAAACAGTGCACATCAGCTGTGCAGAAACAGCGCCTTTGTTTTCGCTATATGGATAGTACAATTTCTCATTTACTTATCTGGGAGCAGGGTCGCGTAGTGGTACAGCATTGGACTCCGAATTGAGATGTCCTGGGTTTGATTCCCACAGGCGGCACCGTGTTGTGTCCTTGAGCAAGACACATTAACTCCCTACAGTACTGGTTAAACCCAGGAAGCGTTGGCTCCATCCCGACATGACTGAAAAATTGTTGACTGGGAAGTTAAGCATCAATACAAACAATCAAACAAAATCTACTTATATCCAAAATTTCAAGCTCCTAGTCTTTTTCATGTACAAAAGGGTTTATGTCGGACCTGGTCGGAAACCCCCAAGATTATTTTTCTCGTGTCGAGGCTCATTTTTGAGGACCAACCTGACTGGCACTGAGAGATCTGTTCTTCTCTGTTCTGGCCTTGTAAGCTGCCAGTAGTTGTTGGTTATGTTTCACAGCCATTTCTGTAGGGGTCAACTTCTTGTTGCTAAGAATAGAGATGTTTATGAGAAATTGCAAGGGGAAATAATGAATAATGAGGAACATACAAAAAGACACAATGTGGGAAAACTGCATAATAAGAGTTTTTGTAAAAACTTGAAATACAACTGACATAAGATCCTTGAAAAACTTTAACTCCCCATCATGTTTTTTTAAACTGAAAGTAAAATATCATCATGCATTGAAAAATGATTTACAAGTTTAAAGGCCAATATACTCATCAGGAAAACATGTCCGTGTAATGTATACCCCCTCATACCCCACTTTTGTATAGTAAAACTGGGGTATGCAGGGGTATACCTATTTTTTCTTATTTTTGCTCCAAAACATAGATTGTGGGTACTCGTTAGAACTGCCTCGGCGAGGCGGTTCTAACGTGTACCCACAATCTATGTTTTGAGCAAAAATAAGAAAAATATCAAAATTTTTCAGCTGAAAATTTTCAATTTTTAAAGCTCAATAAGAGCTGTCGCAGGACAGCGTGCTCGACTGCTTCTGACCTTTGTCAAACATAAGGCCAAACCCGACCAGTAACCCAAAGCATTATGCTCATACATCTTTTTGCCTTGATGCAATAAGGCAAAATCACTGAACCATGAAAGTTAACTATAACTACCTAAGATTTAAAGGTCTCACTCATATTGTGAAAGAAGTGTGTTCATATACCAACTGAGTGCTAAGACACAAGGCAAAATCACTGAACTGTGAAAAAAGGTCACACTGACCTATAAGTATTGCAGGGTCAAAGGTCTAGTGATACTTACTCATAATGTAAAAGAAAAATGATCATATACCCATTCAGTGTTGAGATATAAAGCAAAATCACTGAACCATGAAATTAGGTCATAGTGACCTATAAGTATGTTTGGGTTAAAGGTGTGGTCATACTCATTCATAATCAGAAAGAAGTATGAAAAAATACCAATTGAGTGTCGAGCTATAAGGCAAAATCACTGAACCATGAAATTAGGTCACAGTGACCCAGGAATACTTTACGGTCAAAGGTCTTGTCATACTCATACATATCGTGAAAGAAGTATGTTCATATACCAATTGAGTGCTGAGATATAAAGGAAAATCACTGAACCGTGAAATTAGGTCATATTGACCTAGGACTACTTTAGGGTCAAAGGTCTTGTCATAAGCAAACATAGTGTGAAAGAAGTTTGTTCATAAACCACTTGAGTGCCGAGATATAAGGCAAAGTCACTGAACCGTGAAATTAGGTCACAGTGACCTATAAGTATATTGGGGTCAAAGGTCTGGTCATACTCACTCATAATCTGAAAAAAGTATGAAAATATACTAATTGAGTGTCAAGATATAAGGCAAAATCACTGAACCGTGAAATTAGGTCACAGTGACCTAGGACTACTTCAGGGTCAAAGGTCTTGTCATACGCAAACATACTTTGAAAGACGTTTGTTCATAAACCATTTGAGTACCGAGATATAAGGCAAAAATCACTGAACCGTGAAATTAGGTCACAGTGACCTATAAGTATATTGGGGTCAAAGGTCTGGTCATACCCACTCATAATCTGAAAAAAGTATGAAAATATTCTAATCGAGTGTCAAGATATAAGGCAAAATCACTGAACTGTGAAATTAGGTCACAGTGACCTAGGACTACTTCAGGGTCAAAGGTCTTGTCATACGCAAACATACTTTGAAAGACGTTTGTTCATAAACCATTTGAGTACCGAGATATAAGGCAAAATCACTGAACCGTGAAATTAGGTCACAGTGACCTATAAGTATATTGGGGTCAAAGATCTGGTCATACTCACTCATAATCTGAAAAAAGTATGAAAATATACTAATTGAGTGTCAAGATATAAGGCAAAATCACTGAACCGTGAAATTAGGTCACAGTGACCTATAAGTATATTGGGGTCAAAGGCCTGGTCGTACTAACTCATAATCTGAAAGAAGTAAGAAAATATACTAATTGAGTGTCAAGATATAAGGCAAAATCACTGAACCATGGAAAGTAGGTCAACCGACCCTTACCGTCATGACACACAAGTCAGTGTCACAAAGTCAAAGGATGAATGACCAACCATCCTCCTAAGTTGTTTCTATTAAGAAATAAAAAGAAAAAAAAATTCGGGGAGTTCTAGATTTTGACCTCTAGCCCCGCCCCCCTGACTCCGACCCAGAGGTTCGATGTCATGGAACCTAAAGTGTATGAAGTATGAATGCTTTATGATAAGTTGTTGTCAAGATACGCCTCCTTGTAAAAGTTACACAGCCGTACATCTATTTTTTAGTGTTCTAGTTTTTAACCTCCAGCCCCACCCCCAGGCATGGACCCAGGGGCCCGATGCCATGGAATGAGACTCAACCCTACAGGGTACCTATGGTCCGAGTATGAAAGCCCTCTGATAAAAAGTTTTCAAGATATAGACTTCTAGAATACTATATCACAGAAAAGCCATTATTATTAATGGTGTTCTAGATTTTAACCTCTAGCCCCACCCCCTGGCATGGACCCAGGGATCTGATGCCATGGAATGAAAGCCGACCCTACAGGGTGTCAATGGCCCAAGTATCAATGCTTTCTGATGAGTGGTTGTCAAGATATGGACTTCTAGAAAACTTTAACACAAGAATTGCCATTTTTGAAGGTGTTCTAGATTTTAACCTCCAGCCCCACCCCCTGGCCTGGACCCAGGGGCCCGATGCCATGGAATGAAAGCTAACCCTAAAGGGTATCTATGGTCCAAGTATGAATGCTTTCTGATGAGTGGTTGTCAAGATATGGACTTCTAGAAAACTTTAACGCAAGTGTGACGCGCACGCGCACGGGAACGGGAACGTGGACGACCGGGGTGACTGCAATAGCTCTATGCACTTCGTGCAGTCGAGCTAAAAAATCTCTGTATGTTGCATGGACATGTTTTCGTAATGAAAACTCTCACAATGTCATGCAGAATGGAATACAAGAACGTTAAACCAAACGACACAAATTTACACATTTATACCTAGACTCAGATCTAGCTCTAGATTTTTTCTTTGGGGCAATATCTACACCAGAACTTGGCAGGCTTGCGGGCAGACTCATCACCAGTCCAGGGGTAAATACTCTTCTTTTATCTGAACCTTGAACAGGTCTAGGTCCTAAAGGGAAACATTATATGCAAACAAATGTCTCAATGAAATCTGCCTTGTAGTGTATGCAAACAATTACAAAGGTATAGATAAGCCAGTATGCTTGCACTGGCTTTTCATCATACCTCTATCTAGAAAGTATATTTCTAAAACCTACAATGTCAACAAGCCAGCTTGTTCCTGAAGCAAATACAGTCCAGTTTGTGTCTTATCTGAGGACAACAGTTACTCTGAAAAGCAGATTCTTCCATGCCCTGCCACCATATTGCCAGACTGTACCTAGAGTTATTGCTGGCGGGTTTGACTGTAGTTCGAGTAACTATTCCAGCAGTGGGCGGAGCTTGAAGGCTCATTGTAACACCTGGAGTGGACACTCTTTTTGTGGCTGGTGTCTGTGAAACTACAGGACCTGTTCAACGGATGTACCGGTAAACTTCAACCTGTGCATAACCTTTATGCATGTATGTTATATGAGTTTGCTAGTTATGATGTTAAATAACAAGTAGCCCAAGGGCAACAATCGCTCACCTGAGAGTCAACAAATATAGTCACTGGACGAAGTGATTTATTTTTTTTTTTTTACCATAAATGGGTATAATGGCCATCTTGGTCATGTTTCAGGTCTACTGCTGCAATAGTTACCATAGGATCATTGGTCCTGTAAACGCTTACCTGAGACCTGGTTGTCACTTTTTCCCATGTTTGCCTATGTTTCCAAAATTAACCTTGACCTAAATAACTCACAAACCTTCATCTACTCTATGTTTTGTTTGCATCTACCACTTTTCAGGTCTCAGGCTGCAACAGTTTTCAAAAAAATCCATAATTTTCACTTTTTCCCATGTAAAAGCCTATGTTTCCAAAATTGACCTTGCCGTAAAACAGGTCAAGGTCATCCTAGGGTCATCATTTTATCAAACTATGATGGGCTGTAGTCCCAAATGCTGCAAACCAAGTTTCGTGAAAATCGGCCAGCCGGTTCAGGAGAAGAAGATTTTTGAGTGGTTTTTACCATATATGGGCATGGCAGCCATCTTGGTCATGTGACCTGGATTTTGCTATCAAACTTTCGTTACCCCTACCCATGGATACTCTACATAAAATTTCACTTTGATTGGCCATGCGGTTTCAGAGAAGATCTTTGAAAAGAGTGTATGACGACAGACAGGCCAATGTCAAGAGATGACCTTGACCTATATTAATCACATACCTTCATCTACTCCATTAGTTGTTTGCATCTGCCATTTTTCAGGTCTCAGGCTGCAATAGTTTTCAAAAACTCCATAGTTTTCTCTTTTTCCCATGTAAATAAGAGCTGTCGCAGGACAGCGTAGCTCACCTGACTTGTGCTTTGTCACTAAATCTATTACATTTATGACCAAAGACATTGACCTCAATGTCACTCAGGCGGGTCGTGATGGTACAGCATAAAACTTCAGACCAATATCTACCAACATGCTTAGTTCAACTTGATCCATCTACATATTTGACATAGACTTATAACCTAAAACCTAATTCTGTGACCTTGACCACAGGTGAGTCAAGATGCTACAGCATAATAAAAGAATAATATCTAACAGCAAAGTATCAACTAGATCCATCCATCTGTTCCAGCAATATACAGTTCAAAACACTTTAAGCAAAAGCTTTAACATAAAAATTCAAAGTCTGTGACCTTGAACTCAAGGTCTTGAACTCAAGGTCACCCAGGTGGGTCATGATGGTACAGCATAAAACTTCAGACCAATATCTACCAACATGCAAAGTATCAACATGATCCATCTACATATCCAAGAGATATAGACTTATAAAAACTTTAACTAAAAACCCTAACACAAAATTTCTAAGTCCGTAACCTTGGCCTCAAGGTCACCCAGGTGGGTCATGATGGTACAGAATAAAACTTCAGACCAATATCTACAAACATGCAAAGTATCAACCTGATCCATCAACAACTTCAAGAGATATAGACTTATAAAAACTTTAACCAAAAACTTTAACATAAAATTTCTAAGTCCGTGACCTTGACCTCAAGGTCACCCAGGTGGGTCATGATGGTACAGCATAAAACTTCAGACCAATAATCTACCAACATGCAAAGTATCAACTTGATCCATCCACAACTTCAAGAGATATAGACTCATAAAAACTTTAACCAAAAACTTAAACATTTTGAGCAATGCCGAAGCCGACGCTAACGCCGACGCCGGGGTGACTGCAATAGCTCTTCCTGTACTTTCGTACAGGCGAGCTAAAAACTATGTTTCCAAAATTGACCTTGCCGTAAAATAGGTCAAGGTCATCCCAGGGTCATCATTTGCGCAAACTATAATGGGCTGTAGTCCCCAATGCTACATACCAAGTTTCGTGAAAATCGGCCTGCCGGTTCTCGAGAAGAAGATTTTTGTGTGTTTTTTACCATATATGGGCATGGCGGCCATCTTGGTCATGTAACCTGGATTTCGCGATCAAACTTTCGTTACCCCTACCCATGGATACTCCACATAAAATTTCAGTTTGATTGGCCATGCCGTTTCAGAGAAGAAGATCTTTGAAAAGTGTGTATGGAGGACAGACAGGTCAAGGTCAAGAGATGACCTTGACCTAAATTAATAACATACTTTCATTAGTTGTTTTGCATCTACCACTTTTCAGGTCTCAGGCTGCAATAGTTTTCAAAAAATCCATAATTTTCACTTTTTCCCATGTAAAAGCCTATGTTTCCAAAATTGACCTTGTCGTAAAACAGGTCAAGGTCATCCTAGGGCCATCATTTTATCAAACTATGATGGGCTGTAGTCCCAAATGCTACATACCAAGTTTCGTGAAAATCGGCCAGCAGGTTCAGGAGAAGATTTTTGAGTGGTTTTTACCATATATGGGCGTGGCGGCCATCTTGGTCATGTGGCCTGGATTTCGCGATCAAACTTTCGTTCCCCCTACCAATGGATGCTCCACATAAAATTTCACTTTTTGGCCAAGCAGTTTCAGAGAAGAAGATCTTTGAAAAGTGTGTTTGGATGACAGACAGGCCAAGGTCAAGAGATGACCTTGACCTATATTAATCACATACCTTCATCTACTCCATTAGTTGTTTGCATCTGCCACTTTTCAGGTCTCAGGCTGCAATAGTTTCAAACAAGTAGCCCAAGGGCAACGATCGCTCACCTGAGAGTCAACAAATACAGTCACTGGACAAAGTGTTGTTTTTTTTTCCATATATGGGTATGACGGTCATCTTTGTCAAGTTTCAGGCCTATGGCTGCAATGGTTTCCATAGGATCATTGGTCCTGTAAATGCTTACCCGAGACCTGGTTGTCACTTTTTCCCATGTTTCCATGTTTGCCTATGTTTCCAAAATCGACCTTTACCTACATTAATCACATACCTCCATCTACTCTATCAGTTGTTTGCATCTATCACTTTTCAGTTCTCAGGCTGCAATAGTTTTCAAAAAATAACATTTTAAAAGCAGATGGGCTCCTGGGGTCCATTTTTTTTCAGAATCATTAAATTACAGTCCTGCAAGACTTTCACCTAAAATGACATTTTAAAAGTTTTTCCCATTCAAATGCATTGACGACCTATGTTGATCTTGCCATAAAATAGGTCACGGTCACCACAGGGTCATGTTTTATATATACATTGTAGTACCTGAGTCATCCATACTTCATGCAAAGTTTCGTTGAAATCGGTTCACCGGTTCTGGAGAAGATATTTTAATGGTTTTTACCATATATGGGCATGGCGGCCATCTTGGTCATGTGACCTGGATTATTTATATACATATTGGTTCCCACTTCCTATAGATGCTTCATATAAAATTTGGCTTTGATTGGCCAAGTAGTTTCAGAGAAAAAAATCTTTGAAAAGTGTGTATGGACGACAGACCGGCCAAGGTCAAGAGATGACCTTGACCTAAATTAATCATATACCTTCATCTAATCCATTAGTTGTTTGCATCTACGACTTTTCAGATCTCAGGCTGCAATAGTTTTCAAAAAAATAGCTAATTTCCACTTTTCCCATAAGTCTATGGAAACTCAAAGTTACCATAGCAACCAGAGTTCTTATCCGACTGGAATGAAAAACACAAATTATGTAGAGGCTACTGTCAGGAACATGTATACAAAGTACAGGATTCATCCACTTGACAGTTTCTGAGGAGAAGATTTTTGAATGTTTTTTTTTTTTTTTTTTTTTTTTCAAAATTTTGCCCTTTATGGGGCCCCAGCAACCAATCAAAATAAAGGATTAGGACAAAACTCGCAAGAAATGTCAATTTCCCATTATAAGTCTATGGAAACTATAAGTTGCCATAGCAACCAGAGCTCTTATCCGCCTGGAATAAAAAACACAAATTATGTAGGGGCCACTGTCAAGAACATGTATACAAAGTATAGGCTTTATCCCCTTGACAGTTTTTGAGAAGAAGATTTTTGAATGTTTTTCGAAATTTTGCCCTATATGGGGCCCCTGCAACCAATCAAAATGAAGGATTAGGACAAAAGTCACATGAAATGTAGAGGACTACTCAATAAACATTTCTGCAAAAACAAAATTCAAATATCTGAAACAAGACAATTTTCTCCATTATAAGTCTATGGGAAGCATAAGTTGCCATAGCAACCAGAGTTCTTATCCGATCAAGATAAATGAAAAAAGAGACAATAAGCAATGCTTATTAAATACCCCCCGCAGGGTAACTGTTTACCACAAAAATTATTTTTTCACAATAACAATTCTTTATGCAAATTTTTCCATCAAAAACTGTGGTAGGAGTTGATCGGCCCTTGAAAGCCCTTACCTGTAAAAAAAACTAAGAAAAATTGTCTAAGTTCTCATTGCTGTAATTTTAACAAAAATTATTTTTTCACAATAAAATTTCTTCATGCAAATGTCCAATGGGTGTACATCATGTAGGCATGATATCAAATTGTTCCATCAAAAACTGTGGTAGGAGTTGATCGGCCCGTGAAAGCCCTTACCTGTAAAAAAAAGTAAGAAAATTGCCTAAGTTCTCATAGCTGTCATTTTGTCAAAAATTATTTTTTCGCAACAACATTTCTTCATGCAAATGTCCAATGGGTGTACATCATGTAGGCATGATAACAAATTGTTCCATCAAAAACTGTGGTAGGAGTTGATCGGCCCGTGAAAGCCCTTACCTGTAAAAAAAAGTAAGAAATTGCCTAAGTTCTCATAGCTGTCCTTTTGTCAAAAATTATTTTTTCGCGATAACATTTCTTCATGCAAATGTCCAATGGGCCTACATCATTTAGGCATAATATCAAAAAGTTCCAACAAAAACTGTTGTAGGAGTTGATCGGCCCATAAATGCACTATCTTCACTGTATACAAAAGCCATCAAGAACTATAAAGGGAAGTAACTCAAAAGGGACTGGCCCCTAGCCCTTAATTTTTGCATGTACATATTTGCCCCATAGATATACAGATGCCTGCAAAGTTTCATGAAATTCCATCAATGGGTCTTCAAGATATTAAAGAAACAAAACGTTACGGACGGACGGACGCACGGACGGACAACGTGAAAACAGTATACCCCCCTTAAAACTTCGTTTTGGCGGGGGGTATAAAAACACAAACTTTCTTTCCCCCTACCCATATAATGATGCTCCACATAAAATTTGGCTTTGATCGGCCAAGCTATTTCAGAGAAGATCTTTGAAAATGTGAACGGACGCACGCACGGACGGACGCTGGCTCGACTACCATACTATAAGCTCCCCATGAGCCTTCAGCTCAGGTGAGCTAAAAATCCATAGTTTCCACTTTTTCCCATGTAAAAGCCCAAGTTTCCAAAATTGACCTTGCCGTAAAATAGGTCAAGGTCATCCCACGGTCATCATTTGCGCAAACTATGATGGGCTTGAGTCCCCGATGCTACATACCAAGTTTCGTGGAAATCAGCCCGCTGGTTCTAGAGAAGAAGATTTTTGAGTGGTTTTTACCATATATGGGCGTGGCGGCCATCTTGGTCATGTGATCAAGATACCGCGAACAAACTTTTGTTCCCTCTACCCATGGATGCTCATTTCAGTTTGATTGGCCAAGCGGTTTCACAGAAGAAGATCTTTGAAATTGTGGACGACGGACGGACGACTGATGGACGGACGACGGACTGATTGGTACACTATAAGCTCACCTTGTGAGCATTCGGCTCAGGTGAGCTAAAAATACCAGTACATGAAAATTCTAAACAATGTCAATTTTCTGACCTAAAGAAGTAGAGTTTCATGATTTTGGCAACTTTAATTCATATCCTATTCAAATGTTTGTATGTAGAACTCTAGTTTATGACTTTTTAATAATATCTTGCACCTCTATTTTTCATGAAAAGCATTTTTCAGACTCTGAATCAGTGTAAAATGTACACCTACAATTTGTACTTCTGTATTGCCTTTTTACCTTTTGTGGCCTGTTCCGCAGCAATAGCTGCTGCCCGTTCCATGCATTGTTGTCCAAGTTTAGAAAACTTTGTCACCTCTTTGTCAAAATTCACATGACCACCTGCAAAACAGTTTAAGCAACAGTTATATAAAAAAAAAATAAGACAAAAAATGCATCAAATTGCTTTAACATTTCTCTGTGTAAAATGTTTCAAAAAAATGAATGAGTTTTAATAAAACATAGAACAATCCAAATATAGCATGATTTGCAAATGGCAACAACACGAGCAAATTAAGCTTTAGATGACAGTAAGAAAAGCAAAAAAACAAAATGTTCATAAAAATTTAACAACCATTTTTTACAGTATGACAGACTTGTGTGCCTGGCTTTATGGTGTTTTTTTATACTCTATACTAATCAAAAAGATATGCCTCAGTAAGTGGCGCTGAGCTCATTGGACTGCCTCAGTGCAGTTTAATAATTTACCAAATTAATTTTTGGAGCAATTTTGAACAGCAAAAATATCCCAGTACCAATTTTTATGACAAAACTTAAATGAACAAGTAGCCCAAGGGCAACGATCGCTCACCTGAGAGTCAACAAGTACAGTCACTGGACAAAGTAACTGGGGTTTTTACCATCTATGGGTATGGTGGCCATCTTGGTCATGTGACCTTGAAACCCTACTTACATCAGCAGAATAGCTCTTGTCTGGATTGTGTATCCTCTTTTCTGCCATTTTGATTCACTTGAAAAAATCATCTAACAAGGTCAGGGTCCTATAATGACCCCCGGGGTGGGGCCATATTTGACCCCAGAGGCATGATTGGCAATGTAGAGCACCACATGACATTGTTGTATATCAAATATACAAGCTATGTGTCATGCTGTTGCAGAGAAGATTTTTTCATATATTTCCAATATAAGTCTATGGTAGATAATGACATGCCTGGGGCATTGCCTTTATGGACCCAGGGGCACCGTTGGCAGCATTTATAAAGGAGAGTATGATACATTGGTTCACACAACATATGAAAGCTCTAGGCCATATGGTTTCGGAGAAGAAGATTTTTTAAGTTTTTCCCATGACGCCCCTGGGGTGGGGCCCGTATGTACCCGAGGGGCATGGTTGGCAGGATTTATAGCAGGATTTATAAAGAGGACCACTATACATTGCTACACACAAAATATGAAAGCTTTCGGCCTTGTGGTTTTGGAGAAGAAGATTTTTTTATGTTTTTCCCATGACACCACCGGGGCGGGGCCCATATGGACCCCAGGGGCACGGTTGGCAGGATTTATAAAGAGGACCATTATACATTGCTACAAACAAAATATGAAAGCTCTGGGCCTTGTGGTTTCTGAGAAGATAATTTTTTTTATGTTTTTCCCATTGTGAGTCTATGGGAGCTATCTGTTGCCATGGAAACCAGAGTTCTGATCCGACCTAGCCCAAAGCCTAATGCAACCTTTCCCCCTCCTCAATGATGCTTTAGATAAAATTTGATCATGATTGGCCTTGTTGTCTTAGAGATATTCAAGTTTGAAAATGTGAACGGACGGACGGACGCCGGCTCGACTACTATACTATAAGCTCACCTGTGAGCCTTCGGCTCAGGTAAGCTAAAAATATCTTCATAATTTTCAACTTAAATTTGTCATTTTTTTAAGTACAGGTCAACCTTATCATAATGTTATCTTTGGGGCCCATAGAAATGAAATCATATAAGTGAAATCATGTTCTAATGAGGTCACTTAAATTAAATTACTATGTACTAAAGACAGAGCAAAAAAATAATTTGGGAGCCATGGCATGACTGTATTATACTGGAAACTGAATTATAGTGAGACATGTTATAATGAGATTGAAGTGTAATAAAAATTGCTGTATATTTCATAGGCATGGCACATCATAAATTGAGCCGCCTCATGGGAAAACCAACAATCTGCATTGGCGAAAACAAAGACGCAGATCAGCTTCGCAGTTACTGATCAGCGCCTTTGTTTTCACTACCCGGATAGTATAATTCCTCTTCTACATAAATCCGAAATTCCAAGCTTTTAGCTCTTTTCTGTGCTTGTACAGGCCTGTTTGTGTCTGACCTGTTCGGAAACCAAAATGAGGCAGCTCAATTGTCCATGAACCTTCATCTTTCTTACCTTCTGCATGCAGGTCTTTTAATAATTTTGTGGAAATTCTCAGAACACATTCCAGATACTTCCTGTAGGCCTCCTAGATAAATGACAGAAATAACGTTTTCAATTAGAAATGACTCGGCTAAATCTGTATAAACACTATTTATTTTTTTACAATTAATGCATGTTCTTAGAAATTTGCAAATACCAATATCATCAGTTGTGTCAATAAAAAAAATGTGTCAATAGAATCGGAGGGGTGCTACATTGTAGGACAGACCTAGGAATAGGGCTGAATGTACCAAAAAGTGAAAGATTGAACAGTTACAGAATCTAGGGTGCGTTCCTTTACTGGAATGGGCTTAACTACCGGAATGGACATCTATCTGTGGCACTGAGTACTTTGAATGCACTTTGTAGGCACAAAATCACTTAGTGCGTCATATAATTACATGTAGTTTGCATACAAGATTAGTTTCGTCTAAGTATAGCCTTGCTCTCCTGGCTCCACGGTGGTTCATTTTAGGGTAGCTCAGTAGGGGTGGGGTCTGGGATGCAGTTATTGTTCAGAGGTTTCTTTGATCAATAGAAATATATGAGATCTCAGGTGCTGTTCTGCATCAGAGATCTATGTAAAGTGAAATAGAAATTAGTAAATACTAAATGAGTCGTGACGAGAGAAAACGCGTCTTCGGTGTTTCCGACCAGGTCTGACACAAACCAACCTGTACAGTCACAGAAGCAGGCTATAGGCTTAAAATTTTGGATATAACTAGAGGAGGACTTGTACTATCCGGGAAGCGAAAACAAAGGCGCTGATCAGCTTCGCAGTTACTGCTAAGCTGATTTGCGCCTTTGTTTTCGCATAGGCAATTATCCGTTTTTTTCGCGTCACGGTTCAAACAGTGTTGGCACTGTGACGGTGACCCAAGCTTATACATGTATGAGCATTTGAGCTAGGCTTCTATATACGCCATTGTATGGAACACAATATTGTGGTACCTAAACCACACAGTTTTCGGACTAATGATAGTCTTTATGTATTCTATGCCACACTGTCCTCAAAAATTGAATAAAAAGTACCACAGGACACATATTAATGTCTACTCCGGCAAAATGATAAACAAGCTGTGAGGTATCAAAAATTCATTTTGACGGCTGACCCCCCAAGACTATTAAATATGTACCTGGAGGATAGTGCCATAGAAATTATTGAACAACCCAAACACTGTGCCCTCTGTGATACTGCAACATGGTGTAACGAACAGCCGAGCCAAGCCACAGCAAACTCCATCAGTAGAAAAGCATGCTCATCCACCAAGGGTGGTTTACTGCACTATATACTCAACACTCACTCAATTCACAAAGTTTCGAGTTTAAAATTTGCATATTACAAGCACTCAATATGCCGCTAATATGTTGCACCAACATATTTTTCCAAGGGAGGCTATCCCGTTACATTACTACCCCCTCCGAGAAGACTCGTCCCGCGTCTTGGCCTGGGGACTACATGGGTAAGGCAACCCCAGTCTGGCAGTTGTCATTATCCCACTTCTGACACCAAATGTAACGAACAGCCGAGCCGAGCCACAGCAAACCCCGTCCGTGGAAGGGTGGTTTACTGCTCTATATACTCAACACTTACTCAATTCACAAAGTTTGGCGTTTGAAATTTGCATATAACAAGCACTCAATATGCCACTAATACGTTGCACCAACATATTTTTCCAAGGGAGGCTATCCCATCACAATGGTAACTGACACAGCTGTCATATGGACATAAATTGAATAAAAATAAATAAAACAGCAATTAGCAAAGCAAAGCCAAAGGAGTCTTTTTTTAGGCGGCCGCCTTGGCCGAGCAGTTAAGAGCGCTGTTTCTTAATCACTCAATCATCTCACCGCTGTGTCTGTGAGTTCGAGCCCCGCTCTGACCACATGATTGTGAGACAAGCCAAGTGTAGTCTGGCGGGTCAGCCGTCAAAATGAATTTTTGATTTACTGATTTATCATTTTGACGTCTGACTCCAACACTATCAAAATTTCCCAAGGACTATTAATATCTCTGGAAGCTGTTTATAGACATTGATTTTATGGGAATTCCTAATCTGATTGGTTGATGGCTGGGTGCTGAGGTCATGCACTCTCTGAGAGCCAATCAGAAGCTCGCAATTAGAATTGTCTGCCCTTTCAAGATGACTTTTTGAAGAAAAAAATGTCAGCCATGTCAGATGAATGGATTTCATCAAAATAAACAACACTTGGATATATTTTATGACTTTTCAAATAGAGGTTTGTTTATTATTTTGTTTGACAGTGTTCGACACCATTTTTTTTTTTTCATAAAAACTTGTTATTCTGTAAATAATGGCTTTCACCCAAAAGTGGCTAACAGCTTGGCTTTTTGATAATGTGCTGGAGTCAGACGGCAAAATGAACCACTGGGTATGATACTTCATTTTGACGGCTGACCAGTCAGACTAAGCCATCAAGTGCTGCTTGCAGGTGTGCCAGGTGGTTTTTCTCCGGGTTCTCCCGTTTTCGCCCCACCTACTGATTGGCCTGTCTCATATGAGCTGAAATAATCTTGAAAGGGACATAAAACTGGATAAAAAAAGGACTCTTTTTTTTTTTTTTTTTTTTTTTTTTTGCGTGTGTGTGTGTTTGAGCCACTCCCTTGTTGAACAAGATTACCTCTTTTCTATCATTTCTGTCAAGAGACAGAGCATCGGATATGTCTCTCATTACAGTAGACATTGTCACTGTACTTTTTGCAGAAGATGACATTGTTTTGATCTTTCAAAAATCGACAGTTCTTGTCCACAGTGTATATCCGAGCGTATGCAGAACAGACGGTTACGGAACGGACAGACGTTTACAGGAGCACGCGCTTTTTCGCGCCAAAAATGTTTTGTACAGTTTTTCATCCAAAACTGTACGCTTCGAATGTATTGTTATATCGGCCTTGCATGTCCATCTACTATCTTCCAAAACACCATAATTTCCGGCATGGAAGCCTTGTAGTTTAAGCAGAATTTTGTTGCTTAGCAACAAAAACATTACGGAGCGGAACAGTCTACAGATTCGTTTATGTTACGGGGCGGAACAGACGTAGCCTACGAAAAAAACAGACGAATCAGCATACGGAGCGGTCACAGACGGCCATGAATATTACATGAACAACACTGTGATGTCAAATATAACACTTTGCGGCAACCTTCTGTATTGTAGCACTCGAACGTGACCAGATGGAATACACCTGGTGACTTGGATCAGCATCGTACATGTATCAGAATAGCATCGACTATGTTGTGAAAACAAAAAGTTGTTTAGGGGCAAACAGCAGATCAAAGAGAGAGGGGGGAGAGGTCCCGATAGCTCAGTGGTAAAGCGCCCGCTTCGGGGGCGAGATGTCGTGGGTTCGCCCAGGCCGCGCCATATCAAATGCGTTAAAATGGTACCAATGGCTTCCTTGGTGCTCAGCATCACGAGGCAATCACGGCTTTTCTTCTCCTTTAAATATAGTATCACTAATAGTGCATATCTAACAATAAATTCTAAAATAAAAGACTGAAAAAAGTCTGAAAAGGTCCGATAATAAGACTCATGTCTGTTTTAACCGGAGGTCTATATGGAAGGCTGGCATTCGTGCTGAATACGTTAGTAATATAGAGACCCTAGAATTTCGGTCAAAGGAAAAGGTTCCCTGTTTGCATACTCAGTCCTTAAGCAAAGTCATCAAGCGAACACCCACCTCCGTGCACACCGGCGGGAGTACTCTCCAAAGCATCGGTCATATATTCCAAAGTCTTTCCATATATGAATGATGCGTGAGAATCAGCCAAGACGCCGCAAAAGGGATTTTGCGGCGGGAGATAAAATCTTTGGCGTGATTTGTAAGCATATATGATTCTGTCATGCATCTTACTTATTTGATTTACTCGCAGTTTATTACTATTTAGCCATGCTTGTGCATATTAACACGATGAAGCATCGGAATATGAACATGATGAAGCATCGAATGAATCCATGTTGTTATGACGTACGCCATAAACATTTATTAAAGTAAGGATTTAGAATTTTAGATGTCATGACAAAAACCTGTCGGAAAATGGCTACTCATTGAAGTGCTAGTGTCATCTAGCTGTTGCAAGGACACAATACCGACTGTCAGCCACTAGCTAGCTGCGATCCACTGTATACTGGCCGATTGAGATGGCATAGTTGTTCATGACACTGCACCTGGGTTAAAATTGTTTGATTTCTTATTTTATTGTTAGATGATAGAAGTGAAATACTTTTCTGTTTACACAGCACTTAATGAAACTGCTAATTCGACACCGACACTGTAATTACTAAATACGAGAATGTAGTCATGTTCCAAAAATTCTAAAGCTCGCCTACGTCTGTTCCGTTTCGTATGGAAATGCGTCATTTCGTCTGTTCCGCTCCGTAACAAACGACTGTACCGCCCCGTAACCATGAAATTACCATACGCTTCAGAAAAAAAAACAAATCTTGGCTATTTTTACTGGAAAACATATAAAATATTTAATGTCTGGTGGTTCAGGACATATTTAACTACATACGGACTAAATCCAAAAGGTTGACAATGGCTTATTTTGCAAGCAATCTCGACACACAGCCAAAAAAAAATACAAAATATGCCATTTTTCACACGTCTTGGGCAGTTATGGCGAACCCCCTGAAAAATCATTGTGCTCTTGAGCACAGACAACTAGACGGGTATGTATGCAACACATCTGCTCTAGTTTGGTCTCAATATTTGCATTAGTCACTTTAAAAGAACGGAAAAACATTTTTGGCGCGAAAAAGCGCGTGCACCTGTAAACGTCTGTCCGTTCCGTAACCGTCTGTTCTGCATACGCTCGGATATACACTGTGTTGTCTCAATTTTGCAGCTGTCACTTGGGCAAAATTCTCTCATTTCCTGTAAGTGAAAAACAAGTCACGGAAACAAACGGAAATTTACGGAAATTGTCGGAAAGTAACGGCAGTTCAAGAGAGACGTTCCGGGTCCATTCCAGCTGTTCAGAATGATATGTGAGAAATACGGCTTAATTTAAGTGGCGGATTTAGAGGGGGTTCGGGGGGTTCGCTTGAACCCCCCTCTGGGACCAAATTATTTCAATTTCATGGGGAAATTTATGAAAAATCAGGCAAAATGTTGAAACGAACCCCCTCTTAATGGATTTGAACCCCCCTTCAAGAAATCCTGGATCCGCCCCTTGTAACTGGATACTCGAAGTGAATCGAGCATCATTCAACCAGAATAGAATGGATCCGACCTGCTCAAACCTTGTAACTGGATACTCGAAGTGAATCGAGCATCATTCAACCAGAATAGAATGGATCCGACCTGCCTCATGATAGTCTGTGTCCATTCAGAGACAATGATTTGCTGATGCAAATACATGTAATATTGTATTCTCAGTCGATAATCAAGTATGATAACAAGTCTGAATCTGATAGTTTACTGGTGACACGCCAAAAAAGTACAAGTAGGCAAAGATCAGGAAAAGGCGCAATCAGAAAAAGACTCCCACTCCAAAAACCAAGGTGGGAAAAAACCAAACTAACAATCAGGCACTTACACCATGAAAACATCTCGTAAGCCGAATGAGCAGCTATTTTCCCAATAGGTGGCCACTCAGTTACCTTAACTTAACTAAAAATATGCAAACATACATAAGGCGCCAACAGCACAAAAATATTTTAAACACCAAGACACAAAACAAAAAGAAAAAGAACCACCAGAGAAGTATCGACTTGGAACGATCAGTAACACAAAGTTACTGGCGGGTTTAAACTGAGATAAAGATGAATAGTATAGTATATATCTCTGGTTTAAATCGATTTTACACGGCCGTAACCTCACCCTCAGCTTCTGCAGTGGTTCATAACATTTAGTTAGTTCTTCGGTCCTCGTGGTGAATCTCTAACTAGTAAATGAATCATCAAGAACAAACAAATAAATCATGATAAACATCCTGATGAATCAAAAACCAGGACTCACAGATTCAGTAAGCTGCCCGACGATGGAGATCCCTGGGCGCCAAATAACTTACTAACTCCGGAGCTAAAGAAAAACATCAGTTGGGCCCCGGTGGGCCAAGCAACAGACAAGAAGCTCCGGCCCCAACCAACTAAAATGAATAGCTTTAAGTCGGGGCCATCATAGAGTCTGACGCCCGACCCACCGGCGTGCAATTAAAGAAGGCAGCATAGTTATCAACCGTGATTGGGTTAAAAACTAAGCATGCAGACTGTCGCATAACATTCAAGTTATAACCTATACGTCTGTAACGTGTTATGATTTTTCTAAACTGAAAAGAAAAATCATTACTTCCTATAAGTTTCTTAAATTTGTAAACCAAGTCACCATAAAATTCTGGTTCCGAAAGACCCTCACTTAAAAGCGTCTTTAACCCAACATTATATTTGGAAATCAATTCATAGTGTCTACGATAAAATTTAGAAAAGGTTTTTCGAAGTTTATGATACCAATAGCCCTGTTGGAGAAGTTTGGCGGTTAAAGATTTATTTCGAGCGTTGAAGTCTGTAACATGATTGCAGACTCTAGCAAACCTAATAAGTTGCGAAATGTATACACCATAAGAAGCACGACGAGGAACGTCACCATCCAAAAACGGAAAATTTACTATATCAAAATCAAAGTCATCGCGCTTATCATAAATTTTAGAAGAAACAAATCCATTTGCAACAGAAAGATGTAGATCTAAAAAGGGGGCTTCGGTATCCGAGATATTTGCTTTGTTCAACTGTAGTTCAGATGGATAAATTTGATTGACCATACCTTCAAAATAAGGGTTGTCAATGTTCAAAAGGTCATCGAGGTACCTAGAAGTGGAATTAAAAGCCTCGATAACATCAGCTTGATTATCATGGTTAAGAGAATCCATGAAATCTCTTTCGTAGCAGTATAAAAATAAATCAGCTACGAGAGGTGCGCAATTTGTACCCATCGGAATTCCAACAATTTGTCTGTATATTTAAACTTGGTCCCAAATCTAATATAAATATTATCCAGGAGATAGGACATTATTTCACCAGGGGGTCCGAATGGGGAAGAAATTAGTCCCTTGAACGCACGAGTGAAGCGAACTTGGACACACAGTCATCAGACATTTCAGCAGAGGAGATAAGTGAATCAGAGAGGTCATTCCAGTCCCTGATAGTCTGTGGAAAGAAACTACTTTTGTACGCTTCTTTGCTAGCTGAAGGTATCTGAAAAGCCAAAGAGTGTTGATTTCTATGTACAACGCCTATTCTTTGGGATAAGGTCATCTTTTGGTATTCTGGCTTTACCCTTTAGACCTTTGTATAGCAATATACGTCTACTATCCTTCCTACTTTTCTTAAGAGATTCCCATTTCAGTTGACCTAAAATGCCAGTCATGCTCCCAGTTTCAAAAACATAATTTCCCGTCACAAACCTTGCCGCACGATTTTGGACCTTTTGCATTTGACGGGTTGAAATCTCATTCCCCATTTCCTAGCCCAACTGCCTAAACGATCAATGTCTCTCTGAAGTTTCAATGTATCCTCTTCATTCTTGATTTCACGATAGCAAACACAATCATCAGCAAAGAGTCTTATTTCAGACTCAATGTCTGCTGAGATGTCATTTATATAAACAGCAAGGGGCCGAGAACGGTGCCCTGAGGGACACCCGACACAACTAGAGCCCAATCCGATTTAATACCATTAACCACTACCCTTTGTTGTCTGAAACAAAGGAAAACATTTATCCAATTCATTGTTGTTCCACCTATTCCATAGCTAAACAATTTGCTTTAATGAGTTCATGGGGAGGAGTATCGAAAGCCTTTTTTTCAAAATCGAGTATAAAAGTGTCGACCTGGCCTTTTTTGTCTAAGATTTTTGCCCAGTCATTTATCACTGTAGTCAACTGAGTTTCACAGCTATGCCATTTCCTAAATGCGTGCTGCCTGTCCGACAAGAGTTCATGTTCATCAAGATGGGCCATAATATTTGAGCATACAATATGTTGCGGGCAAGTGACCTATCGCCCTTCTTAAACAGGGGGCAAATATTAGCAAGAGACCATTCTTTAGGAATTTCACCTGTATCAAATGACTGCTGCAAGTCTGACATTTGGCCATCGCATTAGAGTATCCATGTAGAACACTATGTTTTTCACTCCATTGTGAACAGGTGAACGTTATAAGAAGCTGAGACTGATAACTAATCGTCAAAGAAGGAAGTTATAAGACTGTCCACTGACTGATGCAGCTGGCTTGTCCTACAAGAAGTTTTACAGTGCCGTATATACAGACAAGACATGTTTTACTGTGGATAGGTTGAATAAACTTTCTACTACTATATGAAGAGGTGTTCCATTTTTGGAAGAAATTATACAACAACAACGATACCATGAATTTTAACCATTTTTCCTCTAACTAACGACCCGCAACCGATCTACTTACCTACCAAACATCACCCTGATATTGCAATAAGGGGGAAACAATAAAATATAGTTCAAGGAAAAAAAGGGAGAGTTTAAAGCAAGAGAACCAGTTAGAGGAAGACATTAAAAAAATAGAGCATGATATTTCAGAGAATTTAGAAAACACAACCCCAGAAATATTTATCACTTTAAACGAAAAAAAGAATCAATTACATGAAATCAGGAATCATAAACTAGAAGGAGTTATGTTAAGGTCTCGATGTAGATATGAAGATTTAGGGGAGAAACCAACAGCATATTTCTTAAATCTGGAAAAACGAAATTTTACAAATAAGGTAATTACTAAGATAATAGATGATGATAAGGAATATACAAGTACAGAAGAAATTCTAAACTGTCAGAAAAGATATTATAAAACATTATACAGTGAAAGCATTATTATTGACGACAACCCCATTGAAAATATTCTTGGAGAAAATAAATCTAAATTATCTGTCCATGATTCAAATAGTTTAGAAGGGGAATTAAAATGTTCAGAATTAGCAGAAGCACTTAAGAACATGAAAAATTCTAAAACACCTGGAAATGATGGGTTCACTGCTGAATTCTTTAAGTTCTTTTGGATAGACTTGAAAATGTATATTCTTAACTCTCTTAATTATGGATATAAGACAGGATAATTATCTATTACTCAAAAGCAAGGCGTAATAACATGCCTTCCTAAACCAAATAAATCACCATTTTACTTAAAGAACTGGCGACCTATTTCCCTTCTTAATGTTATTTATAAATTAGCCTCTTCTGTCATAGCATCACGTCTCAAAAAAGTATTACATAAACTGGTTCATGATGATCAAAAAGGTTTTATATCAGGGAGATTTATAGGTGAAAACATACGAATAATTTATGACACCCTTTTTGAAACAAAACAACAAGAAATTCCTGGTTTACTACTCTCAGTTGATTTTCAGCAAGCATTTGACTCTGTATCTTGGAAATTTATTGCTAAAACACTTGACTACTTCAATTTTGGACCTTCTTTTAAAAAATGGATTAAAATATTTCAAAATGGCTCAGAATCATGCATTTTACAGAACGGTCATATGTCTGATTATTTCTGTCTTCAAAGGGGCTGCAGACAAGGGGACCCAATATCCCCATATATTTTTATTTTATGTGCAGAAATATTAAGCCATATGATAAGAAAAGATACAAACATTCGAGGAATTGTTATCAAAAATAAAGAATTCAAACTGAGTCAGTATGCTGATGACACACAAATATTTTTAGATGGTAAAGAAATATCATTAAGGAAGACATTACAAAACTTACATTTATTTTATCGTATGTCAGGACTTAAAATTAATGTGGATAAAACAAGGGCAATTTGGATTGGAAGCATGGCTAAATCAAATAAGAAACTTTGCAAGGAATTTAAACTTGATTGGGATCAGGGACCTATAAAAATTTTAGGAGTCACCTTCACACCAGAAATTTACAACCTATGGGACCATAATTCCAAAGATTTATTAAAAAAGGTGGAAAACACCCTTTTAAATTGGTCAAAAAGAAAAATAACATTGCTTGGTAAAATTACTGTCATAAAATCAATTGCAATCTCAAAATTTGTTCATCTGTTTTTGACTCTGCCAAATCCACCAGAAAATCTAGTGAAGACATTGAACAAATTGTGTTTTAATTTTATATGGAATGGTGGGCCTGACAAAATAAAAAGAAAATTTATTGTTAAGGATATATCCAAAGGTGGACTGAGAATGTTACAAATAGATAGCTTTATTGCTGCCTGAAAGATTACATGGCTTAGGAGAGTAATAGTACAACCTAACTGCACTTGGAACACTTTATCTAATATAGATTTAAATAATGTTTATACCAAAGGTAGTAATTATGCCAGTAAAAAAGTGGAAGAATTAAATAATCCTTTCTGGAAAGATCTGCTTAGAAGTTGGATAATGTTTTGTAACGCTGCAAAAATACAAACATTAGAAGATGTTTATTTTCTCCTTTATGGTATAATTCAAATTTTCAACATGCAAAATATATTTATTATAAAGATTGGTATAATAAGGGTATAAGAAATGTGATTGATCTTTTAGATACAAATGGTAACTTTTATCAGTTCCAGCAGCTTCAGGAGGTTTATAATATTCAAGGTACATTTTTGGATCATGCTACACTTTTGAGAAATATACCAACTGACTGGAAGCAGTTAGTAAACCAAGATAACATATCATGTCGGGCCCACAAACAAAATGTAACAAGAAATTGTTACATTAACTATCTTTGTAAAGACAAAAAAGGCTGTAGAACCTTCTACGACATTCTTATAAGCAATGCAACTCCAACACCACCTTCAGAAAGGTGGATGAAGGAACTTGGAGAAATAGATCAAGAGGAATGGAATAGTTTTAACAAAATGGTTAAAAATATAGAGGAAATTAAACTGGAAGAATTTCAATTTAAAATTAATAATCACATCTTAGTTACAAAATCTTTCCTCTATAAGATTAATAAAGTTGACAATGGGATGTGCAGTTTTTGCAACCAACATCGTGAAACCATTCTTCATTTGTTTTACTACTGCAGAAAGGTAAAATCATTTTGGGCAGAACTGAGGACTTGGTTGGAACTTAAAGCAGACATAACACTACAGTTAACGATAAAAATATTTTATTTTCTAAGCAAGGACACAATGATCTATTAAATTACTTAATATTACTTGCAAAATACCATATATACAGAACAAAATTTTTTATAAATCAAATAAGCTTTGAAAACTTCTTAACTTATCTTAGAAAGAAGTACAAAAAATGGAAAATATATTGCAAAGTTGCACAACAAAACAGATGTATTTTTCACAAAATGGTCAGCTTTATATTCTATGCTAGAAGGTGACTCATGATTTTAGTACTTATTACATTGAGAAGTTGCACAGAAGAATTTTAATTATGATTGAGAAATTAGCCCCCTCCTAGCATGCATAGATGGACGAGCCAATCAGAGCATTTTAAATGAACCGTGCTGCTTTCATGTTATAGTAATACTGCTTTCTCTATACTGTGGAAATGAAATGCGTTACAGCTCAGTGATAAAAAAAAAAAACAACATATAAGTAAAATGAATGTATGAAAGAAAAAGTGTGAGTGTGTTATTTTTCTTTTATAGTGCATGCATTGTAAACGGGTGAGGGGGATCCCCGACCCCCTCCTCGTATTTAGCGGGGTAATAAATACTCACAGCACAAAAAAAAAAAAAAAAAAAAAAAGAAAAAGAAAAAAAAAAAACAAACAAAAAAAAAAAAAAAAAAAAAAAAAAAAAAGCAAAAAAAAAAAAAAAAAGCAAAAAAAAAAAAAAAAAACATCACCCTGATAATTCTAAGGAATGATGGAACGTCTGCCAAAAAGGTGAAGGAAGAAATGCTATATCTACTGTGGCAATTACAATGGTTAGCTTGGTCATATGTAATAAATTGTGTGGTTTGCCTTCAAGAGGCTGTTGTGTTCAAAACCAACCAGGCAAAACCAACCAGGCAAAAATTTTAGACAATCAACGTAAGGTTGATACATTTGGTTTGGATTACAAAAAGTTTTTGACAATCTTACTTAATTCCAACTCCTTAGTAGCAAATTGTTCAGAAGACGGGAGGAAAGACAATTAAGGATGTCCGGTGCCAATAAAAAAGTATTCAAACTTTTTCTTCTAACCGCTCTTTTTTTTATTCCAAAATATAAAAGAAGACATACGAAAACAAAATAAATATAGGGTAGTGTGCATATTTTCAAGCTACATGTCTCTGAATCAGACCTCTAAACATCATGTTTGAAAATTAAAAAAATTAGTTTAATTTTCAATTCTTTCACATATACCTACCATGACAAATAGTACATCATGAATGCTTTCAACTTGAAAATCGCCATTTTAAGCCTTTTTTCAGCTGTTTTATTTCTTACACCCCATTTCATAAAACCGCCCATAATTTTAAAACTAACACACTAAAGAAATAAATACTGATAAAAAAACATTGTATACATCTTCTTCTGCTAAAATAAATATCAAGTTAGTGCAAGTAATGTGAAGTGGTGTAATATTTAAGTTTAATCTACCATACCCCCTAAATTTTGCTGACGCTTAAAGTTTTCTAAAAAGTTGCAGAAAATGGGGTGAAAAAAATGAAGTTTCTTAGGTTGACAATTTTCTCGACTCGTTCGATGCATATCATTAATATGTATTCAAATATAAAATTATGAGGATAATATCTGCAATCGTTTACGAGATGCAAAATAAAAACCGGAAGTTCCGAAATGTCAAATGTTAGCAGCGAACATCATTAAATGATCGAGCTGATGCTTTCGTGTGTTACCGACAACAAAGAATTGTGATTACTGGTGTTAAATCACTGGGCCCCCGTTGTATCTAGTGTCCACCAAGCCACCGTTCATAGCTGGCCCCTCCTTCTCTTTACATATAAATTGAATTACGGTACCTCGGACGTTTAATCGGAAATTACGAAGGGCGTTCAAAAAGTTCGCGGAAAAGTGCCATCATATTTTGTAAATCAGCTGAATTAAACTGTTACAGTTATATAGACAAACATGATTTGTACTTATACAGCAAATTTTGCTGCTCTGACATGCATACATTGTTAACAGTGGTTGCTATGGAAACCGTACATCACGTTTACCGGCCCATTTTTGTTCATTTTTGCAAAAAGTCGATGTTTTATGATAACGTTGCATTTGATAGTTTACCGTGCTTTTTTCACCAAACTTTGTATGAGCAAAGTTCAATATGTGTGCGGTGAGCACATGACGGTATATAAGTGTGTGACGTCATTTGGGTGTAAAGCGGCCATATTGTTTAGTGGGTATGCCTAAAATGCGAAGGGAACAACGGTATTCGACAAAGTGCGTGTTTGGAACGGACTATAAAAGAAAGAAACACTGCTAAGAGCAGAAAGCGCATATATGGCAACAAGGAAATTAAGAAAACGGCAATCAACAAGTATTATGCATGATTTCTACACGACCAGAAAAGCGTCCATGTCGACTCGCGCAGCGTAACGTCAAATAACGTCATACTGTCGAAAATGATCGTAGTGATAGAAAAGAGTAGAATTCGTGAAATACACAACATATCGAATTGTAGTTCCGCACAATACACAGCATTATACATACATAAATGACAATTAGACGCCCGAAAACCAGGTAGATTCCAAAAATGCTTAAGAGCTATCCAACGGCGGCATGATTGCGTATAGCATGACGTTGTTATGACGTTGGGCCGGTTTTACTGTTGTAACCTTTGAAACGCACGTGATTTAATGCCTAATTTTAATCCGATCTTATTCACATTTTGTACATATGTTTACTATATGTTAATTTACAACATGCAAGGAGAACGTAAATTTCCCTGGCAATTACAAATTTGGCAGCACTTTTCCTCGAACTTTTTGAAACCCCCTCGTAGACTTTGCTGATGACTGTGTTTGTAATCGTGAAATTAAGTGTGGATGATACATTGAACCTTCAAAATATTGATCATTTAGGTAGTTGAGTCCGCATATCGGGTATGAGATTTCAACCCATCAAATGCAACATGATGTAACCGACGAACAAACGGGCTAGTATAAACATTCAGGCTTCCCTGTTGCCAAATCTAAAGGGTCACTGACGAGACTTTAATAGTCGAAACCGCAGTCACTGATTTTCAATAAGTAGGTCCAACTAACGTTCTTGGTATTTTCTGACACAAAATAGCTAGGATAGACGATCTTAGTGTCCTATAATTTGGCAAAGGTAATAGTACACAAACACAGAAAAAATGGGGTTTCTGCCTCCTGATTTGTTCTTTTTACATATCAAAATGTGTCGATATTTAAACCTTCGTTACTGTCGCCAAGACAAAACTCAGAACATATCTGTTTAAAATCTTCTAGTAAATGGAAACTAATATATAGTTTTATATGTTTTTAATATCTGCTAAGTATTCTAGTTAATGAATTATTTATTTGTTAAGTCGGTGTTCAAACAATGCAATGGTAGCCATTCACCTTTTTACATGTCGCCGGAAAATGATGTTTGAATAAAACCTGCGTGATTGCTATATGCAACATACTGTGACAGACATTTATTATACGTGTCAAACAACCTTTGTAACTTCAAAGTGACCACTAAACTAGACCACGTTGCCATATTAACATATTTTCCATATAAAGGCATAGTCTACGTGTTAGCTTCTGCTGGAATTAGCCTACTATGTTTCAAAAGTAAATAGATAAAACTTTCGTGACTACAAGCATAGAGCTAGGTAAGGTCCACAGGCTGTTTACAACATACACACCGTCTTTGTACATGCTTTTCCAGTATTTTTAAGCCAGACACTGACAGCATATTTTGTAAAACAACCAGTTACATGTATTTGAAAGGCGGTTTTAAACCTTCGAGATTTAAACTTTCGTTGCCGAAATATGTCATGGTATACGATAAATCGGGATTATATTTGAAATAGGTCTACATATGTCTCAATATAAGGCATCATGTGAAAGTACCTACCCCTGCCGACTAGAAAACCCGACAACGTGACCTGTGAAAGTAGACATAGCAACAGATTTTGGTTTCCCCTTTGAGGAAAAGTAGGTAAAATAGTGTTATTGATAGAAATAGAGCAATCAAGAAGAAGAGCATCGATCCTGTATGTTTTTTTCTATTTATATGTAGCGAAGGACATTTTTCAGTGAGATGCAAAACATAGGGCGTGCATCATTTCCCTCCAATGCTATACTAAAGCACATCAACTACAGCAAACCTTCGTTACTGGTCGGTAACGAAAGTTTTAACAGCAGTTTTTCGGGCTTTTGGCTTCTGGAGGTGTTTCTGTTCTCGCCATTAATTAAAAAAAAAAATCATATCATAAAACAAATTTATTGAAGGCTTTTATTTGCATTATTTTTAGTTCAATGGCGTATGGGTGCACATGTATCGAAATATACATGGGATCTGCGACGTTCGTATCAAAACAGTTCTGTAAAGACAACGTTGTACTAAATTAGTACTTAATCTAGCACGAGAGTGTGTATGGATCATTTCAGCATACTTTCAGTGAATCATGAACCCAGACATAACACATGATATCCATAACAATGGCAATAAATAAAATTGAAAAGATGAAATCTTCGTTACCATATTTCAGGCATGTTAAGTGTCTCTTACTTTGTTCCAGATGATTAAACATTTTGTCACAAATCAAGAAGACGGATGTGTGTGTATTATGTTTAAATTGGCTTCCAAACACCTACTTTTAACTGAACTGTACCAGGCATAGCATGATCCTTAAACCTTCGTTATAAACATTCGTTACGAAAACGAAATTGTCAAACTGCGATCCACATGCTATATATTTTCAACTTCTTTTGTGTTCTATTATATTTTGAAGCACTCTTATTCAAAGTTAAGTGCTGTAATCAACATAACTTAGTGTTTGGTTAGTACGAGGATCCCTCAAAATCTATCAAAATCTTCGTTATATTTAGCAGTGTTGGGATAAACTAAGATTCATGGAGCTGATAGTATAACACAACTCAAAGAGATAACGGCACAAGATATGGAACGGTAAACTGTTTTGTTCTTCAGCCATGATTATTTTTACACTCCTCGTTCAGTCGTAATTTAAACTTTAAGTTTATGCAAATTTGTTAGCCAAATCAAATAATTCGTGTATAATAATGGGGAAGATTTTAGGCCCTTGTGTATATGTTAAGGTTTTGGAGATTCAAAACTTCAAATCATTTTTTATTTTATCATTGTTCTTACAAAGTCTTTCCACCATCACAATACCGATTTTCAAGGATGGTATCTAATTATACAATACCAAATAGATAGGGTACGGAGTATCGAAGGTTTTCCCTTGGACAAAATTGCCATTTTATCACATAAATTTGAATGGATATAGCAAAAAATCTAGAAAAGTGTTGCATTCAGAATTTTAGGACATAGTTTCTAAATGGTTGACCTAAGATAAAATGTATAAAAGAAAGATATTCTCAAAAGTTGAAAATCGGATATTTGTTTTATGCAGTTGGACCTACTTATTGAAAATCAGTGAGTATGGCCCATCCCCTTTTCCATTAATGTGTTCACTGCTCTTAAAGGATCTCAGTTTTAATTTTTATTTGCTATAGCTGCAGCTGGTGTTGTGCCGTGTGGCGGCCCTAAAAAGTCTCCCCGTACATCATCCATAGTGCAGGTTATATTTTCCGCTTTGATCCTTTGAGATCAGTGAGGTTATTCTGAGAAATCAGAAATTTATTATCGGTCAAGATTCATTTTCTAACCAATGTTTAATATATTTGGTCCCATTTAGACAATACAAGTCTTTGTATCGACTACCCCGTTGAAAGTTGCAAAATTTCAGTAATTCTCTTTGGCTCCATGTTGCCAAATCTAAAGGGTCACTGACGAGACTTTAATAGTCGAAACCGCGGTATGGCCCATCCCCTTTCCCATTAATGTGTTCACTGCTCTTAAAGGATCTCAGTTTTAATTTTTATTCTTACAAACTTGAGGGTATACTCTCGTAGGGTTAGAAAATGTTGAAAGTATCTGGTAGTCTGGTGGTCTTGGCATGGCAGCTCGGTTTGGGGTCCTCATTTATTTTATCGCAGACACTATGAATTGATTTCCAAATTTAATGTTGGGTTAAAGACGCTTTTACATGATGGCCTTTCGGAACCAGAATTTTATGGTGACTTAGTTTACAAATTTAAGAAACTTATAAGAAGGAATATTTTTTCTTTTCAGTTCAGAAGAATCATTTAATACACGTTACAGACGTATATGGTATAACTTAAATGAACCTCAACGCGACAAAAATGTACCTTCGGACATTCTGACATTACATTCTGAAAGCAGCAAAAAGCGGGAAAATGATGTAATATACGTTTTAGAAATAACACTGTATTTGTAATCTTTGAACACTGGGCTACCAAATGAATGAGTTTTAAAACATATTATTTTTCAATATTTGGAGTTATCTGCCCTTGTTATAGCCCATAATACACATAATTTCTTATATCTATCGTTAAACGGTAACCATAGCAACCGCATCATCATAAAAATACACAAAATAATTACAACAGATTGCCTGTAAGGATGGTATGCTTCCATCTTAACAATAGCTTCTGACCAGTTTTTAAAACAGTTTTAAACAAATGCATCGAGTTTTGTAAGTTCTACTAATATGCAGAAATGCATTACACAATTTTGACGTCATTTTGCAGGATAATGACGTTTGTGTGGTTCATATAGTAAATTGGTCATAACTCACAAAATAACTGATATAATCTGGTCAAATAAAGACTAACACACTCTAAAAACATCATACATTCAAAGTAACTTTGTTTTTCTTATACTCAAAAAATTGTCCGAAGGTACATTTTCTCACGTTGTGGCCCAAATGTTATGCGACAGTATGCATGCTTAGTTTTTAACCCCATCAAAGTTGATAATAGACGGAATATTTCTATCGGTATTCCGTTAAACCTCTCCATACCGACGGAAATGGGATATATTCAGTCCTTGGTCGAAAATGAAAATTCAGCAAAATTGCAAAACTGTGTTATTCTAACTTATGTTAGATTTTTTCTTGCATATATGACATACACTTTAAATAGACTAGTTGTTAAAGTACGCAGAATCATAAAAAAACAACTTTTCTATGGAAAATTTCAAAGACGTCTATAAATAGATCAGGGGAGACTACTGTAGAATAAGTGACTCAAAGTCGAAAACTATTTGTTTTTCTACATTAATTTAAACGTTTTAGGCAATTGTATGTGTTTACTGGAAGATCTTTGGCACTAGTACAAATAGTCAAATACATAACAAAAATATACGATTACGAAATCCGCAATCAGTTCGACATTAGTTTAAATGCAACCTATGCTAAGCTGTCAGGAAAGTGGAACGAGGTACCGAAGCGGAGCGGAGTGACGGTTAGCTAGCTGATCTAGGTTGATAACTACGCTGCCTTCTTTAATTGCACGCCGGTGGGTCGGGCGTCAGACCCTATGATGGCCTCGACTTAAAGCTGTTCATTTTAATTGGTTGGGACCGGGGCTTCTCGTATGTTGCTTGACCCTCCGGTGTTCAACTGGTGTTTCTCTTTTGCTCCAGACTTTCATTAAGTTACTGGGCGCCCAGGGATCTCCGTCGTCGGACAGCTTACTGAATCTGTGACTCCTCGTTTTTTATTCATCATGATGGTTATTATGATCTATTTGTTTGTCCTTGATGATTCATTGACTAGTTAGAGATTCACCACGAGGACCGAACAACTAACTCATCAGGAAAACATGTCCGTGTAATATATACCCCCTTATACCCCACTTTTATACAGCAAAAACTGGGGTATGCAGGGGTATACCTATTTTTCTTATTTTTGCTCCAAAACATAGATTGTGGGTACTCGTTAGAACCGCCTCGGCGAGGCGGTTCTAACGTGTACCCACAATCTATGTTTTGAGCAAAAATAAGAAAAATATCAAAAATTTTCCTGTGAAAATTTTCATATTCACAACCAAAACAATTTTCCGTATATTGCATGGGCGTGTTTTCATAATGATATGTTGTGAACCACTGCAGAAGCTGAGGATGAGGTTATGGCCATGTAAAACTAGTTTAAGCCCACCAGTAATTTTATCTTATCTCCGTATCTTCTATCTTCGTATACTGCCAAACGCTCTCACGGACATTCTAGGCAGATGCGCTGTCGAATGTAGGCTGAAAATTGACGAAGAGACAGGTAAAAAGCATTCAGTAAGATGGATAAAAGATGATAGGTTAAAATGGTTAAGATGAAATTAAAATCAGGTTAAAAACAACTATTTCTGGGTCTACGGCCTGGGGTGTTGCAGCTTACTGACTGCGACCTTGAAGGAATCAGGAATCAAGGTCTGGTAAGCATGAGGGCATTCCACTGGACAATGGCTAGTGGAAAGAAGGAGTATTTGTAGTAATTTGTGGTAGTATGAAGTTGGCGAAATGTCAAAAAATGGCAATGTCTAGAGATTCTGTGTGGAGGGTGAATATAATCAGGGAGGGGTACAGCAACAAGGCGGTGTACTATTTTTGAAGAATAGTACCAGACGCGCATCTGCCCGTCGTAACTCAAGTGTTCTCCATCCAAGGTTATTTACAGTGGCAGTCATAATTGCTAGTGGTCCAGCGTGCTGCCCTACCTTGTACTTTTTCCAGCTGGAGAACATTTTCCTTAGTGTGTAGGTCCCGAACGGGGCTGGCGTACTCCAGCTTGGGGCGGACCAGTCTGTTACAGGCAGTCACTCTATTTCTTGCTTTGATATTCCCTTGGACAAAGTTTAAAGTCCTGGTGGCATTTTTAGTTATCCGGTCTATGTGTGATTCCAGGATAGGCCACTGGTGATATCAACCCCAAGTACTTTGCACTTGTGACAACCTCCAGGACTTGTAGAGTGTATGTTACATTAATGAGTTTCCTGGATGTTGTCACCCGTACCACCTGGCACTTTGAGGGGTTGAACTCCATGTCCCACCTGTCCTCCCACACAGATAATCTGTCCAGGTCATTTTGTAGCACTTTGCCATCTTCCGTATCTCCTATTGTCAGGTACACAGCCGTGTCATCTGCAAATAGTCGAACCTGTGATGACAGTTCATCCAGCAGGTCAATTGATATAGACCAGAAACATTATTGGTCCCAGAACCGAGCCCTGGGGTACCCCAGAGGTCACAGGGACCGACTCTGATTCCTCGCCATCAAGGACCACCACCTGCGACCGGTTACCCAGGAAGCCACGGATCCAGGCAAGTGCATTTCCTCTGATTCGTGGTGGAGCTTCCAAAGGAGTTTGGAGTGATTCACTTTATCAAAGGCCTTTGAAAAATCCAACAGTATCAAGTCTGTCTGTTTGCCTTTACTCACATTCCTGGCAAGGTCCTCAATCAACATGGTAAGCTGGGTTTCACATGACCTCTTCTCCCTAAAGCCGTGTTGTAAATCATACAGGAGGTCATGTGCATTGAGGTGCTTTACCACATGTGAAGCGATAATATGCTCAAAGACATTGCAAAGTATGCAAGTCAAGGTTGGCAGCAGATGATTTATTTCTCTTCTTAAAAATTGGGGTGACTTGTGCTTTACACCAGTCTGCGTCTGGAGAGAGCGCTCAAAAATGATTTGAATAATTGGAGCAATTTCCTCCCGCAGTGCCTTGAGCAAGAGTGGTTTGAGCTTATCTGGACCGGCTGCCTTGAGGGGTTTCAGGTTTTGGAGGAGCTTTAGAATGCCATTACAGGAGATAGTAAACTGTTCCATTTTGGGATTGGAATTTAGGATGCCTACTGGTACTGCGTCATGACGCAATGTACCACAATCCGCCATATCCTGGATTTGCATCTTTCTCGTTAATGTGTTCACTGCTCTTAAAGGATCTCAGTTTCAATTTTTATTACATAGTCGAGAGAGAGAAAGGGGTGCCTTAGTAGTAAAAACTGATTGGAACTGTCGGTTGTGTATGTCAGCTTTTTCAGTTGTGTCATTTGCTAGTCTGTTGCCGTTCTGGAGAGGAGGTGAGCCAGTCTGGTCCTGCTTAGTACTCTTAATGAACGAGAATAACTTCTTATTGCTGCAGACAGAGTTTTCGTCAGTAATACCAAGGAGACCTTCAAGGTATAATTTGTAAGAGGATTTAATGTTGTGTTTTATAGCTTTACGGAGGGCAAGGAACTAGGAGGTGCATGAGAGTGTCAAGCGTTGTTACAAAGTCTAACCAGAGTTCCTCAACTGATCTATTTGAATAATTGCACAGGAACTTTTTTTGATAATTCCTCATGAGAGATTTTAATTTGGGCCAGTCCGCATTGTTGAGAAGTCGGACTTTTCGAGGTTTCTGTTTCTGAGTGAAGGGCTTAAGAGCGCAGGAAGCCGTGACCATGTCATGGTCATCTAGGCCAGGCTGGCAGTCAACCTCGTCAACCAGGGCCGGGTTCGTCGTTAGAAATAAGTCCAGGATATTGTATTGTCTTGTCGGTGTGGTAACCATTTGAGTGAAGCCAAAGGAGGTCAAGAAAAAGGTCGTATGTTTTTGTCAGAGAGCTGTCGGGTTTAAGTGATGGGGATCTGTCTGCCCAGGTAAAGTTTGGTAGATTGAAATCTCCGAGGACCCAGATGTTGCCTTATATTTTATATTACTGATCATTCCAAGGCAATACTTCTGTTGTGGTTCTTATTGTTTTATGTCTTGGTGTTGAATGTTTGTGCTGTTTGCACCTTATGTGCACCTTATGTGCGTTTTCTCATTTTTAGTTAGGTTGAGGTAACTGAGTGGCTGCCTATTGGGAAAAAGCTGCTCACTCGGCTTACAATGCGCTTTCTTAATACAAGTATCTAATTGTCAATTTAGTTTTTTTCCCACTTCTGTTTTTGGAGTGGGAATAATTTCTTTCTGATTGCGCCTTTTCCTGATCATTGCCTACTTGTACTTTTGTTTAAATGTATTATTTAAAAAAAAATAGCCACAGTCAAATTCCACTGTGCATGTGACGGATTTTGAAATCCAACGACACAAGCGATTGGCCTAGCGGGCTAACTGAGACCGTAGGGACGAACTGACTCGGTCACTTTTGCAAAAAGCTAGTTCTTGTAATATAAACCCGGAAGTACTACGGAATTCAACGGAAATTTCCGTTAGTTTACAGCAATGGCCGACAATGAGAGTTTGATCGTCGATGGTCGTCCAATTTCTTCACTTCGTGTAGTCGATCTAAAGAAAGAGTGTGAAAAACGTAGTCTTCCGAAATCAGGCAGTAAAAGTCAACTTTTTGAAAGACTTAAAACGGTGAGTTTCGCTTGCATAAACGATGTAAACACTATTTAATAGGACGCAAATTGTGATTTTCAAGGGAGGTAATTAATTATTTGTATTGCTACTTGTGATATAACAAGTTAATGCTTTTCCGAAAAGCTTGCTACTCTTCAAAACAGTTTTTTTAAGTGTTGTAAAACTTCAGTGAGGTTTCCAGAGATCTCCTTAACTCCAATATTGGAGTTTTAAAATCCAACTTTTTGATTCTATCTATCTTCTGATACTGAGTCGATCAATTTCTGATCATCACCTCAGGTGTGGGGTGGGTGGCTAAATTTAGAATTTAGTCAAGGGAAAATAAAACATTTGGGGTGGACCATTAAAACTATTTACAAGATATAGATGAGAGGCATACTAAAACGCATGCCTCTGGGCTAATGATTTAAATAGAAGCCTTAAATTCCTCAATGGTCTTAGATAGGACCACTGAAGAAGGAAGACTATTCCAAACCGGAATAGTTCTGGGGAAAAAGGAATTTTTCAGGGCATCACTATAGGCAAATGGTCTTGTGTATTGTGATTCATGTGATGCCCGAGTATGCCTTAGATTGGGTGCCGTGGTCAGGTATTTGTCTTTATCAAGAGACACTGTACCAGAGTGTATCTTGTAGAAGAAGGTTAAGGAGGACCGCTCCCTGCGAGACTCCAGGGATGGCCACTCAAGTTCGTCTAGCATTTCACCGACACTACTGGTGTTCCTCCATCGCCTGCAGGTCCACCGGGCAGCAGTCCTCTGCACCTTCTCCACCTTCTCAATCTGAGTTTCATGATAGGGATGCCAAATAGGAGCTGCATACTCAAGTTGAGGCCGAACCAATGTTTTGTATGCAACTTCCTTAGTATGCTTAGGTGCCAGTGCCAAATTGCGCCGAAGAAAACCCAAAGTCTTAGTTGCCTTGCATGTAATTTCAGAAATGCGTTGACCCCAATCAAGATCATCTGTGATAGTTAAACCGAGGTATTTAGCGGACTGAAGTCACTGAACCTAATGTTTGCTGATGCAGTGTGTAATTGAAATCTATATGCCTGCTTGGATGTAGCCGCGTCACCCTCATTGAATGACATTTGCTAACATTGAATTTCATTTGCCAATCCATTTCCCATTTGGCCAAGCTATTCAGGTCATCTTGTAAAATTTGACAATCCAATGGTGACTTGACATTTCTGTATAAAACACAATCATCAGCAAATAGCCGAACAGATGACCTGATGTTGTCAGGAAGATCATTAATGAAAATAAGAAATAGGACCGATTCTGAGTCTGACTCCAACTTTTTGGAAATCTCCAATAGTATCAGGGACTGGAATGACCTCCCTGATTCTCTTATCTCCTCTGCTGAAATGTCTGCTGACTGTGTGTCCAAGTTCGCATCTCTTGTGAGAGCCAGGGACTAATTTCCCTCCTGGCGCACCCCCCTGGTGAGGTATTGTCAGTTTGGCATGTCACCAGTAAACCATTCAGATTCAGATAGTAAAGTATACGAAGAATCCAACATTTTAGGAAATACCTCATTTTTACTCCAATTTTCAAACTCCTAGTGAGAACTCTGGATTCTCAATATAATTGTTTAGCTATGTTCCAGATTTTAAATGGGATCCAGATTCAACAGATTTTTTTATCAAGGGTGTCTTGCAAGTGTAGATCGTTACAACTTTCTTTCTGATGTATTTTCTGCCTGTAAAATAGGTGCACCACCTTTGGCAGTGTTAGAAATAAGCAATTGCCCGATTGCCCGACACGGGTTGAAATCCCGTCGGACAACCTACGTTTGCCTTGCGCTTGCCCGCCGGACAACCTGAAATTTTGGTCCGTTTTCCTTCAATTCCGGTCGTTTTTGGTCATTTCGTTCACTTTTTATCCGGTGCAGTTAAATGCGGTTATTGAATGTATTCGATGTAACGAACATTCTGATTGGGTAGATGTGATTATATTGACCAATCAGTAGCCTCCTTTTTCGTTTCTTTTGGGGAGAAAAAAGTATGGAATCAGTACTTGTTTTACCGATATTCGGGCCTCAAAAAGATGAACCAGCCGCTAAATAAACCTGAATGGAGCACTCTGAAGTAAAAAAAAAAACAGTCTCAGTGATCCATCTACCCTTGAGCCATGCATATTTTACGCCAAAAAATATGGCATGGCACTAAAATTTGACCGCAACACCTCAAACTGACGCATCTGTAAAAACGAAAGTAGAAAAGTTTACCATTTCCAGCAATTATTTCGGGCAGAGACACTTGCTTTCAACCCAGTTTTGTTTCATTTTGTTTGTAATACCAAAAACCAGTGGATTTTAACTCGATTTTAACTTTCTTTTTTAGGCATAATCATGTTTTTCAAGTTCAGAATTCACGATCTTTTTTGACAGTCACTGTACCCCTCCCACTCTGCACTAGGTTAACAATGCGAAGGAAAACAGTTTCAGTTCTTTGTCAGTTATTATTGACAATATATTTTTGAGTAAATAAAAATTATTAAGTATTTCACACAAGAAAATTGCAATCTAAATAATTTGCAAGTGATTAAGTATTTTGGGTCAAAGCAGATTTTCTATTTTATAGAACCACAGTTTTCTAAATACAAGTTTGACTTTTTAAAAAAGGGGCAAGCAAAGGTTTCACGCAACTAATGTTTTAGTTGCACAAAATAGCTTAGTGAAAAAAAAACCCCAAAACATCAGCTGATAGGTTCATCAACCTTTTGAGCTTGAAGTGGATGTAAACACATGTAGACAGAAGAATTTTTGAAACTTTCTTTTATTTTATTTTGAAACTGGCTGTCATGTATAGTGTTTCCCCCAGTCCCAAAAAAGGGCATGGTAAGGTTGCTTAAAAAGGGCACTTTATAACGCGCGGCAACATGTCAAAAGGGCACTTTTAGCGCGCGACGACAAGCAAAAGGGCACTTTTTTAAGTGGCCCATAGCTTGCTATGAGGGCACATTTAAGCACAGGTCATTAAAGTTAACACTTTAATAATATAGTTTCTCTGTATTAATAAATTTGCTTTTCAGCTTAAATTGTTCTTTCCTCAATTTCAGGATTCACTTTTACCAGAGACATCTTAGAAAATTTCTTTTCCCTCTGTCTCACATTACTTTAATACTGAATTGACTCCTCCGCCAGCAAGGTATAGCCACGCCCACCCCTATTTCCTTAGACAAACATTGTGTTTTTGCACCTGTATTTGCCTGTAAAAAGCACGTGGGTTTGTTTGTCTAACCCACGTGTTGTCTAACCGTCATTGACCGTTAGCTAATGTGCAGATTTGAATGGTCAATATAAAAATGAATATTAATGATGGGTGGTTTTACGGAGGACTCAATTATTTAACCATGCTTGTCAAAATAAAAAGATAACCTCCCTCAAGATTTGTTTTTGAAAAGTAAACTATTGATAGTTGTAACTAATTTACTGGCACACTTATATTACCAGGTAGGACATTCATTTTTCACACCTTTTCTGATTAACAGCTCATTTGGTGTCAAATTGGGTAATTGTCATTGAGTTAGGTTACGGGACGTTTCGCTCAAAAACCAGTTCCTCCCTGGGACGATTCGACCGGGACGATTCGCGCAAAAAACCGAACGGGACGGTTCGCGCAAAAAAACTGGGACGATTCGCTCAAAATCAAATTTAGAGGTCGATTCACCCATTTTTTTGTAATAAATAAATTGATTGATACAATATTACCATCAGACTGGACTAATGCTAATATATCCCCTGTGTTTAAGAAAGGAGATGTACACCTCGCCGAAAATTACCGCCCAGTGTCATTGACATCAGTTACTTGTAAATTACTTGAACATATCATCTGTAAACACTTATTGACTCATTTGGAAAGAAATGACATTCTAACTAACTTGAATCATGGATTTCGTTCAGGCTATTCGTGTGAAACACAACTCCTAGTGACACTAAATGATCTGCTTCACTTTAATGATGAAGGCTCTCAAACAAATGTTGTTATATTAGATTTTTCCAAAGCTTTTGACACAGTTCCACATGAGGAACTGTTGTCAAAACTTGAAAGCTTTGGTATATCAGGTTCAATTCATCACTGGCTCAGAAATTTTCTTACTAAGAGATTCATGCAAGTAGTTGTGGATGGGGAATCGTCTAGTAAAGTAACTGTGGACTCTGGAGTGCCCCAAGGGACTGTACTAGGGCCTCTTCTATTTTTGTGTCATATAAACGATTTGCCGTTAGCCGTATCATCACAAGTTAGACTGTTCGCGGACGATTGCCTTCTATACAGGAAAATCAAGTCGCAAAAGGACCATGTTACATTACAGAATGACCTGATAGAACTTGAAAAATGGGCCACCACATGGGGTATGAGATTCAACGCGAAGAAATGTTACATCATGAGTATTAATAACAAATCTTCCCATTTCTATTCCTTGTGCAACCACATTCTACAACAAGTTAACGAGAATCCCTATCTTGGAATTACACTCACTGACAATCTGAAATGGTCTTCACAAATTACAAAAACCACGAAAAAAGCTAACTCCACCCTCGCGTTTCTAAGAAGGAATTTACGGAGCTTCCCCTTAGACTGCAGAAAACGTGCCTACACGACGCTAGTCAGATCCCTCCTTGACTATGGTTCCATCGTCTGGGACCCATATTTAAAACAGGACATTGACAAGCTGGAACGTGTACAGAAACAAGCAGCTCGCTTTATATCTGGAGATTACAAATCACGAGATGAAGGTTGTGTCACGCGAATGCTGGAAACTTTAGAACTGTCCTCACTGGAGCAGCGTCGTAGTGTAAACAGACTGGTGTTTATGTATAAAGTGGTCGAGGGGCTAGTGCCGGCTATACCAGCAGATGAATTCTTAAAACCTAAAAAGCCAAAAAGACAAATCAGATCTCGGAAATACACAGATTACATCACAAAAAACTTAGTCGATAGGCACAGTGTCAACAACGATAGGTGTTTTGAAATAGAAAACTGTAATACTGAGCAGTTAAGACAGTCATTCTTTGTGAAAACAATTGTTGAATGGAACCAACTGGAAACAAAGGTGGTTCACTCTGAGACAGTGGAGAGCTTCAATGACGCGCTCACACGGTGTTACTAGACAACGCCGCTCTCTCTCCCCGGTGTATAACGCTGTAACTAGCCCTACACTGTACAAAGCAGAAGCAGAAGCAGAATAAGTGTTTTGCTTTGCAAATGAGCATGATTCCAATCACTCTCTAAGCTTGTGAATGTGGGAAGCGATTTCAACACTCTGCCACATTTTTCATAAACTTGTTATGAAAGGTCGTTGTTTTCGATGCGTGAGCGAAAAACATGCATGTACACGGGTAAATCCGTTTTTACTGTTAACCTGCAAAATAAATAGTAGAGCTCTATAGGCTATTTTTATACATGTAGTTGCTAGTTTCTGTCGCATTGGGAGTTAAATTTTTAAGATTTATCTTTAAGTATATATTTTAATTTTATTATATACTGTCTGCATGTCGACATTAACTTCATGTGAAGATGCAAAAGACCACAGCAGGTCCTGAGTTGTGATTCGTGTGTGTGGTGGGGTGGTGGGTGGGACGAGGGGGAGGCTGGGTAAGCAACACCGTGGATGCGGGAATACGGGTATGCTCATTTTTTTATTTTCGACTATAGGTGTGTGTGTGTGGGGGGGGGGGGGAGGGGGGTCGAACCCGCTGGGTAGCCGTGTTGTGTCTTTGAGCAAGCAAATAACATTTGAAATGCTGACTGGGATGTGACGTAAACAAAAAATTAGTCGCCGTGATTATTGATTACTTTAATTTGACGCTTAATGTCATAATGTGAGCTTTAAGTCATTGATAATTAAATCATTGGCATCATTAAAAACAAATATTTCAGATGTTTGATGAACCCTTGGTTGAATTAGATTGTTTGGCTCATTATGGTGATATACGTTATCATCTTATTTTGTTTACCCGTTTGATCACAAACAACTTTAGTGGCCAATTCAAAATTAACGACGTTATAATTACTGCAATTGTTGTCATAACACCCATTTTAACAAATATTTATTTATTTATTTATCCAGGCCCTGGATTGAATTTGTGATTGAATCACAAATTACAGATATGAAAAAATGAAAATAAGAAGAAAACAAAAACAGTTTGTGTATGATTGATGCAATACGTTGGCTGAGAATAAGTGCCGTCCCGCAGACCTCACTGCAAATTCCAGAACCATATGGGATAGATACAATGTAACGCCGACAACGAGCAAGTATATACAGAGGACAATGACGAGACAAACCACTCCATTTTATTTCTAATTGTAAATGTCGTATTTATTACCTATTTTCAAATTTCAAAACAGCAAAGCAACGACTTGTTATTTTTTTATTCAGGTGCTATATTTTGTTTAATGTTTCATGGCTAGCCTTGATAAATTAACCCACATGTGGAATATCATTTAAATATTGAATAAAAGATATTTCTTTAATAATATGGACTTTTTATTCCTTTCTTTTTAAGAAAACGTTTGCATTATCACTGAAAAATACATTTGCGCGAACAGTCCCGTGGGTGAATCGTCCCCTTAATTTAAGAAAAAATAAGAACAAAACATTTTTCTCAGAAAAATCAAAGATAAAAAATACATTTTCATTAAGTCCATAATTAGTTTAACATACACATTGCATTTACTTGATTAATTTTGACAACCAAAACCTTGAAATCATTTTTTGAAAAATGCGCGAACCGTCCCGGGAGGAAACGTCCCGTTCGAAAAATATTTTTTGCGCGAACCGTCCCGGGAGGAACTGGTTTTTGCGCGAAACGTCCCGGAGCCATTGAGTTATCATCAACATTTGCCACTGCAATAAAGTGACAATAAACAAGGGATTAAAGCAATCAACAACTGTGAAAGTCATGATCATAAATTTTGCAAAATTTGTTTCTGCAGACTTCAAGCAAAAAATCTTGTAACTTCCTTATTTTTTGTCTGATTTTGACAAACTTTTTACCAAAATGTAGGGCACAGAATGTAGATTCAGAAAAAGGGCATGGCGCTGGGAAAAAGGGCATGGCGCTGGAGAAAAGGGGCATGGCGCCATAGTAAAAGTGGCTAGGGGAAACACTAATGTATCTTTGATGGTTATAAATGCTTTGAAAAGTACCAAATATAAGGTTGAAAAAGTAGGGGTATGGTATATCTGTGCAAGTACATTTATAAGTGGATTTAAGATTTTTTATCTGGTAGAAAGCAAAAAGTTATAATCAATGGCAAAACTTCAAAAACAGTAAACAGTCACAAGTGGAATTCCTCAGGTGAGTCCGAGTGTTGTAGAACAAATATTCTTCTTAGATTTTACAAATGCACTCCGCATGGTTGTCATTGTATGCACAAAATTTTGTTGATGATGCTAAAATCTGTTTCGTCAAATTTTCAACTGCAGGAATAGAGTGGAACCAAAGTTGCTTTAATAACGTGATCACACTGTCTGAAACATGAATTGCACATCAAATTATTGACACATGTTTATTTTTTTTTTTGGTAAAAAAATCACAAGTTTTGGGGGGGCAAGTTAAAATCCTGGGGGGCAAGTTGAACTTGACCTCAGGTTGCCCCCCGGGCAAGTTGCTATGCAAGTCTTATTTCTAACACTGTTTGGGCGTAATTGTTAATTTCATGCACCAGTCATTTGTAAACACTGCCCCCCCCCCACCCCCCTACTGGGAAGGTTGGGGGATGGCTGGGCTAAAGTGCGGGGCAATTACTTTTGGAGTGTCCCCTCATTGCAGGGAAAATGATGGGGTTTTGACATTAGGGTTCTTACCACAGGGAGATTTTCTATTGCGAAGGGCAGGGCAAAGAGCAAAGTTTTGACCTACAGTTTGTCCCCTGGGGGAGGGGCTTATAGCAGGGCACTGAAAGCTGAAAAGTCATGATCCCCGCACTTCTTCATAGGTGGGAGAGCAGTGGTTACAAATGACTGGTGCATTAGTTTTCACTACAACACTTGAATATGTGGAATATAAAAGAGTACATAAAATGTCCGAACACAACTGAAATGTCTTTTACACAATATTTACATGTGGAAAGTCTTTAACAGTAGCAAGTGTCAAGTTTTCTTCTTCTGTTATTGATTGGTCGGTCATTCGTAAGAGGTGAATTACTTGTTTATCGCTGTGACCTTGCTAGACTAAAAGCAGAAAATATGTAAACAAAAAATTAAAAATTTCATGAAAGCTTGGTATAATGATATTTTTTAGACCTCTGTTATTTTTGCAACAAAAAATGATTTTGTAAGCATCTTAAAATGATTAAATCAAAGCAATATTGACTGAGTCATACCCTCAACGAATGAACAAAAAGGCAGGAAAGGGGCAGTTCTGGTGACCAATATTGTTTTTTCTTTCGAAAGAGTAGCTTGCTGACCAGATCAATACATAAAGTTGGGCCAAATATTGCAGACATGGTCACATTTTAATGTCCTTCGAGTGTAACCAAAATCATTAAACATGTTAAATGTGGAAATTTTTGTCTTTAAGTCACATTTATATTGCAAATTTTTGTTGCCTGTTTGTTGCATCTAAGTAAGGTACTAGTTTTTGCAAGGATTAGAGCGACACCTTTTGTCACTATCTTAATTGACATGATTTTTATTTTATTTTCTGTTTACAGCATTTGTTGCTAGAGAAACTACAGCAGCCTTCTGATAGTGACTATTGTGAGTACTTTCCAGTAACTTAAAAACCACTTGAGCCGCGACGCGAGAAAACCGGTCTTCGGGGTTTCCGACCAGGTCCGACACAAACCGGCCTGTACAAGCTCAGAAAAGAGCTAGAAGCTTGAAATTTCGGATTTAAGTAGAAGAGGAATTGTACTATCCAAGTAGCGAAAACAAAGGCGCTGATCAGCTTCGCGGTGTTACCGCGAAACTGATCTGCGCCTTTGTTTTTTCGCCTAGGCAAAAATCCGGTTTTCTCATGATGCGGCTCACTTATTAGTCATTAATATTAAATGAGACACAACATTAAAGATTGAGCAAGTTTTCTGAATTACTATATACTGAATATAGAAGTTTCTTTCCTAAAGATTATAGGATCACAGTGATTTTTTGTCTCAATTTTGGACGTACGGAGCCCATTTGTCGATGTAAAAACGCCCAAAACGTCTGTTAGTGCAAGCAGTGTTTTTCATTTTCTGAGTATGTAGTCTAAATTCACATGTATTGCTCAACTGTACATGCTTAGCAGTTATCCCATGAATTTTCAAATTGAAGGAAAAAATAAAATATCAAAATTCAATAAAGCTACTGCTGACCTCTACAAAAATAAAGTATTAAATATATCTGTGCTTTGTTCATTTGGACAAGTACGTATATGTAATAACTGTGTTAAAACATGTGCTTAGTGTTAAGTACTTAATATAGTGTGTAAATGTGCTTAAGTCACTGCACTGTAATACTGTTTGTGAACATGTTGCTTTATAATATGAGCCACATCATGCGAAAACCAGACTTTTGCATATGCGAAAACAAGGACGCAGAACTGCACAGCTGTTCCTTTGTTATCGCTACTCGGATAGTACAATTTCTTTTCTAATTATAGCCAAAATTATAGCCTGCTTCTGTGACTGTAATCCCGAAGACCAGTTTTCTCGCGTTGCGGCTCATATTGTAGTTCTAAGTGTGATTCTGTTTTCATGATTTCATCTCAGTATTAGTACCTCACCTATTTTTCTTAGTATAACAGCCAGTTGTGTAATAGCCTATGTTCTGCATTGAAAGGAAAGTTCATTTAATTCAAATTCTGTTATTTCTGTGTGTTTCCTCTGACGGAATTGCAAATTTGGCTCGAGTGGTCAGCTAGGTTAGGGAGATTCGCTGCTTAAAATGTTTTCATTAAATACATGATCATGTTTTGAAATCTTGGTTAAGTACATGTGGTCTGGATGTTCAAGTTGTGACTATACTGTAAATGTCAAGCTTATCCTACCTGTTGACACACATGTACTACTTGTACATTTTAACTTTGTTGTCATCAATATGTCCAGTCCAATATGTGTGCATGTACTTGTGTTTATTTTAGCAAATGAACTTCCTTTCATTTCAGCTTCTGATGCAGGTTTCAAGGTATGTATAGTGCTGCTTTAGTTCAATACTTAACCAAATGAACAACAAAAAATAGAAATAAAATACTTTGAACAGGAAATATGCTATGACTTTTGAGAATTGCAATGTTTCATTGATTTAAAAAGCTAATCAGAGGGCCTTTGAGAGTTAGAACATTTGATGTACTTGTCTGTGTTGTTGCTGGCTTAGAATCTGTTTCACATTGATGATTCATTATGAAAACTTGTCCATGCAATATACAGATTTTTTCAGCTGTAAAAAAAAAATTGAAAATTTCAATTAAATGGTAAAAAATTGATATTTTTTGCTCAAAACATTGATTGTGGGTACAAGTAGGCAGTTCTTGCGAGTGCCCACAATGCATGTTTTTGAAGCAAAAATAATAGTTATACCCTTTTATACTATTATAGTTTATAACCCAGTTTTACTATATACATATAAAAGTGGGGTTTAATGGGGTAAACATTGTGTGGACATGTTTACCTTATCTTTTAGATTGCATACAGAAAAAAGAGCTCTGTTGGTCCGCTACCAATGCTAACATATAATATTTGAGATGCTAGTAGCTTACCGTATTAATTACTTCAAATGGCAAAATAATGACTTTCCTATCATTCCTTTTGTGTTTCCCTGTTTTATGCATGAGCATGTAGCTGTTGCCTTGTTTCAAGCATGATGAAACAGTTTTTGCTAATATCTTTATGTTAATATGCCATGAGAAACACACACACACACACACACAAACACAAGTTTTTTGTTTATTAGAAAACATAGGTGAAGATCAGCTGACCTTTGTTTCGCTAAAGAATTTTAAACTTTGAAAAGCAACAGGCCCCTTATGGCAGTGCAGTGCTCAATTAAAAGCCAAGATTCGCCTTTTCTTTCTTAGTTATAAGGGGGCAATTCAAGTGACTCACTTGCAAAAGTGGCATATTTCCCTTAACAAAATCGTGGTTTGAATTACATCCAAACTTTCTGCTTCTTACGGCAATGTGTTAACTCATTTAATCCTGGTGTCCCTTTTATGAGACATAGGCAAACAGCATAGCCCCAGATGTGACGCCGCACAACGCGGCGTCCCATCTGGGGCTATTCTGTTTGCTTATAGGAATTTCATCTAAAATTGAATAAAAATTATAAATAACTCCGATCACCCCTAAAAATGAAAGTGGACTCATCCAATTGATAATGATGGGAAAATCCATTCGTCATATATGGGTTAATATGTATAGGCAGAAGGAAAAACTGTGATTCTTAAAGCCTGTTTTTTAAGTGTTTACTCTTGCATGCTGTTTTTAAAAGAAATCATTTTTCCACCTTTGTGTAACGAGTTGTAATTTGATATCATTGCATGTATTAGTGCTTATCATCAATTCTGTATAGAATGATGACCTAAATTGTCTATGAAACTCGTACATAAACAGTGATGCACATTCAAGGGCCAGTATGTGCTATTATGGTTTAAAATTTACATTAATGTAAAGGTTAAAAATAAATCCTCACACTTCTGCAGGAGTGCATATAAACGTTTGGATCTAGGCAAACATTTCTGACTGCAGTTTGTGGCATTCCTCTACAGTAGGTCTTAGTGATAATAACAGTTACTGATGTTAATGTTATTTATTATATGGGTGTTTAATGGGTTTGATTTAGGTAAGCATTTCTCATTGCAGTTTGTGGCATTTCACATTTCTCTTGTATTTCTGATCGTTTTTATAGTGAACTCAATGAATTTACTCACTGTTGAACAGGTTTTGCAAAAGAGTATGAAAAGCACAAGAAAACCTGTCTTTGTAGTTTCCTACCAGGTCCGACACAAATTGGCATTTTCAGTTTTGAGAAGAAGGTGAGAAGCTTGAAATTTAAGATTTAACAAGCTGGATTCTACTATCTGTGTAGCGAAAAGAAAAGGTGCCGATCAGCTGTTCTGCATCTGTGTTTTTGCATAGCCAAAAAGCTTTTTTTTAAATTTTTCATGATGCAGCTCACATGCATCAGGAAAACATGTCGAGCAGTGTGGACCCCTGTATACTCCACTTACATGTAACAAAAGTGGGGTATACCTCGGCGAGGCGGTTCTAACGTGTACCCACAATCTATGTTTTGACCAAAAATATTACCATGTTACAATTATCTTTTTTTTTTTTCTGGTGAAATTTTTTATTTTTTCAGCTGAAAAAGTCTATGTATATTGCATGGGCATGCTTTCATTATGTGTTTTACAGAATGAGGAGGAGGGAGAAGCCCAGAACGAGTTTATAAAGCAGTATCTAGAAAGACAGAAACTACTGCTTGAGGGAGGTAAGCTACTTTAATCATCATCATCATCATCATCAGCCATTTTGAAAATCTGTTATCATTTACCAAGAGTTGGACATGTCTGACAGGTGTTTGAAAGGCACCATCTCCACACATAATCATAATGGTGATGGGTTTTAGCCAATTTCAAAACTTAAAGACAATACCACACCAGGGGGATGGGGCTTGACCGGAGGGGATCAGAATCAGAATAGTTTACTGGGCATTGGAATAGTCGGTTCTCAAGTCATATTTGTTGAAAGAGACCTAACTTAACACAGTATTTCCTTTCTTTGCTGTTCTTATTGATATTTAACTTTCAACTAAAGGTTCAATGTAAGCGGTTCCCGTCGTTGTGGAGTGTAACGGAACACTGATGGGAATATCCTGTCTATAAATCCTTTTATTCTATCTATCTATCTCTTCATACGGCATACACCCACATTTGAGTTTTAGGTGCCGGGTTCCCGCGACATGCGGTAAAAGTAAAAGAAATGAAAAACAGCTGATAGTAAGAACAGAGTAAAAGTGCATAGTGTTAGTGTATTATACAGAGAAAAGAAAAAATGAGGATAAAAACAGCAGTGTGGTAAAGGTTTTGAGTGGCACTGCACACCTGACAGACAGCTAGTTTGAAGCTGTCAAGATCAGTCAGGGTTGTGATGGATGCTGGGAGCTTATTCCACTGAATGACTGTAAGAGGATACAATGAGTATTTGTAGTAGTTAGTTGTGGCAGGTATCTGTCTGTAAGCTAGTGGATGAGATGTACGAGAAGCACGGGAGAGTGGTATGACATATGAAGGGAGAGGTACAGCTACATAACCATAAATGATCTTGTAGAAGAGGACCAGTCGTGAGTCAGTACGCCACTGTTCAAGGGTACGCCATTCAAGTTTCCCTATCATGTCCGTGACGCTTGAGTATGGGGAGTAATCCCCAAGGACCCAACGAGCAGCCCGTCTCTGAACACCCTCAATTCTTTTAATGTTTTCCTTGGTGTGTGGGTCCCACACTTGAGCTGCATACTCCAGTTGGGGTCTGACAATGGCCTTGTATGCTTTTTCTCTCAATGAGGTGTTTTTAGATTTTAAATTCCTCCTTATGAAGCCCAGTGATTTGTTGGCATTGTTAGTGATTCTGGTGACATGGGTCTTCCAAGACAATTCATTTGCAATATCAACACCCAGATGGCGGGCACTAGTTACCACCTCAAGTGTTTCACCATGTAGGGTGTAATTTGTGGGGAGGGGGTCATGTGCTTTGGTTATGCCGCTTATGCGTATTACTTGGCATTTACTGGGATTAAATTGCATGTCCCACGTTAGTTCCGAGGTCAAGAGTCAGATAATTTGGCTACGGCTTGGTAAGCTGCTGTGTCATCAGCAAACAGTCTTACCTGTGATTTGATATGGTCTGGCAGGTCATTTATGTAGGCCAGGAAAATGATTGGCATGAGGACAGATCCCTGTGGGACGCCTGATGTTACTGGCACCTCCTCAGAACAATCCCCCTCCAGGACCACAGTTTGTGACCTAGATCAGCTGGCTAACTGTCACTTTGTTCCACTTCAGTACCTCGTTCCACTGCATAGGTTGCATTTAAACCAATATCGACTGATTGCGGATTTCGTAAGCGACTTGCAGCTATGTTATTTCGCTATTGATCGTCTCGTTTTTGTTATATATTTATACCATTGCCGAAGATCTTCCAGTAAAAACATAAAATTGCCTAAAACGTTTCAATTTATGTAGAAAAACAAACGATTTTCGACTTTTAATAGCTAATTCTACAGTAGTCTCCCCTGATCTATTTATAGACATCATAGAAAAAATTAAGTATTTTATGATTCTGCGTACTTAAACAACTAGAATATTTATAATTTATGTCATATATGCAAGAAAAGATGTAACATAAGTTAGAATAACACAGTTTTGCAGTTTTGCTGAATTTTCATTTTAGACCAAGGGCTGAATATATGCCATTTCCGTCGGTAATTGATCGACTCAGTATCAGAAGATAGATAGAAATATTCCGTCTATTTGTGACCAACCATTAAGGAATGCCGTAATCCATGATAAGGTTTGATATTATGTTCTAGTGATTGTTTCTTCCTTATTGAAAGGGACATAAAACCGGATAAAAGGCCTGATTATTTCAAACATGGTACTGTTAGTGTAATGCAATAATTGCTTGTGTAAAATACCTCCTCAGCGTCATTGACCTATGTTAAGTCAAGTCCCTGAACCACACCAATTTTACATTTTGCCATATGCTGCTTAGAACACGGACAAATGAGAAATATGGCTGCCATGTGCGAATCGAAATTTTGGTTGGAAAACAGGCAAGTTTTGCCCATGCAGGCTAACCACTTTGGTCTTTATATTGCAGGAAAATAGTAAATGAATTGTTAGAATCGCTTTAACAGCCACAACAGGTTAATTGGTATGAAAAAATAGCGACTGGCTGACATGACCGATGGGCATATAACAAGTAATATCTTTCAAAAAAGTTTTTAAAGGCTAACCAACCAGTTAAAATACAGATACATTGATATACTATATTCAGGGAAACGGGGGTATGGCCGTTTACCAGGTGTTCTGATAATTTTCGTTTTGTTTTAGCCCTATAATTTATTCATGCATTTCAGGGTAGATTTTGTCGTGTTTTGATGTTTTTCTACATGCGCGGATCCAGAGGGGGGGACCGGGGGTCCGGACCCCCCCACCTGGAATTTGAAAATTTTACCTAAAAAAAGGTATTTTCGGGATTTTTGGGGGGTTGGACCCCCCCTCGTCTGTGACCAAAAATTATCATTTTCGTTGGACCCCCTCTCATGAAAATTTCTGGATCCGCACATGTTCTATTCATCTATATGGGATTGTATGCTCCAATTGTTTGTATATAAAGGTTGATAAGCCATATTAATGATCCTGTTCTGCAGGGCCACGTTTGTAAAACAGATTCAGAAGGGTATTAAAATGTTTGCAATGTCTGACATGTCTTGGAGTACCTTGTACTCAGAATCTCAGATCATTGCTCTTATTAACCTGTACGGTGCAGGCCAGTAACATTGCGCACACAAAGATTTGACAGCTGTGTGTAACTTTGTCCAGGGCATAACTCAAACCAAGCAATCTGCCAAACTACTACAGTTCCTTTTAAACACAATCCAAGGATAATTTGCATTTGAGAGTAGTTTCGTTTCAGACAATCTAATCTTTAATACCGTTACCCCCTTGAAAGTCAACTGCTATTTTTGTCGCCCAACATTGTGCACTGAAAGTGTTTTGGACTTATAAAACTCGATGTTTAGTGATAAAACAACTCTTGATAAGATCAATAGCAATGGTGTTGGGCTCCATAAGTTTTCAACAAAAGCATTTACATCTTTGACAATAGGAAAACTGGTTACTGCATTCGGAAATCTTCGGAAGTTTCCATATTACGTCAAATTTGAAAAATCCGCGAAATGGCATGTGTGCTCATGCCACCTGAAATTTTCTTAGCTGGGTTGAACCGAATGCCCCAGTGTCACATTCAAATAAAACTGATTTCAAAAGATATTATTGTGGAGGCTGTGGATACAGGGTGCGCAATGTTAACGGCCGCGCAATGTTACCGGACCCGACTGTATAACTGTGATGCAGCCAAATTTGTCAGAGCGCAGATGGTTTCAACAATACACAATGGAGTGCAGTGATTGTTAGCCAGATTGATTGGACAACAACCTGCAGTGAAGCAGTGGACTCTGCTGTATGTTGTTGTCCAATTCATTATTGATCCAATCACTACTCCATTTGGTATCTTGTCCTGTGATGATACATCAATTTGCGCTGTAACAAATTTGGTTGCATCACAAAATACCGGGTTCATATGTCCTAAGTAACAGCAGGAAAAGTTGGGGTTCATTTGCATGCATTCAAATGCTTGAAATGTTATATTCTCCTTGCCACATGTGAGACAAGCCAAGTTCTGCTGGCGGGTTTGCCAGGTGTTTTTTCTCGGGGGTTCTCCCGTTTTCGCCCACCTACTGATAGACCGTCTCATATGAGCTGAAATAATCTTGAAAGGGACGCAGGGTTTTCCCTTGGAGTTTTTATTTAGGGGACGAATGTCCCTCAGGAGCTGCTAGTAGGGGGACATTTTGACAACAGTGTTGTGAATTTGAGGGACGTTTACTTCAGGAAAGAGAAATATTTGAGAATTTTGGGGGACATCCTTGTTCCCTGTCTAGACCACTTTGGGGGTCATTGGAGGCAAAAAGGGGTCAAAAAATGAAAATCCACAGTTTTGTGCTCCAGGGAAAACCCTGGGGACGTATAACTGAATTTAAAAAAGCAAAAACAACAACAACAACAACAACAAAAAAACAGTTATATTCTTATTCAGGTGACACAGAGACTGAGAAAGTCACAGCTACAGAAACTGAACAGTCAGACACATCCGTAACTGAAGTGTCTTCTCCAGTGAAACAACAACAGAGTGTTGAAGAGCCTACAGTCACAGCCAATTCTGAGATCGTTAATTCACCAGACAGTAAGGCACCTCAACAACCTGAATCTACGGTTGATACTACTACTACTGATTGTGAAAAACAAGCTGTGAGCAGCAGCCCTGATAAGTTAGATACTGTAGATCCTGAACCATCAGCTGTCAGTGCCTCAGCTGTAAATTCTGCTAAAGAACAGCAAGTAGAACCTGTTGAATCTAGTCCTGTGAAGCCAGATTCGATCAGTGATAATCAGGAACCAGTTCAACAATCAGCTGACAAGGAAGATAAAGATATCATCCCAGATACTGAAAGGCAGATTGCTGAAGATCAAGACTCCGAAGAAAGTAGTAGCTCAGAGGAAGATATGGGTAGAAGTAAAAGAAAATCAGGGAAACATGAGGGTAAGACTGACAAAAAAGAGAAGGAATCAAGTAGGCGCAGTCATAGAAAGTCAGAGAAAATGGAAGAGGATGAGGAAGAAAAACATGTAGAAAATGGAAAGAAAATTGATGATAGTCCTGTGAAAGATTTAGGAGCTGCTGGTGATACAATGGGAGTCGGAAAAGATAATGAAATAGTAGAGTCTGCTAAGACAAATGGTGTTGAGAGAGATGTTAAAGGTTCTGAAGAAAATGCTAACAACAGCGCTGAATTTAATGCAAAACAAAGAAGAGGAAGTGGTCCCACAGATATGGATACTTCAGAAGAGAAGGGAGATAAACAGGAACAGGAAGATAGGAGAGGGAAAAAGGGCAGTCACTCTGATGGAAGAATTTCTAGAAGGAAATCTGATGAGAAGATGGAGACAGAAGTGACTAGCTCACATGAAAAAGCTAAACAGAAACATGGTGAGTTGTCAGAGTTACATATTTATTTATTGGTGAAAAATTATTGAAATGGAATGCCTAGGTTGTGTTACTTATGAGCTGCTGCATGAGAAAACTACCAGTTCAGGATTCCACCTAGGTCTGACACAAACTGGCCTGAGGAGTCACAGAAGCAGGCTAGAAATTTCAGGATTTAAGAAGGAGAGGGATTGTACTTAAGAAAAATGTCTTTGCAAACACTTGACCCTTTTTACATTTATATCTGAAAATTCAAATGCTATATTGATGTTAGCCATCCCTTATATTTACTTTTGTTCAATGTTTGGCTTGTTTCAGCAACTAAAAGACATTCTGGTAGAAAAACAAGAAAACAGTCATCATCCTCATCTAGGTCAAGGTCAGTCTTTATAAAAAGTGCTGGTCTGTTGGACAAAACCAGCCAAATTTCATAATGTCCAGCAGAAAATTTCATTCTGTCAGACAAATGCTCGGCAAAATAATTTCAATGTTAATGTAAAGGCTTTGTCCTGCAAAATAAGCTTTTGTCCAGTGCGAAATTGAAATCTGCCATGCAGAGGACAGCTGTCCAGCAGCAGAAAAAAGATTTAGCTAAGACTATGTGATGCATTTGTTGTATGTAAGGACATACAAGTTCATGGAATCATCAGGATGGGAGTAAAAATTGAGTATTGCAATAGAGAGATATTAAGATATTGCTACATGTAACATTCATTAAAACACTGAATCAAAGAAACACAAGTTTAAAAAAGGATGCATATTTCTTTTTTTGAAACTTAAAAGATAATATCTAGACTTAAAAAAAAAAAAAAAAAAAATCACATTCAATTCTTTAATTCCTGTAAAACTGGAGAAAATTGAGCTAAAATCAATGTTTTTATATCAATCTACATATATGTATTGTTATACATTATAGGTCAAGGTCTCGCTCCAGATCTCAGTCACCCATTCCAGCCCAGAGGTCAAAGGGTAGGATGTCAAGGTCATCGTCATCAGATTCTAGTAGGTCAAGGTCACCTCCTACCAAGACAAAATCAGCAATTATGTCTCAAAGACAAGCACCAAGGTAATATACAATATGTTGAATATTGATACTTGAAATGCAAACAAATTTATATGTACATTTATTACTGGAAAGGCACATGCATGTAAATTATAGTTCTGGACAGCATTAGCAGCAAAGCAGACTTAGCAGACATTCTTCTGCTCCTTTATGACAAAAATAAAGGTCATTTATGAGTATTTGAAATTGATCCTACTTGTTTGTTTGGACACAGCGGCACATTACAGGTGCAGTGGCTGATAGGCATCTGGGCCCAGTTGTTCAAAACTAACGACGTCGTTAGGTAACGTTTCGTTAAAAATTCAAACATAAATATTACAAATACACTGTTATTTTTTGTTGAAAAAATGTGAGAATCCTTTGCATTGCAAAGGATTCTCACATTTTTTCAACAAAAAATAACAGTGTATTTGTTACTTTAGCTGATATTTGCTTAAGAAATTTATGTCTTAACGATATCGTTAAGCAAGCTAACGATGCTTTGAACAACTGGGTCCAGGTTTTTAATCTGAAAATTGAAGTTTTACATCTTGGCCGGTGTCTAATCTGGTAGACATTTTGTAACGATGATGCTCATTAAGTTATTTCTATGACAGACCCCCATCAAGAAGCTCCAGTAGCTCTCGAAGTAGGTCAAGGTCACCAACTCCTAAACGGGTGAAGAAGGTGGAGAGGTCAGACTCCGAGTCATCCAGGTTAGTAGGTCAATGTCACTTTAATCATGAATATGCCAAGGATATAGTCCTTAAGCAGGATTTGCCAGTGGAGTTTTAATTCAGGGGATCAATGTCCCACTATTGGCAGATTCTAAGGGACATTCTGACAATACTGTTGGGAATGGGGGGGGGGGGGAGGAAGGGGTATTAACTTTAAGAAACAGAAATATTTGGGGGCATCATTATCCCTTCTCTTGACAGCTTTGGAGGTCATAGTCAGAATGCACATTTTTTGTGCGCCAGGGAAAACCCTGCTTAAAATTAGATGGCCAAAGTCATTGACACCTAACAGGTCAAGAGGATTGAGAGGTCAGACTTAAGTCATCAATGTTGTTAGGTCAAGGTCACCAAATAGATAGATGTCATGTTATCTAGGACAAGGTTGCACAGTCTTTATTCAAGAATTTTGTGACATCATATCTAGGGTTATTCTGATTTCATAAAAAAATGAAAAATTTTATTTTAGATCAAGATCCAGGACCCCACCACCACAGAAACCGAGTGAGGACAGAAGGTCAAGGTCAAGATCCAGCTCAAGATCTAGGTCAAGGTCACCAATACCAGAGAAAATGTCAGCTGATTCTACAGAGGTAACACTCATTTAGCTGTATTGGGAGAGAAAATTACCAGAATTTTCAGACAAAATTGGGCGTGAACCAGGTTCCAAGCCAAATGTCCCTTATATATGTCAAATGTCATATATCCCTTGGATATATGAAGTTAAGGATTTGTGTCCTGTTCAGGTACATAGTGAAACCAATATCTTAGATAACCTGCATGATTATTGGTCTTGCACAACTGATTTGCATTCTGATATAAAATATCAACATTTACCACTAGAAAAGTGTCAGATATATGTCATAACTTATTGTCTACTTTCATAATCACCAAACCCAGCCTCAGTCTTTGTGTGATTTACAGGAGCCACCTATAGACCACCAGGAGAAGAGTTTCTATACAGAAGAAGAGGAATCACCACTGCCTGTCAAAGTTAAGAGCAGGTTGGTAGAGGAAAAAATATTGCCAGTTTTATGATGTTAACCCCTGATTTAATGAAAGTTGTTAGGTTTTAATGAAAGTTGTTAGGCTTCTGAATAAATATTGTAGTTATTGCTCTGGAAATTTCAAATCATAGATGTTTGATAGACAAAATGTAGGAAAAGGTACAAAGTAGGTGACAATCAGGAAAAGGCGCAATCAGAAAAAGATTCCCACTCCAAAAACCTAGGTGGGAAAAAAACTAAATTAACAATCAGGTACTTATACCATGAAAATACATCGTAAGCCGAATGAGCAGCTATATCCCAATAGGTGGCCACTCAGTTACCTAAGCATTGAGGCTTTTCTTTACCATTTCATTAAAGAAATGAATTCCATTTTTCTGATGTACATGAACCACAGTGGATGGCGTGCAAAGTGAATGAACCCCAAAGGGGTTCATGTTACCTAAATTCTAGCGACCCACTGCCATTCATAGCTGCATGAATCTCAGAAAAATTCTTTGCCTATATTTACATTCATTTCTCTCTACCACTTGTTGAAAAAGTTATCAAGGCGATCATATTTACAAGAAAATAGAGAATTTATACACACTGTGTGTTTAAACAGAGGAACAGCATCGATGACGCCATGTTATTTACTCCATCCATTCACATTGGTGGGAGCCATGTTTATTTTTGACGTCCTGTTTGCTCATTTGACATGCTGTTCATGGTGCTATGCTAAGACTCATTTAGACTTTGCATCAGAATTGTAAATATTAATTAATATCACCCAGAACTTTGTGGTTTTCTGGGAAATATAGTACATAATAATTGAGCCTCCCAATGGGAAAACCAACAATCTGCTTAGGCAAAAACAAAGGCGCAGATTAGCTTCGCGGGATCAGCGCCTTTGTTTTCACTACTCGGATAGTACAATTCCTCCTCTACTTAACTCCAAAATTTCAAGCTTCTAGCCTGCTTCTGTAGCTTTACAGGCCGGTTTGTGTCAGACCTGTTCGGAAACCACATTGTTGGTTTTTCCACGAGGTGGGTCATATTAAGCAGTCAGTTTCCTAGACAATGGTAGCTGGATTCCAATCTAGCCAGAAGGCAAAAAATGCTTAAGTTTTTTGAAGTGCATCAGGAAAACATGTTCGTGCAATGTATACCCCCTTAAACCCCACTTTAATATAGAAAAACTGGGGTATGCACGGGTATACCTATTTTTCTTATTTTTGCTCCAAAACATAGATTGTGGGTACTCGTTAAAATCGCCTCGGCGAGGCAGTTCTAACGTGTACCCACAATCTATATTTTGACCAAAAGTATGAAAAATATCAATAATTTTCTGATGAAATTTTTAGTTTTTACAGCCGAAAAAAATCTTTGTATATTGCATGGGCAAGTTTTCGTAATGGGAAAATATGTCATTTATTCAGGGCTTCATTAGAGACAGGAGAGAAAAAAGCAACAGAGCCAATCAAGTCTGGGTTGTCAGAGGTTAAGGTAGGTCATAATATTGTTTCATTTCTAACTAATATTCATTTATTGAGGCTCAGAGAAGGAGTTGTTTTAAAGAAAAGATTATGTGTGTGTTTATGTGTGATTTTCTTTGTCAACGATATGCAAATAATTCAAAAGGTTAAGCTGTACCATTATGTCATGGGGTTTCAACCATGTCCAACACTTCCCAAACTGTACAGCCACAGAAGTTGGCCAGAAATCAAATGAGCCGCCTCATGAGAAAACCAACAATCTGCATATGCGAAAACAAAGGCGCAGATCAGCTTCGCAGTAACTGCGAAGCTGATCAGCGCCTTTGTTTCGCTACTCGGATAGCACAGTTCCTCTTCTACTTAAATCCGAAATTTCAAGATTCTAGCTCTTTTTCTGTGACTGTACAGGTCGGTTTATGTCGGACCTGGTCGGAAACCACATTGTTGGTTTTCCCACGAGACGGCTCAAATGTCACATTAGGAAGCAGAGTGATGTCACATTAGGAAGCAGAGTATCTAAATTACTGCTCCTTTGTATCTTCACTGTTTGCAGGAAACTTCCTTGAATGAATTATTGCTTATCTTGGGATTTGAACACCTACTTTTGTCTGTGTTCTTCATTCTCTGTGGTCATTTCATCCTTTAATATATCTATCTTAGCTTCTTGCAAAATATTTTTTCTTCTTTCTTTGTTTTGACATTGAGGGCTTATCCTGGTCCCAAGGTTATAAAACTTTTTTCATGCTCATCTCAGCCTAGACTAAAATTTATCCTGCTCATAAATGTTAAAATGCCAACAATTGTGTAATGGCATTTTAACATTTATAAGCAGGAAATTACAGGCTTAGCAAATCTAAACCTGATTTTCTACCAGTTTTGATTATTTTAGTATTTCATATTTATGAGCAGTTTCAACTTAATGCTCAGCTGAGATGAACATGAAAAAAGTTTTATAACCTCAATGCCTGCTTGTTTAAGGAATACTTTAGTTTAAGTCTCTCTGGCACCAGGAGACAAACATTTCACATTTACTGAGAGAGTGGTGGCCTAGTGGTACACTGTAGTACTCTAAATGGGGAGAACCTGGCTTAAAATGAGCCGCCCCATGGGAAAACCAACAATCTGCATAGGCGAAAACAAAGGCGCAGATCAGTTTCGCGGTAACCGCGAAGCTGATCAGCGCCTTTGTTTTCGCTATTTGGATAGTACAATTCCTTCTCTACTTAACTCCAAAATTTCAAGCTTCTAGCCTGTTTCTGTAGTTGTACAGGCCGGTTTGTGTCAGACCTGTTCGGAAACCACATTGTTGGTTTTTCCACAAGGTGGCTCAAATGTTTCTATTGCAGCCATGTCCTTGAGAAAAACAAATTTACTAACCATTATACGGGTACTACTACCCAGAAAGCAGATGCTCCATTAAGGCATGAGTGAAAATTTGTAAACTGGGATGTTAAGCAACAAATCGAAACAAAATTAAAAGAATCAAATAAAACAAATTAAAATTGCTCTTGAGGTTTGATATATCATGTCAAGTTGTCAACAGTATCTATTTGATATTAAAGGAAAGACAGTTTCGCTTATTGCAAAGAGATCAGTGCAAGGGTTATTTTGGTGTGTTCAATGAGTACCTACCCAGAGGTTAAATTACAATGCACTGTCAGTGAACCAAACTTGTCTTTCAATTTTACCAAATAAATACTTGACCTGTTCGTTTCTTATTTACTGTATATGTCAAGGTAGTTTGTAGATTTTAGCTTTCCTCCTTCTCTGAGCATTGTTTTATCATGTAAATGTTTCCTGTCACATAGTTGATGCAGTTGGAACTCGGCGGTTGACACGGTAACCATCCCCATGGCGATGTCGGCCATCCCGGTGTCAAGGTACCTCTAGGTCGTGAGGTCAAGGTCATTATACCTATCCGATTGATAAGTCTGGGCATCTCGATAATACCCCAATGAACCCATACGGCAGGACTGAACAGAGGAGGAGGAGTTTTGGCTTGGTTATGTAACATCAAAATGTTAGATCATAAACTTCTACAATATTGACAAAAATGTGAGCTCGGCATTGAACCGAACAGTGTTAACGACTGGGGTTGAGAAAAGGACCCACCTTGAGAAATACTGTATTCAAAAATGTTTCGACAAAGGATTGGGGAAAGTATACTTGCCATACATGATACACGGGACTCTACGAGGGTAGTTCAAGTCATTTAACATGTACTCAAAGTAATAACATTGGAGGAAAAGACTAAACTCAAAACTGTTCTGATGTGAAATTACAAATACTAGAAAACATGTTTGGACAATATGGAGAATGAAAATGATAAACAGTGCTGTGAGAAAAACGATAACATTTGAAAATTGATGTAATGTATCAGGATTTATTCCGACGAAATGGAATGAAGACATTTCATGAAAAAGCTATCCTATACAAGTTGCTGGCAGAATTCAAGAAGCCAAGTCCAAAAGTTTGTGTTCTGGAAAGACTACATAGCCGCGGAATTTTGGATTATTGTACAGAAGTAATCAGAAAATATGAACACTTCATAAACGTGAAGAAAACAGTGTTCAGAATAGACTTTGTCACTTACCATAACCTCTGAACTCTTGTGATTAAATGGTTCACATAGCAGAAGAAGCTTGTTGCTGTTGTAAATTTAGAAACGGAATGAATGCCGCTCACTGTGTTAAAAAGGGTTATACCAACAGATATTTCATCAGTTATCGCAGTATAGTTATAAACTGTAACGCAGAATTACGAGTACCAGATTTTTTGTGGATACAAGATCAGTGCTATACAGCTGAACTTTGCTGACGATATTCTTCCAAAGTAGCTGGACCAGTGTGATACAAGACTGTATTGTTGCTGACGCTTTTATCATGTGGATACTGACATGAACTGCTGTGCTACTAATGTATGTTACGTTATAGATAAAAGAATGAACTGCTTGCAAAGTCATAAGTGCAGATAGTTGGGGAGTGGCAGGACGTTATCATGCTTGAAGTGGGTTCATTGGGACGAATTACATCATAATTGAGAAGAATCAAGAGCCATCTTGCTCTTTGCCTGAGTTCAGTTGCTATATAATCAGCCCAGATGCCATGGAATGACCACGACGATTGATCTTCAAGAGTCTTTGGTACAACGAGCAGATTGTAATTTGTATTGTTAGATTAATGCAAACTAATTCTTTTTCAGCTCAAATGCAGTCAACAAATTTAAGTCTTACATTTTGGTGTACTTTTTCCTTAAAAAAGCAAGTTGTGCATCTAATTAGCATTTCCAATTTCTGTTTTTGGCAAAATGAACAGATTTTTCATTTCGAAATACAAACCTTAGCCTTAAGCAGGCTACAGAAAGCGAAGTTTGCTTGAGCTTAAGTCAAAATTCAGTTAAATGCAGTCATACTCAAACATATCAAATTTAGGCTAATATTCAGGTTTGAAAATCTTGCATTCATGTACAGAAAATTGCGTATCAGAATTGAAACTACCGGTATACACAGTTTCAATATCTCCAGCTTTCAAGAACAATATTCTATACTCTTATTACAGTGTATATGATACAAGCCGGCTTATTTAAGTTTTGGTTTTGATACAGGCTTAAGTATTTTATTTATAACTGAGTCGAACCACTGTGGCATATTATAAATTGCAAATACAGAATTACACTGATGCATGCTCTTTAAAAAAATGAGTTGTTCTAATCTTCAGTCTATGAAACTGCAAAGAAAAGCTACTAACTGTTGGAATCTGTATGGTATATTTGCAGGAAGCTGAGGAGGAGTCTGAAATTTCTCAGACTGAAACATCAATGACGGAGATTGCTCCAGAAACAGAGAAACCTGTCATACCGGTGAAACATACCAAAAAGATCTCACTCAACAGTAAGTTGGCTCACTGGATGCAAAAGCTCAATTGGTAATGTGTCCAGTTCAAAAGTCCAATTCAAGACAAAGTGCACTTGCTATCGATCTTCACATTTCTTTGGTGAATGGCTTGACAATAGTCAGTCTCTGCAGTTCCCTGGGACTGTTGGTATGCCTTTGCTGTTTGGTTTAAAACAAATTACTAGTGCCTAATTCAGTGGTAGCACAGTCTAAACAAAATATGATCTTTGAATTGGTGTGTTTATCAATCTCTATAATCTTGTGTAGGGGAGCACTGTGGCATACTTTCCCTAGTGTAAGTTTTACACTGATACCAAGGAAACAATTACTACAGCCTTGGTGTGTTAATGAAAGTCTAAAATTTTAGGAGGGAAGTCCAGTGAAGGAGCCAAGCCCAGTGAGGGTGAGGGGGAGAAGACAGAGGAAGGAGAAAAGCCAGCCAAGAAGAGAAAATGGGGCTCAAAATCTACCACCAGCTTACAGAATAAACCCAAGAAAACATCTAGCGTCACTATCTCTACAGAATCACTCAAGGTATGTATATAGTGGAAGGCTACAATAGCGGGCCAAGAAGAGAAAATGGGGCTCAGAATCTAGCACCAGTCTACAGAATAAACCCAAGAAAACATCTAGCGTCACTATCTCTACAGAATCACTCAAGGTATGTATATAGTGGAAGGCTGCAATAGCGGTCCAAGAAGAGAAAATGGGGCTCAGAATCTAGCACCAGTCTACAGAATAAACCCAAGAAAACATCTAGCGTCACTATCTCTACAGAATCACTCAAGGTATGTATATAGTGGAAGGCTACAATAGCGGTCCAAGAAGAGAAAATGGGGCTCAGAATCTAGCACCAGCTTGCAGAATAAACCCAAGAAAACATCTAGCGTCACTATCTCTACAGAATCACTCAAGGTATGTATATAGTGGAAGGCTACAATAGCGGTCCAAGAAGAGAAAATGGGGCTCAGAATCTACCACCAGCTTACAGAATAAACCCAAGAAAACATCTAGCGTCACTATCTCTACAGAATCACTCAAGGTATGTATATAGTGGAAGGCTACAATAGCGGGCCAAGAAGAGAAAATGGGGCTCAGAATCTAGCACCAGTCTACAGAATAAACCCAAGAAAACATCTAGCGTCACTATCTCTACAGAATCACTCAAGGTATGTATATAGTGGAAGGCTACAATAGCGGGCCAAGAAGAGAAAATGGGGCTCAGAATCTACCACCAGCTTGCAGAATAAACCCAAGAAAACATCTAGCGTCACTATCTCTACAGAATCACTCAAGGTATGTATATAGTGGAAGGCTACAATAGCGGGCCAAGAAGAGAAAATGGGGCTCAGAATCTAGCACCAGTCTACAGAATAAACCCAAGAAAACATCTAGCGTCACTATCTCTACAGAATCACTCAAGGTATGTATATAGTGGAAGGCTACAATAGCGGTCCAAGAAGAGAAAATGGGGCTCAGAATCTACCACCAGCTTGCAGAATAAACCCAAGAAAACATCTAGCGTCACTATCTCTACAGAATCACTCAAGGTATGTATATAGTGGAAGGCTACAATAGCGGGCCAAGAAGAGAAAATGGGGCTCAGAATCTAGCACCAGCTTGCAGAATAAACCCAATAAAACATCTAGCGTCACTATCTCTACAGAATCACTCAAGGTATGTATATAGTGGAAGGCTACAATAGCGGGCCAAGAAGAGAAAATGGGGCTCAGAATCTACCACCAGCTTGCAGAATAAACCCAAGAAAACATCTAGCGTCACTATCTCTACAGAATCACTCAAGGTATGTATATAGTGGAAGGCTACAATAGCGGTCCAAGAAGAGAAAATGGGGCTCAGAATCTACCACCAGCTTGCAGAATAAACCCAAGAAAACATCTAGCGTCACTATCTCTACAGAATCACTCAAGGTATGTATATAGTGGAAGGCTACAATAGCGGGCCAAGAAGAGAAAATGGGGCTCAGAATCTAGCACCAGTCTACAGAATAAACCCAAGAAAACATCTAGCGTCACTATCTCTACAGAATCACTCAAGGTATGTATATAGTGGAAGGCTACAATAGCGGGCCAAGAAGAGAAAATGGGGCTCAGAATCTAGCACCAGCTTACAGAATAAACCCAAGAAAACATCTAGCGTCACTATCTCTACAGAATCACTCAAGGTATGTATATAGTGGAAGGCTACAATAGCGGGCCAAGAAGAGAAAATGGGGCTCAGAATCTAGCACCAGTCTACAGAATAAACCCAAGAAAACATCTAGCGTCACTATCTCTACAGAATCACTCAAGGTATGTATATAGTGGAAGGCTACAATAGCGGTCCAAGAAGAGAAAATGGGGCTCAGAATCTAGCACCAGCTTGCAGAATAAACCCAAGAAAACATCTAGCGTCACTATCTCTACAGAATCACTCAAGGTATGTATATAGTGGAAGGCTGCAATAGCGGTCCAAGAAGAGAAAATGGGGCTCAGAATCTAGCACCAGTCTACAGAATAAACCCAAGAAAACATCTAGCGTCACTATCTCTACAGAATCACTCAAGGTATGTATATAGTGGAAGGCTGCAATAGCGGTCGAAGAAGAGAAAATGGGGCTCAGAATCTAGCACCAGTCTACAGAATAAACCCAAGAAAACATCTAGCGTCACTATCTCTACAGAATCACTCAAGGTATGTATATAGTGGAAGGCTACAATAGCGGGCCAAGAAGAGAAAATGGGGCTCAGAATCTAGCACAAGCTTGCAGAATAAACCCAAGAAAACATCTAGCGTCACTATCTCTACAGAATCACTCAAGGTATGTATATAGTGGAAGGCTGCAATAGCGGTCCAAGAAGAGAAAATGGGGCTCAGAATCTACCACCAGCTTACAGAATAAACCCAAGAAAACATCTAGCGTCACTATCTCTACAGAATCACTCAAGGTATGTATATAGTGGAAGGCTACAATAGCGGGCCAAGAAGAGAAAATGGGGCTCAGAATCTACCACCAGCTTGCAGAATAAATCCAAGAAAACATCTAGCGTCACTATCTCTACAGAATCACTCAAGGTATGTATATAGTGGAAGGCTACAATAGCGGGCCAAGAAGAGAAAATGGGGCTCAGAATCTAGCACCAGCTTGCAGAATAAACCCAAGAAAACATCTAGCGTCACTATCTCTACAGAATCACTCAAGGTATGTATATAGTGGAAGGCTACAATAGCGGTCCAAGAAGAGAAAATGGGGCTCAGAATCTACCACCAGCTTGCAGAATAAACCCAAGAAAACATCTAGCGTCACTATCTCTACAGAATCACTCAAGGTATGTATATAGTGGAAGGCTGCAATAGCGGTCCAAGAAGAGAAAATGGGGCTCAGAATCTAGCACCAGCTTACAGAATAAACCCAAGAAAACATCTAGCGTCACTATCTCTACAGAATCACTCAAGGTATGTATATAGTGGAAGGCTGCAATAGCGGTCCAAGAAGAGAAAATGGGGCTCAGAATCTACCACCAGCTTACAGAATAAACCCAAGAAAACATCTAGCGTCACTATCTCTACAGAATCACTCAAGGTATGTATATAGTGGAAGGCTACAATAGCGGTCCAAGAAGAGAAAATGGGGCTCAGAATCTAGCACCAGTCTACAGAATAAACCCAAGAAAACATCTAGCGTCACTATCTCTACAGAATCACTCAAGGTATGTATATAGTGGAAGGCTGCAATAGCGGTCCAAGAAGAGAAAATGGGGCTCAGAATCTAGCACCAGTCTACAGAATAAACCCAAGAAAACATCTAGCGTCACTATCTCTACAGAATCACTCAAGGTATGTATATAGTGGAAGGCTACAATAGCGGTCCAAGAAGAGAAAATGGGGCTCAGAATCTAGCACCAGCTTGCAGAATAAACCCAAGAAAACATCTAGCGTCACTATCTCTACAGAATCACTCAAGGTATGTATATAGTGGAAGGCTACAATAGCGGGCCAAGAAGAGAAAATGGGGCTCAGAATCTAGCACCAGTCTACAGAATAAACCCAAGAAAACATCTAGCGTCACTATCTCTACAGAATCACTCAAGGTATGTATATAGTGGAAGGCTACAATAGCGGTCCAAGAAGAGAAAATGGGGCTCAGAATCTACCACCAGCTTACAGAATAAACCCAAAAAAACATCTAGCGTCACTATCTCTACAGAATCACTCAAGGTATGTATATAGTGGAAGGCTACAATAGCGGGCCAAGAAGAGAAAATGGGGCTCAGAATCTAGCACCAGTCTACAGAATAAACCCAAGAAAACATCTAGCGTCACTATCTCTACAGAATCACTCAAGGTATGTATATAGTGGAAGGCTACAATAGCGGTCCAAGAAGAGAAAATGGGGCTCAGAATCTACCACCAGCTTGCAGAATAAACCCAAGAAAACATCTAGCGTCACTATCTCTACAGAATCACTCAAGGTATGTATATAGTGGAAGGCTGCAATAGCGGTCCAAGAAGAGAAAATGGGGCTCAGAATCTACCACCAGCTTGCAGAATAAACCCAAGAAAACATCTAGCGTCACTATCTCTACAGAATCACTCAAGGTATGTATATAGTGGAAGGCTGCAATAGCGGTCCAAGAAGAGAAAATGGGGCTCAGAATCTACCACCAGCTTACAGAATAAACCCAAGAAAACATCTAGCGTCACTATCTCTACAGAATCACTCAAGGTATGTATATAGTGGAAGGCTACAATAGCGGTCCAAGAAGAGAAAATGGGGCTCAGAATCTACCACCAGCTTGCAGAATAAACCCAAGAAAACATCTAGCGTCACTATCTCTACAGAATCACTCAAGGTATTTATATAGTGGAAGGCTACAATAGCGGGCCAAGAAGAGAAAATGGGGCTCAGAATCTAGCACCAGTCTACAGAATAAACCCAAGAAAACATCTAGCGTCACTATCTCTACAGAATCACTCAAGGTATGTATATAGTGGAAGGCTACAATAGCGGTCCAAGAAGAGAAAATGGGGCTCAGAATCTACCACCAGCTTACAGAATAAACCCAAGAAAACATCTAGCGTCACTATCTCTACAGAATCACTCAAGGTATGTATATAGTGGAAGGCTACAATAGCGGGCCAAGAAGAGAAAATGGGGCTCAGAATCTAGCACCAGTCTACAGAATAAACCCAAGAAAACATCTAGCGTCACTATCTCTACAGAATCACTCAAGGTATGTATATAGTGGAAGGCTGCAATAGCGGTCCAAGAAGAGAAAATGGGGCTCAGAATCTAGCACCAGCTTGCAGAATAAACCCAAGAAAACATCTAGCGTCACTATCTCTACAGAATCACTCAAGGTATGTATATAGTGGAAGGCTACAATAGCGGGCCAAGAAGAGAAAATGGGGCTCAGAATCTAGCACCAGCCTACAGAATAAACGCAAGTAAACATCTAGTGTAACAATCTCAACAGAGTCACTTAAGGTTGGTTTAATAGAAATTTGTTAGTCGTTAGTGTGACAGTGTTAGTAGCAATAAGCATAGTCTGCAAAGAAGAGAAAATGGGGCTCAAAATCTACCACAAGCTTATAGAATAAACGCAAGAAAACATCTAGTGTAACAATCTCAACAGAGTCACTTAAGGTAGGTTTAATAGGAAATTTGTTGGTCGTTAGTGTGACAGTGTTAGTAGCATAGTCTGCAAAGAAGAGAAAATGGGGCTCAAAATCTACCACAAGCTTACAGAATAAACGCAAGAAAACATCTAGTGTAACAATCTCAACAGAGTCACTTAAGGTATGTTTAATAGAAGTTTGTAGGTAGTTTGTGTGACAGTGTTAGTAGTATAGTCTGCAAAGAAGAGAAAATGGGGCTCAAAATCTACCACAAGCTTACAGAATAAAGGCAAGAAAACTTCTAGTGTAACAATCTCTACAGTGTCTCTTAAGGTTGGTTGATGCATAATTTGTTGGTAGTTAGTGTGACAGTGTTAGAAAATGGAACTTAAGTTAAACTGGAAGAAATGTATTATAAGGCTTATTTAACTTGACATGGGGTATCATATATCATGTATGTTGTTTAGTTCAATATTCCAGGGGTCGATGCATAACCTGAAGTGGAGCCTGTTCTAGAGGAGATGAATTAGAAAATGATTGTTTTGGCATATTACATTAGCATCTGATTTGACTGGGTTTGTGTATAGACCACATGTATGTATTTCAATATTCAAGGGTCTGATGCCTGATCTGAAGCCGAGTCTGAAGCTAGCAGAGCCTGTTATGGAGGAAATGGATTATGAAGACGACGAGGATGTCCAGTCAACAACAGCAGAACAGCAACAACAACAACAACAGCAGCCAGAGGATACAAGAGATGTCAAGATACAGAGAACTGTTACTCAGGTAGGAGATTAGCTGGTAAGGAGTAAAACTTGGCTCAGGTGGGGTGTGGGCAGGTCTGATACAAACTGGGCTGTTCAATAAGGTTGTCCAGTCAATTAAGTTAGAACAACAGCCAAAAGATACTAGGGATGTCAAAATACAGAGAACTGTTACACAGGTGGGAGATAATTTTGATATAGGAGCCTCTACATGAGAATACCAACAATTTGGGGTCCCGAAACCAGCCTGTACTGTCACAGAAGAAGGCTAGAAACTTGGAATTTCGGATTTAAGTAGAAGAGGGATTGTACTATCTGTGTAGCGAAAACCAAGGCGCTGATCAGCTGTGCAGTTACTGCGATCAGCTGTGCAGTTACTGCACAGCTGATCTGCGCCTTTGTTTTCGCCTATACAAATTGTTGGTTTTCTTATGTGACGGCTCATAGATAAAGTTGAAGACAAAATGTCGACAATAAGATAAACGGATAGAATATTGGTAAGGATTTCTTTAGTTTGCAAAATTTGAAGTCCTGTCAACTACAACAACAACAGCAGCAGCAGCCAGAGGATACTAGAGATTGAAGTAAAGATGAAAGAAGCTAGACATCATTTGACAAATGAATCTGCGCATGACAAAACCAACAATCTGGGTTTCCGACTAGGTCCGACACAAACCGGGCTGTACACCGACAGAAAATAGAGGCTTGAACTTTTGGATTTAGAAAGTGGAGGGATTGTACTATCCTTGTAGCGAAAATAAAGGAAGCTGATCTGCGCCTTTGTTTTCGCATATACAAATTGTTGGTTTTCTCATGCAGTGGCCCAAATAAAGAAAAGGAAAGAAAAAAAAAAAAACAAGAAAATTTTTTATAAAATTTTGACATTTCATTCTATGATGTAAAGGACAACACTGATTATCCAGCATCATCTGATGATGAAGGTGGAGACAGTGACAGAAAGATTGAAGAAGAAAAGGATGAAGAAAATAGACAACATTAGTAAAAAAATGAAAAAAAAAAAAAAAAAAAGAAAAGAAAAAAAATGTATAAAAGTGTGACTTTCATGTTGTTTTAGGATGTAAAGGACAACCCTGACTCACCAGCATCATCTGATGATGAAGATGGAGACAATGAGAGGAAGATTGAAGTGAAAGAGGAAGAAGATGGAGAACCACCTATAAAGAAAGAGAGAAAGAAAAGTGATGAAGAAACAATAACAAAGACTATCACAATCACTAGAAAAGAGAAGTCAGGTTGGTTATATTTGTTTGATCTTCAAGAACAGCACAGATCCAGGGTATTGCAGCCACACTGCCTGGGATTTTCAAATGTTTCTCAACTATTCAAATACTATTTAGCTGTTCAAAAGTTTCCACAGACCAGGAGGTCCGGGTAGGGGAGGTGTACAGATGACTGGTGAATTTTGTCTAAGTCATTGAAAGTTAAAAAAAACAACAAAAACATGCTCTTAAGAAATGTTGAAATTATTTTGCTATTTTTCATACATGGAAATTATGCCATTTGCTAGTTATAAAATCATCAGACAAATTTTGCTTAAGCTGTTCATATCAATTTTCAAGACCTCTAATTAAATATAAAGTCTATATTTGACATTTCAGATCAGAAGATAGTCCGTCAAGTAAGCCATAAACCAGCCATCCCGTTGATCAAGCCTGATGAGCCGGAGGCAGCGCGGCGGTCCCCATCCCCGGCGCGTAACCCAGCCGGCAAGATAGTCCACGTGAGGAACCTGGTTCGACCTTTCACCCTTGGTCAACTGAAGGAATTGCTAAGGAGGACAGGGCCGTTTGATGAAGACTCTTTCTGGATTGATAAGATTAAGTCTCATTGTTTTGTTACGGTAAGTGTTTTTTTAAATATTTAGCCTGTGCATGAGGAAACCAACAATTTGGCTTCTCGACCAAGTACGACACAAACCAGTCTGTACAATCACAGAATCAGGCTAGAGGCTTGAAATTTCGGATTTAAGAAGTAGAAGAATTGTACTAATAACTATGTCTCCATGTCACATGTAGGGAAAACAAAGGCGATGATCGCTTATGCAGATTGTTGGTGTTCTGATGCATTGGCTCATTTTGTATAATAATAATAATAATAATCTCTATATTTATAGAGGATAATGTATTTAGCACAACGGCCAGTCTTCCATACGGTCCTCTGGTGAATACAGACATTGATTATTTTCGGACCTTTTTTGTAATTATTCAGACTTTTTCATATTAGACATGCGATGTTAGTGATGCTATACTTTGTTTTGGAAGAAGAGAAGCCAGTGCTTAAGAGAAGCCAGTGCTTGCCTTATAATGCTGAGATTCAAGCAAGGTAACCACTGGTACCATTTTTAAAGTCTTTGGTATGACCCGGCCTGGGATTGAACCCATGACCTCCCGCTCCCGAAGCGGACGCTCTAACCATTACGCTATCGGAATCGGTATCAGACTTTGAAGTACAAAAATAAGATTATAAATTTTTGAGTGCTAAGAAACTTTGCTGTAATTAACCTAAGTTAAACCAATGTATATTTTGTTGATAGTGTCCACTGGAGATGGATATTTTTACAAGACAACTGATATGAAAATTCACTTTGCCATAAATATCCATTTGAACTAAAAGTATTATGTACAAAGCATTTTGGAAACCATATACACTGGATCTCATTCTACAAGTCTTGTCAAGGTTTTCATAGTTTGCTTAACTCCAGTGTTCCTTTTCATCTTTTTGGGAATGGGGGCGGGGCCCTTGCAATTGGGAAAAATTACACGCGAAATGCCCAAATTGGGAAAAAGTCGCGGCGTAAAATTCTCTAAGTGATTCCTTGTTTAATTTGATAACATCTCTTTATGTAGCAACACTGAGTTACAATGATACCAATAAACTTACCTTTTCTCAAAATCTTTATATTTATTTTTCCATAAGTCAGTACTTGTAAAATTATTTTTTTCTAAAGGTGAAGACTTGTAGAATAATATTCTGTGGATGTTAAGTGTCAATTTCATACTCCAGTGCATAATTTGGTGTTTGGATGCTTTTTCATTCAACTTGACACATGTCTGACCAAGATTTCTTTTTGTGTTGATAACTAGTGCTGTCCAAAATAAGGCACAAAGTCGGAAGGTATGCTCTACAATTAGGTGAAATTGGAGCAGCCAAAACTGATTATAATGAAAGATTTTACACTCATCATTTTTCAAATACATTGGATTTGATATCTGAGGAAGTTAGACTACAATTACTTACAGTATTAACTTCAACAAAGGTAAAAATATAATAGTCATTAGTTTTCGTGGCTATCAAAAACGAACTTTCAAGTTAAGATTTTTTGGAATTTTTGATTGGGAATTTTTCGGGGTCAATTGGGAAAAATGGTGGTGTTTTGCCATTGGGAATGGGGCCGAATTTCGGCCCCAAAATTGCCTGAAAAGGAACACTGAACTCATATAAGCCTGGTGTCCTTTTTATGCAACATAGGCAAACAGTATAGCCCCAGATGTGACGCCGCATAATGCGGCGTCTCATCTGGGGCTATTCTGTTTGCTTAGAGATATATCATCAAAAAAAACGGAATAAGATTTTAAAATCACACCTAACACCCCTAAAAATGAAAGTGGACTCGTCCAAGTGATAAGAATGGGAAAGTCTGTTCGTCAAAAAATGGGTTAAAGGGATGATGATTGTATGTAAACGTATGATCATAAAACTATGTTACAGTATGAAAATGTAGAAGATGCCAAGAAGACCAGACAAGCTCTACACAATACAAGATGGCCACATTCCAACCCTAAAACATTGGCGGTTGACTTCGGAACGGAGGAACAGGTAAGAGTATTACCAGTTAGTTATACTTGGTGTAACGCACCTATCAATCTTTCTGCCAGATTGGAGTGAAGGGATTCTCAAGGGAAAATAGGAAATTTTTAAAAGCGGGTATCTAATCCCTAACCCATGGATAAAAATGTAGTGTCCAGAGGGTGGTTTTGACTGATAATCCTTTAAGCAAAATTGTGTTGATTCAGATGATTTGAGCCGCCTCATGAGAAAACCAACAATCTGCATATGCGAAAACAAAGACGCAGATCAGCTTCGCGGTAACCGCGAAGCTGATCAGCGCCTTTGTTTTTGCTTACCCAGATAGTACAATTCCTCTTCTACTTAACTCCAAAATTTCGAGCTTCTAGCCTGCTTCTGTAGCTGTACAGGCCGGTTTGTGTCAGACCTGTTCGGAAACCACATTGTTGGTTTTCCCACGAGGCGGCTCATTTGCTGTGGAGGTCTGTAGTCTTTGCATGTTTTATTAATAATTTGATGCCTGTGAACAAATTCAAAAGACCTCTTATAAATACATATGAGGAAATAAAAACATATTTTAAAGATCTGAAAAAGGAAAGACAGATTACAGCATTTTTCTACCCTAGGTTGAATTTCACAAGAAGGAAGAGATGCCCAAGACGATATTCCCCCAGAAAGACAAGGCCACACTGCGGAAGGAGAGAGAAGCTAAAAGGGAACAAGAAAGACAGGAGAGAGAGAAAGAATTAGAGAAAAGACGAATGGAGCGAGAGAAACGACAAAAAGAGCGAGAGGAGCGTGAACAGAGAAACAAGCCAAGGCCTGTCCGGGAGTGGGACAAGGAAAAGTTGGAGAAAGGAGACTGGGACAAGGAGAGATCAAGGTCAAGGTCACCTAGGGCCAGACAGAGGTCAGAGGGGTCAGAGTCGCCAGTTAGGGAGAGGAGACTGAATAGGGACAAGAGGGAGAGGAAAGGTAGAAAAAAGATAAAATTATTTATTCCTTTTTCAAGCGATCTTTGGCTAAATTACAGATCTATTTTGAAACATGAAGCTTCCATATGAACAGTTAAAAAATACTGCCGTTTTGAAAGCATTTTAGATGCAAACTGGTTCAAAATGTTTCAATTGGTTGCTCAATGCCAGACATATGACCAGAGTTTGAAATAAATATACTGTAAAGCAATTTATTTTTCGCAAGCGAATTATTTTGTCGATATTCCTGAGGATAAAAAATCACGAAAGTATGTTGGCTTAAATTAAGACGTTATTCATGATTTATCCAATTTCAATTTTTTATTGAAATATCCAAATAACATGCATGTTTGTCTGTGTCTTTTGACATTATGCAACTTATCAGTAAACATTTCAGTTGATCACTTTCTTCTCAAATGCGATAATTATTTAATAAGTTGTTGAACGATATAATTGTTCACACCTTTCGGCAAAGATTACAAACATGTAAATAATATAACACACAGGCGCCCAAGCATTATTGGATTATACAAAATTACCAAATTTAGACGATTCACACCAAATAACAAAGACTTTTATGTATAAGAGCACCAGCAATCGCGAAAATTATTTTTATGGATTTTGCAACAGATAAAACTAAATCGCCTCGAAAATGTCTCCTGATAACAAAAATGCTTAAATAGCCGCTAATTAAAGTTGAGCCGCGACGCGAGAAAACCGGTCTTCGGTGTTTCCGACCAGGTCTGACACAAACCAACCTGTACAGTCACAGAAGCAGGCTAGAAACTTGAAATTTTGGATTTAAGAAGAAGAGGAAATATACTATCCGTGTAGCGAAAACAAAGGCGCTGATCAGCTTCGCGGTTACCGCGAAGCTGATCTGCGCCTTTGTTTTCGCCTTGGCAAAAATCCGGTTTTCTCATGATGCGGCTCATTTGTCTCTCTGTAAATTGGTAAGAATATTGGGATTACAATAAAAAAAATCTATATAATTCCAAAATGGATTTTCATTACAGAGAAGGCAGCAGATGAGCCCCCAGCTAAACTACTGGATGATCTCTTCAGGAAGACCAAGACTACACCCTGTATATACTGGCTACCACTTACAGAGGCACAGGTAAGGCTGCCCATCATGTCCAAATCCAGAAATTTGGAGGGGGATGGGGGTTCTCGAGTATAAGGAAGGTGGTATAGACCCTTTGATCACTTTTCTGAAGCTGCCGATGTAGTTAATGTTAAACTAATTAGTTAACTAATTGTGCTACGATCCTTGTTTACAGCTGAATTTCTTTAAGGGAGTTACAAGTGATACGCGCATTAATGTTTCTCCAATGAATGAAAAACTGCTCATCTTGATTCAGTTGAAAAGAAGAGAGATAAGTTCTGTAAAAGAATGAATGTTCAGTTTGGTGACACTAGCAAACATGTTTAACGGGGTTAGTTGACCTACTTGCATAATATGACTTGTTGGTAAAAGGACAGGTCCTCCCTTCTTGGAAAAATTTCTGATGCTCATTTGTGTAACATCAGCAATCTGTCATTTTCAGTTTGTGTGCACATTTTAAAGCTTTAAAAGTGTGGAACAGCAAACTGAAATGTAAAAGGAACAAAAAAACAACACCACCACCAAAACGTTAAAATGACATATTTGTGAAACAGAGTAAAGCTGTTGTTTTTCCTATCTCCTAATAAAAGCTTATAAGGCTCAATGAATGTTTCTATTTTATATTTGTAATTATCATGTTTGTATATACCTACCCAAAAGGCTAATAAAATCTATTCTATCCTAATCAAATTCATCAGGCTGAAGAAAGAGAAAAGGCTAGAAAGAACAGAATCCAGGACAGATTGAAGAACTTAGCAGCCACGGAGCTCTCAGAAGATAAACCTAGTAAAGAAAATAGAAGGGGTAGTCCAGCAGCCAGGGTATGTAAGAGCTGGGTCCTGCCTAAGGCTGCCTAAACCTGACTTTGGGTTTACCAACAAAGTCGTACACAAACCAGGGCTTTGCAGCTACAGAAGATGGCTGCAGGCCTGAAAATTGGGATTTAGAAAGTATAGGGATTGTTTTGTCAATGCTGGAAAACAAAGGCCATGATGCTTTGACCTACATTCATAGACCCAGACTTATTAAACTGAATGAATAAGATAAGAAATGAGAGGGAGTGAAAAAAAAAACTGTCACTGTACAAGTGAACTGAGACTGCTCTTGATAAGACTGGATCATTCTGTAAGATCATTTGATTCATTTAAGTCTGGCGTCCCTTTTATGGGACATAGGCAAACAGAATAGTCCCAGATGTGACGCTGCAAAATGCGGCGTCCCATCTGGGGCTATTGTGTTTGCTTGGAGGAATTTCATCAAAAGGGGGTGTTACAAATGTGCCCACGCATGGATTTTCTTTAAATTTTACACATAAGTAGGTCATCATATATGAGCTACGAAAATGTATTTATTGAATTAAATAATTAATTATAGGACTCAGGAGACAACCTTGGCTCACTCCCACAATGACATGATACCTACCATCATGTTTGTGTGTCCTAAAATTTAAGTTTTATCATTTTCTAAGATTTGTCAAGTGGATTGGCTCGAGAACATCCCAGGCATTATACGTATACTGTATAATCATTTTACAGAAGTATTATATTGATTTCCTGATTAAATAATTATAAAATTTCTCAATTTTTTCTCGAAAATCTACAAAAAATACCAAATTCAACTTAAAAGATAAATACTTTCCAGTCTTTGTCAAGATACCATATTTGCATAAAAACATGCCATATATATCCTCTTGATATGAGCAAAATTTCATGATAATTCAAAGCCGGTAACATTGTCATTTTTTACATTGTATACATGTATTTCACTTTTCATAATTTTAACAAAGTGTTGAAATTGATCCAAAACATCGCAAAAAGGTTTTGGATTATGACCATAATGCACATTTCTGACACACATTGTGCTAAGGCAATCCTGAATGACATACAAGTAGTTACATTTATGTAACTGTGTGGCCACCTGTTGGGAAATAGCCGTTCTCTTGTCAAACTGTACATTCTCTTTTGTACAAGTAACTATTTGTTATTTCGCTTGTTTTCCACGTGGGATATTAGGTTGAACCTTGGTTCTAATTGCAGCAGCTCCTGGCCATTGCTTACTTTTGCCAAAAAGATGTTATTCATGATGGTTTTCTACCATCTCTTTTTTCACACTTGACTGTTTTCTTTAGGTTTAGAACGATATAAAGTAATTCTAAAACAGCAGTGGCTTACAGTTTGCCTTCAGTTGAATCAATGCTATTCTAATGAGGAAATAATAGAGGATGTTTAAACTGAATTTGATATTATTATTTCTCACTCTTGGACCAGTAGTATTTTATTGTATAAGACACAAGTGGAAATATAGACAAATGTTCACTGTATATTACTTTAACATACCAATTCCATGTTTTAATTTTTTAGAGGGAAAGCTAGAGTACCTCCTATATGGCTTACTGTACCCAAATTTTATAACTTTGATTTTCAACAAACTATCTGATTTTGATCTTTACATGAGATTAAAACAGACATAAATTCTGTAGTCATATGCCATAAGTATTTTAAGCATTTAGCCTTCAGTCAAATGCAACATCACTGCATTACATGTGTCACCCACATAAATGCTTGCAAAATAAACATCAAAACAAATTCTCCTATAAAATGTATGCATTTAGGCTGATTATGAAACTTGTATGTTTCATCGTTAAAGCAAGTCCACTTCCTATATTCACATTCCTATGGATCTTATTCAGCCTATTAAACGTATATTGTATGTTACATACATTACATCATTCAGAACTAAGATATTAAAGATAATATTTTCTTGGTAAAAATTAGATTTTATAAAGTAAGTTGTGTCATATCATGACAAACGTCTTGTAGACAAACAAGCTTCGTTTCATACAAATTTATACAAACATTAATCTTGCATCTGGTTGCACAAGCCTGCAAAAGTACTAAGATAGGGTTTGCATCAAAATAAAACATGGTGAATGATGAATAAATGTCAGAAAAATAGATTGGGTTATGAACTGAGATTAATATCGCAGTACATGTATTGTGATGTTCAATGAAATGTAATTTCTTAATTTATAATTTTGTAACATGCTAATTAAAGATGAATGCAATTGAACATCCCCACGATTTAGCATGTGTATTAACAAGTAACATACATGTAATTATAACATTCTTTTAAAATAAGAAGAAAAAAATCAGCTCTTAAAGATCGTATCATATAAAAATTGTCCATAGTACATGTTTGCGCTAAATGTAACATATGTAACAAATGGAAAGGGTACTGTGAGACAACTTCTGAATTCAGGATGATCAATAATATTGCATTTTAAACCCTGCAGTTATACTAATGTGATGTTTAAACACAAAACTTTATTGAACTCTTTAAATTGTTTTAAGACTGTTCAAACGGTAACTTATGTAACAGGGTATAAGGTCTGTGTGTTGGATTTCATTAAAATCATGCTATAATAAAATAAATTGCTTATAATAAGCCTACAGTAAAACTCCTACAGTCATAAATCATTTATTTCAGTACTTTGTAATTATTAGTGAACAAGTTAACATTTTGATGAATAAGGGTCATGTGTAATGAATGTAACAAAACACCATGTTACCGGTCCACGATTTTCGTGAAATTTCACGAATATATTCCTAACATATGTGGGCAGTTTTTATATTAAAATGGTGTCTTGACAAAGACTGGAACACAGAAATTTTCTTATTCAAATTCTACCTCTGTTAAAATAAGCATGTGAAAACAGGTGTTACATGTACATGAAAATGACTGCTCCGCCACTATCTTGATACCAACAAAGTCATTTATAGTATCAGCCAACTTACCAATGACTACTTTATTTCTGGAAAGCTTCCAACATTTGCTTCATGAATCGTTGGTCACTAGAGAAATGTTTAAAGTGGGGTGCCCTTAGCTATCGTAGTGACGTCATATATTACTTCATAATTTGCCAGTGGAATTGAATTTACAAGGGAATACACCATTATTATAGCAGTCATAACAAAGACAATTAATGCACATAATTTCATAAAATTCCATGCGTGGGCAAACTCCCATGTTAATTTCCCATACCCTGTAACAGGCTCTTAGATAAAAATTAAAAATCACTCTTAACACCCCTAAAAATGAAAGTGGACTCATCCAATTGATACTGATTGGAAAATCCATACCTCAAATATTGGTTAATACCTGTGCCTAATGTGACAACAGCTCATTTTCAAATGTTTCTTCAAGAAATCGCCATTGTTATTACAGGAAGGCAGGAACAAAACCAAAGGTAGCCCATCACCTCGACGAGGGAGATCTTCAGACGAACGGCCAAGAAGAATTTCAGACGAGAGACCACGGCATGTGTCGGCAGACAGACCAAAGCAGCGAGACAGGGGCAGGGACTCGAGGAGCCGAAGTAGAAGACGAAGATGAGGCTTGAGCTGATTGTGATGGTTGAATGATGATTTAAGCCTAGTTGCTGAACATAATTGAGCCGCCTCGTGGAAAAACCAACAATGTGGTTTCCGAACAGGTCCGACACAAACCGGCCTGTACAAGCACAGAAAAGAGCTAGAAGCTTGAAATTTCGGATTTAAGTAGAAGAGGAATTTTACTATCCGAGTAGCGAAAACAAAGGCGCTGATCAGCTTCGCAGTTACTGCGAAGCTGATCTGCGCCTTTGTTTTCGCATATGCAAATTGTTGGTTTTCCCATGAGGCGGCTCATATAACTAGGCCGAAAGGCTCTGAAATCTTTCTCATGTTTGCCTCAGTTGAGCCTGATATTTCTAACAGCTCCTAGATACATGTATATTGAAATAGACTGAATCAATGGATATCTAAAGTTTAAATTAACAAGCCGGGTCATAAGAAAAATGGTCAAATGTAAAACAGTTGGTGGCATTTTAACATTTGAGCCTGTGCATGAGAAAACCAACAATTTGTATAGGCGAAAACAAAGACGCAGATCAGCTTCGCGGTGACCGCGAAGCTGATCAGCGCCTTTGTTTTCGCTACACGGATAGTACAATTTCTCTTCTTCTTAAATCTGAAATTTCAAGCTTCTAGCCTGCTTCTGTGACTGTACAGGTTGGTTTGTGTCGGACCAGGTCGGAAATCCCGAAGACCGGTTTTCTCGCGTCGCGGCTCTTTTGTGAGTAGTTTGAATGTCTTGCTGGATTGAGTAAAGCATGAGAAAACTAGATGCAGGTCATTCTCAAACCAGTGTCCCCTTGGGGTAAGGGACTAGGAATTGTTCCAATGGTAAGATAGCTTTTGTCATGCCTCTGCTGATTGCACTTTGGCCAAAGAACTTTTCTGATATGTGTATAAGCAACCAATATAGACACAAACCAGACTACTATTGAGCAGCGTCATGGGAAAAACAACATTCTGCATATGCGAAAACAAAGCGCAAAGCTGATCAGGGCCTTTGTTTTCCCTACACAGATAGTACAATTCCTCAACTTTCTTAATCCAAAATTTCCAGCCTCTGGCCATTTTCTGTGCTTGTACAGCTCGGTTCATGTCAAACCTGTTCGGAAACCACATTGTTGGTTTTCTCATGTAATGGCTCATTTATGTCCATGTTTTGTCAGATGGAAGACTGAAATGAGCCTGATCACTTAGAAAGACAGCTAGATAGACATGTTTCAGAAGGAAAGCTTTAAGTTGTATTGCTTATAGTGCTATGTAGGCAGCAAAGACTAGTGGTTTGGACATGATTATTCTGACATGTATAGAATTTTCAGCTTGATGTGTATAGTATTATTCAGACTAAATCTGTCTAAAGGATTTAACAAGCCAGTCATGTGTCTTAAAAAACCAGCGAATGTTTGCAATGGTTTGGTCGGATTTCAAAAGCCAGTAATGTAATTCCGAACAGTTCCGACACAAACCTAGCTGTACAGTCACAGAAGATGGCTAGAGGCTGGAAATTTTGGATTTAGAAAGTAGAGGAATTGTACTATCCATGTTGAGAAAACAAAGACACTGATCAGCTTCGCGGTTACCGCGAAGCTGATCTACGTCTTTGGTTTCGCATATGCAGATTGTTGGTTTTCTCATGAGGCTGCTCATTTATTCCAACAGAATGATGATGATTAAACCTGGTCAGTGGTGTTAGAGCCAAAATTTATAAAAAAAATTGCCGCTCTCTGCATCAGTGATTGTTTTGCTTCTCTGTATCATAATTCTCTTCTTACATAGTGCTTTTATATTTGGGGAAAACACTATGTTTTACTTTTTTTCTACTTTTACCCCTCCCCCTAATTCTTTATTAACTTATTTATTTTTGCTCAAAACAAAGATCATGTGTGCAAGCTGTAATCTGTGTCTATGTTTCGAGTAAGAAAGGACGGAAAGTTATCACAACTTTTATTTCAAAATTCGCAGTATATTGTTTAGTGGTAATGTTTTGATCATGGCTAAACATCCAATCAACAATTTTTTGGTCATATCAGGATTAATCCTGGCGATATTAACCTGTACTATTGGGAGCTTTAAAAGCGTCTTGCTCAAGGTCACTGTATATTGGAGGGATGGAGGTAGGTGTCCAATCCGGAACCTGTGGCTCCATAGACTGTAATCTACCACTAGGCCACCGTGGTGTTATGTAAATACATTAATTTTTGGTCATTAGAACTACCTGGAGGAGGTCTAGAAAGCGATCAGCCATAACAGGGTTTTGATGTAAAATTTACAATTGATCTTTCATGCTTCATGAAATTCAGGCATCCTTTTTTGTTCCAATATCATGTTATGTGATTTTTGTACTTTCAAAATGGTACATAAAAATTGTGATCACATTTGTATGTAGTAATAAACTTTTTGAATTAAATGTTTTCTTGTTTTGAATTACATCCCTTAGATCATTCTTAGAATGTAATCAAGAAAAAATGAGCGAAAAAACACTTGCGGGTTTATGAAAAAGTCACATTTTATTATCATCAAATTAAATATCATTCTAACATTACGTTTTACATTTTAATTTGTTACAAAAAGTCACACTTTATTATCATCAAATCAAATGTCATTCTAACGTTACGTTTTACATTTTAATTTGTTTGAAAGTGTTTTTGACTGTCATGATGTAAGATAAAATCATGTTATATGTGTTGCTGCAATAAGAATCTTTGTTTCTGTATTGTAAATGCAAGAAGACAGCAATATGAATACCAGGAATTCAGCTTATTTATGCAATTTGCATACAACTTTGAATGCTGTATTATCAGCAGCATGGCACTGAAATTTTTGGCGATTATTTATGTCCAGTACATGACTCTGATCAAGTTTGAAAAGAAAAATTGTCCTCAAATTTCATTATTTTGTTAAAAATTTAGCATTGAAACCTGAAGCGTGCAGTTGTGACATGTTTGTCCTCGTAGATCGTCTATAGTTCTTTTGAGGCATACCTCTCATGTTCAGAAATCATCAAGTGACTTTAACTGAAGGTGACAGGTTTAAGAGGCTCATTGTTTAATTTTCAAAAAAAACTAGAAAATAGCATTTGTTTTAAGAAATGCTTTAAAAACTTCCCACTAGAGAAAATTCAAATGTTTGCTGGGGTTTTTTTTTTCAAGTCAGAAGGGTCCCTTTGTTTACACCCGTTTCCTCATTTCAATAAAATTGTACTTTAACCAGTTTTTAATAAAAAAACGTTGATTTTTATGCTTTTACTCCAAAAACAACTTTAGTGAAAGACATTTTGCAACTGAAGTCATTTGAAAGACGCGTCTCTAGGCGAAAAATCACGCAATTCTGAAAATCGCTTAGAAAAAAAATGAGTTTGAAAAATGGCCTCTTATAACGCGTCTTTAGGCGAAAAATCACGCAATTCTGAAAATCGCTTAGAAAAAAAATGAGTTTGAAAAATGGCCTCTTATAACTTTCAGTGTAGACAAGTCATTTGCATGTGCCACCGACAATATTGATAGATGGAACTTGCTTCATAAGTTCAATAGAAGCAAACTTGTCATAACGTATTCAAAGATAACTGTCAGGCATTTTGAATACATGTGAATGCACAAATCATAATTGTCAGTAGTCCCAGAAGTCCGTGTGATTTTGTGCTTTATTCCTTCCCTGAACATGAAATAGGCATATGGTTTAAAGTATAAAATTGGGCAATAATGTGTTGATGTTACAGTATAAAATTAGCTGATCATGACTTTCACCAAGGTGTAAAATCGCTTGTATTACGCATAAAAAGTCGATTAAAAATGCAATTTGATTCAAAAGAATCTGATAATGATTTTTAGCTCGACTGCAAGATTGTCACCTTGGTCGTCCGCGTTCCCGTGCGCGCGAGCGTCACCTCTTGCTTACAGTTTTTAGAAGTCCATAACTTGACAGCCACTGACCAGAAAGCATTCATATTTGGCATACAGCTATCATGTATGGTTGGCTTTCATTCCATGTCACCACAACCCAGGGTAGGGCTAGAGGTTAAAATCTAGAACACCTTCAAGAATGGCTTTTTCTGAGTTGGTTTTCTAGAAGTCTATATATTGACAACCACATATCAGAAAGTATTGATACTCGGACCGTAGATGCACTGAAGGGTTGGCTTTCATTTCATGGCATCGAAGTCCGATGTCCTTGCTGGGGGAAGGGGTGAAAGGATAAAATCCAGAACACCATCAAAAATGCAATTTTCTGTGTTAATGTTTTCTAGAAGTCTATATATTGACAACCAATATAAGACAGCATTCATAGTTGGGACGTTGTTACCCTGTAGGGTTGCATTTCATGGGATCCCTGGAAGTGGAGCTAGAGGTTAAAAACTAGAACACTGTAAAAATGGATGTACTGCTGTGCAACTTTTAAAAAGAGTCCATATCTTGAAAACAGCCTATCATAAAGCATTTAATCTGAAAGAAGTATGAAAATATACTAATCGGGTGTCAAGTTATAAGGCAAAATCTCTGAACCGTGAAATTAGGTCACAGTGACCTGTAAATATATTGGGGTCAAATGTCTGGTCATCTTAATAATCTGAAAGAGGTACGAAAATATACTAACTGAGTGACAAAATATGAGGCAAAATAACTGGACCATGGAAATTAGGTAAACCCACCATTAACGTCATGTCACACAAGTCTGTCACAAAGTTAAAAGAATATTTCAAAGAGTTCTAGATTTTGACCTCTAACCCCACCCCCTGACTCCGACCGATGGGTCCAATGTCATGGAACCACAAGTGTACGAGTATGAATATGACTAGACCTTTGACCCCAATATACGTATAGGTCATGATGACCTAATTTCAGTGATTTTGCCTTATATCTCGGCATACAATTGGTATATAAACATACTTCTTTCGAAGTATGTTTGCGTTTGACAAGACCTTTGACCCTAAAGTAGTCCTAGGTCACTGTGACCTAATTTCACTGTTCAGTGATTTTGCCTTATATCTTGGCACTCAATCGGTATATGAACATACTTCTTTCGCAGTATTTTTGCATATGACCAGACCTTTGACTCTAAAGTAGTCCTACGTCACTGTGACCTAATTTCATGGTTCAGTGATTTTGCCATATATCTGCACTCAGTTGATATCTTTTCATACTTCTTTCATATTATAAATGAGTATGACCAGACCTTTGACCCTTAAGTACTTACAGGTCACTGTGACCTAATCTCACAGTTCAGTGATTTTGCCTTATATCTTGGCAATATTCATTGGTTTCTCTTTTTCCACATTTCAACACCTTTACACACACCCTTGCAAATTCTTGTTACCGAGATAATTTGCTCTTGCTGGGCATCATAATCCGGGCAAACTGACGCACACCCCTGGGTCTACATGCAAAGATAAAGACCAAATTCAAAAGTTACAATGTAGCAACCATCTTTGTTGGAAATAAAATTGAATTGGCAAAGCAATTTAAGAGATCTCTGAAAACTGAATTGCGGCGATGGATGCTTGTATATATAGCTATATCTTATTTCCACTTTTCGCCACGATTCATCCCGATCCATCCCGATTTTTCTGACCATGAGAAATCGTGGTGAATCGTAGAGAAAATCGTGAATGTGTAAACGGGGCTTTAAATTGAGTCTTCGGTTTACTAAGTTTTAAGGTACATTGTACTTGAATGAGGTCTTGAATGGGTTCAAGCCATTTTTAAGATAATTTAGGATTAAGTATTGCACACGCCATGTTCTAATATCAAAGGACTTCTTGTGGGTTTATACCATGGTTTCAGATCATAGGACTTTGTGGTTCATGCCGTGTTTAATTATTGCACAAAATTAAGGTGGGTCCATGCCAAATATCGGGTCGTAGGACCTTGAGTGGGGTTTATATGTTTCAAGATCACTTATAACACTCGGTGGGTTCATGCTATGTTTCAAGGTGATATGACTTTGAGTCGGGTTCATACTGTGTTTCAAAATAATATGAATTGTGAGATTTATGTCATGTTTCAAGATCACATATAACACTCAGTGGGGTTCATGCTATGTTTCAAGGTGATATGACTTTGAGTCGGTCTCATACTGTGTTTCAAAATAATATGAATTGTGGGATTTATGTCAGGTTTCAAGATCATATTACTTTAAATGGGGTTCATGCCAAGTTTTAAGGTCATTTGACATTTGAGGGGGTTCATGCTATGTTCCAGACGTATTACCTGTCTTTTAATTTCATGATAAATCCGCATTTATTCAGTAATTATCACTTCAAGAGTTCTTGAGCGTTATTTTACTTAAAAACAGTTTGGGAAAATTTTCACTGTCTTTTTAAACATTCAATGCAATGTAATTAATTACATTCTGTAATGAATTTTAAAATTACTTTTCTAAAAACCCTTATAATTGCAGTTGTAAGCAAGTGTCAATTAATGTAATTGTTATTCAATGAATTATTTCTCAAAATAATTGAACCCAATCCTGGTTGCGAGTATCTCCGTATAGTAGTAGTTCGATGCTTTTTTGATCAGATTGTGTCTCAGTACTTAACGAATAGCCCTCATGTATATAGTTACACCCTTTGTTACAAGACACAAAGACAATTTTGTATAATTTGAAATGTTTCTAAAACGCGCAATCGATTTTAAAAATATTTAAAGAAGTTAATATACAGATATATATGTATTTCTGTCATGGAAATCGAAAATGAAACGGCCATTTTTGGTATGTTTTGAACAATATTGGAATATTATTAATGGGCGCTATACTCGCTCCGCCCCCGCTGTGGGTACCGTACAAAAGTCACAGTCATATTCAGCGCCGGGCACATCTGAAACAAGCGAAGCTCTGCTTATATACGAGTGTAACGGGATACTTCCGATTTCGATTGATCGGCCCGTCTTATATGAGTAAAATAGTCTTAAAGGGGATTAGACGTAAAATTGAATAAGAACTGTTTTCTTTTGTCATGTTTGTATAGCCCAAGGGTCGTCGAACCGACATTTGCACATTTAAATGCTCCTTGATTTTTTTTATTTTCAGATATACGATACGAGGATTGGTCAAAAAGTTCTGTCATACGCCCAATATTTGTCAGTATCTGCAATTGAAAAATATGTTGGATGATTATCTGAAAGACCGTTGGCCTGGGTATTGACAGTGGTAGATATTGTGTTGCTCATCGTGAACGAAATGGAAATATATCGACGGTGATACTGACATGGTTTAAAGAAACCGATGCAATATATTGACGACCGGATAATTTAGACACTTTATATAGACTACTTACTAGTACTAAGGCAGTTTGGTTGATTATTTTTACCAGCTGACCACGACAGGTCGAGGACATTTATAAGCAAGTGCAAAAAGGCGCAAATGTCGCCAAGTATGGAGAGCTGCAAAATTATGTTAGCATTTTCTTTCGTGGTGGCTATACAGCCATGGCACTCAGAGGTACATGCTTGTGGAAACATACGTTTGCTGAAGGAAGTATGTAAAAACGAATGTGAAATGTGCCTCAAACCGTCGACAAAATCTTGTCACAAGTTGACCTGTTCATTGACTGATGGCTTTATTTGGCTCATTTGTCGCGTGTTACTCGGTCGAGTCTCTACCAATCGCGTATATGCTGTTAGAACAAGTGCGTCGGTTAGTGTGCCAGACAGTCAACCCCAAATCGACGGAGAATGGCCTGTGGACGACGCTGAAATTAATGGCAATGTGATATCTGGAATGAGTCAACCTGATGGTAGTCTATCACCTACGTGTCCTGGTCGCGAAGGTGACATCATGCTACAGCTGGTCGGGCAGACAACGTCCATTGGTTCAGATTTAGAGCTGAATATAGATAGTATCTGGCCAAGCGGTCGGGACAGAGAAAGGAATGTCGAAACCCCACTTACTTTAGTGATAAATGACACGGAGATCCCTATGCTCAATCTAGAAACCGCACGTACACTGAATGATTTGGAATGTGTGGAGGACGATAACCAAGACAACAGCGTCACAAAGGAAGTCGAAGGGAAGATTGCTGTTGAAAGTAATACTCAGGACACATTTGATATCGATGAACCCGTCAATTTGGTCGTAACGGGCACTTTTTCCGACGATGAAAGTGGTCCGCGGAGTGAACTAACCAATCCCAGAGATCCAAATTTGGAACTTCATTTAGAAATCCCCACAGGAGCAAATTCAGACAGTGAGACTGAAAACAAAAGTCCAGTCAGTGTTGAAACAGATGAAATGCCGGGGAATTCAGATGCTCAACAACTGACACTCAACAATGAACAGGAACCAGTTGGTATCGCAAATCGAGATGGGGGATATTCAAGTGTGACAGAAGTGAAGGAAATCGACGGGAACGCTCCTTTTGAAAGTGATGAACGCTACACACCACTGGACTTTGACGATTTAATTTCTACATCGCCTGGTCTAGAAAGTGGCTCCCGGGGTTCGCCGAACGGTCATGCCAGTTCTGGAGATTCGGATTCAGAAGTTCGCCCAGACTCGAATTCAAATGCTCATACAGAAATGTCCGAGGCATCTAACCCAGAGAGTGAAACTTATGTCAAAATCCCATTACATGCGGGAGAAAATGAAATTGAAGTTTCTATGGTCCATACATCAACACATTCGGAAGAACGGGAAAATGTCATCAGATGGAGGGCTGAATATTCGCGTATCACGGTCCGCAAAGACATATATGGAAACGCCTTCGAAATTAATCACCACAGCGCAAATAGCAGAGGTGAACCCGACGGCCAATCATCAGATAATGCTAGCGCTCCTACAGCTGCGGCTCCCACTCAAATAACGCGTACAGGGGACGAATACAGGGACTTTAGACATAGGTTTACAGAAGAATGGCTCATGTCTCACTGTCCGTCATCTATGGAAGTCTTGTACAACAGCAGTGTTGACTTTCAGAACCTTGAGTCAATGTCTGAGGCTTCTTCCGTTTCAGAAACTTTTGAATGGGCTTCCTCGTCTCAAGACCGGACAGGGCAGCCAAGAGAGACGGATATTAGTGACAATCAAATGTTTCCGAGTGATTTCATGAATTCTACAATTTGTCCTTCGTTTGATAGTGAAGAGTTGTTTGGGTCCGGGCATCCATAATATGAGGGAATATAACATAAAATATGTGAGTGACTGGCATATTGAATGGCTGTAGTGTTGGGAGTTGGAACAACAAGCCGGGTTAGTGTCCTCTCAGCAAGACGCATTAACTCTATGACTCGTTAAATTGAACCAAGTAAAAAGCGATAGGGGCAGTCGGTGTAAGGGGACCATTTTATATACCTCGCAGTGCTGACAAAAGAAAGATGTCTGCAATACGCCATATGGGTGGATGGGAACGGATAGATATTTTAACATGTTTAATGCCATTATGTGTATGTTAATTTTAATGTTATTGCATATGTTCTCATACGCCTTAATAAACATGCCATTTCATATTTTAATGTCATTACATGTATGTGTGTTATTTTTAATGTAATTGTATGTCCTCATGTGCCTTAATAAACATGTCATTTATTTTCATATTTTAATGTCATTACCTGTATGTGTATGTCATTTTCAATGTTATTGTATGTTCTCATGTGCCTTAATAAACATGTCATTTATTTTCATATTTTAATGCCATTATGTGTGTGCTATTTTAATGTTATCGTAAATGTTCTCATGTGCCTTAATAAACATGTCATTTATTTTCATATTTTAATGCCATTTTGTGTGTGCTATTTTAATGTTATGGTATATGTTCTCATGTGCCTTAATAAACATGTCATTTATTTTCATATTTTAATGCCATTATGTGTGTGCTATTTTAATGTTATCGTATATGTTCTCCTGTGCCTTGATAAACATGTCATTTATTTTCATATTTTAATGCCATTATGTGTGTGCTATTTTAATGTTATCATATATGTTCTCATGTGCCTTAATAAACATGTCATTTATTTTCATATTTTAATGCCATTATGTGTGTGCTATTTTAATGTTATTGTATATGTTCTCATGTGCCTTAATAAACATGTCATTTATTTTCATATTTTAATGCCATTATGTGTATGCTATTTTAATGTTATCGTATATGTTCTCATGTGCCTTAATAAACATGTCATTTATTTTCATATTTTAATGCCATTATGTGTGTGCTATTTTAATGTTATCGTATATGTTCTCATGTGCCTTAATAAACATGTCATTTATTTTCATATTTTAATGCCATTATGTGTGTGTTATTTTTAATGTTATCGTATATGTTCTCATGTGCCTTAATAAACATGTCATTTATTTTCATATTTTAATGCCATTATGTGTGTGCTATTTTAATGTTATCGTATATGTTCTCATGTGCCTTAATAAACATGTCATTTATTTTCATATTTTAATGCCATTATGTGTGTGCTATTTTAATGTTATTGTATATGTTCTCATGTGCCTTAATAAACATGTCATTTATTTTCATATTTTAATGCCATTATGTGTGTGTTATTTTTAATGTTATTGTATGTTTCTCATGTCTTGAATATCATCACAGACGCATCTCCAAATGCCGCCGGTCTTCGGGAATTACAATAACCGGCCTGTACAGTCACAGAAAAAGCTACAAGCTTGATATTTTGGGTAAATTTAGAAATTGTACTATCCGCGTGGTGAAAACAAAGGCGCTGATCAGCTGTGCTACGCCTTTGTTTTGCATACAGATAATATCCGGTTTTCTCATGACGCGGCTCAAATGGCATCTCCAAATAAGGCTGTTTTTTCCGTAAAACGATTATGAAAGGAGATAAAATTTTCAAATGAATATATGGGCCCCGGAAATGGATTTTAGCCCTCCAGTAATTTTTGTACCGACAGTTCCAAGATGATTCTGTTGCGATTTTCTTCATGATTTCTGTTGATTATGCCAGCCTCTGTTTAAATCTTTGTTTGGGAAAAGCTACCCTATTGGAAACGAGACGTCATCTACTTTTCATCTGTTTTTTAAGCTTCTTGTGTGTTGTCATTCAACCGTCTGGTGATACTCGAGTTTGCCATTTGAGCATTTAGGTCAATCAAATTTGTTCACTCGAGTTTGCCGTTGTTTGTAAATCAGGTAACTTTTTATTCTATTTTAGAACTGAAACATTGTCCCAGGTGTCAGGTGTTCTTAAAATATATTCAGCATTTATCTTTAGGTAAAGATGTCACCTCTTCTGATAAAAACATTGTAATTGTTTGGTAAAAGCACATTTTTATTTCAAAATTCTTTGCACAACATATACAATGCATATTAAGAACACATATTTGTAACAGGATAGAGACAAAAGCAAAATTTTATCAATTTACGGTATCTACATGGCAAAAATTCCACATAGTAAATTAAAAAATGCACTCGAGTTTGCCGTTTTAAAAGGTCATTTAGTTTGAAACTGTCACTCAAATCAGCAGATCAATCAATTCAGATGTCTTTGTGGACAACATGAAAATAAACTCAGATCTTCGGAACAAATGGTCTTCTTGTGTGAAGCAAATGCTCAAAAGGCAAACTCGAGTGAAATGGGGCTGTAAAGTTGCGACTTAAGTGTATGAGCAGCGTCATGAAAAAACCGGATTTTTTTGCCAATGCGAAAACAAAGGCAGTAACTGCAAAGCTGAGCAGCGCCTTTGTTTTCGCTTCACGGGTAGTACAATTCACCCTCTTCTTATTACCAAAATTTCAAGCTTTTCACATTCTTCTGGGACTATGCAGGCCAGTTTGAGTCGGACCGGGTCGGAGTCATCTCACTTAGACCAGGTTTCTCGCGTCGCGGCTCATGTAATCATTGAATAAATTCTATCAATTTCAGGAACTTCTGTTTATACTTGTTCACTAGTGTTGCTTGTATGCATGACCAGGCCCTGAGGTTATAAAACTTTTTTTTCATGCTCAACTCAGCTGAGCATAAAATCTAAACTGCTCATAAATACCAAAATAGCCAAAATGTATTGAAATTGAAGGTTTAGAACTCCAAAGCCTGTAATCTATCATGCTTATAAATGTTAAAATGCCAACAATTTTAACATTTGTGAGCAGGATAAATTTTAGTCTCAACCGAGCTGAGCATGAAAAAAGTTTTGTAATCTCGGGACCTGGTCGTAAATTCAGAAGGTATATAGGTGGTGGAGACCAAAAAGGGTAGTAGGGTAACTAGGCAAAAACTAGCCATGCAGTTTTCAACTTTTATTCAAGATTTTGTGTTTAGAAAGAACCATGCAGATAAACTATGACTGAGCCGCATCGTGAGAAAACCGGATTTTTGCCTAGGCGAAAACAAAGGCGCAGATCAGCTTCGCGGTAACCGCGAAGCTGATCAGCGCCTTTGTTTTCGCTACTCGGATAGTACAATTCCTCTTCTACTTAAATCCGAAATTTCAAGCTTCTAGCTCTTTTCTGAGCTTGTACAGGCCGGTTTGTGTCGGACCTGGTCGGAAACCCCGAAGACCGGTTTTCTCGCGTCGAGGCTCAATTGTAAACTATGAACGACATGCAATGTATGACAGTAAAAAGCTTTTAACCAATAACATGCTTGATATCTTCTAAAAATATTGATGTAAGACAATTTGAAAGACAAATGGTGGTATTCGTGAAAACATTTCTTCATCGTTTCGTCAAAATTATTTGAAACAAGATACTGTTATGAGTAAAAAATATGTGAAATAAGATACAAAATGAGTTAAAATTATGTGAAATAAGATACTGGTATGAGCTAAAATTATGTGAATGAGAAAATGGATTCTAATAAAACTCAAAATGCAAAAGGAATGCTGAAATCCTTGAAGCTTTCATAGTCATTCTATCTTTAGGTAGGTTGTCATACATTGTACAGCCCGGTGCACAGCCCGGTTTGTGTCAAACCTGATCGGAAACCAAACAAAGACAGGTTTTCGTGTGACAAATTAAGCCTGGCGTCCTTTTATGGGACATGGGCAAACAGTATAGCCCGAGATGTGACGCCGAAAGAACGTCCAATCTGGTGCTATTCTGTTTGCTTAGAGAAATGAATAAAATTTAAAAATCACACTAACTGAAAGTGGGTTCATCCAACTGATTGGGATGGCATACATTCATCAAAAATGGGTCAACATTTGCGAAAAGCACTGATAGTTCTCAATAAAGCACTCTTGAAATATAAAATTGCGGTTAATGAACAAAATGGACACCAGTTATGTTTCTCAATCAATCTCAAAGATTTTTTTTTTTCGCTAGAACAAGCTTAGTTGTCTAAAAATGATTTTCAGCACGTCAAACAACTGCAGTTCTTAAATTGTTAAGCACATTTTTATTTTCAGCACTTTTTAATAGAATAACTGCAGTTTTAGAATAAAACACTTAAACAACATTTGTGTCATCATCTTCAATATTTTAGCCGAGGCATCAGAAAACAAACAACATGCATAGGCGAAAACAAAGGCGCAGATCAAGCTGTGCAATTACTCAACAGCTGATTTCGCTATACAGATAGTTTCTTCTTCTACTTACATACAATATTTAAAGTTTCTAGCTTTATAATTTTATTCTGTGATTTAAAGGCCGGTTTGTGTCGGACCTGGTCGGAAAACCACATTGTTGGTTTTCTCATGCGACGGCTCACTTAATTTCGTGTCTTAAATGCTGCATCTAACCCGTGTTTCAGGTATGTCAGTTTTCACTATCTATACAACCTGAATGTTAAACAGTCTTTTAAGTAAGCACTATCCTTTTTCACTTAAAACATTACACTTTCATTGTCGAAACATTACGTCGGAATGTCCATGAATGGTTCATCTGGTGACACACTTCGAGGTCGAATAACACCTTCATGTCCCGAGTGTAACACAGAACTAAGCACTGGATCCGGAGTGTATCTGGAGACTATTGACACGAATGGAGTGTAACTAGATACCACTGGCACGAATGGAGACACTGACGATTCACTGTAGTAGGTCGGTGTTGATGGAGTCTGGAAGTGACACACTACTGGGTAATGACGTAGAAACACTGGTTCTTGATGGAATGCTGGATAGGATGGTTCACTCTTGACCCGTTCGTCGAAACCCGTCGCCGGTCTTTGGTATCTGCTGAATGCCGAGCCGATATGACTGTTCACCGAAGAGTTGCCGGTAGCGCTGTTGACTCGTGGCGCCGGTGACATATCTGGACACATGTCTTCTTCTCTGCCGAGGAACGACGTGTTGAGGTCTAGAGGAGTTTGACTTGGATCACAGAGGAGACTTAGGTTCTGGACGGCGTCGTTGACGGCTTTGCGACTCGGCGTGTCGGTGTCGTAGCCAAGGACCTCGCTCAGTGTCGGTGTTTCTCGATCGCGCACGGAACTGTCGGCGTCATTGGTCTTCTGCGCATGGGTCGGCGTGTCAGCCTTCTGATCGGTTGAACTGGAATGTCGAAGAACCTCGGGTGATTCTGTCACGCTCTTGTTCTGCTTTTGGAACTTCTTCGGTAGTTTGACGTTCGCCTTGTCCCCAGACCTTCGTTTCTTCGTTGTCTTGGACTTCTGAACGGTCGTCTCTTTGGTAGCGTCGGACTTCGGCGGGAGCTGAATCGGCGGAATCCCCAGTTCCTCGTGAATATACGGAGCGAAATGTCCCGTCTTCCCCAACTGGTTTTCTTGTAGTCGGAACACATCGTCGGTAACCATGGAGAGGTCGACCTTCCAGTAGTTCTGCGGTTTCTTGATCTGGCCAGGAAGTGGGTCTCTCGTCTCTTTGTAGCAGCATCTACTCGACGATAGGGTGTGTCGAACGGAATCTTTCCACCCGGTGTACTTGCCGCGGAAGAACTCGAAATTCTGTCGAAACCAGCTGTGAATGGAGCCTAAAATCAGGGCCTTGCCCGGCGACGAGTGGATAGCGTAGATGATTAGGCCGAGGTATCTGTATGGTGGCTTGTCGACATGTCGAGTGTAGTTCCCCGTCACCGTCTTGCGTTTCTTGGTCGTGGTTTCGTCACTGGGTGTCGAGTTGTTTCTTTTACCGTTGGCGTTATACAGCTGCTTGTCGACAGTCGTTTCGTCGTCTTGTGGTTCACTCGTCGAGCTACGGCTGTCGAAACCACTGGTGCTGCTGAAGTCGACATCATCTTTGGTCGAGAAGGGCGTTGACTGTCGAGAATATCCGGACGACCAGGAGTCGACGCTGCTGCGGGTGTCACCGTCGTTGACGCTGGACCGAACCTCAGGATAAACGTCGGTTGTCGAGACTGTCGGCTCGTGTCGGTAGTCATCAGGATCAGCCTGGACGAGGTGGTCGAGGTATGTCGGTGGGTTGAGGCTATCGTCGGTATCGTGTGGTAGTGGCGAATAGTCGAAAGCGGCTAGCCTGGAGAAGTTCTCCATCCTTCTAGACCAATCAGAGTGTCAGCCTGAAACGAAATTCAAATTATTACTTTTCACTCTTTGTAATCCACATCCTCCATTTCTCAAAGATTGCATTATTATTGCGAAACTATTATATATATTTTTTTTTATTACAAGAAAACGGCGGACACCGAAGTCAGTACAACGAACAAACAACGAGCACATTTTATTTGTGGTTAAATAAATGTTATAGTAGCATTTTGGGTTACCCCCACGTTCTATTTCATCCTCTTGTTTGATACATTTTTTTTCGCAAAATCATCTTAGACAGTCAACTATATTTTGTGGAGCAATATAAACAAAGCAAATCATTAGCCGTCGAACTTGAACCACAAGATCTGATACAAAATGCGTGATTTTGCAAGCACCGATCTAGGGAGATTAAATCCGTGGTTTCCTGTAGAAAGTAACGATCTAAGCAAAAAAAAAAAAAAAAAAAAAAAAAAAAAAACCGCTATAGTTGCGTTGGTCCGTATGTAGCATGTGCCATGCAGATAAACAAAATCAGACGCTTATGGTAAATAAACAAACTTTACAAATCGATTCGACGCAAGTAAACTCCGCCATTTTCCTCGTGGGTTTCTGAGTGTCAAGTCAAGACATCTCGTATAGTGTTCGCAGGCCTCGTTGCCTGTACGTAAAGACAGACCGGTGTGATGTTAGCAATCATGAAAAATTAAATCATTAATCGTCGAAACAGAGCCACGAAATCAGCATTTCTTCTCGATGAGATGCCAAATGGCACGACTTTGCAAGCACCTGTCAGAGGAGGTTTGAAACATTGTGATTACGAGTAAGTATATGATTTCTGGGGAAAGCAAATATCTAAGCAAAGAGCACAATAGCTGCATTGGTCCACAATGCAAGTTTCAAGCTGATAAACAGAATAAAAAAGCTTATAACAAATAAACAAATGAGCCGCCCCATGGGAAGACCAACAATCTGCATAGGCGAAAACAAAGGCGCAGATCAGCTTCGCGGAAGCTGATCAGCGCCTTTGTTTTCGCTACTCGGATAGTACGATTCCTCCTCTACTTAACTCAAGCTTCTAGCCTGCTTCTGTAGCTGTACAGGCCGGTTTGTGTCAGACCTGTTCGGAAACCACATTGTTGGTTTTCCCACGAGGCGGCTCAAATGTTACAAAACCCGCCTAAAATAAGCCATTTACTCGTCGTGTGTTGCGAGCTCGTTTACTGTACGTAAAACTCGTTTCCTATACTTAAAGACAGACCAGTGTGATTGTAAATTTTCAATATGTGACTTTCGAAGTTGCGACAGTCCTAGCTACACATAGTTTTTATTCAGTTTTACGTCCCTATCAAGATTATTTCAGCTCAGAAGAGACGGGCCAATCAGTAGGTGGGGCAAAACGGGAGAACCCCGAGAAAAAACACCTGGCACACCCACAAACAGAACTTGGCTTGTCTCACAAGTCATGTGCCTTGTGTGGAGCTCGAGTCCGCACCAGATGATCGAATGATAAAGCGCGTTCATGAAATCAGCCCTCTTAACCACTCGGTCACGGTGGCTGCCAGAGATATTGCTACAATGCTGATGTGCATACGAGGGCCATCCAATAAGTTCTGACACTGGTCTCATATCTTCCAAACGGTGTATGAAATGAGAATAACTTTGCTTACCAAGTATGGCCATGGGTGTCGCCTACTATATAGCAATCTCAATCTAGATCTAATCAATGTCCCACAGTTGTGAGGTGACGATCAAATTGTTAGGACATAAGTCATGTCTACAGGACGACTACGTTTACCAGTTCAAAATCACTTTTCTTGAAAGGTGGTTTCCCAATAGTTGCAAAGTTTTATAGTTGGTTCTTCTGAATAATGCCATTAATGATATTCAGGTTGTGTCATTATGGAGGCCCTCCCAGGGGTTTTGGGGATTCAGGGAGAAGGGCTATTTATTTTCAGGAATTTGGGGAATTTGGGGAGAACGGTCATTTTATTTTCAGGAATTTGGGGAGAAAGCATAACTTTTTGGGGTTTTAGGGAGCAGAGGGCTGAGGAAAAACATTTTAGGGAGCTGGGGAGAAAGGTCATTTTTTTTTTTTTCAGGGAGCAAAGCCCCCCCCCCCCCCACCCCCCCTCGGGGGGCCTTACTATGGATCAGCTGTCTGCTTTACGATGACTTTGAAGAAGGACAATACTATTTTTGCTAGTTCCGGATCATTTTACCAGTTCCGAATCACCTGTGTTATTTTCAAAAAGAGCCCTCTGTTATAAATTGTTTTATGGTTTTGATTTTGTTAGCTTGGTCACTTAAACATGGAATAAGCATGCAATTTTTGATTTTCATTGCCTTAATTAATGAGAACTAACGTTTGATATTAAGAGATTATTATATGACAATTTTCATATCATACCCCGTATCAACCTGAGACTTCCGTATCAGCCCGAGACTCCCATATCAGCCTGAGGGCCGAAGGCCCGAGGGCTGATATGGGAGTCGAGGGCTGATACGGAAGTCGAGGGTTGATACGGGGTATGATATGAAAATTGCCATATCATGATCTCTTTATCATATATTTTTATTGAAAAAAAAAGTGTTTGATACAGTTCAATGCACAAAATGTTTCCCAACTTAATTTCAAGTGGAAAAAAGAAAGAATGAAAACAAAATTCTGGGGTGTGATATGGGGGTGTGATATGAGTAGGGAGATATGGATTTTGACAAATTTTGAACTGATACAGCTTTCCCAACATAATTTCAAGTGGAAAAAAGATAGAATGAAAAAAAATCTGGGGTGTGATATGGGGGTGTGATATGAGTCCATATCTCCCTAGGGAGATATGGATTTTGACAAATTTTGAACTGATACAGCTTTCGAGATATGGTGTCCCGATACGTGCATAGGACTTGCGCCTGTATCGCATATGTAAAAAGAACGTATTTTACAGTAAATATATGATAAGTGCCCCTATCAGTGAGTGACAGTGACAAATATCACCTGTATAAGTAACTTGTTCCAGATTGTTTGATTTGAGTTTAATTAATATTGGAGTGCGTTCTGGCCAGTATTAAATATTTGAAATCTTTCGTCTCGGTTTCGATTTTAGCTGATTCGAAACTGGTGAAATTAACGCCAATAATTACATAAAACAATGTAACAAGTTCATGTTTCTGGTATGAATTTATGTTCGAATGCAAGGTGAAACAAAAAAGTAAAAGAAAAGCTCTCATTCGACAGGTCAATTATTTTACTCTGAACAGTTTGGTGTCAGTTTCTAGCAAAAGATGGATATAATCAAAATATAATCAAAAGTTCAAAACTGTCACCAGGAAGCTTGTACAGTGTTGCAAAGTAACTGACATATGAGCCGCCTCGTGGGAAAACCAACGATGTGGTTTCCGAACAGGTCCGACACAAATCAGGCTGTACAGTCACAGAAGATAGCTAGAGGCTTAAAATTTTGGAGTTAAGTAGAGGAGGAATTGTACTATCCGAGTAGCGAAAACAAAGGCGCTGATCAGCTTCGCGGTTACCGCGAAGCTGATCTGCGCCTTTGTTTTCGCCTATGCAGATTGTTGGTTTTCCCATGAGGCGGCTCATATTAGTCATGGTATTTTAAACATTTACCGTGGACGTCAACAACGAAATCATACAAATGAAATGCTAGATCTCATAAGAGACCCTGTTTGCACGCAAACGAATTTTGGACGCGTTCAACCTCAAACATACAGTAGGCACCGTGTCTTTTATCGGTTAGAGTCTTTGGAGTGGAGTTTGGAGTTGAGCAGAAAAATAAATAGTGTAGTAGATAACGCACTCGCTTGTCACATCTGCGGTCCGGGTTCAAATCCGGATCCGGACATGTGGCAGGTAGTGGTCGCCCGTCCAGGATCGGTGGTTTTCCTCGGGTTCTCCGGTTCCCTTCGCCACGAGCGCTATCTAACGCCAACATCCGCGCCTTCAAGAACGCGTACATAAGCTCCTTGGGCTTTCTGTGTAGTGACATCGGGAAGTCACGTGCTGCCTTCGGGACACATTCGGGAATGCATTTCACACCTAACACGGTGTCGTAAAGCCTTCGTGAAACCTTCGTTTACCATTCGCATCCACATCGTATGCAAAACTACCACTCTCTATATCGTTAGTGAGTGCTTCGGGTATAATCGTGTGGTATTCGTGTATCCAACGTGTGATCTTCGGTAGGCCTCGTACATGCTTCGGCTCAACAGTGGCATTTTACCAAATTCGTGACGAAAATCGCGCGAAATTCAAAATTTCTTATTCGTGTGGCCTTCATGTGCCACATTACGAAAACTTGCCCATGTAGGCCCAATATAAAGAGATTTTTTAAGTTCTAAAAATTGAAAGTTTTCAGCAGAAAAATTTTGATATTTTTAATATATTTGCTCAAAACATTAATTGTGGATACACGTTAGAACCGCCTCGGCGAATACAATCCCAGACATTTAAAATCTGAAACAGCATGCAAATATTTTGCTCAATGTTTCTAACATTTTATGGATGGACAATAAAAATGCACACAATGTACGTGGATAGTATTTATGACCTTGACTGTATTACAAAAGATGTCTAAAAGCAAAGATGTCTAAAAGCAATACTAAATTGCTATTAATTTAGGTTAATAACAAAACTAAAAATTGCTATTAATTTTTTTTTAGGTTAATAACAAAACTATAAATAGAGAATATGTAGCTGGTTATCAAGCTATAGACAGCTGGCTGTCATTAGCCAACTATCACTACTAGACAACCAGACACTAATTTTCCCAATAAGAAAAACCAAAAGGGCCCAAATACCTTGATATACCCTTCAGCATAAATTACAAGGGTATAACCAGTGACATACACAAGAAATGTAAGAAGATGTAATCATTTAGCTCAAACATCGTACACATGTTACATGCTAATACTGCACTTTTGGACGCAGTCATCAAATTTCAAAAGCGAGCTGCAAGGTCCATCTTAGATAAACCATTAGAGAAACCCCATCAGCTGAGCTTTTTGCTGAATTAAAATGGATGGAGTTCCCTAAAAGGGTAATGTACCAGAAAGCAATACTGATGCACAACTTAACCCCACCATACTTAGCCAATATTTTTAATTCTCAAGAGAAGTACTGACCGGACCCTGAGATCTACATCTGAAAACCTTCTGTATGTTCCAAAACCAAACATTGAAATGTTCAGAAACAGCATTGCTTATTCAGGATCTAAGTTATGGAACTCAATTCCAGACAATATCGGAAATGCAGGATCTCTTCAGCAGTTCAAAAAAGGATATCTTGAATGGACAATAGTTCAAGTCAACTTAATACTTTAAGAGTGGAAGTCTTTCTTGTAGTGTATAAAAATGTTTGTGTTAAAGTTTTTGGTTAAAGGTTTTAGATATTGGCCTGAAGTGTTGTGCTGTACCATCATGACTCGCCTTAGTGACCTTGGTGTCAAGGTCACAGACTTTGAATTTTATGTTTAAAGTTTTGCTTAAAGTGTTTAGGACTCTATATATCTTAAACATAAGGATGAATCTAGCCGATGCTGCGTCTAATGTTAGATATTATTCTTGAGATTTATGCTGTACCATCTCGACCCACATGAGTGACCTTGAGGTCAAGGTCACAGACTAAGAAATTTTAAATTAAAGTTTTTGATTTAAGTTGTATACTATATGTAGCATATATGTCTATTTACTACATTATCCCTTGACTATTTAGGTGGATCAAGTTTTGTCTGAAGTTTTATGCTCTACTATCATGACCCACCTGAGTGACATAGAGGTGAAGGTCATAGATAATAGATTTCAGTAGATTTTGAAGTCAGGCGAGCTACGTTGTCCTGCAACAGCTCTTATTAAGAAACGCGACAAGTAGGCATAAGCCGTATTTGTTTGTTCGATTTGATTCTTTACGCCCCAATCAACAACATGCCATCGGATTTTTATTGAGTAAAATAGCCGGTACCGTTCAACAGTGCCTTAATACCAATCTTATCAAACAATAATTGTTCATAATTACCACTAAAACGCTAATGTAGGACTCTCTCTCTCTCTCTCTCTCTCTCTCTCTCTCTCTCTCTCTCTCTCTCTCTTCAGTTTAAGGATGACAGTTTTCAAAAAAAAAAAAAAAAAAAAAAAAAAAATGTCATTCATATTTTCGAAGCTATCTATGCATGAAGATTTTGAATCTGCTACATCATCAGTAAAACATGTCTCTGTAATAATACCCCCTTCTATCCCACTTTTATATAGCAAAACTGGGGTTTACAGGGTATACCCATTTTTCTAACATAGATTGTGGGTACTCGTTAAAACCGCCTCGGTGAGACGGTTCTAACGTGTACTCACAATCTTTTGAGACAAACGTATTAAAATAATTATCAAAATTTTTCCAATGAAATTCTTAATTTTTAATGCTGAAAAATTCTCTGTAAGACATGAGCATTTTTCCGTAATGTAAATTGTGGATGAATGAGTAAAATTTGATTTAGTCCGAATGACCCAGGCTTCCTACGTCTATCTTGTTCATGGTAATGGACAGAGGAGCCCGGTCGATATAAAGGGCGTGATAGATCGCTTTAACTAGACTTGACCAAACACTGTTAATTGTAAGGTTGATCTTCAGTATGAATCGGCTAACCAAATGTGTTATGACGTTACGCACAATAATGGTGACCCCTTACGTTACAATTGTTACGTTACGGCTGTAGATTTTAACAAATGGAATTATGCTTTTGTCATCATTTTTACGACGAACATGCCAAACGTAACATGAACAGTACATTTATTTCATGAATTTTGTTTCACTAAAGACTTAATATTAAATTCATTAATATTTTCCCGGGTTATACAGAATTTTCTATATAGGAATTAGGAATTTGCACCTTTGAAAATTCGGTTAAGATACGATGCCCAGTGCTAAACTGTCACAGTGGCAAATACTTGCGGAGTTATACATGCTATGCTAACAAATAATACATAAAACATTCTGTTTTTGTACCACTTATAATGCCGGAATAGTTGAAATTTAAATCATTGCAGGCATCCTGGCGAATCCAAAACGATTTCATTACAAGTGTAGTATATGATGCTAGCGAATGATAATGTCTGCAAATACGTTGTCGTCGATAAGAACGGTCAACAACTTTAATAAATAAATAAATAAATAAATAAATAAATAAATAAATAAATAAATAAATAAATAGAAAATAAAACAAAAAATAATAATAGAAAAGAAAGATGGTAGCATGTTCCTCATTTGCGTAACTACCACAAAATCATCGGACGCGAATATAGTCCTATACTTGCGAACATTAACGAATGTCAAGCGAACAACCGTTGAAGCAATTATTTCGAATTTGCGACGAATCGCATTCGCATTCGTAAGCTCATTCTCGGTTTACATGAAAGCATGGTTGAAGTAAGCACGGCTAAGAATCCCTTTTAAAATCAATCGTTTCGCCCCGACATAAGACATGACGTCATAATCTGGAAAAAATCGCGAGTGGGACATTTTGGGAGACATTTGCATTTTCAAAAATAAAGAAAACGGCACGGCCTACTGTAACAAAACATACATCACCGTAATCAGTAAAGAAAACGTATTTTCATATATCTTTATTATTTCGATTTGATTGATATAACATGTTTAAAAAATGTCTCCAAAATTACGTTTTGTTATAAAACAACGTCAATTTTAGGCTTTGGGACATTTTGGGAGACAATTGCTTTTTCACTTCGCTTTTTAACACGACATCAAATCCAAAAAATAATTGCATCTATCGAATCTATGCAAAAAACGTATTTTTCAGCAGGAAAATTATTTCAATGACTTGACTAGGAAAGATACTGCTTTTACAATAAATCGTTTCTACTTGTTTTGTCGCTGAGATGGGACATAGCTTTTGTCTTTAGTCCCACGCCCGGTATTTCTGAAGTTTTTCTTCTTCATTGGAATAAATGCACCAGCAAAACAGAAATTGATGTCGCTTTCATATTACGAAACCGTTTCACGACTTATACCGCCAATTAAATCTTACCGGCGTTGCGACTACTGCGGCATACAGTTAAATGTAACGCGGGACACGCCGTCTTTTCATTGCTTTCGACAATTATGAATAAAACACTCTTAAATTGATAAGAATTATTAAGTTTATTTCTCAACCATCGTTTAGATTTTTATTTGCTGAAAATGTTAGTGTAAAATGTTTTAATCTACGCCCACAAATAAGCATTTTATCGGTTTTACAAGCAAGCATAGCAAGCATTTTCACAAAGTGTCACCAGTATCTTGCGTAACGTCTATATCATATTCTTAGACGCAAAAGAAACGCAACACTAAAAAAAAAAAAAAAAAAAAAAAAAAAAAAAAAAAAAAAAATCCATTATAGTATTAGCTCAAGAGTTGTTTTGCTAATAAATACATGAATAGTCCAGTAATTTGTCTTCCATGCAAAAGGCAGATAGGCGAAATATGTCGCTCTTTTTATTTATAAAGTTTCTTGATATGAACTTAAATCTAAATGTAACATTTATGAGATATCAAAACACGGATTGAAATTGCTAAACAATAAATAAATAAATAAATAAATAAATAAATAAATAAATAAATAAATAAATAAATAAATAAATAAATAAATAAATAGATAAATAAATAAATAAATAAATAAATACTGAATAAAACTAACCTTAGAAGCTTTTTTCTGTATCTGTATTCTTACTTGTTCAACGTGTAATAATAATCACTTTCAGGTACTTAATCCATCAGGCGGGGGAAGTTTGGACCAGCCCAATCAAGGATAAAGTAGGGGAGATATATATATAATATCACTAAAATAATTTGTCGCTCATTTCTAATTATTCGTTAAAACGTTTAAAGGTAAGTTTAAAGATGTTGTAGTAAGAAATATATCTGTTATTATTGTCTTGTTTTTGAATTTTTGAATCATTTATTTTATTCTTATTTTTCTTGACACCCCTTCACTTTAATGGAATAACCAGATTTCGAATTAAATTGTTATAAAAACAGAGTTCATCATGCATAACTATTACCTTTGATCTCCGCCGCGGTGAGACAGACAGTAGAGATCTGTCCCAATTAAATGTGAAGTCACTCGTTAAGTTTTCACACCTTAACTATATGAGCCACGTCATGAGAAAATAAACATTTGGTATATGCGAAAACAAAGACGCAGATCAGCTTCGCAGTCACTGTGAAGCTGATCTGCGCCTTTGTTTTCGCCACATAGATAGTACAATTTCTCAACTTTCTAAAGCCAAAATTTCCAGCTGTGCTTGTACAGCTCGGTTTGTGTCGGAACAGTTCGGAGACCACATTGTTTGTTTTCTTATGACGCGGCTCATATTATCCTTTAATTCGTTAATCCCTAATCAATTTCAGCTAGTTCAAGAGAAAATAAACCTTACCGGAGTCTTTTAGATTAGTCAGCAGATTCACGTGACCTTATTTATTTACAGCAGCATTGAGCTGTGATTCTACTACTTATAAATATATTAACGTGGATTTAAAGCCATGATATCAGAAAGGCTCTTTAAATCAGTACCTCCACCCCCCCCCCTCTCTCTCTCTCTCTCTCTCTCTCCCCTCTCTCTCTCTCTCTCTCTCTCTCTCTCTCTCTCTCTCTCTCTCTCTCTCTCTCTCTCTCTCTCTCTCTCTCTCTCTCTCTCTCTCTCTCTCTCTCTCATCCATCTACCTTATGCGGCAGTAGACGGCGAAAATGTTGTCACGGAAAATAAATAAATAAATAAATAAATAAATAAATAAATAAATAAATAAATAAATAAATAAATAAATAAATAAATAAGCCTTTGAAAAATTCCTCAACAATACGAAAACTTGCCCATGCAATATACAGAAAATTTTTGAGCTTTAAAAATTGAAAATTTTTAGCTGAAAAATTTTGATATTTTTCTTATTTTTGCTCAAAACATAGATTGTGGGTACAAGTTAGAACCGCCTCGGCGAGGCGGTTCTAACGAGTACCCACAATCTATGTTTTGGGGCCAAAAAAGAAAAATAGGTATACCCCTGCAAACCCCAGTTTTACTATATAAAAGTGGGGTTTACGGGGGTATTCATTGCACGGACATGTTTTCCTGATGTAAATAAATAAATAAATAAATAAATAATAAAGCCTTTTAAAAAAATAATAGATCTATAAGACCAAAAGATAATACATAATCTGTGTATATATGGAGTAGGATATAAATAATGATGACGAACTGTCACAATCAGAAATCAAACCCTGGTCTCAAGAATGTGTTAGTCAAATCAAGGACCCCATGCGCGGATCCAGAGTGGGGGGGGGGGGGGGGGATTACCATTTTCGTTGGACCCCCTCTCATCATCATGGAAAATTTCTGGATCCGCGCATGGACCCTGTATCGATATAGGGTCCTTGGTCAAATCAAGTCAAGTCAAGTAAAATTTATTTAACGTCGATTTGGTATTAACATTTGAAACACAAGCTCCTAGACGCTTTTTATACCGACTAACAAGAATAAAATATCACAGTTGCAAATCACAAATTGTAAGGAAAACAAGTGAATCATTTTCCTTTTAAAAAACATTATTTTTTCTAGTGTATGAGTATCTTTATATCTACTTAACGTTTTAACATAGCCACTTAAGCATGTAGCCTTTCTGAAACCTTGATGCGTGGAAGTGTTGCTTTTCTTTTTTTGCTGAGCATATATCTTTGCACGAATAATATGCCAATAGACACACACGAACGTTAGAAAAATAGATCCAACCGGCCGCTTATGCCAACGAAAAATGTGACAGGTGTCAAAAGTTTAGGAATTAATTTCGTTTTCTTCTGCATATAATTCATTGTATATCTCACAACTATTATATAAGAAAGCAGCATATTAAATGCTATATACAGCGCCTACAGAACACAGCAAAATGGCAAAGTTCACTGCAAAATGCTGTAATTCTAGAGTTGAGTAGAGGTAATGTCACAAGGACAGCTTTTTAAAAAGCTAGATCACCAATTGAGCAGATAACAAAAATGAAAAATTGATACATCTATTTATATTTTATTCCTTAGAGAAAGGGAAGCATCCAGTAGCGTCGGTGAAATGCTAGACGAACTTAAATGGCCATCCCTGGAGTCTCGCAGGGAGCGGTCCTCCTTAACCTTCTTCTACAAGATACACTCCGGTACAGTGTCTCTTGATAAAGACAAATACCTGACCCCTGCACCCAATCTAAGGCATACTCGGGCATCACATGAATCACAATACACAAGACCATTTGCCTATAGTGATGCCCTGAAAAATTCCTTTTTCCCCAGAACTATTCCGGTTTGGAATAGTCTCCCTTCTTCAGTGGTCCTATCTAAGACCATTGAGGAATTTAAGGCTTCTATTTAAATCATAAGCCCAGAGGCATGCGTTTTAGTATGCCTCTCATCTATATCTTGTAAATAGTTTTAATGGTCCACCCCAAATGTTTTCTTTTCCCTTGACTAAATTCTAAATTTAGCCACCCACCCCACACCTGAGGTGATGATCAGAAATTGATCGACTGAGTATCAGAAGATAGATAGATAAAAATGTTATTGCTGATGATCCTTTGTAATAGTTATTGAGGGAGTATTGTCAATTTGACATTTCACCAGTAAACTGTTCTGGTTCTGATTAGACAACAGTAAAACTGAGCTAGCTAGAAACAATGTTACGTCGGTGGGTTTCATAAATGTTGTTGTCGACATTATTGGTAGATTTCGTAGAAACACTATTTCTATGAGTTAAAAGACCAAGCCCGGCTGCTGTTCTAGTGAACTATCTGTCGTCTGAGTGATCAACACCATTAGTTATCAACAGATTTAAAAAAAAAAAAAAAAAACGTCTGAGCCAGTTAATTTGCCATCCCTGTGTGGATATGAAACCCCAACACTGGAGATAACTTAAAGGGAAAGGCAAGGTTGAAATACAATGCATCTTAAATGAAAGAACTCTTTTTCCTTAACAATATGGTACATGTTTTATCAAAATCAGATGCAAATTAAGAAAGTTAGGTTGGTTTGAATATTCATCAATGTTTGTTTAAGGAGGCGGCCATATTGGATATTCATGAGGCTTTATGACGTCATAAAGCCCTAATTAAACATGTATAATCAATATTAATGAAGCACTATTAATATTTTTCTGTTAATGTCTGTTTGAATGTTTTCTAATATTGATTTACTATCAATTCTAGCCATATTTCACCATATAAATTTTGAAATATGAATTTTATTCACAGTTTAAGATTTTACAGTTTTCTAATTAATATTCAAAATGGCCGCCAAAAGTCGTTTCATTCCAAAAATTTCAAATGTCAATATCTTACTTATTCCTTGACCGATTTTAACAAAATTTGCACCAAAATGTTTGTTTTGACCAGCTCGTTAGTTTAAAATGTATTGTTGTTGAATATTGCATTCTCCTTTAACTAATTTTTTTAGCAAAAAAAAAAAAAAAAAAAAAAAAAAAAAAAGAAGAAGCAACTTGTTTATCTTAGAAAGATTATAAAATGGCCATGACACAATGGAATTTTAATGTTATTAGGTTTTTAGAATTTTAATTATGGAGTTAAGAATTTGTATAAATTGTGTTCACTCACATAGTAAGCATCAAGACTTGAAAGGACAGTGTTCCAGCCTCATAGCATGCAGGGTTAGTTTGTAACGGTTTCCACTCCAGTAAGCATTCAGATGACTCTTGAATGGATTAACCGAGCGTGCCCTTGCTACATGTTCCACATTCTGAAGTAATCTCAGTAACCCATTATGAAAACTTGCCCATGCAATATACCTACGTTTTCCTGAGCTAAATTAAAAACTGAAAATATTCGTAAGTAATAGAAAAAAAACACCTTTTTGCTCAAAACATTGATTGCTGGTGCACGTTAGAACTGCTTTGATCACAACTGGTACATGTATTCAGTTACTTTAAAAATGAAAGAATAAATTTCAGAGCCCAAAGTGCTAAATAGTGATGGGACAAAAAGATCATAAATTGGCTGCCCATGCCAAGATGGCAGCTAAGGAGAAGATAGCTGCAGTGAAACATGCCGTCAAACCACAGGCGAAGGTGGTGAAGATGTCACTGTGTTCTGTCGCCTTTCTCGCCCTGGCTGTGAAAACTGTCGCCCTGGTGTTGTTTTATTACGTCTTCTCCATTGGACTTACATTCTATAATAAACGTTTTGTTAAGGTAAGGACATATGAGCCGCGACACGAGAAAACCGGTCTTCAGGGTTTCCGACCAGGTCTGACACGAACCGGCCTTTACAGCTACAGAAGATGGCTAGAAGCTGGAAATTTTGGATGTAGGAAGAATATGAATTGTACTATCTGTGTAACAAAAACAAAGGCGCTGATCAGCTGTGCAGTTACTGCACAGCTGATCTGCGCCTTTGTTTTCGCATAGGCAAAATCCGATTTTCTCATGATGTGGCTCATATGATAACACATGCATGTTTGTTTCTATAGGATTTTTTTTATTTTATCATTTTAGACAAATCCACTTTAAATAGAAACACATACAAAGAATTAACATCTGAATGCCTCTGCATTCAAAAATGAGTGTCAAATGGTTGCCACCATTTTGTATACCTTGCCACATGACCATGATGGATAACACTAATTAAAAGCACACAGTTAATTTTCTTTCTCTCGCAAAACAGTAAAAATCATTGAATTAGATGGCTCAACTAGATTGACATTATAGCCTTGTATAACATGCCCATTAACTAATGACAGAAAAACTTTAAATACTATAGCATGATGGTCAATGTACGTGCCCATAATCCTGGAGTTTTATGTCAAATTGTTTATCTTATTCCAGCATTTCCAGTTACCCCTGTCTCTCACAATGGCCCATCTAGTCGTGAAGTTTATGCTAGCAGGTCTTGTACGAAGCCTGTTATCCTGTAAAACCAAAGAACCCAGAGTCACTCTAGCCTGGGCAATGTATTTTAAAAGACTCGCTCCAGCAGGTAGGTATAATAAGAGCTGCTGTGCGAGAAAATGTGTCTTTGGGGTTTCCAACAAGGCCTGACACAAATCGGCCTGTACAGTCACAGAAGCAGGCTAGAACATTGAAATTTTGGATTTCAGAAGAAGAGAAATTGTTGTATCTGTGTAGCGAAAACAAAGGCGCTGATCAGCTTCACTGTTATGAAGCGGATCTGCACCTTTATTTTCGCATAGGCAAAACTCAGGTTTTCTCACATGACATAACACGGCTCATAAGATGATTGAAAACCATAATTTTAATGCTCTTTTGCTTGGTCAGGTAGAATGGTCCCTTTGGGCTATTTTGCTGGGTTCGGCACCAAGATAGTCATTGCCCTTTTTACCAGGTCGGACAGAATAAATTATTTTGTTGAGCTGCAGAATTTTGAGTTTTGAAGATTCCTGTTAATTTAGAACACATTTATTTGAGCTACCCAAGAGGCTTGAATACATTAGCACAGCTAATCTACAAGCACAGAGGATCTTACACAAGTGGTAATTTCATATGAAATTTATTAAACTGGCCGAAGGCTCGTTTAATAAATTTCATATGAAATGACCATGAGTATAATTTTAAGAAAATACATCGAGTTTTGTAGGTTCTACTTACATGTTGTAATGCAATTACGCAACTTTGACGTCATTTTTCAGGACAAATGACGTCTGAAGGGTCCATATAGGAAATATGTTATAACTCACAAAATCATTTGAATAATCTGGTCAGATAAAGACTATTAGACTCTAGAAACATAATACATTCTAATACTCAAATTATTGTCCAAAGGTACATTTTCTCATGTTGTGGCCCATATGATTCTAAAACAGGATTTTATTGCATTCGAAGAGGACATTATAATCGTTTTCAATGAAAATTTACATTGTTGTTATGGACTTCGTCAATGAAGTTACGTTATCCTGCAAAAGTGTTAATACATGTGTGGTCACCAATTTTTTTGATTAGATGATGCTGGAAAACAGCGACATCATAATTATGATAAAACCCATTAAACCATTTTCAAACACATTTATCTAGAAAATTTTCAATTTACTTTAGTTTGTGCATCTAGTCTGTGCCAAGTCTGATATATGTCTTCTTCACAAATCATAAGGTGCATAAGGTGTGTTCAGGCAAACATAAGAATCTTATCAAGTTGATTCACTTGCTTTGGCCATGATGCTGAAATTCTTAATAGGGAGATTTGCATAGAAGTAGGGAGATCCCTCTGAAATAGGGAGTTATCACATCTCTGAAATATATTTTCATTTCTGTTTGCAGGGATAACAAGTGCTTTAGATATAGGTCTATCAAACTGGAGTTTTGAATTTATTACAGTTTCTTTGTAAGTATAAATTGACCATTTAATAATTAAGAAATAATTTTACTTTATGGTGAATTATCATGATTAATGCGGGATGTTGTAGGGCAGATTGCGCAGCCGGAATGAATTAAATATCGTATCGCATCTGCCCGACAACATCACATGTTAATCAAAGATAATTTTCACAGTAAAGTAAAATTATTTCAATTCTAACATGACTAATAAATAAATGCTTACATTTAAAAATGTTTTCCAGTGGACTCATTCTAGGCGGACATGATCGTTTATGTGAGATGTCACAAAAAGGTCACCTTACACGCGTTAGTTTGCTTACAGTAAATTATTGATTGTTTGCAAATGGCGACGTTTCCATTAGGTTCAGTGGGAAAGACAATAACGTCGTGTTAGAATAAATTGTCTTTTGGAGTTTACCACCAAGTCTGACACAAAACAGTCTGGACAGCCACAGAAGATAGCTAGATGATTGAAGCTGTTGATACATTACGAAAACTTGCCCATGCAAAATACAGTGATTTTTAACGTTGTAAAAAATGAAAATTTTGGTAGAAATTTTTGATATTTTTCTTATTTTTTGCTCAAAACATAGATTGTGGGTACACATTAGAACCGCCTTGCCGAGGCGGTTCTAACGAGTACCCACAATCTCTGTTTTAGAGCAAAAATAAGAAAAATAGGTATACCCCTGCAAATCCCAGTTTTGCCATATAAAAGTGGGGTATAAGGGGGTATACATTACACAGACATGTTTTCCTGATGATAGGAAGTTTATGTATGTTAAATTTATAATACATGTACTTCTATTTATTCAATGGAAGCAAAGGCTTGATTTTGAAGATTATTAATGCTGACAATTATTTTTTCCATGCATGTTCTTTCCAGAAGTATTTCTCTAAAATTTTACTGGAATTTCATTAAAAAAAATATTACAAATATGTGACAGTAGCTGACATTTTGGGTCCTGTGGAGAAAAAGTTGAAAATTTGATTTTTAACATTTTTATTTTCTTTATAATGTAAATAATACCATTCCAAAAGCTTTTATGAATTGTGCCAGTGATAATTGACAAAAATCGAGAAAATCTGCATCACCCCTAGTTCGGATCCTTGGTTTTTAATTGAAAAAGAAAATAATTGGCCTTTGGAAAAACGTGGGTTAAACCTAGTTGTAATGCCATGTTCTGTTTTCTTTAAAAGTAAATGATGGTTAAATTTATATTATAGAATCAGAAATTTCAAAGCTCATGCAAGAAATTTCAAACTTTACAACTAGTGACCGAGTGCACAAAAATCCAATTAATGTTGCATACAATTTTGTGACATCATCTTTCATTTACATCAACGTCATACCTCCACAAGACCCAAAATCGCAGAGAAATTTTAGGAACATTTTCTGTATGTTTAGTATGTATTTTCTAGATATACCATGACCAAGTCAACAGCTGTGATATTTATCTTAGTTTTTGCTCTCATTTTGAGATTAGAAAAATGGGTAAGTTCTCAAATAATTGAGCCACTGCATTAGAAAACCAACAATCTGCATAAACAAAACAAAGAGGCAGATCAGCTGGGCAGTAACTGCACAGCTGTCAGATGATCAGTGCCTTCGTTTTCGCTAAATATGTAATACAGTTCCTCTTTTACTAAAATCCAAAAATTCAAGCTTCTAGCCTGCTCTGTGGCTGTACTGCCTGGTTTGTGTTGGACCTGGTAGGAAACCTAGATTGTTGGTTTTCTTATGCAAAGGCTCAAATAATGATTCTAACAATACGCAAGAAAATATATGTGGCTGTGGTAGTTTACAAACCTGTCTGCAAAGCAACAGATGAGGGAGAGGCTTGAAATTTTCCTTAAAGAAATAAAGGAAATCCAGTAAAAATAGATAGTAGTATGTCTGAAAGAATATTCATTCGAAAAGCAATGATTTTACGTTCAACGTTGCTTCAAATCTTATTCATGACACTTCTTTATGAGGATTTTACAAGTCTATTATACAGTAACTTTCATAAACAGAAGAGATCAGAGAACAAGTCTGGAGTTTGCTTCTATGCGTATGGGCCATGATAATCCACATAAAAATCACAGTATTTCTATCTTAAGAGGTGGTGTTTGATATTTGTTGTGTTGTATATCTTTTGGATTTACTCCTATTCAAGTACATTGTATTATTGAATTCAGTTTAATCTTAAAGGACCATGAAAAATATAAATGTAATCTGCCTAAACTACCGATTTAATTATAATTATTGTTTATTTTTCAGAGGTGGTCATTAATATTTGTAGTGTTATTTATATCTGGAGGTCTATTCCTGTTCACGTATCATTCCACACAGTTTAATCTAGAAGGTTTTATCATGGTGCTATCAGCGTCTGTATTGTCAGGTCTACGCTGGACCCTAGCACAGATTGTTACTCAGAAAAATGAAATAGGTAAGATTATGTGTGAGCCACTTGGCAAGAAATTCTGTCATCAGGATTTCCAACCAGGTCTGACACAAACCAGCCTTTACAGTCAAAGAAGAAGGCTAGAAGCTTGACATTTCTGTTTTAAGAAGAAGTGATTGTACTATCCGTAGATAAGCCCCTATCTCACTGGAATGCGACAACTGGAGACTAGTTTGCGAATAGTTCGCGACTATTTCGCGACAAAGATAAATGATATAAACACAACTTTCACGTTGCAGTCTCATTGAATAGACATTTATGCGATAAATTCGTGAATTTTGGTCTAATTTTGAAAATATATCGCGTGACTGTCGCACGACAGTCACGCAACTTCGTGAGAGTGTCTCACGACTTTCCAGCGAATGTAACTTATTTTCATTTAAATTCATACGGCAGTCGTGCGACATTCGTGCGAGTTTTACATGACATTCGCTTAGTTTTATTTTCTCGCCCCAAGACGCGAGGTTTTCGCAAGACTGTCGCGCGACTGTCGTGCAACACTTGCGCAACATTCGTACAAGTGTCACAAAAATTTCACATTGTAAATTCGCCAAAATTTCGCGGCGACAAGTTCGCGACACTCTCACGAACATCGCGCGACCGCCGCACGACAGTCTTGCGAAATATTTTGGAGAAAAAATTTGCATGAAATTTTTCACTTTCGCGACCAGTTCGCAAGTAGTTCGCGACACAAGAAAATTCTCACAACACTCGCGCGACACTCGCATGAATGTCATGCGAAAGTCCACGACAAAATTCGCAAAACAGTCGCGAGAAATTCGCATGCCAGTGAGATACTAGCTTTATCCAAAAAACAGGAGGTCTATTCCTGTTCACTTACATGTATCATACCACACAGTTCAATTTAGAAGGTTTTATCATGGTGCTATCAGCATCTGTGTTGTCAGGTCTACGCTGGACACTAGCACAAATTATTACTCAGAAAAAAACGAAACAGGTAAGATTGTATATACTTTTGCATCTGAAGGGGTGGGTGGTGGCCTATAAGTGGTAGAGTGTCAGACTGAGTTAAGAGGTCCTTGATTCGATGATTCTGGGATCTGAGTGTTGAGCTGTGTCCTTGAGAAAGACAAACTCCACACAGTTTAAATACCTAGGAAGAAGTGGGACCATCCCAACATGACTAAAATATTGTTGACAAGTACATTAAACCACGAAACAAAACAACAACAACAACAACAACAACAAACATGAGGAATCAAAAAAAAAAAAAAAAAAAAAAAAATTAGATGTCTAGGCCGTGTATTTATATTTTCTTATTATATACTGACTGACAAAATAAACGCTACACCCTAAAAATTGTGATTTTTCGCAAAACGCAGAAAAATGCCGTGTTTTCTCTTGCTACCGTAAAACCCCACATTATAGAGATGGTCAACACAGATATGTTGTTAATTTATACCCCAACCAAGGAATGCTACAGGCGCTTTTACGAAAACATGTTTTTCGTGATTTAATTGGCACGATAACGACAAACTGCAAATTTTGCAACACCTATGCAATCTACACATTATCAGTGTTCAGAAAAACACCATACATTTGACTTTTTGAAACGTCACGTTTCAACAACGTCAGCAGTTAGCGAGCAATCAGTGTGCTTGGTGGTGGTCTTCCCCTGGGTTATGAAATCATACACTTCGGTATACACCAAACCACAACAAATCAACTTGCAAGCATGTTTACAACAGCACTGACCAAAAACGAACACCAAAGATCTCATAGGCCATAAGTTACGTCACAAGTGCATGATCACTACATTTGATTACGTCATTTACGCATTAGCTTTGCAAATGCTGTAAAGATTGCTGCAGATCGTCCCTGTTGTCGTTGGATTAGTTTGAGAAACGTTTTACGTTGACAAACAGCAGTTGGTTCACGTCCACGTAGACCAAATCGTGCTCCTTTTATGAGGCAACGTCACTTACGTCAACGCATACAATACAGACTTATTCAGGCAAAACAACATTAATGTTACTCCCGGTGTATCCCTAACAATACCTGTCGCCAAATCTTCACAGATGGAGCTCTTATGGTATCTTTGGATAGAAGGGTCCGTAAACGTCAACAAAGTCCACAGACGCTGAACGACCTGCGCACTGCCTCAACGCAATATTCGTAGCGCATTTGCGTATTCCACATTCGTCAATAAACCGTCTAAAACCCCTAAATGTATCGTTGAAGTGTGTTGGTGATTGATAAACGGGTGTTTAGCCACTTTTTGGATTATTGTGAAATGCGCTTTACGGGTAGCTTGACGTCGGACGCCGTTGTACAAAATCTTAAGGTGATATCAACTTCAAATTCATGTTGTGAATTGCAAGATTATCTCTTGTCAATTTAATCAAATTTGTTTTGAAATAAATATGATAGATTACACGAATTTCTTAAAGTAACATATGTAGCGTTTCTTTTGTCCGTCAGTATATTATTATTAAGGTTTATACATTAAAGTCCAAAATTCAAATTTTATCTATTTCAGGTTTACAGAATCCTATAGACATGATGTTTCATATCCAGCCATGGATGATCTTAGGTCTACTACCTCTGTCGGCATTCTTTGAAGGTAGGTATAACATTTGAACCTATGAATAACACACAAAACAGAAAACTAACAGCATGCATAGGCGAAAACAAAGTCTGAGATCAGCTGTGCAATAACTGCACAGCTGATCTGCAACTTTGTTTCGCTAGACAGATAGTACAATCCCTCTTCTTCTTAACTCCGAAATTTCAGGCTTCTAGTATGATTCTGTGACTGCAGAGGCCAGTTTGTATCGGACCTGGTTGGAAACCAAGATTGTTGTTTTCTCATGTGAAGGGAGCATGATGGCCTAGTGCAGGAGTGTGGGACTTTGAAGAGAGAAAACAAAACCTGCTTCCACCAATTTGTGTCCTTTAGTAAGCTACACTGATTACAGTATCCAGGAAGTGTTGGCCCTTGACCAGACATAACTGAAAAAAAATTGTTGATTGTGACTTTAAGACAGAACAACTGTATAGTAGATACTAATTCACCAATTTCTTTTCATGGGAACTCCAATTTTGTCAGTATGAGAAATTGTAAATTACACCAAGTTGATTGACTAATATAGATAGCTATGTACTTTTTTCCAAAGAAAACCCTTTTCTGCTAGTGATTTAAATTTTATGGCAAACACAGTACCATATTATGGTAGACGTAAAAATCAGACATACTGTATTCATTCCAGGTGTTCCATTAGCCACATCCATCAACTTTTTCCGCTTCACCGAATACTCTGTTTTATTCCGTAATGTTGGGCTGGTTCTGGCTGGTGCCCTATTAGCGTTCATGTTGGAATTTAGTGAATTTTTACTCGTTTGTCAGACGTCTAGTCTGACTTTGTCTATAGCAGGGATTTTTAAGGTAGGTTTCATTGCATTCACATGTACATGTACATGCAGATCTCTGCAAGTTTTAAGGCTTCCAAATGATATTTTTCATGGGGTCACAGAGGAGAGATCAAGAGATGGGGAGGTGTAGGGTTGTTTCCATGAGCGTACCTTCCACAGGGAATAGCCTACAGGGTAACTAGGGAGATATAGTCTCCCTAAATGAACAAACTTCTCCATATTTTCAGCTGTCAGAGGGAGAAGTGAAAATGTGTAGAATATATTATAGGCAAACCTGAAATTCAAGTCCAAACTTCTCCCAAAATTTCTTAAGGAGAAACAAAACTTCTCCCTAAATTTTTTGTCTAGTTTGAACCCTGCTTCCATAGTACGGCTTAAAACCCAGGAAGGGCCATGAGAAACAGATGGGCTGCTTGTACCTCTAGGCAAAGCACATAACTGATTGACCAACCACCTGATTACTGGTTAACCCTTTAGAGGATCTGATGAGCCTTCCCACAAAAGGTGGTTTAGTCAAACCGTATAAGCCTTAGTTGCTTTACTAGGAGGATTAATACAATGTGTCATGGCCAAGGTCATTTACATAGCATTCTTTGGTTGCCTAGCAACCACAGAACTTGCATCTTAAAAAGCTTTTGGAGGGATGATTACATACATGTAGCATACATCTTCAATTTTTTTTTGTGGTATATAAGAATCACAAAAGTGTTAAGAGTTAAATCATTGTCATTAAATAATTCTTGAATGACCCCATATATTTTAATACAGATAAACACAATGACATTTTTACTCTGCAGGAAATCTGTACACTGTAGTTTTGCTGGGTTAGTTGTGGCCCATATAGTTTCCTTTTACATATGTTTTACACATAGATATTCTTACTCTGCAGGAAATATGTACCCTATATCTGGCAGCTAAGGTGAATGGGGACAGGATGAACCTAGTGAATGGTGTGGGGTTGATAGTGGCCCTCCTGGGGATAACTCTACATGTCGTTTTAAAAGCTGTACATAGTGAGTATTGTCAGAAATGAGCCGCCTCATGGGAAAACCAACAATCTGCATATGCGAAAACAAAGGCGCAGATCAGCTTCGCAGTAACTGCGAAGCTGATCAGCGCCTTTGTTTTCGCTATACGGATAGTACAATTTCTCTTCCTCTTCAATCCGAAATTTCAAGCTTCTAGCCTGCTTCTGTGACTGTACAGGTCGGTTTGTGTCACACCTGGTCGGAAACCCCGAAGACCAGGTTTCTCGCGTCGTGGTTCAAATATATTGTAAGATGTCTTGGATTGCAAAAGATGGCATTTATCATGTTAACTAATGCATTCTGACAGGAATGTTATCATGAGTCTGGACATTTTGTTTCCATTCCAAAGTTTGTATCAATTAGTTGCTATTTGATGTTTTGTATACATGTAAAATGTTAAAGATTCAAAAACATGTACATGTACAATTTTAGTTTATTTAGAAATAAACTTATGATCATATGTCAAAATAGCCACAGAACAGGTAGTCTAGGGCCTCTGCAGCTACTTTTTTTGCTTCTACACACTAAACATCAAGTTCCTGTGATTAGGATAACCGACTGACCAAAGCTGTTGCCCCTGCTTTAAAACAATAAAACAAAAAATTCTGTTAAAGGTCGGGAGAGTGCATTAAACGGAGAGGTACGACATATTGAAGAGGTAGAGATGTTAACGAAGGACGGCCAACCAAATGACAGTGACTCAGAGGAAGACGAAATATTTAACGCTCGAGTAGACAGATAGCGATGACTGAATTAAGATAGGTGGCTATATGAAGAAAGGGAGATAAACTCTCAAAGTTGGGGATCCAGGCTAGTCAGTCAGACAGCATGGTTGATGTGATCATACATGACAATCATGGTTCATAAAATGAGCTCATTTTATAAAATGAGCTGTGACGCAAGAAAACCAGTCTTCATGGTTTCCGAGCTGGTGCGACACAAAGCGGCCTGTAAAGTTACAGAAGAATGCTGGAAGCTTTAAATTTTGGATTTAAAGCCAGATGTACGTAATTGAAGGCGCTCAAAGGAACGTGCGTATCTAAGGGTCGAAACGTCATTTACGCCGCATTCGTAACGTCAGTTTTCGCTCAAAACGTCATTTCAAGCGTCAGTTTACGTTCGGAATACGAAACTATGTACATACAATTATGCAGAGGACTTCAGAAATGTAAACATTTTGATATTATTTATTATTTTTGCTCAAAATATAGATTGTGGACATGTTATCCCGTGGAAAAAAGCATTTGCATGACAGTTAGAAATATTGAATACTAAATAGCGTCAGAGATTTTGGCACAAAATCGACGTCCTGCATAAAACGTACTGAATTCAGCAATGACTACCTCTCTTCGCACGCTTATAGCAGGAAAACGAATCAGGTAACTAAGGACTTTCTCGTTATCTACCTGTTGTTCAGGGATTTCTCTAATACATATCAGTTTTTTAAAAAATCCTACCATGGATTTTTTGAAATATATCAAGAAAATCAACAAAAAAAGGGGTCTAAAAATCGCATTTTACGTTGAGGTCAATGTATTACGCTCTCAAATTTGACGATTTCGAAGACCGATATCTCGGAAACAAGCTCAGAACGGTATCGGTTTCTTTTCATTTTCGTATGCAGGACATCAAAATACACTCACATGCAAAAAATAAAAAAATTCTACCGTGAGGCCAATTACGTACATCTGGCTTTAAGAAGATAGAGAAACTGTACTACAAGTATCTGTGTAGCGAAAACAGAGGTGCTGATCAGCTGTGAACTTACTGCATAGCAGATCTGTGCCTTTGTTTTCACATATTCATAAAGCTGGTTTTCTCATGATATGGCTTACATGACAATCATGATTAATTAAACGGTTGTGTACGGAAGCGTATTTGTGCTAAGTTGTGAAAATACGCTCTCAGGTTTCAGACCAGTTTTGACACAAACTACATGTAGTCAGTACAGCCTAAAAGTATAGAAGTTTTATTTTTCAGATTGAGGAAGAAGAATATTTATTTTACTAAACACAAAGCAATTTCAATGATGCTGATTAAATTTGCAGTTACTCTGCAGTTGCTCTGCCCCTTTGTTTTAGCATATAGCAGAAAGCAAGTTTTATTTTTAAATGGTACTAAAGGATTCATTTTATATTGATATATGCTTTTATGATATGAGCCGCATCGTGAGAAAACCGGATTTTTGCCTATGCGAAAACAAAGGCGCAGATCAGCTTCGCGGTAACCGCGAAGCTGATCAGCGCCTTTGTTTTCGCTACTCGGATAGTACAATTCCTCTTCTACTTAAATCCGAAATTGCAAGCTTCTAGCTCTTTTCTGAGCGTGTACAGGCCGGTTTGTGTCGGACCTGGTCGAAAACCCCGAAGACCGGTTTTCTCGCGTCGAGGCTCATATGTTTGTTTGTATTATGGTTAAACAACCATTTCAAACATTTTTCTGTCAAGTCTGGGCAAAGTAGAAAAGCAAGAATGGTCATAGAAATATTTCTATGTCAGACATGGTTATCTACCTCAGGTGGGCATCCATTACAAAAACATGCTCATGTAATACAAAGATTTTTCTTAAAATCTGTAAAAATAAAAAAAAAATTGATGAAAGTTTTTGCCGTTTTTCTTATTTTTTTGCTCAAAACATTGATTGTGGGTACTCGTTAGAGCCCCCTCACCAAGGCGGTTCTAACGAGTACCCACATTCAATGTTTTGGATCAAAAATAAAAAAGAAATGTATATACCTCATTTTCACTGTTTAAAATAGGGTTAAAAGGTATTTATTGCATGAACTTGTTTTTCTGATGGATTAAAAATGACATGTACACTGCTGATAGAGCTACCAGTATGGTGTAAGATTGGGACACTAAAGAAGAGTATCTGAGCTCTCAATGGGCCATTTATGTGTTGGCAACATTTTCTGAACTGAGAAAACAGGGATATAGGGATTTTAGGGACCTTGGAAGGCCCTTCGTGGGAAATTTCTCTATTTTTTGTATAATGTACAAGATTCAGGAATATTAAATTCCAGTTGTTGTGGTTATACAAAGATATTCAGTTGTTTTGTTTCTTTCATGTGTCCAGTCTTCAAGTTGGAGATTTCTTACTAGGTAAAAGTAGGCAATGATCTTATTTTCTTATTATTAATTATAATACACAAATGAGCATGTGCGTGAGAAAACCAACAATTTGGATTCCGACCAGGTCCGACACAAAACCTGGCTGTACAGTCACAGATGGTTAGAGGCTGGAAATTCTGGATTTAGGAAGTAGAGGAACTGTACTATCCTTAGCAAAAACAAAGTCACTGGTCAGCTTCGCATGTACTACAAAGCTGATATGCTACTTTGTTTTTGCCTATGCTGCTTGTTGGTTTTCCCATGCGGCGGCTCAAATATAAATTAAGAGTTTTTTAGCTCACCTGAGCCGAAGGCTCACAAGGTGAGCTTATAGGATGGCCATGATCCGGCGTCCGTCCGTCCTCCGTGGTCCACAATTTCAAAGATCTTCTTCTCTGAAACCGCTTGGCCGATCTATTAGAAATTTTATGTGGAGCCTCCTTGGGTAGTGGCATTTCAAGTTTGATCGCGAAATCCAGGTCACATGACCAAGATGGCCGCCACACCCATATATGGTAAAAACCCTTCAAAAATCTTCTTCTCCAGAACCGGTGGGCCGATTTCCACTAAACTTGGTATGTAGCATTGGGGACTTCAGCCCATCATAATTTGATAAAATGATGACCCTTGGATGACCTTGACCTATTTTACGGCAAGGTCAAATTTGGAAACATAGGCTTTTACATGGGAAAAAGTGAAAACTATGGATTTTTTGAAAACTATTGCAGCCTGAGGCCTGAAAAGTGGTAGATGCAAACAACTAATGGAGTAGATGAAGGTATGTGATTAATTTAGGTCAAGGTCATCTCTTGACCTTGGCCAGTATGTCATCCATACACACTTTTCAAAGATCTTCTTGTCTGAAATTGCTTGGCCAATCAAAGTGAAATTTTATGTGGAGCATCCATGGGTAGGGGAGACGAAAGTTTGGTCTCGAAATCCAGGTCACATGACCAAGATGGCCGCCACGCCCATATATGGTAAAAACCACTCAAAAATCTTCTTCTCCAGAACCCGCTGGCCGATTTTCACGAAACTTGGTATGTAGCATTTGGGGCTCCAGCCCATCATAGTTTGATCAAATGATGACCATAGGATGACCTTGACCTATTTTACGGCAAGGTCAATTTTGGAAACATAGGCTTTTACATGGGAAAAAGTGAAAACTATGGATTTTTTGAAAACTATTGCAGCCTGAGGCCTGAAAAGTGGTAGATGCAAACAACCAATGGAGTAGATGAAGGTATGTGATTAATTTAGGTCAAGGTCATCTCTTGACCTTGGCCAGTCTGTCGTCCATACACACTTTTCAAAGATCTTCTTCTCTGAAACTGCTTGGCCAATCAAAGTGAAATTTTATGTGGAGCATCCATGAGTAGGGGAGACAAAAGTTTGATTGCAAAATCCAGGTCACATGACCAAGATGGCCGCCACGCCCATATATGGTAAAAACCACTCAAAAATCTTCTTCTCCAGAACCGGTGGGCTGATTTCCACGAAACTTGGTATGTAGCATCGGGGACTTCAGCCCATCATAGTTTCATAAAATGATGACCCTTGGATGACCTTGACCTATTTTACGGCAAGGTCAAATTTGGAAACATATGCTTTTACATGGGAAAAAGTGAAAACTATGGATTTTTTGAAAACTATTGCAGGCTGAGGCCTGAAAAGTGGTAGATGCAAACAACTAATGGAGTAGATGAAGGTATATGATTAATTTAGGTCAAGGTCATCTCTTGACCTTGGCCAGTCTGTCGTCCATACACACTTTTCAAAGATGATCTTCTCTGAAACTGCTTGGTCAATCAAAGTGAAATTTTATGCGGAGCATCCATGAGTAGGGGAGACGAAAGTTTGATTGCGAAATCTAGGTCACATGAGCAAGATGGCCGCCACACCCATATATGGTAAAAACCTTTCAAAAATCTTCTTCTCCAGAACCGGCAGTCTGATTTTCATGAAACTTGGTATGTAGCATTTGGGACTCCAGCCCATCATAGTTTGATCAAATGATGACCATAGGATGACCTTGACCTATTTTACGGCAAGGTCAAATTTGGAAACATATGCTCTTACATTGGAAAAGTGAAACTATTGATTTTTTGAAAACTGTTGCAGCCTGAGACCTGAAAAGTGGTAGATACAAACAACTAATGGAGTAGATGAAGGTATGTGATTAATTTAGGTCAAGGTCATCACTTGACCTTGGCCAGTCTGTTGTCCATACACACTTTTCAAAGATCTTCTTCTCTGAAACTGCTCGGCCAATCAAAGTGAAATTTTATGTGGAGCGTCTATGGATAGGGGGAACGAAAGTTTGATCGTGAAATTCCGGTCACATGACCAAGATGGCTGCCATGCCCAACTATGGTAAAAACCACTCAAATATCTTCTTCTCCAGAACCGGCTGGCCGATTTTCGCGAAACTTGGCATGAAGCATGACTCCAGCTCATCATAGTTTGTTGAAATAATGACCCTAGGATGACCTTGACCTATTTTACGGCAATGTCAATTTTGGAAACATAGGCTTTTACATGGGAAAAGGCGAAAACAGTGGATATTTTGGAAACTGGTGCAGCCTGAGACCTGAAAGTTGCTAGATGCAGACAACTAATGGAGTCAATGAAGGTAAGTAATTAATGAAGGCCAAGGTCATTTCTTGACCTTGACCCATTTCTTGACCTTGACCCCAGGTCATTTAAATATCAAAATTAAAATTATGGTTTTCTCAGAAATCACTGGGTTTGGAAACTATTGCAGCCTGAGACCTGAAACTTTGCAGATGCAGACAACTTATGAAGTCAATAAAGGTGTGTGAGTATTCAAGGTCAAGGTCATTTCATGATGACATAATACTCCAAGATCAGGCTTCAGGTGAGCGTTCTCAGGACCAATGGTCCTCTGGTTTATTATTATTTTCTGGATTACATAAGTTTTTGGAAATGGAGGAGGATATGTAAAAAACCCAAAACGTTTGAAACAGTTCAGATTATGACAAGATTATTTTTTTTTTATTGCTCACGATACCTTAAATTGACCAATGTGAAGAAATGTCAAGAAACTAACCAAAAGTCAGTCATTCTTCAATGTTTTTTCCTTTTTTCTTTTTAGCTCACCTGAGCCGAAGGCTCACAGGTGAGCTTATAGGATAGGCAGGGGTCTGGCGTCCGTCGGCGGCGTTGTCAGCGTCGTCGTCGGCGTCCACAATTTCAAAGAAGAGTATTTCTAAATCTAGTGGGCCAATCTTGATCAAATTTGATGTGAACCATCATTGGGTTGGGGGATTGATTGCATTAGGTTTTGGAGCAGATTGTATCAAAATTGTTGTTACCATAGCAACAGATAGCTCTCATAGACTTACAATGGGAAAAACTAAAAAAATCTTCTTCTCTGAAACCACTGGGCCCTCAGCTTTGATATTTGGTATATGGCAATGGCTAATGGTCCTCTATAAATTGTGCCATTCATGCCCCTGGGATCAAATTTGGCCTCGCCCCGGGGGTCAATAGTCTCCATAGACTTACTATGGGAAAACATTAAATTATCAATATCTCCAAAACCAGAAAGAGGATCTTGGTCAAATTACACACACAGCATCACTGTGTAGTAGGAAAGGTTGCATATTGTTTTTGGGCAGGTCGGACTGGAACTCTGGTTGCCATGGCAACATATATGTTTTAATTGAAAAAGAATAAAAAATCTTCTTCTCTGAAACCACAAGGCCCTCAGCTTTGATATTTGGTATGTGGCAATGGCTAATGGTCCTCTACATAAATTGTGCCAGCCATGCCCCTGGGGTCAAATTTGGCCACTCCAGGGGGTTCGATAGTCTCCATAGGCTTTCAATGGGAAAAACTAAAAAAATCTTCTTCTCTGAAACCACAAGACCCAGAGCTTCTATATTTGGTATGTAGCAATGTTTGTTAGTCATCATTATAAATTGTGCCAATCATGCCCCTGGGATCAAATGTGGCCACGCCCCAAGGGGTCGTTAAGTCTCCATAGACTTACTTTAGAAAACCATTAAAAATTCAATATCTCCAAAGCCAGTAGGTGGATCTTGATCAAATTACACACACATCATGACTTGACAGTAGGAAAGGTTGCATAGTGTTGTTGGGCAGATCGGACTGGAACTCTGGTTGCCATGGCAACATATATGTTTTAATGGAAAAAAAAAAGAAAAATCTTCTTCTCTGAAACCACAAGGCCCATAGCTTTGATATTTAGTATGTTTCATTGGCTAATGGTCCTCTACATAAATTGTGCCAGCCATGCCCCTGGGATCAAATTTGGCCACTCCCCGGGTGTCAATAGTCTCCATAGACTTACAATGGGAAAAACTAAACCAGAGGACCATTGGTCCTGAGAACGCTCACCTGAAGCCTGATCTTGGAGTATTGTCATCATGAAATGACCTTGACCTTGAATACTCACACACCTTTATTGACTTCATAAGTTGTCTGCATTTCAAAGTTTCAGGTCTCAGGCTGCAATAGTTTCCAAACCCAGTGATTTCTGAGAAAACCATAATTTTAATTTTGATATTTAAATGACCTTGGGTCAAGGTCAAGACATGATCTTGGCCTTCATTAATTACTTACCTTCATTGACTCCATTAGTTGTCTGCATCTAGCAACTTTCAGGTCTCAGGCTGCAACAGTTTCCAAAATATCCATTGTTTTTGCCTTTTCCCATGTGAAAGCCTATGTTTCCAAAATTGACCTTGCCATAAAATAGGTCAAGGTCATCCTAGGGTCATTATTTCAACAAAATATGATGGGCTGGAGTCCCAAATGCTACATAGCAAGTTTCGCGAAAATCAACCAGCCAGTTCTGGAGAAGATTTTTGAGTGGTTTTTACCATAGTTGGACATGGCGGCCATCTTGGTCATATGACCAGAATTTCATGATCAAATTTTCGTTCCCCCTACCCATGGACGCTGCACATAAAATTTCACTTTGATTGGCCTAGCAGTTTCAGAGAAGAAGATCTTTGAAACGTGTGTATGGACGACAGACTGACCAAGGTCAAGAGATGACCTTGACCTAAATTAATCGCATACCTTCATCTACTATATTAGTTGTTTGCATCTACCACTTTTCAGGTCTCAGGCTGTAACAATTTTCCAAAAATCCCTAGTTTCACTTTTCCCATGTAAAAGCCTATGTTTTCAAAATTGACATTGCCGTAAAATAGGTCATGGTCATCCTATGGTCATCATTTGATCAAACTATGATGGGCTGGAGTCCCAAATGCTACTTACCATTGAAGTTTCATAGTTCTGGAGAAGAAGATTTTTGAGTGGTTCTTACCATATATGGGTGTGGCGGCCATCTTGGTCATGTGACCTGGATTTCGCGATCAAACTTTCTTCTCCCCTACCCATGGATGCTCCACATAAAATTTCACTTTATTTGGCCTAGCAGTTTCAGAGAAGAAGATCTTTGAAAAGTGTGTATGGACAACAGACTGGCCAAGGTCAAGAGATGACCTTGACCTAAATTAATCACATACCTTCATCTACTCCATTAGTTGTTTGCATCTACCACTTTTCAGGCCTCAGGCTGCAATATATTTAAAAAAAATCCATAGTTTTCACTTTTTCCCATGTAAAAGCCTATGTTTCCGAATTTGACCTTGCTGTAAAATAGGTCAAGATCATCCAAGGGTCATCATTTTATCAAACTATCATAAGCTGAAGTCCCCGATGCTACATACCGAGCTTCGTGGAAATCGGCCCACCGGTTCTGGAGAAGAAGATTTTTGAGTGGTTTTTATCATATCTGGGCATGGCAGCCATCTTGGTCATGTGACCTGGCTTTCGAGATCAAACTTTTGTCTCCCCTACCCATGGATGCTCCACATAAAATTTCACTTTGATTGACCTAGCAGTTTCAGAGGAGAAGATCTTTGAAAAGTGTGTATGGACAACAGACTGGCCATGGTCAAGAGATGACCTTGACCTAAATTAATCACATACCTTCATCAGCTCCATTAGTTGTTTGCATCTACCACTTTTCAGGCCTCAGGCTGCAATAGTTTTCAAAAAATCCATAGTTTTCACTTTTTCCCATGTAAATGCCTATGTTTCCAAATTTGACCTTGCCGTTAAATAGGTCAAGGTCATCCAAGGGTCATCATTTTATCAAACTATGATGGGCTGAAGTCCCCAATGCTACATACCAAGTTTCGTGGAAATCGGCCCACCGGTTCTGGAGAAGATTTTTGAGTGTTTTTTACCATATATGGGCGTGGCGGCCATCTTGGTCATGTGACCAAGATATCGCGAGCGATATTTCAATGCCACTACCCAAGGAGGCTCCACATAAAATTTCAACTTGATTGGCAAAGTGGTTTCAGAGGAGAAGATCTTTGAAATTGTGGACGACGGACGGATGGACGGACGGATGCCGGATCATGGCCATCCCATATGCTCACCTTGTGAGCCTTCGGCTCAGGTGAGCTAAAAAATCTTCTTCTCTGAAACCAGAAGGCCCAGAGCTTCTATATTTTGTATGTAGCAATATTTGGTAGTCCCCATTATAAATTATGCCAATCATGCCCCTTGGGTCAAATTTGGCCATGCCCCGGGGGTCAATAGTCTCCATAGGCTTAACTAGGAAAACATCAAAAATTCAATATCTCCAAAGCCAGTAGGCAGATCTTGATCAAATTACACACACAACATCACTGGGCAGTAGGAAAGCTTGCATATTGTTTTTGGGCAGATCTGACTGGAACTCTGATTAATCGATTCTCAATGAAATAATAGATTTAATTTAATTCCCATGAACTTACAATGTGATAATCTCTCAGGTGAGCTACAGGACCAATGGTCCTCTTGTTATTCATTTTATCTTCCCTTTCAAGATTATTTCAGCTCATATGAGACTGGCCAATCAGTAGGTGGGGCGAAAACGGGATAAACCCCCAAGAAAAACCACCTGACACACCCACAAACAGAACTTGGCTTGTCTCACGTGTCAAGAGTGGGGCTCGAACCCAGACCAGACACAGCGGTGAGATGATCGAATGGTTAAGTGCGGTAATGAAATATCAGCGCTCTTAACCACTTGACCACGGGGGCTGCCTCTTCAAATTTGTGTCTAAAAGTTAGTATGCCTACATACTTACACTTTTTTTTATGCTGCAATGCAAGTTGAAGTATTTTTTGTTTTTTATTTAATTTTTGATCTATTTGGGAGAGTCAGAAGAAGAAAATAAAATGAGCCATTGCATGAAAAAAAACAATAATCTGCATATGCGAAAACAAAGGCACAGACTAGCTTCGCGGTAACCGGGAAGCTGATCAGCACCTTTGTTTTCACTTAATAGATACGAAGTACAATCCCTCTTCTTCCTTCATCCCAAATTTCAAGCCTCTAACCATCTTTTGTGACTGTACAGGCTGGTTTGTGTGGACAGAAATCTAAATTGTTCATTTTCTCATGCACAGACTCAAAATAACAACTTGTTAATTTATTTTTATTTCAATTTTGGAGAATGTGGGGTAAGAGGATTGGTAAACCTGAGAAAAAAAACAAAAGAAAACAACAAAAAACAAAAAAACATAGCAAGCTTAAACTTGAGTTGTTTCCCTTGTCTGAGCACAGGACATTGACGTTTAATGTCTACAAGCAAACTAAAAGGTTCAAAGTGCTCTAAAACCCCCTTTTTCTGAATTGCTGAGCGTAGCGAAGCAAGGAAGACAACGGAGATTTTCCTAAAATGTGGGATGGGACGAATTTTCAGCTCTTTTTAGCATCTGTTCAATTGAAAATAATTACCGTTTTTGTATCGTACATGTACATCGAAGATTCTTCTTCACATCGGCGAAAATGCTTCTATGATACCTACACCCTGTGAAGAATAACGCGACTTTGTTTTCACATTTTCAAATGTTTTCTGGAACTTGGAGCGATACAGCAATGGGGGTTTTAGAGCACTTTGGACCTTTTAGTTTGCTTGTAGACATTAAACGTCAATGTCCTGTGGTCTGAGAAACAAAATACAAATATTCTATTTACTAGAGTTCAATTAAAGATGAAAATAAGGATAATAAAGGTCTTAAAATATTTTTTAAAAACATTTTGTTCACGGAATTTTGACATAGCTGTCTAAATATCTGTACTTCGAAAGACAATTAAAGAAAATTGTTTGGCACACCATTTTGCATAAAAAAATGACAAACACACATAAATATAAAATATCATTTTATGTGAACCCACAAACTAGGAATCATAAACTGGCAGAGCTGCCAGTCCAGCTTATCCTTCTGGCTACCGGTATTCACATATCGGTCAAAATATTTAAAGCTCATGAACCGAGCATCAATCAGTAGATGAAAATGAGACTTGTGTGATCATGCCATGTACAAGAATAGAAAATGAGATTCGTGAGACCATGTGTACATAACAAATACATGAAGTGAAAATGAGAGTGAGATCATTGTACATGAAGTGTGAGAAAAGTCTATTTTAATATACTGAGCCAAACTTATAACGCAACATCGGTTTATTATGTCCCCCCAACCGAAGGTGGGGGACATATTGTTTTTGGTGCGGTTCCCGTCGGCGTCGGCGTCGGCGTCGGCGTCGGCGTCCGCGTCGGCGTCCGCGTCCGCGTAGCTTCTTTCTTACGCGATATCTTTTGAACCAGTGGATGGATTTTGACCAAACTTGCATAGATACATGGTTGGGAGGGGGGAAAGAGTTGATTAGATTTTGGTGACCTTGACCTCATTTTCAAGGTCACCAGCCCATGAAAACTGATCAAATTAGGTTTTCTGACGCGATATCTTCTGAACAAATGAATGGATTTTGAGCAAACTTGCACAAGAGCATTGTTGGGAGGAGGCTCAGAGTTGATTAGATTTTGGTGACCTTGACCTAATTTTCAAGGTCACGAGTCCATAAAAACTGTTGAAATTAGTCTTTCCAATGCAATATCTTGTTAACCTATTGATGGATTTTGACCAAACTTGCACAGAAGCATTGTTGCAAGAAGGCTCAGAGTTGATTATATTTTGGTGACCTTGACCTAATTTTCAAGGTCACGAGCCCATAAAAAATGTTGAAATTAGTCTTTCCAATGCAGTATCTTGTAAACCAATCGATGGATTTTGACCAAACTTGCACAGAAGCATTGTTGGGAGGAGGCTCAGAGTTGATTATATTTTGGTGACCTTGACCTAATAATCAAGGTCACGAGTCCATAAAAAATGTTGAAATTAGTCTTTCCAACGCGATAACTTGTAAACTAATGGATGGATTTTGACCAAACTTGTACAGAAGCATTGTTGCGAGAAGGCGCAGAGTCGGCTAGATTTTGGTGACCTTGACCTAATTTTCAAGGTCACAAGTCCATAAAAACTGTTGAAATTAGTCTTTCCAATGCAGTATCTTGTAAACCTATTGATGGATTTTGACCAAAATTGCACAGAAGCATTGTTTGGAGGAGGCTCAGAGGTGATTAGATTTTGGTGACCTTGACCTAATTTTCAAGGTCACGAGTCCATAAAAAATGTTGAAATTAGTCTTTCCAACGCGATAACTTGTAAACCAATAGATGGATTTTGACCAAACTTGCACAGAAGCATTGTTGCAAGAAGGCTCAGAGTTGATTAGATTTTGGTGACCTTGATCTAATTTTCAAGGTCACGAGTCCATAAAAAATGTTGAAATTAGTCTTTCCAATGCAGTATCTTGTAAACCAATCGATGGATTTTGACCAAACTTGCACAGAAGCATTGTTGGGAAGAGGCTCAGAGTTGATTATATTTTGGTGACCTTGACCTAATAATCAAGGTCACGAGTCCATAAAAAATGTTGAAATTAGTCTTTCCAACGCGATAACTTGTAAACGAATGGATGGATTTTGACCAAATTTGTACAGAAGCATTGTTGCGAGAGGGCGCAGAGTCGGCTAGATTTTGGTGACCTTGACCTAATTTTAAAAGGTCACAGGTCCATAAAAACTGTTGAAATTAGTCTTTCCAATGCAATATCTTGTAAACCTATTGATGGATTTTGACCAAACTTGCACAGAAGCATTGTTGGGAGGAGGCTCAGAGTTGATTAGATTTTGGTGACCTTGACCTAATTTTCAAGGTCACGAGTCCATAAAAAATGTTGAAATTAGTCTTTCCAACGCGATAACTTGTAAACCAATAGATGGATTTTGACCAAACTTGCACAGAAGCATTGTTGCAAGAAGGCTCAGAGTTGATTAGATTTTGGTGACCTTGATCTAATTTTCAAGGTCACGAGTCCATAAAAAATGTTGAAATTAGTCTTTCCAATGCAGTATCTTGTAAACCAATCGATGGATTTTGACCAAACTTGCACAGAAGCATTGTTGGGAGGAGGCTCAGAGTTGATTATATTTTGGTGACCTTGACCTAATAATCAAGGTCACGAGTCCATAAAAAATGTTGAAATTAGTCTTTCCAACGCGATAACTTGTAAACGAATGGATGGATTTTGACCAAACTTGTACAGAAGCATTGTTGCGAGAAGGCGCAGAGTCGGCTAGATTTTGGTGACCTTGACCTAATTTTCAAGGTCACAAGTCAATAAAAAATGTTGAAATTAGTCTTTCCAACGCAGTATCTTGTAAATCAATTGACGGATTTTGACCAAACTTGCACAGAAGCATTGTTGGGAGGAGGCTCAGAGTTGATTAGATTTTGGTGATCTTGACCTAATTTTCAAGGTCACGAGTCCATAAAAAATGTTGAAATTAATCTTTCCAACGCGATAACTTGTAAACCAATTGATGGATTTTGACCAAACTTGCACAGAAGCATTGTTGCGAGAAGGCTCAGAGTTGGTTAGATTTTGGTGACCTTGACCTAATTTTCAAGGTCACGAGTCCATAAAAAAATGTTGAAATTAGTCTTTTCACTGCAATATCTTGTAAACCAATTGATGGATTTTGACCAAACTTGCACAGAAGCATTGTTTGGAGGAGGCTCAAAGTTGATTAGATTTTGATGACCTTGACCTAATTTCCAAGGTCACGGGTCCATAAAAACTGTTGAAATTAGTTTTTCCGATACGATATCTTGTAAACTAATAATTGATGGATTTTGACCAAACTTGCTCAGAAGCATTGTTGTGAGGAGGTTCAGAGTTAATAAGAATTTGGTGATTGTGACCCAATTTTAGACAGGGTCCAAAACAAGTTTAAACTATCAGACCTTACATGGTGTCTTCCCTAGAAAAACTTCATATCACAAGGTAGCTACACTTCAATTACTAAACGGTTGGGGGGACATAGTTTTCCTCAGAAAACACTGTTTTAATTTTTATTGCTGTACACAAGGACAGTATCACATAAACTTTTCCTCCATTGAATAAGATTGCCAGACGATCGACACATCTCATAAGACCTTGTTTTTAACATTCTGTGTTATGCATCTCAAGAAATTAATCATTTTTCAGAGGTAGGGTATTAGCAAAAAATGAAATGCATTGTGATTTTCCAGAATGCGACGTGACGTGTATTCGTACCCTAGAAATTAATTTCGGTTTTCAGGGGTTTTCCTGCCCTATTTTAAACAATGAATAAATTTACTTCCAAAAGGTCAATTTTGCTAAATTTTGAGCAGAGTTTTAGACTCATTTTTACTCCAAACCCATGTTAACATTTGAGCTGCCTCGTGGAAAAACCAACAATGTGGTTTCCGAACAGGTCTGACACAAATCAGGCTGCACAGTCACAGAAGCAGGCTAGAAGCTTGAAATTTTGGATTTAGAAAGTAGAGGAATTGCACTATCCGAGTAGCGAAAACAAAGGCGCTGATCAGCTTCGCGGTTACCGCGAAGCTGATCTGCGCCTTTGTTTTCGCATATGCAGATTGTTGGTTTTCCCATGGGGCGGCTCATTTGTTACATACGTTCCTGACCCAGCAATTGAATTGGGCGATATTGTGTTTTCTTACATTGCTGAATGTAAAAATGAACATGTTTCACAATGTTTTTGTTAGAAACAATCGCCGTTTGAATAGTTTTTTTTTTTATTCAGTTTGTCCCTTTCAATATTATTTCAGCTCATATTAGGTGGGGCGAGAACGGGAGAACCCCGAGAAAAGCCACCCGACACACCCGCAAGCATAACTTGGCTTGTCTCACATATGGCCAGAGCGGGGCTCGAACCCGCACGAGACACAGCAATGAGATGATCAAATGTTAAGTGCGATAATGAAATATCAGTGCCCTTAACCACTCGGCCACGGGGGCCGCAGGTTTGAATTTTTCACTAACTCCATTTTGCTATTGTGTTCAGTGGAATGTGCAGTATTAAACGTTTAACTTTCAATGATGAAAACTTTGATTTGAAATTTTTGGTACAAATGGAAGCCACATTGCAATTACCTCATCGAATCTCACTGGACGATCCATGTGGAAGCCATCTGTGTAAACGAGAATCTGACTATAGCCCCGCTTCTCAGCTTTTTTGCAGGGTGAAAAAAAACAATGACAGGTAACTATCACAAGCTAGATCTCGTCAATATTGATGCGCATACAAAATTTGGTCTGATTAAGTCAATTCGTTCTCAAGATATTGAGCGGAAACGAAATTCTGACCTCAATAAAGGGCCATAACTCCGTCAAAATTTTGCGAAAAATGACAGGTAACAATCCCAAGCTAGATCTTGTCAATGATGATGTGCATACAAAATTTGGACAGATTCTGTCGATTCGTTCTCAAGATATTGAGCGGAAACAAAATTTTGAAGTCAATCAAGGGCCGTAACTCCGTCAAAATTTTGCGAAAAATGACGGGTAACAAGCCCAAGCTAGATCTTGTCATTGATGACGTGCATACAAAATTTGGTCGGATTCTGTCAATTCATTCTCAAGATATTGAGCGGAAACGAAATTCTGACGTCAATCAAGGGCCGTAACTCCGTCAAAATTTTGCGAAAAATGACGGGTAACAATCCCAAGCTAGATCTTGTCAATGATGACGTGGGTACAAAATTTGGTCGGATTCTGTCAATTCGTTCTCAAGATATTGAGCGGAAACGAAATTCTGAAGTCAATCAAGGGCCGTAACTCCGTCAAAATTTTGTGAAAAATGACGGGTAACAATACCAAGCTAGATCTTGTCAATGTTGATGTACATACAAAATTTGGTCGGATTCTGTCAATTCGTTCTCAAGATATTGAGCGGAAAACGAAATTCTGATGTCAATAAAGGGCCATCCAAGGGCAATTACTCTTATGCAAATTTGGGGACACTGACATGCATTTATACATAAGTTAATATTGTCAATATTGATGCATATGCCAAATTTGGTTAAAGTCTAACGACTGGTTCACAATTTATGAGTGGTTACAGATTTATGGACGGAATAACGGAATAACAGAACAACGGAAGGACAGGGTGAATCCAGTATAGCCCCACTTTTTTCAAAGCGGGGCTATAAAAATGACTTTCAGAATCTCTCAGTGGGCACATGCCAGGAAAATAACTGTTTTGACCAATCAGATTAGAGCTCAGTGACACATGCCCAGAAATCCAAAACCTTTGTAACCAATTTATTCATTGGTAACTGCTGACCATCATATGTCAAGTAGAACATCTATGCGAAAAACATGCCATAACCGTGTTGCGTTGTATGTTTGGCTCAGTATATATGGTTTTCAGTATTCTCGTAAGGGGTTTGAACACCCAGCCGAAAATAACATAAACAACGTAAAAACTCACTGAAAAACTGCAGAGTTTCTTTTGTTTGTTTCTACCACGTCAAATTGACCAATGACGTCTACGGATTTTAGCCAAACCCCATGTTCAAACAGCACATGAATTTCATGATTTGAACATGGATTTTGCTGTTTGAACATGGCTTTCGGCCCCCTAAAAAACGGCTTCAAACAGCTATGGGCTTAGATATATATGGAAGAATTAGTGCAATCCAACAGGATTTAACATTTGAGCCGCCTCCTGGGAAAACCAACAATGTGGTTTCCGAACAGGTCTGACACAAACCGGCCTGAACAAGCATAGAAAAGAGCTAGAAGCTTGAAATCTGTGATTAATGTAGAAGAGGAATTATACTATCCGAGTAGCGAAAACAAAGGCGCTGATCAGCTTCGCGGTTACCACGAATCTGACCTGCGTCTTTGTTTTCGCCTATGCAGATTGTTTTTTTAGCTCACCTGAGCCGAAGGCTCACAAGGTGAGCTTATAGTATAGTAGTCGAGCCGGCATCCGTCCGTCCGTCTGTCCGTCCGTCCACATTTTAAAACTTGAATATCTCTAAGACAACAAGGCCAAACATGACCAAATTTTATCTAAAGCATCATTGAGGAGGGGGAAAGGTTGTATAAGGTTTTGGGCCAGGTCGGATCAGAACTCTGGTTTCCATGGCAACAGATAGCTCCCATAGACTTACAATGGATAAAACATATAAAAATCTTCTTCTCTGAAACCACAAGGCCAAGAGCTCTCATATTTTGTGTGTAGCAATGTCTAGTGGTCCTCTTCATAAATCCTGCCAACCGTGCCCCTGGGGTCCATACGGGCCCCGCCCCGGGGGCGTCTTTGGGAAAATATAAAAAAATCTTCTTCTCTGAAACCACAAAGCCCAGAGCTTTCATATTTTGTGTGTAGCAGTGTTTAGTGGTCCTCTTTATAAATCCTGCCAACCATGGCCCTGGGGTCAAAAATGACCCTGCCCCGGGGGTCATTAGCTCCCATAGACTTACAATGGGAAAAACATAAAAAAATCTTCTTCTCCGAAACCAAAAAGCCCAGAGCTTTCATATTTTGTGTGTAGCAATGTCTAGTGGTCCTCTGTATAAATCCTGCCAACCGTGCCCCTGGGGTCCATACGGGCCCCACCCCGGGGGCGTCATGGGGAAAATATAAAAAAATCTTCTTCTCCGAAACCACAAGGCCCAGAGTGTTCATATTTTGTGTGTAGCAGTGTATAGTGGTCCTCTTTATAAATCCTGCCAGCCGTGCCCCTGGGGTCCATACGGGCCCCGCCCCGGGGGCGTCATGGGAAAAACTTTAAAAAATCTTCTTCTCCAAAACCACAAGGCCTAGAGCTTTCATATTTTGTGTGTAGCAATGTATAATGGTCCTCTTTATAAATCCTGCCTACCGTGCCCCTGGGGTCTATACGGGCCCCGCCCCGGGGGTGTCATGGGAAAAACTTAAAAAAATCTTCTCCAAAACCACAAGGCCCAAAGCTTTCATATTTTGTATGTAGCAGTGTTTAGTGGTCCTCTATATAAATCCTGCAAATCATGCCCCTGGGGTCAAAAATGGCCGCGCCCCGGGGCTCATTAGCTGCCATAGACTTACAATGGGAAAAACATAAAAAAAATCTTCTTCTCCGAAACCACAAGGCCCAGAGCGTTCATATTTTGTGTGTAGCAGTGTATAGTGGTCCGCTTTATAAATCCTGCCAGCCGTGCCCCTGGGGTCCATACGGGCCCCGCCCCGGGGGCGTCATGGGAAAAACTTTAAAAAATCTTTCTTCTCCGAAACCACAAGGCCCAAAGCTTTCATATTTTGTTTTTAGCAATGTATAGTGGTCCTCTTTATAAATCCTGCCAACTGTGCCCCTGGGGTCCATACGGGCCCCGCCCCGGGGGCGTCATGGGAAAACGAAAAAAAAATCTTCTCCGAAACCATATGGCCCAGAGCTTTCATATGTTGTGTGGACCAATGTATAATACTCTCCTTTATAAATGAATGCTGCCAACGGTGCCCCTGGGGTCCATACAGGCCACACCCCAGGCATGTCATTATCTACCATAGACTTATAATGGAAATCTTCTCTGGAACAGCATGACACAAAGCTTGTATATTTGATATACAACATTGTCATGTGGAGCTCTACATAAATCCTGCCAATCTCGCCCCTGGGGTCAAATATGGCCCCACCACGGGGGTCATTATAGGACCCTGACCTTGTTAGATGATTTTTTCAAGTGAACCAAAATGGCAGAAAAGAGGATACACAATCCAGACAAGAGCTCTTCTGCTGATTAAGTAGGGTTTCAAGGTCACATGACCAAAATGGCCACCATACCCATATATGGTAAAAACCCCAGTTACTTTGTCCAGTGACTGTACTTGTTAACTCTCAGGTGAGCGATCGTTGCCCCTGGGCTACTTGTTTCCCATGAGGTGGCTCATTTCGTTGGCTCATTGACAAAACCTCGTAACTGCAAAAAAACAAATTTTTCAGGAGAAGCAAAAAACTAAAACTTGTATATAAATGATATATAAATGTGCATGTTTACAAATTGTCGAATATACAAAACTTGATAAATGAAAGCTAGAAGCAGATTCTTATGATGAATTAAAGAATGCATTTATGAGAAATCATACATATGCAACTTTTGCATATCTAAAAGATAAAGATTTTCTTGTATTTAAATTTTTTGAAATTGCATATACGAGGTTTTGTCACCTTTTTTCAAGTCCGTTTACCATTTGTAGTTACGAGGTTTTGTAAGGTCATCGAAAAACTAACTTCCCATTGGACATAACCTACAAGGCTTTGTCACAAGCTGAATTTGAATGTTTTGAATCGCGCCATGTGAAAAAACGATTTTTTGAAAAAAGTGCAGTTATGAGGTTTTGTCAACGAGCCAACGATTTCTTAACCACACCGTATTAGCGGCAATCGCGACCAACCAATTTGATAAACAAAAAGCGTTCCAGACGGCAAAAAAAAGGAGTTTCGGATTGCCAAAATGAAGATGTAGAACATAAATTGACATTCATTTTGCTTTATAGCAGTCCTTGAAAATCAAATAGACAAAATCAGGGATCTTTATGAAACTTGTTTTTCCCCTTTCAGATATAACCTTATTACCAATCACGCAAACATGTCTGTGTAATGTAAGAATGTTGTCGGGGATGTATTTTGCTTGTTCGTGGATTTGGAAAGTAGGAGACAGGAATACGAAAGTCTTGTTTGTTGATTTATTAACTTTTTCTTTTCAATCCTCAAAGTTCAACAAACACTATTGGATGTTCCAAATAAACAATATATATCAATGTTTCAATTTAACAAAGTTCTAAGAACATAGAGTCGCTGGTAATATCCAAGCTTAAAATTTATTATTTTCAAAAGTTGGAATAATCCAAACAATATTAAATATAATGTTTTCACTTAGTTGGCAAAATCCTAACTAACTTTCAAAATTCAAAATTCATAAAACCTGTGGGCATGAGCCACACCCCCTTGTCAACATATTGACCAATAGTTATCTCAAGGGGCTATAAAAGCATGCCACACAAAGTCAGCTTTACCATCATTATTCCTTAATCAAGATTAATAAAAATGCCATGGATATTGATGAAATGCTAGCCTACATAATCACAATAAAACGTCTCAATCACCTTCTTAAACTCAGTATGTTGTTATATGAATTTATGATTAATGTTAATATCTTTAATAGGCTTGCATTTATGCAAACATTTGCACCTGACACATGCCAGAAATTAAAATATGAAGAAAATTTTGGAATGAGAGAAAAAATTAATAAATAAAAATTTATACCAAAAGTTACAATAATTTGCAAAATGTATTAAAATAACTCATGACCTAAATGCTTAAATTTTACTTTCTAACAATTACTCCCTACTTAGTTAACAATCGACCTCGATTGTTTAAAAGAACAAAACATTTGTGTGAAAGAATCAATTAATATTCTATAAAAATATATAAATTCAATATAAAAGGCTGAACAACTTTTCAATAGCTGTGATATAACCTATACAAATTGACTGATATGGCAGTTAAAAGATGCATCTCATGTTGTTATATATGTATAACCTGAGAAACAGACTAACATTGGAAACTTGTAAACATAGTGTACCTATACTTTGTTTATTTGATTTGTTGCTTGACAATAAAATAAACACTAAACATGTATATTTGGACCAGATCCACAAAATTTGAAGGCTTCATCTTTTAATTAAAAAAATGATCCAAATTTTAATCTAATCTAGGAGTTGAAATATAATATGTTTGATATAAAATATAAAACCTTAATGCTAACTTCTTTTAAAACATGACTAAATAAATTTTCAGAAATTATGAAGTAACATATACAATATTAGAAATGCTTTGTTTGTTTGATTTGATGCCTTACCCAGATATTATACGGGGAAACAGTCCACAAGAACTTCCAGCTTGTTCGTCCTTTATTACAACATGGTATTATCGAAGGTTTACCCTCCTAGAACGAAACATCTGTTAAAGTCTGTGGATCAGTTTCCCTGCAAACACACATCCGGCCCCTCTTCTAGGACCTATTTCATTATTATAAAATACTGAAGAATTTTTTTTTTTTACATGTAAACTGTCAGCTACTATACATAGGTACCCTATCTTTAAAAGAACATTAGAAAAGAACCATAGGAACTACCAGAGTTTTGTCCTTCATTACACAATGGTATTATCGAAGGTTATACCTCCTAGAACGCAACACTCTGATTTAAGTATATGGATCTATTTCCATGTTAACACAGATTTCTAGGACCCATTTCATTACAATACAAAATTACTGAATCCTTGTCAACTAAAATACAATTTAGGTACCTTATTTTTAAAAGAACAGTGGAAAAGAACCATAGGAACTTCCAGAGTTTTGTCCTTCATTACACCATGGTATTATCGAAGGTTATACCTCCTAGAACGTAACACTCTGGTTTAAGTATATGGATCCATTTCCATTTAAACCCAGGTTTCTAGGACCCATTTTATTAAAACCCAAAATTACAGAATTCTGAATAGATTGTTAACATAAAATACAATACAAATTTTCTACATAAGAACAACTGCCTTTTTCTCCTCAAATAGATCAAATCATCTTTAATAATTGGTATTCACATAACACCATGGAAAAAAAAACATACCAGAATTAACACACATATAATATGTTCCATAAATATCTTCTTTTTTTTTTTGAATGCCCAGCAACAAATGAATAGGCGAAAAATATTTAAGAAATAGATCAGATTGTCTTTAATAATGCATAGGCAAAAAAAAACATATTTAACCTCAAAAAGATTCAATCAAATAATCATTTTGATAGAAGAAATTATTGTACTCATAGAGACAAGATAATGAGAGACACAATGTCATTTTATCAAGATATTTGTCCGTTGCCAAATGTCACTTATAGTGTTTTCTCAGCTACCACAATGGTATCCTAACAATTATATTTAGGATCAGGACAGAAATTCTTCAAAAATAAAATTGTTTATCATTTGATCTTACTCTCGTAAAATGAAACATGAAATTATCCCTACAGTTAGGACCCTTTTCCCATTACATAATTTTGAGTTTACTATGGGACAATTTTTGCATGAGAATCTATTTTTTTTTTGTACATGTACTGACTTCTTTATTTAGTAGACCATTAGTTAACAACTTGCAAACACAGTAAACAAGAAACAACCATTCTGAAACTTTTGATATGAAGTGCTTGATCATATTATCCCATTATCATTTTTGTTCTTTCTTTCTTTATTTTTTTTTCATTTTTCTGTTTTTATTTTCTTTTTCACATTTAATTTATTTACATGAAACATTGAGTTTATACACTCAGACCCTTTTAATGCAATATATGCACGCCCAAAGTTTAGTGCTAATCTTTATGACTGTTATATTCGGCTGTCAATTCAATGATGTGGTACAGCAGTGCCCTTTACCGGAATTCAATACCATCATAGGTTTATCCCCGGTTACACATAGTGTATTCTGCCAGGCAGTTATCCCAATCAGGATCAGAACACAAGCCAACCCATCAAATAAAGTTTTGACAAATATGTCAGAATTGTGAATATAATGTACTGACATGATTTTTCTGCAGTCCTAAAGAATAGCAGGTTCTTATCATCAAATCATATTGTTTTTTTTGAAATTAACATGATGTGATTTGGGTAAATTATGACACTTTGGTCATTGCTTGCATGGCTTAACATTTATGGTTAATTTTAAAATCTATGTTCAAACCATTTTAAGAGGTAACCATGTTTTTTTTTTTTTTTTTGTTTTTTTTTTTTACGATTTAGGTTGCGCTCTGATATGTGCATAAAATTGTTTTTGATCACATGATCTCACAAGATCAGTTACACAACCCTTAAATTCTTGACAAATAAGCATTAGTTTATTAATTAATTTGCTTTTTATTTTATGCAAACAGCTCATTATGAGTTATCTCTGGATATGGTTAGTATATGTATCTAGACCATTCAAAACCAGGTTTTGCTAAGTTTCTAGTCAGCTACATAAAAGGTATAGGAATCTTTCTCGCATGCATTAAGCTACATTATCTATTAATTTAATAGTTTTCCCCCATTGGACAGTGTCTCAGCTGTTCTGTACATGTGTTTATCCCTAGGTCAGGTTTCTATCCTGCAAACTGTTGCAGTGACACTCATCACTCAACTTTGTTTGATATTCTCTAGTAAGTACACACTGAACTTGAGTTATCGTCCTTAATTACAACAAGGTATTTTCCAGGGTGTAGCATAATAATCATACAATCAGCACTAACACTGATAATTAGTTTCCAATAACCTGTAACTTACTCAGCTTATATAAATACTCATTTTTAAAAGGTGTTAGCATGTTTGCAGAAAAATACACTTGGTACACACCACATCAACAGTATTCTGGTCATCTGCTTGTGACCTGAACAAAATATACTTTCACATAAAAGTGCCAACAAGAATTGAAAAAATGTTGTTTCTTTATTAATGTTAGAATATTTCCTATCATTTTTTTTTTCTCATCCAAGCATCAGATAATTTTAATCAAACCATTTTTCTCATCCAAGCATCAGATAATTTTAATCAAACCAGCATAATTAATCAGTATCTGCCATGTCCTAACTTTTGTAGGTTATCGGCAACCTTAGCACAAAAATTTTAGCAAATCTATTGCTTATACAGTAACAGATCAAAGCTAAGGGGGATCATGATGAAACTACATCAGGACTTCTAGTCTCTGGAAAATCATACTAATTCATAACTTGTCATCCAAACTCACAAGACAAAAGACTATCAGGTAATTATAGCAGGTAGTTTAGCTTACTCCAATTGCTAACAAAAAGGAAATTGATAAAAACAAAAATGACATGCAGGGCAAGCAGGGGATGATTGCGTCCAACCATCAATAGCACTATAAAACAACAAAGTAAATTTGTTAGGGTTGCTTGCCATACATGGGAAAGCATTTTAGAAAATTCAGAAATAACCTTCACTTTTATAAAAATGGGGAACAAAAAACACAAAAAAAACCTTGTAACCTAAATTGCAGTGTCGACACTGTCTCGCAAAGCGGATGAGCTATTTAACTACCCTTTACTATAATAATTACTCAACAAAGAGTTTTTCGCCGATTCTTTTTCTTGCCTAGGCTAGTGGTTTGGGCATTAGTATATATATTGGGCGCCAATTATATAAAACCTGCACATCAATTCAAAGATGGCGGTCACATTCATCAAATTCAAATCATGTCCCATTACATTTTTAATACTGACTGATTATAAAAAGTGGTTGTCTTCCACTGTTCTGATAATACAGGTTATGTGAATGCTAGTTTTCTGGATGCTGGAGTAATATACAAATTACATGTATTATACTAATACTAAAATACTTACAAGTACATATTTTCATTTTAAAATGCTTGTATAATAATGTTAGTTTTCAAATTCATTAGTGATGGAAATAATAAAATCTGGAGATGAGTCCCATTTAAAATAGCTACCACCAATGTATCTTACATATATGCAATTCACACATGCACACTTTTGGTGCCTTTTCAGCTTACATCTTAAAAATAACATTTCAGCAAACACCTCAAAATGAGCGAAAAATTGCTTCTGCAATATAGTCAAACAAGCAAAAACGACATGACAAATATGAGGAAAACTATGTCCTAAAAATTCATGAAAACAGCTATATAAACTACCATAATGTATCACCAGAAAACAGCAGCATGAACACATTCATTAAACAAGACTGTGTACAGTCTAATCAATTTATTTTAGAATGCTACCATAAAATAAAACACAAACTGATAAACTTGATTTGTCTTTATATATGTTATCCATTTGTCTCAACATCAGAAAACATACTTTATGCAATAACGGCTGTTATAGCAATACTGACAAATTAGTGACAATCCTGTCCAATATGCACATACACAAATTATGTTATGCATGAATATACTAATCAAACAGATTCAAATATAACTTTTTGAACTTTTAGAAATGGGTGAATATGGTCACTGGAGCTTGAATATTGGCTGGTTGAACGTCTTAGCAATCATTACATATTATTGTGGCGATTTTGTAAACACCCTAGCTATTCAATGTTTTTGAATTTTGATTTTGAATATTTTTATTTAAACTATCCTGGCTATTTTATACGAATGAAACGACACAACACGACGAAACGATGCAACGGACGGGTACAACGGAACAAAAATTGTGGATGTAACCTCTTCAACTATAACTGGGACAGTATACCACTCTGATTGATACAATGGGGTGAGCAACTGCTATGGTGTCTTCTGCAACTATTAACTGATACAGAATAACGCTTGACATGCAGAAAGTATAACCTAAATTGTAACTAAGCCAGGTTTCATCTGAACGACTCATAACATACGACCCAAAATTTTCAAAAGAAATATACGAGCCAAATAACGACACCAATACAAGAGTAAGCTCTTTAAGTTAAATGCTTATCTCACATATTTGCAACGGGTATCGTAAGACGAAGTGTATTGAAAAAACCAGTGTGTTCATAAAATTAGAGAAGAGAAGTCTACGATTTTGATTTGTGCTCAATGACTGAATGACACAAGGATTACACCTCAAAGCATGCTTTGTGTGTTTCCTCGGCCACCAATCAAATTGCACTAGTCCTAAAATTATCAACCTTATAAAATAGCAGTCAGATTCAATTCAAAAGTAATGATTGCCAAGACGTCCAACCAGATGCCGCTTGAATCCCGGCACTTACACACACAAATGACCAACATAATTCAAGCCCCAGAGACTTTGTCAATAGATACTCCACCAAATAGCATTGCATATTTATAAAAAATATCTCTTAACAGATTTAGAAAAAAGAGGTGTGTGGAGCAAATATACAAAGAACATTATGATTCATCAGAAAGCAAATCAGAATTCAGGAAGAATAAAAACATATAAAACATTGGAATACAATCCCTTCTTTAAAAGTCATCTCGAAGTCTCTATGAAACATAAGGCAGCAGAACCACTAAAGTCCTAGTATTCATCGTCGATGCAGATTGTTCCCTCCAGGAATGATGTTCCAGTTAGTCCTACGAAAGCCATCACAATAACTGTTTTATGGTCGTTGTTCTTCATGTTCATTTGTTATAAAACTGTGTGGCTAACGGGAAATGGTGCCATGTGATTGATAGTCCAGCCTCTACCTGCCACCTTCCAGTATGTACCTTCCAGTACTGAGAGACTCGAAGCTAGATACAGCTTGACTGAAATTTGAAAAAACTAACAGCAGAAAAAGTACAATAAATAGCTATGGAAGAAAACAGAACAGTCGAACGCTTGTGATGGGAATTGGGAGGGAGGGGAAATTAAGCAACACGTGTTTTTTTTTTAAAATTTTGGAGCGAAAGTGGGCCCTGTACTTTACTGGAAGAAGAAGAAGAAGAAGCAATGACAACCCGGATGTAGAAAAAAGGTTTTACGACATGCCGAAATTTCCAATAAATCAAATCCATAAACGCTTAATAATTTCAAGTTTCCAAAACAAGCGTCTGAGAATTGCAAGCGTTCGATTGTCCTGATCACAAACCCGGAAGTGTTTACTGTTGTGATAAAAAGTAAATAATTGAATATTTAAAGAATTGTAAAAGCTATGTCCGCTCAAAATAAATGGGATTACGGTCAGGCCGTGAATCCCCATTATTTTAGAATGCTACCATAAAATAAAACACAAACTGATAAACTTGATTTGTCTTTATATATGTTATCCATTTGTCTCAACATCAGAAAACATACTTTATGCAATAACGGCTGTTATAGCAATACTGACAAATTAGTGACAATCCTGTCCAATATGCACATACACAAATTATGTTATGCATGAATATACTAATCAAACAGATTCAAATATAACTTTTTGAACTTTTAGAAATGGGTGAATATGGTCACTGGAGCTTGAATATTGGCTGGTTGAACGTCTTAGCAATCATTACATATTATTGTGGCGATTTTGTAAACACCCTAGCTATTCAATGTTTTTGAATTTTGATTTTGAATATTTTTATTTAAACTATCCTGGCTATTTTATACGAATGAAACGACACAACACGACGAAACGATGCAACGGACGGGTACAACGGAACAAAAATTGTGGATGTAACCTCTTCAACTATAACTGGGACAGTATACCACTCTGATTGATACAATGGGGTGAGCAACTGCTATGGTGTCTTCTGCAACTATTAACTGATACAGAATAACGCTTGACATGCAGAAAGTATAACCTAAATTGTAACTAAGCCAGGTTTCATCTGAACGACTCATAACATACGACCCAAAATTTTCAAAAGAAATATACGAGCCAAATAACGACACCAATACAAGAGTAAGCTCTTTAAGTTAAATGCTTATCTCACATATTTGCAACGGGTATCGTAAGACGAAGTGTATTGAAAAAACCAGTGTGTTCATAAAATTAGAGAAGAGAAGTCTACGATTTTGATTTGTGCTCAATGACTGAATGACACAAGGATTACACCTCAAAGCATGCTTTGTGTGTTTCCTCGGCCACCAATCAAATTGCACTAGTCCTAAAATTATCAACCTTATAAAATAGCAGTCAGATTCAATTCAAAAGTAATGATTGCCAAGACGTCCAACCAGATGCCGCTTGAATCCCGCCACAACAAATTTACCAAATTTGTCCCCCATTCAGCGGCATATTGGGCGGAAACAGAAGGTTAAGAATGTAGCCGGTTAATTTGCGGGGGCATTTGAGTCATATATTGTTTTTGTTGGGTCTAGAAGAAAAAGTCGGATCGCTTCCTGCAATGTCAGAAGAAAAATATGGTTGCCGATCTTTGACAGATGTGTACCATCTCTTTTAAGGAGGCCAGGCGTGTCGGTATCAATCTCGTGAAGGATTGACCGACCCCATGTTAAAGTTCTCACAGCCTGTCTACCAGCCCGATTGACCCGTTTTCTTTTTTGGTCCATCAATTTGAGTTTTTGTTGTAGGTCCAAATGTTTCATGGACGCTATGTCATCCAAACCTCTCCATTGAGTCCTGGGTAGAATGTCAGACCACACTATGTATGTGTCATTGAAAACAGACTGCAGATACCATAAAGTCTTTTTGATTTTGCTCATCAATTTAGCTAATTTGATTGACACCAAATCATTGCCTCCCAGGTGGACCACAATTAACGCTGGGGTAGTATGAAAAAGCATCTTCAGCTGAATGGTCGGCTTTAGTTGTGGCCAGTGCATGCCTGGCCGGCCAAACCAGCGCACAGTTCTGTCAAGGTCTAAGTTAGCCTGTTTGGATTGGATAGCCTCTTCCTCGGCATGGGAGATGATTGAATCTCCGATGATCCAAACATCTGGAAGAAAGCAAAATTAAAGGTCTGGTAAACCGTATAAAGGATAGAAGACGATATGTGAGGAAGCCTAAAGGCGAATATACCCGTCAACAGCATCAGACTTCCAACGACCCAATTTTTTTATTGCATCTGACGAAATCCCTTTTGAGGCTAAATCTGTAGCTCGACCTATGCGAAATGCATGAGAGGTATAAATGCCAGTAGGAAGCCTCAAAACTCTTACAGCTTTGGCCAGAACTGCGCTGAATTGGCTCTGTGTCAAAGGTGTGCCGTTTGCATGTGAAAAGAAGTAATATGCATTTGCAGGACGAAGATGCATATAATGACGAATGGTTGTGACACAACAAAATGAAGAATCTTCAGATTTTGGAATACGCAAAGTAGTGGGCAACCCGCGTTGATTAGTTTTTGAAATTCTAATGGTGATGAGTAAGGTGTTGCCATCATCAACAAGTTCAATATCACCAGAAAGTAAAGGCCTATCAGGCTGAAGGTAGCTAGAAAAAACTACTTCACTTACCCGCAAAAGTGCAAAGTAAGATAAGAAGTAAGCACTTTGGAAGAGACAGGATTCAAAATCTGAATAACATATGTTAGGAAGCACATGGCAAATCCTTCTTAGAATATGTTCCGTTATAGGAGCACGGACATCACGGGACTTGCGTGACCTTTTAAAGCCCTCTAGGAGCTTCTTTACAACAAATGCATTAGTTGGGTCCTGATAGTTGTGTAACTTGTGATAAAAACTTATTCCAGACAGGTAGGATGCAATGGTAGATGGTGAATATCCAAGTTCAAAAGAATGTGCAATGAACAGCGTAACATGTTGAATTGGAACAGGCCATATTACGTGCAATGAATAATTATTTCTAAATTGTTCAAAAGCTGATAAAGCATTATCATAAACACTTCGAGTGTTGGGCGCAATACTGGAAGCTAACAACTGGTTTACACTTGTTTGAAGATATTCCAGAGATGGTTGGGTACTGTTGAAGGTTCCGGATCGGCATCGGGAGCGAGTTCGTGGAATTTCTGCAATTGAAAACGGCTTAGCGTATCGGCGAGTCTGTTAAAACAGCCTCTTACATGTAGTGCTTTAAAGGCAATGTTAAGTTGCAAGCACAAGAGAGTAATGGCTCTTAAAATGATCATGACTTCATTATTTTTGGAGGTCATGGAGTTAATAATATGGACAGATGATAAATTGTCAGATCGGAAAACTATCTTCTTGTTTTTAAGCTCTTGACCCCAAATGTGCAAGCACACCAAAAGAGGGAACATTTCCAGGACTGTTATATCAGCAGTAATGCCTTGATCAATCCACCACTGTGGCCAATGTGCACATGTCCATTTCCCAGCAAAGTATGCCCCAAAACCTAAGTCAGCACCGCCTGCACTGTCAGTGAATAACTGAACATCCTCATTTGAAACCCAGTAACGGTCATGAAATACAGATATGCCATTAAACTCTGTAAAGAAATTCAACCAAAGCTGAAGATCCTCCTTCATAGCTAAAGTGATATTCAGATGATGATGAGGCTTGGTCAGGCCACAAATAGCATTGATCAGTCGCCGACAGAATGGCCGTCCTGGAACCACTGCTCTACAAGCAAAATTGAGGGAACCAATCAAAGATTGCATTTCGCGCAAAGTACATTTCTTCCTTGCCAGCATACTCACAATTTTTTGTCGGATTTCCTCAATCTTTCCCATGGGAATACGAATGGTCATTTCCTCCGAATCAAGCTCTAAACCAAGAAAAGATAATTTGGTGGTAGGACCCTCTGTTTTATCGGAAGCAATAGGGACACCAAGTAATTGCATTTTATCCATGAAAACAGACATTATGAAAGTGCAATCATTGGTATCTTTCTTTCCTCCAAACAAAAAATCGTCTAAATAGTGTAATAAAGATCCACATGGGGATGCCCGTCTTACACAGAATTCTAAAAACGTAGCAAAAAGTTCCCAGGTCTGGCAAGAAATAGAGCAACCAAATGGCATAGCCTTATCCACATAGAACATCCCGTCAAACATAAAACCGAGCTGATCAATTTCGGACAACGATACTGGTAGGATCCTAAAGGCTCGACGGACATCGGATTTCCCTAACAAACAGCCTTGACCCAGGTCCTGTATCATATGCACTGCTTCATCAAAGCTAGTATACTGCACAGAACAAAGTTTAGGATCAATGAAGTCATTTACAGAGTGGCCTGAGGGGAACGAGAGGTGGTGTATAAGTCGAAATTGATTGGGTTCCTTCTTAGGGACTAAACCAAGTGGAGAAATGCGTAATGTGGGAATTGGGCGGGAAATAAATGGGCCCGCAACTCTGCCTGCTGTTACTTCGGCTTGAATTTTCTCCCGAACAATGTCTGGATTTCCTAAAGCTGATTTTAAGTTTTTCGAGTCCGAAGGAGAATGCAAACCAGAATAATGTAGAGGAAAACCAAGAGTGAACCCTTCCAAAATTGCCAATGCCTTAGAGGAATGATAACCATCAAGTTCTTGTCGTAGAGCTTCAATATTGATTGGGGATGAAGACAATGTGAATAGATCCGGGGAAATTGTGTAATTTTGCCTGGCAGCGGATTTAACAGCTGAGGAATTACAGTCTGTTACCACGCCGGGCTTGAAGTCTTCCCCCACGGTTGGTTGTATAACCACGTGGTCCGCGAAAATTGGAACCCCCTCGATTGGCATAAGAACCCCTTGAATTAGCAGTAGACTGTTTGAAACATGTCACACGTCCATGACTGGGGTTATTACAGTTTGAACAGATATGCTTAAATTTACAGACAGTTCGTGGACAAAAACCATCATTAAAATCAAAACATGTACCCAAAACATGGTTGTCATACTGCGAATTGCCAGTACTACTGCGACCACCTGTTAATGCACCCGGTTGTGTATTTTGTGGCATGTTGGAAGTAACCGTACTAGACGTCATAAGTCGAAGCCATAAATCAGAGTTAATCTTACCCCAAGACTGAACCTCGGATTCTTGACGCAAACGAAATTGCTCATCATATGATCGCCAAGTAAAGGTAACAGACCGAGATGCAGCCTCCCTGATAATGTTCATATACTGCAATATTTCCTGAATTTTGCTTGGGTAACGTTTTAAGTAGATGGAGGCAAATATCAGAAAAGCATCTGTCCACTTTTCGATATTGGGAACCTTATCTTTGGGATTAACCTGTGGCCTAGCCTCCAACTGACCTTTGCCTGTTAGGTGTACGACACCAGTGGAAAAAAGGTCTTGCAGTTCGACACTGCCCTTCAAAAGTAAAGCAAGATTAATATATTCGTGGGCCCATATTTTCTTGCAAAGCTGTTCTGGGACATGCGAGGCAATATCATCGGAACCTAACCGGACACGATTTTCAGCAAATGAAATTGACTGTAATGTTGGCAAAGTCTGTTGGGAGGCAGAAATTGCCGAAGGCAAGACGTTAGGACTAAGAGTCTGTTGAGCAGGTGGTGGTGGTGGTGGGGTAGAATCAGACACAGATCGCACTGAAGTTATATTTGCATCTGCTAGGATTTTTTCGAAATCCACAAAGTTGAGCAAAGAGGGCTCCTTAGAGCCACGTATCGTACCTGGCGGGTGGCCTGAATTCGGTGCAATACCGGTACCAGGCCCACCCAGCAAATTGACCCTTTCAATTTCCTCGCTCTCTCCCGTTTCTTCGGTTTCCTGTCGCTTGCGCTTGGAACCACGACGTCTACGAGTAGTGGACATATCGAATCGAAGTCAAATCTTGAAATCAATTAACCAAAAAATTGAGAAATTAAGCAACACGTGTTTTTTTTTTAAAATTTTGGAGCGAAAGCAATGACAACCCGGATGTAGAAAAAAGGTTTTACGACATGCCGAAATTTCCAATAAATCAAATCCATAAACGCTTAATAATTTCAAGTTTCCAAAACAAGCGTCTGAGAATTGCAAGCGTTCGATTGTCCTGATCACAAACCCGGAAGTGTTTACTGTTGTGATAAAAAGTAAATAATTGAATATTTAAAGAATTGTAAAAGCTATGTCCGCTCAAAATAAATGGGATTACGGTCAGGCCGTGAATCCCCATTATGCAGGAAACAGCAACAGCAAATATTATGACATGGTTTTGTCAGAAACTAAATTGTTGGTGCTATTCAAAAGTACTTTATTAAATTATACAAAGTTTGTTGAAATATCACACCTAAAGCAAAATACTATTTTTCGAAACATTATCTTTTCTACATTTCACTAAACAAGACATTGTGTTTTTAAGTTGTCAATGCAGCATATTACTATTAAAATTATATTCTGAGCATCATGCTTAACACAGTCATGACCCAAAGATCAGAATTTTAACCATTGAAAAATTAGTTGTTTCCTATCATTTTGGAAAATGTAAATCATCAAAAAAAATAATAGGCATGATGCCCTTAGATAGATTTTTAGACTATGATGCAAAATGATTTTCAAGCTAACAATAAAATAGCATACAAAAAACAATACCAAATTATACACAAAAATCAACAAAACTATACCGATATGACAATGAAGTGTTTATGTGGGCTGACACACTCGGTAGAAAGCCTTGACTATGGGACACCATTCACAGTTTATTTCATCTTCCGATGGTAGTGGCTGAATGTCATTTTGTCCATCAATCACTTTTACATTAGTTGAGGAAGCAGTCCTGTTCTTTTTCCTTCTTTTGTAGGAGTCCAAGTTTTCCAGACAGGACTGTACAACTGTTGTTAGCTGCTCCTTGTCTCCCACCAAACGTTCACATGCTGAACTCAGAATTTTGTTGGACTCCTGAAACTGTCGAATTCTCTCCTCTAAGTCAGCATTTTTCAGGCGTAGCATTTCATTGTTAAAGTGATGGAATGCTAGTGTCTCTGTTGATTGTTCCGTTTCATCTGATTGATGTTTACGGATTGATATATTTTCTGATTTTAATTTCTCTATTTCATCCTGAAGCTCCTTGATTGTTTCATCGGCCACTTTCAAACTGTGCACTAGTGCATCATTTACTACTGTTGATAGGTCTTGTAGGCTGGCTGGCCGCGAGAATAATTTCTGAAACTCTCTGTCTGAGAGCTCTGATCCCGGCATCAATGAAGAAGCAGTGTTCCATTCTGAACATGTTTTCCTCAGCTTTGTAGTCAGTTTATTGTCCTCACCAGCACCATTTTGAATTTCATTTGTGAAATCTTGCCCTTCCAGTCCATAGAACGGCAGGATGGCACATGCACTTTTCTTTTCATGAAAAGTCTGTCGCCTTTTAAAGTCCCTGTCTCGCTGTGCCCTGCTCTTTGATTTTTGCATTTCTGCATGTATGTCAAATTCAAAGCAACTACAATTTTCTATTCTGCCTGGTACTGGAATGTGTACTACTAGTACTGGAGGCTGACCTGGTTGCTTGTAAGACCAGTATGGTCTGAATTGTCCACCGTAGAAATGATTAAATTCCTGTCTCCTTGAATATTCCATGATGAAGAATCTGTATCCCTGGGGAATCACTTGACAGCTAAGGTACCGTTACCGCGTAATAAGCTAGAAAGTTATTACTCCGAATTCTAGCACCAAATTGTAAGAATGTTGTCGGGGATGTATTTTGCTTGTTCGTGGATTTGGAAAGTAGGAGACAGGAATACGAAAGTCTTGTTTGTTGATTTATTAACTTTTTCTTTTCAATCCTCAAAGTTCAACAAACACTATTGGATGTTCCAAATAAACAATATATATCAATGTTTCAATTTAACAAAGTTCTAAGAACATAGAGTCGCTGGTAATATCCAAGCTTAAAATTTATTATTTTCAAAAGTTGGAATAATCCAAACAATATTAAATATAATGTTTTCACTTAGTTGGCAAAATCCTAACTAACTTTCAAAATTCAAAATTCATAAAACCTGTGGGCATGAGCCACACCCCCTTGTCAACATATTGACCAATAGTTATCTCAAGGGGCTATAAAAGCATGCCACACAAAGTCAGCTTTACCATCATTATTCCTTAATCAAGATTAATAAAAATGCCATGGATATTGATGAAATGCTAGCCTACATAATCACAATAAAACGTCTCAATCACCTTCTTAAACTCAGTATGTTGTTATATGAATTTATGATTAATGTTAATATCTTTAATAGGCTTGCATTTATGCAAACATTTGCACCTGACACATGCCAGAAATTAAAATATGAAGAAAATTTTGGAATGAGAGAAAAAATTAATAAATAAAAATTTATACCAAAAGTTACAATAATTTGCAAAATGTATTAAAATAACTCATGACCTAAATGCTTAAATTTTACTTTCTAACAGTAACCAATACTCCCTTGCACTCCCACTTTTATACAATAAAACTGGGGCATACAGGGGTATACAATTTTCCTTATTTTTGATCAAAAACCTAGATTGTGGGTTTTCTAACCTGTACCCACAATGTTTTGGGCAGAACCTAGAAAAACAAAAAAATTCATCTGAAGCTTTCCAATTTTTTAAACTTCAGATGAATCTGTAAATTGCATGGGCAATTTTTCGTAATTATATTAGCTCTCTGCAATGATTATATTAGCTCTCTGCAATGATTATATTGGTTCTCTGCAATGATTATATTGGTTCTCTGCAATGATTATATTGGTTCTCTGCAATGATTATATTGGTTCTCTGCAATGATTATATTGGTTCTCTGCAATGAATATATTGGTTCTCTGCAATGATTATATTGGTTCTCTGCAATGAATATATTGGTTCTCTGCAATGATTATATTGGTTCTCTGCAATGATTATATTGGTTCTCTGCAATGAATATATTGGTTCCCTGCAGCATGCTGGAAATAAATCAGTAAACAAAAACCTGGAGTTTATTATTTTATCTTGCAACTACATTTATGATATGCATTTATACAACATATCTGTTTCAAAAGTCAAAACATTTGAGCCGTTGCATCAGAAAACAAACAATTTGCATATGCAAAAACAAAGGCGCAGACCAGCTTCGCGGTAACCACGAAGCTGATTAGCACCTTTGTTTTTGGTACTTGAATAGTACAATCCCTCTTCTACTTTAAATCCAAACTGTCAAGCTTCTAGCCATCTTCTGTGACTGTACAGGCTGGTTTGTGTCAGACCTGGTTGGAAACCCAAATTGTTGCTTTTCTCATGCATAGGCTCATTTTATAATAATCTATCTAAAATATATGTTTTTGTTAGTCTGAGTTGCAGCATAGGAAAACCTGTTTTTTGCATATGTTAAAATAAAGATTAACTGTACAGTAACTGCAAAGCTGATTAATATATAAGCACCTTTGTTTTAGCTTCTCGGAAAGTACCATCCCTCTACTTATATATGAAATTTTGAAGTTTCTAGTCTTCTGAGACTACATGGCTGTTTATGTCAGACCTGCTCTGAAACCTGGAAGACTGGTTTTCTTGTGTTGCAGCTGAAACTCGAACCCTCAACCCTCTAACCATTTGCATTGCGATTGTACAGCTCCAATGAACCAAAACATTATGAAAAGTACCAAACATTTTTAAGAAAACATTTTATTCAAGAAATTTCAGACCGAGATATAGGAGCTCCAATGCGAGAAAACCAGTCTTTGGGGTTTCGGACCAGGTCTGACACAAACTGAGCTGTACAAGCAAAGAAAATGGCTAGAAGCTTAAAATTTCGGATTTGGGAAGAAGAGAAATTGTACTATCCTAGTAGCGAAAACAGAAAACAAAGGTGCTGATCAGCGCCTTGTTTTCGCAATTGCATAAAACCTCATGGCACAGCTCAATTAAGAGGAATTGTTCTATCTACATAGCTGCCTGGTAATGCATGCCTTTGTTTTTGCATATGTGAAAAGTAGGGTTTCTAATGATGCTGCTCATGTACCAAATAACTAAAAATGTATAAATTAAATTATCACAGACAAGTATGAGACCTACATGTACCTAATCTTTAAAATACAAGGACGGAAAGTGGCACAAAATCACGAGCTATAAAATGAGAAACATGACTGTCATGACAACAAAAACATATACCATTCTCCAGTTTACATGACCTGTGTGATGGCCTAGCAGTAGAGTCGTGATGAGACTCCAGAGCTAGAGGTTCTGGGTTTAAGACCTACCTCTTGTCATGTTGTGTCCTTGTAAGATACATTTACTCAACATAGAACCCGTCCAGTACTTAGTATTGACTTTATCCACCATTATGTTAGGCCATAACCGTCTAATTAATTCTAAGTCGTCAGTCACCTATGCAAACTAAAATTGAGCCTCCTTGTGGGAAAACCAACAATGTGGTTTTTTAACAGGTCTGACACAAACCGAGCTGTACAAGCACAGAAAAGAGCTAGAAGCTTGAAATTTCGGATTTATGTAGAAGAGGAATTATACTATCCGTGTAGCGAAAACAAAGGCGATGATCAGCTTCGCAGTTACCGCGAAGCTGATCTGCGTCTTTGTTTTCGCCTATGCAGATTGTTTTCTCACGAGGTGGCTCATTTCTTTTTGCAGGCTTTGTATCTATTGTTTTAAAAGCCCAAAATGGTCCATTCAATATTAAGAGGTATTAAAAGGGCTTTTTATAAATCACAGTGCCAATTACATTCCTGCAACTTGTAATTAGGTATTGACTGCCGGTAATCAATTGAAGTAACTGTTCACTCAGAAAGTTCCTTCTCCACAGACTACAAGGTCTTGATACACTGTACCGTCCAATGGAATGCAAAAATAATCTTCCAATCAAAATTAAGAGAAACTGCCCAATCAGATTTGGTAAAAACAGCCAATCAAATTGGGCAGAAGCTGACCAATCAGTATGTTCCTTCAACTTGCATTTCTTTCTCTACAGCTTCCAAGGCCTCCAGACACTGGACTGACAGATTCATGCTACCGATCACTGTCTTCATATCCTTGACGTCCACAACTGGAAATAGACAGGCATACAATCAATACATTTGATACTTTTAACTATATAAGCCTGGTGGTCATTTTGTGGGCAGACCTGTCAACTCTCCCGGGTATCCCGTTATTCTAACGGTTTTGCCATGGACTTACGACCTCCCGTCCGATTTCAATTTAAAACGCCAAACTAACGGATTTCGGGCTATCTACCGGTTAATTTTAACATCCGAAACAAAAAAGAAAACATATACCGGTTTTTCCGTGTTTACACAAACAAAGTCAAGGTCATTGCAAATTTCCGGTTGAGTTCGGGAATTTTCGATAGTTCCGACTTCTATTTTAAGCCTATTCGGCAAGTCTCGGGTGTATTGGAGGTTCTCCAATCTATTTTAAGCATGAAATCGGTGAAAGATAAAACAATCTTTGTGATTGGCCATTAACTTTTTAGGCTGATTTCGGAACCAATCAAATTGCATGTAACAAATGATCGTTGGGAAAACTACCAATATGGCCTAAACTATCAGAAGATACTCAACTGCAGATAATATTGGACTGTACAATTTTAATAAAAAAACAGGGGAACTGGAAAAGAAGTGTTGAAAGACTGTCTACAGTAAAATTCCATAACAGAAGACTGATCCACAGCTTGATAGGGTCAAGATATAAACTTTTAAAAGCAATCCCGAAAAGGCAACGCTAGAATTCTTGACATCAAATACACCAGTATAGATTTAAAGACTATTAAACAAACAAAAACACAAGAACTATAACTCATATAAAGACATTTGACCTACGTATATGTGAAACTACATGTGCGGTTGTCCTATGAAGGATGGAAAGAAGTTAATACAGATACAGATACAGATATGGCCGCGCCCTTGGTAGAAATAATGTCGAAACTGATTTTTCGATCGAATTTCATTGTTTCTTCGCGATTTTTGCATCATAGGCTTTATAGAAAATTGCACAAGCGAATTTTCAATACCTAAGGTATGACACCGTCTCAATTTTTCCTTGTTTTATGGGTTTAGTATCGGTAAATGCTAGTGGTATACTCCTTTTTTTTTTGACAATAACAAGTATTGTCTTTTTGAAAAGCTGCAAAAAAATCTCCCTCCTGAAGAAAAAATCTCCCTCCTTGAAATTTTATAGGTCTTAAAGCGCACGCGTAAGTTGCATGCTAATTTGGTCGAAACATCGCTGTTTCGCGCAATCTCCCTCTTAGAATTTTCAGGAGGTTGACAGGTCTGTTTGTGGGAATTAGGCAAACAGCATAGCCCCAGATGTGACGCAGCAGAACGCGGCGTCCCATCTGGGGCTATTCTGTTTGCACAGAGAAATTTCATCGAAAAATCAGATAAAAAATAAAAATCACTCCTTACACCCCTAAAAATGAAAGTGGACACATCCAATTGATAATGATTGGAGAATCTATTTCGTCAAATATGGGTTAAATTAAAGCTGAGAAAAGCAGAAGCTGGATCTAATATCTAGTATTAATGTGTTTGGCATTTCTTTTATTAGAAATTTTGCTGTCAAACTCTGTTGCATGGTTCGGAAAACTTTCATTAAAAGTACCTCATGAAGCAAAACCTGCTTTTAGCATATGAGGATACAATAGATAGTAATTTCTCTACTAGCAAATTATGAAATTTCAAGAATCTACATGTACAGGCTGGTTTGGATAAGACCTGTTTGAAAACCTAAACTGGAAACCGCCGTCACTCGCTTAGTGACTCTGGTACGGCATAAATCCAACCGTCAAAATTCTGCCTATATTGCATGGGCAAGTTTTCGTAATGAGACTGTACATCTGAAACACAAACGCTATACTCACTGTCAACATCATCCTCAATAACATCTTTCCTGTTCCGTAATATATCTAGGATGCTCACAAACGCCATGCCCACATCCTCACAGTCAGCGTCCTGTTGATCCTCAGGGGGCTCACTGACCAGGGTGAAACAAATCCTACCAAAAAACACAAAATCATATTCTGTAACTTCTATGCTCGGTATTAAATCAGTGGATTCTATATGACTATACTTTAACTTATGAAGATATCTTGGATATTCACATACGCATCACCCACATCCTAACAGTCAGCATCCGCTTTGTCTTCTGGGGGCTCACTGACCAGGGTTTGGCTTTCGCTTTGAGAGAAACAAGCCTAAGTGCAGGTTATAGCCACAAGATGAGTCTCATGTTGCAAAATATTTTACTAAGATAAAATCAAGGGCAAATATTCATGTTAGAATATATGTGTGGCATTTTAACTTTGGCTCAGTTTAGAACTTCTGAATATGTAAATTACATACATTATAATGTTATTCTCAGAGCACAGCAATGACTCGCCTTCCGACAGCTGGGTCAGAGGGCAATAACTTACTGGCCAAGGCTTGTGCAGTTTTTCTTAAAATATATGTATTCTGAATTGTGAATATGGTAATAAAAAATATAAAAGTAAAGAGTTAAATTACCTTCCATGATCTGGGTCATTGGGTAACAACATACTGGCCAGGTACTGACGTCTTGAGTAGTTGTCCTTTAAATCAACACGGAATGCTAGAAAAAGAATGATGTTTTTCATAATTCAGGTCACAAGGCATATTATTATACCTCATTAATATTTGGTGGCTGAGTGTGGATTTTGATTGGTCCAGAGCAGGCCACGCGCAGGGTGCTATTCTGTCATGTCGCATGATCATAATACCCTGTGACATCATATTCGCCTAAATTGTAGTCATACTTGTTTGTCCTGTGGCATGTCGCTAATTTGTTTCAAGAAGGGTTCGGTATAATAAAACAATTGTTGCCCTTGAGTGAGGGTGACATGACGATTTGTTCACCCTCGACAGGTTATATTGCATCAGGCCATACAATGTATCACCTGCCTCTGGTGAACAAATCGTCATGTCACCTTCACTCAAGGGCAACACTTGTATATTATCACATTCAAGGCTTGCCCATGTATGCAATTGCTTTTCATTTTTTTTTTTTTAGCTAATTCATGATTTTGCTCCTTTTTTAGCTCACCTGAGCCATTAGGCTCACAAGGTGAGCTTATAGGATGGCCATGATCCGGCGTCCGTCCGTCGTCGTCGTCCACCATTTTCAAAGATCTCTGAAACCGCTTGGCCAATCAAAGCCAAATTTTATATGAAGCATCTATAGGAAGGGGGAACCAATGTGTATATAAATAATCCAGGTCACATGACCAAGATGGCCGCCATGCCCATATATGGTAAAAACTTTTAAAAATCTTCTTCTCTAGAACCCAAAGGCCTAGGATCTTGAAACTTGGCATGTAGCATAAGTGACTCAAGGTCCACAATGTGTATATAAATAATGACCTTAGGATGACCTTGACTTATTTTATGGCAAGGTCAACATAGGTCTCCAATGCATTTGAATGGGGAAAACTTTTAAAATGTCATTTCAAGTGAAAGTCATGCAGGAAATGGGCAGTAGGACTAAATATTTATGATTCTGAAAAAAATTGGACCCCAGGGGCTCATATGCCCCCATCCCGGGGCAATATACATGTATATTATCATAATATTCAAACATCTCCTCTGAAACCGCTTGGCCAATCAAAGCCAAATTTTATGTGAAGCATCAATAGGAAGGGGTAACAAATATGTATATAAATAATCCAGGTCACATGGCCGCCATGCCCATATATGGTAAAAACCTTTAAAAATCTTCTTCTCCAGAACCCAGAACCCTTAGGATGACCTTGACCTATTTTACGGCAAGGTCAACATAGGTCGCCAATGCATTTGAATGGGGAAAACTTTTAAAATGTCATTTAAAGTGAAAGTCTTGCAGGAAATGGGCAGTAGGACTGAATATTAATGATTCTGAAAAATTTTATGTGAAGCATCTATGGAATGAGGGAATTAATGTATATATAAATTATCTAGTTCACATGACCAAGATGGCTGCCATGCCCATATATAGTAAAACACCTTCAAAAATCTTCTTCTCCGAATCTGGTGGACCGATTTCAAAGAAACTTGGCATGAAGCACCAATGGCTGAAGTACTAAACTGTGAATATAAATCATGACCCTGTGGTGACCTTGACCTATTTTATGACAAGGTCGACATAGGTCCCCAATGCATTGGAATGGGGAAAACTTTTAAAAAGTCATTTGAGGTGAAAATCTTGCAGGAAATGGGTAGTAGGACTAAATGTTAATGATTCTGAAAAACAATTGACCTAAGGGCTCATATGCCCACACCCCGGGGCAATATACATGTATATTACCATAATATTCAAACATCTTCTCCTCTGAAACCACTTGGCCAATTGAAGCCAAATTTTATGTGAAGCATCTATAGGATGGGGGAACCAATGTGTATATTAATAATCTAGGTCACATGACCAAGATGGCCGCCATGCCCATATATGGTAAAAACCCTTCAAATATCTTCTTCTCTGAAACCAATAGATTGATTTCAATGAAACTTAGCGTGAAGCATCCATGGCTAAAATACTACAATGTTTATATAAATCATGACCCTGTGATGATCTTGACCAAGTTTATGGCAAGGTCAAGATGGGTTGCCCATGCATTTGAATGGGAAAAAACTGTTAAAATGTCATTTGAAGGAAAAAGCCAGCAAGAGCCAAGAAATTGGCAAATGGACAGGATATTGATTATTCTGAAAAAAGGAAAACCGCCCAAGGGCTTCATCTGCCCCTGCACTGGGGTTAAATACCATAATATTCAAACATGTTTATTGGTATATGCAGCAGACTCAGGTGAGCGTTTACAGGACCATTGGTCCTCTGGTTTTTCTTCTGTGTTCTATCTTGAACATCCAGGGTTGACTAAGAAAATATATCAGCATATGTTCAAACTTTTCTTTTTCTTTTTAACTAGCAAGATGAAAAGGTACACTTAAATTTATAAGAAATCTTGTGAATATTTCACAGTAGAACTTAAAAAAATGTCAATTTCCCTGACTTTCTCTGATAGACTGCAACATTAAAGGTTTAGACCTTCTCAAATAAATATTCCGGAGGGAATAGATGATGAACACTAGGTAATTTTTCACTCTATTTCAAATTTTCGACACTAGGCCTTCATCAGGGAAAATAGTTACTTCCCTTGCTGACATTTCTTGTTTGCTTGTTTGAATTGATTTCTCATGTCACAGTCAACAGAAATGGTCATGTCCAGATGTTGCCTCTATTTTATGGGACTTTTTAAAAGTCCCATTTTATGGGACTTTTACCCAACATTAGGATGTAATGACACTCAAAATGTGCTTCATACATATAACCACCCAAGCAAACCAATACGGCTAACATGTATGAGTGGTTTGACTAAACCACTGGCAGGCTCAGACTTGAGCTGTTAACCAGTAATCAGATTGTCAGTCAGCAGTTTAGAAGCTCTGCCTGGAGGCACAAGCAGTGCATCTATTTCTCCTATGCCCCAATGGGCCGGGTCCATGTTCCCATCCGACCACCCTTGCTGACATTTCACAATGGGAAAAGCCTTATTCTAAATTATTTTCTTGCATAAAATTGATATGTGTTAGCCAATTTTTAAACATTTTGTGGCATTTTATGCAAAACTATTACCTGGTAAAAATGGTAGCTTCTGGAAGATGGTGTATGGACAGTAATGTTATGCTGATTCCAACTTTTAATATATTTTGTCTTATTTCTTATGATATACATACTTTTGTTGAAGTTAAATTGTATCTGATGGTAAGGCATAGGTTTCGGCAGTGAGAATGGTGTCTCCGTCTCCGCGGTATCTATACCCAAGAATGAGTACGCTACAAACAACTGTTTAATCTCATCGTTGGTCATAGCCGAGCTCTCTGGCTCTAGAGATACATGGGATATGGCAATGGTTACCGTGTTACCCTAAAATAGAAGGAGATTAGGTAGCTGTTTCTTTAATTTAAACCTTCGCATGAGAAAAACAACAATTTGGGTTTCAGACCGGGTCTGACACAAACCAGCCTGTACAGTCACAGAAGCAGGCTAGAAGCTTGAAATTTCAGATAGTAGAAGAAGAAGGGTTGTACTATCGTAGTTACCAATAAAAGCGCTGCAGGCATGCATGATACCCCGCCACGCAAATTTAATTTAGCAAAAATGTTTGTAAATAAATTCTCAATATAAAGAGCAGCACAAAATTTTGTCATAAATGAAGGACCATAACTCTGTATACATTGATAAAATTTACCCATCTTCAATCCCAAACCACTACTTCCTGATTTGAACTTTCATACAAAGTTTGAAGAAAATTGGTTGATAAATGCACAAAACAGAGGCAGGAAACGAAATTTTAATGTAAATCATGGGCCATAACTCTGTACTTATTTAACAAAATTTATTCATTTTCAATCCCAAACCACTCCTTCCTGATATGAACTCCTACACAAAGTTTGAAGAAAATCGGTCAATAAATGCTCAAAATAGAGTCAGGAAACAAAATTTTAATGTAAATCAAGGGTCATAACTCTGTACTTATTTGACAAAATTTATCCATCTTCAATCCCAGGGCACTCCTTCCTGGTATGAACTCCTATACAAAGTTTGAAGAAAATCGGTCAATAAATGCTCAAGATAGAGCCCGGAAACAAAATTTTAACGTAAATCAAGGGCCATAACTCTGTACATATTTGACAAAATTTACCCATCTTCAATCCCAGGCCACTCCTTCCTGGTATGAACTCCTATACAAAGCTTGAAAAAAATCGGTCAATAAATGCTCAAGATAGAGCCCGGAAACAAAATTTAAACGTAAATCAAGGGCCATATCTCTGTACTTATTTCACGAAATTTACCCATCTTCAATCCCAGACCACTCCTTCTTGGTATGAACTCCTGTACAAAGTTTGAAGAAAATCCGTCAATAAATGCTCAAGATAGAGCCCGGAAAGAAAATTTTAACGTAAATCAAGGGTCATAACTCTGTACATATTTGACGAAATTTATCCATTTTCAATCCCAGACCACTCCTTTCTGGTTATGAACTCCTATACAAAGTTTGAAGAAAATCGGTCAATAAATGCTCAAGATAGAGCCCGGAAACAAAATTTTAACGTAAATCAAGGGCCATAACTCTGTACTTATTTGACGAAATTTACCCATCTTCAATCCCAGACCACTCCTTCTTGGTATGAACTCCTATACAAAGTTTGAAGAAAATCGGTCAATAAATACTCAAGATAGAGCCCGGAAACGAAATTTTAACGTAAATCAAGGGCCATAACTCTGTACTTATTTGACGAAATTTACCCATCTTCAATCCCAAACCACTCCATCCTGATATTAACTCCTATACAAAGTTTGAAGAAAATCGGTCAATAAATGCTCAAGATAGAGCCCGGAAACAAAACGCTGACGGACGGACAGACAGACGGACGGACGGACACTCGAATGCAAATTTTTTTTGGAGGGTATAACATAATACCCCGCACTTTTTTAAGTGGCGGGGTATAAAAAGCTGGTCTGCGCCTTTGTTTTCACATATGCAAATTCCCAAATTGTTGGCTTTCTGATGTGGTGGCTCATTTTATATGCTATACATAGTTGGTCTTTTGCAACAGAATTATAGACATAACAGAAGCTTAACTTCAGCAAAACATTCAGGAATTGTCAGCTTTTTCACCATTGTTATAACTACATGTAGCTTAATTTTCCTAATACAGAAAATTAAGCTACATGTAGTTATAACAAAGTATAATGTATTTCACTGCAAATTTATTAAGGGTCAATGATATTGATTAACTATCCAGAAACATGCAAGTTGGCATGTCTTTTTTATAATTCTATTCACGAAATAATCCTTAAATCATATATAATTCCAAACACTATTGAAGGTATGTCAAAAGTTGCTTACTTACAGTTAAATCAAAGTTCAAAATTCTATGTGTTGGACAAAGGAAAGGAAATAAGCTGACAAATAAATGACTCAAAAACATTTGACTCAGAAACTTACTGGCTTAGACATGGCCTTTTGTTTACGTTTTGACGGTGTCCTTGCCACTACAAGGCCTTCACTGTCAGACTCAAGTTGTCGGGGGGACTCTGACTCCTCACCCTCAGTTTCCTGAATAGGCTCTTCCCTAATAGTGCTACGGAGGCTTGGTTCAGGGGACACAATCTCTTCTGTGATTTCTTCTGTTACAGATTCTGTAGTATAATAAAAGAGGGGTAAATCATAATTGATTGGTTAGCTACTCAAAATGGACAGGGACCTTTTGACACATCCCCTTATGTCTTTCGAATAGGCTCCTCCCTCACAGTGCTGTGAAGGCTCGGCGGTTCAGGGGACACAATCTCTTCTGTGATTTCTTCTGTTACAGATTCTGTAGTATAATAAAAGAGGGGAAAACCATAATTGATTGGCTAGCTACTCAAAACAGGCGGAGACTCTTGATTCCTCTTACTGTTTCTTGAATCTTGCCTCATTGTGCTGCCGTGGCTTAGTGGGTCAGGGGAGACAATCTCTTCTGTTATTTCTCAGTGGCGGATCCAGGATTTCAAATCCATCAAGAGGGGGTTCGTTTTCAACATTTTACCTGATTTTTGATAAATTTCCTCATGATACTGAAATAATATGGTGCTAGAGGGGGTTCAAGCGAACCACCCAAACCCCCTCTAAATCTGCCATTGTTTCTTCTGTTACAGATTCTGTATAAAACGGAGATAATGATATTGAATTGTGTAAAGCTACTGACTCTTTTTCTTTCAGTTGCTGGACAAAAACTAAAGGAAGATAATTCTGTTAAGTATATTTGTTGTGTCCTTGATATAGTGAAATAATCTAGCATTTTTTGTTTAGATAAGCAACAAAGAATAGTTTCTTTATTTTCAAAGATTCATTACCAAATGCATGTACTCATGTTAATTTCGCCAACTGCTCGTACAAACTACAAACTAAAGTAAATATCCTTGAATATAACCATACCTGTTTCAGAAGCTCTGGGTTCATCCCCAAACATGGTGTCAGACTTGAGAGTTGATCTTGCTGTATCTCCCTGTAAGAAATAATATGAGCCACCTCGTGGGAAAACCAACAATGTGGTTTCCGAACAGGTCCGACACAAACCGGGCTGTACAAGCACAGAAGATGGCTAGAGACTTGAAATTTCGGATTTAAGAAGAAGAGGAAGTGTACTATCCATGTAGCGAAAACAAAGGCGCTGATCAGCTTCGCGGTTACCGCAAAGCTGATCTGCGTCTTTGTTTTCGCGTATGCAGATTGTTGGTTTTCCCATGAGGCGGCTCAATTATGTGTAACCATGTAGGATAGATAAAGGAGAACACAGAAATAGTACAGTTATTCTTTTTAGTTTTACTTTAATTCAAAATTAAGTCTGTAGGTTGATTTGGGATTTAACATCCCACTAACACCTAATGTCATTCTGAGACCTGACCTCATTTTCAAGTCTGTGATGCCTGATTTACAAGGTAAGTGACTTAACCACTATGTCATGAGTCCTCTTATTAAAAATTCAATAACTTTAGCCTTTGATGATATGAAATGTCAATTAAACAGAATCTCAGCTTCATAAACATGGAATTTACAACAAAAACCATTTTAGATTAAGGGTATTGCTTAGGACAGTCTAAATAAGGCAATTCTTACAAGTGCTCACAAACAATGGTGTTTTAGGGCTGTAATAAGTAGAATATTGTAAACTGTTGTACTCCAAAGTAAAATATTAATAAACCAGAGAACCAATGGTCCTTTAAACACTCCCCTGAGATCTTTTATGTGCACACTGGTTCTCCCTTCATATAGATGCTTCATGTAAAATTTGGCTTTTATTGGCCTAGCAGTTTCAGAGAAGATCTTTGAATGTCATGGTAATAAACAGAATATTGCCCCGGGTGGAGGCAGACCAACCCCTGGGGGCCAAATTTTTTCAGAATTATAAATCTTCAGTCCATTTGCATATTTCCTTCAAGTTTTTCCCTTCAAATGACATTTTTAAAAATTTTCCCCATTCAAATGTATGGGCCACCTATGTTGACCTTGCCGTAAAATAGCTCAACGTCATCACATGGTCATAATTTATGTACACATTGTAGTACTCTAGTACACAATGCTACATGCCAAGTTTTGTTGAAATTGGTCCACCGGCTCTGGAGAAGAAGATTTTTGAAGAGTTTTTTTCCATATGGGCATGGTGGCCATCTTGGTATTGTGACCTGCCAGTTTGGATAATTGATGTACATGTTGGTTCCCACTTCCTATAGATGCTTCATATCAAATTTGGCTTTGATTGAAAAGAAGATCTTTGAATATTATGGTAATATATACGTATATTGCCCCTGGGTGGGGGCAGACCAGCCCCTGGGGTCCAAAGTTTTCAGAATCGTAAATCTTTAGTCCATTTGCCCATTTCCTTGAAGTTTTTCCCTGCAAATGACATTTTGACAATTTTCAACATTCAAATGCATGGGCGACCTATGTTGACCTTGCCATTATAAGTCAAGGTCATCCTAGGGTCATGATTTATATAAACTTTGTAGAGCTCCTCACCCTGATGCTTCATGCCAAGTGTCGAAATTATAGGCATTCTGGAGAAGAAGATTTTTAAAGGTTTTTGCTATTTATAGCCATGGCGGCAATCTTAATGATGTGACCTCGACCATTTATATAAACTTTCGTTCCCTCTTCCTGAGGATGCTCCACATAAAATTTGGCTTTGATTAGCCAAGGGGTTTCAGAGGAGAAAATCTATGATATTGTGGACGCCGTACGACAACGATGCCGGATGAACGCAGGAGCATGGCCATCCTATAAGCTAATGTTGTGAGCCTTCGGCTCAGTTGAGCTAAAAATGAGTATCTGGGTTGTAAATGAGAAGAGCGAGTTAGCAAGAAAAAAACTCACCAATGAGAGAGGTGCCCCAGGAGTCTGTTGGGAATCTGAAATTAGAAATAGAAACAGAAATAGTAGTCAGATAAAATGAAAAGTTATACGATTAAGCAATAATCAGTAAAACAGCAGTAACACAGTAACATATAAGTGAAACGCGCGCCAGGCGTGTAGAAAAAATAGCAAGATTCCACATATGCCAGACGCACGTCGAAAACATGTTGGGTACGCTTGGTTAGATGTTGCTTCAGTAGCGTGTCCCAAGCGTGTGTGAAACATGCGTTGAACGTTCGATGCGCGCCTGTAGTGCGTGGTTAGCGTGTTAAGGACGTATCACAACTGCACTCCAAAACTTTGAGATTTTTTATACGTCCGACACTCGCCTCAGTCACGGGCTAATGTGTGACTGCTACAGCGAGTTAAAGGAACAAATTAATTTTTTATACGTCCAAAGTCTTCAGCGTGTTGAGATTTTTCATACGCCCGGAGCGCATTTGGGTTATACACTACTGTGTGACTGCTGTTTAACTAGAGCAATCAGAACCAAAGTTGAATATTCCTACCTAAAAACCCGGTCCCAGTTGTTCAAAACTTTGTTAGCTTAATGCTGTTGTTAAGCCCTCTATTTGTTAACTATATATCGACTTCAAAAGCAAATACACTGTTATTTTTTGTTGATAAAATGTGAGAATCGCAACGCAAAGGATTCTCACTTTTTCTCAACAAAAATAACAGTGTATATGTAATTGATAAAATGTGAGAATCCTTTGCAACGCAAAGGATTCTCACTTTTTCTCAACAAAAATAACAGTGTATATGTAATATTGCCATTTGAAATTTTAACAAATCGTTAACAACTGACATCGTTAATTTTGAACAACAGTTACTGGGCTCGGGTGGGGAAGCAACCAAAATTATAATCACATACTGATACAAAGAGAACATATGGTATGCTGAGCGAGCAGCTATTTCCTTAAAGGTGTCAACTCAGTTACTCGAACTTGAACTTGACAAAATATTTGAATACGCACACAAAAAATTAGTGTATTGTACACTCAAATAAACTAATTATTTTCATAATTTTAATTTAGTAGGATGCAATCCTATCATAAACATAACTGTTATATAACATAACTGTTATATACTAAAGTCATTATAATCTTCACGAAATATAAATCTCATGATGTGCAGCAACAAAAAATGAGCTGATATCTTGAATACAGTAAAAATGGATTTTATACTACTGTACATGTTAACTGTGTAATGATTCTGCAAAGTATATACAATATAGTATATTCTGGATAAATCCTTCAATGTTAGCTATTCTTATGTGTTAGAGCTATGAACCATCCACATTATGATCACATGCACTTGAGCCGCTGCATTGAAAATCAATGACATGCATCGGCGAAAACAAAGACGCAGATCAGCTGTGCAGAACTTGCACAGCTGATCAGCTTCTTTATTTTCGCTACACAGATAGTACAATACCTCTTCATCTTAAATCAGAATTTTTGAGTTTCTAACCTGCTTCTTTGACTGCACAGGCTGGTTTGTGTCAAACCAGGTCAAAAACCCAAATTGTTGGTTTTCTGGTGTGGTGGCTCATTTAGAAGCTGGGGTACCTCAAGCTACAATCGAAAATTCATCAGGAAAACATGTATACCCCATTAAACCCCACATTTATATAGTAAAAAAGGAGTATACAGGGGTGTACATTTTTTATTTTTGCTCCAAAACATAATTTGTGGGTACTCTTTAGAATCGCCCGTGTACCCACATATTCAGCTATGTTTTGGGCAAAAAATATAACCAGAGGACCAATGGTCCTGTAAACGCTCACCTGAGTCTGCTGCATATACCAATAAACATGTTTGAATATTATGGTATTTAACCCCAGTGCAGGGGCAGATGAAGCCCTTGGGTCGTTTTCTTTTTTCAGAATAATCAATATTCTGTCCATTTGCCAATTTCTTGCTGGCTTTTCCCTTCATATGACATTTTAACAGTTTTTCCCATCCAAATGCATGGGCAACCCATGTTGACCTTGCCATAAACTTGGTCAAGGTCATCACAGGGTCATGATTTATATATACATTGTAGTACTATAGCCATGGATGCTTCATGCCAAGTTTCATTGAAGTCAATCTATTGGTTTCAGAGAAGAAGATATTTGAAGGGTTCTTACCATATATGGGCATGGCGGCCATCTTGGTCATGTGACCTAGATTATTAATATATACATTGGTTCCCCCATCCTATAGATGCTTCACATAAAATTTGGCTTCAATTGGCCAAGTGGTTTTAGAGAAGATGTTTGAATATTATGGTAATATACATGTATATTGCCCCGGGGTGTGGGCATATGAGTCCTTAGGTCCATTTTTCTTTCAGAATCATTAATATTTAGTCCTACTACCCATTGCCTGCAAGATTTTCACCTCAAATGACTTTTTAAAAGTTTTCCCCATTCCAATGCATTGGCGACCTATGTTGACCTTGTCCTAAAATAGGTCAAGGTCACCACAGGTCATGATTTATATACACATTGTAGTACTTCAGCCATTGGTGCTTCATGCCAAGTTTCTTTGAAATCGGTCCACCAGATTCGGAGAAGAAGATTTTTGAAGGGTTTTTACCTTATATGGGCATGGCAGCCATCTTGGTCATGTGAACTAGATAATTTATATATACATTAATTCCCCCATTCCATAGATGCTTCACATAAAATTTGGCTTTGATTCGCCAAGCGGTTTCAGAGGAGAAGATGTTTGAATATTATGGTAATATACATGTATATTGTCCCGGGTGGGGGCAGATGAGCCCCTGGGGTCCATTTTTTTTTCAGAATCATTAATATTCAGTCCTACTGCCCATTTCCTGCAAGACTTTCACTTTAAATGACATTTTAAAAGTTTTCCCTATTCAAATACATTGGTGACCTATGTTGACCTTGCCGTAAAAAAAGGTCAAGGTCATCACAGGGTCATGATTTATATATACATTGTAGTACTTGAGCCATCAATATTTCATGCCAAGTTTCTTTGAAATCCACCGGTTCTGGAGAAGATTTTTGAAGGGTTTTTACCATATATGGGCATTGCGGCCATCTTGGTCATGTGACCTGGATTATTTATATACACATTGATTACCCCTTCCTATTGGTGCTTCACATAAAATTTGGCTTTGATTGGCCAACCGGTTTCAGAGGAGATGATGTTTGAATATTATGGTAATATACATGTATATTGCCCCAGGGTGGGGGCATAAGAGCCCCTGGGGTCCAATTTTTTTCAGAATCATTAATATTCTCTCCTCAGCCTACTGCCCATTTCCTGCAAGACTTTCACTTTAAATGACATTTTAAAAGTTTTCCCCATTAAAATGCATTGGCGACCTATGTTGACCTTGCCGTAAAATAGGTCAAGGTCATCACAGGGTCATGATTTATAAACACATTGTAGTGCTTGAGCCATCAATGCTTCATGCCAAGTTTCGTTGAAATCAGTCCACCGGTTCTGGAGAAGAAGATTTTTGAAGGGTTTTTACCATATATGGGCATGGCGGCCATCTTGGTCATGTGACCTGGATTTCTTATATACACATTGGTTCCCCCTTCCTATAGATGCTTCATATAAAATTTGGCTTTGGTTGGCCAAGCGGTTTCAGAGAAGAATATCTTTGAAATTGTGGACGGACGACGGACGGACGACAGACGACGGACGGACGCCGGATCATGGCCATCCTATAAGCTCACCTTGTGAGCCTAACGGCTCAGGTGAGCTAAAAATATAAAACAATATCAAAATTTTTCCATTGAAATTTTCAACTTTTAAGCTGGAAAAATGTCTGTTTATCACATGGGTTTGTTTTTGTAATGAAGCATACAAAAGGTCAATTTGAAACAACAAAGACATCAGTTCAGCCAGGGTGTTCTGTCACAAACAATTCTTTGTTTAGTTACATTTTAACCAATACCTGCTGTAAATCTATAACCAAGATATTGGCAAAAATGAAAATTAAGAAATAGATCAGCTCTAGCAGTGAATTGTTGAGTAATAATTCACTGTTTGGAGGTCAGTTGTAAAGAAGATCAAATCACAAGCACGTAGCGCGAGAGATTTATTCTCTTACAACTGACCGACAAACAGTGAATTATTACTCAACAATTCACGCACTTGAGCTGATCTCTTTCGCAAAGTAACGTCACGCTTATTCGGGCCAGTGAAATTGCTGCACAATATAACACGTTTTTTACCATTGGCTATATAGGTGAGGTGTGTTAGAATAAGCAATAAATTATTTTGTGCCACGATAGCCTGCGCAAGCTATACAATTCATGCTGAATTTACAGAACTGTGGATCTGACAAGAAGTTCATTTTATGATTACTGAAACTAATCTACACAGTCTTAAATACAAGACGAATGACAACATCAGGAAAACATGTCCGTGTAATATATACCCCCTTAAACCCCACTTTTATATAGTAAAACTGGGGTATGCAGGGGTATACCTATTTTTCTTATTTTTGCTCCAAAACATAGATTGTGGGTACTCGTTAGAACTGCCTAGGTGAGGCGGTTCTAACGTGTACCCACAATCTATGTTTTGAGCAAAAATAAGAAAAATATCACTATTTTTCAGTTGAAAATTCTCAATTTTTCAAGATAAAAAAATCTCTGTTTATTGCATGGGCAAGTTTTCGTAATGATATTTTGAACTCTTGATATCTCAGCCAACGGGCATGTGCAAGTACAACCACAAATCTGCCTTCTTGAAAAAGTAAAACTGGGTGCCTTTTTGACACTATTATCGTAAAACTACATGTATTATTCCAATTATATAGTAAGAAATATTTTGAAATGTTTGTTTCATGCAATCTGTAAATGGGTATGTATTCATGCATTAGTAATTTTACACGCACAAATATTAATACATGGTATGTGTAACAAGCATTCCCCGTGCTAGGACATAGGACATGGACATGATAATCAGCTAATATATAACTTGTATAAATATTACATCTGGGCATAAACATGCTTAATGCAATGGCATGTACATATATATTACATGTATAAGCAGAAGGCATAATACCTTGTCCGAATATCAGAACATTAGAACTTATGCAAGCATTGTCAACTGTATGTTTTTTTTACATACTCATACATACAATGCTTACATGAATGTATATGTATATGCATTATTTGCAAAAGGCATTTTCCATGCTATCATGCCTGATAGTTGGGACATTATAACATACAAGCATCCCATGCAATTTGTCTGTTTGTGTATATACTCATGCTTATTATGCAATGCTTACATGCATTTATGAATGGTATATGGTATGTGTTGCATTCCTCATGCTATCATATATATGGGCAATATGATATTGATATCTTTCTTTGATTACAACATGCAATCTGTAGGTATAATACGCAATATTTACATGCATATGTATACATGGTATTTGAAGCGGGCATTCCTCATGCTACCATATATACCTGCTAAAGAGAGGGTTTTCTTTCTGGGGGCTGGTTTAGGAGAATGTTTGGTTGAAAAAAGTAGTGATCCTAAAAATGTTTAAAAGAATGTTAAATCTAAATATCAAGCACTTTATGTTATTTGACAATTTGGTTGCATAACACACAAGTTCCTTTTTAAATATATTGTCAACAATTGCTACTTATAGCTTAGATATCTGAACAGTTGTAAATTTATTAGTAGTGAAAGAGTATAAAAGAAAACTATAGTAGATGTACAGTTCAACCTCATTATAATGCTATCTTAGGGGTCCAGAGAAATGGATCATGTTATAAATGAAACCCCATTATAATAAGGTTATTTACTATAAGAACTCTAGGGAAATAACCATTTGGGAGCCATAAAATGGCCACATTCTACTGAGAGCTGACCTTAAGTGAGGCATGTGATAATGAGATTGACCTATGAGTAGTACATATGAGCCTCCTCGTGGGAAAACCAACAATGTGGTTTCCGAACAGGTCCGACACAAACTGATCTGTACCGTCACAGAAGCTGGTTAGAAGCTTGAAATTGTGGATTTAGAAAGTAGAGGAATTGTACTATCCGTATAGTGAAAACAAAGGCGCTGATCAGCTTCGCGGTTACCGCGAAGCTGATCTGCATCTTTGTTTTCGTATATGCAGATTGTTGGTTTTCCCATGGGGCCGCTCACATATTAGGAGTACCTAAGTTTTATAAGAAAACACATCTACAGGTTAAATTTTAAGAATCCTGAAATACAAATATGATATTTATACTGAGAATGAAAATAAAAAAGGCCGCAATAAGTGACTGTCTGAGAGTTAAAATTAGGAGTGAGGTGTCTGAAATAAATTGTTAGGTTAGAAGAAAGTAAGACCTAGAATTATTTGCTGCCTCAATCAGCAATAGTGCTTAGTGACCATGCAACATTATTAAACAGTGGCTCAAAATGTGAATATAAACAGTGGCTGAAATTGTGAATATAAATGTGAATAGAGTGGAAAAGTGAGGAAAGCTTTGGCCTCTTATTTCAGCCTACAAGAATAAATGTCCCATGGTCATGCAAAGGTGTGATTAGGATCTGAAAATAAGAGTGATTAAAATAAATTGACTGTTAAACTGGGAAAAGAAGGGTCTTGCTCAACCAGGAACAGGGTCCACACATTCAATACCTCGCATTTTCCTCCGTCTTTCACTTGCCCTACTACTAGCTTGACTCTTAACAGAGCCATGATCACTCAAAACAGCTTCTGCATCAGCTTTTCTACTCCTAGCTGAGCTACGATCACTCTTTACAGAGCCATGGTCACTCAGAACTGCCTCGTCATTTGGTCTATTGCCAGCTTTTTTTCTCCCTGCCACACTATGATCACTCTTCACCGAGCCCTGATCACTCAATACATCCTCTATGACCTTAATACTGGTGCGTTTCCTTGCTGAGCTTGGGCGGCTTCCTATAATTTCCTTTGACCTATTGCTGATGCGGCTATGAACGGAGCTTCGATCACTTTCAATATCTTCAGCTATTTCTTCTTCAATATCATCATCATCGAAAGCTAAATAAAAATATTACATCATCACAAAAAGCTAAATGTAGAATATTACATCATCAACCAAAGCTTTAAATATAGAATATTGCATCATCCAAAGCTAAATATAGATTACACCGCTATCCATAAGCCTCAAGTATTTCCTTTAAAATGAAATCTTTTCTTTGAAATAAAGATGTTTAGATGTCCCCTGCAAGCAAGAGAAAGAAGCAAACAAAGCAAGCAAACTATAGAACTCACAAACAGACTGTTAAAGTTTCTCCAAGAAAGCAAATGCATCAAAACAACCAGAGGACCAATGGTCCTGTAAAGGACCAATGGTCCTGTAAACGCTCACCTGAGTCTGCTGCATAAATCAATAAACATGTTTGAATATTATGGTATTTAACCCCAGTGCAGGGGCAGATGAAGCCCATGGGCCGTTTTCTTTTTTCAGAATAATCAATATTCTGTCCATTTGCCAATTTCTTGCTGGCTTTTCCCTTCAAATGACATTTTAACACTTTTTCCCATTCAAATACATGGGCAACCCATGTTGACCTTGCCACAAACTTGGTCAAGGTTATCACAGGGTCATGATTTATATATACATTGTAGTACTTTAGCTATGGATGCTTCACGCCAAGTTTCATTGAAATCAATCTATTGGTTTCAGAGAAGAAGATATTTGAAGGGTTTTTACCATATATGGGCATGGCAGCCATCTTGGTCATGTGACCTAGATTGTTCATATACACATTGGTTCCCCCATCCTATAGATGCCTCACATAAAATTTGGCTTTAATTGGCCAAGTGGTTTCAGAGGAGATGTTTGAATATTATGGTAATATACATGTATATTGCCCAGGGGTGTGGGCATATGAGCCCTTAGGTCCAATTTTTTTTCAGAATCATTAATATTTAGTCCTGCTACCCATTTCCTGCAAGATTTTCACCTCAAATGACTTTCTAAAAGTTTTCCCCATTCAAATGCATTGGCGACCTATGTTGACCTTGCCGTAAAAAAAGGTCAAGGTCATCACAGGGTCATGATTTATATCTACATTGTAGTACTTGAGCCATCGATGCTTCATGCCAAGTTTCTTTGAAATCGATCTACTGGTTCTGGAGAAGAAGATTTTTGAAGGGTTTTTACCATATATGGGCATTGCAGCGGCAAAGCAGCCATCTTGGTCATGTGACCTGGATTATTTACATACACATTGATAAACCCTTCCTATTGATGCTTCACATAAAATTTGGCTTTGATTGGCCAAGCGGTTTCAGAGGAGATGATGTTTGAATATTATGGTAATATACATGTATATTGCCCCAGGGTGGGGGCATAAGAGCCCCTGGGGTCCAAATTTTTTTTCAGAATCATTAATATTCAGCCCTACTGCCCATTTCCTGCAAGACTTTCACTTTAAATGACATTTTAAAAGTTTTCCCCATTCAAATGCATTGGCGACCTATGTTGACCTTGCCGTAAAATAGGTCAAGGTCATGATTTATATACACATTGTAGTGCTTGAGCCATTGATGCTTCATGCCAAGTTTCGTTGAAATCAGTCCACCGGTTCTGGAGAAGAAGATTTTTGAAGGGTTTTTACCATATATGGGCATGGCGGCCATCTTGGTCATGTGACCTGGATTTCTTATATACACATTGGTTCCCCCTTCCTATAGATGCTTCATATAAACTTTGGCCTTGGTTGGCCAAGCGGTTTCAGAGAAGAAGATCTTTGAAATTGTTGACGGACGGACGACGGATGGACGGACGCCAGATCATGGCCATCCTATAAGCTCACCTTGTGAGCCTAACGGCTCAGGTGAGCTAAAAAGTATGAATTTGCAATATCATAAATCAAACTAACTTAAACCCTCTGACTAAAAACAGCAGTTCTGAAATACAAAACAGCTTACCTTCTCTAGATGATGAGGGTGGGGGTGTTGTTGGTGACACTGCCTCTAACTGATCTGAAAACAGAAAAGAGAAATGACTTTCAACGTTGTAAATGAGGGTACATAGCCTTTAACCTTGCAAAAGGAGTCATATCACCATCTAAAATATTCAGCATTAGAGTGGTTTAAAGAAGTAATTAACTGATTTTGATGTTAACAAAATATGGTTTGTAGACAAAAAATTGGAATATAAATCTGCATTTGAGTATAGCATGATGTTAGACATGACCCCTGATACAACCATACTGTCACGATCAAGTGAAACTGGTTGTATTGATTCTATTGCCTACCTGTCTCTCCTAGTGTTGTCATGGTATCTAAGCCAGAAGGCATGATATTAGACACCACCCTTGATACAGCCTCATGTACCATACTGTCACGCTCAAGTGAAACTGGTTGTATTGATTCTATTGCCTACCTGTCTCTCATAGTTTTGTCATGGTATCTAAGCCAGAAGGCATGATATTAGACACCACCCTTGATACAGCCTCATGTACCATACTGTCACGCTCAAGTGAAACTGGTTGTATTGATTCTACTGCCTACCTGTCTCTCCTAGTTTTGTCATGGTATCTAAGAGCCAGAGGGCATGATACTAGATATATGACCCTTGATACAGCCTCGTGAACCATACTGCCACGCTCATGCGAACTGGTTGTAATGATTTTATTGCCTACCTGTCTCTCCTAGTGTTGTCATGGTATCTAAGCCAGAAGGCATGATATTAGACACCACCCTTGATACAGCCTCATGTACCATACTGTCACGCTCAAGTGAAACTGGCTGTATCGAATCTTCTTCAACCTCTTCTGTAGGACTGATAAGCTTTCTCTGGAAGAAGACAAAGTAAGTTGTGTATAAAAAGGTGAAAGTAATGGCAATGAGCCTGAAATCAGTAGTTTCGAAAGATCGGCATTTAAAATTACCAAATTTAGACAGTAAATATATGAAAACCTATATAAGGTGCAAACAGAATAAAAATTTAACATCAAAACATAACCAGAGGACCATTAGTCCTGAGAACGCTCACCTGAAGCCTGATCTTGGAGTATTAAGTCATAATGAAATGACCTTGACCTTGAATACTCACACACCTTTATTGACTTCACAAGTTGTCTGCATCTGCAAAGTTTCAGGTCTCAGGCTGCAATAGTTTCCAAACCCAGTGATTTCTGAGAAAACCATAATTTTAATTTTAATATTTAAATGACCTTGGGCCAAGGTCAAGACATGACCTTGGCCTTAAATAATTACTTACCTTCATTGACTCCATAAGTTGTCTGCATCTAGCAACTTTCAGGTCTCAGGCTGCAATAGTTTGTTTTCGCCTTTTCCCATGTGAAAGCCTATGTTTCCAAAATTGACCTTGCCGTATAATAGGTCAAGGTCATCATAGGGTCATCATTTCAACAAACTATGATGGGCTGGAGTCCCAAATGCTACATACTAAGTTTCATGAAAATCGGCCTGCTGGTTCTGGAGAAGAAGATTTTTGAAAGGTTTTTACCATATATGGGCGTGGCGGCCATCTTGGTCATGTGACCTGGATTTCGGGATCAAACTTTCGTCTCCCCTACCCATGGATGCTCCACATAAAATTTCACTTTGATTTGCCAAGCAGTTTCAGAGAAGATCTTTGAAAAGTGTGTATGGACAACAGACTGGCCAAGGTCAAGAGATGACCTTGACCTATATTAATCACATACCTTCATCTACTCCATTAGTTGTTTGCATCTACCACTTTTCAGACCTCAGGCTGCAATAGTTTACAAAAAATCCATAGTTTTCACTTCTTCCTATGTAAAAGCCTATGTTTCCAAATTTGACCTTGCCGTAAAATAGGTCAAGGTCACCCAAGGGTCATCATTTTATCAAACTATGATGGGCTGAGGTCCCCGATGCTATATACAAAGTTTCGTGGAAATCGGCCCACCGGTTCTGGAGAAGAAGATTTTTGAGTGGTTTTAACCATATATGGACGTGGCGGCCATCTTGGTCATGTGACCTGGATTTCGGGATCAAACTTTCGTCTCCCCTACCCATGGATGCTCCACATAAAATTTCACTTTGATTGGCCGCGCAGTTTCAGAGAAGATCTTTGAAAACTGTGTATGGACAACAGACTGGCCAAGGTCAAGAGATGACCTTGACTTATATTAATCAAATACCTTCATCTACTCCATTAGTTGTTTGCATCTACCACTTTTCAGGCCTCAGGCTGCAATAGTTTTCAAAAAATCCATAGTTTTCACTTTTTCCTATGTAAAAGCCTATGTTTCCAAATTTGACCTTGCCGTAAAATAGGTCAAGGTCATCCAAGGGTCATCATTTTATCAAACTATGATGGGCTGAGGTCCTCAATGCTACATACCAAGTTTCGTGGAAATCGGCCAGCCAGTTCTGGAGAAGATTTTTGAGTGGTTTTTACCATATATGGGCGTGGCGGCCATCTTGGTCATGTGACCTGGATTTTGCGATCAAACTTTTGTCTCCCCTACCCATGGATATTCCACATAAAATTTCACTTTGATTGGTCGCGCAGTTTCAGAGAAGATCTTTGAAAAGTGTGTATGGACAACAGACTGGCCAAGGTCAAGAGATGACCTTGACCTATATTAATCATATACCTTCATCTACTCCATTAGTTGTTTGCATCTACCACTTTTCAGGCCTAAGGCTGCAACAGATTTCAAAAAATTCCATAGTTTTCACTTTTTCCTATGTAAAAGCCTATGTTTCCAAATTTGACCTTGCTGTAAAATAGGTCAAGGTCATCCAAGGGTCATCATTTTATCAAACTATGATGGGCTGGAGTCCCAAATGCTACATACCAAGTTTCGTGAAAATCGGCCCACCTGTTCTGGAGAAGAAGATTTTTGAGTGGTTTTTACCATATATTGGCGTGGCGGCCATCTTGGTCATGTGACCTGGATTTCGGGATCAAACTTTCGTCTCCCCTACCCATGGATGCTCCACATAAAATTTCACTTTGATTGGCCAAGCAGTTTCAGAGAAGAAGATCTTTGAAAAGTGTGTATGGACAACAGACTGGCCAAGGTCAAGAGATGACCTTGACCTATATTAATCACATACCTTCATCTACTCCATTAGTTGTTTGCATCTACCACTTTTCAGGCCTCAGGCTGCAATAGTTTTCAAAAATCCATAGTTTTCACTTTTTCCCATGTAAAAGCCTATGTTTCCAAATTTGACCTTGCCGTAAAATAGGTCAAGGTCATCCAAGGGTCATCATTTTATCAAACTATGATGGGCTGAAGTCCCCGATGCTACATGCCAAGTTTCGTGGAAATCGGCCCACCGGTTCTGGAAAAGAAGATTTTTGAAGGGTTTTTACCATATATGGGCGTGGCGGCCATCTTCGTCATGTGACCTGGATTTCGCGATCAAACTTGAAATGCCACTACCCAAGGAGGCTCCACATAAAATTTCAACTAGATCGGCCAAGCGGTTTCAGAGAAGAAGATCTTTGAAATTGTGGACGACGACGGACGACGGACGCCGGATCATGGCTATCCTATTAGCTCACCTTGTGAGCCTTCGGCTCAGGTGAGCTAAAAATATATTAAAGTACCATAACACATATCACCTTGGAAATAAAATAATATAGTATAACAGAAGTATCACCTTGGAAATGAAATAATATAGTACTGGTGGGCTTAAATTGATTTTACAGGTGCCTAACCTCACCCTCAGCTTCTGCAGAGGTTCACAACATTCAGTTAGTTATTTGGTCCCCATGATGAATCTCTAACTAGTCAATGAATAAAGCAGTATACAGCAGTTTTGGGCTAAATAAGATGGAGAACCAAACTTGTAAACATGGAAAATTTTGTTAGATTTATGGCTTAACATCCATGGTTAATAATGAAGTTAATGTGAGAACAGCTAGGTAATTCTTCACACAATTTCAAGGGTATGTATTAATTATGCAGTTGACTAGTACCCAGGGCTGCTCTTTTCAACATTTACAGAAATCTAGTAAAACAATGAGCTGGTCTGGAGGACTAAACCTGTAAACTCCAAATGCAAAATAAGCCAACCGACCTACTTGAAAACAGGATAAATATTAACAAAAATGGTTCACTTACCCTGGGTGGCTCAGAAGCCATCCTCGGCGCGGCCTCCCTGTCTTCCCTCTCCCTAGGTTTAGGCATGGGTGTGGATGTTGCTGACGGGCCCTGCCCAGGGAACTTAGCGGCCATTCTAGCTCTAGCCTGGGGTAGGGTGGATGGGGCCTCGGGCTCCTGGATCAGTTTCTGTGGGGGCTCATCTGGGGCCGCTTCAAGCTAGTTGAAGATAAACGTAAAATCCTTGTCATTTCTTTGTTATTTTTCACCTAAGATGTGCTGAATATGGTATGGTTCAAAATACCAAAATATAACAAAACTACCTTTATAAAACTCCCTTTATATAAAAAAATTCTGAATTTATTATAACAAAATGTCTATTGAAATGAAAATTTTGAAGAGTTATAATGGTACAAGTTATAGTCACAATTTCTATAGTTTAGCAGATGTCAGCCTTCCATATCATCTATTTTATGACGTAAACCAATTCCGTCTCCTACCTGTCGGGATCTTTCAGCCTTGACAATCTGAGGTGACATATAGGTAAATTGCCATCTTAGCTCCACCTCAACACACCCATTCACTCGACCGTCAGCACCTTTAAGTTCAAATATTCCGGCCACACCCTTGTCATGGGCCAGGGGGATGAGAGGTATGTCCGCTATACCCAGGTATGAGGCCTGTTCTGGATCAGTGTCATCAAACACAAATATCTTCAAAGGCTGGAATGGTATAAAAAACATGAAATGAGTTGATATTGCATAATAATAGACTCAATGTATACAAACAAAAAAGATCATTTCTAGAATATACAATTCTTTTAATTCAAATTTTTTATTTCTGTTTGTTAGTTGATTTATTTAGGTGTAAAACAGCTGTTAATATCCTTTCACTCAGTTTACACAAAAAGTTATTATATGAGCCGCATCGTGAGAAACCGGATTTTTGCCTAGGCGAAAACAAAGGCGCAGATCAGCTTCGCGGTAACCGCGAAGCTGATCAGCGCCTTTGTTTTCGCTACACGGATAGTACAATTTCTCTTCTTCATAAATCCGAAATTTCAAGCTTCTAGCCTGCTTCTGTGACTGTACAGGCTGGTTTGTGTCAGACCTGGTCGGAAACCCCGAAGACCGGTTTTCTCACGTCGCGGCTCATATAAAGAGGGTGAATTAAAGAGCTCCAAGGAACACTGGGTGCTTCCTTGGTCCCGATATAAAAAGGTTTTGTTTGACTTTTTGGTAACGGATTTTGTTCTACTTCTTTAACACAGTAAATCTCCACAAAATAGAGTCGATTATAACATAAATTGCTTAAATTACTTCATTTTTTAACGAATCAAATGGAATCTTACTATAAAATTGCATTCAAAGCACTATGTTTTGATTTGAAATTCTTTCAATGACGTCATAAATAAGAATCAAATCAAATCTTTGACCAAATTCTAGGAATTATTGTAGAAAAAAGTCTGATACCGGAATCAAACAAAACCAAATCCTATCGGGACCTATAGTAAAAGTCAAACAAAACCTTTTTATATCGGGACGAAGGAAGCACCCAGTGAAGGAAAACACATCCACAAGCAAAACTTGATTTGTGTCAGCCTTTGCCTCAATGTCCCTTCTAAGTGGGATCTTAATGTCCCATCTAAGTGGGATCAATGTCCCATCTAAGTGGGATCTGCTGGACTCAAAAGCAGCCTGAGCCAGCCTTAGAATGGGCAAAGAGATGTCATATTTCTCATACACCATTGCAAATGCAATTCTATTTAGTTAATTTGGTTTTCTTTCATCATGGCTAAAATCATACCATAGTTTTTAGGTAGTTATCTAGATCTGCCGTTATAGACACTGGGAAAGTTTTGTGGTCGTTAAACTCTGGGTTGTTAAGAGCTGTGTATTATCACTGTATCCAGGGGCCAGTTGTTCAAAACTTTGTTACCTTAACGTCATCGTTAACATCTCAACCATTAAGTAAATGCCGACTACATAAGTTATTTTTTGTTGATAAAATGTGAAAATCCTTTGGATGGCAAAGGATTCTCACATTTTATCAACAAAAAATAACAGTGTATTTGTTTGAAATGCTGACGAATCATAAACTAACCATGTCGTTAATTTTGAACAACTGGGCCCAGGACTTTTTCTAACACTTTATCGGGCAATACTTACCATAGTTTTCAAGTAGTTATCAAGATCTGCCGTCATGGGCACTGGATATGTTTTGTGGTCGTTAAACTCGGGGTTATTCGAGCTGTGTATTATCACTGTATCATGGTCATTGTAGTCAAAGAATTGGTAGACACAGTACGGGGATGGCTGTACATCTGGAAAAAGAACACCATGGTAAATCGAGCCTCGTTATGTGAAAACCAACGACAGGTTCGCCACAAGCCAAGCTGTACAAGCAAAGAAAATGGCTAGAAGCTGGAAATTTCGGATTTAGAAAGTAGAGGAATTGTACTATCTGTGTAGCGAAAACAAAGGTGCTGATCAGCTTCGCAGTTAATGTGAAGCTGATCTGCACCTTTGGTTTTGCATATGCAGACTGTTGGTTTTCTCATGAAGCAGCTCAATTGCAATATATAGAGTCTATCCAAAAAGCCCATGAACTATCATTACCATTGTTGAAGGAATGCTTTAAATTAAAAGCAAACAGTTTTTTTTTCAAACTGCTCCCCAGGCTGAATTTATGTTTGAATTTCATGAAAATAAAATTTAAATTACGTGTTACACTTCAACCTCATTATAACGCACCTCATTATAATGCGGTTTTCAATATAACACGGCCATGTCATGGCTCCCATATTATTTATTTTGCTATATGTCTATAGTAATTAACCTCGTTATAACATGGTTCACTTATAACACGGTCTGTTTCTATGGACCCCATAGATAGCGTTATAATGAGGTTGGCCTGTACCATGTTTCATCAAGATAACATGTCCGTGAAATGTATACCCCTCTCATACCCCACTTTTATATAGCAAAACTGGGGTATGTAGGGGTATACCTAATTTTCATATTTTTGATTCAAAACATACATTGTGGGTACTTGTTAGAACTGCCTCCCCGAGGCGGTTCTAACCTGTACCCACAATGTATGTTTTGAATAAAAAATAAACCAGAGGACCAATGGTCCTGTAAACGCTCACCTGAGATCTGCTGCATATACCAATAAACATGTTTGAATATTATGGTATTTAACTCCAGTGCAGGGGCAGATGAAGCCCTTGGGCCATTTTCTTTCTTCAGACAATATTCTGTCCATTTGCCAATTTCCTGCTGGCATTTCCCTTCAAATGACATTTTAACAGTTTTCCCAATTCAAATGCATAGGCAACCCATGTTGACCTTGCCATAAACTTGGTCAAGGTCATCACAGGGTCTTGATCTATATACACATTGGAGTACTTTTAGCCATCGATGCTTCACGCCAAGTTTCCTTGAAATCAGTTTATTGGTTTCAGAGAAGAAGAATTTTGATGGGTTTTTACCATATATGAGCATGGCGACCATCTTTGTCATGTGACCTAGATTATTTATATACACATTGATTCCCCAATTTTATAGATGCATCACATAAAATTTGGCTTTGATTGGCAAAGCGGTTTCAGAGGAGAAGACATTTGAATATTATGGAAATATACATGTATATTGCCCCGGGGTGGGGGCACATGAGCCCCTGGGGTCCAATTTTTTTCAGAATCATTAATATTCAGTCCTACTTCCCATTTCCTGCAAGACTTTCACTTTAAATGGCATTTTAAAAGTTTTCCCCATTCAAACGCATTGGCGACCTATGTTGACCTTGCCGTAAAATAGGTCAAGGTCATCACAGGGTCATGATTTATACACAGGGTCATGATTTATACATACATTGTAGTGCTTGAGCCATCGATGCGTCATGCCAAGTTTCGTTGAAATCGGTCCAGCGGTTCTGGAGAAGAAGATTTTTGAAGGGTTTTTACCATATATGGGCATGGCGGCCATCTTGGTCATGTGACCTAAATTTTTTATCTACATATTTGTTACCCCTTCCTATTAATGCTTCACATAAAATTTGGCTTTGATTGGCCAAGTGGTTTCAGAGGAGAAGACGTTTGAATATTATGGAGATATACATGTATATTGCCCTGGGGTGGGGGCACATGAGCCCCTGGGGTCCAATTTTTTTCAGAATCATTAATTTTCAGTCCTACTGCCCATTTCCTGCCAGAATTTCACTTTAAATGACATATTTGTTACCCCTTCCTATTAAGCTTCACATAAAATTTGGCTTTGATTGGCCAAGTGGTTTCAGAGGAGAAGACGTTTGAATATTATGGAGATATACATGTATATTGCCCCGGGGTGGGGGCACATGAGCCCCTGGGGTCCAATTTCTTTTCAGAATCATTAATATTCAGTCCTACTTCCCATTTCCTGCAAGACTTTCACTTTAAATGGCATTTTAACAGTTTTCCCCATTCAAATGCATTGGCGACCTATGTTGACCTTGCCGTAAAATACATGTAGGTCAAGGTCATCACAGGGTCATGATTTATATACACATTGTAGTGCTTGAGCCATTGATGCTTCATGCCAAGTTTCGTTGAAATCGGTCCACCGGTTCTAGAGAAGAAGATTTTTGAAGGGTTTTTACCATATATGGGCATGGCGGCCATCTTGGTCATGTGACCTGGATTTCTTATATACACCTTGGTTCCCCCTTCCTATTGATGCTTCATATAAAATTTGGCTTTGATTGGCCAAGCGTTTTCAGAGGAGAAGATCTTTGAAATTGTGGACGGACGGACGACGGACGCCGGATCATGGCCATCCTATAAGCTCACCTTGTGAGCCTAACGGCTCAGGTGAGCTAAATAAAACCCACACATTTTTTCTGATGAAATTTTCAATTTTTACAGCTGAAAAAAATCTCTGAATATTGCATGGGCAAGTTTTCGTAATGTAAAATGGAAAGCAGCATGGAGCACTTTATAATGCTAAACCAAAACAAGGATGAGGCTGTACCAAGTGATTTCGCGGCATTTCATGTTCATGAAGCCTTGTTATAAATGTGCAGAAAAGCTGTATTGTGAGTGACAGGGCTGCTGATCAGCATTTTTCATCTACTCAGATACAACAATCCCTTGATTTCTGAAACCTGGCATTTCAGTTTCCTGGTTTGTTTTAACATATGGTCAGAAACCCTGTCCTATTGTGTAACCTACTTTCCCTCCTAGGTTTCAGGCTGGTACATCTGATGAGTTTAATATGCAGTTCATTTACATTGTCTGGTGGTCGTTTAGCTGCGGCCTCATCCAGGGCTTCTAGAGCTTGATCGGTGGCTCGGATGTTAGTCGTCATGTAGCCTAGGGCTTTTGTTCTTTCCTAAAATGTTACAAAAATAAAGAAATGTTGAGTTCAATTCATTGACATTGTCTGGTGGTCGTTTAGCTGCAGCCTCATCCAGGGCTTCTAGAGCCTGGTCAGTGGCTCGAATGTTCGTCGTCATGTAGCCTAGGGCTTTGGTTCTTTCCTAAAATGTTACAAAAATAAAGAAATGTTGAGTTCAATTCATTGACATTGTCTGGTGGTCGATTAGCTGCGGCCTCATCTAGGGCTTCTATAGCCTGATCAGTGGCTCGGATGTTGGTCGTCATGGGCTTTTGTTCTTTCCTAAAATGTTACAAAAATAAAGAAATGTTGAGTTCAATTCATTGACATTGTCTGGTGGTCGTTTAGCTGCTGCCTCATCCAGGGCTTCTAGAACCTGGTCGGTGGCTCGGATGTTGGTCGTCATGTAGCGTAGGGCTTTCATTCTCTCCTAAAACGTTACAAAAAAAAAAGTAATGGTTTCATTGAAATAAATTCATAGAAACTGTCTGGTGGTGGTCAGGCTGTGTCCTCGTCTTGTGCTTCAAGAGCTTGGTAGTCATGTACATTACGAAAACAGCCCATGCAATATACAGAGAAATTTTTAGCTTTAAAAATTGAAAATTTTCAGGTAAAAAAATTTTGATAATTTTCTTATTTTTGCTCAAAACATAGATTGTGGGTACACGTTAGAACTGCCTTGCCGAGGCAGTTCTAATGAGTACCCACAATCTATGTTTTGAGGAAAAATAAGAAAAATATCAAAAAATTTTTACTGATAATTTTCATTTTTTACAACTTTAAAAATCTCTGTATATTGCATGGCCAAGTTTTCGTAATGGCTTTTGTTCTTTCCTGAATTTTTTTGAAATAGAAACAGCATTTATTGTTTAACCCACAGAAGTCTTACATCGTATTGTCATGTACAGATTTATTAGTAAGACTTATAAACCTGGAAATGCAGGACTTTCAATGTGATGTTCGGATGGTTTGACATTTCTTTCAATTGACAGCCAGTAGGAATGGTCATATAATATTTTGATGGCCTGTTCTTCAAAAAAGAAATGTGTTGTTAGGCATAGCTTCTGTATTGATCACTAATCAGACACACAAACAACTGAGCTACTGCAAGAAGACCACTGTTTAAAAAGTTGAGCATCATAAGCTTCACTTGTATACCAAATGATTTTTTCTTTTCAGCAAAATATTCTAAAATTTGCTCCAGGCTTACTAATTTCTACCAAAATGTAAATATACCTTGTAGAGTCTAAGAGCTTGGTCCATAGGTACCCTCAGTCTGACCCAGTACTCCAGGGTACCAAACCCTATCCCAGAACCACTACCATGCACCCCGGTCAGGCTGGCCGTGCCGTGGATACGACCATGAGTCTTGTCAAAGATCTCTTTGAATGTCAGCTGACAGGCAGCTATGGTACTAAAGTCCTGACCAAATGACTGGTGGAGTTCCAGTGTGCAGGATTCCTACAACAGAAAATCATTATTTTAACGCTGTGAATTTCTATAACTAGATTTTGCCAAATTATTTTTCCAAATATCATTTAGATGAATCTTTTCAGGCTTACAGTGCAATAAGCTTTCAGGAACCCATCTTTCAGCTTTTTAAGATTTGTTCAAGGCTTAATTTAAAAAATCTTCAAATATTAATATTATTTGTATATCCGATCAACATTGACCTTTTCTTCTTTTTTTTTCCGTGTACTGAGTCGATCAAATTCTGATCATTACCTCAGGAGCTGTGGATTTGTGACTTGCTCAAGGCCACAACGAACGGCGACCCAGCTGAGGATCGAACCTGGGACCTCTGGGACCAGAGTCTGACACTCTATCCCTGCGCCAGTCCGCTCCACTTTTGTTGGCATCTTTATTGACAAACAAGCCTTTTCTGACCATTCAGAGGAAGTACCTTTAACTCTTACCTTCTGAAGATAGTGCAAGAAGAAATCATCCACTTTGACAATGTACTGTGATGTAAAATCAAACTCTGGCCTGAAACAAACAAGGATGGCTTTCATTCAACTATTTTCACATATCCTCAGATCTTATATTGTAAAGAAACTTATTTTTTTATGGCTACTTGTTTTAATGATTTTGTCTTAAGGGACATTGGATAACTTGAGTAACTATTTTTACAATTTCGGTACTGATTCTGTTGATTAAACAAAATATCGAAACTACTTACTACAATCATATCATGATAGTCATATCATGATAGTGAATACATTAAATACTGGGCTTTAAAAGTCTACATGTGTCAGTATTTCAATAACATACCTTGCCCCTCTAAGCACAGGTGTGGACTGTATTTCATATTCAAAGAATTCCCAGGTACAAAATAATGATGGATCCTCGTCTCCTAGCAACCGGATTGCCTCCCCTGACAACATAACCTTGGTGATATGAATCTCAAACAAGTTCTGTCCCCTTTCCAGATGAATTGTTTCATCAAACTGAATAGTGTCTTCCTCCTGTAGATACAAATTAAAACCAGAGGACCAATGGTCCTGTAAACGCTCACCTGAGACCCGAGATATATACCAATAAACTTGTTTGACTAGAATGGTAATATACATGTATATAACCCCAGGGCAGGGTCAGAGCAACCTCTGGAGTCAATTTCTTTTTTAAATCATAAAGATTCAGTCCATTTGCCAATTTACTGCAAGTTTTGCCCTTCAAATGACATTGTAACAATTTTCCCCATTCAAATGCGTGGGCAACCTAAGTTGACCTTGCCGTAAAAAAGGTCAAGGTCATCCCAGGGTCATAATTTGTACAAACTTTGTAGAGCTTCATTGCCTGATGCTTCATGCCAAGTTTCAAAATCATAGGCCTTCTGGTTCTGGAGAAGATTTTTAAAGGGTTTTGCTATTTATAGCCATTGCGGCCATCTTGGTCATGTGACCTTGACCATTTATATAAACTTTCATTCACTCTTCCTAAGAACGCTCCACATAAAGTTTGGCTTTGATTGGCCAAGTGGTTTCAGAGAAGAAGATGTTTGAATATTATGGTCATCTACATGTATATAGCCCCGGGGCAGGGGCAGACAACCCTCTGGGCCCAAAATATTTTCATAAACATAAATTTTCTGTCCATTTGCTCATTCGTAGCAAGGTTTTTGCCATTAAATGACATTTTCCTATTTTTCCCATTCAAATGCATGGGCGGCCTAAGTTGACCTTGCTGTAAAAAAGGTCACGGTCATCCCAGGGTCATGATTTATACAAACTTTGTAGAGCTCCATTGCCTGATGCTTCATGCCAAGTTTCAAAATCATAGGCCTTCTGGTTCTTGAGAAGAAGATGATTTTTAAAGGTTTTTTTCTATTTATAGCCATGGCGGCCATTTTGGTCATGTGACCTTGACCATTTATATAAACTTTCTTTCCCCCTTCCCAAGGATGCTCCATATGAAGTTTGGCTTTGATTGGCCAAGCGGTTTCAGGGGAGAAAATGTTTCATTATTATAGAAATATACATGTATATAGCCCCGGGGCAGGGGCAGACAACCCCCCAGGGGCTAAAACTTTCCATTAACATTAAGCTTCTGTCTATTTGCCTATTCCCAGTAAGTTTTACCCATTAAATAGCATTTTACCATTTTTTCCCATTCAAATGCATTGGCGACTTAAGTTGACCTTGCCGTAAAATAGGTCAAGGTCATCCTAGGGTCATGATTTATATAAACTATGATGGGCCCGCATCCCCAATGCTACATACCAAGTTTCGTGGAAATCGGCCATCTGGTTCTGGAGAAGAAGATTTTTAAAGGTTTTTGCTATTTATAGCCATGGCGGCCATCTTGGTCATGTGACCTGGATCATTTATATAAACTTTCGTTCCCCCTTCCTGAGGATGCTCCACATGAAGTTTGGCTTTGATTGGCCAAGCGGTTTCAGAGGAGAAGATCTTTGAAATTGTGGACGACGGACGGACGACGACGGACGCCGACGGACGACGGACGGACGCCGGAGCATGGGTATACTATAAGCTCACCTGTGAGCCTTCGGCTCAGGTGAGCTAAAAATGATCATGTTCAAAAATACCTTTTTTAAAAAATTTACAATTTAACATCATCCATTTTAAGATTATTTCAGCGCATATGAAAGGGCCAATCAGTAGATAGGGTGAAAACAGGAGAGCCCCAAAAAGATCACCTGGCACACCTCAAGCAGAACTTGGCTTGTATTACATGTGCCCCGTGTGGGGCTCGAACCCATACCAGACACAGCGATGATCTGAGCAAATGATAAAGTGCAGTAATGAAATCAGCGATCTTAACAACGCCACTTTTGGGGCTGTCTCAAACATATCTGTAGGTAAATATCAGTCACATACATTTTGGGTTTTCAATCTCATTAAAACCATATCTAACTCATTCAGCTTCTTAGAGGGCAGATTTCAAATTCTGCATGCAAAAAACGTAAAAACCTTAATGAATGGTCCAAGACAAAAAATCATGGTCAGAGAATCAGGGAGGTCATTCCAGTCCCTGGTTGGTAGTCTGTGGAAAGAAACTACTTTTGTAGTGATGAGTGAGTTGAGGTTCATTATAAGTGCGGTTCATTCCAAACATTGGTCATGGCAATTAACATCCTACAAATTGGTCATTAGAGTCTATTAAGACTGCATTAACACTCTTATACAAAATGTTAAGCTTGTATTATATGTAAAGTATTAGTCCAACTCACCACATCTTCAGAAGGAGGCTGTATTCTGTATTGTCTTGTACCATAGGCAACATCACGTAACTGGGACTCCAGTTTCTGAAATATACAATTTAGTTTGGTTAAGCTTTTTCTTTGCAGGTAGATAGCACAATATTTCTCTGGATAAAAGGAAGGACAATTTCTCTGAAAGAACAATTCACATATGAGCCGCGTCATGAGAAAAACCTATTTTCCTATGCAAAAGCCAGTAACTGCACAGCTGATCAGCGCCTTTGTTTTTGCTGCTCAGATAGTACAATACCTCTTCTACTTAAATCCAAAATTCCAAGAGTCTAGCTTTCTTCTGTGACTGTACAGCTCGGTTTGTGTCTGACCTAGTCAGAAATCCCAAAGACCGGTTTTCTCACTTCGTGGCTCATATGGTTTTCTTACATCAAAAACTCAAAGTGATCAAGCCTATGACATAGCTCCACAAAGGACAAGTTTATTTATATGAACATTAATAGCTGCCTGTCTACAATACTTGACAAAAGCAAACATGATACTTGCAATAGCTAGGCAGATTAATGAAAACATCATCCATGCATGAAATTTGGCATGTAGGCTCAGAATGCCCAACTGTTTTGAAAAATATCCCCACAAAAAATCAAAATTCTACAATACAATTCTACCATAAAGCAACTCCACTCCAGAATATAGCTATACCTTAATTCTAGCCTGTCTGAGATCCAGTAGTCTAGCATATTCGTCCAGTTTAAGCTCATATTCCTTCTTCATTTCCTCCATTTTGTTGGTAGTCAGAACAACCTGAATGGGACAAAGCAGTTGTATAATTTGAAGAACACACAAAAATACGACCCGTGACGCGGTCTGACACAACACGACCTGTACAGTCACAGACGCAGGCTAGAAGCTTGAAATTTCGGATTTAAGAAGAAGAGAAATTGTACTATCCGGATTTAAGAAGAAGAGAAATTGTACTATCCATGTAGCGAAAACAGAGACGCTGATCAGCTTCGCAGTTACTGCGAAGCTAATCTGCGCCTTTGTTTTCGCATAGACAAATATCCCGTTTTCTCACGTCATGGCTCATATGTATCTGTATGCTTAAATTTCTAAGTTTCCTTAACTGTTTCCTGGCGATGGTATTTTTTTTTTTTTTTTTAATAAAATTTTGACAATTTGCAATATTTCCCCCCCCCCCACCCCCACCCCCAATTTTAAGACTTTAAGATGAAAGGAAAATAACCAACCTCTTGTTGGTAGTCTTTGTTGATTTTATGTTGTACGACCAGCATGTTCCTAGTCTTCTCTAGTTCATGCACAGTCTCAGCGAACTCTGCCTGCAGCTCCAGCAGGCGCTTCTTGGAATCTGAAAAGCAGGAGGTGTTTTGTCTGACATTCGTAAAGTCGATATTTCATGAAAATTGACTGTTTTCACCAACAATGAGTCTGTGCATGAGAAAACCAATGATTTGGGTTCCCACCAGGTCTGACACAAACCAGGCCCAACAGAAGATAGATAGAAGCTTGAAATTTCGGATTTAAGAAGAAGTGGGATTGTACTACATGTGTAGCGAAAACAAAGGCGCAGTTAACCGCGAAGCTGATCTGCGCCTTTGTTTTCGCATATGCAGATTGTTTGTTTTCTCATTCACTGGCTCATATTATTGATAGGATAACGCAAGTATGAGGAGTTAGTTCGGGAAGAATTTGTTGGAACACACAATTCAACCTCGTTATAATGCCCCTCGCTATAGCATGGTTTTCAATATAACACGGCCATGTCATGGCTCCCAAAATGATTATTTTTTTATATGTCTAATGTAAGTTACCTCATTATAACATGGTTTACTTATAACACTGTCTGTTTCTATGGACCCCAAAGACAGCGTTATAATGAGGTTCACCTGTATATTTTGACATACCAGTCTAGTCCAGGATGGAAAAACTGCCATTGAGGCAAAAATTGACGAATTGGAAGGAAAAGCCTTCCATTATATAACAGGTTTAATTTGGATAGATTTTTCTTCCAATTAGCCTTTTCCCTAAAACTTGGAATGTTTTACCATCCATGTTCATGGCAAGTTTTGGATGGGAAAAACCTTCCATAACAGACTTTTTGATGAAAATAGTTCACAGCCCCTTGGCGATCTCAGGTTTAATGGTTCAAATGGGATAGTTTTAATGCATAACTAAGCAGAAAAAATCATTATTCTACTTGTGAATTAGAATATAGGTGACCATCAATGAACAGAATTAGTTACTAATTCATCTAAATTGAAACTATGAAAATAGACAGCTTTTCCATCCAAAAAGTCTTATTTTTGGCTATGATGGTTTTCTGTCCATGACTAGACTGCATACTGTAAAACAAACCCTGATATTGTCTGTGCTGTTCGTCAAAGTCTGACAAAACAACAATACCTTTTTCAAACTCTTCATCAACTTTTTGTAAAAAGTCTGGCTGTGCCTGAAGTTTCTGTTTCTTCTGTTTAACCAACACCAAGGCTTCTTCAATCTCTGTAAAGTCTACAGCACTCTCCTGAAATATTGTATTGATTTTTGTCTATACGAAAACAAAGGCTTAGATCAGCTTCGCAGTAACTGCTAAGCTGATCAGCGCCTTTGTTTTCGCTACACTGATAGTACAATTCCTCTTCTTTCTAAATCTTCTGTTTAACCAACACCAAGGCTTCTTCTATCCCTGTAAAGTCTACAGCACTCTCCTGAAAATGTTGTATTGAACAACCCATTTGTGATGAATGGAATCACCCACTATTATCATTTGGATGAGTCCCCTTTCATTTTTAGGGCTATCAGAAGTGATCTTAACTTTGATGAAATTTCACTAGTCTAGGCAAACAGAATAGATGAGACGCCGCAGAATGTCACATCTGGAGCTATCCTGTTTGCATTGGTCCCAGAAATAGAAAGCCAGGCTTAACTGATTTAATACTTTACATTCATGGTCAACAGCTATGGTAGTGTCCGAACAGTCAGTTACAAATCCTCAGGGGCGGATCCAGGATTTCAGAAAAGGAGGTTCAAAGAAAAAAGGGGTTGGATTGCCTAACACACAAAATCTCTTGAAATTCCGCATAATAATGAAATAATTTGGGTCCAGAGGGGGGTTCGAGCCATCTTGTTCGAGCAAACCCCTTGAACCCCCTCTACATCAGCCACTGATCCTAATCACAAAGTTCCACGGAAAGCCTTCCATAGGCAGTACTTTATATACACATGGAAATAAGTTAGGGAACACCTGTAATAATGTGACTACCAACTTTGGACTGTATATATCCTTCTTTGTAATAATTATGAAGAATGTTTTGACAATTTGTCTGAATCTGTAGTATCCAAAGTTGCTTCTATGTGAAAATGGTTAGCATCAAACATAAAGTGCGGCGGCCAGCGGCCATCTTTGATTCAGAAAATGTTTGCTAAATTTAAGAATCGCACTGCTAGTCTTTGCGATAACTTCATTATTTGAACTCACGTTGTCGTAATTTTTCGTAAGCCATAAAGCTGAGACTTCGGTTGTGGAACTTTGATCATAAATTATTTATTTTCTGACCGACTGTTGGCGGTAGGCCCATACTTTTCCGGGGGTAGGTTTCATGTCCACGTTTTGTTCTTTGGGTATACATTTTGCAGGTTGTAAAGGTTGGGCCAAATATTCGAAATGACCCTTTAGGAATCTAAACATGTACGTTTTGGTTATAGTGTCCTAGCGGAATTATTCTTTTACGGCTTTATTTGCAAAATATCCAAGAGTTTTGCTTTCCATAGAAATCAATGCAAACTGTAGATTTTGTATGACTAGTTGGTTTGGAGATGAGGCATGAAGTTTTAGGTCCGAAGTCGTTTATTTATTCAGAACGACCAGATTCAACATTTCATTCCTGTTTTGCTTTCAAAAATTGAGTTTTGCGGAGTGCAGAAGCAAAAAGGCAAACTTGTATTCAGTAAAAGTGGATTTTTTCGCATATGGCATATTGTATCTTCCATAGCACAAAGACAAAATGTTGTGAATTTCCATAAATTTGTCTGTAGCTAGGCCAAGGTATGAAATATATGTGATAAAAAATTCAGTATCGCTAGAAAAAAGAAAAATGGATTTTTTCAAACTTTCCCCAAGGGCTAAAAGTGTTCCCTAACTTATTTCCATGTGTATGTAATGTATTAATGCCACTTTTTTTATGATGAAATATGAGTCACCACATAAGAAAACCAACAAGATGCATGGATGAAAACAAAGGCGCAAATCGCCTTTGTTTATGCTACACAGATAGTACAATTCCTCCTCTACTAATTCCTCCTCTACTTATACCCCAAATGTCAAGAATGTAGCTTTCTTCTGTTACTGTAGAGACCGGTTTGTGTCAAACCCGGTTGAAACCCCGTAGGGCTTAAATATACCAAATTACCTTAGTAAAGAATTTCATTTTCTCCACAAGATCATCATATTTCTCTCTGAGCTGGTAGTGGTTAAGTTGCATTTCGCGGAACTCCTTGGCCATGCTGTCATACTGATCTGAAAGTCAGAAAAAAATATTGTTTCATATTTCAGTCATGAAGCAAGAAAACAAGCCTTTGGTGTATACAACCAGGTCCAGCACAAATCAGTCTGTACAATCATAGAAAAAGGCTAAAAGCTTGAAATTTTGGATTTATGTAAAACAGGGATACAACAGTTACTGTTAGTGTGGCGAAAACAAAGGCACTGATCAGCGTTACTGCACAGCTGTGCAATTACTGCACAGCTGATCTTTGGTTTCGCATAATTTTCTTCATGAGATTATCTATTTCTCTCTGAGCTCTTTTCCTCCGCAGCCTGCTATCTTTTCTTTTCATTGCCCTATATAAAGCAAACCCAAGGTATTTCCGGGAAATCCCCCGCACTGTCGTGGCAAAACTTTGGTAAAAGCCCTGCTCATTTCCATGGCTACCCCCTGCCCTCCCCTGGGGGTGGGCGCTGTGGTTACAAATGATTAAGTGCATCCCAACCTTTAAAATAGGTTTGTTTAAAAAGTATCAATGCACTTTTGTTCCCCCTTCTCTAATATGGATGCTCTACAGGAAATTTGGCTTTGATTTCTCTTGGAGTTTCAGAGGAGATGCTTGAACATTGTGAGACCCACCAGAGCATGTCTTTAATGTTCTTCATAGTCTGTTGTTTTTTTTTTACAAAGTTGGGGACAATTTTATTAAATTTTTAAGTTTTTCTAAAGAGGGAGGGTTTGGTCAGGGCAGTTTCAAATGTCATCTTATAACAAACCTTTATCAAGTAATTGCACCAGTGATGTGTAACCACTGCCAAAAGTGCTGAGCAATTATTACTTTTCAAGTGTCCTCTCAGTTCAGGGGAAATGACAGAGTTCTGACATAAGTGCTCTTACCCCAGGGAGATTTTCTATTGCCAAGGGCGAGGCAATTACCAACAATGTGCCCCATGGGGATTGGGCTCAAAGCAGGGCACTGAAAGCTGAAAAGTGATAATGATTACAAATGACTGTAGACTGATTACAGCCGTAGATGTTGAAATATATTCCCCAAGTGCCATGCCTTATTTTATATTATGCTGATATGCCATACCATACTTTACATTAAGCTGACTCAAACAAAATCATGACCAAGAAGAATAGTCTTTGGAGTGGAGTGGACTATGGTATCATATATGTAATTTTAAGATTATATAGAAAAAGACATCATCTCATCAGACTTTATAAGTCTATAAGAGCTGTCGCAGGACAGCGTGCTCGACTGCTTCTGACCTTTGTCAAACATAAGGCCAAACCCGACCAGAAACCCAAAGCATTATGCTCATACATCTTTTTGCCTTGATGCAATAAGGCAAAATCACTGAACCATGAAAGTTAACTATAACTACCTAAGATTTAACCTTTAGCATGCTGTAGGCGACTGCGGTCGCCCGTGGAATACCTATCTGTGCCAACTAGAGGCGACTGCGGTCAACAAGAAAAACCGCTTTCAAATTTCCCGCACTTTTTCGCCCACTGCCTACTTATGAATATTAATGAGCGATGCCCAAACAGTTGCGCATGAAAACAACATGGCGGCTTGTGGTTTTGGGACCGATTTGTCGGCCGATTTTGATCGGATTTTCGTTATTTTTGCATTAGAAATGCATTTTCAGCGCTTTTTTCGCTGGTAAATGGAAAATTAGGTGCATTTACACCCGAAATATGACATCGTAGCGGTACGTATGATGAATTTTTACGCTAGAAATCGGCGTAACAAAGACTTCCGAAACCGAAAGTAGATTTGTTTACTGCATTTGTTGAATTTATTCAGCTGTTTTTATGGCTCAAAAATTAAGAAAACACGGAAAAAAATTGGAAAAAACGTCAGTGGGCTGCCATATTGATTTCACTATATTGCTCAGCATGCTAAAGGTTAAAGGTCTCACTCATATTGTGAAAGAAGTGTGTTCATATACCAACTGAGTGCCAAGACACAAGGCAAAATCACTGAACCATGAAATAAGGTCACACTGACCTATAAGTATTTCAGGGTCAAAAGTCTAGTGATACTTACTCATAATGTGAAAGAAATATGATCATATACCCATTCAGTGTTGAGATATAAAGGTCTGGTCATACTCATTCATAATCAGAAAGAAGTATGAAAAAATACCAACTGAGTGTCGAGATATAAGGCAAAATCACTGAACCATGAAATTAGGTCACAGTGACCCAGGAATACTTTACGGTTAAAGGTCTTGTCATACTCATACATATCGTGAAAGAAGTATGTTCATATACCAATTGAGTGCCGAGATATAAAGGAAAATCACTGAACCGTGAAATTAGGTCATATTGACCTAGGACTACTTTAGGGTCAAAGGTCTTGTCATACGCAAACATAGTGTGAAAGAAGTTTGTTCATAAACTACTTGAGTACCGAGATATAAGGCAAAGTCACTGAACCATGAAATTAGGTCACAGTGACCTATAAGTATATTGGGGTCAAAGGTCTGGTCATACTCACTCATAATCTGAAAAAAGTATGAAAATATACTAATTGAGTGTCAAGATATAAGGCAAAATCACTAAACCGTGAAATTAGGTCACAGTGACCTAGGACTACTTCAGGGTCAAAGGTCTTGTCATACGCAAACATACTTTGAAAGAAGTTTGTTCATAAACCATTTGAGTACCGAGATATAAGGCAAAATCACTGAACCGTGAAATTAGGTCACAGTGACCTATAAGTATATTGGGGTCAAAGGTCTGGTCATAGTCACTCATAATCTGAAAAAAGTATGAAAATATACCGAGTGTCAAGATATAAGGCAAAATCACTGAACCGTGAAATTAGGTCACAGTGACCTAGGACTACTTCAGGGTCAAAGGTCTTGTCATACGTAAACCTACTTTGAAAGAAGTTTGTTCATAAACCATTTGAGTACCGAGATATAAGGCAAAATCACTGAACCGTGAAATTAGGTCAACCGACCCTTACCGTCATGACACACAAGTCAGTGTCACAAAGTCAAAAGATGAATGACCAACCATCTTCCTAAGTTGTTTCTATTAAGAAATAAAAAGAAAAAAAAATTCGGGAGTTCTAGACTTTGACCTCTAGCCCCGCCCCCCCTGACTCCGACCCAGAGGTCCGATGTCATGGAACCTAAAGTGTATGAAGTATGAATGCTTTATGATAAGTTGTTGTCGAGATATGGACTCCTTGTAAAAGTTACACAGCAGTACATCTATTTTTTACAGTGTTCTAGTTTTTAACCTCCAGCCCCACCCCCCAGGCATGGACCCAGAGATCCGATGCCATGAAATGAAACTCAACCCTACAGGGTACCTATGGTCCGAGTATGAAAGCCCTCTGATAAAAAGTTTTCAAGATATGGACTTCTAGAATACAATATCACAGAAAAGCCATTATTATTAATGGTGTTCTAGATTTTAACCTCTAGCCCCACCCCCTGGCATGGACCCAGGGATCTGATGCCATGGAATGAAAGCCGACCCTACAGGGTGTCTATGGCCCAAGTATCAATGCTTTCTGATGAGTTGTTGTCAAGATATAGACTTCTAGAAAACTTTAACGCAATAATTGCCATTTTTGAAGGTGTTCTAGATTTTAACCTCCAGCCCCACCCCCTGGCCTGGACCCAGGGGCCCGATGCCATGGAATGAAAGCTAACCCTACAGGGCATCTATGGTCCAAGTATGAATGCTTTCTGATGAGTGGTTGTCAAGATATGGACTTCTAGAAAACTTTAACGCAAGTGTGACGCGCACGCGCACGGGAACGCGCACAGGAATGCGCACGGGAACGGGAACGTGGACGACCGGGGTGACTGCAATGGCTCTATGCACTTCGTGCAGTCGAGCTAAAAAGACATCATCTCATCAGACTATATAAGTCTAAAATGACTGGTGTATAAGAGAATAAATGCTCTGCAATTGCGAGCTGTAAAGATTTAGTGTGTTTGTAAAACTGATTGTGACTTTAGAACTGACAGCTCTGCCAGTGAATAATCACTACTATGTACTTTGTACTATGTATTGAGTTGTCCTGATATATAAATTATAGGTTTCTTAACAAAATGGTGGGACAAGGAAAATCACTTCATTTTCTCTTTTAAGAAAGAACTGCCCTTTTCTGTTGCAAAAATGCTTTATTTTTTTATATTTACTTTTTCTTATTCATTTTGATACTTAAATTATTCATGAATTTTAAAGAATAGTTTAAATCAAACTATTATTATGTTTTCAAAAGCAAGGGGAAATACTCTTATTTAGTCTGTTAACCCTTTCAGTGCCATGCTATTGAGAATGAGCCGCATCATGAGAAAACTAACAAGGGCCGATACAAAAAGAGCTGTAAAAGCACAGCTTGAAATTTAGGATATAAGTAGAAAAGAAATTTTCCTATCAGCGTGGTGAAAACAAAGGCCTGGTTCACATAGGCGAACCAGAGAATTTCAAGTTATGCGCACCAAGGGCAAAAAAGCTAAATTAGTATCAAAAAAGGACAAAAATGCCATAATTTTAGCTAATTTTATTTTTTTTACATTACGCACAGTGCGTATAGGGCAGTACGCCTATGGATCAGCTAGCTTCGCAGTAATGCAAAATGCTGGTTTTCTCCTGGCGCAGCTCAAAATTTGTTCTCCCATACTAACTATCAAACCGACCTACAGGGAACTAAGACACGCACCCAAAAAGGGGAAAACCACCCTTGAGAAGAGCAGAAAACAGAGTTAGGAGTTAGCTGTCCTTTAGCATTTGAAAACAAATCTCCATATACTTATAATGGAAAAAAAATACCCTAGGCTGTGGTGCCAGATTCCCCTAGGTGCCAGTCCTTCTTTGATTAGATTTTTTTAGCAAATTCTTTTATTTTGACCACAAACTATTGTGTCAATACATAAACAAATCAAACTATTCAAAATGAGCCGCATCGTGAGAAAACCGGATTTTTGCCTAGGCGAAAACAAAGGCGCAGATCAGCTTCGCGGTAACCGCGAAGCTGATCAGCGCCTTTGTTTTCGCTACTCGGATAGCACAATTCCTCTTCTACTTGAATCCGAAATTTCAAGCTTCTAGCTCTTTTCTGAGCTTGTACAGGCCGGTTTGTGTCGGACCTGGTCGGAAACCCCGAAGACCGGTTTTCTCGCGTCGAGGCTCAAATAAAGGCGGACTTACTAGGCAGCTGGAATGTAGAAGCTCAGCATAATGCATTTTAGGGGCAGTCAGTCATTTTACACCACGATCGCAGCAAATAAATTGTCACACACGCAAACACATCATACTGCACTAAATCACAATGCTGATCAAAAGTTTGTGTAATTTTTTAAAAGTCCCGTGCAATATTTACTCTATGTCTTTCCTGATTATTTTTGTGTGAAACTACCTCGGAGGGAAAGCAACCAATGTAAAAATAAATAAAATTCCTGTAGACTCTGTTGCTGATCCCGTAGGCGATTTGATCCCGTAGGTTCCGTTAAGGCTACCCACTGTGTATAGTGCCTACATACAGTAGATTTCTATTGTGCTCATTTAAAGATCTTTAAAGAGCATTAAACATTCTTGGTCAATGATATTTCATTAACACTCATGGTCATATTCATAATTCCAGGAAAATACAGCTTCCTTTTTTTTTTTTTTTTTTTTTTTATTATTCGCTATTTATATTTTTCTTAACAAAATGGTGTGCCAAAACAAGACTTTCTTTTTTTTCATTTTGTCTTCCAAGAAAATACCTTTGCAGAGCTCTTACATCAAATTTATATAATCAATTTATGTTTATTATTCTGATTTCATTTCATTTTTTTTTTTATTATTATAATAAATATAAGTCAAAAGAACAGTTTAAATCCAATGATTTATTTTTTAAGGTAAGGGGAACAACTCCAATTTGTGTTTTGTTAGCCCTTTAAGTGCTTGTTTCCTTGTTGATCAATGGGAGGTGTACATTGTACACTCCGGTGTGTTTGCAGGATGAGCCTACATGCATGAGGATAGAACCTGTGTAGGAAAATTTAACCTGCACAGGGGATGACTGTCCCTACACAGGGGGCCTCCAGTTAACGTCCCGATCTGACGGACGGCACACTGTATCATGTCATTCCTGCAAAATTCCTGCAAATGACATAGGAAGCATGTTCAGACCAACAAATTTTCCTCGCCGCCAGGGGGATCAACCTGGTACCTCTAGCACAAGAAGCCAGTGCGCTAACCACTCGGCTACCTTGCTTGCTGTGTCATGTACAGTCTAGTAAATCAAGTGGTCTAAGGAGCACTTTGAAGTGCAGTGAACATTGTTAATATCAAGTGTAGTTTAGCAATGACCTTTTGCTTGCATTTGCACATTAAGGATGTTCGCTGCCAATGAAAAAGTATTCAAACTTTTTTTCTAACCACTCTTTTTTGATTCCAAAATACAACACAAGACATTTGAAAACAAAATAAATATAGGGTAGTGTGCATTTTTTCAAGCTACAGGCCTCTGAATGAGACCTCTGAGCAGCATGTTTTAAATTTGGTAAAATTAATTTAATTTTTAATTCTTTGATACATACCTGACTTGAACAAAAATACACCTAGAATACTTTCAAACGTCATAATATTTACGTAGCGCAGACAATTTTGGACCACAAGCATAGAAAAATTTGCAACTTGGAGTGGATGACAAAATTTTACGATTCTTTTTCCAACCCTACCCCCATACTTGAAAAGTCGGAAAAAATCAATATTTTGAAATGCACCAAACCCATATTTGTTGATTCAAACTTTTTCTTGTATTTTCACACAACACAAACCTTGGTAATATTGTTCGAATAAAAGAAAGAAATATATAGGGTAGTGAGCATATAAGAGAGAACCAACAACTTGAAAATCGCCATTTTCAGTCTTTTTTCGGCTGTTTTGTTTCTAAAAGCCCATTTCATAAAACCACCTTAAATTTTAAAACCGGCACACCAAAGACACAAAGAATGACGTAGAAGACCATGTACACATATAATGCTGCTAAAATAAACATCGAACTAGTGCAATTAATTTGAAGACGTGTAATATTCAAGTTTAATCTACCCTACCCCCTTAATTTTACTGACAACTAAAATTTTTTGAAAAGTTGCAGAAAATGGGGTGAAAAAATAAAGTTTCTTAGATTGACAATTTTCGTGGCTCATTCAATGCATATTATCAATATGTATTCAAATATAAAGTATAAGGAAAATATTTGCAACCGTTTACGAGATATTCAAGAAAAGAAAAACCGGAAGTTCCGAAATGTCAAATGTTAGCAGCGAACATCCTTAAATCACATTACATTGTTCACTTTTGTAAACAATAGCAAAAACATCTTAAAACTGAATGCATATGATTTGGATGAAATCAAAATTTTTAAAGGCCTACATCGTACACACCCACACAAGAAAACTGGTATCTTGAAAAAGTTTTAACATCTTGTATTCAGGTTTAACATCTTAGTCAACAATATTTCAGTCATGCTGTGACTGAGCCACTGCTGTCTGGGAACTATCAAGTACTTTGGGGAGTAAATGTGTCCTGTTCAAAAACACACATTACGAAAACATGCCCATGCAATATACAGAGATTTTTAAGTTGTAAAAATTCAAATTTTTTCAGTAGAAAATCGTTGATATTTTTCTTATTTTGCTCAAAACATAGATTGTGGGTACTCGTTAGAACCGCCTCACTGAGGCGGTTCTTATGAGTACCCACAATCTATGTTTTGGAGTAAAAATAAGAAAAATATATATACCCCTGCAAACCCCAGTTTTTCTTTATAAAAGTGGGGTTTAGGGGGTATTCATTGCACGGACATGTTTTCCTGATGAACACAGTGCCACAAGTGGAGATGGATCTTAATTTGGAGTCAGATACTCTACGTCCAGGCCACCATGCTCCCTAAATCAAAAAGTGACTTACTGTCTTAATCACAACTGAGCCTGTGTGTGGCAAAACCAACAATTTGGGTTTCCGACCAGGTCGGACACATACCGGCCTGAACAGTCACAGCAGCAGGCTGGAAGCTTGAAATTTCGTGTTTAAAAAGAAGATGAATTGTACTATCAGTGTAGCAAAAACAAAGGCGCTGATCAGCTTCGCGGTTACCGCGAAGCTGATCTGCGGCTTTGTTTTTGCATATGCAAATTGTTGGTTTTCTCATGCGGTGGCACAACTATTCTCAGTACGCACCTTTCTCAACAGCCAGTTTGTCCAGTATTCCACCTTTTTCGCCAAGGTCAGCCTTCAGTGTGGCCTCTAGCTGAGCGATCTGTACTTTAAGAGCATTCTCCTTTTGTCGCCATTCTCTCTCTCGCTCCAAGTCAAATGCACTGGGGGTGAGATCAGAAAAAATGGTAAACAGTTGCAAAAATAACTGTAATTACTGTAGTTTTGTGCACTTATAAATATAAAGGACCTAAGTTTTCACTATACAGGATTCTGGTCAGACTAAGCAAATATATTTTTAAAGCTGTGAGTCGCTTTCTCTTAGTAATAGTCATACTAAGAATCTATTGCAACATTTTGTCCTAAGTGGTTACTTGAATTCGATACAATTTTTGATCGGGATGTTCAACCACAATTTAACAATACAATTTAGGGCTTAACATCCCAATCAGATATTTTCAGTCATGTTGGGACAGGGCCATCACTTCAAAGCCCTTATTGGACATTCACCAAACCTTTACATGGTAACACTTTAATGCTGCCAACATAGAATGCAACCTCAGATTTAAAATACTACACCTATCAATCTTTTCTCCAACAGTATAGGGGTGGTGGGATGTAAGGCTACCTTAAGGTTTTGAAGCTTTGCCTAATTCCTGAGGATCAGAAATATTTTGGTATCAAAGTCCCCCTAAAGCCTCCCACCTTCAGACAAAAACATCCATGTTTATAAATTTGATCAATAATGAACTGAAACTAGAAAATGTGTTTATAAAACACTATGCTCCCATCTGGTACATCATTTTCAAGATGTGACAATGTCTGAAAATTGAAAAGTTCAAATTGCAAAAAAGTGACAAAAATTAATCTGAGGAGTATATCCCAACGATATGCATATCTTCAAAGCATGGTCACAATGTCTGTAAAGTTTCAAAAGTATTAAACTGTAGGAGGAGTTGCGCACACAAGGTACCCTCTATCCATTCACTAAAATGCCCGAAAAAATGACTAAGTTAAAATTGCAAAAAAAAGACAAACATTAATCAGAGAATTATATCCAAATAATATGCATATCTTCAAAGCATGTTCACAACATCTGTAAAGTTTCAAGAGAATTGGTATTAAACTGTAGGAGGAGTTGCGCACACAGCATACCCACTGTCCATTCACTTTCATTGTCAAATGCCCGAAAATGGCTAAGTTCAAATTGCGAAAAAGGTGACAAAAATTTATTTGAAGATTATATCCAAACAATATGCATATCTTCAAAGCATGTTCACAACATCTGTGAAGTTTCAAAAGAATCGGTATTAAACTGTAGGAGGAGTTTTGGCACACAAGGTACCCATTATCCATTCACTTTATCAAGAATTAAAAAGGGACACAACTCTCACAGAATGGACCCCTAGCCCCTTGAATTTTCCTAAAAGAAAAAATACAGGTCAATTAATTTTCATATACAAACCACATACCAAATTTCAAGATTCTAGCTCTAACAGTTCCTGACCGAGTGTAAGCGTAACTTTTACATGCACGCACGCACACACAGACAGACCCAAACCAATATGCCCCCCCCCCAACTTCGAAGTTGGGGGCATAAAAAAGTTAAGATGAATTCCTAATTATGCACATAATGATATAAATTTACTCCTGTGTTTTCTCACCTTTTCACGAGTTTTTCATTGGCATCTTTGAGTATATCTATCTCCTTCTGTAGGTCTATAACCTGTTCCTGCATCTGGTAAAGAAATATACACGGAATATACATATGGGCCCAGTTAAAAATTAACGACATCGTTAGTAAACGATTTGTTACAATTTCAAACATCAATATTACAAATACACTGTTATTTTTTGTCAATAAAATGTGAGAATCCTTTGCAATGCAAAGGATTTTCACATTTTATCAGCAAAATAACAGTGTATTTGCTTATGTAGATGGCATTTACTTAACGAGTTGAGGTCTTAACGATGATGTTAAGCTAACGAAGTTTTGAACAACTGGCATCCTTATCATATGGGTGTGTTTTAATTTAATTTGTCAGTGAGTCTGATATGTATATGCTTTCACCTCTCTACTTGTTTTTGATAAATTTCGGTGCCTGATGTTTTTCTAAAAAGGTTGTGTGTATTAGAAAGTTTAAAAGTAACCCTAACGAAATTGGCGTTTTCTTTTCTAAACTCAATAAATTTTGATAGGCCCTATGCTAACTTTTTTTTTATTTAAGTTCATTCTGTAAGACCAGACTCATTTTCTGTTCTTCAAGAATACATAATTCAATGTTAATGAAAAGGGGGTCATTAGTAACAAATACTGTAGGCAAGAACTTAGAATTCGCGAGGCAACCACTTCGCGAATTTTAGCGAAAATTAAGTTCTCGCGAATATTTCCGGATCTACAGTAACTGGTGCTTTACCTCTACCAATTTCTGTTGGTTGGATGATCCCAGTTTGAGTTCATTCTGTAGGGCAAGACTTCTATTCTGTTCTTCCTTCAGCTGTAGGTTACAATTCTCCATCTCTATCATCAGGGTGTCGTGACTTCTCTTAACTGTATGGAGATTCTAGAAAATGTCCAGAAAAGGGTTCTAATTGAGCTGTCTCATGAGAAAACCAACTAAGTGGTATTCGAACAGGTGTGACACAAACCGGGCTGTACAAGCACAGAAGACGACTAGAGGCTTGAAATTTCAGATTTAAGAAGAAGAGGAAGTGTACTATCCGTGTAGCGAAAACAAAGGCGCTGATCAGCTTCGCAGTTACCGCGAAGCTGATCTGCGTCTTTGTTCTCGCATATGCAGATTGCTGAATTTCTCACGAGGCGGCCCAATTATGAAACATACAGTTTTAAAAATTACAGGAATTGAACCAGATTCATGGATTATTTTCTGGGGAGATTCTCTGATTTTTCGGTCAAAAATCTTAATGAAACTGTCTAAATGGGAAGAAAAATCTGTTTTGCTAAAGATTTGCTTATATTTCTCAGTGAAAATTCACAATTTCTCGCTAGTTTTGGCCAAGTGAGAGATTTTTGTCTCACGATATTTTTGAGTCAGAATTAATCCCTGCAGTTTCTGTTATTTAGACAAGCTTAGTTTCAGTATCCTTATCAGAAGGGTAATATGTCTTCTCTTCACTGTAATTTTATCAATGGAAATCTGAATGTTTGTTGGTTTGATTTAATGCACTGCACGTATGGTCAACAATTGAGCCGTCGCATGGGAAAACCAACAATCTGCAAGGGCGAAAACAAAGGCGCAGATCAGCTTCACAGTAACTGTGGAGCTGATCAGCGCCTTTGTTTTCGCTACACGGATAGCACAATCCTTCTTCTTAAATCCGAAATTTCAAGCTTCTAGCCTGCTCCTATGACTGCACAGCCTGGTTTGCATCGGACCTGTTCGGAAACCACATTGTTGGTTTTCCCACGAGGCGGCTCAATTGAGATCATGTTGAGAAGGTTAGGTCAGTTCTCAAGCATGCCAAAGTCAGCACTTAAAGCAGTTTCCTTTCACCTTTAACTGACAAATGAGCCACCTCGTGGGAATACCAACAATGTGATTTCCAAACAGGTCCAACACAAACCGGCCTGTACCGTCACAGAAGGTGGTTAGAAGCTTGAAATTTTATAGCTAAGTAGAGGAGGAATTGTACTATCCGAGTAGCGAAAACAAAGGTGCTGATCAGCTTCGCAGTATATTTCTCTTGCAACATGAGGAGTTGGGTAGTCTTCTTCTTTACTTCTCTTTTATATAGAAAAACTGGGGTTTGCAGAGGTAAACTTATTTTTCTTATTTTTAATTCAAAACATAGATTGTGGTTACTCTTTAGCCCACAGTCTATGTTTTGAGCAAAATTATTAAAAATATGAAAAAATTTCCAATGAAATTTTCAATTTTTAAATATTGAAAAAAAATCTCAGTATATTGCATGGGCAAGTGAATCAAAAATGCTGCTTCAGCTGCAGTTAATAAATGAGCCGCCTCTTGGGAAAACCAACAATGTGGTTTCCAAACAGGTCCCACACAAATCAGGCTGTACAGTAAAAGAAGCAGGCTAGAAGCTTGAAATTTCGGATTTAAGAAGGAGAGGAACTGTACTATCCATGTAGCGAAAACAAAGACGCTGATCAGCTTCGCGGTTACCGCAAAGCTGATCTGCATCTTTGTTTTCGCATATGCAGATTGTTGGTTTTCTCATGAGGTGGTCAAATGTTCTGAAAGCATGATCATATTTTTGAGCTTTACAGCATTCTACATCACTGATGACATTTTTATAAGCGTGATTACAGCAAATATTTCTACAACTGGATTTTATACATTACGAAAACATGCCCATGCACTATACTGAATTTTTTTAAGTTGTAAAATGTGAAAATTTTCAGAAGAAAATTTTTGGTATTTTTCTTATTTTTGCTCGAAATATAGATTGTGGGTACAATCCGAGGCGGTTCTAACGAGTACCCACAATCTATGTTTTAGAGCAAAAATAAGAAAAATAGGTATACACCTGCATACCCCAGTTTTTCTATATACAAGTGGGGTATAAGGGGGTATACTTCCTGATGTATATGGTACCTTAAAAAAGAACTGATATAAACCTTACCTCCTCTAAAAGACTGTATTTTTCCTGCAACATGAGCAGCTGGGTAGACTTCTCCTTAACCTCCCTCTGTAGTTTTATCATGTCTATGTTCTCTTGTACACTTGATCTGGAATATCATCAACTTATTATTAGAGAAATTAAAGATGATACTGACATATTTGTTTTTTATGTGAGTGAAGTATTAGCTAGGAGTAGCTCAGAGAACAGCCTACAGTGTGACTAGGGAGAAATAGTCTCTCCAAATGAACAAACTTCTCCCTATTTTCAGCTGAGGGAGAAGTGAAAATGTATAGAATATATAGGCAAACCTGAAATTCAAGTAAAAACTTCTTCCAAATTTTCCTGGGGAGAGACAAAACTTCTCCCTAAATTTCTTGGCTGGTTTGAACCATGAAGCTACATATCATCATTTTGTTAATTGGATGAAAATTGTGTTTCTGTGGCAACCATAATCCTCTTATGAATTCTAGCACATTATTATGCTGTAAATTCACAAACTAAGCTTCAGTAAGATAAAAACATACTGTAAGTTTGGAAATTTTTCACGCGACTTTTATTTCGCGAATTTTCGATTTCCAATTTATTAGTGAGTTCTTGAATTCGCGAGCGGAAACTTGTGCAGTCTATAAAGCTTATAGTAACTCTTTATTAGCGAGAACTTTATTTTCGCGAGGTAACAAAATTGCTAATTTAAGCAAAAATTAAGTTCTTGCGAAAATTTCCGAATTTACAGTACTTACTTTTGTTCTGCCGTAATCTGGTGTTTGATTTTGACCAAGTCTTCCTCATACTCAGTCTCCCTCAGGTGCAGCTGTTCCTTAAGTTGTCTTATCTCTAGTTCGTACATGTTGATCTGTTCCTGTTGCTGGGCTATAGTGTTATCTCTGAAAACATTGATTTCATATTGCAATACACTGGAATCTGTGACAAATGAGCTGCAACACGAGAAAACCAGATTTCTGCCTATGCAAAATAAAGGCGCAGATCAGCTGTGCAGTAACTGCACAGCTGATCAGCACCTTTGTTTTCACTACACAGATAGTACAATTCCTCCTCTACTTATACCCGAAATTTAAAATTTTTACCTTTATTCTGTGGATGTACAAGCCTGATTGTGTTGGACCTGGTCCGAAATCCTGAAGATCCCTTTTCTGGTGTCGTGGCTCAAATGAAGTTGCACAGAAAGCTTTACAATTCAAAATTCAAATATTATATCCAACAATTTTATTTGCTTTTTTTTTTAAATATCTTCAAGTACAACTGCCAAGCCATTCATTTTCTCCAATTTTAAACATATACTAAGATATGGTAGTAAATCCACCTAGCCATCTGCTTGAAAAACTTGGTATGACTAACATCTGTCTCATAACAGTCTTGATTGCACCATTTCCTGATCATTGCTTACTTTTACCTTTTGATTCCACTACTACTACTCTTACTAGTAAAACATCTTAAACACTTCACAATAGAATGCTTGAAGAGTTTTGATTAAAATTTAAGTGGTTCACGGGAGGGGGGCAATTTTCCATGATAAAATAAGTTATACAGGTACTTACAATCTCTGCATTTCCACTCTAGTGTCCTCCAGCATACTGTGACCATATCTTGGCATTACACTTCACAACAGAAGGCTTGGAGGGCCTTGATTTTAAGTGGTTCACAGGAGGGGGGCGATTTTCCATGATAAAATATTACAGGTACTTACAATCTCTGCATTTCCACTCTAGTGTCCTCCAGCATACTGTGACCATATCTTGGCATTACACTTCACACTAGAAGGCTTGGAGGGCCTTGATTTTAAGTGGTTCACAGGAGGAGGGCGATTTTCCATGATAAAATATTACAGGTACTTACAATCTCTGCATTTCCAATCTAGTGTCCTCCAGCATACTGTGACCATATCTTGGCATTACACTTCACAACAGAAGGCTTGGAGGGCCTTGATTTTAAGTGGTTCTCAGGAGGGGGGCGATTTTCCATGATAAAATGTTACAGGTACTTACAATCTCTGCATTTCCACTCTAGTGTCCTCCAGCATACTGTGACCATATCTTGGCATTACACTTCACAACAGAAGGCTTGGAGGGCCTTGATTTTAAGTGGTTCACAGGAGGGGGGGGCGATTTTCCATGATAAAATATTACAGGTACTTACAATCTCTGCATTTCCACTCTAGTGTCCTCCAGCATACTGTGACCATATCTTGGCATTACACTTCACAACAGAAGGCTTGGAGGGCCTTGATTTTAAGTGGTTCTCAGGAGGGGGGCGATTTTCCATGATAAAATATTACAGGTACTTACAATCTCTGCATTTCCACTCTAGTGTCCTCCAGCATACTGTGACCATATCTTGGCATTACACTTCACACCAGAAGGCTTGGAGGTACTTGATTTTAAGTGGTTCACAGGAGGAGGGCGATTTTCCATGATAAAATATTACAGGTACTTACAATCTCTGCATTTCCACTCTAGTGTCCTCCAGCATACTGTGGCCATATCTTGGCATCTTGGGACTGTGGGGACCCACTCTGGAAACAATGATAATCAACATGTGAACCGTCTCGTGGGAAAACCAACAATGTGGTTTCCAAACAGGTCTGACACAAACCGAGCTGTACAGCCACAGATAACAGCTAGAAGCTTGAAATTTCGGATTTAAGAAGAAGAGGGATTGTACTATCCGTGTAGCGAAAACAAAGGCGCTGATCAGCTTCGCAGTTACTGCGAAGCTGATCTGCGCCTTTGTTTTCGCATATGCAGATTGTTGGGTTTCCCATGTGGCGGCTCATGTATAAATTGTGTATAAATCTATTACAAAAGCATTTCCTGCCAAAAAAGCTCAAAGCACATTTAAATTTCCCATAATGTTAGTTCAATTTACTAACTACTAAGGCAAAATATAAGTATCTCAGAACAGCACTTGATTTCCAAATCTTTTACTTCATACTTGTAATGCAAGTCAATCTGTAAGTCACAGGTAGTTGACAGATGATGCTATAAAATTCAATTAGTACAAGTAGCTGAACATTTCTTTTTTATCTTCATTTTTAATGCTATATGTTAAATCAATCATCAAAACAAAACCTCAATAAACAACAGGGTCCAACAAAAATATATTAACTATAGCAGTGTCGGGAAACAAAGTCTGTGTTTGCTATCATTTGTGTATACGTCATACGACAGAGAGCATGTTCGTACTGCACATAGTTTCATAAATCATGTGTTGTACTTTCAAATTAAAGACAAACGTTTTTACACATACATGTATCCATAACCCTATAATATGCGGCATATTGTAATTACTATTTAGCAATATTTTCTTTCTAAGAAACATTTGTCAACATTTAGAACAATTCAGAACTTTAAAGTTTCCAATGTAGTCTCAGATGTGAAAGTTTTTACATTTATACAACCGAAAATGTGTGCTGCATATGATAGGATATGTAAAATATTTTACAAATTACTTACGCAAACAGCACAACAAATTTTCTGAACTTAGGTTTAGTCCGAACTGTTAAATTTACCTTTGCGGCCACTAATGTGTACACAAATGATAGCTTACACAGAGTTTGTTTCCCGAACAAACAGCAACAAAATGCACAGTAACAACAATAATTTCAATAACCCTTCCTCTCTGTAAGATTCTACAGTTTTAAACTGACTGTCGTGCCATGTTTTTATGGCTTTTTGGGTCAAACTCCATTTTACTGGTGACCGCGACCGGCTAGATGATGGCATATCTCTACAAGAGATTATTTCAAAGTATGATGTCACTTTTAATGTCTTAGAATTGTCTCTTTATTCATAGCACACTTTACCAGTTGGCTTATTTGAGCTGTGTCATGAGAAAACCAGATTTTCGCCTATGTGAAAATAAAGGTGCAGATCAACTTCACAATAACTGCGAAGCTGATCAGCGCCTTTGTTTGCACTACATGGATAGTACAATTCCTCTTCTTCTAAAATCCAAAATTTCAAGCTTCTACCAATCTTCTGTAGCTGCAGAGGCCAGTTTGTGTTGGAAATGGTTGGAGGACCCAAAGACCGGTTTTATGGCGTCACAGCTCATTCTATCCAATGCCACACAAACATCCATAGACAATACATAGAATGAAAAAGAGAGGTAATGCAACCTTAACCTTTCGCCTGTAGAGCCAGCCTATTTTGCTTTAACACCAATATTTGAGCCGCTGCATAAGGAAACCAACAATCTGCATATGTGAAAACAAAGATGCAGATCAGCTTCGCGGTGACCGCGAAGCTAATAAGCGCCTTTGTTTTCCCTATATGGATAGTACAATCCCTCTTCTTCCTTCATCCGAAATTTCAAGCTTCTAGCTATCTTCTGTGTACAGCCTGATTTATGTCAGACCTGGTCTGAACCAAAATTGTTGGTTTTCTCATGCACAGCCTCATTTGATAAACAGTCTTTCAGGTTTCCAATGATTTCATAAAATTTTCCTTGCATGCAGATTGGGGATTTTTAACATTTTTACCATTAACTATACACAATAGCATAGGGAAAATAACAAAGTTTGACACAATAGAAGAGTAAAATCCATGTTCCCAACATCTTAATGAAACCTTTGTGTATAACCAATTTAAAGCATTTATCAGTAATTCTAATTTCTTACACACATGACCATCTATAAGAAGCACAACTTGACTCAAACACTGCATTGGTGAACCTTACGGTAATGCCACTTAGCTTGGCACTTAATTCAATCTCTCAAATCACACCACATTATTTAGAAACTAAATGCCATCATATTTCAGATTCTTGAATTAAACAAAAAGGTCATATTAGTGGTGTTTTTTATTAATCCAGACATAAAAGAAGTTATAGTAAAGAAAGCCTTACCTTGTCCTGTGATCAGGAACTGGACCTGTCACTCGCAGATTTTTAGTTAGCCTCGGATCTGGATGGGCCTTAGGTATACCCTGAAATGGAAAATATGAGCCGCATCATGAGAAAACTAGATAGTGAAAACCAAGGTATAGATTAGCTGTGCTGTTAATGCACAACTGATCAGCGCCATTGTTTTTCGGTACACAGACATCCGTGTTCCGTCATCTTGTTTTACTCGAAAGTTCAAGCCTCTCGCTGGCACTTGTGACTGTACAGACTGGCTTGTGTTGGACCTGGTCAAAATAAAAAAAAACATTTCTCATGAAGCTTCACAGCTCATATGGTATCTCTAAATTACAACATGCCAGATGATATGACTTGTAAAACAATTAAATTTCAAGTTTTGAATTTCTGATTGAGTGATATACCTTGACTCTGACTCCCATATATCTGGTCATTTAGCCTCAAGCAAACCATGAAATCATAGCAACAGTCATTTTAAAACCATTAGCTAAAGTTTTTGGAAATTAACTAACAGTCTACTTGCCTTTCACAAGAAATCTTAGTGAACATTGCCAAGTGAAGATGCTTTGGCAAATATATCAGATTCAAGTCTATAACATATAACTGTCCATAGATTTTGCAATTCAAACTTTGTCTTTGAACAGCACTTGTTCCTTTTCCTACGCAATACTAGTCTTAAAGTATCTGAGACGCCGCATGAGAAAACCAACAATCTGGATATGCAAAAACAAAGGTGCAGATAAGCTTCGCAATAACTGCAAAGCTGATTAGCACCTTTGTTTTCGCTACATGGATCATATAATTCCTCTACTTTCTACATCCAAAATTTACAACCTCTAACCATCTTCTGTGCTTGTACAGCTCGGTTTGTGTCGGACCTGTTCGTAAACCACATTGTTGGTTTTCTCATGACGCGGTTCACTTACAGTATTTATCCTAGCCTGTGTCTGAGAGTAGTGTGTAGGTCTTTTAGCTGTTGCAATCAGTTGTTGCTTGGCCAATGACAGCTGGAAAATATATTGAAAACTTGCCCATTTTTTTCAGCTGTAAAAATTGAAAATTTCATTGGAAAACTTTCGATGTTTTTAATATTTTCGCTCAAAGCTACATTGTGAGTACACTTTAGAACCCCCTCACAATATATGGTTTGGATCAAAAATATGAACAAGTAGCCCAAGGGCAACGATCGCTCACCTGAGAGTCAACAAGTACAGTCACTGGACAAAAGTTTTTTTTAAAAAATCTGATCGATGCTGGAGTGGCCACAACACTAAAAAATGATTTTTCAAACATTCAAGGGCAGCTAACTCCGCAGTCCAGGGTCGAATCTGGCTCAAATTCGAACTCATCCAAGATGTTATGGTTATCCTTGTTACTTCCAAGTATGAAGAAGATCCGATCAAAATTGAAGGCGCTAGCGTGGCCACAATACAAAATATTAATTTTTCAAACACTAAACACATGCTAAAGGGCAGCTAACTCCGCAGTCGGAGGTCAGATCTGACCGAAATTCGAACTCATCCGAGATATTGTAGTTATTCTTGTTACCTGCAAGAATGAAGAAGATCCACTGAAAAACAAAGATGCTAGAGTGAACACAAAATATTGATTTTTCAAACACTCAAGGGCAGATAACTCCGCAGTCAGAGATCTGATCTGGTCGAAATTCGAACTCATCCGACATATTGTAGTTATCCTTGTTACCTGCAAGAATGAAGAAGATCCACTGAAAAACAAAGATGCTAGAGTGGTCACAACACAAAATATGGATTTTTCAAACACTCAAGGGCAGATAACTCCGCAGTCAGAGGTCAGATCTGGTCGAAATTCGAACTCATCCGAGATGTTATGGATGTCCTTGTTACTTCCAAGAATAAAGAAGATCCGAATAAAAATGACGGCGCTAGAGTGGCCACAACACTAAAAATTGATTTTTCACAAAGTCAAGGGCAGATAACTCTGCAATCAAGGGTCAGATCTGGTCGAAATTCGAACTCATTCGAGATGTTATGGCTATCCTTGTTACTTCCAAGTATGAAGAAGATCCGATCAAAATTGAAAGCGCAAGAGTGGCCACAACACTAAATATTGATTTTTCAAACACTCAAGGGCAGATAACTCCGCGGTCAGAGGTCGGATCTGGTCGAAATTCGAACTCATTCGAGATGTTACGAATGTCCTTGTTACTTCCAAGAATAAAGAAGATCCAAATAAAAGTGAAAGCGCTAGAGTGGCCACAACACTAAAAATTGCTTTTTCACAAAGTCAAGGGCAGCTAACTCCGCAGTCCAGGGTCGAATCTGGCTCAAATTCGAACTCATCCAAGATGTTATGGTTATCCTTGTTACTTCCAAGTATGAAGAAGATCCGATCAAAATTGAAGGCGCTAGCGTGGCCACAATACAAAATATTAATTTTTCAAACACTAAACACATGCTAAAGGGCAGCTAACTCCGCAGTCGGAGGTCAGATCTGGCCGAAATTCGAACTCATCCGAGATATTGTAGTTATTCTTGTTACCTGCAAGAATGAAGAAGATCCACTGAAAAACAAAGATGCTAGAGTGGACACAACACAAAATATTGATTTTTCAAACACTCAAGGGCAGATAACTCCGCAGTCAGAGGTCTGATCTGGTCGAAATTCGAACTCATCCGACATATTGTAGTTATCCTTGTTACCTGCAAGAATGAAGAAGATCCACTGAAAAACAAAGATGCTAGAGTGGCCACAACACAAAATATGGATTTTTCAAACACTCAAGGGCAGATAACTCCGCAGTCAGAGGTCGGATCTGGTCGAAATTCGAACTCATCCGAGATGTTATGGATGTCCTTATTACTTCCAAGAATAAAGAAGATCTGAATAAAAATGACGGCGCTAGAGTGGCCACAACACTAAAAATTGATTTTTCACAAAGTCAAGGGCAGATAACTTTGCAATCAAGGGTCAGATCTGGCTGAAATTCGAACTCATTCAAGATGTTATGGCTATCCTTGTTACTTCCAAGTATGAAGAAGATCTGATCAAAATTGAAAGCGCTAGAGTGGCCACAACACTAAATATTGATTTTTCAAACATTCAAGGGCAGATAACTCCGCGGTCAGAGGTCGGATCTGGTCGAAATTCGAACTCATTCGAGATGTTACGAATGTCCTTGTTACTTCCAAGAATAATAGAAGATCCGAATAAAAGTGAAAGCGCTAGAGTGGCCACAACACTAAAAATTGATTTTTCACAAAGTCAAGGGCAGATAACTCGGCAGTCAAGGGTCGAATCTGGCTGAAATTCGAACTCATCCGAGATGTTATGACTATCCTTCTTACTTCCAAGTATGAAGAAGATCCGATCAAAATTGAAGGCGCTAGAGTGGCTACAACACAAAATAATGATTTTTCAAACACTCATGGGCAGCTAACTCCACAGTCAGACGTCGGATTTGGCTGAAAATCGAACCCATCCGAGATATTATGGTTGTCCTTGTTACCTGCAAGACTGAAGAAGATCCCATGAAAAATAAAGGCGCTAGAGTGGCCACAACATTTGTCCCATTATAAGTCTATGGGGATTTTCCAGACGCTCAAGGGCAGCTAACTCCGCAATCTGAGGTCGAATCTGGTCGAAATTCGAACTCATCCGAGATGTTATGGTTGTCCTTGTTACCTGCAAGAATGAAGAAGATCCAGTCAAAAATGAAGTTGCTAGAGTGGCCACAACATTTTCCCCATTATAACTCAATGGGAGATATCTGTTGCCATGGAAACCAGAGTTCCGATCCGATCTGCTTAAAAACCTATGGCAGGCAATCCCCCACCCCAATGCTGCTTCATGTAAAATCTGACTTCAATCGGCCAGCTAGTCTCAGAGATATTCAAGATTGAAAGTGTGGACGCACAGACGCACGCACGGACGGACGACGGCTCGACTACCATACTATAAGCTCACCTTGAGAGCCTTCGGCTCAGGTGAGCTAAAAATAGGTATACCCCTGCAAACCCCAGTTTTTCTATATTAAAGTGGGGTTTATGGGGATATACATTTCACGGACATGTTTTCCTGATGATGTAAAGCATTGTTAACGAAAATTAATGACTATTCTTGTTGGTGTGCCAGGGTTTTAGGAATTCAGCAATGTGAAAATAAGTTAACTAAGCTTCTAATGGATGCCGACAAATTATTGTTACAAAAGGTAATGCAAAATGGTAACGTCTTAGAAAAGTTCACTATGCTATGCCTGCTCCTTCTTTTCCTTTTCATACAGGTATAATTATGTAAAATAGACTTTTTTGACCTACAACCCCCTCAGTTACCTTTTCCTTATATTGATGGTTCTGTTTTTCAAGGTCTCTTATTTTATCCTGTAGTTCCTCAAGCTTTTCCTCCATCTCAATATCTCGGATCTTCTTGCCTATAAATGGATACAATGTTAGGAATACAGGTTACCCTCATTATAATACTAACTTTGGGGTCCACAGGTGTTATCAGGGAAACCCTTTTCAAATGAAGTCTCTTGCAAAAGACTCATAGAAAAAATATAGCCTTCATGGCTTCATAGCTGGTTATAATGGAATCCACTTTATAGTCAGACATGTTATAATGAGGTTGAACAACCAAACATATTCATCATTGATCATGTTTCCTTATAGATCAGGTTCCATGGTTATAAAACAGATTTCATGCTCGGCTTAGCTGAGCATAAAAGGACTAGGGCATTTAACGCCTGATTTTGGCCTCAGATTTTGCTAAAAAATAAATTTTGAAATTTAGGTGAGAAAACTGTTCTTTAAGACAGCCATATGTCTCCTCTATCAAAAACAAAAACAAGTATTTCATTTATCCTACAAGCGTTGCCATGGCAACGCCCAGAAGAGCCATAGATAGAGCATATTCTGTACTTTTTGGTCTATTTTTGACCATTTCTGAACACATTTTTTAATTTTTAAGTGCCAGCCCACACTCCAAACAAAATTATACTTAGCATACAATATCTCTGGATGATGTTTCATAATTATTTTACAATAAGAAATTATTCGTCGGGTGGGCCGGTAGTTGAAAATGATGTTGAATGGTGAACCAGAGGACCAATGGTCCTGTAAACGCTCACCTGAGACCTGAGATATATACCAATAAACTTGTTTGACTAGAATGGTAATATACATGTATATAACCCCAGGGCAGGGTCAGTGCAAACTCTGGAGTCAATTTCTTTTTTAAATCATAAAGATTCAGTCGATTTGCCAATTACTGCAAGTTTTGCCCTTCAAATGACATTCTAACAATTTTCCCCATTCAAATGTGTGGGCAAACCTAAGTTGACCTTGCCCAAAAAAGGTCAAGGTCATCCCAGGGTCATGATTTATACAAACTTTGTTAATGCTTCATGCCAAGTTTCAAAATCATAGGCCTTCTGGTTCTGGAGAAGTTTTTTTAAGGTTTTTGCTATTTATAGCCATGGCGGCCATCTTGGTCATGTGACCTTGACCAGTTATACAAACTTTCATTCACTCTTCCTAAGAATGCTCCACATAAAGTTTGGCTTTGATTGGCCAAGCGGTTTCAGAGAAGAAGATGATCTTTGAATATCACTGTAATATACATGTATATAGCCCCGTGGCAGGGGGCAGACAGACCCCTGAGGTCCAATTTTTTTCAGAATCATCAATCTTAAGTCCATTTGCCCATTTCCTGCAAGTTTTTCCATACAAATGACATTTTAACACTTTTCCCCATTCAAATGCATGAGTGGCCTATGTTGAACTTGCCGTAAAATAGGTCAAGGTCATCCCAGGGTCATGATTTATATAAAATTTGTAGAGCTCCAGTCACTGATGCTTCACACCAAGTTTCAAAATCATTGGCCTTCTGGTTCTGGAGAAGAAGATTTTTAAAGTTTTTTTTTCTATTTATAGCCATGGCAGCCATCTTGGTCATGTGACCTTGACCATTTATATAAACTTTCTTTCCCCCTTCCCAAGGATGCTCCATATGAAGTTTGGCTTTGATTGGCCAAGTGGTTTCAGGGGAGAAGATGTTTCATTATACATGTATATTATAGCCCCGGGGCAGGGGCAGGCAACCCCCCAGGGGCTAAAATTTTACATTAACATTAATCTTCTGTCCATTTGCTTTAAGTTTTACCCATTAAATAGCATTTTACCATTTTTTCCCATTCAAATGCATTGGCGACCTAAGTTGACCTTGCCGTTAAATAGGTCAAGGTCATCCTAGGGTCATGATTTATATAAACTATGATGGGCCCATGTCCCCGATGCTACATATCAAGTTTCGTGGAAATCGGCCCACTGATTCTGGAGAAGAAGATTTTTAAAGGTTTTTGCTATTTATAGCCATGGTGGCCATCTTGGTCATGTGACCTTGACCATTTATATAAACTTTCTTTCCACCTTCCCAAGGATGCTCCATATGACGTTTGGCTTTAATTGGCCAAGTGGTTTCAGGGGAGAAGATGTTTCATTATTATGGAAATATACATGTATATAGCCCCGGGGCAGGGGCAGACAACCCCCCAGGGGCTAAAATTTTCCATTAACATTAATCTTCTGTCCATTTGCCTATTCCCAGTAAGTTTTACCCATTAAATAGCATTTTACCATTTTTTTCCCATTCAAATGCATTGGCGACCTAAGTTGACCTTGCCATTAAATAGGTCAAGGTCATCCTAGGGTCATGATTTATAAAAACTATGATGGGCCCACATCCCCGATGCTACATACCAAGTTTCGTGGAAATTGGTCCACTGGTTCTGGAGAAGAAGATTTTTAAAGGTTTTTGCTATTTATAGCCATGGCGGCCATCTTGGTCAAGTGACCTGGACCATTTATATAAACTTTCGTTCCCCCTTCCTAAGGATGCTCCACATGAAGTTTGGCTTTGATTGGCCAAGCGGTTTCAGAGGAGAAAATCTTTGAAATTGTGAACGACGGACGGACGACGGACGGACGACGGAGCATGAGTATACTATAAGCTCACCTGTGAGCCTTTGGCTCAGGTGAGCTAAAAAATATAGCAGCCTGAACCCACAAGCATGTTGGATAAGATTTTCTATGACTGAAAACCAACAGAAAAAGCAGAAAACATTCCCAGTCCAAGCTTTTGAATAGAACAAGTACATGAACTGATTTTCATCAATTTAAGAGATAACTAGGCCCCATTAAACAAGGCGTAACCCATATTCCTATCAGCTAGAAATTATTAAAGACAGTCAAGAGAAATACTGTTAATATACTCACCAGGCCGTGCAAGCCTTTCTATGATTTTAATCTACTCTTAAACAGTATTCACAGTGTACATTTTCAGTTCATAGATCTCAAGATCTAACAAGTTCTATGAAATGAGCCACCTCATGAGAAAACCAACAATCTGCATATGCGAAAACAAAGGCGCAGATCAGCTTCGCGGTAACCGCGAAGCTGATCACGCCTTTGTTTTTGCTACACGGATAGTACAATTGCTCTACTTTCTAAATCCAAAATTTCCAGTCTCTAGCCATCTTCCCTACTTGTACAGTCCAGTTTGTGTCGGACCTGTTCGGAAACCACATTGTTGGTTTTTCCACGAGGTGGCTCAAATGTCTCTTCTAGTGGAGATAAACACACTGGATGTGACTGACACATAAATTTTGGCAGTTGTTGAATATTAAAAACGAGAAAACCAACAATTTGGGTTCTGACCAGGTCTGACACAAACTGAGCTGTACAGTAACAGAAGATGGTTAGAGGCAAGAAATTTTGGATTTAGAAAGAAGAGGAATTGTACTATCCATGCTCTGCAGTTACTGCAAAGCTGATCTGCGTCTTTGTTTTCGCCTATGCAGATTGTTGGTTTTCCCATGCAGCGGCTCAAATTGCTTCTTAGATTTCAACAATGATATGGAGTGAAACTACAGCAATACCAGAGGACCAATGGTCCTGTAAACGCTCACCTGAGTCTGCTGCATATACCAATAAACATGTTTGAATATTATGGTATTTAACCCCAGTGCAGGGGAAGATGAAGCCCTTGGGCCGTTTTCTTTTTCAGAATAATCAATATTCTGTTCATTTGCCAATTTCTTGGCTCTTGCTGGCTTTTCCCTTCAAATGACATTTTAACAGTTTTTCCCATTCAAATGCATGGGCAACCCATGTTGACCTTGCCATAAACTTGGTCAAGGTCATCACAGGGTCATGATTTATATATACAAAATTGTAATACTTTAGCAATATGCTTCACGCCAAGTTTCATTGAAATCAATCTATTGGTTTCAGAGGAGAAGATATTTGAAGGTTTTTTTACCATATATGGGCATGGCGGCCATCTTGGTCATGTGACCTAGATTATTAATATACACATTGGTTCCCCCATCCTATAGATACTTCACATAAAATTTGGTTTCAATTGGCCAAGTGGTTTCAGAGGAGAAGATGTTTGAACATTATGGTAATATACATGTATACTGCCCCGGGGTGTGGCCATATGAGCCCTTAGGTCCATTTTCTTTATCAGAATCATTAATATTTAGTCCTACTAACCATTTCCTGCAAGATTTTCACCTCAAATGACTTTTTAAAAGTTTTCCCCATTCCAATGCATTGGCGACCTATGTTGACCTTGTCGTAAAATAGGTCAAGGTCACCACAGGGTCATAATTTATAAATACATTGTAGTACTTCAGCCATTGGTGCTTCATGCCAAGTTTCTTTGGAATCGGTCCACCAGATTCGGAGAAGAAGATTTTTGAAGGGTTTTTACCATATATGGGCATGGCAGCCATCTTTGTCATGTGAACTAGATAATTTATATATACATTAATTCTCCCATTCCATAGATGCTTCACATAAAATTTGGCTTTGATTCGCCAAACGGTTTCAGAGGAGAAGATGTTTGAATATTATGCTAATATACATGTATATTGCCCCGGGGTGGGGGTAGATGAGCCCCTGGAGTCCAGTTTTTTTTCAGAATCATTAATATTCAGTCCTACTCCCCATTTCCTGCAAGACTTTCACTTTAAATGACATTTTAAAAGTTTTCCCCATTCAATTGCATTGGCGACCTATGTTGACCGTGCCATTAAAAAAGGTCAAGGTCATTACAGAGTCATGATTTATATACACATTGTAGTACTTGAGCCATCGATGCTTCATGCCAAGTTTCTTTGAAATCGATCCACCCGTTCTGGAGAAGATTTTTGAAGGGTTTTTACCATATATGGGCATTGCGGCCATCTTGGTCAAGTGACCTGGATTATTTATATACACATTGATTACCCCTTCCTATTGATGCTTCACATAAAATTTGGCTTTGATTGGCCGAGCGGTTTCAGAGGAGATGATGTTTGAATATTATGGTAATATACATGTATATTGCCCCGGAATGGGGGCATATGAGCCCCTGGGGTCCATTTTTTTTTCAGAATCATTAATATTCAGTCCTACTGCCCATTTCCTGCAAGACTTTCACTTTAAATGACTTTAAATGATATTTTAAAAGTTATCCCCATTCAAATGCATTGGCGACCTATGTTGACCTTTCCGTAAAATAGGTCAAGGTCATCACAGGGTCATGATTTATATACACATTGTATTGCTTGTGCCATCGATGCTTCATGCCAAGTTTCGTTGAAATCAGTCCACCGGTTCTGGAGAAGAAGATTTTTGAAGGGTTTTTACCATATATGTGTATGGCAGCCATCTTGGCCATGTGACTTGGATTTCTTATATACACATTGGTTCCCCCTTCCTATAGATGCTTCATATAAAATTTGGCTTTGGTTGGCCAAGCGGTTTCAGAGAAGAAGATCTTTGAAATTGTGAACGGACGATGGACGGACGACGGACGGACGCCAGATCATGGCCATCCTATAAGCTCACCTTGTGAGCCTAACGGCTCAGGTGAGCTAAAAATAGACCCGAAATTGCAAAAAGTGATATTTCTATGCTATTCGGAGCGTTGCCATGGCAACATGTGTAATTTGAATGTGATAGTTGTGCTAGATTATATAAGCAGGGACCTATACCTGCTATTTGCAATATGTTTCTCCTCAAAATTCCAAAATTCAGTTTTTTATCAACACATGAGGCCAAAATCAGGCCTTAAATCCCCTAGGCCTTTCAACTGCTAATAAATGCTGAAATATCCCAAATAAATTTAAACTTCAGGTTTAGATTATCAAAGCCTGTAATTTATCCTGCTTATAAATGTCAAAATTCCAACAATTGTTGGCATTTAAACATTTATGAGCAGGATAAATTTTAGTCTCAGCTGAGAATGAAAAAAGTTTATAACCTCAGGCCCAGGTCATGAGGTTTCACACTGGAATCAACTGAGCATGATATTTAAACTGCCGCTGAATATAAATGCAGACAGAATCAATAAAGTTTGATAAGCTAAATAATCAATGGTAGTCAGTTAGAGCTGAGCACAAAAGTTTTATAACCTTGTGGACTTAACAGCTTTCCATTATGAAAACACGCACATGAAATATACAAAGATTTTTTTCAGTAGAAAAAATGAAAAAAGAGACAATAAGCAATGCTTATTAAATACCCCCCGCAGGATAACTGTTTACCACAAAAATTATTAATTATTTTGGCAATAAAATTTCTTCATGCAAATGTCCAATGGATGGGTGTACATCATGAAAGCATGATATCAAATTGTTCCATCAAAGAAAGCCTTTAACAGTATAAAAAAAAAAAAAAAAAAAAAAAAAAAAAAAAAAAAAAAAAAAAAAAAATAAAAATAAATATAAGTTCTCATAGCTGTCATTTTATCAAAAATTATTTTTTCACAATAACAATTCTTCATGCAAATGTCCAATGGAAGTACATCATGTAGGCATGATATCAAAGTGTTCCATCAAAAACTGTGGTAGGAGTTGATCGGCCCGTGAAAGCCCTTACCTGTATAAAAAAAAGTAAGAAAATTGCCTAAGTTCTCATAGCTGTAATTTTGTCAAAAATTATTTTTTCGCGATAACATTTCTTCATGCAAATGTCCAATGGGCCTACATCATTTAGACATAATATCAAAAAGTTCCAACAAAAACTGTTGTAGGAGTTGATCGGCCCGTAAATGCACTATCTTCACTGTATACAAAAGCCATCAAGAACTATAAAGGGAAGTAACTCAAAAGGGACTGGCCCCTAGCCCTTAATTTTTGCATGTACATATCTGCCCCATAGATATACAGATGCCTGCAAAGTTTCATGAAATTCCATCAATGGGTCTTCAAGATATTAAAGAAACAAAACGTTACGGACGGACGGACGGACGGACGGACGGACGCACACACGGACGCATGCACGGACGCACGGACGGACGGACAACGTGAAAACAGTATACCCCCCTTAAAACTTCGTTTTGGCGGGGGGTATAAAAAAAAAAAAAATATGAAAATTTCATATGTTGGCTAAAAACATAAATTGTGGGTACATGTTAGAACCGCCTCGGCGGTGGTTCTAATGGCGGCGGTTTTAACGAGTTCCTACAATGTATGTTTTGGATAAAAAATAAGAAAATTAGAGATACCCATGCATACCCCAGTTTTTCTATATAAAAGTGGGGTTCAAGGGGGTATACATTACACGGATATGTTATCTTGATGCTAATTTAGCCCGTTTCTGAAACTTCAAATCTAGGCAGCTTACTGCATGCTCTTGACATGAAAGACACTGTCAGACTTAAAATCTTTAAACTGGCCAGTCTAGATATCTGCATGGCTGTGTAACAATGCTCGAAGAATCTTACTTAGAGATTTAGAACAATTAACTCTCAAATTAGCATGAGTAATAAGAGCTGTCGCAGGACAGCGTAGCTCGCCTGACTTGTGCTTTGTCACTAAACTTATCAAAATCTATGACCCATGACCTTGACCTCAAGGTCGCTCAGGTGGGTTGTGATGGTACAGCATACAATTTCAGACCAATATCTACAAACATGCAAAGTTTCAACTTGATCCATCAACATAGAGATATATAGACTTCAAAAATCTTTAACCCAAAACTTTAAACAAAAATTTCTAAGGTCATGACCTTGACCTCAAGTTCACCCAGGGTGGGTCATAATGGTACAGCATAAAACTTCAGACCAATATCTACCAACACGCAAAGTATCAACTTGATCCATCTTACATGTTCAAGAGATATAGACTTCTAAAAACTTTAACCGAAAACTTTAACAAAAAAAATTCTAAGTCTGTGACCTTGACCTCAAGGTCACTCAGGGTGGGTCATGATGGTACTGCATAAAACTTCAAACCAATATCTACCAACATGCAAAGTATTGACTTAATCCATCAACATGTTCAAGAGATATAGACTTCTAAAAACTTTAATGAAAAAGTCACTAGAGCACGAAATATAGGTCAAGGTCACTAGATCAATGTGGGTGCAAAGTCGGGACATCGAGGAGAAGCCATATGCAAGGTTTGATGGTTGTAGGCTTTATAGTTGATGAGATATTAAGGGTTGGCTTAAAAAATGACAAAGTCACTGGAGCATGAAATATAGGTCAAGGTCAGTAGGTCAATGTGGGTGCCGAATTGGGACATCCAGGAGAAGCCATATGCAAGGTTTGATGGTTGTAGGCTTTGTAGTTGATGAGATATTAAGGTTTGGCTTCAAAAATGACAAAGTCACTAGAGCACGAAATATAGGTCAAGGTCACTAGGTGAATGTGGGTGCCGAGTCGGGACATCGAGGAGAAGTCATATGCAAGGTTTGATGGTTGTAGGCTTTATAGTTGATGAGATATTAAGAGTTGGCTTCAAAAATGACAAAGTCACTAGAGCACGAAATATAGGTCAAGGTCACTAGATCAACGTGGGTGCAAAGTCGGGACATCGAGGAGAAGCCATATGCAAGGTTTGATGGTTGTAGGCTTTATAGTTGATGAGATATTTAGGGTTGGCTTCAAAAATGACAAAGTCACTGGAGCATGAAATATAGATCAAGGTCAGTAGGTCAACGTGGGTGCCGAGTCGTGACATCGAGGAGAAGCCTTATGTAAGGTTTGACAGTTCTAGGCTTTACAGTTGATGAGAAACTAACACAGCATCTGAGCATTGTACAAAGGTGTCCTAGATATTGACCTATAGCCCAGCCCCCAGGCATGACCCCACGGGTCCCCTCACACTAAATCACAGAGGACCCTCATATGTAGCAACGTTCCAAATATGAATGATTTCTGGTCAGTGACTATCAAGATATAACAATTCTAAAAACTTTAACCGAAAGTGTGACGCGGACGCGGACGTAAACGTACACGTACACATACACGTAAACGGAGACGACCGAGGTGACTACAATAGCTCTATGCACTTCGTGCAGGCGAGCTAAAAAGTATATCCTACCCCCAGCTCCTACATGCACATCAACATCTCCTGCCTTCTTCTTGTCATTGACCAACCGCAGGAGTTTTGTGGCCATCCTGTAAATATATCACAAAACATTCAAATGCATCAATCTTGACTTCGGGATCTGCTTCCTGGTTTACAGGAATATACAGTGTGGATATACTTAAACAATGAAAAAGCTGCTACATGTAAAAGTTCAACTGACGCTTGATAATGAATTGGAATTTTCCAACATTATCATAGAAAGTCTAATTGTATTTCATTTAACATTTTGAATACTTTAGTATTAGTCGACTACATGAGCTGCGACGCGAGAAAACCAGATTTTTGTCTATGCTAAAACAAAGCCGCAGATCAGCTGTGCTGCCTGTGCAGTAACTACACAGCTGATCAGCACCTTTGTTTTCGCTACTCTGATAGTACAATCCCTCTTCTACTTATAGCTAAAATTTCAAGCCCCTAGCCTGCTTCTGTGACTGTACAGGCTGATTTGTGTCAAACCTGGTCGGAAACCCCGAAGACCAGTTTTCTCATGTCGCGGCTCATATCATATCATTTCTTATTCTTAGCTTGCCTTCTTATTTCATAAATCAAATCTTATTCTTCTTTTCTCCCAAGTCGTAAAAAGTTTGAATAAAGATTCTCCACCCACCTTTTAATCTTATCTTCCTGTTTCCTGGCATGTTTCTTGAGGATGATGTTTTCCTCTGACAATCGTAGGTACTTGTCATCCAGCTCATCTCGACTCCATTTACTCACCATCCGTCTTTGTTGGGCTGCCCTCTGCTCCAGACCTGTATAGAATGATACATATTGATACATATTAATACTGAGTGTTTAATGTTGGAAAAATATGCAAAAATAATGCATATCATAGTTTACTAAACTATTTCTAAACTATTTCCTTTTAATTATAATTGTATATGAAGCTACTTTTTATGCATTTTGCTCATAAGAGGCTGTAACTTTGCTTTCAAATAGGTAAATAGTCTTTGCAAAAAGACTCAGATGTTATATTTCTCAAAGATTTCAACTTACCCCCAATACTGGTGTCTCTGACAGGGATATGGTCGACATCTGCCATTGCGTCTTCAGTTGTGTACGGAGAGCTGTATCATCAGAGCATATATCCTAGTCTTGGGCTGAAATCAGAAGAACCTTTGGTTTTCTTTTTTCAGCTGCAGATGCTTTGAATATGAGCCGTCTTGTGAGAAAACCAACAATGTGGTTTCTGAACAGGTCTGGCACAAATTAGGCCGACCTTAAAAAATTGTTGGTTTGTTGTGCTCCTACCTACCCACAAAAATTGGCCCTACCCAAAAAATTTTATGGCCATGCTGGGGAATTTTTTTTTTTTTTTTTTTTTTAACAAAAAAAAAAAACAAACTAGAATCAAAGATTCAAGTTCTGGTAAATATTTAAATCAAAACTTCCAAATTTAGTTTAAACAATGTTTCAACAGCTTTTCAACCAAATTCAAGTTCTGATGAAAGCAAATGAACTTTTTTTACAGGTTCACAAAAAAAAATCACCTACCTACCTACCCACTTCCAAAATAGTGGGTAGGAGCACAGCAAACCAACAATTTATTAAGGATGGCCTTAGCCTGTATAGTTACAGAAGCAGGCTAGAAGCTTGAAATTTGGGATTTAAGAAGAAGAGGAAGTGTACTATCTGTGTAGCGAAAACAAAGGCGCTGATCAACTTCGCGGTAACCGAGAAAAGGATCATGTTCGAAATAGCATTCAGTTTGCCTATATTCTTGAAAGCCTGTAGCTTGAAAAATACGCAAGTTATGACTGTAAGCATGTGTTTTGAAGAAAGCCTGATGTCTTGTGCACTCGACAAAATAAAATCTGTTTGAACATTTTACATATAGTTGCCATGGCTTCAGGTTTTTGAGGGTAGGGGTAATTTTTTTGACAAAAATTTTTGATTCAGAAAATCAAAATTATAGACCATATCCATCAAATACATGCCAATATAACATTTGGGACATAATAAGATGTTGCAGGTGGCCCCGTATTCATAAAAAGGAAATAAAAAAAATGCATTCCTTTGGTCAATAATTGTATTGTCCATAACTTTTGAGCACTAACTGTATTACCTACCCTATTCACTGAGGTACATCACAAACTGACCCAGAGAACATTTTTATTTAGCAAAGAATAAAATCTCCTGTCCAAGCAGATCTTGACTTGTTTCTATTTTGCTTCGTTATGATAAACATCCTCATAATAGTCTTCACAATGCAAAGCTAGGATAAAGGCACGAAGCCTTTAAGCTAAATTAAAACACCAGTACAGAAACGTAAATTTCTAAAGGAAAAATATCCGTATTACATATCTGATGGATTATTTGGTTGAAAATTTGAAGAGAGACTTTTTCCAGACATGAGGGGGGGGGGGGACACATCTTTAAAAAAATATTTCTGTTTCCTATATGTTTAATAGGGGGGGGTTATATTTTCAACCCAAATTTTCAAATAGGAACATCATCAACCAAGAAAACAAATTTTGGGATAATTCAAGAACCAGACCAGCTATTGTTTAGAAGAGATTTTTTCCATTTCCACTATATTTTTTATTTTTAAATTTCTATAGGCAGTTTTCTATTGAAAAGAGACTTTCTCCTTTGTCGATGATAAATTAATCACTACCAATAAAGAATCACCCAGTCGGAACAAGCCCAAAGATTCACAGGAACGCACAATAAATACGGCAAATAAGGTAATGTATAAAGACAGCTATGTAAAATGTATCTAAAGTTGAATTAATCTATGATCTCATAAGCATAAAATTGTCACAAAATTATCTTTTTATATTTTAAAGAATGAAAACATGAGTAAAGTAAAAGCTTGGATGGCAGATGGAAATAACACACTTTGACTTGACATGTGGCATTATTTTTTTTTATTTTTTTCATTTCTTACAGAAATTCAGAACAGTGTAGGTTTTATTCATTTGACAGACAGGCGTGGAGTTTGATTACAAAATTTGCATAAGTAAATAGCTGCAAGATGGCACATTGACCATCATTACTCAGATTTTCTAATCTTATGATGTCCTTGAAACTATGGAGTCGGAGCGAGTTACATGATATGCAATTTTCAAATTTTCATTTTATCCCAGGTTCTATTACTTTTTTTCTTTGATATGCGCATCTACACATACAAACATAAGGATAATCCTTGTGAGAGGATATGGATATTTAGTCCAAGATTTTTAGCTTAGATTTTCAACTTGATTTTTTTTTTTGCAAGTTCAAACCTGCAGTGAATAGTAAAAATTATCATTATATTTTCAGTTTTATTTGTTCAGTGTTGTCAATTACTATTTTCACACTGCTATAACTAATTCTCAGCAATATACAAGCTCTTATTCAATCAAAAACATTAAATATTAAAGAAATACATCTTCCAATAAAAATGTTTACAAAAGTTTGACAACCGGAAGTAGATTTTCATGGCGGCTGCTAATGTAAACTAACGCGTTTCCAACGCATTTTTCTCGCTATCCTTTTAAAGGTGGGTAAAAATTTTATGTTTCTACTGTGTATTAACATAAACTCACGCTGTTTATCTATATCTTTACTCCATAGGGATCATTTATGCAGGTAAATGTTAACATTTAGGTCCCTGACTGTGGGATTTTTTCTTTACCCACGCACCGGTTCAAGGGAAGTAACTGTATACGGTTTTGGGTAAAACCCATCATCTTAGTTAGGAGACCATTCGCACCTTGAAATATGTTTAACCAGGGTCACCCTTAGCATCATTCTCTCGTGTGAATGTTATTATTCATATTCTGCTTCTTCTGCTTCTGCTTCAGTACAGTGCAGGGCCTTTTACAGCGTTGTGCACCGGGAGAGAGATTTAGTCGCGCTTGCTAAGGAGGGTTTTGAAGCCCTCTACTGTCTCTGCATGCACGACCGCTGTTTCTAGATGGTTCCACTCAATTATAGTCCTCACGAAAAATGAGTTCTTCAGCTGATCTGTCTTACACTGCTCAATAATAAATCCTCTGTCGTTGTTCACAGAATGTTTTTCAGTTATGTTCACACTTTTATATCCCGGATATGTTTTAGGTTTTATATGTCTTTTAGGTTTTTGAGATTTCAGAAATTCATCTGGATTGATGGCTGGTACCAACCCCTCGACCACCTTAAAAAGAATAAGAGCTGTCGCAGGACAGCGTGCTCGACTGCTTCTGACCTTTGTCAAACATAAGGCCAAACCCGACCAGTAACCCAAAGCATTATGCTCATACATCTTTTTGCCTTGATGCAATAAGGCAAAATCACTTAACCATGAAAGTTAACTATAACTACCTAAGATTTAAAGGTCTCACTCATATTGTGAAAGACGTGTGTTCAAATACCAACTGAGTGTCAAGACACAAGGCAAAATCACTGAAGCGTGAAATAAGGTCACACTGACCTTTAAGTATTTCACGGTCAAAGGTCTAGTGATACTTACTCATGATGTGAAAGAAATATGATCATATACCCATTTAGAGATGAGATATAAAACAAAATCACTGAACCATGAAATAAGGTCCTAGTGACCTATAAGTATGTTTGGGTTAAAGGTCTGGTCATACTCATTCATAATCAGAAAGAAGTATGAAAAATACCAACTGAGTGTCGAGATATAAGGCAAAATCACTGAACCATGAAATTAGGTCACAGTGACCCATTAATACTTTAAGGTCAAAGGTCTTGTCATACTCATAAATATGTATTTCCATGGATGAAAAATATCGTAAAAGAAGTATGTTCATATACCAATTGAGTGCCGAGATATAAAGGAAAATCACTAAACCGTGAAATTAGGTCATATTGTCCTAGGACTACTTTAGGGTAAAAGGTCTTGTCATACGCAAACATAGTGTGAAAGAAGTTTGTTCATAAACTACTTGAGTGCCGAGATATAAGGCAAAATCACTGAACCGTGAAATTAGGTCACAGTGACCTATAAGTATATTGGGGTCAAAGGTCTGGTCATACTCACTCATAATCTGAAAAAAGTATGAAAATATACTAATTGAGTGTCAAGATATAAGGCAAAATCACTGAACCGTGAAATTAGGTCACAGTGACCTAGTACTACTTCAGGGTCATAGGTCTTGTCATACGCAAACATACTTTGAAAGAAGTTTGTTCATAAACCATTTGAGTACCGAGATATAAGGCAAAATCACTGAACCTTGAAATTAGGTCACAGTGACCTATAAGTATATTGGGGTCAAAGGTCTGGTCATACTCACTCATAATCTGAAAAAAGTATGAAAATATACTAATTGAGTGTCAAGATATAAGGCAAAATCACTGAACCATGAAATTAGGTCACAGTGACCTGGGACTACTTAAGGGTCAAAGGTCTTGTCATACGCAAACATACTTTGAAAGAAGTTTGCTCATAAACCATTTGAGTACCGAGATATAAGGCAAAATCACTGAACCGTGAAATTAGGTCACAGTGACCTATAAGTATATTGGGGTCAAAGGTCTGGTCATACTCACTCATAATCTGAAAAAAGTATGAAAATATACTAATTGAGTGTCAAGATATATGGCAAAATCACTGAACCGTGAAATAAGGTCACAGTGACCTATAAGGTTATTGGGGTCAAAGGCCTGGTCGTACTCACTCATAATCTGAAAGAAGTAAGAAAATATACTAATTGAGTGTCAAGATATAAGGCAAAATCACTGAACCATGGAAAGTAGGTCAACCGACCCTTACCGTCACGACACATAAGTCAGTGTCACAAAGTCAAAAGATGAATGACCAACCATCTTCCTAAGTTGTTTCTATTAAGAAATAAAAAGAAAAAAAAATTGGGGGAGTTCTAGATTTTGACCTCTAGCCCCGCCCCCCTGACTCCGACCCAGAGGTCCGATGTCATGGAACCTAAAGTGTATGAAGTATGAATGCTTTATGATAAGTTGTTGTCAAGATATGGACTCCTTGTAAAAGTTACACAGCAGTACATCTACTTTTTACAGTGTTCTAGTTTTTAACCTCCAGCCCCACCCCCAGGCATGGACCCAGAGAGCCGATGCCATGAAATGAAACTCAACCCTACAGGGTAACTATGGTCCTAGTATGAAAGCCCTCTGATAAAAAGTTTTCAAGATATAGACTTCTAGAATACTATATCACAGAAAAGCCATTATTATTAATGGTGTTCTAGATTTTAACCTCTAGCCCCACCCCCTGGCATGGACCCAGGGATCTGATGCCATGGAATGAAAGCCGACCCTACAGGGTGTCAATGGCCTTCTGATGAGTGGTTGTCAAGATATGGACTTCTAGAAAACTTTAACACAAGAATTGCCATTTTTGAACGTGTTTTAGTTTTTAACCTCCAGCCCCACCCCCTGGCCTGGACCCAGGGGCCCGATGCCATGGAATGAAAGCTAACCCTACAGGGTACCTATGGTCCAAGTATGAATGCTTTCTGATGAGTGGTTGTCAAGATATGGACTTCTAGAAAACTTTAACGCAAGTGTGACGCGCACGCGCACGGGAACGTGGACGACCGGGGTGACTGCAATAGCTCTATGCACTTCATGCAGTCGAGCTAAAAACTAGTATGCAATTACTGCGCCTATTGCTCTTAATCTGAATAGTTTACTGGTGATACGCCAAATTGACAATATTTCACCAGCGGGTGCACCAGGAGAGAAATCAGTCCCTGGCTCTCACAAGAGATGCTTTTTATGGGTTACCCTAAATAGCGCAAAGGAGTCCTTTTCGCGAAAAGGACTTCAAATAGCGAAAAAGTAGTCCTTTTCGCAATATTAATTGACCCTAAAATAAGAAAAGGACTTCTTTTCGCGAAAAGGACATGAATGTAATGAGAGAAATATAACTGTATATGCAAAAAGGGACATAGCTACATTTATATACTTGATTTTTGCACTGCCACAATAGCCAAAGGATAAAACTGTTTTCTTTTTTTTCCAGCTGGCACCGCGCAGTGTCTTCGACAAGGTGAGGTGTGACTAGGACTTGTTTTTAAGAAAGAAGACAACCTAAAACCTATTATAGGCTGTGCTGTTTTCTGAAGACCATTTACCAGCCATTTTTTTATTTTAATATTTTTTGTTAATTTTATTTTTATATTTGTAACGTTGTATTTAGTGGTGATAAACGAAAACCTCTTTCTTGCATATCAAGCCTAACACCCATACATGTACAGTGGTGTTATGGCTAAAAACCCAAATTAGCCGTTTTAACGGCTAATTTGTAAACGGCTAATTGTAAAATTTCGCGGCGAAATTGTGTGTAAAATAAAAGTCAGCGCGGAATTTCGCCGCGAAATTCCGCCGCGAAACTTCGCGGCGAAACACCGCGAAAAATGTTTACCTGTTATTACGCATAAAATCAATTGACCGGTGTTTCGCGGCGAAAAAGACAACAGTCACGCATTTTTTTTTGTTGTTTAAATAATATTTTAAATCGAATGTTTTTATTTTATTTCAAGTTGTATCAATATTTTGTTTACTTCTCAATTTTGTATTATTATCGTTTTAGTCCCGACAGTCACAACAGTTTTATTGTTTAAATTTCATTTTAATTTGTATGCATTTATTACTTTTCACGTCGTATAAATATTTTGTTTTCTTTTCAATTTTGTATAATTATCGTGTTTTATTTGTGACTCAACTACTTTGAAGTTTCTGAGACCCTGATTATTGGCTTTGTGTGTTTATTTTCATGCTTCTTTTTCAGATTAATCAGACGTACCTGATAATATTAGATCCTCCTATTATCTAGCTTAATTAATAGAAAAGAGCTCATAGCGGCGTTAGCAATTTACATGGTATGATTATCCACAGATTTGTTTGTTTGTATTGAGGCTGGACGTCCCAGTCACCAATTTTTTAGTCATGTCTGGACGGAGCTACCGTTTCCTGGGTTTTAAGTAGTACTGTGGGTAATCAATGTACACAACACGGTTTCGCCAGTGCGGATCGAACTCAGGACCTCTCGATTCAGAGTCTGATGCACTACAACTATGCCACCGCGATCCCAACCCACATATTAATACAAGTCTTTGGATTCAACATGATGAAGCAATCGGCTTCAACTTTGTTTTAGACATTTAATCGCCTATGGTTAATGACACTGCTAAAAAGCATCAATGATTTTCGATTACATCAAGTGGATGCTGTTTCGTTGAAATCAATTTAGTCGAAACGACATTTGGTCGCATAAGACCTCCACCGGGTCGATACGATATTCGGTCGAATACGAGCAATACAGCAACGTACGTGTACAAAATTGTGTCGAAATTGTCGATTTTTGCTAACCGTTTTGAGTTAAATAGCGTGTTGTGTTCCTTCCAAAATCCTCATGTACGGATGCCTTACATGCATATCGAATGACAAAACCTCATTGTATACAAGGCGCAATACACTAGAAAAGGGAAGATACTGTGTTTAAAACAAAGTACTGACGTCATTATATGAAGTGTTCAGTTTATTTTTGAACACATATATACAATAAGGGCCGTGTACGCACCATAGCAATATGAGCGAATGCCGCATTAGATTAATAAGAACAAAGTTGTGCGCAGAAGCCTAGTGGTGGATTAAAGGAATTGACCGGAATCTAAATGTCCTGTGTTCGATTCCTCCTATATTCGTTGGGTTTCGTACTTGAGCAAAACCGGTATACATGTATTACCCTGAAAGTGTTGTCACCATGGGACTGTTGACTGTTAAAATGATCTTCGCTAGTTGTACTTCTACAAGGCAAGTATAATGTATAAATCGATATGATTGCAATTAGTCTTATGCTGGCATTCATAGAGGGTGCCCAAAAGTCAATATGCCTCTTTTTGTTTTGTCGTTTCTACATGGTTGAGCTCAAATTAAGTTATCGTAGTTCAGGAAAATTTACAAAAAAGAAAGTAAGGATTCTGTTTATTTAGCATTACCCTTTAGACAATGTTTGTGCTACAAAACAAGGCACAAAACAAGTTAGATGGCCCCTGCCTATTGGGACCTAAACAAATATATAGGCTGCTTGTCCCTCAAGGCAAAACTTATAAGCTATTGACTATCATCTGATTACTGGTTTACCGCTCAAGTCTGTGCCTGCCTAGGGAAAATGGTTTCAAGTGAAACCACCCATACATATAAGCAGTATTGGCTTAGAGGGATCGTTATATTTCAAACACGTCCCATAAAATGGGGGCAGCGTCCCGACATGACCATTGCTGTTGATTAGGACGTAAAGCATTCATTGAAACAAACAAACAACAAAGTTAGATTCAACGAGCTGGAGCATTACGTTATAATTATTTTCGTTAATCCGTGATTTCGCTATCGTTCCACGTACGATAAAACATTAGCAAAGTCGCGTTATGCACGTTTTTCATTTCTATACATGTATAATCGTACATATTATGTGCACGTAAATAACGATCTATACATGGAACAGATGAATCATAGTGTTGTCATTAAATTAAAAATTAATCATTTTATGTTAACATTTACAGGTATTTCGCCGTGTTTCGCGGCGAAATAGGAAATTTCAACTTACCTGTTGTAAACGTTAAAAAACAAATTTCGCTGCGAAACACGGCGGAATTTCACCGCGAAAATCACGTTTTTCATTTCTATACATGTATAATCGTACATATTATGTGCACGTAAATAACGATCTATACATGGAACAGATGAATCATAGTGTTGTCATTAAATTAAAAATTAATCATTTTATGTTAACATTTACAGGTATTTCGCCGTGTTTCGCGGCGAAATAGGAAATTTCAACTTACCTGTTGTAAACGTTAAAAAACAAATTTCGCCGCGAAACACGGCGGAATTTCACCGCGAAAATCGGATTTTCGCGGCGAAAAAATTAACCGATTAAACGTTTAAATTTTTTCTTGGCCGGTGAAATTTCGCGGTGGTTTCGCCGCGAAAAATCACAAGTGATCAGCGCGAACTGTGCAAAAGTGGGTTTTTAGCCATAACACCACTGTATATGTATTAATCTTGACTCCTCTTGGCTGGCTGTGCTCAATGTTTCAAAAAGGTCACAAATGATGAAAAAATGGTACAAGAAGGCACTTTCATAAAGATCTTTTTTCGCTATTACCCTGACCCTGCATCATAGGGACTGTGTATACAAATGATTGATGCATATAATAGTTCATACCAATGAAGCGGCTCCATCCAGACAGGTCTGAAAATTGTTGACTAGGGCGTTAAACAATTAAAATTTCTTGACAGCAGTAAAATTAGCAAAATGTCGCCATGAATGAAAATTAGATTTTTTAACGAAAACGATACAATGAGGAATGTCGTAAGCAGAACTTTTTTTATCCCATGTATTCTTATTTTAGGGTAAGATGATATAGCGAAAAGGAGTCCTTTTCGCTATTTAAAGTCCTTTTCTCGAAAAGGAGTCCTTTGTGCTATTCAGGGTAACCGGCTTTTTATCTCCTCTCACTTTTTAACTTTCTTACTAACACACCATGTGCACACTCGCAAAATTCTAATAATATTCGAAAGAGGGTTCAGAATCATATAGAGATAGATAGAACTTGGACACACAGTCATCCGACATTTCAGCATAGGAGCTAGATAAGAGAATACCTAAAGATGACCATATCCCGAAGAATAGGCGTTGTAGAAATAAACACTTTTTGGCAATTTAGAAAAGAAGCGTACAATAGTACATAGTTTCTTTCCACAAACTATCAGGGACTGGAATGACCTCCCTGATTCTCTGATTTTACGTCCCTTTCAAGATTATTTCAGCTCATATGAGACAGGCCAATCAGTAGGTGGGCGAAAACGGGAGAACCCCCCGAGAAAAACCACCTGGCACACCCGCAATCAGAACTTGGCTTATCGCACTGGCCACATGTGAGACAAGCCAAGTTCTGCTTGCGGGTGTGCCAGGTGGTTTTTCTCGGGGTTCTCCCGTTTTCAGAGGGGGGTAGAGGGGGGTTCGAGTGAACCCCCCGAACCCCCTCTAAATCCGCCACTGGCCTATTCCTGAATAAAAGATGTAAGGAGATTGGAATTTTCTTGGACCGAATGTCAGAGTAACCGTTGAAGTATTTTTTCCTTGGCAAGTTTTAGTGTTTCTGCTCTCATAGGTTCATAATAACCTTTTTGATAACTATACACTTTTCTCCTAGCTTTCTTTATAGGGGGGGGTAGCTATTTTCAATGTGCCAAAAACACTGTCATGATCACTGAGCTTGTTCGTGGAATTAATGTCTACAAACTGACCAGGAAGAGAGGTCAAAATTTAAGTCCAAAGTATTTCTTTTTCTGGTGGGGAAATGGACTAATTGTTCCAATCTATGATCATTCATTGCTTTTATTAAAAAGTATATGTTTTTGAGTCAACGCTAAATGGCCTAGTCGACAATTTTCCAGCCTGTACTCTGCATAATTGAACTTTCTAACGGAGTTGGATTTGGAGTTGGAATTGGACTTGGATTTGGACTTCGTAATATATGCGAGGGTTGTTTCAAAACAACCAAGGTTAATAAGCATAAAAGCAAAACTACACACAGGTTGTATTATAATAAAACATCGTGAACGATAACATTCAGCCAAACAGTGATAGTCATGTTATTTATTGGACTTGGTTACGGCGTTGTACTAGACAAGCGCATATTTTGACAACTCGAGGAAGCAAGTGTCTCGAATGACGCCTCTTCAAGCTCACTGCAGAGTATGTCTTCAACTTTCCAATAGCATGCTCTACGCAAACTCTAGCACTATTTATAAGTCTATTAAGATTGCGACGTTTTGCAACTCCAAATCCAACTCCATTAGAAAGGTCAAATACTCAGAAATGATTCGTTTGTTTGATTCGTTGCTTTATGACCCTGTCAACACTCAACGGCCAAGGTCACATCGGGAGAAATGAGCATGTTGCAGTAGCAAAGACTGACTGAGCTAGCCCTTCAGGGGTACATGATCAGTACTCGGTATAGAGAGTAAAAATTTGCTCACTCAGGGCAGGGTTCAGCTTCACTACAACCGACTTCTTGTCATCCACAACCGACTTCTTGTCATCCACAACCGAATAAGATTTGAGCCTGTGCATGAGAAAACCAACAATTTGGGTTTCCGACCAGGTTCGACACAAACCGGGCTGTACAGTCACAGAAGATGGTTAGAGGCTGGAAATTTTACTATCCGTGTAGCGAAAACAAAGGTGCTGATCAGCTTCGCAGTTACTGCGAAGCTGATCTGCGCCTTTGTTTTCGCCTATGCAGATTGTTGGTTTTCCCATGCGGCGGCTCATTCAATTTCTGCACCAAGTAGGTTTCTATGTTCACACTGAAAAGCATCATCCTTTTTAGTGGGGCTTCTACCCAACAAAGGAATTAAATGACACAAGGTTGACCAGCAAATCAAACAACCCATACATATTTACATGGACTGTCTGACATTACCAAGTAGCGAACAACACGGGCAGACTTTCCTTTTAAAAGGAAACTTTGAATATGATTTACTTAATCAAATGGCCAGGCCCTAAAACTCCTAGCTTCAAATACTTTTAACATACACACGGATAAACCATCATACCCAAAGCAGCAAGCTCCTACTTCTTCAAAATGGGTGCAAATGTTTCAAAACATAGATTGTGGGTACTAATGTGTACCCACAATCAATGTTTTGAGCAAACATATTAAAAATATCAATTTTTTTCCAATGAAATTTGTGATTTTTGCCTTTGAAAAAAAATTGTTGGGTATTGCATGCATAGGGGCCCGTCGCGCTTTTTGGTTGATTTGTGACACATATTAAGCGAAAACAGGTATACGTAGTAAAAATATTGACTATATTTTTACTATGTATACCTGTTTTCGCTTAATATGTGTCACAAATCAACCAAAAAGCGCAACGGGCCCCTATGATTGCATGGGTGAGTTTTCATAATGTGCTCATCCTTTTCATGCAAACAACAAAAGTGTGAAGAGAGATGTGCAGAAATTTGGCTTTCCTTTAAATGTTTGAATAAATTTTCAAGATGTTATTTTCTGAGATGGATTTGCTGGTCAGTTCATTTCGGGTAACTGAGTTGCCGCCTGTTGGGAAATTGCTTTGCTTACAATATTTTCTCTTCAAGTATAAGTACCTGATTGTCAATTGAGTTTTTAATGGGTGAATTTCTGACTGCGCCATTTCCTATCAATGCCTACTTTTACCTTTTTTCTCACCAGTTCTATTTCTGCTGTTGCTACATAGTAGACAGGACAAAGGATTCTTTTAACAAGGTATTACAAAAACATAACAAAATTGTTTATTATTTTTTTTTTTCGACAACTATCATCAGGAAAACATGTCCATGAAATGTATACCCCTTTGAACCCCACTTTTATATAGCAAAACTGGGGTATGCAGGGATTTGTGGTACTCATTAGTGAGGCGGTTCTAACATGTACCCACAATGTATGTTTTGAGCAAAAAAAAGAAAAAAGAAGAATATCAAAAGTTTTCTACAGAAAATTTTTATTTTTTACCACTTAAAAAGCTCTGTATATTGCATGGGCAAGTTTTCATAATGATATAGCATGACAACTAAGATACATGAATTATAATGCACTAGTCATTTGTAATCTGATGTCTGTCCCTAGAAATAGTGGTGACTTTTACTTTTTGTTAGTTGAATTCTCCTTTTAAAGCCCTACATTGGACTGGCAGCCAGCTTGTATGACTGTTTCTTTAACCGCCATACGACATTTTTGTCCCTACAGTACAGATCTCTGTAGCATCACGGAAACATGTCTGTGTAATGTATACCCCCTTGAACCCCTTTTGTATGGCAAAACTGGGGTATGCAGGGGTACCGGTATACTATTTTTCTTATTTTTGCTCCAAAACATAGATTGTGGGTGCTGGTTAGAACCGCCTCTTAGAGGCGGTTTTACGTTTACCCACAATCTCTGTTTTGAATACAAATAAGAAAAATATCCAAATTTTTCAGCTAAAAATTTTCAATTTTTAAAGCTCAAAAATATCTACTTATTGCATGGACAAGCTTTTGTAATGGTATTTACCACCCCTAGCATGAAAGAGACCAATCACAGCTATCCACCACCTTATCCCAGGTTTTGAGGGACCAAATGACTGGTGCATTACAGTAAAGTTGCAAAAATGTAACAACATTAATGACTGAAATACTAGTATAAAATTTAACCATTTTTAGAAAACAGCCATTAAAATAATTACATGTAATATACGCATAATATAAGTTAAATAATATAGTTCTTCACAAACCAGAGGACCATTGGTCCTGAACCGCTCACCTGACCTGAGGTTGGTTGAATTCTGTGTTAAATGGTCATCCTAGCGTTAATACTACCTTAGTAGAGCAGACCATGATTCCCTGAAGTAACATGCCAACTTTCAAGAACATATCACTTTCGGTTCTTGAGGAGAAGATTTTAGATTTTTTAACATCATATACATGTATTTAGCCCCAAGGATGGGACAGATCCCCACCCCAACTGGTCCATTGTTTTTCGTAACAGAGATTTTCTGTCCATTTTCCTATTTCCAGCAAGCTTTTCCTATATAATGGCATTTTACCAATTTTCAGCATTTGAATACAAATGGGCCACAACGTGAGAAAATGTACCTTCGGGCAATGTTTTGAGTAGTAGAAGAAGAGTGTTACTTTGAATATATAATGATTCTAGAGTTTGTTAGTCTTTATTTGACCAGAATATTCCTGTTATTTTGTGAGTAATGACCAATTTACTATATGAACCCTAGCGCCGTCATTGCCTTGAAAAATGACGTCAAAGTTGCGTAATCCTTATTGCATGTTATTAGAGCCTACAATACTCGATGCATTTGTTTGAATTTGTTTAAACAGAGGCCAGAACATATTGTTGAGATAGAAACATGTCATCCTTACAGACAATTTGTCGAAAAAATATGTAATGTATTTTATGACTATGCGGTTGCTATGGTTACCATTTAACAATAGATACAGGAAAATTAAGTGAATTATGGGCTAAAACAAGGGCAGATAACTGCAAATATTGAAAATAAAGATGTTTTAAAACTCATTCAATTGATAGTCCAGTGTTCAAATATTACAAATACAGTGTTGGTTCTAAAAACATATATGACATGATTTTTCCGCTTTTTGGTGGTTTCTGCTAGTTATGTCAGAATGTCCGAAGGTACATTTTGTCGCGTTGCGGTTCAAATACAACCTAAGTTGAAAATGTCATTAAATAGGTCAAGGTCATCACAATGTCATGATTTATATATACTTTGAAGAGATATAGTTCCTGATGATACATGCCAAGTTTCAAGATCCGAGGGCTTTTATTTGGGTTCTAGAGGTTTTGAAAACTTTTTACCATATATGGGCATGGTGGCCATCTTGGTAATGTAAGCTTGACCTTTCATATAAAAATTACCTCCTTTTATCACAGTATATAATTTGCACTTCCTGTGCAATTTTCCAGTTACTGGAGCAAGTTGTGAAAATCCAAAATGAAACTGACGAATATAAATAAAATATATATCTCTAGACTCTTCTTTACCAGTGACATCAAATATTTCATCGCCTTCTCACATTATAACTTACACTCATCCAAGCTATAAATGAGTCAAAGAAGATAGCGAAAGCCTCTATGGCTGCTAATATGTCCAAACATGAACCCAGCGGGCACATGGCGTCAAAATTACGTGATATCAACGTCGATGCGACATCGATCTGACGTCATGTGCCTGCTGGGAACGAGAAGGCGGCAACGCTAAAGATGATGAAGTCCAAGAACTTGTCGATGAATTCGACACATAGAGATCTAAAAATGAATATGAAAAGAGTGCCGAAGCTAAATTTCTAGGCCAGGGATACCAGTGACCAGCACCTCAATTGACTGCCGATACCCTGTGGTGGTGGAATTTATTCTGATTCGGGAGCTATTTAATATTCGTCTTGCAAACCCGTGTATTATTGTAATTTAGAGACAATTATTAACATCACCATGAAACCCTTCTTGTATTGCCCCGTGGGGTTTCTATGCCCTGAAGGAATGTCAGTGTCACCGAATGAAGAGAATCGATGGCAATCTGTAACTGAAACAGTCTGATGAAAAGACATTCTCCCATGCTTTGACAAAAAAGTACTTTGCTGAAAAGACATTCTGCTATGCTTTGACAAAAAGGTACTTTGCTGAAAAGACATACTGCTATGCTTTGACAAAAAGGTACTTTGCTGAAAAGACATTCTGCTATGCTTTGACAAAAATGTACTTTGCTGAAAAGACATTCTGCCATGCTTTGACAAAAATGTACTTTGCTGAAAAGACATTCTACTATGCTTTATCAAAAAGGTACTTTGCTGAAAAGGCAATCTGCTATGCCATGCATTTTGATGAAAAACACATTGGCGAAGGGACACTGCTCAAATGCAAAAATACTCGAAGAAGAAGCATTTTTTATTAATTTTACAATGTTATAAAGATACAATGACGAAAGGGCACATACAAATACATTGTTGATAAATGTTTGGTTTGAATATAACATACTTTGCCAGATTTAGCATCAAGGATAAGATATTTTACAACAGCATACAAAGATTGTATCACAAATGCTCTCTTGACTAGCCACAAATGGTGTTTGTGAACAATGGTATGGTGCTCAGGGAGGTGAAGCATGTGATATGTTGATGTACTTCATTAAAATGAACAAAAAAACCATTGGAAATATCTTAATGTGAAGGTAATGAGTCAGAAGAGCGGAGGGCTGATAGGACAACAATTGATATCTACCACAGCTATTTGCAGATGGAAGATCAGGTGAGGATTACCTCTGAATTTCCTAAACCATTGGAAAGGTAATGATGGAGGGCAGGTAAACGGAGGGCAGATAGGAGGACCATTGATATCTACCACAGCTATTTGCAGACGGAAGATCAGGTGAGGATAACCTCTGAATTTCCTAAACCATTGGAAAGGTAATGATGGAGGGCAGATAAACGGAGGGCAGATAGGAGGACCATTGATATCTACCACAGCTGTTTGCAGATGGAAGATCAGGCGAGGATTACTTCTGAATTTCCTAAGCGCAATAGCATGTTTAGATGCATGATTTCTACAATAGCCTTTGGGATGGGAGTGGATATTCATGATATCAAGTATGTTATACATTGGGTGCCAAGCAAGACCATCCTGGATTATTAGTAGAAAGTGGGCAGTTGGGCTCGCAATCGGGACAAAGTAGTGGCATTCCTATATATTGTTCCTGGGTCACTTGATCAAAGACGTGTAGACAGAGATATAATTATGTTGAGCTTGGATGGGGTGTGGGAGAGCAATTTATGCTTATCAAGTATGCCCGATTTCGATTTTCAAAACACTGTTTAATATGCAGTCTTCAAAGAGGTCCAAAGACGAGGCGACACATGGTCAGCAGAGGTTAGGTACTAGGAACAGTAAGTGACTTACATGCAGCAGATGCAATTATACCGTACTGAGTGTAAATTTCTTGTCTCTCAGGCATGTCCAAGTAGCAGCTGCAAGCACATCGTCCACGTCTGCGAAGGAAGAAACTGCTTTGTTATTTGAATATGTGGTTGATGCTATGTTAAAAGATGAAAGTGTTGTGTGGAATTCAATATAATTATTTCAAATGTACACCGCAGTAGGGGACAGTTGATTCAATCTTTTGCAGCTAAATTTCTTACTGAATCACGGAAATTAGTCAATGATAATGACGACTCTGGTGTAGAGGCTGCTATAACTACAGTTTCTAAACAAATTGTCAACGAAACAAAGACTACTTAAATAGACAAAACACGTTATGAAACAAGACTGCATACAGAGGTAATCGAAAACAAGGACAGAGAGCCACAATGACAAACAATGCGACAAGAAATGAAGATATCAAGAAAATGACTGACTTGTCAGATGACACTTTCGTGGACCCCTTTTTCTACAAATAATCCTCTCACCAGGTCCATTCACTTTCCGACTGGAATCCAAGTGTCAGGAGAAGTGGAAAATAGTTTACCACACAGTTACGAAGAAGTGGAAAATAGTTAGAATTACTAGATCAAAATCGTCTACAGCGTCAAATGCTAGAGATCCAGAATGGAAAACATTGAGAAAAATCTAAAGTTGTTTCGCTCCATGTAAAAACAAACAAACAACAAATCGTTCATTTTACGTTTTAGGTTATGAAGGGTGGTATGATAATCGTTAACTTATAATTTATCATCATACGTTGTATATTTTATTTTTAAAAACATGGCGATAATGCTTTAAACTTAAATTTTGAATTATCTTGTAGCTTTGTAAATAGGCCTAAGGAACAAATTGTTTAAGATTGAATGCATTATAATCATTTGAAATACGTTAAAACATGTATAATACTGTCTAGATTTAATAAAACAACATTATTTAATAAAACAACAAAATATTATGTGATGTGTAATTTCAAGAAGTAAACGCCATTATTTTTCAAAGAGTGGAGAATTAGAAACGGGTAAGACCGAAGAGACGAGAAAGAAGAACCCTAGTCGAAATTTCAAAGGACAGCCTTGCGGAGCAAAAAAGCTTCACACTTGGAAAATAGTCATGAAATTCATCACCGATAAAGTAAAGCGGGCAAAAACTTAAGGAGTCAAAAGGACGGAATAATACAGCAATGTGGTCAATTGAATTTCACGATGTATGCAATGATCAAGTATATTGTGTACCCAACGGACTTGGGAGGCATTCTTGGCGTGATGCTAAGTAACCATATTTAACCTATATACCTACCGAGAGGAGGATGACTTAATTGTCCTGTCGAGCGCCACACATACTTCCGTCTTCCAGCAACATTTTTTAAAGAAATGCTACAACAAATGAAGATATCAAGAGAATGACTAACTTGTTTTATGGCGCTTTTGTGGACCCCTTTTCGAACGATAATCCTCTCACCAGGCTCATTCACTTTCCGACTGGAATCCAAGTGTCAGGAGAATTGGAAAATAGTTTACGACGCTGTTACCAAGCGACCTCAAGGTCACCCAGGAAGAAGATCTTTAAATTGGCCCGAGAAAGGTCCAATTCCTCTTATTTCTTTACCCAAAATTTCAATTTTCGAACCAACTATATGTGGTTGAACAGAGAGAGTTTTGACTGACCTGGTAATTTATGATGTTGATGATGACTATTTAAGGCAACCACACAAAATAACACCAATTATATTCTTGTGAAGCATTGAAAACACAGTAATGTATTTTTTCTGCTTTGTAGAAGATTTTAGAAAAACTAAAACAACAAGTTGATTAACAGAGAAAGAAAAAACAAAAGGTATGTAGATCATTTAAACCTGTCACCACTGGTTTAACTTCTTATACGAGGGTCATTGAAGAATTAACAACAATAAGTCCATATCTCTGAATGTATTTCGATACTATATCATTTCTTATGCAGCATGTGGACACCGTTATGAGAAATTCATGCTGAAAGTTTTGAGCTTTAATCCTTACCAGATACGAAGCCGTGATAATTTGAATGACACAAAAGTGTTTTGGTAATCTTACAGATCGGTGTCGGTGACTATGTTTTGGTAAGATGTCAAAGCCAAATGCCAGGAAAGAGGATCTGCGAAAAACAATTTGCAGGACAGGTATATATAGCTAAGTCATACCCTTAATTACAAGAATTATCTTAAAACTTTGCAATGTAAAATTATTGTTGGTTGTTTTTTTTTTTTTTGCTTAAATGGGCATTCCATTTGATTGTGATTAACTTTCTGTTGTACATGTGATGTTGGACCAACATCCTGTGTAAAACATAACACCTGAACAAATGACAAATCTTTGTGCAATGATTTAGGCCTCAAGATAAAGGCAGGTTTATCATTAGTAGTCATTATATTATTGCTTGACTGGCATTATTGCTTGATATCTGTATAATGTAATGGTGTGTTTTCATAATGATGAGACAAATAATTTATAAGATAGTGTTTCTCCTGGACAGATATTAATTATTGTTTTTTTCATTTGTTTATTTTTTTTTGTTTGTTTGTTGTTGTTTTTTCAGGTAATTGATACTATGAACGATGACTACATTGTGTCATTCTTAAAAAATACAGATGTGGAGAATATCAAAAAAATGGGGACAATACCCGAAGAACATGCAGTACCACCAAGCCAAATTGCTAAAAAAAATAAAGCCCCCAAAGCAATTAAAAAGACAAAGAATGATTTTGTATCAATTAAACATCCTCTGAGACTACAGCATGGTTTATGTCATAAACTCAGGTAACAGGTTTTCTCTTGTCCCGGCTTAATCTCTGACAAGAGTCTGTTGGTTAGAGAAAGGTTAACTTCCATTCTTAAACCATGCAATAAAAAAATTATATTGTTATATTGTTCAATGATTGAACAAAACATACTTGAATAATTAGCTATTTGTTTCATACAAACCACCTCAGCTGCTCAAGATGTTATATTTTTGTAATGCTTATTGTTTTTAACATGTTGTATTTTGATACAATTTTTATAGTTTGCACAAGTTTTGTTAGCCCCATTCTATTGTACCTTGTTAGATGAATGTATATAACACTTGCTATTCAAGTACCTCTTTCAGCATAACAAAAACATGCCTTTTCAATTTTTAATTAAACAGCTATTTGAAATGTGAGGCAAATGGTAATTTTCATTTTAAAAATTATTAGTTCACCTTAGCCGAAGTCTTACCAGGTGTACTTAAAGTATACCCATGATCAGTTGTTGTCCGATTTCAAAGATATTCTCTGAAACACCATGGGTTGTCACGAAGGAGAAAGAAGTGTATTGATGGTCCAGGTCACATGAACATAAATTGCTGCCATGCCCATATATGGTAACACTCTTTAAAAAGACATTTGAACTTGAAACTTAGCATGAGGCGCTGGTGACTTGAGATCTACAAAGATTTTATAAATCATGACACTGGAATGATCTTGACCTTTTTAATGGCAATGTCAACTCAATAACATTTTATTGAGCAGTCCTTCTGGCTAGTCTAAATCTTTAGCGCCACTCTGCGTTGTTTCCCTCTGTCATTTGCTAAATTCTTATGTCAACTTCCTTGGCATGCCAGTCTTGCTGGAAACCAGCCGACTGGCTTTCATATAACTGTGACGTTCTCTGAGATTTTCGGCCTTATGGAGGTACGACGTTGATGTCACAAAACGTGAACTAAAGTTGACGTCACAAAACTGCATGCGACGTTGATTGGATTTTTTGCGGACTCAGATATTAGTTTCTAAACGCCGCCTAATAAGACAGGTTGGACATTTCTAGCAAGACCTTCGCAATTTCCAATTCTATAATATTTAGACAACATTCACTGTGAAGGACAACAGAACAGGATACTATAAGTCTGTGTTACAAACTACTTTTCAAAGCTAAATAATTTCGTAACCAATTAAAAACCCTAAGATGCAAACTGTGGGCTGTGCGTGTTTTCTCTGTTTTCCTTATTAATTGTTAGCGCTATTCATTAAAGCTTTTGGACATGGATTATTAACATAATAAAAATTGTAAAAATGTTAAAAACTAAATTTCTGACTTTGACTCCACAAGACCCAAAATGGCAGATATTGTCACATATAAGCGATTCCACATGGGTGTGCTTCCTTTTCTTTCATAGACGCTCAGAACAACATGTGCCATCGCTGTTTGGAATTGAAAATAAATTGAAAAATAAATCGGAAATAAAAGAATTGTGTGTAACGTTGAAATAGATAAATAAGTAACAACCAGAAACAGTAGATAATTGACGTTTGTTTCACAAGTGCTGTTTGCAGCGGATCATTTGGTTGGAGGAAGATAGTTAATTGGAATAACGGATTGAAACACAAAGGCTTGTGAGTATGTCGTTTTCAAAACCAAGAGTGTTGATTTTAGGACACTCGTTTATTTGTCGTTTGGAAAAAAAGATATAAACTATTAATTATCCCATATTCCAATCACAGAGCTGTAAAAACGAAGAATTAATCAAGCTCATGTAGGCTTAGAAAGGAAAATATACATCTGGCACGGCAGAATTAGGCACGGCGGCACAGCACGGTCAAAGGTTTCATACTCCACCCCGAAACGACCCGGATTTGTTTTTAGCATGCACAGAGGATTTTATGATATTTAAAAAAAATGGCGCAGTCGAACAGTGAAGAAGCAAGTGAGGTCAAAAGTAGAATCACCTGGGGCGGCTTTTTTTTGAAGTTGGATTTTATAACTTATCACTATGTTTCTCCGAGGCTCGATTCATGGCCAAACCGATTTCTCAATTACGCTTTCTGGCAGATTTTCTGAAAGATTGGGTAAGCATTATCTTCTTCCGGTGTCAACAGTTAAGTGGCCTCTCCCCACAAACCTTGGCTGCATTTTAACTTTGGGCTGGAACAATGTGACACATACTTCGCCCACGAAGGTTGTTGGAAAATTTCGCTGAATTATGAAATGTTTTTAGACGAGGTCAGTGGAAAATTACGATCTTAACTCCCTTCATTTTCGGCAGATAGGGGGAAATGATCTTTGTCTACAGGATTGTAAGCCTATAGAACTAGCTAGCAAAATTGAAGACTTCGCCCAGTGGATTTTACAGGAGCGAATAGCTAAGGTGGTCTATGTTTGTGAAATTTTTACGAGCAGTTAACCTAGGAGAGTAGACCCTGACGTTTATGAATTACGTAGGTTGGCTGTATTTACAGTAAACAATTATTTAGGTACATATTGCTTGAAGAAAGTGGTCATGTTAAATTCTGGAGACACAGAAGGATTTTCAATAGCCCCCAAAATATTTTTATTTCAGATGGGACACATCTGAATGAAGTGGGCACAAAGAAATTCTATGAGTCACTGAAATGCTGCACTATACTCGCCGAACAATTAACTTCTTTAGTCTGAGCGTACACATAACTTGAAGTAACACTTATCAAAACATTTTTCCGATGCACGCCATGATTTCACTTTCTGGATGTGATTCTTTGAGTGTTGCCATGGGCGGAACGACTAATGTTTCTATGAAATTAAAAACAGAAAGCTAGCCAAGTGTTTGGGTGGATGTAAACGTGCCAAGTGAGTTTGTGTATGTAAACGTGCCAAGAGATTGGGTGGATTTAGATTTGGACAGTGATTCAGTTAGTAGTGAGAAAGCTTTCAAGACGGAAGCCCATCCCCCCAAGTTGCTTGGGGAAAGTATAACCATTTCTCCTACAGAGAGAAGTTGTTGGACATCGACTTTGCCAAACAGCATGGGATAAGAGCGGTCGCCAAACATTTCAAATTCCCATGTCTACAGTAAATATTGGGAGCAAGACAGACAGCAATGACGACCATGTCAGATCACATCCAAAAGTCCAATCTGCCACTCACCTACGATGAATATAAAGACATGATGATGCTCGCGTATGCCCTGGATCTGAGGGATATATGCAGGTTTCTGTTACCGTAGACGAAATACACAATTACGCCAGGGGTTTGGTGAAACCTATGTCACCTGAGTTTCAGGTCAGCAATGGTTGACTTGATGTCTTTAAAAAGTGTCATGATCTGTGCCTACGTGCGAATGACGTGGAAGATAATCATGCCGAGGTTGAGTTTGACGACCACGTCATCGTAAATACGATGAGTGAGAAATGCGTGAAAAGTGTTCTTGTGAGGACAACGGGTAACGAGAAGAGATTTTTTTATTATCATTTATTTTTTTTTTTCAAATTTCTACTGTATTGTATTATATACATACAAAATAATGCATTTTTTAAAACATCTTTATGAATAAAAAAAAGTGCTATTCAATGTGGTGGGTGCAATAATAGTGGTATTTTAGTGTAAATATATGAGCCGCCTCGTGGGAAAACCAACAATGTGGTTTCTGAACAAGTCCTACACAAACCGGTCTGTACAAGCACAGAAAAGAGCTAGAAGCTTGAAATTTTGGATTTAAGTAGAAGAGGAATTGTACTATCCTAGTAGTGAAAACAAAGGCGCTGATCAGCTTCCGACCGCGAAGCTGATCTGCGTCTTTGTTTTCGCCTATGCAGATTGTTGGTTTTCCCATGAGGCGGCTCATATGCATGTTATTAAATAAATAAATGTTTACAAAATTTTGCCTCTTTGGTTGAAAAAATAAGTCCTTCTTAAGAAAAGGAAAATTCTCACTCCAGAAGAAAATATCTCCCTCCTTACAATCTTGTAGGTCTTAAAAAGAGTGCGGAAGTCGCATGCTAATTTGGACAAAAAATCACTTTTTTGCACAATCTCCCTCCTAGAATTTTCAGGAGGGTGACAGGTCTGGCCTTGAGCTGGATATTGGACTTTTCGCAAAAACATGACAGAATATGGCAAACAGGGAATTACCAACACTAAAACAAAAATTCAGAAACACAGATAAACAATGAGAAATTGTCAAAAATTGCTGTAATACTCGTTAAATTTAATGTGAAATATGAAATCGAAGCAGTGATCGTGTACAAAGTAAATGTGCTCTACTTAAGGTATGTCAGCTTTCTACAGTTTGACATTTTATCGTTTCATATTCAGTCTAATCATGTAAAGTGTCCACCATAGAGCCTGAAACACAATAAATCAATGAGAAATTGTCAAAATTTGCTGTAATTCTCGTTAAATTTAATGCGAAATATTATGAAATCGAAGCAGTGATCGCATACAAAGCAAGTGTACGCCACTTATGTCTGCATTTTACAGACTGACATTTTTCTCCTTTCATATTTACAAAATATGAGCCGCCTCATGGGAAAACCAACAATTTGCATATGCGAAAACAAAGGCGTAGACCAGCTTCACGATAACCGGGAAGCTGATCAGCTCCTTTGTTTTCGCTACACGGATAGTACACTTCTTCTTAAATCCGAAATTTCAAGCTTCTAGCCTGCTTCTGTGACTGTGCAGCCTGATTTGTGCCTGAGGTGGCACATTTTTCTCCTTTCATATTTACAAATATCAAAATCAAACAAACTTAGGATTACAGCAAAGACCAATCTAAAAATGAAAAGTGAAAAAAGGAAAGCCTCGTAAGAGTTAAAGAATGGGGAGTTCCAACTTGGGTAAAGTCATGTCCAGGAGGCCAAGACACAAGTCTGTGTCATAAGTATAAAGATATTTTATGATAATTTTAAAGGAAACATCCATACCATCTGCAGACTGTCAAAGGAAAATAACACCATTCTAGAGTACCAAAATATGAAAGGAAATGTTAAAGTATGCAAAACCGGAATTAGAATACGCAACTCACATCCATATTTGGCTGCACCAACCTGCAGAACCATCAAAATGTTATACCAAGGACACCAACAGTGACGTCAAAGGCTTCGTCACTGTTCACTGGCGCGCACTCCTTTCACGACTTGGAAAGTTTTGGTCAAGTGGGCTCGCCTGCCGGCTTTGAGAAATTAATAAGCCGTTTGCAGCTAGTGAATAACCAACATTTTTTCGATCAACGTTAGAAATGTAGGTTTTGGAGACGAGAAATTATGATAAATGAGCGTCCACATACATCAACATTATTTACATTTGTGAATTTGAGCAGCAATGGGGCCTGACCTACCAATCTTAATTGCATGATCGTTAAAAGGATTCCCTTTAGTTTGGACAGACCTCAATCCTCAGTGGGTTGCTAGTTTTGTAATTAAATGACTGTTTTATTGAATTTGGCATTTCTCATGCATGGTATTTTTTATGTATTGCATTTGTTATACTTTCTGACAAGGGCAAGCTGAATATGAGTGCATAACACCAAGAAAAGTCAGCAAAAAGCTGATGGACAAATTAAAACTGTCCCCCAATGCCAGTGATTCAGAATAGGCAGCATGAACATGGCTTAAGGAATATACCGACACAAAATAAGAAGGTAACGTAATTGCAAAAAGCATGGTTTGGTATCAAGAAGGTACAAAGACAGAGGAAGCAGTTGAATGCATAATCCAAATTGAAAAATCTGCTTCTCTGGATAATAAAAAATGGAAAGTTAAACTGTTTTGCCCTCACTGATACAACATTGAATTGATATCATTTGGACTTTACAGAAAAACGAGGATGGTGTTAGACATAGACTCGCACTACATTCTTGGCACAGAGTCACTCTGTTGTAAGAAGTGCCACAGATTCCTAATCGGCTGGAGTAACCCTGTGATGGAGCAGCTGGATCTAGGACACCAAAGCCAGTTTCCGGTTATCATAACCAGAAAGCTCAGCTGTGACAAATGGGTCGTTCGCCTTCTTCGACAGAGGGCCTACACTTCTCTACAAAAGCTGTTGGAGCAGCATGATGAATCCAGACTAATTAAGAAGCTTCGGTACATGACAGACTCCTCCAGTTTTAAGAGCGCTGATGCAAACAAACTGATAGCAGAATTCTGGTGCCTATTCTAGTAATTGATCAATATTTTGGGCCTAGACTGCTTCTCTTGATGCCTAAAAAGCTCTGGAAAGTTACGCTATTTTGTTCTCATTGCAAAACCGTTGAATTGAAATCATTTGGACTTTACAGGAAAACGAGGATGGTGTAGACTCGCACTACATTCTTGGCACAGAGTCACTCTGTTGTACGAAGTGCCACAGATCCCTAATCAGATGGAGTAACCCTGTGTTGGAGCAGCTGGTTCCAGGACACCGTAGCCAGTTTCCAGTTATCACAACCAGAAAGCTCGGCTGTGACATATGGGTTATTCGCCTTCTTCGATACTACACTTCTTTACAAAAATCTGTTGCAGCAGAATGATGAATCAAGACTAACGCAGGAGCTTCGGAACATGACAGACTATCCCAATGGTTTGATATAAATAAGTCAAACAAATAAGTAAAAGTGCCAAGTAGAAAAAATAAACATATTTTTGCTAGCAAGTAGAATGGGTTTAAAAAAAAGTAGTTTCGATATACTATACGTTTTTTATTGGTTTACAATTATGAACATGTAACACAATACAGATATGATTTTTTGTTCCACACCCTAGGCCTTAGTATTAAACCTGTTATTCTGAAAATGGTAACTGCCAACCAAACATGATTGGCTGTTTGTCTTTTTGCTAATGAGCTGTTGTCAGACATCAAAACGAGCCAATGGGAACAAAATTTTTGTTTTGATGGCTAACCAGTCAGTCTAGGGAAAACAAGGATGAGAAGAAATTAGATGACCTCAAACTCAAAAAGAAACAACTCCACTCCAAAAGTATCCAATACTTACGGCTTCAAAACATAGATAACACCCTCTGGAAACAACTGCAAAGGGATGTTGCAAAGATAGGTTTTTAATTCCAAAGAAAATTTGTGAAAAACTGATCAATCAAGGTGTAAAGCTAACTCTGGATAAGGTTATTCAAAACAGAAAACAACAAACAGAAATAAGTTTTAAGTGATGTACGTCAATTCTTTATAATTATTATTGGCTATATGAATGATATGCAATAAACATGCTAATGTTATTTGTTAATGTTTTGTCTCTATTTAACGGACCATTGACTATTTGACATGAATAATGAACATTTTTCGAAATAGTTCTATTATTACGGCATCAAAGGCCCTCGTTAGACTGCTTTTCAAGCCTGAAGACTACATAGGAAGGACCCTTAAAGTGGCCAATTTTCAAAGGCAGGCCATAACAGGCCTGTGGACCAACAGAGATTGAAAATAATACATGGTATGTTTAAGTGTGTCATCAAAGATGTTTAAATAAGAGACACACAATTCTATTAGGGTCCATCAGAAATACTGTATTTCAAGCATCTGTATTTCAAGCACCTATTAATAAATTGTATCTTTTTATCTGCACTTAAGAAAAAAAGCACAGCACAAAAAGACCTGGCAAACTGGTCAGCTGCTCTTTTCCCTAACTTACGCAGTAGATTATCATGTACATTTCTAATGTGGAATGAAGTACAATATGTAGAAGAAAACGAGGATGTAAATTGTTGCGAAACTTTTGCGTTTAAGTATATAATTGTGCATCTTTTCTGTCCCGCCCTGTGTCTGATTTGGGATTTTAAAAATAAGGATATGATCAATATCTGATGATGAATTTCTATGTCTTAAATTCTTACATTTAAGACACAGAAATTGATCATAACATTAATTTGTCCAGCTTTTCTGTCCCGCCTGGTGTCTGGGTTGGGATTTTGACATTAATGTTTTGATCAATTTTTGTGTCTTAAATTCTTACATTTAAGACACAAAAATTGATCACAAAATTAATTTGTGCATCTTTTCTGTTCCGCCTGGTGTCTGGTTTGGGATTTTAAAAATCAATGTTATAATCAATTTCTGTGTCTTAAATTTCTTAAATAATCAAATTTATTACAACTGAAATATAGAAATCAAATTTATTACAATTGAAATATAATTCTTTCGCACTGGAATTTTGTTTGCTTTTAATAACAACTGTCAACAAGAGATACTGTTAGTGTTAACCAGAGATGTATCTTGCCATAATGTGCATGAAAGCAATATGATTCAAATGTCTTCTCAGGGTTTACACTGCAAAGCCATCTGCTATATATCAGTGGACAATGTCCATGGAAAAGTTCCATGGACATTGTCCATGGATTTAATGTCCATGGATTTTGTCCACTAATTCCCTGGACAATCTCCATGGACTGTGGAAAAAGTCCATGGATTCCGTGGAAAAACTCCATGGATTCCATGGAAAAGTTCCATGGACATACCGGAAAAATTCCACGGACATACTGGAAAAACTCCATGGACATTTTCCATGGATTCACTGGAAATTGTCCAGTGTTTTCATTCCAATACTCCAGCCGGACAATGTCCATGGATTCCATGGACTTTGTCCACTGATTCCATGGATTTTTTTCCACTGGTTCCATGGACTTTCTACAGATGAGTATTTTTCGTCTTGTATGTACATGTAAATAAGTACAGTGTAAATAATTAAATCCATATTGTAAAGTGTTTCTTTCAGATAACTCATCATCATCAATCTGCTACTTGTACTTTATCTGGCCCTACGGCTGGAAGATGTTATGTCTGATACACATTGTGCTGCACACGACTCACACTGAATACGTTTGTAATCATATTTGGAAAGTGACTTAAAACAATTTAATAAGTTAAATGATATATTTGTGATTTATATTTCTCTATCTATTTGCTGATCAATGGTTATTTAGTATGTAAGCAATTCCATTATATTAAAGCCTTAAAATAGTTTGTTATATTTCCAGATCACTCGTAGTCACCACCTTGCTACTTGTAACATGTCTGGTACTACAGCTGGGAGATGTTATGGCGGAGAAACGTTGTGACAACCCACCTGACTGCTTGTTCCACAATTGAAGAAGACAGACCAAACTTTGTGTGAAAAGACAATAAAGCTACAACTGCATAACAATAAAGTGATAACTGGGCAGTAAGAAAAATAGAAGTTATCAGTCCAAATACCTACCTATTAACAAGCTATTGGACAGGCTATGTGTGTACTAGAAGCTGCAAAAAGCGACCAACACCTAAGAAATGGCATTCTGCACGCTAAAGAACCACTGCACTCTGAAAATGCATCCGTTTGGGGCTGTACCAGCAGATTGGGGCCAGTTTTGTTGTTTTTTCTGTTCTACCGGATAATCTAAAAGGTATTTATGTTTACATATTCAACTTTAAAACTATTTTATGACAGGGTACTATTCACTGATACTACTACTGCATCCAGCCGTGTCCCAATGACTGGGTACACATTCAATATTACGTCACCCGACTATTGGGACAGTGCCCCCTACATATGACACTCGCCGTACAGTGATAAAACGAGGAATAAATTAACTATAACTGAATAGAAATACGTCATATTTCGTTATTTTTATCTGCGTCCTATAATACAGTGCCTGCAATCACAAAACACAGCAAGTCTGACATCAAGATTCAGCAATCGCTTGTGTAAACACATTTCCAACACGCGACAATACAACATAATTGGTAAAATGGGTCGTAGTTCAACGACCTTTGCCATTTTTACGCTGTAATTGAGAAATGATAATCACCAATTTGTTTTTGACAAGATCCACTCGGAAAATACTGTCAAAAGTATAAAGACGGTGACTTACCGCGTGTATATATTCCAAGGCCGTCAAAGTTCAACACAAAATTGGCCCCAATCTGCTGGTACAGCCCCAAACGGATGCATTTTCAGAGTACAGTGGTTCTTTAGCGTGATTCTGGTAGCCTAATAAAAAGACAAATTTGTCATGGTTACCGCAGACTAAGACACATGGACTTCCAGATAACGTAGACCTAGACTCTGACAAAGAGCCTGAGACACAAACTTCAACCAAAAGATAAGTCAACGGAAATAACTTACAAACCCAACATTGATTACGTGTGAATCACAACCCTACAACGACAGAGTTGAAGTTTATAGCAAAAGACAATTTCATTAATATACAATATAACCATGCTACTTGTTTTCATTACACCTCTATTCCAAAAGTTGCTCTGCTTCGACAACTGCTCTTATGACTTGAACCTTCAGCCAGAAGAATTGTGGGATGGCAAAGGAAATGTACATATACAAACAATGTTAAGATGTTCAGAAAAGTTCAGTGACATTCTCTATTCAGTTGAATAAATCTGACAACCCACACAAAAGACAACCTTCGTATGTTTCTTTTTGTGTTCCGACACCATGACAATAAGACTCCCACCTGAAAGGTGTATAGCCATCATCGATCTGTGTCTAGAAATCCTCAATGAAATAAGAGTGAATATCAGGAAATTTGTTAAACTGATTGGGAAATTAGTGGCCACTGAACCTGGAACTGAGTATGGCCCCTTGTATTACAAACCATTAGAAAAACTCAAAGAGGAAGAACTCAACATTCATAAGGGCAATTTTGATAGCTTCATGACAATTTCTATTAAGATTGTAACAACAATAACTTGGTGGATGGACAATGTGAACTGAACACTGGTTTCAAAAAGATTTCATATGGGGCTCCAGAAATGATTTTATATGCGTTCGATAAAACTCACAACATGCGCACTGCTGAGGAAAAATGTTGCCACATTAACATACTTGAGTTGAAAGCTTGCCAATTTGCTTTAAACTCATTCACGTAAGGGTTGTTATGGACAACACTACAAGTTGTTCTTTGTTTGGGGGAAGATCTAATGTTTTGTAAACAAAATTTTCTATATATTTCCTCCTTTCAGTTTGACCGGACGAATTCTCCAAAAGGTTCAGGAGGACAGGACAGAGGCGGTGCTCGTGGCTCACATTTAGATGACTCAAAGTTGGTAGCCGGGTCTTCTCGAGCTGATATGCCGGACATGCTACCAAGTTCGAAGAACAAAACAAAATCTATATCTCCCACACGACAAAAATCGGCAATATCCCTTAAAAAGAATGAACCATGTTTTTTTATTTCTTGAATGATATGTGGCAAAATAGACATAAAAGTATATGAAGAGATAACACGATTCATGAAAGATGTATTTCAGTCTAGGTCTGCATTGCCACAATATAATAAAACATGGGACGTACAGACTGCATTGGATTATTGGAATTAAATTCCAATGCTGGAGTTGCTTTCGAAACTATACAAGAAAGGAGACGGTCATACAGCACTCGAGAAAAGAACACAAAGACGTAGAAGGAAAGTGTGTTATTGTTTCTACCACTAACAAACGATACAGACCCAATAATGAAAAAAACCCAACCCTGGATCCCCCCACGCGAGGTCAGGTCCAGAAATGCAACTCCCCCTCCTCCCCCGAGAAACAGCACGACCACTGACACAACCCCAAGTCAAAACTGGACAAGACTTCACTACACCAGAACCAGAATGGGTTGCGTATATGTTCAGGCAATTGAAGGAAGCATACCCAATTAGCACTGAAGAACTTCAAAACGACTTGGAATTGTCACCATCATAATCAGACTCATCATTGGAGGAAGACGTCAACCAGAAATCACCCAAGCTCAAGGACAAATTGCAAGAACTGTTTTGAAAATGTTTCTCAAATTGAAACATTCTGTTGTGCTTACTTCCTGATTTATAGTTGCCCGTTGCCTAGAGACATTTTAGTTAAATCTATTAATTGAACAATCAACATCACGTGACCAAAAATGCACCCGTTTTTTCTACTTTTGTTAAACAATTCTTAATCTTAATCATCCTGATGAAGGTTTTTGTAAGACCGAAACACGTCGAATAAATAAATTACAAGTCAAACCTAACCGTTGTTGGTTGTTAGTTCTACTCACTATCCCTCGGAGTTGTTAAGACTGCCCCAGCCTCGTTGAAAACAGGCAAAGCTCCGGTCAAAACGACCAAGTTCCCGCCAAAAATCCTCCGAAATGTCAGCAGCCCAATTAAACAAGGAGGTATTCTTGGTCCTGAAAAAATTGAACGAAAATAACAAGCAGCAAAACTCCCACATCGAGCAACAAAATGCCAGAATTGAATCCCTCTGCAAGAAGTTGGACGAGATGTATGATTACGAATACGATGACGATAGGGAGTTTGAGTATGAGGACCACCATGTCCCAGATGATGATGAGTCCTTGTCTGGACTCACTCAGACTAACAATGATGAAGAGCCCCGTGCTAAAAAACAGAGGACAGATCACCAAGATGGTTCGATATCTAAATTGCTGTCGGATAAGTTTCAGAGTCTCGAGGCAACAGAACCAGCGACTAAAGTCCAATTCGCATGCGCAAAAAATACACGCGTGTAAATATACTCCGGTGTGTAAATATACTCCGGTGTGCAAATCAACCTGAGAGTAAATTTAAATTGCGTTCGCATGGGTTTTATCACCAGGAGTATTTTTGTATGTAAATTTATCATTTCTGGATTAAAACCTGTTCATTTAAGTTTTCTGTATTTGCAAAACAAGAAGAGTCTGCTTTAAGGTGTTCTTGTAGACTTTGGCAGCAGAGGAGAATCATGTAATGGTCAGGCATAACCTTAGCAGTTATACAGTTTCCTTTTATCATCCTTTCACAAGGAATTACTGTTGAAATGCCATAAGAATCTCACCAAGAATGATGAAGAAATAGTGTGGCTATTGGCTCTCCATATGATCTAAAATGTGATGAATGGCAATAAACTCTTATTTAGCAACAATGTCCACAGTTTCAGCAACTGTCATATAATCAGTTTTGAACAAAAAATGTGAAAATTTGTTTTCTAAAAGCAGAATATTGACTTGATATAAAAATACTCATGGGTAAATTTTACTTTGCGTTCGCATGGGACAAAATAGTAAATTTACACGTGTGTATTTGAAAAAATAAAATTTGCATCTGGTCAGACCCAGGAGTAAATTTACCCATATGTAAATATACTCCGGTGTGTATTTGCGTTCGCATGCGCCATTTGCTTACCCCGAGTAAAATTTGCACACCGGAGTATATTTACACGCGTGTATTTTTGACGCATGCGAATTGGACTTAAGTTTGAAGAGCTGGCAGTTCTGTTACTATGTCATTCAGAAACGGGATAACTGATGATTAACAGGCTTAGTTGCTCAAGAACATCTGCACTTGTTAATTTTCTTAATTTTGTTAAAGTGGACAATTTATTAAGAATGCACATGATCATAGTGACAAGCGGGATGTAAATCTGCGTCACGCAGACTTCTTATCGCCGAAATCAGCCGACAAATAGTGACGCAACAGCGTTTCAAAGTATTTTTTATGTGCACAACTGAAAATTTAACTCAATTTAATTAATATCAAGTTTTGGAGGCTTTCCGGTTAAGTCCAGAAAATGAAAGTAGGCTTGTTTTACATCGCATAATAGTGTTACTTGTCCGTTTCGTTTTATTGGCACGATTCGGATTATTGAATTTTGGCTTATTTCTTTTACAGTTGGGTTAATAAATTCTTTGCACCGATTTAGAAACCGCCAAATCATTGTGGCAGAGAAAACTTGAAATTTCACCATAAAACCTTTGTGAACAGATAGAGATCAATTGTCATGTAATTAGTGATCACATACAGTGTTTGCCATCTGGCATAAGAAGTTCTTACTTAGGACTTCTTTCTTCCTGAATAAAATTGTGAATTACCAACCCTAGTTCTATTTATTGTGAACCTGCCACCGGTCACAATTGTATTAAAGAAGAATATGTTACGTCAACAACAGTGGCAGTGCCTTCAGCGCGCACAGATGCGCACATTCTGAAAATTTTAATTCAATTTGAGAGTTCATCATTGATAAAACCATTTTCCATGGTGTGAAGGCACATTTGAACAATGCATGTATTTATAACAAATTTAGGAAGTGATGTTGCCTGTGTGCATGCACTGTGTGAAAATGTATAAGCATGGACAATGAAATTTATCATGTTTGCTTATTCACGATTGCTTAATTTCGTTTGACTTATGTCACTGATTCATTGTATTTATTCAACTGATGCGTGTCACGCTTTTGTTTGTGTATACTTAATGTAACGTGGTTATTGCAAAATAGTTGGCACGCGCTCATTCAAATATACGAACATCGAATAAACATAGTTTTTTTATTTGACACGTGTCATATTCTTTTACAAATCATGATAATTTACATAAACCTCGTACTCTTCACAAACAGCTTTGAAAGTGGAGAAACCAACTTGTTAATAAATACGCAAGTATTTTGATTATTTTCACTTTTATTTATTTATTTATTTGTTATAATATAAACAGTCAAGGGTGAAAACTTTTTATCTATTTTTATTTATTTATTTATTTATTTACTTTTAATTCATTTCAATATTGTAGAGCCTTGACATGCTAGAAATTGTTAACTTAACAAAATGATTATATGTGAGCTTACTATAAATAAGCATTTATTTCAGATCATGGACAAAGATCAACGTTGTCGCTTGTGTATGTTTGACATAAAACATGACACAAGACACCTAACAGCTCTAAACATCACTTTTCAAATGATATAAAAGTCTCTTTAAATGTTGATGTGTCATTGGATGATGATTCTTGGACTCCATCTTTTATATGTCGATTGTGTCAAAGGAAGCTTGAAAGATGGAATCGACAGAAAACTCAAAAGAAGATGGCGAAGATCAATATTGACACGATCCAGATGTCATGCCCAAACCTGGACGCATTTTGGAATTTTGTTAAAGCTGAGGGAGACAGATTGAAGATAGATCTTGGACGGCAAACCTGTATCGGTATAGTATCCCGTAAGATCTCGACTTTTAGTCATCCATACCAGAATCATTGGACATTGAGCATGCTAAAATGTTTTTCAGCCAATTTTTGCCAGCTCCCTTGGCATCGGCAATACAGGATTCGATGGCATTTGCCACGAGAAATCAGAGAGCTCTTTAGTGGAGTTTAAAACGTCACAGGAGAGGTAGTTGCTAGGGAAATTCAATGTGTGATTGGAAGGACAGTGCGACATGAAAACTGTAACTAAATGTAAATTCAAAATTTAATTGCCCTGCTTTCTTTTATAAATAAGTCCTTGTCAAGACAGTAAATTTAAATCAAGTGACAAGTGCAAAGTAGATACTTCTGTGGTGGTTCTTTTCGTTTTATGTCTTGGTGTTTGAAAATTTTTTTGTGCTGTTGGCGCCTTATGTATGTTTTCATATTTTTAGTTGAGTTAAGGTAACTGGGTGGCCACCTATTGGGAAAATAGCTGCTCATTCGGCTTACGATATGTTTCATGGTATAAGTACCTGATTGTTGGTTTGGTTTTTTCCCCGCCTCGGTTTTTGGAGTGGGAATCTTTTTCTGATTGCGCCTTTTCCTGATCTTTGCCTACTTGTACCTTTTCACAGCGGGACAGGTTGCTTTTTCAGCCAGATAAGGGATTTTCGATACAGGATGGCAGAAAACAATGCAATATTGTGCAATTATCGCAAGTACTTATCAATTTATGTCAAGTAGGTGATAAACCGGTGGTTACAATGATGGGGTGTTTGAAGTCGCTCTGAGCTTATTCCTTATATATTACACTTCCCTGCGCGAACTGACGGTTCTGAGATACAAACAATTCAAAATCTTATTCTGAAAGCTTCTGTTTGCCAAGTCAAACTCTTCGAAAAATATGTTGAAAAATTCAGAGCTGATGAATAACTTTCCAATTTTTTAGCTTTGTTGTTGTATGACTACATAGATTCCCAACCAAACTTCAACTTTACCAAGGTAAGTCTGGTTAATTTGGGGGATTAAACTTCAACTTCCCCTCTACGAAGGTAAATCTCATTCAATTTATAAATTTATTGGGGGAACCGTATTATTAGCCTGCACATTGTGGAGGACAAACTCAGATATCAAAGGGAGAATAATGCCAACTCTGTATGCTTAAATGTTACCTTCAAACCATGTATCCAAAAACAACCACGAAAACCTGGGTGGCCAACTTAGGATGTGGTAACAAAACATCACCGTAACTTAATTGATGAACTTTTAGGGTTGATTGACGCCCAAATAACGAAATCACAAACAAGAGAATTTGGTTAAGAGTTACACAGACAAAATTACGGAGCTCTACAAGAAGGCTGAAACCAGCAGATCAAACTTTGTGGCAGCCATCAGGAAGCACAAAAATGACCTTGAGTACTAGACATGCGGCAAAAATTTGCCTCATTCAACCGAATAACTATGACCAATGGGCTTCATCTCACGCCCTTGGAAGATATAATAGCTGCGGCAGAATCATGAACACACATGAGGTCAGCTTCTAGTTTCCTTACTCAGCTTGCCACACTCAATTTCACAGTTTTAACATGTATTTACCTTTGTTTTCAGACGTCCTTGCTGAAGTGTTCTCGATTACAGAAGAATCCACATTCACGAAGATGAGAACAGCCCTCAGAGTCTTTGAAAGTCAGTGGAGTGGACTTGAAATCCCCCAGTGATTTGTTACAAAGGCACAAAGTATTATGTGACAATCATTTATAGTGCTTAGGACAAGTCCCTGACTGTGTAGTGCTTCTAATAGGTGCTATAATTTAAAATCATTTGGCTTGAAAAAAAGTATGTGCTTTTATCTATTAGACAAGATACAAGAACTGTGTTATATGAGATGAACCGTGACCTGTCACGTGACTACTCAGAACACTTGATTACATTGTCGCTTTATTGAGGAATTTTTATTTGTGTTTTATATAGTTTTAACTCGTTATTTAACATTTAATTACAGTGTATAGTGACCTTTTATGTTTTAATGAACTTTTGGAACTAAATTTGTGTAAAAACGTTTCGTGGATCGTGTACATTCGAAAGAAACAAACTCTGTAACAATTTCGGAAGCTGGAGAAAAAATGGCCGACTCTGATTTATGTCCAGTAGGGACGGATCAGAATGTCGTGGAAGACAGGGTGTTTCCCATGTGCACAGTAGGTTCAACGGGACAATATTGTTTCCACAGTGTACAATGTTCCGTGCAACAAATATGTTTATTTGGTCGCAAATCAATTGGGAAATGAACTTTCCTTTGTTTCGAGCCAGCCTGTGACGTCACAGCTAGACAGCAGATTATCTCCACGCTCAGCTGGACCACACTCCTCTGACCACGTGACTAGGTCGTCCCCTGCAGGAGCAGGAGTGGGGACGCTTTCTGACTTATCGAGCTACGCTTGAAATGGAGGTGGCAGAGACAAAACAAATGCTCTACCAACAACAAACAGTCCTTTCATCAATTATTCCGGCTGTAAATGCACACGGCTACATGTACGAACTTAAGACTCAGCAGCCTGAGGTTCATTCTGACTATTACTAGGAGGAAGAGAGTATTTGCGATCAGGGAGACGATGAAATTCTCAATGAATCTGAACACAGTATGTGCAGTTTACAATGCTCTTACATATAAATTGGTAACAAGCTTTATTGCAGTATATTAACATCGTAACGTTTGTAGTATAACTTACTTGTAGTATAACATAGTCGCTTGAAGTAATGTTGAAGGTGTGTGAGATTATTATTACTAAACTATTGTTAAGGGTCTATAAGGAAGCTTTACAGTCTAGGGAACTTGAATGTGGCATATTAAGTAGTGTAATCACTATTATAACAGTAAAATGTTGCAACAATGTACTTTTCAAAGAGTCCAAACTACACATGTACAATTTGGCATGGAAACAAGTCATTGTTTTGAAATACTGTTATGAGAATGTTGGTCTGTTATTTCAAATTATGAACAATTAAGTAAATACCATCAACAGTGGCGTAGCTGCCTATACGCAAATACTCAGCTGTGTATCATAAATCTGCCCATTATTTATTTATTTATTTATTTATTTATTTATTTATTTATTTATTTGTATGCATGATTCACATTTTTGTTCTGCAGTATACTCTTTTAACATATTGCTCGAGAAAGGCTAGCATGCAGGCTGTTGCTATGGCAACAGTATCTTATCTTGCAATATGCCTCGAATTGTATGCAGCAGAATGCTACCTTACTCATATTTAGTTACACAATCAGACAACGTTGATTCCTACCACTGAACGCAGATGTAGGGGCGACAAAGAAGCTTTCCGATCCTGCGAAAGTCAAGTTGTTGACAACGAAGTGGACGACCGCTCACAAGTTCAAAATTGTTTTGTTTCTTTTGTTTTCTAGCAAAAGACACAGTGACTCAGTTCTAAACAATTGCATACATGTATGAAATTCAATTTCAAAGAAATAAAATTTCAGGATGCATCTTTTAGGTTGCTTGCTATGCATGTTTTTAAATATTTTTAAACAAAATGATAACTATATCACCAATAATTTTTATTCTATTTCTCATGTATACTGAAGGACAAAAGAAACGACAAGCGCGCTTGAGTGGATACAGAACAACAAAAAGTCGCTTTCGTTATCAATTATGCAGGTGTCGACATGATATCTATTTCAAGTTGTTTTTCATATTTTTCAGAACGATAGGTGCCGTGAAACGACACATGCAAGCCCATTGGTTCAATGAAAGCAGCTGGCTGAGATACATAGTGTCAGAAGATAGCCTTGTCTGTGCGCCCTGCTATGTCTTCAGAAGACACCAAGATGGAAAAGACAAGGCATTTTTCAGCAGGCCAGTGTCACTGACTGGAGCAACCTGGCTAAGTCAATAAATACACAGCGAATCATAAGAACACAGAAATGCCGAGATCGACGTGGAAAATTTCGTCCTGATCAGGTCACCACAATGACATAGTTACAAAAAAACACAATGCACCATCCTAAGATCTATTGTAGAAACCATCATTCTCTGTGGCAATCAGAATATTGCCTTGCGGGGTCGAGGAAGGTGGCAATTTCAAAGCCATCCTTGCTGATAAGGCAAAGCATAATCAAGTGCTGAAACCACACTTAGAGAAAAGTGAGAAGAGAGATAACAAGAGAGAGAGACACAGGATAGCATAATTACATACATGTCTCCACAAATACAGAATGAGATTATTGAAATATGTGGTAACATGATCAAAACATCAATTGTTGAGCCAACAAAGCCACCGATGCAAATGGCCATGTATGTGCGGTACTATGATGTAGAGAAAGTCTCGCTGTCAATAAAATGATAACTATGCATACATTTATAACCTCTGGAGACGTAAATCTATGTCTGCAAGATTCATGGAAGGACAATCATATAATTTACCCTAGGAAAAATAACGCAAAAGACACATTTCATATCATCATATAATATGTATGACATGTGGTGTCAGAAGTGACATCAAAGACTGAAAATGAACTGACTGTAAGAAAACTACAGGTATTACATGGACAGTTGATTACAAAAAAAAAAATGAAATTACAAAATACAGAAAAAGTTGACGATGGAAAACGGACGGCAGCAAGGTCCTCAAGCTTATAGAAAATATACATCGTCTTAGAATAATCCCATGTTATATCTTCAGAATGTCTTCCATATCTCAATGTTGGTTGTGCCCCAGCACCTTCTCTACCAGGAAAGAGCTGAGAGTGCACATAGGAAGTTCCAACCACCTTCGTCTAAGAGTACTCTGCCCATGGTGTTTCCATAAAGAGAAGACAAGCAACCGGATGGGGGACCTCAAGAGGCACGTGACAATGAAGCATGCGTTTAATCAACTCTTTGCGACAAATTCTTCTCGGATGGCAACATTTGGTTTTTACCTCTCCATGTACCCGAAAGATTATGCTTGAGTTATCACTCCAGCTCGAGAGGCACTCCAAGCCATGGAGGCAGTGAAGAGTTGGCCATTGGTTACTCCAAGCTCCTTCCGTCCTCTTCAGAAGTGGAAACAAGGCTGGGTGTTGGACGATGCCACCCCAACAAGAGAAAAGCCTTCCGATGTGGACCCGCATGTCCAACCAGGGGAGATGTGGCCCCTCCATACAGCCCAACCAGACCGGAGATGGTGACAGACTTGGTGGCCAATTTAACATTTGGCTGGTTTCTAAAATAAAGCCTTATTTATCTAAAGAACATAGACTGATGTATTACAAAAGTTATATTCAACCTCATCTTGACTATGCAAATATTGTTTGGGGAAGTACAGGTAAAAACAATTTAATGCAAATTGAAAGACTTCAAAGGAGAGCTTGTAGAGTAATTTTGGACTATAATGTAGAAAATATTCATCAGTCTATGAATGAAATAAAAATTATGACTGTGACAGAAAGAGTATTTTTCAGAAAAGCAAAATTTACGTATAAAGTTTCCAACAATTTAACCCCTGAATATATCAGTGAAATGTTTACCAAACGACAAGCTAATGTTAACTCTTTCGCTGCCAATATCGCCGATAAGCGACGTACTGGAGAGTGCCACTGTCGCCAAAAGGCGACTTCGTCGTTTGGTTCGGTACTGTATTGTTTACTCCCGTATTTTGTGACATTCTGTTGCTATGAAAGGAAGACAACCTCAACAAAGGCCTGTTTACGGCAAACAAACCCGGAAGCATAATAAAAAATCGGAAAAACTTACATTTTATCACATTTTTGTCACTATTCGAATTATTTGATCCAAACAAACTACAGCGTTGGATAGAATGGCTTCTAGATACACCCTGGACGAGGCATTATCAAGGATAATGCATGATTCAGACTCTGGGTCGGAGTTAGAGATGTCGGAAAATGTAAGCAGTATTTTTCCCTTCACATTTACGTAATTAAGACGTTCCGGTGATCGATTTTTGACAGCGCTTACCTGGAAAATTGATTTTTCATACCTGTTATTTACCTGTACAATGTGACAGCTGTGTACACGTAAGTCGTGTGTAATTATTTTCTGTAAATATCTGAATGCTGTATGCATGTGCAGTTCAAATTTAGCTATTTGCATGTGACACATACTGTTTAGAAATATTTTTATAAAGGAAAAGGGTCATTATAAAATTTATATATGACATACCTTCAAAATGTAAATTTACGGTGCATTTCAATGTATTTTCAGGACAGTTCTGATGCTGAATCAAGTGATGCAGAGACTGTTCCTGCCACCCTAAGGGATCCCTCACCACCAGACACTGAGGAGCAGCCAGGTCCTAGTACTAGGAGAGCTCCAACCCGAGGTCGAGTACGGGGTCGGGCGCGTGGGCGGGGTCGAGGCAGGGGAAGAGGCATGGGTCGAGGTAGAGGACAAAACAATCAGCCGCCCTAGTTCGAGTGGAGAAATGTAGATTTTTTAGATTATTTTGATGATGACTGGCTTGGGACACCCAGAAGACAAGGTGTACTTGTTGATACCTCTGAGTACAAACCAGTGGATTATTTCAAGTACTTTTTCCCTGATGAAGTATTTGACATTATGACAACCAATACCAATTTGTATGCAACGCAGTTTCTTAAAAATCGAAACCTCGGTACATTCTCCAGGTACCATAAATGGACAGACACAACCGCAAAAGAAATGCAGGCCTATGTTGCTTTACAAATAGCAATGGGCATAAACAATAAGCCAGAAATACCAGACTATTGGAGCACTTATTGGCTTACGGCAGGGAAATTTTGTGATGTCATGTCTAGAAATCGCTACCAGCTCCTGAATACATTCCTTCATTTCAATGACAACAGTGAACGACGTGCCAGAGGGGAGGAAGGGTATGATCCCTTGTTCAAGGTCCGTACTCTGATGAATTGTATTGACCCTAGGTATCTAAGTGCCTATGCACCAGACAAGGAATTGTCAATTGAAGAGTCAATGATTAAATTCAAGGGTCGCATATTTTTCCGCCAATACTTGCCAGCTAAACCAACGAAATGGGGAATCAAAACATTTGCCTTGTGTGAAAGTAACACTGGTTATAGCCTGAAATTCATGGTGTACACTGGCAAGAACACATTTCAGGTTGACAGGACATCTTCTCTGTCCATTACAGAGCAAACTTGCCTGGCGATGACTGAAGGGTTCGAGAATAATGGATATGAACTTTACATGGACAATTACTATACATCTCCACAGCTTTTTAGTGAATTGAAATCATGTGGCATAGGAGCTGCTGGTACTGTTAAGTACAATAGGAAATACATGCCATATGATTTGCAGCCTACAGCTTTGGTCCTGAATAAAGGTGATGACCCTGTATTTATGTGTTGTCAGGACTTGATAACTTGTGCTATGATGGACACAAAGCGGGTCCATTTCCTAAGTTCTGTTCATAGCGACAATACGTTTGACAAGATTGTGCGTGATAGGAATGCGCCAGGGGGTACAAGAACAGTTGTAAGGCCAGTGATATGTGAAGCCTACAATCAACACATGAATGGTGTCGATGTTCTGGATCAGAAATTAAGGTCCTATAGTTATCCGCATAAGTGTGCGAAGTGGTATATGACGATATACCACCGTTACAGAGAAGTCGCTTAAGTGAATGGATATATTCTGTATACAAAGGGTCTTTCAGAAAATAGTAAAGCAATGTCAGTTGTGAGTTTCAGAGAGGAAGTAATTGATGGATTGTTAGAAGGCTGAGAAATCGGTGCTTCAAAAAGGGGTCGTCCCTCAGTGACTGAGAAACCGGACAGACTTACAGGGTGTCATTTTCCGGCTCAGTATGACGACCCTAAACATCGACCTGAATGTGTAGTATGCAGTGACAGAGTAAATAGTAAGAGAGTGCAAACAAGATTCTATTGTAGAAACTGTGACAAGGCTATGTGCCCAACTGACTGCTTCATGTTGTATCACACTCAGAAAGACTTCAGAAGTGCATTCCGGAATAACTATCAGAATTGAGAAAAAAACTTGGATATTTCTAAGTGAGATACAACATAGCACCCTAGTCAGTTTGGGATAAAGCATTGTCTCAATTTGTATGATGGATTTCAATTTTCCTTATTCATATTGGAATTTGAACAGTGCCAAAATAGAAGAATAAATCTAGTCCATGTTCTATATATATATATATGATGTTGCTCATATTCTGCGACAGACAGAAATATTTTATTCATGTCCAATAGTTGTTATATACAATGCTGAGGTGGTTCTATATTGCAAGTTCTTATTGATGAAGCCTTTTGATACTCATAGTAAATCTTAAAATACAAATAAATGAGTGTGGTAAAAAGGATTTGCAGAAATAATTGTTTTAGTTGTATTTTATGTACTACGAAAACAAGTTTTTACCTATAATTGTAACATTTTGTGAATGTAGGTCAATGAAGGTCAAGGTCAGGGTCATCTAGGCTGACCATTCCATTTAAAATATCATCACCTATGTATGCTGAGTAATCTGTCAAAGTTTCATCACAATATTCATGCAAATAATGATGTAAGACAAATTTGATCAGTGGTAACAAATTCCATTGATTTTATTGAAAGTCGAAACTTGTTATAAAATCATTTTTCGTCTTTGTTTGTAAATAAATTCTTCTAATTGCATGAAATTGACAACAAAATGGAATAAAATTGTACTAAGTATACTAAGAAGAGAAAATTGCCCATAAAATGTTGTTTTTTCTGTATTTTGAACCATATTATAATCAAAACATAGCTGATTATTGTAATAAAGGTCAGTCAAGGTCAAGGTCAAGGTCATCTGGTCAGTCTGCCCATCCAACTATATGCTGTCATGCAGAGAAATAATTGGGCAACAAGTCCTCCAAGTTTCAGTTTAATATTCAGCCAGATAATGATTGTATACTCTTTTAAGCAGAAATCCCCTATTTTATACAATTTCCAGGAATATATTTGGCACTGAGAACAATGAATTACCAGGAAATTGGCAGTGAAAGAGTTAATGTCAATGATTCACATCTTTGCAAACAACTTCTGGCTACCAAAACCAAACACTGAATTATACAAAGGCAGTTTAGCTTTTTCAGTCCCAGTTATTTGGAGTGGTCTCGAAACCAGTGTAAACCAGAGGACCAATGGTCCTGTAAACGCTCACCTGAGATCAGCTGCATATACCAATAAACATGTTTGAATATTATGGTATTTAACTCCAGTGCAGGGGCAGATGAAGCCCTTGGGCCATTTTCTTTTTTCAGAATCTTCAATATTCTGTCCATTTGCCAATTTCCTGTTGGCTTTTTCCTTCAAATGACATTTTAACAGTTTTCCCAATTCAGATGCATAGGCAACCCATGTTGACCTTGCCATAAACTTGGTCAAGGTCATCACAGGGTCATGATTTATATATACATTGGAGTACTTTAGCCATCAATGCCTCACGCCAAGTTTCCTTGAAATCAGTCTATTGGTTTCAGAGAAGATGATTTTTGATGGGTTTTTACCATATATGGGCATGGCGGCCATCTTGGTCATGTGACCTAGATTATTTATATACACATTGATTCCCCTATTCTATAGATGCTTCACATAAAATTTGGCTTTGTTTGGCCAAGCGGTTTCAGAGGAGACGTTTGAATATTATGGAAATATACATGTATATTGCCCCGGGGTGGGGGCACATGAGCCCCTGGGGTCCAATTTTTTTCAGAATCATTAATATCCAGTCCTACTGCCCATTTCCTGCAAGACTTTCACTTTAAATGACATTTTAAAAGTTTTCCCCATTCAAATGCATTGGTGACCTATGTTGACCTTCCCGTAAAATAGGTCAAGGTCATCAGAGGGTCATGATTTATATACACATTGTAGTACTTGAGCCATCGATGCTTCGTGCCAAGTTTCGTTGAAATCGGTCAACCGGTTCTGGAGAAGAAGATTTTTGAAGGGTTTTTACCATATATGGGCATGGCGGCCATCTTGGTCATGTGACCTGGATTATTTATATATACATTGGTTCCCCCTTCCCATAGATGCTTCATGTAAAATTTGGCTTTGATTGGCCAAGCGGTTTCAGAGAAGAAGATGTTTGAATATTATGATAATATACATGTATATTGCCCCAGGGTGGGGGCGGATGAGCCCCTGGTGCCCAATTTTTTTCAGAATCATTAATATTCAGTCCTACTGCTCATTTTCTGCAAGATTTTTCCTTTAAATGACAATTTAACAATTTTTCCCATTCAAATGCAAAGGCGACCTATGTTGACCTTGCCGTAAAATAGGTCAAGGTCACCGCAAGGTCATGATTTATATAGACATTGTAGTACTTGAGTCATCGATGCTTCATGCCAAGTTTGGTTGAAATCGGTCCAGTGGTTCCGGAGAAGAAGATTTTTGAAGGGTTTTTACCATATATGGGCATGGCGGCCATCTTGGTCATGTGACCTGGATTATTTATATACACATTGGTTCCCCCTTCCCATAGATGCTTTATGTAAAATTTGGCTTTGATTGGCCAAGCTGTTTCAGAGAAGAAGATCTTTGAAAATGGTGGACGACGGACGGACGACGGACGACGGACCGACGGACGGACGGACGACGGAGCATGGGTATACTATAAGCTCACCTTGTGAGCCTGACGGCTCAGGTGAGCTAAAAATGCTCCTTCTGTCGAATTTTTTCCATTCTAGATGTATTAAATGGATGATGGTTAATTAATGTACAGTCAATAGACAATTGTTCGTCACTTTCGAAAACTCCATAGACTTCAATGTATTTTCACATTTACAATAAAAATTATCCTGCCTCTTCTGGTCGACACATTTTTATGATTTTGGTGTCATTGGAAAGTTAGATAAATAAAGCAATAAACAAAGGTCATTTGGTGAAGTTTTGACTTTTCACTTTTGAAATACAAAAGTTTAAAGTTTAGCGAAATTTTGAAAAAGACACTTTCCCATTGACGTCAATGGTGACGTTGCCCAAAAATTGCCAAAAAAGTTCTCGCGATTTTGATTTTTTAAAAATTTGTAGCTTGAAAACGCATGCATGGAATTTAATGAAAAAACCTTTGTTTATTGCGTTATTCATTTACCTTTCAAATGACACCAAAAACAATAAAAAGTGTTGACCAGGAGAAGCAGGATACTTTTTCTTGCAAACATGAAAATACATTGAAGTCTATGGAGTTTTCCGAAGGTGACGAACAATTATGTCTATTGACTGTATATTTGTCCCATATTATGTTTGTGTTCATAATTTGTTTATCATTCTTTTTGCCTTTTATTCATACATTTCACTTGTTTTTAGATTTTGTTATTCATTTGTGCTCTTCATGTTTGTTTGAATGCATGTGTAATATTTGTACATTTACTTCTTTTTTCACATTGTATTTTACTATTTTCACTTCTGGTCAAACACGTAGGTGACTTTTGTTTATTGCTGAAGAATAAGTCACTAAATCGTTTGACCAATCTTGTGTAATTTTGATTGTTGGTAGAGATGTGTGAGAGTTTCAATTTATGTGTGAGAATTTCAATTAGCATTTTTTTAAGTATCTGTACAATTGTTAATATTTGTAAATATTTGAGGGCCGCAAGGGCGATTAGTTTTGTACTAATTGTGTTACCCTCGTGAAATAAAGTCTATTATTATTATTATTATTGTAAACCGACGTATGAGGCCCACCAGAACTTTGACAACCTTCACAAGAGCCCTAGGAATTGACAAGGGAGGTTAGCCAGCTAGTAAAGATCTCAGAGATGTTAATCAACTGCATTCTCACCATAACTCCGGAACCAGGATAGCCACGGAGAAGGACAATGACCTAAGAGTTTTAAGAATGTTTCAGAAAGCAGCCAGTGACTGTGAAGTCCAGCTGGACTCAACGATTACAGCAATAAATAGTGCTGGGGTCAGGCTGTGTCTGAAGTGAAATGTTAAATTCTGGGGAAAACATGGAACCAACACATTTATTTGCAATAAATATTTACAATAATGAAAAACTAGATGAGATAAAATCCCCAGCTAAGGTTTATGTGGCAAAAAAACAACAACATAGACTCTGAAAGAAGGCTTAACAAAATATTAGCACCGGAAAAGTATAGCGTTAAAGATCAACTGCCCTGTAATTTTACTAAGAAACCTTGGAGGAAAACTAGGAAAACAAATACATGTAATAAATAATGAAAAAATAATTCTGTTGGTGCTAGTTTCTCCATTTGACAATGATGACATGTGATTATAGATGGTGTTAGTTTCTGTTGATAAACCTTGGATAAGATGGCACACAAGGGACAGCCTTCCAGTGGTCAACACTAGTTTTACGGCACCATGAAGCATCAAACAAATGCGAATGTAGCTCAGATCTGGCTGAAATTTCAGCTTTGGCAATAAAGGACAATCCTGTGGTAACAAGCATGACTCTATCAAACTGAAACAGAACAGGAATGCCAAAAAGGTTCCGATCTTCTACTGTCCTGACATGTAGTCCCTGTTAAGGGACAAATAGACGTAAGTTATTTTTACTATTTTATATTGCCCTGTCAAGTGCATTGAATACTACAGACTGCCAAGAACGTCTACAGAAAGATGGGAAACCTCAGGCAGGTCTGGTTAAAGCAGACCAAGCTGAACAATATAAGGTTGTGTTTAATTTCATGATCAAAAATTATATGAACCTCAATGCTACAAAATGTACCTTTGGACGTTCAGAAGGTCGAGTCACAGACCGAGAAGGCCAGACACCTGCTCTCAGCATTTTATTTAAATGCCGAGCTCATTGAAGCAGGCAACCTGACAGGGGCCAATGGAAAACTAGGACTATATAAAAAAAAGTTGTCACGGCAATTGTTGGTATGTTACTTTTTTGTTTTCAACTGCATGCAATGAAAAATCTTTTGCAAATTGTCTTATCCTGACAAAGGTGATACCAAATATCCATAGCTATACAACTGCTCAATTGATTTAGGTGTTGGCCTATATAATGCAGTGTAGCATATCTGGGCTTGTATTTGGTTGTTGACAAGCGCATGACAAGCAAGCGCATTCTTTTGCATGCTGTCAGATACTGATGATTAGAGAAGCCCTAAGTATTAATTAACTTTCTTTGTTATACATGTATTCGGCTCAGTAACACTGTTATGTCAACCAATATCTCGTCTGATGACCTCAGCCCTTCACCAGAATGTCCGATGTTAAGCAAGAAACATAAGATTAAAAACTGCTACATTTTGAAACAAATTTGTAAAACTTTTAAAATGGATAATATGAGAAAGATGGCAATTCCAAATGCAAGGTAAGAATAAAAGCTTGTTTAGCAATGATCAGGACCGATCAGCACCAAAATATCTTCTATTTGGCGTGGGAATTTCTTTCTGGTAGCGTCATTTCCAGATCATTGCCTACTTTAACCTTTTTATATCTTGCAATCTATCAGAGGAATGATTATGAAATGGAGGGCCTACCTAAATTCCTTGTGTATGTTTCTTGTTATTTCAGATTATTCCCTTCTCCAAGGTACAACAAGCAAGGCCTCTGAAATTCGCTCAGCCATGAAAAGAAAAATTACGGGGCTCGAGAGTGTACACTGAAACAAGGAAAACTGTTTGTAAAACTAGTTTGCCTGTGGTGATAAACTGATGTAAAATAATTGTGACTGGCAGAGCTATTGTTTCTTTGTTTACTTAGGAACATGGGACTTCTTATATTCTGTTACATATTTTATGATATGTAAAGAGTATCATAAGAGTGATCAGTCAATGTCTGGCAAGATAGTCAGTTCTTTAGACGCTTCCTGTTTGTTTAATTGTTACTTGGATTGTTTTTTTAAAGTTTTACTTCCATTTCGAGATTATTTCAGCTCAAACTGGACCGACCAATCAATAGGTGGAGCAAAAACAGGAGAACTCGAGAAAAAGCACCTGGCACACCCAGAACCAGACCTTGGCTTGTCACAAGTACCCCTTGAGGGGCTCGAACCTACACCATTCACAGTGGTGACTGGTGAGATTATCAAATGGTTAAATGCTGTAATGAAATATCAGCGGTCTTAACCACTCAGCCACGGGTGGTGCCTACTTGGCTTGTATTGTACATTAAATCTCAGAGTTTCTCTAATATTTCTGTCTGACTCTCATTTGAACATATTGGTCAACAGTTTAAATTGATGAAGAAATATGGTCTGAAGCATTCGGTTAATGAAGATTGCAGGCTATGATAAAATTGTACTGTATTCGTTCTAATTAGGGCACATGCTCCAATAAGTGCACACCCTAGCCATTTCCGAAAAATATTTGGCTTACCACACTGCTTACCGAATTAACAGTTGGTTACCGAATTAACCGTATAAAAACTTTAGCTTAAATGATCAATATACTAATATTAGCCATTGTAACTCTAAATTACATATTTGTTATATATATTTGACATATACTTTCAGCAGATGATGTGTTGTTTCTATTTGTGGTGTGCGCTAATTAGAATGATATTTTGTTGTCTTAACTTTACCTCATTCTGAAAAGTTATGCACCTTGTGTGCTAATTAGATCGAATACAGTATTTACTAAATCAATGCATGGAAAGAATGTTGTTGTTGTTGTTGTTGTGTGTGTGTGTGTGTGCTTTGGGTTTAATTTTCAGTTATTGACCAACAAATGAATAATCTTGACAAGGGTTCAAAGTACACAATTTCAGGATAGCATAATTAGCCAATCATCTTACATTCGATTGGTTTAGAATTTTTCAAAAATCATTTAGCTTGCATCTGATTGGTGCAAACTGCTTAAGCTTACAATGTGCCTATTATGTAGCTGGGGCACATTATAAGTACATCCATGAAACGATTTCTTGAATGTGATTGGACATTTTGATGATATAGGCACATTTTAGGTACAATTTGTAGGTACATTATAGGCACAGTTTCTGGGTACATTAATCGGTAGTCGGCGAAAAAAAAATGGCAAGATAAAACTTTGTTTTTAATTTCACCTCACTTTGATAAAGATTATCAGACTATGGGGCGCAAAAGAATCAAGCCATTACAGAGTGCCATGGAATGGATCCAAAAGGAAGACGATCCCCCTGGATTTGAAATTGCAGACTTTGGCATAAAAGGCAGGGGTATTGTAACAAAGGTGGAAGATGGGTGAAACAATCAGTGCAGAAGAAGGTGAGAGGAGGGAAGAAGAAGACGGTGGTTCTGGCTACAGATACTTCTATAATATGGCTAAAGATCATGACAGAAAACTCATTCAACTGAGCGTTGATGCAGCTGCTGAAAGCGGCTTTCTGGGAAGATTGGTTAATCATGGAGAAAAGAGAGAGAGAAATGCTGTTATGAAAGAAGTAAATGGAGTACTTTGTTTGTTTTCCTTGAGACACATCAAACCAGGAGAGGAAATTCTTTACGATTATGGCCTAAAAAACTACCCCTGGGAGTCAAAGAAACATTCAAAGAAAAGGAAAGCAGATTATGACCATGAGAACGGCATTCCTGTCTGTGCTCATGATGAGGCCTCATCCCTGTATCCAGCTGTCAAGAGAGTTACACGTTCCCGATCTGTCGCCTCACCCTGCACTCTTAACAGAGGCAAAAATGACATCGGTACTGAAATTGGTGTCTATGAGAATCATGAAATTACTGATAATCAAAATGCCATGGGTGATGCAGTTGAGGTGACAGATGGCAACTCAAATCTCTAGGGTGTGACTACAGAACCTGGAAAGATGAGGGAGTGTGAGGGGGCAAACCATTTTGAAGCAGGGCTTGCTGATCAGTCTGAATACAATGTAATCTTCAGCTCACCCAGTACTTCATACAAAGGCGAAAATGACGTCGGTACTGAAATTGGTGTCTATGAGAATCATGAAATTTCTGATGATTAAAATGCCATGGATGATGCAGTTGAGGTGACAGATGGCAACTCAAATCTCTCGGGTGTGACTACAGAACCTGGAAAAATGAAGGAGTGTGAGGGGGCAAACCATTTTGAAGCAGGGCAGGCTGATCAGTCTGAAAACAATGTAATCTTCAGCTCACCCAGTACTTCATACAAAGGCAAAAATGACGTCTGTACTGAAATTGCTGTCTATGAGAATCATGAAATTTCTGATGATCAAAATGCCATGGGGATGCAGTTGAGGTGACAGATGGCAACTCAAATCTCTCGGGTGTGACTACAGAACCTGGAAAGATGAGGGAGTGTGAGGGGGCAAACCATTTTGGAGCAGGGCAGGCTGATCACCATGACAGTGATAGCGAGTCTGATTCGGATTTGGAATGGGTTGCAGGGATAAAAAAGAGAAAACGGTCCACTGGGCAGAAAAAGAAGTGGACAGACGAAGAAAGGCAACTGATAAAACCACTGGTTTCCCTTGCTATCAGAAATGGTAAACCACCAACTAAACAGGAAGTACAAAGCCTACAGAAAAAGAATCCAGCCCTAATGTCAATACCATGGAATAAAATAAAGCATCAACCTGGGCTTTAAGCCAAGCTAACAAAAGGCAAATCATCCAATGTTTGAAAAGGCCAAAAAAACATTAAAGGTTTGAAACAAATTTGTCTTCTTAGCAGCCTATTTGTTATGTGCCAGTTCAATTCAGTTCTTATTTGCCAGTTTTAGTTGCTTTCAATTATATGCTCAACACTCAGAGCATATTGAGGTATAATGGACCTCAAGGTGACAAAATGTCCCTTTGGACATTCAGTAATGTGACGGGATAGCCTCCCTTGGAAATATGCAAATTTCAAACTCGAGACTTTGTGAATCGAGTAAGTGTTGGGTATATAGCGCAGTAAACCACCCTTGGTGGATGAGCATGCTTTTCCACCGACGGGGTTTGCTGTGGCTTGGCTTGGCTGCACTTACAGTACTTTATAGGTTTACCTATAATTGTATCTATAATGTGCCTATGATTGTATACCAAAAATATACCCCTATATAAGGTACATTCTAGGCACATTTGAATGTTGTGCCTAAAATGTACCTTAATTATATAGGGTTACATTTTGCAGGTACATTTTAGGCACACAGGTACATTTTAGGTATACTAGGTACATTCTAGGCAACTAAGGTACATTATTGGTACATGTATAAGAGTATAATTTAAATAGGGCACATTATTGGTACAAAGGCACATAGCAGGAACACAGGTACATGCTAGGCACACTGAGTACATTTTTGGTACATGTATAAACATATATGAAAAAGGCACAAAATAGGTATCTTCTATATAAAACTATAGACATATCTATTTTGTATCAGTTTGGCTCAGTTTCAGATAGTGGGCCAATCTTGTACAAAAAAGGTATACCTTTTTTGTACTTTTTATGTACCCCAAAAATGTGCCTAAAATGTACTTTTTTCGGTATGGGTTTTTGCAATATTTCCATAGCTCTGCTTTAGAGTCTGTGGCGTGGCCCGAGACTAAACAGTTACAGATTTAAAGAAGGAACTAAAGAACGGCCAGCTAGTTGCCCTGGAAACATTGGATGAGTCACTGTTTAAGGAAACAGAGTAAGATTGGCTTAGTGTTGTTACCTATACTTTACAAAAACTTGCCCATGCAGTATATTTTTTCAGCATTCAAATTCGAAAATTTCATCGGAAAAATTAGAAATTTCATCAGTGCATGTAATGCACACAATGAATTAAGATTTAATGAACAAACAGAAATAAGACATAATCATGTATTACACCGCATCTTCAAAGTCTCGCGAGAAACGCAAGAGCATCATTCTACAAAATGGTTTAGTGCTAACGAGATAATTTTATACTCACAGACTTTAAAAACGCATCTGCATTATCGACTCTTCCTCTCAGAGTACAGGCTGTTTCGGAAAAATATTTGTTGAACTGAAAAGTACAATTAGTCTGCTTAACTTCAATACCAATAAGAGCTGTCGCAGGACAGCGTAGCTCGCCTGACTTATGCTTTGCCACTAAATCTATTAAAATCTATGACCTATGACCTTGACCTCAAGGTCTCTCAGGTTCGCCATGATGGTACAGCTTAAAACCAGTATATGTATATACCAACATGATCCATCAACATATTCAAAAGATATAGACTTCAAAAACTTTAACCCAAAATATTTTTAACATAAAATTTCTAAGTCTGTGACCTTGACCTCAAAGTCACTCAGGTGGGCATGGTACAGCATAAACTTCAGACCAATATCTATCAATATGCAAAGTATCAGCTTAATCCATCTATATATTCAAGAGATACAGACTTACAAAAACTTTAACACAAAATTTCTAAGTCCATGACCTTGACCTCAAGGTCACTCAGGTGGGTCGTGATGGTACAGCATCAAACTTCAGACCAATATCTATCAATATGCAAAGTATCAACTTGATCCATCTATATATTCAAGAGATATAGACTTACAAAAACTTTAACCAAAAACTTTAACACAAAATTTCTAAGTCCGTGACCTTGACCTCAAAGTCACTCAGGTGGTCCATGATGGTACAGCATAAAACTTCAGACCAATATCTATCAATATGCAAAGTATCAACTCGATCCATCAACATATTCAAGAGATGTAGACTTACAAAAACTTTAACCAAAAACTTTAACACAAAATTTCTAAGTCCGTGACCTTGACCTCAAGGTCACCCAGGTGGGTCATGATGGTACAGAATAAAACTTCAGACCAATATCTACCAACATGCAAAGTATCAACATGTTCAAGAGATATAGCCTTATAAAAACTTTAACCAAAAACTTTAACATTTTGAGCAACGCCGACGCCGACGCTAACGCCGACGCTAACGCCGACGCCGACGCCGACGCCGGGGTGACTGCAATAGCTCTTCCTGTACTTTCGTACAGGCGAGCTAAAAACGAAATGTCAGTGTCCGTCATTTACCAAATACTGCATGAAATAAACGGTTACCCAAAATTCAACAAAAATAAATCGCATAATGGGTCAATATGGACGAAAAAATTCTTAATGTCCCACATGCTTTCCGGAAAGAAACATCAAAACACTAAGGAATGCTGTTGGTTAGTGTTCATTTGCATGAAAAACGTGACAATTACTTCAGTTTAACGTTTATCAAGAAAACGTAATTTTTACGCATACGATTGAAAGAAATTCCTCTTTTTTTTCGAACACATTATATAGGCACGGGACTAACTTAAAAGTACCATAAGGCTTGATGTTGTAATCAAATGTCTCTGTGTCTTGAGCACTTAACGTTTAACGTCAGCGAAAAACGTTAGCGCCTTAAACGACATCGAAAGTAAACACCAATGTTATTTTGCTTTTTCTTGTGCTTTAGGTTGTTGGCTATCACAAGAGATGTTTTGTTTTCACAAAATCCCTTTCTTTTAGCCACTGTTAAGTTTTCTTCAGAAAAGTAACGTCTCAATGAGGTTGAAGAAAGCAGCTTAAGCAAAGAAATCAGCGAACAATTTTTTATGGATAAATATTGTGTTTGGTGTTAGGAATCAGGATACAATGTTTATTTTATGCTTCACTTAAACTTGATTCAGTTTTAAGCAAATGATAACCGACGTAGAGTGTTGCGTTTTTCTAAGTCCGCCATTATATATACACCAATAATTATATTTTCTCGACATCATTAATGGATAACATTTGGATTTTCTGCAGGCTTATAATCTGTATTATTTATGTCAAATTCAGAAGCTTCTGCAGCCGATGCTGCCATTTCAAACGAGCAGCGAAATGGCCAAGGCCTGGATAATTTCAAGGTGAATACCGACAGAAGCTATCCAAGTCATGTTAGTACGCCTTCTAGAAAACAAAAGGCTTTTAAGAAAGCTGGCTCCACAGAAAGAGATCTTGTTACGATTAGGAGTCAAGTGAAACTTCCGAATCTTCAGACAGCTCAGCCTCTGACGATTCATCCCAATATTCATCTTCAGACAAGTCTATATCATCCGACAGCGAAGATGGGGAAAATGAAATACCCAGTAGGCCCTGACGACTACGTACAATTTGACGTGGAGGTGAGCTCCAACAGGAAGGTTGTTTTGCCAGATGACATGACGGACTACCTGACAAAGAAATTCTAAACTTTCATTTCTGATTAAGTTCTGAATGAGAAAACATGGTAGTGGTAGAGTGTCAGACACCGAATCGAGAGGTCCTGGGTTTGATCTCCACAGGCGTCACCGTGTTGTGTCCTTGAGCAAGACACATTAACTCCCTCCAGTAGTGGTTAAACCCAGGAAGCATTGGCTCCATCCTGACATGACTGAAAAATTGACTAGGATGTTAAGCCTCAACGCAAACAAACAAACTAAGGATGTGAAAAAGTCTAAGAAGCTGCTAAAATCCAATGGTGCTGACCTTTCTAAGGGAAAGAAGCTATTTGGCAAGTGTTTTAACAAAGCGCTGGCTAAGGCTTCTAAAATAAGGAAGAAGTCCAAAGAAATATCCCGACAGCTCGGTTCGACAAGAGATAGAAAGAAGAACAGGAACCAGCATAAGTTGCTGTCCAAGAGGTCGCGGTCAACCAATTGGCCCTTTCCATCAGAGTCCGAACAGAACAGAAATAGACCTTGACTGCAGTTCAGTGCCAATGGAGATTTGTGACACTGATGATTCGGATCTTGATTCTGCATCAGAGAGTGAATCCGAATCATTAAATGATTCTAATGAAGAGGCAGACCAATCATGTGATAAAGGTTCTCCGACTGACAGTCATGAATCTTATGGAACTCCATTGTATAATGTTCCACCATCTGAGAGTGTGTATTCCTCCCAAATGACCGTTGAGCAACATCTTTTAGCTGTATGTTCTTATGCATCCAAGTACAATATATCCACACAACAATTCAAGGACCTGCTATTCCTGAGTTTACATCTTCCAGAAGACAATATGTGTGAGCTTGACATTCAAAAAATCAAGCAACAATGTGGCTCTGACTCGGGTATTAAAAATATTCAGAGTGCTGCAGTAAGTGTGGGGCCCTGAAGCCAGAGGTTAGTGCTGAACAGTGTCAGACACCCAATTGTGGTACACGTTTTGACTGTGATTTATATTTTATAATGGTTCATTTTTTGTATCAGGAAATATTGCATCTCAAATGAAAATAATCCTTGAATGAGAAGGTTACTGGAATAAAGTTCAAGACTGCCATAACGGAAAACGTTCAGAAGTACATGTAATAACAGACATAACAGATGGTTCAGAATATCTCAAGTTGAGAGAAGATGAATCTTTTGCTGTACCATCAAACAACATTACTTTCACATTTTTCACTGATGGTATTCCATTGTGTAAGTCTTCTAGATACTGTGAGACAGTGTATGAAACTTCAAATAAAAATTGGTTTTGGTCAATTAAAAATTCTGGTGAGGTGCTCAGTAAATTGAAGTGTAGAGGGTTCCGTGCGACAAGCTTGTCCACATATGATTTTTCTACTCTGTATACAACATTACCACATAATCTAATAAAAGAAAAACTTCTGAATTTGATAGAGTGGACCTTCAAAAGGGCATTAAAAAACTATGGTTCACTTTATTTGGCATGTAATGACAGAAAGGCTTTTTTCACTTCCTCTGACCAAAGTCGGTATACACTTTGGTCATGTCAGAATGTATGCGATGCCTTATCCTATCTCCTTGATAATATTTATATTAGATTTGGAACCAAGTTATACAGACAAATTGTTGGAATTCCGATGGGTACAAATTGCGCACCTCTCGTAGCTGATTTATTTTTATACTGCTACGAAAGAGATTTCATGGATTCTCTTAACCATGATAATCAAGCTGATGTTATCGAGGCTTTTAATTCCACATCTAGGTACCTCGATGACCTTTTGAACATTGACAACCCTTATTTTGAAGGTATGGTCAATCAAATTTATCCACCTGAACTTCAGTTGAACAAAGCCAATATCACAGATACTGAAGCCCCCTTTTTAGATCTACATCTTTCTGTTGCAAATGGATTTGTTTCTTCTAAAATTTATGATAAGCGCGATGACTTTGATTTTGATATAGTAAATTTTCCTTTTTTGGATAGTGACGTTCCTCGTCGTGCTTCTTATGGTGTATACATTTCGCAACTTATTAGGTTTGCTAGAGTCTGCAATCATGTTACAGACTTCAACGCTCGAAATAAATGTTTAACGGCAAAACTTCTCCAACAGGGCTATCGGTATCATAAACTTCGAAAAACATTTTCTAAATTTTATCGTAGACACTATGAATTGATTTCCAAATATAATGTTGGGTTAAAAACGCTTTTAAGTGAGGGCCTTTCGGAACCTGAATTTTATGGTGACTTGGTTTACAAATTTAAGAAACTTAAAGGAATTAATGATTTTTCTTTTCAGTTCAGAAAAATCATAACACGTTACAGACGTATAGGTTATAACTTAAATGTTATGCGACAGTCTGCATGCTTAGTTTTTAACCCAATCATGGTTGATAACTATGCTGCCTTCTTTAATTGCACGCCAGTGGGTAGGGCGTCAGACTCTATGATGGCCCCGACATAAAGCTATTCATTTTAGTTGGTTGGGGCCGGAGCTTCTTGTCTGTTGCTTGGCCCACCGGGGTCCAACTGGTGTTTTTCTTTTGCTCCGGAGTTAGTAGGTTATTCGGCGCCCAGGGATCTCCATCGTCGGGCAGCTTACTCAGTCTGTGAGTCCTGGTTTTTGATTCATCAGGATGTTTATCATGATTTATTTGTTTGTTCTTGATGATTCATTGACTAGTTAGAGATTCACTACGAGGACCAAATAACTAACTAAATGTTATGAACCACTGCAGAAGCTGAGGGTGAGGTTATGGCCATGTAAAACCGGTTTAAGCCCGCCGGTAACTTTGTGTTACTGATCGTTCCAAGTCGATACTTCTGTGGTGGTTCTTTTTGTTTTATGTCTTGGTGTATAAAATTTTTTGTGCTGTTGGCGCCTTATGTATGTTTTCATATTTTTAGTTAAGTTAAGGTAACTGAGTGGCCACCTATTGGGAAAATAGCTGCTCATTCGGCTTACGATATGTTTCATGGTATAAGTACCTGATTGTTAGTTTGGTTTTTTCCCACCTCGGTTTTTGGAGTGGGAATCTTTTTCTGATTGCGCCTTTTCCTGATCTTTGCCTACTTGTACCTTTCTAAAGTGTCTCTTTGGCCTGTTTATTTAGTCATTAATGAAATACCCCCTAATGAGCCCTTTTTGAAGAAAAAAAAGTTTGTGGGGCTTATGGCAAGGTGTAGCAAAACCAAAGATGAATACATACTTTAAAAGGCTTATTACTGACCTAACTGACGTACATGCTAAGGGTGTTGATTTGTCCATCAATGGCTCTTCAGTCATTTACAAAGCTAGGTTGGATTTAACCATGGATTTACAGGCAAGAGCTTATGTGCTAAATATGACACAGCATAATGGAGAATCTGCCTGTATATTTTGTGAGCAGGCAGGCAAAGTAGTCAAAAAAGGTAAAGGTAACTGCCGCATATATCCATTTGAAGAAACAGCACCTCAAGAGAGAACAGACAAGTCTATTTTGCAAGCATCTATTGCAGCAACAGAAACAATTAAGAGACTGAAAGGCATGCATGGTCGCACAGTATTTATGTGTCTTGCATATCTTTCTCTTGTGTCTAGTATTGTTGTGGACTATATGCATGGTACTAGCAACTTATGAGCCTTTGGATTGATGCCGAGTATCACAATAAACCTTTCTATTTAGGCAACAAAGTCAAGAATATTGATAAACTGACCCCTACTCTACTACTTAGCATTGGTATCTCATAATGTTAAGAGTGACACACAACCAGTATACAGTTGCTTATCATTTCTACGCATTGCTTTACATTTCTTAGCATTGCTTAACATTTCTAAGCTTTACTCAGGTGAGTTTTTTTTAGGTCCATCAGTATAGTATGCTACAACTGATAATACAAATGTTAGTTTTAACACAGTTTGTCTTGTTTATCTACATGTTTATCATGTGATTTGTCATATGATTCAAGTCATTCGATTCATAGTGCAATCCGCCCCCTTGAAGTTAACTCAAAAAGATTAATTCAGTATATAAAATCAATTATCATGGCTTCTGAAATAAACGAGATTTCAAAATTTTCTGCAGATGCCCTACATATGGTGTATGAAAAACTACCAGAAGAGGAAAAGGAACGCATGAAAAACAATTTAAGGACAATGTTAGGACTATTAAAAACAAAGAAACAAACCACAACCAAAAAATCAAGTGATCGTATATCAGATAGTGATACTTTCAAAAAGAGCATCTTACCACAGATAAACAGAAAAATAGAAGAGTCAGAAGCTGCAGAGCTTCGAATGGATCGACTGGAATATCCAATAGACTTTTCATGCGTTGAAACAGACTTTGTGGACATTAAAATCCACCAGTTGGCTGCAGAACACAATAAAATACTGCAGCTTAAAAACTCTCTAAAAGCAGCAACACTTGCGATACAATTTATCAGAGGAAAGTTTTATCTTTTTGCCAGAGAACATTTGAAAGAATCAAGCAATTTAGAATCAGCTGTAACGTGTACTCAACATGCCATACAGGACATTTCTCCGATACGCTTCTCTTGCCAATACGTTATTCTGCTTCCCTAGACTGATTGTGTGTGGTTTAAGCTTCACACAAATTCTCTTACATCAGAAAAGACTTCTAAAAGTTTTTAAAATCTTAAGAAGGACAATATTACTGAGAGGTCATCTTTCAGTTTCGGTTTCCCTAAAAGCAATCATTTTTTAATACAATCACAATAGAACGGTGTGACATAAACGTTGTATCGACAAACTTCAATACAATTTTATCAACCAATCAACAAACTGTGTGTGGGAACATTGTTTTTTAATCAACCAATGAACAAACTGTGGTTACACAATAGTAAATAAAATAGTAATTTAATCAGTGTTGACAAACTTTTCATATCAAAACAAATATTGTACATTGGGCTGTGCTCTGGTTTGCTGGAGTGTAGGACAAAATCCCCCCCTGGACAGAATCCCCCTCACTCTTTTTTGTTGACGAGGACAGAATCCCCCCAGTATATCTTGCAAATAGGACAGAATCCCCCCCCCACTCCCAGACAATCTCCATAATGATATTGTAACATTTACAACTATGTGTTTACTATTTTCCTCAGACCCTGAGGTTTAGAAACAAACTTATATTCAGAGTTTTTTCTATGTGTTATCCTCAGCCTTCGAGGTTCATTTGCAATATAATTTCTGTACGCATAATTTATTTTTTATATACAAAATGGTAAATATTGCAATCCCCAGCCCTTGACTTGCTATCTAGAATCAATATTTTACATATATATTTGGCCTCCTGGTTCTGAAGAATGCATGGGCGACCTAAGTTGACCCTGCCATAAAAAAGGTCAAGGTCATCCCATCATGATTTATACAAAATTTGTAGAATTATTGCCTGACGTTTCATGCCAAGTTTTAAAATCATAGGCCTTCTGGTTCTGGAGAAGATTTTTTAAGGCTTTGCTATTTTATAGTCCTTGCAGCCATCTTGGTCATGTGACCTGGACCATTTATATGAACTCTGGTTTCTCCTTCCTAAGGTTGCTCCACATGAAATTTGAATTTGATTGGCCAATCGGTTTCAGAGAATGTGATTGAAAAGTGTGAATGACGACAACAACGACGACGGAGCATGAGTATACTATAAGCTCACCTTGTGAGCCAAATGGCTCAGGAGAGCTAATAAGCATTTGAAAAACATACTTTGCTATTGGGGTATGTATTTTTTTTACTGGGGATGACAATGAAGGACTGTGATGTCAAAGCTCACATAAACTGCAAATATAGAGCTCTGTAAAGGACTAAATTAGCGAACCAGCTGAATCCTATGATTAAAAGCCACACAGGTATACCTGTGTCATTCCATAATCCAGGTTGCACCCGGACCGATAAGACGTGTTTTTCTTTCGGCTCTTTTGATTATTTTTTACCTTTTGGGAAATATAATCAGTTTTTGCACTAGGGTTAATTAAGGTTTCTTAAGTTATGGATTTAATGTGTGTTTTTTGTGAGGATTTAAATTGTGTGTCTGTGTTTACCGTGTATCTCTGCATCTCATATCATTTTCTAGTGTTATCTAAGGCTCATTTAGTGTCATCATTTGGATTTAATTTAGTGTTTTAAATGTTTTAATTGTTAAGTGTTTATTTGTGTAGTTTGTGTTTTAAAGACTTTTTTGGCTTTCTGACTTGTGTCAAGAAGGCCACTTTTAAAGCTAAAGCATCAGACGGAGGTAGGCTCTAAACAGTTCCATTCTTCTTAAACTCTTTTCACCAGTAAAAATATTATAGATTTTTTATTTAGATTTTGGTTTTTAGTAATTTAGTAATTTCATTTTAGTAATTTAGTAATTCATATTTTTTTTTTCTTAATCACCTACGCTCTTCCAATTTTTCAGAGACAGCATATTGGCTTAGTTGGATGGGTTATTATTCAAGCACTTGTTTGATTTCATGACATCCTCATGTTGGGTAAAAGTCCCATAAAATGGAGGCAATGTCCCAACATGACCATTGCTGTTGACTGGGACGTAAAGCATCAATTCAATTCAAATACTATATCAATGTTAGATAAAAAAATTATATAAAATAATGCTATTGGTGCTAGTTTCTCCTTTTGACAATGATGACATGTCATAAACTCTGGATACTTGCTGTAGATTTGTTGAAGGATGCCACAAAAGGATCAAGCTTCCAGTGGCCAAGGATTGTTTTCTGACATCATAAAGCATCAAACATGAACAAACTAAAGGAAATGCAGACTTAGTTAAGCTCTGGCTGAAATTTCAGTTACATCCATTAAGGACAATCCTGTTTTGCAAACAATGCAAGGGCCACGCATGACTCCATCAAACTGTAACAGAACAGGAACGCCAAGAAGGTTCCAACCTTCTACTGTCCAGGTCCCGAGGTTAAAAAACGTTTTTCATGCTCAGCTCAGCTGAGCTTAAAATTTCAGTTCCTCATAAATACTGAAATAGTCCAAGTATATTGAAATTAATGGTTTAGAAGTCCAAAGCCTGTAATTTATCCTGCTAATAAATGTTAAAATGCCAACATTTGTTGGCATTTTAACATTTATGAGCAGGATAAATTTTAGTCTCAGCTGAGCTGAGCATGAAAAAAGTTTTATAACGTAGGGCACACAGGAAATGTGTGCAATGGTAGGTGTTAAACACTGAAAAACAGAAATGGAAAGTGAATCAAAAAAGAGAAGAATTGAAAAAGAAAGCAACACAGATGAAATGAATGTGGTTGAATTTCAAGGAAACTGTCAAAAACGAAATACAGCAATATAGGAAACACAAAGATATTGCCTCAAATCATACTAGAATCATTCAGTGATCACTGATCAGAGCAGCCAGTGACATCACCAAAGTCAACTTCAAGGCAGCAGAGAACCAACTCAGCAACAAGCATCTAGCCTTTGGGATGAAGACCCGTAGCTACCTGGCTGACAACGTTGACCTTCCAGCAGAGAAGATCAATTCCTTCATCCAGTGAGCTTCCATCCAAGAAACTACCGGTATGCCTCAACAAGCTGTCGAAGGTAGCCCTCTGCCCCCTGACCCTGCCTCACAGCAACTCCGACGCAGACAGATCCTACTCACTGCTGCAAAGATCCAGCAAGACTGCAGGGGGAACCTTGCCCATGACACAACATCCCTGATGTCCTGGAAAATGAACATAGACGAGGAGTGCCACACATACAAGCCTTCAACCAGTCTGTTGAAGATGACCAAGTCGGCATACACATCGTACAAGGAGCCCTCGAAGAAGGACTAAATCATGTGATCAGTGTGCTTAGGACTTGCTGTGATTAATGTGCCTAGGGACTCGTCCAAAGGCTGTAACTATATACGATGTGTGGTGAGCAATAACTAGAAAACAGACAGTCAGAACCCAAAATCATATCAAAAATCTGTTGCCATGGAAACCACAATTTTGATACAATCTGCTCCAAAACCTAATGCAGCCAACCCCATTACCCAGTGATGGTTCACATAAAATTTGATCAAGGTTGGCCTACTAGCTTCAGAGAGATATTCATCTTTGAAATTGTAGACAACGCACAACGATGTACGCTGGTTGACTGCCTATTCTATAAGCTCACCTGTGAGCCTTCGGCTCAGGTGAACAAATATGAGAAGTCAAGTAAAATGGCTCGCTGAATATCACAGGCTTTTCCTAAATGATTGGCAGATGTTCTGCCAGCTCTGCATCTGCTGATAAAACTAACTCTTTCACAAAGGGGTTAAGCAATTTCAGGACAAGCAACCTGAAAGAGCATGTCAAGACTCACTGTACAGGTCCCTATCCTCCAGAAAAATCAAAAATGGTTGATAGAAAAAATGTCAGATGAGAAAGAACAGGTCTCTTTTTTTGCGATTCGGATCAATTCGTAAAAGTTCGGCCAGATTTAGCCCATTTGGTTTTTAACCAATACTTTTTGACTGGTTTTGAAATCTCGCAAAAGATCATAAAATAATCAATGATATAACATGCAAACCAGTCCCATCTATACTCGGAGCACTGAGGCGCTTGCTTTGTATTTGATTTAGGTGAAAGCGTTTATCCATGGCATTTGAAACATGGCTAAAAAGGTCCCCAACAATAATTCAGTGCTGTATAGAACTTCTATAGGGCAGATAAGCACATCCTGAAGAATATACTATACAGCTTTGACCCAGAATGGACTTGTGGTGACATAATAGACAACTTGACGTCCGAGTTTGACGAACCCCTAAAAAACAGAGACAGTCAAGGTGTCAGTTTCCTCCCCACGTAATAAAGTGAATGTATTTCACCCTGATCTGCTTGAACCTCTCCATGTAGTGCATACATTCGACAAAACGTTGATGTTGTGTTCAGAATATATGGAGAGAATTGTCATGACAGTGATGACCCTAAACAAAGCCAGTTAATGCCTTTGAAATGTTGGTGTGTGCACCAAAGTGCAATAACAAACCACAGCTGAAGCTAACAGAGAATGCCAGATTTATAGGTAAACAGAACCTGAGGGATGATCATTTTAAATACAGTATTCAGATTCAGATCTCAGGACTGATAATATGGCTAGTCAATATAAAGATATTTAATAGGTTTAGTAGAATCATTGCTTTCAGGTAAAATGTTTGATATTTTTCATTACTTTTTTTGCTCAAAACATATAGGGTAAGTACACTTCAGAACCGCCTCTATGAGGCTGTTTTAAAGAATACCCACAATCTACATGTATTTTGAAAAATGTAGAAAAATATTTGTTTGTTTGTACTGAGGCTTAATGTCCATGTCAACAATTTTTCAGTCATGTCAGGACAGAGCCAATGCTTCTTGGGTTTAATCAGTACTGCAGGAAGTTAATGCCTCTTGCTCAAGGACACAACACGGTGACGCCTGTGGGAATCGAACCTAGGACCTCTCGATTCGGAGTCCGATGCTCTACCACTACGCCACTGCGCTCCCTAGAAAAATATTGTATACCACTGCATCAAGCTGCAAACTCTACTTAGTGCCAAGTTAGTAGGATGTAAGATGGCCTTATGAAGCAGACACACAGTAGGCAGATTAGATAGTCAAAACCTGTGATAACTGTAGCTGAACAACCAAAATCAGTGTACATAACAAACTGTCAAACTTCAAAATAAGAGAAAAACTTCAAAATAAGAGAAAAATGTGAAACTTCAAAATAAGAGAAAAATGTCAAACTTCAAAATAAGAGAAAAATGTGATTTACAAGCAATCTAGAGATAATGAGACAAATGATCATTACCATAGTGAAGAGCAGAGACTTCACGAGTTGTCACTTTAGTACTGGACTTTGCAAAGATTAGGTTTTTTAAGACTTGACAGGTGGTGAATGAAAAGATTTGGAACAGTTGGCAACTGGGCATTTCAAGTAAAAAATCTAACTATAATCCCCTTAAATATATAACAAAGTCATTGAATTGAAGAATGGTCAGTGAGGCTGCATAACCCAATCTGTTCCCATCATTAGGTGTACATCTCTTAGGTCCAAAAAATGGACTTTGGTCATTAGTCTCTTCATGCTGTGAGCTGCTATAAACCAATTAGCACCAATTAACTCTACCTGGATTTTATAATAATGATGCGATACTCAGTGGACAGAACTACTTTTCTACTTATATCTGTTGATTTTAAAGCCTCCAGTAGCCTGAATCATGATGAAAAACCAGATCTCATACAAACCAGCCCAAACCCTTAGGCAGCCTATCCCACACACAAATGATGCATCTGGAAAAATTAGATTGAGATTGGCTACCTGGTGTTGAAGACATAATTGTTAAGACGATGTGAGCCGCATCGTGAGAAAACCGGATTTTTGCCTAGGCGAAAACAAAGGCGCAGATCAGCTTCGCGGTAACCGCGAAGCTGATCAGCGCCTTTGTTTTCGCTACTCGGATAGTACAATTCCTCTTCTACTTAAATCCGAAATTTCAAGCTTCTAGCTCTTTTCTGAGCTTGTACAGGCCGGTTTGTGTCGGACCTGGTCGGAAACCCCGAAGACCGGTTTTCTTGCGTCGTGGCTCATGTGACATAGGGACGGATACATGGACACCAGCTTATTTCCATCCTTTAAGCTCACCTTTTGAGCTTCTGCTCAGGAGAGCTAAAATTTATGTTTATATCTATTATTTAAAAAGATTTTATGGAGGCACAAAACTTTACCTTAAGCCTACAAGTATACAGGACTCTTCTGCATATGACTTTGACTCTATAATTACAAACCAGATTGTCTTGATTGAAGCCATTCAGTAGTCATCTAATCTTAATCTTAAAATGCATTTTACATGTGAGCCATGTCATGAGAAAAACGGTCTTCGGGGTTTCCAAACAGGCCTGAAACAAAGTGACCTGTGCAGCTATGGAAGATGGTTAGAAGCTTGAAATTTTGGATGTAAAAAGAAGAGGAATTGTGCCATCCATATAGTGAAAACAAAGGCGCTGATCAGCTGTGCAGTTACTGCACAGCTGATCTGGCCCTTTGTTTTCACATAGGCATAAATCTGGTTTTCTCATGACGCGGCTTATGTAATAAAATCACTGTCTTGATATGTTACACAAAACAAAAAATATTCGGAAAAACTAATACACATAGGGTGCCTTCACACTAGCCTGATCAGGATTAACTTGATCTGGTTTAACATGTTCTTGTTTGACAAATCTAAGACCTACATCAGATTGGTCAAGATTAAATTTGCATCATCAATAAACAATACATCAATCCACATGGATTATATTTGCATTTATACAATACAAAAGGTAAATTAAAAGTAAGTTAACAGTTGATCCTGATCAATCCAGTCTTCGCAAAATCTTTTTTCAGCTGCAGGACAGCTGTCTAGCAGACAGCAAGATTTTGCTGGACAAAACCCAGTTTTGTAGGATAGTTCTAAATGTTATCATTAAAATTTTTGAATTTTTTGCCGGATATTTGTCTGACAGAAAAAAATATTTTGTCAATCTGTTTGCTGGTTTTGACCGACAGACTGGCACTTTTCATGTCAATCTGATACCAATCAAAGTTCTGTCTAGTGTAAACATAAATTTTATCTGGATTAAAATGATCAGAATCACGTCTGATACAGATTAATGTTTTGCCTAGTAAAATTATTAAAGTCAATCAATCTGATATGGTGTGGAACAATGTGTCTAGTGTGAATTAACCCATAGACGATGCTTACTGAAGTGTGTTTCCTTGTGTCTGACAATGGTTTTTCACAGATACAGGTCAACCTCATTATAACGCTATCTTTGGGGTCCATGAAAACAGACCGTGTTATAAGTGAACCGTGTAATAATGAGGTTATTTACAACAGACATATAGCAAAATAATTAATTTGGGAGCCATGACATGGCCGCGTTATATTGAAAACCGCACTATACTGAGGCACCTTATAATGAGGTTGAACTGTACTTTGCAACTGTTGGAACGTAGATGAAATAGTTTGATAACACAATTGAGCATTTGTCGCAAAATGTGCTGCAAAAACTATAAAAATCGGTTAACAAATAAAAAAAGTTCTGGTCAAAAATATTTTTTGAATTGGAATTTATGGTACAAAAATCTCATGGAAGGGAGATAAATATTTTCCTGCAAAAAAATTTAATTCGTAGTATTTAATAATGATTACTCAAATCATTTTAAAATGACACAAATGACATACCCAAGACGAAATCTGCATGATCAAGTAAAATTTTTGAAAAATATACATATTCTTGATCATCGATTATCTTCCTTGCCAATGCAAATCTTTGTTCAAAATTCATTTAAAAAAACTTTATCTGCTCACCGATTTTCAATTTTTGTGGGTCCTATTAGAACAAACTAAGATCAAGATTTTGACATAAAAAAAATATTCATATCATCCTCCATGCAAAAATTTGCTGCGAAAAATCATTATCACAGGCAAGTTTTTAAACTATAATTTGATTTATTGTAACTCATCAGCTTAAGGTAGCATATTCGTTCTAATTAGCGCACATGCTCCAAGAAGCCCACAACCTGGCCATTTCCTAATAACACATTTGTATTTTATACCAATTTTATACATAAATATCGTATTATTCGCATTAAACCTAACCTTAGATGATCAAACACTATTTTGCAACAATTGGAATACTTACATGACATAATCATTGGTTTTTGACATCGTAACTTCGACAATTTATGTTTTGTTTTCATTCTCAGTGTCCGCTTATTGGAACAATATTTTGTTACCCTAACTTGAAGTTATTCTGAAAAGTTAAGCGCACTGTGCCCTTATTAGAATGAATATGGTAATTATGGTCGTGAACGAAGCCTTAGTCTCTTCATAGATTAAAAGGTTTTACAAAGCATGCAAATAGCAAAGCAAACCTTCTTCATGACCGAATTTCCCACCGCTCCTCTGTTTGTATCAAGAAACCTATCTAAAACACTATCACTGTCAGTAAATGCTTGGGCACTGTCCAATGTGATTTGTTACCCAGTGTTTCCTAGACATCAGATGTTTTTAGATCAGATGCATTCCCTGGGGGTTTCTCCAGATCTTGCGACATCCAGGGTTTCCCAAACAATCAACCCTTCCAGTGCATCAGGTATTCCCTAGACAAGTCTGTATCTTGGCGGCATTATGAGAGTTAGCCTTCAGTAGGAATTCCAACCATTTCGAGTCATCCTCTGTTGTCATGTGACTATGCCTGGAAATGAAACATAAGATATTAGATTTTTTTCTTTTAATAATTGTATACACTCATTGTCAAGTTTAAGAACTTTGCTCCACATTTGGATGCAGCTGTTTCATGGTATAAGTACCTGATTGTTAGTTTGGTTTTTTCCCACCTCGGTTTTTTGAGTGGGAATCTTTTTCTGATTGCGCCTTTTCCTGATCTTTGCTTACTTGTACCTTTTAAGTTATAAGTACTAATTTAGTGATTTCGACTTAGCATGACAACTGAAGCGTAACAACCAATGTATAATAAGGAAAACTGGGAACAAAAATCATTATTAAAATTATAGAGAATTAAAAATCACGGTCTATACATCACACGGTTTATGCTTGGTTTAAGGCACGTTATACGGCACCCTAAGTTGACTAAAGTAATTTTTACCGTAATATGAATAACTCAGTGACCAATATGTCACTATTGTACTTACTTTAAAAAGTTCAACATGCTATTATTGACTTCCTGCAGTTGCTGGACCTGTCAAAATAAATAATTCAAAATACAGCGTGTAATGGTAACTTCATATGGTTCGCTTGTTTGATACACTACATCCCATTCAATAATTTTTCAGTAATGTCAGGACTGAGCAATGCTCCCTGGGTTGTACCAGTGCTATATAGGAAGTTATAATTTGAGCCGCAACGCGAGAAACCCGGTCTTCAGGGTTTTCCAACTAGGTCTGATGCAAACCGGCCTGTGCAGTTACAGAAGATGGTAGAGGCTTGAATATTTGGATTTAAGAAGAAGAGGAATTGTACTATCTGTGTAGGGAAAACAAAGGCGCTGATCATCTGTGCAGTTTCTGCACAGCTGATCTGCGCCTTTGTTTTCACATAGGCAAAAATCCGATTTTCTCATAGCGCGGCTCATTTGTTCAAGGACCTACAGCTGAAGGTACTAACATATCTATCTTTGATTATAAGAGCCACTTAAAAATAACATTTTTTTTGTTGTTTTTTTGTTTTGATTTTTGTTTGTTTGCTTGTGTCCATGTTTTTGTTACAGAATACTTTAACCCTACACCTACATTTGCATCTTTTTATTAAACAGAACCAATGCAGAGCATAATGAACACTTAGTCTGAATTTCAATGACAGCAATAGTCTTGGTGTACAAAAACCAAGGACATCCAAAGTACCTGTTTATGTACAACATCATTCCTGATAGGTGGATAGACACACAGCGCCAGATCATCTACAGCTGGACTCAGTCTCTCTATATGGTCAACGAGATCATCCAACTGGGCTATATTCACATCAGTATCACAGGAACTATTAGCCTTAAAGTAAAGAAGTACAAATATAAGTAATGAGCATCATCAACTTTTGATACCATTGTTGTTTTATAAAAAAAAAAGATGTCACAAACTACACAAACTATGTTATTGTTGGATGTCATGTTATTTTGCAAAGTGTCACTTATGACGTTAATGTCATTGGCATTTAACACCACATATTCAGCTACAATAACTTTAATTTGTAGCATATAGTGCTGAAATTAAGTTGTCATGGTGTTTTATTGTATATTTGGATTGGAAATAAAATGACAGGAACAAATTCAGCCTTTTAGTAAAATAAAATATGGGCCATTTTTGATAATATTCTATTTAAATTAAAACTATTTTGACATTAGAAATAAAAAAAAGAAAATCTATAGACAGTTATATCTTTTTTTTTCTATACCTTAACAGCAGATTTAGTCTTCTTTAACAATGATTTTGAACATTTTATGATCCCCATACAGTAGCCAACAAGAACTTTGTCTGTCTCGGACCATTTGTGATCATTCTGTGGGTTTGTGATGCCGAGGAATTCATCAAGGCCGTCGTCATCATCTTCAGCATCTAGAGCCTAATGGAGACAAAAATTAAAACAATGTTTTCTGAGGAAAACTATGTCCCCCCAACCGTTTAGTAATTGAAGTGTAGTTACCTTGTGATATGAAGTTTTTCTAGGGAAGACACCATGTAAGGTGTGATAGTTTAAACTTGTTTTGGACCCTGTCTAAAATTGGGTCACAATCACCAAATTCTTATAAACTCTGAACCTCCTCACAACAATGCTTCTGAGCAAGTTTGGTCAAAATCCATCAATTAGTTTACAAGATATCGTATCGGAAAAACTAATTTCAACAGTTTTTATGGACCCGTGACCTTGGAAATTAGGTCAAGGTCATCAAAATCTAATCAACTTTGAGCCTCCTCCAAACAATGCTTCTGTGCAAGTTTGGTCAAAATCCATCAACTGGTTTACAAGATATTGCAGTGAAAAGACTAATTTCAACATTTTTTTATGGACTCGTGACCTTGAAAATTAGGTCAAGGTCACCGAAATCTAATCAACTCTGAGCCTTCTCGCAACAATGCTTCTGTGCAAGTTTGGTCAAAATCCATCAATTGGTTTACAAGTTATCGAGTTGGAAAGATTAATTTCAACATTTTTTATGGACTCGTGACCTTGAAAATTAGGTCAAGATCACCAAAATCTAATCAACTCTGAGCATCCTCCCAACAATGCTTCTGTGCAAGTTTGGTCAAAATCTGTCAATTGATTTACAAGATACTGCGTTGGAAAGACTAATTTCAACATTTTTTATAGACTTGTGACCTTGAAAATTAGGTCAAGGTCACCAAAATCCAGCCAACTCTGCGCCTTCTCGCAACAATGCTTCTGTACAAGTTTGGTCAAAATCCATCCATTCGTTTACAAGTTATCGCGTTGGAAAGACTAATTTTAACATTTTTTATGGACTCGTGACCTTGATTATTAGGTCAAGGTCACCAAAATATAATCAACTCTGAGCCTCCTCCCAACAATGCTTCTGTGCAAGTTTGGTCAAAATCCATCGATTGGTTTACAAGATACTGCATTGGAAAGACTAATTTCAACATTTTTTATGGACTCGTGACCTTGAAAATTAGATCAAGGTCACCAAAATCTAATCAACTCTGAGCCTTCTTGCAACAATGCTTCTGTGCAAGTTTGGTCAAAATCCATCTATTGGTTTTCAAGATATTGAGTTGGAAAGACTAATTTCAACAGTTTTTATGGACTCGTGACCTTGAAAATTCTGTCAAGGTCACCAAAATCTAATCAACTCTGAGCCTCCTCCCAACAATGCTTCTGTGCAAGTTTGGTCAAAAACCATCATTTGGTTCACAAGATATTGCATTGGAAAGACTAATTTCAACAGTTTTTATGGACTCGTGACCTTGAAAATTAGGTCAAGGTCACCAAAATCTAATCAACTCTGAGCCTCCTCCCAACAATGCTTTTGTGCAAGTTTGGTCAAAGTCCATCAATTAGTTTACAAGATATCGTATCGGAAAAACTAATTTCAACAGTTTTATAGACTCGTGACCTTCAGAATTAGGTCAAGGTCATCAAAATCTAACCAACTCTGAGCCTTCTCCCAACAATGCTTCTGTGCAAGTTTGGTCAAAATCCATCAATTGGTTTATAAGATATTGCGTTGGAAAGACTAATTTCAACATTTTTTATGGACTCGTGACCTTGAAAATTAGGTCAAGGTCACCAAAATCTAATCAACTCTGAGCCTTCTCGCAACAATGCTTCTGTGCAAGTTTGGTCAAAATCCATCAATCGGTTTACAAGATATTGCATTGGAAAGACTAATTTCAACATTCTTTATGGACTTGTGACCTTGAAAATTAGGTCAAGGTCACCAAAATCTTATCAACTCTGAGCCTCCTCCCAACAATGCTTCTGTGCAAGTTTGGTCAAAATCCATCAATTGGTTTTCAAGCTATTGAGTTGGAAAGACTAATTTCAACAGTTTTTATGGACTCGTGACCTTGAAAATTAGGTCAAGGTCACCAAAATCTAATCAACTCTGAGCCTCCTCCCAACAATGCTCTTGTGCAAGTTTGCTCAAAATCCATTCATTTGTTCAGAAGATATCGCGTCAGAAAACCTAATTTGATCAGTTTTCATGGGCTGGTGACCTTGAAAATGAGGTCAAGGTCACCAAAATCTAATCAACTCTTTCCCCCCTCCCAACCATGTATCTATGCAAGTTTGGTCAAAATCCATCCACTGGTTCAAAAGATATCGCGTAAGAAAGAAGCTACGCGGACGCGGACGCCGACGCGGACGCGGACGCCGACGCCGACGCCGACGCCGACGCCGACGGGAACCGCACCAAAAACAATATGTCCCCCACCTTCGGTTGGGGGGACATAATTACTTTTAATGTCTACACACAACAGTGCTAAGGCTAAAGGTAACACCCTTGTGAACCCCTTTTTGTAAACATGGAGTGCACCAATACTATCAAACATTGCAAGTTGCACTTTGTCGTGCACACCAAATGCACTTACTGTTACCTTTCGTCAGTTTAACTGTACAAGCTGTAATGCATGCGATTTTATCAAAATTTATTGTTTGTAAGAACAAATCTTAATTTTGCTCCTAACATTATAGGGGGTAGTAATAAAAGTTTCTAAAAATGATTTATTTTCACTAATATTTGTGAATTTACATTAATGTTGTCTCTTTCTGATACATTTTTACCTAGTTAGTAGAATGCTCCCTCACAAATCTTTCAGAGATAAAAAAATCAGCAGAAACACAATATCCGAACTTATAGTAGTTGAAACCATCTTATCAAGCCCTAGCACCCTATATTCAGTTTAATATATTCAACTTAATATTATCTGTAACAGCATCCGAAAAGTATTTCTTATGAGTTTGTTTGATTGATTCTTAACATCCTTGTCAACCATTTTTAGATCTAATAGGGATGAAGCCAACAATTCCTGGGTAGTACTGATAGAAATTTTCGGTTTAGACAGTCAAACTTCAAAATAAGAGAAAAATGTGATTTACAAGCAATCTAGAGATAATGAGACAAATGATCATTACCATAGTGAAGAGCAGAGACTTCACGAGTTGTCACTTTAGTACTGGACTTTGCAAAGATTAGGTTTTTTAAGACTTGACAGGTGGTGAATGAAAAGATTTGGAACAGTTGGCAACTGGGCATTTCAAGTAAAAAATCTAACTATAATCCCCTTAAATATATAACAAAGTCATTGAATTGAAGAATGGTCAGTGAGGCTGCATAACCCAATCTGTTCCCATCATTAGGTGTACATCTCTTAGGTCCAAAAAATGGACTTTGGTCATTAGTCTCTTCATGCTGTGAGCTGCTATAAACCAATTAGCACCAATTAACTCTACCTGGATTTTATAATAATGATGCGATACTCAGTGGACAGAACTACTTTTCTACTTATATCTGTTGATTTTAAAGCCTCCAGTAGCCTGAATCATGATGAAAAACCAGATCTCATACAAACCAGCCCAAACCCTTAGGCAGCCTATCCCACACACAAATGATGCATCTGGAAAAATTAGATTGAGATTGGCTACCTGGTGTTGAAGACATAATTGTTAAGACGATGTGAGCCGCATCGTGAGAAAACCGGATTTTTGCCTAGGCGAAAACAAAGGCGCAGATCAGCTTCGCGGTAACCGCGAAGCTGATCAGCGCCTTTGTTTTCGCTACTCGGATAGTACAATTCCTCTTCTACTTAAATCCGAAATTTCAAGCTTCTAGCTCTTTTCTGAGCTTGTACAGGCCGGTTTGTGTCGGACCTGGTCGGAAACCCCGAAGACCGGTTTTCTTGCGTCGTGGCTCATGTGACATAGGGACGGATACATGGACACCAGCTTATTTCCATCCTTTAAGCTCACCTTTTGAGCTTCTGCTCAGGAGAGCTAAAATTTATGTTTATATCTATTATTTAAAAAGATTTTATGGAGGCACAAAACTTTACCTTAAGCCTACAAGTATACAGGACTCTTCTGCATATGACTTTGACTCTATAATTACAAACCAGATTGTCTTGATTGAAGCCATTCAGTAGTCATCTAATCTTAATCTTAAAATGCATTTTACATGTGAGCCATGTCATGAGAAAAACGGTCTTCGGGGTTTCCAAACAGGCCTGAAACAAAGTGACCTGTGCAGCTATGGAAGATGGTTAGAAGCTTGAAATTTTGGATGTAAAAAGAAGAGGAATTGTGCCATCCATATAGTGAAAACAAAGGCGCTGATCAGCTGTGCAGTTACTGCACAGCTGATCTGGCCCTTTGTTTTCACATAGGCATAAATCTGGTTTTCTCATGACGCGGCTTATGTAATAAAATCACTGTCTTGATATGTTACACAAAACAAAAAATATTCGGAAAAACTAATACACATAGGGTGCCTTCACACTAGCCTGATCAGGATTAACTTGATCTGGTTTAACATGTTCTTGTTTGACAAATCTAAGACCTACATCAGATTGGTCAAGATTAAATTTGCATCATCAATAAACAATACATCAATCCACATGGATTATATTTGCATTTATACAATACAAAAGGTAAATTAAAAGTAAGTTAACAGTTGATCCTGATCAATCCAGTCTTCGCAAAATCTTTTTTCAGCTGCAGGACAGCTGTCTAGCAGACAGCAAGATTTTGCTGGACAAAACCCAGTTTTGTAGGATAGTTCTAAATGTTATCATTAAAATTTTTGAATTTTTTGCCGGATATTTGTCTGACAGAAAAAAATATTTTGTCAATCTGTTTGCTGGTTTTGACCGACAGACTGGCACTTTTCATGTCAATCTGATACCAATCAAAGTTCTGTCTAGTGTAAACATAAATTTTATCTGGATTAAAATGATCAGAATCACGTCTGATACAGATTAATGTTTTGCCTAGTAAAATTATTAAAGTCAATCAATCTGATATGGTGTGGAACAATGTGTCTAGTGTGAATTAACCCATAGACGATGCTTACTGAAGTGTGTTTCCTTGTGTCTGACAATGGTTTTTCACAGATACAGGTCAACCTCATTATAACGCTATCTTTGGGGTCCATGAAAACAGACCGTGTTATAAGTGAACCGTGTAATAATGAGGTTATTTACAACAGACATATAGCAAAATAATTAATTTGGGAGCCATGACATGGCCGCGTTATATTGAAAACCGCACTATACTGAGGCACCTTATAATGAGGTTGAACTGTACTTTGCAACTGTTGGAACGTAGATGAAATAGTTTGATAACACAATTGAGCATTTGTCGCAAAATGTGCTGCAAAAACTATAAAAATCGGTTAACAAATAAAAAAAGTTCTGGTCAAAAATATTTTTTGAATTGGAATTTATGGTACAAAAATCTCATGGAAGGGAGATAAATATTTTCCTGCAAAAAAATTTAATTCGTAGTATTTAATAATGATTACTCAAATCATTTTAAAATGACACAAATGACATACCCAAGACGAAATCTGCATGATCAAGTAAAATTTTTGAAAAATATACATATTCTTGATCATCGATTATCTTCCTTGCCAATGCAAATCTTTGTTCAAAATTCATTTAAAAAAACTTTATCTGCTCACCGATTTTCAATTTTTGTGGGTCCTATTAGAACAAACTAAGATCAAGATTTTGACATAAAAAAAATATTCATATCATCCTCCATGCAAAAATTTGCTGCGAAAAATCATTATCACAGGCAAGTTTTTAAACTATAATTTGATTTATTGTAACTCATCAGCTTAAGGTAGCATATTCGTTCTAATTAGCGCACATGCTCCAAGAAGCCCACAACCTGGCCATTTCCTAATAACACATTTGTATTTTATACCAATTTTATACATAAATATCGTATTATTCGCATTAAACCTAACCTTAGATGATCAAACACTATTTTGCAACAATTGGAATACTTACATGACATAATCATTGGTTTTTGACATCGTAACTTCGACAATTTATGTTTTGTTTTCATTCTCAGTGTCCGCTTATTGGAACAATATTTTGTTACCCTAACTTGAAGTTATTCTGAAAAGTTAAGCGCACTGTGCCCTTATTAGAATGAATATGGTAATTATGGTCGTGAACGAAGCCTTAGTCTCTTCATAGATTAAAAGGTTTTACAAAGCATGCAAATAGCAAAGCAAACCTTCTTCATGACCGAATTTCCCACCGCTCCTCTGTTTGTATCAAGAAACCTATCTAAAACACTATCACTGTCAGTAAATGCTTGGGCACTGTCCAATGTGATTTGTTACCCAGTGTTTCCTAGACATCAGATGTTTTTAGATCAGATGCATTCCCTGGGGGTTTCTCCAGATCTTGCGACATCCAGGGTTTCCCAAACAATCAACCCTTCCAGTGCATCAGGTATTCCCTAGACAAGTCTGTATCTTGGCGGCATTATGAGAGTTAGCCTTCAGTAGGAATTCCAACCATTTCGAGTCATCCTCTGTTGTCATGTGACTATGCCTGGAAATGAAACATAAGATATTAGATTTTTTTCTTTTAATAATTGTATACACTCATTGTCAAGTTTAAGAACTTTGCTCCACATTTGGATGCAGCTGTTTCATGGTATAAGTACCTGATTGTTAGTTTGGTTTTTTCCCACCTCGGTTTTTTGAGTGGGAATCTTTTTCTGATTGCGCCTTTTCCTGATCTTTGCTTACTTGTACCTTTTAAGTTATAAGTACTAATTTAGTGATTTCGACTTAGCATGACAACTGAAGCGTAACAACCAATGTATAATAAGGAAAACTGGGAACAAAAATCATTATTAAAATTATAGAGAATTAAAAATCACGGTCTATACATCACACGGTTTATGCTTGGTTTAAGGCACGTTATACGGCACCCTAAGTTGACTAAAGTAATTTTTACCGTAATATGAATAACTCAGTGACCAATATGTCACTATTGTACTTACTTTAAAAAGTTCAACATGCTATTATTGACTTCCTGCAGTTGCTGGACCTGTCAAAATAAATAATTCAAAATACAGCGTGTAATGGTAACTTCATATGGTTCGCTTGTTTGATACACTACATCCCATTCAATAATTTTTCAGTAATGTCAGGACTGAGCAATGCTCCCTGGGTTGTACCAGTGCTATATAGGAAGTTATAATTTGAGCCGCAACGCGAGAAACCCGGTCTTCAGGGTTTTCCAACTAGGTCTGATGCAAACCGGCCTGTGCAGTTACAGAAGATGGTAGAGGCTTGAATATTTGGATTTAAGAAGAAGAGGAATTGTACTATCTGTGTAGGGAAAACAAAGGCGCTGATCATCTGTGCAGTTTCTGCACAGCTGATCTGCGCCTTTGTTTTCACATAGGCAAAAATCCGATTTTCTCATAGCGCGGCTCATTTGTTCAAGGACCTACAGCTGAAGGTACTAACATATCTATCTTTGATTATAAGAGCCACTTAAAAATAACATTTTTTTTGTTGTTTTTTTGTTTTGATTTTTGTTTGTTTGCTTGTGTCCATGTTTTTGTTACAGAATACTTTAACCCTACACCTACATTTGCATCTTTTTATTAAACAGAACCAATGCAGAGCATAATGAACACTTAGTCTGAATTTCAATGACAGCAATAGTCTTGGTGTACAAAAACCAAGGACATCCAAAGTACCTGTTTATGTACAACATCATTCCTGATAGGTGGATAGACACACAGCGCCAGATCATCTACAGCTGGACTCAGTCTCTCTATATGGTCAACGAGATCATCCAACTGGGCTATATTCACATCAGTATCACAGGAACTATTAGCCTTAAAGTAAAGAAGTACAAATATAAGTAATGAGCATCATCAACTTTTGATACCATTGTTGTTTTATAAAAAAAAAAGATGTCACAAACTACACAAACTATGTTATTGTTGGATGTCATGTTATTTTGCAAAGTGTCACTTATGACGTTAATGTCATTGGCATTTAACACCACATATTCAGCTACAATAACTTTAATTTGTAGCATATAGTGCTGAAATTAAGTTGTCATGGTGTTTTATTGTATATTTGGATTGGAAATAAAATGACAGGAACAAATTCAGCCTTTTAGTAAAATAAAATATGGGCCATTTTTGATAATATTCTATTTAAATTAAAACTATTTTGACGTTAGAAATAAAAAAAAGAAAATCTATAGACAGTTATATCTTTTTTTTTCTATACCTTAACAGCAGATTTAGTCTTCTTTAACAATGATTTTGAACATTTTATGATCCCCATACAGTAGCCAACAAGAACTTTGTCTGTCTCGGACCATTTGTGATCATTCTGTGGGTTTGTGATGCCGAGGAATTCATCAAGGCCGTCGTCATCATCTTCAGCATCTAGAGCCTAATGGAGACAAAAATTAAAACAATGTTTTCTGAGGAAAACTATGTCCCCCCAACCGTTTAGTAATTGAAGTGTAGTTACCTTGTGATATGAAGTTTTTCTAGGGAAGACACCATGTAAGGTGTGATAGTTTAAACTTGTTTTGGACCCTGTCTAAAATTGGGTCACAATCACCAAATTCTTATAAACTCTGAACCTCCTCACAACAATGCTTCTGAGCAAGTTTGGTCAAAATCCATCAATTAGTTTACAAGATATCGTATCGGAAAAACTAATTTCAACAGTTTTTATGGACCCGTGACCTTGGAAATTAGGTCAAGGTCATCAAAATCTAATCAACTTTGAGCCTCCTCCAAACAATGCTTCTGTGCAAGTTTGGTCAAAATCCATCAACTGGTTTACAAGATATTGCAGTGAAAAGACTAATTTCAACATTTTTTTATGGACTCGTGACCTTGAAAATTAGGTCAAGGTCACCGAAATCTAATCAACTCTGAGCCTTCTCGCAACAATGCTTCTGTGCAAGTTTGGTCAAAATCCATCAATTGGTTTACAAGTTATCGAGTTGGAAAGATTAATTTCAACATTTTTTATGGACTCGTGACCTTGAAAATTAGGTCAAGATCACCAAAATCTAATCAACTCTGAGCATCCTCCCAACAATGCTTCTGTGCAAGTTTGGTCAAAATCTGTCAATTGATTTACAAGATACTGCGTTGGAAAGACTAATTTCAACATTTTTTATAGACTTGTGACCTTGAAAATTAGGTCAAGGTCACCAAAATCTAGCCAACTCTGCGCCTTCTCGCAACAATGCTTCTGTACAAGTTTGGTCAAAATCCATCCATTCGTTTACAAGTTATCGCGTTGGAAAGACTAATTTTAACATTTTTTATGGACTCGTGACCTTGATTATTAGGTCAAGGTCACCAAAATATAATCAACTCTGAGCCTCCTCCCAACAATGCTTCTGTGCAAGTTTGGTCAAAATCCATCGATTGGTTTACAAGATACTGCATTGGAAAGACTAATTTCAACATTTTTTATGGACTCGTGACCTTGAAAATTAGATCAAGGTCACCAAAATCTAATCAACTCTGAGCCTTCTTGCAACAATGCTTCTGTGCAAGTTTGGTCAAAATCCATCTATTGGTTTTCAAGATATTGAGTTGGAAAGACTAATTTCAACAGTTTTTATGGACTCGTGACCTTGAAAATTCTGTCAAGGTCACCAAAATCTAATCAACTCTGAGCCTCCTCCCAACAATGCTTCTGTGCAAGTTTGGTCAAAAACCATCATTTGGTTCACAAGATATTGCATTGGAAAGACTAATTTCAACAGTTTTTATGGACTCGTGACCTTGAAAATTAGGTCAAGGTCACCAAAATCTAATCAACTCTGAGCCTCCTCCCAACAATGCTTTTGTGCAAGTTTGGTCAAAGTCCATCAATTAGTTTACAAGATATCGTATCGGAAAAACTAATTTCAACAGTTTTATAGACTCGTGACCTTCAGAATTAGGTCAAGGTCATCAAAATCTAACCAACTCTGAGCCTTCTCCCAACAATGCTTCTGTGCAAGTTTGGTCAAAATCCATCAATTGGTTTATAAGATATTGCGTTGGAAAGACTAATTTCAACATTTTTTATGGACTCGTGACCTTGAAAATTAGGTCAAGGTCACCAAAATCTAATCAACTCTGAGCCTTCTCGCAACAATGCTTCTGTGCAAGTTTGGTCAAAATCCATCAATCGGTTTACAAGATATTGCATTGGAAAGACTAATTTCAACATTCTTTATGGACTTGTGACCTTGAAAATTAGGTCAAGGTCACCAAAATCTTATCAACTCTGAGCCTCCTCCCAACAATGCTTCTGTGCAAGTTTGGTCAAAATCCATCAATTGGTTTTCAAGCTATTGAGTTGGAAAGACTAATTTCAACAGTTTTTATGGACTCGTGACCTTGAAAATTAGGTCAAGGTCACCAAAATCTAATCAACTCTGAGCCTCCTCCCAACAATGCTCTTGTGCAAGTTTGCTCAAAATCCATTCATTTGTTCAGAAGATATCGCGTCAGAAAACCTAATTTGATCAGTTTTCATGGGCTGGTGACCTTGAAAATGAGGTCAAGGTCACCAAAATCTAATCAACTCTTTCCCCCCTCCCAACCATGTATCTATGCAAGTTTGGTCAAAATCCATCCACTGGTTCAAAAGATATCGCGTAAGAAAGAAGCTACGCGGACGCGGACGCCGACGCGGACGCCGACGCCGACGCCGACGCCGACGGGAACCGCACCAAAAACAATATGTCCCCCACCTTCGGTTGGGGGGACATAATTACTTTTAATGTCTACACACAACAGTGCTAAGGCTAAAGGTAACACCCTTGTGAACCCCTTTTTGTAAACATGGAGTGCACCAATACTATCAAACATTGCAAGTTGCACTTTGTCGTGCACACCAAATGCACTTACTGTTACCTTTCGTCAGTTTAACTGTACAAGCTGTAATGCATGCGATTTTATCAAAATTTATTGTTTGTAAGAACAAATCTTAATTTTGCTCCTAACATTATAGGGGGTAGTAATAAAAGTTTCTAAAAATGATTTATTTTCACTAATATTTGTGAATTTACATTAATGTTGTCTCTTTCTGATACATTTTTACCTAGTTAGTAGAATGCTCCCTCACAAATCTTTCAGAGATAAAAAAATCAGCAGAAACACAATATCCGAACTTATAGTAGTTGAAACCATCTTATCAAGCCCTAGCACCCTATATTCAGTTTAATATATTCAACTTAATATTATCTGTAACAGCATCCGAAAAGTATTTCTTATGAGTTTGTTTGATTGATTCTTAACATCCTTGTCAACCATTTTTAGATCTAATAGGGATGAAGCCAACAATTCCTGGGTAGTACTGATAGAAATTTTCGGTTTAGACAGTCGAAGCAAGTAATTTATTCTGCTGATAAATGTTACAATGCCAACAACTGTTGGCATTTTAACATTTATCCGCAGGATTAATTTTAGTCTTAGCTGAGCTGAGCATGAAATTTTTTTTATCTTGGAGCCACGTCATCATGCTCTCCTTGAATTATGAGTGATGGTCGGGAAATATGCAAACCAAACTGGCATCTGTTACCTCGTCTAATTCTTTGAGTGCATCATCCACCATTGGCGTGTTTTTATCAATGATCAAAATAACAGCTTCTTTATTGTCTGAAACATATACAATATCACAGTATAATATGAAGGTGTTTGAATAAAGGTGGATGTTTCACTGTGGTATATCTACACCGGCACTTTGCGTTTCATCCTTCCACCGGTGTTACAGTAGACAAAATGCAACCTTTCCTATATTTGTAATCTACGTCTTAAGAAGTCCTTTCTGAAGTATGTTCGCGATGAATTTTGACCAACAAGCATCTCTGTTTGCAAAACATGATTTTTTTCAAGTTTTTGTGCACTTAAACACTTATAAAAATGAAAACTTAACAGGTACGGTTTCGTCAGAAATGTCGGGTTTTGTCATCGGCGGACTTAATTTTACAACAAAACCGTACAATTTTGTTTTCGATTTTTAAAAAGTTTTGGAGCATTCATTCACTAAAACTTCATGCTTTCTGTGTCGAATGATGCTTATTCTTGTTCAGGATCAACTAAAATATAACAGAAAGCTCAGCATCACTCATATTTTCCTAAAATTCTAAAATTTGATATTTTTATGTTGACACCGGCGGAAAGACGAAACCCAAAAGTGCCGGTGTAGATATACTACAGTGTGTTTGGAAATGACAAAAAGATGACATTTGGAAATTCAGCCGCGGTGGTGTAATGGATAGCGTATTCGCTTAGCAAACCCGGCTGGTACATATGCCTGTCATGTTGGTGACAAATGTTCATCCTGACGTAATAAAGGCAAACCGCCCATAGGGGTGTAACATAAAAATTCTCCAAAACAACAAATGTCTGAGTACACATTAGTACTTTTAACTTTGTTAAAACAACTCATAGTTGGAATGGACAGCCTCTTGAAGAAAGATGATAGGTAGAAGTGAGCATTCCTTAGCCAGTAACTGATAGTTGAACAGGAGAGGAACAAACATTATGCATTAAAGGCTGTGCTAAACATAAACATTGATCTGGTTACCGCTTGCAATGATATTGGATGAACATTTCACCAAACTATTAAAAAACAAGTACATCTGAATGGATCTGAACAGGTGTATACAAGATATAAACAAGATATAAAGGTCATACCTTTAGGTAACAGACTGAAGTTGTCAGCATCTTCCCACACAATACCAGTGGACTGTAGCTGTTCTTGGGATCTAAAAATAGTATCATCCGTGACTCATAATGAGTTTTATGAGGAAAGGTTCTTTTGTTTTTGTGCCAGTGTATGTATTCAAAATTTTTATGAGTGCTTAATTGAGCCACCACGTAGGAAAACCAACAACCTGCATATGTGAAAACAAAGGTGCAGATCAGCTGTGCAGTAACTGCACAGCTGATCAGTGCCTTTGTTTTCGCTACAAGTATAGTACAATACCTCTACTGTCTAAATCCAAAATTTCAAGTCTCTGGCCATCTTCTAAATTGTACAGCTCGGTTAATGTCAGACCTGGTTTGATAAAATCAAAAAATCATCACATAATCTTAAGTTTTGGGTATATGCATTGGGAAAATGTATAACAATAGATCAATTCAAATCATAACCTATTCAGACTACTTTTTATTTGATCAGTTATATTATTCAAACTCCTATAGACAGGTTTTTATCAAAGTTACATCAAAACATGGTTGATGTCAAAAGTTCTATCCAGTACACAATTTGAGTCGCATCCGGATAAAACCAGATTTTTGCCTATGCCTTTTTTTGCTACACGGATAGTCCAATTTCTCTCCTTAAATCCGAAATTTCAAGCTTCTAGCCTGCTTCTGTGACTGTACAGGTCGGTTTTTGTCAGACATGGTCAGAAACCCCAAAGACCGATTTTCTCGTGTCGCAGCTCATTTTATGCTTCTATATTGTTTTCTCAAAGTTCTTATTTATGAATGTAAAACCTATTATGATGTATGTATAATAGTTACCCCAGAGTATGTTGACTGATAGTCTCAGCCAATGACTTCACATTCTCTACCAATTGCTGTACAGCTTGCTTTATCCTTCTTCTTAATGTTAGACCTATACACATAGAATACAGGAGACATGTGACCTAATATATTTAAAAAAGCAAATAAATTAAAACATTCCAATTTTTGAAGGGGAAAGTTTTTTCTTTTTAGTTTTTATTATTTTTTTCATGGTATATAGCTTAAACTTTCAGTTGAATGAAAAAGGCAACACTTCCTAGGTATTACTAGTACAATGGATGAACTCAAACACACTATTTGAGCTGCTGCATATGAAAAGCAACAATATGCATTGGTGAAACCAAAGGTGCCAATCATTTGTGCAGTAACAGCAAAGATGATCAACACCTTTGTTTTTGCTACACAGATAGTATAATCCCTCTTTTTCTTTAATCTAAAATTTCAGTCTTCTGGCTGAGCAGGCCAGTTTGTGTCAGACCTGGTCGGAAACCCAGATCACTGGTTTTCTCATGCAAAGGTTTATTTAAAAGTTCTGTACCTTGAGACTTTGGCAAAGAGTAGAACATCGAGACCATAGCTAAAACAACCTTCTCTGCAGACTTCAACAGACTTTCACATTCCTGAAGAATTTCAGATATCAGCTTTTATTATATATCTACTGACCCCCCCCTCCCCCCCCCCACCCACCCACCTCCTAGCTTGATTTTTTTTTCACGTTGGCAGAAACATCTTTTTAAGAATGTGAGGGTAAGACGTCACTCCATCACAGCCTCGATTTGGTATTCAAATATTCAAAACTTCCAAACCTTCATAGTTTTCTGTGTAATTGAAGCCATGACACAAGAAAACTGGTCTTTGGGGTTTCCATCCGATTCCAATACAAACCGGCCTGTACTGTCACAGAAAAAGGCTGGAAGTATGAAATTTCGGATCTAAGAGGAAGAAAAATTGTACTATTTGTGCAGTGAAAACAAAGGCGCTGATCATTACTGCACAGCTGCTGCACAGCTAAACTGCATCTTTGTTTTCGCCTAAGCAAAAAAAAAAAAAAAAAAAAAAAAAAAAAAACTCTCATCACACTTCTCATTTTAAAAAGATCCCGAGTAGTGTTTGGAGCATAATTGAGCCGCGACGCAAAAAAACCTGTCTTCTGGGTTTCCGACCAAGTCCAACACAAACCGGCCTGTGCAGCCACAGAAGAAGGCTAGAAGCTTGAAATTTCGGATTTAAGAAGAAGACTAATTGTACTATCTGTGTAGCGAAAACATAGGCGCTGATCAGCTTCACAGTTACTGCTAAGCTGATCAGCGCCTTTGTTTTTGCCTATGCAAAAATCTGGTTTTCTCATGACGCTGCTCAATTAAGTTCAACTGACCTCGTTAGATGGCAGTGGTGGTTTAGAATACATCATAGACATCTTGGTGGCCTCATGTGATAGAGCTTTAAACACATCACCTATAACATATACATGTACTGTAAATTCGGAAATTTTCATGTGACTTTTATTTCGCAAATTTTCTAATTCCGAATTATTAGCAAGTTCTTACAACCGCGCAAATACCAGCTTAGCAATTCCCAAGTTTCAGACATCTCAAAATCAGTTGTCAAAGACAAGAAATTGATAGTTCACAACAGTCATCCAGGTGCAATTTAAATATAGAAAATGTTGTTCATTTCTTTAAAATAGCCAAAAGCTCTCAAACAATCACCTTGGTCTGTTTCAATATTGCAAATAACCAATGAAATTTTTGAAAAGAGAAATCAATATCATTCTGTCAATTCCATCTTACTGCCACCAATCAGAGATATATAAGGTGATGATGTACATTTCAAGGGTGATACAAATATTGGATAGGAAATGTAAATTTCATCTTTTTGACAAATACTAAAGAGATGCTTGAAACACCTGGATTGCTAAGCTGCTATTTGCCTGGTTGTAAATTCGCAAATAAGTGCACATGAAGTCTATAAAGCTTACAGTTACTCTTTACTAGCGAGAACTTTGAATTCGCGAGGTAATGAATTTGAAAGTATTAGCGAAAATAAGTTCTCACGAATATTTCCGAACTTACAGTATTTAATACAGAACTTTGCAAGGGTGGTCGGGTGGGAATATGGGCCCCTGCCCATTGGGGCTTAAAGAAATAGATGGGCTGCTTGTGCCTCAAGGCTAAGCTTATACACTACTGACTGACCATCTGATTACTGGTAAACCGCTCAGGTCTGAGCCTGCCTAGGAAGAATGGTTCAAGTCAAACCATTCATACGTATAAGCCTTTTGTGGCTTAGTTGGATCATGGATGGTTACATTTCAAGCACTTATTGGATGTCCTGACATCCTCATTTTGGGTAAAAGTCCCATAAAATGGAAGCAACGTCCCGACATGACCTTAGCTGTTGACTGGGAAGTAAAGCATCAATTCAAACAAACAAACAAACAAACAGAACTTTGTCATGAAAAGACAGGTTTTTTAACCTATATAATCTTGGCATCCTATTAATGGGACATAGGCAACAGTATAGTCCCAGATGTGACGCCGCAGAATGTGGCATCCCATCTAGGGCTGTTTATGAAATATCAATTGAAAATCACTCCTGAAGCCCCTTAAATGGAAGTGGACATGTCCAAGTGATGACAATGCGCAAGTCCATTCGTCATGTATGGGTTAAGGTGAACAGTATGCAGCTCAGCATGAGTAAACATAGCCTGATACTTCTTTATATGAGCCGCGCCGTGAAAAAAACCGGTCTTCGGGGTTTCAATCCAGGTCTGACATAAACCAAATTGTACAGTCACAGAAGCAGGCTAGAATCTTGAAATTTCGGATTTAAGAAGAAGAGAAATTGTACTATCCGTGTATCGAAAACAAAGGTGCTGATCAGCTTTGCAGTTACTGCGAAGCTGATCTGCGCCTTTGTTTTCGCATAGGCATAAATCCGGTTTTCTCACGATGCGGCTCATATAATGACTAAATGACTGAGCAACATAAGCACATGCGTAGCTGCAAACAGGCCAATAAATCTGAATCTCCTGAACAGTTATTTACATAAACTTACAAACCTTGAAAACGAACAATCACAGACCCAAGCAAGAGCCACATAATTTAAAGCGAGGGCAAAGAACACGGCAGCTACTGTACATCTACATCAGGAAAACATGTCCATGCAATGAATACCCCCTTAAACCCCACTTTTATATACATGTAGTAAAACTGGGGTATGCAGGAATATACATACCTATTTTTCTTCTTCTTGGTCCAAAACATAGATTGTGGGTACTCGTTAGAGGTACTTAACTTGTACCCAAAATCAATGTTTTGAGCAGAAAGTTGAAAAATATCAAATTTGTTCAACAGATTTTTTTCATTTTTTTAACAGCCGAATAAATCTCTGTTTATTGCATGGGCATGTTTTCATAATGTATAAGTTAAAATCTATGAATGAATGGCTTATTATGCACAGTTCTTGTTAACTCCAAATTTGGAGTATTTTAGTCCAACATTTTGATTTTTCATCCCAGCTTTTTGAAAAGCCACTAGTGACTATACAAAAGTATATATAGTAAAACTCTGTTATAACATTTTTGGCCAAACCTATTTTTTTTTTCTTTTTTAATGCAGTTTTACATCCCTTTCAAGATTATTTCAGCTCATATGAGACGGGCCAATCAGTAGGTGAGGCGAAAATGGGAGAACCCCGAGAAAAACCACCTGACACCCGCAAGCAGAAAAACCTATTTTTTACTCATAATTTCAAAACACTAGAGAGAAAGCTTGAATAATTTAACAATATTGAAATGATTAAACCTATACCATATCAGAAAATATTCTTACCAAATTTTTTCCAGTAGGCAGTCCTGTCAAACTCTTTCTCAGATTTTCTCTCACCTTCCCCATCTGAAAAAAATCACCAATAACAGTTTTATAATAGGCTATATAATGTGAGCACCTTCATTAGGAAAAAAAAAAAACGACAAGTTTTGGGACCCCTTGACTCGGTCCGACACAAACTGACCTGAAAAAAAAAAAAAACAACAAAAAAAAAAAAACAATTTAATATATACACCGTAGTTTAGTTTCCTGTTATAGCATCAGATCCTCTAGCAACAGTCTGATCATGGTCACTTCTGTTTGTTAAGACCTTAATTCTAAAAATCTAGGATCCCGTGAGCCGCATCATAAGAAAACCAGCTTTTCATATATACGAAAACAAAGCAATCCCTCTTCTTGTGGAATCCGAAATTTGTCATTAAATTGGGTATCTGGAATCTTAATTGGGTATTTTACCCACTGTTTTCAATCAACTGGGTAATTTAAAAATGGAAAATCAAATGTAAATGTTCACGAAAAAAAAATTATTTGGGGACTAAGTGTTTAGTTTTTTTTTATCATTCATTAAAGCTTGTTTTTAAGATGTGCCTGCATCACTGTTGTACTGAACTAAATGAAGCTACAAGTAACAAAGAGTTTAAAAACAAAGACACCACTCATTGTCAATGGATTTTAGCAGCTGATTTGCATGTGCTACAGACCTGGTTTGTTACTCAGTGTCGGGAAACAAACTCCATGTATCATATGTGTATATGTCATACGTTAGAGAGCGCGTTCGTACTGCACATAATTTCGGAAATCATGTATTGCTCTGTTCATATTAAAGAAAAATGTTACACACAACCCTATCATATGCTGCATAGTATAAGCACTGTTTAGCAATATTTTCTTTCTTTGAAACATTTGTCAACATTTAGAACACTTTGGAACTTTAAAGTTTCCGAAGTGTTCTCAGAGACCAGATAAGATATGTGAATTTTTTACAGTCATACAATCAATAATTTGCACTGCATATGATAGGATATGTTAAATATTTCAAAAAGGACTCAGGCAAACGACACCACAAATTTTCCGAACTTAGGTTTAGTTCTAAATGTTAAATTTACTTGTGACGTCACCGTTGTGTACACAAATGATAGCATACACAGAGTTTCCTGACAGTATTACTGTTTTGCCAACTTTATTAATGATTTGAGAAAAGCCAAGGCATTTTGAAAAGCTCAACTGTCTCATATTTGCGGACCATCAGGTTCTACTTTTGTTTTCCATTAAGTCGTGTTTACCCCCCATTGATAGTGTTATCAAGCCTATATATTCCCGACAGAACACATGTCAAAACGTTCTTTAACAATTCCAGTGATGAAAGGTTGAGTGTAGATATCAAATCCCCACAAACTACCGTTTATTTAACCTTTATTCAATTGATTTATCGAAAAATTGAAGTCATATTTTTCATTTTTAAGACTTTCCCTGATACTGTATCTTGTCATCTTGTCTCCTCTGCTGAAATGTCTGATGACTGTGTGTCCAAGTTCGCTTCACTCGTGCGTTCAAGGGACTAATTTCTCCCCCATCCGAACCCCCTGGTGAAATAATTTCATTTGGCGTGTCACCAGTAAACTATTCAGATTCAGTCATTATCGGATATTGTAATAAAACACTGTGGGGCGCGCTGGAAACCATTCTCACCGCCAGGCAGTGCTTACGCACTGACGAACTGGAAAATTTATAAACACTGGCACTGATCCTAGATTTTAGGAAGGTCTTTGACTGTGTGCCGCACAAGCGGCTACTTATGAAAATTGAGAGACTTGGAATAACTGGTAATCTCTTGAAGTGGATCACAGACTTTTTATCAAATCGACAACAACGAGTGCTCATCAATGGTATATCATCAGAGTGGACTGAAGTTTCTAGTGGGGTACCTCAGGGATCCGTCCTGGGGCCCTTGTTATTCATCTTGTATGTGAATGATCTACCGTCACAAGTGAGTTCCTTCTGCAAATTGTTTGCAGACGATGCAAAACTATATAAAGACTTACAGAATCTGGAAGACTTTGAAGTTATTCAAAATGATATTGATAAACTCTGTCAGTGGACAATCAAGTGGCTTATGTTTTTCAATGTAAACAAATGTAAAATTTTACACATTGGTAAAGACAATCCGCAATTTGAATATCAAATGGAAGATAAAGATGGGAACGTCAAAAACCTCACTGTAGTAAACTGTGAAAAAGACCTTGGTGTTTATGTTCAAGACAATCTAAAATTCGATCAACACATCAGTATTACGGTCAACAGAGCAAACAGATTAGTTGGCCTTATTAAACGAGCATTCTCCTATCTGGATGAAGAAACACTTCTAGTTTTATACAAGACATTGATTCGCCCGATCCTTGACTACGGAAACCTAATTTGGTTTCCTACATTGAAAAAAGACATTAGAGCTATAGAAAATGTTCAGAGAAGGGTTACTAAAATTTTACCTGAGTTGGCAAATCTGAGTTATGAGGAACGATTACAAAGACTCTCTCTAACAACCTTATTGTATCGACGAAATAGAATGGATATGATACAAGTCTTTAAGATTATACAAAATATAGATGACATTTCAATGGATGGCTTGTTTGAATTCTCAGACTCCCAAACTCGTGGTAATTCAAAGAAACTCAAGAAGCCTAGAGCCTTGAAAACTTTTAGACTTAACTCATTCTGTGTACGAACAATCAACAAATGGAACAGTTTAACAGATGAAATTGCAGTGCTTGCACTAACTTTTTGGGCCAGGAAGTCATGACTTCCACCCTTTAAGATTTGGAAGTCACAGGCCCAAAATCTGGAAGTCATAGATTAGTCGCGGTGCTGCTTGTCTAAATTACTCACGTGCGACGTGTCAAGTGTGCATGCACACATTTAATTATTTTGTAACTACATCCTATATATATAGAACACTTCCAATGTGAAAATTCTGTTATGGTTCTATTTGTCTGTTTTAGTGTCATTTTTGTACTGTTTGCACCTATAATGCATGTATTCATATGTTTAGTGTTCAACGTTCATGTAACTTAGTGGCCACCTTTAGGGAAATAGTCTCTCACTTTGCTTGGAGTATGTATTCCCTGTACCAGTAGTGGCCACCTTTAGGGAAATAGTCTCTCACTTTGCTTGGGGTATGTATTCCTTGTACCAGTTATGACTTTAAATAAATATAATTCATGAATATGTGAAAATTATTATTAATTTACATATTTCATTTTTTATTTTCATTTATTATTATACAATTTAATCCTTATTAGTATATCTATCTTATTTTATTATTGTTATTATTATTATTGATGGGCCTGTGAACGAGTGCTTGACGAGGAGTGCCTTCAAAGGAGGAGATTGCCACAACAGCGACATCGGAGGTTTCCGGCGGATGACGGAGATTCCCGAGGGACAACCACGTGCGAACCCTGAAAAACGGTCATTCGATTCCTAGCTCTACAACTGAACAGACGTCCTCGAGACTCTACAGACAACTGGAGCCTGGGAGAGATACTTTATGGTAAGTTGCGGCTTATCAAATGACGACGAGGATGAAGAATTGGTGCGGGTGTATTAATTTTTTATAGTTTTTACGGCCGCTCTACTTTCATTTTCGAAGTACTTGCCCATTTCCGGTCGAGGTGCCACGTGTAAAATGTCCGATTAAAATTCTGAATTTTATTGCTTCCGTCGTCTTTTGGAGTACTGTTCGCAAGTAGTTTTTAGAAATATTTACATTTCAACATTTTTCAAAGCTATTTTCTCATTTTTTCTTACGTTCGGCGGAAGTTCAAAAAAGTGGAAACCCCCCATTGAAAAGTAGAACATTCCATTTCCGTTAAAAACAAAACAAAACCACGTGTCGAACTGTCAAAATAACAGGTAAGTTTTCAACTTCGTAACTTTTTCAAAGCCAAAATTTAGAATTTCCTTTAAATTTCATTCACAACAAGGAGAGAAAACACGTGCTTGGCACAGATTACAAAGGCCACCATATACTTAAATCTATTGAAAAATCTGTGCATGAACTTCTACTTTCATTTTCAGATTGTATGATGTTTTTGCTCAAATAAAAAGTGAAAAAATATTTGACATGTTTGAGTAGTTTCAATGCACCCCTTGTCCCAGACCTTGTACTTTATTGTTTGATATATATGTGCCCTAGTGTGATTTATTGCATAGTCTTATTTTGTCATTTTCGCGTCGCTTTGACCTGTAGCGCCGCGACTCCCCTTGTCCTTGATATATTTGTATGTTGAATTGTATTTTGACATGATTTCTCCAATTTTATGTGTCATGACCCTATAGTTTTGCGTCGCTTTGTCGTACGTAGTACTACAGCATTTTAGCGCCGCATTCGATAGTTGAAATTTGTATATCGCACTGTATGTTTCATTGCATGTTTGTATGTTGATGTTTTGCACTGCATGATATTTGTATGTTGAATTCTTGCATTGCATGACTATTTTTGTTCACTGTTTTTCATCATAGTCACATCCATCATGAATGTTCTTGAAGCCACACAGTCTTTCCAGTCAATGATAGATAGCATTTCTACCACTACAGATCAGTATGTTTCTAAAGACCTTTTTCAAACATGTATGGCATCATTTGCAAACAGCTTCATTCAATTATCTCAAAATGTCAATCAGTTATCTTGGAGCTTCAGATCTGGAATACAGACCCTTTCAGACCAACTGAGCCATCTGGATGAAGCTACCCAAACTTTGCACACCAACAATGCAAAATTGTCTGACAGGATTGACTCAAACAACACAAATGTCTTAAAAAACATTAAACAGTTGTCAGACCGGATCGAATACACAGACACAATCAACAAACAACAGTCAAATTTACTTCTCAACAGGCTGAACAAGTTGGAAAAAAGCACTTCTTGTATACATGACAGACTGAACAAGCTAGAAGAGAGTAGTTCGTGTATACAGGATAGCATTAACAACATTTCTGACAGGTTAGACAATGCTGAATCAAGCATCTCTTCTTCACATAAAATCATTTCAGCATTGTCAGATAATGTGTTAGCTATCAGTGAAACTGTTGATAACCTGGACCTATGTTATTCCACATTAATGTCAAAGTGTCAGAACCAACAGGTATGTTTAGAAAATTTGACAAGTGATATTGAAAAGTTGCAGAAATCAAATCACATCACATTACATTCAACCCCCAAACCTCCTCCAGGTATAACCCCCAGAAGTATTTCAAATCCCCCATTCTTTGTACCACCACCACCTCCTGGGTTTGAAATTGCTTCCACACTTCACCACAGTCATGATTGTACAATTGACTCCCAGTCACTAAAGCCTGGCACTATAAAATCTGGTGAACTTTCACCTTTTGATAGTGTTTCAGCCACAAATATGAGTCAAAAGATGCCGGTATCTAAAACTGACAAGGATGGAACTGCAGATTTGTCACATGATTCTGCAGCCCCAGCCATGTCATTTACAGTAAGTGCTGCAGACCCAGATACAACAGAGATGATAACACCACATGTATTAGATCAAATTTCTCTCCAGTCAACAAACTGTACCGGTACTTTAAATCAATATGACAGCACTTCTCAGTCAGTTACAGTAATTCCCAATGATTGCCAATCTTTTAGTAATCATCATGACAGTGGTATAGTCTCTATGGTACAGTTAGACCAAAACCTTCCTCTGCTGTCTCCTGTCAAAACTGTTCCTGGCTTTTCTGAGATAGACAATTGTAACTCAAATCAAAGTTTTGTTCACATCACATCTTTGCAAACTATTAAAACAGAGGGAGAAAGCAGCAAAGAAATAGTGTATGCATGTAGTGCTTCTTTACACCTGTCTGGGGTGGTGAAGTCTTCTGACATAATGCATAGAACTGGGATGCCAATACTCACCCCATGCCTTACTTCACCACCTTCCATGCTTCCAAGTACATGTATTACATCTATTGAGGAACAGAATATAGTCTTATCAGAGCTACCAGAACCCACACTTGAAGTATGTGTGGATCCAGTTAAAGCATTAACAGAGAATGTCCCATACACAGGTCTGAATCAGCCTGCTGATTCTTCTGTAAAATCATTTGAGCAGGTGATTCAGTCTGAGGGTCACACAGAGTATGGCAGGTTACACCCTGTCAGAAGACCTTGGAAATTAATGTACCTCACCCTGCGGTGGCTCAAACCATTCAAATAGTAAATTTAAAGAGCGCCACAATTCATTCATTCATGTCATCTCATTACCTGAAAAATAAAAAGATAAAAATAAAATAAAAAGAAAAATAATAAAAATAAAATAGAATAAAAAATAATAGAAAATAATCAGCACTTTATCACCAATCAAGTACATTTTCACCTTCATGTTGCTTTGCTTGAACTATCGGAACATTTTTCTCATTCCATTGACATTTTTCATGCCATATACTACTTGCAGAAGTATCATGTCATTGAAAACTGTAAATTTTAAGTTGAAATATGTAATATCTGGGCATCAAGTAAACCAGATATTTATTTTGAACTAGAATTAATGTCAGTTGCTTTCCTTTGGACACATTTTATTTTCTTTTTGTGACTTTGGAAAGAAAATATGATTCCAAATGTGTAAACTATGGAATTAAAACATTTACATACAAAACAGAACAATCAGATGCTTTTATTTAACATACATACATTTCCAAATGCATACTCACAGCTAGTTGCGAGGCCATTCTACCATTGGGCCATCTATAAAAATTAATAGAAATATGGCTTTGTGGAAGTTTCACTCTTTCATTATTCATGTAGTTGTCTGAAGTTCTTATGGACATGAACTCTGAGTTTGTATGGACATTTTCATTTCCTATACTCATGAAACATCATTTTGTACATGTTCATCAACTCATCACAGATACATTTCTTAAAACTGGCTTCATTGTGGAAAAAAAAGAGAAAAAAAATTCACTCCATTTTTCAGGTGTGTCCATATGCCTGGGCATTTTGTGTGTAAATGCTGACTAAATTAGATACACATATTGTTCAACAATCTTATTATGGCACCTTGGTACTATTTTACCATATTGAGCCATTATATGTACAAGACATGGTACATGCCAAAATTGGTTCACTTTTGATTTTATATAACTGAACATTCTGTTTGGAGGTGGTAAAGTTAAAACTTCAATTCAAGTGTTAGAATCCATTGTTTATTCTGACCTATAGGAAGGTAATAATTTGAAGAATCTTTGAATTCATATAATTGTCACATTTCACTTAACATGATCTTCATTTAAACAAAAATAAAGAAAAGTTAAAATTAGATTCTAGCAAAAGAAACCATTTTGAATCTGAATTTGGTATAAATTTGCTAATCATTTAAAGTATTAAGTCAAACATTAACTTTGTTGCCATAACAACATAGATCATAATTTTTGTCTTCGTGTTCAGCTGTGCTATGGGTCTACACCAGGTCCACCAAATCATTCATTATCTAAAATGTGAAGTGAGTGTTGTTAATGCCCACAGCTAGCTCTTTGAAACTGCATGGGTGTTGACAACCCTGGCATCATGAAAATTCAAACATCCAATCATTCATTTATTTGATGTGAGTGTTGTTGGTACCCACAGCTAGCTCTTTGAAACTGCATGGGTATTGACAGTCCTGGCATTATAATTCACATATCCAGTCATTCATCATTTATTTGATGTGAGTGTTGTTAGTGCTCAGTGCTAGCTCCTTGTACCTGCACGAGTGTTGGCAGTTCTGACATCATAAAAAACATCAAAAAAAAAAAAAAAAAAAAGGTAAAAAAGTTTCATTTATCATTCATTTGATGTGAGTTTTGTCGGTGCTCATTGCTAGCTCTTTGTAACTGCATGAGTACTGGCAGCCCTGGCATCATGGGATTTCATATATCATTATCGTATGTCTTGTTGGTAGGAGTACCTCTGGAACTCTTTGACTAGTCCCTTGGATTGTCAGATCTCCAGTCTGGTGCTGCTATCAATAATTCATGAGAATGGTCTCTGGAATATAAGTGAATAAAACTGCATGTTGGTTTATATTTATTTTGGTGAATCAACATGTAGTATAGAACAGTGTACCCTGGGTCCTGTCAGGCAGTGATTCTGCATGGTATCTGTGGACCCAGTGTACATTGTAGATGTTTCATTTGCATGCCAGAGTTTGTAAATAGGTGTAGATAGAAATATTTGTGTGCATACATTTAAGGTTCAATTTTGAACCTTCCCACTGCATACTTGACCTGTCTAAATATCCCAGAATTTAGTACATTTTGAACTTTAAATAACATATTTGCATGAAAAATAATCGCAGAGCTCATTGTCAGATCTGGAGACCTATAAATTTGCAGAAAATGATTTGAAATCCTATGACTCTCCTTTTTCTCTTCTAATTTAATAAAAACCTTATTCAAAACCTGTTTTCTAAATTGCTGTATGTTATATTTAGTTTCAGGAGAGGCTACAGAACTAGTAAGTATAATGCAAAAGAAATTTATTTTAATTAGTTCTCTGAGTATCCAGATATTACCAATATGGGTATGCTAAAATTAAAGCATGTACATGTAGTTCTACATAGATTCTAAAAATTGTAAAAAGGGGGAAAAATGGTTAATAATGAAAAACAAATTCTATGAATGTGCCCATATATTAACATGAAAACAAGGCTAAAATTATTAAAAAAGAATTGTTATGTTTTATTCATTGTTTTGGAGATTTTAGCATTGAACAAACATACAGTTGCAAAACACTCTACCATAAACCTGGACATTATGTATGTTCTGTTTACTTTCTGTATGTTATAATTATATCCTGTCAGGCTGGTACATTTAAGGTGCCAGAGTGATATTTTATCATGCTAGTGCATAACAAAGGTATGCCCATGTGTGATATTTGTTTTTGCATCATGAGGTCCTGCTGATCTGGTATGGTTATTTATGACTTTTGTATTGTGTTGATATTTTGATGAGTTTTATAATTGCCAATCAGACCGGAATAGCATGATGCTGTGATGTGCATATTATTATAGATCATTTACCTTTTTGGTTATTGTTTGCATTCTAAAGGAATCACAATACATGTACATAAAATTGTAGACAAGTAAAATGCTATTGAGATTTCAGAAAGTTAAAAAGTAAAAAACCAAGATGCAGAAATTACTTGTCTCTAATTCAGTTTGTAAAGCATACACATTGCAGTGATGTTTGGAAACTATTTTCTCTTTGGTTCTCTTTAGTTCATTTTAAGTTGATTTTATTTAGTTGTTTTCATATTTTCCCTTTAGTTGAAGATTTTAGTTGATCTTCAAGCTGGTCGAGTATCCAGAGCTCACACTGATTCATGAAACACCTAATCAGCAATTAACTAGACAGCAAGTTTGCAGTGGTTATATGGCATACTATTAGATGTTACATGTAACTTGTCTTGGACTACTGAAGTAAGTAGTTTTGTTATATTTTTAATTGTTCTTGCTGCCTGAGTTTGTGCAGATCACCCATGCTTAGAAAATGTGTATATTGTTCAAACATTTGCATAGAAGTGAGTATAGTTCAAGATGAGGAGTTTAATTGTAGCTTAAACAGCATGTGCTTAATTTTATAATTAAGGTCAAAACATTTAACTGAAAGTTTGATTTAAACACAAAATCTTCAGAAATTACACATTGCACCATAAACGAATTCTAAAATGTCCAAATGTACTCATCTTGGGCTGTACAATGAAGTCTATATGTTCTATTATCAGTAGGTGTCACCTTTGACTTCTGAAACTTATTAGTTGGAATATTAAAAGCAAAACTTAACAAAACACTGACATATTAAATACATGTGCATCTACACTGCAATGTTATGTTGCTATACTGCAGTAATAGCAGACATTTTATTCATTTATTGACTAATAGAGCATGAGCTATTTATTATATTTGTAAAATAGATGTATTGTTGTTGTCTGCAGGTAGCAAACACACCTGGTAATGTATGTATATATTCACTTCAGTTGCACATTCTGCTTATCTGATTAGCTCGTCCTAAATCTCTCAAAGAAAAGCAAACATTTCATTAAGTAACTGATCAGAATCATCCTCATATAAACATTTAATGCAATTCCAGTTCTAAATAGCCAGAAGTTCAATAACCTCTGTAATGCATCATGATTCACTAGTGTTATATTATCTGTCACAAATCCAGTCTCAGTTTTGCATGCATATGAACACTTCAAAAGCAATCAGACCTAGTTGTATAATCAAAAGCAGGTCTAGTCATCAGCCGTTCATAAATTTAGTACGTTATTGTTGATTTTCTTAAAAAGTAAAACAGGGGGAGAATGATGGGCCTGTGAACGAGTGCTTGACGAGGAGTGCCTTCAAAGGAGGAGATTGCCACAACAGCGACATCGGAGGTTTCCGGCGGATGACGGAGATTCCCGAGGGACAACCACGTGCGAACCCTGAAAAACGGTCATTCGATTCCTAGCTCTACAACTGAACAGACGTCCTCGAGACTCTACAGACAACTGGAGCCTGGAAGAGATACTTTATGGTAAGTTGCGGCTTATCATTATTATTGCTGAACAAGAAAAAAAAATCTTTTAATTTTTTTTTTTTTTTTTTTTCTACAACTTGCTTAAAAAAGTTTTGAAAGAAAAAATCCTCCAACACTTGCCTTTCATATATCCCCATGTGACAATAATAAAGTGGAAAATATCTCAGTTCAAAAAAAAAATGCAAAGTTGAGATGCTTCAAAAATGTGTATTGATTTCCTTCACAGTATTGATATTCAGCCTAGAGTGGACTATTCCCTATTGCAGTTTTACCCAATATTAATGGATTAGTCCAATATACCTGTCTTAGTGTCTAGCGGTAAACTTTTGATCACACTTGACCTTGATCTGTTTATTGTTTTGACACAAATTTCTCTGCTCAGCAGTTAAAATAAGACACCTTTACACCCTGAAGGCATGGACTCGCTGTCACTAATCCCTAATTTAAGAGTTTTAAGATGGATTTCAATACACTGAAATAGGTAAATTTTCATTTCTGACCATACGTCGCGTGCCTTGCTGCAGGACATAGGAGGATTTTTGTGGAAGTCAGCTGACGTCTGCTGTGTCATTTTTCGACGTACGGGAGTCATTTCAAGACGTAAAAACGCCCAAAACGTCCACTAGTGCAAGCACTGAAATTGTGAACTCCAAAACAGTACTCTGTTTTAAAACCAAATATGACAGATACATGGGAAACAACAAATTCACAACCAATGAAATCTACTAAATTTATATCTGATACTGATAAACGACTGTCAGAATACTACTGTCTATTAAACCCGGAAGTTGGAATATACTATAAGTCACGAAAAGAAGAGATGTAGAAGACGAGTTTTCGGAACTCATCAACTCTACTAGAACCAGTACCAGTACCAGTACCAGATAAAAACTGGTACACACTGAATTTTCCCGGGATTGCGAATCTTTTGAATTTTGTTACACAATCAGGTAGTCTTGAATTGGGTATTCTACTAATTAAATTGCGTAATTATGCAAATATACTTACAAATTAAGCTACTGAACAACTCAAGAAGCTTACAAGACCCCCCCCCCCCCACACACACACACACTTTCGCCACAAAGAAAAAAAAAGTCCGACAGCGTGGTCTCTTGCATTATTAGTTTACCCTGTCATTTCATCTTTATAACGGCATTCTATTCTAGTGTGTAAGGCGAAGGGTTCTAAATATTACCTCTCAACTGATCTACCACGACCTGCAAATTGGAAATAAATTCAGACCAACAAGTTTCAGTTTTTGTTTCCGACATAGCGCACGTGAATCTATTTGTACGTTCACCGTGCTGATGGTTCCAAGTCGTTTCGCTCGTGGGTCATTTCGCAAGCAGGCCGAGTCGCCCCATGTCGTTCCGCCAGTGGGTTGTTTGTTTCCCCGTTGAGGTTTCAATAGCCAATACCAGTCAGAGCAGCCAAAATAATCGTCGAACAACTTGTTTTGTTTCGTTGATCTGTATAAGATTCTAAACGACCACCTCAACTTGTCAGAGCAATTTTAACCCAGTTTAACGAACAGCCACCCACCCCACACCTGAGGTGATGACCTCAGTATCAGAAGATAGATAGAACAGCCGAGCCAAGCCACGGCAAACCCCATCGGTGGAAAAGCATGCTCATCCACCAAGGGTGGTTTTCTGCACTATATACCCAACACATACTCACTTCACAAAGTTTCGAGTTTCTAATTTGCATATTACTAGCACTCCAGATGCCGCTAATACGTTGCACCAACGTATTCTACCAAGTAAGGCTATCCCGTCACATAACTTCCATCTCCCAAAAGGCTCGCCCCGAGTCTTGGCCTGGGAACTTCATGGATAAGGCAACCCCAGTCTGGCAGTTGTCATAATCCCACCGCTGCCACCAAATGTAACGAACAACCGAGCTAAGCCACAGCAAAGCCCTTCGGTGGAAAAGCATGCTCATCCACCAAGAGTGGTTTACTGCACTATATACCTAACACTTATTCGCCTCATAAACTTTCGAATTTCTAATTTGCATACTACTAGCACTCCAGATGCTGCTAATACGTTGCATCAACGTATTCTACCATGGGAGGCTATCCCGTCACATCATTAGCTTTATGACACATGATGTGTGTCCCGAGTCCTTCAATTTCTGGCCATTTCCTCAGGAGCTGTAGAAATGTAGTTAACTTGCTCAACCTGGTCACATAAACTGAGGCTCCAACTTGGGATATATCAGACCGAAGTCCTTGACTTGCCCACTATTTGACAGACAGCAAATTAATATTCAGTCAACTGAAAGCTCTGAAAATTATCACTAATCCAGCAATCCGAGAATGTCGAATCAGTAATCCGAGAATGTAGAATCAGTAAATCTGAATCTTAATCTGAATGATTTACTGATGACACGCCAAATTGACAATACTTCACCAGGGGCGGGGTGTGCCAGGATACGAACTTGGACATACAGTCATCAGACATTTCAGCAGAGAAGATCAGAGAATAAGGGAGGTCATTCCAGTCTCTGATAGCTGAAGGTATGGAATACCAAAGAGTGTTAATTTCTACAACGCCTATTCTTCGAGATAAGGTCATCTGGGTTTACCCTTCAGACCTTTGTATAGCAGTATAAGTCTACTATCCTCCCTTCTTTTCTTAAGAGATTCTCATTTTAGTTGTCCTAAAATGCCAGTCATACTCCCAGTTTTAAAAACATTATTTCCAGTCACAAACCTTGCTGCACATTTTTGGATCTTTTCCAGTTCTTCCTGGAGGCCATGGGTGCGAGGGTACCACAACGAGCTTCCATATTCCAAGACCGGCCGCACAAGTCCTTTATAAGCTGCTTCTTTCACATCTAGGGGACAAGAATACAAATGTCTCCTCAGGAATCCGAGAGCTATGTTTGCCTTTGTGCTCACATTGGAGATCTGAGTATTCCATTTTAAATCGTTTGTGATAGTTACATCTATGTATTTTATGCTTTCAACGTTTTCCAGTACAGTACCCTAAAGGGTGTAATTAGCCTGGATTTTTCTAGACCGCTTATTTGTCAGCTGCATCATGTTACATTTGACGGGTTGAAATCCCATACCCCATAGCCCAACTGCCTTATTAATCAATGCCTCTCTGAAGTTCCAGTGTATAACCTCACGTTTCTATTTTTATTGTAAGTCAGGCATGTAATTATGGAATGGCAATCTACAATAGCAGCTTTGCTCTCGTCATGGCTACCTGTTCGGTTCCGAATAATTTTAATTTCTGATGGAGGCTTAATTGTCTTCTGCGGAATTAAATCCACAAGAAAAGATGCAAATACTAGATGAAATTATTGACAGACCTGTAATGTTTGCGCAGGTATTCAGTGAGTTCTTGTACGGAAGCTTTACTCTTTGCCGGTTCTTTTCTTTCTTTTGGAACGTCTTATCCTCCAACCGCTGGGAGCACCCACATTACGTGGTACAAATGTCTCTGAGGTATCTGCATATTATTAAGGAATACCCTCCACCATCGGAATATGTACATACATAAATGCAGCATTGACATTTCTTGATGTTAGTGGCATTATATTTTCAAATATCTCTTAAATCTTCACCCCTCATTTAATTTCTTAAGTCTCTCCGAGTGCACAGCAAAACACAAATTTCTTGTGAGCCTCTCAACAGTAGAAAGATCGATTCCCCTCACAGTTTGAAGTTCTGTTATCTGACCACAGTCTATTATGAGTTTTGTTAAGCTAGTCTTAGTAGGAAAAACAGTTCTCCAGAAGTCTGGATCAGTTTTACTTATTATGTAGTCCCTTAGCACCCTATAAGGTTCTTTCCTTACTGAGTGTAATACAGAGCATCGTAGTAGCATGTGAACAATATCTTCATCCTCAATGAAACATAATGGACAGGTAGAGTTCACCTGGTACTGATTAAACTTGGAACGGATTGTTTGCACTATATATGTCCCTGTCAAAATTCGGCATTTCACAATACCACGACGAACATCTAATCTAGTAGATTGAACAGTGTCCCAAACCGGGTGGGTTTGACCAATCCGAAGACCTGTAGTATTACAGTACTGTAAGGTTGACTTTTCACCTGCTTCTTGGCGAAGTCTCTCTGTCCAGTATTTTCTGACAGCATTCTTGGTCTTTATTTTCCACTGATCTTTGGAAATGTCCAGTTCACATATAGAGTCAATATCTGGAAGCTCATATTTGGTCAAGATATGCTTTACTCTTGTGAAGAAGCTTCTACTTTCAGTGTCATAAGATAAGGATTGTCTCTTTGCAAGAAGAACAAATTTTGTATTGCCTGACTTAAGACATGAAAACAACAAACTTAAATGTCTCTTATCTAGTTCCGCCTCCATTGGTAATGCTCCTAATAGAAGAAGGACGGCAGCATATGAAGTTCTACTAGGTAGAGTTTGTAATTTTCTTAATGTATCCACATGAAAGTCATTTAGGAGTTTAAAATGCTTTTTAAGTAAAAATATTGACTCTAGACCAAATAACAACCTTGGCATAATATAACATTGATACATCTTATATGAAACTTTTGGATTGAGCCCATTTGAGCCATGCATACCAGACTTAATTAAAGAATACAGTGTACGTCTAGCTAGACTAATCCTATCAATAACATTGACTTGACCTTCAGATGAGCCACCACGTACAAGCCCTAAATGCTCTGAATTTTCTTTTACAGTCATAGGGGTTTTACCCAGAACCCAGGAAGACCAATTTTCATTCTTCAAATGATGAGAATTCATTGTATGCCGTACAACACAGCTTTTTGTTTGTTTCTACTAGAGTTTCTGTAACATTTGTCTAACATAATTTGGAGTTCCCAAGGATATTTAGACATTAACAGTAAATCATCAGCACATGTAGGACATCCCACATATATTGTCCCAATGAACACTCCCAAATTTGCTTTCTCAAGATCTAAGAGAAGAGGGTTGATATAGGTCTTATAAAAATGCGGAGACAGTACGCCACCTTGGCGGACACCCTGCAGAACTGGAAATGGGTTACTGTATTCACCCTGCCACTTGACCTTAGATGTTAACCCCTCATACAGATCACTAACCACTGACCACAGGCCTCCATCTACTCCTTGGGAGTAAAGTTCACATAAAGTAAGCTTATGATCTTGCTTATCAAAAGCCTTCTGACTATCCATTGGGGCAATATAAAGAGGCGTCCTATTAACATATGCATCATATGAAGCTTCAGAGAGCAGTAACGATCCAAGTCCCTGACTGAGGCCCTTATTGAATCCTACTTGTAGTTTTGATTGTTCACTATTTAAACCTTTCTCAATCAACTTATCAAGCAAAGCATACTCAAAGACCTTACCAATAGTGGCAGTTACAGTTATTCCTCTGTAATTATCTACCGAAGTTGGATCTTTACCCTTTTTGTGGACAGGAGTCAGAACGCCAGTCTTAAAACTTTCAGGAACGACGCCTGAACTCACTATTTCATTAAAAAGCTTAACCAACAATGGTAATATATGAGGGCCAGCTAGTTTTAGGTGCTCTGTTTGAATTCCATATTCATCTGCAGATTTTCCGGTATTCAATTTTGAGACGGCTTTCTGTACATCCTGTTCCGTAAAGGCCTCAGTCACAGTTCTCGCCTTGTTACAGAGTATCTTAATATGTTCATATTTGATTGATACTTCATCTGAATAGTCCTGGTCAAAATGAGGCTCTGCCTTAGGCATAGCCAGATCCTCATAAAATTCCTTAAATGCTCCGATCTGCTCTGAGGAGTCATATAACTCTCTGTCATTATATTTGATATACTGGGTACCAGTGGAGGCACTATCCGACCTGTTGCGTCTAACAATTCTATGAAACAGTCTCGAGCTGGGATTGGACATGAGTTCCGAAATAATATTTTCCTTTTCTTGAGATTTCTCATATCGAATTTGGGTTCTCAATGCTTTTTTAGCTAATTTCCTTTCAGCAAATAAAACCTCAACATTGGAATCATCAGTCCGGTATTTCCAAGACCTATGAGTGCTTCTACAGGTTTTTAAGAGCTCCCTTACTCGTGGAGAAACCCGACGACTAAGTCCCTTCAATTTGTATGCTAATGCTGGGACTGATTTCCTAGCTGCGAGACGCAACAGCTCGCCCAGTGTCTCCACTTTCTCCTCTACTGATAATGTTTCAAATCTCTCACTGTTGAGGGAGTTTATCAGGGTTGTTTGGAATTTATCCTTATCTACTTTTTCCCATTTGAGTTTCATAACGGCCTTAGTAGGCTTAGATTGCTTTCTACTTAAGGTCACAGAGACAAACTGATTCAATGACATAGTAACTGGCACATGTGATGAAGTATTAATATCCTGCATATCAAATATACATACTAAATTGCCCAATGTACATCCAGACTTCGTAAGGATATAGTCAATCTGGGATGAAGAATTTCCAGAATGATGGAAGAATGTACATTTTGTAGAGCCTCCAAGACTATCTGTGAGAGAATTCTTCTCACAGAAGGTACGAAGAAGCCGATCATGTTGATTAGATCTACTTGACATCAGAGTACCATTAAAGTCACCACACACCACTAGTCTATGAGAAACAATGTACTTATCAATAATACTTTGGAGTACATCTAAATGTTCTATGTATTGAGCAGTGGATCCAGAATCCATTGAAGGCATATAGCAGTTTATAAGGCATATGTTGCCCTCATTTGTGCTTATCTCAATGGCTATGATACGGGTATTTCCAACCGGCAGTCTCTTGATATATTTTGTGAGTTCCATAGGCCATAAAATGGCAACACCAGCCCTACCACGGGGAGCATGAAAATTTGAAATAAAATTATCACTGTCAGCACACAATGCATGGTAATCATAGTTTGGTAAAAAGAGCTTTAGATTATCTTTTTCAAAATGCCAAAGCCAAGTTTCCTGTAAGCATAAAATACTGCCGGTTTTCGATAACCCATGTAAATAGGGCAAATTTGGGACAACTCCCTCAACATTAAAACTAGTTACATGGATCGTCTGCCTGTTGTGAGAACTGGAAGCACACTGTTTATCGGTTCTGGAGGCCTCCTCTGTGTGTGGGGAATGGACAAAAAAGACTGTTGCCCACTCCCAACACCAGAGGAGTCCCTCTTATCCGGGTCTTTACTTGTATTAATGTGATCAGTTTTGCCATTACTTTGTAAGCCGGAATCTGCACCCTCCGGATTAGCTAAATCCAATGGACTAGGTGTAGCATTATCCTGCCTACGCGTGTCTCTTGGGGTCAAAGTCTGGAAGGTTGAAATTTCATGTTCAGGAGTGTTGCTATCCACCACATCCGGGGACGCACCATCATCATGATAATATTCTTCAACATTTATCACTTCAGAGATTGATGCAGACTGGCTACAGCCTGAAGGTCTCGCATGTACCTTATTATGAGGATGATGCACTACCGGCATATGTGTGCCGACAACATTTGTCTCGATCTTACTGTTTTGGTTATTAAGAGGTTGCAGAGTTGATATACCACCCCCCTGTCCCATATCTATATGGGAGCCATTATCATTATGATGTCCATGTTGTTGGGGAGTAACTAAGACTCTGGGTTGATAACTATTTGAGTTTAAACGGCCTTGATAGCCAGTAAGATGATTCACTGGGTTCATATATGGGGCAAAAGAATGTGCATTATTCATTCTCTGAAATTGTAAGTCTGCGCCACTATAGTACTGAACATTGGCAGACTGTGGATAGACTGTCATGTTGTTCTGTGGGAAGTATTGTGGTACCCTATTCATGTGGTTAGCATACGGATAGTGACTAGGGTGGCTTATCGGAGAAGGGTGGAGAAACTGCCAACCAAGGTTGGAGGTCGGAGGATACCTACGAGTATCTGAGGGTGGATTATACATAGGGCCATTCATTTGTGTCAGTGAGATAGGCATAGCCCCAATAGATGCCATTTGAAGGGACAGGTTTCTCACCTGAATTGCATGTTCAATGGAAACTTTCAACTCTAGCTCCCTAACTCTATTCTCCATGATTTTATTGTCTATCATCATCTGATATATTAATGGGGAAATATCCCTATCAGCTCCTATCTTATGATGACCGCCAGCATCTGTGGTACCAGCGGCTCCGTCCCCATAACCCTGAGTAACTCTCCCACCCATAGCGTCACCATGGCCCCCAGGGGAATCTACAATATTGGAATTTTCCATTTAATTTAGACGTTTCTGTAAGATCTGATTAAACTGTTGCATTTCATTAAGCCTACGCTCTAAATCAGAAATACAATCTGATTGTTGTTTATTTATTTGTGTCAGCTCCTGGGGGTCATGCTTCGCCCTAGCCTGAGATCGGACCGATGCCTTCTTTACCCTGGGTAGGTTGGGGCCAGGACCACTACAACCCATTTGCTGGCCCAACTGTAAGGAACTATTGCTATTGTCAGTGTTCGGGGTATCTAATTCTATAATAACCTCAGTAGAGGCCCTGGATTGAGTCTTTGTTTTGGTCGAAAGATTATCATACTTCGGGTCTATTTGCTGACCCAAATGTAAGGAACTATCGGAATTGTCAGTGTTCGGGGAATCTAATCCTATGATCGCCTCAGTAGAGGCACCGGATTGTGTCTTAGTTTTGGTCGAACAGGTACCATAATTTGGGTCTACTTGCTGGCCCAAATGTAAGGAACTATTGCTATTGTCAGTATTCGGGGGATCTGATACTATAGCTGCCTCAGCAGAGGCTCTGGATTGTGTCTTTGTTTTGGTCGAAATATTACCACACTTCGAGTCTTTTTGTTTAGTGGGTTGGGTAATCTTATGCTTCATCACCATGGCACTTAAAGGGCTTTTTGATGTGACAAAGACTCCGGATTCCGACCCATCCTGTAAAGGTGCCGGGCTCATAGTTTTAGAAACTTTCACTGTACCATCATTAGGGGATATAGTGTGTGTAGTATTGGACTCAATTACAATGCAAGCATCATTATGCTCTGGTAATCTATGCACAACAGAGTGGGCTTCTATAGCAATAGGGGGAGTGTTGAGAACATTAATTTTAGGCTGTATTGACCCAGTGTCATGGGGTGTTGCCTGTGGGTTGGATTGTTCAGATAGTGTGCCTGTGATACTCACATCAGTCGACGTTCCATCATCTAAGCTAACCTGTCCACTTGCATCACCATAGAGCAAATTATCATTGCAAAGGTTACATATAAATGAATCATTATCTCGTCTCGAGATATTACTACTTGTGACACACTCCACATGATAAAGCATATTGCATTCATCACATAGTATATGCTTCTGAACGTCCAAAGATATGCAACCATCACATGCTGGGCATGTATCACCATTAATTTGACCACTACTGTCCACAGGCGAGCTATTTCCTATTGCCCCATGGGATGCTGTGGAGGTTTCATTACTTAACGTACACTGTTTATCTAAGATGTCACTTGAATCATTTATAGAACAGTATGTACTAATATTTTGAGTATGATCAGGGGACTTCACACAGTGTTTTGAGCTCATTGAAATAGACTGAATACCAAGTCTACAAGCTTCAGCTATCTTATTGTTCAGGGTGGTAAAAAGTGATATCTGGGAAAGTTCTTGTAAGATCTTTGGAAGATCATTCTCAGTAAACAATGTCAGACATTTACCATTGACTGTAACCCGCGATGTGGTATTGAAAAAGTTCACACGGAAAAGCTGGCTTTTCTTTGAGCTACATTTACCACCAAACACAGAGATAGACTCATCGACTCTATTCTTATTTTCATCAATCCTTATTCTACTTTTGTACCCTTGTTCATAATAAGTTTTAACAGTCTGCTTAAAAACCTCGTATGGGGCAGGGGTAAATTCTAGCACAAGAGTTCCAGATTTATTTTCAATTTTGACATTCCATTCACGTTCAGTTGCTTCAAGTTTTTTCTTCAAGGTTTTCTTCCTGTTAAGTGCATAACTAACCCTATTTATCTCATTTTCAGTACCAGGTTTTGACGGTGTATATACAGCAGGAGGCTGACGTGTTCTAGCAGGTCTGACCAGTGCCGATGTTTCTTCCATGTTGACCACCAGCAAAAACAGTAATATAAGTACACAGCAGAATTTACCACTTCTTAATTTCAAACTGGGAATTGTCCCAGAGCATACAGTAAGTACAGCTACAAAGCAGCTAAAAGCAACACTAAAAGCAATGTTAGATTTCAGCATGTCAGCATCTATGCGCACTAAAAATTCACATCTTGAATGGGGATTAAGATCAATGATAAATGAGAGGCTAAAAGTTCAGGATATGACAAGATAAAAGCTGTTCAATAAAGGATAAAATCTTGGAGGGGACTTTTCACTTTCAGGATGATGAAATTTCAAAATGGCTGCCGGTGACGCTTCACACAAAATGACAAAGTTTTGCCACTATCACACAGTTTGCTGCATAAAAAGTCACGATAAAAGAACCTCCACCAATAATTGTCTTGTATTCACAGTATGTACAATAAAGACCACCACTAAAACACCATTTAAACGATAAAAATTGTCTCTAAAACTTTTCTACACCGCCACCAGTGCTCCCAGCGCCCTCTCGGTTCGTGTGTGCACAGGTTTTCTACGCCGGTTTACGAGTACTATAGAAATGATTATATAGTACTCGGATCTATTTAACATTACTTTGGATCCAAGTTATATGGTATGATGGTATATAAAAGCACAGGTTTCCTACGTTTATACCTCACCCTGGAAAGCGAGAATGACAGCTGCACACTCCAGCCTGACCTTGATCGGCGTGGGAGTCCAGGTGTGATATGGAGTTCAACCCCTCGAAATGTCAGGTGGTGCATGTGATAGGCTCAATGTTAAAAAAGTCAATTTAAACAGACTACTTATTGCATGGCCTTGTCTTGGAGGCTGTCACCTGTGCCAATTAAGTATCTTTGGGTTGATATAATCCACCTTTTCCTGTCTGATACTGACAGACGCTGTGCTAGCCTGCCTATAATGTCCGTGAGGGCATATGGCATATGACAGAAGATAAAGAGATAGATAAAAAAAACGCAATGGTGAGATTTTCTCGTAAAGTTCTGAAATAGAATAATCTATTTCGGTCACGGTCTTTGTGCCGGAATGACACTAGGGGCGTACTTGATTTAGAAATTTTAAGAGTGATCGGATTGCTCCGAGCAGCACGCTAAATCAAGGGAAAATGGGCAAACGGAGTGCATTCCCATTACTAAATCAAGTGAGGAAAAACAATGTTCTGAATTCAATCGTAGCGAGTCTAATTATGAGCGATTCCACAGCTCATCTCAAGATGATTCAGATGAAGAGTACTTCCACAAGTCACCAGCACTCGCACTCTCGCTGTACGATTGTGTTTTGTATACATATTTTGACGCCATGTTTTTTTAGAGCAGGTCACGTGACTTGCTCCGACCACACCACCTTGGACGGCGGAGCGCTTCGTCACGCTCCATTGCGACTATCCGTATGCTCCGGTCGATCGGATCAATCGGATTGGCTATACACAGATACAACAATACGTCACAACCCACGTGGTCTATATTATCCAGGTAAGTCAGGTGACTTTCACGTGACTTCTTTCCACTTCCGGGTGGCAAAAAAGCGACCCCAGTTCAATGAATGTGTAATCAAGGACAGTGTATCGATATACTGTCCTTGGTGTAATGAATTGTAATGTTTTGATGTATTACAAATGTAAAATAATGTCAAAATATTACTTGTTCATAACAAATTACATTTCCAAATATTTTAGCGCATTAATTGATGTGTGTTTCTAGTTTAGTATTATAAGTATTTAGCGTTTACTTCCCGTGCGGGATTAAAAAGGTTTGCATCTCAGTCAATCAAAAGTTTGTTTTTTTTATACGGTAGAAATCAGATATCAACATTGAATAATTTCCGTGTTTGAGCCGTGTTTGAAGCAAGTTTAAGTTTTATGAAAACGAGTTTTATGAAAAGAAAATAAAATAAAAAAAAAAAAAAAAAAGCCGTTAGAAATTGGGTGCCGCTCTCTCTCTCTCTCAAGAGCACACGATTTAATTATGTTTTGCATGCGGTGAAATAATAAAAACACTAACACTTTTTTCAGTCCGTGGAATAAATATAATTTATCCACAAGTTATAATAACTTTTTGAAGTGTATCCATTTTTATTTACGACACTGGAATCATAATTACAACCAGGCAAATAGCAGCTTAGCAATCCAGGTGTTTCAAGCATCTCTTAACTAGTTGTCAAAAAGATGAAATTGACATTTCCTGTCCAATATTCATCACCTTATATATTTCTGATTGGTCACAGTAAGATTGAATTGACAGATGTTGATTTCTCTTTTTCAATAATTTAATTGGTTGTTTGAAAATATTGAAGCAGACCAAGGTATTTGTTTGACACCTTTTGGCTATTTTAAAGAAATGGACAACTTTTTCCATATTTAGATACACCTGGATGACTGTTGTGAACTGTCAATTTCTAGTCTTTGACAACTGATTTTGAGATGTCTGAAACTTGTGAATTGCTAAGCTGGTCTTTGCGCGGTTGTATCTTTTTCTAGATCTAATCTATGCGATATAAACACCTGTTATGACATTTCGACCGACTGAACACACACGCCGGCTGCCCCGGGGACTCATTAATCCCTTTCATTCATATAGTACCCCAAGAATGTGTCATTTCTTTGAAGAGGGTGTAATAAATAATAATTAAAGAAGCCGACTATCATGATTATGGGCATCGTAATTTGAGGTGTCATAAAACTGTCTTCAGTAGCTGAAACCGCGTTTCTTTCAAATTGATTATGATCATCAATATGTGTATAGCCTTTGAATAGTTATTATTTAAACTGGACTTAGTTATATTTCAATTTGATTATTCAAATATAATTAATTAATTAATATATTCTTAAGAATGAAAAAGATGGAGAAAAAGGAGCAAAAATTCTTCATAAAAAGCGCTAAGATAAACGCACTTTTATTGATGTAAGGCTCGGTACAAACAAGGTCGGAGAAAGGAACAAGAACTATTTATTTATTTAATTGTTTATTACCTATTTTGATTTATTTATTTTTTATTTATTTATTTTTCCATTATGAATGAATTTTTAGTCTGATTGCAGACGTGGCCGCATAATGGCGCAAATTGTTATTTAATTATAAGTCATATCTAAGTAATACATATTTTCGTTCGCGCGCGGATCCAACATCGTTTGCCCAAGGTGTGAGAAATTTTAAAAATTCTTTATAAAAGAGCCAAAGGCAAAAATTATTTCTAATTTTGTATTTAAATGTCATCGTTGTTCCCTGATTGGGATGGCGGCACACATTTTACTTTAATTTAAACTCAGTAATGTATGTAAACAACATTGAACCGGAAATGTTTTTGCCACCCGGAAGTGTAAGTTTTAACCACAATGCAACGCGCACTACGTCATCGAGGTCAAGGTCAAATAATGTAAACAATAATATTGTACCTGTCTATATCAAGTACGGCCTAGCATATGCAAAACAACGATGTATGAGTCAATAGCACCATATTCCAAAACAAAGATGGCGGACGACGATCTTGAAGCGATCAGAGCCCAACGTTTGGCTGAATTACAAGGCCAGTATGGGGTAATTTGCTTTCATAACCGTTTAAATGTATTTGAAATGGTCCATTGTATGAAAGAAAGTTCCTTTTTGACCCATTTTCTGTGTTTTTATTCCACAGTATCTAAATGGAATCTGGTGCGCAGGTGTCTTGAACATGTTGAATCAAATTTGGTCATTAGGCCTAAAAAAAAAAAATGTTATGTTTCCGATTTCATCATAAATTTAGCATAGTGTCGGTAGGTAGGCTTTTTTTTTTTTTTTTCTTGGAAAATCGGGATCGGTAGGTATTTTTTTTTTTTTGACCGGACTTTCTTCTTACCGCACATTTGACTCCAAATCGGAAACCTTTACACCGAGGATGGCCGTCTTCGTATAACAGGGATAACGGGACATTGTGCCGCAAGGCTTTTATTACATTTGAAGCAGGTATGTGGCTACATTTGTCGAAATAAATGGCGACTAATGTGCTTGGTCGTGTCAACACACTACACAGTAGCCATGTTGTTGTTCTTGATCGTAATTGTTAAAGACCGAAAATATCCGAAAATCGGCGCGGACAAATACTCGTAACTAAATGGTTTTGACTTTTGATAAAAACCGGAATCGTTGAACAGGGTCGGTCGCCGACTTTTTTTTTTTTTTTCTGAGCGCTAAAAAAGTTGCAGTCGGCGCAGATTTTGACCAGTCGGTCGGGAAATCGGAAACATAACATTTTTTTTTTAAGAATCTGCGTCATTTTATAAGGTAACCCTGCCAGTGCATTTTGATTCATGGACTACAGAAGTAAAGTTTCTAATATGTGCAATTTTTACTTTCCACTGTCCCATTGTCCATCGGATCATGATAGGATGCGGTTTAAAATCTCGAACACACACAAAGAGCCATAATGAAGTCATCACTTTGTGAGTAGGTCCCACAGCCCCATAGAAATGAAGTCTGGAACACAGTTTCATTTGTGGCGCCTTGTCAAAAGCCTTTGCAATTTCCGTAATGAGCATATCACTATTAGACGGAATATTTCCATCGGTATTCCGTTAGACTTCTCCATACCGACGGAAATGACTTCTATTGAGCCCTTAGTCGAAAATGAAAAATCATCGAAGACTCCAAAGAAATTGAAAATTATGTTATGTTATATCTTTTCTGACTGATAGGACTTAATTATATATATATTCCAGATGTAAAATGACGCAGATTCATAAAATACTTAATGTTTTCTGTTGAAAATGTTACATACGTCTATAAATAGATAAGGGGAGACTACTGTAAAATATGAGACAAAAAAGTAGAGAATTGATTGCTTTTTGCAAATTTATTGAAATTCTGCAGGCTAACCAGATGTTTACTCAAAGATTTATGCATTTTCTAACAAAACATAACAAAAATTTTAACAATTATCACCAAAGAAAGCAGCTATAAGCTTCTTACGATATCCATAATCTGTTCGACCATAGTTTAAAGGCAACCTATGCTAAGCTGTCACGGGAGAGGAGCAAGGTCACGAAGTGTATCGGAGTGCAGGTTAGCCAGCTGATCTATATCACTATGTGTGTTTTTGACCACGGCCCAGACCCGCATCCAGGTCAGTCAACAATCATGTCATATCGTTAAAACTGAACCAGCTTCCAGGTCTCTGACAGAAAAGCCTTTGACTTCAGTATTAATGTTCAGTACTGTTTTTAAGAGATAGATGCTTATTTACTTTGCTGACTATTATATGCTCTAGATAGGGTTTGGGTTTGTGAAGATGCTAGTTAGGGACTAGGGTTAAAATGTAGTTGGCTGTGTCATATTTCTCATCTTTTTTAATTAAACACTGATGCTACATATACCTGTTGCCAATCATCTGGTACAGCTCCAAAAGCAAGTGTCTCACCATAGATAAAGGCCTAATGGGAGCAATTTTAGAAGTGCATGTTCATTCTATCAACCCTGGCACTGTGGCAATTGGGTCCACTCTAACTTTCAGGCCATCTGGCTCAGATGCATTATATGTATTTTTAGACCATTCAACAGTTTAAATACCACATTTTGGTTAACAGTGACTTCACTCTAGGGGTGGAATGGGTTCAAGGGTTGTACTTTAGATGGGATTTCAGAGACATTTTCACATGTGAAGTCTGGCTGAAATTGTCTGGAGGAAATGCCTGCCTTATCAACTATGACTATCTGCATTAAAAATTCAATTTTCTCTAAGGGCTGAGATCCCAAACACAACCTTTTTCAAGGGACTTTACAAATAACCAAAACTTTTTAACTTCAGAATAAGCAACAGCCCAGTCAACAGGAGCAGGAAGAGAAGGCACAGAGAATGGCAGAGATGAAAAATTCCATCCTCAGTCAGGTGCTAGATCAATCAGCTAGGACTAGATGTAAGTTGTAACCCAGGAGTCGAATCATGAGTGAATTAATGATAAATAGTTGGTACATTGTACTATTTTTGTTACTATCAAGTAAGGTTATTTTTAGGGACTAGTTCAAAAGAAATATAATTTCATAGACACATGTACTCTTACTGTGACACCCTAGCATGTAAAAAAACTTGTAGATAAATGGTATAAGAATTGTGGTTCTAATGACTAAATGTGATTAGATTTTTATTGCCTAGCTGAAATCTTAGATAGATCAAATATATTCAATCAAATGCTTTAATCAGAGAGATAAGAAATGGAGATTTGTGAAAATTGTTTTTTTTTGCATGACAAATAAAGGATCTTACATGAGTCACCATTTCATATGAAATTTATTAAACGAACCTTCGGCAAGTTTAATAAATTTCATATGAAATGACACCGAGTGTAAGATTCGTTTTATCATATGACTTCTTACATACGATTTTATCGCCTTTATTGTGGACATATTTCCAATGAAAATTAACATTGTTGTTACGGACTTCGTCAATGATGTTATGTATTCCCGCAAAAGTGTTAATGCACGTGTTGTCATAACACTTTTATTACATGACGTTATCCACTGGAAAACAGCGACGTCATATGTCAAATCTATTTTTATTTCAGTAAACACAATAGCAGTAGCTAAGCCAGAGAAAGCTCAGATGGTAGAGTCAATGTTGATACAGATGGCACAGACTGGCCAGATACAGGGAAAGGTACACTTTAACCTCGTTATAGCATGCCTCACTTTTATGTGGTTTCCAATATAAGACTGCCATGGCATGGCTACCAAATTGATAACTTTGCAATCTGTCTATAACCTCATTATAACATAGTTTCACCTATAATGTGGTCTGTTTCTATGGATCCCATAGATAGCGTTATGATGAGGTTGACCTGTATATAGCAAATATTTCAATTTTTATGTGAACTGAAAAATTACTTTGATAGACTCTGAGTAACTCATTCAGTCATTGTGAAGACTCAGATCAGCCTGGGAATTTCATTATGAAAACATGCCCATGCAATTTACAGCAATTTTTAGAGCTGTAAAAAGTGAATTGAACAATTTTGATATTTTTCCTCAAAACATAGATAAGGCGGTTCTAATGAGTATAAATGAGCATGCAGAGAATGTAGAAAAAAAAGCAAGATTAGGTCTATTTGGCAAGATAAAGACAAAGAGTCAACCTATATCGATATAGTGCTGGATATCTGCTATTGAAACCTATTTATCTGATACATTAATTTACGAAAACTTGCCCATGCAATATAATACAAAGATATTTTTCAGGAGCAAAAATTGAAATTTTTATTGGAAAAATTTTGATTTTTTTTTTTTTTATGTTTTGGAGCAAAAATAAGAAAAATAGGCACACACCCATATACCCCAGTTTTGCCGCATAAAAGTGGGGTATAAGGGGTATTCATTACACGGACATGTCATCATGATGAATATTTCTGTAATTTCAGTTGAATGAAACACAGCTGAAAGGGCTTTTAGAAAAAGTTAGTGAAAGAACTCAGAAAACTACCACAGTCAAGGTAATTATAGACTCCCCTGTGAGAAAAATATGTTAGATTTTAAACCAGTGAAGCACAAATTTGGCTATTGTATTCATCTGCAGAAGTTTAGCTAGTGATTGTTATTTTGGATTTATGCATTGTACTATGAAGTTGTCATGGACATTTAAAATCTTAAATGCCATATTTAACTACATATATGAGCAAATCAGAGTTCTACATCACAGAAGTGTGTCAGCATACTGATTAAAATGAGCCCTGTCAGAAGGAAAAGTGTCTTTGAGGGTTTCGGACCAGGTCCGACACAAATCAAATTGTACAGCACTGGATAAGGTTATAAGCTTAAAGTTTTGGATTTTAGAAGAATAAGGATTGTACTATTTGTGTGGCCAAAACAAATGTACTGATCTGCCAGCTGTGCTGTTAGTGCATAGCTGATCTGCATCTTGGTTTTCACATATGCAAAAACCTGGTTTTATCGTGATGCGGATATGTTTCTCTGTGTTTTTCAGTTTGACAGAAGAAGGGCAGCCCTGGATTCGGATTCGGACTAGCTGTAGTGACATAGTAGTTATCTAATAAATTGGACAGAATGAATTGACAGTATTCACCTGCATAATTACCGCACATGCCATATCATATCATTTGCAAATTTTGAAGTAGTTTGCACAAGTGTACACTCCATTCTCTCATGTTTGGATATTTGAGTGAGACAGAAAGAATGTCTTCTTTGCAATTTTAACATCAGTACCAGCATTCATACCCCATTTGATTTCTTGAAATTACTTATACAGAGCACCTGTTTGAAATTAACAATGTCGTTAGTTAACGATTCGTTAAAATTTCAATGGTAATATTACAAAGACACTTATTTTTTGTTGATAAAATATGAGAATCATTTGCAATGCATTCTCACATTTTATCAACAAAAAATAACAGTGTATTTGCTTATGTAGTTGGCATTTACTTCAAGAGTTGAGGTCTTAACTATGATGTTAAGCTAACAAAGTTTTGAACAACTAGCCCCCTTTGAGGGATAAGAGAACAAACCAAAGAAGTAAAGTGTTTTGAGTTAAAGAATGAAACATTTACCATAAACGTGACTAAGTCTGAAGTTTGATATCCTGTGGAGGAAAAATTGTTCTTGGAAAAAGTGTCATGGTGTCAACTGTCGAGGATAATCAATTGGAATGTTTGTGTTTGTAAAATTTATTTACCATAGAAGGTACATGTAGCTAGTGGTTTCTCACCAGGCCTTGAGGTTATAAAACTTTTTTAAGCTCCACTATGCTGAACACAAAATTTCAACTACTCTTAAATGTTGAAATAGTTGAAATTAGTGGAAAATTCAGGTTCAGTACTCAGCAACTAGTATTTTATCCAGATCATCATCCTGCTCATAAATGTTAAAATGTCAACAATTGTTGAGCAGGATAAATTTTAGTCTCAGCTGAGCTGAGCATGAAAAAAGTTTTATAACGTCGGGGCCAGGTCTCACGAATGAAGAATTAGAATACCACTCTTGGTATGCATCTGCAAGTGCTCATTTATCATATTTCAGAAATTGTGAGTTGTTCCTTTGCCTATTGTGTAAATGTTTACATACTCAGTAGAGAGAATCAAGCTGTTGTAATATGAGCCGCCGCATGAGAAAACCAACAATATGTCTTGGCAAAAACAAAGGCGCAGATCAGCTGTTACTGCACAGCTGATCAGCGCCTTTGTTTTCGCTACACGGATAGTGGAATCCCTCTTCTTCTTAAATCCGAAATTTCAAGCGTCTAGCCTGCTTCTGGGACTGTACAGGCTGGTTTATGTTGGACCAGGTCTGAAACTCAAATTGTTGCTTTTCTCGTGCAAAGGCTCATATCATTTTCATCTGTGATATATTGAAGCACAAATCTGAGTGCTAGAACTTATAGGCAGTGTATGATGTGTGGCTACACAGGTTTCAAATAATTTCCAATCTGAAATATTGTTTGTATTGCTTCAAACACTGTAATACTCAGTAGCAATTTTTAAAAATCATTACCAGTTTTTAACCAGCAAACTAGCACAGTACAGAAGCTTATTGGAGCCATACATTTTGTACAAAGTACCAAAAGTACAGTATGGTTTTAGATGGTTTGAATAACTGATTTGATAAGTTCATATTTGTTAAGCATTGTGTAGAAAGTGTGTGCCTTTTTTTCTTTATGTGTGGCATTAAATAAGTGCTTCATCCTTTTTACCATTTTCAAAATATTTATAATAAAATAACAATTCCTATAATATTGTTTTCTTGTGATGTATTTTCCAGAGAGTATGTATGCCTGGCTCCATAATATTACATTAGAGCGTTCTTTGGGGTTTCCAACCAGGTCTGACTCAAACCGGCCTGTACAGTCACATAAAAAAAGCTAGACACTTGAATTTTTTGATTTAAGTAGAAGAGAGGTTATACTATCAGAGTAGCCAAAACGAAGTCGCTATCAGCTGTGCAGTTAATGCACAGCTGATCTGTGCCTTTGTTTTCACATAAGCGAAAATTCGGTTTTCTCATGGCATGGCTCATTATATTTTTTTACTGAATATTTTTGTTTGGTTTAGTCAGCCATCATTTGAGCCACATCATGAGAAAAACATTTTTTTCTTAGGCGAAAACAAAGACACAGATCAGCTGTCCAGTAACTGCACAGCTGATCAGGGCATTTGTTTTCGGCAAGGATAGAACAACTCTTCTGCCTTCATCCAATATATCAAGCTTCTAGCCTTAGGTGATTGTACAGACTGGTTTGTGTCGGACCTAGTTTTCTCACGATACAGTTCATTTCATACAGTCATGATTTTGGTTCTGATTGTAGTTTGTGGCCATTACTACATGTATTTGCATTTATGTGGTGCTAGCCTCATACTTGATTATTTTTTTCTGAGATTCAGACTCAGCTATTAAAGCACACTTTTACTCTTCCTATCAGCATGTTTTGTTCCTTTACATCCCAGTCAACATTGTTAGTCATGTCAGGACTAAACCAGTTTCCTGGGAAATAATAATGGGGAGTTAATGTGTCTTTGCTCAAAAACAAACCTAGTGTCAGTGGGGATCAAACCCACAGCCTCTTCATCCAGAGTAGCTCTACCCACCCTATATCTGATTGTTGGTATTAATTAGTACATGTATATGGACAAGAAAATAGCACACATTTCTGAAAAATTCCAATTCCCTTATCTGAAACCTCAATTTCAATGGTGATCAGAAATTGTGTTTTTATCAAGCTTATTCACAGAATTCAGAATGTTATGGGTGATAAAAATAACAAAGGAAAACATGAAAGAAAATATAAGGTTTAATGATGAAAATGACTATGAATGTTACATAGAGACATTGCACTATTTCTACTGATAGTCATCAGTCAAACATAAATACATGCAAACTTGAGGTCATCTGGCATACAGAAATAGGCATACAAACATATAGGTCATCAGACTCAAAAAGACACACAAACATGTTTTCAGAAGTCACACAGAAATAGACAAACAAGTTGGTCATCAGACTCAAAAAGACATAAAAACATGTTTTCATAAGTCACACAGAAATAGATAAACATACATGGTCATCTCAAACTGGAATAGCCCAAAATACATGTATGTCACCAGTCACTCAAAAAGGTGTACAAACGTTTAATTGAATACACGGAAAGAGACAAACATGTAGGTCATCTCTCAAATAGAAAAAAGACAGTCACATAGAAATAGAAAAACATGTAAGTGACCAGTCACTCAAAAAGATAATACAAACATGTTTTCATCAGTCATACAAACATGATGGTCATGTCTCTCACAGAAATAGACATAAACATGTAGCATGTCACATAGGAATTGTTGGACATGAAAATAGACACATACAAAGATGTTGGCATTTGAAGATGTTTGTTATCATTTACACACAAAAAGACAAGTTGGTCATCAGTAAAAAAGGAAATAGGCATTACAGTTCAACCTATGGGGAAGGGTGGGGGATAGCCGGGCTAAAGTGCAGGGCAATTACTTTTCGAGTGTCCTCTCAGTGCAGGGGAAATGACAGGGGTTTTCTGACATTGGGATCCTTACCCCAGGGAGATTTTTTATTGCAAAGGGCAGGGCAAAGAGCAAAGTTTTGACCTCCAGTTTGCTCCCTGGGGGTGGGGCTCATAGCAGGGCACTGAAAGCTGAAAAGTCTTAATCCCCGCCCTTCCTCTTAGGTGGGGGAGCAGTGGTTACAAATGACTGGTGCTTATGGCTCCCAAACTGATTATTTTGTTATTTGTCTATAGTACGTAACTTCACTATAACAGTACGTAACTTCACTATAACAGTACGTAACTTCACTATAACACAGAATCACTAATAACATTATCTATATATATGGACCCCAAAGACAGCGTTATAATGAGGCTGACCTGTAACTATAGGCTATTTTTCACATCAGATGGTTAAAAGTGATAAATAATGTATACTAGTGTGTTTCTATACTGTTTCATGTACATAACAATTCTGTCTTGTTCTATACACAGGCAGTACTTTCCCTTTTCCTGCTAAATCTGAAATTTCAAGCATTTCTAAAGTAATAGTACAGCCTGGTTAGAGTGGGATCTAATCAAAAGTAGATTAATTCATGAAGTTTCTCGTATAAGCTTAAGAAATGATTTTTAATCTGCTTATACACTGTTCTGGTATTAGTAAAGAAGGTGAAAAAAGTCTGTTATAATACTGTCTAAAATGTTATAATACGAGGGGTGATCGGAAAGTACGTATAAAAATGTCATTTCTTTATCTTTTGTTATTTCGAGATGAAATTTCATTAAATAATGCAGCAATATATATGCAGTTATTCCACTGCAATAACGCATGCATAATACGCACACGTGCGTTGCAGCTGTCGCTATGGAAACACCGCCTAACGTTATGCGGCGCAACGTAACGTCGAAGTTTTATTCTTATTTCAAAGAAATTCTTAGTCCAAAGTATTGTAACACCCGTTTTGATTGCGTACGCCCACATTTTATTTAATACTTATTTACTGCAATGTACACGTCTTATGTTTATCAAGTTACGAGGTTGCTTATCGAATGGATTTGTCTGTAGAGTCTTGCAAATACCGACTGTGTCAAATAGATAAAACTGTTAAGATTTTCGAAAATGTTGCTTTTTAGGGAAGTCATTTATAAAAAGTATATATTTACTGCAAGCTCGAAACATATCTACTCTTGACATTGTCTCTACCAGTTGTAGTTTATGCCAGTCTTTTTATCATTTCGTTAAACATCGGCCAGAAAACAACGTATTGAATTTAAGTTTACAAAATGAAATCGACGTTCTTGCATATTTTACGCTAACCGGTTGAATTCAATTTCACCGTATAAGTAGATAAAGCATCTGATGAATGCCGTATGTTTTCGAAAAAAAGTCAATTGATGTTAGAAAATTATTTTTTATTAAGAAATGTCAATCAACTTTCCCGAACCCCACAAATACTCTTACAAAGTTAACCCAGGGGTACAGGTGCGCCGGGTCACGTGAAGTGACGTCATTACGCTGTCTCGTGCATGAACGTCTGACGTCATTGTTTTAAAATGACAATGACATTCAATTGCAAAAGGATCAATGTTTATTCGTACAAAATTTCATATCAATCGGTTGACGCAAACTTATTTTACAGCATTTTTATACGTACTTTCCGATCACCCCTCGTATAGGGATTATTCATTAACATTCATTAGGTCCCTCAGTTTTCAACACTCCACTCGGGACCTAGCAAATGTACACCCTCAGTTTTCAACACTCCCCTCAGGAACTAGGGAATGTTAATGAATGACAAAATTATTTTTGATCGCTATTATTGCATAAATTCTGCACAAATGAAAGAAATAATGTAATATATTTTACAGCCTCATCACATTTTCATACGCGGAAAAGCTTTCATTTTTATGCTCATTCCGAGCGGACTTCAGTTTCTCATTATTAACATGTGCTTTGCGTGGCCTCCGGTAACGAGCATAAGTAAAAGCCATGTATTAAAAGCACATGCGCGTGCGAATTGTCATATTAATACATGGCTTTCTCTTCATTAATAAACGGCTGTTAAAATAGTGTGACACAGGTATTTATGCAATAATATGCTGCAAATAAAGGCACAAATATGAAAAATGAAATATTATAAACATAGATATCGGAGATTAAAATGTGTAATGGGAAAGAAAAATTTTAATTGATAAAAATGAATAGTAATTTATACACTAACATGTTAATGTTAAATAATAATTAATATAGTTATTGGAAAACCTGCCTATACAAACGACAAATGCATGTAGGATGTTGATTTTCTTTTTGTTTCTGACCAGGTTTAACACAAATGCAGACAATAAAAAGATAACTAAAACCTTGAAAAGCTTTGGTTTATGAAGAAGACACACGACCATCATCATGAGAAAACCAGCTTTTTAAATGTTCCAATTCAAAGACGCAAATCAGCTGCATGGCTGATCAAAGCATTTGTTTTTGGTGCACTGATAGTATAATGCCGCTTCGTCTTAATCCCAAATTTTAAGCTACGTGCACTAGCCTTCAGCTGTGTTTGTATAGGCCAGTTTATGTCTGGACCTGGTTTGAAACTGAAAAGAGGTTATCTTGTGACTTGGCTCATAATGAGAAGCTTTTAGCTGCCACCTTACAGATCAGCCGTGTCACAAGTAAACCGCATTTTTGCCTATGCAAAAACAAAGGCGCTGAACAGCTTTGCAGTTACTGCGAAGCTGATCAGCGCCTTTGTTTTCACTGATCGGATAGTACAATTCCTCTTCTTTCTAAATCCAAAATTTCAAGGTTCTAGCCATGTTCTGTAGCTCTACAGGCTTTACGATTCCCCTTCTTTCTAAATCCAAAATTTCAAGGTTCTAGCCATGTTCTGTAGTTCCACAGGCTGGTTTATGTCAGACCTAGTCTGAACCCCTGAAGACTGGTTTTCTCGCATCGCGGCTCAGATTTTTTTTACACTTTTTTTCACATCGGCTAAAAGTAGGTTATATCCTTACATAGCTGAAATACCCTCTATTTTACACAATAAACAGCAAGAATACAGAAAATGTCACAATGAAAATGCTGAGTGGCATTATATAATATATATATTTGTAAATATCACTTGTTTTGATATAAACATCTGTTAGCTGTATATAAATAAATATTCTGAGATAGTAATCGGGATAGTAATACTTCAAATCGAGGCAAATATATCTTTGAGCAAATACATTTTATATCACAAACAATTTGGCTGAAAATGTGTTTCTTTTTGTTGTTAGGTGTATATATTCTCAATTGAAAAAACATAGTTTAACTAGAAAATGTGTTTATGAAACACTATGCCCCCAACTGGTAAGCCACTTTCAAGATGTAAAAATGTCCAAAAAAATGACTGAACCCCTGAAGACTGGTTTTCTCGCATCGCGGCTCAGATTTTTTTTACACTTTTTTTCACATCGGCTAAAAGTAGGTTATATCCTTACATATCCTTACATAGCTGAAATACCCTCTATTTTACACAATAAACAGCAAGAATACAGAAAATGTCACAATGAAAATGCTGAGTGGCATTATATAATATATATATTTGTAAATATCACTTGTTTTGATATAAACATCTGTTAGCTGTATATAAATAAATATTCTGAGATAGTAATCCGGATAGTAATACTTCAAATCGAGGCAAATATATCTTTGAGCAAATACATTTTATATCACAAACAATTTGGCTGAAAATGTGTTTCTTTTTGTTGTTAGGTGTATATATTCTCAATTGAAAAAACATAGTTTAACTAGAAAATGTGTTTATGAAACACTATGCCCCCAACTGGTAAGCCACTTTCAAGATGTAAAAATGTCCAAAAAAATGACTAAGTTCAAATTGTAAAAAAAGTGACAAAAATTAATCTGAGGAGTATATCCCAACCACATGCATATCTTCAAAGCATGGTCACAATGTCTGCAAAGTTTCAAAAGTATCTGTATTAAATTGTAGGAGGAGTTGTGCACACAAGTTACCCTCTATCCATCCATTAAAATGCCCGAAAAAAGACTAAGTTCAAATTGTGAAAAAAATGACAAAAAATAATCCAAGGATTATATCCAAACCACATGCATATCTTCAGACCATACCCATAATACATGTAAAGTTTTAAATGAATTGGCATTAAACTGTAGGAGGAGTTGCGCACACAAGGTACCCACTGCCCATTCACTTTCATTGTCAAAATGCCCGAAAAATGGCTAAGTTCAAATTGCGAAAAAAGTGACAAAAATTAATCTGAGGATTATATCCAAACCACATGCATATCTTCAAAGCATGGTCACAACATTTGTAAAGTTTCAAGAGAATCGGAATAAAACTGTAGGAGGAGTTGCGCACACAAGGTATCCACTATCTATTCACTTTATCAAGAATTAAAAAGGGAAATACATGTAACTCTCACAGAATTGGCCCCTAGCCCCTTGAATTTACCTGAAAGAAAAAATATGGGTCCTCGAATACAAATTTCAAATACAAACTACATACCAAATTTCAAGATCCTAGCTCTAACAGTTCCTGACCGAGTGCTCACGCATCACAGACTGACTGACTGCACGCACTCACTCACTCACTGCACTGCACTGACAGACCCAAACCAATATGCCCCCTCAACTTCTTCGAAGTTGGGGGCATAAAAAAAAAAAGATAAAAATTTACAAAATGTATAGATAAACGATAAAGGGTAGTAATATATATTTGTACAAAATATCACAGTCAATTTCCAATATTTTCACAAGGTTTCATTTAACCCATTTGTAAAAAATGGACTCTCCCATCATTATCAGTTGGAGAGTCCACTCTTGAGTTTTAGGGGCTTCAGGAATGGAATAATTTTTCTATTTTTCTTTTTTTTTTGTTTTTTACAAAATTCCTTTGAGCAAACCACATTCTGCTGCGTCATATCTGGGCCTTAACTTCCACAGGTGCTGATATAACATAGTAATTTATTGACCCTGGAATTGTTTTTTATTTTGGTTGATACATTACAACCTCTCTATAACAATATTCAAAGCGACGTCTGTGTAAGCTTTAAGCTGTATTAATATTGGGTCGCTAAAAGCTAAGTTGGTGTCCAAGTTAAACCTTGCTAAAATCAAACCCATGTTGTAAGTAATCATGTTATACAGAGGTTGTGATGCATTCATAAATTTGTTGCTTCGCAGATTCACACTTCCCTCCAATATTGACCTACATTTTAACTCTCCTTGTCCGAGGCTCCATTCAGCTGTTCACTTTGTTTTGCTTCATCCACTGTAACCTGTTTTGCATTTTCTTGCTTTTGAACACTATCTTCCCCAACTCCTGAACCTTGAGTCACAAACACTTCATTTCCAGTTCTTTTGTCATCTTCTACTTTTACACCATTCACATTTTTACCACTCTGTTCAGTTTTGCCATTTTCTATGACTTCCCCATTCACTTTAGTATCATTTTCTTCTTTATTTTCACTTTTTTCTAAATCGTCTTTTGCATCATCCTTATTTTCTGTCACATTTTTCTCACTACCAGTCTGAGCATCTAGTCCATCCACCTGATCCTCAGCATGCAGACTGGTATCTTTGTGGGTAGAAATCAACTCTGAATCTGTGGGCTGTCTTTTACCCTCACCGTCCTCTGTCCAGCCTTGGAGGGGACTTTTACTGGGTTTGGGTGTCAGAGGCTTCTGGGATACCATTATGTTTGATGCAGGCTAAAATAATAGAGCAAAAATGTATACATAAACATGTATTTGTCTTTTTCAGCCAAGTTAAAATAAAACAGTGCCTCCTGGACCAAACACAACACAGATTGTAGAACAGCAGATAAGGGTGGTAGCTTGAAAATGATGCTTTAGAAAGTAGATGGGTTGTACAAAGAAGGTAGTATAATCACATAAGGGGTCAAATATTTTGTCTTCCAGCATAGGTAACATTGTAGTATAATTTTACTTGTTAAACCCAGGCCTCCGCCCATTCGGTTCGAGGGAAATAGATGGGCTGCTTGTGCCTCCAGGCAAATCTTATTTAGTACTGACTTACCATATCATTACGAAAACACGCCCGTGTAATATACAAATTTTTCTAAAGTTGTAAAAATGGAAAATTTTCAGTAGATTTTTTTCGATATTTTTCTTATTTTTGCTCAAAACATAGATTGTGGGTACACGTTAGAACCGCCTCGACGAGGCAGTTCTAACGAGTACCCACAATCTATGTTTTGGAGCAAAAATAAGAAAAATAGGTATACCCCTGCATACCCCAGTTTTGCTATATAAAAGTGGGGTTCAAGGGGGTATACATTACACAAACATGTTTTCCTGATGTGATTATTGGTAGCCGGCTCAGAAGGTCTGACCCTACGCAGTAAAAGTGGTTAAAGTTAAACCATGCATACATTTAAGCCTTACTTGTTTAATTGACTAGATATATTTTCAAGCACATTTTGGTAGTTTTGACATCCTAATGTTGGGTACATGTCCCATAAAATGGAGAAGTCCCAACATGACCACAGCTGTTGACTGGGATGATAAGCCACGTATTTAACAAATTTGTTGCACCCAAAGTTTCCGAGCTTCTGATGATGACACTAAATTGTATCCCTTCATCATGAAAACATGTCCGTGAAATGTATACCCCCTTAAACTCCACTTTCATGTACCAAAACTGGGGTTGTCCAGGGATATATCTATTTTCTTATTTTTGTTCCAAAATATACATTGTGGGTACTCGTTAGAGCCGCACAATGTATGTTTTGAGCAAAAATAAGAAAAATATCTTTTTTTTTCTGATAAAATTTTAATTTGTTACAGCTGAAAAAATCTATCATGGGCAAGTTTTCGTAATGTCCACACAAGGGTATGTAGTAAGCTTGTACATGTACATTTACAACATACACCAGTCTGGGAAATCACAACTAAACTGAACAGTGTTAAACTGAACATTTTTGTTATAAGACTTAAAATACTTACATCAGTGTTTTCTTTTGTTCTACTCTCCCTACTTGCTCTGCTACTCTTTCTTGAACTTGTATCTGAAATATTTATGTGTTGCAGTCTTTTTATAATTTGACGTATTGTTTTATCAAATTTTGTTTTCGTTTGTTTCCTCTTTCTTTTACACAAGTCCAATTCGCATGCGCAAAAAATACACGTGTGTAAATATACTCCGGTGTGTAAATATACTCAGGTGTGCAAATTAACCTATGAGTAAATTTAAATTGCGTTCCCATGGGTTTTATCACCAGGAGTATTTTTGTAATGTAAATTTATCATTTCTGGATTAAAAGCTGCATTGTAGTTTTCTGTATTTGCAAAACAAGAAGAGGCTGCTTCAAGGTGTTCTTGTAGACTTTGGCAGCAGAGGAGAATCATGTAATGGTCAGGCATAACCTTAGCAGTTATACAGTTCCCTTTTATCATTGTTTCACAAGGAATTACTATTAAAATGCCCCAAGAATCCTCACCAAGAATGATGAAGAAATAGTGTGGCTGTTTGCACTCCATATGATCTAAAATGTGATGAATGGCAATAAACTCTTATTTAGCAACAATGTCCACAGTTTTAGCAACTGTCATATAATCAGTTATGAACAAAAATGTGAAAATTTGTTATTTAAAAGCAGAATATGGACTTGAAATGAAAATACTCATGGGTAAATTTTACTTTACGTTCATATGGGACAAAATAGTGAATTTACATGTGTGTATTTGTAAAAATAAAACTTGCATCTGGTCAGACCCAGGAGTAGATTTACCCATATGTAAATATACTCCGGTGAGTATTTGCGTTCACATGCGCCATTTGCTTGAAATAAAAATACTCATGGGTAAATTTTACTTTGCGTTCGGTCGCATGGGACATAATAGTGAATTTACACGTGGGTATTTGTAAAGATAAAACTTGCATCTGGTCAGACCCAGGAGTAAATTCACCCATATGTAAATATACTCCGGTGTGTATTTGCGTTTGCATGCGCCATTTGCTTACCCCAAGTAAAATTTGCACACCGGAGTATATTTACACATGTGTATTTTTGGCGCATGCGAATTGGACTATAGACTTCACTGAGTTTAGAACTGGCCCCAAGGTTATGAAACTTTTTAGCTCATAAATGTTAAAATACCAACAATTGTTGGCATTTTAACATTTATGAGCTATATAAATTACAGGCTTTGGAGTTCTAAACATTCAATTTAAATATATTTGAGCTACTTTGGTATTTATGTGCAGTTTAAATTTTATGCTCAGCTGATTTGAGCATGAAAAAAGTTTTACGACCTCGGGACAAGGTTACTTAGGAGAACTGAAAATTCCCTACATGTATGAATTGTGTCACCTCAATGAAATAAACATACAATGTATTTAATTTCCAGATTTAAAGATAGTAAAAACATAAGATAACCTACCAGGTGCCACTCCATTTCCTTGTTCAGACAAACTGTCTGGTTCTGATCTGTTCTCCAGGATTGGAGCAGTCTAAAAAAACAATGCATGAATATTGTGTATGCAAATTGCACTAACACAAACATGTATGATTCTAACAAAGAGCTAGTACAGTAGGAACATTATGTGAGCCAACGCATAAGAAAACCAACAACATGCTTTGGCGAAAACAAAGTCGCAGATCAGCTGTGCAGTAACTGCACAGCTGATCAGCACCTTTGTTTTCGCTATGCAGATAGTACTCTTCTTCTTAAATCCAAAGCCTCAAGCTTCTAGTCTGCTTCTGTTACTGTACAGCCTGGTTTGTGTCGGACCTGGTCGGAAACCCTAATTGTTGGTTTTCTCATGCGACGGCCCATGTTGTATAAAAGAAAATGAAATCAAATGGTATATGATACATGTACAGTTCAAACTGTGACCATAACATGCAACCTTAAAAACAAGTAATATAAGCCCTTCAAAGTACATTTTCTACTGTTTTTCATCTGTTTTAACAAACATCATTGTTCTTTTCCTTAGCTGTCAATTTGGGTGGAATAAATTTTGTATGACTGACGTGAAATTTAGATGCCGTACATCAGGAAAACATGTCTAAGAAAAGTATACCCCATTGAACCCCACTTTTATATAGTAAAACTGGGGTTTACAGGGGCAAACATATTTTTCTTATTTTCAAAACATAGATTGTGGGTACTCGTTAGAATCGCCTCACTGCGAGGCAGTTCTTATGAGAACCCACAACCTATGTTTTGGAGCAAAAATAAGAAAAAATATCAAAAATTTTCTACTAAAAATCTTTTTTAACAAATTTAAAAATCTCTATATTGCATGGGCATGTTTTTGTAATAAATAAGCTTACCTTAGAGCTGCGAGCTGATCTGTCAGGTCTGTAGAGGTCACCTGCCTTAGTTCTGCTGGACCTACAGTTCAGAGCCGATAGGAGAGACAAACACGTCAAGAGAGGCCAGGGGGAATAAAATTATGATAACGGCAGAGTGGATTGGGGGGGTGGGGGGTGGGGGGGGGGGTGGAGGGGTGACGGGCATTTGTGGGGGGGAGGGAGGGTCAAACAAAATAGGCACATAGATTGGGTGTTGAAAAGTGATAAGACAGGGCAAAGTAGATGAAGGGTTAAGTTCAGGGGGGAAGACAAGGGGGTGGGAAATACAAACAGGATAAGTTGTAGGGAGTGTGGTGTGGGTAGAGACAGACAACCATCACCATGATGGATAGATATATTAGGTGTCATTAGGTAAAGGAAATAATCAAGTTTGTTGATTTTTGTATACATGAAGAGGCCATAATTCAATTTTAAAGACACATGGGTTAGGATGTTTGATCAACATTCAATGGGAAAGGACATATGTAAGACAACAAAAGAAGACAGAAGAAGAGGAAGAAGAAAAAAAGAAAAATATAACATATCATTAGTTTTAATTTGCACATATATATATATTCGGTCAAAAGCATGTTTTGTCATTATGAATAAATACATGTACCTTTATTTTCAGAGACAAAGTTGGTCTTTCTTTCATAAAAAGTAACAGCAAAGTTAGGTACAATTACTTTTAGGTCTTTTACTAGGCATAGTTACCTTATTAATTGGTTCAATGTCTTATCTTTAAGTTAGATATATAACCATTGGATCAGGTATCATGTTTTGTGATAGACATTTATGGACCTGTTTATGGGCTTATTAAAATATTGCCCTTGCTGTTTGATAAACACTTGGCTTATCAACGTCCTGAATGAGCCCTTGAGCTTCCATGTGTTCTATTCCCATTGATCCTTTTAACAGTCTCCTTTTGCTAAGTACAATATGAGCCGCATTGCAAGAATAACGGTATTCGGTGTTTCCAACCAGGTCCGACACAAACTGGTCTGTACAGTCACAGAGGAATGCTAGACTCTTGAAATTTTGGGTATAAGTAGAGAAGGAATTGTACTATCTGTGTAGCAAAAACAAAGGCGCTGATCAGCTGTGCAGCTACTGCACAGCTGATCTGCGCCTTTGTTTTTGCACAGGCAAAAATCCGGTTTTCTCATGACTTGGCTCATATACTAATCTCAAGTCTCTTGCGTGTGCCTACAAGCAAAACACCATCAAACAGTCTTAACAATCGCTACAATATCCACCTTAAGTCAAGCTAGCTCAATATCTAGGTGCACATGAGACAGTCTCTATCCAACAGTGGAAGCTGAGTCCCCTGCACAGTCAAAAGAGGTCCCTTGCTTTTCCTTGGGTCTTGTCTGCAGTCACAGTCCACGGCTGCCGTCAACGGAACCTTTCCAGTCACAAACTTACGCACTTTTCGAGTTGGGAATTTCTTCTGAAGTTGTTCGTTGGTCTTGCTGTTTGGGTCAATAAGTTCTGCTTTAATCAATTGCCTATCTTGTACAGGACAATTTGCCATCTGAACTTGTTTGATTGGACAGACATGGTCTGTTTTGCTGGGTGCCAGGATAAAACCCGACTTTAATGTAGCATCTGGCTGGAATTTGGATGGTGGAACTACCTCATTGCATGGAAAATAAACACTCTTTCTCTGTTTCTTTGGAGATCTTGCCTTAGCTTCTCTGATCTTACGCGGCACACCCAGAGTTAAAGCAGTGGCTGTTTCAAACTTGCTCTTCTCCCATTCGCGTCTTGTTCTCTCATGTATATCTGGATATGCTCTTAGCAGCTCTAGCATAGTCTCCGCACTTGTCATACCCTGATCGTGAGTCATTATGTCCCACATTCGTATTCCAGTGTCTTTCATTTCATCAACATCTTTAACAACAACAGGATCATTCAATTTCTTTCCTCCTATTGCCCTTACTGTAATCTTCCTCAGTGGCCAGTCTGACATCTCCCTCTCTGTCTCTCTACCACTATCCACAGAAGGTGACCAAGCCTGTGCTTTGACAGAACCTGATGAAACATGTATCGGTACTTCGTTACCACTTACGATATATTTATCCAAAGTCGGCTGTTCCATTTGATCTCTATCAAGATGGGAATCAGTAGTCACAGTGACATCTTCCTGTATCCCCGACTCCAAACTGGTCGACATCGAGGCAGAATACCCCTCTGATGGAGGTTCCTTGAAGTAGATCCCCTTTCTGTTCTTTTCTTCTTCAATAAACGACAGTCGTCTCTCAATCCTCGACAGCTTACGCTCGATCTTTTCCAGTCTTTCTTCCTTGGCGTCATAAGGTATTGAAAGTCTTGCGTCGTAGGATGACGAGGGGGATGGTATGTCATCATATTCACTTGTTTCAGCACTAGTTTGAGAGTGAAAGGAAGATGAAGAGCAAGAGTGAAGGAAAGGTTTCAGTATAACAAACACAGAGCAAAATTGGTGAGAATAACAAGTGCCTCAAGACCCAAAATCAGAATCTGAAGTCATTCACTTTGACATATACCATGATGGTAAGTTCATATAAATATATAGAACTTGCACCTATGGTAAGAATCAAGGGATTATTCTAGTGCCTTGATAAAATTTATGTATTATTGGAAAGGCTTAATAGAACCAATTCAAATGAACAACTAAAAATATAATTTTTAAGCATGATAATAATAATAATTATGTGTTTGTTATACTGTAACTAAAGACAGAAAAGAAGACAATAATAAAGAAATGCTATAGTAAAGAGTTAAGAAAGATAAAGAGGGCATTTTGTTGACTTATTTTTCAAGTTTTGTCCAGTAGATAGCATTTTACCATTATGTTGCTATACATTATTATACCACTTGTTCAGAGACAACCAATGCAACTTAGAACAGTCTAATGCATATGAGCCGCCTCATGGGAAAACAAACAATCTGCATTTGCGAAAACAAAGACGCAGATCAGCTGTGCAGTAACTGCACAGCTGATCAGCACCTTTGTTTTCGCTACACGGGTAGTGAAATTCCTTTTCTACCTTAATACAAAATTTCAAGCTTCTAGCCTACTACTATGACTGTACAGGCCGGTTTGTGTCGGACCTGGTCGGAATCCAAATTGATGGTTTTCTCGCGCACAGGCTCATATATAAAACCAAGCAACTACTGTAGGATGCAATTATGTTTCTGGGAACAGCTTGGCACAGATCAAAAACATCCATGGCAAGTTGTTCCCAGACAGGTATTTACTCCCTATTGTCAATGATTTCATAGTTGTTCTCAGTCATATTGGTTGTCTCTCGATAAAAAGTGTGATCCTTAAGCAGTGATCACATGACTAGTTGTATGTCACATGACCAGGGGTTGTGTCACATGACTTACCATCTTGCCGACCTGGCCGTGGCTCTGGCCTGAGATAGTTCCTTGAGATGTTCCAAATCTTCATCTTCAACATGATATTTCTGTTGGAGTTTCAACTTATTACCCGTCATGAAATACATCCTGTCTACACGATGTGAGACTATCTGAAATTATCAGCAATGCAAAATTGATTCCCTTATATTTATCACTGCTATAAAGCCCTAGCCCAATATTGGGCCTTCAGTTTTACCAAATATTTGGTGAAAGTCCATCACACATTACAAATCCAAATGAACTTTGGCTTTCAATGTCTAAGTGCATATAAAAAGAGCTTTTTCTTTAGATTTTCTAGTTTAAAACCCTTGTCAACAATTTTCCAGTCATGATGGGACAAAAAAAAAAGCTTAACTTGGTACAACTTGCAGTTAATTTGTCTTGCTCAAGGCCACATCTTGGCGCCAACCCCACAAACTTATCAATCCCGAGTCTAATGCGCTACCAGAAAGACACCAAACAAACCTACATTATACACGAGCTTATATGAGGTGCCACTGTAACCTACCAACCTAGCTCTGATGACAGTTTAAGTGCCCTATATTGTAACTACGCAGACCAGTTATTTAACCTCAGCTGGTATGATGATGATGACCGCTAATGTGAGCTATAAACTTACTTCTGGTGAGACATGTACAAACTTCAGGTTATTATAGCTGTACACTTGTATTAACCTTAGGTTAGCTATATACTAACCTTGAGCTCAAATACTGACCTCTGAGGATCGTTTGAGTGCCCTACATTGTGACAGGGCAGACCACTCTTTCTCCAGTCGTTTCCCCTGAGGACTGCCATTCCATCTCTCATTGTCTTCATCTAGCATCAGGTTCTCATCTGGTGTCATAGTCTGGAAATTACGAAAACACGCCCATGTAATATATAGATTTTTCTTTAGTTGTAAAAATTGAAAATTTTCAGCAGAAATTGTTTGATATATTTCTTAATTTTGCTCAAAACATAAATTGTGGGTACTTTTTAGAACTGCCTCGCCGTTCTAACGAGCACCCACAATCTATGTTTTGGACCAAAAATAAATAAATTAGATTTAATCCTGCATATCCCAATTTTGCTAAATAAAAGTGGGGTTTAAGTGGGTAAACATTTCAAGGACGTGTTATAAGGATGGTTTGCTTGTATTGAGGTTTTAAGACCCAGTCAGCGGAAAAGGAAGAAACTTTCTCATAACCAAATCATCATGAAAGAAATGTGCCACACCAGGATCAACCCTGGTCCGCTTTGTTACAAGACGGACATAATGTACAGATCCAGCTATTAGTCTGCATTATGCACCAGTCATTTGTATCACAGCTCTCCCACCAACGTAGAATGGCGGGGATTATGACTTTTCAGTTTTCAATACCCTGCTATAGAACCCCCAAGGGACAAAGTGGAGGTCAAAACTATGCTCTTTGCCCTGCCCCTCTCAAAAGAAAATATCCCTGGGGTAAGGATCTGAACATAAACCAGAGGACCAATGAATATTATGGTATTCAACCCCAGTGCAGGGGCAGATTTCCCTTCAAATGATATTTTAACAGTTTTCCCCATTCAAATGCATGGGCAACACATGTTGACCTTGCCATAAACTGGGTCAAGGTCATCACAGGGTCACGATTTATATACACATTGGAGTACTTTAGCCATCGATGCTTCACGCCATGTTTCCTTGAAATCAGTCTATTGGTTTAAGAGAAGAAGATTTTTGAAGGGTTTTTGCCATATATGGGCATGGTGGCCATCTTGGTCATGTGACCTAAATTATTAATATACACATTGGTTCCCCCATCTTATGGACGATTCACATAAAATTTGGCTTTAATTGGCCAAGCAGTTTCAGAGGAGAAGATTTTTGAATATTATGTTAATATACATGTATATTGCCCCGGGGTGGGGCCATTTAAGCCCTTGGGTACAACGTTTTTCAGAATCATTAATATTCAGTCCTACTAACCATTTCCTGCAAGATTTTCACCTCAAATGACTTTTTAAAAGTTTTCCCCATTCAAATGCATAGGCGACCTACGTTGACCTTGTCGTAAAATAGGTCAAGGTCACCACAGGGTCATGATTTATATATACATTGTAGTACTTTAGCCATCAATGCTTCATGCCAAGTTTCTCTGAAATCAGTCCACCAGTTTCGGAGAAGAAGATTTTTGAAGGGTTTTTACCATATGGGCATGGCGGCCATCTTGGTCATGTGACCTAGATTATTTATATACACATTGATTCCCCCATTCTATAGATGCTTCACATAAAATTTGGCTTTGTTTGGCCAAGCGGTTTCAGAGGAGAAGACGTTTGAATATTATGGAGATATACATGTATATTGCTCCGGGGTAGGGGCACATGAGCCCCTCGGGTCCAATTTTTTTCAGAATCATTAATATTCAGTCCTACTACCCATTTCCTGCAAGACTTTCACTTTAAATGACATTTTAAAAGTTTTCCCTATTCAAATGCATTAGCGACCTATGTTGACTTTGCCGTAAAATAGGTCAAGGTCACCACAGGGTCATGATTTATATACATATTGTAGTGCTTGAGCCATCGATGCTTCATGTAAAGTTTCGTTGAAATCAGTCCACCGGTTCTGGAGAAGAAGATTTTTGAAGGGTTTTTACCATATATGGGCATAGCGGCCATCTTGGTCATGTGACCTGGATTTCTTATATACACATTGGTTCCCCCTTCCTATAGATGCTTCATATAAAATTTGTCTTTGATTGGCCAAGCGGTTTCAGAGAAGAAGATCTTTGAAAATGGTGGACGACGGACGGACGACGACGACGGACGGACGCCGGAGCATGGGTATACTATAAGCTCACCTGTGAGCCTTCGGCTCAGGCGAGATAATTATCCCCTGCCTTGCCGGGACTATAAAGTAGTTGCCCCACACTTTAGCCCAGCTATCCCCCACCCTTCCCCAGAAGTGTGTGTGTGGGGGGGGGAGGGGGCGTGGTTACAACTGACTGGTACATTTTAATAGAGAAAACTTACTTTTTGTAATGTACATGTATAACAAAACAAAAGCACAGTGACACCTTTGTTTTTGCTAGCAGATACTTTAATGATGGTAAACTTAGATTTGATTTCATGCTTAGTTCATTTGATCTGAGCATGACAATTTACATTGCATTTGAATAAATATTGAAATAGAAAAACCAGAACATCTTTGTGGGTTTAAATTTTAATTAGAGTTGTTAATCCCTCTAGAATATTAACATGCTCCTTTGCTTTTTAGCATTTTAAATTTTTTGGCATTTTTAATTCATTACCAAGAAAATTTCATGCTCTGTTTAGTAAAGCATGAAAACAGTTCCGTGAATATATGGGTGAAGTATAGCATATTTTGGTGTCAGATATATATAGAGGTTTATGGTAGTAGTGACACAAATTTGGCATGTGTCCGTGGTTAAGTGCCATGACCTGTTCAAATAATCACTTCACAAAAACCAACACATTAAATTTTAATCAATGTCTTCCTATACATAGATTTGAATAGAAGTTTATCAAAGGAACCTTGATTTACAAGGATTTTATTGATAATTATCTCGCCTACATGCAGTTTGTCAATATTTATTAAATTGCAAGGTTGATTCAAAATAAACTACTATTTTAGAACTTAAAGTTTTGGTCATAGTTTTTGTCTGCTTACATTTTTCTTCTTTTCTTTTTTTCAAATTAGTCTAATACAGACAAAACTTAATACAAGAAACATCAGGAAAACCTGAATACCTGAATACCTCTTTTATATAGAAAAACCGGGGTTTACAGGGGCATGCCTATTTTTCTAACTTTTGTTCCAAAATATAGATTTTGTGTACTCATTAGAACTGCCTCAGTGAGGCAGTTCTAACGTGTACCCACAATCAATAGTTTGAGCAAACATATTAAAATTATCAAATTTTTTCCAATGAAATTTTAATTTTTACAGCTGAAAAAATTCTTTGTATATTGCATGGGCAATAGGAGTAGAAAGATCGGGAACAGATACAATCAAAATGCCAATCCTGAACCTTGCAGAAGAAAACAACACTAAAACCATATAAAATCTAATACAGGTCAACCTCATTATAACATTCTCTTTGGGGTCCACAGAAGCAGACCGTGTTATAAGTGAAACCATGTTAAAACCAGAGGACCAATGGTCCTGTAAACGCTCACCTGAGTCTGCTGCATATACCAATAAACATGTTTGAATATTATGGTATTTAACCCCAGTGCAGGGGCAGATGAAGCCCTTGGGCCGTTTTCTTTTTTCAGAATAATCAATATTCTGTCCATTTGCCAATTTCTTACTGGCTTTTCCCTTCAAATGACATTTTAACAGTTTTTCCCATTCAAATGCATGGGCAACCCATGTTGACCTTGCCATAAACTTGGTCAAGGTCATCACAGGGTCATGATTTATATATACATTGTAGTACTATAGCCATGGATGCTTCACGCCAAGTTTCATTGAAGTCAATCTATTGGTTTCAGAGAAGAAGATATTTGAAGGGTTTTCACCATATATGGGCATGGCGGCCATCTTGGTCATGTGACCTAGATTATTAATATATACATTGGTTCCCCCATCCTATAGATGCTTCACATAAAATTTGGCTTCAATTGGCCAAGTGGTTTTAGAGGAGAAGATGTTTGAATATTATGGTAATATTATACAATTATTGACTTCAATGAGGTAGATATAGGGATTTATCTACCTGAAAAAGTGATATTAACCGAGGCCGGAGGCCGAGGTGAATATCACTTTTGAGGGTAGATAAATCCTTATATCTACCGAAATTGAAGTCAATAACTGTTTTGTTATATGACTTTTCAAGTGTTTTAATGTTTATTTTATAACAAATAAACAAACAAAATCATATCAGATGTTAAGTATTTTAGGCTAGACAATGAGGAACAATTGATTATGCTTGAAAGATAATTATGTAAGTTCTTAATAAAACATATGTTATGGATACTCCTAAGAATCACCATGATGAGGCAATTCCAATGGGTACCAACAACATAGGTTGTTATGAAAAATAAACAAAATTATCCCTTAATTATAACCAAATACACCTCATTATCTAGTGCTTTGTTTACCTGTAATAGTGTGCTACTGCAAAGCATGTAGATTTCATGAACTGAAATGAGTTCATAGTTATTTATATCTGACTGGCAGGTTTTAAACACATACATCAAATCATGTCAATTTCATGAAGCCCATGTTGATTTCATGCTGGTGCTATTTTTGGGTACTCAGGAGCGTAATATAGATTTTGGAGGTTAATATAGAAAACCTGTCAAAATAATTAACCTCCAGGAACTGGTTTGATCTGATATTCATCAGTTTGGTCTGGTTTCAGAGAAATATAAGGATTTATTAATACTGAATGAGCCAATCAGGAGACAGGAATTCCTTCAGTCATATAACAAACACATATATTGCCTCCGGGTGTGGGCATATGAGCCCTTAGGTCCATTTTTTTCAGAATCATTAATATTTAGTCCTACTACCCATTTCCTGCAAGATTTTCACCTCAAATGACTTTTTAAAAGTTTTCCCAATTCCAATGCATTGGCGACCTATGTTGACCTTGTCTTAAAATAGGTCAAGGTCACCACAGGGTCATAATTTATATACACATTGTAGTACTTCAGCCATTGGTGCTTCATGCCAAGTTTCTTTGAAATCGGTCCACCAGATTCGGAGAAGAAGATTTTTGAAGGGTTTTTACCTTATATGGGCATGGCAGCCATCTTGGTCCTGTGAACTAGATAATTTATATATACATTAATTCCCCCATTCCATAGATGCTTCACATAAAATTTGGCTTTGATTCGCCAAGCGGTTTCAGAGGAGAAGATGTTTGAATATTATGGTAATATACATGTATATTGCCCCGGGGTGGGGGGCACATGAGCCCCTGGGGTCCATTTTTTTCAGAATCATTAATATTCAGTCCTACTGCCCATTTCCTGCAAGACTTTCACTTTAAATGACATTTTAAAAGTTTTCCCTATTCAAATGCATTGGAGACCTATGTTGACCTTGCCGTAAAAAAGGTCAAGGTCATCACAGGGTCATGATTTATATACACATTGTAGTACTTGAGCCATCGATGCTTCATGCCAAGTTTCTTTGAAATCGATCCACCGGTTCTGGAGAAGAAGATTTTGAAGGGTTTTTACCATATATGGGCATTGCAGCCATCTTGGTCATGTGACCTGGATTATTTATATACACATTGATTACCCCTTCCTATTGATGTTTCACATAAAATTTGGCTTTGATTGGCCAAGCGGTTTCAGAGGAGATGATGTTTGAATATTATGGTAATATACATGTATATTGCCCCGGGGTGGGGGCATATGAGCCCCTGGGGTCCAATTTTTTCCAAAATCATTAATATTCAGTCCTACTGCCCATTTCCTGCAAGACTTTCACTTTAAATGACATTTTAAAAGTTTTCCCCATTCAAATGCATTGGCGACCTATGTTGACCTTGCCGTAAAATAGGTCAAGGTCATCGCAAGGTCATGATTTATATACACATTGTAGTACTTGAGTCATAGATGCTTCATGCCAAGTTTCGTTGAAATCAGTCCACCGGTTCCGGAGAAGAAGATTTTTGAAGGGTTTTTACCATATATGGGCATGGCGGCCATCTTGGTCATGTGACCTGGATTATTTATATACACATTGGTTCCCCCTTCCCATAGATGCTTCATGTAAAATTTGGCTTTGGTTGGCCAAGCGGTTTCAGAGAAGAAGATCTTTGAAAATGGTGGACGACGGACGGACGACGGACGGACGGACGCCGGATCATGGCCATCCTATAAGCTCACCTTGTGAGCCTGACGGCTCAGGTGAGCTAATAAGTTACCGGCAATGTCATGTTCATACTATATACAAATAGAAAATTAATCAATTTGAAAGCCATAACATGGCCATGTTAATTATTGAAACCTGCTTTTTTTTTTTTTTACTTTGGCGATTTCAGAATTAAGAAGCAATCAAAATTTCATGTTCTGCTGAGCTGAGCATGAAAAAAGCTTTATAACCTCGAGCTCTGGGCTTGGTTTCTGTCAGATATGGCCAGTAACAATTATAACAGGTGAGCCGCTGCACTAAAAAGCCAACAATCTGCATAGTCAAAAACAAAGAAGCAGATCCACTGTGCAGTAACTGAACAGCTGATCAGTGCCTTTGTTTTAGCTCCATATGTGGTATGTCTTCTTACCAAATCCAAACTTTCAAGTGTCTAGCATGCCTCTGTGACTGTACAGGCCAGTTTGTGTAGGACCAAATTATTGGTTTTCTCATGCAAAGGCTCCTGTAGTATGTTCCATCATTATTTTCACCTACCAGATATCGTGACCTTTCACTGCATGCGCTCTTTGCCATTGGTTTGACAGATCTTGGTGGCCCACTACCAAAGGTCCGTTTCTTTGATGTCAAGCTGACAGGAATGTAGTGGCGCGAGGATCCGGCTGAGCTCAAACTGAAACATAGATAATAGGAGCCACGATGTGAGAAAAAACGTCTTTGGGGTTTTTATTCAGGTTGGGCACAAACCAGCCTGTAGAACCACAGAAGATAGCTAGAAGTTTGAAAATTCGAATTTACGAAGTAGAAGAATAATTAGTGTACTATCCATGTAGTGAAAACAAAGGCGCTCAGCAGATGTGCAGTTACAGCATAGTAGATCTGAATAGGTAAAAAGCTGTTGTTTTTTTTTATGAAATCATATAATAAAACTTCTCAAAATAAAATTTTCTTGTATGTTGTAAAATGCAGATTCTTTGGTTTAATATAAAACCGTTGCCATTATCAGTTCTCATGCATGCACTTTAATGCTGTAATGAAGCACATACTGGTCTTGACTCATAGTAGCTGGGTCTTTGTAAATTAGTAAAACAAAACAGATAGATACCTTTAAAGTTGCAATCCTCTCAACGTGAAAATATTATTTCAAATGGCCTTTAAAATTTCTGAGCAAATAAAACCTTGTGCCTTCTGTTGAAATAGTATGAAAATCAATTGCAGTCCTCAGTTTTGAAAAGGTGACTTAATTGATTTAAAAGTTATTAAAATTTACTACTCCAGATTTGGTTCATCACTGTCTGTTAATGTGATTAAACATATACACCGCAGGGCCTACTGTAGATATGCTTGCGTAATAAATTAAGAAAACATGTCCCTGCAATAAATACCCCCTTAAACCCTATATAGCAAAACTGGTGTATGCAGGGATATACCTATTTTTCTTATTTTTGCTCAAAAACATAGATTGTGTACTCAGCCAGGTGGTTCTAACGTGTACCCACAATCTATGTTTTGAGCAAAAATAAGTCAAATATCAATTTCCTTCCACTGAAAGTTTTCATTTTTTGAAGGTTCAAAAATCCCTGTATATTGCATAGGCGTGTTTTGGTAATGAGCGCAAATCTTCACTGCTGTGAGAAATTTGAATTATCATTTTTCAACTTAAAGATAAATATTTTGAAAGTACATGTAATCTGCTGTGCTTGTTTGCTTTTGTTACACTGTGAAGGATATATAGTACAACTCCTCTTGTAACTGCCTAAATTTCAAGTCTTTAACCACTTCTGCTTTGGCTTTAAAGATTTAAACCATAAAGTCTAGATTGTTTTAAGTGCCTGTTGATAAACCCAAAATGAGCTTTTTTCAAGATGAAGCCTCACTGTTCTTTATCAATGCTTCATAAGTTTTTTGCAATGGGCACACTTGAAGCCACAAAAAAAAAACTACAGAGTTGTAGTGACGATGGTTTAGGATTCAACTTGAAATCTCAAGACTTCATGTACATATAGAGAATCTTACACGAGTGGTAATTTCATATGAAATGGCCACAATGGTAACATTTCTTTTATCATATGACTCTGAAAATAGGATTTTATCGCCTTCAAATGGACATATTTTCAATGAAAACTAGAATTTGTTTTCTATGTGAAAACTGATGTCTCCCCCCTTTCTACGTGCATGTCCAAAATATGCAAGCAAGAGTTATAGTACTTGTGCATCACATATCCTGTCATTCTGTTTTATAAGTGTACCAAGTTTCATTGAAATATCTCTTACGGTTTTCAAGTTACAAAGGGGGCACGAAAGTGTTTGGAAAATAATCAAAGGGAAAAACTCCAAAAATATGAAAGCAAGAGTAATGATTCTTGTGCATCATGCTTTATAAGTGTACCATGTTTCATTGAAAATCTCTAATGGTTTTTGAGTTATAGAGCAGATACGAAATTGAATGAAAAATAATCAAAGGGAAATAACTCCAAAGATATGCAAGCAAGAGTTATGGTTCTTTAGCATGACAAATCATCTCATCGTGCTTTATAAGTGTACCAAGTTTCATTGAAATATTTCTTATGGTTTTCAAGTTATAGAGTGGACATGAAATTGTATGGAAAAATAATCAAAGGGAAATAACTCCAAAGATATGAAAGCAAGAGTTATAATTCTTGTGCATGACACATCGTCTCATCATGCTTTATAAGTGTACCAAGTTTCATTGAAATTTCTCTTACGGTTTTCACGTTATAGGGTGGACACGAAATTGTATGGAAAATAATCAAAGGGAAATTACTCCAAAGATATGCAAGCAAGAGTTATGGTTCTTTAGCAAGACACATAATCTCATCGTGCTTTATAAGTGTACCAAGTTTCATTGAAATAACTCTTACGATTTTCGAGTTATAAAGCGGACAAGAAATTGTATCGAAAATAATCAAAGGGAAATAACTCATAAAATAGTCAAGCCAGAGTTATGGTTCTTGTGCATGACACATCGTCTGATCATGCTCAATAAGTGTACCATGTTTTATTGAAAAATCTTAAACGGTTTTCAAGTTATACAGCGGACACGAAATTGTATCAAAAATAATCAAAGGGAAATAACTCCAAAAATACTCATGCCAGAGTTATGGTTCTTGTGCATGACACATCGTCTCGTCGTGGTCTACAAGTGTACCAAGTTTCATTGAAAAATCTTTAACGGTTTTCAAGTTATACAGCGGACACGAAATTGTATCGAAAATAATCAAAGGGAAATAACTCCAAAAATACTCAAGCTAGAGTTATGGTTCTTGTGCATGACACATTGTCTTGTCGTGGTTTACAAGTGTACCAAGTTTCATTGAAAAATCTTTAACGGTTTTCAAGTTATACAGCGGACACGAAATTGTATCGAAAATAATCAAAGGGAAATAACTCCAAAAATACTCAAGCTAGAGTTATGGTTCTTGTGCATGACACATCGTCTCGTCGTGGTTTACAAGTGTACCAAGTTTCATTGAAAAATCTTTAACGGTTTTCAAGTTATAGAGCGGACACGATTTGTGACGGACAGACGGACAGACGGACGGACGGACAGACAGACGCACGGGGAAAAACAATATGTCTCCCGACCCTGTCGGGGGGAGACATAATTCACATTATTGTAGCGGACGTTGTCAATGACATACATATTCCTGCAAAAGTTAATACACATGTGGTCATAACACTTTTTATTACATGACGTTATCCACTGGAAGACAGCGACGTCATATGATAAACTAGAATTTGTTTTCTGTGTGAAAACTGATATCTCCCCCGTTTCTACGTACATGTCCAAAATATGCAAGCAAGAGTTATAGTTCTTGTGCATCACATATCCTGTCATTCTGTTTTATAAGTGTACCAAGTTTCATTGAAATATCTCTTACGGTTTTCAAGTTATAGAGCGGGCACGAAATTTTGTATGGAAAATAATCAAAGGGAAATAACTCCAAAGATATGAAAGCAAGAGTAATGATTCTTGTGCATGACACATCATCTCATCATGCCTTATAAGTGTGCCATGTTTCATTGAAAAATCTCTAATGGTTTTTGAGTTATAGAGCAGACACGAAATTGTATCGAAAATAATCAAAGGGAAATAACTCCAAAAATACTCAAGCTAGAGTTATGGTTCTTGTGCATGACACATCGTCTCATCGTGGTTTACAAGTGTACCAAGTTTCATTGAAAAATCTTTAACGGTTTTCAAGTTATAGAGCGGACACGATTTGTGATGGACAGATGGACGGACGGACCGACAGACAGACGGACAGACAGACTCATGGGGAAAAACAATATGTCTCCCGACCCTGTCGGGGGGAGACATAATTATAATAAACAATGTGAAGCTCCAATTAATCACTGCATTATTCTGAATTTTCTTTTTTTTAAATTCTTATTCTCATGCAAATTCAAGATCAATCATTAAATTTGTTTGCAATATAACTTTTGTTTGATATAGAATATAAAATGTTCAATGTTTTATTTCAGTTTTCAATATTCTTTATTTGTTCAGTATAGATCCTGGAATGTTTAATTGCTATTGCAGAATAACCCATACTGCTACTTGAGCCGCCTCATGAGAAAACCAACAATCTGCATATGCTAAAACAAAGACGCAGATCAGCTTCGCGGTAACCACGAAGCTGATCAGCGCCTTTATTTTCGCTACACGGATAGTACAATTACTCTACTTTCTAAATCCAAAATTTCAAGCTTCTAGCAGCTTTTGTGTCGAACCTGTTCGGAAACCTTTTCCCACGAGGTGGCTCACTTAAGGAGTTAAATTAAATGATGGCAAGGGTAGTATGCAAATATTGCTTTTTCTTTAACACTTTCATACTGCTGATTCTCAGTGGTTACAAATGAGCCGCCTTGGGAAAACCAACAATGTGTTTTCCGAACAGGTCCAATACAAATCGACCTGTACAGTCACAGAAGATGGCTAGAGGCTGGAAATTTTGGATTTAGAAAGCAGAGGAATTGTACTATCTGTGTAATGAAAACAAAGATGCTGATCAGCTTCGTGGTTACTGCGTCTTTGGTTTTGCATATGCAGATTGTTGGTTTTGCCATGAGGCGGCTCAAATGTTTGGACTGGCTTTAATTACAGAATTTAATTACAGAGCCCAGAATTACAATGCTTCCTTAAAGTTAAGGAAGACCTTAGTTAAGGTGACACCAATGATTAGACAAATGAGCCACCTCGTGGGAAAACCAACAATGTGGTTTCAGAGTCCGCTGAACTGCGTCTTTGTTTTCTCCTATGCAGATTGTTGGTTTTCCCATGAGGCGACTCAAATACAAAACAATGTCTTTGCATAATTAGCCTTTGTCACAAAATTATTTTATTACCCGAGCTTCTGCAGATCAAGATGATATGACAATTCCATGATTGTACTCTAGTCTTTCTCTTAATAATTTAAAAGATCACAGGTGTACTCCTCCAGTTTTTCTCTTAAATTAATAATTTTGAAGATCACAGTCACTGGTTTGTTATTACAGGCACATAGTAACATTCACAAGATGCTGAACACAGACATTTTCAAGCAGAATTTTATTTTCTACACAAGGCTTTTCAATTATTCCTGCCTATGTTTACACACATAAAGCCATTTAAAATTTTTGCACTTCATTTTGTGTAAGAAGCTTATAATTATTATTATTAATACCACTAGGAGTGCTCAAATATCTGATTAAATGCACATATTGTTTACGACTAATAACCAACAACTAATAAACATATGAGCCGCCTCGTGGGAAAACCAATGATGTGGTTTCCGAACAGGTCTGACACAAATCAGACTGTACAGTCACAGAAGCAGGCTAGAAACTTGAAGTTTTGGAGTTAAGTAGAGGAGGGATGGTACTATCCGAGTAGCAAAAACAAAGGCGCTGATCAGCTTCGCAGTTACTGCGAAGCTTATCTGCGCCTTTGTTTTCGCCTATGTAGATTGTTGGTTTTCCCATGTGGCGGCTCATCTTAAAAATAAGGAAACCCTATACTTTAAGACAAAAAACTAAAACAAGATTGCATGCTTAATCACAATGGAAGACGCACTGCAGAATTTTTAGGTGTCATCCTTAATTTATGCAATATCATTATTATACAAAATACAAAAGCATAGACAGAAGATGCATCAAAAGCCCATTTTTTTCACATCCATTACGAAAACATGCCCATGCAATCAATATACAGGGATTTTTGAAGTTGTAAAAAATGAAAATTTCCAGTAGCAAATTTTTGCTGTTTTTCTTATTTTTGCTGAAAACATAGATTGTGGGTACTTGTTAGAACCGCCTCAGGGAGGCGGTTCTAGTGAGTACCCACAATCTATGTTTTGGAGAAAAAATAAGAAAAATATGTATACCCCTGCATACCCCAGTTTTGCTATATAAAAGTGGAGTTTGATGGGGTACACATTTCACGTACATGTTTTCCAGATGAAAGCCTATTTATGTGAGCATCTACAGGCAGTTGCTTTGGATATGGTAGGACTGGGTAAAATTCTTTGGTACATACTTTAGTAATTTGAGTATGTGATAGTAAAAATGATGTAAATGTACATTGGTACAATGTATGAAACCCAAGGTAAAATAATTATGCAAGAAAGAAACTCAGTATTCTGTTAAAGAAGAAAAAGTAGCATGTTTATATAACAGGGATCAAACATGATTTCCCATTCATTAACATTCACTGCCCGAGGTTTGCAACACTCACGGAGGGACCTAGCGAATGTTAATGAATGACAAAATCATTTTTGGTTGCTATTATTGCATAAATTTTGCACAAACAAAAGAAATAATGGTGCACTATATTTTACAGCTTCATCACATTAAGCTTTCATTTTATGCTCGTTACAGGCTGACTTCAGTTTCTAATTATTAGCATGTGCCCGGTAACGAACATAATTAAATGCAGTGTATTAGCAGCATGTGCGCCCTGAATTGCAATATTAATACATAGCTTTCTCTTCATTAATAAATGGCTGTTCAATATCGTGCGACACGGGTACTTATGCAATATTGTTGAAATGCAGTAAATCATTCTATGTGAGAAAGCATTTCTATTGGCAGTTTTTGCTAATGCTTGTTTGGAAAAAAATGGAAAATTGTTTGAAGTTTTGTAACTTATTTAGGCCAAGTTTACAATAACTTGGCCTTTATCAGAGGGGGTGAGAATATATCATGAGTCCCTGTCTTAAAATGGCACCATACAATCATATCATACAAAATGAGCTGCCTCATGGAAAACCAACAGTCGCATAGGCAAAAACAAAGACGCAGATCAGCTTCGCGGTAACCGCAAAACTGATCAGCGCCTTTGCTTTCACTACTCGGATAGTACAATTCCTCTTCTACTTAAATCCAAAATTTCAAGCTTCTAGCCACCTTCTCTGCTTGTACAGCTCAGTTTGTGTTGAACCTGTTCTGAAACCACATTGTTGGTTTTCCCACGAGAAGGCTCAAATATTAATCTAGATTAAACTGATTAATTTCTGACCTTCAGGTTATTCAATAGAGCATTATGAACTTTGGGGTCCAACATTATAATATCATGTGAATAACTATACCGATATTTATATGACCATTTAATATAGCCGTTATCTCATCTTAACACACGGTTAACAGAAAGGCAATGCCGACTTACTGGTACAAATTTTGATAGACTGAAATATCTAGATTTTTAAGCTTATTTTGGAGACACAGTTTTGATGCTAACTGCCATCTTTAATATTGCAAAGGTACAAAAATGACCTCACTGATTAAGTTTTATGTTTGCCTGAGCCTAAAAGGTTTTTAAAAAATGACATGCCTGTCCTGGCTTAAAAAAATAGTTTGCCTTCCAACGGAAGGAAAACAGCTACATTGTAGTTTGATTAATCATCTGTGAAAAAAAAAATAGTTCAGACATATCAGCCTTCTTGTGAGAAAGCCAACATGTGGTTTCCAAACAGGTCTGACACAAATCAGGCTGTACAGTCACAGAAACAGGCTAGAAGCTTGAAATTTTGGATTTAAGAAGAGGAAATGTACTATCCGTGTAGCAAAAACAAAGGCGCTGATCAGCTTCAGGGTAACTGCAAAGCTGATCTGCGTCTTTGTTTCTTTGCATATGCAGATTGTTGGTTTTCTCATGAGGCGGCTTATATATATATAACTGTCTTTGAAACATATACAAAGTAAATTACAGTTCATGCTTTTAACATAATCTTTTATAAAAAGTTTATTGAATTTATTTGAGTGTTTTGTCTATTCCTGAATTGAAAGACATGCCAATTTGTAAGGAAATTACACCTTAAGACACTAATTACTTTCTGAATGTTAGAAATATAACGATTTTTCAATGATATGACAATTTGAGTGCAACATTTCTTTTATATGTTTTGAATGAATATATTCACTATTTCAACAGCTTTGCTGTGTAATACTATGTTTTCGTTACCGATTAGACTTTAGAAAATAATGGAAACAAGGCTAACTAGAAAAAGTGCCTTGAGAGGCACGTATACCCCCGGCTGGTGGTCACCTAGTCCTCCTTCTCCCTCCCACAACCACCCAGCACATGTACACCCCTGACATTGAATCACAAATCCCGAACAAAAGACAGTACCCTTATCAAATACTTTATAGAAGTGTGCATTCTAAAGCACTTTGACCACAGACATGAGGGAGTGTAGTTTTAGAGTGACATATCTTCTTTAGAGCAGTACACAGAGCTGACTTGTGTACTCCATCTAGGACTTAATCACGGACATTGAGGGTCAGGTCCTCAGTCCTAGATGGAAAATGAAAATAGAATGTCAGTCTAAATTAAAAAAAAAAAAGTAATAATAAAAGTATTGATGTCCTAGATCTTGAACTCAAGCCCCCCCCCCCCCCTATAGGGTACCTATAGTCCAAATATGAATGGCTTCTGATGATTGGCTCATGATATACCCCACTAGAGAAACTTTAACCAAAACTTTGACGCAAATTAAAGGTGACCTAGATTTTGAACTCTAGCCCCACCCCTGGGCATGGACCCTGGGGTCCAAAATCATAGAAACAAAGCTAACCCTATAGGGTACCTATAGTCCAAATATGAATGGTTTCTGATATATAGTTCATGAGATATACACCAATAGAGAAACTTTAACCAAAACTTTGACGCAAATTAAAGGTGACCTAGATTTTGAACTCTAGCCCCATCCCCGGGCATGAACCCTGAGTTCAAAATCATAGAAACAAAGCTAACCCTATAGGGTACCTTTAGTCCAAATATGAATGGTTTCTGATATATAGTTCATGAGATATACACCAATAGAGAAACTTTAACCAAAACTTTGACGCAAATTAAAGGTGACCTAGATTTTGAACTCTAGCCCCACCCCCGGGCATGAACCCTGGGGTCCAAAATCATAGAAACAAAGCTAACCCTATAGGGTACCTATAGTCCAAATATGAATGGTTTCTGATATTTAGTTCATGAGATATACACCAGCAGAGAAACTTTAACCAAAACTTTGACATTTTAACTGAACTAACGAACCAACGAACCCTCGAACTAACGAACATACGAACGGACGAACGGAAAAGCGAAAACTATATACCCCTCGGCATAAATGCCGGGGGTATAATGAGTATTAGGTTATCGCCATTACGAAAACTTGCCCATTTTTTGAGCTTTAAAAATTGAAAATTTTCAGCTGAAAAGTTTTCATATTTTTCTTATTTTTGCTCAAAACATAGATTGTGGGTACTCGCTAGAACTGCCTCGGCGTGGAGCAAAAATAAGAAAAATAGGTATACCCCTGCATACCCCCGTTTTTCTATATAAAAGTGGGGTTCAAGGGAGTATTCATTGCACGGACATGTTTTCCTGATGAATACAACTGTTAGGAAACACTAAATTTAAGATTCAAATGGTATCTTGACAGGCATTTTTCATTTTTGATCTTGTCAGATAAAAATGGCACTGAGCAGCTTAACAATAACATAGTGTTAAAATAACCAACCTCAGAATCCAAGAATAACATTTATTTACTTATTATATAATTATGTAAGTATCCATATTTTTGACTATCAATGTGACGGAGGGACTTTTGTCACTGCAGACACAGACAAATGCTTAAATCACCATAACAAATCTGATTTTTATTTCTTTATGGCTTAATTTTACATTTACAAATAAATACACTGTCCTTTTTAAAATGACCATACATTATGCTTTATTATTTCATCAAATAGTCGTGTCAGACAGAAATCTATCTACCCAAGGTTGTACTAAAGATTGGGTTAGACAGCCATGTTAACTCCACAAAGTGCTGGCTATATTAACTCCACAAAGTGCTGGCTAAGTACCTACTTTTACAAAGCAATGTCTCTATCCCAACATAACAAAAAGTTGTTGACTGGGACATTATGAATCAAATCAAACAAAAACTTTTTTTTTTTTTTTTTTTTTTTTTCAGTTACCTGAGGGGCAACCCATTTATTCTCCCCGTCATTTGATACCCAGAGGGTCGGGGAGGACCACCCCCCTGAGTATCTTACAAACTACAAGGGTGCATTTGCGTATAAGAGAAGTGCAATCGTTCTCCACTCTTCATTCACTCTTCATTTAAATGTTGCAATAGCGATATTAACAAAAACAGTGGTATGTTCAACAATGGCATAGTGACATGAAATTATATCAAACAAAAACTTACCCGTAATTGTGGATGGAAGCAGTCAATGACGCAATATCATGAGAGTTAGAGTCCATTGTATTCACCTACAAAGAAAAAATAAACGAAAAACATGATTTTATTTATTACTTGTACATTTTCCATAAACATTTGAACAACAATCCCTTTGACTGATCTAAGTGCTTCTTAAAGCCCGGCCATTAGAAACTCTGTCTCCAGGGTTCACAGAAATAACCAACTAATGCCACAGACAGCTGCATGAGATCCCAAACATTGTTTGTTTGTTTTTTGTCTAGCTTTCAAGAAGAAAAGACTAAGAACATTATAAGGGCATGCACAGTATCTTCTTTCAGTGCTTATTACAGGAGTACTTTCTTGTTCTAGACAACATAGACTGATCATTTATCTGAATCTGCCAAAGAAGCTATACTCACGAAAACATGTCCGTGAGATGTATACCCCCTTGAACCCCACTTTTTATATAGCAAAACTGGGGTATGCAGGGGTATACCTATTTTTCTTATTTTTGCCCCAAAAAATAGATTGTGGGTACTTGTTAGAACCGCCTCGGCGAAGCAGTTCTAAAGTGTACCCACAATCTATGTTTTGAGCAAAAATAAGAAAAATATCAAAATTTTTCGGCTGAAAATTTTCAATTTTTAAAGCTCAAAAAATATCTATTAATTGCATGGGCAACTTTTCGAAATGTCTAATAAAACAGCTCTTTTAATAATAATACAAGACCTACCAAGTTCCGCAGTTTATCTTTAGTCATCTGGCCACTGTACGAGTGAGTTGATTTCCTAGCAGGAACACCTCTCGGAGTGAGCACAAAGGAGCTCTGAAGTCTACTGAGTGTCGCAGAGTTTGGGGAGCGGAGTGGAATGCCATCCTTATCCACCAGCCCGATGGTGTTGTGTCCATGGGTCGGGTGGATCACCTTCTTGAATAACTTTTCTGTCTCATGGACATCTGAAGATAAAAGATTCTCATGATCAGCCTCATCAACAGATGAACTGTACAATCCCATAAGGTAGTTGCGTAACTACACCATTAGCCACAGTTGAGAGCAGGGAAACCAACTAGATTCTGACTTTTGCAGACCCAGCAGTGCTGGGGAATAAACAAGGATTTATGATATGAACAGGAAAGGAGGCTTATGCACTGGTACCATAGCTGAGTGTGGGAAAAATGTCCATCCTTAAGAAAACTTGCCTATGCAATATACAGAGATTTTTTTTCAGAAGCAAAAATTGAAAATTTCTTTGGTTCATTTTTTCAATATTTTTCTTATTTTTGCTCAAAACATAGATGATGGGTACATGTTAGAAATGCCTCAACAAAGCAGTTCTAAGGAGTAACCCCTGCATACCCCAGTTTTGCTATAAAAAGTGGGGTTTAAGGGAGTATTTATTTCATGGACATATTTTCCTGATGTGTACTGCATATTTCAAAACACCATGATAGTCTTTCGAACTCTGACTGTTAAAGGAGCATGTTATTTTCATTAGATTTAAATATAGTGATTAATTTTGTCATAATGTTGGTATACTGTAATGGTAATTTAAACATTGATAAGCTTCTTATCTAGCTCCCATTGTGCTGCTTTACAAAACAAGTCAGGTGTTTAATACCTTTTTTACAATATGACTGTACTGTTGACTTGAAGCATTATTTGGAATGATATTAACGTTTTCATCAATATAAACTGTCAGGTAGTTGTTTTAAGACTTTAATTTTTGCTCAACTGATGAGACACAGAAATCTATAGGTTACAGACAGACATTAGGCACAATTAAAATTTTTTTATCCTTTAAATTGGTCTCCAACTTGTCCCATGGGATTTGAACTTGCCCCCACTAAAACATTCTTTTTTCACAAACAAAGCTATTTTCTTTGTTGTTTTATAGCTTTGTATAAGTTTTAGGTCTGTTTCAAGGTTGTTTCACTGCTATCAATATGAGATTAAAACAATTCGATTAGTAAGAAAAACTTAAATAAGACAATAGAATAAACTAATATTTCTGGAACAACAGGTTGTCTTAAAGGGGCAATTTTCCAAGAAAATCAACTTGCCCCTAGCAGTTTCTTGTACTCTGTAGTTTTTGAGTAAAAGATACAACATTCATGATCAATGGCAAAAGCATTTGGTAGCTGCTCTAATTAACATCTAGTATAAATTATGGCTCATTCAGATACATGTACGCAGTCTGCTAGGTTCATCATGTCATTCAGGATTTATCCGATTATGGCTGGTTTTGGTGTAACTGAACAGAGCTATGAAATCCATTTATTATCCTATCACTGTGTGCTAAGTTTTTCCCAACTTATGCACGAGTCGTTCTTAACAGGTAACGGGTTGCCCCTACCTGCTGGACAGAGTCAGGGATAGCCAGGCTAGCTTAAGTTCTGGGAAATTACTTTTTAACTGGCTCAGCGGTATGATGGCAGGATTTATTTCCAGTGTCTTAGGGGCCGAAATAAGGCTCCATTCCCAATGGAATTTAGTTGACTTTTTTCCAATCTGGAGAAATAATCCCATTTACAGTTAAAAATAATTTCCAACAGCTCCATATATTGTCAAGTCAAGTCAAGTACAATCATCATAAGTTTTGGTTTTAAATGTTATCAATCTCTAAGATGTATCTTGGTATTCATTTTTCTATTTTCGATGGAGGACCTTGTGATAGCAAAGCCGGAGTGTTCCCAAGGACCCCCATATTAACACCCCTTTCGTATCCCTTTTGGCCTAAGGTATATCAAAGAGGTTTATCTATCAGACATTAAAATTGATTAACTAAATTACAGTGCAATTCAACATAATATTTTTTGTAAATATTGTATATCACTTTTTTCATAGTAATTTATCTATGCATGCATGTGATTATTTTCTCTTGTTAGTCGGTATAAAAAGCTCCTTGGAGCTTGTGTTGTATTGCTGTAAATCAAACCGACGTTAAATAAATTTTACTTGACTTGGTGAAGTATTGTCAATTTAGGAGTCACAGTAAACCATTAATTAAGATTCAGATGAAAGCTGGCAGCTTGCAAAAGATTTCATGAAGACTGCTTGGGGCATAACATGTCATCTGTTTATTCCTTTGGTACCAATGGTAAATAGATGCCTCAATATACCAGTTGACCTAACCATGACTAAAAATACCACCTGTTAATAAATGACTTTTTTTCAAAAGCTTATACTTGTCTGTGAACTCAAACCTCTGGATTTTTTTTCTGCAAAAATTGGTTAGAACATAAAACCGTGAAGGCTTTAGTATCACATATTACCAAAATTTCGCTGGTCAAAGCGAATCATGATGTCCTACACCGTCTTCCACAATTCCAAACCCAACCATGCATAAAAGTTCCTCGTTTCACGTTTCACTACATTTTTCACACAAACCGGGACATCGTCAGCCATTAGTGTATAAGTGACGTCACCCGTTGCCAAGAGTCAATGAGGACACCGCGTGATTTAATTGTTGATTATAAGGGCTATTTCTAAGCAAAGGCGAATCGGTTTTTAATTCGATTTGTTATAAATCACTTAAAATAATAAATGAATAAGTCAAGAACGAAATTCTTGTCTTGACATTGCCTGAAATATACATTTTAAGGAATTGACATTTGGCGCGAAAAAGTACACACCTCCAGTGGGTAAAACACAGTACCACATATTCGTTGTAATTAGCACACACGTTCCACCAGGACGAGAGATTTAACTTCATTCATTCATTTTATATGGGATTTATTGTAACATGTACTAATTTACTGGTCAGTGTATATTTTGACTGACAGGTGGCGTTTGATTAACCTATGAGTTATTCTACCGTTCATGAGACCATGTCTTTAGATCACAAAATTCAGTCTGAAGTTTAAAAGAATATGTTTTAAAAGTAACCCCGGGACATAGAAACCCCGGGGATTAAATACAGGATCTTAAGCCCCGCTGTGCCCCATATAATATGCATGAAAACCACAACTGTCAAATTTAGGGACAATGCACGCCAACTTTTTCAAAATCTGCCGTTTGGTTTGTGTTGGATATTGAGTACAGAATTTATCTTACCTTTCACAATCTTTCAGAAACTACCTTTAATGATATATTTTTTTTTTCTGGAACACCTCGGTTTTCGAAATTTTTGCAACTTTTTACGACTTTTGGAATGCAAAAGGGTGACAGTGTCTATATTTTTCTCAAAGTATTTCAGGAAAGGGCGAATTTGGAAAAGAAGTCCGCTGTGCTGAGGTTCATGAAGTACACAATGCGGAAGTAGACCAATCATACAAAATGAGCCGCTTCATGGGAAAACCAACAATGTGGTTTCCGAACAGATCCGACACAAACCGGTCTGTGCAGTCACAGAAGCAGGCTAGAAGCTTGCAATTTCGGATTTAAGAAGAAGAGGAAGTATATGCTGTCCACGTAGCGAAAACAAAGGCGCTGATCAGCTTCGCGGTTACCGCGAAGCTGATCTGCGTCTTTGTTTTCGCATATGCAGATTGTTGGTTTTCTCATGAGGCAGCTCAAATAAAAAAAAATTAATGATGTTCACGGTCTGAACCCGGATTCGCTACCAAGGCGATGATTGATAGTGGGCATCAGATTCAGGATGAAGTTATTATCTGGAACGCAAGTAAATGCTTATTCATTATTAAATTTTGATAAAAAGTACAAATAACATAGTTTGATTTCATGCCGGGAGAAATATTAGAAAAAAAAATCACAGGATAACTTCATGGAAATCTATCTACAAGCCTCGGCCTTTGAGTGCGGGAGAAGGACTTTGAGAGGTCATATTTTACAATGTCGGACAAAAGTCCCAAATACCACGACACAAAATAATCATATGGTAATAAAGTTATCAGGGCTAGATGAGTAGACGCGCAACAACAGGCCCGACCCTCGTCAGTTGTGACTTTCTTTCCCACCGTGAATATCCCCGTCATGCAAAATGAACTTCAGTCATATGGCTATGAGTCGGAATCATCTGGCAGGCCTTCTCATGACGGGATTCCATGTGCAGTTAGAGCCATTTGCCATATGTAAAACTCTCAAACTGGGCCAGTCCCACAAACTTGGCTAGTCACACAAACTGGTCCAATCCCACAAACTAGGCTAAATTCAGAGCCGATCTCCACAAACTTGGCCAATATAATAAATACATGGGTTGTACACGATGAAGCAGTCTTACAACTGACCAACAAATTTCTCGACAAATCTAGCACTAGAGCTTGTCCATTTCATTTGTAACACAAAATTTCTAACACAAAATAAACAAACTTCATGCCGCTCAAAACATCGATATCGTTCAGTTCTCTCTCTCTCTCTCTCTCTCTCTCTCTCTCTCTCTCTCTCTCTCTCTCTCTCTCTCTCTCTCTCTCTCTCTCTCATAATATTGATATTGTCCCTTTTTCTCAGGGCACCCGGATAGCGCACCTATATTTTCATGGAATGGCTACCCAGTGGCTATAGTGTTCCTGTTTCACAATCGTTTTCATAGAAACCTATCTCTACCATCACAACATTAATAGAGCCGCGTCATGAGAAAACTGGATTTTTGCCTCTGCGAAAACAAAGGTGCAGATCAGCTGTGCAGTAACTGCACAGCTGATCAGCGCCTTTGTTTTCGCTGCTCGGATAGTGCTATTTCTCTTCTACTTAAATACAAAATTTCGAGCGTCTAGCTTTCTTATGTGGCCGTACAGGCCGGTTTATGTCGGACCTTGTCGGAAACCTCGAAGACCGGTTTTCTCGCGTCGCGGCTCTAATATTATGGCGTTTCTGTCGAATCCGGATCCTGGGTTTCTTATTACCAACATTGTTGCCCCAAATGGACCGGTATGACGACGCATGATATGACGAGCCGTGTAATGAAAAAGATGTCATTTTGGTTTTCCGAACAGGCAAAACACAAACAGATCTGCGCGTAAACAGGTTTGAGCGTTAAGGAGTGTAGAACCTGAAACACCGCATATGACGAGCCGAGTAATGAGAAAGATGTCATTTTGGTTTCCCGAACAGGCAAAACACAAATAGATCTGCGCGTAAATAGGTTTGAGAGTAAAGATAATGTAAAAAGACGTGTTTTTCATGAATAAGTTTTGAAAAGTACGAATTTAAAGTATGAATTTGAAACCCTACTGACACGGATGGGTACGAATAAGCCCATGAATATTAAACCCGGATAGGGGTACTATTACCATTGTCTTCGAGTCTTTAAAATGCTCCAGCCTCTTCCGTCCGACCAAAGGCTAACTGGAGCCGTTTTGGAGTACGGTGCAGGTCAAACAGGAGCAAGTACAAGGTAAGAATTTTATTTATTTATTTATTTATTTATTTATTTATTTATTTATTCATTTATTTATTTATTTATTAATGAGCCTGTGCGTGTTAAAACCAACAATTTGGGTTCCGATCAGGTACAACACAAACCGGCCTGTATAGTCACAGAAGATGGTTAGAGGCTTGAAATTTTGTATTGAAGTAGAAGAGGGTTTGTACTATCCGTGTGGCGAAAATAAAGGCGCTGATCAGCTTCGCAGTTACTGCAAAGCTGATCTGCACCTTTGTTTTCGCCTTTGCAAATTGTTGGTTTTCTCATGCGGCGGCTCATTTAAATATACGTACGTACGGTCTTCCTTAGAATATAACCGTAGAAATTACAGGTTATTTATTTATTTACAGTATTTTGTGGCTCATATTAATTGTTTTGCTGATGGTTATTTCCATAAATATGTTTACTCGTATTTTTGCATAAATTTACATGTTACAAGGTTGTGCATGTGCGCTTATTAGAAAGATTTATTTTTACCTATTAGTATGTTCAGTTATATGGCAAAGTTTAGCACACTTAGAACTTCGTGCGTCTTAGAACAAGTCCAGTTAGTTTTGTGAATGTAGACTCCACATGTTATCCACATAGAATGATTTCCTTAATGACCTTTTCTGATGGGGATCTTCTGTGATTAATCTTTACGCTGTTGTAATTTTGTCTGCGCCTGTGTTGCTAGCATCAGGAAAACATGCCCATGAAATGTATATCCCATTGAACCCCACTTTTATATAGAAAAACTGGGGTTTGCAGGGGTATACCTATTTTTCTTATTTTTGCTCCGCCTCGCGGAGGCGGTTCTAACGCGTACCAACAATCTATATTTTGAGCAAAAATAAGAAAAAATATCAAAAACATTTAGCTGAAAATTTTCAATTTTTAAAGCTTCAAAAATATCTGTTTATTGCATGAGATTGTTGTCGTAATGGGAAAGAGCTAGTCATGGCAATTCTAAATTGAATTAGATATCAATGCATGAACTTCCTTTTTTAACTTAAAGATTTATGAAGAACTAGAATTTATACGTCTTAAATACGCATGTGAAAATTTGGTACCAATATGTCACATTTGGGAAATTTGCGTACTTTCAAATTTCGATAATTTTTGAGGTGTGTAATCTATACTCATTTCTCACATTTGTGGTTTGTGAATAATTGGTACATGTTCTGAACATATGTGAAGAACTTGTTTGACTTTTTCTCAGTTGTGAAATATCGGTACCAAATCTTCACATGAGAAATTTTGACTTGTGAAGAATTGTTACGTATTCATCCCATTTGTGAAGATTTGGTACGAATGTTTTTAAGATGTGACAAATTGGTGCCAAATTTTCACATACTATGCTGTTAAGAATTGAAATCGAAGGCAAAGCCACTTCAGATGGATTTTTAAATCACTAGATCATCTCACCGCTGTGTCTGGTGTGGGTTCGAGCCCCGCTCTGGCCACATGTGAGACAAGCCAAGTTCTGCTTGCGGGTGTGTCAGGTGGTTTTTCTCGGGGTTCTCCCGTTTTCGCCCCACCTACTGATTGGCCCGTCTCATATGAGCTGAAACAATCTTGAAAGGGACGTAAAACTGAAACTGAAAAAAAAAAAAAAAAAAAAAAAAAAAAAAAAAGAAAGAAAAAAAGAAAAGAAAAGAAAAAAAAAAAAAAAGAAAAAAAAAAAAAATAGATGGATTTTTGACGTTGTATTCAAGTGACATTTTCACATAGCGATCTAAAGTCCAATTCGCATGCGCCAAAAATACACGCGTGTAAATATACTCCGGTGTGCAAATTTTACTCGGGGTAAGTAAATGGCGCATGCGAACGCAAATACACACCGGAGTATATTTACATATGGGTAAATTTACTCCAGGGTCTGACCAGATGCAAATTTTATTTTTACAAATACACACGTGTAAATTTACTATTTTGTCCCATGTGAACGCAAAGTAAAATTTACCCATGAGTATTTTTATTTCAAGTCACTATTCTGCTTTAAGATAACAAATTTTTACATTTTTTGTTCTTAACTAATTATATGACAGTTTCTGAAACTGTGGACATTGTTGCTAAATAAGAGTTTATTGCCATTCATCACATTTTAGATTATATGGAGTGCAAACAGCCACACAATTTCTTCATCATTCTTGGCGAGATTCTTTGGGCATTTTAACAGTAATTCCTTGTCAAAAGATAATTAAAGTGAACTGTCTAACTGCTAAGGTTATGCCTGACCATTACATGATTCTCCTCTGCTGCCAAAGTCTACAAGAACACATTGAAGCAGCCTGTTCTTGTTTTGCAAATACAGAAAACTTAATGAACAGATTTTAATTCAGAAATGATAAATTTACATACAAAAATACTCCTGGTGATAAAACCCATGCGAACGCAATTTAAATTTACTCTCAGGTTGATTTGCACACCGGAGTATATATACACACCGGAGTATATTTACACGCGTGTATTTTTTGCGCATGCGAATTGGACTTAAGTTTAACTGGAGGGGTGTAAAGTTTGTAAAGGAATCAAAACGTCTCTCTAATGAGGCCTGAAAAAGCTCAAACGTTAGGAGAAAAAAGTAGTAGTCATAAAAACAAGACTAACTGTTGCCCTTCCTTATGAGAAACTTAGAATTACAGATAAATTTGAACCGCCACATGGGAAAACCAACAATCTGCATCGGCGAAAACAAAGGCGCAGATCAGCTTCACAGTAACTGCGAAGCTGATCGGCGCCTTTGTTTTCGCTGCACGGATAGAATAATTCCTCCACTTTCTAATTCCAAAATTTCCAGCCTCTAACCGTCTTCTGTGACTGTACAGCCCGGTTTATGTAGGACCTGGTCGGAACCCAGATTGTCGTTTTCTCGCTCACAGGCTCATTTTTTCTTTACAGCTGATCATTTCTGCGAGGCTGCTTCTTCAGAACGCCAACAATGTGGTACATCGTCATCGCCGGGCTGCTACACCTTTCCCTGATGGGTGCCACCTCAGTAGAAAAGCGATCATACCGACCCGTAGAGGAAAATAAGCTAAACATCTTCACTAAACAGTTCCGCTACACACTTCTTCATTTGATTGAAAGAGATTGGGAGGAAACTACACCGCTAGTGGACGAATTGAATGCCGAACACGCCGCTTGTAATGCTCGTATTGCCGACATGGAACCGAGGTGCGAATCTTGTGCTAAAGACGAGTGTACGCCGGAGTTACATGAGGTCATCCTGAAAGAGGCTGAAAAGTTCCTGAAAAAGGTCGCAGTTGACTACATCTTGGGTTCACTTGGCTGGGGCAAATTAACCAAATTCTTTGAAGGGGCCGGTAAAAAGTTCGCAGACTGGATCAAGTGGGACAAAGCTGAAGACTTTTTCGAAGATCTTGGCAAAGGGTTAGTAAAATGGGAAGGTTGGGAGGACATAGGAGACTCGCTAGAAGATATTGGAAAGGGTATCTTAGACATTGGCGAGGATATCGGAGACGGGCTGAAAGATTTCGGGGAAGACGTCGTGGATAAGGTCAAAGATTTAGGATCAGACTTGGAAGACGGGGTTAAAGATCTTGGAAAAGGGGTGGAAGATGTTGTCAAAGACTTGGGTAAGGGGCTTGAGGACGGCGTGAAGGATTTAGGAAAAGGTTTGGAAGATACAGTAAAAGATATCGGTAAAGGCTTGGAAGATGGGGTCAAAGACATTGGAAAGGGACTCGAAGATGGTCTCAAAGATATCGGGAAATCTATCGTCAATGTATTTAAACCTAGAATTTCCGTTCCTAGAATATCTTTGCCGCGGATTCGTTTCCGCAGCCGAGGATGGGGTAAGAAACGAAGGCGTTCTGTACTTGACGATTTAGACGACGAAGAAGAGGCGCTTTCTCAAATTCGACGTGAACTTGACCCAGAAGTACGAGACTGCATGGAGAAATGCTCGTCCTGTGATCCGTTCCTTGTAGACGAACAGACCCGGATCAGAATGGTGTGTGGACCAGACTTTGTACAACTCAACGAAAAGGTCAAGTCCGCTGTGAGTCAAATCAAGCTTCTCTACGACCTTGTGATGGACGATCACAATCTCATCGTCTCTGCGATAAAGTACGACACCGATTCCTTCAACTTCGCCGATCTGTCATTCGGAAACGTTACAATCACGGCTTTCTTCCCTGGCGGATACCAGACCTACAAGAGCGCACTCCCGTTCCAAGCTAGTCCCGAGAAAACTGCCGTGAGTGCTGCGCTGATGGCCAAGGAATATTATGACAAAATGCAACGGTAGACAGGGCAAAAGACAAAATGTGTATTTGTATGATTGTAACATGATTTTGATTATAACAAAAGTTTGATATGAGCCAGTGCGTGAGAAAACCAACAATTTGTGTTCCGACCAGGTCTGACACAAACCAGGCTATACAGTCACAGGAGATGGTTAGAGGCTGGAAATTTTGGATTTAAAAAGTAGAGGAATTGTACTATCCGTGTAGCGAAATCAAAGGCGCTGATCAGCTTCGCAGTTAATGCGAATCTGATCTGCGCCTTTGTTTGCGCCTGGGCAGATTGATGATTTTCCCATGCGGCGGCTCATAATGCAATTTAATTAAAGTTTCACAAAACATGAACTTCAATAGGACAATTCCAATGTAAAGATGCAAGAAGACGCAAATATTTAAAACCTTAGCCAGTGATGATAGATAGTAGACTCCCTACATTTCAAACCAAACTTCTTTATTTATATCCGGATAGATTCACGTATTCCTTTTATTCTTATAAAATGAAATACTCTTGTTATTTAGTTCCATGTTTGGTTTAACGTGGTCGTTCGTCTCTCATTAATGAGAAAGACCATCAATATTTCTTGATTAAGGTTCATGTGTGTTGGTGAGTTCGTTGATGGCTGACAAGGCCAATGCTAGCTATAAACTGTCGGTTGCAAATAGAGCAAGTCAACTTGTCGTTGAATCAGCTGGTGGCCCATTAAACAGCAGTCACACATTAGCGTATAAGTGAAACGCGCGCAGGGCGTGTTGAAAAAAATACAAATTTCCACATACGCCAGTCGGAGACACGTCCAAGGCGCGTTAAGCGCGCGCTGGGTACGCTTGGTGTACGTCCAGCGCGCGTCGCTAAAAGTCGGCGCGCGTTTCGTGCGCGTTTGGGCTAAATAAAATTTTAAACATGCTTAAGAATTTTCTAGAAGTTGGGCGTGTGTCGGGCGTGTGACCTACACGCTACAAGTACGTTCCACGCGCGTTACAGGCGCGTTGAATACGTTTCAAACACGCCCAGCACACGCCGAGCACGCGTTTCAAGCACGTCGTATAAGCTACGTGCGCGTTTCGATTTTAACCGGATGCTGGTTTGGGCGAGGGTGGAACGCGCCTGTAACGTGTGCCAAGCGTGCTTGGGGCGCGCATGAAACGCATACAGAGCGTCTGTAGCGCAATCCTAGCGTGTCTGGGACGTACGACAAACGTACTCCAAAACTTTGAGATTTTTAATACGTCCGGCACACGCCTCAGTCACGCGCTAATGTGTGACTGCAAAAGCGAGTTAAAGGAACAAATTAATTTTATACGTCCAAAATCTTCAGCGTGTTGAGATTTTTCATACACCCGGCGCGCGTTTGGGTTATACGCTACTGTGTGACTGCTGGCATTGGACTTGGCTTTGCGTGCTCTGCGCCTACGTTCAGCTCCACACATAGAGAACTGCTCCTTTGTTGATGATGAGACCGCGCCACTTTGATCGCTCCTGTGCAGTCTGTTCCCAAGACCCTATTGGTATGTCAAACTCCTTCAGAGAGGCTTTGAGGGTGTCTTTGTAGCGTTTCTTCTAGCCACCTAGTCTGAGCACACAAAACTGGATAAGCTTGTCATTTATTTGAGCCTGTGCGTAAGAAAACCAACAATTTGGGTTCTGACCAGGTCCGACCCAAACTGGGCTGTACTGTCACAGAAAATGGTTAGAGGCTGGGGCTGGAAAAAGATTTAGAAAGTATAGGAATGGTACTATCCGTGTAGCGAAAACAAAGGCGCTGATCAGCTTCGCAGTTACTGCGAAGCTGATCTGCGCCTTTGTTTTCGCTTCTGCAGATTGTTTGTTTTCCCATGTGGCGGCTCCTTTGTGCTCTAGTTTTAAGCTCCACAATCTGTTAAGGTCATACAAAGTTGGAACTTCCGAAAGACTCTAGAAAAAGATCATAGAAGCTGCGACGCGATAAAACCGGTCTTCGGGTATTCAGACCAGGTCTGATACAAACCGGTCTGTACAGTCTCAGAAGAAGGCTAAAAGCTTGGAATTTCGGATTTAAGAAGAAGAGTGATTGTACTATTCGAGTAGCGAAAACAAAGGCGCTGATCAGCTGTGCAGTTACTGCACAGACTGCACAGCTGTTCTGCGCCTTTGTTTTCGCATAGGCAAAAATCCGGTTTTCTCATGACGTGATCCAATTATATATCAGATATAGTTCATACCGAAACTTGCTCGAAATCAGTTTTCCTATTAATAATTAAAAGTGTCAATTAAATGCAAATATCACTGGTTCCAACGCTACCGATAGTGTTTTTGCTATAATTTCAAAACTATTCAAGATATTGAAATGAAAATTGCAATATATGAGACGTGTAATGAAGGCAAAATCATACTAGCAAACCTTTATTAAGAAACATCCCGGGCGTTTAGACAAACCACACCTCATTTTCAAAAGTCGCAAAACTTGAGGGATTAAACAAAACATGATTTCAGCAATCACATGTAATCTACAATTTATTGCTATACTGTACTTCTTTTTGTATCTTTTATTTATGAAAAAAGAAGAAAAAACAAAACAACAGACCAAACAATGGAAACTAAGCTCATCACAGCTAAATATTCATCTGACCCTATCAAATTACCTAGTTAGGTCGCCATTTACTCGAATGACAGCTAGCCAACAACTAAGCATTGAAGCCACGTACCGCATACAAGTACGCTGCGCTATACCCTTCCACCCACACCTTACAAATTGCTAAAACTGTACAACATTTGCAGGATATACCGTCTCGTTACCACATAGCTGATAACGTCCCAGATATAGGACATATATGGTCGATTCGATGTAGGTCGTAGATTTGGATGGTTAAAACATTAACTCTGCTTGCAGAAGGTTTAGCCTACTGTATTACGCGCTGTATGAACCGTCGCACCGTCTTGCATCAGATGCATACATACCCCTGTGAGTCCGTGCATATGATTTGTTTTTCTGAAAAAATGTTCTTCCCTTCATGTGCTGTGGCAAAAAGAGAAAACAAAATGAGAAGGAAATACGTAGAAACTGTTGCAATGATCTTTGTTCGCTACACATGGTTTTGTGACTTTTGAAAATGAGATATGGGGTGTCCCAACGTCCGGGGCGTTGAGAGGAAAGAAAAGATCGCCGCGTGACCGTTGCGATAAGAAACATCCAGACCACTACGCCAAGGAGGCTTTTTTGGATGAGAACAAAAACACTCCGTAGCGCAGTTGTTAAGCGACTGGCCTTGTTAACCAGCAGTCGTAGGTTCGATCCGCAGGCTTCTTCAGTCCATCAGATGAGACTATAAGTCGAGGTCATATGACAATTCCCCGGGAGAAATTGCTGACAAGGACAGATACTACTGTGACGAGGCTGGAGACTTTGTTTGTTTGTATTGGAGCTTAACGTCCCAGTCAACAATTTTTCAGTCATGTCGGGACGGAGCCAACGCTTCCTGGGTTTAACAAGTACTGTCGGGAGTTAATGTGTCTTGCTCAAGGACACAACACGGTTCCGCATGTGGGGATCGACTCCAGGACCTCTCGATTCGGAGTCCGACGCTCTACCAGTACGCCACCGCGCTGTGCCTAATACACATACACATGTACATACAGTTGCTAACCAATCGGTCTTCAGTCAAGAGTAAAGATAAGCAACATGAGCAATGACCATGAACTGTCACCCGTCTCATATGAGCTGAAATAATCTTGAAAGGGACGTCAAACTGAAATAAAAAAAAAAAAAAAAAAAAAAAAAAAAAATGAACTGTCACAATTATTGTTAAAGGGTTTGCTGGGAAATTCGAATTCATTTTGGGCCTTTATGGATTGTCGTTGCTGTAGTACGACACCAAATAGAGTGAAAAGTGTCAGAACTGTAGCATCCCTGCATTTAACAGTTTAATATCATATTACTAAATTGTGATGATATAATTTGATTTTAAAGATGGTCATATATCCTGGACAGTGTTGATAAAAGAGAGACTGATAGAATAGTGGTATAGCGTCTGATCGAGGATAGAGAGGGCTAGGATTGAAACAAACGCCCGCAGTGTTGTGTCCTTGACCAAGATACTACTAGTAAGCTCCTAAAACCATCCGTCTAGGTATCTGCCGAACAGAAATAATAGAAAATGGTTGAAATTGCCGCGTTGCAATGGAAAACCACTTTAACTGTTAAAAAGGCAAACACCGTAACTACCAGGTGATAATTTATTTATGAAGCCATTTTACAAATAATTGCACACACTGGCCAGAATAGCTGCCACCAACCACAAACCTGCAATGAAAAATTATCTTGCGAGATGTACGAAAACACGCCCATTTTTTTCATTGAAAAATTATCATATTTTCTTTCTTCCATCGCTTATTTCATTTTTTTTTGCTTAAAACATTGGTTGTGGGTCACTTCGGTTAGTACCCACAATCTATGTTTACAATAAAAACCCTAAGAAGAAAAAAAAAAAAAAAAAAAAAAAAAAAAAAAAAAAAGGAAAATGTATACATCAGTACGCCCCAGGTTTTCAACATAAAAGCTGCGTTCTCACTGGTTCGGTTCACCCATTTTGCTCCGGTGAAGACAAGCCGGTATACCGTGATAAACCGGAAAACTGTTCCTACAAAAAGTGATTGTGTTCTCACAGTATCGGTGTTACACCGCTGTAGCCCCGGTCTTATTCCCTGTTCTATCACGGTGTCGCCAAGCCGGTGTGCCGCGGTATTACTAAGGTAAAACCTGGTGTTACCCTGCTTGTCTACGGTGGCGTCCCGATGACTGCCGTTGTTGAAAATGATGGCAACCGGGGCGAACCGGGACGCCACCCGGGCAAACCGGGGTTCACCGTGGCCAAATCTTAAAGCCGGTTTGGCCCGGTGACATGCCGGTTCACTCCGGCGGAGTCTCGGTAAAGCCGCGGTTTGTGCCAAAGCCCGGTGTCGTCCTGGTGACCCACGGTTTACGCCGGATCATCCCGGTTTATGACGGTCGAGCCGCGGTGGTATCACGGTTTGTCCCGGTGTCGCCCCAGTTTTACCCATTTTTTTTTTATCATAACGGGGTGAACCGGGGAGATAAACCGGGGCAGTGAGAACATAGCTTTAAAGTATGGGGTTTACATTTCACGGACACGGTTTCTGATTTGTCCTTTTTCTTGTAGCAAAAAATGCTCTGCTATAGTAGGTAAAGGTCTCAGTAGTTGTACTTTACATTGACAATTAAAATAAAGGTGTGATATCAATTGAGTACCTGCAACATATGAACTTCTTCTTGTTATAAATGTAATTTTTACAGTCTTGGCTTTTTAAGCATCAAGAATAACATTTCCAGTGAAATTCTATCCTCAATTAAAGAGATGTGCGTCCAGAAGAAAGAAGCACCAAGCATATACGAATGCGATACTGTTTGTTCGTTAATGCAACATTTTAACTCATATAAGCCTGGCGTCCTTTTTATGGTACATAGGCAAACAGCATATCACCAGATGGGACGCCGCAGAACGCGGCGTCCCATCTGGGGCTATTCTGTTTGCTTAGAGAAAATTCATCGAAAAATGGGATAAAAATTAAGAATCACTCCTAGCGCCCCTAAAAATGAAAGTTGACTCCCAAATGATAAAGATGGGAAAATCCATTCGACGTCAAAAAAGGGTTAATTTCGATATTTTTGTCGGGCAGTATACATACCTATACTGAAGCAATATTTTGTATTGCCTGTGGAGACAATGTGTAGACGACTACCAGTTGTGAAATAGTCGAGCTCGTCTCTATGGTAAACCACTTCGTCTTCAACACTGCGTTTTTCAATCGGCGAACTTGGACATGACTTCAAAATATAAAAAATAGTAAAAATTGGAATAAAATGAACAAACAAAACGGTCTAGTTGCACAAAATGGTTTGCGTATCAACGACCTTTTAATTTTTTTATATTAGACGTGAAGTGGCCATGCACGCTCGTATCTTTCCTTATTGTTTAAGCAAAAGTAGAATATTATGACAAATTTCGCCTTCATAGGCAATTGGTTTAACTGTTTGACGGAAAGTTCGAAGACTTCCCCAACTTTTAATCATAGGGCAATAATCACCTGTTATGCCCGAGACTTCTACATTGTCTTTGTAAATGACATTTAGATCTATATGTTTTTTTTTACTTCAACTAGACATAAAGCTGATGTAACTTACGCGTTGATGTGTTGGCCAAACCTGAGAAAACCACTGACCTTTGACCGGCGACTACAGCCTTGCCATTATAGAACCAGGACCGCAGCGGTGACACTGAAGCTAGTGTTAACCACTACGCCACAGGCCCCTCTAAACAACAACAATAACAAATAATAATAATAATAATAATAATAATAATAATAATAATAATAATAATAATAAGACGAAGAAGAAGAAGAAGAAGAAGAAGAAGAAGAAGAAGAAGAAGAAGAAGAAGAAGAAAAAAACTTACATAATCACAGCTGTTCGAGCTGGCCTTGCACACCTTTACTGTACACTCAAAGAACACATCATCGGCATTGTAAAACTTGAAGGCGTACAGTATTGTCCAAATCCTCTGCGACTGACCAATAGGTGGAACAGCCTCGCTGAACTGATCCGCAACTAGCGAGGTGTCTTGGGTACACCTGTATAAAAATGAGACTTCGCGTGAGAAAACCAACAATTTGGGGTTCCGACAAGGTCTGATACAAACCGGCCTGTACAGTAACATGAGAATGCTAGATGCTTGAAATTTAGAATATATGTAGAAGAGGAATCGTACTATCCGTGTAGCAAAACAAAGGCGCTGGTCACTTCGCGGAGCTGTTCTGTGCCTTTGTTTTCGCATATGTAGAATGTTGGTTTTCTTATGCGGCGGCTCAAATTAAAGTTTAGGGGTGGGGGCCGGAGGTGGAGACCAGGCCGGAATAATCAGGGTTGAAATGATACTTGAAGATGATTTGCGCCTTTTATATTGTTTTGTTGTTTCTGGATACGTTAATAGCTGTTTGTTCGCCTCCATGTTGCCTTGGAGTCGTGGCGCTTATGATAATGCCGCATCTTTGTCATTCAGACCACACTGAATATCGCATTGATGTATCAGGAGTTTTTTTTTCAATGAGCGTGAGGGCGTACGTACGAACAAATGTAATCTGGTATGAAAATGAGCTATTTCCGTTGGTCGTTTTCGAGAGCGTTTCCTATCATTAGTTTTCGCAAGTTTCATGGATGTGAAAGGTAAGACGTTTTATTTATTTATTTATTTATTTATTTATTTATTAATCAAATTTAGACTTATACTAAAAATCAAAATGCCAGGCAATCAGTTTTTTGGCCAATGAATGTCTACCCGAAGTGGTAGTTGGAAATAATTTAATTTTGTTTACATTGTAGTTTGCAGTTTACCGGGCGTGTTATAAAAAAAGATAACAGCCTACTCTACTCACCCATCTAAGACGATCAGTAGACTAGGATTGCCACCTAACGACGAACCGGAATAAGCACGACACGTTGGTCGACCACGATACTCGGCTGCAATATAGTACACAGTATATGTTAGGTGTAGGTTTATATTACTTTTTATGCATCAATTATTAAGTCTTAAACCAGAGTTATTGATCGTTCCAATGCAGTGCTTTTGTTGTGGTTTCTTTTGTTGAAAAGATCCTGATTTTTGCTTCAGCCCAGGGTTTTTTTTTGTCATATTGAAACAACACAAATAAACTGGCAGGCCATTTCTGAAGACTGACACATGTATTTTTTTTTATTTCGAATACGAATTTGCATGGAGTTACATTTCAACCATAGAAATATTTTGTGAGCAAGCAGATTTGATTTGAGCATGTTGGAAAACGATATACAAGCCGCCTCATGAGAAAACCATCAATCTGCATAGGCGAAAACAAAGACGCAGATCAGCTTCGCGGTAACCGCGAAGCTGATCAGCGCCGTTGTTTTCGCTACTCGGAAAGTACAATTCCTCTTCTTCCTAAATCCGAAATTTCAAGCTTCTAGCTGTCTTCTGTGACTGTATATCCTGATTTGTGTCAGACCTGTTCGCAAGCCACATTGTTGGTTTTCCTACGAGACGGCTCAATTATTATTACAGTGAAAAGTTCTTTTCTGTTTGTTATTTGGTCATTTTTTTTATAGTTTACTTACATGGTATATCGATGGTCCAATAGATAGGTTCCCCGACCACCGCCGTGGAGACAATCGCACCAGTAAAGCTCCCCGACCGCAAAGCCGACGTTACAGAGAATGATGGGGTAACGGCAGCTTGTGGTGTCACCTCAAGTCTAGTTACATATTGAATAAAAGAAAACGAAAACGAGGAAGAGAATATGGTAGACCTATTTCACTTTTCCACGCATCGAGTCACGTGGTTAACAGGGGACTGGCGAGAAATGTTTCTGTCTCCTCCCTAATCGCTACAGGGTACTGACGTTTTATCTGTATCTGCATGTTATACAATGTGCAAATATCATATGAGCCGCCTCGTGGGAAAACCAACAATCTGCATAGGCGAAAACAAAGGCGCAGATCAGCTTCGCAGAAGCTGATCAGCCTTGTTTTCGCTACTCGGATAGTACAATTCCTCTTCTACTTAAATCTGAAATTTCAAGCTTCTAGCTCTTTTCTGTGCTTGTACAGGTCGGTTTGTGTCGGAACTGTTCGGAAGCCACATTGTTGGTTTTCCCACGAGGCGGCTCTTATTATAAAAAAGAAAAGAAAAACGAAACTGGGTCCTGATTCTATTTTGAAACTCCATAAAAATATTATAATTTGCGTGCACATCATATTACCTTGGGTGGCCCTTAAGAGCGCTGATATATCTCACTGCTGTGTCTGGTGTGGGTTCGAGCCCCACACGCGGCACATGTGAGACAAGCCAAGTTCTTCTTGCGGGTGTGCCGGGTTTTTCTCTGGGTTCTCCCGTTTCCGCCCCACCTACCGATGTGGGCCCGTGTCGAAAAATAAGAGCTGTCGCAAGACAGCGTAGCTCGCCTGACTTGTGCTTTGCCACTAAATTTATTAAAATTGACCCATGAACTTGACCTCTAGGCCACTCAGGTGTGATGGTACAGCATAAAACTTCAGATCAATATCTACCGACATGCAAAGTATCAAATTTTTCCATCTACATATTAACCAAAAACCATAACACAAAATTTTTAAGTCCGTCATCTTGACATCAAGGTCATCCATGTGGGTTGTGATGTTACAGCATGAAACTTCAGACCAATATCTACCACCATGCAAAGTATCAACTTGATCCATCAAACATGTTCAAGCGATATAGACTTAAATAAACTTTAATGAAAAACTTTAACGCAAAATTTCTAAGTCCGTGACCTTGACCTCAAGGTCACCCAGGTGGGTCATGATGGGACAGCATAAAACCTCAGACCAATATCTACCACCATGCAAAGTATCAACTTGATCCATCAACATGTTCGAGAGATATAGACTTCTAAAAACTTTTTAATCAAAAACTTTAACATTTGAGCAATGCGAACACGAACGCCGACGCCGACGCCGGGGGGGGGGGGGGGGGGGGGGGGGAGGGGGGACTGCAATAGCTCTTCCTGTACTTTCGTACAGGCGAGCTAAAATGGTCTTGCTACTTACCTAGTCCCTGCACTAAGTCTGCAGATTTAACAACGCAATATCATAATATATCTGACAACATACGAGTAAATTTCTGTGTCTGTTTCTGTAACGTTAGTTACAGCCTGTCGCATGCTGCAGCTGTTTAATCCTGTATTGTACATCAGATCCAAACACAGAAAACTATATGCATATAGACACGGACCATCTAGAAATACATAATTTGTATAATGTCGCATACTAAATCTAGCTCAATTAATCCTACCTTGGTCCAAAGTAGTTCTCAACCTCTCTAGTCACGCCACTGTCTGGTAGATCATTACACATCACGGTGTACGCCTGGGACCGTCTACCACCGAATACGTCATCGTCACCCAAAGAACGGTTTGAAAAGAAAATGGTTACTTCGAGGTCCTTGAAAAAAAAACAAAAATGCCTAAAGAATTAACATTGGTTGATTTTACTGCGTGACTTTTGCCTTTACATTGCCGGGGGTTTAACTTTTTTTTTTCAGTTATGTCTGTACAGAGCCACCAATTCCTTTAATGTGCCTCGCTCAAAGATATTATATCGACGCCGGTGAGGTTCGAACTCATACCACTCCAACTTGCGGTCCGGAGTCCGACGTTACACCGGCAGACAACCACACTTCCGTATTTTATTGCCTTTTTTTTTTTTTTTTTTTTTTTTTTTTTTTACTTTTTCAGTATAAGATTTGTTTGTAAATTGTAGTTTAACGTCCGAAACAACTTTTTTTCTGCCAGGTCGGGGCGGAGCTTACACTTTCTGGGTATTGGCCAGTGCCATTGAGTAAATGGATCTTGCTCAAGGACACACCTTGGCGTGAGTGAAATTTGAATTCCAGGGTCCGGCGCTCCACCACTGGGTCACAGCGCTCCCCATATGAGGCGCTCCCCATATGAGCCAATGCTTACCGTACTGCAGCCGGTAATAAATATGTATAAGCCCTGAGGATCCACCAAACATTTAGAAGCATTCTGAGAACCTTGGTTCTGTACTGCTATAGCGTCTACATATACAGAGGGGTCGGGGTTGGGGAACTGTATGGTCCCGTTTGGGTAGCAGATCGGGCTGCGTCTAGAAGTAAAATGTTTCGCGCATAAAACTAAAAGCATATTCTGAATGCCGGTATAGAGCAGAAGTGAAACTATTAGTTGTAATTAAAACTTATCAAGTGGATACAAATGAAATATAATTGCTAGTTCCTTTGGAAACAGTAAAAACATTCAAAGATAGGTGAGCTATGTTGTAGAATTTCGGGTACGAACCCTAATTAGTGACCCTTTATAAAACTGGCAAAAAAGCCAAACAGTTGTGCTGCAATTTCAAGAATTTACATCAGGGTAGTCTCAAAGACTCATAGTCCGAAATGGGCTAAATAGTGAAAACAAAGCTATGAAAATGTTTAAAATACTCTAAATAGTCTACATGATGTCGAAGGATCAAAAGAAACATATAATCTGCACTATGAATAATGTACGGGGAGACATTTTAGGGCCGCCACACGGCCCAGCACCAGCTGCATTAATAACAAATAAAATATAATTGTTAGATCCTTTGGAAGCAGTAAACAACTTTACTGTAGAAGTACATTTTCCAAGTATAAGTACCTAATTTTCTAAGTACCTATTTGTCAATTTAGTTTTTCCAATCTTGGTTTTGGGAGTGGGAATTTCTTTCCGATTGCGCCTTTTCCTGATCATTGCCTACTTGTACATTTTTATTAAGAAGAGCTTTCATGCTGTTAATTACGTGCATTCGTGTCTCAAAGTATAATTATTTAAGCAACATACTAACCGGATTTTGTTACATCTGACTGTGTAGGCTTGTGACTTCATGCCACTGAACATGTCACTGTCTCCCAGGGTCCGATTGGAAAAGAACACGGTTATGTCGGAATCCTGGAAGAGATGCGAGGGCCCATTAGTTTTATTATGAATATTAATCGAAACCCTCGCTTATAAGTCGAAGCAAAACCTTCTCTAGGTTTTTTTCTCTTTGCTTATTGCATTTTCCATTCTTTCGACAATGAATACTCTCAGGTCCGAATTGTATTTCCTCTATGCTTATTATTATTATGCACTTTCAGATTCAATCGTGTTTAAAAAGATGGAGGCAAATAAAATAGAATGTAAAAACATGTAGTTTGTATATTGCACCCAGTGATGAGAATATTCTAGAGTCTGACGTACCATACTGCACCCTGTGATTAGAATATACTAGAGCCTGACGCACCATACTGCACCCAGTGCTGAGAATATACTAGAGCGTAAAGAACCATACTGCACCCTGTGATTAGAATATACTAGAGCCTGACGTACCATACTGCACCCAGTGATGAGAATATACTAGAGTCTGACGTACCATACTGCACCCAGTGATGAGAATATACTAGAGTCTGACGTACCATACTGCACCCAGTGATGAGAATATACTAGAGCCTGAAGTACCATACTGCACCCAGTGATGAGAATATACTAGAGTCTGACGTACCATACTGCACTCAGTGATGAGAATATACTAGAGCCTGACGTACCATACTGCACTCAGTGATGATAATATACTAGAGCCTGACGTACCATACTGCACTCAGTGATGAGAATAAACTAGAGCCTGACGTACCATACTGCACCCAGTGATGAGAATATGCTAGTGCCTGACGTACCATACTGCACCCAGTGATGAGAATTTGCTAGTGCCTGGCGTACCATACTGCACCCAGTGATGAGAATAAACTAGAGCCTGGCGTACCATACTGCACCCAGTGATGAGAATATGCTAGTGCCTGACGTACCATACTGCACCCAGTGATGAGAATATACCAGAGCCTGACGTACCATACTGCACCCAATGATGAGAATATACCAGAGCCTGACGTACCATACTGCACCCAGTGATGAGAATATACTAGAGCCTGAAGTACCATACCGCACACAGTGATGAGAATATACTAGAGCCCGACGTACCATACCGCACCCAGTGATGAGAATATACTAGAGCCTGACGAACCATACTGCACCAAGTGATGAGAATATACTAGCGCCTAACGTACCATACCGCACCCAGTGATGAGAATATACTAGAGCCTGACGTACCATACCGCACCCAGTGATGAGAATATACTAGAGCCTGACGTACCATACTGCACCCAGTGCTAAGAATACACTAGAGCCTGACGTACCATACTGCAACAAGTGCTGAGATTATACTAGAGCCTGACGTAACATTCTGCACCCAGTGTTGAGAATATGAGCCTGACGTACCATACCGCACCCAGTGATGAGAATATACTAGAGCCTGACGTACTATACTGCACCCAGTGCTAAGAATACACTAGAGCCTGACGTACCATACTGCACCCAGTGCTGAGAATATACTAGAGCCTGACGTACCATACTGTACCCAGTGCTGAGAATATACTAGAGCCTGACGCACCATACTGCATCCAGTGCTAAGAATTTACTAGAGCCTGACGTACCATACTGCATCCAGTGATTAGAATATACTAGAGCCTGACGTACCATACTGCACCAAGTGATGAGAATATACTAGAGCTTGACGTACCATACCGCACCCAGTGCTGAGAATATAATAGAGCCTGACGTACCATACCGCACCCAGTGCTGAGAATATACTAGAGCCTGACGCACCATACCGCACCCAGTGCTGATAATATGCTAGAGCCTGACGTACCATACTGCACCCAGTGATGAGAATATACTAGAGCCTGACAAACCATACCGTTCTCAATGATGAGAATATACTAGGGCCCAACGTACCATTCTGCACCCAGTGCTTAGAATTTACTAGAGCCTGACGTACCATACTGCATCCAGTGATTAGAATATACTAGAGCCATACGTACCATACCGCACCAAGTGATGAGAATATACTAGAGCCTGACGTACCATACTGCACCAAGTGATGAGAATATACTAGAGCCTTACGTACCATATTGCACTCAGTGATGAGAATATACTAGAGCCCAACGTACCATACTGCACTCAATGGTGAAAATAAACTAGAGCATGACGTACCATACTACTCCAAGTGATGAGAATATACTAGAGCCTGACGTACCATACTGCACCCAGTGATGAGAATATACTACTGTCTGAACACCATCTTTCAGAAACTGTATTTTTCGAAACCTCATTTTTCTGAAACACCACAAGAAAAATATTACCATGCCATCATTTTACAATCCATGAGTCCTAACAAGTGCCACAAAAAGTTTGAAAATCGGTTCACTAATAAAAGAATTATGCCCAAAAATCATTTTGAATAGGCATTTTGTATGTGCAAGACAGGTAATCCAAACACCTTAAAACAGAAAATCAAGCGAATCTGTGGAATAATTTTAAGAGTTTGGTGCTCAGCTATGCATACAAAACAATTTTGTTTGGTTTGGTGCATTTTAAATGAAAAATAATTTAGATTTTTTTTCCGGGAAAACAGTTACTTCCCTTGCTCGCAATTTTGCATTGCAAAACGTCCTATTCAAAAATATTTTCTTGTATAAAATTTTTATTTGTTAACCGATTTTCAAAATTTTTGTGACACTTTTTAAGACTTTTAGAATGCAAAAAAGTGACATGCTCATATTTTTTCTTGAGGCCTTTCAGAAATCTGAAAGATGGTGTTCAGACAGTAGAGCCTGACGTACCATACTGCACTTTGTGATGCGAATATACAAGAGCCTGACGTACCATACTGCACTCAGTGATGAGAATATACTAGAGCCTGACGTACCATACTGCAACAAGTGATGAGAAAATACTAGAGCCTGGCGTACCATACTGCACTCAGTGATGAGAATATGCAAGTGCCTGACGTACCATACTGCACTCAGTGATGAGAATATAATAAGAGCCTGGCGTACCATACTGCACTCAGTGATGGGAAGATACCAGAGCCTGACGTACCATACTGCACCCAGTGATTAGAATATACTAGAGCCTGGCGTACCATACTGCACCCAGTGATGAGAATATACAAGAGCCTGACGTACCATACTGCACCAAGTGATGGGAATATACTAGAGCCTGACGTGCAATACTGCACCCAGTGATGAAAATATACTAGAGCCTGACGTACCATACCGCATCCAGTGATGAGAATATACTAGAGCCTGACGTACCATACTGCACCCAGTGATGAGAATATACTAGAGCCTGACGTACCATACAACACCCAGTGATGAGAATATACTAGAGCCTGGCGTACCATACTGCACCCAGTGATGAGAAAATACTAGAGCCTGACGTACCATACTGCACCTGGTCATGGGAATATACTGGAGCCTGACGTACCATACATCACCCAGTGATGGGAATATACTAGAGCCTGACGTACCATACTGCACCAAGTGATGGGAATATACTACTGACGTACCATACTGCGCCAAGTGATGGTAATATACTACTGACGTACCATACTGCACCTGGTGATAGGAATATATTAGAACCTGACGTACCATACTGCACCTGGTGATAGGAATATACTAGAACCTGACGTACCATACTGCACCTGGTGATAGGAATATACTAGAACCTAACGTACCATTCTGCACCTGGTGATAGGAATATACTAGAACCTGACGTACCATACTGCACCTGGTGATAGGAATATACTAGTACCTGACGTACCATACTGCACCTGGTGATAGGAATATACTAGAACCCGACGTACCATACTGCACCAAGTGATAGGAATATACTAGAACCTGACGTACCATACTGCACCAAGTGATGGGAATATACTACTGACGTACCACACTGCACCGAGTGATAGGAATATACTAGAGCCCAACGTACCATACTGCACCCAGTGATGAGAATATACTAGACCCCACCGTGCCATTCTGCCCCCAGTTATTAGTGGAGCCTGACGTACCATACTGCACCCAATGATGAGAATATACTAGAGCCCACCGTACCATACTGCACCCAGCTATTAGAATATTACTGGAGCCTGACGTACCATACTACACCCTGTTATGATTATATCTACATCCCCCGCTTCTACATCGCACTTTGTGGCATTATCTGAACCTTCATCCTGTATTGCCATAGCATCCACATATACTTCAGGGTTAGGGTTGGGAAATCTTATTGTACCATTGGTATAGCACTCTGAATTGAAACATGGACATTATTCACAGTAGTTGAAAACAGAACAAATAAACACAACAATGCGATCGGATGTTCAAACGATTAATGATTATCGTTAGTGATTGAAAAATGCTTAAAGACTGAAAAAAAAAATACCTTGGGGAATAACATCAATCAATAACCACATTTTTTTATTCAAAAGGCTTGTATACATTACGAAAACACGCCAATGTAATATATAGTTTCTTCTGAAGTTGTAAAAATTGAACATTTTTAACAGATATTTTTTTTTATATTTTAAACACAGGGCCCAGTTGTTCAAAACTAACGATGTCGTTAGTTAACGTTTCGTTAAAATTTCAAACATTAATATTACAAATACACTGTTATTTTTTTTTGAAAAAAATGTGAGAATCCTTTGTTACTTTAGCTGATATTTGCTTAACAAATTTATGTCTTAACGATATCGTTAAGCCAACGATGCTTTGAACAACTGGGTCCAGATTGTGGATACACGTTAGAACCGCCTCGCCGAGGCGGTTCTAACGAGTACCCACAATCTATGCTTTGGAGCAAAAATAAGAAAAATAGGTATACCCCTGTATACCCCAGTTTTACTATATAAAAGTGGGGTTCAGGGGGGGGGGGCATACATTACATGGACATGTTACTTAAATGCAATTTGTCTCACTTATTTGCATGATATGTATACTGAAAGAACAAATTTGCTGAGAGAATTAGGTTCTTGTTGATGAAGATGTTTGAGTGCAAATTTTGACATTGTATTATGTTAACTTTAACATACGAGTCTCGACACTGGAGGGCCTGATTTTTGCATAGGTGAAAACAGGGGTGCGGATCAGCTTTTGCAGTAACTGCTCAGCTGATTGGCATCTTTGTTTTCGCTACATGGATAGTACAATCTCTCTACTTGCTAAATACAAAATTTTGAGCCTCTGGGTATGTTCTGTGGCTGCACAGCCCAGTTTGTGTCTGGCCCAATCTGAGACCCTGAAGATGAACATTCTTTATACCATTTTAATTGATTTTCAGCATATAATAATTATATTCTGTTCATGCAGATTATTGTGAATTCACTTATCTATTGTTAGGGATATTTGTATTTGTATGTATGGTGACAATCCTGTCCTTGGATTTTATGCCAATAAATTATTTGATTTGATTTGATTTGATTTGATGTTTTCATGATGATATTTCGTTGACTAAGATTGTGTCAGAAGTCTGCTTTAAAGAAATGTTGTACATGTATGTTAAAATAACTAGAGTTGTTCAGGGCCCTGTTGCATAAAACTCTGTTAACTCTTAATGGCAGGTTAAAGTCCCAGTTAACGTTATAACAGCTTTATCCTGTTGCATTATTGTCTATGCAAATCGACATTAGCGTCTACTTAGCTGCCATTAGCTAATGTAGCTCCAGAGGTACATTAGATTGTTTTATGCAGCAGAAGATTAATACCATATTCACTAAAAGAGATCTTGAAGAACTTAATGGCAGCTTAAGGTTTAATGACAGCTTAAGTTTATGCAACAGAGCCCTGAAGATTTACTTTTAAATTATGCATTTTAGCATTTTATATTAGTCTATACAGAATTACCTAGAGCACCTGGCGAACACGAATTGATGAAAACATCAAACAGAAACGCGTATATATCTATGTCAAAATTCGTCGACACGTCGTAGCATCTCATTAGACGACAGATAGAGCCGGAATGGCTAGTGTAGAAGAAGACAGCTCGACAGTCAGGGTGAAGGTCACATTGGTACAAACAAGCATCCAGAGATATGCCAAAGTTGTCAGAAATGCTACAGTTCTCATCCATATGTACTGACGTGTCAGAAAGCTTTAGGTAGCCACCGGATATATTCTTACAATCTACAAAATAATGTCAAAAATAATTGCGATTGCAATGCGACAATACATTAACGTTGTTCGGTAATTCACCGCTTAACTCACACCTGGCATGATAAATAGCACCTACATGTATAGGCCTTCAAAAGTAAATTTTATTATTACTATATTTAGTAAAACATTTCTTAAATGGTTGGTAGGTGAATGCTTCACCTGTTCCAATGTATTGACTGGAGGTTTGATCAAGAATATAGATTCATGCCGACTTCGATTGTCTAAAAAAGACGACATATGACTTGTTCGTGGGTTGCTACAGTCATTCTTAGCTGATATGATTAAAGTACTAATGTAAGTTCAGATTCTGTTTAAAAGTTTCATGATATTTAACATGCATTTTGATACACACCCAGTGCCACACAGTGATCTGTAGTGAAATCATAGTATTGTTCTGGAGGACAGACACAAGTGTTGCTGGCACAGCTCATCACAGGGTCCTGACAGTCTGAGACTGATGTGCAGTAGAAATACGCTGGAAAAGTTTTAATAATAATGTTAAAAAATAACCCATGTTTGACAAACGGACTTTCCCATCATTATCAATTGGATGTGTCCACTTTTACAGTATTTTAGGGGCATCAGGAGTGATTTTGATTTTTCAGTATTTATGAAAATCCTTTTAGCAAGCAGAATAGCCCCAGATGGGACGCCGCGTTTTGTGGCGTCACATATAGGACTATTCTGTTTGCCTATGTCCCAGAAATAGGCTCCAGGTCCCAGAATTACAATGCTTCCTTAACGTTAAGGCAGACCTTAGTTAAGGTGACGAATTTCAGCATCCAAAAAGATGCATTTAAAACTTACTGAAATCAAACTTATAGGTTTTATTATGTAAATAACATTCTGTATATACTTTCGTAAATACAATTATTGATTTTAACGGTACAATATCGTCTCAAAATTTGTCACCTTAACTAAGGTGGGCCTTAACTTTAAGGAAGAATTGTAATTCTGGGCACAGACTCATATGATTTAAGGATGTTCGCTGCTAACATTTGACATTTCGGAACTTCCGGTTTTTCTTTTGTTGAATATCTCGTAAACGGTTGCAGATATTTAATGTTTTATATTTGGGTACATATTGATAATATGCATTGAATGAGTCATGAAAAAAGGCAATCTAAGAAACTTCATTTTTTTCAACCCATTTTCTGCAACATTTCAGAAAATTTTAATTGTCAGTAAAATCTAGGGGGTAGGGTACATTAAACTTGAATATTACACATCTTCAAATTAATTGCACTAGTTCGATGCTTATTTTAGCTGCAGTGTACGTGTACATGGTCTTCTAAGTCAGTCTTTGGTTTTTTGGTGTTCTGGTTATATAATTGTAGGTGGTTTTATGAAATGGGCTTTAAGAAACAAAACAACCTTACCGAAAAAATGCTGAAAATGGCGATTTTCAAGTTGTTGGTTCTCTCTTATATGCACACTACCCTATATATTTCTTTCTTTTATTCGAACAATATTACCAAGTTCTATGTTGTGTGAAAATTCAAGAAAAAGTTTGAATCAACAAATATGGGTTTGGCACATTTCAAAATATTAATTTATCCGACTTTTCAAGTATGGGGGTAGGAATTCAACACAGTGTATATCCGAGCGTATGCAGAACAGACGGTTACGGAACGGACAGACGTTTACAAGAGCACGCGCTTTTTCGCGCCAAAAATGTTTTTCTGTTCTTTTAAAGTGACTAATGCAAATATTGAGACCAAACTAGAGCAGATGTGTTGCATACATACCCGTCTAGTTGTCTGTGCTCAAGAGCACAATGATTTTTCAGGGGGTTCGCCATAACTGCCCAAGACGTGTGAAAAATGGCATATTTTGTTTTTTTTTTTGGCTGTGTGTCGAGATTGCTTGCAAAATAAGCCATTGTCAACCTTTTGGATTTAGTCCGTATGTAGTTAAATATGTCCTGAACCACCAGACAATAAATATTTTATATGTTTTCCAGTAAAAATAGCCAAGATTTTTTTTCTGAAGCGTATGGTAATTTCATGGTTACTGGGCGGTACAGTCGTTTGTTACGGAGCGGAACAGACGAAATGACGCATTTCCATACGAAACGGAACAGACGTAGGCGAGCTTTAGAGTGTGTTAATATGCACAAGCATGGCTAAATAGTAATAAACTGCGAGTAAATCAAATAAGTAAGGTGCATGACAGAATCATATATGCTTACAAATCACGCCAAAGATTTTATCTCCCGCCGCAAGCTCCCTTTTGCGGCGTCTTGGCTGATTCTCACGCATCATTCATTTATGGAAAGACTTTGGAATATATGACCGATACTTTGGAGAGTACTCCCGCCGGTGTGTACGGAGGTGGGTGTTCGCTTGATGACTTTGCTTAAGGTCTGAGTATGCAAACAGGGAACCTTTTCCTTTGACCGAAATTCTAGGGTCTCTATATTACTAACGTATTCAGCACGAATGCCAGCCTTCCATATAGACCTCCGGTTAAAACAGACATGAGTCTTATTATCGGACCTTTTCAGACTTTTTTCAGTCTTTTATTTTAGAATTTATTGTTAGATATGCACTATTAGTGATACTATATTTAAAGGAGAAGAAAAGCCGTGATTGCCTCGTGATGCTGAGCACCAAGGAAGCCATTGGTACCATTTTAACGCATTTGATATGGCGCGGCCTGGGCGAACCCACGACATCTCACCCCCGAAGCGGGCGCTTTTACCACTGAGCTATCGGGACCTCTCTCCCCTCTCTCTCTCTGATCTGCTGTTTGCCCCCAAACAACTTTTTGTTTTCACAACATAGTCGATGCTATTCTGATACATGTACGATGCTGATCCAGGTCACCAGGTGTATTTCATCTGGTCACGTTCGAGTACTACAATACAGAAGGTTGCCGCAAAGTGTTATATTTGACATCACAGTGTTGTTCATGTAGTATTCATGGCCGTCTGTGACCGCTCCGTATACTGATTCGTCTGTTTTTTTCGTAGGCTACGTCTGTTCCGCCCCGTAACATAAACGGATCTGTAGACTGTTCCGCTCCGTAATGTTTTTGTTGCTAAGCAACAAAATTCTGCTTAAACTACAAGGCTTCCATGCCGGAAATTATGGTGTTTTGGAAGATAGAAGATGGACATGCAAGGCCGATATAACAATACATTCGAAGCGTACAGTTTTGGATGAAAAACTGTACAAAACATTTTTGGCGCGAAAAAGCGCGTGCTCCTGTAAACGTCTGTCTGTTCCGTAACCGTCTGTTCTGCATACGCTCGGATATACACTGTGTTCAAGGAATCGTAAAATTTTGTCATCCACTTCAAGTTGCAAATTTTTCTATGCTTTTGGTCCAAAATAGTCTGCGATACGTAAATACTATGACTTTTGAAAGCATTCTAGGTATATTTTTGTTCAAGACAGGTATGTTTCAAAGAACTAAAAATTAAATTAATTTTACTAAATTTAAAACATAGTGCCCAGAGGTCTCATTCAGAGGCCTGTAGCTTGAAAAAATGCACACTACCCTATATTTATTTTCTTAACAAATGCCTTGTGTTGTATGTTGGAATAAAAAAAAGAGGGGTTGGAAAAAAAGTTTGAATACTTTTTCTTTGGCAGCGAACATCCTTAATTTACAATGAGAAAATATTGTATCATCTTTGATTTGCAATTTCTTATACTGGTTCGAGGCCACCTCTCTGCGAACGCTTCCATAAGCTTTTTTTTTTCAGATTCATTTCGTCAATTTTGCCATGCGACGATTTAAAAAAAATGTGATTACACAAAGTTATCATTCATTCACATTCACACGGGCCCTCTGTAGCCGATAAAAAATGTTTGTTTGTATTGAGATTTAACGTCCCAGTAAACAGTTTTTCACTCGGAGCTAACGCTTCCTGGGTTTTAACTCTTGCTCAAGGACACAACCCTCTTGGGATCGAACCCAGGATCTCACGATTCGGAGTCCGACGCTCTACCACTAGGCCACCGCGATCCCTATAATTATACGAAATAATTGAATCATTTCACTTGCTCAGGCCTAGCGAATATATTACTGCATTCGAAATCGTGGCTGAATTTTTTTTCCAACTAAATAGGCAGATTACTTGTCAGGGGTCCCTTCATGAATTCGAGTCTCTTTTTATTGTGAACAACTTACGAACAGAGCAATTGTAGAGACTCGTTGCTCCCGCCACATCAGTTTTGACACCGAATGGACATAGGATACAATGGCCGTACACATCTTCTTTATACGTGCCGATAGGACAGTCCACACAGGACGCCGACAACAAGTTGTACTCCTCGCCCATCGGACATTGAACTAAAATAATAGAACAATGAAACTACACTGAAAAAAAGTTATAAGAGGCCACTTTTCAAACTCATTTTTTGTTTCTAAGCCATGCTCAAAATTGCACGATTTTTTGCCAAAAGACTTGTCTTTTAAGTAAGTAAAGTTCCAAAGTGTTAAGAAATAATTTTCTTTTACTAAAGGCGTTTTTGGAGTAAAAATGCAAAAATCAATGTTTTTAAAAAAAAAATTGGATACAGCACACCATTTATTGAAATTAGGAACGGGTGTCATCAAAGGGGTCGTTACGGCTCGGAAAAACATCAAACATTCGAATTTTCTCTACTGGTAGAATTTTTATGCATTTTTAAAAATCGCCAATTTTGAGATGTTTTGGAAAATTCATAAATGTGCCTCTTAAACATGTTGAACCCTGTTAATTCACTTGATGAGGCCTGGAAATGAGAGATATAACTCGACTGAACTGTTTTAGACCATTTTCGAGGACCAACAGGTCAAGGCTGCCGCACACTTCCGGTTTCAATGCCAATTTTTAACGAACAAAATAACAAAATTTGTGGACGATTTTTTTAATTTTCAAAGTTTATCAGAGTCTAGTATTTGACCTAAATAATCGCTGAAAATTTCAATGCCGTGCTGCTGATAATAACGCAACTAGAGAAGAACAAAGTTGGTATGCAAATTGCATACAAAAGCTGAATTCCTGTTATTCAGGTTGTTGTCTTCTTGCATGTACAAAACAGAAACGAAGATTTTTATTGCAGCAACACTTTTGACTTAATTTTATCTTGCATCATGGCAGTCAGTAGCACTTTCAAATAAATTAAAATGTAAAAACACGACGTCATAATATGACATTTAATTTGATGTTAATAAAGTGTGACTTTTTGAAATAGGGTACCTTTACACATGCTTCGTCTGTGTGAAACGCATTTTGGAATGCAGAAACTCACAGAGCCACTGTTAGACATTGGTTTATTCATATGATCATGAATTTTAATTGATCGTATTTTACTTTCTGAACTAGAAGAAAAAATATGAGGTGGCCTCTTATAACTTTTTTTCAGTGTACATAGTAGGGAAATGATTAACTACAACGTCATACTACTGAACTGCAATGGCAATTCACATCTTCCTAACATGTGCCGATATGACAGGTCACACACGAAGCCGACAAAAAGGCATACTCGTGTCTGTTTGTTTGTTTGTTTGAGTTGATGCTTACCTCCATTTGCCTCCATTTTATGGAACTTTTACCCAAAATCAGGATGTCATGACATCTAAAAAGTGCTTGAAATATAACCACCTAAGAAAGCCACTCAAGCTTATATACTGACCGACAAAAGATTTGGAGGGTAAAAATCCGTAAAACAAGTGCACAATGGAAATCTGGTTTATACCACATTTAAGACAAATCATTTTTCTACCATTTCATGCAAACATTTAATTTTTTCAATCAAACGACTATCAGTAATTAAGTAAGATTAAAGGTAGGGGTCGTTTACAAAATTCACAAACCTAATCTTTAGAGTTTTGGAGAATAACTGTCCCAGGAATGAAATCGCACGATTAACAGAGAGAAATGGATAGAGTCTTCAATAGCGGGTGTGGCCACTCCATACTCGCCCAGTTCAACCACAGACTATCCGCCAATCGGAAATTGCTCTCAGGCAGGAATGAGCAGGCATTCCTCAGAACACTGTTCGCCGTTACGTTTAGTCAATGCGACGACGTTGTGTAGCTGTAACTGGTGCGTTAGGTGGCCGCACCCGCTATTGAGGACTCTATCCATTTCTCTGTGGTGTATCTCTAAGCTAATCGTGCGATTTCATTCCTGGGACAGTTATTCTCCAAAACTCTAAAGATTAAGTTTGTGAATTTTGTGAACGACCCCTACCTTTAATCTTACTTATTTACTGATAGTCGTTTGATTGAAAAAATTAAATGTTTGCATGAAATGGTAGAAAAATGATTTGTCTTAAATGTGGTATGGATGGTTTGACTTGAAACCACTTTTCCTGGGCAAGCTCAGACCCGAGCGGTTAACCAGTAATCAGATAGTAAGTGACGTCAATAGTGTATGAGCTTTACCTGGAGGCACAAACAGCCCATCTGTTTCGTCAGGCCCAAATGGGCGGGGGGCATACTCGTTTCTGGCCGGACAAGTGTAATAACAATGGACTACAATGGGGAAGTACTAAACTTCAAAGACGTTACACGTCTTGATTGCACGTGCCGATAGGAAGTCCACACACAAAGCCGACAAACTGAAAGTCATACTCGTTGTCTGGCCAGACATTGAACTACAATATGCAATAACAGTGAACTACAATGGCAAGTACTGAACTACAATGACATAAAACGTCTGGAAAGGGATGACAGGACAGTCCACACACGAATCCGACAAAAAGTTATACTTCAGCCCGGCCGGACATTAAACTACATCGTAATAATATTGAACTACGATGTAATGATATTGAGCTACTATGTTATAATATTGAACAATGTAATACTATTGAACTACAATAATATGAAATAAAGGCACGCTGCCTTATCTGCAAACACACGGTAAACTTTACGCTAGAAACTTAACATAATCATTACCGTAGAATGTATCCAGCTGTCCAGTGCGAGGGGAAGTAGTTAGAGATGGGGAGCGAGGGAGGGGGAGCTATGGAGTAGTGTAAGGAGGGAGATAGGTAGGTAGTGGATGGAGGGAAGGAGGTAGGAAGTTTAGGGAGGGAGGTAGTAAGGTAGGTAGGGTAGGGAGAGAGGAAGTGTAGGGAGTTATGTAGTGTATGTAGGTAGGGAGGGATCGAGCTATGGGGTAGTTTGAGGAGGGAGATATACGGAGGGAAAGAGGTAGGTAAGAAGTGTAGGGAGGGGTAGTTAGGTAGTGTAAGGAGGATGGTAGTGTAGGAATAGGGTTAGGTAGGGAGGTAGTTAGGTAGAGAAGGGAGGGAGGGAGGTAGATTAGAGGTAGGTAGTGGGAGGTAGGAAGGTAAGTAGGGATGGAGGTAGGTAGGTAGGTAAGTATAGGGAGGGAGTTAGTGTAGGGAGTAAGGTAGAAAGGAAGTGTAGGGGGTACTTAGGGAAGGAAGGAGTGATATAGTATAGTGTAGGGAGTGCGGCAGTTAGGTAGATGTGTAGTCAGTAGACAGATAGGTAGTGGTGGGAGGGGGTGATTAAGGTGGTACTGTGTTGAGGTAGGGAGAGAGGGAGTGGGAAGTTAGGTAGTGTAGGGAAGGGGTAGGTAGGCAGAGAAGGAGGTAGGGAGGGGTATGTAGTGTAGGCGAGGTAGGTATGCAAGTTTGTAGGGAGGGAGGAATGAAAGGAGGTAGGTGAGTATTTAGGTAGGTGGGAGGTAGTGTAGGTAGATAGGTAGGTGGGTAGTGTAATAGGCAGGTACCTGGGTGCGAGTTGACCTGTGTGCGAGTTGACTCGGTTGCGGGATGACTAGGGTGCGAGTTGACGTTGGTGTAAGTTGACGTGGGTGCAAGTTGACCAGGGACAGGTGCAATCGCGAGTTGACCCGGGGACGAGTTGACTAGAGGACGAGTTGACTCTGGGGCGAATTGACTCGGGGACGAGTTGACTCGGGGACGAAGTGTGACACGGGGACGAGTTGACTCGGGGACGAGTTGACCCGGGGCGAGTTGACACGGGGACGAGTTGACTCGGGGACGAATTGACCCGAGTTCGAGTTGACCCGGGTTCGAGTTGACCCGGGGACGAGTTGACACGAGGTCGAGTTGACTCGGGGTCGAGTTGACACAGGGGACGAGTTGACACAGGGGCGAGTGAGAGTTGACCCGGGACGAGTTGACCCGGGTGAGAGTTGACGGGCGCGAGTACGTTATGAGGTGGTTTGGGGTGTTTCCACGGACAGGCCGAAACGACCTTTTTGTGGCTCCGGTAAATCGTGATACCAACAAAAATGTCTGCCTCCGCATTGCAACAAAAACATGGTCGGTAAGGTATGTAGATTTTTTATTCTACATTTCTTACGTGCGTTTATCGTTAAGCAAACACACATGTGTGTTTGCTATAATATGTATACTATTGAACTACAATGTAACACTATTGAACTACAATATAATAATATTGAACCACAATGTAATAATATTGAACTACAACATAACTATTGAACTACTATGTATTAATATTGAACTAAAATGTAATACTGAACTACAATTTAAAATAGTTCACTACAATGTAACACCACTGAACTACAATGCCATACTACTATAATACAATGACATGACACGTCTTGATTGCACAGCTGATCAGCGCCTTTGTGTTCGCTTCTCGGATTTTACAATTTCTCTTTGACATCATACGTCTATGGCAGAACAGGTCGATTAGAGTACTAGTCTGACCTGGGCAAAACTCACAAAGACCATTTTTCACGCGCCACGACTCATTTATTTCGAGGGGTGAAGACATCTGAGCCAGAGGTTATAAAGCTTTTTTTCGTGCTCAGCTCAGCTGAGAATGAAATTTGAAATGCTCATAAATACTGATTTGAAAATAATTATGTAGCTTTAGATCACCAAAGCCTGTAATTTATCCTGCGTATAAATGTTAAAATGCCAACAATTGTTGGCATTTTAACATTTAGGAGCAGGATTAATTTTAGTTTCAGCTGAGTTGAGCATGAAAAAAGTTTTATAACCTCGGGACCTTACCTATTGCCTGGCTATGATCACAATCCTTGACGTATGTGGTTGTGCCCGTCTCCACATTCCACTCCCCCCACTCCTGGGGGTGGGTGACAAAGCTGCACTGGTGTAGGATACAGTAAGACAAGCTGTGGTAAAAACTGGCGGACAGGCATCTTTCCAGACCCGTACACAAGTCGAGGCATTCCTGTAGCGTGGAATTGGTGACTGAATTCATCATGCACTGGAAGCCAAGTATCGTATGCCCGACATATTCCTGGTACGTTGATCCGTATGCAGTACACCCTGAAAAAATACGGATAGTGTGTGTGTGTGTGTGTGTGTGTGTGTGTGTGTGTGATCAGGATAAATTAAGTACGTCCTTTACAACAATGATTTGATAATGATACCCGGTTGTTACCTTGTATACTACATAATACTACTTCACTTGGTCTACTTCTGAAGTTTTAGACCCTTAAACTAATCATATTCAATTTAATACCAAAGCTTTCGCATTCTAAGAATATTTATGCATATATTGCTCCGTTCATTTGCGCAGCGAAGCAGGGCCATACTTTCAGGTGGCCTATCATGCATGTCTTTCTGCCTATTCCTTGTATCAACCTACAACACTTTGAAAAAGTGTGGACAACAACAACTACAACAGCAACGACGACAACGATGGACAACGGAGCATGGGTATACTATAAGCTCACCTGTGAGCCTTCGGCTCAGGTGAGCTTAAAACTAGAACTATCATGACTGTCAGTCACACTGATCAAGTTCTACAACGGTAAAACAATATACACTTCGGTCATATTATGACAGGATTTTGCTTATGAAAACGTCATGTCTTGGCAAGTTACTTTTTAGCTCACCTGAGCCGAAGGCTCACAAGGTGAGCTTATAGGATACCCATGCTCCGTCGTCCGTCGTCGTTGCTGTTGTCGTCGTTCACACTTTTCAATCATCTTATCCCCTGAAACCGCTTGGCCAATCAAATTCAAATTTCATGTGGAACATCCTTAGGAAGGGGGAACCAAAGTTTGTATAAATGGTCCAGGTCACATGACCAAGATGGCCGCCAGGGCTATAAATAGCGAAAACCTTTAAAAATCTTCTTCTCCAGAACCAGAAGGCCTATGATTTTGAAACTTAGCATGATCAGGCAATGGAGTATAAATTATGACCCTGGGATGACCTTGACCTTTTTACGGCAAGGTCAACTTAAGCCGCCATGCATTTGAATGGGAAAAAATAGGAAAATGTCAATTAATGGCAAAAACTTGCTAGGAATGAGCAAATGGACAGAATATTCATGTTTCTGAAAATATTTTGGGTCCAGAAGGTTGTCTGCCCCAGCCCCGGGGCTATATACGTACATGTGTATGACCATAATATTCGAATATATAATATACCGCTTCCAGAACCAGAAGGCCTATGATTTTGAAACTTGGCATGAAGCATCAGACAATGGAGCTCTACAAAGTTTGTATAAATCATGACCCTGGGATGACCTTGACCTTTTTACAGCAAGGTCAACTTAGGTTACCCACGCATTTGAATGGGAAAAAATAGGAAAATGTCATTTAATGGCAAAAAAACTTGCTAGGAATGAGCAAATGGACAGAAGATTTATGTTTATGAAAATACTTTGGGCCCGGAGGTTTGTCTGCCCCTGTCCCGGGGCTATATACATGTGTAGGACCATAATATTCAAACATCTTCTTCTCTGAAATCGCTTGGCCAATCAAAGCCAAACTTTATGTGGAGCATTCTTAGGAAGAGTGAATGAAAGTTTATATAAATGGTCAAGGTCACATGACCAAGATGGCCGCCATGGCGATAAATAGCAAAAACCTTTAAAAATCTTCTTCTCCAGAACCAAAAGGCCTATGATTTTGAAACTTGGCATGAAGCATCAGGCAATGGAGCTCTACAAAGTTTGTATAAATCATTACACTGGGATGACTTTGACCTTTCCTACGACAAGGTCAACTTAGGCCGTTACCCACGTATTTGAATGGGGAAAATTAATACAATGTCATTGAAGGGCAAAACTTGCAGTAAATTGGCAAATGGACTGAATCTTTATGATTTAAAAAAGAAATTGACCCCAGAGGTTGTTCTGACCCTGCCCTGGGGTTATATACATGTATATTACCATTCTAGTTAAACAAATTTATTGGTATATATCTCAGGTCTTAGGTGAGCGTACATGACCATTGGTCCTCTGGTTTTAAAATGGTATTATATGAAATTATCCGGTGACAATGAATGGAGCCCAGGAATCACATTTTAAGTATATTTAGGGGCTGTTCGTATGTAAAAGATTTGCTTATATACCTCTACAAAGATCTGCACTGCCCCCTATGTTCTCTGTAATATACCACGAATATTCGTCCGTTGCGTTCCAAAGATGTTCTTCTGAACACATGTCGCTGCTGGGGATCGGTACGGTTTGGACACAGCTTATGAACGTACCAGTCGCTCTAAAATAAGTAGCAGTAACAAATAACAAACGTGTTATTGAAGCAATTAAATACACATCTAAATAACAAAAACGATTTTACCCATACATTCGATTAAAGTCAAACTACGTCCAAACAAATTAAAATAAACTGGTAGTTCAACCAACCAGCATGATTTTCAATAATTCAATAATTCATGATTTATATGTAAAAGAATAAAGACCTGTCCCAGTTTACCTTCCCAGTTCACCGGAATTAACCGTGACTAACCGGAATGGATTCATAGCGCTGCCGTAGCACTATCTAGGGCATCCGTGGCAAACTGGAAAGGCCAAGTGACCTTCAGAAAGAAAACATTGGCAAAGGGACCTCATACCTGACAGAAAACGTTAGTCCAAGGAACTAATGAAAGAAAACTTACGAACAAGGATGCTCGCCAGTAGTGCTTAGCTGCCATAGAACTTCTGATGCACATGTAGCTACGATCAGATCTGCCATCGAGGAGCTTGTCGGGCATCCTCCAGTTGGAAACTGGTTATCTATTGTAGCTGAAAAAGAAACTAATTCAATCTCTCTCTCTCTCTCTCTCTCTCTCTCTCTCTCTCTCTCTCTCTCTGGTATTGGCTTCCTTTGGTGTTACCAGTACATGTACTATCATATTGGCAGGTTTGAACCCATGACCGCTTGCTTCGGAGGCCGACAACCTACCTATACTTTTGAAGAGATACTCAAAGCATTATATGATGATTTTTTAAAGAAAAAGGGTACTCATCAGGAAAACATATCCGTAATATATATACCCACTTGAACCCCGCTGCTTTTATATAAAAAAAAATGGGGTTTGCATGGGTATACACATTTTTCCATTTTTACAACGTAAGAAACTTTATGGGCATATTTTCGTAATGTTACCTGGACAGTCTTCATAGGTAATCTCCGGTACTGCTCCACCGATAGGAAGTTCTTGCAACATGAACTGGTAGGAGATGTGAAGAACCTTCTCTAGGGCAGGGGCAAAGTCGTCAGCCGTACAACCCGTGGTGTTGTCTGACCGCATGAAACACATTAGGGTTTCCTCGAATACACTGAAATAGGAGAATTGGTTGGCGATGAGCGGTTACATTAACAACATGTAGATTTTAATCAATCAGTTTTACCTTTAAGTTCAATTTCAAAGATTTTATCAAACAGCAATTTGTTTGTTGGCTTGTGTTGATGCTTAACGTCCCAGTCAACAGTTTTTGAGTCATGTCGGGACGAAGCCAACGCTTCTTGGGTTTAACATGTACTGTAGGGAGTTAAAATGTGTCTTGCTCAAGGACACACCATGGTGACGCCTGTGGGGATCGAACCCAGGACCTCTCGGTTCGGAGTCCGACGCTCTACCACTATGCCACCACACTCCATAATTAAATGTATTTATGCCTTCTGTCTGATTTTTGAATATAGATTGTGGGTTCGCGTATGGATAACCTCTGTGATGTGTTAGCAAATATTGTGTTTACGGGACGAGGGTCTTAACTTATTATTACATGTATTATTAATGTAATGACTTGCTTATTCTTACAGCCTTTTGTTTATATTTAAGCTTGACATGCGATGTTAGTGATGCTATATTTTTTGGAGAAGAGAAGCCAGTACTTGCCCTATAATGCTGAGCGCCAAGCAAGAAAGCCACTGATACCAGTTTTAATGTCTTTGGTATGACGTGGCCCGGGATCGAACCCACGACCTCACGCTTCCAAAGCGAACGCTCTAACCATTACGATAACGTTATTATTGTTTGTTTGTTTGTTTGTTCAGGTTTAACGTCGCTTTCAACATTATCTGTCATATCACGACGGTGTCTGGTTGTGACAGGGGGCTCAATGCTCACTTTTGTAGTCACAGTGCTGCCTCACTGTGGCATCAGATCCCAGACACTTTTACCTGATACCACCCCCAGTCACATTATACTAACACCGGAGCCTACCGCGAAAATCAGAGTGCCAAGCGGGGAGCAACTAGTACCATTGTTAACGACTTTGGTATATCGCGGCCCGGGAACGAACCCGGTACCTCCCGATCTCAACGTTATTATTGATCGACAACATACAATATACAAACAATTACAGGCAGAAGTACCTGCATTTTAGGCTAGTTTGACCATCGGAGCTGTTGATCGCGTTGACTTCATCTAGCGTCAACAGTGACGAAAGTCTGCTGAAGGCGTGTAGGTAGTCATGACAGTGCTGTGCGGTTAGTCTGCCCACTGTCGCATAGAAATGCTCCATACACTCGATGTCTGTACTGTGTCCTATGTCTACAAATGTGACGGACAAATTATTTCCCGCCGGAGATCATCGTAAAGGGGACACAGTCACCAGTCAAGAGAAAATGAGATTCATTTAGGTACATATCATGTACTTTATACTATTCGTGATCCAAACAATGACAGTGTTTTGACTGTATCTATAAGGGTTGTCATCTCTTTCAGAATTATCAAGTTTTTGTCGGCGACATTTAGGCATTGGTTCGTTACAAAATATTGTAAAACAGGCCTACCATGACAGTCCGATCCTACAAAGTCGAGCAGACCAGTGCGGGTCTCCGGTCTGTGAGCCACCTCCTCTACCTGTTCCATGGTACAGGGAACCCCATTCAGCTGGAACACCTCCAGCATACAACCGTGCAGGCTGATCTCAAATCTAGAACAAAGTAGGCAGCCTAGGATTAATGAGATATTTGCGGGGGTTCAGACCATGAACCGGGCTGTATAGTCACAGAAAATGACAAGATCCTTGACACAGTAGATGTATTGTGGTACATGTTTTCATATACCGTATTCGTTATAATTAGCGCACTTGCTCCAATAAGCGCACACCCCGGTCGTTTCAGAAAAACACGTGCATAATCGCACACTGCGCCAATAGCATAAATAATTGGTATTTACGTCAATTCTACACAATGATAACGCATAAGACGCATTAGAACTGAACCGTAAACGATCCTAATCTACTTTGCAACAATTTGAACACTTAAATGACATCACCACAGGGCTCACTTCAGCATTTGGAAGTGTTGTTTTCGTTCGTAGTGTGAGCTTATTAGAACGATATTTTCTTACCTTAACTTTTAGTCCTTATGATGGGTTCTGAGGGAACTGCCTCATTTATCAAACAGCAATATTTAGCAGACTGCATTAATGTAGCTATAACGAACACCTACCAATGAAGCATGGCGAGATGAAAACATCGGTCTGATGTTTCGGAATGTATGCTATACACAGATACATGTTGCGCTGCAAACAAGATTCTAGCTTATAAGACCTTCTAGCTTTACAATCTTATGTTTTACAAAGTCTTTTCTTTGAAGGTTTTGCATAAGCTTGTAAACACCCAACAATACTACCTGCATCTGTCGTCGGGATCTGTTAGCGCACTGATGTCTACCCCCTGGAGGCAGTAGTACTCGATCAGATGGCGATGGGCTATGGAGCTGTTGCAGATCTGTGGTACTGTTGTAGGGAAGGGTTCGACACGAGCTGGGTCAGGATCTGAATGAAATACATTACGAAAACTTGCCCATGCTGTAATAAGAGCTGTCGCAGGACAGCGTAGCTCGCCTGACTTGTGCTTTGCCACTAAACTTATCAAAGTCTATGACCCATGACCCGCTCAGGTGGGTTGTGATGGTACAGCATAAAATTTCAGACCAATATCCACAAACATGCAAAGTTTCAACTTGATCCATCAACGTAGAGATATATAGACTTCAAAATTCTTTAACCCAAAACTTTAAACAAAAATTTCTAAGGCCATGACCTTGACTTCAGGCTCAAGTTCACTCAGGGTGGGTCATAATGGTAAAGCATAAAACTTCAGACCAATATCTACCAACATGCAAAGTATCAACTTGATCCATCTACATGTTCAAGAGATATAGACTTCTAAAAACTTTAACCGAAAACTTTAACAAAAAAATTCTAAGTCTGTGACCTTGACCTCAAGGTCACCCAGGGTGGGTCATGATGGTACTGCATAAAACTTCAGACCAATATCTACCAACATGCAAAGTATCAACTTGATCCATCGACATGTTCAAGAGATATAGACTTCTAAAAACTTTAATGAAAAAGTCACTAGAGCACGAAATATAGGTCAAGGTCACTAGATCAAAGTGGGTGCAAAGTCGGGACATCGAGGAGAAGCCATATGCAAGGTTTGATGGTTGTAGGCTTTATAGTTGATGAGATATTAAGGGTTGGCTTAAAAAATGACAAAGTCACTGGAGCATAAAATATAGGTCAAGGTCAGTAGGTCAATGTGGGTGCCGAGTCGGGACATCGAGGAGAAGCCATATGCAAGGTTTGATGGTTGTAGGCTTTATAGTTGATGAGATATTAAGGGTTGGCTTCAAAAATGACAAAGTCACTAGAGCATGAAATATAGGTCAAGGTCACTAGGTGAATGTGGGTGCAAAGTCGGGACATCGAGGATAAGCCATATGCAAGGTTTGATGGTTGTAGGCTTTATAGTTGATGAGATATTAAGAGTTGGCTTCAAAAATGACAAAGTCACTGGAGCATGAAATATAGGTCAAGGTAAGTAGGTCAATATGGGTGCCGAGTTGGAATATCAAGGAGAAGCCATATGCAAGGTTTGATGGTTGTAGGCTTTATAGTTGATGAGATATTAAGGGTTGGCTTCAAAAATGACAAAGTCACTGGAGCATGAAATATAGGTCAAGGTCAGTAGGTCAATGTGGGTGCCGAGTCGGGACATCAAGGAGAAGTCTTATGTGAGGTTTGACAGTTCTAGGCTTTACAGTTGATGAGAAACTAACACAGCATCTGAGCATTGTACAAAGGTGTTCTAGATATTGACCTCTAGCCCCGCCCCCAGGCATGACCCCACGGGTCCCTTCACACTAAATCACAGAGGACTGTCATATGCAGCAATGATCCAAATATGAATGATTTCTGGTCAGTGACTATCAAGATATAAACAATTTTAAAAACTTTGACCGAAAGTGTGACGCGGACGTGGACGCGGACGTACACGTAAACGCGGACGACCGAGGTGACATTAATAGCTCTGTGCACTTCGTGCAGGCGAGCTAAAAATTGCAAATTTTCAGCTAAAATATTTTGATATTTTTATTATTTTTGTCAAAACATAGGTTGTGGGTACACGTTAGAACCGCCTCGCCGAGGCGGTTCTAACGAGTACCCACAATCTATGTTTCGGAGCAAAATAAATAAAAATAGGTATACCCCTGCAAACCCCATTTTCACTATATAATGTTGGGTTTAAGGGGATATACATTTCAGGATGGTGGCTTCAGTATTTGCAATCTTATATAAATGATTAGTTCTATGTGGACAAAATGTTATTTCTTGATTTCGCATTCCGCATTACCAATGAACACAGGCATAGGCAGTCCAAGAACACCCTGATAGATCTAAAATTAATTTGTTAAAAGTCCAATAGATTTTCTTTTTAGCTCACCTGAGCCGTAGGCTCATGGGTGAACTTTTATTGTATACCCATGCTTTGTCGTTTGACGGATTTCAACGAAACTTGGTATGTAGCATCAGGACTCTGGCCCATCGTTGTTTGTATAAATCATGACCTTTGGTTGACCTTTTAGGGCAAGGTCAAATATGGTAAAACATGCTATTCAATTGCTATTAAATAGGGAAAAATGGAAAAAAAATTTCAGAAAGCTTGCAGTCTGTGAACTGAAAGTTTATACAGACAATTTATTAAGTTAATGAAGTTATACAAGTATTAAAGGTCAAGATCATTTCTTGACCTTGGCCAAAGGTCATTTAAATAAAATATAAAATTCTCAGAAACCGCTTAGCAAATCAAAGTCAAACTTCAAGTGGAGTGTCCTTAGAAAGAAAGACGCAAAGTTTATATCAGTCATAAGTATTCAAGTTCAAGAATATTTTTGGCCTTGGCAAAAATAACCTTAGCCAATTAGCCAAATTCCATTTTTCAAAAACCAAATCTCAGGTGAGCGTTATCAGGACCATTGGTCCTCTGGCATTAAAGCGTCTCGCATCCCTTTGAAATATGCTTTATTTACACCCGCTCCCGTTGGAACGTTATTTCATATTTGAATCCATTTCAAACCCAATTAACTCCGCACCGTTTTGCATTGAGGGTAACAACATTTGCAACCTTTCAAATTATTGTTACTCACATTCGCATGTGGAAATATCAGCCAGCGACATCTCTATACTGACTAACCACTCAATGTCCAGGTGAAGCCAATGGGTGTTTACAATCAGAGCCATGAACCGTGTTTACTCACATTCGCATGTAGAAATTGCAGCCAGCGACATCTCTATACTGACTAACCAGTCAATGTCCAGATGAAGGCAATGGGTGTTTACAATCAGAGCCATGAACCGTGTTTACTCACATTCGCACGTGGAAATACCAGCCAGCGACATCTCTATACTGACTAACCAGTCAATGTCAAGATGAAGGCAATGGGTGTTTACAATGAGAGCCATGAACCGTGTTTACTCTTATTCGCATGTAGAAACAGCAGCCAGCGACATCTCTATACTGACTAACCAGTCAATGTCCAGATGAAAGCAATGGGTGTTTACAATCAGAGCCATGAACCGTGTTTACTCACATTCGCACGTGGAAATACCAGCCAGGGACATCTCTATACTGACTTACCAGATAAAGGCAATGGGTGTTTACAATGAGAGCCATGAACCGTGTTACTCACATTCGCATGTGGAAATACCAGCCAGGGACATCTCTATACTGACTAACCAGTCAATGTCTAGATGAAGGCAATGGGTGTTTACAATCAGAGCCATGAACCGCACACAGTCCACAAACGTTCGAAGGTGTCTGAAAAATACTCGTACATGTATTTTGGTGATTTGTTAACGTCCAAGTCATTATTTTTTCGGTCATAATGGGACGGAGCCACCGCTTCTTATATACTCCTCCTAAAATAACCGGTCACCCAATTGTTTGTCAACCACACAACAAATAATTGTAATTATTTTCCACTTTTACTCAGTTTAATAATCCTTGACAAAATCAAGTGCATTAACTGTATATGCATACAGTGTACGTCGAGCGCTGATGATTCTATGGAAAATACAAAATAGGGTACAAATGTGCGGGATATCTAGTAGGCCATTCCATTCTAATGACCGGTCCATGCTCGCTCCCTCCGGATACAAATGCAGTGTAGACGCCTCTGTGTTGTTAGCATAAAACTTCTCGCTTTGTATTCAGAAGTTGTGGATTTGATCCAGGGCCTTTATAACCTTCTGGATGAATGTTCCATCATGCTCTATCTCAATATGACACTATCTGTTTGTAGGATGTAAATCCCCGACAAAGCAACAATAATTGCAGATTTGGATTTGAAACAAGAGTTTTGAAGGGTGTGACCATAGGAAGCGAATTTATACAAAAATATGAGTGATGCTTACAAGTGTTACAATTCTTACAACTTAAGGTGACCGGATTTTTTGAGGAGGAGTATATCTATACCAGTATTAAGATGGTGGTGTCTTTGTTTGTTGTTTTCTTTTTTTTTTTTTCAAAAAATAAGCCGCAGGATTCGTGACAAAATCTGAAAACTAGGCACGATAAATTTCTCTCTCCTTATAGCGATTTCTAGCATAGATGCTATCTAAATACATACTCTGAGGGGAAAAACCCCCATGAAACTTCGTCTTTAGAACTGATTGGACCAAGGATAAAACAAAAATGAAAAATTTCAGTGAAATTTGAAAAAAAAAGTTGACTAGCCAATCGAAAGAACACGTTTTATTTCTTAGGACACGTTTTTGTAGTCACGAAGAAAGGAGACTGGCCTGCATATCTCGGTCTCGTCACTCGCTGCGGTGACCTTGGCGTAGGAATAGGAACACTGGTTGTGTCTGGTATCCTCCACAAAGTCGTGCCAACAAAATATATCTAGAAATAGCAAAAGGGTTAAACAATTTACAGATGGCAGAAAGAGAAGCAGGTCTAAAACAACAAAAAGTTGGTTGAGTTCATGCTTTACATCCCACTTAGGCCTACATGTAAGAGCTTATGTCATATGGAGACGGGACCGCGATTTAAAGTGTTATCCGAAAGGCACGAGAAGCATAGGATCGAACCTACGACTCCTGGTTTACAAAGCCTGTGTTTGCGTTTCAGCGCGGACAGCAATCGGTTTTTCGCAGCGGTATTTCGTTTTTCCTTAATTACGATTATGCCGAGAAACGACCAGAAAACACACTCTGCATGCCAATATCGATATTTGACCAACGCCGGAGTGAGATAGCTAACTCCGAGGATAACGCCTACGCCTGAGGAAAATAGAGAGTGTTCTTCGTCTAAAAATGTCAAAATTAATTGGAAAACACGCTCTTTAATCAGTTTCACTAATGCTGTATCTTCCCATGACAATGAGTTTATAGTTCAAAAAAAATTTAGGCGCAAAGATATTCGTATAATTGATAAATTTATGGAAGATGTACGTTAATACAACAAGCTCATTTAAACAGCTACACGTGTGTTTCTGTACGAAGATAGTAGTTAAAATTGTGCATATGGAAGAAACAATCTATATATGACATTAAAAGAACCGATGCACACTTGTATTTGGTATATTTTGAACACTTTCAAGCATTTAATTAACAGACCCTCTTTAGTGAGGAAATGAGGGTAACGTTTACGCCGGAGTAAGATACGACTGCAGCCGGAGGAAATGTTAGAGATGAGACAAGACCAACTACGACGCCCGATTTTGTTCTCAAGATTTGATGGTCTTTTTATCAAGAAATCATATTTACTTTCACCCCATAATGGTCTGTAATGCCTATAATCTCCTACAAGATGCTTACCTTGTGGCGTGGGATCGCGCGCGCAGGTTTCTATTACACATAGAATTGAGGACATCTTGTTACACTCGTAGTTTATCATGAATAAAAATATTTCTGTACACGAAGATACAAACGAGCAATAATTGAAACAAAATCATGGCTTGCTTGATTCGCCACAGACATGCAATGCAACATGCACTAAAAGAGCACAGTTTTATTTTCTTTTGCAGGCATTTAGATTGTACAGTTTCACTCGATCGAGTCATTCATATTGATTCAAAACCTTTTGTTACTGTGCATTACTTAATTAATGTTCATGTCATGCTTTTTAAATATGAATAGTAATAATTTTATTAAAACATGGTAATGGATAGTCATATGTGCTTAAAACGGGCAAAAAATGTATCACGGTATTTCAATAACCGTGCACGTGCGTGCACGTATGTATCATTATACAGGTATAGCTGCCAAATACTGTTGCTACCACTCTATCGAGTAAAAGTCAAGTACAAATAGTTTTTTTTTTTTTGTTTTGAATCAGCATTCTGTGCAAACGTTATCATCCTCAGGCGTTGGTCATGTCCATATGTAACCTTCCTCCGGCGTTGGTGATCCCATTTTTTTTCCACAAGGAGTCTTTGGTGGCGAATAATGTCTAAATGCTTCGTCAGAAATGAGTTTTAAGTAAAACAGTTTGTACAGCGAGTATTAGTTATAAATTATAGTGTGAATAGAGAATGAAAAGTTTTGACTTGAAAGAGTTGTTGACTTCTAAAGCAATCTTGACAGTCAAAACCACAAAATCGTGCATGTTTTCTTGTATTTTATATGTTCCAGTCAAAGTATTGTTACATTATGTAAATTTTATTTGGAAGCAAGAAAAGTGAGAAAAGTCTAAGTCTAGTTATACCAGACGTTGTTTCACGGAAATATATTTTGCAAGATTATAAAAATCCATTACACCTAATTTAAATACATGTAGCAATGGATAGTGAATGTCAGGTGATGTCGTTCCAACATTTTCCTACTTGTACCAGTTTCATAACATGAGGCGCGGCGCCAGAAAACCGGTCTTCGGGGTTTCCGACCAGGTCTGACACAAATCGGCCGGTGCAGCTAAAGAATATGACTAGCAGCTTGAAATTTCGGATTTAAGAAGAAGAAGAATTGTATTATCCGTGTAGCGAAAACAAAGGCGCTGATCAGCTGTGACTGCGAAGCTGATCTGCGCCTCTGTTTTCGCATAGGCAAAATCCGGTTTTCTCGTGACGAGGCTCACATGATGGAATATTCTTACTTAATACTAATATAATAGAATATCCTTACTTTCACATTGTATAAAGTCAAATCCATCCATAATGTTGGTGAGGTATGCCGAGTGTTCCCGAACCGAGGACATCACGTGGTCATTTGGACATTCTGATGGCAGTTGTATCTCGTACATACACTCTTTGAAGTTAACATGCATACTGTGATAGAAAAAAAAGTTTCATCATTAATCATTGGCTTAAACTTTATTTCGATTTAATGTGTAGATACAATATAGAGATCAAATATGATTTTCCATTCATTAACATTCGCTAGGTCCCGAGGGGTGGGGGTGGGGGGGGGGGGGGGTAGTTGATAACCGAGGGCGCAGTCCGATGTTTTCAACACTCCCCGAGGGACCTAGCGAATGTTAATGGATGACAAAATCATTTTCGATCGCTATTATTGCATAAATTCTGCACAAACGAAAGAAATAATGGTATACCGTATTTTACAGCCTCATCACATTTTCATACACGTAAAAGTTTTCATCCTTATGCTTGTTCCGGGCGAACTTCTGTTACTCTTTTGCGTGGGACCGGTAACGAGAATTGCTATATTAGTGCATGGCTTTCTTTTCATTAATATATGGCCGTTAATATCGTGTGACACGGGCATTTATGCAATAATCACAACTACATTATAGACACTGATACATGTACATGGTGACAATAACAGATATACACTAAGGATTTGGAAAGTCTTGCGACTTTTGTAATCCGTTTCCTAATTGATAGAGAATGTAGATGGAAACGCGCATAATAGTTGACTGTGTTCAGGCAGATAAAATGAGCAAGATATAGGGTCCACTATGCATTTCTTAAATATGAAAATTTGAGATATGTTTCCTCCGAGTGTTTGTTTTACACTGAATGCGATATACTGAAACTGTGCTGTAACCTGTGGAAACGGCGCACCGGACTGAAAAGCTGAGAATCGACGGGGGATTACTGTAGAAATGTGAACCTTCGAGTCGGGTGACAGGGTGTCTTCAGGTTTTGCACTAAATGAAAAGTACGAACCTTCTTTTCTCTCTTTTTATTTTTTCGGTATGCTTTCTGTCACATTCAAATTGCTACGATGCAAATACGATGTAATCCCCCATCGATTTTCCGCTTTTCCGGTGCATCGTTTCCACAGGTTGTGTATACATTTACATAAATAACATAAATGTCATAAAATCAGATACTACTTTTAACATGTTTAACAAATACAGCAGTGTACCAATTTGCTAGATTTCATCTGCAATTCATATGCAGTTCTTCATCTTGACTTTAAACTTACACGCAAGGCTCTAATCCGAAATCTCTGATGACATAAATGACTGTCACAGCACAGTGGGTCACGATCGAGTCAGCCACAGCAGCGGTAGAGGGACAAGTCTCCGGGGGTAGCTCATCTAAACATCCAATAAACTACGTGATAATGAAATGTGCCATTGGATACAATATACGACAGACTTGTTTGTTTTGTTGCTTAAAGTAGCATTCAACAGCTATGGTCATGGCGGAACGCCGCATCTTTTTGTCAATCAGCCCCTAATCAATGTAACATTTCCATGCATAACACAACCCCTTTCACCCCACTTTTATATAGTAAAACAGTGGTGTAAAGCGGTAAACCATTTTTCATATTTTGGGTCCAAAACATAGATTGTGGGTACCCGTTAAAGGCGTTTCTAACGGGTATCCACAGTCACAGTTTTGAGTAAAAAAAAATCAATTGAAAATTTTTCAATTGAAAAATCTGTACGTACATGTATATGGATATTACCAGTACATGAGCGTGTTTTCGTAATGTCATAACACATTTCTATACAACATACCACCACACTCTGTGAAATTAACATCAAACGGTGTTTCCCCTCCCCCTAGTGAGATCATCTCTGGCTGGGTCTGTACAAATTCTATGAGTATGTCCATGGTTGTTCTGAGGGCCCGGGCAATATCTGCGACAGGGCACGCGTCATTCAATTCTCCCGATGTAGCATAGCAATTCAGCACTTCTAAGAATACGCTAAAGAGATAAAATAACTTACATACATCGCATGTAAATCATCAGTGCCTAAATTTCTAAAGACTAGAAGCTTTCATCATAAATAGGGGGTTACTCAGTACAGTTAACATCAGGATAACTTGTCCATGCGTGTATTCGTGTACCCACAATCAATGTTTTGAGCAAAGTATAAAAAAATATCGAAATTTTTCTATTGAAAATTTTCACATATTTTCTTCTAAAAAATCGCTGTATCTTGAGCAAACTTTAAAATAGTGAAATGGACTTTACCAAGACGGAAACTAGTATTTGAGCCTGTGCGTGAGAAAACAAACAATTTGGGTTCCGACCAGGTCCGACACAAACCGGGGTGTACAGTCACAGAAGCAGGCTAGAAGCTTGATATTTCGGATTTAAGAAGAAGAGGAATTGTACTATCCGAGTAGCGAAAACAAAGGCGCTGGTCAGCTTCGCAGTTACTGCGAAGCTGATCTGCGCCTTTGTTTTCGCCTATGCAGATTGTTGTTTTTCTCATGCATGGGCTCATTTCTAAATTAGAGGATAATGGGGCTTCTGTTCGGTGTATGGTCATTGGGATGAGAAAGCCATACCATCGATTTGTTCGTATCGAATGTAATCCAAATAAGAAATCATAGATCTACCCTGCATGGCTTAAATTTACATGTTGAATGTGTGTATGTCCGCGGTGATTCATTGACTGGCAGGTTACTGATTCACCAGGAGGGTCGAACAACTAACTGAATACTGTGAACCACTGCAGAAGCTGAGGGTGATATTAGGAGCCTGTAAAACTAGTTTAAGCCCGCCAGTAATTTTATATTACTGATCGTTCCAATGCGATACTTCTGTGGTGGTTCTATTTGTTTTATGTTTTGGAGTCGAATTTTGTTGTGCTGTTTGTACTTAATGTACGTTTTTATATTTAAGTTAAGTTTGGGTAACTGAGTGGCAGCCTATTGGGGAATAGCTGCTTTCTAAGCTTACGATGTGTTTTCTAAATATAAATACCTGATTGTTAGTTGAGTTTTTCCCACCTCAGTCTTTGGAGTAGGAATTTCTTCCTGATTGCACCTATGCCTGACCATAACCATCTTTTACCTTTATCAAATTATAAAACTCATATTCGTTTAAATTCGTATTAATTTCGTAGTAACCTGCATTTGAGTTTTCCTACTCCGTCGGCGCTTGGGAAATCATTCATTGAATCGAGATAACCATGGAAAGGTAATAGACCGAAGAAACCGTCCAGACAGTCACCCAGTACATTGTGCTTCATGAAAACTTCCCTCTCACACTGAGTGTCCGGTAGATTATCCTCTAAAAAACATCAGGTGGTTGGGTGGGAATATGGGCTCCGCCCTTTGGGACCTAAAGCAATATATGGGTTGCTTGCGCCTCCAGGCAAAGCTTGTACTATACTGACTGGTCATCTGATTACTAGTTAACCGGGCCGCTCATGTCTGGGCTTGCCCAGGAAAAGTGGTTCAAGTCAAACCGTCCATAATATGAGCATTAATGGCTTACATGTTATATTTGAAGCACTTTTTGGATGTCATGACATCCTAATTTTGGGTAAAAGTCCCACAAAATGGAGGCAACGTCCCGACATGAACACAGCTAAGCAAGAGCTAAAACAACAAAAACCTCAGTAAATATGCGAAAACAAAAGTGTAGATCAGCTGTGTAGTAATTGTGGCCACCTTCATAAAAAAGAAAATCATATCTACATATTGAAATGCCAATAGTCAGGGAGTAGCATTTCAACAGTAAAGCATATACTATACTTTGACATAGCTCAAGTTTTTCAATTTTGATAACTGATACGTTGATATTTTGGCATGATATACAGACAGAGGTTAGAACCTACCACAGTAGCTGAAGTCGAGGTAGGCTAACAGCCCCTGTCCCACTTCTTCGCTCCTCATAGTCTCGGCGAGTTCGGTAACATTGCAGTCTATACCATAGTTACTGATCAGCTCTTCATGAACACATCCATAATGATCCAAATCGATTCTATATAATGATGTGAAAGTTTCTGTATTGAAATGCAGTTGATGATGAATGGCATAAATGTTCATCTGAAGCTTGCATACAAACATAAAAGTAACACTGTTGTTAATACCGTTTTCTTATGAAACTATAGGTCCGTTGATGTCTAGTGACACTATTATAATTTTAAAGTTTGTAAACAGAGAATGGTAAACATAAACACCGGTTATTTTTAGGTACAATATAAAATGAGATTTATAATTTTGAACAAACAGGTGTATTGTCTGGATAGCTCAGTGGTCTAACATGATAACTTCTCGTTCTGTAGGTTGTGAGATCGAATCCCAGTACTGAAGTTTTTATGTTTATGCATTCGAATCCCAGTACTGAAGTTTTTGTTTATGCATTCGAATCCCAGTACTGAAGTTTTTATGTTTATGCATTCGAATCCCAGTACTGAAGTTTTTATATTTATGCATTCAATGTTTTTGTTTGTTTGCTTTGTATGCATGTGTGTGTTTTTGTTCCTGTTTTGCTTGTTTGGTTTTATTTCATTTTTTGTATGTATTTTGTTGTTCTTCTTTCTTTATATCCCAGCAGACATTTGACGTCAGTTGGACGTCAGATTGACGTCAGACTCCGACGTCATAATGACGTTGGAGTTAGGTTGATTTTGAAAGTTTGTTTGACGTCAAAAACAGACGTCAATCTGACGTGCTAAAGCCAACGTCGGTTTAACGTCTGAAAGCTGACGTCAATCTGACGTTCTAAAAACGACGTTTGAATTTATGTCATATCAATAGTTAAAGGTGTGTATTTTTTCGCATTTTTGAATAACAGTGCATTCAGAAGGGCAGTGATGCACTTTTGATAGTCCCTTTCACTCTTTTTTTTTTTTTTTTTTTTTTTTTTCCTGGGCGACACCAGTACTATAGAAGGTTGTTTTTTTTTCAGGTTGTTTTTGTGGGTTTGTTGTTCCGGGAGCACCCGAAGGCTCAACCGGGAGGAGGTTTTTTTGAGAAGCCCGGGATCGAACCTGCGACCCCTGGTTTACAAGGCAAGTCATTACTAAAACTTGCCCATGCAATATACAGAGATTTTTTAAATTGTAAAAAATGAAAATTTCTGTAGAATGTTTTTGACATTTTTATCTTTGCTCAAAACATAGATTGTAGGTACACGTTTGAACCGCCTCGGCGAGGCGGTTCTAATGAGTACCCACAATTTATGTTTTGGAGCAAAAATAAGAAAAATAGGTATACCCCTGCAAACCCCAGTTTTACTATATAAAAGTGGGGTTTACGGGGGTTTTCATTACATGGACATGTTTTCCTGATGTTTCGTAATGACAAAACAAACTCTCTGGTTACCTGCACCAATCTAGCGGATCTGACAGAACGCTGGTGTTGAAGTCAGAACATTCACTCTCGAGCACATACCGGACTATTGTAGAGTTGCTACACATATCTGGGGATGCCACAATAGCTAGGGAAGAGGAAATAATGTAAAAATGAGAAGGGGAGCATGAAAAAGAAAATTGATAGTATCATATTCACCGCAAGGTAGATAGATATCCACAGTGGCATTGTATTCAAAGACATCAGGAAAACATGTCCGTGCAATGTATACCCCCTTGAACCCCACTTTTGCAAAACTGGGGTATGGAGGGGTATACCTATTTTTCTTATTTTTGCTTGAAAACATAGATTGTGGGTACTCGTTAGAACCGCCTCGCCGAGGCGGTTCTAACGTGTACCTACAATCTATGTTTTGAGCAAAAATAAGAAAAATATCAAAATTTATCAGCTGAAAATTTTCAATTTTCAAAGCTAAAAAAATCTCTGTTAATTGCATGGGCATGTTTTCGTAATGAAAATGTTGATGACAGATGAAGGAGTTCATGCTGTAGTATCTAGCTGCAGCATCACTTCCCAGTACGTCACTGAGTTCATAGATTGGTGATGAGTTTAAGTCACACACTACCTTTGTTTTGCATTATTAAGCTCAATGGTAAAACTACTTTTAACAAAGACAAAACGACAGTCTTTTTTTTTTTTTTTTTTTTTTTTTTTTTTTTTTTTTTCATCGACAACCATTTGCAACTGAAAAAGAAATGCATTTTTCCTTTGTTATTTATTAGCGTTTGTTGATTTCTGAGACCGTTTCGGAATGTCGTATTATTTTTACAATGTGTATAGTCATACTTACGCAGTATAGCCAACACTGTTGTCGAGGATGCCAAGGCAATGAACCACTGAAAAACGGCCCACTTCATATTGATGCAGAGTCTGTAAAATGGAATCAGATTGAACATGTAAAATTATAGTTACAGGAGCAAAGAATAGGTCATTGATTTGATACTGCAGGCAACGACAGTTTTTTTCCAATGTGATTTTCTGCCGAGAACTTGTCTCCATATGACCTTAGCTTTTGGTGAGACATTTAGAATTTGGGTCTGTTAAAAAGATTCAGTTCAATTTAATTTGCGAATTAAGTTGATACTATTTTTGAATCTGATCGACGGACAGATACATGTGCATTTATAACTGTCACACTGTTAGTTGTCATCATTTATCACGAAATTGCTGGACTCGCGACGTTTCAATGTTCACTTGGCATTCGATTATTTTTAGATAGTTTACCGGCAAGTATGGTTTTGTCGAGTGCCGAAAATGCCAAAGGCTGCATTTCTACATTCTTAATTGATGCTATTCTCAATTTTCAGATTTTGCAGAAACGTAGATAATGATTTAATGAAACATAAACTGATAAAACCGTCCATCAGGAAAACATGTCCGTGTAAAGTATACACCCATACCCCACTTCTATATAGTAAAACAAGGGTTAAAAAGGGATATACCTCTTTTTCTTATTTTTGCTCCAAAACATAGATTGTGAGTACTCGTTAGAACCGCCTCGCCGAGGCGGTTCTAACGTGTAGCCACAATCAATGTTTTGTGTCAATATATTAAAAGTATCAAAATTTTTTCAGCGAATTTTTCAATTTCTGCAGCTGAAAAAATCCCCATTGTATTGCAGGGGCAAGTTTTCGCAATGACTCCATTGAATAAATAGTAAAGACAAACAATTGCACTTACCGTATCACCTAACAATCTATTGTCCAGGCTCTACTCACTCATGTAATATTGTCCTCCATCGGATTAACGGTATGTGTTCTCTTGCGAGTGCATTTTGGCAAAAGAGCGTGCAATGTTGGCTGATATGTAATCATAAAATGATTGTGAACATAGTGATTCAATATTACACAATGGGCGGTTTGGCATCATCTAGTCAGGATGAACACTGGTCACCAGCATGACAGATATGTACCGGTCGGGAATCGAACCTGCAATCTCCAGATTGCAAAGCTAATACGCTATATACTTTTCATAACACCACTGCGACCGGTTATATACTGAAAATCAAAAATCTTGCACCACCATGTTTTTGTTATTTTTTATGATTAAGTAGAACTATTTTTATTTCTAACATTATTTTTGGCTAATTCAAATATCAAATCTTTGACTTTGCAGTAAATTCAATAGTGTGGATGACTATGCAAAAATTTTGGGGCAAAAAATGTAAAATTGAATTTTTTTGGGGAATTGATTTTCAATGAAAATTTTCAATAATTTTTCGTTGCACATGTGATCTGAATCATGACAGTAGTAGAAAAACAACAAAACATTTTGAATTTTAGAGAATTTTAAGTTTTTACAAACGCATCGACGTTGATTTGACGTCATTTTGACGTCATGTGCCCGCTGGGAAGAAATGGTTTACAAAAAATATTTAGATGGCTTGTTGATGCACTTGTAAGGACATTTGTTGTATACAGGCCTAGGATGAACTTATCCAATGTCAAGCTGACATCTACGGCCATGTGTTGTGAAAATAAAGACAATTTCTAAATTTTACTACCCCACCCACAGTGTGTAAAACCCACAGTGTGTAAAATAGCCAATTTCGGAGGGTAGTGTATTGACATCCCAGCAGGCACATGACGTCAGAATGACGTCAACTCGACGTCGATGCATGTATGACGTCGCATCGACGTTGATCTGACTTCATGTGCCCGCTGGGATGTACACTGACAAGTTTATTCCCAGCAGGCACCTGACGTCAACTTGACGTCGGATTTTAGTTGTATTTTGGTCATGACGTCATGCAACTTATAACCAACGTCCACCTGACGCCCAGTCCTGACGTCAGTGGACATATTGATATGACGTCCCAGCGGGCACATGACGTCATAATGACGTCATATCATATCAACGTCGATGCGACGTCATGACGTCGCATCGACGTCAATCTGACGTCCAACGGACGTGAAATGTCTGCTGGGTTGTCGATTGATTTAAAGCTTTGTAGGGTTAATTGCTTAGGATACCCAGTGCTTTATTTAAGAAATAGATCAGCTCTAGCAGTGAATTGTTGAGTAATAATTCACTGTTTGGAGGTTAGTTGTAAAGAAGATCAAATCACGAGCGCGTAGCGCGAGTGATTTATCTTCTTACAACTGACCGCTACGCGCTCGTGATTTGATCTTCTTTATCTTCTTACAACTGACCGCTACGCGCTCGTGATTTGATCTTCTTTACAACTAACCTCCAAACAGTGAATTATTACTCAACAATTCACTGCTAGAGCTGATCTATTTCGATTCTAACACACAATAAACGGAATAAATGTTGCTGAAAACGTCGATATCGTTCAGCTTTCCGCCATTGCATTGCAGATATCCCGCCAAATATTTGACTGTAATGCTGGTATTTACACACACTTATTACGCTTGTTGTGCGCTAAAACGAAGTTTCACCGTCTAACGCTGCTTTGTGGGATAGCTGACGTCACAAATGCCGCAAAGTAACGTCACGCTTATTCGCCCAGTGAAATTGTTGCACAATATAACACGTTTTTTACCATTGGCTATATAGGCGAGATGTGTTAGAATATACGTCATAAAATAGAATGAAATATTTGACATTCACAAAATCTGCAAAATTGAATTTCTGGCCCTTAGATTATTTTGAGGAGTTTATATATTATTATATATATATTGTTGAAGACCTTGACCTTGACCCAACAGAAAGCAACAATTATTACAAATAAGTTATATGTACATAATTATGATAAAAGCGATGATGAATCAAAGAAGTCCACAAATACAATATGCTGCACATGAGCTGGAGATCCATGAGAAACTAAACAACATGAAGCCACGATACGGACAAACGAGAAGCCAGTGCTTACAGAGCCATGTCTACACCAGCTTAAGCCATAAAGGTTGTAGAAATACAAGGTTGTAGAGATACTACGTTTTCGCGCCAGTGACGTCAAGTTGTTTTTTCTTAAAGCGCCGTCGCGAAAAAATAATAATAATTAATTTTAATCTGAAAATTACGTCGATGATGGATAAAAAGTGAAAAAGTATCTAGATTATGTGATTCTCAACAAGCCGGTGTATAATTTATATATCAAATATTCTCTTGTGAAGAAAAAATGACATTTTTGGTGATCGTGATTCACAAAATGGAGAACAGGATCCGCCATTGATGAATGATATTGTATTCAGATGGTAGCTGTGTGCAGTCTGGACGTTTAAGTAAGTGATTCAATCTATATATAAACATATAGACATACAGTTGGCATAATATAAAGTAGCTCAGAAGCCTGTATTTATATATATTGTTAAAATAAAATGGAGAACTCTGTACCCAGTCTGTCAACCAGTGAGATATCTAGTGAGGACAAAAGCTTGGAAACTTTTAAGCAGAATGTACTCAACGAAAGCGATTTAGGAGATAGTTTCTCGACCATCCGTTGTCCGCTCTGAATATGACGACGATCAGCTTGAAGGGATTTTCTACAAAACAAAGAGGGACGTTTCTTGTATTACCGTAAATTTCGTTTCTAGCGCCTTCTACACTGCCTTTCAAGATAAGATCCTCTCTGACTATTCTAGTAGTATAGACTGCGACGAGGCAAACAGAATTTATAGATGCTCCACACATGTACGCAGTCTCAAATGTGAAATGAAACTGGACGGAAAATCGAAAAATGTAACAGTTACAGGAGTTGGTCGTATCATGTGGCGGAAGGATTATTATCCCAGGATTGCTAAGATTATTTTCAAACAGTACGTTCAGAAGTCTGAAAGTCAACTAGGCGGTTCCCTGATCGACAGCAGTCAATGTGATATTCTTACTGCTGAAAAAGTTGAAGAAAATCCCCTTGCTGAGAAAGTTGAAGAAAACCTCACAGTCTGTAAATACCGTCCAAGTCGTTTTCTCGAGTACGCCTTTAATCTCAAGAAAAACTAACCAGACAATCAACTGCGACAATCCAATGCAACCCCCGTGTACACCAATAGTGCCGCAAGCGGAACAACAAACTGCCTTGAGACAAACTCTACAGAATGCTTCGACTGATGTCATGGCCACCGGGCAAGGAAATGAAGCGCAAGCGACTTATGGTGATCAGCAACCAATACGTGCCGATGCCGATGCCGATGCTCAATTCATTGCTGTACCGGGATACAACCAAAATAATACCGGACATTACGCGTGTACAAACGTTGGCAGTGGCTTTGCTACCGGTCAGCCGATCTACATGCCGGGATTCGGTCAAGTCAACAACGGCGGAATATATTTCAACGAAAACGGAACAGTTTCAGACGGGAACGGTGTAATTGTCACCCAAAACGCTCCACCGACGTTTATGATGAACGCTCCACCGATGTTTACGATGAACGCTCCACCGATGTTTACGATCAACACTCAGCCGATCTTTACGATGAACGCTCATACAGGTCAACAAAACTACATGGACTGCGCAAGTAATATGCAACCGCTTTATTCAACTATTCAAATGGCCGACTCCCCCTTGAATAACGACATGCAAACGGTTACTCAGCATATGGTATCACGTGATATTGATAATGGACACCAACCTCCGAGCACCAGCGATGTGACATCACAGACGATTTTAACAATGATTGAAAAAATAAAACGACTTGACACCCAAGTAAATGACATGAAAAGTTCAATTATATTCAGCATGGAGTCAAGAATTGATGAAATGAAATCTTCAATGGTTAGATTAATAGACAATATGGCCTCTAAGTCTTACTCGGAAGCAGTCCAGAAGCGCCCGGCTAGTAATCATTGTATCAGCCTAGATGAAGGCTATGAAAACACTTCAGTTGAAGGCACAGCCACGGACACATCCCAGACCCTGCTAAAGACTGTTTATACCCAGCAAACGCCATCTACTACGAGGAACACAACGACATCTACTACGAGGAACACAACGACACCTACCAGAGAAATTCCAGTTAGAGTAACGCATAGAGACTCAATCGGGAACAAAGCTAACGTAGAAAAATCGCAACCGGCCCCAAATATCAACAATGTATCAACTAACAAAAACAACAATACAACAGTAAAGAAAACTCTTATCATTGGGGACTCTATTCTACACCCCATTAATCCAAAAGGCATGGTAGCGGGGATCCAGAAACATTCACACAGTGGAGCAAAAGTAAAAGACATTATCGATGATATCACCCTGTACAACCTGAAGTCATTTCGATCGGTTATACTGTACATCGGAGGTAACGACTCTTCAAGCGGGACGGATGTTGATTTTTTCCAAGAAAGTTATGATGAACTGGTCAGTTTGGTAAAAACTTCGAATCCAGACTGTCATTTATACGTATGCTGTATAGCACCTCGGGCAGATACGGATGTGAGCCTGTACAATGCCTGTATCAGGAGAGTTGCGGATCACTGGGCGAATAACAACGTCTCTTTAATCGATGAATCTACGAAATTCTTCACTGGCAGGGATGGGGTACCACCAACTCGGTATTACGCACATGATGGAATTCACCTCTCGAATTCAGGGATTAAGCGTCTACTTCATGCGATGAATTCTCATTCGCATCTCGTCGAGGATTTCGACAAGTGTGTCTTCTCACCGCACAGAAGAAACAACGCCGGGAATTCTATGCCGGGGAGGTTTCAGCGCTCGTCGGGGCACTCTCAAGCTGGCAATAGACAGTATGCTGGAATGCGCCATAGAAATGGACTAAATAGGAATGAGTATGGCAGAAGGAGATGTTTTGCCTGTGGAATGACGGGACATGTTATCAGAGACTGTTTGAATAAATAGGAACTCGGCATTACTGCCAAGCAAATAACAGGCACGTCTTTCGTTAACAAAAATAAGTTTGATTGTCTAGAAAACATTTGTAATATTTGTAATTGTTTCAGCTGTGCCTGTTCAGAAGAAGACTGTATAGATGATGACAATTGTTCAAATCTTGATTTAGTTAATGACAATTTGTACTCAAAAGATGGTGTGAAGGTTAAATCTAAAGTTGTCTGTAGAGCAAAGTTAAAACATCAAAATTGTAAAGGATACAAGTAGGCAAAGATCAGGAAAAGGCGCAATCACAACTGGGACAATTTACCTCAGTCAGCTAAGGGACGTTACCAAGGCGTTACCTGGAAAATTACCTGTACATATCAAATTTCGATTGTTTCCCATAGATTGCGATGTGCGCGATGTCCTATTTTGACACCTGAGGGACAATTACCAATATAGACCTGTGTTTTACAGGTAACTTGTGGCTAAGGCCTGGGATAGATTTATGCAATTTGAGTTATATGAAATTGAAAGAAAAAGAGCCCATCATAGTAATAGTAATAAGAAATGGATGTTTCAAGGGTTCTGACCAGATTAGACGTATTCCGTCTGTGCAGTCAAAAATGCATCTTGAAAACATGTCGATGCAATGAATACTCCCTTAAATCCCAAAATTATTTAGTTAAACTGGGGTATACAGGGTAACCTAAATTTTTTTTTCATATTTTTGCTCCAAAGCGGTTCTAACGTGTATCCTTATTCCATTTTTCGAGCAAAAATATGAAAAAATATCAAATATTTCCAGTGAAATGTTTCTATTAATACCGCTGAAAAAATATCTATATATTGCACGAGGAAGTTTTCGCAATGGGTAAACTATATTTGAATTCTTGAAATTAGAAAAGATAACAATTATTTTTCATAAAATTTACCACGCATGTGCATGCTCCTTAGAATTGCAGGAGCGGACTTTGCTGTCGGTCTGGGTGCTTTTTGGTAATTAAAATACAGTAGAAGGGAGCTCCATATCGAGCGGTCCTGGGTTCGAAACCCTCATGGGGCACTGTGTTTTGTCCTTGAGCACGACGCATTAATTCCCTATAGTAACGTTGTATGCATGGGAAGAAAGAAAAAAAAACAAAACATGATGCAATTATGCAATTCAGGCACGAATCGCACAATAGAGGTACAAATTGCCTGCGGGGATTCAGTGTGCAGGCTAATCTTAAGAGTTCAGAGAGTGAATAGGGACCGGTCCGATGGCCTATTGTCGTTAATTTTAGTTGTGAATTGTCACTTGACAAAACTGAAGCGTCTCTCACCTCGATGCAGTTATTGACACATATGTTGATTTGCACAAACACAGTCTCATGTCTTAAAATGAATTGGAATTTAGACGCATTATTTTTCAGACTAAAAACTGTTTGTAATAAAAAAAAATCTATTTTTGTAGGTGAAAATTAGCTTCCTTCGTTTTGCGCCTAGAAATAATGCTTTGTTATATTGCCAATCTCGGAGACTCGCCAATATGTATGTACGTGTTTATGAAGCAGATATGGTGTGCAGGCTGATCGAAACATGTTTTCTTATCCATATACTCAGATCTATATCCAAAGTCTTGGGTGCATCTAGTTTCTGTACTTGCGTAGAATATATAATGTTGGGCCTAGTCCTCTTTCACAGCGATTTTTTTTTTCTACATGTAGCTCTAAATAGATCATTTATTTTACGAAGAAAAACATACGCAAGATGCAATCTCTATTCCAAACGCTGAATTTGTCAAAATCACCTATCGTCAAGGTAATACGGCCGCAGGCCCCAGCTTTTATTGCAGGGAATGTTTATTTAAGACACGCGCCACAAGTTGATTTGAGAATGACAACCAGATTCAATGTGTGAACAATCAGTTTGGCCGCGACATGAAAAAAAATCTTGCTTAATGTTTCCACCAGCCTGTCATCAAACCAGGCCGGTTTGTGACTACAGATGATAACGCTCTTACAAAACTCGAGTTTGGGACAGGTATACTATCTACATAGCAAAATCATTCACGCTGATTAAATACATGTTCAATTCTCATGCAGCTTATTTTCATCTATAAAAAGGTATCTAACATGTATTTCGCGTTAAAAGTTCTCATTGTGAGGTAATAGTTTTATTAAAAAAGATGCATTTAGTAAGTCAAAATCTTTAAATTCCACAATTCATAAAATAAGTTCTTTAATTAAACATGATTTGAACTTCATATTTTATTATCGTTTCTTTCTTTCTTTTCTTTCTTTCTTTCTTTCTTTCTTTCTTTCTTTCTTTCTTTCTTTCTTTCTTATACTATGCATTCTAACACGCACTGATTTAATATATGTACAATTTCCATGCAGTTGATTTCTACCTGTTAAAAGTTGTCTATCATGGTGTCAACAGGTATGTCGCGGTAAATTAAATGATTTAAAGTTCTCACTTCCAGCTAAACTGCTGTTCACTATAGCGAGTACAAACCTTTAATTTCTGCATTGAGGCGCCAACAGCACAAAAATATTTTAAACACCAAGACATAAAACAAAAAGAACCACCACAGAAGTATCGACTTGGAACGACCAGTAACACAAAGTTACTGGCGGGTTTAAATCGATTTTACATGGCCATAACCTCATTTGAAGTTTCATACACTGTCTCATAGTATCTTATAACATGAGATTTGATAGCAGTAAGACAGGAAGTTAATAATTTAGAAAGTTCAGTAGTAGTACAAGAGCTAGAATTTGCAATAAATCTAGCTTTGTATGGTCTTTTGTGAAGCTTAGGTAACCAATACGTCGTAGGAAGTTTGTCTTGGCCTTCATTGACACAAACAGAAAATTTAACCGGTAAATCGTTTAAGTGGGCATTAACTACAGACATTTCATCAGTATCTGTCTCCAGATAAGCCCTGGTACCATCAAGCTCCTGTTTTAAGGTGTTAACGTAGTGAAGCCTACAAACAACAACAACATTGTTTGCGGCTTTGTCTGCCGGAACCAAGACATACTTTCTGTGAAATTCTTGGATACCCTGCTTCAAATGCCTAAATGACGATTTAGGTTTAGGAGGTAAAAGATTAGTATTTTGTGAATAAAACTTTATACGTTTATCCACGATAGTGAAGATACTTCTTTTCCATTCTTTAAGAGCATTATCCTCAACACCCTCTCGTTTACACCATCGATTACCGAAATCATTCAATGCAGATGCAATCTCCTCTCTACATTTGTCGAAATTGATGTAGGAAGGGAATCTATATTTCGGACCTTTAGAAACAATTTTACGAATTCTAGAATCCGAAATTATTCTTAAATTTCCAGTAACTATATGTCCGGCTGGTTGATAAACAAATTTAGAATCTTTACAATCTCAAGACTTAGGAGTATTAGCATGGATATCGAGATCAGAAACAAGTTTATTGAAATTAAAAATAGTATTTCTGATTGGTTTTTATATTTGTAACAAATAATAGGAGGTTCTGAATTTTGGAAGTACGTAGGTATAGACTGTATCACTGATTTATTCTGGAATATGCTTGGTAAATCAATTAGGTCAATTCCTTTATTAATGAAAGGAATTTTAATAAAACTTCTAATGTTATTAGATTCGGAATCGATAAATGGACGAAGAACATGCTGAGTATAACATCTTGTTAACAGTGCAGGGTCATACATTTGATGATTTCTATCGTAAAATCTATTAGCCTCTGTGTCCAAGGAACGTAATACAGCAATAGGTAGAGAACTAAGATAAGACAGCATTGGATGTCGACCGTGAATCCTTAGTTTAACAGCTAAATCATTAAGGGAAGTGTTCAATTTCATTGTAGCGCACCGTTTACGTTTGTCATTACCCCTTTTCCGTATACCATGAGATCTAGGTTTACGTTTGCGAGACTCTGAAAGTGTAAGTATATCAAAATCGGGCATTTTGGAAATATTACCCTCATGGTAAATGTTGTCGTTAAATCCCAGTGGAAAGGGTGTTTGCAATAATTTTATCCATTTAAGTTCAGTTTCAAATCGTTTGATGTTTTTGAATCTAACAGAAGAATTTTCATCATATGAGATTTTCTCCACTGGTTGAACTATAACATTATTGGGAGAATGACCAGTGCGCTTAAAATGCTGGTACAGAAATGTATCATTATTTTTGGGCTTTCTGATTCTACGATAGTGCTCACCAAATCGTTTTTGCAAAGTTCGACAAGTTTGTCCAACATATTGCATCCTACAATTGTTTGTATTTCAAGTAAGAACATATACAAGATCCATTGATTTTCAGTCTAAATCAGAATCATTAACCACTGAAAATGTCCTACCATTCACAGATGAAGTGATAGTAGTCTTAGAGCATAAATGATTGCAACAGTTGCACTTCTTGGCATTGCACTTACATTCCAGGTCTCTTGAACGGATTAATATATTTACGTAAAATTGGTGATTTGAGTGGAGATAACCTTATCTGAAGATTATTACGAAACATATTAGAATTAGAAGCTCCGTGTAGATTAACAATAGATGCCGAAAATAAATTAAGAGGTGTCACCCTAACAGTAGGTAATACATTTTGAAAATTGTTAGTTGAATGAGGAATCCGTACAGTAGACGCGGCATGCAACCTAAGGGGAGTTAATGTTATTCCTAATCTTTTTGTGATAGTCATAGTTGTAAGTTCTGTGTTGATACTGCCAAAAGAAGCGCGACACTCATACCGGTTATAGAAAAAACAATGCACTTAATCGTAATGCAAAATCTCTCAAATAAAAGAACAAGGTAGAACCGAAGCCCACATCTCAGGCCCATGTCTAATACAAGTCCATGGATAGAAACGTAAGAATCGCTTATACAACGAGATACGAGTGACGGTCAACTAATGACCTTCAATACGGTATCGAAGAGTTGTGGTAGTTAGAGATAGGAAAATACAAACTGATTGCAAGCAATCCCTGAGGATTGGAAAAATAAGAGCATTAAATGGATGTACGGGGAGACTTTTTAGGGCCGCCACACGGCACAACCACAAGAACTCTGATATAAAAAGGTACAAGTAGGCAAAGATCAGGAAAAGGCGCAATCAGAAATAGATTCCCACTCCAAAAACCGAGGTGGGAAAAAACCAAACTAACAATCAGGTACTTATATCATGAAACATATCGTAATCCGAATGAGCAGCTATTTTCCCAATAGGTGGCCACTCAGTTACCTTAACTTAACTAAAAATATGAAAACATACACTGAAAAGCTTTAAAAACGCAAAAGTTGTAATTCAAATGTTTTTTTTTCGTATTTCTAGTTGTTCGATTTTAATGAAATTTGACACACATAAACATTGATATGTTTGCAAACTATGCTGTGAATTTTGTTTCAAAATAATGAGTAATGTGGAAACAACAGTCCTTGAAATAGCGATACCCCTAAAAACCAAAACTGCAAACGATATTAAGCACGACTACTATTTGCTCCTTTGTATTAAGAGCATTGATATTTCAATAAAAGCAACGGTTTTGCCAGTTGCATTGATTGTCTGGCAATAATGCTAGCTTGTCTGAATGGTCTTGGTCGACGTAATCGACGTAATAATTGTGACGTTCTCTGAGATTTTCGGTCTTGTGGAGGTACGACGTTGACGTTACAAAACGTGAACTAAAGTTGACGTCACAAAACTGCATGCGACGTTAATTGGATTTTTGCGCACTCAGTCATTAGTTTCAAAACGACGCCTAATGAGATTGGTTGGATATTTCTAGCAAGACCTTCGCAATTTCCGATTCTATAATATTTAGACAACATTCACTGTAAAGGACAACAGAACAGGATACTATAACTCTGTGTTACAAACGATTTTCCAAGGCCAACTATTTTTTTACCAATTAAGAACCCTAAGATGCAAACTGAGAGAGGTGCGTGTTTTCTCTATTTTTCTGATTAATCGTTAGCGCTATTTATTAAAGCTTTTGGACATGGATTATTAACATAATAAAAATCATAAAAATGTTAAAAACTAAATTTCCGACTTGGACTCCACAAGACCAAAAATGTCAGATACTGTCACATATAGCGTTTTTTACGTCAAATCTCTAGAGACATTAGTGCCTTGACGTGAAAAGTTCGGTTGATCAGACTGGCGTCAACCTTTCACTGTTCCAATAGCCTGGGAGGGACTGCTGTAGTGCCGTATAGATGAAAGATGGTAAATATGACGTCACTTGACGTCACATTTATGTCATCAAGTTTGTAAAAATTCAATTGTGTCGGATAATTCATTTTCAAACACCCCTAGAATGGTCAAAAATGAGACAAAAGTAAAACTTAATTGTTTTTATATATGGATTACTACAAGCTCCGTGTGAAATGGTCAAATATTTTTCCTCATTAATTCAACGAGGCGCCACATAGCAAAAGGTGTAAAATAGCTTTTTATTCCTTTGGGTGGTCAGTGACGTTACAAATACCGGTTTCATGTAAAAATAGAAGTAGAGTACAGTAACCGACCCCTTTCATCTGTTAAGGAAGACTAAAAATGTCATTGGTGCAAAAAATACCAATTCTCTTTTTTTGCGTTTTTAAAGCTCTTCAGTGTACATAAGGCGCCAACAGCACAAAAAAATTTTTACACACAAAGACATAAAACAAAAAGAACCACCACAGAAGTATCGACTTGGAACGATCAGTAACACAAAGTTACTGGCGGGCTTAAACCGATTTTACATGGCCATAACCTCACCCTCAGCTTCTGCAGTGGTTCAGTGATATACAAGAAATAAGAAAAATCATATTAAGAAAATACTAAACATAGATACCAACGTTTAACATGAATAACGGAAAGCAAGGTGAGCAGCTATTGAAGGTATTAGGTGGTCACAGTGCTAGCTTGGACAGAACAAGTAAAATGCAGAGGGCTAAGTGAACAGCCAAATTATAATCGGGTGGCCACAAAGCCATGCAACATGAAACTAGTAATCGGAATAACTTTGATAAGTGTGAACCACAACAGTAGTACCGCCTTGGAACGGTCAGTTATAAATAACTGGGGGGCTTAAACCGGTTTTACATGGCCATAACCTCACCCTCAGCTTCTGCAGTGGTTCATAACATTTAGTTAGTTATTCGGTCCTCGTGGTGAATCTCTAACTAGTCAATGAGGAAACGTCATTGCAGAAAATCCAAATGTAAAGCAAGCTAATTATTCAAATGAAACAGGTTTGAACGAAAAAATCATGTATCCACCATGTTATGGAGGAAGTTTTGACTCTAAGCAATTTTCATTTGATTTAATGTCTAAGGGTCTGAATTTCGGCCATCTTAATATTCAAGGAATATGTGGTAAGAATATGTGTAAATTTTCTGAAATTAAGGCAATGCTGACTTCACCTGCAAATAGTTCTCTAGACATTTTCGGCATCAGTGAGACTAAGCTCAAATCTCATAAGCTGTCTTCATTTTTCAAAATTGATGGTTTTCATGAACCTTTTCGCAAAGATAATAATAGTAATGGCGGTGGGGGTATAATAGTATATGTTCGAAATGGTATCAATGCTAAACGCAGATTAGACTTAGAAATAAATGACATTGCATGCATTTGGTTAGAGATAACAACTGGCAAGAGTAAACCATTTTTAATTGGAAATATGTATCGCCCTCCAGACTCTAAAGTTGAATTTATTGATAGGTTTGTGAGTTTTATTGATAATGTGTCAAGTGAAGGAAAGGAAATAATTTTGTGTGGTGATTTTAACAAAAACTTACTTGGTGAACATAAAGATACCGAATTTTATAACTTCGTTTGGCTTCAGCCAATTAGTCAGTGAGCCAACAAGGGTAACAGATAGCTCTAGTACATTAATTGATCATATTTACACAAATTGTGATGAAAACCTAACACAAGTACATGTCTGTAAAATCTCAATAAGTGATCATTATGCAATATTTGGTAATCGTAAGCTTAGCAATGTTATAAAATCTAATACTCATCAAACTATTACATATAGATCATTTAAGAATTTTGATGAAAACAAATTTATCAGTGAATTGCAAGAAGTACCTTGGGAAACAATTGAATATTTTAATGGGGTGGATGAAATCGTCGAAGTATGGAATAAGATGTTCCTAGAAGTAGTTAATAAACATGCACCACTAAAATCGCATCGTATTAAACGAAAATATCAACCAGATTGGCTTAACCCTGATATTTTAGAATGTATAAAAGAACGCGATAAATGTAAATTAAATGGTAAAATAGAAGAATATCGAACCTTAAGAAATAAAGTGTCTGCAATGATAAATCTGGCAAAAAAGGAAACATATCAAACAAAAGTTGAGGAAGGAAAAGATGACCCTCGTTCGATTTGGAAATTATTTAAGCAATTAGGCATGAGTAAAAAGGGGAATGCTAAAGTAGATAATTTTGAGATAAAGGTAAGTAATGATTTAATATCTGATAATCAAGAAATTGCCAATGTGTTTAATGAATATTTTGTAAAAAGGTACAAGTAGGCAAAGATCAGGAAAAGGCGCAATCAGAAAAAGATTCCCACTCCAAAAACCGAGGTGGGAAAAAACCAAACTAACAATCAGGTACTTATACCATGAAACATATCGTAAGCCGAATGAGCAGCTATTTTCCCAATAGGTGGCCACTCAGTTACCTTAACTTAACTAAAAATATGAAAACATACATAAGGCGCCAACAGCACAAAAAATTTTAAACACCAAGACATAAAACAAAAAGAACCACTACAGAAGTATCGACTTGGAACGATCAGTAACACAAAGTTACTGGCGGGCTTAAACCGGTTTTACAGGTACCTAACCTCACCCTCAGCTTCTGCAGTGGTTCACAACATTTAGTTAGTTCTTCGGTCCTCGTGGTGAACCTCTAACTAGTCAATGAATCATCCAGAACAAACAAATAAATCATGATAAACATCCTGATGAATCAAAAACCAGGACTCACAGATTGAGTGAGCTGCCCGACGATTTTTACACACAAATCGTGTAAGTATCCCATCAAAGCTTAAAGAGCCGATTAAACAGTCTGACTTTAAACAACTTCAAAGTTTTGTTGATTCTAGAGTGAACGATGACACAAAATTCTCTATTCCTTTTGTAAATTGTTCGTTCGTTAGTAATTATTTGTCTAATATGGATATCAAAAAGGCAACGGGATTAGATTCTATAGGCCCACGGTTGTTAAAAATTGCTCCAAATATTTTAGCCCCTTCCATTACTTATATAATTAATAGAAGTATTGAGTCTGGTATTTTCCCGTGTATTTGGAAAAATGCAAAAGTAAATCCAATTTTCAAATCTGGTGACAACGATAATGTTAATAATTACAGACCGATTTCGATCTTGCCTACTCTCTCTAAGATCATTGAAAAATAGATTGAAAAAAATCTAATGCTTTATCTTGATAAATATATGCTCCTTCATAAAAATCAAAGTGGTTTCCGAAAAAATCACTCTACAGAATCGGCTCTTATTCTAATGACAGACACATGGCTAAAAGCAATTAATGAGGGCAAGCTTGTTGGAAGTGCCATGATTGATTTTCGGAAAGCATTTGATCTAGTTGATCATCAATTACTACTAAAGAAACTCCGTATTTATAAGTTCAGTGAATCGACATTGTTATGGTTCAAGTCGTATCTTAATAACAGAACCCAACAAGTAGTTATTAACAACTTAAATTCAACTAGTGGTGATGTTGTCTGCGGGGTCCCACAGGGGTCCATTTTGGGTCCTATTTTATTCTTGCTATTTATCAATGATCTACCGCTTTCATTGCAGAACTTACCAGTATCGGTTGACCTCTATGCAGACGATACAACTTTATATAGTATTGCTTTAGATAAGTGTTCCTTGGAAACTAATCTCCAAAATGCTTTGAATTCCGTCCACATTTGGTGCTTAGAGAATGGTATGACTATCAATACTGACAAAACTAAATTAATGTTGATTGCTAGTGGACAGAAGAGAAATTCCTTAATTGAAAGTGACCTAAACATCACATTTAACGATCGGGAGCTAAAAAATTCAAATAACGAAAAAATCTTAGGAGTTCACGTTGATCAGTATTTAGTTTGGAACAGTCATTTTCAGTATGTATGTAAAAAGATAGCGTCGAACCTTTGGTTACTATCGCAAATCCGAATATATCTCAATGAACAACAGACGTTTATACTATAATGCATATATAAAACCTCATATTGAATATTGTTGTGTAGTATGGGGAAATTCTAGCAATTTAAATGCATATAAAATTGAAAAAAATGCAAAGAAGGGCTTGCAAGCTTATTTTAGGGAAGGATTACACCACTTTAGTCGATGCACGCAATCAATTGGATATCTTATCTTTTGAAGAAAGCATATTTTTTAACAAAGCAAAAGTTATGTTTAAAATAGCTACGAATGCTGCCCCGATTTACTTAACAGATTTGTTTCAGATGAGAGGTGATATGCAGAATTTGAATTCCTCACAGTTAAATTTGAGATCAACCTCTAACAGAAATTTTCTCATACCTAAACCTAAAATAAATTTATTTAAAAACAGTCTGTCTTATTCTGGTGCGCTGGTTTGGAATAGTATTCCCTTGTGGATAAAGAATTCTGATACCATTCAATCATTTTCTAAAAATTGCTTACAATGGATGAAATCTGGCAGTATGTCTTGAAATATCAACCTCCATCGCCATTACAATATTTTGCACACACTTTGTAAATTTCATACTAGCTCATCTAGTAATTTTCTAATATATAACATGACTGAGCCACGACATGAGATTGCCTGTTTTGTTAACATAAAAAGCAAGCCACTGACTGTGTCATAATTATCATTGCTTCAATGACTTTCTAGCATAATGTCTCATTTTCATTAAGCAGATTTCTTTCACTCAGAACAGGGTTTTTCATGACGTGACTTATTTAATTTTGTAAATCTGATATTGTTTTATTGTCTTGACTAAAATGTGTTGTATATATGCTTTGAGGGCCTCGGGGAAGATTGGCATAGCCAACCGAGTTACCCTCGGTAAATAAAGTTATTACTTACTTACTTACTTACTAGAAATTAAGCATTGAAAATTAAGTGAACACTGATCACGAACTTCATATTACCATTATATTTGTAGATTAGAACCGTTTCTAGTGCAAGGTGAAAACACTTATATGTATTGAGATTGTCTAAATTGTAAGAGACAAAGAGAAAGTGTATGACACATTTCGTCACATTGTCGCAGTACCCTGTCCTTTTGATTCCCCTATATCGCATCGAAGTAGTTAAAAGAAGGTCCGCCCGGTTCATTATCTCGCTGAAAAAGTTTATTTGGTCTCAGATCATATCCAAACATCAAGCAATCCATCTTAACATATTTTGACAGTCTTTCCATATCCTTTAATGGAACGGCCCTATAAGCCTGAATCATTGCCTCTTGCCGTTGCAGTTTGACGGCTGTTCTATTCATAGGCTTTTCAAGCGCCTCTTTGATGAGACTGAAAAACTCGTCACTAGTGATATCAGACGCTTGTTCCTTGGTCATCGGCATGTCGATATATTTTGATAGATATCCTCTTATTTGGAGGTCTCGCCACGTGCGTAGGAAGAGATTATACTTTGGATAATCAAGGTCCTTTGTGGCTTTTAAAACGCCATACAAAAAATTTACGTGCCCTTGGGCGGTAGCGAGAGCAGAGCCTATATCAGCGTCACCAAACTCTATGTAAACGTTTTTGTACTTTTCTCTAAGTTTGGCGATAAGAAACCGAGCATCGTCAGTGAATGATTCCATTTTGCCGATGTAACGGTAGGTAAGCTTACAAGGATCACACCTCTTATACATAGGGGACCAGTGTTGATCGATTGGTTGTCCATTTTCAAACCGGGTTACGAGAAATTTGATCATTTCTGGAAATGTAACGTCAAGGATTTTTACGGACAGTTTTTACGACATTTCTTCCAACGCCTCTCCAATATATAATATTAGGATTGAGAATTTTATTGTTATATGCTGAAAAGATTCTACCGTATGGCTCTCGAACAAACATAAAAGACAATGCCTCTTTTAGAAAACTTTGTAATGCCAGCACATCACCTTCGAATAAAGTCTTTTCGTTTAGCAGAGATGTATCGAGCTTGGTTCCTGCGTAACGGTATTCATACAACGAAGAAAAGTTGGCCTCGTTTTCAATAATCTTAAGAGTTTTCTTCCAAAACGTCGATCCTATTTTTGGAATACCACAGTAAATAAGTTATGCTCTTTGGCAATTGTTAATTTTGAAAGCATATTTTTAAGGTATTGCTCAGTAGCTGGTTCCGTATCGTATAGAGCACATGCTTGGCGAATATGGCTCCTCCTTTCCTCAAAGAGTGTCTCCCGATATTTCAACAGGCTGGATTCCTTTTCCTGCAAAATGAATCACAAAGAATAGTGTGTAATTTATACCGGATCTTATCTGTATCATGATTAAATCATTCACTAAGAATTCAACCGATGTGAAAACGTAATGAAGTTACAAATATTTTTAAAACAAGTACCACTGCTTTATACTAAAAATGACATAAAGTAAGAATAGAGGGACCAGGAATTATATTTTCTTCCCTTTAACATCGTCTACGACCGTGCTTATTTTACTGTTGACTGAAAAGCGAAATAAAGTTTTATACCCAAACAGTTGGAGTAAGGCAGTCTTTAATTTATGAAAATAGTTGATTAAAGGATACTTATAGTCCATACTATCTCCCTTTGAATGTTTTACTGCTTCCAAAGGTATGCAACCGATTAAATGGTATAAAATGGAGGTCAATGTGTTGAACCAAAATTAAAGCGAGGAGAATAATAAGCCACCCAAGTGCGCAACATCCAACAACTTCACCTCCAGTGTTTAAACGGATAAAACATGTAAGTCACGCAGAAAACACTAAGACCTTCTTGAACATGCGTTTTCAGATTTGGAGTCATTTCGGCCATTAGCTCACTTTAAAAAACATTTTAATCGTCGCACAAAACACAACTCAACATCTTACATGGTGGAATTTTATAAACCATTATTTTATGTCGAGTGGTTAAAACTGTCTTTTCGATGCGTGGTTTAAGCAAAAAAATAAGAAAATGTCAACAAAAATATAGAGTTTAGCTGACTTTCAAGTTATACAACTGTAACAAAATAATATATATATATATATATATATATATTGCATGGGCATATTTTCTTTGGGCCACAGAACCAAGACAACAGATGGTGACAGTATTGTTAACATATAATTGTGCGTTTAATTATCATGGCAAATCGGACATATTTTATTGGAATCAATAAGCCTGGCAATATCAAGTTACTTAATTTCAAATTATAAATATACTTTAAAATGAGATTTAAACTCCTTGTTAACAATATTCAGGGACAACCGCTTCTGAGATTAAACCAGTAGTTAGGGTAGTTATGAATGCGTCCTCGGCTACAAACAGACACAACCCGGCACAAGCAGCGTTCAAACTCAAGCTCTCGATTCTGGGTCCTAAGACTTAACCGGCCACTGCTAGAGCTACCCATAGAGCGGTGTGACCATAACCGACACATTGTCAGCAAATATTAACTGAAACAAGTTGTATCTACAAAAAGGTAAAAGTAGGAAATGATCAGGAATGGAAAAAAGTTGGGGTTCCTTGAAAGGTGGCAGCTCTATGACCGTAAAGTGGTAGATGGTCACCTTTGCCGCATCTCGACCATGCGTGTCGTTCATGTCATTAATATTCTAAACAGAAAGCTGATCCGCTGCCACTGGAAAATCAACAAAATTCATGTCATGTGCTAAACAATGTTTAGCATGCAAGCACAAAGCAAGCAACCATGCATAGGAAGTTGGTGCATGCAAGTGTTCATACTCACGATAAGCCGTTTGATGCTGAAATTGCTGTTGAAGTCGAGAACAACATGTCTTGGCTGGAACAGAAACATGATACTTAACTCCCTATGGCCAGTTTTCCTTTATTTATTAAGCCAGGGTGAACACTAGTAACCAACATGACAGGTATGTGCCGGTCAGGGATCGAACCAAAACATCCTGATTGCAAAGCAAATCAGTACACAGACAATCAGACAGACAGACAATGGTTCCATGTTATATTTTGCGTTTCGAGAACAAATATCATTACATGTACATATACTTTAAATTTAATAATGATTTTGACCATCTGAAACTACAAATTACTTCTAAAAAAAGTGTGTTTTTATAATGGTTTATATCTGCAAAGAGACTTGTTCTTGCTTTTGCATTAGCTGGTCAATGGTGGACTATTTTCTCTGTTGTTTAGTATTACATGACCAAGCCGTATGGGTAATAACGCAGAGCCACTGCCCACATCTAAAAATAGAAAACCCGCATTCATGTATAAGTTCCGTTAAATATTCAATTATCATCATCATCATCATCATCATCATCATCATCATCATCATCATCGACGACGACGACAACAACAACAAAAACAACGAAAATAAAAACAACATCTGTTTGTGGGGCTTTAAAGAGGCAAGATTCAGAACTTTTATGGACTTAGCACCTGCAGGCTCAAATAGTCATCCACTGATTAGTGAAAGTGGCAAGTAAGGAGGTACAAGTAGGCAACGATCAGGAAAATGCGCAATCACAAAAAGATTCCCACTCCAAAACCGAGGTGAAAAAAAACTAAATTAACAATTAGGTACTTATACCATGAAAACATATCGTAAGCCGAATGAGCAGCTATTTTCCCAATAGGTGGCCACTCAGTTACCTAAACTTAACTAAAATGATAACATACATAAGGCACCAAAAGCACAAAAAAAAAAAAAGATAAAAAAAAAAAAAAAAAAAAAAAAAATAAATAAAAAAAAAAAAAAAAAATAAAAAAAAAAAAAAAAAATAAAAAAATAAACACCAAGACATAAAACAATAAGAACCACCACAGAAGTATCGCCTTGGAACGATCAGTAATGTAAAATTACTGGCGGGCTTAAACCGGTTTTACAGGATCCTAACCTCACCCTCAGCTTCTGCAGTGGTTCACAACATTTAGTTAGTTGTTTGGTCCTCGTGGTGAATCTCTAACTAGTCAGTGAATCATCATGGACAAACAAATAAATCATGATAAACTCCATGATAAATCAAAAACGAGGACTCACAGATTGAGTAAGCTGCCCGACGATGGAGACCGGTATTGCCAAGTCAAGTCAAGTCAAAATATCTTTATTCTCTCGAAGTCATATGACATGCGAGGAATTACAAAATACAAAAGACATATCATCAGTACAAGACGGAATACAAACTACAAAGAAACAAATACAAAGAACAGCATTATAGCTAGACACTGACCCCAGACGGACCAGATACCAGACAAGTGGGCACATACGCTCTAAAATACTGCTATCCGGTCCCGTATCCGTCAGGGTTCAGGTTCGAGCTACAATACACAGTAATAAATGAGTATAAACTATATCAAATGTAAATTTGGGGGTTGGGGGATCTTACTAATCATCATGTCAGCCGCTAGGGTGTCTGGGGTGGGGAGCAGACATGAGATAAGATAGGTAAGATAAGATGAAATAAGATAAGATGATAAGATGAAATAAGGTAAATAACGATAAAATAAGACCAGTATAAGGAAATAATAAGCTACTGTTAACAGGTACCTAATTACTTATAAGTGAGTATATACATAGAAATAGGATAAACATGCAGTAAGTTATAGTGCATGCTCAGGTCAATCCTTTACGTCATTCAAAACAAAATCAGATAGGAAAAAGTCATGTAACTCGTGCGTTTTCATGAATGGAATAATCATATACATAGATAAGTTGTTTCTTGTTCCAAAGATGTGCATTATCACTGGATTTAATAATTCTTTCATGTAAGTAGATTTTATAAAGAAAATCGTTTCTTATGGATGGCCTGGCTTTAAGACAACATGGATCAAATAAGCATTGAAATGATCAACAGTGGGAGCAGCTATGAATGCTGCGTGGCGTCAGATTAGAACAAGCTTCGTGCACTATGAGGAAAAAGATGAATACATATTTAAACAACATAAGCACTGTGTATGATGTTTGAAACTTTCATGGATCCTGGTAGTAATGTCAGTATTATGTTTCGTAAAGCCGCGTCACGGCTAAGCCCAATCAAACCAACAAATTTAAGCAGTGGGCGACTACTGCACAACTCGGTATGCGAAACTAGATGTTGGTCTGTGTCTTTATCGGTCGTAGTGCGTAGCTCATACAAAATATATGCACATGTACATTCAGGTTATTTCACAGGTAACTACATACAACCCATCTCACCCGTTTTAGTTTATGCCGTGCCTCGTATAATCTCTAACATGAATGTGGTCAAATTGAGTCACGACGTGAGAAAACCGGTCTTAAGGACCCCCTACCAGGCCCGACACAAACCGGTATGCACAGTCACACAAGCATGCTAGAGGCTTGGAAATTCAGATTTAAGATGAAGAGAAATTGTACTAACCGTGTAGCGAAAACAAAGGGGCTGCCAATTAACAAGTGCATTTCAGTGTTACCTAATGTATCTCGTGTTAGAAGATCTTTTAGCTACATGTGACATAATCACTCGGTCAACCTGGAAATAGTGTCTTCCTGAAATTTACTATACTTAAGGAATTAAAATACTCAACACACTAAATTTCAACTTTTACGTATGTATTTGATATTTTGATAAAATCCTTTTATGAAATGACCTACTGACTGCTTTTTGCACGTGATGAAATGAGAAAACGTCATTTTATTGACAAAATTAACGACAAAACGTCAAAAACTATGAAAAACGCAAATTGTGACGTAAACGTCGGGGCGAAGGGGAAGATGACAAATTCTTTGCATATGGGTTACGTGACGTCGACTTGATAATGTGCAATAAAGACTAGGATCATTGTGTACTTAGGTGCCGTCCCATGTTGCATTAAATCTTGTTAACGGAATGCCGAAGTTTACAATAACGAAAAATGAGTTATTAACGTCATTTAAATTATTCGAGTTTGCCTATTTTTACCTAAACGGTAAATATCGAACCAACATACGACACGACGTGCTTTCTAATCAACAGTGACGTCCCAGGTACCGTAGAAATGGATCATCGGAGCGTTTGTTTTGACGTTTGTAAAACAGAATATCACGTTATGTAAAGGAGCGAAACGGATTATATGCTTCGAGTAAACACTAGATTTTCGCACTGTGATCAAACGTTTGGTAATTGATCATTTTTTTAATTAGAAAATTTGAAAAACATAATGAGAGTCTTTAAAATGTACGATGTTTGATTTTGACGTTATAATGGACGTTTTAGTGACGTCTGAAGTACAAATGTCATAATGTTTACGTAAATAACCATTTTATTGAATATAACGCATGCCGAAGGAAATTTTACTGGCTTTTGACTCATTTTTTCGATTGACGTTGGTGACGTTAAACGTCCCATAACATACCCAAATGTTACCAACTTATCAATGATTACATTTGCAATCACTTTTAGGGGTTTTGAAAACAAAATGTTGTTTTTTATTTCAAATTTGACATTTACTGATCATGGTTACAGGGTGTGCTACTGTAGGTCAGTGTGGTAACGCGTACGCCATTAAGCATACGTAACCGACATTGTGGCTCAACCTGTTGCAATTTGACGTTTAGATATTGTGTTCATATAAGAAGCTCAGCCATACCACAAATTTGCATTACAAAGCATGTTTTTAGTAACCCAAAGTATTTGTTGCGTTTCTTTATTCCTTAAGTATATTTCTTCTCACAGTATCAAATTTCAATACCAAGGCTTACTAGGAGACAGATACTGATGATATGTCTGTTACAGTAGCTACGGCTCATTTGAACGAATTACCTCGTATTTTCCCTTTGTGTTAATGAAGGACAAGACAAACTTCCTACAATGTATGGGTTACCTTAACTTCACAAAAAGACCAAATAAAGCTAGATTATTGCCAATTCTGGTACTTGTACTACTTCTACTGAACTTTCTAAATATGATAGTTCGTCTCTCACTAATGAGAAAAAAGGTACAAGTAGGCAAAGATCAGGAAAAGGCGCAATCAGAAAAAGATTCCCACTCCAAAAACCGAGGTGGGAAAAAACCAAACCAACAATCAGGTACTTATACCATGAAACATATCGTAAGCCGAATGAGCAGCTATTTTCCCAATAGGTGGCCACTCAGTTACCTTAACTTAACTAAAAATATGAAAACATACATAAGGCGCCAACAGCACAAAAAATTTTAAACACCAAGACATAAAACAAAAAGAACCACTACAGAAGTATCGACTTGGAACGATCAGTAACACAAAGATACTGGCGGGCTTAAACCGATTTTACAGGTACCTAACCTCACCCTCAGCTTCTGCAGTGGTTCATTTACAGGTACCTAACCATCATTATTTCTTGAATAGTGCTGATGTGTGTTGGTGAGTTCTTTGATGGCTGACTAGGCCAATTCTGGCTCTAAACTGTCGGTTGCAAGTAGAGCAAGTCAATGTCTAAATATAAAAACTTTTTGTCTTACTGAAATCTCATGTGAGACGGATTATGAAACTTCAAATAAAACTGATTGTTTTGGTAGAAAAATGGGGAGGTGCTCAGTAAATTCAAGTGAAACGAGTTCCGTGCAACGAGCTTGTCCACGTACGATTTTTCTTCATTGCCACATAATGCGATTAAAAAACTTCTGGATTTGAATGATTGGACCTACTGTACAAAAGGTCCGTAAAACTATGGTCCACTTTATTTTGCCTGTAATGACATCAATTCTTACTTCAGGATTGGGATTCCGATGAGTTCAAATGACACACCTCTTGTATCTGATTTGTTTTATACAGCTACGAAAGAGATTCCATGGATTGTTTTTACCATGAATATCAAGCTCATACTGAGACTTTAATTCGACTTCCAGGTACCTCGGTTATCTTTTGAACATTGAAACCCCTTATTTTTGAAGGTATGGCCAATCAAATTTAGCCACCTGAACTACAATTGAATACGATCAACACCACGGATACCTCAAGTCCTCTTTGGGATTTACATCTTTCTATAGCTAATGGATTTGTTTCATCTAAAATTTTGAATTTAATATATTAAAGTTTCTGTTTTTTGATGGTAATGCTCCTCGCCGTGTTTATGGTGTATACATTTTTGCTAGAGACTGCAATCATGTTACGGACTTCAACGCGCGAAATAAATGTTTAACGCAGGCACTATGCATTGAAATCCAAATTTAATGTTGGGTTAAAGACATTTTTTGTTACATTTTCCTTCCCAAACCTTGCCTAGGCAGTTGACCAGTATTTGGAGGTTGTTTGTTGTCCCGGGAGCACCAGAAGGAGGTTGATTTTTGTGTTTGTTTTTGGTTTTGCGAGAGGGCCTTTCGATGGAAAATTATGGTGACTTGGTTAACAAATTCAAGCGACTTATAGGAAGCAAATATTTGTTCTCGTCAGTTTAGAAAATCATTATTAACGCGTAGGATATAAATGCTTCTTTAATTGCACGCCAGTTTGTCGGGCGTCAGACTTTATGATGATGGTCTCGGTGTAAAGCTATTGATTCTTGTTGGCTGGGCATCCACGATGCAACATTTGAAGTACTGGCCGACGGCTTCAATTGGTCAATAAACGGAAAGTATACTTTTTTCTTCTGACGAGACGAATTAATAAAAAAAAAACACAAAAAACAATAACTTAATTGTTAATGTTAAAGATGTTGCTTAAGACGATTTGGTTTTAATTTACAACGACCACGGCGTGTAAGGATGTACAGCTACCTATAAAGGCAAATGGAACCGATAAGGAAATGATTTATAAAACGATATATTTTCTAAGTAAAGTACCTAATTATCAATTTAGTTTTTCCCACCTCGGTTTTTGGAGTGGGAATTTTTTTTCTAATTGCGTCTTTTCCTGATCATTGCCTACTTATACTTTTTTATATTGTGCTCCATTGCATGTACCTCAACATTAAATAAAACCTTCGCATAGCGAAAACATGCCCATGCAATACACAGAGATTTTGAAGTTGTAAAAATGATTTTTTTTTCAGTAGAAAATGTTTGATATTTTGATATTTTTCTTATTTTGCTCAAAACATAGAATGTGAGTACCCACAATCTATGTTATATGTTATGGAGCGAAAAAAATAATAATGAGTTTTGCTATGTAAAAGTGTGGTTCAAGAAGGCATACATTACACGGATATGTTTTCGTGATGCCACCTGTACCTTACAGAAATATCTCCGTTTTCACATAGTATTCTATAGTACTGCTGGTTTTGATTGTATTTTTACATTACACTTGTTGTCCATAATATGATGCAGTTTGAGTATCTGCTATGATCACCTCATTGATTTGATGACTATAGACACCCACAATTATATATGATTCTATGTATTAATATTAAAATTCATTGTTTTTTAATACATACCCCTGATTTCCCCTATTTTACAGTATGTAAGGTGCAAACCTGGGGTAGCCTTCTCACGGAGATGTTTACCTGATGTAAATCTAAAAGCCCATCTTGAATCAAAGAAAAAATGCACGAAATGTAGAAACTCATTTCAAAATTAGTACGGACAACAAAAGGAAAGCTGTGTGACCGTATGTGGTGGTATTTAATTAGATCCGAATGGTTCTTTGTGAGATTCGTACATATTGACAAACAAACATTCGGGAGTTACAGAAGTAACAAAATACAATATGCTTATTGAACTTTGACATATTCGAAACAGCTTAGTTTGTTGTCTCGGGTTTAGCAATTATGCTCTCGAAAATCTTTGAAATTTTAAGGGGATAATCATTCGGAAGATTTCATTTGACATCTAAGTTAAAATGACCCTCTCTAACTCTTTGCTTCACTCCTTTAAAAGAAACTATCTAAAACATGTTATTAATACAAAGTGCACTACATGTATATAGGAAAGCACACATCGTATCTCAGAACAACATCACAGTTTACCCACCGTGTTACCATTTCGGCATCATCAAATTACGACGACTTTGTGGTGACATCTGCTTTTTATGATCAGGTTAGTAAGACGTTTTCGTTCGATTGAAAATATGATTGTATTCTATGAAATTTAAAACATTGGAAGCAAACCTAGTCATGATAGTTAACAAGAAACATGTCAAACTTATAGAGCCTGTGCGTGAGAAAACCATCCTGGGTTCCGACCAGGTCTGACACACACCGGGCTGTACAGTCACAGAAGATGGTTAGAGACTGGAAATTTTGGATTTAGAAAGTAGTGGAATTGTACTATCCGTGTTGCGAAAGCAAAGGCGCTGATTAGCTTCGCAGTTACTGCGCCTTTGTTTTCGCCTTTGCAGATTGTTGGTTTTACCATGCGGCGGCTCAATAATGAGTATTCATTACCAATTAAAGTATAAAAGCTAAATCCTTTTGAAGCAGTGAATACGTTCAAAGGGAGGTAGTACGGGCCATATTGCGCATATAGCCTGTCAAATGTTTGATCAGCCGATGGTCAAATATAGACAACCAGATGACCAATGTTCCTGTAAACGCTTACAATAGATCTGCACAGCTTCAGTTGCATAAGAACAGAAGGCCAGTGGGAAGTTTGAAGGTTTTCCTATAGTAGTAAGTCTATGGAGAATATCGACTCCGATGCGTGGCCAAATTTGACCCAAGGGCCATGATTAGCATAATTTATAATGGGGACTACCAAACATTGCTACATACGAAATATAGAAGCTCTGGGCCTTGTGGCTTCAGGGAAAAAGATTTTTTTTTTAGATTTCCCCATTGTAAGTCTATGGGAGCTATCTGTTGCCATGAAAACCACATATTTGATACAAGCTGCTCCGAACCTAATACAATCAATCCCCCAACCAAATAATGGTTCAATAATTGATCAAGATCGGTCAACTAGCTTCAGAAATATTCTTCTTTGAAATTGTGGACGGACGGACGACGGGCGACAGACACCGGATACCTGCCTATCTTATAAACTCACTTCTGAGCCTTCGGCTCACGTGAGCTAACAACAGAGGACCGTAATTTTAGTACACATAAATACAACTACTGATTTTGCAGGGATTCTGAACCGGCGTCAAGTTGGATGAAAATTTCATCCGGTGAAAATTTCATCTAGCAGAAGAAAAAAAAAGTTGGATGAAAATTTCATCTGGACCTGCCCAGTAAAAGTGGTTCATGTCAAAACAAATCCTGCTCCCGTACTAGCTCTTATTTAGGCAAGCAGCTTATACTGCAATATAGATACATGTTGTATGAAGGTTTGTGGTAAGCCTCAGTAGTCTGGGCGACAAAAGTCAGAGGGGGGGGGGGGGTCAAAATGTTTCTTTCAATATTTCTCGAGATTCTGTTCCGAAACCAGCTCTTGTGCCAGCAAGCCGCTTATACTGCGATATAGATAAATGTTCTATAGAGGTTTGTGGCAAATTTCATCAGGATTGAAAGAGGATCCGAAGGGTAGTCAGGTCGCCAAAAGTCAGAGGGGGGTGTCTAAAATGCGGTTTTTGATATTCCTCGATCTCCTGCTCCCAAACCAGCTCTTGTGCCAGCAAGCCGCTTATGCTTGAATATAGGTATATGTTCTATGAAGTTTTGTTGCAAGTCTCATCAGGATTGAAAGAGGATGAGATGGATAGACAGGGCGCCAAATATCAAAGGGGTGTCCATAATGCTGTTTTCAACATTTCTCGATCTCCAGCCCCCAAACCAGCTCTTGTGCCACCAAGCCGCATATACTGCGATATAAGCGTATGTTCTAAGAAGCCCTTAAACAAGTCTCCTAAGGATTGGAAAAGGATGAGAATAATAGCCAGGGCGCCAAAAGTCAGTAGAGTGTCCAAAGTGCTGTTTTAAACATTTCTCGATCTCTGGACCCCAAACCAGCTCTTGTGCCACTAAACCGCTTATACCACCATATAGGTAGATGTTGCATGTAGGGACGAGGCAAGTCTTATTATGATTGAAAGAGGATGAGAAGGGTAGGCAGGGTGCCAAATATCAGAGGGGTATCCAAATAATGATTTCAAAATTTCACTAACTTCAGCCCCCAAGCCAGCTCTTTTGTCAGCATTCGGCTTATACTGTGAACGTGTTGTACAAGATTTTTGTTTGTTTTCGAGTTTAAAATCTTAATTATTGATTTTCTATTTAAAGCAATAAAATTTTGTAAAACATTTTTTGAGCGTGTCCCCATAGAAATGTGCTGGCCATCCACGATTTTTAGAATAAGGCAAACCAAGCCATCCGGACATTATGGTTTGTGTCTATGGTTCTTTAAATGATGATATATGAATGTATGTGGCAAGTCTCATCAGGATTGAAAGAGGATGAGGAGGGTAGCCAGGCCCCCCAACGGCTCTAGGGTCATATTTTCCTGTACAGAATTGGCTATTTTCGCCACTTCTAGGTCTACTGCTCCGAAACTAGCTCTTGTGCCAGGAAGCCGCTAGTACTGTGATAAATGTATATGTTATATAAAAGTATGTGGCAAGTCTCATCAGGATTGAAAGAGGATGAGATGGGTAGCCAGGGCCCCCAATATCATGGGGGGTGTCAAAAAATTCCATTTTCGATAGTTTTCGGTCTCCTGCTCCCAAACTAGCTCTTGTGCCAGGAAGCCGCTAGTACTACGACATAGATGTGTAGTATATACAAGTATGTGGCAAGTCTCATCAGGATTGAAAGAGGATGAGATGGGTAGCCAGGGCCCCCAATGTCATGGGGGTGTCAAAAATTCCATTTTCGAGAGTTTTCGGTTTCCTGCTCCCAAACTAGCTCTTGTGCCAGGAAGCCGCTAGTACTACGACATAGATGTATAGTATATACAAGTATGTGGCAAGTCTCATCAGGATTGAAAGAGGATGAGATGGGTAGCCAGACCCCCCACTATGTCAGAGGGGGGTGCAAAAAAATTATTTTCGATCTTTCTCGGTCTCTTGCTCCCAAACTAGCTCTTGTGCCAGGAAGCCGCTTATACTGCAATAAAGGTATATGATATATAAATGTATGTGGCAAGTCTCATCAGGATTGAAAGAGGATGAGGAGGGTAGCCAGGCCCCCCAACGGCTCTAGGGTCATATTTTCCTGTACAGAATTGGCTATTTTCGCCACTTCTAGGTCTACTGCTCCGAAACTAGCTCTTGTGCCAGGAAGCCGCTAGTACTGTGATAAATGTATATGTTATATAAAAGTATGTGGCAAGTCTCATCAGGATTGAAAGAGGATGAGATGGGTAGCCAGGGCCCCCAATATCATGGGGGGTGTCAAAAAATTCCATTTTCGATAGTTTTCGGTCTCCTGCTCCCAAACTAGCTCTTGTGCCAGGAAGCCGCTAGTACTACGACATAGATGTGTAGTATATACAAGTATGTGGCAAGTCTCATCAGGATTGAAAGAGGATGAGATGGGTAGCCAGGGCCCCCAATGTCATGGGGGGTGTCAAAAATTCCATTTTCGAGAGTTTTCGGTTTCCTGCTCCCAAACTAGCTCTTGTGCCAGGAAGCCGCTAGTACTACGACATAGATGTATAGTATATACAAGTATGTGGCAAGTCTCATCAGGATTGAAAGAGGATGAGATGGGTAGCCAGACCCCCCACTATGTCAGAGGGGGGTGCAAAAAAATTATTTTCGATCTTTCTCGGTCTCTTGCTCCCAATCTAGCTCTTGTGCCAGGAAGCCGCTTATACTGCAATAAAGGTATATGATATATGAATGTATGTGGCAAGTCTCATCAGGATTGAAAGAGGATGAGGAGGGTAGCCAGGCCCCCCAACGGCTCTAGGGTCATATTTTCCTGTACAGAATTGGCTATTTTCGCCACTTCTAGGTCTACTGCTCCGAAACTAGCTCTTGTGCCAGGAAGCCGCTAGTACTGTGATAAATGTATATGTTATATAAAAGTATGTGGCAAGTCTCATCAGGATTGAAAGAGGATGAGATGGGTAGCCAGGGCCCCCAATATCATGGGGGGTGTCAAAAAATTCCATTTTCGATAGTTTTCGGTCTCCTGCTCCCAAACTAGCTCTTGTGCCAGGAAGCCGCTAGTACTACGACATAGATGTGTAGTATATACAAGTATGTGGCAAGTCTCATCAGGATTGAAAGAGGATGAGATGGGTAGCCAGGGCCCCCAATGTCATGGGGGTGTCAAAAATTCCATTTTCGAGAGTTTTCGGTTTCCTGCTCCCAAACTAGCTCTTGTGCCAGGAAGCCGCTAGTACTACGACATAGATGTATAGTATATACAAGTATGTGGCAAGTCTCATCAGGATTGAAAGAGGATGAGATGGGTAGCCAGACCCCCCACTATGTCAGAGGGGGGTGCAAAAAAATTATTTTCGATCTTTCTCGGTCTCTTGCTCCCAAACTAGCTCTTGTGCCAGGAAGCCGCTTATACTGCAATAAAGGTATATGATATATAAATGTATGTGGCAAGTCTCATCAGGATTGAAAGAGGATGAGGAGGGTAGCCAGGCCCCCCAACGGCTCTAGGGTCATATTTTCCTGTACAGAATTGGCTATTTTCGCCACTTCTAGGTCTACTGCTCCGAAACTAGCTCTTGTGCCAGGAAGCCGCTAGTACTGTGATAAATGTATATGTTATATAAAAGTATGTGGCAAGTCTCATCAGGATTGAAAGAGGATGAGATGGGTAGCCAGGGCCCCCAATATCATGGGGGGTGTCAAAAAATTCCATTTTCGATAGTTTTCGGTCTCCTGCTCCCAAACTAGCTCTTGTGCCAGGAAGCCGCTAGTACTACGACATAGATGTGTAGTATATACAAGTATGTGGCAAGTCTCATCAGGATTGAAAGAGGATGAGATGGGTAGCCAGGGCCCCCAATGTCATGGGGGGTGTCAAAAATTCCATTTTCGAGAGTTTTCGGTTTCCTGCTCCCAAACTAGCTCTTGTGCCAGGAAGCCGCTAGTACTACGACATAGATGTATAGTATATACAAGTATGTGGCAAGTCTCATCAGGATTGAAAGAGGATGAGATGGGTAGCCAGACCCCCCACTATGTCAGAGGGGGGTGCAAAAAAATTATTTTCGATCTTTCTCGGTCTCTTGCTCCCAATCTAGCTCTTGTGCCAGGAAGCCGCTTATACTGCAATAAAGGTATATGATATATGAATGTATGTGGCAAGTCTCATCAGGATTGAAAGAGGATGAGGAGGGTAGCCAGGCCCCCCAACGGCTCTAGGGTCATATTTTCCTGTACAGAATTGGCTATTTTCGCCACTTCTAGGTCTACTGCTCCGAAACTAGCTCTTGTGCCAGGAAGCCGCTAGTACTGTGATAAATGTATATGTTATATAAAAGTATGTGGCAAGTCTCATCAGGATTGAAAGAGGATGAGATGGGTAGCCAGGGCCCCCAATATCATGGGGGGTGTCAAAAAATTCCATTTTCGATAGTTTTCGGTCTCCTGCTCCCAAACTAGCTCTTGTGCCAGGAAGCCGCTAGTACTACGACATAGATGTGTAGTATATACAAGTATGTGGCAAGTCTCATCAGGATTGAAAGAGGATGAGATGGGTAGCCAGGGCCCCCAATGTCATGGGGGTGTCAAAAATTCCATTTTCGAGAGTTTTCGGTTTCCTGCTCCCAAACTAGCTCTTGTGCCAGGAAGCCGCTAGTACTACGACATAGATGTATAGTATATACAAGTATGTGGCAAGTCTCATCAGGATTGAAAGAGGATGAGATGGGTAGCCAGACCCCCCACTATGTCAGAGGGGGGTGCAAAAAAATTATTTTCGATCTTTCTCGGTCTCTTGCTCCCAAACTAGCTCTTGTGCCAGGAAGCCGCTTATACTGCAATAAAGGTATATGATATATAAATGTATGTGGCAAGTCTCATCAGGATTGAAAGAGGATGAGGAGGGTAGCCAGGCCCCCCAACGGCTCTAGGGTCATATTTTCCTGTACAGAATTGGCTATTTTCGCCACTTCTAGGTCTACTGCTCCGAAACTAGCTCTTGTGCCAGGAAGCCGCTAGTACTGTGATAAATGTATATGTTATATAAAAGTATGTGGCAAGTCTCATCAGGATTGAAAGAGGATGAGATGGGTAGCCAGGGCCCCCAATATCATGGGGGGTGTCAAAAAATTCCATTTTCGATAGTTTTCGGTCTCCTGCTCCCAAACTAGCTCTTGTGCCAGGAAGCCGCTAGTACTACGACATAGATGTGTAGTATATACAAGTATGTGGCAAGTCTCATCAGGATTGAAAGAGGATGAGATGGGTAGCCAGGGCCCCCAATGTCATGGGGGGTGTCAAAAATTCCATTTTCGAGAGTTTTCGGTTTCCTGCTCCCAAACTAGCTCTTGTGCCAGGAAGCCGCTAGTACTACGACATAGATGTATAGTATATACAAGTATGTGGCAAGTCTCATCAGGATTGAAAGAGGATGAGATGGGTAGCCAGACCCCCCACTATGTCAGAGGGGGGTGCAAAAAAATTATTTTCGATCTTTCTCGGTCTCTTGCTCCCAATCTAGCTCTTGTGCCAGGAAGCCGCTTATACTGCAATAAAGGTATATGATATATGAATGTATGTGGCAAGTCTCATCAGGATTGAAAGAGGATGAGGAGGGTAGCCAGGCCCCCCAACGGCTCTAGGGTCATATTTTCCTGTACAGAATTGGCTATTTTCGCCACTTCTAGGTCTACTGCTCCGAAACTAGCTCTTGTGCCAGGAAGCCGCTAGTACTGTGATAAATGTATATGTTATATAAAAGTATGTGGCAAGTCTCATCAGGATTGAAAGAGGATGAGATGGGTAGCCAGGGCCCCCAATATCATGGGGGGTGTCAAAAAATTCCATTTTCGATAGTTTTCGGTCTCCTGCTCCCAAACTAGCTCTTGTGCCAGGAAGCCGCTAGTACTACGACATAGATGTGTAGTATATACAAGTATGTGGCAAGTCTCATCAGGATTGAAAGAGGATGAGATGGGTAGCCAGGGCCCCCAATGTCATGGGGGTGTCAAAAATTCCATTTTCGAGAGTTTTCGGTTTCCTGCTCCCAAACTAGCTCTTGTGCCAGGAAGCCGCTAGTACTACGACATAGATGTATAGTATATACAAGTATGTGGCAAGTCTCATCAGGATTGAAAGAGGATGAGATGGGTAGCCAGACCCCCCACTATGTCAGTGGGGGGTGCAAAAAAATTATTTTCGATCTTTCTCGGTCTCTTGCTCCCAAACTAGCTCTTGTGCCAGGAAGCCGCTTATACTGCAATAAAGGTATATGATATATAAATGTATGTGGCAAGTCTCATCAGGATTGAAAGAGGATGAGGAGGGTAGCCAGGCCCCCCAACGGCTCTAGGGTCATATTTTCCTGTACAGAATTGGCTATTTTCGCCACTTCTAGGTCTACTGCTCCGAAACTAGCTCTTGTGCCAGGAAGCCGCTAGTACTGTGATAAATGTATATGTTATATAAAAGTATGTGGCAAGTCTCATCAGGATTGAAAGAGGATGAGATGGGTAGCCAGGGCCCCCAATATCATGGGGGGTGTCAAAAAATTCCATTTTCGATAGTTTTCGGTCTCCTGCTCCCAAACTAGCTCTTGTGCCAGGAAGCCGCTAGTACTACGACATAGATGTGTAGTATATACAAGTATGTGGCAAGTCTCATCAGGATTGAAAGAGGATGAGATGGGTAGCCAGGGCCCCCAATGTCATGGGGGTGTCAAAAATTCCATTTTCGAGAGTTTTCGGTTTCCTGCTCCCAAACTAGCTCTTGTGCCAGGAAGCCGCTAGTACTACGACATAGATGTATAGTATATACAAGTATGTGGCAAGTCTCATCAGGATTGAAAGAGGATGAGATGGGTAGCCAGACCCCCCACTATGTCAGAGGGGGGTGCAAAAAAATTATTTTCGATCTTTCTCGGTCTCTTGCTCCCAATCTAGCTCTTGTGCCAGGAAGCCGCTTATACTGCAATAAAGGTATATGATATATGAATGTATGTGGCAAGTCTCATCAGGATTGAAAGAGGATGAGGAGGGTAGCCAGGCCCCCCAACGGCTCTAGGGTCATATTTTCCTGTACAGAATTGGCTATTTTCGCCACTTCTAGGTCTACTGCTCCGAAACTAGCTCTTGTGCCAGGAAGCCGCTAGTACTGTGATAAATGTATATGTTATATAAAAGTATGTGGCAAGTCTCATCAGGATTGAAAGAGGATGAGATGGGTAGCCAGGGCCCCCAATATCATGGGGGGTGTCAAAAAATTCCATTTTCGATAGTTTTCGGTCTCCTGCTCCCAAACTAGCTCTTGTGCCAGGAAGCCGCTAGTACTACGACATAGATGTGTAGTATATACAAGTATGTGGCAAGTCTCATCAGGATTGAAAGAGGATGAGATGGGTAGCCAGGGCCCCCAATGTCATGGGGGTGTCAAAAATTCCATTTTCGAGAGTTTTCGGTTTCCTGCTCCCAAACTAGCTCTTGTGCCAGGAAGCCGCTAGTACTACGACATAGATGTATAGTATATACAAGTATGTGGCAAGTCTCATCAGGATTGAAAGAGGATGAGATGGGTAGCCAGACCCCCCACTATGTCAGAGGGGGGTGCAACAAATTATTTTCGATCTTTCTCGGTCTCTTGCTCCCAAACTAGCTCTTGTGCCAGGAAGCCGCTTATACTGCAATAAAGGTATATGATATATAAATGTATGTGGCAAGTCTCATCAGGATTGAAAGAGGATGAGGAGGGTAGCCAGGCCCCCCAACGGCTCTAGGGTCATATTTTCCTGTACAGAATTGGCTATTTTCGCCACTTCTAGGTCTACTGCTCCGAAACTAGCTCTTGTGCCAGGAAGCCGCTAGTACTGTGATAAATGTATATGTTATATAAAAGTATGTGGCAAGTCTCATCAGGATTGAAAGAGGATGAGATGGGTAGCCAGGGCCCCCAATATCATGGGGGGTGTCAAAAAATTCCATTTTCGATAGTTTTCGGTCTCCTGCTCCCAAACTAGCTCTTGTGCCAGGAAGCCGCTAGTACTACGACATAGATGTGTAGTATATACAAGTATGTGGCAAGTCTCATCAGGATTGAAAGAGGATGAGATGGGTAGCCAGGGCCCCCAATGTCATGGGGGGTGTCAAAAATTCCATTTTCGAGAGTTTTCGGTTTCCTGCTCCCAAACTAGCTCTTGTGCCAGGAAGCCGCTAGTACTACGACATAGATGTATAGTATATACAAGTATGTGGCAAGTCTCATCAGGATTGAAAGAGGATGAGATGGGTAGCCAGACCCCCCACTATGTCAGAGGGGGGTGCAAAAAAATTATTTTCGATCTTTCTCGGTCTCTTGCTCCCAATCTAGCTCTTGTGCCAGGAAGCCGCTTATACTGCAATAAAGGTATATGATATATGAATGTATGTGGCAAGTCTCATCAGGATTGAAAGAGGATGAGGAGGGTAGCCAGGCCCCCCAACGGCTCTAGGGTCATATTTTCCTGTACAGAATTGGCTATTTTCGCCACTTCTAGGTCTACTGCTCCGAAACTAGCTCTTGTGCCAGGAAGCCGCTAGTACTGTGATAAATGTATATGTTATATAAAAGTATGTGGCAAGTCTCATCAGGATTGAAAGAGGATGAGATGGGTAGCCAGGGCCCCCAATATCATGGGGGGTGTCAAAAAATTCCATTTTCGATAGTTTTCGGTCTCCTGCTCCCAAACTAGCTCTTGTGCCAGGAAGCCGCTAGTACTACGACATAGATGTGTAGTATATACAAGTATGTGGCAAGTCTCATCAGGATTGAAAGAGGATGAGATGGGTAGCCAGGGCCCCCAATGTCATGGGGGTGTCAAAAATTCCATTTTCGAGAGTTTTCGGTTTCCTGCTCCCAAACTAGCTCTTGTGCCAGGAAGCCGCTAGTACTACGACATAGATGTATAGTATATACAAGTATGTGGCAAGTCTCATCAGGATTGAAAGAGGATGAGATGGGTAGCCAGACCCCCCACTATGTCAGAGGGGGGTGCAAAAAAATTATTTTCGATCTTTCTCGGTCTCTTGCTCCCAAACTAGCTCTTGTGCCAGGAAGCCGCTTATACTGCAATAAAGGTATATGATATATAAATGTATGTGGCAAGTCTCATCAGGATTGAAAGAGGATGAGGAGGGTAGCCAGGCCCCCCAACGGCTCTAGGGTCATATTTTCCTGTACAGAATTGGCTATTTTCGCCACTTCTAGGTCTACTGCTCCGAAACTAGCTCTTGTGCCAGGAAGCCGCTAGTACTGTGATAAATGTATATGTTATATAAAAGTATGTGGCAAGTCTCATCAGGATTGAAAGAGGATGAGATGGGTAGCCAGGGCCCCCAATATCATGGGGGGTGTCAAAAAATTCCATTTTCGATAGTTTTCGGTCTCCTGCTCCCAAACTAGCTCTTGTGCCAGGAAGCCGCTAGTACTACGACATAGATGTGTAGTATATACAAGTATGTGGCAAGTCTCATCAGGATTGAAAGAGGATGAGATGGGTAGCCAGGGCCCCCAATGTCATGGGGGGTGTCAAAAATTCCATTTTCGAGAGTTTTCGGTTTCCTGCTCCCAAACTAGCTCTTGTGCCAGGAAGCCGCTAGTACTACGACATAGATGTATAGTATATACAAGTATGTGGCAAGTCTCATCAGGATTGAAAGAGGATGAGATGGGTAGCCAGACCCCCCACTATGTCAGAGGGGGGTGCAAAAAAATTATTTTCGATCTTTCTCGGTCTCTTGCTCCCAATCTAGCTCTTGTGCCAGGAAGCCGCTTATACTGCAATAAAGGTATATGATATATGAATGTATGTGGCAAGTCTCATCAGGATTGAAAGAGGATGAGGAGGGTAGCCAGGCCCCCCAACGGCTCTAGGGTCATATTTTCCTGTACAGAATTGGCTATTTTCGCCACTTCTAGGTCTACTGCTCCGAAACTAGCTCTTGTGCCAGGAAGCCGCTAGTACTGTGATAAATGTATATGTTATATAAAAGTATGTGGCAAGTCTCATCAGGATTGAAAGAGGATGAGATGGGTAGCCAGGGCCCCCAATATCATGGGGGGTGTCAAAAAATTCCATTTTCGATAGTTTTCGGTCTCCTGCTCCCAAACTAGCTCTTGTGCCAGGAAGCCGCTAGTACTACGACATAGATGTGTAGTATATACAAGTATGTGGCAAGTCTCATCAGGATTGAAAGAGGATGAGATGGGTAGCCAGGGCCCCCAATGTCATGGGGGTGTCAAAAATTCCATTTTCGAGAGTTTTCGGTTTCCTGCTCCCAAACTAGCTCTTGTGCCAGGAAGCCGCTAGTACTACGACATAGATGTATAGTATATACAAGTATGTGGCAAGTCTCATCAGGATTGAAAGAGGATGAGATGGGTAGCCAGACCCCCCACTATGTCAGAGGGGGGTGCAAAAAAATTATTTTCGATCTTTCTCGGTCTCTTGCTCCCAAACTAGCTCTTGTGCCAGGAAGCCGCTTATACTGCAATAAAGGTATATGATATATAAATGTATGTGGCAAGTCTCATCAGGATTGAAAGAGGATGAGGAGGGTAGCCAGGCCCCCCAACGGCTCTAGGGTCATATTTTCCTGTACAGAATTGGCTATTTTCGCCACTTCTAGGTCTACTGCTCCGAAACTAGCTCTTGTGCCAGGAAGCCGCTAGTACTGTGATAAATGTATATGTTATATAAAAGTATGTGGCAAGTCTCATCAGGATTGAAAGAGGATGAGATGGGTAGCCAGGGCCCCCAATATCATGGGGGGTGTCAAAAAATTCCATTTTCGATAGTTTTCGGTCTCCTGCTCCCAAACTAGCTCTTGTGCCAGGAAGCCGCTAGTACTACGACATAGATGTGTAGTATATACAAGTATGTGGCAAGTCTCATCAGGATTGAAAGAGGATGAGATGGGTAGCCAGGGCCCCCAATGTCATGGGGGGTGTCAAAAATTCCATTTTCGAGAGTTTTCGGTTTCCTGCTCCCAAACTAGCTCTTGTGCCAGGAAGCCGCTAGTACTACGACATAGATGTATAGTATATACAAGTATGTGGCAAGTCTCATCAGGATTGAAAGAGGATGAGATGGGTAGCCAGACCCCCCACTATGTCAGAGGGGGGTGCAAAAAAATTATTTTCGATCTTTCTCGGTCTCTTGCTCCCAATCTAGCTCTTGTGCCAGGAAGCCGCTTATACTGCAATAAAGGTATATGATATATGAATGTATGTGGCAAGTCTCATCAGGATTGAAAGAGGATGAGGAGGGTAGCCAGGCCCCCCAACGGCTCTAGGGTCATATTTTCCTGTACAGAATTGGCTATTTTCGCCACTTCTAGGTCTACTGCTCCGAAACTAGCTCTTGTGCCAGGAAGCCGCTAGTACTGTGATAAATGTATATGTTATATAAAAGTATGTGGCAAGTCTCATCAGGATTGAAAGAGGATGAGATGGGTAGCCAGGGCCCCCAATATCATGGGGGGTGTCAAAAAATTCCATTTTCGATAGTTTTCGGTCTCCTGCTCCCAAACTAGCTCTTGTGCCAGGAAGCCGCTAGTACTACGACATAGATGTGTAGTATATACAAGTATGTGGCAAGTCTCATCAGGATTGAAAGAGGATGAGATGGGTAGCCAGGGCCCCCAATGTCATGGGGGTGTCAAAAATTCCATTTTCGAGAGTTTTCGGTTTCCTGCTCCCAAACTAGCTCTTGTGCCAGGAAGCCGCTAGTACTACGACATAGATGTATAGTATATACAAGTATGTGGCAAGTCTCATCAGGATTGAAAGAGGATGAGATGGGTAGCCAGACCCCCCACTATGTCAGAGGGGGGTGCAAAAAAATTATTTTCGATCTTTCTCGGTCTCTTGCTCCCAAACTAGCTCTTGTGCCAGGAAGCCGCTTATACTGCAATAAAGGTATATGATATATAAATGTATGTGGCAAGTCTCATCAGGATTGAAAGAGGATGAGGAGGGTAGCCAGGCCCCCCAACGGCTCTAGGGTCATATTTTCCTGTACAGAATTGGCTATTTTCGCCACTTCTAGGTCTACTGCTCCGAAACTAGCTCTTGTGCCAGGAAGCCGCTAGTACTGTGATAAATGTATATGTTATATAAAAGTATGTGGCAAGTCTCATCAGGATTGAAAGAGGATGAGATGGGTAGCCAGGGCCCCCAATATCATGGGGGGTGTCAAAAAATTCCATTTTCGATAGTTTTCGGTCTCCTGCTCCCAAACTAGCTCTTGTGCCAGGAAGCCGCTAGTACTACGACATAGATGTGTAGTATATACAAGTATGTGGCAAGTCTCATCAGGATTGAAAGAGGATGAGATGGGTAGCCAGGGCCCCCAATGTCATGGGGGTGTCAAAAATTCCATTTTCGAGAGTTTTCGGTTTCCTGCTCCCAAACTAGCTCTTGTGCCAGGAAGCCGCTAGTACTACGACATAGATGTATAGTATATACAAGTATGTGGCAAGTCTCATCAGGATTGAAAGAGGATGAGATGGGTAGCCAGACCCCCCACTATGTCAGAGGGGGGTGCAAAAAAATTATTTTCGATCTTTCTCGGTCTCTTGCTCCCAATCTAGCTCTTGTGCCAGGAAGCCGCTTATACTGCAATAAAGGTATATGATATATGAATGTATGTGGCAAGTCTCATCAGGATTGAAAGAGGATGAGGAGGGTAGCCAGGCCCCCCAACGGCTCTAGGGTCATATTTTCCTGTACAGAATTGGCTATTTTCGCCACTTCTAGGTCTACTGCTCCGAAACTAGCTCTTGTGCCAGGAAGCCGCTAGTACTGTGATAAATGTATATGTTATATAAAAGTATGTGGCAAGTCTCATCAGGATTGAAAGAGGATGAGATGGGTAGCCAGGGCCCCCAATATCATGGGGGGTGTCAAAAAATTCCATTTTCGATAGTTTTCGGTCTCCTGCTCCCAAACTAGCTCTTGTGCCAGGAAGCCGCTAGTACTACGACATAGATGTGTAGTATATACAAGTATGTGGCAAGTCTCATCAGGATTGAAAGAGGATGAGATGGGTAGCCAGGGCCCCCAATGTCATGGGGGTGTCAAAAATTCCATTTTCGAGAGTTTTCGGTTTCCTGCTCCCAAACTAGCTCTTGTGCCAGGAAGCCGCTAGTACTACGACATAGATGTATAGTATATACAAGTATGTGGCAAGTCTCATCAGGATTGAAAGAGGATGAGATGGGTAGCCAGACCCCCCACTATGTCAGAGGGGGGTGCAACAAATTATTTTCGATCTTTCTCGGTCTCTTGCTCCCAAACTAGCTCTTGTGCCAGGAAGCCGCTTATACTGCAATAAAGGTATATGATATATAAATGTATGTGGCAAGTCTCATCAGGATTGAAAGAGGATGAGGAGGGTAGCCAGGCCCCCCAACGGCTCTAGGGTCATATTTTCCTGTACAGAATTGGCTATTTTCGCCACTTCTAGGTCTACTGCTCCGAAACTAGCTCTTGTGCCAGGAAGCCGCTAGTACTGTGATAAATGTATATGTTATATAAAAGTATGTGGCAAGTCTCATCAGGATTGAAAGAGGATGAGATGGGTAGCCAGGGCCCCCAATATCATGGGGGGTGTCAAAAAATTCCATTTTCGATAGTTTTCGGTCTCCTGCTCCCAAACTAGCTCTTGTGCCAGGAAGCCGCTAGTACTACGACATAGATGTGTAGTATATACAAGTATGTGGCAAGTCTCATCAGGATTGAAAGAGGATGAGATGGGTAGCCAGGGCCCCCAATGTCATGGGGGGTGTCAAAAATTCCATTTTCGAGAGTTTTCGGTTTCCTGCTCCCAAACTAGCTCTTGTGCCAGGAAGCCGCTAGTACTACGACATAGATGTATAGTATATACAAGTATGTGGCAAGTCTCATCAGGATTGAAAGAGGATGAGATGGGTAGCCAGACCCCCCACTATGTCAGAGGGGGGTGCAAAAAAATTATTTTCGATCTTTCTCGGTCTCTTGCTCCCAATCTAGCTCTTGTGCCAGGAAGCCGCTTATACTGCAATAAAGGTATATGATATATGAATGTATGTGGCAAGTCTCATCAGGATTGAAAGAGGATGAGGAGGGTAGCCAGGCCCCCCAACGGCTCTAGGGTCATATTTTCCTGTACAGAATTGGCTATTTTCGCCACTTCTAGGTCTACTGCTCCGAAACTAGCTCTTGTGCCAGGAAGCCGCTAGTACTGTGATAAATGTATATGTTATATAAAAGTATGTGGCAAGTCTCATCAGGATTGAAAGAGGATGAGATGGGTAGCCAGGGCCCCCAATATCATGGGGGGTGTCAAAAAATTCCATTTTCGATAGTTTTCGGTCTCCTGCTCCCAAACTAGCTCTTGTGCCAGGAAGCCGCTAGTACTACGACATAGATGTGTAGTATATACAAGTATGTGGCAAGTCTCATCAGGATTGAAAGAGGATGAGATGGGTAGCCAGGGCCCCCAATGTCATGGGGGTGTCAAAAATTCCATTTTCGAGAGTTTTCGGTTTCCTGCTCCCAAACTAGCTCTTGTGCCAGGAAGCCGCTAGTACTACGACATAGATGTATAGTATATACAAGTATGTGGCAAGTCTCATCAGGATTGAAAGAGGATGAGATGGGTAGCCAGACCCCCCACTATGTCAGAGGGGGGTGCAAAAAAATTATTTTCGATCTTTCTCGGTCTCTTGCTCCCAAACTAGCTCTTGTGCCAGGAAGCCGCTTATACTGCAATAAAGGTATATGATATATAAATGTATGTGGCAAGTCTCATCAGGATTGAAAGAGGATGAGGAGGGTAGCCAGGCCCCCCAACGGCTCTAGGGTCATATTTTCCTGTACAGAATTGGCTATTTTCGCCACTTCTAGGTCTACTGCTCCGAAACTAGCTCTTGTGCCAGGAAGCCGCTAGTACTGTGATAAATGTATATGTTATATAAAAGTATGTGGCAAGTCTCATCAGGATTGAAAGAGGATGAGATGGGTAGCCAGGGCCCCCAATATCATGGGGGGTGTCAAAAAATTCCATTTTCGATAGTTTTCGGTCTCCTGCTCCCAAACTAGCTCTTGTGCCAGGAAGCCGCTAGTACTACGACATAGATGTGTAGTATATACAAGTATGTGGCAAGTCTCATCAGGATTGAAAGAGGATGAGATGGGTAGCCAGGGCCCCCAATGTCATGGGGGGTGTCAAAAATTCCATTTTCGAGAGTTTTCGGTTTCCTGCTCCCAAACTAGCTCTTGTGCCAGGAAGCCGCTAGTACTACGACATAGATGTATAGTATATACAAGTATGTGGCAAGTCTCATCAGGATTGAAAGAGGATGAGATGGGTAGCCAGACCCCCCACTATGTCAGAGGGGGGTGCAAAAAAATTATTTTCGATCTTTCTCGGTCTCTTGCTCCCAATCTAGCTCTTGTGCCAGGAAGCCGCTTATACTGCAATAAAGGTATATGATATATGAATGTATGTGGCAAGTCTCATCAGGATTGAAAGAGGATGAGGAGGGTAGCCAGGCCCCCCAACGGCTCTAGGGTCATATTTTCCTGTACAGAATTGGCTATTTTCGCCACTTCTAGGTCTACTGCTCCGAAACTAGCTCTTGTGCCAGGAAGCCGCTAGTACTGTGATAAATGTATATGTTATATAAAAGTATGTGGCAAGTCTCATCAGGATTGAAAGAGGATGAGATGGGTAGCCAGGGCCCCCAATATCATGGGGGGTGTCAAAAAATTCCATTTTCGATAGTTTTCGGTCTCCTGCTCCCAAACTAGCTCTTGTGCCAGGAAGCCGCTAGTACTACGACATAGATGTGTAGTATATACAAGTATGTGGCAAGTCTCATCAGGATTGAAAGAGGATGAGATGGGTAGCCAGGGCCCCCAATGTCATGGGGGTGTCAAAAATTCCATTTTCGAGAGTTTTCGGTTTCCTGCTCCCAAACTAGCTCTTGTGCCAGGAAGCCGCTAGTACTACGACATAGATGTATAGTATATACAAGTATGTGGCAAGTCTCATCAGGATTGAAAGAGGATGAGATGGGTAGCCAGACCCCCCACTATGTCAGAGGGGGATGCAAAAAAATTATTTTCGATCTTTCTCGGTCTCTTGCTCCCAAACTAGCTCTTGTGCCAGGAAGCCGCTTATACTGCAATAAAGGTATATGATATATAAATGTATGTGGCAAGTCTCATCAGGATTGAAAGAGGATGAGGAGGGTAGCCAGGCCCCCCAACGGCTCTAGGGTCATATTTTCCTGTACAGAATTGGCTATTTTCGCCACTTCTAGGTCTACTGCTCCGAAACTAGCTCTTGTGCCAGGAAGCCGCTAGTACTGTGATAAATGTATATGTTATATAAAAGTATGTGGCAAGTCTCATCAGGATTGAAAGAGGATGAGATGGGTAGCCAGGGCCCCCAATATCATGGGGGGTGTCAAAAAATTCCATTTTCGATAGTTTTCGGTCTCCTGCTCCCAAACTAGCTCTTGTGCCAGGAAGCCGCTAGTACTACGACATAGATGTGTAGTATATACAAGTATGTGGCAAGTCTCATCAGGATTGAAAGAGGATGAGATGGGTAGCCAGGGCCCCCAATGTCATGGGGGGTGTCAAAAATTCCATTTTCGAGAGTTTTCGGTTTCCTGCTCCCAAACTAGCTCTTGTGCCAGGAAGCCGCTAGTACTACGACATAGATGTATAGTATATACAAGTATGTGGCAAGTCTCATCAGGATTGAAAGAGGATGAGATGGGTAGCCAGACCCCCCACTATGTCAGAGGGGGGTGCAAAAAATTATTTTCGATCTTTCTCGGTCTCTTGCTCCCAATCTAGCTCTTGTGCCAGGAAGCCGCTTATACTGCAATAAAGGTATATGATATATGAATGTATGTGGCAAGTCTCATCAGGATTGAAAGAGGATGAGGAGGGTAGCCAGGCCCCCCAACGGCTCTAGGGTCATATTTTCCTGTACAGAATTGGCTATTTTCGCCACTTCTAGGTCTACTGCTCCGAAACTAGCTCTTGTGCCAGGAAGCCGCTAGTACTGTGATAAATGTATATGTTATATAAAAGTATGTGGCAAGTCTCATCAGGATTGAAAGAGGATGAGATGGGTAGCCAGGGCCCCCAATATCATGGGGGGTGTCAAAAAATTCCATTTTCGATAGTTTTCGGTCTCCTGCTCCCAAACTAGCTCTTGTGCCAGGAAGCCGCTAGTACTACGACATAGATGTGTAGTATATACAAGTATGTGGCAAGTCTCATCAGGATTGAAAGAGGATGAGATGGGTAGCCAGGGCCCCCAATGTCATGGGGGTGTCAAAAATTCCATTTTCGAGAGTTTTCGGTTTCCTGCTCCCAAACTAGCTCTTGTGCCAGGAAGCCGCTAGTACTACGACATAGATGTATAGTATATACAAGTATGTGGCAAGTCTCATCAGGATTGAAAGAGGATGAGATGGGTAGCCAGACCCCCCACTATGTCAGAGGGGGGTGCAAAAAAATTATTTTCGATCTTTCTCGGTCTCTTGCTCCCAAACTAGCTCTTGTGCCAGGAAGCCGCTTATACTGCAATAAAGGTATATGATATATAAATGTATGTGGCAAGTCTCATCAGGATTGAAAGAGGATGAGGAGGGTAGCCAGGCCCCCCAACGGCTCTAGGGTCATATTTTCCTGTACAGAATTGGCTATTTTCGCCACTTCTAGGTCTACTGCTCCGAAACTAGCTCTTGTGCCAGGAAGCCGCTAGTACTGTGATAAATGTATATGTTATATAAAAGTATGTGGCAAGTCTCATCAGGATTGAAAGAGGATGAGATGGGTAGCCAGGGCCCCCAATATCATGGGGGGTGTCAAAAAATTCCATTTTCGATAGTTTTCGGTCTCCTGCTCCCAAACTAGCTCTTGTGCCAGGAAGCCGCTAGTACTACGACATAGATGTGTAGTATATACAAGTATGTGGCAAGTCTCATCAGGATTGAAAGAGGATGAGATGGGTAGCCAGGGCCCCCAATGTCATGGGGGGTGTCAAAAATTCCATTTTCGAGAGTTTTCGGTTTCCTGCTCCCAAACTAGCTCTTGTGCCAGGAAGCCGCTAGTACTACGACATAGATGTATAGTATATACAAGTATGTGGCAAGTCTCATCAGGATTGAAAGAGGATGAGATGGGTAGCCAGACCCCCCACTATGTCAGAGGGGGGTGCAAAAAAATTATTTTCGATCTTTCTCGGTCTCTTGCTCCCAATCTAGCTCTTGTGCCAGGAAGCCGCTTATACTGCAATAAAGGTATATGATATATGAATGTATGTGGCAAGTCTCATCAGGATTGAAAGAGGATGAGGAGGGTAGCCAGGCCCCCCAACGGCTCTAGGGTCATATTTTCCTGTACAGAATTGGCTATTTTCGCCACTTCTAGGTCTACTGCTCCGAAACTAGCTCTTGTGCCAGGAAGCCGCTAGTACTGTGATAAATGTATATGTTATATAAAAGTATGTGGCAAGTCTCATCAGGATTGAAAGAGGATGAGATGGGTAGCCAGGGCCCCCAATATCATGGGGGGTGTCAAAAAATTCCATTTTCGATAGTTTTCGGTCTCCTGCTCCCAAACTAGCTCTTGTGCCAGGAAGCCGCTAGTACTACGACATAGATGTGTAGTATATACAAGTATGTGGCAAGTCTCATCAGGATTGAAAGAGGATGAGATGGGTAGCCAGGGCCCCCAATGTCATGGGGGTGTCAAAAATTCCATTTTCGAGAGTTTTCGGTTTCCTGCTCCCAAACTAGCTCTTGTGCCAGGAAGCCGCTAGTACTACGACATAGATGTATAGTATATACAAGTATGTGGCAAGTCTCATCAGGATTGAAAGAGGATGAGATGGGTAGCCAGACCCCCCACTATGTCAGAGGGGGGTGCAAAAAAATTATTTTCGATCTTTCTCGGTCTCTTGCTCCCAAACTAGCTCTTGTGCCAGGAAGCCGCTTATACTGCAATAAAGGTATATGATATATAAATGTATGTGGCAAGTCTCATCAGGATTGAAAGAGGATGAGGAGGGTAGCCAGGCCCCCCAACGGCTCTAGGGTCATATTTTCCTGTACAGAATTGGCTATTTTCGCCACTTCTAGGTCTACTGCTCCGAAACTAGCTCTTGTGCCAGGAAGCCGCTAGTACTGTGATAAATGTATATGTTATATAAAAGTATGTGGCAAGTCTCATCAGGATTGAAAGAGGATGAGATGGGTAGCCAGGGCCCCCAATATCATGGGGGGTGTCAAAAAATTCCATTTTCGATAGTTTTCGGTCTCCTGCTCCCAAACTAGCTCTTGTGCCAGGAAGCCGCTAGTACTACGACATAGATGTGTAGTATATACAAGTATGTGGCAAGTCTCATCAGGATTGAAAGAGGATGAGATGGGTAGCCAGGGCCCCCAATGTCATGGGGGGTGTCAAAAATTCCATTTTCGAGAGTTTTCGGTTTCCTGCTCCCAAACTAGCTCTTGTGCCAGGAAGCCGCTAGTACTACGACATAGATGTATAGTATATACAAGTATGTGGCAAGTCTCATCAGGATTGAAAGAGGATGAGATGGGTAGCCAGACCCCCCACTATGTCAGAGGGGGGTGCAAAAAAATTATTTTCGATCTTTCTCGGTCTCTTGCTCCCAATCTAGCTCTTGTGCCAGGAAGCCGCTTATACTGCAATAAAGGTATATGATATATGAATGTATGTGGCAAGTCTCATCAGGATTGAAAGAGGATGAGGAGGGTAGCCAGGCCCCCCAACGGCTCTAGGGTCATATTTTCCTGTACAGAATTGGCTATTTTCGCCACTTCTAGGTCTACTGCTCCGAAACTAGCTCTTGTGCCAGGAAGCCGCTAGTACTGTGATAAATGTATATGTTATATAAAAGTATGTGGCAAGTCTCATCAGGATTGAAAGAGGATGAGATGGGTAGCCAGGGCCCCCAATATCATGGGGGGTGTCAAAAAATTCCATTTTCGATAGTTTTCGGTCTCCTGCTCCCAAACTAGCTCTTGTGCCAGGAAGCCGCTAGTACTACGACATAGATGTGTAGTATATACAAGTATGTGGCAAGTCTCATCAGGATTGAAAGAGGATGAGATGGGTAGCCAGGGCCCCCAATGTCATGGGGGTGTCAAAAATTCCATTTTCGAGAGTTTTCGGTTTCCTGCTCCCAAACTAGCTCTTGTGCCAGGAAGCCGCTAGTACTACGACATAGATGTATAGTATATACAAGTATGTGGCAAGTCTCATCAGGATTGAAAGAGGATGAGATGGGTAGCCAGACCCCCCACTATGTCAGAGGGGGGTGCAAAAAAATTATTTTCGATCTTTCTCGGTCTCTTGCTCCCAAACTAGCTCTTGTGCCAGGAAGCCGCTTATACTGCAATAAAGGTATATGATATATAAATGTATGTGGCAAGTCTCATCAGGATTGAAAGAGGATGAGGAGGGTAGCCAGGCCCCCCAACGGCTCTAGGGTCATATTTTCCTGTACAGAATTGGCTATTTTCGCCACTTCTAGGTCTACTGCTCCGAAACTAGCTCTTGTGCCAGGAAGCCGCTAGTACTGTGATAAATGTATATGTTATATAAAAGTATGTGGCAAGTCTCATCAGGATTGAAAGAGGATGAGATGGGTAGCCAGGGCCCCCAATATCATGGGGGGTGTCAAAAAATTCCATTTTCGATAGTTTTCGGTCTCCTGCTCCCAAACTAGCTCTTGTGCCAGGAAGCCGCTAGTACTACGACATAGATGTGTAGTATATACAAGTATGTGGCAAGTCTCATCAGGATTGAAAGAGGATGAGATGGGTAGCCAGGGCCCCCAATGTCATGGGGGGTGTCAAAAATTCCATTTTCGAGAGTTTTCGGTTTCCTGCTCCCAAACTAGCTCTTGTGCCAGGAAGCCGCTAGTACTACGACATAGATGTATAGTATATACAAGTATGTGGCAAGTCTCATCAGGATTGAAAGAGGATGAGATGGGTAGCCAGACCCCCCACTATGTCAGAGGGGGGTGCAAAAAAATTATTTTCGATCTTTCTCGGTCTCTTGCTCCCAATCTAGCTCTTGTGCCAGGAAGCCGCTTATACTGCAATAAAGGTATATGATATATGAATGTATGTGGCAAGTCTCATCAGGATTGAAAGAGGATGAGGAGGGTAGCCAGGCCCCCCAACGGCTCTAGGGTCATATTTTCCTGTACAGAATTGGCTATTTTCGCCACTTCTAGGTCTACTGCTCCGAAACTAGCTCTTGTGCCAGGAAGCCGCTAGTACTGTGATAAATGTATATGTTATATAAAAGTATGTGGCAAGTCTCATCAGGATTGAAAGAGGATGAGATGGGTAGCCAGGGCCCCCAATATCATGGGGGGTGTCAAAAAATTCCATTTTCGATAGTTTTCGGTCTCCTGCTCCCAAACTAGCTCTTGTGCCAGGAAGCCGCTAGTACTACGACATAGATGTGTAGTATATACAAGTATGTGGCAAGTCTCATCAGGATTGAAAGAGGATGAGATGGGTAGCCAGGGCCCCCAATGTCATGGGGGTGTCAAAAATTCCATTTTCGAGAGTTTTCGGTTTCCTGCTCCCAAACTAGCTCTTGTGCCAGGAAGCCGCTAGTACTACGACATAGATGTATAGTATATACAAGTATGTGGCAAGTCTCATCAGGATTGAAAGAGGATGAGATGGGTAGCCAGACCCCCCACTATGTCAGAGGGGGGTGCAACAAATTATTTTCGATCTTTCTCGGTCTCTTGCTCCCAAACTAGCTCTTGTGCCAGGAAGCCGCTTATACTGCAATAAAGGTATATGATATATAAATGTATGTGGCAAGTCTCATCAGGATTGAAAGAGGATGAGGAGGGTAGCCAGGCCCCCCAACGGCTCTAGGGTCATATTTTCCTGTACAGAATTGGCTATTTTCGCCACTTCTAGGTCTACTGCTCCGAAACTAGCTCTTGTGCCAGGAAGCCGCTAGTACTGTGATAAATGTATATGTTATATAAAAGTATGTGGCAAGTCTCATCAGGATTGAAAGAGGATGAGATGGGTAGCCAGGGCCCCCAATATCATGGGGGGTGTCAAAAAATTCCATTTTCGATAGTTTTCGGTCTCCTGCTCCCAAACTAGCTCTTGTGCCAGGAAGCCGCTAGTACTACGACATAGATGTGTAGTATATACAAGTATGTGGCAAGTCTCATCAGGATTGAAAGAGGATGAGATGGGTAGCCAGGGCCCCCAATGTCATGGGGGGTGTCAAAAATTCCATTTTCGAGAGTTTTCGGTTTCCTGCTCCCAAACTAGCTCTTGTGCCAGGAAGCCGCTAGTACTACGACATAGATGTATAGTATATACAAGTATGTGGCAAGTCTCATCAGGATTGAAAGAGGATGAGATGGGTAGCCAGACCCCCCACTATGTCAGAGGGGGGTGCAAAAAAATTATTTTCGATCTTTCTCGGTCTCTTGCTCCCAATCTAGCTCTTGTGCCAGGAAGCCGCTTATACTGCAATAAAGGTATATGATATATGAATGTATGTGGCAAGTCTCATCAGGATTGAAAGAGGATGAGGAGGGTAGCCAGGCCCCCCAACGGCTCTAGGGTCATATTTTCCTGTACAGAATTGGCTATTTTCGCCACTTCTAGGTCTACTGCTCCGAAACTAGCTCTTGTGCCAGGAAGCCGCTAGTACTGTGATAAATGTATATGTTATATAAAAGTATGTGGCAAGTCTCATCAGGATTGAAAGAGGATGAGATGGGTAGCCAGGGCCCCCAATATCATGGGGGGTGTCAAAAAATTCCATTTTCGATAGTTTTCGGTCTCCTGCTCCCAAACTAGCTCTTGTGCCAGGAAGCCGCTAGTACTACGACATAGATGTGTAGTATATACAAGTATGTGGCAAGTCTCATCAGGATTGAAAGAGGATGAGATGGGTAGCCAGGGCCCCCAATGTCATGGGGGTGTCAAAAATTCCATTTTCGAGAGTTTTCGGTTTCCTGCTCCCAAACTAGCTCTTGTGCCAGGAAGCCGCTAGTACTACGACATAGATGTATAGTATATACAAGTATGTGGCAAGTCTCATCAGGATTGAAAGAGGATGAGATGGGTAGCCAGACCCCCCACTATGTCAGAGGGGGGTGCAAAAAAATTATTTTCGATCTTTCTCGGTCTCTTGCTCCCAAACTAGCTCTTGTGCCAGGAAGCCGCTTATACTGCAATAAAGGTATATGATATATAAATGTATGTGGCAAGTCTCATCAGGATTGAAAGAGGATGAGGAGGGTAGCCAGGCCCCCCAACGGCTCTAGGGTCATATTTTCCTGTACAGAATTGGCTATTTTCGCCACTTCTAGGTCTACTGCTCCGAAACTAGCTCTTGTGCCAGGAAGCCGCTAGTACTGTGATAAATGTATATGTTATATAAAAGTATGTGGCAAGTCTCATCAGGATTGAAAGAGGATGAGATGGGTAGCCAGGGCCCCCAATATCATGGGGGGTGTCAAAAAATTCCATTTTCGATAGTTTTCGGTCTCCTGCTCCCAAACTAGCTCTTGTGCCAGGAAGCCGCTAGTACTACGACATAGATGTGTAGTATATACAAGTATGTGGCAAGTCTCATCAGGATTGAAAGAGGATGAGATGGGTAGCCAGGGCCCCCAATGTCATGGGGGGTGTCAAAAATTCCATTTTCGAGAGTTTTCGGTTTCCTGCTCCCAAACTAGCTCTTGTGCCAGGAAGCCGCTAGTACTACGACATAGATGTATAGTATATACAAGTATGTGGCAAGTCTCATCAGGATTGAAAGAGGATGAGATGGGTAGCCAGACCCCCCACTATGTCAGAGGGGGGTGCAAAAAAATTATTTTCGATCTTTCTCGGTCTCTTGCTCCCAATCTAGCTCTTGTGCCAGGAAGCCGCTTATACTGCAATAAAGGTATATGATATATGAATGTATGTGGCAAGTCTCATCAGGATTGAAAGAGGATGAGGAGGGTAGCCAGGCCCCCCAACGGCTCTAGGGTCATATTTTCCTGTACAGAATTGGCTATTTTCGCCACTTCTAGGTCTACTGCTCCGAAACTAGCTCTTGTGCCAGGAAGCCGCTAGTACTGTGATAAATGTATATGTTATATAAAAGTATGTGGCAAGTCTCATCAGGATTGAAAGAGGATGAGATGGGTAGCCAGGGCCCCCAATATCATGGGGGGTGTCAAAAAATTCCATTTTCGATAGTTTTCGGTCTCCTGCTCCCAAACTAGCTCTTGTGCCAGGAAGCCGCTAGTACTACGACATAGATGTGTAGTATATACAAGTATGTGGCAAGTCTCATCAGGATTGAAAGAGGATGAGATGGGTAGCCAGGGCCCCCAATGTCATGGGGGTGTCAAAAATTCCATTTTCGAGAGTTTTCGGTTTCCTGCTCCCAAACTAGCTCTTGTGCCAGGAAGCCGCTAGTACTACGACATAGATGTATAGTATATACAAGTATGTGGCAAGTCTCATCAGGATTGAAAGAGGATGAGATGGGTAGCCAGACCCCCCACTATGTCAGAGGGGGGTGCAAAAAAATTATTTTCGATCTTTCTCGGTCTCTTGCTCCCAAACTAGCTCTTGTGCCAGGAAGCCGCTTATACTGCAATAAAGGTATATGATATATAAATGTATGTGGCAAGTCTCATCAGGATTGAAAGAGGATGAGGAGGGTAGCCAGGCCCCCCAACGGCTCTAGGGTCATATTTTCCTGTACAGAATTGGCTATTTTCGCCACTTCTAGGTCTACTGCTCCGAAACTAGCTCTTGTGCCAGGAAGCCGCTAGTACTGTGATAAATGTATATGTTATATAAAAGTATGTGGCAAGTCTCATCAGGATTGAAAGAGGATGAGATGGGTAGCCAGGGCCCCCAATATCATGGGGGGTGTCAAAAAATTCCATTTTCGATAGTTTTCGGTCTCCTGCTCCCAAACTAGCTCTTGTGCCAGGAAGCCGCTAGTACTACGACATAGATGTGTAGTATATACAAGTATGTGGCAAGTCTCATCAGGATTGAAAGAGGATGAGATGGGTAGCCAGGGCCCCCAATGTCATGGGGGGTGTCAAAAATTCCATTTTCGGGAGTTTTCGGTTTCCTGCTCCCAAACTAGCTCTTGTGCCAGGAAGCCGCTAGTACTACGACATAGATGTATAGTATATACAAGTATGTGGCAAGTCTCATCAGGATTGAAAGAGGATGAGATGGGTAGCCAGACCCCCCACTATGTCAGAGGGGGGTGCAAAAAAATTATTTTCGATCTTTCTCGGTCTCTTGCTCCCAATCTAGCTCTTGTGCCAGGAAGCCGCTTATACTGCAATAAAGGTATATGATATATGAATGTATGTGGCAAGTCTCATCAGGATTGAAAGAGGATGAGGAGGGTAGCCAGGCCCCCCAACGGCTCTAGGGTCATATTTTCCTGTACAGAATTGGCTATTTTCGCCACTTCTAGGTCTACTGCTCCGAAACTAGCTCTTGTGCCAGGAAGCCGCTAGTACTGTGATAAATGTATATGTTATATAAAAGTATGTGGCAAGTCTCATCAGGATTGAAAGAGGATGAGATGGGTAGCCAGGGCCCCCAATATCATGGGGGGTGTCAAAAAATTCCATTTTCGATAGTTTTCGGTCTCCTGCTCCCAAACTAGCTCTTGTGCCAGGAAGCCGCTAGTACTACGACATAGATGTGTAGTATATACAAGTATGTGGCAAGTCTCATCAGGATTGAAAGAGGATGAGATGGGTAGCCAGGGCCCCCAATGTCATGGGGGTGTCAAAAATTCCATTTTCGAGAGTTTTCGGTTTCCTGCTCCCAAACTAGCTCTTGTGCCAGGAAGCCGCTAGTACTACGACATAGATGTATAGTATATACAAGTATGTGGCAAGTCTCATCAGGATTGAAAGAGGATGAGATGGGTAGCCAGACCCCCCACTATGTCAGAGGGGGGTGCAAAAAAATTATTTTCGATCTTTCTCGGTCTCTTGCTCCCAAACTAGCTCTTGTGCCAGGAAGCCGCTTATACTGCAATAAAGGTATATGATATATAAATGTATGTGGCAAGTCTCATCAGGATTGAAAGAGGATGAGGAGGGTAGCCAGGCCCCCCAACGGCTCTAGGGTCATATTTTCCTGTACAGAATTGGCTATTTTCGCCACTTCTAGGTCTACTGCTCCGAAACTAGCTCTTGTGCCAGGAAGCCGCTAGTACTGTGATAAATGTATATGTTATATAAAAGTATGTGGCAAGTCTCATCAGGATTGAAAGAGGATGAGATGGGTAGCCAGGGCCCCCAATATCATGGGGGGTGTCAAAAAATTCCATTTTCGATAGTTTTCGGTCTCCTGCTCCCAAACTAGCTCTTGTGCCAGGAAGCCGCTAGTACTACGACATAGATGTGTAGTATATACAAGTATGTGGCAAGTCTCATCAGGATTGAAAGAGGATGAGATGGGTAGCCAGGGCCCCCAATGTCATGGGGGGTGTCAAAAATTCCATTTTCGAGAGTTTTCGGTTTCCTGCTCCCAAACTAGCTCTTGTGCCAGGAAGCCGCTAGTACTACGACATAGATGTATAGTATATACAAGTATGTGGCAAGTCTCATCAGGATTGAAAGAGGATGAGATGGGTAGCCAGACCCCCCACTATGTCAGAGGGGGGTGCAAAAAAATTATTTTCGATCTTTCTCGGTCTCTTGCTCCCAATCTAGCTCTTGTGCCAGGAAGCCGCTTATACTGCAATAAAGGTATATGATATATGAATGTATGTGGCAAGTCTCATCAGGATTGAAAGAGGATGAGGAGGGTAGCCAGGCCCCCCAACGGCTCTAGGGTCATATTTTCCTGTACAGAATTGGCTATTTTCGCCACTTCTAGGTCTACTGCTCCGAAACTAGCTCTTGTGCCAGGAAGCCGCTAGTACTGTGATAAATGTATATGTTATATAAAAGTATGTGGCAAGTCTCATCAGGATTGAAAGAGGATGAGATGGGTAGCCAGGGCCCCCAATATCATGGGGGGTGTCAAAAAATTCCATTTTCGATAGTTTTCGGTCTCCTGCTCCCAAACTAGCTCTTGTGCCAGGAAGCCGCTAGTACTACGACATAGATGTGTAGTATATACAAGTATGTGGCAAGTCTCATCAGGATTGAAAGAGGATGAGATGGGTAGCCAGGGCCCCCAATGTCATGGGGGTGTCAAAAATTCCATTTTCGAGAGTTTTCGGTTTCCTGCTCCCAAACTAGCTCTTGTGCCAGGAAGCCGCTAGTACTACGACATAGATGTATAGTATATACAAGTATGTGGCAAGTCTCATCAGGATTGAAAGAGGATGAGATGGGTAGCCAGACCCCCCACTATGTCAGAGGGGGGTGCAAAAAATTATTTTCGATCTTTCTCGGTCTCTTGCTCCCAAACTAGCTCTTGTGCCAGGAAGCCGCTTATACTGCAATAAAGGTATATGATATATAAATGTATGTGGCAAGTCTCATCAGGATTGAAAGAGGATGAGGAGGGTAGCCAGGCCCCCCAACGGCTCTAGGGTCATATTTTCCTGTACAGAATTGGCTATTTTCGCCACTTCTAGGTCTACTGCTCCGAAACTAGCTCTTGTGCCAGGAAGCCGCTAGTACTGTGATAAATGTATATGTTATATAAAAGTATGTGGCAAGTCTCATCAGGATTGAAAGAGGATGAGATGGGTAGCCAGGGCCCCCAATATCATGGGGGGTGTCAAAAAATTCCATTTTCGATAGTTTTCGGTCTCCTGCTCCCAAACTAGCTCTTGTGCCAGGAAGCCGCTAGTACTACGACATAGATGTGTAGTATATACAAGTATGTGGCAAGTCTCATCAGGATTGAAAGAGGATGAGATGGGTAGCCAGGGCCCCCAATGTCATGGGGGGTGTCAAAAATTCCATTTTCGAGAGTTTTCGGTTTCCTGCTCCCAAACTAGCTCTTGTGCCAGGAAGCCGCTAGTACTACGACATAGATGTATAGTATATACAAGTATGTGGCAAGTCTCATCAGGATTGAAAGAGGATGAGATGGGTAGCCAGACCCCCCACTATGTCAGAGGGGGGTGCAAAAAAATTATTTTCGATCTTTCTCGGTCTCTTGCTCCCAATCTAGCTCTTGTGCCAGGAAGCCGCTTATACTGCAATAAAGGTATATGATATATGAATGTATGTGGCAAGTCTCATCAGGATTGAAAGAGGATGAGGAGGGTAGCCAGGCCCCCCAACGGCTCTAGGGTCATATTTTCCTGTACAGAATTGGCTATTTTCGCCACTTCTAGGTCTACTGCTCCGAAACTAGCTCTTGTGCCAGGAAGCCGCTAGTACTGTGATAAATGTATATGTTATATAAAAGTATGTGGCAAGTCTCATCAGGATTGAAAGAGGATGAGATGGGTAGCCAGGGCCCCCAATATCATGGGGGGTGTCAAAAAATTCCATTGTCGATAGTTTTCGGTCTCCTGCTCCCAAACTAGCTCTTGTGCCAGGAAGCCGCTAGTACTACGACATAGATGTGTAGTATATACAAGTATGTGGCAAGTCTCATCAGGATTGAAAGAGGATGAGATGGGTAGCCAGGGCCCCCAATGTCATGGGGGTGTCAAAAATTCCATTTTCGAGAGTTTTCGGTTTCCTGCTCCCAAACTAGCTCTTGTGCCAGGAAGCCGCTAGTACTACGACATAGATGTATAGTATATACAAGTATGTGGCAAGTCTCATCAGGATTGAAAGAGGATGAGATGGGTAGCCAGACCCCCCACTATGTCAGAGGGGGGTGCAAAAAAATTATTTTCGATCTTTCTCGGTCTCTTGCTCCCAAACTAGCTCTTGTGCCAGGAAGCCGCTTATACTGCAATAAAGGTATATGATATATAAATGTATGTGGCAAGTCTCATCAGGATTGAAAGAGGATGAGGAGGGTAGCCAGGCCCCCCAACGGCTCTAGGGTCATATTTTCCTGTACAGAATTGGCTATTTTCGCCACTTCTAGGTCTACTGCTCCGAAACTAGCTCTTGTGCCAGGAAGCCGCTAGTACTGTGATAAATGTATATGTTATATAAAAGTATGTGGCAAGTCTCATCAGGATTGAAAGAGGATGAGATGGGTAGCCAGGGCCCCCAATATCATGGGGGGTGTCAAAAAATTCCATTTTCGATAGTTTTCGGTCTCCTGCTCCCAAACTAGCTCTTGTGCCAGGAAGCCGCTAGTACTACGACATAGATGTGTAGTATATACAAGTATGTGGCAAGTCTCATCAGGATTGAAAGAGGATGAGATGGGTAGCCAGGGCCCCCAATGTCATGGGGGGTGTCAAAAATTCCATTTTCGAGAGTTTTCGGTTTCCTGCTCCCAAACTAGCTCTTGTGCCAGGAAGCCGCTAGTACTACGACATAGATGTATAGTATATACAAGTATGTGGCAAGTCTCATCAGGATTGAAAGAGGATGAGATGGGTAGCCAGACCCCCCACTATGTCAGAGGGGGGTGCAAAAAAATTATTTTCGATCTTTCTCGGTCTCTTGCTCCCAATCTAGCTCTTGTGCCAGGAAGCCGCTTATACTGCAATAAAGGTATATGATATATGAATGTATGTGGCAAGTCTCATCAGGATTGAAAGAGGATGAGGAGGGTAGCCAGGCCCCCCAACGGCTCTAGGGTCATATTTTCCTGTACAGAATTGGCTATTTTCGCCACTTCTAGGTCTACTTCTCCGAAACTAGCTCTTGTGCCAGGAAGCCGCTAGTACTGTGATAAATGTATATGTTATATAAAAGTATGTGGCAAGTCTCATCAGGATTGAAAGAGGATGAGATGGGTAGCCAGGGCCCCCAATATCATGGGGGGTGTCAAAAAATTCCATTTTCGATAGTTTTCGGTCTCCTGCTCCCAAACTAGCTCTTGTGCCAGGAAGCCGCTAGTACTACGACATAGATGTGTAGTATATACAAGTATGTGGCAAGTCTCATCAGGATTGAAAGAGGATGAGATGGGTAGCCAGGGCCCCCAATGTCATGGGGGTGTCAAAAATTCCATTTTCGAGAGTTTTCGGTTTCCTGCTCCCAAACTAGCTCTTGTGCCAGGAAGCCGCTAGTACTACGACATAGATGTATAGTATATACAAGTATGTGGCAAGTCTCATCAGGATTGAAAGAGGATGAGATGGGTAGCCAGACCCCCCACTATGTCAGAGGGGGGTGCAAAAAAATTATTTTCGATCTTTCTCGGTCTCTTGCTCCCAAACTAGCTCTTGTGCCAGGAAGCCGCTTATACTGCAATAAAGGTATATGATATATAAATGTATGTGGCAAGTCTCATCAGGATTGAAAGAGGATGAGGAGGGTAGCCAGGCCCCCCAACGGCTCTAGGGTCATATTTTCCTGTACAGAATTGGCTATTTTCGCCACTTCTAGGTCTACTGCTCCGAAACTAGCTCTTGTGCCAGGAAGCCGCTAGTACTGTGATAAATGTATATGTTATATAAAAGTATGTGGCAAGTCTCATCAGGATTGAAAGAGGATGAGATGGGTAGCCAGGGCCCCCAATATCATGGGGGGTGTCAAAAAATTCCATTTTCGATAGTTTTCGGTCTCCTGCTCCCAAACTAGCTCTTGTGCCAGGAAGCCGCTAGTACTACGACATAGATGTGTAGTATATACAAGTATGTGGCAAGTCTCATCAGGATTGAAAGAGGATGAGATGGGTAGCCAGGGCCCCCAATGTCATGGGGGGTGTCAAAAATTCCATTTTCGAGAGTTTTCGGTTTCCTGCTCCCAAACTAGCTCTTGTGCCAGGAAGCCGCTAGTACTACGACATAGATGTATAGTATATACAAGTATGTGGCAAGTCTCATCAGGATTGAAAGAGGATGAGATGGGTAGCCAGACCCCCCACTATGTCAGAGGGGGGTGCAAAAAAATTATTTTCGATCTTTCTCGGTCTCTTGCTCCCAATCTAGCTCTTGTGCCAGGAAGCCGCTTATACTGCAATAAAGGTATATGATATATGAATGTATGTGGCAAGTCTCATCAGGATTGAAAGAGGATGAGGAGGGTAGCCAGGCCCCCCAACGGCTCTAGGGTCATATTTTCCTGTACAGAATTGGCTATTTTCGCCACTTCTAGGTCTACTGCTCCGAAACTAGCTCTTGTGCCAGGAAGCCGCTAGTACTGTGATAAATGTATATGTTATATAAAAGTATGTGGCAAGTCTCATCAGGATTGAAAGAGGATGAGATGGGTAGCCAGGGCCCCCAATATCATGGGGGGTGTCAAAAAATTCCATTTTCGATAGTTTTCGGTCTCCTGCTCCCAAACTAGCTCTTGTGCCAGGAAGCCGCTAGTACTACGACATAGATGTGTAGTATATACAAGTATGTGGCAAGTCTCATCAGGATTGAAAGAGGATGAGATGGGTAGCCAGGGCCCCCAATGTCATGGGGGTGTCAAAAATTCCATTTTCGAGAGTTTTCGGTTTCCTGCTCCCAAACTAGCTCTTGTGCCAGGAAGCCGCTAGTACTACGACATAGATGTATAGTATATACAAGTATGTGGCAAGTCTCATCAGGATTGAAAGAGGATGAGATGGGTAGCCAGACCCCCCACTATGTCAGAGGGGGGTGCAAAAAAATTATTTTCGATCTTTCTCGGTCTCTTGCTCCCAAACTAGCTCTTGTGCCCGGAAGCCGCTTATACTGCAATAAAGGTATATGATATATAAATGTATGTGGCAAGTCTCATCAGGATTGAAAGAGGATGAGGAGGGTAGCCAGGCCCCCCAACGGCTCTAGGGTCATATTTTCCTGTACAGAATTGGCTATTTTCGCCACTTCTAGGTCTACTGCTCCGAAACTAGCTCTTGTGCCAGGAAGCCGCTAGTACTGTGATAAATGTATATGTTATATAAAAGTATGTGGCAAGTCTCATCAGGATTGAAAGAGGATGAGATGGGTAGCCAGGGCCCCCAATATCATGGGGGGTGTCAAAAAATTCCATTTTCGATAGTTTTCGGTCTCCTGCTCCCAAACTAGCTCTTGTGCCAGGAAGCCGCTAGTACTACGACATAGATGTGTAGTATATACAAGTATGTGGCAAGTCTCATCAGGATTGAAAGAGGATGAGATGGGTAGCCAGGGCCCCCAATGTCATGGGGGGTGTCAAAAATTCCATTTTCGAGAGTTTTCGGTTTCCTGCTCCCAAACTAGCTCTTGTGCCAGGAAGCCGCTAGTACTACGACATAGATGTATAGTATATACAAGTATGTGGCAAGTCTCATCAGGATTGAAAGAGGATGAGATGGGTAGCCAGACCCCCCACTATGTCAGAGGGGGGTGCAAAAAAATTATTTTCGATCTTTCTCGGTCTCTTGCTCCCAATCTAGCTCTTGTGCCAGGAAGCCGCTTATACTGCAATAAAGGTATATGATATATGAATGTATGTGGCAAGTCTCATCAGGATTGAAAGAGGATGAGGAGGGTAGCCAGGCCCCCCAACGGCTCTAGGGTCATATTTTCCTGTACAGAATTGGCTATTTTCGCCACTTCTAGGTCTACTGCTCCGAAACTAGCTCTTGTGCCAGGAAGCCGCTAGTACTGTGATAAATGTATATGTTATATAAAAGTATGTGGCAAGTCTCATCAGGATTGAAAGAGGATGAGATGGGTAGCCAGGGCCCCCAATATCATGGGGGGTGTCAAAAAATTCCATTTTCGATAGTTTTCGGTCTCCTGCTCCCAAACTAGCTCTTGTGCCAGGAAGCCGCTAGTACTACGACATAGATGTGTAGTATATACAAGTATGTGGCAAGTCTCATCAGGATTGAAAGAGGATGAGATGGGTAGCCAGGGCCCCCAATGTCATGGGGGTGTCAAAAATTCCATTTTCGAGAGTTTTCGGTTTCCTGCTCCCAAACTAGCTCTTGTGCCAGGAAGCCGCTAGTACTACGACATAGATGTATAGTATATACAAGTATGTGGCAAGTCTCATCAGGATTGAAAGAGGATGAGATGGGTAGCCAGACCCCCCACTATGTCAGAGGGGGGTGCAAAAAAATTATTTTCGATCTTTCTCGGTCTCTTGCTCCCAAACTAGCTCTTGTGCCAGGAAGCCGCTTATACTGCAATAAAGGTATATGATATATAAATGTATGTGGCAAGTCTCATCAGGATTGAAAGAGGATGAGGAGGGTAGCCAGGCCCCCCAACGGCTCTAGGGTCATATTTTCCTGTACAGAATTGGCTATTTTCGCCACTTCTAGGTCTACTGCTCCGAAACTAGCTCTTGTGCCAGGAAGCCGCTAGTACTGTGATAAATGTATATGTTATATAAAAGTATGTGGCAAGTCTCATCAGGATTGAAAGAGGATGAGATGGGTAGCCAGGGCCCCCAATATCATGGGGGGTGTCAAAAAATTCCATTTTCGATAGTTTTCGGTCTCCTGCTCCCAAACTAGCTCTTGTGCCAGGAAGCCGCTAGTACTACGACATAGATGTGTAGTATATACAAGTATGTGGCAAGTCTCATCAGGATTGAAAGAGGATGAGATGGGTAGCCAGGGCCCCCAATGTCATGGGGGGTGTCAAAAATTCCATTTTCGAGAGTTTTCGGTTTCCTGCTCCCAAACTAGCTCTTGTGCCAGGAAGCCGCTAGTACTACGACATAGATGTATAGTATATACAAGTATGTGGCAAGTCTCATCAGGATTGAAAGAGGATGAGATGGGTAGCCAGACCCCCCACTATGTCAGAGGGGGGTGCAAAAAAATTATTTTCGATCTTTCTCGGTCTCTTGCTCCCAATCTAGCTCTTGTGCCAGGAAGCCGCTTATACTGCAATAAAGGTATATGATATATGAATGTATGTGGCAAGTCTCATCAGGATTGAAAGAGGATGAGGAGGGTAGCCAGGCCCCCCAACGGCTCTAGGGTCATATTTTCCTGTACAGAATTGGCTATTTTCGCCACTTCTAGGTCTACTGCTCCGAAACTAGCTCTTGTGCCAGGAAGCCGCTAGTACTGTGATAAATGTATATGTTATATAAAAGTATGTGGCAAGTCTCATCAGGATTGAAAGAGGATGAGATGGGTAGCCAGGGCCCCCAATATCATGGGGGGTGTCAAAAAATTCCATTTTCGATAGTTTTCGGTCTCCTGCTCCCAAACTAGCTCTTGTGCCAGGAAGCCGCTAGTACTACGACATAGATGTGTAGTATATACAAGTATGTGGCAAGTCTCATCAGGATTGAAAGAGGATGAGATGGGTAGCCAGGGCCCCCAATGTCATGGGGGTGTCAAAAATTCCATTTTCGAGAGTTTTCGGTTTCCTGCTCCCAAACTAGCTCTTGTGCCAGGAAGCCGCTAGTACTACGACATAGATGTATAGTATATACAAGTATGTGGCAAGTCTCATCAGGATTGAAAGAGGATGAGATGGGTAGCCAGACCCCCCACTATGTCAGAGGGGGGTGCAAAAAAATTATTTTCGATCTTTCTCGGTCTCTTGCTCCCAAACTAGCTCTTGTGCCAGGAAGCCGCTTATACTGCAATAAAGGTATATGATATATAAATGTATGTGGCAAGTCTCATCAGGATTGAAAGAGGATGAGGAGGGTAGCCAGGCCCCCCAACGGCTCTAGGGTCATATTTTCCTGTACAGAATTGGCTATTTTCGCCACTTCTAGGTCTACTGCTCCGAAACTAGCTCTTGTGCCAGGAAGCCGCTAGTACTGTGATAAATGTATATGTTATATAAAAGTATGTGGCAAGTCTCATCAGGATTGAAAGAGGATGAGATGGGTAGCCAGGGCCCCCAATATCATGGGGGGTGTCAAAAAATTCCATTTTCGATAGTTTTCGGTCTCCTGCTCCCAAACTAGCTCTTGTGCCAGGAAGCCGCTAGTACTACGACATAGATGTGTAGTATATACAAGTATGTGGCAAGTCTCATCAGGATTGAAAGAGGATGAGATGGGTAGCCAGGGCCCCCAATGTCATGGGGGGTGTCAAAAATTCCATTTTCGAGAGTTTTCGGTTTCCTGCTCCCAAACTAGCTCTTGTGCCAGGAAGCCGCTAGTACTACGACATAGATGTATAGTATATACAAGTATGTGGCAAGTCTCATCAGGATTGAAAGAGGATGAGATGGGTAGCCAGACCCCCCACTATGTCAGAGGGGGGTGCAAAAAAATTATTTTCGATCTTTCTCGGTCTCTTGCTCCCAATCTAGCTCTTGTGCCAGGAAGCCGCTTATACTGCAATAAAGGTATATGATATATGAATGTATGTGGCAAGTCTCATCAGGATTGAAAGAGGATGAGGAGGGTAGCCAGGCCCCCCAACGGCTCTAGGGTCATATTTTCCTGTACAGAATTGGCTATTTTCGCCACTTCTAGGTCTACTGCTCCGAAACTAGCTCTTGTGCCAGGAAGCCGCTAGTACTGTGATAAATGTATATGTTATATAAAAGTATGTGGCAAGTCTCATCAGGATTGAAAGAGGATGAGATGGGTAGCCAGGGCCCCCAATATCATGGTGGGTCTTAAAAAATTCCATTGTCGATAGTTTTCGGTCTCCTGCTCCCAAACTAGCTCTTGTGCCAGGAAGCCGCTAGTACTACGACATAGATGTGTAGTATATACAAGTATGTGGCAAGTCTCATCAGGATTGAAAGAGGATGAGATGGGTAGCCAGGGCCCCCAATGTCATGGGGGTGTCAAAAATTCCATTTTCGAGAGTTTTCGGTTTCCTGCTCCCAAACTAGCTCTTGTGCCAGGAAGCCGCTAGTACTACGACATAGATGTATAGTATATACAAGTATGTGGCAAGTCTCATCAGGATTGAAAGAGGATGAGATGGGTAGCCAGACCCCCCACTATGTCAGAGGGGGGTGCAAAAAAATTATTTTCGATCTTTCTCGGTCTCTTGCTCCCAAACTAGCTCTTGTGCCAGGAAGCCGCTTATACTGCAATAAAGGTATATGATATATAAATGTATGTGGCAAGTCTCATCAGGATTGAAAGAGGATGAGGAGGGTAGCCAGGCCCCCCAACGGCTCTAGGGTCATATTTTCCTGTACAGAATTGGCTATTTTCGCCACTTCTAGGTCTACTGCTCCGAAACTAGCTCTTGTGCCAGGAAGCCGCTAGTACTGTGATAAATGTATATGTTATATAAAAGTATGTGGCAAGTCTCATCAGGATTGAAAGAGGATGAGATGGGTAGCCAGGGCCCCCAATATCATGGGGGGTGTCAAAAAATTCCATTTTCGATAGTTTTCGGTCTCCTGCTCCCAAACTAGCTCTTGTGCCAGGAAGCCGCTAGTACTACGACATAGATGTGTAGTATATACAAGTATGTGGCAAGTCTCATCAGGATTGAAAGAGGATGAGATGGGTAGCCAGGGCCCCCAATGTCATGGGGGGTGTCAAAAATTCCATTTTCGAGAGTTTTCGGTTTCCTGCTCCCAAACTAGCTCTTGTGCCAGGAAGCCGCTAGTACTACGACATAGATGTATAGTATATACAAGTATGTGGCAAGTCTCATCAGGATTGAAAGAGGATGAGATGGGTAGCCAGACCCCCCACTATGTCAGAGGGGGGGTGCAAAAAAATTATTTTCGATCTTTCTCGGTCTCTTGCTCCCAATCTAGCTCTTGTGCCAGGAAGCCGCTTATACTGCAATAAAGGTATATGATATATGAATGTATGTGGCAAGTCTCATCAGGATTGAAAGAGGATGAGGAGGGTAGCCAGGCCCCCCAACGGCTCTAGGGTCATATTTTCCTGTACAGAATTGGCTATTTTCGCCACTTCTAGGTCTACTGCTCCGAAACTAGCTCTTGTGCCAGGAAGCCGCTAGTACTGTGATAAATGTATATGTTATATAAAAGTATGTGGCAAGTCTCATCAGGATTGAAAGAGGATGAGATGGGTAGCCAGGGCCCCCAATATCATGGGGGGTGTCAAAAAATTCCATTGTCGATAGTTTTCGGTCTCCTGCTCCCAAACTAGCTCTTGTGCCAGGAAGCCGCTAGTACTACGACATAGATGTGTAGTATATACAAGTATGTGGCAAGTCTCATCAGGATTGAAAGAGGATGAGATGGGTAGCCAGGGCCCCCAATGTCATGGGGGTGTCAAAAATTCCATTTTCGAGAGTTTTCGGTTTCCTGCTCCCAAACTAGCTCTTGTGCCAGGAAGCCGCTAGTACTACGACATAGATGTATAGTATATACAAGTATGTGGCAAGTCTCATCAGGATTGAAAGAGGATGAGATGGGTAGCCAGACCCCCCACTATGTCAGAGGGGGGTGCAAAAAAATTATTTTCGATCTTTCTCGGTCTCTTGCTCCCAAACTAGCTCTTGTGCCAGGAAGCCGCTTATACTGCAATAAAGGTATATGATATATAAATGTATATGGCAAGTCTCATCAGGATTGAAAGAGGATGAGGAGGGTAGCCAGGCCCCCCAACGGCTCTAGGGTCATATTTTCCTGTACAGAATTGGCTATTTTCGCCACTTCTAGGTCTACTGCTCCGAAACTAGCTCTTGTGCCAGGAAGCCGCTAGTACTGTGATAAATGTATATGTTATATAAAAGTATGTGGCAAGTCTCATCAGGATTGAAAGAGGATGAGATGGGTAGCCAGGGCCCCCAATATCATGGGGGGTGTCAAAAAATTCCATTTTCGATAGTTTTCGGTCTCCTGCTCCCAAACTAGCTCTTGTGCCAGGAAGCCGCTAGTACTACGACATAGATGTGTAGTATATACAAGTATGTGGCAAGTCTCATCAGGATTGAAAGAGGATGAGATGGGTAGCCAGGGCCCCCAATGTCATGGGGGGTGTCAAAAATTCCATTTTCGAGAGTTTTCGGTTTCCTGCTCCCAAACTAGCTCTTGTGCCAGGAAGCCGCTAGTACTACGACATAGATGTATAGTATATACAAGTATGTGGCAAGTCTCATCAGGATTGAAAGAGGATGAGATGGGTAGCCAGACCCCCCACTATGTCAGAGGGGGGTGCAAAAAAATTATTTTCGATCTTTCTCGGTCTCTTGCTCCCAATCTAGCTCTTGTGCCAGGAAGCCGCTTATACTGCAATAAAGGTATATGATATATGAATGTATGTGGCAAGTCTCATCAGGATTGAAAGAGGATGAGGAGGGTAGCCAGGCCCCCCAACGGCTCTAGGGTCATATTTTCCTGTACAGAATTGGCTATTTTCGCCACTTCTAGGTCTACTGCTCCGAAACTAGCTCTTGTGCCAGGAAGCCGCTAGTACTGTGATAAATGTATATGTTATATAAAAGTATGTGGCAAGTCTCATCAGGATTGAAAGAGGATGAGATGGGTAGCCAGGGCCCCCAATATCATGGTGGGTCTTAAAAAATTCCATTGTCGATAGTTTTCGGTCTCCTGCTCCCAAACTAGCTCTTGTGCCAGGAAGCCGCTAGTACTACGACATAGATGTGTAGTATATACAAGTATGTGGCAAGTCTCATCAGGATTGAAAGAGGATGAGATGGGTAGCCAGGGCCCCCAATGTCATGGGGGTGTCAAAAATTCCATTTTCGAGAGTTTTCGGTTTCCTGCTCCCAAACTAGCTCTTGTGCCAGGAAGCCGCTAGTACTACGACATAGATGTATAGTATATACAAGTATGTGGCAAGTCTCATCAGGATTGAAAGAGGATGAGATGGGTAGCCAGACCCCCCACTATGTCAGAGGGGGGTGCAAAAAAATATTTTCGATCTTTCTCGGTCTCTTGCTCCCAAACTAGCTCTTGTGCCAGAAAGCCGCTTATACTGCAATAAAGGTATATGATATATGAATGTATGTGGCAAGTCTCATCAGGATTGAAAGAGGATGAGGAGGGTAGCCAGGCCCCCCAACGGCTCTAGGGTCATATTTTCCTGTACAGAATTGGCTATTTTCGCCACTTCTAGGTCTACTGCTCCGAAACTAGCTCTTGTGCCAGGAAGCCGCTAGTACTGTGATAAATGTATATGTTATATAAAAGTATGTGGCAAGTCTCATCAGGATTGAAAGAGGATGAGATGGGTAGCCAGGGCCCCCAATATCATGGGGGGTGTCAAAAAATTCCATTTTCGATAGTTTTCGGTCTCCTGCTCCCAAACTAGCTCTTGTGCCAGGAAGCCGCTAGTACTACGACATAGATGTGTAGTATATACAAGTATGTGGCAAGTCTCATCAGGATTGAAAGAGGATGAGATGGGTAGCCAGGGCCCCCAATGTCATGGGGGGTGTCAAAAATTCCATTTTCGAGAGTTTTCGGTTTCCTGCTCCCAAACTAGCTCTTGTGCCAGGAAGCCGCTAGTACTACGACATAGATGTATAGTATATACAAGTATGTGGCAAGTCTCATCAGGATTGAAAGAGGATGAGATGGGTAGCCAGACCCCCCACTATGTCAGAGGGGGGGGTGCAAAAAAATTATTTTCGATCTTTCTCGGTCTCTTGCTCCCAATCTAGCTCTTGTGCCAGGAAGCCGCTTATACTGCAATAAAGGTATATGATATATGAATGTATGTGGCAAGTCTCATCAGGATTGAAAGAGGATGAGGAGGGTAGCCAGGCCCCCCAACGGCTCTAGGGTCATATTTTCCTGTACAGAATTGGCTATTTTCGCCACTTCTAGGTCTACTGCTCCGAAACTAGCTCTTGTGCCAGGAAGCCGCTAGTACTGTGATAAATGTATATGTTATATAAAAGTATGTGGCAAGTCTCATCAGGATTGAAAGAGGATGAGATGGGTAGCCAGGGCCCCCAATATCATGGGGGGTGTCAAAAAATTCCATTGTCGATAGTTTTCGGTCTCCTGCTCCCAAACTAGCTCTTGTGCCAGGAAGCCGCTAGTACTACGACATAGATGTGTAGTATATACAAGTATGTGGCAAGTCTCATCAGGATTGAAAGAGGATGAGATGGGTAGCCAGGGCCCCCAATGTCATGGGGGTGTCAAAAATTCCATTTTCGAGAGTTTTCGGTTTCCTGCTCCCAAACTAGCTCTTGTGCCAGGAAGCCGCTAGTACTACGACATAGATGTATAGTATATACAAGTATGTGGCAAGTCTCATCAGGATTGAAAGAGGATGAGATGGGTAGCCAGACCCCCCACTATGTCAGAGGGGGGTGCAAAAAAATTATTTTCGATCTTTCTCGGTCTCTTGCTCCCAAACTAGCTCTTGTGCCAGGAAGCCGCTTATACTGCAATAAAGGTATATGATATATAAATGTATGTGGCAAGTCTCATCAGGATTGAAAGAGGATGAGGAGGGTAGCCAGGCCCCCCAACGGCTCTAGGGTCATATTTTCCTGTACAGAATTGGCTATTTTCGCCACTTCTAGGTCTACTGCTCCGAAACTAGCTCTTGTGCCAGGAAGCCGCTAGTACTGTGATAAATGTATATGTTATATAAAAGTATGTGGCAAGTCTCATCAGGATTGAAAGAGGATGAGATGGGTAGCCAGGGCCCCCAATATCATGGGGGGTGTCAAAAAATTCCATTTTCGATAGTTTTCGGTCTCCTGCTCCCAAACTAGCTCTTGTGCCAGGAAGCCGCTAGTACTACGACATAGATGTGTAGTATATACAAGTATGTGGCAAGTCTCATCAGGATTGAAAGAGGATGAGATGGATAGCCAGGGCCCCCAATGTCATGGGGGGTGTCAAAAATTCCATTTTCGAGAGTTTTCGGTTTCCTGCTCCCAAACTAGCTCTTGTGCCAGGAAGCCGCTAGTACTACGACATAGATGTATAGTATATACAAGTATGTGGCAAGTCTCATCAGGATTGAAAGAGGATGAGATGGGTAGCCAGACCCCCCACTATGTCAGAGGGGGGTGCAAAAAAATTATTTTCGATCTTTCTCGGTCTCTTGCTCCCAATCTAGCTCTTGTGCCAGGAAGCCGCTTATACTGCAATAAAGGTATATGATATATGAATGTATGTGGCAAGTCTCATCAGGATTGAAAGAGGATGAGGAGGGTAGCCAGGCCCCCCAACGGCTCTAGGGTCATATTTTCCTGTACAGAATTGGCTATTTTCGCCACTTCTAGGTCTACTGCTCCGAAACTAGCTCTTGTGCCAGGAAGCCGCTAGTACTGTGATAAATGTATATGTTATATAAAAGTATGTGGCAAGTCTCATCAGGATTGAAAGAGGATGAGATGGGTAGCCAGGGCCCCCAATATCATGGTGGGTCTTAAAAAATTCCATTGTCGATAGTTTTCGGTCTCCTGCTCCCAAACTAGCTCTTGTGCCAGGAAGCCGCTAGTACTACGACATAGATGTGTAGTATATACAAGTATGTGGCAAGTCTCATCAGGATTGAAAGAGGATGAGATGGGTAGCCAGGGCCCCCAATGTCATGGGGGTGTCAAAAATTCCATTTTCGAGAGTTTTCGGTTTCCTGCTCCCAAACTAGCTCTTGTGCCAGGAAGCCGCTAGTACTACGACATAGATGTATAGTATATACAAGTATGTGGCAAGTCTCATCAGGATTGAAAGAGGATGAGATGGGTAGCCAGACCCCCCACTATGTCAGAGGGGGGTGCAAAAAATTATTTTCGATCTTTCTCGGTCTCTTGCTCCCAAACTAGCTCTTGTGCCAGAAAGCCGCTTATACTGCAATAAAGGTATATGATATATGAATGTATGTGGCAAGTCTCATCAGGATTGAAAGAGGATGAGGAGGGTAGCCAGGCCCCCCAACGGCTCTAGGGTCATATTTTCCTGTACAGAATTGGCTATTTTCGCCACTTCTAGGTCTACTGCTCCGAAACTAGCTCTTGTGCCAGGAAGCCGCTAGTACTGTGATAAATGTATATGTTATATAAAAGTATGTGGCAAGTCTCATCAGGATTGAAAGAGGATGAGATGGGTAGCCAGGGCCCCCAATATCATGGTGGATCTTAAAAAATTCCATTGTCGATAGTTTTCGGTCTCCTGCTCCCAAACTAGCTCTTGTGCCAGGAAGCCGCTAGTACTACGACATAGATGTTTAGTATATACAAGTATGTGGCAAGTCTCATCAGGATTGAAAGAGGATGAGATGGGTAGCCAGGGCCCCCAATGTCATGGGGGGTATCAAAAATTCTATTTTCGAGAGTTTTCGGTTTCCTGCTCCCAAACTAGCTTTTGTGCCAGGAAGCCGCTAGTACTACGACATAGATGTATAGTATATACAAGTATGTGGCAAGTCTCATCAGGATTGAAAGAGGATGAGGAGGGTAGCCAGGCCCACCAACGGCTCTAGGGTCATATTTTCCTGTACAGAATTGGCTATTTTCACCACTTCTAGGTCTACTGCTCCGAAACTAGCTCTTGTGCCAGGAAGCCGCTAGTACTGTGATAAATGTATATGTTATATAAAGTATGTGGCAAGTCTCATCAGGATTGAAAGAGGATGAGATGGGTAGCCAGGGCCCCCAATATCATGGGGGGTGTCAAAAAATTCCATTTTCGATAGTTTTCGGTCTCCTGCTCCCAAACTAGCTCTTGTGTCAGGAAGCCGCTAGTACTACGATATAGATGTGTAGTATATACAAGTATGTGGCAAGTCTCATCAGGATTGAAAGAGGATGAGATGGGTAGCCAGTGCCCCCAATGTCATGGGGTGTGTCAAAAATTCCATTTTCGAGAGTTTTCGGTTTCCTGCTCCCAAACTAGCTCTTGTGCCAGGAAGCCGCTAGTACTACGACATAGATGTATAGTATATACAAGTATGTGGCAAGTCTCATCAGGATTGAAAGAGGATGAGATGGGTAGCCAGACCCCCCCCCCACTATGTCAGAGGGGGATGCAAAAAAATTATTTTCGATATTTCTCGGTCTCTTGCTCCCAAACTAGCTCTTGTGCCAGAAAGCCGCTTATACTGCAATAAAGGTATATGATATATAAATGTATGTGGCAAGTCTCATCAGGATTGAAAGAGGATGAGGAGGGTAGCCAGGCCCCCAACGGCTCTAGGATCATATTTTCCTGTACAGAATTGGCTATTTTCATAACATATACATTTATCACAGTACTAGCGGCTTCCTGGCACAAGAGCTAGTTTCGGAGCAGTAGACCTAGAAGTGTCGAAAATAGCCAATTCTGTACAGGAAAATATGACCCTAGAGCCGTTGGGGGGCCTGGCTACCCTCCTCATCCTCTTTCAATCCTAATGAGACTTGCCACATACATTTATATATCATATACCTTTATTGCAGTATAAGCGGCTTCCTGGCACAAGAGCTAGTTTGGGAGCAATAGACCGAGAAAGATCGAAAATAATTTTTTCACCCCCCTCTGACATAGTGGGGGGTCTGGCTACCCATCTCATCCTCTTTCAATCCTGATGAGACTTGCCACATACTTGTATATACTATACATCTATGTCGTAGTACTAGCGGCTTCCTGGCACAAGAGCTAGTTTGGGAGCAGGAAACCGAAAACTCTCGAAAATGGAATTTTTGACACCCTCCATGACATTGGGGGCCCTGGCTACCCATCTCATCCTCTTTCAATCCTGATAAGACTTGCCACATACTTGTATATACTATACATCTATGTCGTAGTACTAGCGGCTTCCTGGCACAAGAGCTAGTTTGGGAGCAGGAAACCGAAAACTCACGAAAATGGAATTTTTGACACCCCCCATGACATTGGGGGCCCTGGCTACCCATCTCATCCTCTTTCAATCCTGATGAGACTTGCCACATACTTTTATATAACATATACATTTATCACAGTGCTAGCGGCTTCCTGGCACAAGAGCTAGTTTCGGAGCAGTAGACCTAGAAGTGTCGAAAATAGTCAATTCTGTACAGGAAAATATGACCCTAGAGCCGTTGGGGGCCTGGCTACCCTCCTCATCCTCTTTCAGTCCTTATGAGACTTGACACATACATTCATATATCATATACCTTTATTGCAGTATAAGCGGCTTTCTGGCACAAGAGCTAGTTTGGGAGCAAGATACCGAGAAATATCGAAAATATTTTTTTTGCACCCCCTCTGACATAGTGGGGGGTCTGGCTACCGATCTCATCCTCTTTCAATCCTGATGAGACTTGCCACATACTTGTATATTTGTATATACTATACATCTGTGTCGTAGTGCTAGCGGCTTCCTGGCACAAGAGCTAGTTTGGGAGCAGGAAACCGAAAACTCTCGAACATGGAATTTTTGACACCCCCCATGACATTGGGGGCCCTGGCTACCCATCTCATCCTCTTTCAATCCTGATGAGACTTACCACATACTTGTATATACTATACATCTATGTCGTAGTACTAGCGGCTTCCTGGCACAAGAGCTAGTTTGGGAGCAGGAGACCGAAAACTATCGAAAATGGAATTTTTTGACACCCCCATGACATTGGGGGCCCTGGCTACCCATCTCATCCTCTTTCAATCCTGATGAGACTTGCCACATAATTGTATATACTATACATCTATGTCGTAGTACTAGCGGCTTCCTGGCACAAGAGCTAGTTTGGGAGCAGGAAACCGAAAACTCTCGAAAATGGATTTTTTGTCACCCCCCATGACATTGGGGGCCCTGGCTACCCATCTCATCCTCTTTCAATCCTGATGAGACTTGCCACATACTTGTATATAACATATACATTTATCACAGTACTAGCGGCTTCCTGGCACAAGAGCTAGTTTCGGAGCAGTAGACCTAGAAGTGTCGAAAATAGCCAATTCTGTACAGGAAAATATGACCCTAGAGCCGTTGGGGGGCCTGGCTACCCTCCTCATCCTCTTTCAATCCTGATGAGACTTGACACATACCTTCATATATCATATACCTTTATTGCAGTATAAGCGGCTTTCTGGCACAAAAGCTAGTTTGGGAGCAAGATACCGAGAAATATCGAAAATAATTTTTTGCACCCCCCTCTGACATAGTGGGGGGTCTGGCTACCGATCTCATCCTCTTTCAATCCTGATGAGACTTGCCACATACTTGTATATACTATACATCTATGTCGTAGTACTAGCGGCTTCCTGGCACAAGAGCTAGTTTGGGAGCAGGAAACCGAAAACTCTCGAAAATGGAATGTTTAACACCCCGATGACATTGGGGGCCCTGGCTACCCATCTCATCCTCTTTCAATCCTGATGAGACTTGCCACATACTTGTATATACTATACATCTATGTCGTAGTACTAGCGGCTTTCTGGCACAAGAGCTAGTTTGGGAGCAGGAGACGGAAAACTATCGAAAATGGAATTTTTTGACACCCCCATGACATTGGGGGCCCTGGCTACCCATCTCATCCTCTTTCAATCCTGATGAGACTTGCCACATACTTGTATATACTATACATCTATGTCGTAGTTCTAGCGGCTTCCTGGCACAAGAGCTAGTTTGGGAGCAGGAAACCGAAAACTCTCGAAAATGGAATTTTTGACACCCCCATGACATTGGGGGCCCTGGCTACCCATCTCATCCTCTTTCAATCCTGATGAGACTTGCCACATACTTTTATATAACATATACATTTATCACAGCACTAGCGGCTTCCAGGCACAAGAGCTAGTTTCGGAGCAGTAGACCTAGAAGTGTCGAAAATAGCCAATTCTGTACAGGAAAATATGACCCTAGAGCCGTTGGGGGGCCTGGCTACCCTCCTCATCCACTTTCAATCCTTATGAGACTTGACACATACATTCATATATCATATACCTTTATTGCAGTAGAAGCGGCTTTCTGGCACAAGAGCTAGTTTGGGAGCAAGATACCGAGAAATATCGAAAATAATTTTTTGCACCACCCTCTGATATAGTGGGGGGGGTCTGGCTACCCATCTCATCCTCTTTCAATCCTGATGAGACTTGCCACATACTTGTATATATTATACATCTATGTCGTAGTACTAGCGGCTTCCTGGCACAAGAGCTCGTTTGGGAGCAGGAAACCGAAAACTCTCGAAAATGGAATTTTTGACACCCACCATGACATTGGGGGCCCTGGCTACCCATCTCATCCTCTTTCAATCCTGATGAGACTTGCCACATACTTGTATATACTATACATCTATGTCGTAGTACTAGCGGCTTTCTGGCACAAGAGCTAGTTTGGGAGCAGGAGACGGAAAACTATCGAAAATGGAATTTTTTGACACCCCCATGACATTGGGGGCCCTGGCTACCCATCTCATCGTCTTTCAATCCTGATGAGACTTGCCACATACTTGTATATACTATACATCTATGTCGTAGTACTAGCGGCTTCCTGGCACAAGAGCTAGTTTGGGAGCAGGAAACCGAAAACTCCCGAAAATGGAATTTTTGACACCCCCATGACATTGGGGGCCCTGGCTACCCATCTCATCCTCTTTCAATCCTGATGAGACTTGCCACATACTTTTATATAACATATACATTTATCACAGTACTAGCGGCTTCCAGGCACAAGAGTTAGTTTCGGAGCAGTAGACCTAAAAGTGTCGAAAATAGCCAATTCTGTACAGGAAAATATGACCCTAGAGCCGTTGGGGGGCCTGGCTACCCTCCTCATCCACTTTCAATCCTTATGAGACTTGACACATACATTCATATATCATATACCTTTATTGCAGTAGAAGCGGCTTTCTGGCACAAGAGCTAGTTTGGGAGCAAGATACCGAGAAATATCGAAAATAATTTTTTGCACCACCCTCTGATATAGTGGGGGGGTCTGGCTACCCATCTCATCCTCTTTCAATCCTGATGAGACTTGCCACATACTTGTATATATTATACATCTATGTCGTAGTACTAGCGGCTTCCTGGCACAAGAGCTCGTTTGGGAGCAGGAAACCGAAAACTCTCGAAAATGGAATTTTTGACTCCCACCATGACATTGGGGGCCCTGGCTACCCATCTCATCCTCTTTCAATCCTAATGAGACTTGCCACATACTTGTATATACTATACATCTATATCGTAGTACTAGCGGCTTCCTGGAACAAGAGCTAGTTTGGGAGCAGGAGACCGAAAACTATCGAAAATGGAATTTTTTGACACCCCCCATGACATTGGGGGCCCTGGCTACCCATCTCATCCTCTTTCAATCCTGATGAGACTTGCCACATACTTGTATATACTATACATCTATGTCGTAGTACTAGCGGCTTCCTGGAACAAGAGCTAGTTTTGGAGCAGGAGACCGAAAACTATCGAAAATGGAATTTTTTGACACCCCCATGACATTTGGGGCCCTGGCTACCCATCTCATCCTCTTTCAATCCTGATGAGACTTGCCACATACTTGTATATACTATACATCTATGTCGTAGTACTAGCGGCTTCCTGGCACAAAAGCTAGTTTGGGAGCAGGAAACCAAAAACTCTCGAAAATGGAATTTTTGACACCCCCCATGACATTGGGGGCCCTGACTACCCATCTCATCCTCTTTCAATCCTGATGAGACTTGCCACATACTTGTATATAACATATACATTTATCACAGTACTAGCGGCTTCCTGGCACAAGAGCTAGTTTCGGAGCAGTAGACCTAGAAGTGTCGAAAATAGCCAATTTATGTACAGGAAAATATGACCCTAGAGCCGTTGGGGGGCCTGGCTACCCTCCTCATGCTCTTTCAATCCTAATGAGACTTGTCACATACATTCATATATCATATACCTTTATTGCAGTATAAGCGGCTTTCTGGCACAAGAGCTAGTTTGGGAGCAAGATACCGAGAAATATCGAAAATAATTTTTTTGCACCCCCCTCTGACATAGTGGGGGGTCTGGCTACCCATCTCATCCTCTTTCAATCCTGATGAGACTTGCCACATACTTGTATATACTATACATCTATGCCGTAGTACTAGCGGCTTCCTGGCACAAGAGCTAGTTTGGGAGCAGGAAACCGAAAACTCTCGAAAATGGAATTTTTGACACCCCCCCCCATGACATTGGGGGCCCTGGCTACCCATCTCATCCTCATTCAATCCTGATGAGACTTGCCACATACTTGTATATACTATACATCTATGTCGTAGTACTAGCTGCTTCCTGGCACAAGAGCTAGTTTGGGAGCAGGAGACCGAAAACTATCGAAAAGGGAAATTTTTGACACCCCCATGACATTGGGGGCCCTGGCTACGCATCTCTTCCTCTTTCAATCCTGATGAGACTTGCCACATGCTTGTATATACTATACATCTATGTCGTAGTACTAGCGGCTTTCTGGCACAAAGGCTAGTTTGGGAGCAGGAAACCGAAAACTCTCGAAAATGGAATTTTTGACACCCACCATGACATTGGGGGCCCTGGCTACCCATCTCATCCTCTTTCAATCCTGATGAGACTTGCCACATACTTGTATATACTATACATCTATGTCGTAGTACTAGCGGCTTCCTGGCACAAGAGCTAGTTTGGGAGCAGGAGACCGAAAACTATCAAAAATGGAATTTTTTGACACCCCCCCATGACATTGGGGGCCCTGGCTACCCATCTCATCCTCTTTCAATCCTGATGAGACTTGCCACATACTTGTATATACTATACATCTAAGTCGTAGTACTAGCGGCTTCCTGGCACAAGGGCTAGTTTGGGAGCAGGAAACCGAAAACTCTCGAAAAGGGAATTTTTTACACCCCCCCATGGCATTGTGGGCCCTGGCTACCCATCTCATCCTCTTTCAATCCTGATGAGACTTGCCACATACTTTTATATAACATATACATTTATCACAGTACTAGCGGCTTCCTGGCACAAGAGCTAGTTTCGGAGCAGTAGACCTAGAAGTGTCGAAAATAGTCAATTCTGTACAGGAAAATATGACCCTAGAGCCGTTGGGGGGCATGGCTACCCACCTCATCCTCTTTCAATCCTTATGAGACTTGACACATACATTCATATATCATATACCTTTATTGCAGTATAAGCGGCTTTCTGGCACAAGAGCTAGTTTGGGAGCAAGACACCGAGAAATATCGAAAATGGAATTTTTTGACACCCCCCTCTGACATAGTGGGGGGTCTGGCTACCCATCTCATCCTCTTTCAATCCTGATGAGACTTGCGACATACTTGTATATACTATACATCTATGTCGTAGTACTAGCGGCTTCCTGGAACAAGAGCTAGTTTGGGAGCAGGAAACCGAAAACTCTCGAAAATGGAATTTTTGACACCCCCATGACATTGGGGGCCCTGGCTACCCATCTCATCCTCTTTCAATCCTGATGAGACTTGCCACATACTTGTATATACTATACATCTATGTCGTAGTACTAGCGGCTTCCTGGCACAAGAGCTAGTTTGGGAGCAGGAGACGGAAAACTATCGAAAATGGAATTTTTTGACACCCCCCCATGACATTGGGGGCCCTGGCTACCCATCTCATCCTCTTTCAATCCTGATGAGACTTGCCACATACTTGTATATACTACACATCTATGTCGTAGTACTAGCGGCTTCCTGGCACAAGAGCTAGTTTGGGAGCAGGAAACCGAAAACTCTCGAAAATGGAATTTTTGACACCCCCATGACATTGGGGGCCCTGGCTACCCATCTCATCCTCTATCAATCCTGATGAGACTTGCCACATACTTTTATATAACATATACATTTATCACAGTACTAGCGGCTTCATGGCACAAGAGCTAGTTTCGGAGCAGTAGACCTAGAAGTGTCGAAAATAGCCAATTCTGTACAGGAAAATATGACCTTAGAGCCGTTGGGGGGCCTGGCTACCCTCCTCATCCTCTTTCAATCCTTATGAGACTTGACACATACATTTATATATCATATACCTTTATTGCAGTATAAGCGGCTTTCTGGCACAAGAGCTAGTTTGGGAGCACGATACCGAAAAATATCGAAAATAATTTTTAGCACCACCCTCTGACATAGTGGGGGGTCTGGCTACCCATCTCATCCTCTTTCAATCCTGATGAGACTTGCCACATACTTGTATATATTATACATCTATGTCGTAGTACTAGCGGCTTCCTGGCACAAGAGCTCGTTTGGGAGCAGGAAACCGAAAACTCTCGAAAATGGAATTTTTGACATCCCCCATGACATTGGGGGCCCTGGCTACCCATCTCATCCTCTTTCAATCCTGATGAGACTTGCCACATACTTGTATATACTATACATCTATGTCGTAGTACTAGCGGCTTCCTGGCACAAGAGCTAGTTTGGGAGCAGGAGACCGAAAACTATCGAAAATGGAATTATTTGACACCCCCATGACATTGGGGGCCCTGGCTACCCATCTCATCCTCTTTCAATCCTGATGAGACTTGCCACATACTTGTATATACTATACATCTATGTCGTAGTACTAGCGGCTTCCTGGCACAAGAGCTAGTTTGGGAGCAGGAAACCGAAAACTCTCGAAAATGGAATTTTTGACACCCCCCATGACATTGGGGGCCCTGGCTCCCCATCTCATCCTCTTTCAATCCTGATGAGACTTGCCACATACTTGTATATAACATATACATTTATCATAGTACTATCGGCTTCCTGGCACAAGAGCTAGTTTCGGAGCAGTAGACTTAGAAGTGTCGAAAATAGTCAATTCTGTACAGGAAAATATGACCCTAGAGCCGTTGGGGGGCATGGCTACCCACCTCATCCTCTTTCAATCCTTATGAGACTTGACACATACATTCATATAACATATACCGTTATTGCAGTATAAGCGGCTTTCTGGCACAAGAGCTAGTTTGGGAGCAAGACACCGAGAAATATCGAAAATGGAATTTTTTGACACCCCCCTCCGACATAGTGGGGGGACTGGCTACCCATCTCATCCTCTTTCAATCCTGATAAGACTTGCGACATACTTGTATATACTATACATCTATGTCGTAGTACTAGCGGCTTCCTGGCACAAGAGCTAGTTTGGGAGCAGGAAACCGAAAACTCTCGAAAATGGAATTTTTGACACCCCCCATGACATTGGGGGCCCTGGATACCCATCTCATCCTCTTTCAATCCTGATTAGACTTGCCACATATTTGTATATACTATACATCTATGTCGTAGTACTAGCGGCTTCCTGGCACAAGAGCTAGTTTGGGAGCAGGAGACGGAAAACTATCGAAAATGGAATTTTTTGACACCCTCATGACATTGGGAGCCCTGGCTACCCATCTCATCCTCTTTCAATCCTGATGAGACTTGCCACATACTTGTATATACTATACATCTATGTCGTAGTACTAGCGGCTTCCTGGCACAAGAGCTAGTTTGGGAGCAGGAAACCGAAAACTCTCGAAAATGGAATTTTTGACACCCCCCATGACATTGGGGGCCCTGGCTACCCATCTCATCCTCTTTCAATCCTGATGAGACTTGCCACATACTTGTATATACTATACATCTATGTCGTAGTACTAGCGGCTTCCTGGCACAAGAGCTAGTTTGGGAGCAGGAGACCGAAAACTATCGAAAATGGAATTTTTGACACCCCCATGACATTGGGGGCCCTGGCTACCCATTTCATCCTCTTTCAATCCTGATGAGACTTGACACAAAACTTCATAGGACATATATCTATATTCAAGCATAAGCGGCTTGCTGGCACAAGAGCTGGTTTGGGAGCAGGAGACCGAGGAATATAAAAAACCGCATTTTAGACACCCCCTCTGACTTTTGGCGCCCTGACTACCCTTCGGATTCTCTTTCAATCCTGATGAAACTTGCCACAAACCTTCATAGAACATTTATCTATATCGCAGTATAAGCGGCTTGCTGGCACAAGAGCTGGATTCGGAACAGAATCTCGAGAAATATGGAAAGAAGCATTTTTGAACCCCCCACCCCCCCCCCTAACTTTTGGCGCCCTGACTACTGAGACTTACCACAAACCTTCATACAACATGTATCTATATTGCAGTATAAGCTGCTTGCCTAAACAAGAGCTAGTACGGGAGCAGGAGTTGTTTTGACATGAACCACTTTTCCTGGGCAGGTCCAGATGAAATTTTCATCCAACTTTTTTTTTCTTCTGCTAGATGAAATTTTCACCGGATGAAATTTTCATCCAACTTGACGCCGGTGGATTCTGATCTGTAATTGGATGATAATCGGAAGGATTTTGATTGTCAGAGCAATATTATTTAAATGCTTGAAATAAAATTTGGTGCTTGGCTAGCTATTGTCTGGTTCCTGCTTTGCGAGCTTTGTTTTGTGTTAATCAGTGATCGACACCGCGGTGTAACATTGGGCCTGTATTTTAATTGAGATTTTAGCGTTGAAAATAACTGGAAACCGTGATCGCGTAATTCTGAGATACATGGTAACCGTTGTGGATTAAAATCTTTGTTTATTTCTTAACGAGAAAGGGAAACTACATATGCATGTTCGTATACATGTATAGAGACAGTCTTAACTGTAAAAGAGACAACTTAGAGAGAAAAAAACATGGCACATTTCTTGAGAGTATGTTACCAATGCCCAAACTATATCGCATCAAAGTAGTTAAAAGAAGATCCATCAGGTTCATTATTACGATGGAAAAGTTCATTTGGTTTCAGATCATATCCAAACATCAAGCAATCCATCTTAACATATTTTGACAATCTTTCCATATCCTTTAATGGGACCGTCCTATAAGCCTGAATCATTGCCTCTTGTCGTTGCAGTTTTACGGCTGTTCTGTTCATGGGCATTTCAAGCGCCTGTTTGACGAGATTGAAAAACTCGTCACTAGTGATATCAGACGCTTGTTCCCTAGTCATCGGCATGTCAATATGTTTGGATAAATATCCTCTGATTTGGAGGTCTCGCCACGTGCGTAGGAAGAAATTATACTTAGGATAATCCAGGTCCTTTGTGGCTTTTAAAACGCCATACAGAAATTTTACGTGACCTTGGGCAGTGTCCAGAGCTGAACTCGTATCGGCGTCACCAAGCTCTATGTAAACATTTTTGTACTTCTCTCTTAGTTTGGCAATAAGGAACCGTGCGTCGTCAGTGAAGGATTCCATTTTGCCGATGTAACGGTAGGTAAGCTTACAAGGATCACACCTCTTATACATAGGGGCCCAGTGTTGGTCTATGACTTGATCATTTTCAAAACGGCTGACGAGAAATTTGATCATTTCTGGAAATGTAACGTCATGCCCATACGTAAGACTGTCCACAGAAGGATTTTTACGGACCGTTTTTATGACATTTCGTCCAACGCCTCTCCAAAACATCATATTGGGATTGAGAATTTTATTGTTATACGCTGAAAAGATTCTACCGTATGGCTCTCGAACAAACATAAAAGACAACGCCTCTTTTAGAAAACCATGTAATGCCAATACATCACCTTCGAATAAAGTCTTTGCCTTTAGCAGAGATGTATCGAGCTTTGTTTCTGCGTTACGGTATTCATACAACGAAGAAAAGTTGGCCTTATTTTCAATAATCTTAAGAGTTTTCTTCCAAAACGTCGATCCAGTTTTTGGAATACCACAGTAAATAAGCTTATGCTCTTGGGCGATTGTTAATTTTGAAAGCATGTTTTTAAGGTATTGTTCAGTAGCTGGTTCCGTATCGTATAGTGCACATGCTTGGCGAATATGGTTCTTCCTTTCCTCAAAGAGTGTCTCCCGATATTTCAACAGGCTGGATTCCTTTTCCTGCAAAATGAATCACAGAGAATAGTGTGTAATTTATACCGGATCTTATATGAGCCGCATCGTGAGAAAACCGGATTTTTGCCTTTGCGAAAACAAAGGCGCAGATCAGCTTCGCGGTAACCGCGAAGCTGATCAGCGCCTTTGTTTTCGCTACTCGGATAGTACAATTCCTCTTCTACTTAAATCCGAAATTTCAAGCTTCTACCTCTTTTCTGTGCTTGTACAGGTCGGTTTGTGTCGGACCTGGTCGGAAACCCCGAAGACCGGTTTTCTTGCGTCGCGGCCCATATGTAGCATGATAAAATTATTTACTAAGTATTCAACAAATGTGAAAACTTAATGAAGTTACAAATATTTTTAAAACAAGTACCACAATGACTGCTTTATACTAAAATGACATAAAGTAAGAATAGAGGGACAAGGAATTATAGTTTTTTTTTCCTTTAACATCGTCTACGACCATGCTTATTTAAGCGAAATAAGGTTTTATACCCAAACAATTGGAGTTAAGTAGTCTTTAATTTATGAAAAATGTCGATTAAAGGATACTTTATGCAACCGATAAAATAAATGTAGGCCGATGTGTTCAACCAAAATTAAAGCGAGGAAAATAATAAGCCACCCAAGCACGCAACATCCAACAACTTTACCAGTAATTAAACGGATAAACCATGTACGCAGAAAGCACTCATGCGTTTTCATATTTGGAGCCATTTTGACCATTTGCTCACTTTTAAAAATTATTTTAACGATGTACATATAATGTTACAAAACAAAACACAACAATAAACATCTGACATGGTGGAATATTATAGACCATGTGTCGAGTGGTGGAGCATCGTTTACAGACACTGATTGTTGATACTCGTTAAAACTGTCTTGCCGATGCGTGTTTTAAGCAAAAAACATGGAAATGTCAACAAAAATATAGAGTTTAGCTGACAAACTTCAAGTTATACAATTATAACAAAATTCTCTACTAATGATATACTCTTTATCTTTGGTCTCAGGACCCAGACAACAGGTGGTGACAGTATTGTTAACATTAATAAAATGGATGTTTAATTAGCATGGCAAATCGGAAATATTTTATTGGAATCGATAAGCATAGAAATATCAAGTTACTCAATATCAAATAAATAATACTTTGAAATGAGATTTAACCTCTTGGTTAACAATTTTTAGAAAAACCCGATTCTGAGATTAAACCAGTACTTAGGGTAGTTATGAAAAGGTACAAGTAGGCAACGATCAGGAAAATGCCCAATCAAAAAAAGATTCCTACTCCAAAAACCGAGGCGGGAAAAAAACCAAACTAACAATAAGGCACTTATACCACGAAAACACTTCGTAAGCCGAATGAGCAGCTATTTTCCAACCAAACGTCCGACCAACAGACACAACCCGGAACAAGCAGGGTTCGAACTCAAGACCTCTCGGTTCTTGGTTCTAAAACTTGACCTGTAGGCCACCGCTAGCGCTACCCAGAGAGTGACGTGATCATAACCAACACATTGTCATCAAATATTATCTGAAACAAGTTGTAACCACAAAGAAATGGAAAAAGATTGGGGCTATATGTTCCTTGAAAGGTGGCCACTCTATGGCCGTAAAGTGGTAGGCAATCACCTTTGCGGCATCTCGGCCATGCGTGTCATGCATGTCGTTAATATTCTAAACTGAACGCTTATCATTGAGTCAAGCTTGCAAGCACAAAGCAAGCAATCATGCATAGGGGTTAATGTATGCTACGTGAATACTCACGATAAACCGTTCAATGCTGAAATTACTCTTGAAGTCGAGAACCGCGTGCCTTGGCTGGAACAGAAACATGATACTTTAGTCAATATGGCCAGTTTTCTTTTATTGATTGAACCAGTGTTAACATTAGTAGCCAACATGACAGGCAGTAAGACAGAAAAACAGACAGACATGCTGACAGACAGACAGACAATGGTTCCAAGGTATATTTTGCGTTTCGAGAACAAATATCATTACATATTCTTTAAATTTAACGTAATGATTTTTATCCATCTGAAACTATAAACTACTTCGGACAAAATTTGTGTTTCTTGTAATTGTTTATACCTGCAAAGTGACTTGTTCTTGTTTTTGCAATAGCTGGTCAAAGGTGGTGCTATTTTCTCCGTTCTTTAGTATTACATGACCATTTCGTATGGGTAATAACGGAGAACCATTGCCCACATCTAAAAATAGGAAACCCACATTCATGTATAAATTTCGCCCGCTTAAACGTTCAAATATCATCATCATCATCATCATCATCATCATCAACTCTATGATGGCTCCGACTTAAAGCTATTCATTTTATGGGACCGGAGCTTCTTTTCTGTGGCTTGGCCACCGGGGTTTAACTGTGGTTTCTTTTGCTCCAGATTTTCAGTGACGTTTTTAGGCTCCCAGGGCTCTCCATCGCCAGACAGCTTATTGTATCTATGAGTCCTTGCTTTTAATTCATCATGATTCATCACGATTTATTTGCTTGTTTTTTTATGATTTATTGACTAGTTAGAGATTCACCACAAGAACTGAACTACTGACTACATGTTGTGAACCACTTCAGAAGCTGAGGACGAGGTAAGGATCCTGTGAAACCCAGTTATTTAAGCCCGCAAGTAATATATTATATTACTGATGGTTCCAAGGCGATACTTCTGTGATAGTTCTAACTGTTTTATGTTTTGGTGTTGAATATTTTTGCTGTTTGCACCATATGTACTTTTTCATATTTTTAGTTAAGTTTGAGTAAATGAGTGGCTGCCTATTTTGGCAAATAGCTGCTTACTCGGCTCACGATATGGTTTCATAGTATAAATGCCTGATTATTAATTTAGTTTTTCCCACCTCGGTTTTTGGAGTGGGAATGTCTTTCTGACTGCGCCATTTCCTGATCGTTACCTACTTTTACCTTCTATGATTAGGGCTACAAAATATGCGAAACTAGCAAATTCTTATTTTAGTGAAGTAGTATTTGTTGTTCCTTCTTCCGTCCGCCGTCCGTCTCAACAAATTTTATATTTTTTTTTTTTGTAAAGTCCTGCTTTATGGCTACCCCATGGGCCATGTGTGATCTTCGGAATGGTGGTATGTAAAAAGTTTGCGTATTTATCTAAAATACATGACATGTGGATTTCTAGTGCATGCTTTAGCAACTACTAACCTGCTCATAGGAACTTACTTAAAAGAAACTGTATGGTTCCACCAATGATGAAAAGTAATACTATATAAAGTTTAATCCCTTTTCTCGACAGCGGATTCATATTGTGATCATTGAGGAAAGATGAAATACTATATTTCAAAATCGTTTGATTATATTTATCCTTGCAGTTCCCATATGTTCAATCAACTGGCTTGGTGTGGATCATTGCAGCTTTATCATATGAAAAACAGTTTAAACCGAATTTAAAACAGCCTGTGTACTCAATGAATGTCGAGTATGAGACATTTGTAGCTTTCACCGACCGCGTAGAATGATTCAAGTTCTGCATGCACCTGTATATATCCACGATGCAACATTTGAACCATTTGCTGACGGCTTCAATTGGTCTCTGATCGGAATGTATACTTTTTCTTCTGACGAGACGAATAAAAACAATAAAATAATTGTTAATGTTAAGGATGTTGTCTAAGCCTTGGTTTTAATTTACAACGATCACGGTGAATAAGATGTGTAGCTACCTTAAACTTACATGTAAATGGAATCGATACAAAAATGTTAGACTTGCATTTTTCTATTGCAAATGGATTCGTTTCTTCTAAAATTTATGATAAACGCGATTTTGATATAGTAAACTTTCCGTTTTTTGGATGATTACGTTCCTCGCCGTACTTCTTATGGCGTATACTTTTCGCAACTTCTTGGGTTTGCTAGAGTCTGCAATCATGTTGAGGACTTCAATGCGCGAAATAAATGTCTAACAGCCAAGGTATTCGGCATCTTAAACATCGAAAAACATTTTCTAAATTTTATCGCAGACACTATGAACTGATTTCCAAATTTAATGTTGGGCTAAAGACCCTTTTACGCGAGGGCCTTTCGGAACCAGAATTTTATGGTGACTTGGTTTACAAATTTAAGAAACTTATAAGAAAGAATGATTTTTCTTTTCAATTCAGGAAAATCATTACGCGTTACAAACGTATAGGATATAACTTAATGTTATGCGACAGTCTGCATGCATTATTTTTAACTCAATTATGGTTGATGACTAAGCTGCTTTCTTTAATTGCATGCCGGTGGATCGGGCGTCAGACTCTATGATGGCCCCGACATAAACCTATTCATTTTAGTTGGTTGGGGCCGGATCTGCTTGGCCCACCGGGGTTCAATGTTAATGTTTATAATGTTTATGTTATAAGGGAAACTACTCATTAAGAACTTTAGCTTAATACAATTACTTCCCTTTTGCTTATTGTGATGTCACAACGTCATGATGATGACGTTACGTCTAATTACTTTGTGTCTTTTATGTCTGCCATAGTGAATATTAAATATGTAACTCTCAGAGTATTTAGTCTTGTTCAACTTTAACAAATGGTAGCAGAGCGTACCAAAAGGTCCTTACAGATATGGGAGGCTGTTTGGAATACAGTGTGGACAGCAAAGCGTGAAATGGTGAAGTTACAGGACTAAGAAGATAAGTTTTCAAGGGTGATGGTAACAGTAGTGGAAATTAAGAATGACAATTACAATAAAACCTCCAGTTTACAACAACAAAAAGAATTTTGAGCGGTATAAACAAGAACTTTTAGCGTGGAAAGAAATAACTGATTTAGATGCAAGGAAACAAGCAATTGCTGTAGCACTATCCCTTCCAGAAGAAGATGACACCCAGATAAGAGACAAAGTATTTGACCAGTTGCCACTAGAGGACTTGAAGAAAGAAAATGGATTTAGCGTGTTGGTAACATTTCTTGATGAACACTTGGGAAAGGATGATCTCAGTGACAGTATTGAAAAGTTTTATGACTTCGAAAATTATGAAAGGGTTGACGGGCAAACAATTAATAATTTTATAGCTAACTATGATATGAAATACAGAAAAATAGAGAAGAAAAATATGAAATTACCATCCGAAATTTTGGCCTTCAAATTAATTCAGAAATCAAAAATTAATCACATGGAAAAACTTTTAGTTCTCACTGGATTAAACTATGAAAACAAAGCAAGATTGTATAAGGAAGCTAAATTGTCACTTAAGAAATTTGTAGGAGAAAACATATCAACAGAAAAACAAAGCAAATCATTGGAGTCCAGTAAAGTGGAGAAAAGTGAGGATGTTCAGGCACTGGTTTCAACATGTAACTTAAGGGAGAAAAATAAGCAAGTTCAGAAGACAACAGGGGTGCTCTATAACAAAGGAGGTGTAAGACGTATTTGTGGAGGTTCACATAGAAAGAGTGACACAAACGTGACTTTGATCAGGAGAAGAAATCCACTGGGCATAAATGGTCGACCTATCAGGTGTTATTCTTGTGGGTCTTTTAGGCATCTATTAGTGGATTGTCCAGACAGCTGGGAAAATATGAAGAAAGTGAAATACTGTAAAAAGGAGGTTTGGCCAATGGGCTACTTCGAGGAAACTAAAAGGGTGAATACCAACAACTCTGCACTTTATGATACTGGAGGTTATAAGAGCATGAATAAAAATTGTGGCAAAAGGAGAAACAAAGCTTGTGCTGATGTATACACAGGTCCTAAATATGCTATTGGGTTTTCCAGCAACAAAGTGTCACATGATAATTCTGCGAAACCTGTAGAGTCTGAACTGAATTCAACATTTCAAGTTAAATATGGGAGAGGGGCGTTTAATTCAAAGATAAAATCAACGAGTAAACTGGACTACAGAGGTGCAAAGAGGGTGGAGACAGGTGGGTCGAGGATTCAGCGGGCTGAGAACCCAAGGTGGTGTGGCCAGGCCAGGAATTTGGGTTATAGTATGGACATGTATGGTGAATGCTGGAAGTTACCAAATGGTTGCAGCAGTCACAGTTGTTTTGAACATGCACTGAATGTTAGGAAATGAACAATTTACATTGTATACCATATACTAGTGACTAGCAAACAAAATGTGTGAAAAATATGGGTGATGTAAAATACAGAAGGCTAAACTACACTCGTTGGTCACGTTCATATTGACTGAGGAAAAACGGTGGGGCTTATAATTGTATTTGTAGCTCATCGTAATATGTGTTTATCAGAATGGGAACGACTAATAATCCTTTTACACGTTTAAAATAAAAGTGTAAGATTCTGAAATTCATACTAGGGATAAAATGGATAATGACAAATGATAAGTTCCGAATGAGTAGTTTTAAATTAAATAGGGCCATTTTTTAAAAATATGAAAACAGAGAATACACAGTTTAATAAGGAGAAATTTCTGATCACAAATTGCACAAATATGCAAATTGCAATGGGTCACAGAGGACAAATATGCTGATAGCATGGTCATTGCTTATTTGTTTCTTTTGGAGGTATGACATTGCTAAGACAATTGATATTATACATCATTCTAATTTATTTTTCTTCACTTTTACTTATTCACTTTTCAATTCTACTTTTTAAACTTGTTTGCAATATAGATTTTCTTTGTCAATCTATAACCAAAAAGAAGAGGAAAGTATAATTAATGTTAATGTTTATAATGTTTATGTTATAAGGGAAACTCAATCTCAATCTGTGAGACCTCTTTTTTGATTTATCATGGAGTTTATCATGATTTATTTGTTTGTCCTTGATGATTCATTGACTAGTTAGAGATTCACCAAGAGGACCGAACAACTAACTAAATGCTGTGAACCTCTGTAGAAGCTGAGGGTGAGGTTAGGTACCTGTAAAACCGGTTTAAGCCCGCCAGTAGTTATAGCAACCAACCAACCGAGTTGTTGTCGCGCAGCGACAACAACGAGGTGTTGGTTGCTTTACGATTATAAGTTCTGTTTTGTTCTATTCTGTTTTGCAGTATGAAGACATCGATTTTTGTGAGTCATTCAACTTCCGGAAATTTTTACCGCAGTCAAATTCCGCCATGCGAAACCATTTAATCTTACAAATAAAAATATGCTAGACTTGTGATAGTTGAAAATAAAATTACACAAGAACATACAAACGCTCGAAACTGCGTTTGAAATGCAAAACCTGTTTTTCTTTACTTTCGTTTTATCATTATTTTTCCTCTTACAAGCTGTGGTTCATTCTCTCCGTAATTGTTGCATAGCAACAAAAATCGTTCTTTGCTAGTTGGATGGCGGGAGGCAGTTGAAATGAGATATGCTTCTGAAATGCATGGAAATGGTTCATTGAAACTAATTCATTCATGCTGACTTAGCCAATGTTAAGCCCTGTTTAACAGCCTGAACCGGTATGACATTACTTGGTACCGCTGATTAGCACTTCGGTGTTTAGTTGTCTCAAAGATAACTTTGTCAAGCGAAGAAGGACTCGAAATTTCACTACCTGATTCGGTTCCTCTATGATTATTTGGATCTGCACCTTGTTTACTGCGAGTAGGTGGACATTGCACATGTTAAACATCGTCAACAAAATATTTATAGTCTCTAACATACAGAAGGTGTAAATTTAACAGATTAAAAACAATCCGAACCACCGCCACCAGTGGGTGGGGTAGCGTAAGACGACAAGTGATCGATCAAGGACCAGTGATCGATCATCTAGGGTGGGGTATGAAAGACCCTGCCGAGCCGAGCTGGGAGAAAGACCCTGCCGAGCCAGGTTTTTGACTTGTTATCGCCAATTTAACTCAAAATAAAAAAATTAAATGATTTCATATGTTGAAATAGATAAAATCGCACACGTGTTAAAGATATTGTTCGTCATGATTAATTTGAAAACAAAATTTGATGGCATTTTCTATTCGTCTGGTACACAAGCTGAGATTTTCAATCAAATCCAATAAATTTGGCAAATTATCATAACTGAGTTCATGTAAAAGATTTCCAATCATATCAAATCATTTCAAATGCTATAAAATATCATTCTGTATATTACGTCTTGATATGAAGATATCACCCTTTTAGCAATAATTAGTCAAAAACCTGGCTCGGCAGGGTCTTTCTCCCAGCTCGGCTCGGCAGGGTCTTTCATACCCCACCATCATCTAGTGGTTCTCAAAGGATACTGAAGTAAAGCTTATGCTTACATGTACAGTTTTAATTTGTGTTTGTCGACAAAATAGCTACTAGTTAATGTTATCCTGTTGTAAATTTGAAAGTCGACTTTAAAAAAAGTTTCTTGTAATCTTGTAATCTTGCTTACAAACATTAATTGGAAAGGTCCTAATTAGGTTGAATGCAGTAAAATTTGAGCCGGTTTTGTTTTACATCTGTAGATTGTCCATCGCCGACATCGAAAAAAGATCCGATACGAGAAAAGCTAGTATCTCGCTGGCATGCAAATTTTGTCGTGGACTTTCGCACTTCATTTGGGCGAGTGTCGCACGAGTGTCGTGGGAATATTCATGTGTCGTGAGCTTGTCGCCAACTGGTCCCGAAGGTTTTAAACATGTTTTAAAATTTTATGCGAATTTTTTAAAGTTGTTCCAAAATATTTCGCAAGAATGTCGTGCAACAGTCGTGCAAGTGTCGCGAACCTGTTGCCGCGAAATTTTGGCAAATTTACAATGCGAAATTTTCGCGACACTCGTAACAATGTCCTGCGAGTGTCTCACGATGGTTGCGCGACAGTCTTATGAAAACATGCGAAAAACCTCACAACTATCTGGCGAGAAAATAAAACTAAGCGACATTCGTACGAATGTCGTGCAGCACTCGCACGAATGTTGTGCAACTGTCGTACGAATTAAAATGAAAATAAGCTACATTCCCGGGAAAGTCGTGCGACTATTGCATGACAGTCGCAAGATTTATTTTCAAAATAAGACCAAAATTTGCGAATTTGTCGCATAAATGTCTGTTCAATGAGACTGCAAAGTGAAACGGTGAAAGTTGTGTTTATATTGTCAATCTTTGTCGCGAAATAGTCTCCAGTTGTCGCATTCCAGTGAGATAGGGCTAAACCAGTCCAAATTCAATACGCAGCAATACTGTAAACAATCGAGATAAGACAGTTCGCCAACAAGCCGCACCACCGACCCTGTATCATTTCTGATAGATTCGGAGTGATTTTTAAACAACGACAGTTAAAAGTCTTGGTTTTAAATCTGCCTATTATATAATAAATTAATCATCAGGAAAACATGTCCATGTAAAGTATACCCCCTCATACCCCACTTTTATATAGAAAAACTGGGGAATGCAGGGGCATACCTATTTTTCTTAGTTTTGCTCCCAAACATAGATTGTGGGTACTCGTTAGAACCGCTTCGGTGAGGCGTTCTAATGTGTACCCACAATCTAGCAAAAATAAGAAAAATATCAAAGCTTTTCTGATAAAATTTTCAATTTTTAAAGCTGACAATTTTCTTTTCTTTTTTTTTCTTTTTTCTTCAAACCCACACAGATGCTTGAATGGTTAAGTGCGGTAATAAAATATCAGCGCTCTTAACCACTCGGCCACTAGGGCCACCCCCAATATTTCAAAGTTCTGGTTACATAATCAAATGCAAATATTAGTAAATCAAAAGTATGCCTGGCTTCTATGACACTTTTGCAAACATCTCTTTACCAAGGCAATTGATGCAAAACTGTTTCAAGTTTTGAAAATAATTGGGTAATTATTAATTGGGTAATTATTTTGTCTATCTTGTGACAAAACCAGCTTAACAAACTTATTGTGAATGAAGTGAGATTGAGGCACTTTTACAAATTTATGTCTCATGAATATTGTAAGAGTATCTTGCAAATAATCCAAATATTGCATAACATCCCAGAATTTTTACAATAGTATTGATCCCAGGAAATTGGAGACCCCTACCACTTGGTGAAAGAGCTTGCCTGTCTGAACTTAATTAATTCATAAATGTTCAAGAACATCATGGATAGTGAAACTTGTTCTCTTTTTCTAAACCTACTTTTTACGCCCTTACAAGATTCTTTCAGCTCATATGAGATGGGCATATCAGTAGGCGGGGCGAAAACTGAAGTACTCGAAGACAAAATACTTTGTACACCCATAAGCACACTGCCCAAGGCAAAGGGGGCTTGAACCCACATACACTGGACACAGTGGTGAGACAAAGGAAGGAATAATGAGCAGTATAAATGGAAAAAAAGTTGACAAGATGAATATGAACCGCTTTTCATATGAAATTGTTCTGCCAATACTCTATTGTCTGACACTATTGTCAATTTCATTTGAGGTGGATCCGTGTTTCTTAATCACTCGATCATTTCACCGCTGTGTCTGGTGTGGGTTCGAGTCCCGCTCTGGCCACATGTGAGACAAGCCAAGTTCTGCTTGCGGGTGTGCCAGGTGGTTTTTCTCGCGGTTCTCCCGTTTTCAACTTTTCGCCCCACCTATTGATTGGCCCGTCTCATATGAGCTGAAATAATCTTGAAAGGGATGTTGACTGTATTAGAAAAAACAAAAAACTCTTTCATTTGAATGAGTTTTACTGTTTCTTTGAACTGTATACATGTACTATTTTATTTTCAGGTAAAAAAACAGCAGTGTGGTCATGAATCCATGGTCATTGAGGTGTTCTAAATTAGCCTTGGGTAAGACAAATAAAGTTTCTGTCTTTCTTGCAAATACTTATTCAGGGTGTCCATGGTCAGGGAAAAAGTCAGAGAGAAATCACTTTTTTCAAAGCCAAGGAATTGTCAGGGATTTTTGACATCAGTCAGGGAATTTTTCAATTTAAGCCAAAATCAGGAAATTTTGAAAAGCAGGTTTATAAAATGCCAAACTACAATGAACACAAACATTCTTTCACCTGTTGCTTGTCCTTATGAACACAAAGCTGAAGTAAAGTAACCAGGATAAGCAAACTTGATGTAGAAATTCAATATGTAGATCATAATAAGTTGATGTTATTATTTTCAGCAACTGTAGATATTCATGGTGCTGTCCTGGACTGTGACCTTTGGACCAGGAGGGGCATTAATTTCTGTTATTGTACAAGTCATAATTTCATAGGTAAGTGCTCCTCACGTTATATGACCCAAGATTTACTCTTTCCCTAAACCCTCCTCTGGAAACCACCATAACATTTTTTCAGAGTAGAATAAAATTTAGTGATTGACATGCATAAAATTTGCTTTCCAAATGTTTTGACATGCAAAAGTTTTCAAACTGTGTTCACAAATTAATTTTATTTCCAAAAATATTCTTGAATTAGGCTCCATCCTGAAAATTAGATGGAATGTTTCTCACAACAGAAGTCCTGTGCTGAAATAATTGATTTTTATCGTACCTGCTTATAGCAGGGTGCGATATAGGAGTCCAAATTTCTGTCTGTCTGTCCGTCCATCCTTCCGTTCGTTCGTCCGTCCGTCAACATTTACGTTGAAGTTTGGTTTTCTCTTCATTAGTGAGAGCTAGGAACGTGAAACCTTGCAAAGTAATTGTCCTTGACATACCATTCAAGCACGCACCTTGACCTGGTGCCATTGACCTATATTTTACGGTCCATTGACTTTGTTCATTTTTATGTCGAAGTTTGGTTTTCTCTGCATCAGTGATACCTGCGAGTGTGAAACCTTGCAAAGTAATTGTCCTTGACATACCCTTTGACATACCCTTCAAGCATGCACCTTGACCCGGTGCCCTTGACCTCTATTTTACGGTCCATTGACTTTGTTAATTTTTACGTCAAAGTTTGGTTTTCTCTGCATCAGTGATACCTGCGAGTGTGAAACCTTGCATACTTATTGTCCTTGACATACCCTTCAAGCACGCCCCTTGACCCAGTGCCCTTGACCTACATTTCAAGGTCCACTGACTTTGTTCATTTTTATGTCGAAGTTTGATTTTCTCCACATCAGTGATAGCTGCAAGTGTGAAACCTTGCATAGTAATTGTCCTTGAAATACCCTTCAAGCATGCACCTTGACCCGCTGACCTTGACCTACATGTATATTTCATGGTCCATTGACTTGTTAATTTTTATGTCAAACTTTGGTTTTCTCTGCACCTGTGATAGCTGCGAGTGTGAAACCTTACATAGTAATTGTCCTTGACATACCCGTCAAGCATGCACCTTGACCGGCTGACCTTGACCTATATTTCATGGTCCATTGACTTGTTAATTTTTATGTCAAACTTTGGTTTTCTCTGCACCTGTGATAGCTGTGAGTGTGAAATCGTGCAAAGTAAATGTCCTTGACATACCCTTTCAGAACATACCTTGACCTGGTCCCCTCGACCTATATTTCAGGGTTTTAGTTATTTTGCCCAGTGCAGGTGCGATATCGACCTCCGCGGCGTTCTTGTTAAATTTTTGAAGTACCTCCCACCAGTGCATGTAAAATGCAAGGTTAACACTGCTATTCAATACTATAATGTTATGATTTTGTCAACTGATTTTCAAAATTTGTGTTGAACTTTTTAGGGATCTAGGAATGCAATGGAAAAACAATATCAGATACATTTTTGAACTAGGTGAATAGCTAAAAAGGTAGGTTTTAAAAATGCTTGGTTGAAGTACAGTATGGTTATTCATGAAGATTTGGTCATGAAGATAGTTATACTTCTTTCCTCATATTCTGCTTCCCCTGATCCAAGAACAGATCTCAGTAAAATATACTGGTAAAGCCCTGTATATCCTTGATGCAACCAAATTTCTTAAGCACAGATAGATGCAACATTCCATCATGACAAAATGGAGTGTAGTGTTTGGAAGCCAGATTGATTTGAGTGCAACTTACCGTGAGGCATATACCTACAGAGCTTCCAATCACTGGACTGCGTATCATGTGTCGTGAAATGCTGCATCAGTCTGCACTGTAAGAATCACAGGTATACAGGATGGTAATTACTGCCTCAGATTGATTTGTATATATCTGACCATCCTAATAACACAGCAATTGTCTGCGAATGTAAAACATTAAGTCAAGCAAATATGCATCTAATAAATGTGTACTTATACATCTATGATTTAAAACTTAATCATAAGTATAAAGTTTTGGAATATCCATCTTAATTGCTAAAATATGAAATCTTTTACAGAATTAATTATTATGAATATAGATTGAATTTATAGGCACTTTACTCTTATAGAAGTTGATGCATTTTCCTTGATAAGGTTTCATGTAATTTATTAGAGGTGTTTAAATCTGTTTCAGATTTATTTACGGTTTGATCTTTTAAGTGGGAATACAGTATTGACCAGTGTCAAATGCATCATTGACCATGGAAACTGGAACATTGTTAACACATTACCAGAGAAATTTATGCCCAGTCAGCATAAACATTATGGACTGATTTAGATTCAATTCTGAGACTCCCCATCTTGCCAGCAAGTCCATTCATTCAGGATTCTGTCTTGTCAAAGCGCAATTACTACAGTTGAATCATCAAACTACTTTTAAATACTGTTTTTCAAATATCCTTAGTAAAAGTTAGCAAATACCATTTTTTTACATGTGAAAGTTGTCTGTTTTAGCTTAAGAAAATGCACTTTATTTATTAAATTGACAGACCTGTGAAGGTGTCACTTAAATATTAAAACTTCACTTCAAGAATCTTAGTTAGAAAAGTGAGACATTAGAACTGAAAAATGCTTGGCAACATTTTCCATATAGGAGTTCTGTTAAATAAAATATTTCAAAAATGTAATAGACTATTAAATGAGCCATGACACCAGAAAATTGGTCTTCAGGGTTTCCGACCAGGTCTTACACAAACCGGTCTGTTGAGTCACAGGAAAAGGAAAGAAACTAGAAAGTTTAAGTAGAAAAGGGATTGTACTATATGTGTAGCGAAAACAAGGGCGCTAATCAGATGTACAGTTACTACTCAGCTGATCTGCGGCTTTGTTTTCACATTTGCAAAAATCCTGTTTTTCTCATGTGGCTCAAATTATAAATGTTACATTTTAAAAGAATAAATTCTACACACCCATATACTTGCTGTGTTTATATACAGTTTGTACATGTGACTCTGTGCCAGATATTTAACCCAAAATCATTTCCATTATGTTGACATACATGTACTTGTACATGTAGCTTAGCTCGATAGAAAGGTTGTAGTTCAAATCCTGCTTCTAAGACATAAGTACTAGGATGTGTTGTTGAACAACGCTTTTGTAACCATCGAGTATCCAAAAAATGTGGCCTGTCTTGTAATAATGAAAAATGGTTGACTGTACTGTTCAGCCTGAATGCAAACAAAACTAAAACATGGCTTCTGTGAACACTGATGACGAATTTAAAATGGGAAGTAAAATAAATGGGAGGCCTGGTGGCGTATAGGCTCAATTTACAACTTTTTAAGAGATCTATAAGTGTCTTGGAACAGAAAAGCTATAGAATTGCAGACTGGTTATTTAATAATACATTTATTGATGCCTTGTTGAAAACTTCTGGTGCATATGATGCATATCCGTAATCTGGTCATGTAAACCAGTTTGAAAGTCCATTTTGCATACAGTTCAGTGATGAGAGCCATACGTTTTTGTAAGTAAAGGTATCTAAGTTATGTTTACAAAAGGAAATTTGATGCACAGATATGACCATTGACCAAAGTTGTTCATTTGGTTAAGCAACAAAACAAACAAACTAATGTACACACAAAAAACATGACTTCAAGCGTGCGGTATCCTGATAGATTGGTTGGTTGCCCATTAGGTGTGCCTATTTCATATTATTACTGATCGTTCAAAGGCGATACTTCTGTGGTGGTTCTTATTGTTTTATGTCTTGGTGTTTAATTTTTTGTGCTGTTGGCGCCTTATGTATGTTTTCATATTTTAGTTAAGTTTAGGTAACTAAGTGGCCACCTATTGGAAAAATAGCTGCTCATTCGGCTTACGATATGTTTTCATGGTATAAGTACCTGATTGTAAATTTAGTTTTTCTTCCACCTCGGATTTTGAAGTGGAAATCTTTTTCTGATTGCGCCTACTAGTACCTTTTTTATAAAATGTCTTGTAAAGGATGACTTTTTGTACTGTGCTCCGCTACATTATATCGCAGCACCATAAAACCTTCCAATATAAGCAATCAAAGAATAACCCACCCGTAAGTCATAAATGCCCTGCTTGAATCAAAGGGGAAATGCTGCTGACTGTAGAAATTCATTTCAAGATGAATACGGGCAACACAAGGAGAGTTGTATGACTAGTATCATTTCAATAGGATCCGAATGAATCTTTTTGAGATGCTTACATATTGACAAACAAACGTTCGGGAGCTATTGAAGCTACACAATATGCTGATTGAACTTTGACAGATTCGAAACAGATTCGTTGTCTTATCTGCTCGAAAATCTTTGAACATGATTTGCCCTTAATAAAATCTTAAGGGGCTTATCATTCGGATAACTGAGTAAATAACCCACTCTAAGTCCTTGCTTCACTCTTTTAGAATAAACTTGTTATTTACATTGTGTGCTATAAAGGAAGGTACACACTGTAGCTCAGAAGTACATCACAGTCTACCCACCGTGCTGTGTTACCATTCCGGCATCATCAAATGAGCCTTGTGGGAAAACCAACAATGTGGTTTCCGAACAGGTCCGACACAAACTGGGCTATACAGCTACAGAAGATGGCTAGAGACTGAAACTTTTGGATTTAAGTAGTAGAGGAACTGTACTATCCGAGTAGCGAAAACAAAGGCGCTGATCAGCTTCGCGGTGACCGCGAAGCTGATCTGCGCCTTTGTTTTCGCCTATGGAGATTGTTGGTTTTCCCATGAGGCGGCTCAAATTACGACGACTTTGTGGTGACATCTGCTTTTATGATCAGGTTAGTAAGACGTTTGCGTTCTATTGAAAATATCAATTATTTTTATACTTTACAGTGAAAACCAATGTACACTTAGGGGCACTTCTAACGCAACACTTACCTTTTTGGACATCACTCAAAAATCAATTAACCGTTCGTAATGAAATTTTAGTTCGTCTATTCATGTTTACCTTCTGTAATTTTCAAAACAATCGATGGACTATAATGCAATAAATCAGATGCTTATATCATATGACTGAAAAACAAAAAGTCACAATAATCCGGTTGGACTGATAAGTAAATGCAAGGATATTCGGATATCACAGCAGTGAAGTTTGTCATGATAGTCAGTTAATATGCTGTATATCCAGAATGGGCCTGGACGACACAGGAACACTTCCTCCCCTCATAAACAAAACACTTTTATTTCATAACGAGTCCTTGTGGGATGTTTCTCTCCTCCTCCATAATGATCTACTTCAGTTACTGCGGATTTCTTGAAACAACACCGTGACGGTGATAACGCACGCGCCTATTTTTAAACGCATCCCAGAGGTGACCAGTAACGCTACTTCTTAGAATAAACACATCATATGATTTTTTTTATTGCTTGAAAACTTACTTGCAAGCTCTTGGGGTTGGGGATACGGGATACGTGCTTGATATGATACTTTTTTGAGACACCGCTATGATACTATTAAATTCGCCAATGGCGTGGCTTTTTTGCGACTTTTCATTTTTGAGTCTTGTTAGATAAACTTAATATTTTATAAGTTGTGGACAATCAATTTCGATGAAAAATACAGACAGCACGCAAGCATAGTTGATTTATGTTTGCGGAAAATTTCAATAAATTTGATGATTTAATTTTTGAGCTATGATGGAAAGTGTAAGTGTTGAGTTAGAAGTGCCCCTGAGTGTATATCAAAACTTGATAAAATTGGTATTTTCATTGATATGAACTTTCACTGATATCAAATCTCACTGATATCAAAAGTCACTAGTGACTGATATCGGCCTATATCTTCACTGTAGAGTTTGGATTACTTCTGACTTTTCCATTTACTTGACGTCATTACTTGTGTCTCACTTCAGAAATTCAAACGCCTATTACTCCGTTATTTATGAAAGAAAACATAAAGTGTGGGTATTCATTTTCTTAGTTAGAACGTAAGGAACAATGTGGTACCAAAATTATTTGTGTTTTCCAAAAATTATATTTTTTGCATTTTCACCGCCTGCCTTATGAACTGCCCGTGTATTGTATAAAATAAAAAGAAAATTTGCTTATTTTCGGTGCTGCGCACTCGTGAAAATTCTGATGTTTTCAACTCACTCGATGAAATATATTTGGTATGCACCTCAAAAAAGCAAATATCCTCTATGTATTCTATGAAATCTAAAACATAGAAAGCAAACACAGTCATGATAGTTATAGTTTGTTTGTTTGTGTTGAGGCCCAGTCAACAATTTTCAGTAATGTCGGGACAAAACCAACGCTTCCTGGGTTTAACCAGTACTGTAGGGAGTTAATGTGTCTTGCTCAAGGACACGACACGGTGACGCCTGTGGGGATCGAACCCAGGACCTCTCGATTCGGAGTGCGACGCTCTACCACTACGCCACCGCGCTCCCTGTCATGATAGTTAAAAAGAAATGTATAATGTATAATCGGTAAAGTTTTAAAGGCTGTGAGTATGGAACGGAAAACCGATTTGAGCTACGGGCATTGGTTTCGATTTTACAGTGTTTTGAAACATTTGTCATTGGACTGGACGTGCTCTTAATGGAAATTTGCATTATGTGATTAAAACATCTGACAACAAATTAAAAAAAAAAAAAAAAAAAAAAAAAAAAAACACGCTGGTTTGAGCTTACCAGAGGGCGTATTCAATAAACGGTTTTCAGCTTCATGCTCACCATGCAAACGACAACATTTTAAGCAATATATATATATATATATATATATATATATATATATATATATATATATATATATATATATATATATATATATATATATATATATATATATATATATATATTTTTTTTTTTTTTTCAGATTTCTGAAATTTTCCAAAAGTGCATTTTAGACACAAAAGTATCGACATTTCCATTATCAAAACAGTTTTGCAGTTGAATGAACCAGTAAGAGGGGATGAATGACAGAATTGGTTAGGGTAGGCAACAGTGACAACTTCAATTTCAGGCGGTTTCCATTGTTTCTGCAAGTCTGCGAGAAGGGCTTGCAGGCAACGCGAAAAAAGATGGAATGTTTGCACGGTGATGGTGCTGCTATATATCTATTGCAAAATTTCGGGTGTTAGATTACCAATATGTCTTGTAATCAAAAATAAAGTTTTGATGCTTATCAAAGTTTGAGTAGTATATAGTACACTTAGCTGCATTTAACAATTAATTATGCAGCGATTCTGACCTGTATTTGGTTAATAATTGGAAGGGTTTTGATTGCCTGAGCAATATTTTTTTTAAATGTTTGAAATAAAAGTTGGTGCTTTGAATAGCTAGTATACATGTATTTATGTCTGGTTCCTGCCTTAGCGAGCTTTGCTTTGTGTTAATCAGTGAACGACAACGTGGTATAACATTGGGTCTGTATAACATTTTAGATTAAACCGTTGAAAATTAGTAGAAGTCGTTAACGCGTAATTCTGAAATACATGTATTATTTTACAAATAGGTTACTGTATAGGCGGTCCATTTCGTTCAAGTGGGGAGATTATAGAAAAGTGTAGACCGTTGTCACATATCTATCTCTATATCTATCTCTATATACTGCCATTCGCCCTCGCGGACATTCTAGGCAGGGTTGCGCATGGTCTGTTAGTATCAGACAGTTTAAAAGAATGAAAATTTAGACAAGAATGAAGTGTGATAGTGAAGGATAAAAACAGATGATAGGTTAAAATAGATGAGAGTAGCTAAAATCAGGTTAAAACAAGCTTTTCTGGAATTAAGGTCGAGAGAGTTGCAGCTTACATATAGCAGCCTTAAAGGCATCCAAGCTCTGTAAGCAAACAATAGACTCGGGGAGGGCATTTCATTGAATAATGGCGAGGGGGAAATGAAAACTTGTAAAAATCTGTTGATGTGGACACCTGCCTGAAGGTCATAGAATGGCAGTATCTAGAGATCTTGTTGTTATACTGCACATAATCTGGGAGAGGGACTGCAACCAACCCATACACAATCTTATAAAAGAGGCAAAGGCGGGCATCTTCCCGTCTTTGTTCCAATGTTCGCCATCCGAGTTTGTCTAACATCTCAGTTACAGATGCCCTACGATCAAAGTTGCTAATGGTCCAGCGAGCAGCCCTTCGCTGGACCAATTCAATTTTGGAGATATGGTCTTTGGTATGCGGGTCCCATACCGCAGACGCATACTCCAACTGGGGTCTGACTAGGGTGTTATAGGCTGATTCCCTGACTTCCTGGTTTTTACTCTTAAAGTTACGGCGAATGCAGCCAAGGGACCGGTTTGCATTTCCTACAACTCGATCAATGTGGGAGGTCCATGAGATATTGCTTCTAATGTCAACGCCAAGGTATATACGTAGCACAGGTGACAGTTTCCAACACCTGGCCGTGGAGAATGTATTCTGGTTTAATAGGGCTTTTGGAACCTGTCACCTGTACCACTTGGCATTTTGAGGGATTGAACTGCATATCCCACGTCTTCTCGAGGTCCTTTTGAAGTGCCGAGCTGTCTTCCTCTCCCTTGATTGTGAGATACAGAGCAGTGTCATCTGCAAAAAGGCGTACTTGGGAAGAGATTCTATCGGGCAAGTCATTTATATACATGCATGCGAGGAAAAGAATATTTTCCGTTAGAAATCATCTACCTGATGTTGTCCAATCCAGTGAATAATGCAAATTCCTACTTCGTTCTTATTTTCTAACAAAAACCTGTGAGTTGAATCTTTTAACTGTATACCTTCAGCTTTACCTATATTAAAAGAAGTATAGGTCTAATAAAGACTTTAAGTATTAATGAGATGCCGCACATACAGTAATGTATTCACATGGCAATAAGTTAGGGAACACTTTTTAGCTTTTGGTTAAAGTTTGAAAAAAAAAAAAAAAAAAAAAAAAAACATTTTCCTTTTTTCAGGCGATACTGAAATTTTTATCACATATATTTCATATCTTAGCCTAGCTACTGACCAATTTATGGAAGTTCACAACATTTTGTCTATTTGCTACGGAGGATACAATGAGCCATGTATGAAATCTCAACTTTTACTGAATACGAGTTTGCCTTTTTGCTTCTGCACTCCGCAAAACTCAATTTTTGAAAGCGAAACGGGAATAAAATGCTAAATCGGATTGTTCTCAATGAATAAACGACTTCGGATCTAAAACTTCATGTTTCATTTCCAAACCAAATAATCTTGCAAAATCTGCAATTTGCATTGATTTCTATGGAAATCAAAATCATGGAAATCAAAATCCTTGGATTTTTTGCAAATAAAGCCGTAAAAGTATAATTCCGCTATGATGATATGACAAGAACGTGCATGTCTAAATTCCTAAAGGGTCAACTTGATCGAATAACTGGCCCAACATTTACTACCTGCAAAATGTATAGCCAAAGAACAAAACTTGATCATGAAACCTATTCCTGGAAAAGTATGGAACTACCGCCGACAGTCGGTCCGAAAATAAAGAATTGATGAGGAAAGTTCCACAAACAATGTCTTAGCTTGATGCTTACGAAAAATTAATACAATGCGAGTTTAGAGAACGAAGTTATTGCAACGAATATCAGTGCGTTTCTTACATCTAGAAACAAATTCTGAATCAAAAATGGCCGCTGTCCGCTGCAGTTTATGTTTGATGCTAACCATTTTCACATAGAAGCAACTTTTGATACTACAGATTCTGACAAAGTGTCAAAACAGTCCTCATAATTTTTACAAAGAAGGATATATACAATCCAAAGTTGGTAGTCCTATTGTTACAGGTGTTCCCTAACTTCCATGTGTATAATTGCCGAATAATACATGGTTGTGGATTAAAAACTGCTTCATATGAACGAAAAAGGGAAATACATGTACATGTATATATCTATCTTCTATCTTCATATACTAAATCGATCAATTTCTGATCATCCTCTCAGGTATATATGTATAAAGACAGTCTTAACTGTAAAAGAGACAACGTAGAGATAAAAACATGGCACATTTCTTGAGAGCATGTTACCAATGCCCAAACTATATCGCATCAAAGTAGTTAAAAGAAGATCCATCAGGTTCATTATCACGATGAAAAAGTTCATTTGGTCTCAGATCATATCCAAACATCAAGCAATCCATCTTAACATATTCTGACAATCTTTCCATATCCTTTAATGGAACCGTCCTATAAGCCTGAATCATTGCTTCTTGTCGTTGCAGTTTGACGGCTGTTCTATTCATGGGCTTTTCAAGCGCCTCTTTGATGAGACTGAAAAACTCTTCACTTGTGATATCAGACGCTTGTTCCTTGGTCATCGGCATGTCTATATATTTGGATAAATATCCTCTAATTTGGAGGTCTCGCCACGTGCGTAGAAAGAAGTTATACTTAGGATAATCAAGGTCCTTTGTGGCTTTTAAAACGCCATACAGAAATTTAACGTGACCCTGGGCAGTGTCGAGAGCTGAACCCGTATCAGCGTCACCAAACTCTATGTAAACGTTCTTGTACTTCTCTCTTAATCTGGCAATAAGGAACCGAGCATCGTCAGTGAAGGATTCCATTTTGCCGATGTAACGATAGGTAACCTTACATGGATCACATGTCTTATACATAGGGGACCAGTGTTGATCGATGAGTTGTCCATTTTCAAACCGGGTTACGAGAAATTTGATCATTTCTGGAAATGTAACGTCATAACCATACGTGAGGCTGTACACAGAAGGATTTTTACGAGCCGTTTTTATGACATATCTTCCAACGCCTCTCCAAAATACAATATTAGGATTGAGAATTTTATTGTTATACGCTGAAAAGATTCTACCGTATGGCTCTCGAACAAACATAAAAGATAGTGCCTCTTTTAGAAAACTCTGTAAAGCCAACACATCACCTTCGAACAAAGTGTTTGCCTTTAAAAGAGGTGTATCGAGTTTGATATCGGTATTACGGTATTCATACAATGAAGAAAAATTGGCCTCGTTTTCGATAATCTTAAGAGTTTTCTTCCAAAACGTCGATCCTGTTTTTGGAATACCACAGTAAATAAGTTTATGCTCTTTGGCAATCGTTAATCTTGAAAGCATATATTGAAGGTATTTTTCAGTAGTTGCTTCCTTGTCGTATTGTACACATGCTTGGCGAATATGGCTCCTCCTTTCCTCAAAGAGTGTCTCCCGATATTTCAACAGGCTGGATTCCTTATCCTACAACGAATCACAAGAATGGTGTGTTATTCATACTAAATCTTGCATACACGATAATCAAATCAATTACCAAGCTTTCAAGCAATGTGAAAATACAATTATGTACGAGTATATGGCAGATTAAAAATATTATGACCATAACTTAAAATCGTAAAACGGAAAAAGTGTCATGTTAAACATTTTGTCTGTTTTTCCTATTCAATTCTATACACTGCACTACAGTAATTTCACAGGTAGGCGCCGCTCGGGTATTTCCGTAAATCCGATAACAGCCGATTGTGCCAATGAAGACCTTTGTTCTCTATGTTTAGATACTAAAAAGGTACAAGTAGGCAAAGATCAGGAAAAGGCGCAATCAGAAAGAGATTCCCACTCCAAAACCGGAGGTGGGAAAAAACCTAACTAACAATCAGGCACTTATACCATGAAACATATCGTAAGCCGAATGAGCAGCTATTTTCCCAATAGGTGGCCACTCAGTTACCTTAACTTAAAATATGAAAACATACATAAGGCGCCAACAGCACAAAAAAATTTAAACATCAAGACATAAAACAAAAAGAACCACCACAGAAGTATCGCCTTGGAACGATCAGTAACACAAAGTTACTGGCGGGCTTAAACCGGTTTTACAGGATCCTAACCTCACCCTCAGCTTCTGCAGTGGTTTATAACATTTAGTAAGTTCTTCGGTTTTCGTGGTGAATCTCTAACTAGTCAATGAATCATCAAGAACAAACAAATAAATCATGATAAACATCCTGATAATCAAAAACAAGGACTCACAGATTGAGTAAGCTGCCCGACGATGGAGATCCCTGGGCGCCGAATAACCTACTAACTCCGGAGCAAAAGAAAAACACCAGTTGGACCCCGGTGGGCCAAGCAACAGACAAGAAGCTCCGGCCCCAACCAACTAAAATGAATAGCTTTAAGTCGGGGCCATCATAGAGTCTGACGCCCGACCCACCGGCGTGCAATTAAAGAAGGCAGCATAGTTATCAACCATGATTGGGTTAAAAACTAAGCATGCAGACTGTCGCATAACATTCAAGTTATAACCTATACGTCTGTAACGTGTTATGATTTTTCTGAACTGAAAAGAAAAATCATTAATTCCTTTAAGTTTCTTAAATTTGTAAATTAAGTCACCATAAAATTCAGGTTCCGAAAGGCCTTCAATTAAAAGCGTCTTTAACCCAACATTATATTTGGAAATCAATTCATAGTGTCTACGATAAAATTTAGAAAAAGTTTTTCGAAGTTTATGATACCGATAGCCCTGTTGGAGAAGTTTTGCCGTTAAACATTTATTTCGAGCGTTGAAGTCTGTAACATGATTGCAGACTCTAGCAAACCTAATAAGTTGCGAAATGTAAACACCATAAGAAGCACGACGAGGAACGTCACCATCCAAAAAAGGAAAATTTACTATATCAAAATCAAAGTCATCGCGCTTATCATAAATTTTAGAAGAAACAAATCCATTTGCAACAGAAAGATGTAGATCTAAAAAGGGGGCTTCGGTATCTGAGATATTGGCTTTGTTCAACTGAAGTTCAGGTGGATAAATTTGATTGACCATACCTTCAAAATAAGGGTTGTCAATGTTCAAAAGGTCATCAAGGTACCAAGATGTGGAAATAAAAGCCTCGATAATATCGGCTTGATTATCATGGTTAAGAGAACCCATGAAATCTCTTACGTAGCAGTATAAAAATATAATTATCAGCTACGAGAGGTGCGCAATTTGTACCCATCGGAATTCCAACAATTTGTCTGTATAACTTGGTCCCAAATCTAATATAAATATTATCAAGGAGATAGGACAAGGCGTCGCACACATTTTGACATGACCAAAGTGTATACCGACTTTGGTCAGAGGAAGTGAAAAAAGCCTTTCTGTCATTACATGCCAAATAAAGTGAACCATAGTTTTTAATGCCCTTTTGAAGGTCCACTCTATCAAATCCAGAAGTTTTTCTTTTATTAGATTATGTGGTAATGTTGTATACAGAGTAGAAAAATCATACAAAAAGTGCTTATATAGTACTCAAAAAACCTAAACGGCCACCGAGGTTTTTCTTTTCTACTGCCACATAATCTGATTCAGTAAAGAAAAACTACTCGATTTGATAGAGTGTGCCATCAAAAGAGCATTAAAACTATGGTTCACTTTATTTGGCCTGTAATGGCAGAAAAGCTTTTTCACTTCCTCTGACCAAACTCGACATACACTTTGGTCATGTCAGAATGTATTCGATGCCTTATCCTATCTCCTGGGTAATAGTAATATTAGATTCGGAACCAAGTTATACAGACAAATTGTGCCCCTCCCGTAACTGATTTATTTTGTACTGCTACGAAAGAGATTTCATGTTTTCTCTTAACCATGACAATCAAGCTAATGTTATCGAGGCCTTTAATTCGACTTCTAGGTACCTCGATAACCTTTTGAACATTGACAATCCTTATTCTGAATGCATGGTCAATCAAATTTATCCACCTGAACTACAGTTGAATAAAGCCAACACAAAAGATACCGAAGCACCCTTTTTGAATTTACATCTTTCTATTGCAAATGGCTTTGTTTCTTCTAAAATTTATGATAAACGCGATGACTTTGATTTTTATATAGTACATTGTCCGTTTTTGATGGTGACGTTCCTCGCCGTGCTTCGTATGGTGTATACATTTCGCAACTTATTAAGTTTGCTAGAGTCTGCTTTCATGTAGCTGACTTCAACGCGCGAAATAAATGTTTAACAGCCAAACTTTTCCAGCAGGGTTATCGGTATCATAAACTTCGAAAAACATTTTCTAGATTTTATCGCAGGCATTATGAGTTGATTTCCAAATTTGATGTTGGGCTAAAGACGCTTTTATGCGAGGGCCTTTCGGATCCAGAATTTTATTGTGACTTGGTTTACAAATTTAAGAAACTCATAGGAAGGAATGATTTTTCTTTTCAGTCAACTTGAATGTTACACGACAGTCAGTATGCTTAGTTTTTAACCCAATCATGGTTGATAACTATGCTGCCTTCTTTAATTGCACGCCGTGGATCGGGCGTCAGACTCTATGATGGCCCCGACATAAAACTATTCATTTTATGTGGTTGGGGCCGGAGCTGTTTGTCTGTAGCTTGGCCCACCGGAGTTCAACTGGTGTTTTTCTTTTGCTCCGAGTTTCAGTTTATTTATTCGGCACCCAGGGATCTCCATCGTCGGGCAGCTTACTGAATCTGTTGAACCCTCGTTTTTTTATTCAGCAGGGTGGTTGTCATGATTTAATCGTTTGTCCTTGATGATTCATTGACTATCAGAGATTCACCACGAGGACCGTAAAACTAACTTAATGTTGTGAACAACTGCAGAAGATGAGGGTGAGGTTAGGCGCCTGTAAAACCGGTTTAAGCCCCCACTAATTTTATATTAGTAATAGTTCCAATGCGATACTTCTGTTGTGGTTCTAATTGTTTTGTGTTTTAGAGTCGAATTTTTGTGCTGTTTGAGCTTTATGTACGTTTTCATATTTTAGTTTTTATCGGGTAACTGAGTGGCCGCCTATTGGGGAATAGCTGCTCACTCGGCTTACGATATGTTTTCTTGGTATAAGTACCTTTAATTTAGTGTCATTTTTGGGTTTTCCCATCCCTCGGCTTGTGGAGTGGGAATTTCTTTCTGATTGCGCCATTTCCTGATCATTGCCTACTTTTACTTTTTTATTGATTTTCTTTGAAGCCGAAAGCACTACAGAAATTCTTTTTGCTTCATTGAATACACCAACATATCCCTAGGGACTTCCACTAAACAGCTCGCAGTAATTCGGAAACATGCGCATAGGAGGCATTGTCAAAAACAAGTATCAAAAATTTAAACATTAACAAGAATTTGCATTAGGTGGTGGGGTAACTTTTCACATTTTGCCCAAAGGCGAAGAATGTAAAGCTCGGGAAATCCAAATGCTTACATGGACATGTTCAGTATGAGTTTGGGTTTAAAAACGAAAATGTCTGGAGGACGAAAACGGGCGTTTAGAAAAGTCGCACCTCACAAAACTATGATAACGATTTTTGCGAATTTTAAAAATGGGTGTGTCGATATTCAGTTGAGCACCCTGCATGCTATGAGAACAATATCGTAAAATTGTTTACTGCTCTTAGTCAATCAAAGGTCTGTCCATTTAGAGATGTTATAAGAATTTTAAGATTAATCTTACTTTTGAAAATTGATCAAATGTAATTGGCCGGTTAGAACATTTGGCTAGTATATATGCTTAGCTGTTTCTGCATTGTTTTTTTAACGTTGTTCTAGATAACTAACTACAACAGTGTGTTTTTATTTTATCACAGATACTGAAAAGGTTTTTATATCAAGACAATGCGTGTGAATAATTCAAGTTTTTCTAAGAAATACCATCAGGATAACATGTCCATACAATAAATACCCCCTTAAACCCCACTTTTGTATAGTGAAAATGGGGTTTCCAGGGGCATACCTATTTTTCTTATTTTTGCTCTAAAACATAGATTGTGGGTACTCGTCAGAACTGTCTCGGCGAGGCGGCTCTAACGTGTACCCACAATCTATATTTTGATCAAAAATAAGAAAAATATCAAACATTTTCCAAGAAAATTTTCATTTTTACACCCAAAAAATTTTCTGCATCTGTGCAAACAGAATAGCCCCAGATGGGACGCCGCGTTTTGCGGCGTCTTATCTGGGGCTATGCTGTTTGCCTATGTCCCACAAAAAAGACGCCAGGCTTTAATGAGTTAACCATTGTTAAATCGTGGCTAAGTCACATATACAGGAAAGAGGGCGAAGCGTTCTCCAATCCGAATTGTCCAACATTGACAAACACACACTACAAACAACATCTATACGTGCACATGTAATATAAAAAAACAAAATACAACAATAAACACGTCTGCTACGCGGGAAGTGCATCTTGAAAATCTAATAATTGCTCATAAAAGAATCACAGTTTTGGAATTGAATTCAATGTAATAAGGTAAGATGAGTTAAATTTGTTTGCTGTATGAAATACAACAAACGTTATTTCTGGCTGTAATTTAGGAACTAACACATTTACCTTAAATACATCTAAATAAGGGACTGGGGTAAATAAATGCAGAATAACTATGTTATTATGATAATGTAAAAACAGGACTTAAAACTACCATTTTCCAGTATACATGTAAGTAAAATCTCCATTAGGTGGAGATAACCCACTTACTTTTATTCCAATTATTTTTCTTCTCTGTTTACCCTAATAAAAGACACCCAATGCCGCCATTTAAATACCATTTAAATTGAAATTTCAACACTATTTTGTCTCCTAATAATTTTTGGCGCCTAAAACTTTCCAGTTTGGTATATGATACGTTTTGTTATACCTGATAACAAGGTTCATTATTTGTAGCCTTGGTTGTCACCCTAACATTCAACATAGTTACATTTCTGCTACTCGGAAAGTGGGCCTAATGTGGAAAGCCTTATCTACTGTGACGTTATTTTTTTTTATTTATTTCTATTTTTTATTTATTTTTTTTTTGCGAAATGATGTTATTTTACTTAAACAATTTATTAGATCAGTTGTTTACTCGTCATTCGGCATTGTAAAAAACATTTTGATTCTTATTGATTTTCTTTTTCAGATACCTTGCCATTACTTGAAGCAGTGTTCCCTTCTATGATTGATGATGTTCTCTTTGTGTTCAAAGTACCTGAATGTCTATTTAGTTTTTCCCCACATTGGTTTTGGAGTGGGGATTTCTTTCTGATTGCAACGTTTCCAGATTATTTCTTATTTTTATCTTTTCACATTGAAACACGAAACGTTTCCAGATTATTTCTTATTTTTATCTTTTCACATTGAAACACGAAACGTTTCCAGATTATTTCTTATTTTTATCTTTTCACATTGAAACACGAAACGTTTCCAGATTATTTCTTATTTTTATCTTTTCACATTGCATCACGAAAACATGTCTGTGTAATGTATACCCTCTTCTATCCCACTTTTGGTTTAAACATATTTATTCTCCATTTCAAATTGACATGCAAACATATATACATACAATAGCAAATTGTACGATTAGAACGAAACCCCACTTTTATATAGCAATACTGGGGTATAAAGGGGTATACCTATCTTTCTTATTTTTGCTCCAAAACATATGTTGTGGGTACTCGTTAGAACTGCCTCGTCGAGGCGGTTTTAACGTGTACCTACGATCTAAGTTTTGAGCAAAAATAAGAAAAACATCAAAATAAGTCTACTGAAAATTTTGAACTTTTAACAGCTTAAAAATCTCTGTATATTATATGGGCAAGTTTTCGTAATGACAAGACTAACACCTAATTTTGACCAAGGTTTTGTCTGGGGGTTTACTATTACCATTGCAATTTTGGTGGAATTTTGAAAAAATGATGCAAATTACTTTTGTTTTATTATCATTTTTATAAGAAATACACAGGTATCTTCATTACACAGTGTTTTTTCCGATGAAAGATTATACCTAGTTGTTTGATGATTAGAACGAAGCCAATACATATACAGCTGGTGACAGTATTATTCACATCTTTGATGAAATGGGCGTTTTATGATCATGACAAAGTAAGATTATGGTGATTGGAATCAATATTCCACCAGAACGCCACTCTGTCATGTTGCTGAGCATCATAATAAATATACATAGAGTGTACATGTATATCTAGTCTAGTATATCTAGTATACATGTATATATAGTATATATTATCTAGTCTTAGTGCGAAATGCGTATTGATGAAAATTGTTAAAGGGACAATTTTGCTGTCGGGTGGCAAGAGTTTTATTACCTGGAATTACCTGTTGAGATTTTAGTGGGCGTGTCTTATTTGCTGTCCCATGTAACTTTTAACGTATTGGAATGCATATAATATTTAATCTGCTGAAAAGAGTCGTCAAAAATTCCACAGGTAACTCGCCCCTGAAGCAATATCCAATCAAAATTGACTATGGCTAGAAGTGTACATCAGATAGTTCAGAGAGATGTTGACAGATTGGTGTCTTTGCAAAAAAAAAAAAAAAAAAAAAAAAAAAAAAAAATGATTAGGCACCTAATTCGGTCTTTTATACTCCGGGTGCCCCTCTTATAAGTTTAGTGTTCTAAATATTTTCATGGAAAGTTAATACACGTACCTTCTATCTGCAGTGAATGAAAGAGGCTCTATTGGGAAAAAGCTTCTCATTCGGCATACGGCATGTTCTCTTTGTATTAGAAAAGTAAAAGTTACGGCTCGAACGCTTAACTTTGATCCATACATTCATCAAGTTATTCTAGCCCCGCCCACAATAATATCGACGAATCAATACGTTTTACTTTCCGGAACAATCTGAACGTACTAATGTGATATGACCTTAGTGCGCTAGCGATGGAGACTCTATGAAACTAACATGATGTTCTGTGCAAAACAGTAGGGTTGCAGCATGCAACGATGGATGCAACGATGGAGCGTGCAATCATGGATAATGCTATGATAAAGCGTGCAACCACGAATATAATTTGGTGCATGTTTATACTCACGATAAGCCGCTCGATGCTGAAATTGCTATTGAACTCGAGTCTTGGCTGGAACAGAAACATGACATATGAGCCGGCGTACCAGAAAACCAACAATCTACATATGCAAACAAAGAAGCAGACCAGCTGTGCAGTCACTGAACATCTGATCAGCGCCTTTGTTTTCTCTCCATTGCTGGTATGGTGCCTCAACTTACTAAATGTGAAATTTCAAGTTTCTGACTGTTTTCTGTAGATATACAAGTATGTGTCGGACATGGTCGGAAACCTAGATTGTTGTTTTTTTTCTCACGCAAAGGCTCATATAACATTCAAATGGGGAATTAAACATCCTCCAGTTCGGATCGGAGTTACAGGCAAGCGGGTAGGCGGACGCTCGGGCGAACGGACTGACGGTCAAAGAGACGCCATGATGACAGACAGACAGACAGACAGACAGACAGACGGACAGACAAAATACACAGACTTAAGGACGGACTTACTAAAAGAGAGGCGCGTGGGCTGTAAGACAGACAGACAGACAGACAGACACGTATGGTCAAAGATACGCCGCAAGGACAGACAGACGGACATACATAAAGACAGACATAAAGGTTGACTTATTGACAGAGAGACGCGTGGACACACAGACAGACAGACAGACAGACAGACAGAAAGACAGAACTGCATATGCATGGTATCTATAGTATTTCTATTTGAAACTTCGTTATGTTTTTATTTTATCATCATATTTTTATGATTTATACCTGCACAGTGACTCGTTCTTGTTCTTGCCATAGCTGCTCGAACGTGGTGCTATTTTCTCCGCTGGTTTGTAACAGACGGCCTTGCCACCCGGGTATTAACACAGTACCATTGCCCATATCTGAAATAGAAAACATAACGTCATCATCATCAGCAGCAGCAACAGCAGCAGCAGCAGCTAGAACAACAATGATATATTTTGGGCTTCTAGGTAGGCAAGAAACAGTTCAGATTTTCAGGCAGTAGGCTAAAATAGGCACCTAATTAATGAATGTGAAGTGTGAGACAATTAACATCCATCGTTCATTTCACGCGGTGACCGCATCAGGATAACATGTCCATATTATCTATATATCTTACCTTTATATAGTGAAACTTGGGTGTACGAGGGTATACATTTTTATTTATGTTCCAAAACATAGAGTGTGGGCACTCGTTAGAACCGTCTCGACGAAACGGTTCTGACGTGAACCCATACTCATTGTTTTGATCAAAAACTCGGAAAAATATTAAGAAAGTTCAACCAAGTTTTTTCTTCATTTTCTTAGCTGAAAAACATGTATATTGCATTGGTGTATGTTCGTGATGTGTGACTGCTAGTGTAACCAGTCTCGGATACTTCGCATGTACGAGACATACGTAATACAAGTTGGCTTCTTTAAAAAGAAACCAATGAAAAGGTCAGCAGCCGTTTGTTATAAGAAATTACTTTTGCTCTAGATTTCAGTGTTGTTGATTCTCTGGTTCGTCATTAATTTCGATTCTCATACGTTTCAGTTTCGTTACCTATACATGAATGCCGTTTCTTGTTATGAACGCTCGACCAGTGTGTGTATCTGTCACTCAAGGCATTTACCAAAATTTCTGATGGTAAATTTCTGATCAAAGCCAATACTAAAGGGAACACGATTACAATCAATATCATGTCGATTTGTAGAAAACTATTTTGCAGTGCAGTCAATTTGTGACAGAGTTCTGAATTTTGACCTGCAGCCTCATTACCAGAAACAGACCCACGGGTCCGATGTGATGGACTACAAGTCAGTCATATAGAGTTCCTATAGTTTCTGTACCCCTCGTCAGGGTATCTTCGATCTAAACCTAGATGCGCTATGACAAGCAGTCTCCACGATCGATATTTACCGCTATTTGACGGGGAGTGTCAACACTGGATAAATTAAATTGATTGCGGTGAACTGTCTAGTCAATATAGACGGGTTTACTAGTTTTTGTTAAGCGCTTTATGTGACAAAACGCGTAACTGAGAGAGAGCAGTCGGTCATGGGTACAATTTTCTTCATATTCAAAGTAAACACTGTGGAAAAGGTCCTGAGGGACCTTTTCCAATGAGTTTATGTCTGCGGTTTCACCACAATACATGTACTGCTGTACAAGCTTATCTGGTTTGAGTCTCCGGCCTGAGCTGGTCTAGGGTTGCTACGTCCGCATTTTGGTCGCCGTGGCACACACGATAAATAATTTATCCACGATTTAATTGCTCGCATATTCACGTTCTGATGGTATGCTGCGGCTTGTTACAAATATCGTTATGGTGAGACAATTTTCTAAATATGTCACAATCTCCCGATCAAGCTGGAAATATTGTATTTCAGAAATCAACGATTTCCTCTCACAGGATCAAGTTTCAACGATATCAAACTTCACCCTATCGATTCACTGTACGACAGAAAAAAGAGAAGTACAAGTAGCTGTCACCAGTGGATGAGCGCATTTTTTGGACAGAATTTGCGCGATAGTGGCAAGTATTTTGCATGTCTTCTGGTAATTGGATTTGTTTATGTGCCACCTTTTACCGTTGAATGCTTTTGCACATGCATTCGTGCCGTGTTATGGCAAAATACCACAAAAGATTTTTGTAAGAGCATGTGGAAGGCATTCTTTTTTGATGGCAGTTGAAAAAAGTCGAAAATCGCAACATTGTCTCTTCTAGTTTAACAGTTTTGAATAAAAAATGAATAAAACCAGACTGAAGGTGTGCTTCTTTTGATCTTTCAACATGCAAAAATCGCAGTCTGATGTAATTTGTCTATTTCGAGACTTTCAGCAATTAGTGACTGTACGTACGAATTTCGAAGAAGCGCGCCACCGTCGCAGTGAAGTAGAGTGTGTTTTATTTTTTGTACCCTGTGGTTACTGTAGACCGTGCGAAGAATTGAGATCGTTAGTAAGGAAAGTTGCGCAATACGCACAGATATCTGCCTAAAGTTCGATTAAATATTTATTCTGTTAGCCAAAATAACATTTTTATTCTTCACAGTTTGTCCGGGACTATGCTAGCGCTGTTTAAGTCTTTCGGGGGCGCGTCAGACTTTGTCTCAGAATTTCCGGGACTGTCCGGGAATACCGGTAGGAGTACCGGAATTTGTAGAGTGTGCGCTATGCGCATGTGCATGGGTCACGGCGGTATGGTTTGATCCCAGGGGCCCATAGTTGGAAGACTATGTCCCTATGTGGGTGGCTTCCTTTCAACCAAGACTCTTGATGGCCAGTAAATGTATTAGGAGGTGGGGTATTTCCATCTCCGTTTTTGGTTGTAACCCACTTTTTTGGCCTCAGTATCTTATTTTCCAGAATTCGGCTGGGGAAGCTCCTTATTTTTGTGGGTAGACAGGGACCCTGGTGGAGCTATTAAGGTGGGTTTGGGTGTCGTGAAGACGCAGACTCCTCTGAAGTGAGGGAATATTCACTTCGACGAATTTGGCGTAATGGCTAGGACCGTAGCTTTACTGTCGGAGACACCGGCCCCAAGGGTGCTATTTTCATGCGCTTCGAAACTGTCCGAATCATCGCTGTAATTTTAAGATAAAGCAGTTCACGAGCAAGCGGACAGGGGATTTCATTCGGCGCTGTGTCGGGGTTGGTGCGATGAGAAGGTCTGATTAGCGTTTTCGTCACAACATATTATGCCCATGTCGGGGCAATCCCAGTTTTCCACACATTTGGTAGATGAAGTCTCGACACCGGCAACATGGTCAGCCATCTTGGAACAAAATGGAGAACTATACTTACGAATTCGAATAACGCAACACTTTACATTGTAGAACATCTGTTGTATTGATTTAAAGTTAAACTGAAGAATAAAATAAACATATGATCGTGAATCGTAATACTATACACACTATTTATCCATAAAAATTCGTTCGCTGAATTCTGTGCTAAAGCTGGTTTCTCCGACGCCATCGAGGCATAACGTTTCTGAAAAAATTCTAACAGTGGCTACAAGAAAGGGATTTTGTCAAGGCAAAACAACTCCGGTGAAAGCTAGCATCCTAAAGCATACGAAAAAAGCAAACTACATGTAAACATTGGCGCTTTCTTTCATTGTCGTTTTAGGCGCTAGCTTTTTTCGCTGACGTTAAACGTTTAGTGCTCATAATAAAGAGGCATTCGATTTCAGTGCCAAACAATACAATAATCTTTTATAAGTCCAGCGCCTATATATGTTCTAAAAGTTTTGAATTTGTTTAAATGTTACACGCAAATATTAAGTTTTCTTTGATAAATGTTAAACTGGCGTAATTAACGCGTTTTTATACCAATGAAAGCCAACCAACAGCATTTGTTTGGGTTTTGGTATTTCCTTCCAGAAATCGTGTTTGACCTGAAGAAATATTTTTGTCCCATTGACTTATAAAGCAATTTATGTTTGTTGAATATTGGGTAACGCTTGAAATCTGACTGTATGGCGTTAATCATGGACACTGGCATTTCGTTTTTGTTATCGACGTTAAGCAGACTGTTAGTTATTTTCAGTTCAACAAATGTTCCTGTATTCTGAGAAGAAAACTCGACAATGCAAGTGTTGCGTTTTTTAAGTCCCTGAGTATATGTGTTTTTGCAAAAATGGTATATGTAGGCGATGATCAGGAAAAGGTGCAATCAGAAAGAAATTCCCACTCAAAAACCGAGGTGGGAAAAAATAAATTGACAATCAGGTTCTGTACTCTTCGGCGTCAGGTCGAAAAGTGTATGATGATGCAGGATTACATAGAATATGGAATGTATGATTATATGAATGGCATCAAAATTGATTAAGAAACAATACAAAAATATTATTACCTTTTAAAAATCTGTAGCACCATGGGATATGTTATTAAAATCCTGTATGCGCATATTTCTGTCGCCCCGTGAGCATTTCTCACTTAAGAATTAATGGAAAATATGAACGATTTCTAACTTCACTGGGTACAAAACAACCAACTCGATATGATTTACTTCAAACAGTACCTCTACTTCACTGCGACAGTCGCGCACTTCTTCGAAATTCGTACGTACAGTCACTAATTGCTGAAAGTCTTGAAATAGACAAATCACACCAGACTGCGATTTGGCACGTTGAAAGATCCAAAGCAGCGCATACAATGGTTTTATTCATTTTTATTCAAAAGTGTTCGATTGTCAAACTAGAAGAGACAATGCTGTGATTTTCTACTTTTTTCAACTGCCACCCAAAAAGAATGCTTACGCATGTTCCTATAAGCATCTTTTGTGGTAATTTTGCCATAACACTGCGCGAATGCATGTGTAAAAGCAATCAAAGGTAAAAGGTGGCACATAAGCAAATCCGATTACCAGAAAACACACTATCGCGCTAATTTTGTCCAAAAATCGCTCATCCACTGGTGACAGCTACTTCTCTTTTTTCTGTCGTACAGTGGTGAATCTATAGGGTGACCTTTAAAATCGTGTGTTTTTTGTGTCATTGCAATGCTTAAAAGACTTGCTAGTGTGATGCGCTTGTTTTATTTTCCTTTGCGACTTTACGAACCATGAAGAAAGCATTTGATCATAAGGGAGCGACCATTTGATTTTATGGGGGGGGGGGGGGGGAGATGTTATCGGGCCTGGACATCTGGATATTTTTGCACTCGCGACGTGATCCTTTCTTTCATTTCTATATAATACAACTCGTATAGTCTATACAATAGAATTTAGTAATACCCTGTCCTGGATATTTTTTCGGGCAAATTTCGGTGCTGGATTTAAAAAAAAAAAAAAAAAAAAAAAAATCGTCCAGCTGTGATTAGGCTAACTTTGACTTTAACCTGCCATTAAGTTCCCTTGTTTCTGTCAAAACAAATATCTTCTTTTATCAATTTTACACACATAAACATGAATATACATCATAGATTTACAATGCTAAGTATCTAAAAACATTCTCAGGGGAAACTTACTGAGAACACATTGTATGGTTCCAACAATGATGACAAGTAATATTATGTAAATTTTTATCCTTTTTCTCGATGGTGGATTCATATTTGTGTTTATTAAGTAAAACATCTTAACGTACAATTCAACATTAATATAATTAACCTTGCCGTCTCCACATGACTGACTGTTCAGTAAAAAAATCCACATTTATATAATTAACCTTGCCGTCTCCACATGACTGACTGTTCAATCAGCTGGACTGTTCAATCACCTGAACAGACGGCGTAAATAAATGGAGCTTTATCATATGAGCCTGTGCGTGAGAAAACCAACAATTTGGGTTTCCGACCAGGTCTGACACAAACCGGCTTGTACAGTCACAGATGATGGTTAGAGGCTTGAAATTTTGGATTTAAGTAGAAGAGGAATTGTACTATCCGAGTAGCGAAAACAAAGGCGCTGATCAGCTTCGCGGTTACCGCGAAGCTGATCTGCGCCTTTGTTTTCGCCTAGGCAAAAATCCGGTTTTCTCACGATGCGGCTCAATTATGAAAACTAATTTATTAAAAGTTTGAAACAGCCTGGGTATGAAAGAAATCTCTCTAAATTCCACCGGTCACATATTTGATCCCGTACGATAACCTTTGAAAGGGTAAAGAAGCTAAGAAATGATCAGGAACGGGTGCAATCAGAACCAAAGTCCCATCCTTAAAACCTAAGTTGGTAAAAACAAGATGGCAATTAGGTCCCGAGATTATCCAACTTTTCTTTCATGCTCAACTCAGCTGAGACTAAAATTTATCCTGCCTATAAATGAGCCGCCTCATGTGAAAACCAACAATCTGCATAGGCGAAAACAAAGACGCAGATCAGCTTCGCGGTAACCGCCTTTGTTTTCGCTACTCGGATAATACAGTTCCTCTTCATCTACTTAAATCCGAACTTTCAAGATTCTAGCTATTTTCTGTGACCGTACAGATCGGCTTATGTCGGACCTGTTCGGAAACCACATTGTAGGTTTTCCCATGAGGCGGCTCAAATGTTTAAAATGTATACCGTAAGCATAGTGAGCAGCTATTTCCTTGAAGATGACCACAAAGTTACCAGATCTTAAAACAAGAGGACCAAGGGTCCTGTAGCTGACCTGAGAGGGTTCTAGTTGTTTGTTCCATCAATTTTGTATGTGTCTGCCAGGTTTCATGAAATTCCGGCCAAGGGTTTTCAAGATATTAAGGAAACAAAGTGTTATGGACGGATGGAAAGCAGACACCAGAATAAACAGACGTGAAAACATAAAAGCCTATGTTTCCAAAATTGACCTTGACATAAAATAGGTCAAGGTCATCCCAGGGTCATCATTTTCGGAAACTATGACGGGCTGGGGTCCCCGATGATACATACCAAGTTTCGTGGAAATCAACCCACGGGTTCTAGAGAAGAAGATTTTTGAGTTGTTTTTATCATATATGGGCGTGGTGGCCATTTTGGTCATGTGACCCAGATTTCGCCATCAATCTTTTGTTCCCCCTACCCATGGAAGCTCCACATAAAATTTGGCTTTGATTGGCCAAACAGTTTCAGTGAAGAAGATATTCAAAAGATGTGTATGGACCAAAGACTGGCCAAGGTCAAGAGATCACCTTGACCTAAATTAATTACAAACCTTCATCTACTCCATTAGTTCTCTGCATCTACCACTTTTCAGGTCTCAGGCTGCAATAGTTTTAAAAAAATTCATGGTTTTCACTTTTTCCCATGTAAAAGCCTATGTTTCGAAAACTGACCTTGCCGTAAAAAAGGTAAAGATCATACCAAGGTCATCATTTGCGCAAACTATGATGGGCTGGAGTCCCTGATGCTACATACCAAGTTTCATGGAAATCGGCACGCTGGTTCTGGAGAAGAAGATTTTTGAGCGGTTTTTACCATATAAGGGTGTGGCGGCCATCTTGGTCATGTGACCCGGACTTCGCGATCAAACTTTCGTTTCCCCTACCCATTGATGCTCCACATAAAATTTGGCTTTCATCGGCCAAGCAGTTTCAGAGAAAAAATGTTTGAAATTTTCCCATGTAAAAGCCTATGTTTCCAAAATGACCTTGACCTAAATTAATTACAAACCTTCATCTACTCCATTAGTTCTCTGCATCTATCACTTTTCAGGTCTCAGGCTGCAATAGTTTTCAAAAAATTCATGGTTTTCACTTTTTCCCATGTAAAAGCCTATGTTTCAAAAATTGACCTTGCCGTAAAAAAGGTCAAGGTCATCCCAAGGTCATCATTTGCGCAAACTATGATGGGCTAGAGTCCCCGATGCTACAAACCAAGTTTCATGGAAATCGGCACGCTGGTTCTCGAGAAGAAGATTTTTGAGCGGTTTTTACCATATATGGGTGTGGAGGCCATCTTGGTCATGTAACCCGAACTTCGCAATCAAACTTTTGTTCCCCTACCCATTGATGCTCCAAATAAAATTTGGCTTTCATCGGCCAAGCAGTTTCAGAGAAAAAGATGTTTGAAATTTTCCCATGTAAAAGCCTATGTTTCCAAAATTGACCTTGACATAAAATAGGTCAAGGTCATCCCAGGGTCATCATTTTCGCAAACTATGACGGGCTGGGGTCCCCGATGATACATACCAAGTTTCGACCCACCGGTTCTGGAGAAGAAGATTTTTGAGTTGTTTTACCATATAAGCGTGTGGCGGCCATCTTGGTCATGTGACCCAGATTTCGCCATCAAACTTTTGTTCCCCCTACCCATGGAAGCTCCACATAAAATTTGGCTTTGATTGGCCAAACGGTTTCAGTGAAGAAGATATTCAAAAAATGTGTATGGACCAAAGACTGGCCAAGGTCAAGAGATCACCTTGACCTAAATTAATTACAAACCTTCATCTTCTCCATTAGTTCTCTGCATCTACCACTTTTCAGGTCTCAGGCTGCAATCGTTTTAAAAAAATTCATGGTTTTCACTTTTTTTCCATGTAAAAGCCTATGTTTCGAAAATTGACCTTGCCGTAAAAACAGTCACGGTCATCCCAAGGTCATCATTTGCGCAAACTATGATGGGCTGGAGTCCCCAATGCTACATACCAAGTTTCGTGGAAATCGGCCCGCCGGTTCTGGAGAAGAAGATTTTTGAGTGGTTTTTACCATATATGAGCGTGGCGGCCATCTTGGTCATGTGACCCGGTTTTCACGAACAAAATTTCGTTGCACATATCCATGGAGGCTCCACATAAAATTTGGCTTTCATCGGCCAAGCGGTTTCAGAGAAGATCGATGAAAAAGTGTGTATAGACCACAGACCGGCCAAGGTCAAGAGATGACCTTGACCTATATTGATTACATACCTTCATCTAATCCATTAGTTCTCTGCATCTACCACTTTTCAGGTCTCAGGCTGCAATAGTTATAAAAAAATCCATGGTTTTCACTTTTTCTAGTGTAAAAGCCTATGTTTCCAAAATTGACCTTGCCCTTGACCAAAGACTGGCCAAGGTCAAGATATCACCTTGACCTAAATTAATTACAAACCTTCATCTTCTCCATTAGTTCTCTGCATCTACCACTTTTCAGGTCTCAGGCTGCAATCGTTTTAAAAAAAATCATGGTTTTCACTTTTTTCCATGTAAAAGCCTATGGTTCGAAAATTGACCTTGCCGTAAAAAAAGTCAAGGTCATCCCAAGGTCATCATTTGCGCAAACTATGATGGGCTGGAGTCCCCAATGCTACATACCAAGTTTCGTGGAAATCGGCCCGCCGGTTCTGGAGAAGAAGATTTTTGAGCGGTTTTTACCATATATGAGCGTGGCGGCCATCTTGGTCATGTGACCCGGTTTTCACGAACAAAATTTCATTGCACATACCCATGGAGGATCCACATAAAATTTGGCTTTCATCGGCCAAGCGGTTTCAGAGGAGAAGATCGTTGAAAAAGTGTGTATAGACCACAGACCGGCCAAGGTCAAGAGATGACCTTGACCTATATTGATTACATACCTTCATTTAATCCATTAGTTCTCTGCATCTACCACTTTTCAGATCTCAGGCTGCAATAGTTATATTTTACAATGTACGGGCGTGGCGGCCATCTTGGTCAGGTGACCAAGATCCCGCGAACAAACTTTCGTTCCCCCTACCCAAGGATGCTCCACATAAAATTTGGCTTTCATCGGCCAAGCAGTTTCAGAGAGGAAGATGTTTGAAACTGTGGATGACGGACGGACGACGGACGGCGGACGGACGCCGGACCATTTGTATACTATAAGCTCACCTTGTGAGCCTTCGGCTCAGGTGAGCTAAAAATATATGAATATGCACATGAAAGGTGCTAACAGAACAAAAATCGATCCATTAAAAAAATAGAGTACCACTACAGAAATGTCGCTTTGGAACGGCCAGGTAAATTAGATTCCCTTGGGTGGGGGTTATACTGTTTTACGGGCTCCTAATCTCACCATTTAACTGAAACATACATCGACGGCCTCAGCTGGTCAGTGGTCTTAAAGTATACTTTTCTTGTGCCCAGGTTGAATAAAACAATAAAAAGTATGTTGCTTCAAATGATTTTGACTTAATTTACAACGGACACGGTGTGTAAATGTGTTTTACTATGTTTATATTTAATACATGTAAACGCAAATAAAATCGACACAGAAATATTATATTACATGTAAACATGTAATGTAATATATATAATGTCGTTTAATGGGTGACTTCTTGAAAACGGACAAAGACACCAGGCTCTCAAAATAGCTTCACAATATACCCATCGTGCTGTGAAACATATAGGCATTATCAAATTGCAACGACTCTGTGGTAACATATGCTAGATATGAGTAGCCTAGATTATGTTTTTGTTCGATTGAACCTTGTGTACCCTTAAATATGGGAAGCGAACGCCCTGGTCAAAAATAATAGAAGTTTCAACTGAATTGCGTATAGGTTCAAAATTGACTTGACATTGAATAGATGATGGTTACTCAAGACCATGATTAAGTATATTAGGGCTATTAAGTATATTAACCTGGCAGCCATGTTGGTCATGTGGCACTGACTATTTATAAAACATTTCGTTTCTCCTTCCCACTGAGGTTCCACATAAAATTTGGCTTCGTTTGACCAAACGATGCAGAGGGGACTCATACGTCTGTGTTATCATCAGGAAAACACGTCCGTGTAATGTATACCCCCTTGAACCCCACTTTTATATAGCAAAACTGGGGTATGCGGGGGTATACCTATTTTTCTTATTTTTGCTCCAAAACATAGATTGTGGGTACTCGTTAGAACCGCCTCGGCGAGGCGGTTCTAACGTGTACCCACAATCTATGTTTTGAGCAAAAATTAGAAACATATCTAAAAATTTCTGAAATTTTCAATTTTTACAGTTAAAAAAATCTCTACAATATTGCATGAACATGTTTTCATAATGGAATAAGTTAAGAAGTGCTCTCATTAGTGTCATTTTTGTTGTCATTACGACATTACGAAAACTTGCCCATGCAATATACAGAGATTTTTAAGTTGTAAAAATTGAAAATTTTCGGTAGATTTTTTTTGTTGATATTTTTCTTCTTTTTGCTAAAAAACATAGATTGTGGGTACACGTTAGAACCACCTCGCCGAGGCGGTTCTAACGAGTACCCACAATCTATGGTTTGGAGCAAAAATTAGAAAAATAGGTATACCCCTGCATACCAAATTTTTGCTATATAAAAGTAGGGTTCAAGGGGGTATACATTACGTGGACATGTTTTCCTGATGTATAATAGAGGTGCTACAGAGTCTGACAGGACTGTGTAGTTCATAAATACGCGAGACGTAAAGCTGCCAATATACCCAGGGAGCCAAGCCCCGTTTTGGGGAGAGGAGGTGACACCACCTGCTATAGTTGGTTTGAATACAATTTTGGTTAGGCTTTGCCATCCTATTGAAGGCCTGGGTGGACTGCTCATGAAATTTTTTTGGCGCGATGGTTAAATTACACATTGTTTCATGCTATTTCAGCTGCCTACGTATTACAAACGTTTTCTAGATATATGAACATATCCTTTGTGTTTCAGATCATAAACTGCTGAATTTTCTAGTCTAGAGCAATGCTAGGAATCACAGATAAAGCAGTAATCTTATTATATTCTTTAATTCATACTTTTGCAGCTATTGTTTTAGTATTTATGATGTTGAATTACCCCACCCACTTACATAATAATATGAATCATGAAATTTAAATAAATGCATAGTGATTCGTGAGACATTGAAGAGCAAATGAATATGTGATGTGCTCATAAACATTACACATGTATTTATATTTATTTTTGTCATTCAGTTACTTTATAAATTTGCATCTGTTCATCATTATTATGACCAAGTCCATGGTCAGATTACCTTTTCCTATAAAATGTCATATGTAAGTTCTCATTGTTCCATAGGCTGGATCATGCTCACCTTTAAGCAAGCGGCTTGAAATACAACAATTGTATCTAGTTAGTTGTACATTATTGTCATATCAATCATTTGATACCAATTTCAGCTCTCTATGTTTTTTTGGTTGCTGAGATATAAACGTTTCTGATGGTATACCCCCTCTATGTTTGTGTGATTTGTATCTAATATTTTAAGTTATCATCAATATTTAAACAACAAGATAGTTGAAATATTCATTTATCTTATCATCTGGTTATAGAACATTATCATGGCAATCATTCGATGCCAATTTCAGCTCTCTAGGACATTTGGTTGCCGAGTTATAAATTTTTTGTTGGTATACCCCCTCCATGTTTCTGTGATTTTTCCTCTAATATTTAAAGTTTTTATCAATATTGGAAAAACAAGTAAGTCAGATTGTTTGTGTATCTTAGCACATGGTTATAGAACAGTATCCTAGCAATCATTTCATACCAATTTCAGCCCTCTGGAGCATTTGGTCACTGAGAAATTTTTCTGATATCCTAGCAATCATTTCATACCAATTTCAGCCCTCTGGAGCATTTGGTCACTGAGAAATTAGCAGTTCTATTGGTATACCCCCTTCGTTTGCCAGTGATTTTCCTCTTATATCTTAAGTTTTCTTAAATATTTGAGCAACAAGAAAGTCAGCTTGTTAATATATCTTATTACATGGTTATAGAATATTGTCATAGCAATTATCTGATACCAATATCAGCTCTCTATGGCTTTTGGTTGCTGAGATATACACGTTTCCATTGGTATACCCCCTCTTTTTTCTGAGATTTTTACCTAATATTTAAAGTTCTCATCAATATTCCAACAACAAGAAAGTAGAATTTTTATGGTTCTTATCACATGATTATAGAGCTTTGTTATAGCAATTATTTGAAACCAATTTCAGCTCTTTAGAGCTTTTGATCACTGAGATATTTTAATTTTTATTGGTATACCCCGTTCGTTTGCCAATGATTTTTCTCTTATATCTCAAGTTTTCTTAAATATTTGAGCAATAAGAAAGTCAGCTTGTTAATATATCTTTTAACATGGTTATAGAATATTGCCATAGCAATTATTTGATACCAATATCAGCTCTCTATGGCTTTTGGTTGCTGAGATATACACGTTTCCATTGGTATACCCCCTCTTTTTTCTGAGATTTTTACCTCATATTTAAAGTTCTCATCAATATTCCAACAACAAGAAAGTAGTATTTTTATGGTTCTTATCACATGATTATAGAACTTTGTTATAGCAATTATTTGAAACCAATTTAAGCTCTCTAGAGCTTTTGGTCACTGAGATATTTTCAATTTTATTGGTATACCCCCTTCATTTGCCAATGAGTTTTCTCTTATATCTTAAGTTTACTTAAATATTGGAGCAGCAAGAAAGTTAGTTTATTTATATATCTTAATACATGATTATAGAATATAGTCATAGCAATTATTTGATACAAATTTCTTCTCTCTATGGCTTTTGGTTGCCGAGATATAAACATTTCCGTAGGTATACCCCCTCCATTTTCTGCATTTTTTCTCTAATATTTTAAGTTTTTATCAATATTCGAACAGCACGAAAGTCTGATTATTTATGTATCATATTTTGTGGTTGTCATAGCAATTATTTGTTACCAATTTCAGCTCTCTATGGCTTTTGGTTGCTGAGCTATAAACGTTTCTGTAGGTATACCCCCTCCATTGTTCTGTGATTTTTCTCTAATTTTTAAAGTTCTCATCAATATTTGAACACCAAGAAAGTCAAAATATGTCTGCATTTTATCACATTATTATAGAACTTTATCATAACAATCATTTGATATAAATTTCAGCTCTGTAGAATTTTTGGTTGCTGAGATATCAGCAATGTTGTTGGTATACCCCCTTCGTTTATCTTTTATTTTTCTCTAATATCTGAAGTTCTCTTTAATAATTGAGATTAAGATAGCCAGCTTGTTTATATATCTTATTACATGGTTATAAAACATTGTCATAGAAATCATTTGATACCAATATTGAGCTCTCTAGATCTTTTGATTGCTGAGGTATAAGCAATTGTGCTGGTATACTCCATTTTTATGTGCTTTTTTTTTCTAATATATAAAGTTCCCATTGATATTCAAACACCAGGAAGTCAGTTTGATTACATGGTTATAGAGCATTGTCAAAACAATCATTTGATACCTATTTCTGCTCTCTAGGTCTATCAGTAGCCAAGATACATATGGTAATATAGGGTTAACACATTACTTCCTCTGCTTATTAGGGGTGGGGGTGAGCATTGTGTGACACAAATGGGCATTAAAGTGATCCTCTGACCAAACTGGCACCCATGAGCATTTGTTCTAAGGGTGCAAGGTAAGTCCTATAGATAACCCGCCCCAAACACTTCAAATGGCAATATGAGAAGCCAAGTTTTGCTTAAATTAATTTTGGCAGACTTTTTTCCGCATTTACAAACCATTGTGTTGTCTCTACATGAGTAAATAAACTCTGAAAAGGATGTAAACAGAGTAAAAAAACAACTAAAAATGTTATAAAAATAATGATGATATCAACATTTGTTGATAAAAATGTACGGATAAAAATATATTGATTCTCATAATTGCACATAAAATTTAACATATACATTAAGTGGGTGGGGTAATTCAATGCCTTAAGATGACACATAGTTTACTCAAATGACACATCATGGGTAAGACATACTCAGCCGCAATCAGACAAGATAAAATGGCATCAGGATAGTATACGATAATGAAAAAACATACTACAAATATGACTGTTCGTAATACAGTTGTGTACTGCATTTCAGCTGTATAACAAATAGTATGTCTAAATACCGTCTGATTAAAGCATCACGCCAAAATAATTTCCAGAGCAGTCCACTTAGACCTTCTTTTGGAAGGTCAGAGCTATCCAAAAATGCATTCAAAACAACTATAGCAGGAGATGTCACCTCCAACCTTTTTTTTGCGAGATAGAGACTTTTGGCTCCCTGGGTAATAGGAGATATGTTTTCTTTACAAAACAATTCTTAGAGCAAAGATGAGGAAGTACAGTCATTACTATAAGTACTTTTCTTCCTTTTATGTCATTTTCTGAAAATGTTTTGTACATAGTATGTATTCATGTTTTAGAGGATCATATGGTAGACTAGCTCTTATAGCTAAATGTGCAGTCCTCTATAAATAATGTATAGATAAATAAATAAAAATAAATAGAAACATATAGTATACCTTCCTAAATTGGACCACAAATTCAAATATTATTTTGAAATAACGCTATAAAATTAAAACAAAATAAAATACTAATGTACATACTCACAAGAGCGTTTTGGGGCTGAGCAGAATGGTTGCGTGTTCATCTGCTTGCAAAAATGCTTTCTAATAAAAGCAAAACAGACCCTTTAAGAGCAGTGAGCATATTAATGAGAAAGGGGATGGGCCATACTAACTACATATTTGTAACTTTAGGATTACTTACTGCTATATAGAAAATGCACAAATCCTCCGAAAAACACCAGCAGTACAACAATTAACACGCTCGCCTTGCCAGAGAAACCTGTTACTCGTTTCATGCTAGCTCATCAGTCGCAGAAAATCCGGAATATCTGAAGAGAAAAAAAAGCGTTGCCTAGCGAGGAAAAGTGATACCCTGCAATAATGTAATAGGAGTCATATGAATCGGTCTTCAGGGTTTCCGCCCAGGTCTTACACAAACCGGCCTGTGCAGCCACAGAAGATGGTTAGAAGCTTGTACTTTTGGATTGAATGAGAAGAGGAACAGTACTATCCGTGTAGCGAAAACAAAGGCGCTGATCAGCTGTGCATTTCCTGCACAGCTGATCTGCGTCTTTGTTTTCGAAAATGCAAAAACTTTCTCATGACACGTGGTACTCTTTCATAATGTAATAAGAGAATCATAATAATATCACTAGAAACATCAGCTGCTCTGTTAAAGGGCATATTTTTGCGTTAGATCACAGATACACTTAAAGACAAAAGAAACGCAGCACTTGGTTAATCCCATGTAACTAGGAAACGGCCAATACAAATGATCACTTGCGAATTATTAAGATTTATTGCCTTGTTACCGACATTCTGTGTATTTCATGACGATATACCTACAGTTTTACCCTTATTTTATTACCCCAAAATCCATAAATATGTGAAAATGAGCTTGCTGACAACAATGTCGGGATTATTGAATTTCTTTTTTGCACCTTGCATAGGTACATGACTTTATCTTGTGAATTTCAGCACGCTTTACCATAAAAAACTCCCGAAATTGCTGTATCAAACTTCAATACTCACATGTTCATTTTTCACTTAAAATAATGATTTGAGATTTTCGCAAATATTCATAAAGTGACCTCGTATGCGGACTCGTATGCGCGGAATTTAGAAGATGATGCACGTCAAAAAATGGTGTCTTAGGCTCTTGTCTAGACTTATGCTTTGAAAGAATAATATTGCTTTTGCTATTGTATCCTCGAGATATGCATGACTTGCTTTTATACTGGTCAATAGAGGATATAAGAATAGTGAAATTTCGTGAAAATTGAATTTTAGGGTTATGGCATTTGACATGATCAATAACTATTACTTGTTGGTACATGTACATGTGTATGTCACCATGAAATTTACACAGAATGTAGGTATAATCCAATTTTGTAAACATGTCATGTTTTTGTACTTTTAAATATCGACTAATCCACGAAAACGGGTGTGCAGGTCAACAAGCGAAAACATACGATTGACAGCGGAGATTTTCGTTCAAGTCCGTTATGAGGTGAAGTGCGTATTAAAACATGTGCAGTTTCTTAGCTGGTTCGTAGCTGAAAACTAGTCTAGTGGTAACGTGTCCGTCCTCCAATAAACATATCTTTTAATGGAGGCGGATGTTCGAAACCTACATTTTTTTTTTTTTTTTTTTTTTGTTACATTTGTTAAGTAGGCTTCTTGATTTTTATATAGATACCGTGCAATATAGGTAAATTATTATTAAAAATACAGTTAATTCCATATAATAACACGGATGGTGGGTGTATGTATGTGTACATGACACATGTAGGCCTCGTACATGCAGGTTGCACATGTACTAAGTAACATATTAAGAATTGATGCCCAGACGTGGAGTGATTGCTGCTGTCACGTTCAAGCCAAGGAAAGCGAGTACTCAGACTGGAAGACTGACATCGCCGTTGAAGACGAAATCGAGCAGATAATAATACAGATCGACCCAGACACGGACGTCAGCTCAGACGAGGAATACAATGTTGTCGAGGATACAGCGGACATGAACGCTGAAATTCGGCAAGATACCATAGAAACAGCGGGGGAAAAGGGCGAGACAACGGAGACAGCCGATGAAATTTTTCAATTTGCCGTGATAGCCATATGTTCTGTACATTGTAACATTATAGAAAATTTGAGGGCCCCCGCCCATTGGGGCCTAAAGAAATACATGGGCTGCTTGTATCTCCAGGCAAAGCTTCTTTGCTACTGACTGACCATCTGATTACTGGTTATCCGCTCTGGTCTGAGTTTGCCCAGGAAAAGTGGTTTCAAGTCAAACCTTCCATACCTATAAGCCTTTTTGGCTTGGTTGGGCACTTGTTGGATGTCATGACATCCTCGTTTTGGGTAAAAGTCCCATAATGTGGAGGCAACGTCCCGACATGACCTTGGCTGTTGACTGGGACGTAAAGCATTAGTTCAAACAAACTCAATCAAAAGAAAATTTGAACTAAATCATTCACACATATACAGACAAAATGTTTTAAATAAGTACATGTTATAATAAGAGGGATATAATTTGAAACACACACACACACACACACACACACACACACACACCAAAAAACAGCAGCAACAACAACAAACAAACAAACAAATAGACAAAAAAAAAAAAAAAAAAAAAAAAAAAAAAAAAAAAAAACGGGGTTCGAACGCACACACTAAAACGTGCAGTTGATTTTTTGAGGAAACAGTGATACATGACCGTACCCTCACGGCTATATCTCTACCACGTATTGACAACAGAATCTAAACAAATTTAACATAATAGAGAAAACTCTAGGATTCTCCGGAAAACTCTCGGATTCTCCGAAATAAGGCGTACACTTTCCGAATTGCTATTTATAACATGTTTACCTATTTCAACGTTTCAAATGGAATGTGCGACCTATTGACATGACAATCGGCCGTAAGATTAACCAAGTGTTGCGTTTCTTTTGTCTTTAAGTGTATTATATATAAATTTGGTTAGTTTACGAAGTTAAACTCATATTGAATGTGTTTAACTTATTGTCAAAATGTACATGTACCAAAATGCAGCTATATGTATGAGGATTAAGACTGGCAAAACATATAGTAATGCCAAAGTTAAACAAGAACTCCGTGGAGGTCGATATCGCACCTGCATCGGGCAAAATAACTAAAACCGTAAAATATAGGTCAAGGGCATCAGGTTAAGGTGTGTTCTAAAAGGGTATGTGAAGGACATTTACTATGCAAGGTTTCACACTTGCAGTTATCACTGATGCAGAAAAAAAACTTTGACGTAAAAATTAACAAAGTCAATGTACCGTGAAATATAGGTCAAGGGCACCGGGTCAAGGTGCGTGCTTGAAGGGTATGTCAAGGACAATTACTATGCAATGTTTCACACTCGCAGCTATCACTGATGCAGAGAAAACCAAACTTCGACGTAAAAATTAACAAAGTCAATGGACTGTGAAATATAGGTCAAGGTCAGCGGGTCAAGGTGCGTGCTTGAAGGGTATGTCAAGGACAATTACTATGCCAGGTTCCACACTCACAGCTATCACTGATACAGAGAAAACGAAACTTCGACGTAAAAATTAACAAAGTCAATGGACCATGAAATATAGGTCAAGGGCACCGGGTCAATGTGCGAGGACAATTACTATGCAAGGTTTCACACTCCTAGCTATCACCGATGTAGAGCAAACTTCGACGTAAATGTTGACGGACGGACTGACGGACGGACGGAATTTGGACTCCTATATCGCACCCTGCTATAAGCAGGTGCGATAAAAACCTTGGTAGGATAAACAGTGTGAATCTTTGAAAAAAGACAAATATAGGGCTTTAAGATAATTTAGAATATAACTAATGATATAAATGATTTAAACAAGTACAACCAGCTTAGAGGTAAATTTAAAGATTGCTGCAGTCAAAAGAAACTTGATTATTAGCAAAGAAATAGACTAAGAGAGGAGCTTGTTGAATTTCGTAGAAACAGTAATTTGTTCTGGAAAACGGTCAAGAAATTTAGATACAAAGATGTAATACCAAAGATTAAAAGTGCTAACACGTGGGTTAATCATATCAAGCAACTTTTATTTATTGAAAATTTAGGTATATAATTTGAATGAAATTGTTTTAGAATATGATCAAGATGGCGAATTTATTGACACTTTAAATGCCCCATTTACTATGCCCGAGTTACGATGCAGCATTAGAGACTTAAAGCTTGGAAAGTCGGGAGGGCCAGATGGTATTGTTCCCGAAATGATAACACACACTACAAATGAAATGGCTGATATCTTTTTAACACTGTTTAACAAAATATTAGAAACTGGTTGTTTGCCAGAAAACTGGTCAAATAGCATGTTATGTCCAATTTTCAAAACAATTACAGAGGTATTTCACTAATTGATATTTTGAAATTTTTAACTGGCATGATGTATAAACAACTATGTTCATGGGCAGAAGAGTATGATAAAATTGATGAAACAGTGTGTATACATGATTGTGAAATGAGTGGTCAAGTGAATCATTTTTCAGTTACTTCCGGGTTGAAATCGTTGGACCCAATTTTCTTAGCTTTTTGAAAGACATAAACCAGAATTTTCGATGTAGTCATGGACTTCAATTATATTAGAACCTGAAACAAAAGGCATGTCATCTTTCAGCTAACAATAAGCGCACACGAGCCGCCCCAAGTTACCCACTTGGAGATTTTTCCAGAACAACATGTTGACACTAACTTTTCCCAGAGAAATACATTTCCATGACCCCAAAATAATCCTCAATTTTGCAGATTATGTATCCTAGACATGTAGGCTTTGTCCTATCTTATCCTATCTCCTGGGTAATATTTATATTAGATTTGGGACCAAGTTATACAGACAAATTGTCGGAATTCCGATGGGTACAAATTGCGCAGGTCTCTTAGCTGTTTTATTTTTATACTGCTACGAAAGAGATTTCATGGATTCTCTTAACCATAGAATCAAGCTGATGTTATCGAGGCTTTTAATTCCACTTCTAGGTACCTCGATGACCTTTTGAACATTGACAACCCTTATTTTGAAGGTATGATCAATCAAATTTATTCACCTGAACTACAGTATCTCAGATACCGAAGCCCCCTTTTTAGATCTACATCTTTCTGTTTCACATGGATTTGTTTCTTCTAAAATGTATGATAAGCGCAATGACTTTGATTTTGATATAGTAAATTTTCTGTTTTTGGATGGTGACCTTCCTCGTCGTGCTTCTTATGGTGTATACATTTTGCAACTTATTAGGTTATCATGTTACAGACTTCAACACTCGAAATTAATGTTTAACGGCCAAACTTCTCCAACAGGGCTATCGGTATCATAAACTTCATTTTTTTCTAAATTTTATCGTAGACACTATGAATTGATTTCCAAATATAATGTTGGGTTAAAGACGCTTTTAAGTGAGGGCCTTTCGGAACCAGAATTTTATGGTGACTTGGTTTACAAATTTAAGAAACTTATAGGTAGTAATGATTTTTCTTTTCAGTTCAGAAAAATCATAACACGTTACAGACGTAAAGGTTATAACTTGAATGTTAGTACCCATTTTTGTGATTAAACTATATTCTTTTAAATGCATTACGGTGCCATATATATTTTATTTGATATTCATAGCAGAAACTTTGGCAAAGTTACAATGCTGGATAATTTTGAAAAGCGTAATATCACTGCAAATATACTACTCAAAATTTGATAAGAATCGATGTATTATTTTCCATACAGTACAGTGTAACACATCCCGAGTTTGATTCAAATTTAATTACAATGTCCGATGAGAATGCATGTCGATGTGATTTGCTTTTCTTTGATAACGCCTTTAAGTTTGTGACTACAAGAAATTTGAAACAGCAATTGTCCAACTGTCGCCCATTTAGTTTTCTTTGCTTCTTTCTAAACATCCTGAAATTATGGCATTTTTCTAAAAGTCTACAGATGCACGAACATTCGACTTAACATTGATTTGTCTGTGAAAGTCAGTCTGAAATGCATTATGGTAGATGTGTGCAGTGCGGGATAAAAGCTTGCTTGCAATGACCATGTGTGGGCTAATTCTCGAGAAAAACACTGTTTTTCTCAAATTCAAATTATAGAAGAAAATTTCGATAGACTTCGGTAGGACATTTCTTGATTCAAATTTCTTTTAGTCCATTGCTTCGAGGCATTTTCAAACATAAACCATTGAGACTGGCATCCTTGCTCCTTTGGGATTGTAATTTAACTTGAGAGTCAAACTCGGGATGTTTTACACTGTGTTATATGGAAAATATTACCTTGATGCTTATCAACTTTTGAGTAGTATATGAAATGAAACAAAACGGTGAATTACTTCACAATTCTGAAATTATTACCCTTTACATTAGACACGTGTAATATAGAAGAATTCCAAAATTTTCGTCACGTACAAGGCGATGCTCAAGTAACTTTTATTTTAAACAGGTTCTTTCCAAATGGGACAATTTTGCGTAGGGCTGAATATCAAAATCTGTCTAAATTTGGAACTACGATGTTTTATCATGGGAGATAACTACGATTTATAATTGTATGTATATTAATCGCAAAAATGAACTTACGCAACGTTTGTGTTTCTAGTTTTTAAACGATGCCTATGTCATTCCGAAGACATTTTTGTCGATCATTTGTCTTCAATACTGAAAGAGTGAGTAGGTCTCACATATATTTTCCAGTAAAATTTCGGTTGGTCTCAAAGGTCAAGAACGAAGGTCATGGCCTATAAACAGCTGCCTTAGAATGCACTCGTTCGATTACAACATAAAAGGTGATATTTTTAGCTCACCTGAGCCGAAGGCTCACAGGTGAGCTTATAGGATAGGCAGGCATCCGGCGTCCGTCGTCGTCCGTCGTCCGTCGTCGTCGTCCGTCCACAATTTCAAAGAAGAATATTTCTGAAGCTAGTGGGCCGATCTTGATCAAATTTAATGTGAACCATAATTGGGTTGGGGGATTGATGGTATTAGGTTTTGGAGCAGATTGTATCAAAATTGTGGTTTCCATGGCAACAGATAGGTCCCATAGACTTACAATGGGAAAAACTAAAAAAATCTTCTTCTCTGAAACCACTAGGCCCACAGCTTTGATATTTGGTATGTAGCAATGGCTAATGGTCCTCTACATAAATTGTGCCATTCATGCCCCTGGGGTCAAATTTGGCCACGCCCCGGGGGGTCGATAGTCTCCATAGACTTACTATGGATAAAAAATTAAAAAATCTTCTTCTCTGAAACCACAGGGCCCACAGCTTTGATATTTGGTATGTGGCAATGGCTAATGGTCCTCTACATAAATTGTGCCAGCCATGCCCCTGGGGACAAATTTGGCCACGCCCGAGGGGTCGATAGTCTCCATAGACTTACAATTGGAAAAACTAAAAAAATCTTCTTCTCTGAAACCACTAGGCCCACAGCTTTGATATTTGGTATGTAGCAATGGATAATGGTCCTCTACATAAATTGTGCCATTCATGCACCTGGGGTCAAATTTGGCCACGCCCCGGGGGGTCGATAGTCTCCATGGACTTACTATGGGAAAACAATCTTCTTCTCTGAAACCACAGGGCCCACAGCTTTGATATTTTGTAGGTGGCAATGGCTAATGGTCCTCTACATAAATTGTGCCAATCATGCCCCTGGGGTCAAATTTGGCTACCCCCCGGGGGTCGATAGTCTCCATAGACCTACAATAGGAAAAAAACTAAAAAAAAATCTTCTTCTCTGAAACCACTAGGCCAACAGCTTTGATATTTGGTATGTAGCAATGGCTAATGGTCCTCTACATAAATTGTGCCAATCATGCCCCTGGGGTCAAATTTGGCTACCCCCCGGGGGTCGATAGTCTCCATAGACCTACAATAGGAAAAAAACTAAAAAAATCTTCTTCTCTGAAACCACTAGGCCAACAGCTTTGATATTTGGTATGTAGCAATGGCTAATGGTCCTCTACATAAATTGTGCCATTCATGCCCCTGGGGTCAAATTTGGCCACGCCCCGGGGGTCGATAGTCTCCATAGACTTACTATGGGAAAAAATTAAATAATCTTCTTCTCTGAAACCACAGGGCCCACAGCTTTGATATTTGGTATGTGGCAATGGCTAATGGTCCTCTACATAAATTGTGCCAGCCATGCCCCTGGGGTCAAATTTGGTCACGCCCCGGGGGTCGATAGTCTCCATAGACTTACAATTGGAAAAACTAAAAAAATCTTCTTCTCTGAAACCACTAGGCCCACAGCTTTGATATTTGGTATGTAGCAATGGCTAATGGTCCTCTACATAAATTGTGCCATTCATGCCCCTGGGGTCAAATTTGGCCACGTCCCGGGGGGTCGATAGTCTCCATAGACTTACTATGGGAAAAAAATCTTCTTCTCTGAAACCACAGGGCCCACAGCTTTGATATTTTGTATGTGGCAATGGCTAATGGTCCTCTACATAAATTGTGCAAATCATGTCCCCGGGGTCAAATTTGGCCACGCCCCGGGGGTCGATAGTCTCCATAGACCTACAATAGGAAAAACTAAAAAAATCTTCTTCTCTGAAACCACTAGGCCCACAGCTTTGATATTTGGTATGTAGCAATGGCTAATGGTCCTCTACATAAATTGTGCCATTCATGCCCCTGGGGTCAAATTTGGCCACGCCCCGGGGGTTGATAGTCTCCATAGACTTACTATGGGAAAAAAATTAAAAAATCTTCTTCTCTGAAACCACAGGGCACACAGCTTTGATATTTTGTATGTGGCAATGGCTAATGGTCCTCTACATAAATTGTGCCAGCCATGCCCCTGGGGTCAAATTTGGCCACGCCCCGGGTGTAGATAGTCTCCATTGACTTACAATGGGAAAAACTAACAAAAATCTTCTTCTCTGAAACCAAAAGGCCCAGAGCTTCTATATTTTGTATGTAGCAATGTTTGGTAATCCCCATTATAAATTGTGCCAGTCATGCCCCTGGGTCAAATTTGGCCATGCCCCGGGGGTCAATAGTGTCCATGCATAGACTTTCATTGGTCGATTCTCAATTAATTTAAATCTCATGAGCTTACAATGTGATAATCTCTCAGGTGAGCTACAGGACCAATGGTCCTCTAGTTTTCCATTACCATGAAAAAAGCGTGGTTTCCATGGCTACCGTTAATACTATTCCCAGTAATGGGGATGTTGATAATTACCTAAATAACTGATTATATCTTTACATCTTTACTGGTACTTATCATAGACCATCGTATTTGGTCTCATTTTGGCTCACCTGAGCCGAAGGCTCACAAAGTGAGCTTAAAAATGGCCATGATCCGGCGTCCGTCCGTCCGTCCGTCCGTCATCCGTCCATCGTCCGTCCGTCCGTCGTCCACAATTTCAAAGATCTTCTTCTCTGAAACCGTTTGGCCAATCAAAATGAAATTTTATGTGGAGCATCCATGGGTAAGGGGGAACTGAAGTTTGATCGCGAGATCCGGGTCACATGACCAAGATGGCCGCCACGCCCATATATGGTAAAAACACTTAAAAATCTTCTTCTCCAGAACCGGTGGGCCGATTTCCATGAAACTTGGTAAGTAGTATTGGGGACTTCAGCCAATTATAGTTTGATAAAATGATGATCCTTGGATGACCTTGACCTATTTTACGGCAAGGTCAAATTTGGAAACATAGGCTTTTATATGGGAAAAAGTGAAAACTATGGATTTTTTGAAAACTATTGCAGCCTGAGGCCTGAAAAGTGGTAAATGCAAACAACTAATGGAGTAGACGAAGGTATGTGATTAATTTAGGTCAAGGTCATCTCTTGACCTTGGCCAGTCTGTCGTCAATACACGCTTTTCAAAGATCTTCTCTGAAACTGCTTGGCCAATCAAAGTGAAATGTTATGTGGAGCAGCCATGGGTAGGGGAGACGAAAGTTTGATCACAAAATCCAGGTCACATGACCAAGATGGCTGCCACACCCATATATGGTAAAAACCACTCAAAAATCTTCTTCTCCAGAACCGGCTGGCCGATTTCCATGAAACTTGGTATGTAGTATCGGGGACTTCAGCTCATCATAGTTTGATTAAATGATGACCGTAGGATGACCTTGACCTATTTTACGGCAATGTCAATTTTGGAAACATATTTTACATGTGAAAAAGTGAAAACTGGATTTTTTGAAAACTACTGCAGCCTGAGACCTGAAAAGTGGTAGATGCAAGCAACTAATGGTGTAGATGCAGGTATGTGATTAATTTAGTTCAAGGCCATCTCTTGACCTTGGCCAGTCTGTCGTCCATACACACTTTTTAAAGATCTTCTTCTCTGAAACTGCTTGGCCAATCAAAGTTAAATTAATGTATAACCCCTTGAACCCCACTTTTATATAGAAAAACTGGGGTATGCAGGGGTATACCTATTTTTTCTTATCATAGATTAAGGGTACTCGATAGAAGCGCCTCAAAATTTTTAAAGCTCAAAATTTCGTAATGCAAAGGGATTTGCTTGTCTGATGGGTGAGAAAGTGTTTTCGTTTAAGCTCCTCACAAAAAATTTAAACTATCACACGAAAACATGTCAAAGACTATCACATGAGAAATAACTTAAATAGCAAACAGCAACATACAATAGACCGAGGGAGATGTTATTTCCCAAACCATAGCCTCCATTCTACTTTAACATGTTACCGAAGCAAATACTCACGTACATGGCCTGTCCCAGAAATACGTAGACATTTGTGATAAAACAAGAATGTGTATGCAGAATTGCATGAAATTTATATGATCTCTTTGCATACATTTAATAAACATTTCGAATAAATATGGATTAATTGGTCCTTTACACAACACAGTTATATGCATTTATGCCAAGAGGGGTAGGTGTCTACGGCGCACGTCAAAAAATCCGTTTTGAAATTCAAAAAGATCAAATTCAACAGTTCCTGTAACTGCGAGTTGGAGATGGCATTACACAGCGCTAACTGTCAGTTGCACGAGTAACTATGTAAGATAACTTTTTGGAAGTTTGAAATCATTTCCACCACCAGCGTTGATTTTATACATTTTTTTAAAACATACTGAAATCATTTTACTTGAAAATAGTGACGTAATGTACGTTTTACGGCGCAAAATTAGACCCTCCCCAAAGTTTTTTTTTCCAGTTAAGCATTTTTAACAAAATTGATTTATAAAATCAACCTTCTAATGCGTCATTAATGATTTAGTGATGATTTTGTGTGCATTTTGCTTTAAATATTCTAAACGCTTGTTTCTTGATGTCGTTTACAACAAGCGACCTCTTTTTGTTTTATTTCAGTTTAAAACAGTTATAGGTTGTCCCTCAAAATGAAATTGATCATGCTATTTTTTTCTTTTTATCATTTCTATCTCAAATAATTGACTATCATTTTAACTAGAAAGACTTAATCAATGCTTAGATGGCAATATTCACCTCATTACGTCTCTTATAAAGAGACTGCATACAAAACATTCAACCACCCCTCCACAAAAACGTAGCAAAGCTCCGGTTACGCCGATACACCATCATGTGAATGTCCATAACTTTTAAAATTTGTAAGCAATTGAACTAATTTTTTTACTGATTGTTCCGTAGAAATGTAGTTTAAAAGCATGAAACTATCTTTAAATTTTAACCAAGCGTTCGCAAGTTATTAGAACATGTTTATGATTTCCCGATTTAAAATTGATCACATCCCAGATAGCAAATATCATTGGGCCAACATTGCATATTGATTGGGTAATTGGCGTTTGGTTGCGGTCGCATGTACATGATTGGGCCAATGTTGGCGTAGTAGTGCATTTACATGCAATATTTGCCGACGTTGGCCCAATTTTGGCAAATGATCTGTTACTGCAACGGATCATGAAAGTGATTTTCTTTCACAGAAACAAGAGTTGCCGAATATTTGTTTGCCATTTTAATAAACGATGTACTTATACCCAGCAGGCACACAACGTTCGTTGATATTGTGTGCCTGCTGGGATAGAAATATTATTTTTATATTATTTTTAGTTTAGTAGTTTAGATGACATTAATGCATAACAGTTTAAGACTTTAAGTTCGAATTGACATGTGTTAACTGAAGTGACCGTGTATGGCAAGGCTCATTCAAAGGGGCCTGAGAAAATAAACAAAAACTTGTCGTGTACACTTTCCGTTGGCCGATGGTTGGCATATCATTGGCCGATTCGTATATGATTAAATACGACCGGTGTTAATCGATACATTAATTGTCTTTAACTTTTATTCAATAAAGAGACTTAATAAACAGTCTGGTTTCCTCATAGTTTCAATTTATATATCAATCATAAATAATTATTATGATTTATATATAAATCAACATCAATGATTTTAAAACCATTATCTTAATTAGCAGTTACTTCCTTGACCAGGCCATTTAAATTTACTGTATATCTATTCTGTAAATATTTAGTAAGCAATGGGAGCAAAATTGAAGTTAACACCTTTTTCACTGTAACACCATAACATTGTGGTTTATTATTTGCTTCGCTGCTCCAGCCAGAGTACAAGAGTACATCAGTTGTCATAGCAACGAGAAAATTTCTCAGGCATTTGAGAATTATGAACAGGTGTTTCGAGTGAAGTTTTAGAGAAGTCAGTTTTGCATGTTAAGAAACAGACACTCTGAGGTTTAGAAGGTAAGTTTTATAAAATTTATTATTTTGCATTAATTATTAAGCTCATTTCTCCATCTTTTTAAAGGCAGATGCGAAAATATACATGTAATTGATTTCATATTGTATATTTCGTTGTTTTATATTCTTCATTACAACAAAGAGGTTTTAGTTTTAACATGTATTTCTTTTACAGCTATTCCTTAATGAGCTAAATACATGCGTTAATTTGTTGCATAAATGAGGTTAGTTTGTGTTTTTGTCATTGTGTTGTATTTATTCGTTTGTTTTCAGAAGACCAGATGTCAAAGTAATCCAGCACAGAGAAAACGAAAAATGAAGAGTTTACTTTCTCCAAAGACAAGAGACCAAGCTCGACTGTCACCATGGTGCTGCAGATCAACTTAGAAACTGTACCGAGTGGACATATGCGATAGAAATACATCGTCGCTTGTAATGAGCACATTCAAACAGTGATGGGCCAACAAAATGCAAAACCTCAGCCATGATTGGCCCAATGGCGAACCAGTGTTATGGGCCTTGAATGGGCCGATGAGCAAACGCTACGTTGGCCCATTCAAGATTTACAACCATGGGCCAATCGTGCGGCGTCCGATGGGCCAATGAAGGGCCAATGTATACGTGCTATCTGGGATACTCTATTTACATGTAATTCAACGAATGAAGGAAAATATCAATTAACAAAATGTACCTGTTTTTGTATTGTGAAAATTGTGTAACATGCTGGCTGTTTTCAAATTACATACATTGTATGAACCTTCGCATGAGAAAATCAACAACTGGGATTCCGACCAGCTCCCGCTGCAGAAGAGCCAGTGGCAACCAACAGGTAGTTTCCGCTGGCAGTTTTTGATGTTGGCCACTTTTTTCTGTACCACAAAGGCAACAAAACAGTTCCGTTCAGGCCAAAAGGAGGAGAAGAATATGTTTTTCGACCAGACAATTTAGGAGAAATTAATGACTTGGTATCGGATGGACATTTGTTTTCCTGCGAAGGAACGAGGAAAATTAAAGGCCGGAAGTCTCAGGCATCAACCAATGTTGGGTTAGTAAGAACGAAAGCTAGAGGTAAGGCCAATTCGGGTAGGAAACAAAAGCACCTATGCCTATGGCACTAAAATCAGGTTTCACTATGATGACAAGCTGTTTAAGGCGTTGCATCAAAACAGATGTGCTCCAGACATTTCCTCTATGCAGATGATATGGATAAGAATGCCAGACCAGATAAAGTTAAAAAAACAGGTGATCAGAATAACCTTACTACATCAGGAAAATATGCCCGTGCAATAAATGCCCCCCTTAAACCCCACTTTTATATAGTAAAAGTGGGGTTTGCAGGGGTATACCTATTTTTCTTGTTTTTTGCTCCAAAACATAGATTGTGGGTACTCGTTAGAACCACAATCTATGTTTTGAGCAAAAATAAGAAAAATAACAAATTTCTTCACCTGAAAATGTTCAATTTCTAAATCTAAAAAATCTCTGTTTATTGCATGGGCAAGTTTTCGTAATAATAGCCTTTCTATATGCACAAAAACATAGGTTGTGCACACACAAGCACATGGAAAAAACCATTACCTTGTGATTTCAATTTAATTCATGGCAAGTTATTTTTCTTACTGAGAATGAAGTAATGAAAGTTGTTGATAAATATATATTAATTCACTTACCTGGGAAGCGCTCTCTCCAGAGCATTTCACATTGACGATCAGGTCATTTCCAGACCCACAAAAGCATGTATGGCATTTGGAAGGCTTCGTGTGAATGTCTGGGGCGAAATGAAATCAAGCTCCAAATTCTTAACAATGAGATATAGTTTTCGAAGCGGTTGTTCTATAAATGAGCCGCCTCATGAGAAAACCAACAATCTGCATATGCAAAAACAAAGGCGCAGATCAGCTTCGCAGTAACTGCGAAGCTGATCAGCGCCTTTGTTTTCGCTACACGAATAGTACATTTCCTCTTCTACCTTTATGCAAAGTTTCAAGCTTCTAGATTTCTTTTGTGACTGTACAGGCCGGTTTGTGTCGCACCTGGTCGGAAACCCAAATTGTTGGTTTTCTCATGCGCAGGCTCAAATGTATCTATCAAAACTTTAGGATTTTTTTTTCTTTTGTACCATTGAAATTGATCTGAATTAATGCGATTTATGACTATTCAACAATAACTTTTGACAAAATATATTGATTCATGAGCGTCCAAAACTAGTCGAAGCACTAATGCATACAAAAAATGAAATTGCTGTTGATTTATCACCTTTTAAAGAAATTACTATATACTCTATATGAATATACAAACACAAATTGAGCCTTGGCGTGAGAAAACCAACAATTTGGGTTTCTGACCAGGTCCGGCACAAACCGGCATATCAGGCTAGAAGCTTAACGTTTTGGATTTAAGAAGAAGATGAATGGTACTATCTGTGTATTGAAAACAAAGACGCTGACAATAACTGCACAGCTGATCTGCGTCTTTGTTTTATGCGCAAAACTAAATGTCCTATGCATGTCGTTGGTTTTCTTACTCAGTGGCTCAATTAATATTTGAGCCTCGACGCGAGAAAACCGGTCTTCGGGATTTCCGACCAGGTCCGACACAAACCGGCCTGTACAAACTCAGAAAAGAGCTAGAAGCTTGAAATTTCGGATTTAAGTAGAAGAGGAATTGTACTATCCTAGTAGCGAAAACAAAGGCGCTGATCAGCTTCGCGGTTACCGCGAAGCTGATCTGCGCCTTTGTTTTCGCCTAGGCAAAAATCCGGTTTTCTCACGATGCGGCTCATTTGATTTCGTCACGTCATGACTAAAACAATGTTTAATTGTTTACTTGGACAAAAATGGTCCTTGTTTTAAGAGGAGTAGAGTGACCATACATGTGACCCGGGACAGAGGCAGACAACCCATGGGGGGGGGGGGGTCACAAATATAAATATTCTGTGCTTAATTCGATTCCCAGCAAGTCTGTCCCCATTTAATGCCATTTTAAATTTTTCCCATTCAAATGCATAGGCGACGTGTTACTTTGCTGTAAAATAGTTCATCCCAGGGTCATGATTTGAGCCGCCTCATGGGAAAACCAACAATCCGCCAACAAGCCGCCTCATGGGAAAACCAACAATCTGCATAGGCGAAAACAAAGGCGCAGATCAGCGCCTTTGTTTTCGTTACTCGGAAAGTACAATTTCTCCTCTACTTTACTCCAAAATTTCAAGCTTCTAGCTTGCTTCTGTAGCTGTACAAGCCGGTTTGTGTCAGACCTGTTCGGAAACCACATTGTTGGTTTTCCCACGAGGCGACCCATTTATACAATTAATATAGAGCGTGAGACCCTAATGCTACATGTCAATTTCAAGATCCTAGGCCTTTTGGTTCTGGAGAAGAAGATTTTTAAAAGGTTTTTGCTATTTATAGTCCTGTCGGCCATCTTGGTCATGTGACCTGGACCATTTATACAAAGGTTTGTCCCCCCTACCTAAGGATGCTGCGCGTGAAGTTTGGCTTTGATTGGAGGAAAAGTTGTTTGAACATTGTGGACGACGACAATGACGACGACAACGACGACACCAGAACATGCCCATCTATACATGCATGTCTTCGGCTCAGGTGAGCTAAAATGTCAAGTATTATCGAAATAGGCTATATGACAGCGCTTGTTCAGGGACAGGTGTCTCCGATTGCAATTGACATTTTGCTTATACATGTATATAAGTGGAATTTGGGTACATCCTGAAATTCTTGTTGGATAAACGTCTTCCTCTTCATATAGTGAAACAACAGCTTCTCTGTTATGTATAGCTTCCAGCCTTATAAACCACATCTGAGTTTACACCAGCACCGGCGGCTTTGTCAGATGGCAGTTGTTGAACGGTTTCTCTTTTTGCAACATGTAATTTATGCGTCATATGATACACATAATCATTATTTGTCTCCAACGCGATTGAAAATTCATCATGCAGAGGCTTCTGCGGGAGTCTATCGATAGAACCATCATTGATGGGTGATTAGCCAACTCTTCCAAGGTCCGCGAGTAGTTTTTTTTTTTTTTTTTTTTTTTTCGAGTTAGTTTGATTATTTCAGCTCATGCATGTATGGCACGGGCCAATCATTGGGTTGGGCGGGGAAACGGGAGAACCCCGTGAAAAACCACCTGGCACACCCACAAGCAGAACTTCACTTGACTCACATTTGCCCTGTGTAGGGCTCGAACCCACACCACATGCAGCGGTGAGATGGTCGAATAGTTAACCACGGTAACGAAATATCACCGCTCTAAACCACTCGGCCACGGGACCGCCTCTGTGAGTAGAGTACTTATGTTTGCCTCCATGTTGCCAAATCTAATGGGCCACTGACGAGGCTTTTAAAGCCGAAACTGCGGAATGGCCCACCCTCTCTCATCAATATGTTCGCTGCTCTTACAGCATATCAGTTATGATTTTCATTTCTATCTGACCTATGCACACTGGTGGATCCAGGGTAAGTGGTTTTCATTGCATCGTGGAATTTCCCAATGCTTTTATGTCTACAAACCAATATCGTTGCATTTAGCCTGGCCTCGTTTTTATACAACATTTTTCAAGCTCAGCTCATCTGAACATGAAATATGAAATTTCAACCGCTCATAGATGTTGAAATAATCAAAATGAAAGTAACATTCAGGTGCAGAAAAAAAAAAACAAACAAAAAAAAAAAAAACTAGTAATTTATCTTGCACATAAATGTTAAAATGCCATTTGAACATTTATGAGCATGATTAATTTTAGTCTCGGTTGAGTTGTGCACGAAAAGCGTTTTAAAACTTCGGGGCCTGTTTTTTTTTCTAAGGAGTCTTAAGGAGTCTTATATGTCTCTATTAACTTATTGCCAACTTTAACCTAAAGTTATATTTGAAGACTATTGGCTATTTCAGTATATCTCGTATCAGAATTCAAAGGACTTACACGTACTTGCTTTGCTCAGAAATAACTCCTGGCGAATTCTTAAACAAGTCAGTGAAACATTCGATGCACTTGACATTTTAATACAGTTCAACTACTGAATAAGGAAGGAAAACGCCACTTTAAAAATGAGAAGAGTCGAAGCAAGGGGAGAAACTATTCAATGCATAGATCCGAACTGTACAAATAGGGTGATTAACCTTAGTCTATACATGTTACTTAAAAACTATGTCAGTCGATTTTAGTAGGGTACCCGACCTTTTTGAGACCAGTGTATAACTCAACCCGGGACGAAGCGACGTCAGACCAAGTAGTTTTCCGTAGAAAGTCCTTGGTCCGGCCTTCTACATTTGCAAATATGTTTCGTGTAAATTTATTATCCGAGACTATTGTTTTCAAAACTTGGATACTATATTTATTTCTATAAGAGCCAGACGAATACTGTATACTGATAATATATATAAACCTGGGGCTCGTTTCACAAAGCGTTTTAAGACAAATTTTATCCTAAGTTTGAACTTAGGACTAATTTCGGGATAAGATATGTCTCATCCTTAAGATGTCCTAACTTTAGTCCTAACAATAGGACACAACTTATGATTGAACTTATTTTATAATAAACTAAAAATGGCGGACGTTTTTATGTGAAGGGAAAACACAACAAAATGTTACCAAGACCGGATTCGAACTCGGATCGCCTGGACAGAAGACAACATAGTTTACCACTGAGCCACCGAGTCATATTGTTTATGCATTGGTTCAGTATTGATAAAGGCCAACATTTTATTTTAATAGTTTGTTTGAGTAAATGCTTAACGCCCCATTCAACAGCTATGTTCAAGCCGAGACGTTGCCTCCTATTCATGAGGCGTTCATACAAAATTAGGATGCCATGGCATCCAAAACGTGCTTCAAATATACTCAGTCAAACTTATAACGCAACAACGATTTATTTGATATGTTACACAAATAAACTTTATTTCCACTGGATAAGATTGCATCTAAAAACATCTGGTTAAAACATTCTGTATTATGCGTCTCAAGAAATTAATCATTTTTCACGATCCAAAAGGAAGACTGACTTCCAGAATCTCTCAGGAGTCGCATGCCACCAAAATAACCGCTTTGGCCAATCTCATTCGGGCTCAATGGTCCATACTCTGAAAGTCAAATTGTACCCTATTACATTGTTAATCATAGGCGATTGCTGAACAGCATATATATAGTAGACTGTATTACACTTCATAGAAAAGCGAAAACATGCCATAATCGTGATGCGTTGTGTTTGGCTCAGTATAAAGTACCAAAGTAAGGCTTATGTGTATGGATGGTTTTACCTAACCACGGTTTCTAGGCAGGCTCAAACCTGGACGGTTCATCAGGAAAATATGTCCGTGTAATGTTTACCCCCTTGAACCTCACTTTTATATAGCAAAACTGGGGTTTGCAGGGGTATACCTATTTTTCTTATTTTCTATATTTCTAACGTGTACCACAATCTATGTTTTGAGCAAAAAAAAGAGAAAAATATCACAGATTTTCTACTGTATATCCCTGTATATTGCATGGGCATGTTTTCGTAATGTTACCAGTAGCCTAATCAGATAGCCAGTCAGTAGCGTATAAGCTTTGCTTGGAGCGGTACAAGCAGCCCATCTATTATTTCTCAGGGCCCCAATGGGTCCAGTTTTTATTTTAACTGCAAACATCATGAACTGTATACATAATTGCTAGTATAACTAGACCTAAGTTCAATATATGGCAAATTGACTATATTTCCCCAAATGATAAACAGATCGGCCGCCCGATGCATCAGGTTTATCATACAGTGTATACGGCAAACAGTCGTGTTAAAGAGATTTGCAATTGGTTTCGATTTGCAGACGAAATAGCCTATAGCATTACAATGAAATAGTTGGTAGATCTAAGTGCATGTATTTATATTGAAATAGAAAGAAAAAAAAAGAAAAAAGAGAGAAAAATGGATTCGATCTCGGATCGCCTGGTTCATATTATGGCAAAAATACTAAATGAATTACTTGCATGAATCCACTGAGCTATCACCAATACTAAATCAATTCTATTATTTAACGTACTTGAAACTAACTGTTTGTTGTGTTTGACCTTGAATTGAGATAAATCTTATGAGCAAGTCACAACCTCAAACATAAGACAAGTCTTACCGTTAAGATAGATCACAAGTCACTCCTAAGAGTAGTCTCGATCATAAGATAAGATATGTCATAAGAGAGCTTCGTGAAACGAGCTACTGGACCTTATCAAACTGCTTAAAAGGTCAACGTAAGCAACGCTCAGAAACTGATGCAATCAGAACCAAAGTCCCACACTAAAACCTCAGGTGGGGGAAACAAAAAGACACTGATCAATGGTAGCACATCGCAAGCTGCGTGAGCTGCCATTTCCCTAAAGGTTGCCACTAAGCTATTTTATACTTTACTGAATAATTCATTATACGATTATTCACATAAATGTCGCAGACATCACAAAAAATATCGACAACAAAACACAAAACAAATAGAAAAAAAAAACAGAAGCACCGCCTTGGAACGGTCAGTATGAAGTTACTGGGAGACAAACAACGTTTTTATAAGCGCCTCAACTCGCCCTCTTTTTCTGCAGTGATGAGTCGCAACGTTTAGATAGTCGTTCGGCCCTTGCTTTGAAAGGAGATTTAATTTCATATTAAACCTACAGGAACATGGCTTATGGGAACACAAGTTGGCTTCTTTAAAACGAATCCAATAGAAAGGTCTTCTGCTAGTTGATGGAGGTGGATCACTAGTAAAACATTTGAGAGATTTCAGAGGAATCAAGAACTGAAATGGCTGCAAGCAAGGCTTACAGTATACCCCCGCAAGATGATATTTTGTAAACCCTGTTTACAAAGTATTTTAATGGCGTCAAACTTCTTCATAGAGCTTCTTCATAGAGCTGCAGTTTATCCATATTCTTAACAATGATTTTTTTCTTCAAGAAAAATCTTTATGCACACCTTCAGTATGTCTGAAAGACAACTTCGAAGTATTAAAAGGATATACCGAAAACTCTAGGAGGAGTTGATTTCACAAAGCAGTCACTATATCACATTATTCAATATGTAAAGTGAACGAAAGACGGCCAAGTTTAAAACACTGTAAAATTGTTCAAAACAATTTTTCCTTCAAAAAAAAATCTTCATGCACATCTGCAATATGGCTGAAAGCTAATTGCAAATTATTAAAAGGATACACTGAAAAGTCTAGGAGGAGTAGACACGATATGCCGTAGTTACATGTGTAAAGTGAACGAAAATTTGTCAAGTTCAAAACGCTGTAGGTTAGGTTAGGTTATCCTTAACCTAACCTATGTAAAGTGAATGAAAATCGGCTTAGTTCAAAACGCTGTAAAATTGTTAAAAATATTTTTTTGTCACCAAGAAAAATCTTCATGCACATCTCCAATATGTCTGAAAGATAACTGCAAAGTATTAACATGCTATACTGAAAGCTCTAGGAGGAGTTTTCACAAAGTATGCACTGTTTGTACAATAACAAACATCTAACATTAAGACTCTTGCAATATTGATCCTTCAGTCCCTATTTTCCTACCAAACATGCATTGTCTGATGGTTATGGTGTGGTGCCAGTTTGAACGAGAATATATTATGAACGAGTTATTCACTAGTCATTTGTAACCACGGCCCCCAATCCCAGGGGAATAGCGGGGACTTTGACTTTTGATCCAGCAAATCCCCGCTAAAAGCGCCCCTGCGGGGACAACTTGTTAGTAAAACCACAGCTGTTTTCCCCCGAATTCTGCTATGATTTCATTTCACTTCTGTTTTGAATATATTAAGCAAACCCCCGCACTGCCGTGGCAAGAAACATTGGTCAAAACCCGGATAATTTCCACGGCTGTTCATCGCCCTCCCCCGGGGTGGGGTGGGGGCGTGGTTACAAATGACTGGTGCATTAGAAGAGCATGTTACGTCATATAATAAGCATGCGCATGGGCGTATCACCGCAATAGATACACGACTCAGCAATGGTTTCCATCATAAGCAAAAAAGAAAGAAAAAAAAGAAAGAAAAAAAAATATTTATGTCATTTCTTTGTGTTTTTTTTTTTTTTTTTATAGTGCAATATCTTCTCACGAAGATAGCATGGATGCGGATTGCATCTTAAAGATGCATTAAACTTTTAAATAGTGTACAGAAAGGAATAAAATAAGAGTTGATTGTGTTATTAGAAAACTTATAATATGGCCCATACTACCTCCCTTTGAACTTTTTCACTGCTTCCAAAGGATCAAACTTTTATATTTTATTTAAATACAAGACTTCCTTTGAGCAGACTAAAAATCGAGACTTTTTGTCTGTTGTTGTTTCAGAATCACTCCGAATCTATCAGAAATGCATACACCGGGTCGGTGGTGAGGCTTGTTGGTGAACTGTCTTATTTCCATTGTTTACAGGATATGTATTGCTGCGTATTGGATTCTGTACAGTGAATTTGGAGACTGGTTTCTTGTATCGATCTTTTTTTTCGACACGTCAGCGATGGCCAATTTATACATGTATGTAAAATAGAACCAGCTCAAAATTTACTACATTCAACCTTTCCAATGAAATGTTCCATGCCATTATCTTATTTTCCGTTTTGGGGGGGACCCTGTCTGTATAGCTACACATCTAGGGTGTGTCGCTCTTGATTTCGGACTTACGATGGTCATGTTCATAGTTTTCTTTTTTTATTTATTTTTATCACCCAGCCATGTTTTCTTATCATCTTTGCCTAGATATTTCAGGTATCACCAGAATCATGTACACTGAAAAAAAGTTATAAGAGGCCACCTCATATTTTTTCTTCTAGTTCAGAAAGTAAAATATGATCAATTAAAATTCATGATCATATGAATAAACCAGTGTCTAACAGTGGCTCTGTGAGTTTCTGCATTCCAAAATGCGTGATACTTCTCACACAGACGAAGCATGTGTAAAGGTACCCTATTTCAAAAAGTCACACTTTATTAACATCAAATTAAATGTCAGATTATGACGTTGTGTTTTTACATTTTAATTTATTTAAAACAGCTACTGACTGCCATGATGCAAGATAAAATTAAGTCAAAAGTGTTGCTGCAATTTGAATCTTCGTTTCTGTTTTGTACATGCAAGAAGACAACAACCTGAATAACAGGAATTCAGCTTTTGTATGCAATTTGCATACCAACTTTGTTCTTCTCCAGTTGCGTTATTATCAGCAGCACGGCATTGAAATTTTCAGCGATTATTTAGGTCAAATACTAGACTCTGATAAACTTTGAAAATTAAAAAAATCGTCCACAAATTTTGTTATTTTGTTCGTTAAAAATTGGCATTGAAACCGGAAGTGTGCGGCAGCCTTGACCTGTTGGTCCTCGAAAATGGTCTAAAACAGTTCAGTCGAGTTATATCTCTCATTTTCAGGCCTCATCAAGTGAATTTAACAGGGGTCAACATGTTTAAGAGGCACATTTATGAATTTTCCAAAACATCTCAAAATTGGCGATTTTTAAAAATGCATAAAAATTCTACCAGTAGAGAAAATTCGAATGTTTGATGTTTTTCCGAGCCGTAACGACCCCTTTGATGACACCCGTTCCTAATTTCAATAAATAGTGTGCTGTATCCAATTTTTTATTTAAAAACATTGATTTTTGCATTTTTACTCCAAAAACGCCTTTAGTAAAAGAAAATCATTTCTTAACACTTTGAAACTTTACTTACTTGAAAGACACGTCTTTTGGCAAAAAATCGTGCAATTTTGAACATGGCTTAGAAACAAAAAATGAGTTTGAAAAGTGGCCTCTTATAACTTTTTTTCAGTGTATATATTTTTTCTTTTTCTGACTGTCAAAATATGTGACTCTTTATCATCCTTTGGAATTGGCGCCATACCGTTGGTAGACAATTTTGTTTCTTTGTTTGATTTGATGCTTTACGTCCCAGTCAACAGCAATGGTAATGTCGAGACGTTGCCTCCATTACATATAATGTAAGAATCTATCATATCTATTCAAAAGCTTCGTTTCATCTTGGTTTCTTCTTCTGTATCTGCATTGTGTTCTTTTTTTGAAGTTCTTTCTCCTCTGAACATTGTTCTGTGTTAGGCACTGTTGGCTGGTCTCCCTCGTTTTTATCTCGTAATTTATCAGCATTTTATCAACACTTTTGGTGATACATAACACGCGGCAATTCCATATTTTCTGATAGTTGCGTACACCAAGACGACACACCTAACTTGATGCTTCTAATATATGTGTTTCTGTTGTTTTGTGTCAGTTTCTGATAATCCATTGACGGTATTTTGTATTCTCTACTTTTATAATACCGGAACATATATCAGTACACATCTTCGTTCCTTGTTGAATGTAATTTGTACAAGCTAAAATCTACTCGTCTGCCACGAGTGATCTTTATGTTTTCTGTTTATTCTGTCTGCATCTTGGCTCGTCATCCTTGTTCTTGGTTGCTCGAACCCAATACGTTGGACCCGATTTGGTTGATAAAACCGGGTAGCTATCTCGCTACAAAAAGACCTTGTCAGCTTGCTGTGCATGCGTGGTGGTCAGTGTTTTTATCTTTGTATTGGCTGGGACTTCAAATTTATTTGTATAAATTCCTGGACCTTTTACGATATGTTTTCTTAGTACAAGTACTTGCTTGTCAACATCGGTTTTTGGAGTGGAAACGTCTTTCTGATTGTGCCATTTACTGATCATTGCCTACTTGTACCTATAATTTAGAAATCGGGACTTTGATCTTAAATGCGTAATTTCGTGGTCATTGTTAAACAATTCAAACAACGTGTACTGAGCCCTGTTAATAAAAATACACTGCTTTATAAATGGAAATGAAAATAAATTTACTCAGAGCGTCACTTTTAGAAAAGTGATGACATAGCTAGTATACATTAGATTGCAAATGATACAAAATACGCACTTAAACCCAAAATATGTTTGTAATTTATCATGGTTTTATTTAACTGTCCTGTAAATGTACTCGAAAAAATTAAACATTCAAAAATGATCATTATTACAAAGATGTAATTAAAATATGCTAATTTTCTTTTGTAGAAGCCTTTTAACATATTGTAAAATCATTTATTTAAGAAAATGGCTTTACTGATAAGTATATAATTCCATCATTTGATCATTAGATATGGATGTCATGCTCAGCTTGCACAATAAACACAGATTTTGGTGTCTTACAAGCATTTAAGTTTTTAATTAAGATTTTGTCAAGTAGATTATTATTACATGATTAATATGGTGTCGCATATTGTACTAAATTACATTATGTTTTGTGTTTTAATAGATTCTGGTCACTAAGCGTGAAACAACCCGCGTTGACTGAAATATTCTCAATGAAATGAATCGTATTATGATGGGGAGTCCAGTTTTTGTTCTTGTATTTATTCTAAAAACTCAAAACACATTTTTGATTTTAGAGAAACGTCTGTGTTTAGAAATCCTAGTGATTCCTTTGACTTAAACCCTATACAAGAGGTTTGAAATGTTATGAAGATGAGCTGTGTGTGATAGCCTAACATTGAAAAGCTTCTCTGTGAAAGTTCCTGACCCCTATATTATTCTGTGTCAAGAAAACAAATCATGAAACTGTATGATAACCAGCGGACCAACGGTCCTGTAAACGCTCACCTGAGATCTGCTATATTAACCAAATATTTATTTAAACAATTTGCCCTTTATGGGGCCCCACCAACCAATCAAAATAAAGGATTAGGGCAAAAGTCAACCAAACTGTAGAGGACTACTCTATAAACATTTCTGCAAAAATATAATTCAAATATCTGCGATTGGACCAGAAAAATAGCCATTTTCCACTTTTCCCGTTTTAAGTCTATCGAAACTTTAAGTTGCCATAGCAACCAGATTTCTTATCCGACTGAAATTAAAAACACAAATTATGTAGAGACTACTGTCAGGAACATGTATACAAAGTACAGGCCCCTTGCCATAATTAATTTCTTAGGAGAAGATTTTTAATTTTGTTTTTCCAAATTTAACCCTTTATGTGGCCCCAGCAACCAATCAAAATAAAGGATTAGGAAAAAAGTCACATGAAACATAGAGATATACTCAATAAATATTTCTGCAAAATTCAAATACCTACAATTAGTCCAGAAAAAATAGCTAATTTCCACTTTTCCCATTATAAGTCTATGGAAACCATAGCAACCAGAGTTCTTATCCGACTGGAATAAAAAACACAAATTATGTAGAGGCTACTGTCAGGAACATGTATACAAAGTACAGGATTCATCCACTTGACAGTTTCTGAGGAGAAGATTTTTTTTTCTTCAAAATTTTACCCTTTATGGGGCCCCAGCAACCAATCAAAACAAAGGATTAGGACAAAAGTCACAAGAAATGTCAAACACTACTCAATAAACATTTCTGCAAAAACAAAATTCAAATGTCTGCAATTTTAGCGGAAAAATAACCGATTTCCACTTTTCCCATTATAAGTCTATGGAAATTTTAAGTTGCCATAGCAACCAGAGTTCTTATCCGCCTGGAATAAAAAACACAAATTATGAAGAGGCCACTGTCAGAAACATGTATACAAAGTACAGGCTCAATCCCCTCGACAGTTTCTGAGAAGAAGATTTTTGAATGTTTTTCGAAATTTTGCCCTATATTGGGCCCCTGCAACCAATCAAAATAAAGGATTAGGACAAAAGTCACATGAAACGTAGAGGACAACTCAATAAACATTTCTGCAAAAACAAAATTCAAATATCTCCAACAAGATAGCAAAAACTGGCAATTTTCACTTTTTTCCATTATAAGTCTATGGGAAGCAAAAGTTGCCATAGTAACCAGAGTTCTTATCCGATCAAAACAAAAAAAACACAAGAATTCTTCTCCCCTACCCGTAGATGGTGTATGTGTAATATGAGAACAATCAGCCCAGCGGTTTCAGAGAAGAAAATGTTTGAAATTTTGGACGACGACGGACGACGGACGGACGTCGGACGGACGGACGCCGGAGCATGGGTATACTATAAGCTCACATATGAGCCTTCGGCTCAGATGAGCTAAAATAGCAAGCTTTCTCCGTACAACCTTTCTTGTGGAAGCTTGACATCAACGAGAGTTGTCTATTTATTTTTCGCGTTTAATCAAACTATTCATAGCAGCTTAATAAATGATGTCTTTCGATGGATTTTTGATATGTCTGCCTCGTAATTAGATGTTTTGTATTGAGTTGATTGATAGGCAGGCTATATAAAACATCATCGAATGAAATTTTCTGGCCAGATGAATGGTTTATATACTTTTTAATACCTGATTAAATTTTGATTCAGGCGAATGTGAATTAAGCAATAAGCATAAAATTACAAGGCGCCTGTACATAGGGAGAGCGATTTAACATATTAATAAAACCCCACAACATCAGTTCACTGGTTATACATAGTTGATGAACAAAATGAAAACATGGGTTTATAAAGAGGTGATACGGGTTTAATACTCAGTAGTAAAGCTATCAATTTGTAGTCGTGTTCGTGGCATGTTTAATGCCTCTCCTTTCAAATTTGAAATAGTTGTTGATTTTGATGGATAAGGTCATTAGAATTTTCAATTTACCACATACGTATTATGAGTTTTAAAGATTAGTATTTCAAAGCCCAATATTCCTGCCCTTGCTGGGTGATGGGTCACGTGATTAATCGATCATAAATTTATGGGCTCTGTCCAATCTCGAAATATGACATGTTTAACCCATGTTTGGCTGTTGCACATTCAGCGTCCGTCCATATACGTTGTCATTTTCCAGAAAAGGTGCATATGCATTCTGGCGTTTATTATGCACATTTTTGCCATTACATCATTATCAGTAGGGCACAACCGTTAAATCGATATATAATATTTCCTTTTTCATATAGTATCTAAAACTAGATATCATATCTAAATCTAGATATAAACACAAACTATTTGAATTTACATATAGTATCTCCTTCTAGATATATAACTCTACATCCGGTTTATCTATACTTCGTTTTACATATTATAACTAAATTGACATATATTGTTAAAATATCTCCATTTTAATATAGTATCTAAAACTAGATATCATATCTAAATCTAGATATAAACTCAAAATATTTGAATTTAAATATAATATCTACTTCGAGATATATAGCTCTACATCCGTTTAAAATATATATTTCGTTTGACATATTATGTCTCAATTGACATATATTTTCAAAATATTTCGCCTCTTAGCAACATGTATACGTAATTTGTAGTCAGGATGCCTTGATAACTCTCCACACCACGCGGAGGTAGAGCGAGGTGACGAAGTGAAATGGATTGCTGCTTATCTAGCTGATCTACGTAATTTGTTGATCAAGATATTCTGTCGACTGGAATATGCCCGCAACTTAGTCTGCAACTAACATGGCCCAGTTCAACCTGGCGACGGACAAACATCTTAAATATCATCTTGGTGGTGTTTAAAGGATTCCGTGTGTTCAGGTTTTATCTGACAGGTCTGAAGACTTAGACTTAACAAAAGGTCACAAAGTCTGTGGCCTAGTCACAATACGTCTTTGTCAGCCGTTGTCGTGGGACCTCGGCTTTAAGTCTCACCCGGAGGAGTGGAGAAGCATGGGATCGAACTCATTACTCCTTTTTCACAGTATATTTAGCTTATCCACTGTGCCTTAGAGGACTGTATTAAGCGATTTATTGGTACAATGCATCTAGGTATTTGCAGTCTAGTGCAGCATAGCCGTCACGCGAACACGATCATCGAGTAGCTTATTTTTGAAAACTCGAATGTGCTAGATTTCGCCAAGATACGCTCGTACATGAACCATCTCATCGTATGAAGCTTTACCATCGGTAAACAAGTACCCGGTCCGTTAACAATGATGGTTCATGACCTACTTGTTTTCCAGCAATCATTCTTATATATTTTCCTTCTCTCCTTTCAATATGTCAGAGATGTTCCGGGATATTAAAAAATTGAGGCATCCAGACACAGGAAGCATAAATTCAAATCGGTTCACCGGTACCAGCACCATTCCAATAACACGTTGATGTCTCGACATGGATGATAGCCTTGTTGAGCCGCATTTTTTAATTTCACATCTGTGTAAAAATAGGTACCAACATGGCACATTTTGGAAGTGTGACATTTGTGTATGTTTAATTTCGATGGCGGGGTGGAGGCGGTGAAATTAATACTAAAATTTCAAACGTCTTCTGTTTCTGACGGTACGAATTTATATAACGTCTGTGGAGAATGTGTAGAATTGACACAAATCGGTACGAAATCTTCTAACACACGAAAACACGTTCTTCAACCACAAATTTTACATTTCGCAAAGTTCTTATAAGAATTATATGTACCAAATCCTCCAAGCCGGCGAAGAATTGGTAACGAAATTTCATTCCATTTCACACGCATGTGAGATATGCGCATGTAATAAAATTTCATGTACTATTCGTACGTATTCTTTACACTCACGAAAACCACCCATCTGAAGTGGTTTTGCCTTCGATTCCAGTTCTTCAATGTATAGCATTATACAACTGTATGTGAACATTTAGTAAAACTGATACCAGTTGTTCAAAGATGTGATGAATCCAAACCAATTCTTCACACGTCAAAACACTGACTTGTCCCGTCTAGCATGTGAAAATTTGGTACAATTTTTTTCACGTATGAGAATAATACCAGATATTCACAGATTTTATGATTACGTGCCGCCGATTTCTGCGGTTCAACAACGCTTTGAAAACGTACATAAAAGGTGCAAAACATAAAACAAGTAGGACTACAACATAAGTACCGCCTCGGAGCGGTCAGTAATATAAATTTACTGGGTGGTATAAACAGCTGTATATATTTTCCATTATCTTTGTTGAACTAGAGCCACAAGATAAGCTTTCCTTCTCGGTCTGATACAAAATGCATGGTTTTGCAAGTACCGGGCGGTCTCGGGAGATTCAACATTATAATTTATAAATCCGTGGTTTCCTGCAGATAGTACATTAGCGAACTCAAAAGCGCACCGGGCGTATGAAAAATCTCAACACACTGAAGATTTTGGACGTGTAAAGAAAATTTGTTTCTTAAACTCGTTTTAGCAGTCACACATTAGCGCGTGACTAAAGCGTTTACCAGACGTATGAAAAAAAATCTCAAAACGCTGAAAAAAAGTACGTTTTGTGTTACGTCCCAGACACACTAAGCAGGAAGTCTCGCCCGTTGGGCCTAGAGAAATAGATGGGCTGCTTGTGCCTAAAGCTTCTTCGCTGCTGACTGACCATCTGATTACTGGTTAACCGCCCAGGTCTGAGCTTGCCCAGGAAAAGTGGTTTCAAGTCAAAACCGTCCACACATATTAGCCTTTGAGGCTTTGTTGGACTTGTTGGATGTCATGGCATCCTAATTTTTGTTAAATATCCCAAAAAGTGGAGGCAACGTCCCGACATAACCTTAGCTGTTGACTGGGACGTAAAGCATCAATTCAAACAAACAAACAAACAAACAAACAAACAAACAAACAAACAAACAAACAAACACTAAGCAGGCGCTTTAGGCGCGCAGCAAACGTTAAACGCGCGTCTCATACACGTTTGGGGCACGTTACTGAAGCACTATTTCTTATTTTAAATCGGAACGCGTATGTTACTTACACTGGCGTGTCTAATATGTGCGCCAAACGCGTTCAAAGCGTATTCAACGCGCCTGTAACACACGAGTGACGGTGGTTTCCAGCTTAGACACACGACCGATTCACGCCGAGCTTCGAGAAAATTTTTAAACATGCTTAAAAAGTCTTTTGAGCCCATACGCAAGTGGAGCGCGCATCGACCTACAGTGACGTATATCAACATACACCGAGGCGTACACCAAGCGTACAAAGCGCGCAAGTAACGCGTTCCTAACGTGTCTCCATTGCGCTCCTGACGTATGTTGAATTTTACATTTTTGGCAACACACCCGGCGCGCGTTTGGCTTATATGCTAATGTGTGTCAGCTATTTTCCTCGTTTCCTGTGTGTTCAGACCTCATATACTGTCCTTTCATTGGGAGCTAAAAGAAATAGATCGGCTGCTTTTGCCTCCAAGCAAAGCTTCTTCGCTACTGACTGACCATCTGATTACTGGTTAACCGCTCATGTCTGAGCCTGCCCAGGAAAAGTGGTTCATGTCAATCTATCCACACATACAAGCCTTGTTGGTATAGTTGGTCGGATATACGTATTTAAAGCTTTTTGGATGTCATGATGTCCTATTTTTTGTTTAAAAGTCATGACCATTAACTTTTGACTGTGACGTTAAACATCAATTCAAACAAACAAACAAACAAACAAACAAACAAACAAACATAAAATAAAATAAATAGGGAGCGTGGTGACGTAGTGGTAAAGCATCGTAATCCGAATCGAGAGGTCATGCAATCGATCACCGTGGCACTGGCAGCACCCTGTTGTCCTAGAGCAAGGCATATTAACTCCCCGGAGGACGAGGAGCCATGCAAATTCATGTAGCGTAACTGCAACCGAGTTTGACGGCCCCTTGCCGAGTTGCATCATAATACCGCTCTGGCCAGTGTTGATTCGAGCACCGCGCCGAGCATTTGTGAGACCCGATTCAACATCTATGGTCATACTGGGATGTTGCCTCCTTTCAATGGGACTTCTACCTGTCGTGAAATGCTTAGAAATATGCTGAAGAAATATAACCACACAACAACTAAAGCTTATAACTTTTCCTATGTAGTTTCAGACCTAAGTGGTTAACCAGTAATCGTGTGGTCGATCACTCAGTTACAAGCTCTGTCTGGCAGTCCATCTATTTCTGACGGCCCTATGGGCGGGGATGGGCAAAGTCGCATCGGCTTGCCGTCCTTATCCGTTTAATTTAAATTTGAGAGATCGCTGGTTTCCGTTGCAGTCATGCTCTCAATGAACAGCCTGTTCATCGAGGTAAATATTTGTTGCCTGGCATTGTGGTGGAGTCACTCTTTGAAAGAAGAAAGAAAGAAAGAAGAAGAAGAAGAAGAAGAAGAAGAAGAAGAAGAAGAAGAAGAAGAAGAATTTATTTACGTACAGAGAGGCCCCGGCGAGATCGTACGTTGTTGTCGTGAAGAGTCATGGAGCAAAATTTTAAGATCCATTGACTTCTGGTTTACAGAAAGCGTTGGCTCTTTCCCAATATGACTGAATAATTGCTGATATGGACGTTAAGTCATATAATCTAACCAGTCCAAACATTTTAGATATAATTAACACTTTTTGGAATATCCCTAGCGCTTTATGTCGTTATGTTCAGCAGGTAAAATAGTGTTTACTCGTGTAAATCGGGCGACGAGCATATTCAAATCCAAACTGTACATAACTTCCCTGGTGAACTTAACGATGACGCTGGATTTTTTGTTGGAAATTTGTTTCTGCACAAAATTCAAACCTTCCCGCTATGCGAAACTCGATGAGAGACTGCGCATGACGCAAAATGATCACGTGTTCAGATGAAGGAAATAATATATCTCGATCGAAATATATAATGATATTTAGATTGACATATTATATGTCAATTTAGATATATTATAATAGAGTATATTTTGTTCGAAATATATGGTAATTAGGCATATCTCCTTCTAGATATAATATATCGATTTAACGGTTATGCCCTACTGATTATATGAGATCTTACACCGAGTCAAACATTGAGCGGACTAACCATAGTGCGGCCATTTTTAAACAGTGAAGGGCCTGGTCTCTATATTTATAATACTAGTCTGTGTCCCTTCAACTGGACGCCAGTCTTATATGGGTACTGGTGGATGATTTACAATGTTCCTCGTGATTTGAATAATTAATGAGGTGGGACTTAGTTTAGCACCTTGCAGTAGTCATGGGCGACTGCATGTATATGCCAACAGCGATCGTTCTGCCACTGCCATGCCGGGCTTAACATGCCATAATTTAATAATGTTTTAATACTAATACATGGAAACATATTGTGTCAACGGAAATGAAGACGCATCGCCCACGGTACAGCAATCTAGACACTCGATTCCCAGTGGTAGGGGAAACAAACTTGACTGGCAGAAAACGTTTATCAAAACATATACTATGAGCTTTCGAGAACGCTAAAACATTGATTTTACGCGGAACTACAATTATCAGTTTCCCTAAAAAAAGTCTTACTGCTATGCTTATCAAAATAAGATAATAACGAGAATAACACTGGTCAATTTATCATCAGGAAAACATGTCCGTGTAAAATATACCCCCTCAAACCCCACTTTTATATAGTAAAACTGGGGTATGCAGGGGTATACCTATTTTTCTTATTTTTGCTTCAAAACATAGATTGCGGGTACTCGTTAGAACCGCCTCGGCGAGGCGGTTCTAACGTGTACCCACAATTTATGTTTTGAGCAAAAATAAGAAAAATATATAAAAAAAATATACAGAAAATTTTCAATTTTTACACTTTAAGAAAAACCTATATATTGCATGGGCAAGTTTTTTATGTACAGCTACCTTCAGTTATTATTATACCCCTTCGATATTCAGAAATAAATTGACAACTCTTCTTGTTTTTGAACAATCGTCACTGGCAAGAAATGGACAACTGGAGGAATGTGTTTATATGTTTTGCTAAGATTGAGTGCAAATATTTACTCTGTATATAAAACTTCCAGATCTTGTGATGCTGTATGCCTAAATTGATTACATTATAATATATGGAACCAAATTTTTTAACAACAACAAAAAAAAAAAAAAAAAAAAAAAAAAAAAAAAAAAAAAATCACTGATTTTCGAATTTCAAAGATTGCACAAGGAACCATGGTTAATGGTTTGTTAGTTTGTTTGTAATTTATGAAAGAATAACCATTTTTGTACTAAGGCCTTTATTAGCACTACTAGTACATGTATTTACAAAATTACACCCTGATTTTCATTCAATGTGCATTTTAGAATTTCATGGTAAAGCGGTTGCTACAATATAAAATTAAGCATGTTAGTGTTATTTAGCAAGAAAACGAATGAGCTAATGTATCCGTTTGAAACTGGCTAGTGAAACACAAGTTTTATATAAAACAGAATGTGAGTTGGGTAAAATACATTAAAATTACAATGTAATATATACTGAGTTCAACAGCCAACGCAACTTTATTTTTTCCTCTCTTCTTTATGTGAAAACTTTTGTGCTCTCTCGTCATGAAAATGACTCGAAAATCTTTGTGTGTTATCAAATCTGAGATTTTAGTGCGCATGCGCGGGAACACGCCTCAGGGTACAAAACTGCATTTTCCGTGCCCCACGCGCGAGGGCTCGAAATTTTTCAAAACAATTCACACGATTCAAATCTTGGACAAGCATCCGATGAGTGTATGGCAATACTAAAGTTGAAACACACGGCCCAACGCCAGAAATTGGCATTGATTTTCAGTTCCCCAAAAAAAGCTTGTTTTAGGCGTTCAACGTCACGTGGTCACATGGTCGACGTCAATGCAGATGTCAACCATATGCTTTATTTTGTGTTGGCAACCTAGTCTTATTGAATAAAGAATACAGTTATGTGAACGTTATTTTTCAATGTGTTTCGTTGCTTTAGGTTAGGGTGGTTTGCACAGTTTAGCAAGAAATTCATGAAAATCGCTGATTTCCTTCTTTTTTCAAAATGACCCCTTCGCCAGTTTTTACGCAATTGTAGGCAAAAGAAAAAAGTCTGACGGCTGATTTTCACAGGTCTTCTTTGAAAATGGTTTGACTACATATATTCAGAATTTCGGATGAATCGACGGAAACGACAAAAAGTTATTAAAAAATTAATGACGAGTTGCGTTGGCAGTGGAACTCAGTATATATAAGCTATTTCCAAAGTCAAAAACGCATGCAAAATCACACTTTAAATGTATATGATAATAATGGAGATTTTTATAGTGTTATTTTCATTCAAAACGAAAAAAGTGACTGAACAAAGAACCTCCAAAATAGCAAAGTATAGACTGCTTGCTTTACAGCGTTGACGTGAAACCACGAAGAACGATTTTACCATGTCCCTCTCCAGTTTATCATGATCATGTACATGTAAATCATCTTAAATAGTGGTCGCTTACAACCATATTGTCATTTGGACACTTCAGATTCTTTCTGTCACATTTGTCACCTAACTCCAAATCTCCGCGAAAATAGGCTGGCTATACATTCACCTTGTTGGATAAATTGCCGCTTTCAACCCCTAACTTAACATCAAAAGTATCCTTTACTACCCTTAAAGTTAATAAGCAGTTTAAACACAACAATTTTCGCAAATGCTCGGTGTGAAATTTATGGTTTTTCGAAAATGCCACTCCGCAATTATACACGAAGATGATCCGGTAGCGAGATGAAGTGACATACAATTTGTTAGTGACTACTAGTCGAACGTACCATTAGTTCGGCCAGTGATGTGCTTGATAAGCGACGTTATTGAGGGACAGTAACCCTAACCAAAACATATGTTCGCTGTTTGGGCTGATTGATTACAAGAAAAGACAAACTTTCTTTCAGAGGTGTTGAATGTATTATTCATGTCGAGAAAAATATGCGTGTGAAAACATCTGTTTGACACCCCAAAATCAGAAATATCTGTTCGTGTAAAGCTTTTGACAATACCCTATATTTTACGTTTAACAGGTTACCACGCCCAATTCTCTATTAACTATCATTATAATGGTGTAAAATTTCGCAATACCACTCCGCACTTGGGTTTAAATGATACATTTCAGCATCACCAGCTATCATTAGGTCTAATTTTGATTTCTCGTCTATTTAGAACGTGAATTCTGATTAGCTACCGATGTTTAAGAATTGTCAAATTATCTTTCCCTTAGAAACGTCACAATGGTTCCTTCAGGAGCATTTTGTATGACAATTATTATAATGGCTATTATCATTTGAGCTTGTCAAGAGAAGAGATGTCTTTAGGGTTTCCTGGCACAGAGATAGAATACATAAAGAAAATGTTGCTTTTTATGTCACTGGGATGTTAAGAAGCCTTTGTTGCGTTACTAGCTTGTTGCGTTACTAGCTACCCTGGCTTCTTCCAGATGAGATTTTAAACTGATACTCCATCTCTGTAGGCAATAGAGCAAAAGTATCGAAAATCTAAGGTGTGGAGAAGCCGGTAGTAAACCAGTCCGAGGGGTCATGGATTCGATCTCGGACTTCCTGGATTGCCCTTTGGAGCTCACGATAAAGCACTTTGTTGTTCAGATGACATATGTAAGATGTTTGGCAGGTACACACCCTGTTAGAGTTCCAGCTTGGTGACAAGCTTGATTCCATTCCGCTTACGTTTTTTTATCATCTACATTTAGGAGTTGGTCAAGCATAGTTGTCTGCACATTTTTTTTTTGGTCTGTAATCTCCTGAGACTGAATAACTTGCCATTAATGCGGTACCTCATAGGCTGAAACACCAAGATATGCAACAACAACAGCAACAATAACAACATCAACTACAAGAACGGCGACGGCGACGACGACAACAACAGCAGCAACAACAACAAACAAAAAGCAAACATGAATGTAGCACTGTATTTAAGGATGTGCTCTTTCGAGTTTTGAAAAAAGTAAAAGAAAGAAAAACGTTCTTTTTTTTTAATATTCTGTTAACTTTTTAACATTTAGAACTTTGAAATTCTACACGACGATTGCCCGAATTCTTTGATCTAGCTTTCCCATTAATTTTCCCCAGATGTGCAATTTATGATATGTCCAGAACTAAAGCATACATTTACAAGTTGCTAACGACATAAACACATGCTTCGATTTGTCTTACACCCGGGAATAACGAACAGTTTCAAGTTTCTAAAAATACCACGACCGCCATTAATCACGTGGGTTAATCGAGATGATAGTTGTCAGTGAATCTTTTGTTCCATGGTGAAATTGACACCTCGACTTTGACAAGTGATGTTTTCGTACATGTTTGAGGGGCTGGGTGTCAGAGATCATCTGATAATACAACATAATATTTTAAGCTTTATCGAAATATGTATCTGCCAAATGGCAGTTTAAATATGAAACATAACGCCATTTTAATTAATTTTGAAACTCCGTTTTCTTACGCATTTTGCTGAAATCGTACCCGGGAGCCGGGTGTGCCTCCTTATGGTTCGAAAATATCAGTTTCTGACTTTTATTATAACACCACAATACCTGATCTTAATGAAATCTTTTCAATGCGATTTCCATTTTTTTTTTTCGTTTTGTTTTCTTCTTTTTTATTATGTTAAATACCCATAATCTCAACAAACACGAATTGAGGTAGATATAATCATCAGGAAAACATGTCCACTTTTATATAGTAAAAGTGGGGTATGCAGGGGTATACCTATTTTTCTTATTTTTGCTGCAAAACATAGATTGTGGGTACAATCTATGTTTTGAGCAAAAATAAGAAAAATATCAAACTTTTTCAGCTGAAAATTTTCAATTTTTAAAGCTAAAAAAATCTCTTTTTATTGCATGGGCAAGTTTTCGTAATGATTGTCAACATTGCGCGGTTCTCGTTAGTACAGTAGTAGCAAGATAGCTTCTTTGGTGCCAGGAAAACATGTCAATGAGATGTATACCCCCTTAAGCCCCATTTTTAAACAGCAAAACTAATGTATGCTGGGGTAAATCTATTTTTCTTTCTTTTTTTTTTTTTTTTTTTTTTTTGCTCCAAAACTTTGATTGTGGGTATTCGTTAGACCCGCTTACAGGAGGCTTACCTATAATCTATGGTTTGAGCAAAAATAAAAAAAATATCAAAGAATTTCTAATGAAATTTTCAGTTTTTACAGCTGAAAAAATCTCTGTATATTGTTTTTGTAAGTTTTTGTAATGTTTACTTCGATACTTTGGTTTGTATCATCATCGTCTATTGAGTCCACTTTCCTAACAATCCAGTATTTTACATTACTGACCGATCCAAGGCGGCACTTATGCTATGGGTCTATTTGTGTGTCATGTTTTATATCAATGTTTGTTCATTGTATGTGCGTATTCGTATACTGAGTTAAGTTTCGGAGACTGAATGGCAGCCTATTGGGAAACAGCTGCTCGATCGGCTTACGATATGTTTTTAGTATGAATGCCCGATTGTAAATTAAGTTTTTTCCCATCTCGTTTTTCTTGGACTGGGATTTTCTTACTTTAAATACCTGCAGAGAAAATACAAATCTGCTCATTAAAGTAATTTATTAAAATGTTCAACACTGCGGTACCTATTTAATATACTGTCAAATGTTCAAAACTTAATCTGAGACATCATATACCATGGTAATATCATTTTGACAGTTAAAGTGGTGTAAAGATGTCACCACTGGTCCAGAGACCTGATCTAATCATGCTCATTGAAGGGTAATAGCCATTTTGGACAACATAAAACTTAAGGAAATTGATTCTCTATTCAGATACCTGTTTATGGGGGCATTTCCTATTGTTCGGGATGGACATGTCAAGAAGGCCATTATCTAGATAACGGTGCACATTATGCATCACAGTGCTATGCAGTCTATAGATTAAAGCAAAACTTCTAAAAATTCGACCTCAGTTTTACGGTAATTTTCATATTTAACGCTCAGCTAAAACCAACAGTTGATTTTCACTTGGTCTGAAATAGGATGATATTGCCAATTTTCGACGAGTTATTTTTTTTTACTTGCAACGGAATCCCATCACCTATACATGTCCGTGTAATATATACCCCCTTTTACCCCACTTTTATATAGCAAAACTGGGGTTTACAGGAAACACCATAGACAGACTAAACCGACAGCGTTAGAAATAAATCACAGCAGAACCACACTGGAATGATCAGAGAATGATCCTAAAGCTCTGTTTTCACTGTCCCGGTTTAGCTCCCCGGTTCACCCCGGTTTGACAAACCGGAGTAAACCGGGACGAACCGTGGCGAACCGGGGTAGAACCGTAGCGGCACCGTGGACAACCGGGGCAAACCGTGGTAAACCGGCTTTGCCTTGCCGGTCGTTTTAAAATGTTTAATAGAACCGGTGCGAACCGGGACAAGTGTCAAAAACCGTGATAAACCGGGGCGACACCGGGGCAAACCGTATCTCCACCGTGCCGACATCGTGATATACTGGGGTAAACCGGGGCGTTTATTTTACCCCGCATCTCCCCGGTGTTGGGCCGGTATCGCCCGGTTTATGCATATGCCGGTGGAGAAACGGTGTGTGCCGGTTCACTCCGATACCGCTACGGTTTAGATGAGATTACATGCAATTAGTTAAAATGCGCAGATTTAATCAGTTGTGTTCATGTGTTACACGAAATAGAATGAATTGTCTAATAAACACCAAACTCCAGTTGACTAGTCAGCAAATCGCATTTACCGTGGCTACGGCAAGTGCTCAGCCACTGATTAACAGGTAACAAAGAAGGAATTGTCAGAAAAAGATGGTTTGGGTTCGACAATGGTTTCAGAGGTCACTACTCAAGACTGCTAGAGGAATTAAGGCTTGAAGATGGTGCTTCTTTCGAATGGATCCAAGGAAGTTTCATGATCTGCTTTAGAAAACAGACCAGACGTTGCGTTCGAGTGTTGGCGGACATTGTCAATATGACGAACTGCGGTTCTTCATGGTACATGTATGTGTGAACGGGACTGTGAGAACGGGGCTTAAGGAGGTTAATAATTATTGATAGAAAGAAGTATATTCAGGATTAATAGAAGAGGAAATTTCACAACAATGAAAATAATTTGTGCTTTATTTCTTTATTTCATACAAACATAACAGTTTCTAAGACTTCAGATAGTTTATTTTTTATGGGTAAAACGTTGCTTTTTTAAAGACTTACATTGCACAATATAAACTTAAACACTGTATCAGTTTTATTTAATACATAATACATGTACAATGTAAAATATTTGTTGCACTCATATGCTTTAAATGATTAACAAATTAGCCCTCTGCACTTTTATGCCATTATGATTTATCCGTAATGCTATACATGCACGAGTAATATAAATGTCTCATAAACCAATGATTTCTGAAATTGACCATATTTTAGGTTTCTTCGCTGCATTTGATGCCTGAATGTCAGTTTCATCTAACTTTCTTTTACCACTATCACTTTGCATTTTGTTATCAATCGCAGAATAATCTTCTATTTGCTTATCATCTAGTTGTTCACAATAATTATTCTGAGACAGTTTGTCCTTGAATATGGAGAAACTTTCCAAAGGAGGCAAGCTCTCGGATAGGCCTGTCACAGTAGCTGGAGATTTTAATCCATCCATCGGATTTTCAATGTCTTCTGGAGATGGTATTCTGTCGAGAGCAATATCAGATCTGATATCAGGGGAGAATAATCTCTGAACGCACTTTTTGGAGGGCTTTCGTCGGTTTGTGACATCATCATCTTCAATGTCGACGTCAGAAATGTCGGAAATACCGGAAGTATCAGATGATGGTCTCTTGTCATCTTCAGTGAAAGAATTCTGACTTGAAATACTGTCGTCTTTGCTTGATTTGTCTGAAATAAGAATTATAATGAAAGTAAGAGATTTTGAATAAGTTTAAAAATAGGTCATAGAAAAGAAATAAAAAAAAAGATATCCTGACTATGGACATGATTGGTTATATGTATCATTATTTATATAATATAACTGGAAGTTAAAAAAATGATTTTTGGTCTATTCGATTAAAGTCCAATTTGAAAATGACATGTCTCTTAACATGTAACAAACCAAGTCTACGTGAGAATGACGTTCTTTATCATTATATAATAGCAATGAGTATTCCAACGTACCATCGGAATCAAAGTCATCACCAATTACATTCTCTTTCTTCAGTCTCCTTCTCGCATTGGCAAACCACGTGGACACCTGGGTTAAGGTCATTCGAGTGATGATTGCCAGCATGACCTTTTCACCTTTGGTTGGGTAGGGGTTCTTGCGGTGAGCATTCAGCCAAGCTTTGAGAGGCTCCGTTGTTTCTCGTGTTGCGTTTTTGCGTCGAGCGGCGTTGAAATCAAATCCCGGAGGACTGTAATAGAAATAAATGCTTGTTAGGGCAAATGCATTTGAGCCACTGCTTGAAAAAAATGCTTAGGCGAAAACAAAGGCGCAGATCAGCTGCGCAGTAACACAGATACATGTAGTACAATATATTTTCAACTTCAACCCAAAAGTTCAAGCTTCTAACCTGCTTCTGTGACTGTACAGACTGGTTTGTATCAAACCTGGTCGGAAACCCAATTTGTTGGTTTTCTTATGCGAAGGCTCATTTAGTTTTACATGTTTCAAGATGTTTATGTCTCCCATCAGTGAATACTTTACACTTCTCAAGTATGAAAATTGTTTTTATTTATTTATCCATTTATTTATTTATCTATTTATTCATTTATAACCGATGATAACCATATACTTACATAACGCCAAACTGTTGAGCTGCCATGATCTGATCGTAATAGTGTGAAGCTTGACCCACCAGTGGGGCGGCATAGGCATTTGTCCGTCTGTCTGCAACACCGTCCTAGAAAAAAAGAAGAAGGAATAGTATTACGTTTATTTTAGATATGTCCAAAAACTTAGATTATTTGACAAAGAATCAGAAAAAACGCATCATTGAAAGACTGATTTGCCGCGCATTACATAAAAACATTTCGTTTCTTTTTATGTCTGTGAGACATGTACATATATTTGATTCATTTTAGATTAGACATGTATTTGATTTGTTTTACACTGAGTGACGCTGAGTGACAAGTTTATGTAGTGTTTGGATTTTAAAAAGATTCAAAAGAATCACATTTTGCTGTGAAACTTACCATAGTGTAAAATGCGGGTTGTCCCATTCCTGGCAGAGATGCTGGTACCTGGCTGTGTGTCGGGCCGTAGATGTGTTCTGGTAACCGTGGTACTCTGCTCAGGTAGGACTGGGAACCAGGCTGTATCTGACATGAGCAGATGGTACTTCCGGTCACGGGATCAGTTGCTACCGGTCTTCCAGTCTCACAGCATCGTTGCGCTGGTTGTCTGTGAGACATTACGTCATCGCCGTACAGCGCATGTGTTGTTTGCTGTATTATAAAAAAACTTTCATGATGATGGACTGTAAATGGCAAACGGACTTGGTCTCAAATGAGTTCGTAAATATTAAAAAAAAAAAAAAAAAAAAAAAAAAAAAAAAAAAAAAAAAAAAATAACGTAACTGCTACATGTATAAGAGGAAAAACCGTTGTTGTTAAAGCACTGGCGTATTCGTACTTTAACCGTTTTCTAATCCATGATCGCATCTAAATCATTTAAAATGTTTATATTTATAGCTAATGTTTTGCTTCAAAAGTATGTTATCTTCAAAGCTATAATGCAGAATAAAAATACGGACTCGCCTATGACGAAAAATGAGTGAAAACAACTTTATTGACATAGGAATTCTATCCACAGTAAATACATTACGAAAACATGCCCATGCAATATACAGTGATTTTTAACGATGTAAAAATGAAAATTTTCAGTGGATTTGTTTATGTTTTTCTTATTTTTGCTCAAAACATAGATTGTGGGTACACGTTAGAACCCCCTGCATACCCAAGTTTAACTATATACAAGTGGGGTTCAAGGTGGTATACATATATATTTCACGGACATGTTTTCCTGATAAAATGGCTTACCTGCAATGCTGATGAAACGGTGGTTCCTTGAGACATGATTAAATCCTGTGCGACACAAGTATAAGAAATCCGTTTCTAATTATAAGATTTAATGAATACTTTAAACTACTGTCCGTTTTGTCTGATTATGAAACATGTGTAAGTGTAACAGGTTTGAAATGCAAATTTGATATGCAAAATCATATTTCACCACATTTTTATAAAAATCTTGAAAAATAATTACTCCCACTACTGCAGTAGTTTCATTGGTTCTTGCAACAAATGATAAAGATCCACCCAAAGGAGTTTGACACTATCTATTGGATCAAGGGAAACGCGCGTCTCAAATTTCACCCGCGGCAAAACAACGCTCCATCTTTGTTGTCGATATTGCACACAGAGGTAACAGGATCTTTCGCGACCTGGTTCGTTCGCACTTAGTCCGTTCGCTACCTCCCATTGGTCCGTTCGCTACTCGGTATTTTTCGCACCTTTTCGCACCTAATTCGCACCTTTTCGCACCTAATCGACCCTAGTCGGTTCGCTACCAAGATGTTTTTCGCGGCTTCCCGCCAGTTATGACCGTTAATTATTCACTCACTACCAAACTTCACAGATGATTAGTAGCCTACTCACGAGTAGGACTTTTGAATTTTAAAATGATGGTTCTTAAATAATTCGATTTTAGAATGTTTCAGAATATTCATGTTTTATTGTTTTAACTTTGACCATGGGGAAACGGAATTTTTTTAATTGTATCCACTGTGCTAAAAAAAAAAACATGCGGTCCAGTGCGACGGGTGTGGTGAGTGGCGAGAAAAAATAAGAAAGGAATATGCTAAATTACATTTATTCCTTTTTGAGATGTTTTAATCATTGCTCATGTTTTAAGTTTTTTTATTAGGAGAATCATAATGTACATTTCTTTTTAACATGTTTAATATATTGTATGCTAAAATTATAACCTCAATCAGCAGATCTCATCTTTAATTGTCTATGAAAGTATTAAAATAAATAATTATAATTGTCTACATTGTGTGTGTAAAAGTGTTTGTATGTAAATAATTGCCACCTGTAATTACCCTTTTAGGCTTCACCGATCATTATTTTATGTCTATTAAACCATGAATATCGTTTATAAAATTTCTGTTGTACATATTTTCATGAAACAAAATTAAATATGATATAGATCTATATGACTTCACCATCTTTTCTATAACCTATTATTTACATTTTAGAAAATCAGGTAGCAAAAATGTAAGGTAGCGAAAATGTCAGGTAGCGAACATGTACAGGTAGCGAACGCGTTGGTAGCGAACAGGTCAGGTAGCGAACAGGTATAGGGTGCGAACAGGAAGGTCGCGAATCGACCATAAATCTATCGCACACAGACAATAGACCATACCCGGGAGCAATCATTTTAATCATTGAAGACACACGTAAAACATTAAATTCTATTGTTAAACCTTTAAAATTTCTCAATTTTATGTTTTATCTGACGAAAATGACAGTGTAACTGCTTGACTCTACATTAGTTTACTTTAGTTTTCAATATAAGGTTATTAGATCTTGCGATAATCGATGATTAATAATCGAATTTCTTTTGCATCGATTTTGAAATATTGATGCGTCTGTATATCGATGCTGTAAGATGATATCGCATTTTAACAAGCACCTTTCACAATAAGGAAATGCGATATGCAAAGATAATCTTATGCTTTCTTTTTGTTTTATATACATTTTGTTAATTTACGAGCCTTGTCTAGCTGTCATGGATTTGGCTTAATATTTACAATGTTTTTGTCATGTTTATCATCTGTACATGGAAGCCTTAATTCACTCCAATCACATCCCTGCAAATGATACAAGAATGATGTCTCAAACACCGAGCTTAAATTCACTTTAATTCCAAAGTTTTAGGGGTTGATTACTCTTTTAACTAGGTACCTGACTGCATAGGGATTGCATTTTATAGATAGCAGTAAAGACATACATGTAGTTCTTTGAACTAAACAGAAGTAGAAATCAAGCACTTACGACTAAATGCTTCGAACCATCTAAGAAGCTGGTAATTTTGAATGTTAAATACACATGTATGTTCTTTTAAAAATACTATTTAGTTTGATTAAGTAGATATATGTAAATATTTTTGAGAATTACAAAATTAAGTAGCTGCTCTCCCGAATGGTTTTCCACTTATTCCGACTACAGGAGCATGCAAACTGTATAGAAAGTTTAATAAATAATTATGTATAAATATTATAACGCATAATAAATCGAAAAACCTGCATATACAATAAAATATGACATAGCTAAATTGCAATTTCGAACTAAAAAGTGAGAATAAGAGGCTTGTTCAAGATAGCGGTCTGTCACCATTTTTTTGCAATTACAAAATTATATTTCCGTTTGTTCTACAGTAATAGCATCTTGCGTATTTCCGGTTTGGGGGTTTGTGGCGAGTGTTTTGTTTATCACATGTGCATGAAGACTACAAGAGTATGCAAACTGCATTTAAGTTTTGATAAATTTGTGTAAATGTAACGAAAGAAAACAACAACAACAAAAACAACAACATATTGATTAATCAGAAGACCTGCATCAATATGTCATATAGCTCAATTGCAATTACGTACTCAAAAGTGCCGATATTAGCATTCGGCATCTACCGGAAGTCGGGCACTCGGTTGATCGGCCAGATCTTACAATAGATATTTAGCAAATATATATGAATTGACAAGCGGGTGCTTAGTAATCACGATATGCTCAAGTTTAGGCATTTCATATAGTGTCTCTTCTGTCTAGAATGCATTCCTTGTTTTAAGAAAAAGCGCTTTGAAGACGACAAACTGATTTTTTTTATTGTTTGTCTAATGTCCAGAAATTTGCACTGGACTTCGACAAAGTTATGATAGCAGAAAAAGAGTGGTGATTTCTATTCAAGTATACAAACCGCCGAATTCCCTCTGGAACTTCTTGCAGTACTGTAGTTTGAAACATTTATTTGGATTGTGTTGTCAGTTTGTTGTTTGCTTATCTTTTTTTTCCATTACGAACACTTTCATGCAATATACAGAGATTGTTTAAAAAAAAAATCGAAACTTTCATTGGAAAAAATTTGATTGTTTTACATGCTTTCGCTCAAAACATTTATCGTGGACGGTACACAATAGAACCGCCTAACGAGTACCCACAATGTATGTTTTTGATCAAAAATAAGAAAATTATGCATACCCCTGCAAACCCCAGATTTTCTATATATAAGTGGGGTTTAAGGAGGTACTGTATAATTTCAAAGGATTTCTCTCAATCATCACTAGTTTGCCTACATACAGTGTCAACGTAGTTTGGAAACTACATCAAGAGCAACAACAACAAAATTAAAAAAGCGTATGATCATTTAATTATTTTGTAACACAAGATGTCATGTTGAAATGCCAATGACATCACTAAGTGCGCTTGCCTGACATTGTAACACATTAAAGCTGTCTATAAGGAGTGAAAATGGATGATTTAATTTTTTAAAAGATTGAAAGTTACATATTTGATGGACAGAAGCTCGTTTGCCTTTGCATAAGGGCTGAGTAATAAAAGTGCCAAAAAATATAGCTGTAATGCATGTACGATTATAAGTTTTTATCTGACGAAAACGATAGTCCGTTGGTTTGACTCTACCCTACGAGAGTAGTTTTCTTTGTTTTCAATAATGATATGAAGAGATCTTACGATAATCGATGATTAATAATCGAACATCTTTTTCGTCGATTTTGAAATATTGATGTGCCTCGATATCGATGCTGAATAGATGATATCGCATTTTAACAAGCACCCTTCACAATAAGGAAATGTGATAAGCGAAGATAATCTTATGTTTTCTTTTTGTTTTATACATTTGTTAATTTATTAGCCTTGTCTAGCTGTCATGGATTTGGCTTAATATGTACAATGTTTTTGTCATGTTTATCATCTTTTACATGAAACCCTTATTTCACACCAATGACATCCCTGCAAATGATACAAGAATGATCTCTAAAACACAAAACTTGAATTTACTTTAATTTCAAAGTTTTAGGGGTTGATTACTCTTTTAACTAGGTACCTGACTGCATAGGGATTGCATTTTATAGATAGTAAAGACATACTGTAGTTCTGTGAACCAAACAGAAGCAGAAATTGAATGTTTCGAACCATTTAAGAAGCTGGCATTTTGAATTTTAGATACACATGTATGTTCTTTAGAAATTATATTTAGCAATATGTAAACATAATTGACATTTACAAAATTAAGCAGCTGTTCTCCCGAATGGTTTACGATTTGGTGTCACTGTGCATGCAGACTACAGGAGTGTGCAAACCGTATAAAATGTTTAATAAAATATATAAATATAAGGAACGAAAAAGAAGACATAATAAATCGAAAAACCTGCATGTACGCACATGTACATGTATAAGATATAATATAGCTAAAATGCAACTACGGGCTCAAAAGTGCGAATGAAGGGTTTGGTGAAGACAGCTGTATGACACCATTTTTGACAATTTCAAAATTACGTTGCACTCTCGAAATATTTTCTTTTTGTTCCGATAACATCTTGCATATTCCCGATTTGGACTTTCAACGGTGGATAGTGCTTTGTTTATCACATGTGCATGAAAACTACAAGAGTATGCAAACTGTATTTAGTTTTTGATAAAGTGTAAATATAACGAAAGAAAAACAACAGCTACAACATATTATAAATTAAAAAGAAGACCTGCATCAACGTGCCATATAGCTTAATTGCAATTACAGACTCAAAAGTGTCAATATAAACATAAGGCTTCTACAGGAAGTCGGACACGTTGTTGATCGGTAAGATCACACAGTAGATAAAGCAAATGTATGAATTCACAAGAAGGTTCATAAGTAATTACGATATGCTCAAGTTTATGTATTTCACAAAGTATCTCTTCTGACTGGGATGCATTCCCCGGCTCGTGAAAAAGCACATTGAAGACGATAACCTGATTTTTGTTTTATTGTTGTGTTTTGTTTAATATTCAATGTCCAGAAATGCACTGGACTTCGACAAAATCACAGGGGTTTAGGTCCGTCACAGTGCGAGATGATTCTTTATGATATCTGCTACTGAATCTTTATGATAGCGTTACAGATTCTTTATGATTCTCTTAGCTCATCTATTGGTAGGTGATGAGAAACCGTTGTTTCTAAGATTTTTGATGCATGAAATGACCTTTTTGGCACACATACATAGTATATATGAGCTGGAAATTGTTCTCCATCAATTTTAGCAATGTTGGTATACAGGTTGAAAGTTAATGGGTGATTAAATCCTTAAAATGGTTAATAAAGCAAGGAAAATCGAAAATGAATATTAAAATACATAACACATCAAAACATTTTATCATCAGTTTAGAAATTTAACTAATTATCTATGAACTAACACTTTTCTATGCATGTAAATCTTCAAAGGAATCGTTTTGCAGACTTTTATGTTTTTAAGCATCAAAAGTATCATAAAGAATCTGTGACAAAATTTTGTCACGGATTCCGTATGATACAAAATGATGGGTAACGGATTCTTTATGATGTGTTACAGATTCTTTATGACACTCTTTTATCGAGATAAACTACCAATTATGAGGCCCTCCCAGGGTTTTGGGGGATTCAGGGAGAAGGGCTATCTATTTTCAGAGATTTGGGGAGAAGGGTCATTTATTTTAAGGGATTTGGAGAGAAAGCATAACTTGTTGGAGTTTTAGGGAGCAGGGGGCTGAGAAAAACATTTTATGAGCTGGGGAGAAAGGTCATTTTTCTTTCATGGAGCAGGGAGCAAAGACCCCCCCCCCTTGGGGGCAATTATTAATGTCTCTGATCTACAAAGCAGGTTTGTACTATGCGATTTGGTAAACAAGTCATTATTTTATCAGGCAAACTGAGATTTGAGCATTTATTTTCAAATATTATGATATGGTTTGGTTAAGTGATGACTAGACGTCCCAGTAAACAAGTTTTGAGTCATGTTGGGGCAAAGGGCCACCGCTTCTTGTGTTTTAAACAATACTATAGATTCATGAACACATCTTGCATGATAGAGTTATGTCTAGAACCCAGGGCCTCCCGCATCGCAGACCTGTAGTCTACCCCTACCGCACTGCACTTCCTTTTTTAAATGAAATGAACTCAAATTGTATTGAGGCTTAATGTCCCAGTCAACAATGTTTCAGTCATGCCAGTACAGAACCAATTCTTCTTGGGTTTTACCAGTACTGTAAGGAGTTAATGTGTTTTGGTCAAGGACACAACACGGTGACGCCTGTGGGGATCGAACCCGGGACCTCTCTATTTGGTGTCTGACACTCTACCACTACGCCACCGCGCTTGTTTCACAATTACCCTGTGCGGGACTTGAACCCACACCAAACACAGCGCTGAGATGATTGAGTGATTATGAAACTAATATAATTTAGATATCTTATATACTAAATGAGAGATCTGCTATACCTAAATAAGATATCTTCTTCACAAGATAAATCAAGATATCTTCCTAACAAGATAAATCAAGATATCTACTTTGGTTAATAAGACATCTTTATTGCTAAACTAGGTATCTTAATTAGCAATAAGATATCTAAATTGGTAAAACAAATATCTTATAAACAGTGGTCAATAAGATATCTTTTACGGTAAATTAGATATCTTAATTAGAAAAACGATATCTTAATTTATAATTCAGATATATGAATTAATACAATATATCTTAATTAAGGCTATAAATTAGATTTCTGTACTGACATAGTAGATATCTTATTTAAGTAAAAGAAATAGGTTGTGATTGGGCAAAATAAATAAGACTAAAGGTGTCTTATTTGTTTAGCTCAATAAGATAGCTTATTAAGGATATAAGATAACTTTTTTTGTAAATAAGATATCTTGTTTGTCTAAAACCATATCTACTTTAGCTCAATAAGATAGCTTATTAAGGATATAAGATAACTTTTTTTTGTAAATAAGATATCTTGTTTGTCTAAAACCATATCTACTTTAGCATATTAGATATCTTATGTAATAAAGATATCTTATATACTCAAGAAGATATCTTATTTGACAAATATAAAAAGCTTACATGTTAACATAGATATCTACACAACTATTTTAGATATCTCAAATGCTGATTAAGTGTCATATTCTCAAATGCTGATGTCATATTAAGAAAAAAATCTAATATCTAATATCATAATTGCTATATCAGATATCTTTATGACAAATTATGAATTAAGATATGTTATATACTTTTTTACATATAAGATATCTAATATAATTTTTAAGATATCTTATTTGTCAATTTAGATATCTATTTTTACAAATAAGATATCTTATTAAGCCTGAATGATATCTAAATATACTATATAAGACATCTAAATAAACATTGCGGATATCTAATATTAACATTTTGTATACCTAATATAATTAAATGGATATCGTATTTGCTATATACGATATCTTCTTTATAATAGATATCTAATAAATTGAAATAAATGTCATATCTATTAAACAAGATATCTAATATTGCATAACAGATATGGGTGATTTTCAAAAAAATGAAGTAAAAGTGTGACATTGACCCATTTTAGGTCAAAATTGAGATATGCATTTGTCTTTTTAATTTTTGTTCCTGGTTTTTCTATGGATATCAAAATAAAAGTAATCAACATTCAAATCTCTTTGACAACGGCCATTTTTAACTCACCTGAGCCGTTAGGCTCACAAGGTGAGCTTATAGGATGGCCATGATCCGGCGTCCGTCCGTCGTCCGTCCGTCCGTGGTCCACCATTTTCAAAGATCTTCTTCTCTGAAACCGCTTGGCCAATCAAAGCCAAATTTTATATGAAGCATCTATAGGAAGGGGGAATCAATGTGTTTATAAATAATCCAGGTCACATGACCAAGATGGCCGCCATGCCCATCTATGGTAAAAACCCTTCAAAATTCTTCTTCTCCGGAACCACTGGACCGACTTCAACGAAACTTGGGATTGGTCTGCCGCCACCCCAAGGCAATATACATGTATATTACAAAAATATTCAAAGATCTTCTTCTCTGAAACCACTTGGTCACGTGATCAATATGGTTGACGGTTGTGTTTTTGTTTCGGAGTGATTTCGAAAATTGAAATGAACTGATTTCTTTCACGTTTGGAGGAATTCTAAATTGATAATTGGTTAATCCTTCTATAAGTTACGACAGAGCAATGCATTTCCTCCGCTTGTTATCATAATGTTTTTCTTAATGTTTCTCTTTGTTCATTCTCTGTCTTTCATTCTTGGGGATCCTGGTGCAGCATCGGAGCGGACTGTATGGGGTAGTTTTGCTGAAGTATACAATACGCCTGTTGCGTACAATACACATTACCTGTGCGTGGTTGCAACAACACTTTTCCTTTACCTGATCTACCAAGTTTCGTGACAATAAATTGAGGAAATTTGTTGTTGCAACGCGTGCTTGTAAATACAATGGTACTCACGCATCTTTATTTTTATTTACACTACTGATTATTAGCATTTGGAACAGGCCAGACTCGTTTACATTGCTTCTTAGCCTTAAACAGAAAATTAAGGTTAGAGGCTGCTAGAATAGCCACAGGCGCAACTAAATTGGTATCAATTGAGAATTTGTATGACGAAACAGGCTGGGAAAAACTTGAAACAAGAAGAAAAAATCATAAATTAACGCTATTTTACAAAATGTTCAACAATATTTCTCCTACTTATCTCTCGTCTCTTGTTCCCCAACTAGTACAAAATGTATCTAATTACAATTTGAGAAACGCAGATGATATTAGGACAATATATGCAAGAACTAGGCTGTATTCCAATTCCTTTCTTCCTTCAACCATTCGTGATTGGAATAATTTACCCCGCAATGTCAGAGATGTAGATACAGTTGATTCTTTTAAACGACATCTTAGCCAGGGCAGGGCAAATGTACCAAAATATTATTACAGTGGCAGTAGACGCTTGCAAGTTTTACACACACGACTTCGAACTGGTTGCAGTTCTCTTAAATACGATCTTTGCGCCAAAAACATCGTGAATTCCCCTTTATGCGATTGTCGAAGTGGAGCAATTGAAAATGCCGATCATTTCTTTCTCCGATGTCATTTATATCGTGAACACAGAGTGGCGTTGCAAAACTTGATTCTACAATATAGTATCTTCAATTTAAACGTTATACTCAAGGGAGATGAAAATCTTAGTTATGAAACCAATGTATCGATTTTTGAATCCGTACATAAATATATACAAAACACAAACCGTTTTTAGATTAGTTCATTCAGCTTAAAAAGCGCGTTTGTCATATATGAATTAGTGCATTTGATTGCATTTGATGGTGTGTGTACCAAATTCACCATGACTATTTTCAATTAAGAGTTCCAACCCATTACATACAGTCTTCTTTGCTGCTGCTCCGGGGGTCATCTCTCTCTCTCTCTCTCTCTCTCTCTCTCTCTCTCTCTCTCTCTCTCTCTCTCTCTCTCTCTCTCTCTATTTACTTCACTCATAAATCTTGATGCTATTTTCCATTATGTAAATTTTTGGAAGTTATTTTCTTAAAGAGTCTACGTACATAATATTTATTTTCTTAATTTTCAAAACTTTATCAGTAATACTTGTAGACTATCCAAAACAAATTGCAACCTTCATTGTTTACAATGCTTAGGAAAAGAACTAAATAAGCGTTTACGCTTTCGTTCTGATCCTGTCGTTGATTGCATGTTTTTGTATTGTTTCTGTACAAAATTTGGAAATAAATATGTTTAAACCAAAGCCAAATTTTATAGGAAGCATCTATGGGAAGGGGGAATCAATGTGTTTATAAATAATCCAGGTCACATGACCAAGATGGCCGCCATGCCCATATATGGTAAAAACCCTTCAAAATTCTTCTTCTCCGGAACCACTGGACCGATTTCAACGACACTTGGCATGAAGCATTAGGGACTAGAGTACTACATTGTGTTTATAAATTATGACCTTTGGATGACCTTGACCTATTTTACGGCAAGGTCAACATAGGCCGCCCATGCATTTGAATGGGGAAAATTATTAAAATGTCATTTGAAAGCAAATCTTGCAGAAAATGGGCAAATGGACTGAAGGTAGGTAATTCTGAAAAAAATTGGACCCCAGGGATTGGTCTGCCGCCACCCCAGGGCAATATACATGTATATTACAAAAATATTCAAAGATCTTCTTCTCTGAAACCACTTGGCCAATCAAAGCCAAATTTTATAGGAATCATCTATGGGAAGGGGGAATCAATGTGTTTATAAATAATCCAGGTCACATGACCAAGATGGCCGCCATGCCCATCTATGGTAAAAACCCTTCAAAATTCTTCTTCTCCGGAACCACTAAACCGACTTCAACGAAACTTGGCATGAAGCATTGGGGACTAGAGTACTACAATGTGTTTATAAATTATGACCTTTGGATGACCTTGACCTATTTTACGGCAAGGTTAACATAGGTCGCCCATGCATTTGAATGGGGAAAATTGTTAAAATGTCATTTGAAAGGCAAATCTTGCAGGAAATGGGCAAATGGACTGAAGGTAGGTAATTCTGAAAAAAATTTGGACCCCAGGGGTGGTCTGCCCCCACCCCGGGGCAATATACACATATATTACAAAAATATTCAAAGATCTTCTCTGAAACCACATGGCCAATCAAAGCCAAATTTTATAGGAAGCATCTATGGGAAGGGGGAATCAATGTGTTTATAAATAATCAAGGTCATATGACCAAGATGGCCGCCATGCCCATATATGGTAAAAAACGTTTAAAATTCTTCTTCTCCTGAACCAATGGACCAATTTCAACAAAACTTGGCATGAACCATCGGGGACTGAAGTACTACAATGTATATATAAATTATGACCTTTGGATGACCTTGACCTATTTTACAGCAAGGTCAACATAGGTCGCCAATGCACTTGAATGGGGAAAACTTTTAAAATGTCATTTAAAGTGAAAGTCTTGCAGGAAATGGGCAGTAGGACTTAATATTAATGATTCTGAAAAAAATTGGACCCCAGGGGCTCATTTGCCCCAGCCCCGGGGCATTATACACGTATATTACCATAATATTCAAACATCTTCTCCTCTGAAACCGCTTGGCCAATCAAAGCCAAATTTCATGTGAAGCATCTATAGAATGGGGGAATCAATGTGTTTATAAATAATCAAGGTCACATGACCAAGATGGCCGCCATGTCCATATATGGTATAAACCCTTCAAAAATCTTCTTCTCCAGAACCGGTGGACCAATTTTGAAGAAACTTGGCATGAAGCATCGATGACTCGAGTACTACAATTTATGTGATGACCTTGACCTATTTTAAGGCAAGGTCAACATGGGTTGCCAATATGTATTTGAATGGGTAAACTGTTAAAATGTCATTTGAAGGGGAAAACTTGTATGGACAGTATATTGATTATTCTGAAAAAATAATGGCCCAAGGGCTTCACCTGCCCCTATACTCGGACTATTTTCTATAACATTCGTATATACAGCAGATCTCAGGTGAGCGTTTACAGGACCATTGGTCCTCTGGTTGTGATTTTCTTGTTTCTTTGCTTTTTGTTGTTAATTTTCAAAACTGGTGACATACTTTATAGGTAGTGCTATAATTGTAACATACACTTTATGTTTCAAATTTGTTCTTAGTTTGATAGACCCTATACTGGGACTAGACTCTTTGCCATTAATTTGATAAAATTCTCAAAAAAACAATTTTTCACATATTTATGTGATAAATTTGACCCTAAAATTGCTTTCTGAACTTATAAATGTTTCCATAACTACTCAAATGATCAATGTATTTAATGATGAACAGTATCTTACAAGTGTACAATGCTTCCTGTGACTGCGATATAAGTTTTTATAAGAGTATAAGTAATATGTATCGTTAGGAATTAGCGTTCAATTTTTTAGACTAGAAAATATGCGTTGCACTTGTGACATCACTTTTATTAATATTAGAAACCAATATGCATAACTATATGCAAAGGTTTCTTTCTGACCTGCTAGACTAAAATATAAAGCAAAACAACAAGTCATACATGATATGCTCATATGGTCAGTCAAGAAATACAAAACGTTGCACTTGTGACAAAAATGGTGAACTGATTAGATCAGCTACTTTTCAAAATATAAGAAAGGGTTTTTAATGAAGAACCTCTGATAATCAATCCAGATACATCAGACTTGATCAGTAAGATCATACAATAGATGTAGGGCTTACAATGATTGAACACTGGCTTTCACAAGGTTAAGCTAAGCTATTTTACTGTAGTTTATTTTTAGGGGTATGGTTATTATTTATAAATGCTGAAGATGCAACATAGGCAAAGTACATGCATGTTTCATTGGCAACTCTCAAGTACCTAAATGTTTGTAACTTTTTAGAGATTTTGTTTTGTTAGGTAATCAGATAATTGTTTTCTGACCATTCGAAAATGACTTAATATTCAAAATGTCACGCTAAAACGTTGCACTTGTGACATTTGTAGGTATATATTGTTGTATAAATCTGGTATGGATCCATCTTTTTTTTTTTATGAAATTTTGCATGGAATTTGACACCTTCATAACACACATTTAAGGTATTAATGAGACCTTATATGTATAAAGCTTATCCGTTCAGCTTTAATATTGAAAAACACTTCATTTGTTTTTTGAAAACCACCCTCATCTGCTTTCTTGAAGAAACAGTAAATTGGCTTGCCATAGAAATGAGATCCTGAAACAGCAGTGAAATGAATGTTGATCTGTTTCAAATAATCAATACTCGTTAGTGGCCTTGAATATTTGTATTTCCTGAATTCCAGTCTGGCAGTAAATGTAACTTCTCTGAAGTGGCACCGAAAAGGAAAAATGTATGCAATGATGATGATTAGAGCAAATGGTGCAATCTGAAATTCCCACTCCCAAAACCAATGTGAAAAAAACTACATTGACAATAAGGTACTTGGTATACTTAGGGAACATTTTGTAATCTGAGTGAGTAGCTTTTTCCCACTAGTCAGTCACTTTGTTACCCAAACATGAAAACATACACAAGGTGACATAGCGAAGCAGTAAGGTGGTTAGAAATGGGATCAATGCCTATCCTTGTGAGACCCAAAACAGAAAAAAATGTAAAATTGTACACACATGAATACTACTTATAAGATTGTCGGTCTCACTGATTGAAAAATTTTAATTGATTTTACCAAAAAGTTAAAAAATAAATAAATAAATAATAGTGTTTTGTGATATACACAAATATACAACAAGGTTCTACATTAATCACAATTATTAATTGGTTTGTGATAAATCTGGTCGAATTTTACACTGCACATCATATTTCTTGCAGTGTTGAATTGATAAAAACAAAGTTCATTGGTAAACCATGGGTCCAAATCTGCATTTCAAGTTGTAGAACATCATAAACTTGCTTTAAATCATAAAGAATCTGTAACATTTATCATAAAGAATCAGTAACATATATCATAAAGAATCCGTTACCCACATTTTGATATCATACAGAATCTGTAACGTATCATCAAGAATCCGTAGCATGCAAAAAAATGAAAAAGGGTTATTACGCAGGGTAATGTAGAATTTGAAGGTCCTCATATCACTTTTATTAACTGTTTCAATGTTTCCAAACATGTTTGCTTAGGAATTCACATAATTATACCGAATTGCCATGTTTTTCATATTTGCACAATTTATCTAAATGGTTTTATTTTGAAACCCTAACATGTAGAATATATACATAGATTAATATAAACTATGCTACTAATATGTCTGATCTACAACTATCTAAAATTACCATTTTTGCTGTTTGTAATTGGGAGTATCAATCCTTGTCAAGAATCCGTAGCATTTGTCAAGAATCCGTTACCTGATATCATCAAGAATCAGTAGCAGATATCATAAAGAATCACTCACACTGTGACGGACCTAAAACAGTGTGAAAATAATGATAGCCGAAAAAGAGTGGTGATTTCTATTCAAATCGCTGAATTCCCTCTGGAACTTCTTGCAGTACTGTAGTTTGAAACATTTATTTGGATTGTGTTGTCAGTTTGTTGTTTGCTTATCTTTTTTCCTTTACGAAAAGTTGCCCATGCAATATACAGAGATTGTTTTCAAGAAAAAAATCGAAAATTTTATTGGAAAAAAAAAAAGATTTTTTACATGCTTTCGCTCAAAACATTCATCGTGGGTGCACGTTAGGACCGCCTAATGAGTACCCACAATGTATGTCTTTCATCAAAAATAAGAAAATTAGGTTTACCTCTGCAAACCCAAGTTTTTTTTCTATATAAAAGTGGGGTTTAAGGAGGTACTGTATAATTTCGAAGGACTTCTCTCAATCATCACTAGTTTACCTACATGCAGTGTCAACGTAGTTTGGAAACCACAACAAGAGCAACAACAACAAAATTTAAAAGGCGTATGATCATTTAATTTTTTGTTACACAAGATGTCATGTTAAAATGCCAATGACATCATCAGGTACGCTTGTCTGACATTGTAACACTCCAAAGTTGTCTATATGGAGTGAAAATTGATGATTTAATTTTTGTAAAAAATTGAAAGTTACATATTTGATGGACAGAAACGCGTTTGCCTTTGCATAAGGGCTGGGTCATAAAAGTGCCAAAATATATAGCTGTAATGCATATACGATTATACGTTTTTATCTGACGAAAACGATAGTCCGTTGGTTTGACTCTACGAGAGTAGTTTTCTTTATTTTCAATAATACTATGAAGAGATCTTACGATAATCGATGAATAACAATCGAACATCTTTTTCATCGATTTTGAAATATTGATGTGTCTCGATATCGATGCTGAATAGATGATATCGCATTTTAACAAGCATCTTTCACAATAAGGAAATGTGATATGTAAAGATAATCTTATGCTTTCTTTTTGTTTATATACATTTATTAATTTACGAGCCTTGTCTAGCTGTCACGGATATGGCTAGATATTAACAATGTTTTTGCCATGTTGGAACCCCAAGTTCACACCCATGACGTCTCTGCAAATGATGTGAGATTAATGTCTTCATACACAAAACTTAAATTTGCATGTGAAGTCTAGTCCAATAGCTACTGGTAGATGCATTCTAGGGATGGAATATAAAGTGACCTCGTGTCATACCGTGTTAATAAAGACGTATGGTATACAACCTTGGAAAAACGAATGAAAACATCGAACAACTTACCTACTAAATGTTTCGAACCACTGGTAGTTGGTAGTTGGTAATTTTGACGATATCAAATTTCAGTAGCTGCTTTCGCAAATGTTTTTTTTTTTTTTTTTTTTTTTTTTTTTTTTGAAATAATTTATTGTTCCATGAAACGAATTTTAGGTTTTTCCGATTTGGCATATGGGGGAAGTGTTTTTTGTTCCTAACTTTGCATGATAACGGCTGCAGGATCGTGCCAATACGGTATAGAATATTGGCAACGAAAGCAAAAGAAGACAATAAATTGTTCATCATGTAATATAGCTAATGTAAATGAGCCGCCTCATGGGAAAACCAACAATCTGCATATGCGAAAACAAAGGCGCAGATCAGCTTCGCGGTAACTGATCAGCGCCTTTGGTTTCGCTACTCGGATAGTACAAATCCTCTTCTACTTAAATCCGAAATTTCAAGCTTCTAGCTCTTTTCTGTGCTTGTACAGGCAGGTTTGTATCGGACCTGTTCGGAAACCCCGAAGACCGGTTTTCTCGTGTCGCGGCTCAATTGCAATTACGGAGTCAAAAGCGTGAAGATTAACATGAGGCATCTTCCGGAAGTCGGACACGCGTTGATCGGTTATAGCTGAATTGCAAATACGGACTTATTGTTAACTCAGTTAACAAGAAGAAATTTTTAACAATTTTTAAACGTAGGCTTATTGATAACTTCATTAATGAAACAAGAAGAAATTTGGAAGCATCAAGTTCTATGTCTTTGTATAAAAAAATAAATCATAATTTTGAATTATCTCCTTATTTAACCAAAATCGTTAATAGAAAACATAGGAATGCATTAGCGAAATTACGCCTCTCTTCACACAATTTAAAAATAGAATCAGGAAGACACACTAGCACTAGAGCTAGAATCGCCAGAGAAAATAGAAAATGTATTATCTGCAATTCAAATGACATAGAGGACGAATTTCATTTTGTTTTGATATGCCCTGTTTTTAATGACATTCGTAGAATTTACATAAAACGTTACTATACTAACAACCCTAGTATGTTCAAATTTTTGCAGCTGTTAAACTCGGGTGGGAAACAACTGAATAATTTAGCTCTGTATGTAACAGAGGCCTTTAAACTAAGAAATGAAACATTAAATAATATAATTACTTAGCTTACACTATTAGATTAAGACATAAATATCATATTTTACATTTAACTTATTGATAATCATCATGTTATCTATTTTGTATCACTCTCACAATATATGTATGTATTTGTATTATCATCATGTATCGTATGTGTTGTATTTGCATGTGCACACATGTTTAATTTGTATATGTGTTATTGTGTTACGACGATGGGCTATTATGCCTAAGTCTGAATAAACTTTCTGTATTCTGTATTCTGTATTCTGTTATCTGCCATTTACATATATTTGTTGCATTTGTAACTATGTTTGCCATGCTGCAGTATTATTATGTTGTAGGGGCCGGGCTGAACATAAGGTTGATAGATCTTGTAGCCCAACCCAATTGTACATAAAAAGGCAATCAAATATGTTCAACCTAAACGGATTCAAAATTGTAAGTAGAAATATTAGGCATCCGGATCAGGGAGATGGACAAGCGGTTGATCTTCCAGTAGATAAAGTAAGGCTGAGAAATGATATGTAGTTGCAAAAGTAATCGCGATATGCTCAATTTTATGTATTTCGTATTATGTCGATTCTAGAAATGACTATTTTATCTAGAAAAGAAAAAATAAATGAATAAAAACATACGATATTTTAACTATTTTAGAACACTCGACGTCATATTGTACCAATGACATCATCAGGTGCATTTAGCTGACATTGTTACACACTAAGGATGTCAAGGTTTTCTATTAGGATGTTTTCCTGATGCAATGTTTTGATGACTTATTTTTTCAAAACATTTTTAAACTATATATAGTAAAATACAAAATATCTTACTATAATGTACACGTATGTATAATGTTGTATGTACACGTAGATGTATAAAATACAGCTTTATTGCAATTTCGGGCTCAATTCAGGGTGTGAATATAGACATCAAGCATGTTCCAGAAGATTAAAAACACAATGAAAATGATGTGTGGATGCAAGCTGGAAAAACTGAAATTTTCATTGGAAAAAATGTGACATTTTCAATAGCTTTGCTCAAAACATAGATAGTGTGTATATGTGAGAATCGCCTCTGCGAGGCTGTACCAACGAGTACCCACAATATATGTTTTAGAGCAAAAGTACGAAAAATAGGTTAACCCCTGCAAATCCCAAAGTAACAATATAAAATTGGGGTTCAAGAGGGTATACATTATATGGACATGTTTTCATGATGCAATGTTTTACCTAGAAATTTGGAAAACAAACACCACCACAAACAACAACAACAACAACAACAACAACAACAACACTAACAACAACAACAACTACAACAACAACAACAACATTACAACAACAACACCAACAACACCAACAACAACATATAAAACAATAAATACGACCATTTAATCATTTTATAACATGACATCATGTTAAAAATGCCTATGACATCATCAGGTACGCTTGTCCGACATTGTAACACATTAAAGCTGTCCATAGGGAGTGAAAATTGATGACTTAATTTTTCAAAACATTTGTAAATCACATTCTTGACAGACAGAACCCCGTTTGCTTTGCATAAGGTCACTGTCATAAAAGTGCCAAATTATGTTACATGTACATATACAACAGATCTGAGCTATTGCATAATTTGGAAAGTATAAATAGAAATTTCAGGAAATAAAGCAGTTCATTACGAAAACTTGCCCATTTAAGATATAGAGAATTTTTTCAATAGCAAAAATTGAAAATTTCATCAGAATGTTTTTGCTATTTTACTTATTTTTGCTCAAAACATAGATTGTGAGCACACGTTAGAACCGCTTCGCCGAGGCGATGCTAACGAGTACCCACGATCTATGTTTTGGAGCAAAATAAGAAAAATAGGTATACCCATGCACACTCGATATTTGCCATACTGTACATACATACTAAGCGACAGTCAAACTACTCGTATGTTGCGCTGTCGAATGTCTTGGCAATCTGCCCCGATCCAAAATCGGTAAAGGATCTTAAGACAGGCTCTGATCTGTATTAGCATTTACGATTGTTGCATATCGCAGTAAATTTGCCCAGGTTAACTGAGTGTTTTTGTCTGTCATTCTTCAGAGTGCCATACCTTTGGTCTCTGAGATATCTTTATGTTTAGCTTTGTTCTAAATTGTAAAATCATATTATTTTGCAATAGGCAAATGGTCGGATAAACGGAGTTGGGCATCGAACAATCGATAAAGTATATTGATAATCGATGTTACAGAGATAATATCGATACTCGGTGGCAGATTTTAGTCTAAAGAAATATGATGCAAAAACGATAATGCTGTACTTCCTTTATGATTTTCATAGATAGGTACAGATTGTTAATTTATGGCGGTTGTAACTGTGTCACATATTGGTGGCGGCTAAGGAGGTTTACAACCTTTATTGGAAAAGGCTGCATTTTTTTTTTTTTTTTTTTTTTTTTTTTTTTTTTTGCGATTCAGTATAAAACAGCTTATGCATGTAGCTGTAAAATGCTCTTGAAAATAATAGTTTTCCTTACACGTTACGGTGCACATAACGATACACAGAGCCCCCCTTGTTATTTTAGTGACTTGGTGTAGTCGAAAACGGGGTTTATTTTTTCCGAACGCGGTTTTTTGAGTGGGACTTTCGTTCTGTGTGCTCAATTTCCTGAACATTGCTTACATTTGGTCTTTATGGTCACTGAAAAACAAATGGCTACACTAATTAATTTTGTATGTACAGTCGCCTTGTAAAAATGCCAGTGACATCATCAGAGGCGTTTGTCCGACACATTAAAACTGTCCGTTTTAGTAGATTTGACAAAATTCATGAGTTAATTTTTCAAAAAAGATAAAGGTATGTAACAATTTGACAGTCAGCGAATTGCTTCCCTAGACTGTCGTCGTCGCAATGAAAGTGTCATATTTTAAGGGATGTCTTTAAAACTGCAGTCACAAAACAGCAAAATGCCGTAGCAGAAATGCTGCTTTGCTCCTTCGATGATCTTCGCAAGCCGAGGGTACTAAGTCCACTTCGTTCCTTACGAGGTGGACTTACTTCTCTTGGCTTGCGAAGATGGATGGTGCGATAATCGATGTACGTTATCAAAAATCGTTATCGTACAATCTGTAATATCGATCCTATTGCCATCCTAATAGTATTTTTTTCAATACGGAAACGTGATGTTGAAGATAATCGTTGACCGTCTCTATGTCTTACATAAGTAATGGCCGTTTCATTAATTTACGAACCTTGTAACAATGTCAAAAAAATGATACTAGATATCTAAATGCATCTGCCACTTTTATAATAGTGATTGAATGCACAAATAAGGAAACCATCACTGCAAACTGCATCTGAGATTTAAAAAGTCAGCTGAATACTACATGTACGAAAGCAAATATAATTGCAATTGGAACCCTTTTTAAAAGTGTGTCAACACAAGAAGTGATAATTAGAGTGGACGGGAAGTGCGGTACATGTACCTAATTGTTACATGTACTAACCGTGTTCTATTATTTACAATGTTTTTCGATACAGAGTCAAAATAGTAGGTTCTAATCTAAGGACAGAAGTTCAGCCATCGAGCGGCCCCTAAAACAATTTGTAAATAATCAGACGGATATCCACCGTTGAAATTGATAACTTATTTTTTAGCTTTCAAAATAAAAAATTTGAAACGCCTTAATTTATGGTCGTAAGTTTGTTCGGATTTCTGGGCTCTACAAATGCCAAACATTGTTTCATAATTGAACGTATTTGTCTTTTTAATGAGAAATGTCATGTGAAATTTGCAAAATACCATATTTACACCGTCAACAAAAACGGAAAAATAGGAGTTTTTGTTCGATGAACTTTTCACAAGTACTGAAAATAAGGGGTGTATATCAATAGACTCAACTCCAATTCAAACTTTAATGTTGAAGAAAAGATTTACATGGAGGCATTGGATGCAATTGGTAATTTAAACACTTTTGTACGTATGACACATAGTGATCCTGGCAGTAAGACCAACGTACATGTATTATGGGTATGCTCTGTCCAATATAAATGAAAAAAATACGGCATCCTTAAGGAGGACCTAGAATTTTATCGTGTCTATAGCAGACTGTTAATTCCATTTTAGTGGGTACAAAAAGGTACAAGTAGGCAAAGATCAGGAAAAGACGCAATCAGAAAAAGATTCCCACTCCAAAAACCGAGGTGGGAAAAAACCAAAGTAACAATCAGGTACTTTATACCATAAAACATATCGTAAGCCGAATGAGCAGCTATTTTCCCAATAGGTGGCCACTCAGTTACCTTAACTTAACTAAAAATATGAAAACACACATAAGGCGCCAACAGCACAAAAAAATTAAACACCAAGACATAAAACAAAAAGAACCACTACAGAAGTATCGACTTGGAACGATCAGTAACACAAAGTTACTGGCGGGCTTAAACCGGTTTTACAGGTACCTAACCTCACCTTCAGCTTCTGCAGTGGTTCATAACATTTATTTAGTTATTTGGTCCTTGTGGTGAATCTCTAACTAGTCAATGAATCATCAAGAACAAACAAATAAATCATGATAAACATCCTGATGAATCAAAACCCAGGACTCACAGATTGAGTAAGCTGCCCGACGATGGAGATCCCTGGGCGCCGAATAACCTACTAACTCCGGAGCAAAAGAAAAACACCAGTTGGACCCCGGTGGGCCAAGCAACAGACAAGAAGCTCCGGCCCCAACCAACTAAAATGAATAGCTTTAAGTCGGGGCCATCATAGAGTCTGACGCCCGACCCACCGGCGTGCAATTAAAGAAGGCAGCATAGTTATCAACCATGATTGGGTTAAAAACTAAGCATGCAGACTGTCGCATAACATTCAAGTTATAACCTATACGTCTGTAACGTGTTATGATTTTTCTGAACTGAAAAGAAAAATCGTTAATTCCTTTAAGTTTCTTAAATTTGTAAACCAAGTCACCATAAAATTCAGGTTCCGCAAGGCCCTCACTTAAAAGCGTCTTTAACCCAACATTATATTTGGAAATCAATTCATAGTGTCTACGATAAAATTTAGAAAAGGTTTTTCGAAGTTTATGATACCGATAGCCCTGTTGAAGAAGTTTTGCCGTTAAACATTTAAGTATTTTTCTATAGTTTTCAAAATTCGCAAAAAGATCTTCCCATCAACGCTGCGTGATAGATCTAATTTCCGGTTCCAAGTAACAAAGTGATCGACTCTACCATAGCTTACCTTTATTTTTAATGAGTATGAGGGCTGTGCTTTTACAATAACATGTCCGAATAGTGTATACCCTTTATACCGCACTTTTTATATAGTAAAACTGGGTTATACGAGGGTGTGCATGTTTTTCTTATTTTTGATCCGAAACATAGATTATGCGTACTTGTAAGAACCGCCTTGGTGAAGCGGTTCTAATGTGGATCCACAATCAATGTTTCGAGCATAAATCAAAAATATATCAAACTTTTCCGATGAAGTTTTCAATTTTTACAGCTGAAAAAAAATATGAATATTGCACGGGCCTGTTCTGAGGGTCATCTAAATAAACACAAACATTCCGGTTGTCAAGGAAAAAATAACATTTGTGGTATATTGATCATAGAAATTACTTCTAGATTAGATATCAGTTTTACATTGTTTTACTGATTCAATATTGTTACGCATCCCCTTTGATTCTAAGCAAGATCTTACTTCTAATTTGAAATATTTCCTCGCTTATGGGATCAAGTGTGCGGCTTCTGATCAGTGCCTTTCATCTACTTGATTTTAATTAGAAATAGACATAACGAACTTTGGTCGAGTCGATGGTTTTCTTACTAGGAACCGGAAATCAGATTTAGCAGTCAGTATGTGTATTATCGGGAAGATCCTTTTGCGATGTTTGAAAACTATGTAGTAATTACCCGCTGAGCGACAGGTGGGTATGATATTTTCCTGACCTGTCCAGCCAAAAGCATGCACCGAGAGCCCGAAGGGCTCGAGGTGCATGCTTTTGGCGGGACAGGTCAGGAAAATATCATGCCCACCTGTCGCGAAGCGGGTAATTAACTTACCTTATGACCCCACTGAGTGAAATTTTAATTTTAAGATCTATACAACGATAATGCACACCGGTAAAGTGACTTTTCTCTCGATATAACTATTGATCGAACACTGCACGTGCAAAGCGAGGAGGCTTGTCAACTGTACCGCGTCGCTGTTGTCAAAAATAGATCAGAATGGAGTTTCTTCCCTTGTGCATTTAAAACATTTTGAAACCTATTTTTTCTTATTTTGTAATGGCAATTTCTTTATCAAATTGTCTAATCACAATAGAAATTATCTTTTATTGAAACAGTTAACAAACTGGGAGAGTAAGTATCAATTTTCATTTCTTTTGTATGCAAAAACGTAATACCATTTCGTAATGATTTTCATATAAGTATATATAGCGTGTATATGTTTGTTATGCAGGGTTTGAAACCTACGGACCTAACTTTCTAAAATCCCCATAGTAAGTTAGGGGACCAGTATACAAATGCCCAACTGTATTTAAGGGATACAGTTGGTCGTTTATCATGAAATTCTCGCAATGCAATAATGTATGAAATTGGTTTCTGGTTCATCGTTCTTGCACTTTCACAACTATAATCTACTAACAATAATATGAGAACCAGAAACCAATTCCAAATCAAAAAGACTCTCAGCTCAGTGTAGCTGCCCAGTCCGATCAGTGCACAGCAATCGATACTCATGTGCACTGATCATGGTCAGTTCCTTATTTCAATACTTATTGATGATGTAACTTTTTGCAAGGCAGTAAAAGCAGTTATGTTGGAATTTGAAATCTGCATCGGAATGGCATGGCCACGCTTTAGTGCATTTTTATACATCGGCTGTGAGGAAGTAGGAAAGTCACTTTCGCCACCGGTCTGGGGGTGAGGAAAGTACTTTCCTTACCTCCAGACAGGTGTGAAAGTATTTTCTCTACCTGCATAACTGCCCTAGACACCGCGCGTGCAGTAAGGTATGAAAAATATTTCCCCATGATTAACATTGCAGTCATAAGGTAAAGAGATGTTCCTTTGAAAACAAAGATATCTTGAAAGAACAAACACAACTCATAATATGAAAACGCAATTTTAAGATCTATGTAGAATGCATGAAACTACATGTATATCATGTGAATCTGTGACACAATTACTGCGGCCATAAATTAACACTAAGCCTGAAAATGTCGCGATTATCTTTACTTGCATCATATTTCTTTATTATTAAGATTGTCGCTAAACAGCGATAGCAGATGGATGAGCGATATAATCGACTTTCAAGGTATAGTGTCGATTGTACGATAAAGTTGCCCAACTGCATTAAATAAAGTGATGCAGCATCTTCAGAAGTCAGCTCAAAATAATTATCATTGATAACCGCTCCAAGGTAAACCTAAATCAGCTTACAAAAATCCCAAAACCCTTCATAAAACTCTCTCCAGACGGAACAAAACAAGTCCTATACGCTGTACTCGTAGATGTGTTCCTATTTTTTTTTTTTTATTAATCTTGATATATTTAAGTTAACTTGTCATGGTCGCCAGCAAAATGGTATTCAGGATAGCATAGCTTTTAGCAAAATGACAGTCATCAGTATACGTGGGTGATCCAATAAAGAATGGGACTTTTAGTATTGTGTCCATGTAAATAAAATTGGCTTATTGAGAGCAAATTATTATTGTTGCTCAATATAAAGCGAGATCAATTAACCTCTAAAATTTGACATCTAGAGAACAACCTGCCGTTGCCTAGCACCCTCGAAGCATAGCTTTTAGGCGAAGCACTCTTTAAGTACTTGTGCTTTCGTTGTCATCCTATGTTTTGTATTTGTCATTATGTTTGTATGTTGTATTGAATATCGAATAAATATGTTTAAACTATAGCATAGCTAGACCACATATTATCACCAGCAATTGCTCATTTCATACAGTTATCAACTCACACATTCAATATCGTCTTGGGAGCGTATAATCACCGCCACGCCTAGCCTACATCCAGTCTTCTGACCCATGTATATGTACATGTATACATGACATGCTTATATGTATTTTTTTTTTAAACTTGCCATTAGTATATATGTATATATTAAATATAAACCTACATATACATGTATACTAATTAATGGCAATTTAAATTTCTTACAAATAAAAAGTAAATAAATAAATAAATAAAATAATAATAATAAAAAAACAAACAAACAAAAAACAACAAGCATGTGAAGTTCTTATTATAAATTCTAGCTTTTTTTCGGTGAAAACGCGCAAATGTTTTGGCACTTTTATGACTCAATACTTATGCAAAACAAATGATATTTCTGTCTGTCAAATATGTGATTTTAAATGTTTTGAAAAATTAAGTCATCAATTTTCACCACTTTAATGTGTTACAACGTCAGACAAACGCACCTGATGATGTCATTAGCATTTTACATGACATAGTATGTAACAAAATAATAAAACGTATATCCTGGCTACTCCGTATGTTTCCATTATAAAAAATACCCATGTAATATACAGAAAAAAATTTCAGCTGAGCGTAAAGATTAAAATAAAATCTAATTGATTTTTTTTTTCGATATTTTTAATATATTCGCTCAAAAACATTGATTGTTGGTACACGGTAGAACCGCCTCGCCTCACAATCTATATTTTGGTTCAAAGTTTACCCGTGTGTACACACCCCAGTTTTTTAAAAGTGGGTATTCAAAACATGGACATGTTCACGTGATTTTTTACCTGTTGTTACAAAACTATTATCACAGCATCGAAAGGTACACTTTCAATTCAATAAGTAAATGAATAATTGCCTTAACTTCTTCATCGTTCATCAAACACTGTCCTTATACATGCACTGACACCACAGAACAAACACGTATTAGCGGTGTTAGCGTAATGCAGCATCATTACCGAACGACATGTCAGTTTTAAGGAAATTCCCTGTACCACTCAAAAGCTGATCGTCATCAATATTCTGTTATGTTACCCTCATAGAAATACAAAACCCAGTTTTTGGTAATAAATGTGTAGCAGCTACACTGCGCCATACTTGCTGTTAGCATTGCCTGTATCATGTGCGGTTTTTGCAGGAATACCGGATTCTAGTAGGTGCTTCGTGGATGCTTTAAAAAGAAGGCAATCAAATCATTGGCGGCTTACAATAAGAACTTATAGGATGAGACTCGAGCCGGCGTTCGTCCGGCGTCCGTTTGTCTACAATTTCAGAGATGTTCTAGTCTGAAAACCTTGGCGGACGAAAGCAAAATCTCCAAAATCTCCGGAGACTCCATGGCTAGATTGAACGTACGTTTAATGGCGAAAACAAGTTCAAATGATTAACATGGCCGCCATGCTCACTCACTTATGCTCACCTATGCAAAAGCATCTCCAGAAACGATATGCCAATTGTCTTGGTACCTGGTATGAAGCATTGGTGATTCCAGCTTATCATGTTCATTCCAATGTGTAGCCTAGGATAACCAGATCTTGGGTAAGCGTTTACAGGACCATTGGTCATTTGGTTAAACGTATAATTGGGCAACCGGGGGGTTTCAGCATGAATTATACTCAACATTTCTGTCATATCATTAAAAGAAGGAAGATTGAGTTGTAGTGCTAGTTCTCAGTATCCCTCGTCTCTCTAAATGAATATTCCAAGTTATGTCCGTATCTTCTAATGATAACTTAAAACTGCTACTTGTTTCATCCAAATAATAATAATAATAATAATAATAATAATAATGATAATTATAATAAATAACACGTTTCTTGTTCTCTACTGAACAATATAAACTTATTTTCAAGCTTTGTGTTACTTGCGTTCGACGGTTATCCTGCAAAACCATGCATCCTGTTATATAAAGACGTCTATTGAGTATGAATAAAATGGGACATTATGTTTCAAAAGCAAGAAAATTCCGTTTCATTTTAAAAATAGTAAAACAAAAATGTTTTCTTTTGAACATGATGGTGAATTTAATATTTTTATTCTAATTAGCACTATGACAGTAAATCTGACAACTGCGCTGTAAATAAGATCACTGACATCAATACAAGGCTCGTAAATTAACAGATCGAATTCAAAAATAAGAAAACATAAGATTATCTATGCATATCACATTTCCTTATTGTAAAATCAACTTTTAAAATACGATATTATCTGTATATAGCATCGATATCCAGACGCATCAATATTTCAAAATCGATGAAAGAGATGCTCGATTATTAATCATCGATTATCGCAAGATCTAATAAAGTTATACTGAAAAATAAAGTAAACTAATGTCGTAGAGTCAAACCAACGTGCTGTCATTTTCGTCAGATAAAACATAAAATTGAGAAATTTAAAAGGTTTAACAATAGAATTTAATGTTTTACGTGTGTCTTCAATGATTAAAATGATTGCTCCCGGGTATGGTCTATTGTCTGTGTGCAATATCGACAACAAAGATGGAGCGTTCGTTTTGCCGTGGGTGAAATTCAAGACGCGCTTTTCCCTTGATCCAATAGATAGTGTCAAACTCCTTTGGATGGATCTTTATCATCTTGTTTGCAAGAACCAATGAAAACACTGCACTAATATGAATAATAATTTTGCAAGATTATTATAAATATACGGAGCAATATGGTTTTGCAGTTCAAATTTGAAATTCAGACCTGATACATGTACAAAACAGAAAGTGATTTTAAGTTGGATTAAAACTGTTTATCGCTGGATATAAATTTTCTCATTAATTTGTGTTTCACTGGATATATAATGTCTCAAGGAACAACAGTTTCATCTGCTTTGCAGGTATAATATATGTTTTATTTTAGATTTTATTGTTTAGTAGCGGTCCCCCTCTGAAGATGGTTCTAATATAGGGTATCGAAAGAAAGCTTGATCAAAAGGCTGTACTACCTTCAAGAGAACACCAAGATTATTAGAACAGTTTACGCTTATTTAAAACTCGCTTAGAAATTTATTATGTAAATTAGCTCCAATGGAAGCAGGTTAGCATCTACTGTAACATGTTTTTATACATTAGCAAGCATTGGCATTGTTTGCAACACCGTTTTCAAAGTTTCTCTGTTTGGTTCTTATTGCAAATTCAGCTAAAGTTTAATGTATTTAAATACATACTTATCTGCAAATCAAACTTCTTGCAGCAAACAACACATGCGCTGTACGGCGATGACGTAATGTCTCACAGACAACCAACACAACGATGCTGTGAGACCGGAAGACCGGTAGCAACTGACCCCGTGACCGGAAGTACCATCTGCTCATGTCAGATACAGCCTAGTTCCCAGTCCTACCTCAGCAGAGTACCAAGGTTACCAGAACACATCTACGGGCAGACATACAGCCAGGTACCAGCTGCTCTGCCCGGAATGGGACAACCGGCATTTTACACTATGGTAAGCCATGAGACTAAAAAATACATGTAGATTGCATTGATTTCGAAAAAAATATACTATTGGCATTTGCATTTACTACACAAGACGCATGAAATACGACCCCATGTTCAGCGCAAACTCCAGCAATAGATGCATACTGCAGAAGCTGAGGGTGAGGTTAGGTACCTGTAAAACCGGTTTAAGCCCGCCAGTAACTTTGTGTTACTGATCGTTCCAAGTCGATACTTCTGTAGTGGTTCTTTTTGTTTTATGTCTTGGTGTTTAATTTTTTGTGCTGTTGGCGCCTTATGTATGTTTTCATATTTTTAGTTAAGTTAAGGTAACTGAGTGGCCACCTATTGGGAAAATAGCTGCTCATTCGGCTTAAGATATGTTTTATGGTATAAAGTACCTGATTGTTACTTTGGTTTTTTCCCACCTCGGTTTTTGGAGTGGGAATCTTTTTCTGATTGTGTCTTTTCCTGATCTTTGCCTACTTGTACCTTTTTACCAAAGTTCAACATTCACTCAAGTTTGTTTTTGTTTTTATTTTTGTTTATGAGTGAATTAAAACCTGTTTTATGACATCATTAGATTGAAATATTTTACACTCTTATGGTAGCACGTCATTTATTCTGTTCTCTAGGACGGCGCAGCAGACAGACGAACAGATGCCTACGCCGCACCACTGGTGGGTCAAGCCCCATACTACTACGATCAGATCATGGCGGCACAACAGTTCGGCACTATGTAAGTATATGATCACATCTAAATGGCTTTGAAAATAAATAAATGAATAAATAAATAAATAAATAAATAAAATAGTTCGTACTTGAGTATTGAAAAAATAGATAAATAAATTAATAAAAACACTAATAGCAGACATTAACATATTGAAACATAAAAAAAAACTAAATACATATGCATCAACAAGCATTTTTTTCTATTACAGTCCACCGGGGTTTGATTTCAACGCCGCTCGACGTAAAAACGCCACACGAGAAACAACGGGACCTCTCAAAGCTTGGCTGAATGCTCACCGCAAGAATCCCTACCCGACGAAAGGCGAAAAGGTCATGCTGGCAATCATCACACGAATGACCTTGACCCAGGTGTCCACGTGGTTTGCCAACGCCAGAAGGAGGCTGAAGAAAGAGAATGTGATTGGGGATGATGATTTTGATTCCGATGGTACGTTAGAATGGTTCTCCCTTTACAGAATGTTTTCTTGCATGATGAATCCTAGTTTCAAAAATGTGGACCTTAAATTTAAAAGAGATTCCTAGTAACAATAAACTTCCAATGCGCAATATCAGCTTTTATCCATTGTTGTGTTTTTCCTTTATGACACCTCGATTGATTCACTTTGACTTTGTTCTCTTGTATTACGTGTACAACAATTAGACATATGCAATTTCCTTTATTTTCAGATAAATCAAGCAAAGACGACAGCATTTCAAGCCAAAATTCTTTCACAGAAGATGACAAGAGACCAGCATCTGACACTTCCGGTATTTCCGACATTTCGGATGTCGACATTGAAGTTGATGACGTCACAAGTCGACGAAAGCCCTCCAAAAAGTGTGTGCAGAGATTATTCTCTCCTGATATCAGATCTGATATTGCTCTCGATAGAATACCATCACCGGATGACATAACTAACATTCCTACAGACTCGATCAACAGATTAGATTTCCCAATTCCTATGGCAGATAACTCCATGAAATCGGAAACACTACCCCCTTTGGCAAGTTTTGCCATTTTTAAAGACAGACTCCCTCAGAATAGTCAACAGTCAGAAAATGGAGACATGAACAATGATAATGTTGTAGAAAACAAAACGCATAAAGAAAGTGGTAAAAGAAAATTTGATGAGAAGGATATAGAACCAACTAATGGGGCGAAGAAGCCTAAGATATGGTCAATTTCAGCAATCATTGGCTAGACTATGTTCACGTGACTAGTCAGTTTAGCAGCATATAACTGCAGAAATTGTTATAATCATGAATTTTATAAGAAGCATCTAAGTGCAACAAGTGTTAAGATGGTGCCATTGTAATGCGTTGAACTGTTTATAAATCAAGGATATCGACTTGGCTTGACTACCTGATCAGCAAAGCTACTAGTGTTACAGTTTCAAGTACTAAAAGCTGATGTGTTGCATGTTGATAGTTGTCCATGAAAGAAAACGTAAGCCTATATGCGTAGGCTGACAAATTGTTGATCATTACAAACATATCCATATTATCTAGTGAAATGTATTGTTATAAATTTCTAACCAATAAAATTATTTTTATAAAAAAAATATTGAATGGTTTTCTTCTTTTGTCTGCACAAAAACTCGCATAAATATGCAACTTTGGTTGGCTTCTATTGCATCCATTAGTATGCATGTACATGTACATTTGAGCCGCCTCATGAGAAGACCAACAATTTGCATATGCGAAAATAAAAACGCAGATAAGCTTCAGTGTGGTAACCGCGAAGCTGATCAGCGCCTTTGTTTTCGCGAATCGGTAAGTTCAATCCCTCTTCTTCTTAATTCCGAAATTTCAAGCTTCTAGCTGTCGTTTGGCTGTACAGCCCGGTTTGTGTCGGACGTGCTCAAAACATATAATGTTTGTTTTCCCAGGAGGCGGCTCATTTAGTGAGGTTGGTTGTCACAGGCTTTATCTTTCTCACTGTGTTTTTAGAATAAATGGAATCACAAGACCGTGCTGAAGTTATTTGACTAAATTAAGCGCACATTTTCGTTCGAATGTCTCTTAATTGTGACTACCATTCACAATATTTCCACTGACCCATTTTGTCTTTGAAAGTTATGTCTACTTGAAGTTATTGCATTGATCATATACCTTGCTTTAAATCAATGTTTCCACCTTTCTTGGATTTGTTTACAACATGCCAAATCCCACTTATTTGGAGTTACAGTCAAACCTCTATAAAAGCGCCACCTTTGGGAGTGAGCTAAGCTGGCTGTTATACACAGGTGGCTGTCTTATCAAGGTTCAGTCAGAGCAGTTGTCATGTAGAAAATATTCTTACTGTCACAAGAAAAATCCTTTCTAAGAAAGGACTACCTGTATGTGTTTCATAAGTTGACATCATTTCATGCTTCGTTACACAAAAATATATACAAAGCCTCATGGGTATTAACTTAATTGATTTTTTCTGCTAATTAACTGTTTTAAATACAATAATGAATAATAATTGTCCAATTAACAGCTTGTAAATGGGAAATTTGACTTTAGGCAAGTACAACAATTTTACAATTAAATTAAATTTATTGACATGAAACATATTACAATGCTTTTCGCCAATACAAATAAACAAAGTGAGTGGTAACTACATATGTAAACATGGTTAACAAGAAGCAATTTAAATACACAGATTTAAATGCTAATGCAAGTACATGTACATGTATTTATTTTCTTTATATCTTATTTCTATGAGCTTATATGATCATTTCAATTATATGTCAGGGTCCATCATTTCGTTTGTTAAAAGCAAAATAAATATATTTAGAGATATTATTTATGAGTATTTTTGACTTCGATTGAAGGAGACTTTTAAATTTGGGCATGGAAGGCCAGCTACAATAATAAGCTGGAAGATATTTTCTTCGAATATCAATATAGTTTGGGCATGCTAAGAGAAAATGAAATTCATTCTCGATTACGTTCATAATACAGAAGGTGCAGATTCTTTGATGTCTAGGAGTGTCAGGATATCGGCCTACTTCTATCGCGAGAGAGTGTGAGCTTAGTCTGAACTTACTTAATGCGAATCTAAATTTCTTTGATTTAATGATATCAATATATGGCTCCAGTTTGGTATCTTCTTTAAAAATACAATATGAGTCCAATCTTGTAGACGTATTTATTGACATCATCAGGTCTTGATTTGCCTGGTCAAACAGCCTTTGTTTTATTTCGTTAAGTGTCAAGTTATCAAGAGCTTGATTTTCCCATACATACGCAAATCCGAGTGACTCAAGTAGTTTTTTGACCTGATATGCCCAGTTTGTGTTATTGTAAGTATTATTATTCAAAGCATCGTCATGCAAAACGGAGTAAACATTTTTTATGAGACTGTCGCCACTTTCTATAACTTTCCGCCAATATTTCAAAATCCGTAATTTTCTAAGAACTATTAGTGGTTTACGTCCTAGTTCGCTGTAAAGCGCTGCTAGGTTGGTTGATTTTTTGACGCCTAGTATACTTCTGCAGAATTGTTTGTGAAGCCGTTCGATATCAGGCGCTCCATGGAATCCCCAAACTTCTCCCGCGTATTCGAGTACTGAGCTTACAAGGCAATCAAAAAGTTTGAATTTTTCATTTACATTAAGATGCATATCTTGAAAAAGTTTATATAGGTTATAAAGGGCAAATGATCCATATTCAGCCAAGCATTTTTGCGTTCTGTTCCAGCTGCCGTTTTTATAAAACATTATACCTAAGTATTTAAAACTGTCTACAACCTCAAGCTCTATGTCATTATAATAAATATGCACATCCTCAGACGGAAAACCTTTTTCAAAAATCATTATCTTAGTTTTGTCTGTGTTGATCTTGAGGCCCCATTCATTACTATACGAATGTAGTTTATTAAGCATATTTTGCAAGGTTTGTGCAGATTTTGAGAAGAATACAGCATCATCTGCATACATGAGTATAAATGTATTAATCTCATTTATTGTTAAGATATCATCATTATGATCAGAAGTGTTTTCAATAATATCATTAATGAAAAATATAAACAGTATTGGGGACAGCGGGTCCCCCTGCTTTACCCCTGTATCAGTGTTGAAAAAGTTTGAACACACACCTTTATATCGAACACATGACTTGACGCTTTGGTACATAGCAAACAAAGCTTTTAGCATAATTTTACTGCAACCATTCCTTAACAGTTTCAGCCATAAAAGAGATCTATTCACAGAATCAAACGCTTTCTGGTAGTCAATAAAGCAACAGTAGAGTTTTTCTTTATTATCTAAAATTTTTGAAATAATAGAGTGGAATAAAAATATACAATCTACCGTAGATTTGTTTTTCTGAAAGCCAAATTGAAATTCGGAAATTTTATTATGTTCAGAAGCCCAATTAAGAAGTCTATTATTTAAAATGTGTGAATATATTTTAGAGAGTGTATTAATCAATGTTATACCTCTATAGTTATTTGTATCGTCTAAACTGCCCTTTTTATGGATAGGTGTTATTACTCCTTCCGACCAAGAGACAGGATATACCCCGTTCGTGAAAATTGTATTAAATAGCCTTAATAACAGTGGGGATATAGTATCATACGAGCATTTGAAGATTTCAGCTATTAACCCGTCTATGCCTGGACTTTTATTTATTTTCAAGGAAACGATAACTTTTCTTAATTCTTCGTCAGAAATAGGACAATCCAACATCTCATCGGACGATTCACCAAAATTTCCATCGAAAGTATCATTATTATCATTATTTGGTTGAATTTTAAAAACATTTGAAAAATGTTCTAAAAAGTCTTCAGATGATAATTTATTTGAAATTTTAGATTTCCGGCCGGTGACTTTTTTAATTTCTTTCCAGAATTGTTTTGGGTTTTTTCTAGCTAAATTTTGTACGCGCTTGCCCTTTTCAAATTTATAGATAGCTTGTGCACGCCGTTTCGCTTTATTAAGGCTCGTTCTACATTGTGCAAGTATGATGTGGCTGTCTTATAGAGAGTTATAAGCATTTTGGGATTGATTTTACTGGCTGCTGGTTGTCTTGTGGAGGTGGCTGTCTTATGCAGAGATAAAATATAGTGAAAATGATTGGGAATGTTTCAGACTGGCTCTCTTATGCAGGTGGAGCTCTTATAAAGGTGGCTGATTCAGCAGGTTCAACTGTAAACCCGAAAATCACGCTAATCAGAACATGGGTAAATCCATGTACTCTCACATAATAAATGTGTTCTTCGAAAATAAATAGGTTTCACTTGTCAAACTTGACATCAATGTTTGTACCCTTTTACAACAAAATGAAATATTCTTCCTGCTGCTTGTTAAATATTTGGTCACCCTTATTTATACATTCCTCTGTCAAAATTATGACAGAGAGGCTAGTTTAGCTTGTAAAAATCCGCAAAAGCTAAGAGGTGTCTTGTTTGTAACTAACAAGAGAATTGTTTTAACAACAAGCCATTTGAAGACTATTACATCTAATTCACACCTAAATAACTACAAAACATGTGGTTTAGAATTTGATATTTTGGCCACTTGAAAAACCGGAGAGCTCTCCTGGGTAGATAGGCCACGTGACAATTTTGAGGTATCCATCAGGAAAACATATCCGTGAAATGTGTACCCCCTCAAACCCCACTTTTATATAGCAAAACTGGGGTATGCAGGGGTATACCTATTTTTCTTATTTTTGCTCCAAAATATATATTGTCGGTACTCGTTAGAACCGCCTCAGCGAGGCGGTTCTAACGAGTACCCACAATCTATGTTTTGAGCAAAAATAAGAAAAATATCAAAAATTTTCAAACAAAATTTTCAATTTTTAAAACTGAAAAAAATCTCTGTATACTGCATGGGCGTGTTTTCGTAATGTTACCAATAAAGGACACTGAACTTAGTCCGGTACAAGTTGGTTTGTTTAAAAAAGAACCCAATTGCAGGAGTGCAACGTAGGACGTTGTTTGGCGCACACTTCTTTTAAAATAAATAGTATTTTTCTCTGTAGTTCCTTTGAGTAACCTAAATCACGACTTGCTTCTTCTGACAAGATCTTCTGTTCCCGGAAGCCTAACATTGCACCCAAAACGTTATAGAGTGACAGCTGTTCAGGTTAAGCATCATAAGCATAATATAGCTTTGAACAATGAATATATAGTAAGTTAAGATTGCGTTACGGTTTTTTCAATTTGTTTTTCGGGTCTGACATGATATTTTTTATTCATGTTGCAAATACTCGCGAAATAATAAGATTAACATTTTTATACGCTGCAAATATGGGTAGGATGTATCAATTTCATGTACCCATTGGCCGATGAAAAAATTGTAACATATCAGGTGGTATCCCACGGCGTGCAACGTGTTCGGTTTTAGTGACCAATTTTTCACCATTTCTTTTGTCAGCTTTTTGATGTATTACATGTACATAATACCATGTGCAGTAAATGCACCAATTTATGTGCATACTTTTATTGTGCGGCCCCAAAGAGTTATATGTAATTGTCAACATGAGTTTTAAAGCTGTTTCTGACATCACATGCATTAGTGTTTACGTGAGTCTGCGAGTTTTTGTCTCCTCAGGCTGAACAGTTCTCGCATTTATATGATGGTTGGTCCAGTTTTCGTGGTATTAGAATTTCCTAGGCAACTCCTAGATTATAGAAAGAGGAGCTTAAATAAATATGGAATGACATGTAATAATCCTTAGCATTTTATGTCCACATTACCTTTTCATGGAAATTCCGTTTATTGTTTACATAGACACCATTTTGAATGATGTGTTGATCTTTGATGTCATCAAAAGTAAGGCACCAGAATTCGTGGGTCATTCAAAAAGTAGCTGGCAATTTCAATGCTTCAAAAATTCTTATCATATATCAATGTGTCATTATTCTATTACACCTTGTGAATCTAAATAATTAAATTTAAAAATATTTCACTGTCAGATGTGATGCTAGAAGCATTTTAAAGACATCTACCCATTTTGGATAAAGCTTAACCCCAATATTCAGATCAGATCAATGAAAAATAATGAACAACCCTCACAAAATCAAACTTTGTAATTTTTCTTGCACATTATGGACGATAGACGCTAGTAAACATGACAACTTGTGAGTAAATACAGTTTCAGCTGAAATATGTATATACCATGAAAACTGGAACCACCACGAAAACTGGGCTAAGTACCATACATGTACCTGTAAGGGATTTTCAGTCTCGCTCTATGTTAAAGAAGTCAACATGTACGGAAGTATTATTTTTGATAAAGGCAGGAAGAAACTGAACATTAAACACCAAGCATATTTGCGTCCCGTGCTGTTTATGATTTATATGTCAAAAGATAGAAGATCTGATCATTGTCATATTTTGAGTTAGGGATGATAATGCTATTCTGGCAAGCTATAAAAACCCTAAACAGCCCAGATACGATCAGATTTTACAAGCCCCATAAGTGACACCTACAAAATTAATGTATCCTTTTTGTTAGATTGAAAAATGACATTTCGTACTACACCTTCATTTAGGAAAGATTAAGTTACTTTTATTAATTACTGAATATTTAATATGAATTAACAAATTTTATGTCCTTTGTGTGATTTCACACCCACAAGAAGTTATGAAAGTAAGGATTTGATAACACATTCAACCGCAAAGTGTATAGGCTATTAGCATTAAAAGGCCATACTTTAAAACATGTCTCATGTGGGTCGTTGTTAAGTACTCACTACTCAGCATAAACGCCTGGTTCGCTAGTTTAATTTCGACAACAGATGGATAAATGGTAGGGTTGTCCATTGCTTTTGTAAAATAAAGGAATATAACCGAAAACTAAACAATCCATTTAGCAAAGAAAAAAGATTTGTGCCAAACTAATATATTCGAACGATTAGTATTCATGTTTGCTTGCATCTTTTTTACACGCAGCTTCAAAATGAGTTCCATAAACAAAATTATTGTATGGTTTAACTATTTCAGGATATAAGGACAGTAAATCTCTGACTAATCTGCGTCAAAGTAGCCTGAATCTATCGCACTGTTTGTATCCTTGCATGGTAACCTTGTGAGTTTATTTTATCCATTTCTTGCTTGTGTTTCTTGACCAACCATGCATCATACGCTGTATCAATCTCTCCCGGTTTCCGTGTCGGCTTATTGCTAGTTTTCTTAGCAGCACTTTCATGTTTTGGCACTTTCTCAGTTTGTGATTTCTTACTTTTAACCCATTCATCAAAAGTTGGCGCTATGCTACTGACATAAAATCTTTCCGCTCTTTCCTCCTCTTCCCATTTTTTCTCCAAAGCTCTCTGCTTCCTTATCTCAGCTTCTCTTTTCTCCGCTTTCACCTTCCAGTCTTCATATTTAAAATGTCGGAGTCTATAATTAAATTTCTCTTCTTCTATTTTTTTCATTTCTTGCATATTCGCCTTTAGTATTCTGTTAATCAATTGTTTCCTTTCTTCCGAGTGATCTAGCCACTCATCGTAAGTTATGGCACTGTACAATAGTCTCTGTCGTCGTTCTTCTAACAGTCGTTTCTCTGTCGTAATATCTCCCGCCATTTGCATATCAGACCCTCCTTTTCTCCCCATTCGCTTCCTAAATATGTATTCCTTATGCGCAGTTATGTGTTCATAAGGTGAAGGAACTATATTTTCTTCGCTCGCACTACTTTTCCCAACGTCTATAACGTCAGCCAATGGACGATTACCAGGCGTTAACGTTTTCCTCTCAATCCTATTCATCTTCCTCACACGTTTATTAAATTCCCTCAGTTTATCTTCTTCGTCGTCCGTCGCCTCGTCCGAATCCTCATTGTCCTCTTCTTCCGACCGTTCAGCTTCCGCCCGTTTCTTTGCTAACCACCTTTCGAACGCCTCCGAGTTTTGTTTTTGTTCCTCTATCCGACTGTTGTCAGCGGCAATTTTTATTTTACGTCTCATTGTTCTCTGGTTGTTTATCTTCTGTCGAGAGGTTCTGGATTGGGTGGACCTGAAAAAGACGGTCGACGTTTCAGTGCACGTTCATTTCAGTTAGACGACTCGTTAAGGATCATTTACTGGGTGACGTATTCCGCATGTTATGAACGTAGTATATGATTGTTTGGCTCATGTGATCGACTGTACAACTTTCTGTGTTTATTTTTCATATTCGTACATGTAGTAAGTTGCTGAGATCATATCAGTCAGTTTGCCGATTTATTTTATCTGAAGCTCGAACAGACCTTCTTGACCACCTTTGTCTTCTTATTCTACGAGTATTCATACTGATACACTATTTATAGTATATACATGGAAAGCTGTAAACATACCTGGTTTTAAATCGAACACTTTTAGGCGTCACAGTGCCTCCGCCGCTGTACTTTGTAAATATACTTTCTCTCGGAGTGACAACATTCTCTTCTACGCCACGGGAACTGACGGGCGATCCCGGGGGAACCATCGGTTCTCGCCTCGTTCTGTCGAACTTAAGAACTTTCGTCTGTTGTAGGATGGCCATTGGTTTGATGTCCATTGCACTACTTATACCTCGGTTGTTTCCCTTTTCAAGTTCTATAACTTGCCAATAGGTGTTACCAGTTGGCGCGTCTTTCCATTTGATAAGCTTCTTTGAATCATTACTGTTCTTTAGCACTGTCGCCAGAACGCTTGTTACTTCGTGGTTTTGTTTATTCGTGTAAGCAGAAGAAATATCCGACAACATCGTGCTTGCTGGCGTTATTCCCTTCTGACGACGAATTGTCGGCGTCGTACTTTCATAATGCGTCGTGTTTTCCGACACCTGCGATTGAGTAGAATGGTTTCGAATTTCTCCTACCGTGTTAGAACTACCCAGCATATGTGGAAGATCAACTCGCAATGTACTTTTCTTTTCCGATTGGCTAGTTCCACTTCGAAGGTCACGTGACGTATTGTGACCAATCCCACCACGCAGATTTAGAAGCAGTACCCGAAATCGTTTAGCACACAGATCAGACGACATTTCTTTAGCAATGTCGACAGCAGAGAACCCATAGCAGTCTGTCCTGCGGATCGAGGCGCCATGTTTTAGGAGTAGCTCAAGGACGCTGAGATGATCACGTGCTGCTGCTGCGTGAAGTGGAGTGCGACCGAATGGTGTACACTGTACGACGTCAACGTCTGCAATGAAAGAAAAAATAAGAATGTAAAGATTATCATTTTCTCAGGAGCACGAGAGCTGGACTTACGCTCTAGATGAGCCCGGTCTATGTATTGGAAGAAGAAGAAGAAGAAGAAGAAGAAGAAGAAGAACAAGAAGAAGAAAACAACAACATGGAATTAGATCATTACAGACCTACTTCGAATTTAGCGCGCTTGACGGAAGAGGATCAGACGAACTTTACTTAATGTAGTAAGGCGATGCGAAAGGGACGAATGTTCAATAAAATATTGATAGTTTTACGACAAAATTAAAGGGATACCTACATCTTGCCGATGTAAAGGAATGTATAGTTTGTATCCTCTTTTTCTATCAAAAATAGTTATTTAAACTTTAAATGAAATCCAGGTTATCATTAAACACCGGTGTTTGGTACGATGTAGAATTGAAATGAAAATCCATGTGTCGTTATATAAACTACTATAAGATAAAGGCATTCAGAAAGTGAAATCAAAAGCTGTAAGAAAGTCCATTCCTGATAGAAAATCTATATACAATCATTATATCGATTTCAAATATACATAAATATGGCTATATGCCTCACATAAAGGCCCATAAACAAACATTATATTGTGGGAGAAGTGTAAAAGAGACCTATAAATATACCTTTAAGTTGTAAGCATTTCCATGTAGAGAAAATAAAATCATTTTAAATATCACTTTGCATAAACCCTAAATATACAATATAAATAAAACAAACTCTGCCTGCTGCTTGTATGCACTTACCAACTGAGAGTAACATATTAACCATTCTTTGGAGACCTAGAAACGCCGCTAGGAATAGCGCCACCGAGCCCCTCTCTCGGACCACACTGGCGATCCTGTCAGCGTCCCCAGACTGCAGTTTGATATTTCCCTTCAGGTGGACCCCACCACCGTGATACAGGTTCTCTATATTGTTTTTTATTACAGACATGTAGAGGGATTCCCAGTTCTCTAGTAATTGAATCCTGAAATAGGCATAAAAATGTAAATTTGGTAGGCACTTGAATTGATTGATAAAAGTATTCATGAATACAAGAAATCAGAATTGCAAGAAATGTATATTTTTTTTCTCTATCTATTTTAGACTTTTACGACAAAGTTTAAGCATTTTTATGGTCACTGATATGCAACAGCTGGTAGATTACTAATTGGAGCCACCTTATGGTAAAGAAAGATTGAACCAAAGGATGGGGGCCAGGCATGGCCATTGCAAACAGTCACCCCAAGGATTCCGAATCAATCACAACTTGTGTTGACTTTATCTACGTTTTCCCGAGTTCAAAGGAAAAGAAACAGGATGTACTTATAATGTAATCATCTTACATAGTAACATTATTGGAGGGCATAAGCTCCTCGAGGCCGTACTTGTACGCCTCAAATATAAGAATCTGATGAGTTTCTTACTTCAGCAGGTATCCATTTTGTATATTTTCACGCACGAGCAGTCTCTGATCGTCCAGTATCTCCTCGCCGTCAGGGTACATCAGAGAGTATATCTGGGAGGGTAGGCCCGCTACCAGCTCTAGCTTACCCTGAAACAAAGAGTGAAAGATTGTGTAGCCTTTGAATTTATGATGATCGATTGCAAGACATAAAGCGTATTTTGCATTTTAGAGTGATCTAAGCGTAAGCACATAAATATGTTGAGGGAAAAAATACCCTTCGTGTGTACCTCATGTGACTGACAACCATCCAACAAATGCTATCAAACATTGCACATGTTTACTTTCTGGGGCAAAGTCGTAGCATTTCATGATTTCATGATATAGCATTCATTCTTTCGGTGGCTGTAAATTTCAGAACAGAAATTCACAAATATCAGTACTGCTTGATATTATCCTACAACTGCCTTCGGTGCCTCACCTTGAGATCAAATGTCGTTATCCCTGATGGTATCTCACGCAAGGTGCAAACCTCTTCACTGGGCAGAACGACGAAAATTGTGAACGTCTGGTGTCGAGAGTCGATCCACTGTACCGGCGTCACTGCCGGCGTCTCTCGCTCGTCGTCGGCGTCTTCTGACGACATGATTGGAGGACGATCTTATTCTAAAGTTGGAATCGATATAGAGATTAATCGATACTTTGCAATTATCGAAACTATGAACATCAAAAGGAACAGGACGATGGATGCATGGATGGATGGAAGAATGGTTGAATAGATTGGTTGAAGCTTGGTGGTTTGTCGACTCTATACTGAATGTGGCTAATACGTGAATGTGGTTGTTTTGCTGACTTGAATACGGTGTGACATTATCCTAGGTACATATTGTTGATTGGGATGTGCAGTAAATCAAAATTTCTATTCGGACAGCCTTCGTGATCGCCATATAAGTTTTTTTATGCGCATTTGCGTACTTTTAAGGTCTTATTTTTGCATGTATTTTTACGAGAAAAGGGTGTCACGAACCGGACGATTGTTTTATTTCCACCCTAAAACTTTAGGGCTACATACTTCAACATACCTTTAAAAACTTATAACCACAATGACAAATCTGTCCGTATGTGGTACTGTTCAAGCAACATTGAATGTTGGCTTGTCGGATATTTACACATGAATCACATTTGTTCTAATATTGCGATAAGATATTTGCACTTTCTTTATGGCTACGTTCGGGGTTCTCCCAATGGTAAAATCTGCATATCTACCAATGATACTGTTGGTACCATTTTTACCAATGGTAACCAGAAAACCCTGAACGTTCAGTTTGTGCTGCCAATGGTACCATTGGTAAATCACATGGTGGAATTTTTATGATATTGATCAATATACCTCTCCTTATTTACTTCATGTTTATTGTGTTATTTATAACATTTACATTTGCATGTATGACAAAAGTATTGCTTATTTACGAAATTCTTGATATATTTTTAGGCTCGCCATATTGAATCACGTGACTTTTCCCGCGTTGGTAGAATTACCCACGCTGTATTCTGTCTGCACCATTTGCTGCCGTATGTTGGTAACATTGGTACCATTGGTACCAATGGCATTACCAATGGTACCAGTGGTAAAACCTTGAACGGAATTTGTCTACCAGTGGTACCAATTTTACCATTGGTAAAAACTACGAACGCACGCATTGTTGTTGTAATTGATCGGAAAGTCATCGTGCATTTATTTCGCATCCACTTTCATGAGACAGTATAAATTTTAACATTTCGGTTCAATGCCAAATACAAGCCTTCAAGCCTCGTTAAAATTCAAACTTAGAATTTCACTTCCTGTCAAAAATCAGCAAAAATAGAATACTACCGACCGTTATGAGGCGGCGTTTTTGGTGGACGTACACCTTGCAAACGTGCTTTACATGTACCTCTAGGTTATTATTTGAATAATTCACGCTAGTAAACAGGAAACATATTTAATTACCTTTATAATTTTCTCATAATCTCCAGAGGTTACTAAATAAATGAGCCGCCACATGGGAAAACAAACTATCTGCCTAGGCGAAAACAAAGGCGCAGATCAGCTTCGCAGTAACTGCGAAGCTGATCAGCGCCTTTGTTTTCGCTACTCGGATAGTGCAGTTCCTCTTCTACTTAAATCCGAAATTTCAAGCTTCTAGCTCTTTTCTGTGACTGTACAGGTCGGTTTGTGTTGGACCTGGTCGGAAACCACATAGCTTGTTTTCCCACGAGGTGGCTCAAATTTAATCTTATTGGCCTATAGTATCAACGTATAATATTATAATGAGATACTAAGCCTAGCAGATCTCTTCTAATAACTGAACAAAGTAGTCATTAACAGAAAGGCAGACATTTCACCTTACATGAACCTTGGCTCTGCTAGCTTTTCTTGGCACCGAACATTTAAAGACCCACATTGGCCTGTTGGCATACATACATGTTTTATGACTTTATTTATACTGACTGTCGTACATATATTTTGTACATTCTTCCAAACCTTTAACATTAATTAGATATCTGTTGAGTACGCCAAATATGACTCTAACAAGACGACACACTAGTATGTCCTGGTCACTTATTTCTATCCAAGCTTTTTTCATCCATATAGAAAAAAAAACAGCTTGATCGCCTAGGTAAACCGAAAATAAAACATGTGTGTTTGCGCAGAAATTAAAATTACAACTGCGTGTGCCCATATGATGAACGGATATTACGGTTGTTACGATGTACCCCTAAAATTACTGTGAAAGCGTTTATCTCTACGGATAGAACGCACGAAATTCCAAAAGCAATTATTTTTGCCTTACCTTTATGTCGTTAACTTGGTCCTGACATTGTTTCTAATAAACGAATACGTCTATTTAGAACCGTCTACTTCATGAAAATTATATTGTTTATGTTGTGTTTATCCATCACCGCGTCACCTACAAACTGTTAATTAAAACTTGACTTTTTATGATCTTTTTTATTTATAATCTTTACATTCATTTACGTTTTTTTTTCATGTTTGTACAATGTAAAATAGTACGTTCCCATGTAGTATCGTGTAATGACGAACAGATTTAAATAGCCTATTCAATGTGGCATAGAATTACAACAAAAGTCAGTATTCGGTTTCGACAAAAAGATATTGCTTGTTTAACAATATACTTTCACTTGCAAATGATTATTTTTTCGCTACTTAAAAATCGATGATTAGTATATTGATTTATATAGGTCATTTTTATACATTATTTGTTCAGTGGTTGAATCTCTTTTATACTATTTACATTGAATCGTTTTCTCTATTTACAATGCAGTCACAGATACTTCTACAGACAATACATCGTAATTGTGCTTTGGTTTTATTTTTATCCAGGTAAATAACCACGAAGGCCGACCCTTGTCTACCCGAATGGGCTCAGTGTTGTCTGTCTCTCACTAATGAGAAAGGCCAGCATTATTTCATGATTAAGGTTCATGTGTGTAGGTGAGTTGATGGCTGACTAGGCCAATTCTAGCTCTAAACTGTCCGTTGCAAGTAGAGCAAGTCAGTGTCATGTCATCTGCTGGAGGCCCATTGGCATAGGCTTTGCGTTCTCTGCGCTTTCTTTCAGCTTCACAGATTCCTTCATAGAGAGTTGCGCCTTTGTTAATGAGACCTCGCCACTTTGATCGCTCCTGGTGATCACTCATTTGATCGCTCCCAAGACCCAATTGGTATATCGAAATCTTTCAGAGAGGCTTTGAGGGTGTCTTTGTAGCGTTTCTTCTGGCCACCTTCCCTCCTGTAGTTCTCCATAGAAGACTTTCTTTGGTAGTCGCTCATCAGGCATTCTTTATAACATGGCCAGTTCATCTTAGCTGTGCTAGCTTTAAGACGGTGTGCATGCTTTGCATCCCTGCCTTTTTCAGGACCTCTGTGTCTGGAATCTTGTCTTGCCACTTGAGTTTAGCAGCTTTCTCAAACAACTTAAGTGGAGATGGTTAAGTCTTTTTGCATGACGTTGGTATACTGTCCCGGTCTCACATGCATACAAGAGGGTTGGCAGTACCGCAGCCTTGTAGACTTTCAGCTTGGTGTCAAGGTTGAATCCATCTCACTTCTAGACATTTGCACGGAGTCTTCCCAATGCCACACTGGCTTTTGCAATTCTGGCAGTAACCTCGTCATCAATGTGCACTGCTCTGGAGAGAGTGCTTCCCAGGTAGGTGAATTTATCAACATCTTTCAGTTTTTGTCTATTCACAGTCCATTCACAGTCATGGTCGGTTCATTGTACGGTTTTCCATGTGCTGGTTGGTGTACAACCTCTGTCTTTTTGTGCTGATTTGGATATCATACTTATCACATGACTATGAGACATGATCCATGGCTCTTTGCATTTTTGCCTATGGGCTGGCATTCTTATCCATATTATCTGCATAGAGGAGCTAATCTAGCACATCAATCTGCACCATATTTGGCTTGCAACCCTCTAAGGCTGAATATGCTGCCATCAATACGATACCTGATTGGAAAACCAGTGTCACTGTCCTGAGATGGCAGAAAGGTGTTGGTGCCATAAGGTCTCGTTTTCACGGACAAATTTTCTCTGACAAAGTACTGTAGGTTTGTCGCAGAAAAGTATGCTCGTGTAAATGTAATTCTGTGGCGAAGTTTCATGGTCAAAATCTGTGACCGCAAACTCATTGCCAAAGTTTCTGTGACAAATATTCTTTGTCAAAGAAAAAATGTCCGTGGAAACCAGGCTTAACACAGCCCTGTTTGGCCCCATTCGTTACCTCAAAGGGTTCAGAGAACTCCCCATAATTTTGCACACGTGCCTGCATGCCATCATGAAATTGCCGCACCATTGCTATGAATCTGGACAGCCAAACTTGGATATGCTTTTCCAGAGTCCATCACGACTCACTGTGTCAAAAACTTTGGTGAGGTCTACATTCTGTCATGGCATTTCTCCTGAAGCTCCCTTGCCGTGAAGATCATGTTTAGTATTCCTCTGTCTTTTCTGAATCCACACTGACGTTCTGGGATGAGTCCCGAGTGATCAAGATGAACATTCAGGCGATTCAACAGAATTGTTGCCAGTATCTTCCCAGCAATGGATATGTTGGAGATGCCACTGTGGTTGTCACAAATTTGAGGATTTCCTTTTCACTTGTATAGGTGGATTATGGATGCATCCTTAAATTCTTGTGGGATAGCCTCCTTCCTCCACATACAGTGAAACAACTCTGTCAGTTTCTCTGCAATGGGTAGTACCCAACTTTATAGACCTCGGCAGGAATAGCATATGCACCTGGAGCTTTGCCAGATGTTCAACTGTTGTTGGACAGCTTTTCTTGTTTCCATGACGGTTGGAAATTCATCTAACAGAACATTGCACATTATTTGTGGAAAAAAAGTACAAGTAGGCAAAGATCAGGAAAAGGCGCAATCAGAAAAAAACTCCCACTCCAAAAACCAAGGTGGGAAAAAACCAAACTAACAATCAGGCACTTATACCATGAAAACACTTCGTAAGCCGAATGAGCAGCTATTTTCCCAATAGGTGGCCACTCAGTTACCTTAACTTAACTAAAAATATGCAAACATACATAAGGCGCCAACAGCACAAAAATATTTTAAACACCAAGACATAAAACAAAAAGAACCACCACAGAAGTATCGACTTGGAAGTCTGTCGCTTGCATCGTGGTCGATTCAGCACACTATTAAAGTGTTCGGCCTACCTTTTCAAGATAGCCTCTTTATCTGTGAGAAGAGTGCTTCCATCTGCACTGAGCAATGTGGTGATCCCAGAGCTTTTTGGACTATAAATGATTTTCAGTGCATCATGACATCATGAAACTTCTTCATGTCCTTTCTGTCCGCAAACGAGTGATTTTTTTTCCTCAACCAGGAATCTCGCATGTCCCCAAGCTTGGTCTTGATTGTCTTACAGATGTTGCTGTAGGCTGCTTTCTTGGGTACTGAGCTAGTATCATCATGATGTGCCTTGTGCAATCAGTGCTTTTCTTGAAGAGGCCTCTCAATTCCGTCATCATTCTCATCAAACTAGTCTTGATGTTTGCGAGATGGATGTCCTAAAGTAGTTGCAGCTGAAGAATGAACCATTTTATGGAAAAGTGTCCATTTTTTCTTCGGGGTCCTCTATACTGAGATTGATTGCATCCAGTTGGTTGCAAATGTCAGTTAAGAAAGCGTGTCTCATGCTGTCCTGATTCAGCTTCGAGACAACCATTCTTGCCTTGAGGTCGCCTCGCTGGCTGGATTCATAGGTTAAGTTTGCCGACATTCAGTCTATGATCTGTCGAGCAGTCTGCACCATACATAGTATTTGTCACTCTGACATCCTGTCTGTCTGTTCTCAGCACTATAACATAGTCTATGAGATGCAAGTGTTTGGAACAGGGATGCATCTAGGATGTTTTATTTCTAGTAGGTAGACGGAAGACTGTGTTGGTGTTATGAAGATCATGTTCAGCACACTTCCTTAGAAGGAAGAGACCATCGCTGTTACACTTTCCGACACCTTCTGGACCTATAACTCTTTCCCAGGTCTGGTGGTCTGTACTAGCTCTGGCATTAAAGTCGCCAAGAAGGATAAGCTTGTCTGTACGGGCTGTTGCAGAAATCATTATAGAACTCGTCCTTAACCCCATCTTGATTGGTCATCATGGGTGCATAGGCACTGACAATAGGTGGTTGTTTATTTTCAGTATTAGGTGCAAAGCAATGAGCCAACAAGTGAACGTAAAATTAATATTAAACTTATTTGCATTTTAAACATATTTGATGCATACGATATTTAGATGTAGATTTAAAATGGGTGTCATCCTTGCCATATTTGAAATATCACCCTACATGTCAAAAAATCTGCAAATGCGGACACAAAGGCGCAGATCAGCTTCGCAGTAACTGCGAATCTGATCAGTGCCTTTGTTTTTCGCTACTCAGATAGTACAACTTCTCTTCTACTTATACCCAAATTTTCAAGATTCTAGCTTTGTTATGTGACTGTACAGGCCGGTTTGTATTGGATCTGGTGGAAAATCACATTGTTGGGTTTCTCATGCGAAGGCACATATCACCCTATATGTCAAACAAGGGCCATCAATGTTTGATCATATCTTGGGTGTTAGAGATATTTAATGCTAGTTATCATCTGATAAAATGAAATTATAATTCTTAAGTCGATACACGACATTTTCGGTGTCGCATGACATATTTAACATGTAACAATATCCGGCACAATATGATTAAAGTTTTGTCCTAGAAGCCGTGTGGCAGTAACGAGCGATTATCATTATTAATGAAATATTATAATAAAATTTCCATTATAAACACAAAGGGCAAGACATAAAATTTGCATTTTGATATAAAATTATGTTTCATTACCTTTGTGGAGTACAGTTAAGTTGGAAATTCTACACATGTGTGGCTTTTGTTAGGGCGGTGCGAGAGCTTTAATGAAGTCTCTTTAAATGCCCGAAAACCTGATATTCCTCCAAGGTGGCGATCATATTGCGACCATATGTTTATTACTGGAGTCGCCTGAAAAATGTTCATTTTTTAACAAGCAGGGAAATGTGCCTGTTTGTAATAGTTTTTGAATTCAAGACCAACAGAAATCATCATCACCATCATCATCATCATCATCATCATCATCATCTTCGTCGTCGTCCTCGTCATCATCATCATCATCATCATCATCATCATCATCATCATCATCATCATCATCATCATCATATTGCGACCATATGTTTATTACTGGAGTCGCCTGAAAAATGTCCCTTTTTTTAAACAAGAAGGGAAATTTGCCTGTTTGTAAAAGTTTTTGAATTCAAGACCAACAGAAATCATCAAATTATCATTATCATCATCATAATCATCATCAACATCATCATCATGATCATATGGCGACCATATGTTTATTACTGGAGTCGCCTGAAAAATGTTCATTTTTTAACAAGTAGGGAAATGTGCCTGTTTGTAATAGTTTTTGAATTCAAGACCAACAGAAATCATCATCATCATCATCATCATCATCATCTTCGCCGTCGTCGTCCTCGTCATCATCATCATCATCATTATCATCATCATGATCATATGGCGACCATATGTTTATTACTGGAGTCGCCTGAAAAATGTTCATTTTTTAACAAGTAGGGAAATGTGCCTGTTGTTTTTGAATTCAAGACCAACAGAAATCATCATCATCATCATCATCATCATCATCATCATCATCATCATCATCATCATCATCATCATCATCATCATCTTCGCCGTCGTCGTCCTCGTCATCATCATCATCATCATTATCATCATCATCATCATCATCATCATCATCATCATCATCATCATCATCATCATCATCATCATCATCATCATCATCATTAATATCGACTAACAACAACACCCATCACGTCAAAAAGTCTGGATATGTATCTGAAATAATTATGAGAGAATATTGAATGGTTACAATATTGTTACTTTTCAAGGATATAATATAGCATGGCGTTTCCAATTGTTTGCCAGAATAAAACTCACGCTCAATGTTTGATCATGATTTTTACTGCACGGCGTTTCTAAGCGTAAGAAAGAGTACAAAGTAAACTCGTACTCTAGAAGAATGACATTGGAGTTTTTATTTTTCTCGCTGTCCGTTGATTTTTAAACTGTAAATGAAATTTTATACGTCCATAAACATGATAGAAAACATTAAAATTTACAATATGCGAAAAACTCTATGGGTATTTCAAATGTATGTTGATGGGGGACATACGACAGTCAACGGATTTATGACTAATTATACAAGATCATCTTTGCTACTTAACATCAGATTTCTTTGTAGAGAGGTGTCAAACATGCGAAAACTAATACCTAACGAATATACGTTACATTTTTCTTTAGATCGCTATCTCGTGAACAGATATATAGCGACATCAGCTGAACAATACCGTTTGGATTATATTTCTATGTATTTAATTCATTGGTATCATATTAAATGAATGAATTAATGAGTAAAATATTCTGTGACAGTTGTTTAGCAAAAGCCAGGACATTGCTTCAAACTGAAAACATGACTTACGAAAACATGACTTTGTCTATTAAACATACGGCATCACGTGAAAACTGTCGCGTTTTAAAAAATTTGATATTCCAGTATGCTACAGGATAGCAACAAAAAAGGACTAGAAAAGGCCAGTGCTCATTTTCCCTGTCGGTGTCTTTTCACTCCAACTGATAATCTGAAATATAATTACAGACAACACTTTATATACGCTCGTACACAACTCGCAATTCGCGGTAACCGAGAATCTGATCAGCGCCTTTGTTTTCGCTACACGGAAAGTACATTGTACACTTCCTCTTCTTCTTAAATACGAAATATCAAGCGTCTAGCCTGCTTCTGTGACTGTACAACTTGATTTGTGTCGGACCTGTTCGGAAACCACATTGTTGGTTTTCTCACGAGACGGCTAAAATAATATGAACACGACCGGCGTACAGTGACAAAAGTCAACAATCACACAAATGCTACTGCCTTTACGCCGTACTCCAGAAACTACACTTTTCAAAATCCCTCTTTTTTGAAACATCTCAAGAAAAGTATGGCCATGTCACCGTTTGGCATTCCAAAAGTCTGAAAAAGTGCTGCAAAAAAATGAAAAGTGCCTAACAAATAAAATGTTTATGCCAGAAAATAGTTTTGAATAGGGCTTTTTCCGGTTTGCAATATCAGCAAGGGAAGTAACTAGTTTCCCATAAAAATATAAATTGATTATTTTTCGTTTTAAATGCACAAAACCAAAACAAAATTGTAAAGTATACTAAGCAAAGTGCCAAACTCTTAAAAATTTTCTACAGATTTGCTAGATCTTCAATTTCAAGATGTATGGATTACCTCCCTTGTACATGCAAAAGACCTAATCAAACTAAATTTGAGCATAAGTATTTCATTTATGAACCAATTTTAAACATTTTTGCGGCACTTTTTAAGTTATTAGTTGCAAAATGATGACATAATGTATGTTGTCTTAAGATGTTTCAGGAAAGTGATATTTTAAAAAAGACAGTTTCTGAAAGATTGTGTATGGACAGTAGGGTCTGCAGTTTGTTTTGGGTTGGGTAGCGTCACGAGAATCAGAAAAGATCTCACTCTTGTCCGGATACTTTGCTTGAGGCTCATTATCAGGAAAACATGTCCGATAAATGCATACCCACTTATTGAAACCCTACTTTTATATAATAAAACGGTAGTTTACAGGGGTATTTTTGTTCTTATTTTTGACCCAAAACATAGATTGTGGGTACTTGTTAGAACCGCCTCGTCAAGGCGGTTCAAACGTATACCCACAATATTATGTAATGAGCAAACATGATATAAAAATTATCAATTTTTTTTCTATGAAATTTTTGCTTTTGAAAAAAAAAATCTCTATATATTACATGGGCAAGTTTTCGTAATGGCTATCTGGGATGGTAATGTCAGGTCAACAACTTAATGTAGAAATGATATTAAGTCAGCGCTAAATTAGAATGTAATTCACTGGTGCTCAATTTTGTTCTTCAATTTTCTAACTTTTCACCATTTATTGCACATTTCCGACACCATTTCGCGTTCATTTCCTAACCGTATCAATTTCGGTTGACAGTTTTAAAGAGCACATTGTTTATTCACAGCAGGTTAACTTTAGATTATTGAAGTTTGTCCGCAAAGTCATCTATTGTCCGTCTATTGTCAAGTTGTTGACTTTGGTCACTTCAAGTTGACATATAGCCACCCGTATGGAGATCGTGTCACGATTGTTCTTCAATACATAAACAATTATCAAACCAAACATTAGCTGAGTGAAACCTGCTAAATCGAACAAAATTGAAATAAAATTGGATTCTTAAGGCGCACGTGCGGGCTTTAAAGAGAAAACAATTGTTGACTTTAACAATACAGTGGTATGCGTGGGGAGGCATATTAGTAGAAACGTGTGACTTGGAATAGTTAAAAGCTTGAAACGAAGTAATCAAAAACGTCAGAAAAGCTAAACGATTTTTAATCACTTACTAGAATGTAAAACGTGGCTATTTCTGTTTAGACAAGACCGCAGATTTCAATAAGGATGTTAAGACCATGGTTTTAACACAGATAATCTGATTTGAAATATTTAATGGTAAATAAATTCAATTAAAATTGAAAGATACGTGCCTAATGAGACAAACTGCAGTACTGTCAAAGTTTGTATAGAAGAATAATAAGTGTGGTTGGTACCGGCTAAATTGTCGGGCAGAAACTTGTTATAGATGGTGTTGGCCCACTTTGCACCTCGTAGAGGAAACTTTTGATAACGTTTAAATGAAAATAAACATTGAAAGATTGTTAATAACACAAGCCCATTTCCATCATCATCCGGACCCTTAGATTTAACGTCCTTCGTATTAATTCTAGATCATCTAGATACTTGTCGCAGAGACATAAAATTGCATATATTGAAACATTACATGTATCTTTCGACCAGTAGCATTCTAAAACTACTGATGTTCGACCAATGATCCCCGAGTTATATTATTTCTTTGCAATTGAGTATACGAAACATTAGAAAAACATGTCCGTAAAAAGTATACCTCTTAAACCCCACTTTTATAAAGGGTTTGTAGGGGTTCACCTATTTTTCTTATTTTTGATCAAAACATACATTGTTTGTACTCGTTAGAACCGTCTCGGCGGAGCGTTTCTAACGTGTACCAACAATATATCTTTTGAGCAAAAATATAAAAAAAAAAATCAATTTTTCCAATGAAATTTTCAATTTTCACATTTGAAACTTTAAAAAATCTCTGTATTATGCATGGGCAAGTTTTTGTAATGAGTCTACACCCAAAGACAATCCAAAGCATTACCAAGCCACAGTCGTTCATGCGGCAGCGCAAAAAACTCGCTATCGAAATCGTCATCAAAATGTCAAATTGGTCAGGGGCATTTAAGGGCTGCACTTTAACCCCTTTTTATGCTTCTACCGCCCATTGAATACAAGGATTAGCCCGGCAGATGTTTAGGGGAGTTTTATTTGTGCACTTGACATTTAACACATTTACAGTCTCAGTAAGTACCCTACCACCCTCGAGACGCCCTGACCTTTGCCCACTCAGACGCTCCGTTGCTCTCACGTAGTCAATATTCTCATGAAACCCTTCTGGATTAATCAATCATTTTCGGGTGAACATTACATGTAGCTATTGGTGATGCAGCACTTGGCATTTGTATTTAGTTTAGTTTTCTTTCTTTCTTAAGTTTGTTACATATGGTTTAGGATTTCATATATCAACCAATTTGCAGCGAGAGTTTTGTTCGATTGACTGATTGATCAATTGATTTTTGTTTGTTTGATTATTTGATTGATTGATTGATCGATTGATTGTCCAGATATTTTGTATCTGTTCAGTCACATTTTTATAAACGATAAGTAAACGTTTTCAAGACTTTTAAAAGCCATGCCGTTTGGAAATAGAGCAACAACCTAATTTTTTGGATCATCCCTCGTATAAACAGCATTTAAAAACGTCAAATACATACAATTTCCATCAACACAAACATGGCAACAAAACAAAAAGGACAACTAAACGTGTCTGCCCTTTGATAATTGCACACCAGCAATCGTCGAGAGGAATGCTCCCAGGGGAATGCTTAACTGGTAAACCTTAGCAATTTTGTATAATAAAGCAATGCAAATTCAAATATCACAGTGTGCTCCATATTTAGCAATTCCAAAGACCATTCAGAAAAACAGCATCAGGAACCTTCCTTGACTGTATAAAATGGCCATCAATCTTCGGGGTATTGTATACAACCGCAGCAACACTTAATAGCATGTTTTATCGTCGTATTTTTGAAGGATAAGCTGTAAGATTTAGCCACATAAAGGGATGAAAATATCTCCAGCAGGGCCTATTTATGGCCCTCGTATGTGGTTAATAGAAAATCATATTTCTATACATTTGAAAATAAACAGTATTTCGTTTAAGACGGTAAAACATAAATCAAATCGAAACTGGGACTACAAATTGTCTAATCAAGCCCGCCTGTATTAAGACCCTATCGCCCTTTAATGAAGTCAGCCTTTCATTTTGTTCAGTCAAGTTTTTAGATACGAAATTATTAATGATAGGATTTTTATGAATGTTGAAACGCTGCAAGGCGCCGGCGCCAGTTGATTTTACGGACTCGTAGTAAATGCTGATGTTTTTCAATGGTTTAAAATCATTTGGGATAAACCTACTAAGCATCTATTGATTGCTGAGTGTTTGTTGGTTTTAAGAGTGACAAAATATGTCGCATAATCCTTAGACGGTGAATTAAACTATTCCAAAGACTTTAATATGAAAATAAATTTTACCCGGCTTTTTTCTCATGTTGAGCAGCATAATTAACGAATAAACCTTGACGGCGCCACTGAAAATGTTTCTGTGCCAGCCACGCTGTTCCATATACTCACTGGCATTTTTTGTGTTCGCTCATACATGTACCAAAGAGTTGGAACTTATGGATTTGCATATTCCCGAAATTTACAAGAAACATAATACAGATAAATGAACTTCTGTCAGCCATGTTAAATACTTGTGTATAAGAGAAATATTCGCCTACTGTCTGCAGAAACATGAACAGATTTCTAGAAAGTTTATATTTTTGCTGCCATAAAGAAGCTACAAATATACAATCATTGATCAAAAAGGTGACCGTTTGTTGTTGTGTAGAGCCGACCGTTTGTTGTTGTGTAGAGCCGACATAATGCTCCATGCACAATTTATTCACTTGAGGAGCATATTGTGTACCCTGCATAAACATACATGTATGTCAGAATTAGAGATCACATGTATTTTCTGGACTTCGCATTACGAAAACTTGCCCATGTAATATACAGTGATTTTTTTTTCAGCTGTAAAAATGAAAATTTCGGTAGAAAATTTTTGATATTTTTCTTATTTTTGCTCAAAACATAGATTGCGGGTACACGTTAGGACGAGTACCCACAATCTATGTTTTGGAGCAAAAATAGGAAAAATAGGAATACCCCTGCATACCCCAGTTTTGTTATACACATGTATAAAAGAGGGGTTCAAGAGGGTATATATGTGACGGACATGTTTTCTTGATGGGAAGGTTTTCTGCGGCTTGGTTAAGATTCGAAATATAGCACTTTAGATGATGGCTTTATGACAACTAAACCAGCTATTTGTACACAATTCTGATACAAATATTTCAAAACGGTACAAGAACACCACAAAACTCTTGAGACTTTCAGAATATTTACATTACAATACCCAGTGGTAAACTAGCGTGTCAAAAAGACACGGCATTAATCACAATTTGATATAACAACACATCCATGTTTGAATAAAATACGCTAACTTTTGATTTGTTTGCGCGAAAGCTTATTTTAGTTATACGAAAATGAGAAGATTTATAAACAATAGACCAGTTAGCGCCTAACCACGAATAATTTGTGATAAATGGTATTAAAAGTAAAAATAAACAAATACCAAATGTATTTGTAAAGAGATTAAGACAAATACCAGTCATTGATAACTTGAAGACCCTTTAAGATCCTTGTTAGCACGTTTTATCTCTAAATTGATTTGTAATGGATGTTTAACGGTCCCAAGTATTAAGGTGTCACTACTTGAAGTGACTGAATTCAAACATAGCTGAGATTGAAACAAAACAGATCTTGAAAAAAATCTTGTAGTCACAACACTTATTCCTTGGGATTTGTATAACGGGATGGCTAGCTGTTTTATGGCAGACAAGTTTTGACAATATTTTTATACTAAAACAAAAACTAGTTTGCCTAGAAACGTATGTGGAGATGAACAATTAGACGAGGAGTGATATCATATCCTTTATCTAATATTTGTCGCAAATTTTGGCGCCTACCTTCCGCGTATCTGACTGACTAACAACAGTTAGAAGTACTTTGCAAATGCAACAAAAACGTTATTCAATTTTATTAATTGAAATCATTCATGTCGGGAAGAGCTGGTCGATTGCTTGATTGTCCTTATTATTTATTTCACACAGATACTTTGCCCGTCACAGTCAACGACGGGACGTTGTCTTCATTTTATGGGACTTCTACCCAACCTTTGGGTGTCATGACAACTATCCAAGTAAGCAACCTATAAGGCTTTTATGTATAGATGATTGGACTTAAACACATTTCTTGAGCATGCACAGACCTTCTAAACTGTTAACCGGTAAATAAGAGACCAGTTAGTCGGTAAAATCTATGTCTAGAGACACTAGTAGCCCGTCAATACTCACAGCTAAAAACGGTGTTGCTTGATATGATCTCGAAAACATTATTGATTCAACAAACTTGATTTGTATATTCATAAATGGGCAAAACTTCTTTATTCAATACAATTTGCAAAGTTACCCTACTTGCCATCGAGTGCGACAGTTCTTGATGCCGACCAAACTTGGAGTTTCTGCTTATACTGTCAAATAGCCGAAATAATTATTGGTTTCTGTGCGAGATTTGGTTATTTTTTAAAGGGATTGAATATTCATATACGTCAACGTAATTAACGAGTCATCATTTCGTTACTAAGCTAAACAAATGGGTCAATCGTTATCGTAGGGGTAAATTACAACCGCTTTATCCCTCATTCACACAGTCATTTAGGAGTTTAATGGCTTTTACAATAATTTGCAAACATTTAAAAATTTGCTCTACTCATCGCCGTTGGTTCGAGTCTCGCTCGGGTCATAGATGACACAAGCCAGGCTCTGCTTGCGTCGTCTGTGACCGGTTGGCTCCCTCGGGTGAATCAGGTTTAGATTCATCTCTATATGAGTGATATAATACTAAAAGAGGCGTTAAAAGAGCAAAAGGAAAATGTGGGTGGTTGTTATGGATAACTAAAGATTTCAAACTACCAGTACATCGGACACGCTTTCTTGGCAAAGTACCTCAAAGGTCCAATAAAAGTACAAATTCTCAAAAGCCATACGCTCTTCTGAATTGATTATTAGAATGAAATCGCAGTCGAAGCTGTTCTTAATTGACTTGTATGAATGAAACTGTTCCTATGAATAGTTTTTGAAGTGCGTAACTAAAAGCCTTCGTTAACGGCTATATTAATTGAATATGAAAGAAATTAAGAACCACAGGATAATCAGGATTGAGGCCACTTTGAAATGCGGTTAAATTATGCCATCGGAGCAATTTGAAATACTCATAGAAAGTGATATCTATACACATTTCATATTTGGATATCCAGCTATTCTTCAGAGTGGCTTAAATACAAACTTACCATTTCTGAATATATTTACGTATATATTCACTCCGCTTTTTACCTATTAAATTGCTGATTAGTACCTTGCAAGTATATGTATCTTAAAAATTATAGTCCCTATCCAACCAAATTTGCTTCATGTCCATTTCCTCCCATTTCCTTCCGTGAAGCTAAGCTCGGTCCTGTCCGAAGCATCGTTTTTGTTTAATCTCAACATTTTAGAGCCGTCACTTTAAAATGAGGAATATTAGGCACTAGGCGTACGTATGTACACTAACTTCATCAGGAAACTGGGGTTTACAGAGGTATACCTGTTTTTCTTATTTGTGATCTAAAACATAGATTGTTAGTAGTCATTAGAACCGCCTAGCTGAGGCCAAGGCGTTTCTAACGTGAACTCACAATCAATGTTTTGAGCAAAAGCAAGAAACATATCAAAATTTTACAACGGGAATTTTTCAACTTTTACATCTTCAAAAAAATCTATATATGTACATGTATATTACATGGGCGAGTATAAAAACGTGTATGCTGTTGATAGATAGAGGATATTTGCTTTTTTGAGGTGAATACCAAATATATTTCATCGAGTGAGTTGAAAACATCAGAATTTTCACGAGTGCGCAGCACGAGTGAAAATTATTATGTTTTCAACTCACGAGATGAAATATATTTGGTATTCACCGAAAAAAAGCAAATTTTCTTTTTATTTTATACAATGCACAGGCATTTTCCAATGCACAAGGTAGGCGGTGAAAATGCAAAAACAAAAAAAATTTGAAAACACGAATAAGTTTGGTACCACATTGTTCCTTATGTTCTAACTAAGAAAATGAATACCCACACTTTATGTTTTCATTCATAAATAACGGAGTTATAGGCGTTTGAATTTCTGAAGTGAGACACATTTAATGACGTCAAGTAAATGGAAACGTCAGAAGTACTCCAAAAAATCTGACGTCATTACAGTGACGATTATAAGAGATTA